>JAPDNY010000005.1:139615812-142541513 GCA_029375565.1 Gekko gecko
TGGGCAGGTTCGTGCCTATCCCTAATAATCTTCCATATGTCCCTGTGTACCAACTACAGTCTCAAGTAGCCATTAATTGGCTGTCCCACCACTTGGTGCAGCAAGTCTGGCATCGCCCATCATGGTTTCTGCTCTGTAGAATGGCCTCCTTGAGGGGATGGAAAGTCCCCTCCTTAGGCATCTTCAGAAGGCACTGCAAGTCTTCCTTGTTTGCCAGGGCTTTTGACATGGTTTAAATGGCAGACCACTTTTAAGGGAGGAGAAATTTGAGCTTCGTTATTTTATTTTGGCTTCAACTGGAAATGTTTTTGAACTATTATTGTAAGCCACCTTGAACCACAAGGAATGGCAAGGTAAAAATGTTTTAATAAAAAATATGATCTAATAATCCATCCTATTTCTGTCATACCTAGTTGTGCTCTAACCAGTCAGGAGACAAGGTCTATTTTTTAACACTACATCTTAAGGGTGGGGGGGAGAAATCCTCCACCTAAGTCAATTTGGAGATGTCTGTAAAATTCCTGCTTGGCCTGTAATGGTGACCTGCTAAACCCATATTGATTTAAAATGGGCAGCTGGGTTGGAAGTAAATGGCCAATGTGAAATCTGCTTATAAGGATCTCCGTTAAGGCCTTCCATTGGTTGGGTGTGAGCCCACCTTGATCAGTGATACTTGTGCCACATTTGAATTAGATGAACTGGCACAACAGTATCCCACTGAACCATTTAAGAGTATTCTTATTTACCCCGAAACCTATGGACATATGTACTCCTAATTCTGTATGGAACTAAACTGTTGATACTGGAGCTATGGAACTCCAAATCCACCTAAGTAAGTCCAAGGAACACTTTGTTCTAAGAAATGTAATGAATGAAAACTGATGATATCAAAAATATATCCTGGATCCAATTTGGAACAGCTCTGAAATAACAGCAGTAATTTACAGAGAGAGATAATTTAGATACATTTGTTTTTTTACCCAAATGAATTGCACAATTATGAATTCTATTTTTCAGGTGTAATTTTCTTTGTATGCAACACCTTCTAGCATTGGATCTTCAAAAGGAAACATTTCTCTAATAAAGACCAATTGTGCCATTTTGTAAGATAAATACATAGAAAACATATCTACACTATTTTTTGTTTTAAAAAACAATCCCAAACTGATCAATAATGTTAGAAGATTTTGTACAGGGACAATTAGAAGAAATGGTAGAAAGAATATTCCAGCCTAAATAGCAGTGGGTTCATAAAGCTATCACAGAAGAAAGGAAGTTATAGGATGTCAACATGTATATATTTGATGTGGGTTACCATAAATTTCATGTACATGGCAGCAAAGCACATTATGTGTAATTATGAGTAACTGGCCCCTAACAATTTTGCAGCCTCAGGAATGAACACTAAACAGCCCATTTTGCAAATCCTGTGTCTAGGGTCACCCACCTCTATGTGGGGCCTGGAGGTTTCCTGGAATTACAAGTGATCGCCAGTCTACACCTGGAGAAAAAGGCAGCTTTGGAAAGCAAACTGTATGACATTATAACCTGCTGGGGTCCTTCCCTGAAACCCCACCCTCCATAGGCTCTACCCATCAAATCTTTAGGAATTTTCTAGCCCACCAGTTCCAAACCTCAGGCTTACCTTTAATCCCAAATGGTAATGTGGGACATATTTTCAGTCTTTATCTCACTCAAGCCAGTGGAGAAAAAGCAAACAAATTTTAGGCCAGCACTTCAAGGGCTGGCTATAAAGATTATAACAGAGATCTCGTATGATGATAGTCCATACATATTTAAAATATCTTTTATTCCACTCACTCTAGGGTGGTCTGGTTGACTGCTTCGCTGGGCAACTTCCCTCTGCCTTAGTCCCCTGCTGCCACTTGATATGGTGACATGATAAAAATGGGGAGCCGAAACAGCATCCTGTGACCCTGCAAGGTTATTTCTGGCTACATAACCAGAAGTGACATCACCACATTGTGGAATACTCTACAATTCCACTGGTTATATAACACTTTACCATAGAGGTTGGGGGAAATCCTAGAGTGTTCCATGACATAGTGGCATAATTTCTGGTTAAACAGCTGGAAATGATGTTGCAGTATCACAGTACACTGGTTTGATAAGTCTGCAGCCCCCTCCAGTTTCCTGGGAGTTGTCAATCAAGGGCTAACAACCCTGTCTCTCATGTGGCATGTCTAAAGTGGCCTGTGTAGACAGATAATGCATATTTCCTAGGAATTATCAAATGTCCCCTTTTCATTTTTTAATGTTTATCTTTTTTTCCACTGGTTTTGGTTCTCCACTTCTTTCTATTGGTTTTGTGAATTTGTTTTTACTGCTGTATGGGGTTGTTGTTGTTGTTGTTTTTAGGCACAATCTATGTGGTATTGATACATGTGAGGCACATTATTTGTATAGTTCATGTGTCAGGCTGATGTCCAGATGACATATATCAGTTGCCCGGGAGAGAATGACTGCTTTGGATGGTGAACTATATAGCATTATACCTCACTAAGGTCTGTCCTCTCTCAAAACCCCAGCCTTCAAGGCTGTACCCCAAATCTCCAGGAATTTCTCTACCCAGAGTTGATCACCCCAGTCTATATGGATGTGGCTATTTTGATTTCTTTTTGACTCTGTATTTTTCTGATTGTCATTGGTTTCAGTGTATCTTATTTTCATTGGGGGTCTCTGGTGATCCTTTTGTTTCTTTTGTGACATGTTTACTCAATTTTTACACCATTTCTTTGTCATTTGTGTAAGCATGGCAGTTAATACCATTTCAAGCAATTTATATACAATCAATGCTCTAATCATGTTAAAAATGCATTCGTTTGGGGGGGAGGGATTTCAAAGAAATAAGAAAATGAAGTCCAATTGATGACTTAAGGAATAATTTTTCACAAGGGAAAAGCAAAATCAGAATGGGGACCACAAACTTACAAGTGTTGGTTTCATCCCTACTTAACTACTTCCAGCTTACTTTTGTTTTAGGCCTAATCTCTCCTGTGTCTTTTTTACAGAACAGGTGCTTCTTACTACTTCCATTTTCTCCTTACAAGAACCCTGTGAGGTAGATTAGTCTAAGCAAGATTAATGGGTCCAAGGTCACCAATGAGATTCATGGCTGAATATGGATTTGGACCAAGGTCGCCACAGTCAGAATCCCTCTATAGCTTACATTATGTAAATTAACACACATAAAGTGGGAGCAGGTACGTGACTGAGAATTTTTTTTCAAATATTCCTAATTTTGGTGATGGGGCTGATATGTATACAATGCCTAAGCATTTAGACGCCATGCTCATTAGCCAGTGATTGTACAAACATGGCAGAACTGGGGCAATGTGCTCTGTCCTGCTCCCCCTCTACCTGTATTGATCTCAATGCATTCTTTGTCATCTATAAAAGCAGAGGTTGCCATGGAATTGTCAGTTCAGTTCTCATTCATTCCATACAAGTGCAGTGATCCAGAAGGTAATGCTCAGGAGGAGATTTCTTCTCAGTGATCTAAGCTGGCCAGGAAATCATGAGGTGGTTTCCAACCTGGTGATTGACCCCACTGGCTACCTCTACTTCCAAGGTGATTGTTATTGTTCTGGGGTTTATGAAGAGAATTGGGGTTTGTAGCAATTGTAGCATTCTCAGTGACAAAAGGCAATGCCATCAATCATCACAGTGGAGCACCTCACTGTTTGGCACAAATATACTCTTTGCCCTTCATGGAATGGGGAACATTTTTGCCCTTTCCCATTTTAGACAGTTTGGTCAGGTCCTCATGCAACTCAACCATTGTGGTGGACCTTTATTTAAATGACAGATGCCAGCCTCCAGTGTGACCTGGGGATCCCCCAGAATTACAGCTCATCTCCAGACTACAAAGATCAGTCCCCTGGATAAAATGGATGCTTTGGAGGGTGGAATATATGGCATTGTATCCCAGGGTCCCTGTTCTCCCAAGGCTCCACCTCCAAATCTTCAGGAATCTCCCAAACTGAAGCTGGGATTCCTATTCCCCATCCCCCACTGGTGGCTAGGGGAAATCTGGTAACCCTCACAAGTCCTTTGTTCTCTGAGCAGGATTTTGCCACTGTGGCTCCCCTGCCTGCCCACCCCATAATTACCTGACAGTGTGGTCACCTAGGGAATGCAAATATTTGCTGGGGTAGGAGAGGCCAACATTGTTTTGAGGGAGAGGCCTTCCCCACCCTGCTTCTCATTGCTTGTGAACTTGGATATTTAATGTAGGCATGGTCCACTGATATAGGCATGGCCCCAGCCTGGATGGGCCAGTATTATATGTCCCCAGATGGGACAACATTACATGTCTGTATTTATCAATAAGCCATTAAAATAAAATAAAATGTGCCTGTATGCAGTATTGCCCATTTAAGTTTATTGGTTGTGAAAAGAGGTTTTAACCATGGTAGGAAAAAATGTTTGTTCACTTCAAAGAATAGTCATCAGACAGAGGTATCTACAATGAGGTCTTTGGGCCACACTATATGGAAAATTTTGTTGACTTATTGTATTGAATTAAAGCAGTGTACCCATATAGTTTCATCAGTTTTCTTATTCTCTTAATGAGTTACTTTTTCATATTTGGGTACGGTAATTAAGTTCTACTCTGACTTTGATGGCTGTAACGTGAACTCATCAGATCTTGGAAGCTAAGCAGGATAAGCCCTGGTTAGTACTTGGATGGAAGACTACAAAGAAAGTTCAGGATTTCTACGAAGAGGGAGGCATTGGCAAACCACTTCTGTTCATCTCTTGCCTTGTAAATCCTGTGGGGTTGCTGTCAATCAGCTGTGATTTGATGGCACTTTCCACCACCATGGTCCACTAAGAGATTGGTTAGGCCCTAACAAGGTATGGTTCCAAACCAGCTCATGAACCTTTGTTTGTGACAAATTTTGGCCAGTTTGTGGTTAGCGAATTGCAGCCAGGCCACGAAACTCCACAAACTTTTAAGGCAGTTTTAAGGTTTGTGGGGAGCAAAAAGTAGAGGTTTATCTCTTTCCTGCAAAAGTTACCAAAAAAATCCCCACAAAAGCTGTCAAAATATCAGAAACAGCTGAGCTACAGGGGCAGCCCATTCCTGCAGCTCAGCAGTTTCAGGCTGAAAACAGCTGAGCTGCACAGAGCAACCTGCTTTTGCAACTCAGCTGTTTGAAGGGGCTTTCTTGGACAGCCAGTCCCTGGGGCTAGCTGCCCAAGAGAGCCCCTTTAAATAGCTGAGCCACAGAAGTAGTTTGCTCCAAGCAGCTTAACTGTTTCTGATCTAAACAGATGAGCTGCAGGGCTCTCATGGCTCAATTGTTTAGGTTGGAAACAGCGTGAAACAATGGAGCCTGAAACAACGGAGCCGTGGGAGCAGGCTACTCCCATGGCTCAGCTGTTTTGGGCATGAACCTCAAAAATCCAGTTGTTCTCAAGCCAACTGGGTTTGCGGGGTTCATAGTTCAGTTCATGGTTTGCCCATGAACCACGAACCAAACTGAACTGCATTTTTGTGGATTGTGCCCATCCCGAGCCCTAACTAGGGATAGTAGCAAAAATGTGGGTATTCTAATAAAAGTGGCAGGCACCCCTAAGGAATCAAGAAGGAGGGGAAGTTGTTTCTATCAGACTACTTATGGTTGTCTACTCAGGGAGGTGGAGGGGGGATCTTTAAGTGCAGGGCAGCATCGCTTGAGCCCTACATGCTAAGGCTCTGAACCTCATGGCTTCTCTGTAAGCAAAGAGAAATGAGGCATGAAGTCTGAGCCATGGTAGAGTTGTCCATATGTTGGTGGTCTACTATGCAATCCACAGAAAATAGCTTCAATTAATTTAATTTGATATGATTTAATTACAGTTCTGATTGCACAGATTAGTTAATCAACAAAGGTTCCAACTGGGGACACTGTGATTTCTTCAAGATACACCTCATTCTTGCAGGCCAGTAAATTAGACCAATAGGGCAGGTGGTGTCATCCATGCCTTGGAAATCTGGCACACACACACCTGCACACACACACACACACACTCACACATACAGACACACACCCCTGCACATTCAGATCCATGTTTCACAGCATCTGGGAAGTCTCATGGGGAGAGAAGCATTACAAATTCCATATTCTCATCTCAAGGGAATTATTTAGTAAATGGTATGCAGAATGTCTAAATATGAGATTGTACCTCTGTGGTTAAAATGGCAATTATTTTTCAAAGTAAGTTTGTTTTAACAGCAATTATATCTGCTTGGAATTTCTATTACACCAGAGAAATAAAGGATTTGAATTGCATCTTTGGTGGCCCCACCATATACTGTATCACTAAATCAACACCTAATAACACACATTTTGTTTTTTTTGTTTTTTGGTAAATACAGTTTATTATTGGATATATCACATGTTCATACAATTTAAACCTACCTACATATCCATTTTTCTTATTTCCCTTCTCCCCCCCCAAACAAGGCTTCCCGCACTGCTCCAACCCCATTAATGTCTCTCTTATTCTGTTACAATTACTTCTAAACTTCTTTTTCTTACAAACGGTAACAATTCAAAAATCTAATTCTCTTTCATTTTCTTCTTAATAACTATCAAAGCAAATCAAACCACATTTAATGTCCCAATTTTTCAACAAGTATTTTTGAAAGTCTTTCCAGTCTTCAAAAAAAGTTTCATCTTCTTCGTTGTTTAACTTTCTTGTTAATTTGTCCATTTCTGCCAAAAACTTTTTAATCCATTCCCATGTTTCAGGTACTTTATCTTGTTTCCAACATTGAGCAAAAATCAGTCTAGCTGCTGTAATCAAGTACCATAGTAGTGTTCTCTTGGCTACATTTATTTCTTCCATTTTAAGACCTAACAATAACATCTGTGGGTCTTTCTTAAAAGTACATTTCAAAATTTTTTGTATCTCATTGTGGATCTCAGTCCAATACTTTACTGCTTTATCACATGTCCACCACATATGGTAAAAAGACCCTTCATGTTTCTTGCATTTCCAACATTTGTTGGACATACTTTCATTTATAATAGCAATTTTTTTAGGCGTCATATACCATCTGTACATCATTTTATAACAATTCTCTTTAACATTTACACAAGTTGAAATTTTCATTGACTTTTTCCACAAATATTCCCAGGATGTCATTAATATCTCATTATTAACATTTACAGCCCATTTTATCATTTGCTCTTTTACAATTTCATCCTCAGTGTACCATTTCAATAAAACCTTGTACAGTTTAGAAATCATTTTTTTACCTTTCTCAAGCCATACAGTTTAAATTTCAATGTTCTTTTCTCTGAAACCATGTTCTCTTTTATCGGTCTTAAATAAATCATAAATCTGTCTATATTTCAACCAATCATATTCAAATTCGACATCAAATCTATCTTGTAACACAAAGTTTTTCCCTTCTATTTTTAAAAGATTTTTGTAAGGTAGCCAATCTAACCCTTGATTTCTTGAATGTGGGATAATCACTTCAGCTGGTACTATCCAAAGTGGTCTTTCTTCTGAGAAGAATTTTCTATATCTCATCCATGTCTCGAACAGTGATTGTCTTACAAAGTGGTGTTTAAAAAATTTATCCATTTTTACTTTTCCATACCATAAATATGCATGCCATCCAAATTTATTATCATGCCCTTCTAAAGCCAATAGCTTCTTGTTCTCAAGATTAATCCACTGTTCCAACCATGTTAAACAGACGGCATCATAATACAGTCTTAAATTTGGTAGTTGAAGGCCTCCTCTCTCTCTTGCGTCGCATAAAATTTTCATTTTGATCCTTGGCTTTCTTCCTGCCCATACGAATTTGGATAATTCTTTCTGCCACGAATCCAATACTTTCCTTTGTTTTAGTATTGGAATGGTCTGAAATAGAAACATCAAACGCGGTAAGATATTCATTTTTACAGTTGCGATTCTTCCCATCAATGATAAATTCAAAGTGTCCCATTTCTTCATGTCTTGCTGGATCCTGTGCCACACCTTTTCATAATTGTTTTTAAACAGGTCAATATTTTTCATAGTTAATTCAATTCCTAGATATTTAGTCCTTGTAACTACTTCACATTGGATTTTCTCTTGAAGTTCTATTTGTCTTTGCTTCGTCATGTTTTTACACATCACCTTAGTTTTGTTTTTATTAACGTAAAAACCCACAACTGAGCCAAATTCTTCAATTTTCTCCATCAGATGTGGTATTTTCTCAATAGGATCCTGAATCATGAACATCACATCATCTGCAAATGCCCTGTATTTATATACGAATCCTTTCACTGAAAGTCCTTCAATACTATTATCTTTTCTTATTGCTGTCAATAATATTTCCAACATCCAAATAAATAGCAACGGGGACAACGGGCAGCCTTGACGTGTTCCCTTTTGAACTTGGAAAAAATCCGTTCTTTCTTTGTTTATGTTCAAAGCCGCTTTTTGTTCTGAATATATTGCCACAATCATGTTTAAAAAGAACTGTCCAATGTCCATTTTTTCAATAACTTGCAGCATAAACTCCCAATTTAAGTTGTCAAAAGCTTTTTCCGCATCTAGGAAGAGGAATCCAACTTCTTTTTCTGGATGCTTGTCATAGTATTCAATTGCGTCTATCACCACTCTTAAATTGTCTCTAATTTGTCTATTTGGTAAAAATCCGGCTTGTTCTTCCGCTATAGTATCTTTCAAATATTTTTTCAATCTCTCCGAAATTATTTTTGCAAATAGTTTGTAATCATTATTTAATAGCGATATTGGTCTATAATTCTTTACTTGAGTCAAATCCAAACCTTTTTTAGGTATCAATGAAATATTTGCTTCTTTCCATGAATCTGGGATCCGTTTAGTCTTTCTTATCTCATTCGACAGAAGTACTAAAATGGGGGTTAGCTCCTCTTTGAATTTCTTGTAGAACTTTGCTGTGAAGCCATCTGGTCCTGGAGCTTTGCCCAACTTTGCATCTTCTATCGCCATTATCACTTCTTCTTTCGTTACTAAACCATTTAATGATTCCTTAATTTGTTTTCCCAGCTCTGGAACTTCAATAGTCTCCAAATATTTCTTAATTCTCTGTTGATCAATTCCTTTCTTTTTAAATAATTTGGCGTAATATTTAAAGAAAGCTCTTTTTGTACCATTCAAATTCATAACATCCTTTCCATCTTCAATAATCTTAGATATAAAATTCCTTTCTTTTTTATTTTTCAATTGCCACGCTAAAAACTTTCCTGGTTTGTTTGCACCCTCAAATGCTTTTTGCTGTAATTTCTTCAGATTCCAATATAATTCTCTGTTTAATAAAACATTCAACTGATCTTGCAGAAAGTGGATCTCTTTAATAATCTTTTTCTTCCCTGGTCTTTTCTTTAATTCCTTTTCTTTTTGTTGAATTTTTTCATAAAGGTCTTTCTGTTGTTGCATCTTTTGCTTTTTGTCCTTGGAGTTCAGAGAGATAAGCATACCTCTCATTACCGCTTTGTACGCATCCCATACAACTTGTATATCCGTACCTTTATTTAAATTCAATTCAAAAAAACTTTTCTTTTCTTTTTTTAAAGTTTCATTGATTAGTTTTTGATCCAGTAAGTCCTCATTAATTCTCCAATATAGTTGTTTAGTTTTTTCTTTAGATATCCAAAGTAAGGGATTATGATCAGAATTAGTTTTCGGTAAAATTTGTATTTTATAAGTTTTTTGCGCCATCTCCTCTGACATCCAAATCATGTCAATTCGGGAAAAGGAGTTATGTCTATTAGAATAAAACGTGTAATCCTTAGTCTTGGGATTCCACTTCCTCCAAACGTCTTCCAGTTTCTCTTGCTTCATCAATTGAAAGAAATTTTTTGGTAGCTTTCCAATTGTCTCTCCACTTGCTTTGGATTTTCTGTCCAATATGTTATTCACTGTACCATTAAAGTCTCCAGCAAGGACTATTTGATCATAGTTTAAACAATCCAACTCTTTAGTCAAATCATTAAAGAAAGTCTCTTTTGCACCATTGGGTGCATATATATTTACGAGCAATGTCTTTTTTCTATTCATCAATATTTCCACGCCAACATATCTTCCTTCTTTATCTGAGAAGATTTTTTTAGGATCCAATTCTTTTGAAACATAAATCACTGTTCCTTTTTTCTTATTAGTTGCTGAGGAATGAAATTCTTCTCCCAATTTTTTATTAATCAAGTATTTACTATCTTGTTTTCTGATATGTGTTTCTTGTAAACAAATTATGTTACATTTTTGTTTCTCCAGCCAATGATTCACTAATCTTCTTTTACTTGGTGAATTTAGTCCATTTACGTTCCAAGATAAAAATTTGTAATCCATAATTGTGTTGAATTAAATATCTTTAAAATCATCAAAATTGTTCTCTTTAAATCTGTATAAGTCTCCTTCAGATTTGAGAGTAGATCTCACCGAATTGTACACAAATGAAAGTCCATATGGAATCTCCCATCTGAACCTGATATTCATTTCTTTTAGTCTGTCTGTCAATTTCTTGAATTTCTTTCTGTCTTGTAAGATCGATCTCGGAATTTCTCTCAAAATTATTTTTTTTTTCCATTAATTTCCAACGGTTGTGTGAATTGTTTCTTGAAAACATCTTCCTTCATTTTTGTTGTCACGAATTGAACAATCACATCTCTGGGTAATTGCTTTCTCTTGGCATAAGCTGAGTTTACTCTGTAAATCAAGTCAAAGTCTGAATCCAAATCTCCAACATCTTCCCCTACATAAGTTGTCAATGTATTGATTACTAGAGCCCGTAGATCCTGATCTTCCTCCTCTTCTATCCCTCTCAATCTCAGATGATTCTGAGTAGCTCTATATTCCATCATGGACTCCAGTCTTGTATTTTCTAACAGGGTTTTTTTAACCTTCTGTTCCATTTCTTCAGATTTTGTCACCAGACTTTTGACCTCTTTCTTAACTTCTTCTGTATCTTTTTTAATCCCTGACACTTCTGTTAGTACCAGTTCTTTCAGTTCTTCCATATTTTTTTTCTGTACTTGGACTTGCACTTGTTCTATTTGCTCCAGTTGTATTTGCAGCTGTTGTTGCAATTGTTGTTGCAGCTGTGATTCTATTTGTTTTCCAAGATTCTGCACCACTTCGGTCATCCGTTTTTCCATCGCTTCCATAGCCGCTTGCCACTCTTTTTTTTCCTTTGCAGTCATTCTTGGACTAGGTGATGAAGCAGCTCTAGGTCTTGACCTCAAATCCGTCTTGAAAGCGACTTCAGTGCTAATCAATCTTTATATTAGCAATCTTCAAGCCGAATCGCCACCTTTATAACTTGTATCAGCGCTTTTTCGGCTTAAAAATAACTTTTTAAAATTTAGTCCTCCTCAAAATGTCGGGCGCAATTTCTCTATGATTTTCCGGCTAGAGTAGGCTCCTTCCAGACTTCCTGTTTATCTGTCCATCTCTGTAATCCAACTTCCGGTAAAGGTGGTGTCACACATTCAAACGTCTGTCTATTTCCGGCACAGCAACCTCTAAAACGTCCACTCTAGCCTACTTCCTGTATCATAGAGTCACAGTTAGTTTTGTTTCTGCTACGTAAAGTTTAGACTTGACTGACCACAGGAATGCAAAACAAAGTCACTTTTCAGCCGTTTTCTCTAAAGGAAAGCTTTCGTTTTACTTTTAAATCAAGCGGAATAGTTCATTAGAGGTTTCTACGCTTATCCGTACGATTCAATTTCGCGTTCTTCTTTAAACCGGTAAGCGCTTATTCGTTTGTTACCTTGCTTGTAATCTCGGGGTTTCGCGGTGCTTCTTCTGTAATCGATGTTGAACTTGATGTTAAAGAGATCGGTAGATGGCGAATTTATGCTGAATTCTCAGCCCAGCTGGTATCTGTAGTGCTGATTTGCAACTGCCCTCTTCACAGAAGGAGATCAAAGTGTAAACAAGCTTCCTCTGAAGCTTATCCACACCGATCTCAACTCCCCCTCAGGCTTGGCTGCTTGCTTGCCACCCCCCCACCTGGGGAGTGCTGCGCTGGGCCAGATGAAGCCCAGACTGTCGTCAGATACTGCAGTACACTCTGCACAACTCGCAAAGTGTGTCAATTCGCCATTTTACTCCAACCGGAAGCCCACATTTTGTTTTTTTTAATTGACATCACAATGCCATCCATTTACCTCAGCTGTACTGACAGTGTTTGGTCCTCCCAGTAACTTTTAGCACAAAACTTTGGCATCATAGGGCATTCTGTTCTGACTGTTCCTCAATGTCTTAGAAAGGGGCCTTTTTGATTTCATGTTAGTCCTGTAGGTGTCTGAGAATGCATCTCTGGTGGATTTCCCATACATACCAATATTGCTAAAATGAACCCCAACAATTCACAGTAGCTGTTTTACTCTATCATAAGCAGGGCTCATTTTGTAGAAAAAGCCCGGCAGGAACCGATTAGCATAATAGGCCACACCCAACAGCACAGCTCATTAGCATATTAGCATATGTATCAGGCATCTGTCCAACTAGTTTTAAAGGAAATGAATTAAAATAACCTTAAAGCCCACTTGCCCCAGTGGAAAGGAGTTACCATTTCTGGTTGGCTTGCCATTCTGAGACCACAGTCCACAAACCACATACTTCACATAATCAGGCCAACTGCCCAAGGATGTATGGGCCCCCTTCTGATGTTAAGTAGCTCATAGAGTGGTTGAGACAGAGTGAAGCTGGAAACACCTTTTCTAATTCTGCCTGGTGGTGCGGAAGAATGTAAAGCATGACTGAGCCACAGGAGGGCCACAGGTTATGTTTATTTTTCACAGTCACCTGACCTAGCCACCATGTGCACACACTCTATAACAGCAGCCTTCTCTTGTAATTCCAAACAAAACTGGGATTGGGAAAGTGGGGGGGAATGCATGAAACTCTGCCAACCACAGCTCATGCACTATTTGTAGAGGGAGAGGGAACCCTGATTCTGCCATGCCCTGTTGGGTTATCTTAAGACGTCATGTGGGCATTTGAAGATGCACAATGTAAGAGTGAATACTGGTGGTCCAGAGAACATGCAGTTTGTGTTGCTAGCAATAAGGAGCATTTCTGCAAATGACTTGTTTCTTGACTTCTTCACCTCTACCGTGGCATTTTTTAAAAAAAAGATTGAATTATATTAGGCATGCACAGGGGACACACATAAGATGTCACCTAAGAATAATCCACTCACCTGGATGCAAATATGAGCAAGAAACACAAACACAAGTGGGTGGGTGTGTACATCATAGATATAAAAATTCACACACACAGTGAGGTGGGGGGGGTTTTGTTGTTGTTTTTTGCTGCCAAGTCACATCTGATTTATGGCGAGCCCCTTGGGTTTTCAAGTCCAGAGAGATTCAGGAGGACGCAGGTATTCCTCAGGGGTCTCCCAGCCAAATACTAACCAGGGCCAGCTCTGTTTGGTTTCTGGGATCTGACCTGGTCCATCTAGGCTTGACTCTCCAAGCCAGGGTACAGAAATGCCAACATGCACACATCACACCTAGCCAATCATGACACACAGCCAACCCCCCGAGTTCCTCCAAAGATTAACTTGTACTGACTTGGTGAGAATGGATTACTTTTCAGCTATTAATGTTTACCCCCCAAAAAAACCCCTCTCCACGATCATTCTGAGAAATGGCCTCATGAAGACAATATTTAGTATGCCAATAAAGGAAGTTCTGGTTTCAGTTTGCTTTTTTTTTTTTAGCCTACAGAAGCAGGTGAGTGGGAGAGAGGGACTCGAGAGCCCCTCCCACCCCCAGTTGCTGCCACCCATGGCCAGGGCCCAAATCTGGGATGGGGGGCACAATCGATTTAGCTGAACCCAAGAGCATGAGTATGTGCATGTGCATGCCCGAGCGAGTGCCCCCTCGACTTCTCTCCCCCACAGCCGGCTTGGCAAGGAGGAGGTGGTGGCAGCGCGATTGGCTGCTGCTCCGGCAGTGCTGGTACACTGTCCCAGTCATCACCTGGAGCTCCTGAGAGGAGCCCCAGTAGTGAGACAGCTGCCCAGAAATTGCCTCCCAACACACAACTCACCCAGGCGAGGAAGGCAGTGGCAGGAAGGATGGCAGAGAAATGCAGAGGTGACAAGAGGGCTCAGCCCTCCAGGGCAACAGCCCTCCAGGGCAACAGCAAGGACTCAGAAGCTGCCCCCGAGGAGCTGGGCAGACTGTGGTGACGGGACTTGGCCATGGGGCGAGCTAGGCTCAGCCTGTCGCAGGAGTTCTAAGGTCAGCCCAGACCAGGCCGGGAAGAGTAGCTGCCCACAGCCATCAGGCCAGGGCCGGGCAAACAGTGGCAGAGCACAGCAAGTGGCAAGGCAAAGCCCAGGCCTCTGGCAGGCACTGGGAAGATGGGGGCAGAGGAAGTGGCCTCAGTATCTCCAGCTTTAGGAGGGGGTGGGGCCAAGAAGGGAAGCCCCAAATGGATCATAGCTATGCCAGGAGGCCAGGAGTCTTGGACAGGAAAGAGTGGTGGTGCCACCACCCTCTGCACAAACCATCTTCTAGAGCAGGTGGCCTGACGACTGGGCCCCCGATGCTCCGCAGGCACTCCACCTCTGTGGCTGATGGAGAGACCAACCCAGCGCTCTGGGGTGGGGAGGGGCAGGCTCAGAAGCCAGTCAGAACACTGTTCCAGGATGTTCCGGATGTAAAATAGCCCTGATCATAAGCATTTTCAGTTTTCAGGCAGGAAAAAGCAACACTCAGGATGCTCAAGTGCCTGCCTCTTCCACTCAGGTCCTACTTCCCTGCTGCAAACAGGAAGAGGAAGCCAATTGTTCAACAGGCACTTTGGGCTGCTTGTGACTACTCCAAGCTTGTTTGCCAGATTTGTTTCTGTTTATACCCAGTGCACACAACCCCATCACCCATCATGCTACACCCCCATGCTCTGCCACCGATTGTTTAAATGGAGAATGGAAAAAAAACACCCACTCCATTAATAGAGAAAGAAAACTAATTTTTAAAAAGTCGTATCACTTTGTGTTCTAGGTCTGTCTGAATGGCATTAATGGATGCTTCTATGTCTGGATCAGCAGCAGTTCAGGCATGCACATTTTTGCACAGCTGCACTGGAGTCATTGATTCCACCTCCCATCACTGAATGATGTGAACCAATTATCCATGACCACAGGGTAAAATCAAGGTTTCTTACTGCACAGGTACAAAAGTAGTCACACAGCAGAAGGAAATGAGACTGCATCACCACAAATACTGTGAAAGTATAGTGTTGCCAGATCTAGGATGGGAAAATCCTAGGGATTTGTGATGGAGTCTGAAGATAGCTCAATTTGAGGAAGGGAGGGACTTCAGCAGAGTACAAGGCTACAGAGTCCACCATCCAAAGCAGCCTTTTTCTCCAGAGGGATCGGTCTCTTTGGTCTGGAGTTCAGTTGTAATTCTGGGAGGTCTCCAGGTCCTATGTGGAGGCTGGCAAACGGTAAACAACTAAACTAGTTATGTAGGTAGAAAGTCAGCCAGGGAGTTGGGGCTATCCACTGTTTTGCTGGAAGTGACACTTGCAGGGCTTTTTTTTCTCTGGGGGAATGTGCTGGAACAGACTTCCAGAACTTCTTCAACAAAATTCTTTAAAAAATATTTAAAAGTTCATGAGTTTTCAGTATACAGATCGAAAACTTCCTTTCCCTCTTGAGAGTTCCAACACCTGTTTTTCAAAAAAAAAAAGGGGGGGGGAGGGAAAGCCCTGTTCACTTGTGTGATTATCTACCCAGTGGGTGGAAATCATGGGGGTGTGCTTGATGCATGGAACTCTTGGCTCTCAGGGAGCAGGTTCATTCCCTTGAGGACAGGGTTGCTGACCTGGAGAAACTGAGGCAGAAAGAAACGTTTGGAGATGATATCTTGGTTCATACCAGAATAGTCTCACTCCTGTGCTGACAGCTCTTCTGCTGTTGTAGAGGGTGAGATCTCGAAATTGGAGGGATGTAGTCCTCTAGAAGGGACCCTTTCCTTGGGTGACAGACCAATATCTTCTTGTATCAAGAATACCCCTCTGGGGTTGGGGGGAAGTGGACTTTTGGTAGTAGATAATTTGATTATTAGGAATATAAAGAGAGAGGTCTGTGGCAGGCATTTTGATCATGTGGTGACTTGCCTGCTTTGTCTGAAAGTTGTGGACATCACATGCTGCCTTGACAGGTTTTTAGATAGTGCTGGGGAAGAGTCAACAGTAATAGTGCATATTGGCACCAATGCCACTGCAAAATGTAATTGTGTGGTCCTGAAGGAAAAAAAAATAGTTTACAAGGCAAAAAGTTAAGAGCCAGGACATCAAAGGTAGCATTCATATACAGGGTTAGCTAGACAGGCAGAGATCAGGGAGGAGATATTTAGATTTGTTAAGCACTGGGGAACTCTCTGGGACAAGCCAAACCTGTACAAAACAGAGGGGCTTCACTTGAAGCAAAGAGGAACCAAGCTGCTGGTGATTAATATCAAAAAGATGACAGAGCAGTGTCAGACAAGTCAGTCCAAAGAAATAATGGTGTAAACGTTCAGGGTAATATTGATAGGAGCATAATAGATCTTGGGAGTGAGGGTAGGATGGCAAATTAGGGTTATATATAATAACAAAGGGACTGAGGGAGGTGAAGGTTGCTGGACAGGGACACATGCTACAGGTGTCTATATTTCAATGTCAGGTATTTGTCTTTCCTTCATGGCTAGCATCACTAATCACTTTAAGCAGAAAACTCTTATTTTCACTGTGCTGGTGAGGCTGGGGTGCTGTGTCCACCAAGCTATTGTAGCATAACTTTGGGGAGCCCCTGTCAAAACTCTGGGGATGTCTGCCTTTCTGTCCTTCAGAACTTGCCTTTGGAGATCGGGGGGGGGCTGTGAGTACAGGAGGGGAATTGTTGCCTTGCTTCCAGTGTCTGGTGTGGGGGGTCTGTCCAGATGAAATTTCCCTGTAAATTTGGTGTCACTGGCTTGTTCCCAAGCTGTTCCAGAGACACCTGGCTGTAACTGCACCTGTCTTTTCCAGAGAAAGCACCAGAGAGACCTTGGGGGGGGGGGTCTGTAATGGGGACCACAGAAACATAATTCACTGCCAACTTGAAGATTGTAGAGTCAGTGGCAGGGTGAGGTTCCATGTATGTTTGGTGTGCGTAGCTTGCAGGGTGCCCATAGTATACACTTCTGAACCTGTGCCTTACATTTCCTTCAAAAGCACATTTCTGGCTTGACCTTAGTCTTGTTGGTTTTGCAGTGGCATTGGTTCTGGTGAGCACATTGCACTGGTATTGCTGAGCTTGCAAAAATGCCCCCCCCCTTCAGTGTCTACAGAGAGATTCTCTGGTTTGACCTTAGTTCATTGGAAACAATGGATGATGGGGGCATCTTCTTGGGGGGGGGAGCTGTAACTCTGACCCCATAAATCTAATCCTCACCAAACTTGGAGGGCATTTAGAGGAGAGTCATCCAGAGATCTGTTAGTTTGGTGTCTCTAGCATACTGGGAGGCTGTCCTATTATGTCATGAACTTCACAAACCTAACCAGTTCATGTAGTGCAAAAAAAAATCATGATGGTCTGTGGTTCACAAACTGAGCATACCACAAACTACAAACTGAACCACGTTTTCCTGGTTCATGCTAATCCCTTATGGCAGCCTCTTGGAATAGCAGAAGTATTCTGGAAGTAGAATGACAGCCCCCTCCCCCCAACCGGAATAATGGCTTCTGGGAGTAGCAAAACTGTTCTGGGACTGGAATTACAGCCCTTGGCATGGAATGATGGCCACAGGGAGTGGGAGAACTGTTTTTGGACAGGAATGACAGGTTGCAGAGTGGAATGACAGCCCATAGGTCCTGGGAGTATCAGAAGTTTTCTGGAGCTGGAATGACAGCACCAGGGAGATACAGAAGTGCCATGGGAGTGGAATGACAGCCACCAGGAGTAGTAGAAGTCTTCTAAGACAGAAATGACAGCCCCCAAAATGGATTGACAGACCATGGAAGTAGTAGAAGTGTTCTGGAGCTGGAATGACAACCCCCAGAGTGGATTGACAACCCATGGGTCATAACAGAACTGTTCTGGGACTAGAATGAAAGCCTCAGAGTGGAATGGGTCCCCCTAATGATAGCAGAAGTCTATTGGCATTGGAATGACCAGCTGTAGTGCCACCGCTCTGCCCCAGTCAAAAGACAAGGCTGTGAACAACCTGGTTGGATTTACAAACTCCAGTAGGAATCCCAACCCTCTTCAGGGTCCAGCGTCCCACTCAGAGAATATTGGTAGGGTCAAGAAAAGAATAACAGGGCCTCCCTTCTGCAGACCCCCCAGACACACCACCACACCAGTAGGTAGCAGACTCAGGAACCCACCCTTGGGCTCCTGCTAAAATGAACTACATTTGCCAGTTAAAAATATAAAATAACCCCCGGTTACTACACCAGCTGTAGAGTGGAATGATGGCCCCTTGGACCAGCAGAAGTGTTCTCAAGCTGGAATGACAGCCCACAGAGTGGACTGATGGCCTGTGGGTTATAGCATCAGTGTTCTGGGACTAGTATGACAGCCCCTGGTGGGGATTGATGGACCGAGGGAGTAGTAGAAGTTTTCTGGGACTAGAATGACAGCCCCCAGAGTGGATTGGTGGTTTGTGGGTCATAGCAGAAGTGTTCTGGATCTAGAATGACAGCCCTCAAGAAGAATTGACAGCTTCTGATTCCACTCCCAGAACTCTTTTGTTCCTCCCAGTGGCTGTAATTCCAGTCTGGAGGCAGTCATTCCAGTCCCAGAACACTTATTCTTCCAGGGGCTGTCATTCCAGTCTTGGGGCAGTCATTCCTGTCACAGAAGATTTCTACTACTCTCAGCAGTTGTCATTCCACTCTGTAACCTGTCATTCCTGTCCCCAAACTGTTCTACTACTCCCAGTGACTGTCATTTTACTCTGGGGGCTATCATTCCAGCCCAAGAAGACCTCTGCTACCCCCAGGGGCCATTATTCCACTCTGCAATCTGTCATTCCCATCCTAAAACAGTTTGGCTACTCCCAGTGGCTGTCATTTCACTCGGGGTGGGGGGGGCTGTTATTCCATTATCTGCAATGGGCCTTCAAGCCTCCCTTACTGTTTCCTCTGGGCAATCCTGTCATTCCTTTTAGTACATTCCTTCTGCTGGGCTTACAACCCACCCACCCTTGCTTGGAGTATGATTTGGTGCTTCACATCAGTCCTGTTGAGCTGGAATTGCCACATTGGTCCTGGCTTCTGCTGGGCACTCTGTGATTGCACCAGTATTGCTGGGCACTCGGAACATTGCCCTGGTTCTGCTGGGCCTTCAAAAATGCCCCTCCTTGCTTGGATTGTGATTGAGCTGGCATTGCCACTTTGGCACTGGGTTTTGCTGGGCACCAGTACATTGCACTGGTTCTGCTGGGCTTCCAACCCCTCCCCCCACTTGGAGTATAATTCTGTGCTAGACATCAGTCTTGTTGAACTCACATTGCCACAATAGCACTGGCTTCTGCTGGACACTAGTACATTGCACTGGCTCTGCTGGCAGTGTGTGAGCTGCCACAGTGGCACTGATTCTGCTGTGCACGTTGTACTGGTTCTGTTGGGCTTGCAAAAATGCTCCCCAGCTTCAGTTTCTACTGGAGAAATTCTCTGGGATTTTGAATCAATTCTGCTGGGCTTCTATTGCCCTTGCTTTTTTTTTTTTTGCTGTTTCCCCCCTCAATTGGAAACAATGGAGGATGGGGCACCTTATTCAGGGGGCTGTAGCTTGGACCCTGTACATCCAGTCCTCACCAAGCTTAGAGGACAGGTAGAGGAGAGTCAGTCAGAGATCCCCTGTGAGTTTCATGCCTCTAGCAGGTCAGGAGGGATGTTCTAGCACATCACGAAACTCACAAATCAAACCAGTTTGTTTAGTCTCTAAAAGTTTGTGATGGTTCATGTTTTAGAAACCGGACACACCATGAACCGCGCCATACCACATTTTCCTGGTTCATGCTCATCCCTACTCAGAAGCCATGAGATAAGAGGACAGATTATCATAAGGATTAAAAACTGGTTAAATGACAGGATGAAAACAATAGAAATAAATTGACAGTTCTCACAATGGAAAGAAGGAAGCAGTGGTGTCCCATAAGGATCAGTGTTCTATTTGATTTCTTCATAAATGATTTGGAACTTGGGGTGTTTAGTACAGTGTCCAAGTTTGCAGAAGACACAAAATTATTCAGCATGGTGAAAATCAAGGACGACTGTGAAGAGTTCCAGGAGGATCTCCACAAATTGAGTGAGTGGGTGGCACTGCAGAGTGGCAAATGAAGTTTAGTGTTGATAAGTGTAAGGTGATGCACAATGGAACAAAAGAAATCCCAGCTTCAAGTGTAGACAAATGGGTGACACTGAGTCTGAACTTGGTGACACTGAGAGAGAAAGAGATCTTAGG
The DNA here is from genome assembly GCA_029375565.1 of Gekko gecko. Taxonomy (NCBI): domain Eukaryota; kingdom Metazoa; phylum Chordata; class Lepidosauria; order Squamata; family Gekkonidae; genus Gekko; species Gekko gecko. Next base: position 139,636,271 of record JAPDNY010000005.1, read on the forward strand.
TTCCTAGTAGATAGCTCAATGAAAATGTCAACTCAGTGTCCTGCAGTGGTAAAAAAGGTAAACTCTATATTGGGGATTTTTAGAAAAGGGACTGAAAATAAAATGACTGAAATTATAATGTCTCTGTACAGATCTATGATGCAGCCTCATTTGGAATACTGTGTGTATTTCATACTGTATCGCAAAAGGGACACTGCAGGGCTGAAGAAGAAAAAAAACTATGGAAGAGGGCAACCAAGCTGATTAGGGGGTTGGAGCACCTTCCCTATGAGGAAAGGCTGAAGAATCTGGGACTTTTAAGTTTAGAAAAGAAACAGCTAAGGGGGGGGACACATGATAAAGGTTTATAATTTTTTTCATGGGTTGGAGAACTTGAGGGCATCCAATGAAGCTAATGGGCAGTAGATTTAGGATGGACAAAAAAGAAATAGTTCTTTATACAGTGAGTGATTAAAATGTGGAATTTTCTGCCAGAGAATGTGATGATGGCCAGAAACCTAGAATGCTTTAGAAGGGTTTTGACAGATTCATGGATAATAGTCTATCAATGCCTACTAGCCATAGTGACAAAAGGAAACCTGTACATATAGAGGCAATCAGTCTCTGAATCCCAGTGCCAGGAGGCAATATCAGGGGAAGGCCTCAGCCTCTATGCCCTGTTGTTGGACTTCCAGAGGAACTGGTTAGCCACTGTGTGAGACAGAACTAGATGGACCACTGGTCTGATCCAGCAGGGCTTGTCTTATTAGTTGAGCATAGGATGGGGTCCAGTGTTGCAATTTTAACTTTAAAATAATTCAGATGTTGAACATGGCAGTTGTTAATCTAAATTTAGAATCCTCACCTGTTATTCTACACTGTTTGAAGTTATTCGACTTGTCCCTGTTTATGCATGGTATGAATTTTTAGCCCTCAGCTCTGGGATTTTTTTTAACACTAAAAAGTAAGAGAGGTTATCACAAGCAAGTAAAATGATCTGAACCCAACCCACCTCTTGAAAGCAGAAGAGAAAAGAAAATAATAGCAGCAGAGAATTATTTGCTCTTCTGTACCTTTCCCCCCCGTTAGCTGTTACCCAAACACAGCTGAAATGGTACAAGATTATATGATCTGTAGAACTGTTCTGAGCAGTATCCATGGTGACAGCATGGGGAAAGAGAAAGCTGAAAAATATTATTAGACTGCAAACGTCTACATTAAAATCCCATGTAGTTCTTTATAAAGGCAAAGACATTAGGGAGGAGAGGGGAAAAAAAAACTGTGAACCATTTTTACATGAAAACCAAATGCAAGACCCTAATCTCTTAGCTTAATATAAAGTAAAGGTAAAGTTTTCCTTTGCTTGAAAACTAGTCGAATCTGACTCTAGGGGACAGTGCTCATCTCCATTTCCAAGCCAAATGGCCAGCACTGTCTGAAGATGTTTCCATGGTCATGTGGCTAGCCTGACTAAACACTGAGGTCCATGGAGCGCTGTTACCTTCCCACCGAAGTGGCACCTATTTATCAGCTTTGAGAATATCAGACCCAAAAAATATTGCTAAATGCCGAATATCCCCAGTCCAATACCAGTAAAGTATCAGGACTGGGGAAATATTCATTATTCTCAAGTATATATTCAGGTCTCATATACCCATCAGGAGGGAAGGGAGGCATGTAAAAATGCCTTCTTTTTCTCTGGAAGCCTCTGCGGCTTTCCTTGTCAATTTCACTGCCTGCCAGTCAGCTGTTAGGTTTAAGCCATTTAAACTTAACAGCAGATAGGCCAGTGGAATAAAACTGAAAAGGGAAAGCCTCCTCTCTCTGCCTTCTCTTCTCTAGCTAACCCAGATAGGCAGGGAGCCCAGGCATGTTTCTATGCCTGCCCTTTGCTTCCCCATTCCCCCACCACCACCATGGCAGGTGGCTGGGAAAGCAAAGGGCAGGCATGGAAACATTCCTCCTTCCCTCCCTGAGCTTCTCTGCAACAGGAGGGAAGGAAAAAAGAAGGCATGATTAAATGCCTTTCTTTCCCTCCCTGAGAGACACACAACAATCCTATGAGATAGGTTAGGCTGAAAGTATGTGACTGGAAAGATGGGAATTTGAACTTGAGTCTCTCAGACCTTTCTCTGAAGCTCTAATCACTACATCACACTGGCTTTCATAGTGGGGCTGTTGTTGAACAGTGTGGCTGACATTGTGTGGCTGATGTTGAACAGAACCAGCCAGACCTAGTTGAGTCATGCAAGTCAAGTGGTACCAAGTCACCCAGAATTTGCTTCCAGGCCTAGGGCTGCCAGCCTTCAGGTGCGACCTGGAGATCTCCCAGAAATTACAACAGATGACAGCGATCTGTCCCTGTTATGTATTGAACTGTGAATCAAGACTATTCTTTTCTATGTTAAGCTTGATTCTGAATGTGGATTCTAAGCTGTCGCATTCCTATTGGTCGGTTTCTGCGAAACCAGTGTAAATAGCCAATCACTGTGTGATAATGTTGCAAAGAGGGAACAGTCCTGATTGGTCTTTATCCCTGCAATGCCATTGGTCTTTAACTTGTTATGGGTGTGGCTTTGACAGCCCGGGAGAGTTTAAAAAGGAGCTGTGCTCCACTGTTTGTGTTGTGTGTTCCTGAGTTGGTGTTTGTCGTTGAATAAAGCTGAAAATCACTTGTTAAGCTTATTCCGTTGTTGAGTCTCATACTTAACAATTGGCGATGAAGGTGGGATACTAGAGCGGGTAGGCAGCCCCGCTGAACCGAGATCGCAACGGCAGACGAGGACACACACCCGGCCGAGCTGGCTGAGACTCCACGAGTAGAAGTGGCAGCACCGACAGCCCCGATGGCCGTCAACCCGGCGTTCGAAGCGTTCGACCCGGCAACGGAGGACTGGGACTCTTACCTGGCACGGTTTGAGTTCCACCTTCAGGCGAACCAGATCACAGATGAGGCGAGAAAGAAGGCGACGCTCCTGAGCTCATGCGGCAAGGCCGTCTTCAACATCGCCCGGTCCCTGGTCGCCCCGACTGAACTGAGAGCGGCAACATGGGCTGAGATCATGGCCAAGCTCAAAGGCCATTTCTCGCCACAACCGTCTAGGATCACATGCCGGCACGCCTTTTATAAGCGGTGCCAAGGGCCATCCAAATCGATAGCTGAGTTCATCACCGCCTTACGGAAGGCAGTGAGGCCGTGCGAATTTGCAGATTTGGAGGAAGCCCTCCTCGACCGTTTGGTGTGCGGCCTTCGAGATGAGTGCCTTCAACAGCGTCTCTTCGCCCGCACCCAACTAACGTATGCGGTTGCCTACGCCAAGGCCATCACAGCAGAGGCCGCAGACAAGTCGACGCGAGAGGTTCGACAGCGGCAGACCCAGGTCAGCAAGGAGCCTGCAGTTCACCGGCAGTCCGCCAGCAAGTCCGCCAGTGACGCCGACAGCGTGTGCCGAACTCGAGAGGCATGCCCACCACAGACCAGACCGAGAACTTCGACGACCCATCCCTGCGCAGGCTGCGGCGGTAAGCACAACAGAGACCTCTGTCGGGCAAAGGAGCTCATCTGCCACTCCTGCGGGAGGCGAGGTCATCTGGCTCGAGTTTGTCGGGCTGCGAGGAAATCGCCACCATCATCGTCACGACGTGCAGACCCCAAGGTTCGGCCTCGAGATGACGGCAGAACATCCAACTGTCACCAGACTGATACCTGCCCATTGACCGTCCTGGCAACCGGTGACAAGGCCACTCGGAAGATCCATGTCACGCTTCGACTGGACGGCGTTCCGTGCACGATGGAGGTGGACTCCGGTTCATCCGTCACCGTCATCTCCACCGAAACGTGGCAGCGCCTATTTCCAAGGAGGAGCCGACGCTGCCTGTCTCCAGTGTCAACGCGTCTCACCGACTTCCAGGGGCGACGCATTCCATTGGCGGGAAAAGCTATCTTCCAGGTGGAGTTCAAAGAGCGGAAGGCTGAGCTGTCCCTCCTGGTTGCCGAGGGTGAGAGGGTCAGTTTGTTGGGCCTTGATTGGTTCAAGGCTCTGGGCATTGCTATTACTGGTGTAAATAAGATCTGTGATAATAAATGGGACTCATTGTATAGAGAGTTTCCTAATGTTTTTGGGGAAGGGCTTGGTACGTATACCGGTCCCCCGGTCTCTTTTGATCTTGACCCTTCAGTGCGTCCCATACGGATGAAGTACAGAAAGGTACCACTCACCCTAAAGGCAAAAATCGAGGCCGAGCTAGACAAATTGGTGAACCAGGGCATTCTTGAGCTGGTGCCCTATGGTCGATGGGAGACCCCCATCGTGATGCCCGTAAAGGCTGACGGGTCAATACGAATTTGTGCTGACTATAAATGCACTGTAAATAGAGCCCTTCAACAGCACTCGTACCCGGTGCCGGTAATCAGCCATGTGCTGGCATCGCTAGGAGGGGGCAAGGTTTTTGCCAAAGTCGACCTTGCTCAAGCATACCAGCAGTTGCCGATGGATGACGCAACTGCTGAGGCACAAACAATCGTGACCCACAAAGGAGTGTTCAGGGTCAAACGCCTGCAGTTTGGGGTGAATGTTACCCCAGGTATTTTTCAAGGGCTTATGGAGGGGCTCCCAGGGGTAGTGCCCTATTTTGATGATGTCCTGATAGCTGGGGCTGACGAATGCGAACTGATGGCTCATTTAAGAGCAGTGTTGGGCTGTCTGGGTGAGGCTGGATTGCGGGTGAAGCGTTCTAAGTGTGTTGTCAGGGTGGACCGAGTTGAATTCCTTGGACTCCTTATTGATGCGGATGGGGTCCACCCCACGCCCGACAAAGTCACCGCAATTAAGAACGCGCCCCCACCACGGTCAAAGAAAGATCTCCAGTCGTTCCTGGGGATCCTCAATTTTTACCACACCTTCCTGCCCCACAAGGCATTGGTTGCCGAACCCCTGCATGCTCTGCTCCACAAAAATGCAAAGTGGGAGTGGGGAGAGCGGCAGGAGCGAGCCTTCACAGCTGTGAAGGACCTTCTATCGTCGAGTGCAGTGCTGACCCACTTCAACGAGAACAAACTCGTGGTTCTTGCGGCTGACACGTCCCCTTACGGGGTGGGCGCTGTTCTCAGCCACCTGATGCCGGACAGATCGGAGGCACCGATTGTCTTCTATTCGCGATCGCTCACAGCGGCGGAGAAGAACTATGCCCAGATCGACAAGGAGGGCCTCACCTTAATCGCCGGAATTAAGAAATTCCATGACTTTGTTTATGGGCGGAGGTTCCTCCTTGTGACCGATCATAAACCACTCCTGGGCATCTTCTCCCCGGACCGGCAGACGCCGAACATACTGTCCCCTCGGATGTTGAGGTGGGCAGTCTTCCTTTCGGCGTATGATTTTGAACTTGAGCACCGCCCAGGGAAGGCTATCGGTTATGCTGACGTCCTTAGCCATTGCCCTGCACCACTGACTGACTGTGACTCAGAACCTGAACTGGACATTCTGGTGCTTGAGGAACTTCCGGAGGCACCGGTTACCTCCTCGGACATTGCCGCTGCGACGGCTAAGGACCCTGTGCTTGCCCGTGTCCTTAATTGGGCATGGAGGGGGTGGCCGGTCGGGAAAATGGCGCCTGAGTTTAAACCTTTCTGTTCATGCCAAAATGAGTTATTGGTTACAAAGGGCTGTTTGCTTTGGGGGAGTCGGGTGGTGATTCCCTCCAAATTAAGGGAAGACGTACTGGAGGCATTGCATGTGGGCCACCCTGGTATGGTCTACATGAAAGCCCTTGCCAGAGGGTACGTGTGGTGGCCTAAACTGGATGAGGACATTGAGGCCTGGGTAAGGCAGTGTATGGAGTGTCAACAGTCCCGTCCAGAACCACCACAGGCTCCCATTCAGCCCTGGGAGAAAACAAGGAGGCCATGGTCCCGCCTCCATATCGATTTCGCGGGCCTATACCATGGGAAAATGTTTTTTATTTGTGTAGATAGTTACTCCAAATGGTTAGAGGTGGTGCCCATGAAGTCCACTGGGTCTGGGGCAGTAATCAATGCCCTCAGGAGGCTGTTCTCAACCCATGGGCTGCTGGACTGTTTGGTCTCGGACAACGGGCCACAGTTCGTGTCAGCAGAGTTTGAGGGGTTCCTCAGAGACAACCTCATCCACCATGTGACTTCTGCGCTGTTCCATCCGGCCTCCAACGGTCAGGCTGAGCGGATGGTACGGACGGCGAAGGAGTCACTTGGGTGCCTGACGTGTGGGGACTGGAGCCAGAAAATTGCCTCTTTCCTACTGAGGCAACATATCACCCCGTGTTCAATGACGGGGAGGAGCCCAGCTGAACTGTTAATGGGCCGTAAGCTGGCTTCCTTACTAGACCGCCTGCACCCTGACCTCGACCAGTCAAAGCAGCGGTCAGAAACCCCAGCACAGGGGAGTTTTCATAGTTGGGGACAAAGTGTTTGCCCGCAACTATGAGGAAGGTCATCGGTGGCTACCAGCCGTGGTCACCAAGGTAGCAGGGTCCAGGCTGTACGTGGTCCAGCTTCCCAGCGGACGGGAGATACGCTGCCACGTAGACCAGCTCAGGGAGCACTGGGCAGACTCAAGCGCCGAGTCGGTGCCCAAACCTGAGCTGGTCCCTGAGCAGGAGTGGCCTCCCGCCGAGGAGGTGAGTGCTGCGGAACGGGAATCAGAGTCTGGGCAGTCCCCAACTCCAGTGCCTGAGATCCCTGTTAGTGTTCCTCCTTCTCCTGCGAGAGAAGTCGAAGGAGTCCCCGAAGAGTGTGCCGCTCCACCGCCATTGGAGCAGAGACCGCTGCGCCGGTCGAGCCAAAGCTGAGGTGCCCCCCTCTACCTGAAAGATTATGTTTGGAAGGGTAATGCTCCATCTTAGGGGGGAGGAATTTGTTATGTATTGAACTGTGAATCAAGCCTATTCTTTTTTATGTTAAGCTTGATTCTGAATGTGGATTCTAAGCTGTCACATTCCTATTGGTCGGTTTCTGTGAAACCAGTGTAAATAGCCAATCACTGTGTGATAATGTTGCAAAGAGGGAACAGTCCTGATTGGTCTTTATCCCTGCAATGCCATTGGTCTTTAACTTGTTATGGGTGTGGCTTTGACAGCCCGGGAGAGTTTAAAAAGGAGCTGTGCTCCACTGTTTGTGTTGTGTGTTCCTGAGTTGGTGTTTGTCGTTGAATAAAGCTGAAAATCACTTGTTAAGCTTATTCTGTTGTTGAGTCTCATACTTAACAGTCCCCCTGGAGAAAACAGCTGCTTTGGAGGGTGGAATCTGTGGCATTATATCTGGTTGAGGACTCTCCCTTCCCCGAACCCTGTCCTCCTCAGACTCTCCTACAGAATCTCCAAGAATTTGCATGGGGGCTGTCCACTTTTCCCTAGGGTATACTCAGGGTACCTTTCTAGAAGATCATTGGCATTGAACCCTCACTCCATCAATTTTTCACCAGCTAGCATTATGGGAAGGGGCATGACCTAGTGGCAGAGCATCTGTTTGACATGCAGGTCCCAGGTTCAGTCCCTGATATCTCAAGTTAAAAGGCTCAGTTTGTAGGTGATGTGAAAGATCACTCTATGTCTGGCTGTGGTCCCTGCTGCAGGAGAAGCAGCAGCAGCCCTGTGTGCCTCGTTGGCCTCCCCCAGCACAGGGTGGCATCAGCAGCGGCATCGGCAGCAGCATCAGAAGCGGCCTTGGCTCCTGGATCCCATCCATGACTGGACCTTCAGCTCCCTTTTTCTCCCCCCCCCCACCACCTCCCCTTGCCGTGGCTTCTCCTTTTACATTCTCAGGGAGGCAGCCTCAGGAAATGGAGGGAGCACTGAGAGAGTGAACATGGCCCAAGCTACCTTGTGGGGTGTGGGGAGAGAAGGAGGCAGCTGGCAAAGGCAATAGTGGTGGCAGCAGCAGGTGCTATTAAGGAGACCTTCCCCTTCTCCCGCCACACTGAGCCGAGCCAGTGGTGGAGTGAGCGGAGGAGGCTGGCAGGGAGCAGAGATTATCTTTCTTCCCCACCCGGCCCCTGTAAAACGGAAAGCAGCAGGTGGCTGCCAGGTGACTCTACAAGTGGGCAAGCACACTGGCGGTGTTATGTCCTAGACCAGGAACGGGAGCAGGCTGGTAGCGACCGAGCTCCATTCCTGAGAACAATAGGGACTAGGCTCCTGAGCTCGCCTAAAGGGAGCCTATGGGAACATTGGCGGGAGATTCAAACCCGCCAATAAGGTTATGGGGTGTCCCCCCCCTACTGTATATAGTTGGCCTCTGGCCGTTGTCATTTGTCTTTTGTCTTTGTGTGAAGTATGAATAAAAGTGTCTTCTCTTGTTATCTGAGTCATGAGGCACGGAACCCAATACTTTACAGGCGCACTCCTCCATCTCCTTCCCTTCCTACCTGCTTGCCCTGCCTACAGAGAGAGAGTGAGTGAGTCGGCTGGGGAGGGGTCCAGGCTGGGGAAGCCCCCTCTGCAGGGGGGTGGAAAGAGGAGGAGGCCATCAGTGTGTCGCTGGGCAAAAAGCGGAGGGGCACTTGATTTAACTAACTTTAATTAAATCATTTAGGTACCCCTCAAGAAATTTAAATGTCCCTTGACAAAAGAAATCCTGGCTAAGGGCCTGGCTCCATGGCACGACTCTCCAGGTACTTCCCAATCCAGACCTGGCAACCCTAACAATCTGATACCAGCTATCCACACTCTGTGCCCATTGAAGTGATCCAAGCATTCTGCAGAGGATGCAGACACATAGACTTTAACATGATGGCCTAGAAGATGTGTTTTTGACATCCAGCCTGATGAAGCATTCTGGACAATTTAAAAGTTTGCAGAATGTGTTGTGTCATTTGGCTAGTCCTAACAAAAAGTATCACACAGACACAAAAATAATTTATATGCAATTGTTGTGAATATCCACTCATCAACTGACTCATCTAAAAACACTCCCCCCAATTATCATGCCTTTGGTTGAGGGATTATTTGAAGAGCTGTATAGAAAATGGGGTCCTGATGCTCCTTCTAAGCTGTGGATTCTTGTGAGCAAAAATTCTATTTTGTGAGCTACTGGCATTAAAGTTGTAAGCAAGTGATTTGGCTACGGCATAAATTAGTTTGCTCTGGAGCCATCCTTCCTGAGCTAAGACAAAAATGTGTGAGTTGGAGGCTAAAAAACTGTGAGCTAGCTCACACTAACTCAGCTTAGAGGGAACACCTAGCCTGATCTTGTCAGATCTGAGATGATAAGCAGGCCCAGCCCTGCTTAGTACTTGAATGAGAGAGCATCATGGAAGTCTAACGTTGCTATGCAGTGGAAGACAATGGCAAAGCACCTTTGAATGTCTCTTGCCTTGAAAGCCCTATAGGGTCACCAGCCGCAATTGATGGCCAAAAAAAAAAAAAAGGAAAGGAAAGCAGGCAGTTAAAGGACAAGCTTGAATACCACACACACAAAAAGTTGCCATTTTCTGGATTTGAAGAGAGTGGTTTGAAGCAGCTGTTGCACACAAACTAGGATATCTTGCTTCAATAATTTAAATAAATACATGGCAAAATATTATATAAATCATTGTGTGTGGGGAGGACCCTTGCTATTCCCAGTAATGATCTGTGCCACCTTTGCTTACTGAATGAATTATTCAGGGGTGCCCTGGAATTCTATTTTCATTGAAATAACCTTTTCTGTGTCACAGTGAGCCTCCATCTCTGTATGAATGAGTTCACAGGCCCAACATAAAAGATATCAGGACTGTGACTGCAAAGTATTCACTAAAGAGTTCTTCACATCCACCTTGGTAATTTTCTGTATTTTTTTTTTTTACTCTTGACTACTCACATAAACCCAATGCTCATCTTTGCTGTCCCAGCAGTATGGAAGTTACTGTTAAGATAACAGCATACTAGACCATTGTACAACTGACCACCAGGTGCATTTTGACAAGCAACTGCCTTCATCAGTGGGAAAAAATGTCTCAAGAAAATTACACGTACCATTATATAAAATAAATACAAATAAATTTACAAAAACATTAAAACATTTTAAAAACTAAAATTAAATTCATTAGAATTAAATAAATAACATACTGACTATTGAACTGGCATCTTCCTATAAATCAGATTCCTGTTCTGTTCTGGTTCTAATGCTTATTAATAAAAAATAAAATAAAACCCAAACCTAAACTTTCTCAGTGGAGGGTGGTAAGCAGTGGGGTACCACAGGGATCAGTACTTGGTCCAATGCTTTTTAACTTGTTTATTAACGATTTGGAATTGGGAGTAAGCAGTGAAGTGGCTACATTTGCAGATGACACAAAGTTGTTCAGGGTGGTGAAAACCAGGGAGGAGTGTGAGGCACTCCAAAGGGATCTGTCGAGGATGGGTGAGTGGACATCAACGTGGCAAATGGGGTTCAGTGTGGCCAAGTGCAAAGTGATGCACATTGGAGCCAAAAATCCTAAATATAAATACACGTTGATGGGGTCTGAACTGGCAGAGACTGACCTAGAGAGAGATCTTGGAGTCGTAGTAGATAACTCAATGAAAATGTCTAGACAGTGTGTAACTGCAATAAAGAAGGCCAACGCTATGCTGGGGATTATTAGGAAGGGAATTGAAAACAAATCAGCCAGTATCATCATGCCCCTGTATAAATCATTGGTGCGACCTCATTTGGAATACTGTGTACAGTTCTGGTCACCACATCTCAAAAAGGATATTATAGCATTGGAAAAAGTGCAGAGAAGGGCAACTAGAATGATAAAAGGGTTGGAACACCTTCCCTATGAAGAAAGGTTAAAACGCTTGGGGCTATTTAGCTTGGAGAAACGACGGCTGAGGGGTGACATGATCAAGGTTTATAAGATTATGAATGGGATTGAGCAGGTTGAGAAAGAAGTACTTTTCTCCCTTTCTCACAGTACAAGAACTCGTGGGCAGTCCATGAAATTGCTGAGCAGTCGGTTTAGAACAGATAAAAGGAAGTACTTCTTCACCCAAAGAGTGATTAACATATGGAATTCACTGCCACAGGAGGTGATGGCAGCTACAAGCATGGACAGTTTCAAGAGGGAATTAGATAAACATATGGAGCAGAAGTCCATCAGTGGCTATTAGCCACAGGGTATAGATGGGAACTCTCAGTCTGGGGCAGGTGATGCACTCTATTCTTGGTGCTGGAGGGGGCAGCAGTGGGAGGGCTTCTAGTGTCCTGGCCCCACTGCTGGACCTCCTGATGGCACCTGGTATACTTTGGCCGCTGTGTGACAGTGTTGGACTAGATGGGCCATTGGCCTGATTCAACATTGGCTTCTCTTATGTTCTTATGTTTATGTTCTTATATACACACAGCTGAATTTAAACAGAGAAAGTTTTTCTTCCTTATAAAAAAGACACTTCACCATGTTGACGATTAACTTTTGTAACGAGCCATTTAAAAGAAAACATATCTTTTGGATCTCAAATGTTTCATCTAAATTCCTTATCCAAGGGATGATATATTTATTTATTATTTATTTATTATTCACATTTATATCCTGCCCTCCCCAGCTGGCTCAGGGCGGCTAACAATAAGGGCTTGAAGCCATAATAAAACAATAAAAACCAGATAAAACAGTCCCTGAAAAGAGTGATATTTCCCTCTCTCTTTATTGTACAGAGAGAAATATAACATTACATGAAATAATGACTGCTCAATTTGTATCATATTTACATAAATAATTAGTAACTGGTATTTTTAAGTACCATCCTGCCATTTCAACTGTCAGAAGGGCATTACATTGTACCAGTGTAAAAATTCTTCTATATATAAATCAAAGTCTTCAGAATAATTTCACTTGGTCTATACTAAATTTTCTGAAAGCAGAAAATGTATTAATAGATTAAATAACAACCTAAATAAACAAACATACACACACATACATACTTTGTGTTTTACCAGATTAACAGGATACATATGTTTATACCATCATTTTATATAACTGTACATGTAGTTCTCCTGAGAATCCCCCCCCCACTCATGAAGGCAATATCTTGCTGAAATATGTTTGGTGGTCAGTTGTGTAATGATCTAGAGTACTGTTATGTTAACTGTTTAATGTGAATACCTGACTTGTAAAGAAGAAGAAGAAGAGATCGGATTTATACTCGGCCCCTCACTACCCAAAGGTGTCTCAGAGCGGCTTACAAACTCCTTTCCCTTCCCCTCCCCACAACAGACACCCTGTGTGGTGGGGAGGGGTGAGAGAGCTCTTGACAGAAACTGCTCTTTTTCAAGAGCAAGCAAACAGGGTACTCTGTAGGGAAAAGACCTACTTGAAGTTCTGAGTGTATGCGTTAAGTAAGTGGATTGGAATTAGTGCATATGAAATAGTCACAGAGCCTCCCATAAAAGCAGTTCACCACCTGTATTTTATGTGTATGTATCCTTCAGTGTGCATTTGATGGCAGCAATGAGCAGTACAGACATGGCCAAATTGACTCAGGTGTGGATTTGAATGTTGATTCCAATGTGACTTTTTCAACTTACGCTTTTAAATACATATAATACAATTATTAGTATCATTAAATTCTGATTGGACAGCCAGCAACATCACATTCCTCATGAGTACCATGTGGTTCATAGGTTTGCTTTCCTTGGCAGCTATTTTTGGTCTTCTGAGTTTACTCTTGGTCTTCTATAACCCTGGACTCCTGATCCTAGCTAGGATTGCCAACTCTGGGTTGGGAAGTTTCTGGAGATTCAGGGATGGAGCCTGGGGCTGGTGGAGTTTGGGGAAGTAAGTGATCTCACCAGGTCATAATGCTATAGAGCGCTTCCTCCAAAACAGCCATTTTTGTGAAAGGAAATGATCTCTTAAGACTTTTAGGCCACAAGTGGGCACTTCCCCTCCACAACTCAGCTGACCAGCAGGGGTAAATGGCAGGAAACTAGAAGGGAGGTTGGCAGAGTTGTGTTGATGTCACTGCTGGCGCACCCAGAAGTAACATCAGTGCACCATTGAGGGACACCAGGTGTGCACTGGCATTTGGACAAAACTCTATGGTTAAACTATGGAGTTTTGCCCAAATGCCAGAGTGCATGGACAGTGACATCAGTTTGTTATCAGTGATGCTAATATATTGCCAGTGAGGTTCCCCAAGCAAGGTAAATCTCTCCAGTTGCCGATGGGGAGACGGGATCTGGCAACTCTATACATAGTGATACTCTAGTTTGCATTCTGAAGGCCACAGATACTAGGGGAGGCAGCCAGAGCATCACCCAGAAGCAATATCGCATTCTCCCCAAACTCCTTCCTCCCCAGGCCCTGCCCCCACAATCTCCTGGCATTTGCCAACAAATACTGGGAACCCCAAGACATGCTTATAGCTAGCATACAAAAGCAATCTCTAACTTTATGAATGAACAAGCAGAGGATACACTTTCAGGACTCTTGTCTATTTTCATTATCATATGTATATCTACACTCCTCTAAAGGAAATTTGCACAATATATCTGATTTTTCTGTACCTTCTTTCTTTTAGAAAACAATGTATTTTTTTTCAAAAATAAAGAAAAGACAGCCTAGAGTGATACCACCAATCATATTTATTAATCATATCCAAATTGTACTTTTATTTAGGTTACAGCTTGTTCTATATATGGGTATTTTGGCACTAATTATAGAACAGATTGTGCAGGGATTTCTATGGGACTGCACTATGGCAATACAGATTAAGCAATTAACCTTGATGTCACTGTAATTATTAAGATACTTTAGCAAAATGAACTAATTTCCCCACAGGATGTTCTGCTGAAATCAACTTTCCCTCTTTTTAAGATGCCAAAATAGGAAATGTTAATGGAAAATTAAGTTTGTGATTTTTAATAAATCTACAGGGTATGTAGCTTTTTTTGAGGATGGTGTGCTTTAGTTGTTTTGTCCATGATAATTCAAGTTAGAGCATGTAATATTACATTTAAAGAGACTTCAGAATAAATATCTGAACATTTTTTGGTGTATAAACATACCTGAATCTCTGCTGGCAAAAAGACAAAATTATTGCAACCCACAGAACATATTCTGTCCACTGACAGACTCTGTTACCCTTCACTTACTCTGCTCTTAAAGGATAACATATAATACCTTCAGTCCTAACCCTTTCCTACATTGATACATTAACTTGATCATTGATCAGGTGTCATCTTAGCTGCTGTGCAGATCTAATTTATAGTAAAGAGAGTTCTGTTTTCCCCTGCGTTACCTTCCTCATACATTTCTGAATTCCCTTCATGCATTTTCTTATGGATATATTCCAAATATTTCACACATCCTCTAGTGGTGGGAAGTTTCAGAACATAGAGTACGGGAAATGTATGGCATTTTCCAATATGTGTTATTTAGAAATGTATAACTAATGGTGGAAGTAGGAAACAGAAAAGCAGGCGTTTCCCCATGTGTTGACTTAGGTACATAGGTAATTTGCCCCCCAGCTGGAATAAAGAGGCAGACACAAATGTTAGGTTAACTAATAGACCACTTTACTAACTGTTATGTTCTGACTCAGGAAGCAGTCCTATCTTTTGCTATGTTAAACTTGAGTCAGTGTAATGGATTGTAAGAGTCGACCTTCCCATTGGTTGTTTCTGTGAAACCTTTGTAACTAGCCAATAAGAACTGTATATACTTTTATGGAGGGAACAGACCTCATTGGTCTTTATCCCTAGTTTATGATTGGTTGTTAACCAAAGTATGGGCGTGGCTTTGACAGCCCGGATTATTTAAAAAGGGAGCTGTGCTCCACTGTTTTGTGTGTGTTGTCTGATCGACTTGTTTGCTGTTTAATACAGCTGAAATCACTTGTTGAAATCACTACCTTGTTAAGTCTCATACTTAACACTAACTGTCAACATTAACTGAAAAAATGGCAAGGGCAAAACATGCTTGCAGTATGGTCAAGGCCAGGTGTCCCAAGACCCCTCCCTTGCCATGTGAAATAGGGCAAACCAACTTGTCGTACACGAGAGCCAGCAGGCCGTGGCTCACACCCAGCCAGCCCAGCAATTGGATGACGGAACTCCATCCCCTGGACCAGAAGGCTCAAATGGAGAATGTATCCAGGGTGGTCCCAAAGGCAGTCTGTTTCCCTGCCACAGGGCCCAAGGACTGTACTAACAAGACCCCTTAGTCCCCAAAGAAGGGGTGTCAGTTGGCGCTCACCAGACTGCAATATGTATCCACATACAACCCTGCTAACGCCAAGGCCAAGCCTCTGCTTAGGCCTTTGTGCCCAATGGGAGGCCCAAGGCCCTCCCACAGCCCTTGCCGTAAGTCATTAAGAAAAATGTCCATGCCTAACTCTGACAGGTGTATACCATCTTGCCTATACAATTTGACTTGGGCAGCATATATACCTGGATGAGGCAAACACACACACCCCTCTTGAGAACCAGCTGCAGTTCCTTATTCGCCTTATGGTGTGCCTTATCAATGATGAGAGGATTCCCCACATCCCACCACACCAAGCTTGGTGCCATGTCAGACCACACAATCAGTGTATTGGGCCATTACCTTCTGATGAATTGGAAATCTGATGAATTGGAAATTGGATCAGGCCTGAAGTATCAAAGCCTTCCCCTTGATCAGGACCTAAATCCTTGCCCCCCAGATGAATAACCACAACATGAGGCAGAGGACCAATCCTCCTCTTGAACAACAATTGCAGAAGGCTGGGCTATCACAGGCCACAGCATCCTAACCACTCGATCATGGCCCACTGGCTGAGACCCAGCTGTGATCCTATAGGTGTCCATCTAGCCCAATGAGCAGCCTAGAATACAAAACTGTGCCCACAAGTGAGAACTCTCTTCCTCTCACACTGGCCAACAGAACCTAAAATGAAAGAACAGTGAGCAGTGGAACAAAAATTCACAACATACCAGCCTGTTCAATGCCTGACCATGAGACACACATAAGCCTTATAAGCTGAAGAATGCCATCTGTCTAAAACCCTGGATGTCCTGGAATGAGTAACTCATCATTGCTGCCATGGATGCAGCACCAATACGGAAGGAGTGGGTGCAAAATTGCATCCCAGCCAGCCCCGGCTTCCCCAAAGCATTGGAAGTGACTGCCCAAAATTATGTTTAGTCAATGGAGTGCCATCAAGATGCCAAAAGAAGAGGCCACCCTAAAGAACACTGGGAAGGTGCTCACATTGCATGGCCAATCCCAGCAGTATGGTACTCACTGATCTGAGTCATCCCATCCTCCCTTACACAAGCTGTTTATTAACTGCAGAATGTTCTCATTACACCTGCTCCGCTGGTAAGATGAATGCAGGGCATGGCCAACTGACCCTTTCTGGGGCATTTGGGTGTTACATGGGCCAGGGCTTTGAGACACACTGTTCCAATTTTGGTCCACTCTTTCCTGTTGGTTATGGACTCACCTTTGATGGCTGGCAGCCACCTCCCTGTCCCTGTTCTAGAAAGCAGCTGTACCTCCCACCTGCTCCAACCATGGCTGCAGGGTCATGTTTCCACTCCACAGTGTAGAACGACTTTCACCCTGTTCCCAGTGACCCCTGTGTGGTAGAGTGCCAGCTGTGCTGTGCCTATGTCCAGAGGGGCAGGGATACCCAATATCTATCTTCCAGTGTTCTTCTGAGGCACTTCCAGAGGGTGCACCCCAGTGTGTCAGCACTGGAGGAAGGACTGGCAGCCAGTGTGATGCGGAGGAGGCCCACTTCTTCTCAGCAGGGAGGAGCAGGAAAGGAAAACGAGGAGGTTCCTCAAAGAAAGGCTCAGAGGTAAGGCCTCAGAATGCAGCTCTCTCTCTCTACTTTTTCTGCTCAGCTGATGCTAACCAATCAGATTGCTTGGAGCAGCCTGTCATTCAAGGCTCTCTGTTTCTGTGAATAATTAACCCTTTATAGTCCTTCAGCTGTTTTACAGCACTTCTAAGCTTTTAAAAAAGTGCAATCTATCACACACTCCCTTCGCTGGGAAGCTGCTCACATGGCATGGCCAATCCCAGCAGTGTGGTAGTCACAGAGGGTCCTTGATTTGAGTCATCCTATCCTCTCTCACACAAGTTGTTTAATAACTGCAGCATGTTCTTATTACACTTGCTCTGCTGGTAAGGTGAATGCAGCACATGGCCGACTGACCCTTTCTGGGGCATTTGGGTGTTACATAGGCCAGGGCTTTGAGACATACCATTCCAATTTTGGTCCACTTTCCTGTTGGGTGTGGATTCAAGGCCTTTGATGGCTGGCAGCCACCTCTGCTGGGTAGAGGTGGGCTGGCCTCTCACAGAACCCAAACAACATCTATCTCTTTTAGGAACACTGACCTGAATCTCTGCAATCTTTGGTGCCTCTAGCACACACAGGGTCTGTTCTATGCACTCCAGAACCCGTTCTTGATGTCTCCCCCAAACACTTTCCTGGGGGTACTTTCTTATGGGGGGCATAACTCAGACCCCCCAAGTCCATATGTAGCAGAGGTCCATCAGTGGCTACTAGCCACAAGGTATAGATAGGAACTCTCGGTCTGGGGCAAGTGATGCTCTGTATTCTTGGTGCTTGGGGAAGCAACAGTGGGAGGGCTTCTAGTGTCCTGGCCCCACTGTTGGACCTCCTAATGGCACCTGGTATTTTTGGCCATTATATGACTGAGTGTTGGACTGGATGGGCCATTGGCCTGATTCAAGATTGGCTTCTCTTACGTTGTTATGTTCATAGATGGAAGAGATAACCACTCATGGAGCATGACTTCCTTGCCTCCCCTTCCTCCTGCTACAACTCCAAATACCCTTAGAAATGCTGTTTCAAGGGGACAGGGGATCCCCAAGGACAGTATGAGGAAGTTTGCAATAGGAAGGGGAAACTAGTAAAAATCCTCCACTGCATCCAAGCCATTGTGCTGATCTTTATAGCAGCAGCTACCCGCAAAGTCAGTTCACGAAACTTTTACTTAGCAGCCAGTTACAAAAATTTAGTTTTGCCTCTCTTTTTCTGATCACAATACAAGTTGCAGTTTTCAAACACCTGGTAGACAAGTATGACATACAGTATTAGTTTCACAACATTGCTGGCCAGCAATGCCCATTAAGGACATATATTTCATAGGCTACAGTTACCCATTTAATGAACAAATCCAAGCTAGATAAATGCATGAGACTCTGTATCAATGCCTTTGAAGATGACCCAGAAAGTTCAGCTGGCTCAGAATGATGTGAATGTATTTCCAGGACTGTCAAGGGCAGGGAACTGTGACTACAAAATTCCAGGAATGTGGACCCAAATTGCCAAGTAAGGTACCTCTGTGGTATAGCAGCACCATACCTGTAAGCAGGGTTGCCACACTACTCCAGCGAATGCTGGGAGATTTTCAGGGGGGTGTTTAGGGAGGGAGGAGTTTGGAGAGGATGCAACATCACTTCTGGATAAAGACCATAGACGCATGGGAAAATTCCAAGAGTGTCATAATAGATGCCATTTCCAGCCATTTTCTCCTGTTCTGCAGTTTCTCCAGGACAGGGGACCGGGGGCAAGGCTGAGGCCTTATCCATCACAGGTGGCCAGGTGGCCAGTCTACATTCCTGGATCATTACCATAACAAAATTTTGGCATGCATCATCTCAGCTATAAGATAGAACAAAATAAATATATAAAGACATAATTTACAGGGATCTTATCTTATCGGAGGGAGCAGTGGCGCAGGCGGCTAAAATGCCTGCTGGTAACATCTATGAACAGCCGTTATGGCTGTTCAAAACCCGCCGCGGCCAGGGTGAGCACCTGGCCCGAGTCCCAGCTCCCGCCCACCCAGCAGTTCGAAAGCTATAATAAATAAAAAATGTGAGTAGATAAATTGGGTACCTGCCCTAGGCAGCAAGGAGCACCCCCTCCCCCCCGTGGGGGTAGTGGAGCATCGGCGGCGGCAGCAAAGCGAGTGGCAAGATGGCAACGGGGCACAACACCAGACGGAGATCGAGCATCGACGGAGGGCGGAGCCAGGAGGGCGCAAGGGAGCGTGGAGGCGCAGGCGCGGCGGAGCCAATGAACGGAGCCGGAGCCGCGCTAATGCAGGAACCACGCGCTGGATGGGCCTGCCAATCCAAGAAGACCAACAAGGAAAAAATAGGAGCCAGACGCCGAGCCAATTCGATCCAAGACTGAAAGAACATCACTCCACTGGGTGCCGGTAGGGCAGTCCCCCCCCCAACTATCTATGTGGCCTTTGTGAGGGATAATAAGAGTAACTGTAAGCCGCTCAGAGACCCCTTTGGAGGTTCGAGTGGGATATGAAGTTGAAAGTTAAATAAATTAAATAAATAAATAAATCTTATCTTTCTGTCTGTCTGTCTATAGTGAATGGTTAGGAGGTCACATATACTGTCCTCTAAATTCTTCCAGCTCTACGATTATATGAAAAGAAACAATAGCGAATGCAGTAAAAGGTATATCTATGTTACACAATTAAACTGGCTTCATCGGCATTCCCCCTCCACAAAGCATCCTGGTTATTGTAGTTCTGGCAATCAGTGGAAGATAGGGGCATGAGGGGCACCACCAGTGACAGCATGTTATCACTTCTAGGGAAAACCTGGAAGTGATGTTATGCTTCTCTAAATTTTCTGGTGACTCCTCAGGAGGTCTCACATAACTTCTAGGTTTTTCCCAGAAGTTTCATAATACTGATGGCTCAGTGTCAACTTAAAAAAAAAAATCTCCCACTGCCTCTCTGAGCAGTGGTGAGAAAAGGGACCTGGGGCCAGGACATCCCATGCCCCACCTAAGAGGTTGGCAACCCTGTGCCAAACTATAAATAAACAAATGCAGCATAGCATGGGCATCTATTGGGGGGGGAGGCTGCAACTTCATGCATGCCTCCCCCTGGTTGAGGACCCCTTTAAAGGGTTTTGGGAGTGGAACCAGTTAGCAGCATGCTTAGTTGGGGGCTGTTGCTTGGTGCCACTCACAGGTAGCAAGGGATCCACTCAGAGGCATATGCCTACATGGGTCCACTCACTTGACATCCCAGGTTACCCCCAGCAGTCACTGCCGGCTCGCCCACTAGGCGAGCTAGGCGCTCGCCTAGGGCGCTGGGGTCCACAGGGGCGCCAAGCGCCCCCGCCCCGCCCCGTGAAGCCGGCGCTGGGAGGGAAGGGGCGCCCTTCAAACGGGCGCCCCTTTCCTGGCTTTCTGAGCACGCCGCTACTGCGGCGTGCTCAGGAAAGCCGGCGCTCCCCCGTCTTCAGCTGGCGCTGGGGCTGGGAGGGAAGGGGCGCCCGTTCAAACGAGCGCCCCTTCCCTGGCTCCCCCCGTCTCCAGCCGGCGGAAGGGGCGCCCGTTCGAACAGGCGCCCTTTCCTGAGCACACCGCCGGTGCTGGGGCTGGGAGGGAAGGGGCGCCCGTTCAAAGCCGGCGCTCCACCCCCCCCGTCTCCAGCCGGCCCTGGGGCTGGGAAGGGGCGGCCGTTCAAACGGCCGCCCTTCCCTAGCTTTCCTGAGCACGCCGCTAGTGCGGCGTGCTCAGAAAGCCGGCGCTCCACCCCCCCCGGTCTCCAGGCCCCACCGGGAGATTGGCATCCCCGTGGGGTGGGCGCCCCAGGCTGTCTTGCCTAGGGCGCCCAGACACCTGGGGCCGGCCCTGCCAGCAGTCAGGCTGGGGTGAGGTTTCCATTGGACAGCAGATGGGTCATCCAATGTCTGGATCTGTGCCCTGTGCTGCGCCAATGCTGCTGTTGCTATGATCAATAAAACTGTGGCCTGTTTTACCCCAAACCTGTGTCTTGTAGTTTTGTATGTTGCTGCCTGCTCTCTCACCACTTCCCCTTAGGAATGCAAGTTGAGGTTGTTTTTGCAAACTATAGACAGAAGAAGAAGAGGTATCTGCAAAATAAATATCTGAAAATTCTGCAATAGCACAATTCTCTAGCCTATGCAAAATAAAAGCTCTGATTAGCTATTGGAGTTTGGGGGTCTTATAGCCACACATTTGTCTATTATTCATATTGTGGAGCTGACAGAAGCCAATAGAGATATCAGTGCAGAAAAATATAATTAATTTATTCCTCCTCCTGTCCTTCCCTGTCAATTCCTACAACCTGCTCTCTTCCAATGAAATGTCGATCTTGTTTAGAAAGAGAATAGCCAAAAGTGAAAAGTTTACAGTCTAAACCAAACTCAAATATTAAATCTGACAGAAATGAAGCAGTAAATATTTGGAGAAATTCAAATTCATTAATTGTTACACATTTCTTCCAATTTATTATGTTACAAATTTAAGCATTTTGAAAGCTTCATTTGGTATTCTTTGTAGATTTGATTCAGAAATGTATTAGATTTTGGCATGCTTTGTATTCTGGTAATGCTTTTGAAAAAATGTTTGAAATTACTACAGGATAGATTACTTTTAAGGCATGATGAAAAATGGAAGCTAGATCCTGATTTCTTTTCACAGCTTCTGGTGGTGTTTAGCAGCACACACTGTCTTTTCAGGGTAATTTTGTATGAATATGTACGATGTTTGATTCATAAGTGGAAAGGTTCTAATCTATTTTGTAAAGAAAGCCCATCGGCCTTAAGCAATGTGATAATGAACAAGTCACTGCCTTGTAGCTTTCATGCTGCAGATATTTCAAGGTCCTTCACAATGTTTTAAAATGTACACCATTTTGATTAGATCATTACACCCTTGGAAATTATTATTGAAATATTAAATATTAATAACACTTCACAACATATCTTAGCCTTGAAGAATTTTCAAAGGTGATACAATTTAGGGTCTGAAATGCTGTAGTTATTTCCCCAAAGTGAAGAACTGTATCCCCAGCCTAACACAGCATTAATATCAACTTCAATAGGACTTGATTAAAGCACATCACTTCTTAAGCTGGTACATGGTAACTCAAAGTAATAAATGAGTTCTCTCTGTGTTCTGATTGTCATAAATCTTTTGCTCAATGTAGAATTGGGAAATGTAGAAGAAAAGTTGCAATCCCTTGAATTCATTATCTTGGTTTGCCGGCAATCAGGACATTGTTCTCATCCTCTGCTGTGACTCAAATGACCATTTCTATTAAAAAAATTATCAGGGAAAATGCAGGCAGTTTCCAAAGAAAGTTACACAGGCTGAATGAACTTGGAAGTCAGTGGGATGTAAGTTTTCAGTTGAGTGCTTAATCACATTCTACTGACATCAGGGATACTTCGTTTTCTTTAAATTGTGCTGTATATGCACCACTTAGCTCCAGGAGGTGGGTTAGGAATGATCTTGTTCCTTTGATTGGTCACAGCCAGACATATGCACAAATGCCATTGAAAAGCATTGTGTTGGAGATTATCAGAAGCAATAGGAAGCGATATGAGCACTCTGGGTTGCATCCTGTGGATCTGCTGCACTAAGAGAGGTACTTTCCTTCAACAGAGGGAAACTTGCCTTGATGCTAGAGGCTCTTGTGATATCAGAAAAGCCTCTTTCATCCAGGGAATACTGCTTCAACTGGAGGGAAAACCCTCAGGATTCAATGCTCTCTCTGCAGTGTTTGCCTGTGATGGCTTATTCCCCCTTGTGCATGCCATTATCACAAAGGGAACATCTCTGTGTGGGCCAGCCTTCATTTGAACTAATTTAAGGGAGTATTTAAAAGGATGGTCTGATCTAGATTGCCTAGGCTATCTTGCCAGATCTTAGAAGCTAAGCAGACCCTGGTTAGTTCTTGGATGAAAGACCACCAAGAAAGTCCAGTTGCTATGCAGAGGCAGGCAATGGAACCCACTTCTGAATGTTTCCTGCCTACAGAATCACCTACAGGGTCACCATAAATTGATGTGACTTGACACCAATACATTAATAAATCTAAATTGGATTTATCAATGAATAACTGAGCTCAAGTTTCAGAGGGAGCCATATTGGTCTGCTGTAGAACAGCTAGATTCAAGTCCAATAGCACTTTACAGACCAACAAGATTTTCAGGGTATAGACTTTTGAGAGTCAAACAACTCTCATCACATACAAGCTGGTATGAAGTTCTCTGAGTCCTTATATCCCAGTCAGAAGGTGGGAGGGGTGTTTCAAAGAAGGAACTCAGGATGCAGAGGTAAAATGCACATTGTAATTAACTTGATTAGAGAAGAAGAAGAATGCTTGGAGGCAGAAAATTAGCATCTGTAGTGAGATAAGGATCCTATGTCCCTATTTAGCCCTGGGGGAGGGGCCATTGTTCTAAACTTGTGAATGAAGTTCAGCAATCTCTTGTTTTTAATCTCCCCTTCAAACTTCTCTGTTCAACATTAACAGCTGTCACTGTGTCAGGATTTGCAGCGGTTTGCACATGAGCAGTTTTGTACAGCTCCATGAGAACAGGGATGCACAAGGGCTGAAAAACGGTGGTTCAGTTCAGTTCAGGGTCCATGGCAGCAGTAGACCTCCCTCAGATGTCCCCTACATGCCCTCCAAGTTATGTGTGTATTGGAATTGTGGTGGTCTGAGTTATTCCCCCATAAGAAGGTACCCCCAGAAAAGTGTTTGGGGGAGACATCAAGTATGGATTCTGGAGTGCATAGAACAGACCCTGTGTGTGCTTACGCATCAGACTTGCAGAGATTCAGGTCAGTGTTCCTAAAAGAGAAAGATATTGTTTGGGTTCTGTGAGGGGCCAGCCCACCTCTACCCAGCAGAGGTGGCTGCCAGCCATCAAAGGCCTTGAGTCCACACCCAACAGGAAAGAGTGGACCAAAATTGGAATGGTATGTCTCAAAGCCCTGGCCTATGTAACACCCAAATGCCCCAGAAAGGGTCAGTCGGCCATGTGCTGCATTCACCTTACCAGCAGAGCAAGTGTAATAAGAACATGCTGCAGTTATTAAACAACTTGTGTGAGAGAGGATAGGATGACTCAAATCAAGGACCCTTTGTGACTACCACACTGCTGGGATTGGCCATGCCATGTGAGCAGCTTCCCAGCGAAGGGAGTGTGTGATAGATTGCATTTTTTTAAAAGCTTAGAAGTGCTGTAAAACAGCTGAAGGACTATAAAGGGTTAATTATTCACAGAAACGGAGAGCCTTGAATGACAGGCTGCTCCAAGCAATCTGATTGGTTAGCATCAGCTGAGCAGAAAAAAGTAGAGAGAGAGAGCTGCATTCTGAGGCCTTACCTCTGAGCCTTTCTTTGAGGAACCTCCTCGTTTTCCTTTCCTGCTCCTCCCTGCTGAGAAGAAGTGGGCCTCCTCCGCATCACACTGGCCGCCAGTCTTTCCTCCAGTGCTGACACACTGAGGTGCACCCTCTGGAAGTGCCTCAGAAGAACACTGGAAGATAGATATTGGGTATCCCTGCCCCTCTGGACATAGGCACAGCACAGCTGGCACTCTACCACACAGGGGTCACTGGGAACAGGGTGAAAGTCATTCTACACTGTGGAGTGGAAACATGACCCTGCAGCCATGGTTGGAGCAGGTGGGAGGTACAGCTGCTTTCTGGAACAGGGACAGGGAGGCACCCACCACTGATGGCAATATAAGCAGCAGGGAATCGGGATGTGGAAGGGGCAGATGCTTCACCACCACCACTGCCATCAGAGTCCTCCTCCTCCATTTCAAATGGTGTTATGATGAGCTCCTGCAGAAACTTTGACTATTTAGTGGCATCCTTTAAGAGCCCCATGGAACAAGCAGAGGAAGGAAGCTCTGAGACCCCTGCTGCTGATGTGCTGGAGGTGGGGATGTCCTCTGTCCAGGGACATGGCCCTTTAGTACACTGGGGGATGAGGGCTTCTACCCCTCCCGATGACCACCTTTTCCACTTACTCTTCCCCTCATGGCGCTGAACACACAAACACTCAAAGCCTCCTGTAGAGAGACAGCCAAAAAATCAAAAAAGGAAGGGTGGGGTACGCAAGTGTGAGCCCTCAGCTGAGGCACCCACCAGCTATGCCCCATCATCTGGTGTGAGTGGAGAGGCTGTGTTGAGTCAGAGCCTTAACCAAGAGACATTCAAAGCCCCAGGTAGAGAGAGCCAGAGGATCCAAAAAAGAGGGGTGGGCTGTGTAAATGCAGGAGCCCTCAGGTGAGGTGCCCACCAGCCATGCCCCATAGCCTGCCATGAATGGAGAGACTGTGGGATCAGAGCTCTGACCCACAAACACCCAAAGCCCCCAGCGGAGAGAGAGCCAGATGATCCAAAAAAAGAACGGTGGGATGTGTACATGTGGGAGTCCTCAGAAAAGGCACACACAGCCCAGAAAGTTGATCAGCAAAAGGAGAAGGTGTAGAAATTCAGGTCCTCTTCAGAGGAACCCACAAATGAAGCCCCACAGCTCAACATGAGAGGAAAGCCTGGGTGCTGTGGCACACAGAGAGCTAAGAGCAAAGCAATCCCCTCCCCTGACCAGCAAAGCTGAATCTGATCAACTTCCACATACTATTAACTGCAAATTCGTAAATACAATTATTGATCATCTTCTACTTGCTGCAAATCCCCAACAAAGGAATGCAGGGCTGTGCCCACTCCTTATATAGTTTTCAGATCCTATAGAGCTGAATGGGAGCTCTCTAATCAGCAGCCAGCAGTGTTTGTCAAGCTTTGGAGAGCCCCAATTTGTGTTTCCAAGGCTGGAGAGAATTTCTCCCCCACTGTTGCCTTGGAGTTTACTCCATCAACACTGGGTTGCCTGGAAGACATTTCCATTTCCCAAACCACCTAGACCACCCTCAAAGTTCCAGGAATGTCCATGGAGCATGTGCTTTCACCAAACATCACTTCCCAGCCCAGCCCAAATATGGCAAAAAAATTCTTTGTCTACCAGTTCTTGCACAATTTCAGCCTAGCATCATTTAACTATCTGACCCAACCATCTATGACCCTGGGGGAAAAAACTGATTTCACATACTGTGTAGGGGTAAAAAGGAAGTTCAAGATAGAAGGAAATAAAACTCTACCACCTCAGCTACCTCACAGATGCAAAGCTGTTCAGCACACTGTTAAAACCAGACAGCTGCTAGACAAGATGTGAGGCTTGCCTCAGCTAGGGTTGCCAGCCCCCAGGTGAGAGTGGGGTTCCCCCAATTTTGTGGACTGCTGCCTGCCACCAGCCAGCTAGCCAGTGGGGGAAGCCCTACCCCAACAGCCATAACTTGACATGATGTCCCCAGTGTGATGATGTCATGCAGAAGTGATGTCATCATACTGGGGACATCACATGGTGTTGTTCTGGCATTGTAATGTATCCACTTGAGGACATGGGCTCAGGACAGCCATGTGCTGGGACTGGTTCTAACCAGTCCACCATGTGGCCAGGCGAAGGGCCTGAACTTCGCCCAGAAAGACAATGGATTAGAGCAGTGTTTTTCAACCTTTTTGTGCAAAGGCACACTTTTTTCATGAAAAAAATCACGAGGCACACCACCATTAGAAAATGTTAAAAAAAATTAACTCTGTGCCTATATTGACTATATATAAAGTAATTCTCTTGAATAGGAATCAAATAAACACAAAGAAATTATTTTATAATTACTTTATTATGAAATAATAATACTTTATTTTATAATTGTTCATATGTTACGGATGAAATTGGAATTTTTCCCACGGCACACCAGACAATACCTCACGGCACACTAGTGTGCCACGGCACAGTGGTTGAAAAACACTGGACTAGAGGATCCTGACTCCCCTCCAACTGAGGAGCAGGAGTTAATCCAATCAATGTAAATAGCGAATCACTGGGTGCTGTGTGTTTTGGGGTGTGGGCTCACTGGGGATAAAAAGCCGGCCTGCGAGCCGGCTCACTTGTCTTGTTCCCGATCTAAATAAAGTATGTGAGAGCTGAAATCACTCGTCAGTCTCAGTACTTTTCACTGGCGATTAAGGTGGGATGCCAACTCCCGCCCTGAACAACGACCACGACGAAGAGCATCGCATCGAGCCCAGCTGCTCATCGCACCGCTGACCCCGAGAGCAGCAACGCACCGCTCACCGCAACCGAAGCCGCCAACGCTCCCGAGCATCGCACCGCTGACCCCGAGAGCAGCACCGCACCGCTCACCATCACCGCACGCCACCCAGCCTCGTGCCACATCTCCGGCCGCTCATCACACGGCCCCACTACGCGCCGCATCCCCAACGGCCGCCCGCCTCGCACTGCGCATCGCCTCGTGGACTCCGGGCGCAGCACCGCCACACGCCACACTCATCTGCCGCCAACGCTCCGTGTTTCAACCACCCCGCAATGGCAGCCGCTCCTCGAAAGCAGCCCTCTTTGCAAGCATCGATCTCCATAAGCAACAGGCCTCGCCAGCATCGTGCCGTTTCACCAGCCTCTTGCGCTAGCTGTGGTGACCCACACGATCGACGGTCGTGCCATTTCAGGTCTGCCGTCTGCCGAGTTTGCAAAAAGATGGGCCACATCGCCCGGGCCTGCCGCTCCCGGGGTAAGCGCCTGAGGTCTTCTCCACCCCGCCCGACCGAAACAGATCGACCGTCAAGCCTCCACACCCTCGCATCCACCCAGCAGCCGCACCTGGTATGTAACTTGCCCCCGGACGGCCCCAACAAATTACACGTGACTGTTCTTATTGAGGGGTTCCCCTGTTCAATGGAGATGGATACGGGTTCGTCATTCTCCATAATTTCTGCGGACATGCTCCGCAAGATTTGTCCACAGGGGGGACCCCCCCCTGCAAAAGCCATGGGGTTTGACCTTGCGGGACTTTAACAAGAACCCCGTGGCTGTCCGGGGCTGGGGCAAGTTCCGGGTACAGTTTAAAGACTTTGACGGAACCCTGGATCTACTGGTGGTGGAGGGACATCTTTCGAGTCTGCTGGGACTTTCTTGGTTCAGGCCCCTAGGACTCACGGTTACAGGGGTGAACCACATGCGGGCACCAGACTTTGCCAAGGTCTGTGACGAATTTCCCCAGGTTTTTGACGGTACACTGGGGCAGTACACGGGGGACCCCATTTCACTGGATCTCGACCCCAGCGTCCGGCCCATACGCATCAAAGCCCGCCACCCCCCAATTGCAATGAAGCCTAAGATTGAGGCCGAGCTCGACCGCCTTGTGGAACAGGGAGTGCTGGAACCAGTTGCTTCAGCATGCTGGGAAACCCCCATAGTCACCCCCGTAAAGCCAAACGGTGACGTTTGCATTTGTGCAGACTACAAATGCACCTTAAATAAAGCCCTCCAGGACCACGCATACCCAGTACCTGTGGTCAGCCATGTTTTGGCGGCACTAGCAGGGGCCCGGGTCTTCGGCAAACTAGACCTCGCCCAGGCGTATCAACAGCTACCTGTTGATGCCGCCACCGCCGAAGCCCAAACAATAACCACTCATAAAGGAGCTTTTAAAGTCCACCGGCTCCAGTTTGGGGTGTCCGTCGCGCCAGGAATTTTCCAGTCCTTCATGGACTCCCTCCTGAAAGGGATCCCCGGGGTCCAACCGTTCCTGGACGACGTGATCATTGCAGCTCCAGACTCATCCTCCTTCGCAGACCGGCTCCGGGCGGTGCTGCGAAGATTTGACTCGGCAGGGCTCAAGGTGAAGAGGGAGAAATGCCTCCTAGGGGTGCTGCGCATAGAATTTCTGGGCTTCGCGGTTGACGCACATGGCCTCCACCCCACGGAGGACAAAGTCAAGGCGATCACACAAGCCCCCCTGCCCTCATCCAAACAGGAGCTACAGGCCTTCCTGGGCCTCCTGAACTTTTATCATTCTTTTCTCCCTCTCAAGGCGGCGGTGGTGGAGCCGCTCCACCGCCTGCTTGACAAGAAGGCTCCTTGGGTTTGGGGGCCGACACACGCCGCCGTGTTCCAGGCGGTCAAGGACTTGTTAACCTCTAACGCAGTGCTCTCGCATTTTGACGAACAGCTTCCCGTGGTATTGGCATGTGACGCCTCACCATATGGGGTTGGGGCGGTTCTGGGCCACAAACTGCCGGACAGCCGTGAGGTCCCGGTGGCTTATTATTCCAGGACCTTGTCACCAGCGGAGCGAAACTATTCGCAAATTGACAAGGAGGCGCTCGCGATAGTGGCCGGGGTGAAAAAGTTTCATCATTACCTGTATGGCCGTTTTTTCACAATCCTGACCGACCATAAGCCTCTTCTCGGTCTCCTGGCCCCAGACCGCCAGACCCCCCAAATGACGTCACCACGAGTCATCCGGTGCTCTGTGTTTTTGTCGGGTTATTCGTACTCCCTCGTTCACCGGCCCGGCAAGGCAATGGGTCATGCAGATGCCCTGAGCCGCCTTCCACTGCCTGCCATGGACCCTGATCCAGCCCCAGCCTACCACGTCGCCCTCCTGGAGGCGCTCCCGGACCAGCCGGTGCACGTTGAAGAGGTGGCGCGCCTCACCGCGAAGGACAAGGTCCTTAGCCGCATTCTCGACTGGGTGGTAAGGGGATGGCCCGCAGGCCAGGCAGGCCCAGACTTCACAGCTTTCACCTCCAGGAAGGAAGAGTTGTCCACTCACAAAGGCTGCGTGATGTGGGGGAGCCGGGTGGTCATTCCTGCGCCACTGAGGGAACGGGTCCTCACCACCCTCCACGAGGCACACCTGGGGGTGGTTCGGATGAAAGCCCTGGCTAGGAGTTACGTATGGTGGCCGGGGCTGGACAAAGATATAGAAGACATGGTCCAGAGATGCCAACCATGCCAGTCATCCCGCCCGGAGCCACCCAGGGCCCCTGAGCGTGCCTGGGAATCCTCACACCGCCCCTGGTCTCGGTTGCACTTGGACTTTGCGGGCCCGTTCCAGGGGCAGCTGTTCTTCATCCTAGTGGATGCATACAGCAAATGGTTAGAGGTGGTCCCAGTACCATCCACCTCTTCCAAAGCTGCTATCAGAGCAATGTGGCAGATATTCAGTGCCCAGGGCATTCCTGACACCCTAGTCACAGACAATGGGACGGCCTTTACGTCCAGCGAATTTATGGACTTCACCCGTTACTACGGAATATGCCATGTCCGGTTTGCCCCTTTCCACCCCGCAACCAACGGCCAAGCGGAACGAATGGTCAGGATGACCAAAGATGCACTCCGTCGTTTGGACTCAAAGGACTGGGACTACAAGCTGGCAGCATTCCTCTTTGGCCAGCGTATCACTCCCCACACCGCAACAGGGCGTAGTCCGGCCGAACTCCTCCTAGGCTGTCGCCTGATGACCCGGATGGACCGTCTACATCCCGATCGCGCTGCAGAAAAGGCACCGGTCACTGAGTCCCATGAAGCAGCTAGGGGGTTCTTCCCCGAGGACCCGGTGTACGCCCGAAACTACACCAAGGGTCCGCCCTGGGTTCCGGCCCCGGGTGGTCTGGGTCAGGGGCCCCCGTTCGTATGAAGTTTCCTGCGAAGATGGTACAGTGCTCCACCGCCACATCGACCAACTCCGCCGCAGGGTGGCGCCGCGGGAGCCAGATGACTTCGAGGACCCCGAACCTCAGGAGGCAGAGGAACCACGATCTTCTCCGCCGGAACACAGCCCGGCGGAAAGCACAGCCATGACCCCCCTCGCCCCGTCTACTGAAGCCTCGACCACAGCTGACGACGCCCCGGCGGCCAGGTCCCCTCCGCCAGCACCAGTCGGCTCCCTGGCCAGGACACAGGCACCTGCATCTCCTCCCGTCCTGGCCCCCCGACGCTCAACCCGGGAACGAAAGCCTCTGGCTTATTTAAAGGACTTTGTGTGCGGGTGTATCTCTGACCAAGGGGGGAGGGGTGTAATGTATCCACTTGAGGACATGGGCTCAGGACAGCCATGTGCTGGGACTGGTTCTAACCGGTCCACCATGTGGCCAGGCGAAGGGCCTGAGCTTCACCCAGAAAGACAATGGACTAGAGGATCCTGACTCCCCTCCAATTGAGGAGCAGGAGTTAATCCAATCAATGTAAATAGCGAATCACTGGGTGCTGTGTGTTTTGGGGTGTGGGCTCACTGGGGATAAAAAGCCGGCCTGCGAGCCGGCTCACTTGTCTCGTTCCCGATCTAAATAAAGTATGTGAGAGCTGAAATCACTCGTCAGTCTCAGTACTTTTCAGGTATTTTGGTCAAAACTCTATGGTTACCATAGAGTTTTGACCAAAATACCAGAGTGTCACTGTGTAACACCCCTGGTGTCATGATGTCACCTCCATGTGACATTATCATGTCAGGGGCATCACTTCCATGTGACATCATGTTGGGGGCATCACGCATGGTGATGTCGCCCTGACCCCCCAGTCCCAGAAAGCTCCATCCCATCCCCTGCCAGCAAAGAGGTAAGACCTGGAAACCCTAGGCTCAGTTTATGAATGACTGCAGCGGTCAGAAACAGAACATTTACCTGCATGAAGTTCTCAGTATCCCCAGTCCCATTTGTAGCATTTCCACCATGTTGATGCTCTTTTTCTGTGCATGAGTATATTGTTAAATCACTCTCATGCTTCAGAATTTTCAGCTTCTAATTCAAAATAATAAATAATTGTCTTAAGGTTATTTCAGTCTAGCAGTATACAATAGATACATAAGGCAGTCAGGTGTTCACTGAAGGCTTGAATGACCACAAGACAGTATTTTTAAAAAACAAACAAAAAAAAGGCCCTGTTTTTTGTAAAATTAGATATACTCATATAAAGGGATTTTTATTTCTAAAAACACTAATACAGAAATAAATCAAGATTAAAATACTTCATTATTATGTTGTTCACTCTGTATAATTATAATAACTGTTCAATTTCCAAGCTTAATCGAGGTTGTTCTGTCACTTTTTACATCACAGAACACCATTTTCAGCAGCCAGAACTTGGCAGTGAGTAATCAGCTCCAGGCTAAGAATTAAAATACAAATGTCAGCTCAAGAGCACATTGTTTAACAGACTTTCTGTATCCTTAAAGCATAAAACATAAAGTGAAACCAGGTAGAAACTGAATGTTTAAGTTAGGTCTCTGCTTCCTGCATTTAAACTAGGACAACTGCAGAATGCTCGACTAACTATGTGGGAAATTATGTAATATAATGAGCCCAAAATAGCAAAGGAGAAATGAGCCTGAAATCTGCCAGTCAATTAATCTATCTATCAGTCAGTCAAGATGGCTAGGACAAAGTGATTAAATTCACAGCAAGGGACACAATGATTTCCACAAAGCTACAGCATCAAAATTATAGTTTCTAAAATAGCATGTTTAAGAGTAGTTTGATTTTTGATTTACTATAGGAATTTTTTTTTATTTTAAATTTAACATAAAATGAAATTAAAATTATACTTTCCCAACTTTCATTATTTTAATGTTAGCCTCCCTCTTATATCTGAATCATGCAATAACCCTTTTCAGACATTATGCCCATGTGTAACACAGGACCCTGGAAACCATGCGTATCAGGAGCATGCACTGAAGGCTGAACTATAAGTTATGATTTTGGACAAATTGGGTCCAGAGTGAAGCTGATAAGATCGGTAAATTTCTCTCCACCTGGTTGTTTTGACTCAGAAAAAATGGTGTGGGGGGAGGTAGAAACTCCTTCTGCCCGGTGTCATTATGCCAAACTCCAGCCCAATTGGGCACCTGGGGACTTCAGAAATTCCTTTGCCTAGATGCTCTGTGACTGTGAGGAAAGTGAGTTGGGTCCAGAGAACCTGGTACTTTGACCCTGAGTCAAGCTAGAAAATGCATTCTCCTAGCAACTATCATTCCAATTATACCTGAAGCAGAGCAGCTGCTGGCTCTTCTGTTCTTTTTGTATGTCTCCTTGGGGAACTACAGTTCCATTGGGGAACAGGACTTTGTGCATAACGGTGTCTTCATTTAACTAATTACAAAAAGGTAGGAGAGAGGTAGGTTATAATTACTTGTGCTTGATCACATACTCATTTGGCTCATGCCTTACTCACCAGTGATGGTTGAGGAGCCAAGCCATTTGGATGCATCTGAGCAAATCTAGATGTTAGTTGTCATAGATTTTCCAGGCTGTATGGCCATGGTCTTGGCATTGTAGTAGAAGAAGAGATTGGATTTACACCCTACCCTTCACTACCCAAAGAAGTCTCAGAGCAGCTTACAAACTCCCTTCCTTTCCCAACAACAGACACCCTGTGAGGTAGGTGGGGCTGAGAGAGCTCTGACAGAAACTGCTCTTTTTCAAGAGCAGCTGTGCCAGAACTATGGCTTGCCAAAGGCCATCCAGCAGGTGCAAGTGGAGGAGTGGGGAATCAAACCCGGTTCCCCCAGATTAGAGTCCGTGCACTTAACCAGTGTACCAAACTAGTACCTGACGTTTCGTCAGCAGCTGTGACTGGCATCCTCAGAGGTATCACACAGAAAGATGGAGTATTCTCTATGTCAAGGTGAGAAGAAAAATGGTAGGCAGGTAATTTATATCTACTCAGGAATATGGGGCAGGGCTGAATCATTATCTTGTAGGAGTTTCCAAGGCTGTGACATGCTAATGGAGGAGCTTTCTTGAGGAAGTTCTTTTGCATATAGATAGGCTGTTAAATTCTAATCTTATCTGTAGTACTGTTGTGAGATGTAATGCCTACCATTTTTTTTCTCACCTTGACACAAAAAGTAGTCCATCTTTCTGTGTTGTACCTCTGATGATGCCAGTCATAGCTACTGGTGAAATGTCAGGTACTACAATGCCAAGACCACAGCCATACAGCCCGGAAAATCTACAGCAACTAATGAACTCTGACTGTGAAAGCCTTCAACAACAGATCTAGATGTATTTGCATAGTTATGCTGCTTTCTCACAGCTGCCTCCAGTCCCCTTCCAAAAGTTTGCTGCTGAGCCCAATTTTTGAAAGGCACACAGTGAAAAGAAGAAAAGAAATTGTTTAAGATTATTTCACTACTTATTACTACTTATTACTACTTATATACAGATATGTCTGACCATGAAGCTACCTTATCTCGTGATCTGTTCTTGTAGTACTTCAGAAATAGATGCTGTAGGCACTGCAGTGAGCCCAGTGCAGTCACTTCAAAGATGTGTCTAAATACACAGGTGAAAAGGAGGGTGAAAAGCAAGCAATATCTGACTCTTCTCTGGTGAATGACATGATTTACTTTGCAGGCAAAAGCATCTGTAAGCTGCAATATATTTGTTGTTTATTTACCAAGGGACACAAGTGGCAACAACACAGATGCAAAGCTGTCTGGCATGCTGTTATGCTCAAAATGAATTTCAACGTGATATAGGGATATGATCAGGAGCTCCCTCACGGGTAAGTTCAGTTAAGGAAAATCTGCATGGCTTTTGAATTTGTGTTGAAATTCTCAGCATCAGATTTTCAGCAGAAATGGCAAATTTATTACTCATACTATGGGAATAATTAACTTTTTAAAGTTCTGGAATTACCTGAATATCAGATTAAAGATGATGAGGATATTAATTACAGTTTCAGTCAATGCTCCCCCTAAGCTGTGGAGTTTTGTGAGCAAAAATTCTACTTTGTGAGCAAGCAATTTGGCTACTGCATAGATTAGTTTGTTCTAGAGTGATCCTTCCAGAGCTGAGACAAAAATGTGTCAGCTGGAGGATAAAAAACTGAGCTAGCTCACACTAACTCAGTTTAGAGGCAACACTGTTTTCAGTACTTTATTTTGTACTCCACTAGTAATAAATGATTAGTAGGAATAAATTTCAATTTAGATAAACAAGTCAATATTAAGGTTTTTACAATGATTTAATTTTAGCATAGAAATTTATTCAATTGTTAAAGATATAATCTCTTTTATCATTAGTAGATTACAGCTAACTTTAGGAAAGTTCTTGTTTACTCTTTAAAGAGAGAATCTATTCCAAAATTCTGTAATATTGATGTTATAGTGATCCAGCGTAAGAATAAATTTAAATTTAGATAAACAAGTCAATATTAAGGTTTTTACAATGATTTAATTTTAGTATAGAAATTTGTTCAATTGTTAAAGATATAATCTCTTTTATCATTAATAGATTACAGCTAACTTTAGGAAAGTTCTTGTTTACTCTTTAAAGAGAGAATCTATTCCAAAATTTTGTAATATTGATGTTTTATTGTCTACTTCTATATTTGAAATATGTACTACATTTGGTAATACATCTGATTGTACCTGTTGTACATAACAACTCATAATATCTGACAAACCTGATGAATCTATATTTCCCCCTTACCTTCTCTTCCCCTCTGTATCCCACCTTTTCTTAAAGAAAACAATTTAAAAGAAAGAAATTCTCAGCATCCCTAGTCATAAGTTTCCAGGGATGAATGAGCTACAGGACAACTATGCTGCATAGTGAGAAAGAAAAGTTACAATTACATTTTACAATGTTTAAATATTTTAGGATTAAAAAACATGACCATAACAGCCAACTCCATTGAAAACTATTACACTGTTTGATAACTCAGAATAAGGATTTATGTACAACTAGAAATAAGGCCCATTGTGGAAATAAATACAACGAGCTCTGGGTGGGTGCCCTGGCCTTGGGTACTCAGCGTCAATTTCCTGTGGTGACCTCAGCAGGATATAATGACACAGAGTTAACATCATTCTCCTCTTACGCTGAAAGTCTGTGAGTGGTCTGAAATCACCCAATCAGCTTCCACAGGAAGACCCTGGGTCTGGCAGACCCTGCTCTGAAGCGCTAACTGCTATGTCACACTTGCTGTCATGTGGGGGCCACCTCAGCAGGGTATAATGACACAGAGCTCACCATTTTCTCCAGGGGAACTGATCTCTGCCATCTGGGGAGCAGCTGTAATTCTGAGTGATCTCCAGCCCTCACCTGGAGATTGACAACAATGATTCCCCAGGAGGAAATGGCTGGTTTAGATGGTGGAGTCTATGGCATTGTACCTGAGGTCCCACCCCTCCACAAACCCCACCCTCTCCATGCTCTACCCCTCAAATCTCCAGGAATTTCCCAACCTAGAGTTGGCAACCCTATCTCCTACCCAGCCAACCATCAACCTACCTTTGTTGCCATGCAGCCACTGCAGATGGCATTATTAAAGACTCTCAATTATGACTGCTTTGCTGAACTGTGAAAAGAGTGTGTCAGGGCAGTGGGCATCTGTGTTCCCAAAAGAAATGCCCTCATACTGGACTATGGAATGTACTATGGCCAAGGGGAGCCTTATGACTAAGAAGCATGCCAAGCCAGATGTGGACCTGGGACTACAGAAGCCTCCTGCCCCTGCTGCTCTGCAGCCAAGCTAAGTCAGGATGCAGATCAACATCCCTGACCTCCATACCTGCAGAAATAGCAGCAGATCATAGAAGGAAGCTATGCTCTGCAAAAAGGACAGATGCTCTTGACACAGAAGACATGAGGGATTCCCATCTCCATCACACAGGCATTCCCTCCCCCCCTTTGTGTGTTAACATCACCAGGAAAAATACACATTCCTCTCTAGCCTAAGACAAAAGGATGTGCCCAATGACAAACAACAGCAAGCAATCAAGTCTTCCTGGCACCCATCAAGAGAACGCCACTGTCAGACATTGAGTCGTTAATCCAAAGCACCAGCCCTGCGATGTAATTGGTGTTCTTCTTTCTCACCATTGTCTCACCCCCTTCCCCCAGCGGTGTCACTCCCTGCAGAACATTAAGTTTAAAATTGCCCAACTATTAATCCCTTTATGCCCCATTCAGAGGTTTTTTTAAAATATCTCCTGGGGACCAGTTGACCACATGAGCCCCTGCCTCAGGTCACATTTTCAGGTATTTAAAGAGAGCCCTTGTAGTCTATACTATCTTCCAAACATGCTTATTAACCTTGTCTTGTCCTGTTAAGAATATAGTTCTCATACCATTTATAAAATCTTGCCCAAGTATTTTCAAAAGTCTTTCCTGTGTGGTCCTTCAAAAACAAAGTCAGTTTGTCCATTTCTGCTGCTTCCATTATTTTATTGATAAACTCTTCTTTGCTTGGCTTATCCTGGCTCCTCCAGTACTTAGCATACAATATTCTGGCAGAAGTAGTTATATACAACATAAGATAAGAATCTTCTCTTTTACAATTGTCTGGTAAAATATTTGACAGTAATATTTCCGGGGTAAAAGGTATATGACATTTCAATATATTCTGCAATATTTCATGTATCCATGCCCAATATTTCTTAGCTCTCTCACATAGCCACTACATATGATAAAAGGATCCCGTTTTACTCTCACATTTCCAACATTTATCTGAACATTTTTGATCAAATTTAGCTAATTTCTCAGGAGTTATATACCATCTATAAAACATCTTATAAATGTTTTCTTTATATGCAATTGATTTCGTAATTTTAATTTTTTCCCCCAAATTTGAGACCACTGGTCTAACTGAATATTGTGGCCCAAATTTTGGGCCCATTGTATCATAACATTTTTAACAGTTTCATCATGCATTTTCTTTATAAAATTCTGTTCAACCAACAACAGTAACTTATCGATTTCCAACCAATTTTCATAAAAACCTATCACTTTATCTTTAGTATACCTTGACTCAATCTGAACTTTTTGCCACCAATTAAGTTCCAGTAAGTCATCATATTTTTAACTGGTTCTTCTTGTAACAACTTTGGATTTGTAAATACTTCTAAAGGGGCCACCAGTTTCGAGATTCTAGAGTAAAACTGTTTTTTAATTGGTTCCCAAATTTTTATCAAGGAAGCCCTCAACCAATGTTGTTTGAAATACTTATGGGAATCCGTTTTCCCATACCATAAACAGGCATGCCAACCTAGTAACATGTCGTGTCCTTCTAATTTAAGAAGTCTTTGATTATCCAATGTAATCCAATATTTAATCCAGACCAATGCCACTGCTTTATAATTAAGGGCACAATTTGGGAGGCCAAAGCCCATCCTTTCTTTTGAATCCTGTAACACTTTAAGCTTAATTCTTGGTCTCTTTTCCTTGCCAAATAAAGTGTGTCAGCAGTTTATCGACTTCTTTAAAATAGTTTTGATTTTGAAGAACTGGTATAGTTTGAAATAAAAACATCAATCTTGGTAAAATATTCATTTTGATAGTGGCTATTCTGCCCATAAAAGAAATGTGAAGGTTCTTCCATTTGTTTAAATCTTGTTTTATTGTTTTCCATAGTTCCATATAATTATTTTCAACCAAAGAACTGCATTTGTTCATTAAATTTATTCCAAGATATTTAATTTTCTTTTGAATTTCCAGTCCTGATATTTCCTGCAGATATAATGTTTGTGGCTTTGTCATGTTTTTTACCAGGATTTTTGTCTTGTTTTTATTGATTTTAAGTCCAGCTACTGCTCCATATTCCTGTAGTCACTGTAAGAAGAGATCTATTGAGTCTATAGGATTTTCCAAGATAAAAGGCAAGTCGTCTGCAAAAGCCAAAAGTTTGAATTCTTCTCCTCTTAATTTAAGGCTTCTAATTTGTTCTTCTGCTCTGATTACATAATTTATAGTTTCAAGCACAAAAATAAATAATAACAGTGAGAGTGGACGTCCTTGCTGTGTCCCTTTTTGAATTTCAATTTTTTGTGTTAAATCTCCATTAATTGAAATCTTAGCCTGTTGTTTCACATATATTGCTTCAATCATTTTGATGAACTCTTCTCTGGTCTATGAATGTTTTAACAATTCCATCGTACATTTCCAATTTACGTTATCAAAGGCCTTTTCTGCATCTAAGAAGATTAAAGCCAATTGCTTTTCCAGGTGGGGTTCGTAATATTCCAAAAGATCTAAGATTGTCCTGACATTATTTTTAACTTGCCTTTTAGGAAGAAAGCCAGCTTGGTCTTTGTGTATAGTTTGTGCCAGGACTTTCTTCATTCTTGCTGCTAAAATGGAAGCATATATTTTGTAATCTACATTTAACAGCAAAATAGGCCTGTAATTTTTAATCTCTTTTCCATCTAAACCTTGCTTATGTATAAGCGATATTATTGCCTCATTCCAAGGGTCAGGTATTTTATATTCACGTTACATTCTGACATACTTCCTTCAAGGGAAAGATCAATTGGTCTTCAAAACATGATAAAATTCTGCTGGGAGCTCATCAGGACCTGGTGACTTGCCTTTTTTTTGCTTTTTCAGGGCTTCTACTATTTCCACCAGAGATGTTGGTTGGTTTAATATTACTCTTTGGTCTTCCATATATATTTTAGGATTGTATTTCTTTAATTTGTTCTTGAGATGTTTCTGTTTTTTTATATAGATTTTGATAAAATTGTTCCACAATTATTTTTAATCTTCTAAATTGTTTTTGTCTTCTCTTTTTCTGTTTCTTAGTGTACTTATAAATCTTTCTTCTCATTGCTTACGTATTTTATGTGCTAACCATTATATGCTAACCATTGCATAGTTTGCATTTTCAAAATAATTCTATTTAGCATACATTAATTTCTTTGCTATTTCTTGTGTTAAGAGACAATTCATTTGAGTTCTGTTTTAAATTTTCTTCTTGTTCTTTTATTTGTTTTTGTAGTTGAACATATTTTTCAGATCTTTGTTTTTTTCTGTGGCTGAACATAGTCTAACCCAGACAGCACATAGCATTTTGTTCCAAGAGACTGAAAGACTGGACAACACTTCTAATTACCATGTCAGATTACACAGGGAAGCCATTGAAATTCATAAACATAAACACAATTTCAACAGGAAAGAAGAGAGTTTAAAAATAAATAGAGCATGGTTTCCTGTCCTGAAAAACACAAAATGCTTGACAGCTGGCAATAGTACTACAGATAAGATTAGAGTTTATAGCCTGGAGAACTACTACAAGATAATGACTCAGCCCTACCCCACCTTCCAGGGTAGATATAAATTACCTGCCTACCATTTTTCTGCTCACCTTGACACAGAGAGTACTCCATCTTTCTGTGTTATACCTCTGAGGATGCCAGTCACAGCTACTGGTGAAACGTTAGGTCCTACAATGCCAAGACGATGGCCACACAACCCAGAAAATCTACAGCAACTAATGTTTCCTCTCTCCTTATATGGCAAGTGCCAGAGACTCAATAAAAAAAAGGAGAAAAGGGGAGGGAGATCTCAGTCTCTTCAAACAGCCAGTTCCCCTAATCTAAGGAGCTCAAAGTCTGCAGCACTGTTTAATTAGTTTTTATTTGATGTTTGTTACTTACTAATTGATGCTTTAATATTAATAAAAATTACAGTCTGTGCTCAGAACAAATAGGAAGTTATAAGAGCCAAATGCAGTTTAGACCAACCCAGATTCTTTCCAACCATCCACACAAATGAACCAACAGCAAAAGGGAACCCAAAATAAATCCACATTCAGCCTGATGTGAGGGAGAAAAATTGAGAATGCAGAAATCTATCTTGTGCTTCACCAAAAATTGTGTGTGTTGCAATAATCAGGGTACCTGACTTTCCAAGAGACAAGGCAAGATGTTCCTCAAGTGCCCACCATTTTATCCACAAGTCCACAGCTAAAGTCTCTTTTTCTTGCCACTATTTTAGAGGATGGGGGGGACCTCCCACCTCAACTTCTGAGTAGTTCTTAAGGTTTAAAGAGTGAGCTGCAATTTTGTAAAAGAAGTAAACTTTTTTCTCTGTTGTTGCAGTTATCGGTTTACTCACAGTCTAGATGTGCTTATGCAGGCAGGGTTTCTAACCCCTCCCCCCCCCCCGCTGGGAAGTGACAGCTAGAAGCCATGGGCTTTCTTCTTGATCCCGACGTCGGAGGCGATCCAGGGCTAGCACCCAACTGCGGCATCGGGGCCCCCGAATTTAAGCCTCTTGCACTACCCCCTCTTCCCGAGGGGAGAGTGGGGTCTCAGGAAGCCCATAGATCCCTACGTTAGATCAAAGAAGTCAGTGGTCTCAGGAGCTCACCTGAGACACATCCACAGTGCTGCACTGTATCCTGCCTCTCCTAACCCCACCTTATCTTGCTGTTTCCATTCCTGAGCAGTTTGGGACCTTTCCATGTGTGTTGCTGGTCAATTCATGACCTGTTCCCTTTGTTTATTCCATTTTTCACTGCAGAATCAACTTGTCTCACTGGACAGGTAAAGTATCACTCAACCAATGATACTTCCTGCTCATGCAAATGTCTCTGTATTTTCTGTTCTGAATTCTTAGTCCTGTACCATGTGAGTGAATGTTTGCATTTATATTTGTACGCCTGGAAAACCTTGAGCAAAGAATTTATTGCTTTATTAATCCAGCCTTAGTGTCTATTCCTGGGGCCTGGGAACTCTGACTCCCATATATGTAGGTTATGGTCTCTTATTTAATGCCTATTGCCATTTAATACTCATAATTACCCACATTTATTAATAAATAATGCAATTTATCTGCCCCTCTGACTTCAGCTTTCCATCTCCCCCCCCCCACCTGCGGCCTCTACTTAGGAA
The DNA here is from genome assembly GCA_029375565.1 of Gekko gecko. Taxonomy (NCBI): domain Eukaryota; kingdom Metazoa; phylum Chordata; class Lepidosauria; order Squamata; family Gekkonidae; genus Gekko; species Gekko gecko. Next base: position 139,677,553 of record JAPDNY010000005.1, read on the forward strand.
AAGCACAGTCTTTTTCCACAGTGGGGACCCAAGGAAGAGGGAAGTGACTTCAGCAGGATATAATGACACAGTCCACCCTGCAAAGCAGCCATTTTTTCCCAGGGGAACTGATCTCTCCCCTCTGGAGAGCAGTTTTAATTCTGAGTGATCTCCAGCCCTCACCTGGAAATTGGCAGCAGTGGTTCCCCAGGAGGAAAAGTACAGTCTTTCTTCACAGTGGAGACCAAAGCAGCTTACATCATTCTCCTCTCTTGATCTGCACAACAAACTGCGAGGTAGGTTAGGCTGAAAGTCTGTGACTGGTCCAAAATCACCCACTCAGCTTCCACAGCAAGAACCTGGGTATAGCAGACCCTGCTCTGAAGCACTTTCTGCTACGCCTAGGGTAGTCAACCTCCTGGTGGAGCCTGAAGATCTCCAGGTATCACAACTGAACTCCAGATAACAGATCTCTCTCCACCTGGAGAAAATACCTGCTTTGGAGGGTGGACTCTATGGCATTCTATTCAGTTGAGGCTTCTCCCCTCCCCATATTCTGGCTTCTGTAGACTCCAGTACAAAATCTCCGGGAATTTCTCTACCTGAAGCTGGCAACCCTAGTCAGGATGAGTTCCCCACAAAGGTCAAAGGAGGCCTAGAAATGTCCTCCTGCCTTTGCCTTTTTACTGACAGAACCAAAGCTTGGTTGCCTAGCAGGAACCATTGAGGGAAATGTTAGCCCCATAGCAAGAGGAGAAGAGAATGCTTTGATAGCCAGTGGCCCACTTCAGTAGCCAGCCTATGGCAGAGATGCCAAGCAGAAGCATCATTGTCAGGAGAGAAAGCTGTTTTGGCAACTTATCTTGTCAGAGAAAAGCATCCAGGCTGGCAGTGGGCAGGGGAGAGAATTGGACTCAGCACCCAGCCAATAGCACCTGAGTACTCTTGAGTGGTGATTGACTGGCCAATGGCTGATGGAGCACACAGCACAGCCAATGGGAAAGCTGGAAAGTGCCAATACATAGGGGAATTATATATGAGTAATTGGCAAGGTGTGATGGGTTGGAGCATCATAGTTCACACTTTTTGTCAGCCTCTGTTCCACATTTGCCCTCTTCATGGCCTCAGGTAAGACTGTCAGGGGGTCTGTGTGCACCCTTAGCTTTGGCCTCCTGCTGGTCCCCATCTCTTGCAGCCTGGTGAGGGCTATCAAACTTCTTCTCATATGAAACCAACCAGGGCCTTTAGAAGAAAGGGTGGCTAGCCACACATGTCATATAATACTCCTTGTGCGGACTCTTATCTGGGAGAACCGGATTTGATTCCCCACTCCTCCACTTGCACCTGCTGATGTGACCTTGGGTCACTCACAAGCTCTGGCGCAGCTGTTCTCTCAAGGACAGTTTGTGTTAGAGTTCTCTCAGCCCCACCTACCTCACAGGGTGTCTGTTGTGGGGAGGGGAAGGGAAAGGAGTTTGTAAGCCACTCTGAGACGCCTTTGGGCAGTGAAGGGCGGGGTATAAATCCAAACTCTTCTTCTTCTTCTTCTTCTTCTTCTTGACTTTCAAAGAGTCCTCCTTCCTATGGACCAATGTTCTAGTTATCAAGAAAGTGAACATCCGTGTGTCATGACCTACTCAGCAGTTCCCATAACTACTGCTCAGCTTTTGTGACACGCTTTAAATATTGTTACTGCCACTTGCAGTCTTAAGAGAAATTCTCTTAATTCTTTTACCCAATTTCTCCCTGAAATCCAACAATCCACTTCTTTCCCTCTTTTTAGGAACTTGAAGTCTGTTTCTAACCAATTCCATTTTGATCAAAGAGAAGTTCAAAGAGGAGGAGCAGGAAGAAAGAGTCTACAGAATTTCCCTCTGTAAATGCTCAGAGGCAGACAATGGCCCTTTCCACACTCTTCTTTTAATCTTTGTTCACCATGGTGTCCTCCAAACAATTCTGCACTAAAATCAGATTCAGCCTTCTTTTAATCCCCCCCTCCGTTCTGTGCTAAAACCGAATTGAACCTTCTTTTTATTCTGGATTTTTTTTTCTATTCTGCATTACATTACCTCCAATCAGTGGTTAGCCCAGTTTCAGCCTGCTGTTGCTCCAGGTTTTTTTTGGATGCTGTTTGCCACAGACTTAAATCACCTCAACTTGAACACTGAGAAAATCCAGAGTGGCAGGCAAATGTAGATGTCTTCTTAAACCTTTCTATAAAACAACTGCAAGGGCTGAAGTTTTAAAAGGGTGCACACTAATTTCTCTTCAAAAAGAAATCAGATAGGAAATGAAAGAGAAATCCTTTTATAAATGAGAACATAGAGGATAAGAGGATCAATTGCTATGGCTAAAAGTGTGAATTGTTTGGGAGGGAAATCCTCTTCCCATAACAATGCTAGCTGCCAGCACTAAATTGGTGGTAAACTCTCCCTCCTCTGAGCAGCAACCAATCAGGAATAGGCAAACCGTCATCCCTAGACACAAGGTCTCTTCTCTCTCATATCCTACGATACTGAGTTTTGATACAGGAGATCACTGATAATTCAGCAACAGAAAGTCAGTAATGAAATGTGAATTAAGATGTCATGTGTTAGATCCATAAATGCAAAGAGGACTTGCATACAACACCATTTTGTCCAGAGGAGTAACTTACTAGTTTGTACAGCAGTCTCCAAGTCTTTCAGCTTGTGGAGACCTACCAATTCCTAGGACATGTCAACAAATACCTATTTCTGTAGTCATATTGTCCCATACAGAGGAATGTCTCTGAATTTATGAACTCTATCTCTACACAGTGAGAAAGGGAGAGAGAAAGAAAGGAATAGACAGTGAAAATCCTCACAAAAATCTGTAGAATCTGTGTGTTTTGCTCAGTTTTCTCCCTAGAAGGATACCATCTGTTCTGTATTTTTATTTTTAAGCCCCTTTTCACTTGTCAGTTTACTATCTTTAACTGCTTCCCCTCATGCAAACACAGGAATATATCTTTGGATACCAGATTTTTCACAATATTCACAAGTGCAGAAAGCATGGAACCAAGGAAATACAGCTCTTATTTACCACGTTTTAAAATCCTTCAGTCATAATTGTTTATAACGGTTATTGATACATGGGGGAAAATGGAGTAGGAGGGGAGAAAGAAAATCTCACTGACTTTGCAAATTTAGGAATAATCTTGAGAAGGCAAGATCTACTGTTGGAGAACAGAAAAATAAGCTTGGTTACAGTGTACGTATGTCTGCTTAATATTAGTCTTTTATTGAAATATCCTAAGGTAGTAACCAGGAACTTCTGCATACTCTGATTCTTCTGTTTCAGTTGGGTAGCTGTGTTGATCTGCAGTAGAAGAGCAAGATTTGAGATGCTGCTGGAACTGAATCTTGCTCTTTATTGCTCTAGCGTTAGGGGAATGGTCTCTGTGAAGAATCTTATAGTTGTCAAAAGCACCATTAAGATGTAGCCGACTTAGAATGACCCCATAAGTTTTTCAAGGCAAGAGATAAACTGAGGTGACTTTCCATTGCCTGCCTCTGCATAACATCCCTGTACTTCCTTGTTGGTATCCCATCAGAGTACTAATCTTCTAGTTGTCCTGCTTAGCTACTGCTTAGCTTCTGAGAGCAGCTAGCCTGGGTGGTCAGGGTGAAGAATCTTATAGGTACAGTGAAAAAGTCTGAGGAGAGCCAAAAGTATTGCAAGATGACTAGCAGAATGATTCAGAGAGATTTCTTGAATCTTTTCAAATTTTGTATTTATTTTGCTTATAATTCCCATAATACAAGTTTATACAAAACATCATAACAAATGAAGGAATGACATTCAAACTACTTTATCGTAAACACCTATATCCCCAAGATGGATTGATTTATTATATATTTATTGTCTTATCTTTATAATCACCCTGGGAGCATCCCCAAAAACTTAATTCTACATTCTAAAAATATATCAATAAACAGTTCATACATCTTTTGTTTTTCCTACCCCCCTTAACTCCAAACTACTTTTTTTCAGTTGTTATTATTATTTGATTTATTTCTTTACAATTCTAGTGTATAATTTTCTTATATAGCTATCATGATGAAAGGAAAGCAAAAATTGTTGCTATACTCCAAAATTTTTATCTTCTAGTGTTGATTTTCAGGACGTGCTGCCCGAACCGGAGTCTTTGGTTTCCCAAAGGAGTCCCAGAAGAGACTCACCATTTGCGGGCTAGGGATCTTCCCCATACAGTCTTGCCTGTGTTGTTCAATATCCCAAGTTAAATTTAAACAAAAGTTTCTATCCCAGTGCTGCCTATTTCACATCATTGTCTGGTATAGTCCTATGAGCCACCAGCAGCCTGTGTAATATCCTTAATCATTTCCTCTCATAAAGGTACATCATGGGCTGTCCAAGTTCTTCCCCCTTGGGTGACTGTGAGATGACCCAGCGGCATCCACCAATATGGTATTTTCAGTTCTATTAGTTTCTGTACTACTGGCAGCATATTTCTCCGAACAGTCAAGATTTCATGCAGGAGGTCTGGAAATATTTCAGTAATAACACAATCTAGTTTCAAACCTATTTGGCTACAAGCAGTTTCTAAAATTAATTTCTTTATTTGAACATCCACAATCTCTGCAACACATCCAGGATTAAAGCCGGTGACCCGGATCTACTAGTGTTTAGTCTATATGCTCTCGTAACCACTGTACCTGGAAGTTTCAACTCCCCACTTGGCCATGAATTTAAATCTGTAGTCAGGTTGTATTCAATTCAAAATTTGGTGGAATCCTACATATTTTAATTTTCCATTCCTGCACTCTAAATTTTAATAACATTAATTTACTTTTGGACCACGTTGCATAATTACGTGGCTCCAAGATAGCTTATTTATTATTTTTCACGTCTACTGCAGCTGAGTCTGCAACAGCTTTAATTTATTCCATGCTTTTAGTTAAATTGTCTATTTTTGTTGTCATTGGAGTAATAAGACTCTTGATTTCTTCTTTTATTTCTTATTTCAGTTCTATAAAAAGTTCTTGCATGTGTAACTGAGCCTTCACATTTCTTTTTGCTGGCCCAAGCCTCCTTTCCTTCTGATTCAAGTCGTGGGGGAGAGTCTTCATTAGATAATTCAATTTCTTCCTTGGCTGGTAGAGGTCTCTGTATTATCTTCTTTTGACCTGTGGTGTGTCTCATCTTCACCTTCAAGATTAGAAATTGTGTTATTTTTGGTGGGTATTTGAAATTCTTTTACTTTGAAGCAATGCGGAGACAACATCTGGTGTGGGCATTCAGATCAATGTCCACCAGAAGTTCCCCAACATTTCTTGAATCTTATAGGTTATCAATGGATTCACAATAAAAGACACCTACACAATCTTAATTGCATAAGCAAACAAGCTATAATACCAACACATCAATTCCATAAAAATAAAAACAAGAAATTTCCACAATTTTTTCATCAGAGAAATTAAACAGCATAATAATAATTCAAGATACCTCAAAATAAAACCATGGTAATACATCTGATAAATTTATAAATAACTAATTAATTCAGTTTCTAGTAACCCCACCATAAAACAAAAGTTGAGGTGAATGTGGAATTATGTGCTTCTCAGAAATTTTAAAACAAGAGTAAATAAGAAATGTCAAAGGCAAAGTTACTTCCATCTAAATCCACTGAAATCAGTTAGCATAGGCTAGAATAGTTCAGCACAGTTTTGCACTGCAAATATGCATTTCATACACTGAAGCAGAAGGAAATAAGTGAGGCAATGCGGTATAGAGGTTAGAGTGCTGAAAGGGTTCTTTGCCTGTGGCTTTTAGTCTAGGGACTCTTAGCCTAGGGCTCTGTAGGAAGCTCAGGAAGAGCCCTAGTCTCCTTGTGTTCCCAGGAAGGTAAGTAGACTTCTACAACAAGAACCACATAAATACAAAGGGTTTTAAAAAGGGGATTATATTTAATTATTTTAAAAGCAATTATGAAGCCAGAATGCCAGCAGGGGCTTAACATATATGGGAAATTATAGGTGTTTCTATACAAATGCTAGAAGCGTCCGAGGTAATATTGGGAAGTTGGAGTGCTTGGTGTTGGGGGGAAAATAGACATTGTGGGTATTTCAGAAACTTGGTGGGATGAGGAGAATCAGTGGGATATGGTGATTCCCGGTTATATATTATATCGTAAGGATGTGGGTGGGAAGGGTTGGAGGTGGGGTGGCTCTGTATGTCAGAGAGGATATACAGTCCAATAAGATTGAGAGAGTAAGAGAATTGGATTCGCTTCTGGAAATGCTATGGGTTGAAATAGTGGGCCCAAAAGGAAACTTAACATTAGGAGTTTGTTATCGCCCACCAGATCAAAAGATAGAAAAGGATTATAAAATGATGAAAGAATAAAAGATAGAGGCTAGACAAAAAAACCCGGTGTCATAACAGGTGATTTTAACTACTCACACACTGATTGGGTCAATAGTCGGGATTGGTTCTAGTTGGGAAAAAGAGATTGAGTTTCTAGACACTCTCAATGACTGTGCTATGGAGCAGATGGTCACAGAACCTACCAGGGGAGAGGTAATCCTAGATTTGGTCCTAAGTAATGCCCAAGACCTGGTGAGAGATGTAAAAGTGATTGCACCACTTGGGAACAGTGACCATAATGTTATTGAGTTCAACATTTGTATAAACAGGGAATTGGCCAAAAAGACTGACACAACCACTTTTAACTTTAAAAGGGGAAACTTCTCTGATATGAGGGGACATGTATGGAAGAAACTGAAAGAAAAAGTAGAAGGGGTCACGATCATTGAGGAAGTTTGGAAAATATTTAAAACTACAGTCCTAGAAGCTCAGAAAAAATATATACTGCAGGTTAGGAAAGGCACAAATAGGTATAGAAAAAAGCCTGCATGGTTAACAAACAAAGTAATGGAAGCTGTAAAAGGTAAGAAGGATTCCTTTAAGTGGTGGAAGGCTAGTCTCAGTGAGGTTGATAAAATGGAACACAGGCTGTGGCAAACAAAATGCAAGTCTGTGATCAGGCAGACAAAAAGGGAATATGAGGAGCATATCGCAAAAAAACATAAAGACCAACAATAAAACTTTCTTCAAATATATTAGAAGTAGGAAACCAGCCAGGGAGGCAGTGGGGCCCTTGGATGACCAAGGGGTTAAAGGAGTATTGAAGGATGATAGGGAAATGGCTGAGAAGCTGAATGCATTTTTTTTTGCCTCTGTCTTCACTGAGAAGTGCTTGCCCACTCCAGAACTGCTGATTTTGGGAGGGGTGTTGAAAGACCTGAGTCAGATTGAGGTGACAAGAGAGGAGGTCCTATGACTGATAGACGACTTAAAAACTTAGAAATCACCAGGCCCAGATGGCATACTTCCAAGAGTTCTGAAAGAACTCAAATGTGGTCTCCTGACAAAAATATGTAACCTTTCATTAAAATCTGCCTCCATTCCTGAGGACTGTAAGGTAGCTAATGTCACTCCCATCTTTAAAAAGGGTTCCAGAGGACATCCGAGAAATGATAGGCCTGTCAGTCTGACGTTGATACCGGGTAAGTTGGTGGAAACTGTTATTAAGGAAAGAATTAGTAGGCACATTGATGAACAAAAACTATTGAGGCAGACTCAGCATGGGTTCTGTAAGGGAAGATCTTGTCTCAATAACCTGTTAGTGTTTTTTGAGGGGGTGAACAAACATGTGGACAAAAGGGACCCAATAGATAGCATTTACCTTCCAGAAAGCTTTTGATAAAGTTCCTCATCAAAGGCTCCTAAGTAAACTCAAAAATTACGGGATAAAAGGACAAGTCCTTTTGTGGATCAAAAGCTGGCTAATTAATAGAAAACAGAGAGTGAGTATAAATGGTCAATTTTCTCAGTGGAGGGTGGTAAGCAGTGGGTTACCTCAGGGATCTGTACTGGGTCCGATGCTTTTTAACTTGTTCATTAATGATCTGGAGTTGAGTGTAAGCAGTGAAGTGGCTAAATTTGTGGATGATACGAAGTTGCTCAGGGTGGTGAAAACCAGGGAGGATTGTGAGGCACTCCAACGGGATCTGTCAAGGATGGGCGAGTGGGCATCAGCGTAGCAAATGGGGTTCAATGTGGCCCAAGTGCAAGGTGATGCACATTGGAGCCAAAAATCCTAACTATAAATACATGTTGATGGGGTCCAAACTGGCAGACCAAGAGAGAGATCTTGGAGTCATAGTAGATAACTCGCTGAAATAAAAATAAAAAAAGGCCAATGCTATGGTGGGGATTATTAGGAAGAGAATTGAAAACAGATTAGCCAATATCATAATGCCCCTATATAAATCAGTGGTGTGACCTTATTTGGAGTACAGATCAGGAGTACAGATCAGGCTCTTTAGCTTGGAGAAACGATGGCCGAGGGGTGACATGATCGAGGTTTATAAGATTATGCATGGGATAGAGCAGGTAGAGAAAGAGGTACATTTCTCCCTTTCTCACAATACAAGAACTTGTGGGCACTCAATGAAATTGCTGAGCGGTTGGGTTAGAACAGATAAAAGGAAGTACTTCTTCACCCAAAGAGTGATTAACACATGGAATTCACTGCCACAGGAGGTGGTGGTGGCTACAAGCATGGACGGCTTCAAGAGGGAATTATATAAACAGATGGAGCAGAGGCCCATCAGTGGCTATTAGCCACAATGTATAGATAACGACTCTGGCGCAAGGAATGCTCTGTATTCTTGGTGCTTGGGATTCTGCAGAGCATGCAGGCAAGCCGGTGCTCAGACGGAAGAGATGGGGGTTTAAACCTCCTTCCTTTCCTTGACCCTTGCCAAGGAAAGAGCGCGGGGGGGGGGTCGCCAGAAGGTGAACTTGCCTAGTGTGCAAAAACACCTGGGGCTGGCCCTGGGTGAAAGAGCTCAATCTTGCAGGACCTGCGGAACTGTAAAAGGTCCTGCAGGGCCCTGATCTCATATGGAAGCTCATTCCACCAGGTAGGAGCCAGGCCTGAAAAGGTCCTGCCCCTAGTTGAGGCAAAACAGATGTCCCTGACACCAGGGATCACCAGAAGATGTTGGTTAACAGATTGTAAAGCCCTTCGGGCCATATAGGGCTTTAAAGGTGAGCACCAGTACCTTGAAATGGATCCATACTCAATAGGCTGCCAGTGCAGTTTGCAGAGCACTGTATGGATCCACATCCACACAGACAATGAAGTCAACAGCTCCTGTGTTCTGCACCAGCTGTAGCTCATATTATAGTAGTCCAATAAGAAGGTTACAAGAGCGTGGATTAGTGTCAGCTGTGCCCAGAAAGGAAAGAAATTGGCAAACAAGTGCAAACTGGTAGAGAGCAGACTTGGCCGTTGCACCAACTCACTTTTCAAACAGCAAAGACCCCTGTTAGCTCTTATCCTGTTTTGCTCTGTATTGCATTATATTAAGTGCCTTGGGTTCTTGGAAAAAGATTAGATATATTTAAAAATGTGTTGGGTCAGGTCACATCAGGGGATGCATCTGGTCAAATAATTATAACACTGAATTATGTAACCAATTGGATTTGGTTATGTGGCAATATTCTTGAGGACAAAGGAATTGATCTGAATGGATGGAGAAAGTCTTTATTTTGGCCATGCATCATGACCCTTGCTCCCTTCATTAACTTGTTAATCTGACACGTCTATTGACTGTCACAGCTGTACAGCAAGACTTCCATCTAAACCCCAGTCTTAGATACACAAATTGATTTCGAGTAATAAGTGAGATAAAAATGCAAATTGAGGTGCATAGCCCATCCATGCTGCAGTATCCAAAAGATTACATCTGCATCCCAATAAATATATGGGTGTGATCTCTCCATACTGCATTATTTCAAAAGAAGACATATTTAGATGAGCACCTACACATGCATCCCCATTCATATTCTGCTTCAATCTGTTAGCTAAGCACAAAGTTGGCTTAGCTCATTACACTTTCTTTTTTTTTTTTTAACAAAATTTTATTGGGATGCGCTCAACATTTTCAACAACGTTACCAATACAATTTGAAAAAATTTCCATCCCATCCCCCCATCCCCCGTAATAGGCTTCCAACACTGCTAATAACAAAAAAAGTATATATTAGACGGTAATCAGGTTTAGACTTATATGAATCGACAAACCAGATAACACATTTCAAATATATAAAACATCTAACTAATTTCAACATATTTTCATATAACAGTATAATACAATTCAGAATTCATTTCACTACTCATTCAGTATCCATACAGATCTAAATTGTACATTTTCCCCTTCATTCTGTATTCAGTTTCCAAATACAATTTCAAACCTTCCCAATCTTTTATAAACTGTTCTGCCATTTGTCCATTTAGCTTTTTTGTCATTTTGTCCATTTCCGCTAAAAACAGCAATTTTTTAAACCAGTCATGTATATCCGGCACCTTCTCCGCTTTCCATTGCTGAGCGAAGGCCATTCTCGCCGACGTAATCATATACCATAATAATGTCCTTTTTGGGGTTTCAGTTTCGGCGTCGCGAATGGCGGCCGCTTCTCGGGACGCTCCCGGAGGCGGTTAGCCCACGCGCAGTTAGGGGGGGTCTTCGCATGTGCGAAAGACCCTAGTGAGCCTTAGGTAAAGGCTCCGAACCGGGGGCGCTTGGGGAGTAGCCTCTTTGCCGGCAGACAGCCGGGAAATTGAGGCTTTCTCCCCGCCCCAATCGGCCCCGCTGCGGCGTGCCCGTAATGGGACTTAGCGGCGCCACCGAATTCCAGGAGTGAAGACAGCGCTATGGCTTAAAATAAAAAGAAGAAGTAGCATCGAATCGTGAGTTGAAGATCTATTTTGAAGCGTAAATCGGAGCCCCCTGCATGCGTATAAGCGTTGGGAGGAGGGAGGAGTTCCCACCCCCTTTGAGAAGCAAGATCCACAAAGGGAGCGCGAAGGGGGCTGAGAGAAGAAAAAGTGTTGGTGAAAGTACCGTTGGGGTTGCATGGAAGATTTTGATCATCTTAGCTTCCTGGGGGATGCGGCACGAACTTTTTAAAAGTAAACAAAAAAACAAAATGTCGATACTGGAAAAAGTCCTGCAGACACCGGAAGAGAAGAGAGGAGGGACTTCCGGTCCAGACAGCCCCCCAAGAGCTTGCTGTCAATCAACAGGAAAAGGAGATGCTGTGCCCCCTGCTGGAACAATTGCAGAAAATCAACGAAACTTTGTCTAAAATGGATAGTGTTCTCATCAGTCGACAGAAACAGATATCGGAAACAACTAGAAAAATGATGGAGATTGAACAGAAATCGAATTTGATTCTAGGTTTCCAGGGCGTTAAAGAAGAAGAGAAAGAAGATCTCGGATTTACCTTGACAAATGTCTTGGCACCCCTAACTGGCAGTGAAGCGATAAAATTAAAAGAAGAGGTGGATGAGGCTCCCAAAGCCTATTCCGCTTTTATAAAAGAGAATACTCTGCCAGTAGAAGGGGATGTTGAGCATAGCAAGCGACAAACTGGAGATCTAATTTCATCCGAAGAGTTTATGGAGCCCAGGAAGCTTGAAAGCCAGAAGTTTAAGGAAAAAGAGAAAAGAAAGAAGAAGGATTTCATCTTTAAAATACAGAAACTTCTGAAGAGACACGCCAGCAGGGAGGAAGATGCAGTATTCCAAACTGGGACAAGCGAAGAAGGCAGCAGCCCAGGGGAAAGTGGTGATGGAACGGAAGACTTCAAAGTTAAAATGGACTCAATCCATAACTGGAAGAGATTTAAAAAGAAGATATTTTGAGGACTGTTCGTGTAACATCTGGAAGGAGCTGTTTAATTACTAACCCCAATGGACTTTACTAACTGCATTAACAGAGTGATTTTGGACTTCGCAATAGTTAAAAAGAAGATCTTCTAACCATGATAGATGCCAAAACTGGTATTGGTTATTAACCTAAACTAACCCTTACTAACAGGAAAAATTTCACTCCATCTTTTTCTTTCTCCATCTGTCTACCCTTCCCGTTTCTTATAAAAAGAATAAAATTCTCTCTTTTTTAAGAGAGTTTTACAAAATAATAATAATAATAATAATAATAATAATAATAATAATAATAATAATAATAATAATAATAATAATAATAATAATAATAATAATAATAATAATAATGTCCTTTTTTCCTGTGGAGTTCTTTCCATTGTCAAACCTAAGAGAAGAAGTTCCGGTCTTCTCCCAATTGGGATTTTTAATATTTTCTGCATCACACAGTGTATATTAGACCAGTATACCTTTGCTTTATCACATGACCACCACATATGGTAAAAAGAACCCTCTGTTTTTTTACATTTCCAACACTTATTACTCAAGTTCTTATCCATACTAATATTAGCAATCTTTTTTGGTGTCATATACCACCTATACATCATCTTGTAGCAATTTTCTTTTACATTAATACAGGTAGACATTTTAAAGGATCTTTTCCACAAAAACTCCCATGTTTCCATAGAAATTTCTTTGTTCATGTTTATGGCCCATTTTATAATTTGCTCTTTAACAGTTTCATCCAAAGTATATGTAGTCAACAAAGTTTTATACATCTTTGAGATCATTTTTCGCTCTCTTTTCAATCATATATTTTCAAACTCATCATTCTTAGCTCTAAAACCAACCTCTTTACAATCTTTTTTGTAAATATCCCTTATTTGGCAATATTGTAACCATCCACACTCAAATTCTAGTTCATTATTTGGTTTTAAAACATATTTTTTCCCCTCTTTTTGCAACAGTTCTTGGTATTTTAACCAATCATTATCTTTATGTTCTGAAAAAGGATGTATAACTACTGCTGGAACAATCCACAAAGGCCTCTCGTCGGAAACTGTATCCTTGTACCTGGTCCATGCATCAAACAATGTTCTCCTTACATAATGATGCTTAAACATTGAATCAACTTTATTTTTCCCATACCAAAGATAGGCATGCCAGCCAAATCTGCAATCGTGCCCCTCAAGAGCTAAGAGTTTTCTATTTTCCAAATTGACCCAATCAGATAACCAAGACATACATACAGCTTCATGATACAAACGCAAATTCGGGACTTGGAAGCCACCTCTGTCTTTAGTATCGTACATTATCTTCATTTTAATTCTTGGCTTCTTTCCTGCCCAGATGAATTTAAAGATTTCTCTTTGCCATTTCACCAACACTTTCACATCTTTCACAATTGGTATTGTCTGGAACAAAAACATTAACCTGGGCAGTACATTCATTTTGACAACGGCAATTCTTCCAAGAAGAGATAATCTAAGTTTTTCCCATTTTTCTAAGTCACTCTTTATCGAAACCCACAGTTTTTCATAATTATTCTTAAACAAGTCTATATTTTTCATTGTAATTTTAACTCCCAAATACTTAACCTTTTTAACCACTTCACATTCTGTCACGTTTTGTAAGATTTGTTGCTTTGTAGCTATCATATTTTTATACAATATCTTGGACTTATTCTTATTTACATAGAACCCTGCGAGATCGCCAAACTCTTTTACTTTTTCAAATACCTTAGGCATATTATTAACAGGATCTTCAACAATAAACATAATATCATCCGCAAATGCTCGTAGTTTATATGAAAAACCTCTAACATTCAAACCTTTTATGTTATCATCATCTCTAACCATTTGCAGCAAAATCTCCAAAATCCAGATAAATAGCAATGGTGACAGGGGGCAACCCTGTCTGGTACCTTTTCTGACCCGGAACACTTCTGTTGGTTCTGCATTCACAATCACCGTAGCTTTTTGTTCTTTATATATTGATTGAATCATTCTTATAAATTCTGCGCCCATCTGGGATTTCTCAAACACTTTAAACATAAATTCCCAGTTCAAATTATCAAATGCCTTTTCTGCATCCAAAAATAAAAAGCCAACTTTTTTTTCCGGGTGTTTATCATAATACTCAATTGCGTCTAAAACAACCCTCATATTGTCTTTTATTTGTCTATTTGGTAAGAATCCGGCTTGATCTTCAGCAAAAGTATCTTTCAAGAACCCTTTAAGGCGCTCTGCTAATATTTTTGCAAAAATCTTATAATCGTTGTTTAACAGTGAGATAGGTCGATAATTCTTTACATTTGTTAAATCTTGCGTTTCTTTCGGAATTAAGGTGATCGCAGCTTCATTCCAGGAATCTGGAATCTTCCCAGTTCTCCTAATTTCGTTTAAAAGAATCTCTAACACCGGAACCAGGTCTTCATGAAGTTTTTTGTAAAATTTAGCTGGAAAACCATCCGGACCTGGAACTTTGGAAATCTTTGCCTCTCCTATTGCTTTACTGATTTCTTCTTTAGTTATTACAGCATTTAATATTGCTTTCATTTCTAGGCTTGGTTGTATCAAATTAACCTTAGATAAATAGTCTTGCATCTTTTGCAGATCCACTTGTTTTGCTTGAAAAAGAGTCACATAATATTTATAAAATTCCCTCCGGATCCCTCCTGGGTCTAAAATTTCTTTATTTCCATCTTTCAATTTAGTGATTGTTTTATTCTCTCTTCTTTTCTTCAATTGCCATGCCAAATATTTACCAGGTTTATTTGCACCTTCAAAGGACTTCTGTTGCAATTTTTTCAAGTTCCAATATACTTCTTTGTTTAACCTCGCCTCATATTGTTCCTTTAAAATCCTCAATTCTCTCAAAATCTTCTTTTTGCCAGGCCTTTTCTTAAGCTCCATTTCTTTTTTCCGAATATTTTCCGTAATCTCTTTATCTATTTTCAATTGTTGTTTCTTTTCATTATTATTGATTGCAATCAGGTGTCCTCTCATCACAGCTTTATAGGCCTCCCATACCATTTGCGTCTGTACATCCTTGTTTAAATTCAGTTGAAAATATGTTTGGGTTTCTGTCCTTATTTTGTCCACAATATTTTGTTTGTCCAGCAAATCCTCATTGAGTCTCCATCGGAATTTCTTTCTTTTAACATACGTTGACCATTTTACTGGACTATGGTCAGAGAGAGTTCTAGGTAACATCTCGATTTTGCGTGTCTGCAAGATCAAATTCTCAGTCATCCACATCATGCCTATCCTTGAGAAAGATCCATGTCTTGATGAGTAAAAGGAATACTCTCTATCCTTGGGATTTTTAACTCTCCAAGCATCTTCCAGATGTTCATGTTTAACCAATTGAAAGAAGACTTTCGGAAGTTTGCCCATGCCTTCGTTTCCTTTTTGGGATTTTCTATCAATAACATTATTAACAGTACCATTAAAGTCACCCATTAATATCATTTGCTCATAGGTTAGCTGTCGTAGCTGTTCCCACAAATCCTGGAAAAAAATTTTCCTTCGCACCGTTTGGAGCATAAAGGTTAACAATTAAAGTCTTTTTGCTCTGCAGCACGGCTTCTACCACCAAAAGCTTCCCTTCATTATCTTTAAAAACTTCTTTTGGTTCCAATTCCTTTTTAATATATATAACAACTCCTTTTTTCTTTTGGGAGGAGAGGGAATAAAACTCCTCTCCTAATCTTTTTTGAATCAAAAATTTAGCATCAGTTTTTTTAATATGTGTTTCTTGCAAACAGACAATATCACATTTTTGTTTTTCCAACCAAAGTCTAACATTTTTTCTTTTTTGAGGTAAATTAAGTCCATTGACATTCCATGATATAATTTGACTCTCCATGTTGTTTTTGTACTTATTTATCAGAGTCTTTAAAGTTATCATTGATGAATCTGGTCATTTGCTCTACTGACTTGATGGTGACTCTCTTCTGCTTGAATGTAAAACTGACACCTTTTGGAATTTCCCATCTGTATCTTATACCCTCTGTTTTCAGTTCGTCAATCAAGTCTTTAAAGAGTCGTCTATCCTGAAGCATTGCTCTGGGTAGTTCCTTTAATATCATGATTTTCTTGTTGTCAATTGTGAAATCTTCCTGAAACTGTTGCTTAAATAGATCCTCCTTCAGTTTTTTGGATATAAACTGGACAATCACATCTCTGGGTAATTTTTTCCTTTGCGCAATCGCAGAATTGACTCTGTACACCACATCAATCTGTGCCGCCACCTTTTCCTCTTCCATTTTTTAAAAATCTGCAACAGCATCCACCATAACAGAATGAATGTTCTCACTTTTGTCTTCAGGGATCCCCCTGAATCTCATATGGTTAAGCATTGCATTGTATTGGACCATCACATTAACTTTTTCTGTTTCTATAGCAACCTCAGCAACATTGGATGCCACTCTCTTCACTCTTTCATCCATCTCATCTGCTCTTTTAGTCAGCGTCTGTATCTCTTTTGTAATCCCAGATAGGTCCTTTTTCAAGTCTGATACTTCTGTTACTAAAGTTTTTTCCATCTTTTGTAACGCGTCCATCACTCGTTTCTCCATAGCTTCCATCAGGCCCTGTAGCTTCTTTTCTTCTTTAGCAGTCATTTTCGGGGAGGACCAGGAGTTCACCCTCTGTCATTGCCGCAGATCGTAAGCCGTTGTTTAAAATTCACCTAAAACTTACATCAAATTAAAGTCCTTCTTATGCCCACCTAAATCGCTCTAATTTCACTTTTTTCTATTAAGTCTTTTGGTTAAAATCGAAGTATAATTTTTCTGACCTTCTCAAAATGGCAGGCGCAATTTCTCTATGGTAGATGGTTCTTCCGGTTACTCACTTCCTGTCCAGCAATCTTAGTTGTCCCCCTTGTCTCTAGTTTCCTCCCTTCTTCCGGCCTCCTTGGTCTTCTCTAGGAAATATTACTTGTCTGGTCTGAGGTCATTTCCTGTTCTGGCGATTTCTGCTGCAGCTAGAGTACTTTTCCACACTAGTTCTCGCGGGGCTTGCTGTTAGTTTCTATTTTAAAGTCAATATTCCAACCGCAGGAATGTTCAACAAACCGGCTTTTTGGCCTTTTTTAGCTGTTTAACTGCTCTTTTTCGGAGTCGGTGTTAGTACAAAAGATACAGCACGATCATGTGCTTCATCGGATGTTGTTTACTCTCGGCCAAAACGCGTCTCCGGTGAGCAATTTTAAAAAGTTACCTTCAAAGTCCGTGTCTTGTTATAGCAGTGTTTCCTTGATATCAGTTTCAGTAGAATGTCTTGGAAGTCTGGGTCATGCGTTCTTATGTTGAGAATCCAACTCGGTGGGGTCTTGTAGAGAATTTCCGAAGTGCCTTCTAGGGGGGAGGGGATCAAGGCTGGTCGCGACGCTCTTTAAAGCCCCGCTATCAGCCGATCTCAACTCCCTCTCGGGCCAAGGCTCACTGCCAGTCACCCCCCTGCCTGGGGGGATCTGCGGTGGGCTATATGAAGCCCACCCTGTCGTCAAGACCCTCCATATGCTCTGGGAGCTCTGAGAGCAAGCCAGAACACGTCAGGACGCCATGAATCCCAGACTGGAAGCTTTCTTATACTGAGTCAGACGTTTGGACTGCCAAGGGTAGTACTATCTGCTTTTACTGGCAGTAACTCTCTAGAATCTCAGACTGACATCTTTCATGTGACTTACTACCTGAGACTTTTACCTGGATATGCCAGTGATTGGATCTGGGACCTTCTGCATGCCAAACAGGTATGCTACTACCTTAACCATGTCCCTTCCTTTAACTGGATTGGAATGTGGGACCATTAGTTCCATTGTCTTGGCAAAGGGGACGTCATCTCTCTCTTTTTTGTCATTTGAAAGTTTGTGAACAATTTCATATCCTTTCACAAATAAGTGCAACAATTACCAAAAAAAAGGGGGGTGAAATCTTCTGGTAGGAAAAATATGAAGAACTGGTTTCAGAATTAATGTTCAGCTGTCAAGGTAAGAGAATGGTCTAGATAGGTTTTCTTTTAAATACCATCTGTGATTACAAGGTACTCTCTGTTATCCTGCCTTCTCTGCAAGCTCCCACCAAGTCTATCAGGTGCTATATTGTTTTATTCGACTTGACTGCTTTCATGTGTTATCCATCAGCTCAACATCTTTGAAGTACGATGTCTCTGAACATCATTTACCTCTCTCAGTGTAGGAAAGCTTTAGGACTGGAAATTCAAACTTGACTTTGAACTCCTATGCATTCA
The DNA here is from genome assembly GCA_029375565.1 of Gekko gecko. Lineage (NCBI taxonomy): Eukaryota > Metazoa > Chordata > Lepidosauria > Squamata > Gekkonidae > Gekko > Gekko gecko. The sequence goes on from JAPDNY010000005.1 coordinate 139,695,567, forward strand.
GACATTTTGGAAACTTCCTTTGATCTCTCTAGAAATGGGAAAAAGGCCTCACCATCATTTTTCTCTTTAATAGAAACCTTTTCCAATGAGAGGGGTAAATTTTTAATAACATTTCCATGAAATAAATTTACAGTTAAATCATAAGATTAAATAGTTAAGGTGATAGTTTAAAGTGTTAAAGACACAGGACACGGTTCTAGACTCTTTTAAGATCAGCTGGAGCACAGCTATGAAGAAGAGTGGGAAGCAATAAGACTAGGTAATCCTAAGAAAGGTGTCTTATTTCAGAGGCTAGGCTCTGCTTTCAGTTTTAAAGGGTACCCATGAAAATGCAATATGTTTGCGGTAGTAACAGTCCTTTATTGAAAGATTAATGAGCAAGGTGATACACAAGATCAACAAAGTCAAAGCAAAGAAACCTTACAACATCCCTTTAGCTATTGGGGACTTGGGATCAACAGTAGAGGAACTCCTGGGCCATATTTTCTGGGGCATCTCTAAGCAGTTCTGTGTTTATGAGAAATCCAAAGATCTTGGGGTCATAGTGGGTATTTCAATGGAAGTGTCAGCCCAGTGAGCTGCAGCAGTGAAAAAGGCAAGCTCTATATTAGGAATTTTTAGAAAAGGTATTCAAAATAAAGTGGCTGATATTGCAATGTCCCTGTATAGATCTATGGTGAGGCCTCATTTGGAATACTGTGTACAGTTCTGGTCACCGTATCTCCAAAAGGACATTGCAGAGCTGGAAAAAATACAGAGGAGGGCAACCGAGATGATTAGGGGTTTGGAGCACCTTCCCTATGAGGAAAGGCTGAAGTGTCTGGGACTTTTTAGTTTAGAAAAGAGACGACAGGGGGGGGGGGCTTATCAAGGTTTATAAAATTATGCATGAGGTGGAGATAGTTGACAAAGAGAATTTTTTCTCCCTCTCTCAAAATACTAAAGCTTGAGGGCATCCAATGAAGCTGATGGGCAGTAGGTTCAGGATGGACAAAAGGAAATACATAGGGAGTGATTAAAATGTGGAATTCATTGTGAGGGGATGTAGTGATGGAAACAGGAATAAACAGCTTTTAAAGGGGATTGGATAGATTTGTGGAGGATAAGTCTATCAATGGCTACTAGCCATAGTGACTGAGGGGAACCTCCACATTCAGAGGCACTAATCCTCTGAATCTCAGAGTCAGGAGGCAACATCAGGAGAAGGCTTTGGCCTCCATGCTCTGTTGTTGGTCATCCAGAGGAAGTGGTTGGCCACTGTGTGAGACAGAATTCGGACCAGATGAACCATTGGTCTGATCCAGCAGGGCTCCTCTTATGTTCCTATATGTTTATCACATAATAACTAATCTATAGCACCAAATGCATTTCTGCTTTCGCCTTCTGTGGTAGTATCAAAGTATTATGCATTGCAAATCACAACTTTTCACAAGCCAAATATTCTGATAGAGTACAAGTGTTATCATATATATAATACAATATTATAAACCTACAAATATCCTGTAGAACAATGAGCAAAGAAAAAAAGGTTGGGGAAAAGGAAAAAAACCCCTCATTATATTAAAATATAAAGACAACCAGTTCATTCAAAATGTTATGATATGGATACAAAAGACCCACTCATATTTCACAGAAGTCTTCTCATGGAAAAAATATATTGAAAACTCACAAGCAGACTGGAAATTGGAAGGATTCTTGAAATTTGTATAAGAATGGCATTCTGGAAAGGACCTCTGGGCTTATCTCAGGCTGAATTCTGACTGGCACTTTGCAGTGGGAGTGAGTCATGGCAAAAAAGCCCCAGAACAAACAAACAGTTTTCCCGGTCATACTGCACAGACTGTCCCTTGGGTTGACAACTTGTAGAGCTGCTGCCATTCTGAGTAGACATTATTTACCTTTATAGACTAATAGTCTGAATTAGTAGGCCTCTACACACGGTCCCTCTGCACACTGACTGCAGGCACAGTGGGCAAGGATGCACTGGTCCCACTTTACACTACTGCTGCCTTATCTTAACAATATGAATATGCAGAGAAAATGCCCATTAATGCACTCCCTTCACATGATCAGGGATGCTTCTTTGCAAATGTTATCGATTGTGGGGCGAGAGCATGTGTGCAGACACTGCCTCATGTGTAGGTGTCATGCTAATAAGCTGAGACTACATGGAGTCAGGGGGCATAGTCAGAGTTTTCTTTCTTCATATGTTCAAGTCAACACACAGAGAAGTCATATGTATGGGGCTAGTATAAGGCAGTTTCAGGTATTCATGTGCCTTTAAGCTTTCAGGTATCCAATCTGTGAATGATCTTTATTTGGAGACCTTGGAAGACCATTGCCAGTCAGTGTGAACAATATTCAGGTAGACAGACTAACAGTCTGACTTGGCATAACCTTTCAAGCCCAGATAAATTGAGCAAATGGAGGGCAGTAGTTATAATAGGCAAAACAGAGAAAGCAAATATTCTTTTCCATCTTGCTTTTGAACTATGCTATGGCCTTTTTTCTGCATCTAAAAAGGTGAATTATACAATAGGGAAATAAGATATCCAGGCACAACAGTCTCATCCAGCACCTCAGCAAATGAAGAGTCACAACTTAAGTCCCAGAGGATTTAATACTGAAGTCATCCTGCAACTAGAAATAGCTGTATAAAATGAAAATAAATTGACTCACTACCTAACGTGTTTTGCAGGTAAATCACTTGCTTTGGGATATGCAATAGCAATTTGCTTTCTCTATTTTCCAACAAAACAAGACATCCCAGAATCTCAGCCAAAAATATGACAAAGTGAAATGCCTAATTTAACCAGAGTGCATTCCTCAGCGAGTGCAAAAAAGGAAAGCCGAATATTGTTGCTAAGGAAATTTCTCACAGCTCACATCACTAGGGAAACCTAGTTGAACTTATGTTGAGTTGACTCTTTCATGTTAATTTCCCCCCCCCATCATCGTAGAAACAGGCTATCTCCTTTCAGACACTCAGTATTGTTACCAATCTTAATAGGTGTGTGAGCTAGCAATAAATACATTAATACCCCTAATATGTGTGGATGCCATTTTGTGTGACTAGGGCAATGTATGTATTTTCCAGCTTCCAATGAGCACAAAAGGAAAACTGGATTTTTGAAAGTATGAATTTGCATGTATTGAAGCTGTATGTGCATGGGAAAATGTTCCCATTGCCCTATTTATGCAAAATGGTGACTGTGTGTATCAGGAGGATCACAGGTAACATGAGCTGGCTTTACACTTGGTAGGTTTGCCGAAATCTGAAACTTGTGTTAACTTGTGTTAACAGTATCACAAATATGCCAAAATCTGAAACTTGTGTTAACAATATCACAAATGTGCAGGACAAGGGACCAGTGAATGTGGTTTATAAATGTGATTTCTGATATTTCTCTTGACATGTAGAATGCCAGCTGTCACTGTGCCTTATTAGGAGTCTGATTAAAGTAAGCTCAGATTTTAGCATTTAGCTCAGACAGAAGAGATTTAGAATATAAATAATTAAAGTATTATTCTTAATGGTTAAAGGTCCTTTTTTAGAGTCAGAAAATAATGAATGGGATGTATACTTTGAAATTATAAGTTCCTCAGCTGAAGGACATCCAAAAGCAAAGTTATGAGATGGAAAGACTCTGAATGTTCCCAAAACAATACCTTTCTTTACAGAGCAGAGCATCTGGCACCAGGAAGTCTGCCAAGAGCTAAGTTTTATGCATCTTATCAGCAAACTCCCCATTTTTAGGTTGCAGCAAATAAGTCAGGAATGATGCCAAAAAAAGGCCCCTTTGTTCATTGATGTTCTTCACTGTTCAGGGACCAGATAAGCAGACATAATTACTGACCCTTATTATCAACAAAGATATGCCAATAGAGAGGTGCCAGTTCATATGATGTTCTGATGATGATACCTGTTGGATGCCAGTTAGGGATTTCTTTATGTGTAAACTGTCATGATGTCATTTGGGGTATAAGACTTACTGCCCTTCCTGGCTGGGGCAGAATACAACTTGGTGTTACTGGGTGCTAAGGTATCCAGTCCTGTATTTTCCTGATTATTGCAATAAACAGATACTTATCTGACTCCCTGGACTCCAACTGTGTGTTACTCATTTAGCCCAGGGAGCACACAGGGTACAGATTTGTGCATCCAATGGAATGATTAGAAGTTAGTGGAAATGTATATGAGGCATAGGGGTACAGTTAATCATCATTAAATATGTGGGATCATCAAGCGATACTCCTTTTTCTTTTCTTCATTGTCCCCAACCTGCTTTACCTACCTTGAGTCTGGCATCCTCAGGTTGTCTACTGCCACTTGAAGCTTAGATGTGAATTCCATGTTTGGAAACATTGAAGACCATTTCCCTATATTATCTATTTTTATTCCTTGTTTTCTAAAAAATAATAATCTCCCAGGGCCCTCTTCAGGGATATGTAGTATTTGTCATTGTGACTGGGAACTAGGTTGAGACATTGAGATTAAAAGTGCACATCCTTTTAAAATGAATGAAAAAGGATCACAAAAGCCCCCAAACAAAAATGAATCCAAATAGCAGATGTAATTTCTGAGCCTCTGTCCATTGTTTTTTAGAATTCTTGGCGAACAGGTGAGGTACCAGAAGATTGGAGGTGGGCAAATGTTGTCCCCATCTTCAAGAAAGGGGAAAAGGAGGATCCAGATAACTACTGACATTTTAGAACAAATCATCAGTCAGTCAGTCAGTCCTTGAGCACTTAGAAAGGGTGGCTGTGATTACTAAGAACCAGCATGGGTTTCTCAAGAACAAGAACTACCTTGCTGGATCAGGGAAATGATGTAGACATAGTTTATCTTGATTTCAGTAAGACTTTTGGTAAGGTTCCACATAATATTCTTGTTGACAAATTGGTAAAATGTGGCTTGGCTCCTATTACTGTTAAGCAGATCTGTAACAGGTTGACAGATCGCACCCAAAGAGTGCTTGTGAATGGTTCCTCATCCTCTTGGAGAAGAGTGACAAGTGGAGTGCCTCAAGGATCTGTCCTGGGACCTGTTTTGTTTAATATTTTTATCAGTAATTTGGATGAAGGAATAGAGGGAATGCTTATTAAATTTGCAGATGATACTAAATTGGGAAGGGTAGCAAATACGGTAGAAGACTGAGTCAGGATACAGGATGATCTTGACAGACTGGAAAACTGGGCTAAAACAAATGAAATGAATTTCAATAGGGATCAGTGTAAAATTTTACATTTAGATAGGAAAAATCAAATGCATAATTATAGGATGGGGGAGACTTGTCTTGGCAGTAGTATGTGTGAAAAGGATCTAGGGGTCTTAGTAGAGCATACACTGAACATGAGTCAGCAGTGTGATGCAGTTAACTAAAAGGGTAATTGTCATTGTGGGCAGTGTCAACAGAAGTATACTGTCCAGATATTGTGAAGCGATACCTACAGTATTGTGTTCAGTTTGGGGCATCACAATATAAGAAGGATATAGACAAACTGGAACATGTCCAGAGGAGGGCAGCAAAGATGGTGAGGGGTCTGGAGACCAAGTCCTGTGAAGAAAGGTTGAAAGGAAGTGGGTATGTTTCACCTGGAGAGGAGATGACTGAGAGGTGATACAATAACCATCTTCAAGTACTTGAAATGCTACCACATAGAGGATGAAGCAGAGTTGTTTTCTGTTGTCCCAGAAGGTTGGACCAGAACCAACAGGTTGAAATTAAATCAAAAGAGTTTTCGACTAAATATCAGGAAGAACTTCCTGACAGAGTGGTTCCTCGATGGAACAGGCTTCCTCTGGAGGTGGTGGGCTCTCCTTCTTTGGAGGCTTTTAAACAGAGGCTAGATGGCCATCTGACAGCAATACTGGTTCTGTGAACTTAGATCATGAGAGAGAGGGCAGGGTTGCATCAGTACTTAGTTCTTATGGCCCTTTCTTACATGCCCAGGGAAATGCTGATCACCACCTTTGGGTCAGGAAACTCCCCCCCCCAGGCCAGTTTGGCTGGAGATTCTGGATGTTTTTTGTCATCTTCTGGGCATGGAACAGGGGTCACTGAGGGTGTGGAGTGGAGGGGGAGGTATTTGTGAATTTCCTGCATTGTGCAGGGGGTTGGACTAGATGATTCTGGAGGTCCCTTCCAACTCTATGATTCTATGAATAAATCCAATTCTTGTTTCAATAGGAAGTGCCTGTATTTTAATTGCAGATGCCTATAAAACTAGTATCTTTTCTCGAATATGTCTGAAATTTAGTAGGTATGATTCATTGGATGAGAAAGGCAACCTTGGAAACATTCAGATTGGATAGAAAACAGAAAGATTGCAGTTGGATATTTTGTTCATAAGGAGTTGTAAAAAAAAACCCAACCATTTAAAGCCCTGTTTTCTGCTTCTAGCTGCTCAGCTGTGGTTTGTGTGTGTGTGTTTTGGTCTCAGAGCCATTTAAATCCCTGCTTTCTTCTTATCACAAACCAACCTGGACTGTCACAAATTGCTTTAAAATCCATGGAAATTTTGGCGACTCTTCAGTTTGTGAACATCCTTTTGTGAACCACGAATCAGCCAAAATTTATGATGAACTTAGTTCGTGTGCTGGTTTGTGCCCATTCTGACTTGTTCTGTCTCCAAAAACCATGCCTCAAAATGTAACAGTTTCCATAGTAAAGTAAAGGTAAAGGTTCCCTTGCTCGAAAGCCAGTCGAATCCGACTCTAGGGTTGCGGTGCTCATCTCCGTTTCAAAGCCGAAGAGCCAGCGCTGTCCGAAGACGTTTCCGTGGTCATGTGTCCGGCATGACTAAACACCAAGGCACACGGAACGCTGTTACCTTCCCACCGAAGTGGTACCTATTTATCTACTTGCAATTTCTTGCTTTAGAACTGCTAGGTTGGCAGGAGCAGTTTCCATAGTATTTGTGCCTTTTTCTACCTCTTCTTTTCTAACACCAAGCGCAGCCATAGGGCTCTGCCTCTTTCTGGAGACACATTAATTAGTTTTATGTTTCTTTGCTTGAAATTTGGCACTTAGAATCATAATGCCCATGGCTGTTATGGACTACTTTTAATGGTCTCCTTCTCTTGATAATTGACTGGCTTTCAGGTATGGCATTCCCAATATTACTAACAATGATGTGCTTTTGGATTGCTGTTATCTGTTTGTGTAGAATGATATAGTGACACCCTCTACAACTCATATTTACTGTCTTTGGCTGTGTTTATACATATGGTTAGGGTGCTTTAGTCCTACTGCTCAATAGCCAGTAAGCTCCAGGGTTGTTAGGACTTGCATTTCTTTATCACCAGCCAAAGATGCTGCAGAGTTCATGGGAAATTTGTTCATTGGATAAGCATACCATTTTCAACAGTCTTGGTTAGTCATGAGCCAAGCCTAGAGTCACCTCGCTGCTGTTCAACTCGAGCAGCTGCTGAACAACTTTGCAGCTATTCAGTAGCTGTCATGGTGGAATTTTGTTTCCTTTTGCCTTATACCCATTTTGGCATCTCAAAGCAGGTAAAACCAATTCTCCCCCAGGATCATGGATGGTTAGGTCAGATAGTTAAATGATGCTAAGATTCCCATAAGATTGTGCAAAATTGGAATAACAGCAATAGTACATTGATGATCACTGAACAGTAAGACCTACCAAAAATAGGTGTTCATTTCTTAACACTGCCTGGCTGACTAGTTTACTCACTCTTTATTGGAAAGATTGGCTACCAAGAACCACACAGCAATTACTGATCTGTGAGTGGACGAGGGGCTAGGTTTTCCCATCAGGACAATGTGCATAAATGAAATGCTCCTGATTGCACACTGTGTGCAGTTTACATATGTAGAAATTAACCTGTGGAACAGTCTCAAGATGTTTACGAACTGCTCAACCAATAAAAGAAAAATCAGTTCCCTATTTGCAACTGGGGAAGAGAATGTGAGTCAATCTGGTAGATGTGTAAGCATCCCGAGTAGCATCTTAATGCCACATGGCAAAAGTGCTTGGAAATTCAACAGCTTCCAAAATGAAAGTATTTGATTTAGCACAGGTTCTGCTGTTTATGGGGTGGAGTGAAAAACCTCACTAAGCATGCCTAAATCCAGGGCCGGCTCACTCACTAGGTGAACTAGGCATTTGCATACAGTGCACAGGCCCTTAGGGGCACCAAACTGCACCCGCCCCCCTGCCAAAAGCCACCCCCCAGCAGGGGGACATTCCCGGGCCCTTCGTCCCTGCGTTTACCTTCCAAAGCCCACAGCCAGAGTCTCCTGAGGAATGCAGCTGCGCCGGGCCTGTCCTTCTCCCCCCCTCACCATCCAGCCATCCAGCCATCCAGCTGGCGGGCTCGCCACCTCCTCCTCCTCCACATCGGCCTGGCCACCAGTGCCATTCCTCCTTCTGGGTCGGCTACCTCAAGTCCCGGCCAGAAAGGCAGACTCTCCAGAGGGGCGGGAGCGGGGGGGGGAGTGAGAGAGGGAGAAGGCTTCCTAGTTGGCCCGCTGAGACAGGCAAGCTAGGAAGGACGGGGGGGGCATTTCAATCCCTCCTGGGGCTTCTGCGGCTGGCTTTGAAGCAGGCCAGCTGGAGAAGACCGACAGAGCCACCCCCGGCCCCTTCCAGGCTGGCCCGCCGAGACAGGTAAGCTAGGAAGGACCCAGGAGGGCACAGGGGGGCATTTAAATCCCTCCCGGGGCTTCTGCGGCTGGCGCACTGAAGCATGCCAGCCGGATAAGCCCGACAGAGGTGCCCCCGCCCCCTTCCTAGTTGGCCCATGGAGACAGGTGAGCTAGGAAGGACTGGGGAGAGTGTTTCAATGAGCTGGAGGACAATGAGGAATGGTGGCAGCGATGAGGCAGGAGCAGGCCCATCAGAGGAGCAGGAGGAGGCGGGGTGGTGGTGAGGGGGGTGCCAAAAGGCAGCCTCGCCGGGGGGGGTTGCCACAAGCTAGCCTTGCCTAGAGCCCAAAAAGGCTTGGGCCAGCCCTGCCTAAATCTGCAGGCATGGCCAATGAAAGTTTTTATTTAATAGATTGGTTTAGACATTTGTACCCAGCTTTTCTCCCAATGGGGTCTCCTCCTCCATTTTATTCTCACAACCACACTGTGAGGTAGCTTCGGTTGAAAGAGTGTGACTGGCCCAGGACACCCAAGGAGGCTTCATGGCAGAGTAGAGAGTCAAACCTGTGCCTCCTAGATCTGAGTCTGACACTCTGTCCACTATGTGAATCCTGACCAATGGTACTTCATCAGCCTGAGAGTATGCAGACTGGTCATTCTTCCCAAGATGAAAGTCTTCTTCCTAGAGTGGGATTGCGACCATGAACTGCAACAGGTTGAAAAGAGATTTTCTTCTCAAGAAAACATCACACGATGTTTAAAAATAGTTCTGTACATGATTAAAAAGTTAATAAAGGCAGCTGGTTATGTTTGATGGATTGGCATAAAGTAGGTCATGTAGCTTCATGTACTAACTACTCTGAGATTTTCCTCAGGGTCAGATAACCTTTCTATAGGTAAGTGTAGAAGTACAAAAATTTGGAGTGGCATACAAACTTCCCAAGTGGGAAGAATGTTACTCTAATGTTACCTCATGCAGAAAAGGTTATTTCTCAGCAGAAACCTAGAGCTCTCCTCCTAAATAAGGGGAAGTAGACCTTTTTTTGCTCTAATTAGGGAGAGGGAAAGGTTTATATTTTAAACATAAGCTAAACTGTGTGAAGCTGTGTGAATAACAAGCATTAAGGACACAGTTTTTCAGTAAATCAGGGGGGAGCTCCAGTGTCATCATAAAAGGGTGGTTTGCTGTGTCTCATACTGGTTATTCCTCATGTCTTTGCATTAAAACAAATGTATTCATTTTGTCCCATTTCTGCTAATACTGTATTGGTACAGATTCATATTTTATTTGTAAGGTGTAAAATTCCCCATGTTCCAATAAAACAGAGTCCAATATAAAAACCATATTCATTTTAGATAGCAAAATTACTGAAGAGGTAGAAGAAACATGGAGAGGGCAATTAAAATACCTTTCCAACATGTTGTGTGGTAGTTTTCATCTGCCAGATGCTTTTGGATCTAAACATTATGATTGTGTGAACAGTAAATAGCCCAATCCCTTCTGTTTACTGCAAATTTGCAAAACAGTGATGCTTTTCTAAGAGTACCCATTTTTATACAACTAACACATTAGTAAGAAAATCACTTTTAAAATGATGAGCATTTGCCAAGGGCATTGTGGAAATATGTAACAAGGGTGATCTCCCCAAGTATCATCTCAGTGAAGTTTATGCACACTCCCGTTTTTTTCCTGGGGAGGGGCTGTGGCTCAGTGGAACAAACTCTGCTTTGCGTGCAGAAGATCAGAAAATCATAGTCGTAACAACAGCACAATATCACTTCTGGAGAATAAGCAGAAGTGATGTCACCACATCTAGGATTCCATCCAAATGCTATGTCTTTCCTCCCTGTCTCCACCAACTCCGTCTCCTGCCACTAGCTGGCAACCCTAACAATTGGCTTTTGAAGAGTGAAGGTGACAGGAAACAGAGTTCACTATGTGAGAAATGAAAATGAAGATTTTTATTGATTAAAATGTTAAGCTTGTATCTTGGAAACTTAATACATTTGCTTCATGAATCTATAAGACTAAGATTAGAACTGACCATTGGGATAAGATAGGTCATGTCTAGTCCATCTGGAAAGTACCTATTCAGAAACACAATGGTCAGCATAGAGACATGTTTGCTATTCTTGATTTGCTTGCAGAGCATAATCAACAGAAAAATGGGAAGTTAATTCTGTCGAACGAACATTTCAAAAGCAGACAACCCTAAGGATAGAATATCCTGCGGTCTGAAGGCCCGGTAACAGGAAGACATGACACAAGGATGACCAGGCTCACCCGAGAGTGACATTTGCAGTAGATGGTGGAAAAAATGTCAGGGGAAGGCTGGGAAGATTAATAACTTTTTTAGGAGAAAGTAAACAGATTTTAGCATATTTAGAGGAGTGGACTAATTAGGAAAAGAGGAAGAGTAATCAGAGGCGTGTTGTCACGGGGTCCTAAAGGCGAGACGTGATTTGAGAATGTGAGCCACGTACTCCAGCCTATGGGGACTGGCCAGGGCGTTTCTTATTTTCCAAAGCGTCGGGGAAGGAAGTATAAAACTGCCTGCTTTCAAATACAAGGTGTGGTCAGATCTTTGAAACTGATCACCCATGCTTGCAAGAGTGTAATATTCCAATAAATTATTCTGATTCACTGAAAAGGTCCGTCTTCTGTAAAGCTTTGTTGTTGGTAAGAACAACTCGCATTTCTGACAAATTGGGGGCTCGTTAATCTGGGATATAGAGTCACCATTTTCTGGGGCTGCTACCACAGGCTGGCAGGAAGACGCATCCCATTGATTTCAACGGTCCTGCTTACAGTGGTGGAGGTCCTGGGAGAGGCTGACTATAAAGACCCAACTGAGAGATAGACCCCAGTGAATCAGAAGGGGGAATAGCGCGCATCTGATCCAGCACATCCTGCATGCAGGCCAAGGTAAGACAATTGGACTTACGTATTTGCCTTGGGGATCAGGGGCCAGAGGCAAGAACATTGGACTGTAAGTATTGCTTCAGGCTGGTGGAAAATCCTAAAGAGACTTGGAGTGATTGTGTGTGTTTGAGATTTACAACTGAGTATGCAGAGAAGGATAAAGCAATAGGAATATGAGGTGTGTGAAGTCTCAGGTAAAATAGGATGGGAAGTGCTCAAAGACTAGGCCTAGCAGGAAAGGGAATTCAGGGAGTTCCAGGAAACATTTTCCCTGACAGTCCATGATGTGGTTAATGTTAGAATATTGGGCTGACGAGCCCAGGACTAGGGAAAACTAAAGGTTGGATAAAGTTCCACAGGAGTTAGTAATTCCTTAGGGGAGACCAAAAGTTGGGAACTTGGTCTCGGGCAAGATGACAGTCCTATGAACAAATGGTTCTAGAGGCAGGAAAGATTTCTGCAATTAAGTAAAATTAGTGAACTGATGTATGTTGAATGTCTTGTCAAAGTCCTCTAACGTTCTGTAATGTTTTGTCTTGTTGGTCAGAAGAAAAACCATTTCATGTAAAATGTATTTGTGAAATGTGATGAGAGATCTTGAAAGGAGATGGGGAAAAGAAAAGATGAAATGTTTCTAGATAAAGGAACAAAAATATTAAAAGTAGAAGGAGAAGAACTGGGAGACCCTGCATCCTCGGTTGGGCCCACCGGGGTTCAGGTGTTTCCTTCTTCTTGTCCTTTAGGAAATGTTTTGGTAACTGGGGACAATGGAGACCTCTTGAAAGAACAGGAGGCCCTCAGGACTTTGCTCTCCTGAGAAGAAAAATGAAACAAATTGATAGAGACTTTGCTCTCTTGAAAAGAAAGATGAGACAAATTTACAAAGACATACCAAATTTCCCCCACTCCACAACAGGAAAGAAAAGACAAACTAAGATTGGCCAAAGCATAGACAAAGGTTCAGAGACTCTTCTGGCCTCATTGAGACAGATCCCAAAGATTTTTTTATTTGCAAAAGGGTGATTCCCCCCCATATGGTAGAAAAGTACAAGCTTGTCTTGTTAAAGTTAAATAGATTTGAGTATGGTGAATTGAAGAAATATAAGAAACAAAGAAGGTTAATAAGGACTAATGGTATTCTGGAGGAAAATCCTCTGGTAAAAGTTTTAAGATAAAATGACTCTAGAGTCGTCGTGTCCCCCCCGGTGGGGTGATTTGTGAAGGTTTGGCCAAAGGTATATATGACCAAATGGCCAGGCCAGGTACTAAATTGAGAAAAGGACTAAATGATCAAGATACTGCACCTCCAAAAATAACACTGGGAACAAATTAGAAAGTTATATAGTAGGAAAATGATCAGAGGAATGAGGTGAATTGCTATATGATTGTGGGGTAGAGTTTTTCTGGGATGGGGAATGCCAGCCTCTGTCCTGATCTCCAGGGTAGTCCTAAATGGAGTGCTCTGAGTAATCTGCCACTTTCATATAGACCACCTCTTCAAACGCCAGTTATAGAATAAATAAAAGTAAATAAAGGTAGAAAGTGACAATAAAAATGAGACTTTAGAAGAGATATGAATATGTGAAATACTACTTGTAAGATTTGTCAATTGAAGGCTCACTGGCCACCAGAACAAAGTAAAGTGATTATAAAAATTATAGGTTATTTAATGGTTTGAGAAAAATAGGGAAGGCTGCGTTCAGACGGCCAGTCAATCGCGCCATGAGCCCTCCTAAAATTTTATCCCGATTTTTTTAATCCAGACTAGCACGACCAGACGCCCCCCCATGAAATAGCCTCACCGCGCATTGTTCCCACCGTGATTTGTCTACATGGCATCCACCGAGGATTTTTTTTAAAAAAGTTTTGTACATTCGCATAGGCAAGGCTGCGCCTCCTTGGAAAACTGAGGCGATCACGGAGGGTTTTCAGCAAAGTCCCGGTCCTCCCCCTTGCCATCATGATCAATGGAGGGACTATTTTGCAAGTTAGAACAGTCCTTCCCCCCCTCCATCTCCCATCGCGGTAACATCTTGTCCCTAAAAGAAATAAGCATGAATATTACATTCCTCGTTGCGCTTATCGGTGAATGCGTTTCCTCGTTAAAGTGCACATGGGGTTTCAATTTTTTAAAAATCGCGCCCCCGTCGGCTCAGTCTGACGTCAGACCGAGCCGACGGGAGCATCGCGCGCTAATGGAGTGACCAGACGGAAGAAAGTCTGCAGTTGTTGCGCGGGTAAGCGAAAACCCTACATTGAAACTGCTACTTTTTAAATCAGGATTGGAGGCACAGCAGAACGGGATGCCTATGGGACTGGAATATTTTGCAGATGTTTCTGTCTGGTCGTGCATTTTTGATCCGCAAGGGAGTCATTCCTATGGCAGATCAAAAGATCCGTCTGAACACACCCGAAGAAATGCAAATGTGCATGAACACCCTCCTTTGGACTCTACAGAGGTTTGATTTTTTGCTTTTGTGTTACATGCAGACAGATTTAAGTAATATAATATAAATTGGTAGTAACAAATATGAAATGTCTCTTTGAAAGGAGATGACATTTTTAGAAATGCCCCTCCTGCCTGGATCAACCACACACTTCTGGGTTATGGCCCAGTTAGGAGGGAATGGTTTATAAGACTAGGGATTTCTCTAATTGTGACTAGAAGTTACAGTAAAGTAAGGATTAGCATTGGAAAAAGTGCAGAGAAGGGCAATTAGAATGATAAAAGGGTTGGAACACCTTCCCTATGAAGAAAGGTTAAAATGCTTGGGACTCTTCAGCTTGGAGAAACGACGGCTGAGAGGTGACATGATCGAGGTTTATAAGATTATGAATGGGATTGAGCAGGTTGAGAAAGAAGTACTTTTCTCCCTTTCTCACAACTACATGGCAGAAAAATCCAGATTACGGGGTGGGGCAGAATGAGGAAGAACATGGCTGCTTGGCTGATGCCTGTGGAAGTGCAACCAGGCCAAGATTTCTTGCATGATTGAAGGCCTAATGCCCAAAGTAGGTATTAATGAGAAAGAGTAGCTGTCAACAAAAACAACAGTGTTATAGTATCTCCTCCCATCCTGGTAACATCTGCAAATTCCCCATGTCAGTTTGAAACATGGGGCACAGTGGTATGTCCCATGTTTGTGTTACTAGATTTATGGAAAAGAGAGGAGGAGGCAACACAGGGCTGTTGTTTGCATTAGAAGCCATACATTCTCTATAAATTCACATCTGTTTCCAAATTAAGACCAAAACAAGGCCTGAAGTGAGTAGGGCTGTTCATCCCGTCGCCAAGGGAAGATTCATACGCTACAACATTTCAAAATAAGAATGTGAATATAACAATCATTTTTGGGGAATTTTTATATGTGGATGTGTGTGTGCACCTGGAAGGCATGGCAGACCTGTAGCTACAGTGGGGCATTTCAGGGCCTTGCCTCCTTAATAAAAAGCCTTACCCCACAAATAGCCATGCCAGAAATCTTAGTTTTGCATGTTTCTCAAAGGCTCATGGGAATGTTTTTGAAAGGCACCACGATCTAGGTGATATACAGCAGGACTGGGCTAGCAGAAAGGGGGATTGTTGGAGATTTATTGAAAGTTCCGCTCTTGAGTGCCCTTCTAAGCTTTCTTGGCCTGTGGAAGGGAACTCAAAAGGCATTTAAATGCCTTCTGAAGGCAATTAAGTGTTCTCTGAGCTATTTTTTCCCTAAGAACTGATGTGCTTGCTGCCCTGTACCTTGAAAGGAAGGGCTAGAAACAGGCTTAGAGCCCCCCCTTTAAAGATAGACATTCAGATGAATTTAATTAACTGTAAGTAAACTGCCCCCTTTAAAATTTAAATGCCCCTGAACAAAAAAAAATCCTGGCTATGGGCCTGAGTCATGGCGACTTCTGTTGCCTGACCGTGGGTGCACCTGGAATCATTGTGACCTCTAGTGACTGACTCCTACTGGAAGCCTGAGGATATTCAGAAAGGTAGCTGAATAAAACCTGCCTCCACCTCTGCTATTTCAAGGAAGTCTCCCATCCAAGTATTTGCCAGAGTCAACCCTGCTTAGCTTCTGAGATCTGATGAGATTGGGCTTGCCTGGGCTATCCAGGTCAGGGCAACAGTCATATTCTTGTATATTGCTGAAGTCTCTGCTCCCTCTGCTACTTTGCTGCATTTATTTATTCAGTGGTAGTCTTTAGTCTTATGTTCTATAGGATAAATATACAAAAGAATAATATAATTACTTTAGACTTTACTATCAACTTTACTATCAACACTTTATCTGAATAAGTGTGCATGCACATGAAAGCTTATACCTTGAATAAAACTTTGTTGGTCTTAAAGGTGCCACTGGAATCAAACTTTGTTTTACTATCAACAGTTCAACATGAGCCTCATTGGTAAGTTAAATGGCTGACTGAATTAGAGTTGTCAAGCAGAGCCTGGCAATGGGCAGGAGGGTTGGGGGTGTGGGCATGGGGGGAGCAGAGTCATGTATGTGATGACACCTGTCATTCCAGTAAAAACCCAGAAGTAACAAAGGGGAGCTCTAGGACTCGCCAGAAACTCTACGGTAAAACCATGGAGTTTCCTGAGATTCCTAGAACTGCCCTATACCACTTATGGATTTTTTAAAATCAGAATAGATGCAGCACCTTACACAATGCTTTTAAAAAAAATTTCTCTCCTGCTACAACTTGGAGCAGCAGTGGACAGTGGAAGCTGGGCAGCCATAGGCTATTACATAGTCTACAGAAAACCAACTCACACAGGTTGTTATTTGCACAAAAACTCCAATCACTGCCCTTGGCAAAAAAGAGACATAATCAAAACATTAATAGACCGTGCAAGACAGATATGTGAACCTCACCTTCTCAACAATGAACTACATCATCTAAACCATGTACATCAAGCAAATGGCTACTCCAAGAATGAAATCAGAGGAGTGATTAAACCAAAGGTAAAACAAACAACTGAGGAAAAACAGTGTCCCACAGGAAAAATGTTTTTGCCATCTATCAAAGGAATCACTGATCAGATGGGAAAACTTATGAAAAAACACAACCTACAAACAGTATTCAGACCCACCAGAAAAATACTACAGATGCTATGACAGACAAAAGACAGAAGAGAACCCCTCATTTCTTCAGGAGTATACCACATAGCCTGCAGTTGTGGACAGGTTTACATTGGGACCACACAATGTAGCATTCAGACAAGAATAAAAGAAAATGAAAGACATTGCAGATTAGGCCAACCTGAAAAATCAGCAGTGATTGAACATAGCCTAACTCAAACAGGACACAGTATCTTATTCCAAGACACTGAAAGGCTGGACAACACATCCAATTACCATGTCAGATTACACAGGGAAGCCATTGAAATTCATAAACAAACACAATTTCAACAGGAAAGAAGAGAGTTTAAAAATAAATAGAGCATGGTTTCCTGTCCTGAAAAACACAAATTCTCTACATCTTACAATAGTGCTACAGATAAGATTAGAATTTCAACAGCCAATCAATATGCAAAAGAACCTCCTCAGGAATGTTCCTCTATTAGCATGTCACAGCCTGGGGAACTCCTACTCAGCCCCACCCCACCTTCCTGAGTAGATATAAATTACCTGCCTACCATTTTTATTCTCACCTTGACACAGAGAGTACTCCAACTTTCTGTGTTATACCTCTGAGGATGCCAGTCATAGCTGCTGGAAAAACATCAGGTCCTACAATGCCAAGACCATGGCCATACAGCCTGGAAAATCTACAACTAGTATTACAAAGTCATTGCCACATACACATACATATTGACATATACACATTTATATGCAGGTGTATTAGATAAACAACTGCATTCACTCACCCAATATGAAATTTCACTGCTTGAGTGCAGGGCTGATCCCTGAGGAATGACAATTCAGACAACCCTCACTAACAAAAATGTAACAGGGTGTTTCTCAACAGCAAAAAGATGTATTATGGTTAGGAACACTGCCTGGCAAATTGGAACCAGTTAGAGCATATGAACATGTAGTAGGATATCTAGGGAAGAGCCTGAATGTTTCTTACAATTTAAAGTCATAAAACAAGCTAAGATAGAGAGGAGCAGAGAATAACGTTAGATAGGCTGCCCATTAAGACTTGTTTTTATGTCATTTGCATCTCTGTGTTACTGTTCATTCCTCATCCAAGTTACACCCTTCTTAAGCCTTTGAAGTCAAGGAGTTCAGAAAGGTGTAGCCATGCTTAGGACTGCGTGGTTACTTGTCTGGATCATTCATCTGCTCTGTATTTCTCAGCACAGATGAAGAAAAATAAAAATCACTTTTGAGAGTTACAGAAGCCAGCACAGTAACTTCTCCCTGCAGGGTTCTAGAGGTTCTTAATTTAAACTATGAATCATTTGCCAAATCTAGAGAGAAAGACTTCTGAAGCTCTTTCCTTTGGGGGGTGATTCTGTCTGTTCTGAACTATATATTTCCTACATTTGGAACAAGTTAAAGCACTTGAATGGCTGACAGTAATCCTCTCACTTAATTCTGGCTGATCTGCCTATTATTCAGCTGCCTTCTAGAAAATATGAGTCTGTTCATCAACTGTTCGCTCAAATGATCTCAAGATGATACGTGTAGCTACTTTAAGTTTTCCAGACTGGTGGGGAAGTGGGGAATAGTAAGAGCATGTTTGGTGAATTCCAATAAATGTTACATAGTCCATTCAAAACTGGAATTGAATCTTGATCAATGAATCCATGGTTTTGCACAACAAAGGAACTCTCATTCATTGAGGACAGAATGTTTTAAGATTAGAATTGGGAATATTGAATCATTCTATCTTTCAAAAATGATGGAAGTTAGAAGCTAAACTGTGCACAATCTGCTTTGTACTGGAGCTGAAGTTGAGGGGTGTCAAACATATGGCCCATGGGCTAGAACCAACCCCCTGTAGGGCTTGTATCTGGCCTGTAAGCAATTGGCTCTCACCTGCAGGTTTCTGCTGCCACACCAGAGCTCGCTTTTTTCCAGCTCCCTCAATGGCTCTCTCCTGCTTCCTTCTTCGCTTTGCTCCCCCCAGCTCTCTCTCTCTCTCACACACAGAGAGAGATCCCTCAATGGCTGTTTTCCTGCTTCCTTTGCACAGGAGAGATACAAAGCCAAGTTTCCCTTCCATTTTCTCTCTCTCTCTCTCTCTCTCTCTCTCTCTCTCTCACACACACACACACACATATACACACACACAAAGAGCTCCCTCAGTGGCTCCCTCCTCCCTTTGCTCCATTGGCTGAGGTTTCCTCCCCTCTCCTTTGGTGAGGAAGAGAGGGGGAGGAAAGAGAGAGAAAACAAAGTTAGAGTCCCATTTAAGACCAACAATATTTTATTCTCAGGTATAGGCTGTGCCTATCTGGGATGTTATTTTCTTTCAAGAAGAACCTGATTAGAAATTAGAACACTTGGACTGGTCCTTATATATTGGAGAGTGGAATGATTTCAGATGCCAAATAACAATATCACACATTGGTAATGAGAAAAGAAAACTAGGGTTCAGTTAAGTCCAGGCGAATGCATTGTCTTGAGCTTCATTATCAGTTGCAATTCAGCAGTCTCTCTAATCTCCCTTTGAAATTCCTTTGTAAGAGAACTGCTACTTTTAGGTCAGCAACTGAATGTCCTGAAAGGTTAAATGTTCCCCACTGGTTTTTGAATGTTGTGGTTTCTAATGTCAGACTTATGTCCATTTATTCTTTGCATCCTCTTGGACTGAATCCTCCTAAACCGAATTTAGACCTAGGTTTCCTGTTTCAGTACCAATGCTGACACCTCCACGCCTACTATCCCTCTGTATCTCACACCTAATCCAATCAAGCCTGCTACTGTCATTCACCTGCTATTGACATTCAGCATCTGAAATTACCTTTATAAAGTTTATATCTCCAGTACCTCATGTTACATTTTATGGCACACATGGCCTGGTCCAACAATGTGACATTTATATCAGATCTGGTCCTCATAACAAATCAGTTGAACACCTCTGTTATTGTTGATAATTAGATAAGGACATTTGGATAAAACAAGCTTTTTATCCATTACTAATTGGGACACAGGAATTAGAGATGGACACGAACTAGATCACAAACCTAATTTTGTGACGAAATTATCCGGTTCATGGTTCATGAGCTGAAAGTTGTGTGATCACACCTCCAATGAATCTACATATTTTCCATGGAGGTTCATGCGGTTTGTTTGGCAATTCATGTGCAAGTAAAGTCCAAGCATTGAGTTCACCCACTTCCAGGTGAACTCACCACTTGGACTTCACTTGCCTGCAGCATGGCTTGCAAAAGCCATTTAAAGGGAATGCATTCCCTTTAAATTGTTTTTGCAAGATCATCCCCTCTTCAATTCTGCTGGTCTTGGGGACCTGCCACCAGTAGAAAGGAGAGAAGATCTGAGATCCCCCCACCCTTCCATTCTGCTGGCCTTGGGAAGCTGCCCCATGCAGAAAACTGCCCTCACAAAATGAACCAGTTTGGTTAATGGGGAGGCTCATTAAGGTTTTTGATTCATGGTGACCCCACAAACTGGGATGAACCTCCCTTTTCCCAGTTCGTTTCCATCCCTAATAGGGATGCTTCTGAAACCCATACCAATTCCTCCCTGGATTTTGAGTATTTCTGAATTACCTTGTTTTCAATGTTAAAGCTATACATTAAAAATTATTTACTTTTCAATTGTTTTTATTTATGTATTTTGCACCAAGCACATGCAGTTTGTTGCTGTTTCCAGCTTTTCTTTGTTCCTGAACATCTATGACAGTGTTGGGTGCATGGTGATTGATAAAACACTGCAAAAAGTGGTTTTGTGCAGCATTGTATCAGTTTTCAGAACATCATATATGCATCAATAAAGAACACATACACATACACATACACATACACATACACATACACACACTGATTTTTTAGCTGTGATTCTGGGATCGACTCTTTGAAAACAAGGATAGCAAGCTTCATTGCTATGGGGTTGTTGTTTTTTTTTGGGGGGGAATACAGGCCATATCCATTTTCATGGGTATTTGGGAGCTAAAACTAAATCGTTATCTATGTTTATTGGATTCTATATTGATCTGTTATTTTTAATTGGGTCTCCTGGTTTTATGGTGGCATTATTTTTTGTGACTTTTCTTTCTTTCTTTTTTTTTAAAAAAAAACAATTTTTATTGGATATTTTCCACACGTTCATACAACTTAAACAAGTAAATACATATCCCTTCCGTTTTTTCCCCCCCCCCAAACAAGGCTTCCCGCAATGCTCCAACCCCGTTAATATCTCTCTTGTTCAGTTACATTAACTACTAATTTTACTTTCTTTACTAATGGTAACAATTTAAGAATCTAATCACTTTAAAGTTTCCCCTTAATAACTATCAAAACAAATCAAACCATGTTTAACATCCCAACTTTTCAACAAATATTCTTGAAAGTCTTTCCATTCTTCAAAAAAGTTTTCATCTTCCTCGTTGTTTAATTTTCTTGTTAGCTTGTCCATTTCTGCCATAAACAGCATCTTCTTAATCCATTCCCATGTTTCCGGTATTTTTTCTTGCTTCCAAAATTGTGCAAAAGTCATTCTGGCTGTTGTCACCAAGTACCATAGCAATGTTCTCTTGGTTACATTTATTTCTTCCATTTTAAGACCTAACAATAACATCTGTGGGTCTTTCTTAAAAGTACATTTCAAAATTTTTTGTATCTCATTGTGGATCTCAGTCCAATATCTTGCTGCCTTATCACAAGTCCACCACATATGATAAAATGACCCTTCTTTTTTCTTGCACTTCCAACATTTGTTAGACATGCTATCATTTATAATAGCAATTTTTGGGGGGGTCATATACCATCTATACATCATTTTATAGCAGTTTTCTTTCACATTTATACAAGTTGAAGTTTTCATTGACTTTTTCCACAAATATTCCCAAGATGACATAGTTATTTCATTATTTATATTTACAGCCCACTTTATCATTTGCTCTTTTACTGTTTCATCCTCAGTATACCATTTCAATAAAATCTTATACAATTTTGAAATCATTTTTTTACCCTTTTCAGCCCATACAATTTCAATTTCATTATTATTTTCTCTAAAACCATGTTCTCTTTTGTCGGTCTTAAATAAGTCATAAATCTGTCTATACTTCAACCAATCATAATCAAATTCAACATCATTTCTATCTTTTAAGACAAAGTTTTTCCCTTCTAGTTTTAAAAGCCTTTTATAAGGTAACCAATCTAAACCTTGATTTCTTGAATATGGATTAATCACTTCTGCTGGCACTATCCACAGTGGTCGTTCTTCCGAGAAGAATTTTTTGTATCTCGTCCATGTCTCGAACAGTGATCGTCTTATAAAATGGTGTTTAAAAAATTTATCCATTTTTTACTTTCCATACCATAGATATGCATGCCATCCAAATTTATTGTCGTGACCTTCCAAAGCCAGCAACTTCATATTTTCAAGATTAATCCACTGCTCTAACCATGTTAAGCAGATGGCATCATAATAAAGTCTAAAATTCGGTAATTGTAATCCTCCTCTTTCTTTTGCATCACATAAAATTTTCATTTTAATCCTTGGTTTTCTTCCTGCCCATACAAATTTCGATATTTCTTTCTGCCATGTATCCAATATTTTACTTTGTTTTAATATTGGAATAGTCTGAAATAGAAACATCAAACGAGGCAAAATGTTCATTTTTACAGTTGCAATTCTTCCCAATAATGATAGATTCAAGGTATCCCATTTTTTGATGTCTTGCTGGATCTTATACCAGACTTTTTCATAATTATTTTTAAACAAGTCAATATTTTTCATAGTCAATTCAATTCCTAAATATTTGGTCTTTGTTACTACTTCACATTGAATCTTCTCCTGGAGTTCAATTTGTCTCTGTTTCGTCATATTTTTACACATCACCTTCGTCTTATTTTTATTAACATAGAAACCAGCAACTGTTCCAAATTCTTCAATTTTTTTCATCAATTGTGGTATGTTCTCAATTGGATCTTGAATCATAAACATTACATCATCTGCAAACGCTCTATATTTGTACATAAAGCCTTTTACTGTAAGTCCTTTAATATTATTGTCTTTTCTTATCTCTGCCAGTAATATTTCCAATATCCAGATGAACAATAACGGAGACAACGGGCAGCCTTGACGTGTTCCCTTTTTAACTTTAAAAAATTCTGTTTTCTCTTTGTTTATATTCAAAGTTGCTTTTTGCTCTGAGTATATTGCCACAATCATATTTAAAAAAAACTGTCCTATATCCAATTTTTCAATTACTTGCAGCATAAAATCCCAATTCAAATTGTCAAAAGCTTTTTCCGCATCTAAAAAGAGGAACCCAACTTCTTTCTCTGGATGTTTGTCATAATACTCAATTGCATCAATCACCACTCTCAAATTGTCTCTTATTTTTCTATTTGGTAAAAAACCAGCTTGCTCTTCCGCTATGACATCTTTCAAGTGTTTTTTCAACCTTTCAGAAATTATTTTTGCAAATAATTTATAGTCATTATTCAATAGCGATATTGGTCTGTAATTCTTCACATTAGTTAAATCCAAACCTTCTTTGGGTATAAGTGAGATATTTGCTTCTTTCCATGAGTCTGGGATTCGTTTGGCTATTCTTATGTCATTTGACAGAAGTACCAAAATTGGGGTTAGCTCTTCCTTAAGTTTCTTATAGAATTTTGCTGTAAAGCCATCTGGACCTGGAGCTTTGCCCAACTTTGCATCTTCTATCGCCATTATTATTTCTTCCTTTTTAATTGGACCATTAAGTAATTCTTTAGTTTGTTGTCCCAGCTCTGGTATATCGATATTCTCCAAATAATTCTTGAGTCTTTGTTGGTCAATTCCTTTCTTTTTAAACAAATTTGCATAATATTTTAAAAAAGCTCTTTTTATACCTTTCAAATCCACAATGTCTTTTCCATCTTCTGTTATCTTATTTATAAAATTTCTTTCTTTTCTGTTTTTCAGCTGCCATGCTAAAAATTTTCCTGGCTTATTTGCACCCTCAAAAGATTTTTGCTGTAACTTTTTCAAGTTCCAATATAATTCTCTGTTAGATAAAACATTCAGTTGCTCCTGTAAAAGATGAATATCTCTAATATTTTTTTTCTTCCCTGGTCTTTTCATTAATTCCTTTTCCTTTTGTCCAATTTTTTCTTGAAGATCATTTTGTTGTTGCATCCTTTGCTTTCTGTCTTTAGTATTCAGTGAAATAAGCAAACCTCTCATTACCGCTTTGTATGCATCCCATACAATCTGTATGTCAGTACCTTTATTTAGGTTCATTTAAAAAAAAAATCGTTTCTTTTTTTAATGTCTCATTAACTATTTTTTTGTCCAATAAATCTTCATTAATTTTCCAATATAATTGTTTTGGTTTTTCTTTTGACAGCCAGAGTAAGGGGTTGTGGTCTGAATTATTTTTTGGCAAAATTTCATTTTTTTGAGTTTTTAAAGCCATCTCTTCTGACATCCAAATCATATCAATTCTAGAAAAGGAATTATGTCTGTTCGAGTAAAAAGTATAATCCTTGATTTTAGGATTCCATTTCCTCCAAACATCTTCTAGTTTCTCTTGTCTCATCAACTGAAAGAAGTTTTTTGGCAATTTTCCAGTCCCTTCTCCAATTGCATTAGACTTTCTGTCCAATGCATTATTCACCGTACCGTTAAAGTCTCCTGCAAAAACTATTTGATCATAATTTAAACAGTCTAACTCTTTTGACAAATCTTTAAAGAAAATCTCCTTTGTCCCATTGGGTGCATATAAGTTTACAAGCAATGTCTTTTTTCTGTACATCGTTATTTCCACACCAACGTATCTCCCTTCATTATCTGAAAAAATTTGTTTGGGTTCCAATTCTTTTGAAATATATATCACTGGTCCTTTCTTCTTCTTGATTGCCGATGAATAAAATTCTTCTCCCAATTTTTTATTAATCAGATATTTGTTATCTTGTTTTCTGATATGTGTTTCTTGCAAACAAATTATGTTACATTTTTGTTTCTCTAGCCAATGATTCACTAATCTTCTTTTGTTTGGTGAATTTAGTCCATTAACATTCCAAGATAAAAATTTGTAATCCATAAGTATTTTGAGTTATATATCTTTAAAAACATCAAAGTTGTTTTCTTTGAATCTCCACAAATCTCCCTCTGTTTTAATTGTAACTCTCACTGAGTTGTATGAGAATGATAATCCCTGTGGTATCTCCCATCTGAACCTGATATCCATTTCTTTTAACTTGTCCACTAATTTCTTGAACTTCTTTCTGTCTTGTAGCATCACTCTCGAAATTTCCCTTAGAATTATTATTTTCTTCCCATTAATTTCCAATGGTTGTGTAAATTGCTTCTTGAAGATATCTTCTTTCATTTTTTTGTCACAAATTGTACAATCATATCTCTAGGTAATTTCTTTCTCTTGGCATAAGCTGAGTTTACTCTGTAGATTAGGTCAAAGTCTGAGTCCAAGTCTCCTTGGTCCTCTCCTATATATGTTGTCAGCGTGTTTATTACTAGCATACGTATATCCTGATCTTCCTCCTCTTCTATCCCTCTCAGTCTCAAATGATTTTGGGTAGCCCTGTATTCCATCATAGATTCCAGCCTTATATTCTCTTGAAGAGCTCTTTTCAATTTTTGTTCCATCTCTGTTGATTTTGTCACCAGACTTTGAACTTCTTTCTTAACTTCTTCCGTATCTTTTTTAATCCCTGCCACTTCTGTTAGTACCAGTTCTTTCAATGCTGCCATATTTCTATCTTGTACTTGAACTTGCACTTGTTCTATTTGTTCCAATTGCATTTGCATCTGTTGTTGCAACTGTGATTCCATTTGTTTTCCTAAATTCTGCACCACTTCTGTCATCCTTTTCTCCATCGCCTCCATGGCAGCCTGCCACTCTTTTTTTTCCTTTGCAGTCATTCTTGGGCTTGGTGATGAGGCGGCCCTTGGTCTTGACCTCAAATCCATCTTGAAATCGATCAAATAACTAACCAGTCTTTTTATTATCAACCATAAAGTCAAATCGCCACCTTTATAAATTTTTTATGTTGGTTTTCTGCAAAAAAAAATAGCTTTTTAAAATTTAGTCCTCCTCAAAATGGCGGGCGCAATTTTTCTATGATTTTCTGGCTAGAGTAGGCTCTTTTGGAACTTCCTGCTTAGTTGTCCGTCTCGATAATCCAACTTCCGGTGTCACACTTTAAGACGTCCATCTACTTCCGGCAAAACAACTTTTAGAACGTCCTCTCTAGCCTGTTTCCTGTACCATGGAATCACATCAGTTTCGTTTTAGCTAGGCATAGTTTAGTCTTAGTTAACCACAGGAATGCAAAACAAAGTTACTTTTCTGCCGTTTTTTCAATGAAAAAGCCTTCTTTTTACTTTCAAACCAAGTGGATTACTTCTTTAAAGCTTTATACGCTTATCCGTGCGTTTTAAATTTGAATACTTCTTCAATCCGGTAAGCAAACGTTCATTGTTACCTTACTTGTAATCTCGGGGTTTCGCAGTGCTTCTTCTGCAATCACTTTTAATCTTGATGTTAAAGAGGTCGGTAGATGGTGAATTTATGCTGAATTCTCAGCCCGGCTGGTGTCTGTAGTGCTGTCTCACAACTGCCCTCTTCACGGAAGATCAAAGTGTAAACAAGCTTCCTCCGAAGCTTATCCACACCGATCTCGACTCCCCCTCAGGCTTGGCTGCTTGCTCGTCACCCCCCCGACTGGGGAGTGCTGCGTTGGGCCAGGTAGAGCCCAAACTGTCATCAGAAACCGCCGTTCACCTTGCACAGATCGCAAAGTGCGTTAACTCGCCATTTTAACTCTGACCAGAAGCCGTGACTTTTCTTTTTCATTACCCTGTACATTGAATTGAACAGTAGGACATTGGTGGAAGATAATGGATAAATAAATATCACAGCTATGCTCTCAAAGAATAAAGGGGGATGTTAATATTTTATACATATCCCATTTTTTCTTGCAAACCATTACATGTGGTTTACCATTAATTAAAAAATAAAATAAAATGAAACCATTCTTCAAGGGTTCTAGTATCAAAACAATGTGACAAAAAGCAACAGCAAGAGAGCAACAGGCATTCAATGGGTTGCACCCGGATGATTTTGAATTGTTGGGGTTTAGCTTCGAGGGCTACTTTTATTTGAACAGAGCCCTTCCTATGGGCTGTTCAGTTTCTTGTGCTGCTTTTGAGCATTTTAGCTCATTTTTTGAGTAGGTCCTCCATTTGCGTACCGGATTGAGCACAGTGTCGCACTATCTGGATGATTTCCAGTTTGCTGGATCCCAAGGTTCTGGATAGTGTAAACACCTGCTGTGTTCCTTTATGGCCCTGGCAGGCAGGTTAGAGGTACCTTTAGCTCTGGAGAAGACCAAGGGCCCAGCTAAGGTCCTGACATTCCTTGGCATGGAATTGGATTTGGTTGTGCAGGCTTTCGGGCTGCCAGCAAGTAAGCTGGCTGACTTGCACAACCGAATCAGGGTATTTTTGCAAAGGAAGATGGCCACCTTGAGGGAGCTCCAGCAGCTGGTAGGTCACCTGAATTTTGCATGTACGGTTGTGGTGCCTGGCCAGGGCTTTTTGTGTAGATTGTGCACCACAATGACTGTTCTGCGGCTACCTCACTACAGGATCTGGATTAGTACGGGCATCTGGCAGGATCTGGAGATATAGATGGAGTTTCTGGCTTCATTTAATGGTATTTCCTTTTGGAGGGAGGATCTCAAGCTTGAGACAGTGATACAGGTTCATTTTGACATGGCCGGATCTTTGGGTTTTGGTGTTTATTTCCGGGGGCATAGGTGCATGGAGTTGTGGCCAGCATCATGGGTTTCTGAAGGGCTGATGGCTGACCTTACTTTCCTGGAGTTCTTCCCCATTCTTGTTGAAGTCTACCTGTGGGGTGAGGAGTTGGCCAACCAAACAGTGCATTTTTGGTGTGATAACCTTGCGGTTGTACAAGTCATCAATTCCCTTTCATCCAGGTCCCCACAAGTTATGTGTTTAGTCATGGCCTTTACACTTCATTGCCTCCAGTTCAACATATTGTTTTTGCCAGGCACGTGCCAGGGGTTGATAATGGGGTGGCTGATGCTCTCTTTCATAAACAGATGGAGAGGTTCCATCAGCTGGCCCCAGGAGCTGACTTGCAGCCGATACGGATGCCACCAGGGCTATGGTTGGCTGGAAGGCAGAATTGTGCAGTGCTATGGGACTAGCCCTAGCGCCAAACACCAAGAGGGCTTATGACCGGGCTGTTTCCCAGTTTTCAGAATTTAGAAGGGAGGTAGGGTATCCTAGCTCGTGGTCCATTCCAGTGGAGCATCTTTTACATTTCTGTGCGGCCTCAAAGGTAATGGTTTGGCAATTAGTTTAATAAAAGGATTTTTGTCTGCTTTGGCCTACGCCAGCAATGCACGGGGGCTGGCTGATTACACCAGGGACTTTTGGATCCGTAAGGTGTTAGAGGGTTGGTCGCATGAGACTGGGTCACACAATGATCTTCAGCAGCCTATTTCTCTGGATGTTCTCCATGGCCTGCAGGGCACTTGGAGTGAAGTTTGTTCTTTGGAGTTTGCGGCAGCCCTGTTTCACACAGCAGCCCTGGTTGCCTTTTGAGGGGCCTTCAGAATTGGCGAGCTGGTTGCACAATCTAAGAAGGATGTGTCAGGTTGAGTGCTGCAGGTCCAGGACATATGATTGGGAGTCCTCAAGGCCTCTATTGCCTTGCAGTGTCCTAAAATGGATCAGTGGCAGAAGGGTGCAATGGTGGAACTGTGGATTTGCACTGACAAGCAGTTGTGCCCTGTGTCAGCTTTGATGGCTTACCTGGCAGTCAGGGGCATGGGAGCTGGCTGGCTTTTTTGGCACCAGGATGGCACTCCTTTAATAAAACACCAGTTTTGGGCAGTCACCACTAGGGCATTGGCGAAGCTGGGCTTAGCAGGGAGGTGTTTTTGCATCCACTCCTTTCACATCAGAGCTGCTTCCATGGCAGTGGCCATGGGGTACTTGGCACAGGATATTCGGAGGTTAGGGAGATGGTGTTCCTTTGCATATAGGTCCTACGTGCAGCCCTTGTCTGGACTTTAAAAGGGGGCCAGGAGTGCCACATGGGGAGGTGAATTTGTTCCCCTGCTCAATTTTTTCATTACAGGTTTGATTTGCCGGCAAGAGAGGAAGAAATCTGCAAGCACAGTTTTATATTTTGGGCGGCTCATCGCACCAAGAGGACACCGATAGGCTTTCAGCTGGGCCCTAGCCAGTGGGCTACGGTGGAATGGCAGGGGTGTCGGGGCTTACAGTGGCATGGCCTGCTGCAGTTGTTGTTTCAGAGGAGGGTTGGCCCTCTGCCTCAGGTTCTAGTTATTCATTTGGGAGGCAACGATTTAGGCCTCATCAAGGGCAAGGCATTAATTCTTCAGGCCCAGGCTGATTTTCAGTTCATTTGCAAGCAGTGGCCTGGGACCTTGCTGATCTAGTCAGCCATGATACCCTGCTGGGTTTGGTGGGGGGTTGGGACCCCACTTGCCATTGACAAGGCTCACTGCAAGGCAAATAGAGAGCTGAAGTGAGTTCTTGAGGGTGATCTGGGTGTCTTTTTGCCACACCAGAGCATTCATGCTGGTCAAGCTGAGCTCTACCAACAAGATGGTATACGTGGGCATGGATATCCTTCTGGAAGACTTGCAGAAAGGCCTTTGGGGGGCCTTGGGCCTCCAGAGGGGTGCGGAGGCCTAAGCAGAGGCTTGGCCTCAGCGATGGCAGGTTGCTATGTGGTATACAGATTGTGGTCTGGTGATCACCAGCTGACACCCATCATTTGGGGTTGAAGGGGTCTGGTGAGTACAATCTTTGTGCCTTGAGGCATGGGGTGGGGGAAATGGACTGCTTTTGGGACAGCCTTGTTTAGGTCCTCTCTTTGAACCTTGCGTCTTGGGAGATGGGGCTACAAGGTTGTCCTGCAATGGCTAGCTGCTGGGGGGAAGCCCCTGCAGTGGGCTCCCACTTGGAGCAGGGTGGCTCACCCTATTGAAGAGGTAAGGGAGGGGTCCTCGACCTCTGGCCTTGACCCTACCACAAGCTGTGTTGCCCTTGCCATTGGTTCCAGTTAAAGTTGTCAGTTAATAAAGTGGCCCTATAGTTAAACCCAACCTTTGTGTCTGCCTCGGTATTCCAGCTTGGGGGTCAATGTGGTTCAAGTCTTTGCATCCCAGCCAGAAGAGACAGGCAAGATTTAGGCACCAAAAAGCGCTGCATATGGGCATCTGGTGGGGGCGGGGTCAAAGGGCTTATAAGCCCGGCCCCACCTCTTCTACTCAGCAGTCCCATGTGGTCTTTGGCCCCGCCCTCACCCTCCTGCCCTGTTAGTAGTGCAGGCATTTGCTGGTCACCTGGTTTGGGGGGCCGGGTAGGAATTTTTTCACCCCCTTCATGATTGGCAATTTGAAGGGTGTTTTTTGCCTACTCTGCACAGCAGCAGTGATGCAGGGGTTTGTAGGGGTGGGTTGTGTTAGTTAAGTCGGTCTGTTTCATTGAGTCAGGTTGCTATGTGGTATACAGATTGCGGTCCGGTGAGCACCAGCTGACACCCATCATTTGGGGTTGAAAGGGTCCGGTGAGTACAGTCTTTGTTCCTTGCGGCATGGGGCAGGGAAAACGGACTGCCTTCAGGACAGCCCTGTTTAGGTCCTTTCTTTGAACCTTGCAGCTTGGGGGATGGGGCTACAGAGTTGTCCTGAAATGGCTAGCCACTGGGGGGAGTCCCTGCGGTGGGCTCCCACCCGGGGCAGGATGGCTCACCCTGTTGAAAAGGTAAGGGAGGGGTCCTCGACCTCTGGTCTTGACCATACTGCAAGCTGTGTCGCCCTTGCCATTGGTTCCAGTTAAAGTTGTCAGCTAATAAAGTGGCCCTATAGATAAACCCAACATTTGTGTCTGCCTCGTTATTCCAGCTTGGGGGCAAATGGTGCTGATCTCATTCAACCTATTGAGATCACTTCACTGCAGATTTCCCAATCATGCTCCCTAATGGATTAATGTACCTGGGCATAATTTCACAAGGGGAGGGGGTACGGGCCAAACCTGGTCCAGGCCCACACATAGTAATTTATATTAAACTAGGGAGCAAAGCCCATTGTGGTGGAATACAATAGGCCCTAGAAAGGAAGGGAGGGAGGTGGAAGAGAGAGAGGGTTGGAGGAAGGAAGGAAGGAAGGAAGGAAGGAAGGAAGGAAGGAAGGAAGGAAGGAAGGAAGGAAGGAAGGAAGGAAGGAAGAGGGGAAGAGTGAAAGAAAGGAGAGAGGAAGAAAGGAAAGGGGGGAAAGGAAGGGAAGGGAAGAGGGGCAGAAAAGGGCTTCTCTGGGCCCAGAGAAGGCCTTTTCTGTCCCACACACACCATCCCCTGGGCCTTCTATGGGGGCAGTAGGCAGTGTGTGGGGGAAAAGGGCTTCTCTGGGCCTACTGCCCCCATTGAAGGCCCAGGGGATGGTGTGTGGGGGATGGAAAAGGCCTTCTCTGGGCTTGGTGCTCCATAGAAGGCCCAGGGGATGGTGTGTGGGGGGCGGAAAAGGCCTTCTCTGGGCCTGGTGCCCCATAGAAGGCCCAGGGGATGGAGTGTGGGGGCGGAAAAGGCCTTCTCTGGGCCTAGTGCCCCATAGAAGGCCCAGGGGGTGGGGGGCAGAAAAGGCCTTCTCTGGGCCTAGTGCCCCCATAGAAGGCCCAGGGGATGGTGTGTGGGGCGGAAAAGGCCTTCTCTGGGCCTAGTGCCCCATAGAAGGCCCAGAGGATGGCGTGTGGGGGCGGAAAACGGCTTCTCTGGGCCTAGTCCCCTCATAGAAGGCCCAGGGGATGGTGGGGGGGGCGGAAAAGGGCTTCTCTCACTTGTCTCAGCCTTGAGGGCCTGTCCCTGCACTCACATTCCAGACGGTCCTCTCCTGTCGGAGGACTGGAGCAGACTGAGCTGAAAACACTGACGGGGGCTGACGGGGGTGGGACTTTACGAAGCAGCCAGTCAGCCCTGGCCAGTGTCTTTTGATTGCCAGTTCTTGAGCCGAATCAATTATGGCAAGCATAGAATGCTGTGGAACCAAAATTCAAATATTTAAAGGACAGGATTATGTATATCTTCTAAAACATATGTTGTTAACAATTAATTATGTGGTTTTTAAAAATATTTTTTCCTCTCATAATATTCTGAATCTCAAAGAGGTCTATGTGAGATAAAAGATGCCATGAACTCCCTCACTGAGACAATTTCAGTAAATATTTCTTTGGAATGAAATGTTTCCTCCCCTTTTCTCTTTTCCTTACATCCAGTGAAGTAGGTTAGGCTGAAAGTGTGCTTCATGGCTAAGTGGGAATTTGAACTCTGGTCTCCCCTCTGTTAGACCAACACTAACACCTACAGTAATACTGGATACTTAATATGAATTCCCAAATGCATCTCAGAATGCACAGTAAATCCACAATATATACAGGCTTCTCTGATACTCAGACCTGAAATTTGTTTGGTTGAAGCAGGGTCCAGGACTGCAGAAGTGCCTCACTTTCTATATTTGGTGAACCAGCTTTCTTCCTAAGACCTTATGTACAGACAGATGCACAGAGACAAAAATAATGGCTATTCTCATATCTTTCATTTCTTTTTCTCTAAAGCTGCAAGTCTCAGGATACCAAAATCAACTTCCAACATTTGAACCACAGGCCTCTGCCATCCCAATAGGTAAAAGACAGAAATATTCCTGTGCCCTCCATTTATTTTTTGCTGAAGTTACAAGTACCAGGATACCAAAAGTACCTTAACTTCTAGTACATGGTCTATTTTGATGATCCACAGGTTGAAGTAGGGGCTTTAGGCAGAACTTCCAAAGATCCAAAGTTAAAAAATGAGAAAACAGTGGAGAGGTGCTCCTGTTTGGCAAGTAAATGTCCCAAAGTCCCAGAGAGAGAAAGCAGAGTTAGCAGCCTCTGTGTGAGTGGAGAGGATGAGACTACACAGTTTAAGCCTAAGCAGCTTCATTATGTTACCTGGCAGTCTTGGCAGGGGGGTATAGCCCGTTCTGGAAAGACCCAAAGGGGTTGAGCCTTGCCACCCCCTATAGTTTACACCCCTGTTAATACTGAAAAGATAGAGATTTTTTGGTGTTCAGTAGCATAAACATCAATGTGCCAAATTAAAGAGCACCTCCCCATATCATCACATTCTGGAATCTGCTGCTTTCAGCCCTCCCTCCTTCCCTCCCTGCTTCTTTCCAACCCTCCCTCCCTCCATCCATCCATCCTTCCCTTCCTATGCAAGTGTCAACACAGTGTGCTGCAGCAGTTAAAAAGGCAAACTCTATGTTAGGGATTATTAGGAAAGGGACTGAAAATAAAGCAGCCAATAATGCCCTTGTATAGATCCTCATTTGGAATACTGTGTACAGTTCTGGTCACCATATCTCAAAAAGTCCTCCCTCCTTTTTGCCACTGGAGCTAGAGGATATTGCAACTTCCCACCACATTGGCAAGATGGTCAAGGATGTGGGCCAAAGCAGGGTTCAGATTTACACCTGTCCCATTGACACTTGCCCTGGTTACATTACAAAACATCAAAGCAATGGGGTGGGGTTTGAAATTGTCCAACCTTGGAAATGCTCTTTGTCAATCTCAAACTAGTCATGTCAGTTTTAAGAGGGTTCTCCCTCCTGTTCCCTTCCCATTTTCTTGCACAGAGCTCACAAAATCAGACACCCCTTTGCTTGGATTTGTGACTGTGCTTTGAGACCAGTCCTTTTAAGCTTGCAAGGCTAGTGGTACTGGGTTCTGCTGGGCCTTTTGCATAGTGTAACTAGTCATGCTGGGCTTGCATCCCCCCCCCCGCTTGGATCATGATTCTGTACTTTACATCAGTACATCAGCTGGGTTCTAGTATATTGCACTGGATCTGCTGGGCTTACACCCCCCTTGTTTGGAGTGTGATTCTGTGCTAGACATCAGTCCTGTTGAGCTGGCATTGCCACAATGGCACTGAATTCTGCTAGGCACTCTTTGATTGCAGTGGTACTGCTGGGCATTCACATTCCACTGTTTCTGCTGGGGTTGCAACTGCCCAGTTTCTACTGCAGAGATTCTTGGGGACTTTGATTCTGTTCTGCTGGGCTTCTACTGCCCTTGGGTTTTTTGCTACCCCCCCCCTCCATTGGAAACAATGCAGGATGGGTACACCTTCTTTGGGGGGCTGTAACTTGAACTCCATATCCAAACCTCCCCAAACTTGGAGGGCAGGTAGATGAGAGTTAGCTGGACATCCCCTGCAAGTTTGGTGTCTCTAGTATGCTGGAGGGCCATTCTACCAAATAATGAACCTAACAAACCAAAACAGTTCATTTAGCTCCTGACAGATCATGACCATTTGTGGTTCGCAAACCGGGCACACCACAAACTGTGAACCCTCATAAACCACATTTGCCCCACTCATGTCCATCTTTAGTACACTATGCTGAACTGTAACAATCTATTCCATTTGAGTCATCATGTAGTACTTTCATACTTATCATTTTTAAGTCCTTTATCCGGCTAGTTGAGTTAATGCAAATTAATAAAAAGTAAGATTGTCTAGCCTAAGCAACTGTTGTTGCATTAAGGTATTCCAAATAGGTACAAATGTCTGCAGATTGTATAGAGTTGTGCTTTAAATGAATAGCATGGGTAATTTCACTTTATTGTGAAATTTCATTTTCATTTTACACTACTGCTGAACAAAAAAAAAAAAGACTAATTTTGTATCTAATTTAGCAGATTCTAGTTGTCGCTATTGTTTTTAATGGTGTCATTCTATTTTGCCAGTGGATGTTATTAAAAGCAAGTGCATTTAATATGTGAAATTGTATCAAAGCTCTTCATTCTTCTCCTGCTTTGTTTTAAAATGGGAAGACAAAGGCAGAGTATAAGGATATTGCATGCCCCCCAAATTGTGCCACTAAAACAATGCACATTAAATTACAGCAGTATTTTTAGTCTATACATAGTATGCATATGAGGCACAATTAATTTGTTTAATAAACAATAGTGCAGTAGGAGACTGTTGGAACTAGAGATTTTTTTTCAGGTTCTTAAGAAGAGGATGAATAAGCCACAGATTCAGAGCAGGATGGAAATCTGGTATAACTTCCTGTTAAACAGCAGGAATTAGGCCCACTTCAACATCATAGACCACAAGGATAATCTATTGTGCAAACTGTTGGATCCAGAATAAATTTTCTATCAACAGAATTAAACTTCCTGCCCCCCCCGCCCATCACACACTTATTCCCACCAACTGCTGCTCCTGCAGAATAGGAGACCCAGGGCTCTTTTTGTAGCAGGAACTTATTTGCATATTAGGCAACACACCCCTAATGTAGCCAATCCTCCAAGAGCTTACAGTAGGCCAAGATAAGCTACATAGTTGGACAGGTTTGTGATGCATCTGCAGGCTGTCCTACCTTGGAGACTTTTTGTCCTGGTTGAGAAACATCCTATCCTGAATAGTTTAAAGAGCATACTGTGCTCTCTCATCTCCATACGGTATTCATTTTATCTTCCAGGATTATAGCTTTAAATAGACTCCAAGCTTCCCAAAAGGATTTGACTCTAATTACCTTTCTTTTCACTTTATTCGTCACAATCCCCCTCATTTGAGACAAGTTATCCCTTCTAAAGTTCAGTGTGGTTGTGCTGGTCTTTTGGGGCAACTTGTGTTTACATAAATTAGGCAGTTGGTTCCCTTCCTCGAAGGCAACAACTTGGCAACAGTGATCCATGTGATGGTCACCTCAAGGTTGGACTACTGTAATGCTCTCTACATGGGGCTGCCCTTGTCTCAAATCCAGAAGCTGCAACTAGTGCAGAATGCAGCAGTCAGGCTGCTGATGAGTTTCCCCATGCGTGTACTGAAGGCACTGCACTGGTCACCAATAACATACCGGATTCATTTCAAAGTGCTGTTTTTAAACTTTAAAGCCCTATATGGTCAGGGTCCAGCATACCTGAGGGACCACCTTTCCCCACATGTTCCCCGTAGAGCACTACGTTCAGGGACACAAAATCGTTTGGCCCTTCCAGGCCCCAAGTATGCTAAGCTGGCAACAACTAGGCCAGGGCCTTCTCAGTGGTGGCTTCATCCTGGTGGAATGAGCTCCCAGAAGAGATCAGGGCTCTGTGGGACTTTGTACAGTTCTGCAGGGCCTGCAAGATGGAGCTCTTCCCCCAGGCCTTTGACTAAGGAGCCACATCATGCACCAAGGAGTGTCCCTGTGCTCTGGCTTTATTACCTTTGCTTTACCACCTTGCAGCCTGTGTCCTGGCCTTAGCTTGTACCCACTGTACAACAAAGTGACCAAACTGAGCTGGTGTGTATGGGAATTATATGGTCACCTAAGGCATATTATAAACAATGTGCTCCTGTTCTCTTGATAATGTTCCATTTTAATTGTATTTTAAATGATTGGTATTTTATGCTTATGATTATATATTATGATAGGTTTTAATTGTATTTTTATGGAAAATCTGCAAGCCACCCTGAGCCCTCCTTTGGCAGGGTGGGTTGGGTATAAATTAAATAAATAAACTAAAATAAAATAAATGCTAAATTTAATAACATTATGGTCACTGTTTCCAGTTGGTGCCATCACATTTACATCTCTCACCAAGTCTTAGGCATTACTTAGAACCAGGCCCGTAGCCAGGATTTTTTAAGTCAGGGGGCATTCACATTTCTTAGGGGGCACTGGCTAATTGAATTAAAGGAATACCCAGCTCCTTCCCTGCACCTGCTGTCACTCGGGGACCATGGGATGGATGGGAAGTCAGGGGGCTTGCCAGTAAGTCAGGGGGCCTAGCCCCGAGATGCCCCACTGTAGCTACGGGCCTGCTTAGGACCAAGTCCAGGATCACCTTCCCCCTAGTAAGTTCTGTGACCATCTGCTCCATGGCACAGTCTTTGGGAATATTTAGAAACCCAATCTCTTTCTCTTGACATGAATATAAATTGACCCAATCAATGTGTGGGTAGTTAAATCACCTCTTATGACACAATTATTTTGTCTAGCTGCTTTCCTTAATTCTTTTGCTGTTTTTAAATCAACCTCTAACCTTTGATCTGGCAGACAATAATAAACTCCCAGAATTAAGCTTCCTTTTGGGCACACTATTTTTACCCATAGCATTTCTGTAAGCTATTTCTCTTACATTCTCAATTTCAGTGGACTGTATACCCTCTCTGATATACAGAGCCACATCCCTCCCTAGCCTTCTGATATAATTTATATCCAGGAATCTAGCCCCACCTGCAGCTGATGGAGTCTGCTGCAGGGGTGCTGCTTTTGCCTCCTCATAAGGAGACAAGTCAGGAGGCTGGATTCCTTAATGGCCGGACTCTGCCCCTCCCAGCTCAGTGGTTGCCTCATGCTAAGCTTGAGAGGAGCACAAAGACAAGAGCTTATTGGCCTACCTTGGGAGGCCTCAGACCCAGCATCGGCAGCAGTGGCAGCAAGTGTCGGGAGGCGACGACAGTGATAGCATGACCCGGCGGCAGAGCTTTGGGAGGCAGCGGTATGCATTTGGAAGCAGCAGCAAGGCTCCCAGCAGCATCTGGGGAGGTCTCAGGAAGAGCATGGCTTCAGTGGTGGCTGTGTGGAGCAGTTGGCGGCAATGGGAGCTCTGGTGGGCCTCTGGGAATTGGCAGCAGCTGCGAGACTATGGCTGCTTCAAGCAGTGCTAATTATTGCTGCACGGGAGGCTGGCATTAGGCTGAGGGGAAGGGCTTACACCATTAGGCAGTGGCTGGGTGGTGACCTTCATTTTGCACCCCCCTCACGAAAGATGGGTGACTTTAGCTTGAGGGCTGGGAGCAGAGTGCAGCAAGATAAGGCTGCCTCATCCCAGCAGTGTCCTTGCCTCCCCCACTCTCATTACGAGCACCTTTCTCCCTGGCATGCAATAGGCTTGATATCAGGCTTCTGTGAGCCTGTATTGAGTGGAAGGGGACATATTTGTGGTGCAGGGCTTCAGGCAGCCATTTCATAGTTGGGTGGCCATTTTAGGGTAGTGCTTGTGTGGAGCAGCCATTTTAAGTGGCTGAGCTGCAAATGGCCATTTTACAGCTACTTATAAGCAGCCTTTTTTCTTGCAGTCATTGGACTAAGTGTAATTTGATAGTTACCCCCCCCCTTTTCTGTTTTATTTTAAATGGAAAGGGAAGGTTAATTTCTCGGGCCTGCTGGTAAGAGTTGGTGCTGAGAACCAATTTTTTAAAAAGCTTTTGCCTCTGGCTCTGGGCATAAAGGGCACAGTGGGTTGAGCTTTTCACCTGGGGGCTTGGTACCCTACTTGTTAATAGATGGCCATTTTGCTGCTAGTCAAATCAATGCATTTAAAGTGCACTAAGGACGGGCTTTGTTAGGCCTTTTTATCCAATGGCATCTAGAAAGGGGCAAGATAGGTCTAAAGGGAAGGGGACTGCATTTAAAGTTCCCAGGCAATTGGCGAGGGCGGCTCCTTCTTCATCAGAAGATGAGAATGAGGCCGCGGAGAGGCAGCAGATCCTGGCTAAGCTGGCTGCCCTGGAGCAAGTGAAAGGGGCAGTAACAGGCCGTAGTTGGGTCTCCACAGCATAAGGATAGTCGGGCTGAGAGGAAGAAGTTTAGGGAGGAAGTTCTTAAATGGTTGTCTTTTCTCGAGTGCAGGCTTGGCAATGCTGTAGGTATGGATGCCAGGGCTGCTGGAGCATCAGCCATAGAGGATAAGGATGAGACAACGATTGAAGTTGTCATTGTGGAACAACCAGGTCCTAGTGGTAAGTGGGATCTGACTTAGCAACAGAGCACGGTTTGGCCTTGGGGTCCTTGGGGCCCAGTGCCAGATGCCAGGTCTACAGCGGCCTTTCAGTCAGGTATAACAGCTGGCTCTTCCAGCACTGGCCAACTGTGCTCTTCCAGCTCCTTATTCAGCCTCCCAGGCCCCTTAGGGAGCATTCCCTGCTCAAACACTGGGCATGCCTGCAAGCCCTTGGGGTGGGTGGGGCTATCTGCCCCCTGGGGCAAACCCTTACACCACAACATCAGCTTTGGGGGCATTGCCCTGCCATTAGGAGATTATCTTTTGCTGGCAACCCAGAAAAAGATTTGTAGGGGGGACTTTATTGACCTCTTTGGCTTTCTTTATCAGGATCTCAAGAAGAAGGATAAAGATGAGCTTGATGACAAGGACAAAGATGTCCTTAAAAGATGGAAGGTGGACAGAACTTGGGCAAACTGGCTGCCTGATTTTGTGATTTTATGCTGGTGTAATTTCACGTTCACAGCCTCGGAGGGCCACGGCTCTTTTTCAATACCTGGACATCATATACAAAGGTTATATAGGCTTTACTGGCCTGGCTGATATGTGATGAAGAGTTTAGAAGGGGAGTGTCCATGAATCCACAACTTCCATGGGACAGAATCCATCCTCACTTTTAGCTGCAAGTCATGTCCCCAACCAGACCCAATTCAGGGGATTGCTCCCATAGTGGGCATTTGGTGCAGCAGTCGCCAATATCTTTGGTTCCCCATGGTTCCATGGGGCAGGCAGTTCAACCCCACTTGCCTTGTTGGGAATTTGGTTCCCGGGGGTTTGCAACAGGAAAGCCTGTCTTTATAAACACGAATGCCCCTTATGTGGGGGACCCCACTCCTTCACAACCTGTTCCAAGGGAAGTCCCATAGGAATCAGCAACAAAGGGTGTGTGTGCTTCCTTCTCTGCTGCAGGAAAAAGGTCCCAGCTCATTAAAGCTGAAGGTTCTTGAAGCTTGGCTATGGCGGTACCCCAAGAGGGAAGATAGTGTTTATTTGTTAGAGGGTTTTCAAGTTGGGTTTCATATTCCTTTTCAAGGCTTAAGGGCCCCATTTATGGCTCATAATCTCCAGTCAGTGAAGGGCATGGAGGGCGTGGTTAGGAAAAAGATTGAGAAGGAAAGAGCTGAGGGCTGGGTTTTAGACTCCTTTTCCTCACCACCGCTTCCTAATTTAAGGGTTTCCCCTCTTGGGATAGTGCCTAAAAAGGCAGCTGGTGAATTTTGGCTAATTCGCCATCTTTCTTACTCTCAAGGTGAATCTGTTAATGACGCCATCCCTGCCCATTTGTGCATGGTGAGGTACACCTCATTTGACCAGGTGGTTCGAATTGTGCGATGCTGTGGTCAGGGGGCAGAGTTGAAGTGTGATATTAAGTCGGCATTTTGCACCCTGAGGATTTTGAGCTGTTAGGGTTTTTCCTTTGCTGGATAGTTTTTTATGGATAGGGCTTTGCCTATGGGATGTTCTGTGTCATGTGCCACATTTGAGCACTTCAGTTCATTTCTGGAATGGGCATTGTGGGCCAAAATAGGTCTTCAGGATGTTACCCACTATCTGGACAAATTCCTCTTTGTGTGTCCTCAGGTAACTGATCAATGTACTCAGCTGTTGGTTGGGTTTCAGTGATTAGCTGAGGAGCTGGGGTCCCTTTGGTCTACGAAAAAATGGAGGGCCCTATGCAGCAGTTAGTCTTCTTAAGGGTGGAGCTAGATACTGTGGCCCAAACATCCAGCTTGCTATGGATAAGGTTGAGGACATATGGTTCCATCTTGGTTCCTTTATAAGGAAACGGAAGGCCCCCTTAAGGGAGCTACAGCAGCTGGTGGGGCATCTCAACTTTGCTTGCAAAGTTGTTGTCCCAGGGCGAGCCTATTTGTGGACACTCTGTGATGCCATGGCAGGGCTACAGCTCCCGCACCATAGAGTACGCATCAGCAGTGACATTCATGCTGATGTTCTAGTTTGGCAGGAATTTTTGGATTCCTTTAATGGGATCTCCTTTTGGAGGGAAGAACTGAAGCTTGAGGCTGAGCTTCAGGTCATCTCTGACACTGTGGGGTCTCTAGGTTTTGTAGTCTAGTCTATTTCTGGGGCCACTGATATGCTGAGGAGTGGCCCAAGGAATGGATCTTAGCTGGTTTTACTAGGGATTTTACATTTTTTGGAGTTTTCCCCTATATTAGTGGTGATTTGGATGTGGGGGGAAGAATTATTGGATCACACTGTCCATTTCTGGTGCGACAAGGGAAGATCTGGTTGATGAAGTGAACATTGTGGGATCCTTGGGGAATAGTGACCATGTCAGCTTGGAATTTGACATAGAGAAGGATGTGAAACCAGGAAACAGTAGGACTCATATCCTGGACTTCAAGAAAGCTGATTTCAAAAAACTCAGAGAAATATTAGGTAGGATCCCATGGCTGGAAATGCTGAGGAGAAAATCTGTACAGGAAGGATGGGTGATGCTGAAAAATGAAGTACTTAAGGCACAATCGCAAACTGTTCCAGCGAGAAAGAAAGGTGGGGGATGAGTATGTTGGTTGTTAATATCCAGCAGCTAGATCAGCATGATCTAAACTGACAGCTGGCAAGCTGCTTGGAACAAGTCCTGACCTGTTCAGACCGGCCCAGGTATGAGGGCAGTGGGCAATGACTCAGCATGATGCTGATTGGTTGTCATATGTATAAATGTAAATGTCTTGTACTGTACACTTCTTCTCTCAAAGTGTGTGTCTGGCGGAGCGGTTTGTTGGAGTATATTGTGAATAAACACTGTATATAGTTTTCCACAGCTCTGACTCTGTGTGGTGCTATATAGCAGTTACTTTGCTAAAGTACTGGAGTTGCTGCACAATCCTGGTGGCTCAAGGTGGCTACACCTTGCTTACGCAGTCTGCGCGTCAGGGTTATGGGCCCAGCCTCATGGGAGGACCATCCAGAGCAACGGTGAGCCTACCAGCCCAGTGGGGATTCGTGCCTGTCGGGGACCGGTGAGTCTGACAGCTAGCACTGCTATCTGAACAACGCCGGTGAGCCAGACTGAGAGTGAGTGTGCCGCAGTGAACAAGGAGCTGAGGGTGCTGACTTCTTCCAGGAGTGGGGGAGTGAACAAGCCTGCCCGGGAAAGCCTTGGCTGTGGTGAGTCGCACTGTGTGTGAGAGAGAGACTGATAACAGTTCCAGCCCGAGCGTGTTGAGAAAGCCGGAGGAAGCATGGCTTTGGTGCCAACAACGCAGGTGGTGGACAAGCTGACCTCCACGAATTATGATACGTGGGTGTTTCGGATGAAACACTATCTCATCAGGGAAGGGCTCTGGGTGTACGTTAACGACCCTCCTGATCCAGTTCCAGCAGCAGATGTGGCAAAGGTCGAGAAGGCTCTGGCGTGCATCGTTCTGGCCGTGAGTGATGACCAATTAATACATATTTCGTCTGCGATTGATGCGAAGGCAGCATGGGATTCCTTTAAAGCCGTCTATGTGCAAACATCAGCAGGTACTATTATGTCTTTGATGCGACGCCTGTACAGAAAGCTTCAGTCTCCAACAGAGTCTGTCCGGGAGCTTGTGAACACTCTGACAGAGCTGTTTCAGCAGTTGCAGGGAAGAGGAAAAGTTATAAGCCAGGAGGACAGGTGTTATTGTTTATTAAGTTCTTTAAATGAAAACTTTGACACTTTAGTCACCTCCCTGGAAGGATTACCTGTTGAACAAATAAATCTACAAATGATTGTTGGCTGTGCGATCGAGTACAAGGCTAAGATCAACACGAAACGCTTATCTGTTTCCTGGCAGCATGCCCAGCCTGTGGAATGCAAAGAGGCCAGCTGCAGGCAGAGAGAGCAACTCAACGTGAAATGTGAGCCGGCAAGAGCTCTGCGCGTAAAAAAATGCTTCCTATGTGGGTCTGTATCCCATCTACGAAAAACCTGTCCCTTGCAACAGAAGAAGAAACCCGTCAGTGGACAGCAGGACGTGTTGTTTAAACGTTCTAATGCCTCGCTTGTGTTGACAGGTACTGATTTAACACATGAGTGGATAATTGATAGTGGAGCGAGTCAAATTTTCTGTAAGACTCCAGATATGCTCCAGAATCAACGAAAAGCACAACTACCACATGTGACCCTCGCTGATCGTCACGTGGCTACTGTATCTTGCTGTGGAGAGTTAACTATTTCCTGTCTAAACCATACTTTTCAGAATGTACTCTGTGTCCCCTCCCTTGAGAATAATTTGCTCAGTGTCCCGGCATTGGACAGAGCCCAGTTTGAATTAGTGTTTGCAAATGAGTCTTGCAGCATTAGCAAAGGTGGGAAGGTGAGGGCTACAGCTAATTTGAAAAATGGTGTGTATGTTTTAGATTGCCCTGAAATGGCAGCGTCAGCAAGTGTGCCTGGGAATAAGAATCCACACCATGAATGTTTACATCTTCTTCATCGTCGCCTAGGCCACGCCTCCTTCCATTGCATAAATCAAACCCTAGCTCTAACAGGCAGGGAAGGAGTGAAGGATTGTAAAACATTCCTTGACTGTCAGGTCTGTAAACAAGTTAAGTCACAGGCATTTCCTGTAGCTTGTAAAAGTGACAGAGTATCAACGCATGCTTTGCAATTAGTGCATGTGGATCTAATGGGACCGTTTCCTCCTAGTTTATCTCATAATCATTATGCGTTGATTATAACAGATGATTTTTCTCATTATTCATGGGTATATATCTTAAAGAGTAAGGCTGATACTTGTCAAACCTTGAAATACTGGCACAAGAAAGTAAGAAACCAATTGGGTGAGTTAAAAGCCATGCAAACTGATATGGGGGGAGAATTTATGTCAAATGCAATGAAACAATGGTTGCAAAAAATAGGGGTTAAACACAGGGTTGCTAACCCAGCAGCACCACCCAAGAATGGGGTTGCAGAATGAAAAAACTCCACCCTACAGACCATTATGTATGCAATGTTGGCTGATGCTCAGTTACCAAACTCATTTTGGGCTGAAGGTTTGAAATGTGCAGTGTATGTATCAAATAGGACTTGGTCAAGAGTTTTGAATAACATACCTTTCTATCTGCTCCATGGTAAAATGCCAAAATTGAATTATCTGCGTGTGTTTGGGTCTAAAGCGTGGGTTAACATACCTGTAGATCAGCGCAGAAAGGGTGGTCCCAGATCAAAGCAGATGCTTTTTTGGGGATATCAGTCAGGTATGAAAACCTACAGGTTCTCTAATGACCACCATCAAATCACTTTCAGCAGGTCTGCCAATTTTTCTGAGGGCAAGAATTGGCACAATATTCATGCAAACTCTCTACCTGAACAAACAGTGTTGCCTGTTACTGGTGAAACAGATACTGATGTAAGTTGTGACGTTCCAGAGGCAAGTTCTTCTCAGCCTAGTGTAACAGGTGGTGTTAAAACAGAAAGCACCACACCCAGGAGGTCTGAGAGAAGTACAAAAGGTGTTCCGCCACAAAGATATGGGTTTGATACACAAGTGGCAAATTTTGTGTGTGTAAAAGAACCTACTTGTTACAATGATGTAACTAACGTGCAAGAAACTGAAAAGCAAGCATGGCTAAAAGCAATGCAAGTGGAATATGATTCTCTATGCACAAATTAAGTGTTTGAACTGTCTGAATTGCCTGAGGGAAAAAAAGTCATAGGGGGCAGATGGTTGTACAAACTGAAACCTGTGCAAGGTGAAATGCCTCAGAGGAAGGCTAGATTAATAGCACAGGGGTATACTCAGGAGTTAGGGGTAGACTATGATGAAACGTTTGCTCCTACAGTAAAAAGTAATACTTTCAATGTAGCACTGTCAAAGGCAGGTGCAGAAGGGTTGAAGGTTCAGCATTTTGACTTCACAACTGCATATCTGAATGCAGCTCTGGATGAGCAGCTATACATGAAACAAATACCTGGTTTTGAAAGTACAAATCCCAACCTGGTATTAAGGTTGAAAAAGGGATTATACGGTTTAAAACAGAGTGGGCATTTATGGAATGTATGTCTCACTGATACTTTAACCAACATGGGGTTTAAACAAAGCGTTGCTGACCCATGCATGTTCCACAAGACAATTAATGGAGATAAATGCTACCTAGTGGTGTTTGTGGACGATATCTGCTTTATGTACAAACAAAATACACAGTTGGTTTGGTTCGAGGAAACTAC
Source organism: Gekko gecko (assembly GCA_029375565.1). Classification (NCBI taxonomy): domain Eukaryota; kingdom Metazoa; phylum Chordata; class Lepidosauria; order Squamata; family Gekkonidae; genus Gekko; species Gekko gecko. The sequence continues at coordinate 139,740,228 of JAPDNY010000005.1, forward strand.
AAAACAGCACTTTAAAATGAAAAATCTGGGTGAAATCAAGTACTATTTGGGTATGGAGATTACCAGAAATGAAAAGGGCTACTTTACCATTAGCCAGGAAAACAAAATTGAAGCCTTGTTAGAAAAGTATAAGATGGCTAATGCAAATCCTGTTTCAACGCCTATGTCCACTGGCTATGTTAGGGAGCCAGATGATAAACTGTTTGAGCAAAAACAATTGTACCAGTCGCTTGTGGGTTCATTGACCTATCTTGCCACATGGTCTCGCCCTGATATTAGCAATGCAGTCCATTTACTGTGCCAAAAGAGTTCAAAGCCCTATGTAAGAGATTGGAATGCTGAAGAGAAGGAAGATCTCAGATCTATACTTGCGAATGCCTTGGCACCCGTAACTGGCAGAGATCAGCGTGAGTTAAAAGAAGAAATGGATAAGGTCTATAGGGCCTACTCCACATTTACAAAAAAAAATAATCTGCCAGCAGAAGTGGTTGTCAAGTTTGTCAAGCAGAGTACCAGAGATCAAATCTTGCGTGCAGTTGCAGCGGTGCCCTTGAAAATTGGGGAGCAGACCATCAGAATATTGAAAGATGTGCCTTATGAAATCCGGATGAAAAGGAAAGCTTATAAAGGATTGACCACTTTTCTACAAAGAAGACAAGTCATATACAGATGGACCTATCCTGAAGGCCTTTTGTTCAAGTACAAGGATAAAAGAGAGAAGATTGACTCCATCTTCAAGGCGCAGGAATTTCTGAAGAGACACGCCAGTCCAGAGGAAGAGGCAGCACTCGCAACGTGGACAGATTTGAGCAGTGAAGATGACAGCGGCCCAGAGGAGGGAGGTGCCGGAGCGGGAGAAGTGAAAATCAAAGGTGGCCCATCCTATAACTTGAGGGATACCAAAGGAAGACAACCTAAGAAATAACTGTTCGGGAAACGTCAAAAAGGAGATGACTAATAATTAACCCCAAAGGACATTACTAACCTCATTAACAGAGTTATTTAGAATTTTGGTTAGATGAAAAGAAGACTCTCAAATCACGGAGATTGCCAAAAACTGTATCTATATTGATTTAAACTAACCTTTATTAACAGAATACTCACTCCGCTCTTTTCTTTATCCCTCTATATACCCTACCTTTTTCTATTTATAAAAAGAATAAATTCCTCTCCTTTTTAGGAGGGTTTTGATTAAAAAAAAAAAAGAGATTGGAATGCTGCCAAAAGAGTCTTAAAATACTTAAGGGGCACATCCAAATACAAGTTGGTACTGGAAGGGAACCATTCTCAACAGGTTCTGGCCTACAGTGACTCCAACTGGGGTACAAACAATGATGCCAAGTCTACTACTGGCTATGTCATATTTGTGAATGGATCATTGGTTATGTGGAAATCAGTGAAACAATATTTTATTTCCACTAGTACGTGTGAGTCCGAATTTGCCGCCATTAACGAATGTGTTATTCAATTGGAGTGGCTAAAACAATTATTGGATGACTTTGATGTGAAATGTAATATGCCAATGACTGTAATGTCTGATAATGTGGCTGCAACACAAATAGCTGATTCCCAAGGGATTAAGCCTAGGTCCAGGCATATAAACATCAGATATCAAAATGTGAGAGATACTGTTCAGAGGAAACTTGTTAGTTTGCAACAGTGTTCTTCAAAAGAAAACATTGCTGATATGTTTACGAAGAGTGTTGATGAAACCAAATTCCTGACCCTTAGGAAGCAATTGCATCTGATCTAACTTTGCTGTATATTAAGGGGGAGTGTTGGTTGTTAATATCCAGCAGCTAGATCAGCATGATCTAAACTGACAGCTGGCAAGCTGCTTGGAACAAGTCCTTTTTTTTTTTTTTTTTTACAAATTTATTAAAATAACGACATGCTACATCAAAAATACACAGTACTAAGCAGAGTATAGTAACAAGCAATATAAAAAACTGGGGAATAAATTTAAGCAATTTGCTTTAAAAGACTGTTACTGCATTAAGGCTTAAGCCTAAGAGCACTTTTAAATAAAGACATTACTGAGTTTGTTTGGAATAAACATATATCGGCTGAAGGCTGGTGTTAAGAAGATACTAATGGAGACTATATTACTATGTATCAATTAACTACTGTGCAATAGTTGTAGTGAGAGGGTACATTATACTGTTTTGTATTCATAAATGTAACCAGGAATCATAAGCCGAGTTGTTTGGAAGTAACTCGTTCTCTGCCATATATTGTAGGTAGAAGAACCAGGTGCGCACAAAGGAGGATTGCGTTGTATGGAAATTTCTTTGAGCTGTATTTAAGGTGTCACTTATTTTGTCCATCAGGAGTTGTTCCCACGCTTTGTTTCTCCAGCCTTCTAAACTTGGAGACTTGGGTGACTTCCAGGCAGCTGCGATGGTGGTTTGTGCCGCCATGAGTAGGTATGATGTTAGCTGTTGTAATGGTTCTTCGTCATAATCTGGATCTCTAAGATGTAATAGGATAACTTTGGGAGAAAGCGGGATGTTCTGACCTGTTATTTTCGAGATTTCAGAGGTTACCTGCACCCAGAAGCTTTGCACGTAAGGACATTGCCACCAGCAATGTATATAATCTCCCACCTCCCCGCAGTTTTTCCAGCACATTGGTGAGTATGCTTTATTCATGCGGTTTAGGCGACTAGGAGTGTAATACCATCGGGAGACTATTTTAAAAAATTGCATTCTTACTTTGAATATTTTTGATCTATTGGCTTTAGATGACCAAATCTGAGACCACTGTTGTTCAGACAGTTCAGTTTGTAAATCTCGTTGCCAGGCAGACTGGAATGCCATTTTCATTGTACTGTTGAGTTCTGTTAAGATTTTATATATTTTTGAAAGAAGATGCTTTGAAGAGTCAGAGAATGTTTCTAACAGTATTTCAAATTGGGTTTTTGAACTCTTGAAAACCTTTTTATCAGCCAGGTGCTCTACAAGATTCTTTAATTGATAATATCTAAGCCATGGAATAGGTTTGCCAATTCGCTCCTCGAAATCATTCTTGTTCATTATTTTCCCTTTCTTGACCAAATCTTGGAGTCGATTGAAACCCGCATCCATCCAGACTTGAAATGCCCCCGATTCCTGGCCTGGTGGGAACCACCCCTGATGTGTAAATGCTGATAGTTGTGAAATAGACGGTATCAGACGTTTCCTCTGTCTATCCCAGATTTGTATTGTGTGACTTAGATAAGGATTATCAATCACTAATTTGGGTCTCTGCTGTTGGGGACACCATAAAAATTCTCGTAATGTGAGAAGGGCGACACTGGCTTGTTCTATCATCATCCAATTGGTTAGTGAGGAGCCGTCCAACATCTTCAGAACATTAGAGAGAGCTGTGGCATGATAATAATTTTGTAAGTCGGGTAAGTTAAGGCCGCTGTTCGAGGTTGGTCGAGATAAAATGCGTCGATTGAGTCTAGCTTTTTTAAATGCCCACACAAAAGTTGACAATGTGTCTTGCCATGCTTTGATGTCTGCATTTGGTATTTTGATGGGCAACGCCCTGAGAAGGAATAAATAGCCTGGAAAAATGAAACTTTGGATCATGTGTATTCTATCTGGGAGTGAGAGTTGAAGATCATTCCAATCTTTGAACCTTTGTTGGGTATCTTTATGTAATTTGTTAAAATTACACGCCATGAGATCTTTAAGATTCAATGGGATCTGGATGCCAAGGTGTCTCCACAAAGATTGTACCCAAGGGAAATGAAAATCTTGTAGTAAGACCTTTTTCACCTCTGCCTGAATGGAAATGGGGTAAATTTCGGACTTTTGGGTGTTGACTCGAAGGCCCGAGACCCTCTCAAAACCCTCTAGAATTTTGTTGATAGCTGGTATAGATTTTAATGGATTAGAGACATATAGTGTAAGGTCATCGGCATAAATCGTCATCTTGTGTTCTGTGCCATCGATTGTCAGTCCTGAGAACTCTGTTTCTTTTCGTAGTTCTTCTGCCAGTGGTTCAATTGCTAGTGCAAAAATCAGCGGAGATAGTGGACATCCTTGACGGGTTCCCCGTGTGGGATGAAAAAAGTTGGAGTTGAGTCCATTAACTCTAATTCTGGCTGATGATTGCGATAGCAGTAAATGCAACACGGACAGGAATTTCGGTCTAAAACCCATTCTCTGGAGTAATTCCATTAAGAAGGCTGGTTCTAAAGAGTCAAAGGCCTTCTCAAAATCTAGTGCGAGGATTAGCGAATTAAATGCACTTTTCTTTCCTGATGTGATGACATTAAGGGTGCGTCTGATATTATCAGTCAGTTGCCTGGTGGGAATAAACCCTGTCTGATCTGGGTGTATATATTCTGTTATTATAGACTTCAGACGATTTGCCAGGATTGTTGTGAATATCTTTGCGTCATTGTTGATGAGTGCAATTGGGCGATACGAGGCTGGATCCAATGGGTCCTTTTTTTCTTTAGGAAGCACTATGATCGAGGATTGCAGCCAAGAATTTGGAATTTGGCCTTCATCTAGGATTGTGTTGCATACCTGAAGCAATGATGGTGTTAGCGTATGGCAAAAAGCTTTATAGAATTCGGCTGGTAGACCATCTATTCCGGGTGACTTGTTGGTTTTTAAGGTCTTGATGGTGTCTTGTAGTTCTTGATGTGATATCGGTTTTTCCATGAGGGCAGAGTGATTCAAGGAGAGATGTTTGACTGCCCCTAAATGATTAAGATAATGTCTTATATTCCTGATGTCAGGAGATTTGGATGTATACAGTTGTTCATAAAACGATGCAAAAATCTGTGCAATTTTCTTGGGTTCTGTAGATTGGGTACCAGATTGATTCTTCAAAGACGTCACAGCTAGTGTTCTCTTTTTTTCTTTTACTCTCCAGGACAACAGACGTATACTTCTTGGAGATCTTTGCCAGTAACGTTGTTTCATATAAAGTAGATTGCGTTGAATTTGTGTGGTCTCCAATGATTCCAAGATCTTCCGTTCAGATAGGAGTTTAGCATAGATTTTCTTGTTTCCTGTGCGTTTGTGTTCTTCTTCTAACTTTGCAATCCTTTGGGAGACTTCCAGCGTAGCTTTCTCTCGTTCTTTTTTTAGGTGCGCTGCTAATGATGTGATGGACCCCCGAATCACTGCCTTCATTGTGTCCCAGACATTGGCCGGAGTTGTGTCTGAGACCAGGTTTTCTTCGAAGAATCTCTTGAGATGTTCATTTATATTGTTTCTTGTTGTTTCCTTTAATAAAAGGGTTGTGTCTAGCACCCACTGCCTGTCTGCATATGTTGCAGAGTTTTTCCGAATAGTCAATTCTTGAGAAAGTGTTGTGTTTCACTGAAAAGAAGGAGTAGTCCCTTTCCGTAGGATGAAGAACTCTCCAAGTATCACAGAGTTGGTGTTTGTCAAACAGTTTAGCCAGGCGTGTTCCTGAATTGACTAACTTCTGGTACTTCAAAGACTTGTTTGACCTATCCAGGGTGTTGTTTGCTGTGAGGTTTAGATCACCACCGACTATTAAGTCGCCCTCCTTAAAGGAAGTCAGAAGTGTGAGAATATCCTGCAAAAAATTAAATTGATTCTGGTTTGGCACATACACCGTTGCCAAAGTGATCATTTGGCCATTGGTTGTTCCCTTCACAAATAAAAATCTCCCTGAAGGATCTACTTTGGAGTCTTTCAAAATGAAGTTAACATTTTTTGATATTAAAATTGCCACACCTCGGGACTTAGATGACCCTGGTGCCTGAAATTGTAGTGGGTATAATGGAGATTTTAAAAGTGGGCCGGTGTTTTTTCTAGCATGTGTTTCCTGGATGAATAGTATCGATGCCTGAAGTGGTTTCACGTATTTTAGCACCCTTTTTCTTTTGATTGGATTGCCCAGGCCTTTAATGTTGACTGAGCATATTTTTAGAAGCTCCGTGTTTCCTGATCTGAGTTGATTCCTTGGAGCTAGTCAATCGATTTCTTCTATCAAATCAAGTCTCCTATGGGTGTCGTTGATAATACATCCGTTTGATCGCGGATGGTGAGATATAGTAGAAGATATTTCCATAGGTTCCGAAGTTAAATTTGTCAGATCAGCTTGAGTAGAGGGTGATGCAGGAGGATGGAGAGTAGCTTGGGAGGAAGCTTGGGCAGGCAGCTCAGTTCCTAGTGCTGAGCTTTTCCCCTGAAGTGAGGCAGAAGAGGACAGAGCCATAGGCATTTTATGTACTTGGAGACATTGCAGGGTACATTCTAGTCTCTCAATGACTCTCTGTTGTTCCAAAGTAGACAGATTTTCAAATGAGTGAAGAAAAGAGTTTTCTAATGGACTATCCATATTGTCGTTGGTAGGTTCCGGCTGTGAAGTTGTATCCTGTGAACAGACTATAGGTGTTGGAATCTCTTCCTGCTGTCTGAGGAAATTGGACTTGATTGCTTCCCTTGGGCAGAGGGCAGATATCACTGTGTTTATAAAATAGCGAGCTGGAAAGATTCCTTTTTTCCACAGTTCTGATTTGTACTTCAATACAGCCACAGGAATTCTTGAGGTTTTAAAAGTAAGCAGAACTTTATTAGTTTGATTGCCACGGTCAAGATTTTCAATATTGGTTAAATCAATTTTACGAAGGTCGATGTGGAGAAGTGCACTAAGGTGGGATTTCACGTGACAGCTGTTTCTCCAGTTTGGAACTCTGCCTCTGTAACGGCATATTGATAAACAGATTTTATTTGGCTGGAATACCAAGCATTGGGAATTATTATTTCCACTGCAAAATCCCCTCCCCCCAAATTCAATTCTGAACCATTGTCTAAGATTGTTGTTAGTATAGCCCTGGTACATCCTTCTCAATATTTTAGATGTTAAGTATCATTTTCTTTGCTCCCTATATTCAGTCAATTGCCAATTGATGTCACTACTCCATCTACAATATTATAATAGAATCATGGCATCCTCTTTACCTCTGCTATGAAAATTCTGGTTCATGCACTGATGGTTATTTACCAGGATTACTGCAACTAGCCTCCCATTATGATATACCCCAAAGTGATGTCATGGTGTTCACTGACACCTTTCCTGGCCCCTGCCAAGTGTTCTTAGAAAGTGGGTGGAACCAGGTGTGGCTTTTGCCCAGCAAGGCTCCAAAGACATTGGAAATTTGATTGGCTGTGCAGATTTTTAAAAATGTTGTGTTGGCATCAGCTGCCACCAAAGTACAAGGTTCTTCACTGTGTGAATAAAAATAACCTGCAGCAATCATTCTGTTGCTGGCTCCACATACTGTGACAGCCATTTTGTGCCAAGCCTACCATACTGTCTCAGAATTCCAAATATGCCCACAGGCTGGATTGGGGACCCCTGTCGTACACCCACCTTTGCATTGCTATTCTTAACTATGCCACACCAATCACACCCTGTCCCTGACTGACACCCATGAATCCCTGAATTGGCTTCTTGTTCTCTTCTTGCTCTGACACAGACAGCTCACCATTACTTCCATGGCCTTGCCTTTAATTCTTCAGCTTCCCGTCTTGATATATCTGACCATTTCCACACATTAAGCCTCTATTAAAGTGACAGGACATTTTTTCCTCTCAGTTGACAACCTCAAATCCACCACAACACAGGGAAGTAAAATAAAGAACTTCCTAAATTGCCTGTTTCCCCTACTTCTTCTTCTGATTTATGCCACAGTGGAGAAAGGAAGCAATTTAAATGGATTCCTGATTTTTGTCTAGCACCTCTACCCCATCCTGTGGCACATTTTACTTGTGAGACTCTCTCAGAAAGGAGTTTCATGATATGCTGCTTAGGCAAGGTGCCTGAAGATGAACACATGGTTGCCTTTTATCAAGGTCTGCTTTGATGTCTTTCCCATTACCTTCTACATGATTCCTTCAACAGGATATACTGATGCTTGAATCTGGGACCCTCTGTATACAATACAGATACTTTACCACTGAACCACAGCTCCCCACAATCTCCTCTGCCAACATTTCCCATAAACTTTTAAAAATCTTCTTTACCACCTTCTGCTATTTTTTAAAAACTCTGTAAAGTGAGACACTTTTATTTATTTATCAAATTCAATTCTGCTCCCTCTCCCTGAATGGGACTCAATAAAAACAGTACAAATATAAAATAAATAAACTTTTAAAATATAAAATGATTAAAAAATCTATCCTGGATAAAGGCACACACCTCTTCAGGCAGCTGGTTTCACAGGACAGGAGCTACTACTGAGAAGGCATACAGTTCATGGACCCGGGCCTTCAATAAATTCTGGGTAGGGGACAATTAAGCATAGGCCAAAAAGGTCTACCCCTGTCAGAGCTGAAATGTTTTTGGCAAAGTGCACCCATAGTTGAGAGCTATTGTGTTGTGGTGATTAAGAGTACCAGACTAGGACCTGAGAGAACTGTGTTAGAATCCCTGCTCTCCCATGAGTAGTTGGGACCATCATACTCTTTGAGCCTAACATACCTCTCAGGGTTATTTTCAGGATGTAAAAGTGGAAGAGAAGATAACCCACTTTGGGCCCCCATAGGGCAGAAAAGTGGGGTATAAATAGAAGCATGCACCATATTAACTCACCAGTGATACCTATAGAAATACTGTCTTCTCCCTCCCTTTTCTTCGGTCTCTCTCCTCATCTACGTTCCTGAACAAGGTAACATATCTTAAGTTTCAGATTGGAACTTGGCTGTTACTCTCCTGTGACCATTGGTCTAGCTCAATACTGTAACCCAAATTTTATGCCCACTTTATCATAACATTTTTAACAACTTCATCTTGGGTCTTATTTTCTAGGAGCAATACATCCATTTTCTTAATGAGTTTCTCATCAACATACATCAATATCTTATCTATTTCTAATGTTTTATCATAATAGCCTTTTGCCTTATCTTTGCTGTATCTTGATTCAATTTGAATTTTTTGCCACCATGTTAATGTTTCTATTGATTTCAATTCGTTTCTGCTATTCAATAAGTCTTCATATCTTAGAATTGTTTCTTCCTGAAGTAAATTAGGATTTGTAAAGGCTTCTAATGGAGCAACCCATTTTGGAGTCTTAGTATAAAAATTATTTTTAAATTCTTCCCATACCTTCAATAAAGAGGTTCTAATAAAATGTTGTTTAAAATATTTATGGGTATCTGCCCTCCCATAGCATATGAAGGCATGCCAACCTAACAAAAGATCACGTCCTTCTATTTTCAAAAGTCTTGTATTTTCTAAGGTAATCCAATATTGTATCCATGTCAATGTCACTGCTCTGTAATAAAGCAACCAAACTGAAAACGCAAAGCCAGCTCTCTCTTTGTCATCTTGTAATGCTTTAAGCTTTATTCTTGTTTTTTTACCTTGCCAAATAAATTGTATCATCATTTTATCAATTTTTAAAAAAATATTTTTGGTTTTGAAGAACAGGTATTGTTTGAAATAGAAAGATCAATTTTGGCAATATATTCATTTTAATAGTGGCAATTCTTCCCATTAAAGATATTTGGAGATTTTTCCATTTTTCCAAGTCTTTCTTAATTTCTTCCATCAGTTCCATGTAATTATTTTCCATCAAAGAACTACATCTATTTGCTAATGTTTATTCCTAAATACTTAAATCTTCTTTTGAATTTCTAAACCTGCTATTTCTTGCAGCTTGAGGTTTAGTCATGTTTTTAATAAGCATTTTTGTTTTTTTTACAATTAACTTTAAGTTCTACCACCTCTCCATATTCTTGCAAAGATCTTATCAATTGTTTTATAGAACTTGATGTATTCTCTAAAATGAATACTAAGTCATTTGCAAATGCTTGAAGCTTATATTCTTCCCCTCTTAGTATGAGACATTCAATGTGCACATCCACTCTGATCACATCATTTAACACTTCAAGATCAAAAATGAACAATAAAGGTGAAAGGGGACATCCTTGTCTAGTTTTTTTATGTATCTCGATATTTCATGATAAATCTCCATTGATAAGAACCTTGGCTTGTTGTTTAATATAAACTGCTTTGATCATTTTATAAAATTCTGTATCAACTTGAGAATTTAAAAGTAGTTCAAACATAAAATTTCAGCTAACATTATCAAAGGCTTTTTCTGCATCTAGAAAAATTAAAACCATTTGTTTTTCTGGGTGGGCTTCATAGTATTCTAGAACATTCAATATTATTCTCACATTGTTTCTCAGTTGTCTTTTGGGAAGAAAGCCTGCTTGATCTTTATGGATCACTTGAGAAAGAAATCTTTTCATTCTTGCAGGTAAAATAGAAACTTAAATTTTATAATCCACATTTAACAGGGAAATTGGTCTGTATGCTGATTCTCTAATCATCCATCCTCTGGCAAAGGCTTTGAATGCATCCCATACAGTCTTTATGGAAATTTCTGGTTAAATATTTTGTTCAAAAAAATTTGAAATTCTTTTTTGGATTCTCTTACAAACTTTTCATTCTTTAAAATAGAAGTATTCAGTGACCATCTATTTCTTTTAGGGGTATCTTGTATTTCAAGGGTGATTGGGTTGTGATCAGCAAAGGTTGCTGGTAGCATTTCCACTTCTAATATGTCATTTGTCATTGTGGTAGAAATTCAGCACATATCTATTCTTGACCAGGACTTATGCCTTACTGAATAAAAGGTATAATCTTTTTTTGTGGGTTTCTCACTTTCTAGGCATCCACACAGTTGTTTTTTTCTGCTAATTGAAGGAATGTTGAGGGAAGCTCATTTCCTTGTTTCCATTTTCCAGTAGAAGTTTTCCTGCCTGAGGTTCTATCAAAGACAGCATTATAGTCTCCAATCATACACATTTCATCAAAGTCTTTGTTATATAGTGGGTTAGACGCATAATGAAACCACAGACAACGATGTAGTGATCAGCATGGTTCGCTATTATACAACACAAGACAAAGGTACCTGGCCAGGAGGCCAACTATATACACGTGCCAGGGGACACCCCCTGGTGCCATTGGCGGGTTTGAATTCCCGCCGCCTTTCCCATTAGTTCCCCTACGCTGGAGCCAGGAGCCCCAGTCCCATTGTTCACAGGACCTCAAGCTCAGGGTCCTTCGCTGATGACCCGTAGTGGTCTGTGGACACAACACCCCTCCCCCATAGTTCTGACCCTGCCTAGGTGACATAGTACTTCAGGTATGCGGGGGCTCTGCGTTCCCTAGTGGATCGCCACGGAGTGGGTGTTGGGGTTTCTCCACAGGCCGGTCGTGGGTGTGTGGTGGGGCCAGCCGCTTCGCTTCTATCCTCTAGGGACGAGTGCACCGTCGTGCCCTCGGCTGCCGAGACCTCTGGCGGTGAGGTCTGCCAATCGCTGGGGCCCACTTCCCTGAGGTCCCATTCCGCTTCGGGTTCTCCCCGGGCTTCTCGTGGGGCCTGGTCCACCTCCCCTTGGTCCCCCGGATCTCCTACCATAGGAAGTAGGCGCTGCCTCATCTGGTCCACATGGCGCCGCAGGACCTGCCCGTCCATTGTTGACACCTCATAGGAGACGGGGCCGGTGGGCCGGATCACCTTCCTGCTAGCCATTCTGGGCCTCGGCCGTAGTTCCTTGCGAACACCAGGTCCTCTGGGAAGAAGGCCCGGGGCGCCTCCCGGTCCTCGACCATGTTGCGTGCTGTTGGGGCCCTGTCAGGGTGCAGGCAGTCGAGTAGGATCGCGGGTCTCCAGCCCATCAGGAGCTCTGCAGGGCAGTGGCCTCTCATGGGGTTGGGTGTGGTCTGGTTTGCTAGGAGGAAATGAGCAATGTGAGCCTCCCAGTCTCCGTCCGTCAGACGGCTCAGCGCTTCCTTTGCCATACAGACCATCCACTCAGCCTGGCCATTCGTTGCGGGGTGGAAAGGCGCCAACCTGATGTGCCGGATCAGGTTATCCCTCAGGAAACATTGGAACTCCTCGGACGTGAACACTGGCCCGTTGTCCAAGACAATCGTGTCAGGCAACCCATGCGTGGCAAAGATTTTCCGGAGGGCCCGGATGGCAGCACTCACAGAGGTGGTGGAGACAGGACTCACCTATAGCCACTTCGAGTACGCATCCACAGTTACCAGGAACGTCAGTCTGCGGAAAGGGCTGGCAAAGTCGATGTGGAGCCGGGACCACAGTGAACTTGTCACCTCCCAGGACTGCGTAGGTGCGCTTGGTGGGCTTGGCCGGACTTCTTGGCAGGTCTGGCAACGCTTCACCCAGGCCTCTATTTCTCCATCCATTCCCGGCCACCAGACGTAGCTCCGGGTGAGGGCCTTCATTTGCACGATGCCCGGGTGTGCCTTGTGCAGAGCCTGAAGGACTCAGTGTCAGAGCGCGCTGGGGACTACCACCTGGTCCCCCCACAGGAGGCAGCCCTTGTGTGCCAACAGTTCCTCGCGCCATGTTGTGAATGCGCTGAACTCCAGGCCTGCTGGGGCCGTAGGCCACCCCCTCACCACCCAGCTGAGAACCCGGGAGAGAATGGGGTCACGGGTGGAGCAGCGAGCGACGTCTGCAGCATGGAGGGGGACGTCCGGGAGATTCTCCAACTGCAAAACGTGATGGGCCAGAGCCGGGTCCTCCCCCTCGTCTGGCAGGGGAAGGTGGCTCAGCGCATCCGTGTGGCCCAATGCCTTGCCGGGCCAGTGTTGCAGGGTGAAATTGTAGCCCGCCAGGAAGATGGACCACCGCAAGACCCAGGGGGAAAGTACCTGGGGGGTCCGGCAATCCACCGCGAAAAGGCCTAGCAGTGGCCAGTGGTCCGTCACGATGGTGAAGAGACGACCGTAGACAAAGTCATGGAACTTCTTCACCCCAGCCACGACAGCCAGTCCCTTGTGGTCTATCTGGGCATAGTTCCGCTCAGCCGCAGATAGGGTCTGCGAGTAGTACGCAACCGGGACCTCCCGGCCGTCCGGGAGACGGTGCGCCAGCATGACTCCCACCCCGTATGGAGATGCATCACAAGCCAGGACCATGGGCAGGGACTCGTCGAAGTGTGACAGGACTGAGTTCGAGATGAGCAGGGCCTTGACGGTCCGGAACGCGGTGGCCTGATGTGGGCCCCAGACCCAGGGTGCCTTCTTGTTGAGCAACCTGTGGAGGGGCTCAGCTACCGTCGCCTTGTGGGGGAGAAAGGCGTGGTAAAAATTCAAAAGTCAGAGAAAAGCCTGGAGCTCGGCTTTGGAGGTCGGAGGCGGCACTTCCACAATGGCCTTCACCTTGTCCTGGGCCGGGTGGAGTCCATCCGTATTCACTGTGAAACCCAAGAAATCGACGGACGATACCCCGAGCTGGCACTTTTCACGCTTGACTTTGAGGCCGGCGTCCTGGAAATGGCTGAGGACCATGTGGAGGCAGGAGGCGTACTCGTCAGAAGTGGCAGCAGTGATCATCACATCATCGAAGAATGGTGTGACGCTGGGAATCCCTTTGAGGAGAGAGTCCATAAGTTGCTGGAATATCCTGGGTGCCACGCTCACCCCGAATTGCAGGCAATTGACCCTGAAGGCCCCCCCGGTGTGTTACAACTGTTTGGGCCTCTGCTGTCGGCCCATCTACAGGCAGTTGCTGGTAAGCTTGGGCCAGATCTAGTTTGCCGAAGATCTTGGCCCCTGCCAAGGTGGACAGAACGTGGCTCACCACCGGAACCAGGTAGGAATGGTCCTGCAATGCCCGATTGATCGTACATTTATAATCTGCGCAGATGCAGACGTCCCCATTTGTTTTAATTGGGGTCACGATCGGGGTTTCCCACGCTGCATGGGAGACCAGCTCCAGGACCCCTTGAGCCACCAGGCAGTCCAGTTCCACGTCAATTTTGGGTTTTAGGGCAAACAGAACAGACCTGGCCCGCATGCGGATAGGGCCACTGTGGGGTCAAGTTGTAGCAAGACCGGGGGGCCTGTGTATCGGCCCAGGGACCTGTCAAAGACAGATGGGAACTTGTGGCACACCTCCTGGAAGTCGCGGGTTGCGCATTGCTGGACCCCCTCAATCGCGATTCCCAGGAGGCTGACTAGGTCCCCCTCGACTACAATCAAGTCCAAGTGGCCCTTCAAACCACAGTACTGCACCCTGAAACTCCTGACCCCCTTCACTGGCACTCAGTTTCTTTGAAAGTCCATGAGCGTCACGGGTGATGGCCGCAAGCGGGGGCCCCCCTTTGGGCAAATCTGCTTTAGTGTGGCCTCCGAAATGATGGAACATGTGGAGCCTGAATCAAGTTCCATTTGTAAGGGGACCCCCTCTGCTTTGACCCGGACGTATATTTTTGGGGTAGAGGCCTGACTGGGGAGTTTCAGTACCTGTGCTTGGGCTGCTGGGGCGTTGGTAAGTAGGTAGAGGTCCTCCTCCGGGGCCGCGCAGTCCTCAAAGTGCGCCTCAGTCCTGCAGCAGGGCGGTTTTTGCACTGCACGGAATTGCTTGGAGCGACAAACCCTTGCGATGTGGCCCGTGCGGCCACAGTCCCGACATGTGGCGTCCCTGAACCGGCACGATTTCCTCTCGTGCTGACCTCCGCAGCTGGCACACTCCTGCACCGATGAGCTGGGTTGCTTGCGTGCGGAGCTGGCGGGCGGTGCTGGCGCGTGATGCTGTGCTAGCATGCGGTGCACCTTGGGGTCGACGAGGTCACTGTTTCCGGGGGAGGCCACATGGTGAGTAGTGGTGGTGGTTGGGTGTGACCTCTCCCATGTGGTGGTGGTGGCTAAAGTTGAGGCAATGGTCACCTTCTCGCCCTCCATTATTCGGCACCGGAGTTTCTCCTCCCTGAGGCCCGTGACAAATTGGTCACGGAGAGCCATATCCAAGTATGCTCCGAAGGTGCAGTCGGGTGCCAGGCGGCGGAGCTCCCCGAGGAACTCCGCGGCAGTTTCTTTGCCCTGCTGGTTCCGATGCTGGAAGACCACGTGGCAGGTCATCTCCGACGGCTTCAGGGAATAGTAGTTCTGCACGGCCTTAACAATCTCATCGACCATGAACTCCTCCTCCTTCTTGGGAGAGAGCAGGTATTGGGCCAGTTCTACGATCACGGGGCTGCAAGAGCAGAGAAGCAGTCCTCTCTTTCGGTCTTCATCTGTGATCTGATAGAATACGAAGGCTTGCTGCAAACCCGTAACCCAGGCTCCCCATCGCTGGGGCTGGAAGACGTCGAAAGGCAGCAGCAGCCTGGATCTTGGAGCGATGGCCATTGTGCTAGTCGGCGGCTGCGACACGGCTCTGGATTCACCCTCTGCGGTGCTCATGGATGACGCACATGGAGCGGTGGAGCGAGTCTTTGGTAGCATTGTCCGATAGCTGGCTTGAGCGCTCAACAGGATCCCATCCTCGTCGCCATTGTTGTATAGTGGGTTAGACGCATAATGAAACCACAGACAACGATGTAGTGATCAGCATGGTTCACTATTATACAACATGAGACAAAGGTATCTGGCCAGGAGGCCCTGGTGCCATTGGTGGGTTTGAATTCCTGCCGCCGTTCCCATTGGTTCCCCTACGCTGGAGCCAGGAGCCCTAGTCCCATTGTTCACAGGACCTCAAGCTCAGACTCCTTCGCTGATGGCCCGTAGTGGTCTGCGGACACAACAGTCTTGTTTAGAGATCAGTTCCTGTAGGGTTTTGTAAAATTTCTCCAGATGTTGATTTGGTGCATAAATATTTATAATGAGAGTCTTTCCCCCTTGTCTTTATATTTATAGCAATAAAATCTGTCCATCTTCTGAGGCATAGATAATTTCTGGGTGCAGGTGTTCTTTTATGTAGGCCACAATATCTCTTTTCTTCTTCTCCTTATCTGAAGAAAGGAAAACTTTCCCAAATTTCTTAACTTGCAGATATTTTTGATCTGCAGCTTTAATGTGAGTCTCTTGCAGACAAATAATGTCTAATTGCATTTTTTTTCAATTGTTGAAACACCTGTCTTCTTTCTTGCGGTGCATTTAGTCCATTCACATTTATTGAAATTATCTTTATCTTCCTTCTATCCATCTTGTGGTTGAGTCTGTGATTCCATGTCTTGTTTATCTCTTAATTGTCTCCTTGTGCGTATCTGAGATGTTGTGGTCTTTGGAGCTTTTTTTGATGCTGTTAGTTTCTTAATTGTAGTTGAGGCTGTTGAGGTTGTTCCTGAAGTGCCTTGGGGATCCTGATCTTCTTCTTCTTCTGTAGCTTCTGAGTTTTCTTCTTCAGTTTGGAGGTCTGCTCCATGTGTCTTGAGAAAATTCTCTGCCTTTAAAGTTAAGTTAATTCTGAATCTTTTGCCTTTATAAGTAAAGAATAAACCTTCTGGAAGTAACCATCTGTATGGAATCTCATTTCTTCTCAATGTTTCTGTAAGATCCATATATTCTTTCTTTTTTTCTCTGACTCTCCAAGGAATTTCTTTTAAAATCTTTATTTCTGTGTTTTCTATATATAAAGGCATTTCATTCGATGATTTGAGAATTTCATCTCTTAAGATTCTCTTGTGCGATCTCACATATACTTCTCTGGGAAGCTGATTTCTTCTGGCATATGCTGAGTTCATTCTAAAAGCAATATCAATAGCATCCAAAACTTTCTCTGTTTTTTCTGTCTTCATATAGTTCGCCAAAATGCATGCCATCTTTCTCCTTATGTCTTCCTCTTTCTCTTCTGGAATATTTTGAAATCTTAATGCTGCTTTATCTAATTCAAGTCTCATAAGATCTTGTTCCAATGCAGTTTGTTTGGAGTCCATTGCCTGTACTTTATTATTTGCTTCTTCTACCTTACCTTCCAGTTTAGAAGGGTTTTTTTTATTCAATTCAGCAATCTTCTGGTTATTCTCTAACAATTGTTTCTGCAGCTCCTCCATTTTATTTGACAGTTGCTGGGACATATCTTTCATTGTGTCTTTCATTGGGTCAACTGCTTCTGCAATTGCAGCTTTTATAGAAGTTGAGACTGTGTCCTGAATCAATATTTGCAAATCCTTCATTGTGGCCTGTGGTAGGCTAGAAACAACTGATTTTATTACATCTGGTGAACTAGAGGATTGTAGTTTAGGAAGGGGCCTATTTGTGTCTCCCATTTTTACATAGGCTTATACAACAGGCCCCGAGAATCTTCACAATATTACAACAGATTAATTTTTTTCACGCTTCTATCTCCAGAATATAGCTTCTTATTTATAAAACAACCTTATTGTTAACACAATACTGATAAAATATTTCAAAGCCTCATAGATCTCTCAATTTTATCAGCTATAGTCCAAACATACACCACAAAAATGTGACACGGTATAACAGTTTTGTTGTGAGAGAAAATTTCTTGGCAGATTCTTCTTTCTCCTCCTTATATGGAAAGGACAAAAAAAAGATGTCAAGGGAAAACAAGTGGAGGAGAAAGGGCTCCAATAATTGTAATCCATATATTGAAATATTAAAATGAAGAGAAAAAAAGCCAAAGCCAGTTGCCATGTGTATTAATCTTTATCTGGCGCAGAAGTTTCTTAATTGTAATTCCAAAGGGGAGAGTTTAAAATCCAAGATATATATATATACTAGGGAGCAAAGCCCGTTGTGGTGGAAGACAACGGGCCCTAGAAAGGGAGGGAGGGAGGGTGGGAGAGAGGGTTGGAGGAAGGAAGGAAGGAAGGAAGGAAGGAAGGAAGGGAGGAAGGAAGGAAGGAAGGGGGAAGTGAAAGAAAGGAGAGAGGAAGAAAGGAAAAGGGGGAAAGGAAGGGAAGAGGGGTGGAAAAGGGCTTCTCTGGGCCTACTGCCCCCATAGAAGGCCCAGGGGATGGTGTGAGGGGGCAGAAATGGCTTTTCTGGGCTTACTGCCCCCACAGAAGGCCCAGGGGATGGCGTGTGGGGGACAGAAAAGGGCTTCTCTGGGCCTACTGCCCCCACAGAAGGCCCAGGGGATGGTGTAGGGGGGCAGAAAAGGGCTTCTCTGGGCCTAGTCCCCTCGTAGAAGGCCCAGGGGATGGGGTGTGGGGGACGGAAAAGGGCTTCTCTAGGCCTAGTCCCCTCATAGAAGGCCCAGGGGATGAGGTGTGGGGGATGGAAAAGGCCTTCTCTGGGCCTAGTCCCCTCATAGAAGGCCCAGGGGATGGGGTGTGGGGGACGGAAAAGGCCTTCTCTGGGCCTAGTCCCCTCATAGAAGGCCCAGGGGATGGGTTGTGGGGGACGGAAAAGGCCTTCTCGGGGCCTAGTCCCCTCATAGAAGGCCCAGGGGATGGGATGTGGGGGACGGAAAAGGCCTTCTCTGGGTCTAGTCCCCTCATAGAAGGCCCAGGGGATGGCATGTGGGGGACGGAAAATGGCTTCTCTGGGCCTAGTCCCCTCATAGAAGGCCCAGGGGATGGGGTGTGGGGGACGGAAAAGGCCTTCTCTGGGCCTAATCCCCTCATAGAAGGCCCAGGGGATGGCGTGTGGGGGACGGAAAAGGCCTTCTCAGGGCCTAGTCCCCTCATAGAAGGCCCAGGGGATGGTGTGGGGGGCAGAAAAGGGCTTCTCTCACTTGCCTCAGCCTTGAGGGCCTGTCCCTACGCTAACACTCCAGACGGTCCTCTCCTGTTGGAGGACTGGAGCAGACTGAGCTGAAAACCCTGACTGGGGCTGACGTGGGCGGGACTTTGCGAAGCAGCCAGTCAGCCCTGGCCAGTGTCTTCTGACTGCCAGTTCTTCAGCCAAATCAATTATGGCAAGCATAGAATGTGGTGAAACCAAAATTCAAATATTAATAAGGACAGGATATATATATATATATATATATATATATATATATATATATATACACACACACACATATATATATACATATTTTTAATAGAAAGAGGACAAAGTCTTCAAGTTCCACCCATGAAGGAAGAATAAAATGGGGTCCAAGATTTATAGAAAGGAAAATACTGTAATCCATTTATTCAAAAAAGAAAGTTATGTAAGAAGACATCTGGATCTTTAGCCCTCAAGAGTGTAGCATAGCCGTGCTTCTCATATCTATTGCTAGCTGCAAAAAGGAAAGGGTGGGGGATGAAATCCTCCTACACCCGATCTTCAACTGTGTCTCTTTAAACTTTTAAAGGGCTTAAATGTTAGAAGGGGGATCTGGATTTTTGCTTAAACAGTTATGGTGATCTTCTTTAAGGATTATTAGGCAGGATTTCTAGAGCCCCCCCAGATGGGAAGTGACAGCTGGGTGCTCATGGCTGCCAAGAGCACACTTCAGACACTTTTTGCTGGGGACAATCCAGATCTAAAACCCATGTGCTGCTGCAGAACGGGGAGCCCAGATCAAGTCCCTTGCTCTGCATTTCCCTCCAGGGAGTGCAGTGAAGTTCAGGAGGCCCCGATACTTCACTGAAGGTTCAAAGCCGACGGTACCCGAGGAGTGAGTCCTGGTGCTGTCCATCTCACCGAGCTGTTTCGTATAACGAAAATATGTATAAGATGTTTTATAGATGGTATATTACGCCTGATAAATTGACTAGGTTTGACCCTAAATGCTCAAATGTATGTTGGAAATGTCAAAATAATGGTGGATCCTTTTACCATATGTGGTGGTTATGTGATAAAGTAAAAAAAAACAAAAAACTGGGCTTGGCTTCACAAAATTTTACAAAAAATCTTAAAATCTTCTGTACCTTTTGTCCCAGAAATATTTTTGTTGAATATCTTACCTGGAAATTGTAAAATAAAATTATTCATATCTTATATTGTACTTGACTACAATTGCCAGAAGTCTTTATCGGAGAAGAACAGAAATACCTTCAAGAGAAGAAATTCTAACATCATTTTGGAAACAGTGGAAATGGACAAACTAACTCTAATTTTGAAAGGTCAACCAAAAACATTCGAAAATACATGGTCAAGATTTTATAAGTGGTTTGAAGACTATACTAAGCAAGCAATATAGACATTAAAAACTTGTTAAGGACATATAAAGTACAAACTTGATACATTTGCAAGTGATATATAAATGTATGATAAATTAGGCATGAGTTTGTCAAAGAAGGAATTGAAAGAAATTTTCCCCCTTGTATGTTTGTTTTGTCTTAAAAATAAAAAAAAAAATGGAGGAAAAAGATTTTGGCTGTTACTCTGAATTTGTCATTTGAGAATGTTGTGCCTTGTCCCTTTTCATTACATATCTGGAATTTTTTGCAATTATACAGAATGTATGCTTTTTTTTTTTTGCCTTCTCTTAGGATCATAGAATCATAGAATGTTAGAGTTGGAAGGGACCTTGCAGGCCATCTAGTCCAACCCCCTGCACTCTGCAGGAACACAGCCGAAACCCCTACATACCTACAACATACCCAAAAGATGGTTGTCCAGTCTCCTCTTGAAAACGTCCAGCAAAGGAGCATCCACTACCTCCCGAGGCAGTCTGTTCCACTGCTCAACCACTCTTACAGTCAGGAAGTTTCTCCTGATATTAAGCCGGTAACGACTCCCTTGTAATTTCCCCCCATTAGATCTAGTCTTGCAATCCGGAGCAAGAGAGAATAGATGCACTCCATCTTCTACATGACAGCCCTTCAAATACTTGAAGACTGCAATCATGTCCCCTCTAAACCTTCTCTTTCCCAGGCTAAACATACCCAACTCCCTCAGCCTTTCCTCATAAGACTTGGACTCCAACCCTCTCACCATCCTGGTCGCCCTCCTCTGGACCCGCTCGAGTTTGTCAACATCCTTCCGAAAATGTGGTGCCCAAAACTGGACACAGTACTCCAGGTGGGGCCTGACCATAGCAGAATACAGCGGAACTACCACCTCCCGTGATCTGGACACAATGCTTCTGCTAATGCATCCTAAGATTGCATTAGCTTTCTTCACAGCCGCATCACACTGCAGGCTCATGTTTAGCTTGTGATCAACCATAACACCTAGATCCCTTTCACATGTGCTGCTGTCAAGCCAAGTCCCTCCCATTCTATATCTGTGTCTTTGATTTTTTGTACCTAAGTGTAGGACTTTGCACTTATTTCTATTCAAATTCATTTTATTTGTCTCAGCCCACTGTTCCAGCCTATCAATATCCTTCTAAATCCTGACTCTGTCTTTTTCAGAATTAGCAATCCCACCCAGCTTCGTGTCATCTGCAAATTTGATAAGCATCCCCTCTATGTCTTCATCCAGGTCATTTATAAAAACATTGAATAACACCAGGCCTAGGACTGAGCCCTGTGGTACTCCACTCGAGACTTCCCTCCATGTAGATGCAGAGCCATTTACGAGCACTCGTTGGGTACGATTTTTCTTCTGTTAAACAAAAGCATCCAGCAACAAACTGGTACTTCCTTCTACACTTGAGAAATCCAGAGAGATTTAGGTCAGAGAAACTGTTAGAAGGGAAAGAGATGCAGGAGCAGAATTATCAATACATCATACAACAGCACAAATCAGGAATACAGAGAAGTTGGAGCTCAACATTCTAATGTCTTTTTTGTCTTGCAAGTGTGTAATATCTTTCTGTCTTGGAGGTTTTATCTTTTTGTATATGCAAAAACAATTTATCAAAGTACAATAAAAATGCAAAGAGGGGAATGGTTCACAGCTTATATCTGTTTTCAGTGTAATTACAGGCACATATTTGTAAATTGAATAGGTCTATTAAAGCTGCACAGACTCACGGCAAGCCTCCATAACCAAGTCATTAAAATAAGCATTGCAACGTTAAAAATGAGAAAAGCCATCAACTGAGAATAAAAATGGGAAAGGAGGAGAGAAGAAAAAATACCAGGAATGTGATTGTCAGAGTACATGGTAATGTACATCTGCAGTCCATTGTGGCTCCATGATAAGTACATCTATGCAAAAGGTAT
Source organism: Gekko gecko (assembly GCA_029375565.1). NCBI lineage: Eukaryota > Metazoa > Chordata > Lepidosauria > Squamata > Gekkonidae > Gekko > Gekko gecko. Next base: position 139,761,992 of record JAPDNY010000005.1, read on the forward strand.
GTTTGCAAACACATCATGCATGCAATTCCAAAGCCATCCTCAAAACACATACCATTCTAAGCCCATTGACTTCAATGGGTTACAAGGATGCAACTCTGCTCAGGAGCAATGCTCCCTCTAAGCCAGTGATGGCGAACCTTTTAGAGACCGAGTGCCCAAACTGCAACCCAAAACCCACTTAAGTATTGCAAAGTGTGGGGGACTTCCAGTAGTGCGAAAGAACACGGCCACCTAAATCCTTTGCTGCACCCTACCCTCCTGCTTTACTACTAATTACAGCGATCCAAATCACAAAATACCCATCATATCTATGGAGAAAGAAGATAAAACAACAGAGCCACAGAATAAATATAGATTCAAGAAAATACAAATGACGCTCACCTCCAAATCTTCAAAAACAAAGCCGGAGCCTCACCTTGCTCTTTCAACTAAAATGGCAGCCAGAATGGTGGAAAACGCTATGGAGCACAACCTGATATCAGCTACAGATCTCTCAACAGGTCTGAATATATTGGAAACCTCAATACTTGAGAAAATATCTCTACTTTTCAAACCAATGTATGAACAAATGGAGTCGCTTCAAAAATCAGTCAATGTAACCAGGAACACAGCAGATAGAGCGTTAAACACCAGCCTCTCTAATAAACAAGAAATACTGCAACTTCAACAAATGGAAGATATCTTGGCAGAAAAAGCTTTAAAATCCGAAATATCGATGAGACAAAATAACCTGAAGATTAGAGGTTGGCCGGAGAAATTAGAAAAGGACAGTAACCTTAATGTTTTACTCTTTGAATGGCTTAAAAATGAAGTTCCTCCTGAGGGAGAACTATCCTGCATCGTCACAAAAGCCTTTCGTGCAGGGCCTTTGAGTTTACTCAAAACTAGGGCGTCTCATGATATCATTGCCCCATTCTTTGATCTCAGATACAGAAAAGAGATTTTAAATGCCTCCAGACAACGAAGACACCTCAATTACAAAGGTCACAAGATCGAGATCTTCCCAGATCTCCCAAAAGAAGCTCTGATGAAGCAGAGAGAAACAGATCACCTCATGCCTCGCAGAAGCGGATATTCATTATGTTTGGGCTACACCTTTAATTCTACAATTCACCTACCAAAGGAAGACCCATCAAATCTCCTCAAAAGAAGAAGGCTTCAGACTGCTGAATGAAATAAATCTCATGACACCTATGGAACTCTCAAAGCACTCTAACAAAAGAAAATTCCGCTCCCCTTCCCCTTCGATTACTGAAGATCTGGTGCTGCAAGAAGCCTCCACTTAGATGTTAATTTAACGGTTTGATATCTTTGAAAGTTTATATGTGTTCTTATCTTCCTACTATGATTCTTTTTTTTAATAGGTTTATTTTTTGAATTTTCTATATATTACACAATATCTTTTGTCTCCTTACTTTACATAACTCAATAAGTTCCCCTCTCCCTCCCTCTACCCCTTGTTTGTTGATCCTTTATTCACAGCCACGGGCACAAAGTCTGAATCTTCCACCGAATGTCCTGTCTTCCTTCCACTGTTATCCACTTTAGATAGGTCTTCCATCTCGCTTTAATTTCTTCAGCTTTATCCTCCCATGTGGTCTTCTGGCGCAATTTCTCGATGATGTCCGACTGCACAAAATCAAACAAATAAGTGTGCCAGGTATCTAAAGTCCATTTGCTCTTATCTTTCCAGCCCAGAGCTATCACTGCCTTGCCTGCTAACACCATAGCTTTGAGTATAGCCTGGGTTTCCTTACTGATTGCCTTATTTCCTAATATACCCATTAACATTAGTTTAAAGTCTACATTCAATGAGATTCTACATATTTTCTTTATAATTTGTATTATTTTTGACCAAAAGACTCTCACCTCTGGACATTCCCACCACATATGGGAGAACCAACCCTTAAATTGTTTACAGTGCCAACACATAGAACTCGATCCCGGAAACATGTTTGCTATCTGCGCTGGTGTTTTATACCATTTTGTGAAAAATTTATGTTCCAGTTCATTAAATTTAATAATTTTGGTTTCTTCTATTCCCTTCATTATTCTATTTGCATCGTTTTCCGATATCTGGCCTTCCTTACACCATGTTTTCTGTAAATATAGTATCGCCTTATCTTCATTGGATAACATTTTCTTGTAAATATATCCTGCTAATCCTTGTTTAAATTTTTGCATCCTATTATGTATTTCTTCAATTGGTTCTTCTGTCCAAATATTTCCTTTTTCATTAACTTCCTTAATCATTCTATAAAGGCCTGTAATTTTTAACCAATATTGCTTGCCTACCTCCTCGATTAATTCCTGTGCTGGTTTTAGAGTGCCTCCTCTAAATAAGTCTCTTAGCCTATAATATCCCTTTGATCTCAGGAGTTTGCACCATTTATTTTCTTCTGTTTCGTTATAGAGGGACTTTAGTGGTGCCCATTTTGAGGTTCTTTTAAGCCATGAGGGCTGCCACTTGTTCCACACTGTTAGTGTTGAATACCTAGGTCCCTTAACTTGTATAAGATCTTTATTTGTCATTTTGGAGAATACCCCAAAACTCCCTGCTGTTATTGATTTCGTTCTCAAAACTCACCCATTTTAATCCCTCTCCATCGCCTATCTCCAGTATCGATTTTATTTGGAAGGCTTCGTAATAGCTAATCAGGTCAGGGACTCCCCATCCCAACTCTGATCTATGGCTATAAATTATCTTTCTCTGTATTCTGCATTTTTTACTACCGAAAATCCATTCCTTAATCACTCTGTTCCATTGGTCTAGTTTTTTGGTACACATTCTTACCTGTATTGTCTGAAAGAGGTATATTAATCTTGGCAGCCAAAACATGTTAACACTTTTTATTCTAGTAGATATATTCATTATTTTATTTTTCCACTTTTTCATATCTTTTTCTATTTTCTTCCAGACCTTGTTATAATTGTTCTCTGCTATTTTATCGGCATTCTTCTGTAGTACAATACCTAAATATCTGAATTTTTTGGTGCCCATTCCAATATTAGTAATCCCATGTATTTGTTCCCTTTCCTCTTTAGTCACATTAAGATACATAATTTCTGATTTAGCCATGTTCACCTTCAGTCCTCAACATTTTTCGAAGTCCTCTAATATAACTTTTATTTCTTTTACTGCCTCTTTGGGGTTTGTCATAGCGATTATGATGTCGTCGGCAAATAAATTGATTTTCATTTCTTCCTTCTTTACCCTTTATCCTTCCACCCTTGCAGAATTTCTTATTCTTTCGGCTAGCTGTTCTATTGCTAGTATAAATAGGAGGGGCGAGAGCGGGCATCCTTGCCAGACTCCTTTTTGAATCTTGAGGGGTTGTGAGTGTTCTTCGTTAACTCTCACCACTGCTGTCCCTTCTCTGTACATTTCTTGGATCACTTTTATATATGGCTCCCCCATCTCGTATTTAGTCATTACCTGCCACAGAAAATCCTGGGAGAGTGTATCGAATGCTTTGTAGACATCTAATTTCAAGAGGCCTAGCTTTTTTTTGTGGCCATGTTGTAATACATTTATAATATTCCTTATGGGGTGGGCTATATTCCTGTCTTTTACAAATCCATATTGGTCCTCCTTTATTATGTTAGGTATGACCTTCTTTAATCTATTTGCCAGTATTTTTGCAAAGATTTTATAATCCTGATTTAGTAAACTAATAGGTCTATATGAGCCCACTTCCTCTGGGTCTTTATGTGGTTTAGGGATTACCACTATTTCTGATTGCCTCCACGAATCTGGGGCTTTTTTCCCTTTCAATATTCCATTAAATACCTCTTGGAGCTCTGGGGCCAATATGTCTGCCATCTCCTTATAGAATTCACTTGTGAAGCCATCTAGGCCTGGGGATTTGCCCTTTTTCAATTCTTTAATTACATCCTTTATCTCCTGTAGTGTTATTTCCTCCCTTAACATAATTTTATCATTTTCTTTAAGTGTTGTTCTTATATCTTCCTCATATATGACTATGTCCTTCTTTTTATACAGCTCTTTGTAAAAGGTCTCGAAGGCTTTTACTATATCTTTTGAGTTGCCAATTCTTTGGCCATTCACTTTCATATTTTCTATCTTTTGCCTTACCTTCCTGTTTTTCAAATAGTTAGCTAACCTTCTGGCCGAATTAATACTATTTCTATGGAAGTCATTTCTTACCATTGCTTCTCTCTTCCATAATGTAACTGAGTCCAACTCATCTAATTGTTTTTTAATTGTTGTTATCTGACTCTGTACTTTTAAATCATGATTGTTGATTTGTTCCTTTTGCAACCTCTCCAGTTCCTGAATTTTAGATTGTCTTTTTAGATAGTGTTCTCTTTTGATGTACTTTTCCTTATTTATGCAGTGTCCCCTTATCACCACCTTTGCGGCATCCCACAGGGTATTAGTTGGGACAGTCCCTCTATTCTCCTCAAAATATAATCTTATCTGCTCCATCATATAGCTCCTATCTTCCTCTTTAGCCATTATTAAATTATTGTACCTCCAAGTTCTACTTTTTGGTTTTTGATTACCTTCTATTTCTATAGTGATTGGTGCATGATCCGATATCCAGATTGGGTGTGTTGTGATTTTTTTTATAGTCAGATTGCTGCTTTTTTCTACAATTATGTAATCTATGCATGATGGGGTTTTGTGCCGGCTGGATACATGGGTGGGTTTTGGCTGCTGTCCTATCAATTCATGTGCTTCCCTCAAGCCCCAATCTCCTATTTTAATTGCCTTATTTTTGGTCAGATCCATGTTCAGATCTCCTGTCATAATTAATTCTCCCTCTGCGAATTGCTTAGTTTTTTTAACTAGCCTGGCTAAAAATTTCTTTTGTCCTTTATTGGGTGAATATATATTTACCAATGTAAATTTCTTCCCCTCTAATCTGAATTTAGCCATCACATATCTCCCTTCCCTTCCCTGTCTGTCTTTCTTTCTAGTACCTCTACTCTAAGTTTCTTATGAGTCATTATTGCCACTCCTCTGGCCTTGGTGTGGCTCCTAGCTTCTGCTAACATCATCCAGGTCGAGTCTTTTAGCAAAGGCTTGTTGTCATTTCTTTTCTTATGTGTTTCCTGTAAACACAGAACATCAGTTTTTTGCTCTCTTGCCAACTTGGTTATCCTATATCTTTTAATTTCTGATGTTAAACCATTGACATTCAGTGATAAAATTTTTATTGTTTTATCCATATCCCACATCAATTAAGGCTTTGACATCTCGTGGCTGTGAAAAATTTGAATGGTTAATTAGTTTACCCTTCCCTCCCCCCCCGTCGTTGAGAGTAAAGGTGGAAAGAAAATCTCTTCCCCTCTCTCCACTGCATGGGGTGCACACATCCCCCCTACTCCTCCTTCTTGATACTGTAAAGAATGATAATACTATTAATAGTCATTAGCTCAATCAATAAAGGTATACTTCCCTTAATTGGTTACCGGGAGCTGGTCCTGAGGTGTTTCCCTCCTCTCTCTGAAGTTCCTTCGTCACCATCTTCAGGAACCCCCAATTCCTCTTCCATTTCTTGCTCTCCCATATCGTCTGTGTTGATACCTAATTGTTTAAGTAGTTCCTTTGCCTCTGTAGTGTTCCTTGCCATAAGTCACTTTCCTTCCTGAAATATAATTATTGAGGATGGATAGCCCCATGAAAATTTAACATTGTTTGCATAAAGTTTTGGGCAAAGGGGCGCATGAGGTTTTTTTTCCTTAAGGTCTCTTGACAAAAATCTTGTCTCACCCAGACTTTTCTTCCTCTAAAAGTCAGGTCTTTCCTCTTCTTTAGTGCCGTATATATTTGCTGTTGAATTTTCTCTCTGGCAAATTTAATTATTACATCTCTAGGGGCCCCTCCCCTCCCATTCCTTTGTAGTCGATGCACTCTCTCAACATCCTCTGTTTTTATCTCTACTTCATTTGTCTGCATCCACTGTATCAGGGACTCCTCCACTTTATTTACAGAAAATAAGATAAAATAAGGTTAGCTCTCCTGTTTCTGTCTGACAAGTCATTTATTTGGTGGTTCAGAGTGGTTATTTTTTGCTCATTAGCTTCAGCAAGCTCTTTGGCTATTGTAGCTATCTGCTTTATAAAAGCTATTTCTGTGCCTATTTTGCTAATTTCTCCACGTAGTGAGTTTAACTCACCACTAATTTTTTCTTGAAAGGCAAGGACTGTATTTTGGAGTCCTGCAATTTGTTCAGATAGGTCCTTAATTGTCTTCGCCATATCTTTTTTTTTTTAACATATTTTTTTATTAAGTTTCAACAATAAATAGATTTCAGAAACAATACAGACGAAATGCCCTGTGGGGTTGTGGAAATAACAGAAATAACAACAACAATAAGAAACAGCTAGTAATGAGATATATAAAGACGAAATATCAAAAATATTTAAGTGTATTAACAAGTATTTGCGTTTCTGCTCTAGAAGTTAGATTAAAGTAACAATGAACTTGGTCTCTTGTTCAGTCAGAATCAAATTGCATCATGACATATCTCGGCATTGTGAGTGTATTAGTGTTGAGTCAATTATTGATGTAGTATGTTTAGATATGTGGTTTTATATGGTTGCAGATCTGAGGCAAAGAGGTATTCCATGAAAGGTAGCCATTTCTCTGCAAATGTAGAAGGTTTAGGGTAAAGTTCTGAGTGGCGAAGACGATCTGTTATTTTCTCCATAATTAGGTGATCCCACACTTTATTTAGCCAGCATGAACGAGATGGGGCCTTATTAGCTTTCCATCGGGATGCTATTGCTGTTTTAGCAGCCACAATAAGACTCGTGACTAATTCACGATGAATGGGTGGTGAACCTGTTGAATTCCATAAATCTAAAAACAGTAGTGTTGGGTCAAATGAGATGTCACACCTTGTGATTAGTTTGATCTGTACTAGTACATCTTGCCAGAACTGTTGGATATGTATACCCTGCCACCAGCAGTGAGCGAAAGAGCCAATTTCACCACATTTTTTCCAGCAATATGGTGAGTGTGAAGACGTCATTTTTGAGAGTCTTTCTGGTGTGAGATACCAACGTGTAATAATCCTGTGAGTCTGCAGTTTAGTTGAAATGACAGGTGAGGTCAACAATTTGGATTTCCAGATTAGTGACCATTGCTGAGAAGTAATGGATTTGCCACAATCCTGTTGCCATTGCTGTTGATATTTCATTGGCAGGTCATCTTTTTGCTGGATCAAAATGTTGTAGGTTGTGGATATTAAGCCTTTAGTTGTTTCATTCTTAGGATCAATGAGTTTCTCAAACTGGGTCATTGGTTTTTTCATTAATTGGGTGAGTCCCAGGCGTTGTACCATATGATTTAGTTGTAGGTAGAAGAACCACGGGATAGAGTCCTGCAATTTTTGTTCTAATAGCAGTTTAGAAGACAGGCCATTTCTAGTTAAGATGTCATTCAAGCATGTCATGTTTGCTCGTTTCCATCTTTCCTTCATTCCAGTGTCACATCCAGGGAGGAACCAGGATTGAGATAAAAAGGAGGTAAATCTGGAGTATCCTGGAGATAGTAACGGCCAACAGTTTTTTAAAATGGCCATTAGGAACATGTGCTGCTTCACTCCATGAGGATGATTGTCTGATGTGTTCCATATGACCTCTTGGATTGACAGAGGAGCTATTAAAGGTGATAGAATTTTTACCCAGTCTAAGTTGTCACCTTGACGTATCATCTTGATTAAGGGGGTCAGCAGCATTGCTTTGTAGTAAGCAATCAAGTCAGGATAATTTAGGCCTCCCTGAGATGATCTTCTTTGTAGTATTGAAAAACTAGTCCTGGGGCGTTTACCTTGCCAAAGAAAAGAGTTTAATGTCCGCTGCCATTGTTTGATCAGATCTGTTGGAAATTCAACTGGGATTGTTCGAAATAGAAATAGAAGCTTGGGGAGGACAAATGATTTGATGAGGTGCAGCCTGTCTAGATAAGTCAGCTTTATATTTTCCCATTTACGGAGATCTAGTTTGATTTCCGAGAACTTTGCTTGATGATTTCTGGTCTTTAGTTCCTCTAACTTCCAGGGTATTTGAATACCTAGGTACTGAAAGGATTCTTTGGACCATTGATAATTGTGCTGCTCTTTCAGGGTAAGTTCCAAAATTGTTGACAAATTCAGAGGCATAATAATTGATTTAAATGGATTAATCATAAGCCCTGAGATTGCACCAAAATGTTTTAGTGTTTGCTGCAGATGGTTTAGAGATGTTTCTGGGTTGGACAGATAAATCAGCATATCGTCTGCAAATAGACTGAGTTTGAAAGTGTGAGGGCCCACTGTTATCCCATGGATGTTGCTGTTGTTTCTGATTGCAGTTGCTAATGGTTCCAGTGCCAAAGCGAAAAGGATAGGCGACAACGGACATCCTTGCCTGGTGCCTCTCTTAAGCATGATGTTCCTGGATGTCAACCCATTTATCTTGATTTGGGCTGTTGGAGTTTTGTAAATTGAAGAGATGGCTCGAAGAAACATAGGACCAAAACCCATGTGTTGCAGTAGAGCAGTTAGGTAGGATGTTTCTAGGGAATCAAAAGCTTTTTCTATGTCCAGTGATAATAGAATAGATTCCAGTTTTGATTTTTCGCATGAAGAGATTATATTCAATGTTTTGAAGATGTTATCCGTTATATCCCTACCAGGAACAAAACCTGTTTGGTCCTGCTGTATGTAATTTGGTATAAATGAGTTCAATCTTTTGGTTAAGTGCCGTAAAGATTTTATAGTCCTGATTCAGAAGCGAAATAGGACGGTAGGATGCTGGGTTTAAGCTATCTTTTCCAGGTTTTGGAATAGCTATTATGGAGACTGAGTTCCAAGAAGGAGGAATTTGCCCAGTGAGCAGTATATTGTTGCAGGCATCCGCAAGGGGTTTGGCTAATGAGGTGGCAAAACGTTTGTAGAATTCCGGGGGGAATCCATCAGGACCTGCTGATTTGTTGTTTTTCAGATTTTTTATTATCTCTATGACTTCTTGAGGCTCTATTGGTCTTTCAAGAATTTCCCGATGTTCATCTGTAATTTTCTTAATATGTTGATTAGCTGATAAATATTTTTGGGTATCTTCAGGGGAAGGTTCTGTGGAGGAATAGAGAGACTGGTAGATATCGGCAAAGACTTTATTGATTGCTAGAGAGTCTGTGTGAGCTTTCCCTTTTCGGTCTTTAACTGATAGTACGTGCCTTGATAGCTGTTTGTCTTTGACTCGCCAAGAGAGAAGGCGCAGAGTTCTAGGTGAATTTATCCAGTATTTTTGTTTAACATATAGTAGGTTTCTCTGTATCTGCGTACTGTCCAAAAGTTCCAATGTTTTACATTCGGAAATAAGTTTCTGATATATCTTATTGCTCCCCGTTTCTTTATGTTTAGCCTCTAGAAGTCTAATTTTGTTGTGAATTTCCTCCCTTAAGGCTATTTTTTCTTTCTTCATTCTTGAATTTAAAGAGATGTAGTGTCCCCTGATGACTACCTTTAGGGCATCCCAGAGAATGGAAGATGATGTTTCCTCTGTGCGATTTTCTTTTAGATATTGGTCAATTTGTTGGTCTATTTTTCCTACACAATGGTCGTTGAAGAGTAAGGATTTGTTGAGTGACCATGACTTGGTCTGTGGTTGTTTAGATGATGATTGTAGCACACAGTTTACTGCTGCATGATCTGACCATGTAATTGAACCTATGTCTGAGCCTAGAACTTTGTGGGTAGTAGTGTTAGAGACTAATATGAAGTCAATGCATGTATATACAGCATGCCTAGCAGAGTAATAGGTATAATCCTTATCAAGTGGATGAGTATGTCTCCATACATCTGTCAGGTTGTATTGTTGCATTAGTTCCTTCAGTCCTGTTGATTGATTGGATTTTCTATAATCATCTCCCCGGGTATTGGAGTGATCAATTCCTGGATCCACTATTAGGTTGAAATCTCCTCCCAGTATTATTTCACCTTCGTGAAATGAGTCTAAGGCTGTCAAGGTGTCTTTAAGGAATGATAGTTGAGATACGTTGGGTGCATACACCGAAGCTATTGTGACCAGTTGCTTGTTAAGGAGACCCTTAATAAAGATGTAGCGGCCATAAGAATCCGTCAGTGTGGCTTGATGCTGGTAGCAGACTTTATGGGTTAGGAGGATTGCAACTCCTCTGGATTTGGAATTCCCATTAGCATGAAATTGGTATTGGATCCATTTGGCTTTAAGTTCTGGTTGATTCTTAGAATGTAGATGAGTCTCCTGCAGTAGAAGCACTTCTGAGTCAGATTTGGCTAAGTGTGTTAAGACCCTCTTGTGTTTAATTAAATTGTTCAGACCACGAACGTTTTGCGATGTGACCTTCCATGTGGTGTTGGTCATGATCATTTACTATAGGAATAACTCTATGAGTTATGCCGAGTTTATAGACAATGCCAGGAATGAATATGCCTTGGTTCTGAAGAACAAGAGAAAAGAAAGTACTAAGGTAGAAATCTTGCCTCTGAAGTAATCTTTCAATTATGTACTGTCTCTTAATAATTGCTCTATTTGTATCAACAGATGATTACTTTCTAGGTTATTAAATGAGACCTCCTTATGTACAATTAAGGTTTTGTTGGATAATTTGAAAGACAGAGCTTTTGTAATTTTAAATATTAATTAAGCAATTATAGTTATATAATAGATCGTATAGCACACAATGAATTAAAACAAACAAATAAAATATAGCAAGATGTTTACACTATTGATACTTCCAACAATTAAAGATGGACTTAAAAATTGATCTGTAATTTTTTCTGAATCAACAATAAATATGTATATATCAATCACACCTTCAATTAATTATAAGTATTTAACTAATCACACAAGAATTAATTTTAGGACTAGTTAGGATAAATAGCAAAAGATTGTAATTTATGATATGTAAAAATTAATTAATAATTGATATGAATGAATTTATTCGCTCTCACTGGAAAATTTAAAAATAACTACTCCAATTATCAGAAACTGATTCAACCACTTGTATTACATAAACAATTTATTTAATTGCTAAAATTTTAAGACAGAATAAATAATACTAATATGAGTATAAAATCAGCTAGCTCAAGATACAGTTGTATTCACTTGTATGATGTGTCAACCCCAGATAAGGGACCAAAAAATATATAGGTAAAGGAAAGAAAGAAAAGAAAAGAAAGGTGGAAGCAATAACAGTATTTTAACTTCTCAAACGTTTTGTTCTTATTTCTTCTTTGATTAAGGTATAGACTCTCAACAAGTAATGACTAACTAAATAACTACAAACAAAAAATAACAGTCCTGCTTAGCCTGGTGGGTTTAATTCACCCCTCCAAGACTAACAGAGAGTGCTCTGACTACAAAGGACTGCTATATAGAAAGCCGGATGCAAGAACGTTCCCCCTCCCCTCCCCTGAACTTGGTGATTAATGCATGAAACTTTAGAAATTATAGAACAAACGTTTAACTTTGCTATATCTCAACCTAAAATGAAGATTTCATTAAAGATCTAATACAAATTACAAACTGTAAGGCTTAAACTGTGGTTAATAGAGATCTTCACGCTGATCTTGTTAACTAAAACTGAGTTACGTTATGCTACTTGAAATGCCGGTTAGCGTGCTTGTTGTCTTTAAATGGGGATGACGGGTGCTCTCGTTTCCTGGAGTTCCTGCTGGTGTCCATTTGAGGAGTGATGTCTAACAACTGCAGAAGCTTGAGACCGGCGTCGATATTCTTAATAGTATGGAGTTCTTCTTTCACATTCACTTGAAGATTTGTCAGGTTTTGCCATCTATAGGGGATCTTTGCATGCCTTAGTGCTTCAGTGACTTGGTGCAGCTCCCGTCTTTTGTTAAGGACGTCTCTTGGAAGATCAGGAAAGACTTGTATGGGCGACCCATTGTAGGTTAAGGAGCCTTTTGCCCTCGCAATTTCTAGGATTTTCTTCCTTGTACGGAAGTCAGGCACTTCTGCTAGAATGTCTCTGGGTCCCCTAAAGCGCGTCGGTTCTGCCATGCCTATGCGATATGCTGACTGGATTACTGGGGCTACGCCATCTTCTAATTGCATTTCCCACGCTAGCCATTCTGTCAGGAAAATCTGTAGCTCAGTGTTTTTTTCCACTTGTTCATTAAAGCCTCTAAATTTTAAGTGGGTTTTGCGAGCCGAGGTTTCCAGTACAACCACCCGGTCTCGAAGATATTCAGTTTCATTATACACATAATCCACGTCTGCTTTTAAATTGACACTGAGTTCTTGCGCCCGTTCTGCTGTTAAACTAACCTTATTTAAAGAAGCAGAGAGTTCAGCAAATCTTTCATTTAGAGGGGCAATGAGAGCCGACATATTTTCTAGAAGTCTTCGTTCCATTTTTGTAAACATGTTCATTAAAGATTCTTCAGAGGTTGAGCTGCTGGGCGGGAGAGCGTTCATTTCCTCAGTTGCCATTTTGTCGGAGTTGTCAGGGCTCTCCTCAAAAGGTTTGTCGTTTTGTGCCTTCGGGAAGAAGTTTTGTATATTTCTCGCTGCCGAAGTAGATGTAGCAGTTTTAGTAGAATCGTTTTTGCCCATTCTTAATAGGATAGTCAGATTCTAGGTTGTGGATTTTATCTGTTCAGGGGACGGGAAGGACAGAGCTGAGTTTTCACACGTCTGCCTCCATTGACACCCGGAAGTGCCCCCCCCGTCTTTGCCATATCTGATTCAAAGCTTTGGGAGTGGCCTTAAGAATCTCAAGGCTTTCCTTTCTAACACAGCAATAAATTAGTTTCTTACCACTCTGAAGATGTTCTAGCCAGCTGCTTTCTGGTTATCAGCCTCTTATCTGGGTTTGCATAGTATTTACAAACTTTGAGCTATAAATTCTTTAGTTTGAAGGAGGAGCTTGGAGGAAACACAGCCAGCTTGGTTTAATGCATGCGTGCAACCCCCGATCTTCCTACTATGATTCTTAGAGCCATTTATCTAAAGGGTCACTCTGTAGCTCCCAAAGTGCATAGTTTACTAATCGCTGGTGTCTCATTTATGTGCTTCTTAGTTTAATTTTATATGTTATGTTTAAAACTATTCTAATTATGATAGCTGTATATCATGATAAGGATTCCTCAAAGCACCTTAATTAGTCATTTCCCGCCTTTTTGCTAGCAAGACACCAATCATTATTTAAACTTCATGATTTATTGGTAGATAATGCCATGTTAAAATTCATCATTCTGTGATTTACAATGTGATTCTCGTTACTAGTTAACATTTATTTTGTTATGTTTTTTCCCACCATTCCGAATGCGGAGCGGGAAACACTTTTGCAAGTTGTCGGCTCATTATTATTCTACCACTGGGCTTTCTCTATGGTTCTCATTGTGGACTCTATAAGTGATGGTTCATATCTATTTGTTTAAGGGGGGTTGCTCAGGGGAGGATTTTTTTTTGTCCTTTTTATTATTTAAGTACTCTCACGTTACGGTGCTGGGGAAAGGAGATTTAGATCTCACCTCAGCCTTCTGCAAAACATTAGTTGTTGTTTTTTTTGCAGGAGCTTAGAGAGTCTTTTCAGATTTGATAAATAAATACCTATTATACCTACTTTGCATCTACTATATTTAATTAAACATCATAAGTTTTTATTCTTGTATTTGATCCTTGCATTAACTGAAAGAAAGCTATTTATTTTTAATAAAAAAGAAAAATAAACTAAAATAGAACATAATTTTCAAACACAGACAGATTTTACTATTCTTATTATTAATTGGTTATCTCAATAACCAATAGCATCAAAGAATAATACAGAGCTACTACATAATCAATTTTAATCATAATTAATTGGTACACAAATTTTCTGTAATCCACTACATATTATTAATTATAAGAGCTTATAAGTGCTTCTCTATTTTATTACAGCAGAGGGACTCTATTGCCATAAACTATTTATCAATTAAAACATTGAAATTGCCTATTTAGCAAAATTTATAGTGATTTATGGTATAGGATGTAAGTAAATCAACAAGCTGTGAAGTACTTTCCTCTTTAAAACATCCTTTTTATCTCGAGCTTTATCTATCTAAAAGGTATCTACAGAGTTTAATTTTCTAATCTTTATTTTGTTTCTTCTTATCCTTTTGTAACAACTGTTTCGGGATTTGACAATATGCAACCAGCAGTCAAGATATACACTTACAATGTGCGGGGACTGAACAACATCATTAAGCATAAGAGAGTTCAGAGTCAAATTGTAAAATTAAATTCGGACATTGTTTTTCTCCAGGAGACTCACATTAAGGATGATGTAGCACCTCTGTTCAAATCCAAAAAAATCTCACAACAATTCTTAGCTAAAGGCACATCCAAATCCAGGGGCACAGCCATTTTACTATCTAAAGATTTAAACTTCACACACCAGGCAGCACTGGCTAATCCCTAAGGGAGATTTATATTTGTGAAGGGAACCTTAAATAATATGAAGGTCACTCTTGCATCTGTATATGCTCCCAACTCAGAACAAATTACTTTTCTAGAACAAACTTTAAAGAAACTGGATAACTTTCATGAGGGTTAAATCATTATAGGGGGAGACCTCAATATCATTATGGATCACTCTAAAGACAGATCAACTTTCCATCGTGGTCACACTGTTCCAAAACAAAAACTGACCAAATTGGCTGAAACTTTGACCTCTTTTAACTTAACCGACATATGGAGGTATATGCACCCAACTGAATGTGATTATACGTTCTATTCAACATGTCACTGTTCTTACACACGCATAGACTACATTCTAGTGTCTCGACATCTAATCAATTTAGCCCAAAGCTCTATAATAGGATCACAACTGTGGTCAGACCACTGTTGGGTGAATTGTAATCTAGCTTTGAATTGTGACAAACGAAAAACTCCTTCTTGGACTTTAAACAGTTCTTTATTATTAAATGAACAAGTGGTATCCAAAATTAGAGACAATATAAATAATGTCTTCTGAGACAACCCGGTTGGCTCAGTGTCACTGGGATTATTATGGGATGCTTTGAAACCAGTGGTAAGAGGGCATTTGATCTCCACAGCCTCCTATATCGAAAAACAAAAACAAAAATTAAGATTAGAAATCCAAAAGACAATAGATGCTCTGGAAGGTCAACATAAACAGACAGGCAGTTCAAAGATATACAAAAATCTAATGGCAGAACGCAAAAAATTAGAAGTCCTAGAGATGATGCAAATTCAAAAAAATATCTTATATTCAAAACAAAGGGGCTGGGCCTTTACCTCCAAGTCATTAAGACTCTTTTCTAAACGTGTGAAGCAGCAGCAACAATCCCAGTTGATATCAACACTGAAAGACACCCGGGGAGAATCCCATTATGATAGAGCTACCCAGGGGTCTTTTAATAGAAAAAGAGCTGCAGGAGCTCATTAGCATATGGTATGCTAATGAGATATTAGGCTATTAGCATATGCCACACCCCCTGACATCACCGGAAGTGATGTCAGAAGGGGAAGCAAAAGGGGGGGAGGCATCTTCAAAAGCCTCCCCTTCCCTTCCCCAGCTGGCCTGGGTGGGAGCTAAGAGAGAAGGGGTTTAAAGTTTAAACTCCTTCTCACTAGAGTTGGGCCACAGAAGGAGGAAAGAGGGAAGGAAAGAGAGAGAGTAGAGAGAAGGAAAGAAGGAAGGAAAGAGGGAAAGAAAGAGAAGGAAAGAATGAGGGAAACATGGAAAGGAGGAAAAAAGAAGAGAAGAAGGTGAGAAAGAAAGGAAGGAAGGAAGGAAGGGAAGAAAGAAGGAAGGAAGGAAGGAAGGAAGGAAGGAAGGAAGGAAGGAAGGAAGGAAGGAAGAGAAGAGAAGAGAAGAAAGAAGGAAAGAGGAAAAGGAGGGAATGAAAGAAATTCGGCGGCAATTTGGCCTCATTATATCCTATGGGCCATTGAAGTCAATGGTGAAAACATAGGGTATATTCTGGGAGCTGGAGGGGAGGGGGTTTGAGGGAGAGGCTCCAAACTCACAAGGTAGCTAATGGAGCCTCTCCCCAAGATACCCACCAAGTTTCAAGAACGTTGGACCAGGGGGTCCAATTCTATGGGTCCCCAAACAGGTTGCCCCCATTCCCTGCACTGTTCTCTATGGTGGGGAAAAAAGTTACTTTTTCCCACCATAGAGAACAATGGAGGGAATGGGGGCAACCTGTTTGGGGGCTCACTGAATTGGACCCCTGGTCCAATATTCTTGAAACTTGGTGGGTATCTTGGGGAGAGGCTCCAACAGCTACCCTGTGAGTTTGGAGCCTCTCCGCAAACCCTCCCCTCCAGCCCCCAGAATATACCTTATGTTTTCACGATTGACTTCAATGGCCCATAGGATATAATGGAGCTGAAATTGACATTCGGCTGCCTTGAAAGACTCCCCTGGACATCGGCTGGGGGCGGGGCTTGGCTCCTGAGCTCCCGGAGCTGTGCTCCAGTGCGCTCCCCCCCCCCAAAGACCCCTGCAGCTACCATATCTAAACTCTTCTTAGATTTTTATAAAAAAAATATAGCTTGACAAATGTTGCTCACCCAGATTTAGAGAAATTTTTCACATCTCACCCAGTGGTGAAATCTCTTTCAGAGGAACATAAAAACATAATGGAGGCACCAATCACACCCCAAGAGGTTGTGAATTCGATCAAAAGATTAAAATCTTCCAAAGCACCTGGCCCAGATGGATTCATTCCTGAATTTTATAAGCAATTTGCAACATTTTTAGCCCAACCCTTATCTGAGGCTTGTAACCACATTCTTAATACAGGATGCCTCCCACCATCCTGGAATAATGTGGCAATTATTGTTATCCCCAAACAGGGTAAAGACCCATCCCTACCGGCCTCTTACAGGCCCATATCTTTATTCAATACTGATTTTAAGATCTTTATGTCAATTCTGGCTAATCAACTTAATTCATTTGTCACAAATTATGTTAATCAGGATCAGATTGGAATTATGCCCAATCATGATAGTTCTGAAAATATTCATAAAGCTCTTACAATACTGAACTACTGTAAATCCCAAAATGTTGCAGCAACTCTTGTCCCTGGATCTGGAGAAAGCCTTCGATTCGGTGGAAATCCCATATCTTAAAAAGGTGATGCAACAGATGGGCTTTGGAGAGAAATTCTTGACTGCTATAGATGTTATTTATGCTTATCCCAGAGCATATCTAAAAATTAATCACCTTAACTCAGAATCATTTCAGCTAAGGCGGGGTACCTGCCAGGGATGTCCCCTATCCCCACTCCTATTCGCTTTATGCATTGAACCACTAGCTAATTTGATGAGAGGTGACAAAGATGTTAAAGGTATTAATTTACGTGACAAAGAATCCCAAATCTCTTTATTTGCAGACGATATGCTGCTATTCTTATCTCAACCTATTTCTTCTCTAAGCTATATACAAAAACACCTATCGTTCTTTGGCTCTATTTCAGGGCTCAAAGTTAATGGGGCGAAATCCTACCTATTACCAATCAATCTAGATCAGCAAACTTCACTGGCCATCAAAAATTCCTATGAGTATTCTTGGACCAATGATTATTTATCATACCTGGGTATTAAGATACCTAATGAATTTGGTGATGTTTTTAAATTTAATCATATGCTATTAATAAAAGATATTCAATCTGATATGGAGAAATGGCATAAACTAAACATATCTTGGATAGACAGACTAAATATTATCAAATCCTTTGTTCTGTCTAAATTTATCTTTTTATTCCGTGCTGTACCTATCCTGGTCACAACCAACAATTACTCAAATGGCAATCTTTGTTTCTAGACTTTTTCTGGTCATACAAACACCATAGAATTAAATGCAATACATAATACAGGTACTCAGAAAAGGGTGGTGTAGGATTTCCTAAGCTACTAAATTACTATAGAGCCATACACCTTGCACAGGTGTTACATTTATTATTTGCTGGCCCTGACTCTGATCAGACTAAACAATATGAGATATACGCCAGTCCATTTGATATTCGTGAAGTCATATGGCAAAGTCAGACAAGTTTACTCCAATCCTTTACTCTCTGCAATGTTACACATGTGGGATCGAATGAGAACACAGTTGTTACCTCCCATCTCCCATTATCAGACATTCATAAACCAACCTTGGTTGATACCGGGCCTTAATAACCCTACATATAACTACTGGAAGTCGGCCAACATCATCACTCTCAAAGATCTTACAGCAAAAAAAATACTTTTGTCCAAAATACATCTAGAAGCGAAATTACAAAAGACCATTCCTTGGATGCAGTACTTCCAAATTTCGCATATGTGTACACAAATTAAACTGGAATCCATAATGAAAGAACCACTCACAGCTTTTGAATCGGTCATTGCCATTGCCAACATTACACAAAAAGGCCTGATTCATAAAGTGTTAGCCTCTTTGAAAGATAATGAAATACTCTCTTATCAAAACATGTGGCATAAGGCTTGTAATAATACTCTCTCAGTTGAATCTTGGAATCATACATGGAATTCCCCCCCATTCCACTCTAGAATCATGTCTATGAAACTTCAAACACTCAAAATACTATCACACTGGTATCTAACTCCAAGTAAACTAGCTCGTATGAACCCATCATACAATCCAAATACTGGAAAAATTGTAACAATATGGGACACTACATACACTGCTGGATTCTTTGTCCTAAAATATTACCCTTCTGGAATGATGTGCTAGAACAAATCAATTCCCTTGAAAATGTAGAAATTCCTCCTACACCTGAAGGCTTGTTTTCGAACAGTTGGGCTACAGACTGTGGCCCCAGTCACACGGGCCAGAAAACGCGTGGAGGAGGCATGGCAGTTTGCCCCGGAGCTAAATAAGGTGCGGTAGCCCGATCTTACAGGCCACCGGGTTGCCACGCGCCAGCTCCGCTCCACGATCACACCGCGCTGCTGCAGCATGGCAAAACAGCAGCACAGCAGACCACGCAAGTGCGAAGTGCGCATGCGCCATTGGGGGGGGCAGGCTGCTGTCAGTGACTTGTATGTGCGCATGCTCTGTCCAGCGTTGGTGCGCATCCCAGGGAAACTTACAACATCCAGAAACCCCAGGGACATGGGCGGGCGTCGGAAGCTGCGGGATACCGGCGCTCCCATGATCAGACGCCAGCCTTGCCCCGGGGTTTCCAGAAACTAGTACCTCAGACCTACTAGTTTTTTACCCCGCATTTTCAGAGGGAAGCCGCGGGTTGGCCATGGGAGCCCTACGCCTCCCAGATGTGCTCGTATGAACGTGCACGGAAAGTCCGCAGGGCTCCCGTGACTTCAGTGGGGCAAATGCTCCGTGTGGACGGGGCCTGTGTCAGTTTCTCCACTATAGAAAGATTTTCAATACTGCTTTTTGCAGCCAAGATTGTCATTGCCACACACTGGAAAACGACAATGACACCCACTCTTTCTCAACGGCATAAAAACTTGTGGGATTTATACATCATAGCCAAACTCTTGGATAATCTTACGCGATTTGATAAATGCCCTGCTCGTACCAATTTTACATCAGTATGGTTCCCCATACTAGAATATTGAGGTTTTAGTTTAGAAAAAAACAACTCATACATTAACATCTTTTGTCTTAAAAGAAAAACATGAGGTTGGTAATCCAGGGGGAGAAAGAGATAAGTTGCCTCTCTAGCAAATGTAGTTACTGATCACCAGTACACAGGTTTAATAAGCACACTGATTCTGAAGTGTAAAGCACATGGCCATTTGAAAATACAATTTAAGCCAAGGGGTTGTAAAGAAGAAGAACAGAAAACCAACCCAGTGTTTTAAGACAGCCTGGAGATCTCTCTCTCTCTCTCTCTCGCTCTTTCTCTCTCCCTCACCCCCCCCCAGCATTTTAAGACAGCCTGGATCATGATCTTTCTCACAAACACACAGAACCAACCCAGCCTGGAGATCTCTCTCTCTCTCTCTCTTCAAGGTGCCACTGGACTCTTTGCATTGCTATGGGTGTGTGTGAGAGAAACACGCAGATCTGCCATCAGAGACAGCTTTTACCTAAATAAGTCTTGAAGTGATTTCCCACAAGCTGTTGCTTTGCGCTCCCTCTTCCCTTCATCATGTCAATTTCACACCATGTGCTAGGCGGTGGCATTTTGCCTCACAGTTTCACCCAATTCCCCCTGCGTATAATCAATCCTCAAAAAAAAAAAGGATTGAGATGCCGGCGAAATCGGGTGAAGCTGTGGGGCAAAATGCCACTGCCCAGAACATGGTGTGAAATTGGCACGAAGGGAAGAGGGAGCACAAAGCAGCAGCTTGTGGGAAATCACTCCAAGCCTTATTTAGGTAAAAGCTCTCTGTGAGGGCAGATCTGCGTGTTTTCCCCCGTAGCAATGCAAAGAGTCCAGTGGCACCCTTAAGACCAAGGCTTATTTATGTAAAAGCTCTCTCTGAAGGCAGATCTGCATGTACAGTGGGGCAAAGGGAAGAGCGAGTGTGGAGCAGCAGCTTGTGGGAAATCAGTCTTGATTGGTCTTAAAGATGCCACTGTACTCTTTGCATTGCTACCTGGGGGGCACACTTAGCGTGGCCCTGCGAAGACAGGGGGGTCAGGAAGGGCTTTCCCAGGGGGCCGCACTTTAGTGCAGCCCTGCAAAGATGGAGGGGGTTGGGAAGGGCTTCTCAGGGACCCATGCTTTAGCGCAGCCCTGAAAAGATGTGGTAGGTTCGGGGAGGGCTTTCCAGGGGCCCACGCTTTAGCACAGACCTGCGAAGATGGGGTGGGGGTTGGGGAGGGCTTCCCAGGGGACACTGGGACAGGAGATGGGCAGGCAGTGGGCTGGCAGGAAGTGGAGGCACAGAGCAGGGAGGAGGCCCGCCTTATGGGTGCTCTGGTGGCTGGGGTGATGGTGTGTGTGCCCACAGAGAGGGCTCTGCGTGCCCTCTCTGGCATGCATGTCATAGATTCGTCACCACCGCTCTAAGCTGTGGAGTCTTGTGAGCAAAAATTCTACTTTGTGAGCTCCTGGCATTAAAGTTGTGAGTGAGAGATTTGGCTACTGCATAAATTAGTTTGCTCTGGAGCCATCCTTCCTGAGCTAAGACAAAAATGTGTGAGCCAGAGGCTAAAAAACTGTGTGCTAGCTCACCTTAACTCAGCTTAGAGGGAACACTGCTCAAGAGTGCTCTGCTCACCTCTTTAGATCTAAACCAAAAACACACTTGTGTTTATATTGAATGAGGATTGTTGTCAAAACTAAAATTATGAGTGGAATAGGGAACCAGGATACTAGGACAGCATGGTTGCCAACCTCCAGGTGGGAGCCAACAACAACAACAATACAGTCCACAGGTGGGGCCTGGAGAGCTCCTGGAAGTATAAATGATCTCTAAACTACAGAGATCAGTTCCCCTGAAGAAAATGACGTCTTCGGGGCTTCCGGTCAGAGTAAATGGTGAACTGACGCACCTTGTGATCGTGCAGGGTGAACGTTGGCTTCTTCTGACAGTTTGGGCAATTAAATTGCCCAACGCAGCATCCCCCAGGCAGGGGGGTGACAAGCAAGCAACGAGGTCCAAGTGAGAGTTGAGATTGGCGTATATAAGTCTCAAAGGAGGCTTGTTTATGCTTTGATCCCCTCTCAGAAGTGGGCGATTGCAAGATAGCACTAAAGAAGCCAGCTGAGCTGAAGAATCAGCTTAAATTCATCATTTCCCGACTTCTTAAGAAAGAGATTGGAGCCGAAAGCGAAAAGAACCAATGCGAAGTCCCAAAAGGAAATACTTCTTCACCCAAAGAGTGATTAACATATGGAATTCACTGCCACAGGAGGTGGTGGCAGCTACAACCATGGACAGTTTCAAGAGGGAATTAGATAAACATATGGAGCAGAAGTCCATCAGTGGCTATTAGCCACAGGGTATAGATGGGAACTCTCAGTCTGGGGCAGGTGATGCACTCTATTCTTGGTGCTGGAAGGGGCAGCAGTGGGAGGGCTTCTGATGTCCTGGCCCCACTGCTGGACCTCCTGGTGGCACCTGGTATATTTTGGCCACTGTGTGACAGAGTATTGGACTAGATGGGCCATTGGCCTGATTCAACATTGGCTTCTCTTATGTTCTTATGTTCTTAAGATAAACATGCAAGGTAACAAAAACAGTTGGCTTACTGGGATGAAGTTTTAACAAAATTTGAATAAGGCGGTTAAGTGCAAAAGACTTAAATCCAAACAATCGATCTATCGTATAATTAAGAAGAGTTTGTCAAAGCGTTTAATTTGAATAAAACAGACTTTGTTTAACATTCCTGTGGTTAGAAAGATCGAGAGTGAAGTGCAAGACCGAAACCTACAGAAAAGATCACGAGACTAAGGTGTTGCAAAAATCTGTGTCCGGCTAGAACTGTGATTAAGGGCTAGAGTGCTTGCTGGAGGACCGGAAGAGTGGCGGAACAGGAAGCTTCCGGTAGGATGATGTTAATGTGGGACTGGAAACAGGAAGCTTAAAGAGAGCCTACACTAGCCTGAGAAACCATAAAGAAATTGCGCCCACCATTTTGAGGAGGACTAAATTTTAAAATTTAATTTTAACAGAGAAACTGACTTTAAAGGGCAGCAAAAAAAGTCTGACTTAAGAGAAGAACCTGAGGACAGTTGAAGTATACTTTAAAATTTTCAAAGTGGGCCCAAAACAGTGACAAAGAGCTGCTTCGACTGCGAACCCAAGTATGTCAGTGAAGGAAAAGAAAGAATGGCAAGTTGCAATCGAAGCAATGGAGAAGCGGATGATGGAAGCGATTCAAGGTTTATTGAAACAGATAGATCAACAGTTGGAGAAACAAATGGAAAAACAGCTGGAGCAGTTGGAAGAAGTACAAGAAAAAATGTGGCAGCCTTGAAAGAGCTGGTGCTAGCAGAGGTGGCTGGAATTAAAAAAGAAGTGGCAAACACAAATAGTCAAGTTAAAAGTTTGGCAACAAAATCAACTGAACTGGAGCAAAAGATACAAGATATAGATAAAAAAATGGAAACAACTCTACAAGAAAACAGCAAACTAGAGGCAATGATGGAATACAGAGCGATGTTAAATCACCTAAGGTTAAGAGGGATAGAAGAAACGACTGATGAAGATATACATACGGTAGTGATGACAGCTTTGACTGAATATCTAGGGGAAGATAAAGGAGAATTGGATTCTGATTTTGATTTAATTTATAGAGTAAATTCAGCATATGTACAAAGAAAGAAACTGCCAAGAGATGTTATTGTTCAATTCATAACAAGGAAAATGAAAGAGGATATTTTTAAAAAACAATTCACACAACCTTTGGAGATTGATGGCAAAAAGATAATGAGAGAACTCCCAAGAATGATTTTGCAGGACAGAAAGAAATATAAGAAGCTGGTGGACAAATTGAAGCAGTTAAGCATCAGATTCAGATGGGAGATACCACAATGTCTGTCTTTTACCTACAATGCGAAAAGACACACGATTAAGACATTAGGCGATATGCATAGGTTTAAGGCAGAAAATCTGGAGGATTTTGGAGATATTTAAAGACAAGTCATGATAGATTACAAATTGTTATCATGGAATGTAAATGGACTTAATTCACCTTCCAAAAGGAAGTTAGTGAATTATTGGCTACAAAAGCAGAAATCCAATATCATCTGTCTACAAGAAACACATATTAAAAAGCGGGAGAATAAGTATTTGATTAATAAAAAACTGGGAGAAGAATTTTATTCATTGGCAGAGAAAAAAAATAAGGGAGTTGTGATTTACGTAAATAAAGATCTGGATTCAACAGAATTTTTTAGTGATAAAGATGGGAGATATATTGGAGTGGAAATTACAATGCTTCAGAAAAAGACACTGGTAGTTAACTTATATGCGTCTAATGGAGCTAAGGAAAAAATTTTTAAGGACTTGATGAAGGAACTGGACCAAGTGAACTATGATCAGATATTATTGGCAGGTGACTTTAATGGCACTGTAAATAACAAATTGGACAGGAAATCAAAAAAGACTGATGAGAAGATCGGAAAGCTTCCTAATTTTTTTTTTTTTAATTGATGGACCAAGAGAAACTTGAAGACATTTGGAGAAAATGGAATCCCAAAGTTAAAGACTTTACTTTCTATTCTAATCGACATAAATCCTTTTCCAGAATAGATATGATTTGGATGTCAGGTGATATGGCATTAAAAACTCAAAAAGTGGAGATCTTGCCAAAGACTAATTCGAACCATAACCTGGTAATTTGGATGTCAAAAGAGAAAGTGAAACAGTTCCAATGGAGAATCAATGAAGATTTATTGGATAAGACAAAAATAACTGAGATATTGCGTAAGGAAACTCAATAATTTTTTCAAATGAATCTAAATCAAAATGTTAAAATACAGACGATCTGGGATGCATATAAGGCCATGATGAGAGGATTACTTATATCGTTGAATGTGACCGACAAGAAACAGAATATAAAGCAACAAAAGGAGTTGTAAGAAAAAATCCAGCAAAAAGAAAATGAACTGAAGAGGAGACCAGGAAAAAAGAAAATTATTAAAGAAATTCAAATTTTACAAGATCAACTGAACGTGATACTTAATCAGGAACTCTATTGGAACTTAAAGAAACTGCAAGAAAAATCTTTTGAAGGAGCAAATAAACCAGGAAAGTTTTTGGCATGGCAACAGAAAAATCGAAGAGAGAAAAGGTTAATAAGCAAAATAATTGAGGATGGCAAAGAAATTGTGGATATGAATGGACTAAAAAGAGACTTCTTCAAGTATTATGCAAAGTTATTTCAAAAGAAGAATATAGATCCAGAAAAAATCAAAAAATATTTGGACAAGGTAGAAATACCAAAGGTCAAAGCAAAAATTAAGGAAATGTTGAATGGTCCAATCCAAAAAGAAGAAATCTACAATGCGATAGAAGATGCTAAGTTGGGGGAAGCTCCTGGTCCAGATTTTTTTACCGTAAAATTTTATAAAAAATTAAAAGAGGAGTTGACCCCAATCTTGGAACTTTTAGCAAATGAGATACAGGTGACCAAAGCATTACCAGAGACATGGAAAGAGGCCGATATATCACTTATACCAAAGGAAGGACAAGATTTAACAGATGTTAAGAATTACAGACCAATTTCTTTACTCAATAATGACTATAAGCTGTTTGCCAAAATAATTTCAGCAAGATTGAAGAACTATTTGAAAGATGTCATAATGGAAGAACAAGCCGGTTTTTTACCAAATAGACAAATCAGAGACAATTTAAGGACAGTGATAGATGCTATTGAATACTATGACAAACATCCAGAAAAAGAGGTTGCTTTTCTATTTGTAGATGCCGAAAAAGCCTTTGACAATTTAAACTGGGATTTTATGTTTCAAGTGATTGAAAGAATGGACATCGGACAGCCTTTTTTAAATGTGATTAGGGCGATATATTCAGAACAGAATGCATCGCTGAACGTAAACAAGGAGATGATGGAACATTTTAAGGTTCAAAAAGGGACCAGGCAAGGGTGCCGCTATCCCCCTTTTTATTTATTTGGATTTTGGAAGTTTTGCTGGGGAAGGTAAGACAAGATAAGGATATAAGGGGACTAACAATTGGAGGTTTTACCTATAAGTATAGGGCTTTTGTGGATGACATAATGTTTTTGATTGAAGATCCAAAAGATCAAAGAATTTGGAGATTTGGCTGGATTTTATGTGAATAAGAATAAAACAAAGGTGCTTTGTAAGAACATTACAAAAGAAAAACAACTGGAACGGCAAGAAAAAATTCAGTGTGAAGTGGTGAAAAAAACAAAATATTTAGGAATTGAGCTCACAATGAAAAACATAGATCTTTTTAAGAACAATTATGAAAAGACTTGGTGCAAAATTCAACAGGATATAAAAAAGTGGGATACTTTGAATCTGTCACTATTGGGCAGAATTTCAAGATGAATATTTTACCTCGTTTGATGTTTTTACTTCAAACGATTCCAATTGTAAAAGACAGTAAAGTACTGAATTTATGGCAGAAGGAGATCTCAAAATTTGTCTGGGAGGGAGGGCAACCGAGGATCAAAATGAAGATTCTATGCAACGCAAAGGAAAGGGGAGGATCTCAACTCCCCAATCTTAGATTGTATCATGATGCGGTGTGTCTGTCTTGGCTTGAATAATGGATCAACTTGGATAATAGAAAAATGTTAGCGTTGGAAGGACATGATCGTAAGTTTGGATGGCACGCCTATTTATGGTATGAGAAATCCAAAGTGGACAACTTTTTTAAACACCACTTTATAAGAAGATCACTGTTTATGACCTGGATGAGATACAAAAGATTTTTTTTTTGAAGCAAGACCATTATGGATAGTTCCGGCAGAGGTAATTAAACCACTTTCAAGGCACAAAGGAGAAGATTGGATACCTTATAGAAACATTTTGAAGGTAGAGGGGAGTAGTTTCGTGATGAGAGCTAGACAGGATCTGGAATTTGAATATGACTGGTTAAATTACAGACAGATTTATGACTCATTTAAGGCGGATAAAATGAGGTATGGCTTCAGGAAGGAAAATACTGAAATTGAAACTGTATGGGCAGAAAAAGCTAAAAAAGTGATTTCAAAAATTATAAGGTTTTGTTAAAATGGTATACAGAGGATGAGACTGTAAAAGAACAGATGGTGAAATGGACTATAAATATAAATAGAGAAATAGATATGTCATCATGGGAGTGTCTGTGGAAAATTCAATTAAAATTTCAACATGTAAAAGAAAATTGTTATAAAATGATGTATAGATGGTATATGACACCAAAAAAAATGCTAATATGAATGAGAACATGTCTAACAAATGTTGGAAGTGTAAAAAAAAGGAAGGCTCATTTTATCATATGTGGTGGACTTGTGATAAAGCGGTAGCTTATTGGACAGAGAACCATAATGAAATTCAGAAGATCCTGAAGTGTACCTTGAAAAAAGAACCAGAAGTGTTACTTTTATGTCTTAAAATGAAAGAATTTAATGTGACAAAGAGAACATTGTTATGGTATTTGATTACAACTGCAAGAATGACATTTGCTCAATTTTGGAAGCAAGAAAAGATACCGGAAAAATGGGACTGGATAAAGAAGATGCTTTTTATGGTAGAAATGGATAAATTGACAAAGAAGTTTAACGGTAAAGAAGATGAAGAATTCTTAGCAGAATGGAAAGACTTTAAAGACTATTTAGAGCGGAACTGGGATGTAAAAAATAAGTTACTCTGCTTTGATAACTATTAAGATTAGAAGACTAGAAAGTAATGATTATTAGCTAAAATGTTACCTAATACTGAGTCAGAGAAAATGAATAGGTTAGAAACGAAGAATTGAATATTGGACAAGTTTTTATTGTTAGTGAACATTGATTGAAATGATAATAGGGGTGGAGCATCGCTGGAAGCCAGGTGGGGGGAGGGAAGGGATATTAGAAAAGGATGTATCAAAAATATTTTGAAATATGGAACGTGTTAATATATCCTATTAATAAAGTTCTTTAAAAAAAGAAAAGAAAATGACCTCTTCCAGAGGTGGGCTGTTTGGCAATATACCCTGCTGAGATCTTCTCCTCTCCGCAAAGCCTGCCTTCTCCAAGTTCCACCCCCAAATCTCCAGGAATTTCCCAACCCTGAGTTGGCAACACTAGAAGATGGGTTATGGGGCAATTCAAAAGTAAGAGCCCAGCAGGTCAGATGCCAAGATGGGAGCAGATTATATGCTGAGAGTAAAGGCTGCAGAGAAGGCCAAGAGGCTGGATGTGAAGAGTTCAGAAGCTGAGATTGTGGTCCTTTCCACATTTTCCTGCCGCTCCAGATTTTCACTAGTGTTTGAGTCAAGGCAATTTAAGTCCACAGAGAGAGACAGCATTCAAATAACCTGGGGCAACAGCAAGCTGAAACCGGGCTGACCACTGAAGGGAGCGAAGCTCCCGGCGACCCGGCAGCGCCGCTGGTCGCCAGGGGCTGCTTTGCCGCCCTCAGGAAGATGGGCAGCAACAGATTCACAATGTCTAGCATCGTGACGTGGGCGGGGAGCATAGCCGGCTAGGGCAAGCAGCCAGGCTCCGTTCCCGCCCGTTTTCAGTTGCTTTGAAGTGCTTGAGCTAGTAGCAGCTCAGAGCACAGGGAGCAAAGACAGGGCTTCTGCGGAGGGCCTGGGAGGCTCCGTGCTGGCCTGTGAGTCGGGCCTGAGGATTGGGCTGCGGTGCCGGCCGGTGCATCGGGCTGCAGCACCGGCCTTAGCATTTGGCTGTGGCGCCGGCCTCAGCGTTTGGCTGCAGGGACGGCCGGAGCGTCGGGCCATGGGACGGCCGGAGCATCAGGTTGCGACTCCGGCTTCAGCATTTTTGATGCAGCGGCGGCCTGGGTGGCAGCCGCGGCGCCAAGTGGAGCTGCGAGGCCGGCCGGAGCATCAGGTGGTACTGGTGGCCAGGGGAGAAACCTCAGTGGCGGCAGGGGCTGCGGCCTAGGCCTCGGGGGCGGGGCGGTTAGAGCATTTCGGCAACAGCGGAGGCTGGAGCCTCGGGGCAACTGCAGACATGGGCTGTTTAATCTGCATTTTATTTTAAATAGTCGATATATACCCAAGGGCAGCTCTCATGTCCAGAACCCCCCCCTTTTTTTGGGGGGGGTTGTGGGTGCATTAGAGGATGGGGGTGTGGGTGGCTGGAGTTTGTGGCTCCTTAGTGCCACCCCCTCATAAGTTTTTTCCCTACGTATAGCAGCCTGCTCATCGCTTTGCTTGGTCCCCTTTCCTATATCTCTGCATTGGCACCAGGGGAGGGGAGGCTGATAACTATCCCCCCCTCCTCTTCAATGTGGAGGGGAGTTATGGGGCCAGGGCTCATGGCCTTCTGTGTCATTTGCCTCTTTGGTGGCGGCCATTTTGGAGTGGTGCCGTGTAGTGAGTGGTGGCAGCCATTTTGTTGTACAGGGGCCAAGGTTGTGAGGGGCAGCCATTTTATATGGTAATATGCTGGGGGAAGGGAACATGGAAAAACATTTTACCTCTTGTTTTTACATAGAAGTGATGTTGGTTCCAGCCAATTTGGGTGCTCTGGGATTGATTCCAGGCTCCCCCACTTGCAGCTGCTGGATTACCTTGGCAGGCTGTGGTTCTGACGGGGATGTTCTTTAAGGAGCAGTTTGCTGGAGAGCTCTCTCAGCCCTACCTCCTTTGTGGGGAAGGGAAAGGAGCTTGCGGTACACTTTAAGGCTCCATGGATGGGGCAAGGTATACATCACATTTCTTCCTTCCTTCTTCCATTTGCAGTTGCTGGCATGGTTCTTTAAAGAGGATTTATAACGGAACTACTGTATCCAATAACAGCGTTGGGAGCATTGTGGCAAGAGGCGTGTATCAGTGAGAGACCATATGCTTGTCATAAGGATGGTCCCAGGTTTAATCTACAGCAATTATTGAGGGATTTGTGAGGAGTTAGTTGGAATACTATGATGTGAAGGGCCTTTGCCAGGCATAGGAACATAAGGACTGTGATATTTAGCTCTGAAGCAAAGGGATATTTCCAGCTTAGTGGTTAGCAGCCGTGGATTCTGGTCTGGGGAGCCGGATTTGAGTTCCTGTTCTTCCACGTGGAGCCAGCTGGGTGTCCTTGGGTCGGTCACAGTTCTCTCACTGCTGTTCTGTTCAGGGCAGTTCTCTCGGAGCTGTCTCAGCCCTGCCTACCTCATGGGGTGATTTTTGTGGGGAGTAGAGGGGTGAAGATTGTAAACCTCTCTGAGTGAAGAGCGGGGATTAAATCCAGTCCCTTCTGTTTCTTCTCTAGAATACACTAGAAGCTTTTAATGGTATCTAACTAGACTATGATTAGGAACTGAATTTGAGGTAAGGGAGTGCAGTCAAGGGGAACGGCTAATTGAAACTGGGTAGCTCGATCGGGCCTCAGTGTGTGTGGGTGAAATCAAGTGGCATTTGAATGGGAAACACCCAATACTTCTAATGGTTTTCGAACGAATCCTTACCAGCTACATGTGACTTTGACAGTGTGAATGTAAGCTGAGTTGGCGACTTGGGTTAGTTTTTGTCATGTGTCAGGATTCATAATATCTGTTGCAATATGTCATTACTATCTTATGTTTTCTGTTTTTAGCAGGGATACGGTGTGACTTCCAAGCTGACAGTGTGATCTGGGACTCTGACAGCTGGCACATCTTACACGACATTGGGCTGGTTCTAATGAGCATTCCTCACAGGTTTAATAGTGCATTTGTCTTTAAAGGGAGGTCCAGTGAGTGGCCAGGGTCTAGAGGAGTGGCATTGATTATGACGGGCTGTGGGAGGTGCCAGCTGGAATGTGGCGGTGCGGCGACGGCAATAGAAAATGTGGCAGATGGCTTCCAGGAAGGTCCCAGTGGGGCAAGGGTTAAGCAGGACCCATCATTGGATTGGCATGGCTTGGGAGGCCAGACAGCTGTTCTGCCCACGCAATTGGGAGGAATGAAAATACCTCTCGACCTGGCTGCCCAGCCTTATTTGCATCAGGTAAATAGGTGCCACTGGAGTCATCTTCACCTTATGGCGAGTGTGCATATGGCCTGCATGTATGTGCCTATGCCAGATGGTAGGATAGAGCTGATGCACACTTCTGTGTGCTTGTCCTGGTCTTTAGGATAGGGACCCAGTTTCTATTGGGAAATGTGAGGTACTGTGCACTCTTCAGGCTAAGGTTTTTTAAATAATAAATAAATAACTACCAAACAAGCAAACAAAATTAAAGTATACTGGTTTTTAAAGTGACACCACATTGTAAATTAGCAACATCACAATTTTTAATGCCAAACTTACTGGTTGGCTAGGTGGGTTCTTAGTGGTTATTATAGGAGCATTTCATATACCTAGAAGCATTTTCAAATGCCTTATTGGGGCGGTCCCTTGACTTTATAACATTGGGTGCCTACCTGTTCAGGTCTGCTTGCAATAGTTGAAATAGTTCTTTAAGTATGCCAAGGCACTAAGACAATTGATCTAGACCTCCTCCAGTCTTATGTTCACAGTTCGACAATCCAGGGAACCTGGGACTAGATCAGAGAGGCTCTCTTCTGACATAGACTTTGCTGGTGACACTTTCAGTTTCCTATTTTTCCGTGTGCTGGTTGCCAGAAGGTCCGAAGGAAAAGAATCTTGTCTGTTTAATAGAGACTTAATGCATGATAATGCACAGCTTTAGTTTTCATGGCTTGGAGGTAAATGGCATCACTTGATAATTAACATCCCTTTGAAGGGATGAGGCTTCCTTGGCTACACAGGAGTATACATGAGTTAGGTCATGTGATCAGAGCACATATTAGCCCGATGAGAGTTGAGCAGTACCTTGCAGATCATAATGGCTGTGCAAATGCAAACATTGCTGTGTGGATGTAGCTGCGTGGATGTAGTGGAATACTACAGCATTCTAAGACGGTATTGGGCAAAGGGAGCTCTAGAGGACCAGAGTCAGCCTAGTTATCTGACAGTGAAATAAGGCTCAATTTTTGCAACTTGGGGGTGCTGTACTTCAGGGTAGTAAGATGGGTACCGCTTTAAGCATGGGGTTGGAACTTCTCTGATCAGGCACCCCCTTTTTGCAGCAGTTAGCACTCGAGCTTTGGTGCAAGTCATACCTTTCCTGGGGTGAAGTTTGGTATTCCCTCTTCTTGGTTCAGTGCTGCTTCCACTGGAGCTACCCTGGGCTGTGGGTTCCCTTGCTGTGTGGCGGTGTCAGTGGGACCTTGTTCAGATCAAGACTTTGGTTTGGTCACTGCACTCCCATTTGGGGGGTGACGTTGTGGATCAGTGAGCTTGTGGCGGGCTTTTGCCTAGCATTTGAAGAATGGAATTACAATGTTTAAAGTTATTAATGAGGTTTTTCTTTCAGGTGCTGCTGGCCGCGGGGCAAGATGAAGAGTCACTGTCTGCGGCCACAGCATGGCCCTTTGGGTCATCCAACGGGCCAGGAGGACACCCTGGCTGTGAAGGTCCCTTGTGCTATGAGCCGAGACTGACCTGGCAATAATAAGAGCATGGTGCCACAGAGTGCGGATAGTCTGGTTGGCTATTCTGCTTCACCATGGAGGACACGGCCTTGGTGCTGCAAGTGGAGTCTGACCTTGTGATGATAAGAGCAAGGTGGCCTGCAGATAAGCTGGCTGGCTATTCTGCTTTGCCATGAAGGACAAGGACATGGTGCTCAGAATGGAGGCTGACCTTGTAATGATAGGAGCAAGGTAGCCTGGAGTGCAGATAGTCGGGTAGGCTATTCTGCTTCACCATGAATGACAAAAACATGGCGTTATGAGTTGTGGCTGACCTTGTGATGATAGGAGCAAGGTGGCCAGGTGTGCAGATAGTCTGGTAGGCTACTCTGCTTTGCCATGAAGGGCAAGGTCCTGGTATTACATCTGGAGGCTAACTTTGTGATGATAAGAGCAAGGTGGCCCAGAGTGCAGATCCTCTGGACAACTATTCTGACTCACCATGAAGGGCAAGGCCTGGTGTTATAAGTGGAGGCTGGCCTTGCAAGGATGGGAGCAAGGTGGCCTGGTACTGCAGAGAGTGGGGTCTGTTATTCAGCTCTGCCATGTATGGCACAATGGAGGAGACCCTGCAAGGCATACAGCCACCCGCTAGATGAGGAAGGCCATAGAGGGTGGTGGAATTATGGGACCCGTACAGTGCTGATGGGTTACACCTATCTGACAAGGGCAACAGGTTCTTCTGTAGGACTTGCAGCAAGGGATCAGCTCAGCCTTGGCCTTTTTTGTGGGGAGCAAAGACCAAAGCATAGGCTTGGTCTTGGCTGTGGCAGGTTGGTGCGGGCAAGAAACCGGAACCGGTGAGCACCTTACGGCATTTTCCCCATTAGGGAACAGGGGGTCATCAGGAACTGCCTTCGGATTTCTAAGGTCCAGGGTGGGGAACGGTGATCACCTCCTCTGGGAACCTCTTAGGGTATGCTCCTCTCTGCAAGTTGGAAGGCTTCAGGGGTAGGCGCTCCTAGGTGGCGACCAGTTTGCTGGGCTGCTGGTCGCGAGCCCGACCGATGGCTCAAGACCAGAGCTGGGTGACCCGCCCGAGAAAAGGGCAAGGAGGTTGGTCAGCAGAGTGACACCTGCCTTGCCTGTTCCGTGCTCGCTTAGCTGGCCCCTTGCCGCAATGTTATGTTAAATAGTTAATAAAGTGGCCCTTGTTTACTTCCAAACTGTTGTCTGTCTTGTTATTCCGACTAGGGGGGCAAATAATATAATACAGAATGGGGAAGAAAACTGAAATAAAAAGGTTCAACTTGATTTTAGTGCAGAATGGGGGGAAACACCCTGGATTTAAAAAGAATGTTGAATTTGATTTTAGTGCAGAATTGCTTGGAGGACACCATGGTAAACGTGGATTAAAAGGAGAGTGCAGAAACGGCTTATGATGGATGGTACGCCAGAAGCCTAGCTCTCAGAAGAAGCAAGTTTCAGTTAGCAGGAGAGCAGCAGGAACTGAGCACCAGGACCAGCAGTGACAATTGTTAGGGGTCCACATTTCCTGAAGTTCTGTAGCTGATTACTACTCCTGTACAAACCTTAAATCTACTTAACATTGTCAGTCTCAGGTCCTGTGCAAATAAATGTGTATAAACAGGCCATGTCCTCTCCCTTTTCAATTGGTTCTCATGGTTGCTGCTAGTTTGGCTTTGAAAAGTTGCTCTGATCTTGAAGATAATATTGTGCATCTCAGTGGATTGTTTTGCATGAATATGTTTGGGCAGATAGGTATGAATATGCATGCCTTCTATAATTAAATCTCAAGGAAATATGGTTTCATCTGGAAGACTACATAAACTGAAACTCTAGGTCAAATATTATTTTAATCACATTAAACACTTTCAGACACTGATTTAAGTTTAATTACAAGAGCTGCCTGAAACAATATTATTAACACAAGTTACTTTCCGTCATTTGCATATCTTGACCCCAAGTAATAACAGAAAGTTGTCACTGGAATGTAACAGTGCTAATTATATTAATTAGTTTCTATGGAATGGCTCAAGGAAAACAGCAGATTTCCAACAAAGCGTTCCCAGATCAGACTTTTAAAAAACATTTATACACTAGTGAGAGTATTATTGATTGCAACAAAATCCTACGCATATTTAATCATAATTAAATCCCACTTTAGTTTCATGAGGCTTTGTCCCAAGAAATTGCATAAGACTGTAGCAATAGATACTTCTATTTACTATCAGTGCAAGGTCAACCTATGTCACTATAAACTAGAAGCAAAGGTTTTTCACTTCCTGAACTTAAATGGTTCTTTTGGTAAAATTATGCATTCAATTTCTGCTGTGCTTCTAACCACAAGGAGAGAAGTCTCTGTAATCTGTTAGTGATTAATTACTATTTTTTATGATTAATACACATAAATACAAGATGAAAGAGCTTCTTCTTCAATCACATACTGCAACCACTGAAATCTTCACCACATGGCTAGACACTTAAAGTGCAATCCTACACAGTGTTATACCCTTCTAAGCCCATTGACTGCAATAGATTTAGACAGGCATTAACTCTGTATAGAACTTCACAATTAGCTTACCATTTTATTCCATGATAGATTGATTGATTGATTGACTGATTGATTGATAGATAGATTGATTGATTTAGTACATTTTCATCCTGCCAGTCTGTCACAAAGCTGGCATGTGATGCAGCTCACAAAAGGAATTTAATTTAATTTAAATATGTGACCCAGGGCAGAGTCCTCCATCTCCTGCCTGACCAGCTTGGGCGTGTTCCAGAAGAAGTCTAATCCTGGCTAATTGTAGATGGACCTCTCAGGGATGACTGCCAGGGAGCTGGTGGGCAGCCCTGTAGGTCAGGTGTGGTCTGGGACCTCTACAGAGGGGTGAGAATGGTTGGCTGTAGCAGCAGCTGTAGGGAGAAAGGGAGTGTGCCTAGGCTTAAGGCACAACAGGGGCATATAGCCAAGGGAACCTAGCCCCGGGGGGGAGGGGTTCAAGATTCTGGATTGGGCTCTTAAAGTGGTGGTTCAGTGGAGCTAGTGGTTGTCAGAGGAGGAAAAGGTAAAGCTAATGGGAGCAAGAGAATCTGGGGAGTGAAGCTAACTTCACCAGGCTCCAGCAAAGAGAAACAAGAGTGTGGAAGCAAATGAATAAAGGTGGATTATAGCAACCTTGTCAGGTGTGTCTCTATTGAGCCAATGTGGAGCTGAGACCCCTGCCCAGACTCCTGTTCATGTTGATGCACCATGTGCCCTGCCCTGCCAGCCCGAGCCCAGCCCTGGTCTCAAAACATTCTAAAGCACATTGTAAAATATACATAAACAAGAAGAGGGACACGCGATATTCGCAGGGAAGGCTCTGGCGATGTCCTCTCCCCCACCCCCGGCTCTGGCGATCACCTCCTCCCCACCCCTGACCCCAGTAATCTCCTCTGCTGCCACCGCCAATCTCCTCCCTCCCCCCACCCGGCTCCTGTCACCCTCCTCTGCCGCCGCCGATCTCCTCCCTCCCCCACCCGGCTCCAGCTATGTCCCCCTCCTCCGCTGCCACCGATCTCCTCCTCCCCCCACCCCCCGGCTCCAGAGGTGAGGCCCGAGCGGCTTCCAGCTGCCGGGCCCACCGATCTCCTCCCCCCGGCTCCGGTGATCCTCCTCCTCCACTGATCCCCTCCTCTTGAGGGGTGGAGTCTGAAGAGGATGGGATTTGAGGAGGGTTGGACCTCAGACAGGTACAATGCCACAGGCCTCCAAATCGGCCATTTCCTCCTGGGTAACAATTGTTGCCAATCTCCAGGTGAGGGCTGGAGATCACTCAAAATTACAACTGCTCTTCAGGTAGCAGAAATCAGTTCCTCTGGAGAAAATGGTGGACTCTGTGTCATTATACCCTGCTGAGGTCACCACAGCAAATTGATTTATTTCCACAACAGGCCTTATTCCTAGTTATTAATAAGGGAAGTAACAGTGTTACACTAGCCTCCTCCTGTAATGTAATAACCAATGATGAACTTGGCTACAAAATGCAGATCAATTAAGCACACATAATGAGGACACGCATAGAGAAGGGGCCTGTTTCCACATACCTGGGGGAACTCTAAGGTTCGCAGAAAAAGGCAGGAAGGCAGATAGGTGGGGGGGGGGAGTTTTGAAATTTCTCCCAAATGGAAAATGCTAAATGAGATCTTGAGAAATCTCACAAGATCAGAGCAGCTACCATTGGGTTTTCAACCAACAGGACACTATAGTCTTAAGTTAGGCAGTCTTGGCAGCAGTATCTAGGACAGAAAATTGAAGAGGTAAAATACAGAAATACTAAGAAAACAGATAGTGTAGAAATTGGGGGAGCATGGTAAAATGAAAAAGAGGAAGAGGAAAATGGGGGTTGAAATAGAGAAAGAGTAGGAAAATGCAGGAGGGAAAGCCGGGCGGGGGGAAGATTAAAAGATGTGGGAACTAGAAAAGAGAGTGAAGGTGGGAAGCCAGTATGGAGGAACAGGATTTTCCTTCCTTGTGAGTTTTTTGTTTTGTTTTTTTTAAAAAATAAAAATATAGGTAGAGATATAAAAGGGGTACAAAACAAAAAAGGGTATTGCATATCACAATTACGTATATATAAAAAAATATTTAACATGGTGTGTGAAACAAAAAGCATTTATCCCCAACACTCCATTCATTATAATTTTTAAAACACTATATATAAAATAAAATGGTACTTACTTTTGTTGGGTACATTTATATTCAACATTTTGGATTTCAGATTCCATAACTAATCTGTTTTACATCTACATTATCAATTTCATCTTTACTACATATTTGGTATTATATATTTTTTGCTAGCTCTACCTACTCAATGTAACTTTTAACAGTAAGTAATATAGCAGAGTACAGAAAGAAAATCTGTTATATATCTCATCATAAGAAGGTAGAGTATAATTCTGCTCAGGATCCATTCTTTTATACATTTATATCCAAGATGTTACTTTTAAAACTTATTCTCATTCTGGGTGATTTCCCACTAAAGCTGCCACGGGGTTGCGCCGCCATTTGCCCCGATATTTTTAGTCAATTTCACACCCGAAGCCGCGGGGCTGCATTTTGACCCTCGGCTTCGCCCGATTTCCCCGCAGTTTCGTAATCCTGTTTTTTGAGGATTACGAAACTGCGGGGGAAATCGGGCGAAGCCGCGGGTCAAAATGCAGCCCCGCGGCTTCGGGTGTGAAATTGACTAAAAATCTCGGGGCAAACGGCGGCACAACCCCGCGGCAGCTTTAGTGGGAAATCACCCTCTGTTTCTACAGTTCAATACATTTGTGTACTTCTCATTCTAAATTTGACTCCTGCTTGCATAATACACACACCATCTCTCCTCAAATTTTGTGATTGATCTGTTTCTCAGATAAGTTGTTAATTTCTCCATTACTTCATATTTGACAAGTTTATTTTCCTATTCTTCTAGGTGGGGGCAGACATCTACTTTCCATTTTTTTCATAGATAATTCTAGCCACTGTCATCATGTATTTGCATATCTCTTCCAGAATTTTTGATAATTTATTAGGCAGTATACCTAACTAGTAGCAAAGCCCATTGTAAAATCAATACAATGAGCTCTAGAAAGATGTTGGCCTCAGCATCCCTGCCAAACGGTAGCCCTCCTCTGCCCACCAGCAACTCATTGGGCTCAAAGGGGGGAGCAGCGACAGCTGAGGATGGTGCCAGCTGAGGGAGTGCTGGCGGCAGTGGCTCATCTTTGCTGGGGGAAGGGGCAGTGGGCAGAGACAGCAGATAGCAGCAAGGTGTGGGCAGGCAGCAGCAGCACACTGATTGGAGGCAGGGCAGGAGATTCAGCTGGCAGCTGTACAGCCGCTGACTGCCTGGGCTGCAGGTGTCCAACAGGTTAAGTGGTGCCTCCCTGGCACTCCCCTCTGGTGGGGTGGGCCAGTGCTTGGCATCATTTTCCCAGCTCAGAGCAGCGAGGAAGGGGCCCGCTTTGGCCATGTGCTTGTCCATTGTGGTGGAGGGGAGACCTGAGCTGCTGATGACTTCTCCAGCAGGCTTCGCACATGGGTGCTGTTGCTCTGCTCCCCTGAACAGCCGCTCATGGTAACAGCCACTGCCTGTGCAGGAAGAGCCATTGTGACCAATGACAATGCAAGTTTCAGCCTTCTCAGCCTTTGTCTGCCGGAGCATCCGTCCTGCCCATCATCTCGCACAACACTGAGGCTGAGATGCTAGATGCTGCTTCTGTGGGTGGGACTCCAGCAACACAGCCACTGGATTGGCACACCATTGAAATGACAGGTCAGGGAGCCAAATGCTGTGGAAGCATGTGGAACATTCAGGAAAGAATTACACAAAAGCACAATTATATATAAGGAGAGATAACATATTCTTAGCTCCATAAGGAATTTAAATTTTAATATCTTCTGCATTTTTCCATGTATTTCCTTCCTTTTTTTTTTTTTTTTTGCTTTTGTACAAGTCCACCACATATGAAAAAAGTTCCAACTGTGTCTTGGCATTTCAAGGGTTTCACTTTGTTGTTTTTATCTGCTTTCTCAATGTCCTTTGGGATTATATACCATCTAAAACATTTTGTAACAATTTTCTCTTAATGCTTGGCTGGCTGTAAACTTGATTTATTTTTCCCATAAACGTTCCCATTGATCCATAGATA
Organism: Gekko gecko; assembly: GCA_029375565.1. Taxonomy (NCBI): domain Eukaryota; kingdom Metazoa; phylum Chordata; class Lepidosauria; order Squamata; family Gekkonidae; genus Gekko; species Gekko gecko. The sequence continues at coordinate 139,800,682 of JAPDNY010000005.1, forward strand.
TCTGCTCTCTAAAATCTGCATCCCTTTAAATCATACTTCCCCCCCACTTCTTCTGTTGTTTCTAGCTGGAGTAATAACTTGTATATCCATTGTAGTAAGTCATATATTTTTTTTTTAATCAACTGTTCGAACTCTGTTGCATCTCTTAGAACTCCACCTTCCAGATTAATGATATTCTTTAGTCTTTAAAATGATTGATAATATAGCAACCGTTGAATAGTTATTCCTTCATCTTCAATATCTTGTCAAGACTTGATTTTCCCCTGAGCATTTACCATGTTACCATACATAAAAAAGATTTTTTTATTTCTGGTGTATTTATCATGATAAGCTTCTTTGAGGGCATAAATTGAGATTTTGAAGGGTTAAGTAAATTCAGAAAGGGTTCAGTAAGTAAATGTAAACCACATTCTCAACAGCTGATTGTATGGCTTTTTTCTTGTTAATTCCCCAGTGTGTAGAATTCCAATAATAAGGTGCCTTCCTTTCACCTTCTACCCTGGGTAGCACTCACAGAACCCTTTGATCTGAAATCTCCTTATGGTTGACTCTTCTTTATCTTGTTCTGTTTCTTGAAAACACTGACACAATCCTGGTCAGGATTAGGGATACTGCAAATATCACCACAAACATGTTCAGTTGTCAGGTTTCCTGTGTTCAAAGGTGTTGGTCAGAGGTGAGCCAGACATCCAGCCTGTTTAGTCTGTGCCAAACTGCTGTGCATGCCTGCCATGCCAGAACATGTTGGTATCCGGTTTTTGCAAAACTGTGCATGAACAAAGACACTGTCAATTCAAACTGATCAGCAGCCATTAATATCAACATGGACTACTTAAATGACCACCAAAAGGTAGAGTTTTATTAAAACAGCAATTATTTAATACTGATTTATATGATTTGGGATGGATTCAATTGTCTTTTAAAACAATTACCTGCTGGATATAAATGATTTTGTTACTCTCTCAATGGCAAAATTTATGGGTGCAATAATTAAACAACAGAAGAATAACACTAAGTAAGGCATTATCCTATTTTATAATTTTATTTTCTGCTCAAGGCTATTGCAATATGAGCAGTACTAGATAGATAGATGATAGATAGATAGTTCAGTTCAGTTTATTCCTACAGTCCTTAGACCAGAGATAGATAGATAGACAGACAGATGATAGATAGATAGATAGATAGATAGATAGATAGATAGATAGATAGATAGATAGATAGATAGATAGATAGACAGACAGACAGACAGACAGACAGACAGACAGACAGACAGACAGACACTTGCTGAATGGAAGAGTTGCACAGCAAGGACATGGCCTCTGTTATTACAGTTGGATTACAGATTTATAATTTATTTTTAAAACATGATTGGCTGATATAAACAGCACTTCACAACAACTGCACAAGGCCAGACTTCAACAGGACTGCAACCAAGTAATTCTGAAGAAGATATAGAAATGGTGTCTTAATTAGTTGGCAGACCATCAATTCATTCATGAGCAGAGCATTTAGAAATTGTTAAGTTTTATTCCTTCAGAAATGTTATATTTCACTGGAATTGCTACCCAAAGAGGCAGTCTCCTAATTGATTGGAGGAAATTACCTTAAAGGAAACAAGTGAGAGGGGGTAACTGGGATCTCCATCAATGTTTATGGGGAGTTTTCCCTTCAAGAGTTCTTGTAATAAGCCAGCCAGATGTTCAACTGGATAGGATTTTATAGAAATCAGAATAAAAGGGCAAAATACATACATAGACACACACACAAAAACCACACAAGCTAGCTAACAGGAAAAACAGGGAGAAAGTGGGAGAAAGTGATTTTGGAGAAGGCTATACAATTACCAGGTCTGCCAAGGCAGCAAGATAGAGGTCTGCCAAGGCAGCAGCAAAATAACCAGAGTTTCACAGAGAGAAGGAGAAGGAGGAGGCCCACGCACAATTGGGGGGGGGGGTGAGCTATGGTGCCCAGAACACACACACACTGCTGTGGAGCAGCATGCTTGTAATTACAGGAATAATGCTCCCTGGGGTGATTTGATGTGTTTGCCCCAAAAACGATACCTTGTTTGGGTTTTTTGGAGTTGGACAATAATTTTGGTGAAACCTTGATGGGTTTACCTGAGGTGAACTATAGGCAATAATGTTTCTTGATGACCCTCTGAATACCAGACAGGAAAACTACCAGGCTTTGTGAATAGTGTTAAGCATTGCATAATTAGGGTAAATGGGTGAGGGGAAGTGAGGCTAAATCCTGATGAGATTAGTCCAAAATGATGTGCCCTATCTTGGAAGACCCATTGTCCTAAAATATGCATTTCTTTAGGGTGAAGGGGAGGTTGTTAGTGGGTCAGCTGCTCTTTACACACACTTCTAAATTATGTGTCAGATTTGTCCTGGCTGGCATCCATTTTGTGTCATTTCTAGGCCAGGCAGTGTATTGCAGCTTATGATATTTGAGCTGAAAAATATATCAGGAAGGGTGTTAATGTATTTTCTGTCTACAAACTGCCCCTCAGCGAGAGGAGGAGTCTGACTGCTAACATGATTAATTTTGACTGACATGATTAATTGCTATTTTTTGTGCTGTTTGGGACATTGAGAGACTGTTATACTTTACTGGGATTATTTACACTGTATATAGGGCTTGTTTGTGCTGTATTTAATAAAATTTTGTTATTTGCACTATCAAGGACATTTGCTTTCCCCCTCTTTCTTTGTGTGACCTCTGGTACTCAGTACCTTTTGCAGTTTCTTGCAGGGGGTTTCTCCTCTTTTTGCTCTTTTTCTGTGTGAGAATGAGCATGCAAGAAAAGCCAGTTGCACTGTACTGCATAGTTTGGAACGAATACAGTGAAGCAATCTGCTGAACAGCCACAAGTGTGTTGACAAACAGTTGAATCAATAACTGAAATAGCACCTTCTTGTTTGTCACCACTAAACAGGAAGCAAGCCACACTGTTTGAGCTTCCCTAGTTAGGACTGCTCCTTGAAGATACTGGTGAAGGAACAGCAAGGTGCTGCACCTGGGAAACACTGCCTCTTCCTCAGCTAAACCACTCAGCTTTTTTGTTCCTCTTCTCCCAGCTTTTTTGTTCCTCAGTTCCTCTTCCATATTTATTTATTTATTCATTTATTTCAGCTTATATTCCCCCTTGCCACAAACAGGCTCAGTGTGGATGACAACAGGAGTTAAAACATTTCACAGTAAGAATTAAAACATTTCATAATAAATCTTCCACAATAAAAAGTTAAAACAAAGCTATAAACCAGACAGATGGCACAGCAATTTGATAGGGTAGTCACAAAAACTGGAGGTGCTAGGCCATAGACCAGACTATGGCTCTTCACCTGATGGGCCATTTGAAGATGGAAGGTTCAGCAGGGGAGACCAGTAGATGGAATAATTGGATGCCCGCAACCTCAACCCAAGGCCTGTTGGAACAGCTCCATTTTTGAGCTGCTGCAGAACTGTAATAGGTACCGCAGGGCCCTGATCTCCAAGGGGAGAATGTTCCACCAGACCAGGGCCAGGACAGAATAAACCTGAACCCTGGTCGGCGTTAGGAGGATGTCCTTTGGGCTGAGGACAACCAGCAGGTGCTGATCTGCTGAGCGCAGAACTCTCCTGGACACATATGGGAAAAGGCAGTCCTTCAGGTATGTGGGTCCCTGACCACACAGGGCTTTGAATGTCAGTACCAACACCCTGAAATGGATCTGGTAGAAGTATCATAGAATCACAGAGTTGGAAGGGGTCATACAGACCCCCTGCTCAATGCAGAATTAGCCTAGAGCATCCCTGATAAGTGTTTGTCCAGCCACTGCTTAAAGACTGCCAGTGAGGGGGAGCTCACAACCTCCCTAGGCAGATGATTCCACTGTTGCACAACTCTGACTGTAAAAAAGTTTTTTCCTAAGATCCAGCTGGTACCTTCCTGCCCTTAATTTAAACCCATTTTTGTGAGTCCTATCCTCTGCTGCCAACAAGAACAGCTTCCTGCCCTCTTCTAAGTGACAGCCTTTCAAATACTTAAAGATAGCAATCATGTTGAATGCAGCACCCCCAGGGCACTAACGTTCTTTCACTTGTCAGTCTGGCACACAGTGAGATCAAAAATTCAGACAGCAAAAAAAGGTTAAAAAAAAGAATTTATTTGAATAAATGGGACATCATACAGTCAAAATTTCAGTCCAGATGTCCAGTGAGTAACAGCAGGGATCTGACATATACTTTTGTTGCTCATCCCAGTTTTACATCACCACTGACATCATTTTCTTTGTTTGCAACAATCATTAATCTCACATTTGACAAACAGGATGTTACAGGCTGCATTTCAACTTTACAGATGCAGGGGGGGCGTGGCATCGTCAGCGGAGGAGATGGATGCCTAAAACAAGAGCTCCATCCCTCTTTCTTCTTTGGACCTCCTAAACCGACATCTAAACCAAATACAAAGCGAACGTAATATGGGCAAACATAACCCAAACAAGGAAGCATCAACTTCAAATCAAAATAAAACAATTTTAGACTATTACCCTAAGCCAAATTCAGGCCGCACGAGTGACAATGAAGCAGACAAGAAGCCAACAGAAATCCCTGAGGTAAATCCGATAACACCCCCGCTTACTGACGAAACACTCACAATCTCACTGAGACGTATGGAGCACAGACTCTTAGACAGCATGTCAGCTCTGTTAAAGCCAATTTCTGACCAACTAGCTGACTTAAAAATTTCTTTATATACTACCTCAGAAAAAGCAGAATGTGCCCTTGAGATAGGCACGGTACTAAAGGAAGACTATGAGTCACTTCAAAATGAAAACAATCATCTCCAGACATGGATATTATCTTTAGAATATTCCACACAACAAGCTAATTTAAAATTTAGGGGTTTTAATGAACAAGAAACTCATAATTTAGACTTACCCTCATTCCCAATGAACTGGCTAGCCAGAGAACTCACTTTAGAAAATGGTGTCGCCCCGCTTATCTCCAATGTCTATCAGATGGGGCCAATACACAATCCAAAGAGACACAGTCCCAGGGATATTTTAGCCATGATCCCCAATGCCAGAACAAGGAAAAAAATACTAGAGCTAGCCAGAACTAGAGAGTCTCTTCAATATAAGGGAGAAGCGATTCTAGTCTTCTAAACGACAAGACAAAGCCCATTACCGAAGCACTCCACCAGGGAGGCTTCACTTACAAATGGAAAGACCTCACAAAAATACAAGTACTACATGAAGACAAGCTTCTTCATGCTGAAGACCTTGAAACTGGACACTCTCTATTACTCAGTCTTCATATCCCTATCCCAATGGACTTTACCAAGGCGTCTTAGAAAAGAAAAATGGATCATCCACCATCCCCTCCAAAGAACAGTAAAATACCAATTCGCTCCATTTGAATTTCTCACCATTCTTAGGTTTTTGTTTTATACATGTGTTAGCTTTAATCATTCTGCTTGCAATGCCTTTACAAAGTATAGATAGTTTGCGATGTCTTAAAATAATTGTTTGTACTCTTAATATGTTAATGGAGGTTCGGGGAGGGGGGAGGAGGGAGAGGTTTTCCTTTGTTTTTTTTTTCTGTGTTGCATTTTTACTGTTTACACTGATTTGCATTGACTTGTTCTCAACTAATTACTTAAGCTTATATTTATATAGTTAGTAAACACTACTTTAGTGCTGAATCTATTTTAAATCAATAGCTCTTTTTAAAGTACACAGTTTTTTAAAAAAAGAGAGAGAGAAAGAAAAAATCAATCAATTTCTTAATAATTTAATTGTTAATTATTCTTGCACATCTTTGAATTAATTGTTGGAGAACTTAATTAATTGTTAATTATTCTTGCACTTCTTTGAATTAATTGTTGGGGAACTTAATTAGTTGGAGGGAGATTGTAATACATTGCTAATTATTAGATTCAAATCACTGTAACTTTAAAATAGAGTTGATAACAACAAATTATATTCAAAAATATTTTTTATTTAATTTTTATTTTAATTATTATTTTTCTTTGAACCCTGTAGGGGTCCAACAAATCATTTTATAATATTTTACACTGAATATCCTTAATTGCTAATTGAAACACATTGGTGAATAGATAAAACACCAGATATATGGTGTACTCCTTCTGATACTCCTACTACAACAGCCTGACACTAGACTGTACACCTCTTTTCTTTTTATTTACATATTTATATTATTTTATTACAGTATCATTCTCTATACCTCCAGTCTTTTTCAACTATCTAATTGAAGCTGTCATTTTAATTTTAAAGGACTTACTTACTCCATCCCTTAACCACACATTCTTTCTTCAACCTGCCCTTGGCATAATAATACACAAATATTCTGTTCTCACCTCTTGAACCAGGAAACAAATCAGATTAACTTAACTGATGGCAGGCAAGTTCAACATTCCTTCTCTGAACGTCAGAGTCCTAGGCAACCCAATCAAACGAAAGAGGATACTTCTGAATCTACATAAACTGAGTTCAGACATCACATTTCTTCAAGAGACTCATCTTTGCCCAGCTGTTACATCTCCACTGAAAGCCACATGGATACACTACCAATTCCATGTTGGTGGATCATCTAAAGCTCACAGGGTAGCTATACTCCTATCTAAAAAATATACACTTTAAGCACTTAAAATGTGACCCACATGGAAAGTTCATTTTTGTAAAAGGCTTCATAGATAGTGAGATGTTCACTCTAGCATCTATATATGCTCCAAGTGAAAATCAATTATCTTTTCTTGAGGATACCTTTGCCGCTCTGTGTTCCTTTCAGGAAGGAGAAATACTTGTAGGAGGGGACTTCAATACTATGGTGAACCCTGACCTGGACCACTCATACAGGTCCCCAACAGAGATCAAGAAAAAACACCACAACACACAACTGGCTTCCCTATTTGCAGTTTTTCATTTAATAGATATTTGGCATCATCTACACTCAACAGAAAAAAACCTCATTTATTTCTCATCAAGACACGAAGTCTATTCCAGAACTGACTTTATTCTCATCTCAAAATCAATCCTTGACAAAATATCTGAAGCAGATATTGGCAACATCCTGTGGTCAGACCATGCATGGGTCTCTTGCTCTCTGCAACTGAGCCCTCCCAACCCTGTTTCCAAAACTTGGTCTCTAAACAAATATCTTCTATATTCAGCACAACAAACAACAGAAATAGAAACTCTCATCAAACAATGTCTTCAAGACAATTCCACTGATGACACATCCCAGTCCATCATCTGGGACACCCTCAAGGTCGTCCTCAGAGGACAGCTAATTTCTATCTCTACACATCTGAAAAAAGAGAAGGAAGAAATGAAATTCAAGCTTAAGGATAGCATCAAACAGTTAGAAGAACTTCACAAACTGAGAGGAAGTAAGTCCATCTATCAGAAACTCCAAACTGAATGTAAACTTTTAGAAACATTTGAATGCTCACAAATACAAAAAAATCTGCTCTTTCTATGTCAAAAATATTGGAGTAACTCTCCAAAATCGTCACGTCTTCTTTCTTGGAGGGTTAAACAAAACAGTCCTCAAAAACAGTGACAGCGATAAGAGACTCTATGGGTGTTTTACACTCAAAACCCAACGACACAGCAAAACTGTTTCCTAAGTTCTACAAAAACTCTACACCTCCAAGCGACCATCTTTGACCTCTATAATTGATTATCTATCTTCAAATGTACACATCAAGAAATTGACAGAACATCTTTATTCCCTTTTGACTAGACCAATTGAGATGCAAGAAGTTTTGGCTACCATTAAATCCTTAAAAAACAACAAATCGGCAGGACCAGATGGCTATCCTCCCAAATTCTACAAAAGGGTTGCTTCCACAATAGCTCCCCTATTAAGGGACACCTATAATGAGATCTTCACAACTGGATCCCTCCCTCGATCGTGGCATGCTGCTTCCATTGTAGTGATTCCCAAGCCAGGAAAAGACCTCACCACACCAGCTTCTTCCCATCCTATATCATTGCTTAATCAGGATTACAAAATTTTCACCACCATAATTGCACGCCGACTAAGCAACTTCATCACAGAATACATTCATCCTGACCAATCAGACTTTATGCCAGGGAAAGACTTAATGAACAACATCTTTAAAACTTTGAAGCCCGCCAGGGAGGCAGTGGGGCCCTTGGATGACCAAGGGGTAAAAGGAGTAGTGAAGGATGATAGGGAAATGGCTGAGAAGCTGAATGCATTTTTTGCCTCTGTCTTCACTCTGGAAGAGGAGAAGTGCTTGCCCATCCAGAAGCACCGATTTCGGGAGGGGGGTTGAAAGACCTGAATCAGATTGCGATGACAAGAGAGGAAGTCCTCCAACTGATGGACAATTTAAAAAATAATAAATCACCAGGCCCGGATGGCATTCATCCGAGAGTTCTGAAAGAACTCAAATGTGAACTTGTGGATCTCCTGACAAAAATATGTAATCTTTCTTTAAATCTGCCTCCATTCCTGAGGACTGGAAGGTAGCTAATGTCACTCCCATCTTTAAAAAGGGCTCCAGGGGAGATCCGGGAAATTACAGGCCAGTCAGTCTGACATCGATACCGGGTAAGTTGGTGGAAAGTGTTATTAAGGAAAGAATTAGTAGGCACATTGATGAACAAAAACTATTGAGGCAGACTCAGCATGGGTTCTGTAAGGGAAGATCTTGTCTCACTAACCTGTTAGTGTTTTTTGAGGCTGTGAACAAACATGTGGACAAGGGGGACCCAATAGATATTATTTACCTTGACTTCCAAAAAGCTTTTGATACAGTTCCTCATCAAAGGCTCCTAAGTAAGCTCAATAGTCATGGGATAAAAGGACAAGTCCTCTCGTGGATCAAAAACTGGCTTATAAATAGAAAACAGAGAGTGAGTATAAATGGGAAACTTTCCCAGTGGAGGGTGGTAAGCAGTGGGGTACCACAAGGATCAGTACTTGGTCCGATGCTTTTTAACTTGTTTATTAATGATTTGGAATTGGGAGTAAGCAGTGAAGTGGCTAAATTTGCAGATGACACGAAGTTGTTCCGGGTGGTGAAAACCAGGGAGGATTGTGAGGCACTCCAAAGGGATCTGTCAAGGATGGGTGAGTGGGCGTCAATGTGGCAAATGGGGTTCAATGTGGCCAAGTGCAAAGTGATGCACATTCGAGCCAAAAATCCTAAATACAAATACACGTTGATGGGGTCTGAACTGGCAGAGACGGACCAAGAGAGAGATCTTGGAGTCGTAGTGGATAACTCAATGAAAATGTCTAGACAGTGTGTAGCTGCAATAAAGAAGGCCAATGCTATGCTGGGGATTATTAGGAAGGGAATTGAAAACAAATCAGCCAGTATCAGCATGCCCCTGTATAAATCATTGGTGCGACCTCATTTGGAATACTGTGTACAGTTCTGGTCACCACATCTCAAAAAGGATATTATAGCATTGGAAAAAGTGCAGAGAAGGGCAACTAGAATGATAAAAGGGTTGGAACACCTTCCCTATGAAGAAAGGTTAAAATGCTTGGGGCTCTTCAGCTTGGAGAAACGATGGCTGAGGGGTGACATGATTGAGGTTTATAAGATTATGAAAGGGATTGAACAGGTTGAGAAAGTACTTTTCTCCCTTTCTCACAGTACAAGAACTTGTGGGCAGTCCATGAAATTGCTGAGCAGTCGGGTTAGAACAGATAAAAGGAAATACTTCTTCACCCAAAGAGTGATTAACATGTCGAATTCACTGCCACAGGAGGTGGTGGCAGCTACAAGCATGGACAGTTTCAAGAGGGAATTATATAAACATATGGAGCAGAAGTCCATCAGTGACTATTAGCCACAGGGTATAGATGGGAACTCTCAGTCTGGGGCAGGTGATGCATTCTATTCTTGGTGCTGGAGGGGGCAGCAGTGGGAGGGCTTCTAGTGTCCTGGCCCCACTGCTGGACCTCCTGATGGCACCTGGTATATTTTGGCCGCTGTGTGACAGAGTGTTGGACTAGATGGGCCATTGGCCTGATTCAGCATTGGCTTCTCTTATGTTCTTATGTTCTAACATCATCTCCTCATGCACAAAGACAGGCCCTGAAACTTTACTTCTCTCATTGGACATCAAGAAGGCTTTTGATACTTTGGAGACCTCTTTCCTCCATGCCTTGCTGGAACATATGAACTTTGGTGATTGTTTTCTTAAAATAATAACAGCGTTTTATTCTCGCCCCACAGTACAAGTTAAGGTCAATGGAACTATCTCGGAGACTTTTCTGTTACACAGAGGGACAAAGCAAGGACGCCCTCTGTCTCCTTTACTGTTTGCAGTAACTTTGGAATCTATCGCAGCAGAAATATGACAACAACCCCAAGATCCATGGAGTCAAATTAACCACTCATGAATTTTAAAATGAGTCAATTTGCAGACAACATGCTCCTATACCTGGATCCAACAGAATCACTTACTCATCTTCAGGATGCACTTTCAAGATTCAGCATGGTTTCAGGCCTAAAAATAAATCGCTCCAAGTCTATGATCCTACCTTTAAATTTCAGGTCACTCACAATCTCCTGTTTGAAACCAAAATATCCATATCAGTGGATGGATAAGCCTCTTCCTTACTTGGGAATCCTTCTCTCATCATCTCCGACAACACTGCTGAAATTCAATCATCATCACAATTTTAACAAAATAAAAGTTGACCTTAACAAATAGGATAGACAATCTTTCTCATGGCATGACAGATTTCACCTTGAAAATCATTTGTTCTTCCCAAATTCATATTTCTTTTTAGAACACAACCAATGGAGATCCCTTCAAAAACTCTACAACACTGACAAACGATCATCAATAACTTCTTTTGGAAAAACAAACATCTGAGAATTAGTTTCAAGACAATGAGATTGACGACGATAGAAGGAGGCCCCAACTACCCTGATTTCGCCACATATTATAAGGCAATTCTACTATCAAATATTGCAAAAATCTTAAAATCTAAAGAACAAGCACAATGTACAGAATCCTCAGCACGTCCTCAAGGACTTCGTAATAACAACTTTATCACAACTCTTCTTAAACTATGGGATAACTACAAACAAAGGCTAACCCAAAAATGATCAAGATTTTCCTCTTTCTTATTCCAAACATGGTTTCCCCTGGGAGCTAATCTACAAATCACCTCATCATGGAGAAAAGCCAAACTTACACAGCTGAGAGTTTGTTGTTCAGTCGCACAGTCCAGTCCGACTCTTCGCGACCCCATGGACCAGATTATGCCAGGCCCTCCTGTCTTCTGCTGAAGACCTAGTCCTAAATCATGACCTTGCACCCAAACTCTTTTTAGAGAAGAAACTTCAATAAAAAATTCCATGGTTTTTCTACCTGCAGTTAAGACATATGGCCACCACTCCAGGACTATCAGACATCCTATACTCACCACTCACCAACTTTGAAGATATACTAAATTCTTTTTTTAACCCCCAAAGGGATTTTTTTTATTGCATTTCTATAAACTACAAAGAAATAAGGAGGGGTATCTACAAACTATGGGAGAAAGGAAAGAAAACCACTAAAAAACCAAGAGGTGGTGGCCATTACAAAAGCTTCTATGAAGTTAAAGAGCTAAGTTATTAAAGAGCTTATTAATTACATTAAATGAGATCAATACGTATATGCTAGTATTGTCAAAATCTATAAAAAGTCCACTGATCAAGAACAATCACAAAGAAACTGCTAATATCCCCTAAGGCAGACTTCAGAGGCATTCAGCATCTCATTCTTTTCCTCTTCTTTTCCTCAACTGATAGTCTCATTTTGGGGCAGCAGCCCCCAGTCGTGAATCAGAGTCTTCTTCAGAAGTTGTAGTATCAGAGTCATTGCCGTTTCCTTTATCATCGTCATCGTCTTCTTTGCCGTCCTCTCCCACAGAACCAAGTTGCCACTTCAGGAACTCCTGAGCTTTAGAGGCAGTGTTCATCCTTTCTTTCTTTTCATTTATCTTGAACAGGATGCCCTCAGGGACCAGCCATATATAAGGGATGTTGTTTATTTGTAAAAACCTTGCCAAGTCTTTGAATTTCTTTCTCTTCTATCTAATTTCAAATGGAATATCTTTTAGAATCCGTATTTCCTTGCCTTCAATTTTTAGGGACGTTCCTGATGTTGCTTTCAGGATTAAATCTCTCACATGCCTTTTAGAGAATCTGACCACTATCTCCCCCAACAGATTTTTCTTCTTTATATATTCTGAATATGATCTGTAAACCACATCCATCTCGCTTTGAATATATTCTGCTTTTAAATCTGCAATCAGGGCCAAGGCAACGCTCAGCACTTGTTTCAGGTTCTCCCCCTTGTTTTCAGGAAGTCCCTGGAATTTCAGGACAAAACTTGCTTTTTCCATTTGTAATTGGAGAAGCTGTGATTCTCCAGTCATTCCCTTCTTTTCCAACATCTGCACATGCTTTTTAATCTTTTTGGTCGTGGCATCCATCTCCTTCACCGTCTCGGCTGTCTGCTCAGTCTTTTTATTAATTTTACTTAGTTGGAGCTGCCGAGCTGCAAAATTCTGGTTTAAAGTGGTCAGCTGCTGGTTTATATTTGTCATTTGGTCCAGCAGGGGGTGCAAAGAGTCTACTAACATCTTTGAAATGTCTATGGTAGCATCAGGTCAGCTGACCGGACCAGCTGGGCTTGGACTTCCTGAAGAAGCTCTTGCTTATTTATCCTTCTCAGTTCTTTTGCCTGCCATCTTTGAGGATATTTACTTTTAAAATAGTTTGCCCAAAGTCTCTAAAGTTCACTCAAATGCTTATGAAGTTCTTGTGAAGTTCTTAATACAGTTTTGTTTTGCTTTTAATGCCATCTCCCCCTTTAAATATCAATCTTTGCATTCGAGGAGTTCCCTCCCCCACTCACTTATACCTCGGTGTGGAGGGGAAGCTTTCTGCTTTTAACACCATACTTTTGCTTTCATGGACTCACAGTCAGTGGCAGCCCAGGGATCCATCTCTGTCCAAGGACCTTGCTTCAGGTATGTTTTATTCACTTGACCTCCACTCACTTGTCCCAGTCAGCGACTCGAGTTCCATTGCAGATGCACAGCGGTGGGACTGGCGGGACAGAAGGGAGCCTCAATTCTCTGGCATCGTGCCAGAGGAGAGGCAGTCCTTTAGTGCCCCATGACTTGTGACCCAACACAAGAGTCCTGGGGGGGGGGTGTACAATCACCCCCCCTCCCAACCGTGCACAGATTGCATCCCCGAGAGCTCTCCAGGGACGTGTCTACCATCGAGATGCTGAAAAACAAAAGTCAAGATATACTAAATTCTGATGACACTAACTCAAGAGGTCTCATCAGAAAAATATACCATATCCTACTTTAATGTAAATCTGTTAAACCTTTATCCTACCAACCAGCTTGGTCTAGAGATTGTGGAATCACCATCACAGATGCATAATGGTCTAACATTTGGCAAGTCTCATTAGCATCCTCATCATTTGCACATGTTAGATTACAATCTTATAACATTTTATCCAGATGGTACATCACACCTAATAAGATGGCCCTGATCTCTTCTTCCAACTCTGCACTATGTTGGAAAGGCTGTGGTGACACTGGAACGTATGCCCACTGTTGGTGGAAATTCCCAAGAATAAGAACCTTCTGGAGTAATATTATTGCATGTATCAAACAAATTACAGGACACTTACTTCCTTTACTCCTGGAACTCATCTTTCTACAACATAATCAGGATCCTTCGATCCCCAGAATGAGAAGGGATCTCATCTAGAGTCTATTAACAGCTGCCAAAACAGTGTTAGCAACATATTGGAAATCACCTTCACTACCAACTATAGATATATGGTTTTCAAAGATTTGGGATCATCTGATGATGGAGAAAATCACCGATAAGCTACTTCACTCAGATCTCTACCCCAGGAGAATGTCATTTGAAGAGAAATGGTTTCCCTTTTTGGAATAAAATAAAATTTTTGAAAAAAATATGTATTTAAGATTAGATGATGAATTGTTAGTCATACCAGATGTAGTAAGTTTGATGTTAATATTAACTCATAACCTTGATTTTTCTCTGAACGTTGACATATATGTATATCAATCTCTTCCTGTTGATTGTAAATTAGTTATACATCAATAAAAAATTAAAACTCAAAAAAAAGAAATAACTTTACAGATGCAAGAACCTGTCATGTTAAAATGATATGTGTATCTTGTGGGCTGTTCTCTGAGACTTCCTCACCTCTGAATGAACTTACAGCCTGAGTTCATACTGAATACAGGATTTAACTTTTTCCATTATAATATGGTTCCTCCATATCAATACATGCATATATCTGTATAAAAAGCACTTTAATAACATATCTGTAGACTATTCCTGCTAAAAATATATAAAACATGTATAAAATATGAAAAATATAAGATTATGAAGATATTCCAAGGATTAAACTATTTACATGCATTTTCTAATGTTCCAAAGTAACCTATGACATAGAGCTTCTATAGTTATCTTGAATTACCTGTTAAGCTTTATTTTAATCCATCAGGGGGTTTTAATTGAATTTTTAAAGGATATTAAATCTAAATTAAAATTTCTGGTTTTGCAAAACATGCCATTTTGCTTTTAGCCAGCTGGGGTCCTCCTGGTAGAAAATATAAGTTCTGCATTTTTTTATTAGCCTTTTAATTGTCAAAAAACTTGTACTTAATGACACACCTGTTCATCAGCTCTTGAAAACATCTTTGGCTATTTCTTTCTATGCAAGCAAACAGTCTATTTACCTTAAAATAATGAGAGCTGCTGAAAAGGCACATTTGTTGTTGTTGTTCAGTCACACAGTCGAGTCTAACTCTTTGCGATCCCATGGACCACATCATGCTAGGCCCTCCTGTCTTCTGTCATGCTCACAAGTTTGCTTAATTTCATGTTCATTGCATTGATACCACTATCTAACCATCTCATCCTTTGCCAACCCCTTCTTCTTTGAACTTCAAACTTTCCCAGCATTAGGATCGTCTCCAGTGAGTGCCCCCTTCTCATTTGGTGGCCAAAGTATTTGAGCTTCAGCTTCAGTATCTGACCTTCCAGGGAACAGTCAGGGTTGATTTCTTTTAGGACTGACTGATTCAATCTTCTTGCAGTCCAAGGGATTCTCAAGAGTCTT
The DNA here is from genome assembly GCA_029375565.1 of Gekko gecko. Classification (NCBI taxonomy): domain Eukaryota; kingdom Metazoa; phylum Chordata; class Lepidosauria; order Squamata; family Gekkonidae; genus Gekko; species Gekko gecko. The sequence goes on from JAPDNY010000005.1 coordinate 139,815,867, forward strand.
CTCCAGCACCATAATTCAAAAGAATCTATTCTACAGCGCTCGGTTTTCCTTATAGTCCAATTCTCGCAGCCATACATTGCTGCTGGGAATACCATTGCTTTGACCATATGGACTTTTGTTGGCAGGGTGGTGTCTCTATTTTTTATTATGCTGTCTTGGTTTGCCATAGCTTTCCTCCCAAGGAGCAGGCATCTTTTAATTTAATGACTTCAATTACCATCTGCAGTGATCTTGGATCCCAGGAACGTGAAGTCTGTCACTGCTTCCACGACTTCCCCTTCTATTTGCCAAGGAGTGATGGGTCCAGATGCCATTATCCTAGGTTTTTTGATGTTGAGTTTCAAGCCAACTTTTGCGCTCTCCTCATTCACCCTGAGCAAGAGGCTCTTTAGGTCCTCTTCACTTCCTCCCATTAAAGTGGTATCATCTGCATATCTGAGGTTGCTGATCTTTTCCCCAGCAATCTTAATTTCAGCTTGTGATTCATTCAGACTGGCATTTCTCATGATGTACTCTGTATATAAATTAAATAAGCAAGCTGACAATATACATTCTTGTCATACTCCTTTTCCTATGCTAAACCAATCAGTTGTTCCATATCCAGTTCTAACTGTCGCTTCTTGACCCTTATACTGGTTTTTCAAGAGACATGTGAAGTGATCTGGTACTCTCATCTCTTTAAGGACTTGCCATAGTTTGTTGTGATCCACACAATCAAAGGCTTTAGTATAGTCAATGAAGCAGAAGTAGATGTTTTTCTGGTACTCTCTTGCTTTCTCCATAATCCAGTGAATGTTGGCAATTTGATCTCTAGTTCCTCTACCTCTTCGAAACCCAGCTTGTACTTCTGCAGTTCTCTATCCACATAATGGTGAAGCCTAGCTTGTAGGATCTTGAGCATGACTTTGCTAGCTTGTGAAATGAGTGCAATTGTGCAATAGTTTAAACATTCCTTGGCATTGCCCTTCTTTGAGATTGAAATGTAAACGGACCTTTTCCAATCCTGTGGCCACTGTTGCATTTTCCAAATTTGCTGGCAAACTGAGTGCAGTACTTTAACAGCATCATCTTTTAAGACTTTGAATGGCTCAGTTGGGATACCATCACCTCTGCTAGCTTTGTTGTTAGTAATGCTTTCTAAGGCCCATTTGACTTCACATTCCATGATGTCTGGTTCGAGGTCAGTGATTACACCGTCATGGTTGACAAGGACATTGAGGTCCTTCTCGTATAGTTCTTCTGTGTATTCTTGCCATCTCTTCCTAATCTCTTCTGCTTCTGTTAGGTCCCTACCTTTTTTGTCCTTTATCATGGCCAGCTTTGCATGGAACATTCCCTTGATTTCTCCAATTTTCTTGAAGATATTTCTAGTCCTTCCCATTCTATTGTTTTCCTCTATTACTTTGCATTGTTCATTCAGGAAAGCCTCCTTATCTCTCCTTGCTGTTCTCTGGAAATCTGCATTCAGTTGGGTAAAACTTTCCTTTTCACCTTTGCCTTTCACTTTCCTTCTTTCCTCTGCTATTTGTAAAGCCTCATCAGACAGCCACTTTGTTTTCTTGCATTTCTTTTTCTTTGGGATGGTGGTGATTGCTGCCTCCTGTACAATGTCACAAACCTCCGTCCATAGTTCTTCAGGCACTCTGTCTATCAAATCTAGTCCCTTAAACCTATTCTTCACCTCCACTGTATATTCATCAGAGATGTGATCTAGGTCAAACCTGAATGGCCTTGTGGTTTTCCCAATGTTCTTCAGCTTGAGTCTGGATTTTTCAATGAATAGCTCATGATCTGAGCCACAATCAGCTCCAGGTCTTGTTTTTACTAACTATATAGAGCTTCTTCATCTTTGACTGCAAATGATTTAATCAATCTGATTTAAGTGTTGCTGATCTGGTGATGTCCATATATAGAGTCACCTCTTAGGTTATTGGAAGAGGGTGTTCGCTATGACCAGCATGTTCTCATGACAAAACTCTGTTAGCCTTTGCCTGGCTTCATTTTGTTCTCCAAGGTCAAACTTGTTCATTATTCCGGTTACCTTTTGTCTTCCTACTTTAGTATTCTAGTCCCCTATGATGAGGAGGACATCTTTTTTCGGTGTTAGTTCTAGGTGTTGTTGTAGGTCTTCATAGAACTGATCCACTTCAGCCTCTTCTGAGTCAGTGGTTGGGGCATAGACTTGGATTACTGTGATGTTGAATGGTTTGCCTTGGATTCGGACCAAGGTCATTCTGTCATTTTTGAGATTGTATCCCATTACTGCTTTTCGCACTCCCTTGTTGACTATAAAGGCCACACCATTTTTTTCTATGGGAGTCTTGGCTACAGTAGTAGATATAATGGTCTTCTGAGTTAAATCTGCCCATTCCTGTCCACTTTAGTTCACTGATTCCCAAAAGGTTGATGTTTAGTCTTGCCATCTCATTTTTGACCATGTCAAACTTACCTTGATTCATAGATCTTACATTCCAGGTTCCTATGCAGTATTATTCTTTGCAGCATCAGACTTTCCCTTCACCATCAGACACATCCACAGCTGAGCATCCTTTCGGCTTTGGCCCAGCCGCTTTACTCTTTCTGGGGTTACTTGTACTTGCCTTCTGCTCTTCCCCAGTAGCATATTGGACACCTTCCAACCTGAGGGGCTTATCTTTCAGCATCGTATCTTTTAGCCTTTTGTTACTGTCCATGGGGTTTTCTTGGCAAATAGACTGGAGTGAGTTCTCTGCTGTGGCCTGTCCATCCTGTGTGGCCCTCCATGGCATAGCCCACAGCCTCATCAAACCACGCAAGCCCCCTCACCATATCAAGGCAGTGATCCATGAGGGAGAAAAAGGCACATATATATTGCTTACTGATCAGAATAAGGTTTCCAATAACTTAATATTAGTATGTTAAAGCATTTTAAACTTAAAGAAGAAAGGGTTAGTTTGATTGAAAGTCATTCTGTTACTTTAGGAACATAAAATATGACTATGGACAATTTTACTTGGCATGAAATTATCACAACTAGCGTATTAAAAATATAGTGTATCCAAACAATTATTACAAACAATTTACTTTTTAAATGATATTTATTTTTAATTGTAACAAATGGAGCAACAATCTCCTGAACTATTTACTAGTTTATGTGGAACAGACAAAAAACCCCTCCACAAAACAATTTTTAAAAATCCAGAAGTAACCATTATTCATATTTCCTCTCCACAGTATTAAATAAAAATAAAAAAAACCTTTTATAACGTAGGACTTGCTTGTACTCAGTGCACAGAAATTAGATTAATCTGATACCATACATATTTTTTCTAGAAATGATTTGGAAAATATTTGAACACCTTGTCTTAAAATATTTTATTCATCATGTTAAAATAAAATGTTCCATAATTTTTTTTCTCTTCTTTTTTCAATTTTTCAGAAATAAACAAACAAGGCTTAAGGCTAAAAACGGGGGGACGGGGGACGGGGACGTGTTTTTTCCCCCGAATGTTTCCGTTTTTTCCCCAGGCCTTCACATCTCTAGGCCTGACTAGTGCAGTGTACAGTGGGATTATCACATCTTGCAATTTGGATGTTATGCGTCTGTTTATACACCCCAAGATCTCATTAGCCTTTTTTTTGTCACTGCATCACACTGGCTGCTCATATGTAATTTATAATCCACACATACCCCAAGATCTTGTTCACACACACTGCTACACAGAAGTGTATCCCCCATCCAATCTGCATGTTCCTCAGTTTTGCTACCCAGATGTAGAACTCAGAGTGTGCTGCCCAGTCATTTTTCAAAATGCATACATGCATATAGGCAAAAATTCCAAAAAAAACCTGCCCTAGGGAGGAACAATTTTCAGGTTCAGACCAGCCCCGTAGCTAGGAATTTTTTGAGGAGGGAGCCTTGGGGGGGCCACCAGCTAATTACATCAAAGGCTCCAGGGCAAGGGGGTCTACTTGGCATGTACCCACACAGCTTACACTAGAGCCTTCCTCTGAGGCAAACAAGAATCCTAATGTTAATAGACACTAAAAGGTCTAGGAAAGCTGCCATGTTTAAAAAAAAATTAAAAAAGGAGAGCAGGGATCAAGCTTCCTCCCTCACTCCTTCCCTGAGCCTATGATCTTTTCTGAAGCCTGGTGCAGAAAATTCAACAGGAGGAGTGAATTGTTGCAATCTGACCAAGGTGTGTGTGACTCACTGGTTGCTACTGGGTCCTAAAGAGACTCAGCTCATCACAGATGAGCTCAAACAGGGAGATGCTGGCTCAGATCAATCAGGGGGTGAGGGGCCAGAGGAAGGGAGAGGGAGCTGAGGATCATGGGAGGGGCCTGCAAAAATGGTGGAGGTGGGCCCCATGGGCCATGTTAGCTACGGGCCTGGTTCAAACTGTCAATCCATTCTGCATGCACTCCCCTGTGTTCAGACATCTGGCCATGCACAATGAATGTGTAGTGAGCCAAAACAACCACTTGTGATGTGGTACCTTTTTAACTCAGCTCCAAGTCATCCTAGGATGGGGTGAGTATGCCTGGGGAACACCTGACAGATGTGGCCATGTGACTGTGCCCATTTGGTCCAGAGTGGAGTGGTGGCTGCATCAGGCCAAACTGCTCATGTGATCACAGCCTGAGACTGTGTCTGATGTTCATGCTTACAATCATGATGCATTCATCTGAAGCTCCAAACACACCATTTGGGCATTAGTGTCTCCACTGCAAAAGGCGGGGTCTCCAGCCAGACGCATGGAGGTTATACTTGTACAGATCTTCTCAGTAGGCATGATTCTACATCTTCTTCATGCTTTCAGTATATAAGGATATGCTTTATAAATAGGATAGATAAGATGTCCAGTGTTTCATAATTGTTATATTAGCTATTAAAATTCCCTGAATGAAATTTAGCTTCATTATTGTACGTCTTCCCAACCCCCCAAATATGTGAATATTTTTCCACCAATTTCCATTTCCTCATGGCCAAATGTTCCTGTTAAATTTCACCTATTTTTCACTTTACTTTTTTGTGTCAAATGATGTGGAACATAAAATTGGCATTAAAATAGCAGAAGATAACATATAAGCAACATCATCCACAAAAAAAGGAGAAATGACAACATACAAAACCAAAAAGAAACAAGAAAATACATGGTGGTTCCTCCCTAGAAACAGGGAAAGTTTCACCAATATTTCTGTGTACTGAAAATAGTTTTCAAAAAGAATCAGTTCAAACTGTCTTGGTGTGACCTATAAGTCTTGCAAACGCAATCCAGCAAAGTTAAGGCCAAATGCTGTCTTAATTACCATTTATTATTTAGCATCTAGTTAATTGATTAACCTCTAATCACTCTTTAAACTTTCTCTAATGCTCTTTACTAATTGGTTCTTCTATTTGTTATCTGCTAAGTTATTTGGCTAGTGGAGGTACAAGGTCCTTTCAAAAAGATTCAGAGCTCCAGTTGATTAGGCTGTCTCCCACCTATGATAACTCCCAAGATTCTGACCAACATGTCTTTAGCAGTTTTTTTTATGGTGTTACTGTTGTGGCAGAGTCTTTCTAGCATCTGGATGACTTAAGCTGCTGGTCCTCAATCTTATTGAGTCTTTTGAAAGAGAGGAATGGGTGGCACCATAAAAAGGCTGCTGTGGTGAGGGACCAGTCACCAAATTTTGGGAGGTCTTCCTGCCATGGAGCCAATTGCTTTTGAATGGGCTCCCCAAGCAGATGCAAAGATGATGTCTTCTGGGCTCTTCAAAATATCTCCTGCATGATGAAGATAGAGGGAAACTGGGATGAGTTCTTTTCTTTGAGGAAGAGATGCTGTTTGGTTTCAGCTTCTAAAGAAAGGTTTTCCCCATGTTACTAGAGGGAGAGGTTACCAAGTCCAATGACATAAGAATATCTGTATCTAAGCTAAGGATGTACACCTATGACATGCCTGACAAAGATGAGGTCAGCACTTTGCTAGTCAGCCATCTGGTAGGGTGCAACCTGAAGCTCTCTATTTTTTTCTCCTGTTCTGTTTAAGACTTTTGGATTTTATTCCAAAGAAGCAAGTAGGCACTAGGAAACACATAGATGGGTTCCATGGCATGCCTAAGCATTGCCTTAGGCCTTGTAGACATAACAATAGCATGAGTGGAACCTCTTTGATCTAGTCTGACAAGCACACTGTTGAGCTTTACCTACATTTAACAAGCGTATTACTGAACAAACATTTGTCTTATTGGGGGCATTATTTGGTCCCATCCACCATTGTTTCTTCTACATTGATTTTTGTTATTTAGACATCTATAGCCCACTTTTCTCTCCAATCACCCAAAGACAGTTTACAGATCCTAATCCAACACTCTATAACTACTACATCATGCTGGCTCTTCTATAGAACATAAACTGCCTTCCCTTTTGCCTATGCCTGTATTATACACATATTTTCAAACACTGTATTGTTAAAGTGTTCATACAGGATTGTATTTACCAGCATTATCTAGCTAATATATGGCTAAGCTTCAGAAAGTTTTCCAAATGTTTGCCATCAATCATAAGTCCAGCATAAGCACAAAGAAGCACAACCATGGTTAACATTCTCTAAAAGGAGCACAATCTTGACTCCCACCCCCCACCCCCAACACTAAATGTATACTACGTATTTTGGGTTATAACTTTGGAGTATCTATATACATACATACATTAAACTCTGCAATGGTATCAATGGTGCTGATAGAAATTGGGGAGGGGCACAAACTTAATAACAAAGTAAAATTAATAATGAACTTTGTCCTATTTGTGGTTCGTGGACAAAAGTTTGTGACAGGTCTACCATCATGAACATCCATGAACTTTTAAAGCAGTGTGTGGTTGATTGTGGTGGTTCATGGATGAAGCAGAAAGCAGGGGTTCAAACCCCTCCCTTTAAGCCCCTGCTTTCTGTTCCCCATGGAAGCCGCAAAAACAGCTAAGCCATGGGGAGACATTCCCTACTGCTCAGCTGTTTCAGGCTGCCTTGTTCAGTCCCTTTAAACTTTAAAAGGATTGCAGAAGACTTCCCCCCCAAAAAAACAGCTGAGCCAACAGACAGCAGTCCCCCCACCCCCGGTCAACTGTTTTGGGCTCTCTTGTATAGTCCCTTTAGATGGGTGTGTTTAAAGGTGCTGCACAAGGGAGCCCAACAGAGCTGAGCCTGCTGCAAGAAGCCTCCCTGCTGGCCCAGCTTTGGACTGTCTTGTGCAACCCCATTTAAAGGCACAAGAGAGCCCAAATCTGAGCTGGCAGAGAGGTTTCTCCCCATGGGCTTAGCTCTATTGGGCTCTATTGAGTTGTGCTAGAGAGCCCAAGGAAGTCAATATTGTGTTCCCTTGCACAGCCCCTTCAAATGGGGCTGCACAAAAGAGCCCAAAGCTGGCCCAGCAGGGAGGCTTCTCCCAGCAGGCTCAGCTCTGTTGGGCTCCCTTGTGCAACACCTTTAACCAGAGATGCATAAGAGATCGCAATACCTGCGGACCATCATACCTGCGGGACCGGCTCTCCCCATATGAGTCCTGGAGAGCTTTATGCTCTTCCAATCAACACCTCCTAGTGATTCCCAGCCCAAGGGATGTCTGCTTAGCCTCAACCAGGGCAAGGGGTTTTTTGGCCCTTGCCCCAACCTGGTGGAACATGCTCCCACCCAAGATAAGGGCCCTGTGGGACTTATTACAGTTCAGCAGGGCCTGTAAAGCAGAGCTTCTGGTTGAGGTAGCAAACATTCAACCATTCTGGCCTCCCCTGTTCATGGCCCCTTCCCAGTGCCATGCTGTTCAGACAACATTACTTGGGCAATGGAGCTTTTATTCACCCGACATGAGGCAAGGATCCTTTCTGTTATTGCTTATTGTGTCATCTGTTATTTTATTGGTTTTATCACTTTTATTGTTTTATGAATCTTGGGTTGTACGCTGCACTGAGCCCACTCATGGGATAGGGTGGGGTAATAATAATAATAATAATAATAATAATAATAATAATAATAATAATAATAATAATAATAATAAGAAGAAGAAGAAGAAGAAGAAGAAGAAGAAGAAGAAGTCCATGGGGAGAAGTCTCCCTGCCAGTCCAAGTTCTCTTTTGCAGCTGCATTTAAAGGGGATGAGAAAGGGAGCACAATAGAGCTGAGCCCATGGGGAGAAGCCTCCCCACCAACCCAGCTTCAGGCTCTCCTGTGCAGTCCCTTGAAATGGGGCTGCACAAGGGAGCCCAATAGAGATTAGCTCATAGGAAGGTCTCCTCACCAGCCCAACTTAGGCTGTCTTGTGCAGCCCCTCTTAAAGGGGCTATGCAAGGGAGGCCAATGGAATGGAGCCTGCAAGGAGAAGCCTCTCCACCAGCCCAGGTTTGGCCTCTCTTGTATACCCCTGTTTAAAGAGGCTACACAAGATAGCTCAAATCTGGCTAGTGGGGATAGTTTGCCCTGCAGGCTCAGCTCTATTGGGCTCCCTTGTACAGCCCCTTTAAACAGGATTGCACAACAAAGCCTGAAGTTGGCTGATGGGGAGACTTTTCCCCATGGGCTCCATTCTATTGGCCTTCACTGCATAGCCCTTTAAATGGGGCTGCACAAGACAGCCTGAAGTTGAGCCAGTGGGGACACGTCTCCACAGGCTAAGCTCTATTGGGCTTCCTTGTGCCGCCCCATTTCAAGGGGCGGCACAGGAAAGCTCGAAGTTGGGCTGTCAGGGAGGCTTCTCACCACAGGCTTAGCTGTATTGGGCTCCCTTGTGCAGCCTCTTTAGATGTGCCTGTCTAAAGGGACTGCACAATGGTTAAATTGATGCAAAATCTAGGTTATAATATTGATCTTGCACAGTGGTATAAACTGTGGAAAGTGAATGTGAAAATAACTAAATTGGTTGCATTTAAAGATAATTTGTATGTTTTATATATGGTATTTAACACCAGATAGATTAGCTAAACTGTACAAAAATATGCTGGAAGTTCAAAAAACATGTGGGTACGTTTTACCATATGTGGTGGACATGTGACATTGTATGCAAGTTCTAGGTTATGGTACATACCTTTATACAGACAGCTTTGCAGACTTCATTACCTTTTTGACCAGAATTGTTCTTACTGAATTGCATACCAGATGATTTTGAAATAATCAAAGATACTTTATAATTCATGCAGTAACAGCAGCTAGAATCTTACTTGCAACCTTTTGGAAACTTCCAACAATACTTTTTGAACAAGACCTAATAGTGAAGACTATGGAAAATGCGGAAATGGATAAACTGACTTTGATGCTAAAAGGGCAAATGGAAGAAGATTTTGTTGGACTATGGACTCCTTTTTATGACTGGCTAAGAAAAAAATATAAAGACACAAGCTTTTTAATAATATAATATGAAGAAGCCTTTATGAACTTTTAAAATTTGTCACGATCTCCCAGCCACCTTGGGGTGGTGCTCGTGGGTCATGCTCTGCCTGTCCCTTCGATATAACGCCAAAACACACAAAGGGGGGTATGGCTTGGATGCTCGAAGAGGCTCTCAGGGCTTCAAGGAAGGAGGAGCCTCAGACCAGGGACACTACAAAAGGGGTTATGTCACCTCTTGTGTCCCAGTCTCCCTAAGAGAGTGCACACTGTTGCTCTCTCTCTCTCTCTCTCTCTGTCCTTCCGTGCTCCATCTCCTCTTCCTCCCTGGCCCCTCTTCCTCTCCCCTTTTATTGCTGCTCCAATTCCCCAAGTCATTCCCTCTCTCCAGCCCTGCCCTTCTTCAATAGGACTGATGCTGTCCCTCCCGGTGCCAGCCCCACTGCCTTCTGGGCATCACCTGTCTTCCAGCTTCTGCATAGGCCCCAGGGTGGTGCTCCACACCGGCCTTCGCCTGCCTATCTCAGACTGGCTCTCTGACGCTTGCGGTGGCCTCCAATGGGCCTCTGTCACCTCCATCGGGCCATCTCTCTCCTCATTCTTGGGCCCTGGCCCAGCCGGCCACCACTTCAGTGCCTGCCCTCCCACCAATGTCTCCTGCCACGGCGGCCCCGTGGTACACCCCGCTGCCGCTCACTCACTGCCTCCTTTCCCCTCTCCTGCTGGTGAGTGCAGCAGGGATGGGCCTTGGGGGCGTTGATGCTGGAGGGTGTGGGAGGGTCCCCAGCGATCCTGCCCAGAGGCCCGTGCCATCCTGGACAAAATTTCAGTCTCTTTTTGTCATGTGAAATGATAAGTAGAGAAGATTTATATGCAGAAGACTTATTACTTTTGTTTCCCTTCCCTTCCCTGTTCCTGTATACCCTAAAAATTTAATAAAGTTTATTATTAAAAAAAAAAAATGAACTGCATGAGAGAGCTCAAAACAGCTGACCAGTGGGGAGACTATTCCTCGCGGCTCAGCTGTTTTTTTGGATAGTCCTCTGAAGTTCTTTTTAATGTTTAAAGGGACTGCACAAGACAGCCTGAAACAGCTGAGGGACAGAGAGCAGGGTGCTACCCATCACTCAGCTTTTTCCTGGGCTTTCTTGCAAACCCCATTTAAAGGGACTGTGGTTTGGTTCGTGGTTTGGCCATGAACTATGAACCAAACTGAACCACAATTTCCCAATTTGTACTCATCCCTAATAGGAATTATCCAGGGCAATCACAGTATACTGTAACTGCTTAAAAATAGGGATTGCAATATCTTTTTTAACATTTGAGATTGCATCTTGTGAACAATGAGGAAATTGTGTATATAAAGCAATTAAAGATTTTATTTAAAAAAAAAAAAAAAACAATGAGGAAATATGGTATGGAATGAAATAGGACATCCCTTGACAGGACTACCTATAATGCTATAGAATTTTTTGAATCAGGGAATCAGGTGTGCGTCTTTTCCATTTTACAATGGCAAATGAATTTCCAAATTCAGCTTAGAATCATATTCATCCCTTGAATTCATGTTTATCAAGCTGATTTTCAAATGGATGGATAGGTGCTGCATTACTTTTTCCCTAGCAATTCATACATTGGCAACAAAAGCTATTACTTTTGTGCAAAAGGAATATGTCTGGCTTGTCCAGTGATATCCAGCAACCATGCTGTGAAGACTGCCTACTGCTCTTTTCTTCTGCAACCATGATCAGGAGACTAAATCCTTAGATCAAGCACAGTGCCATTTTAATGAAAGCAGATTTGTTGTTAAACCTGTTGGATTGTATATTAAAGCTAATAAGACTCCTGTACACACATAAGCAGAGCCCAGGAAATGAATCTGCTTAATTTACTGTGTACATATCTCTCTGTGAAACATTATCTTTTTATGAAAAAATTCCACACAAATCCAACAGATTCTTCTTTAATCTACTAATGATTACCTATTAAAATAATCCATTAATATATCCTATTTCTAAATTGGCAGCATGTGTCCACAGCTATCCGTGAGAAGTCAAACTATAAGAGGCAACTAACTTGTTGCTCCCTGAATTATAAAAAATTATTTTAAAAAATCACCTTGAAGAGTAAAGTAGGTGTTCGAATTATTAGTAAATCTAGCATAACTCATTCTAATTTTTCCCTTCATAACCAGAGGGATAACCTCAAAACAATTCAGTTGGCAGACACCTCATTGATTTGAAGTAGATGTCAGCAGCTTTTCAAGAAACCAGCTGGTTTTGTCCAAGGCAAGATACCAATTAAAGACAGAGGTTAATCCCTCTGTCTGGGGTTTTGACATTTGGGATGTATGTTCTGGTTTCAGGACTGCTGAATGCCATAACAGATACACACACACACACCCTGGGGTGAAAGATTCCCTCTACACCCACTTACCCCACTCAGATGCAACTAAAGCATCATTTAAAGGAAATCACATTATTTTGACAGATCTATGGGTTTCCAGGGTGACTATTGTTGCCAAAGGCACTGCCTTTTACTCTTGGGGAGCTCCAAAACAGGGGTGCCCTACTTTCTAACCTGAACCAAAGTCCAAAAAAAGCCAGGCACTCTCAGCTTGAACCACAGAGTCAGGCTGCAAGTGGTCTGCAAAAAGGGATTTCATATTCAGGTTTCATAAGGTGACCTCAGAGCAAGCCTCCAGTCTCCCCCCCCCCAGCAGAGATTATGCTTATGGAATGACAATGGGTTTTACCAGGTAAAGTATATCTACATTTCTAAATGTCTGTTTAGAGGCCATCTGGCAGTTAACTCTGCGTCCAGTAATTCTTTGTCTGAATTCTATGTCTTTCTTGCTCTGTCACTCAAGATACTGGGATAAACCAATCAGTCAAATGTTTAGCAATCCTTCCTGAGCTAATCAGGAATGTCTCCTACCTTTTGTCTACTCCAGGACTATTAGTGAGTCAGATAATCCATTTAACTAGCTACCCAACACCTGGCTTCTATTGTTAAATCCAGACTCTGCCTCTCTGGAAGTTCATTGGTCATACCTAAGGTCTGCCCCTACTGGCATCGCACACCCCTGGGACTCATCATTGGTCTCCCAGGGCCACCCATTGGTCTGCATTCTTTGCCAATGCCTATATCCCAGCACACACATGGCCTTAGACCGTGTGTTTTCTGCCATGATCCAAGATGGCAGGCCTGAAGTCTCTGAGTTTAGGTCAGAATCCATGGACCTCTGCACATCTGGACTGGTTGTATCACCCCTCTATAACCCATCAATCACCTCTGCTTCTTTAGTGCTATACTGTGTGACTATTGTGTATGCTTGAGAATATTTAGTAAAGAAATCATTATTTTAGCCACCCAATTTCTGTGTCTGTTCCTGGGTGCTTGGGAATTCTAACTCTGGTATACACAGGTCAGATTCTATGGATAATCCAATTGCATATAATAATTATAATTCCGCATTTTTATTAAATAATGGAGGAATTTGGCTAACACTATGCCCCCCAGAATTTTGTCCCCAAATCCCCCCCATGGCCTGTATGCTTTACATTTTTCAAACCCACCATTTTTGCTGGCTGTTACAATGATCCCTGTTTATTCTTGGGACATATATAATAGAATGTTCAGAAATATATATATATATATATATATATATATATATATATATATATATATATATATATGTCATACTTACATTTATTTGTGCAAAACTAATGAATTTTAGCAGCCAGCAGTTCCCAATTAAGGAGGAGGGGATTTCTCCTATTCAGTGTATTTAGTCTTCCAGAGTTTGTCTTTGTATAACATTCAATTTTTTCTTAATTCTACTTTAACTGATAGAATTTTTAAAATTAACTTCAAAATTGGTTCATGAAAAGTTTGCAATACCTTTCTGTTTGTTTCTTTGTTGTGTTTCTTTTCTATGTTATTGATCATGTCTCTTTTTATAAGTAGCATTTTATAACTTCCCTTTTCTTCACTCTAGTGGAGGATGGAAATTATATTGCATGCATTACAAGGCAGACACTATGAAAGGACCACCAAAGCAGTCTTATGCTGGCTAGTCTGCCCTCAAGGAGGCAGCATCGGTAGCCAATATAATGCCTCTTAGGGTCCTCCTTTGGCATTTGTGAACTAGCTCAGCATCCACACTTTCTCACATCACATCCTGTCTATGTAGTACATTTAAGGGGTACATTTAGGGGACAACTGCATAGGCTGGGGTAGTCTTAGAAATTCATGGGCCTTGTTCAGAAGTTGAGGATCACTTCCACCCCCCCCTTTACATCCCCTATTTCTGGGGCTATCCTAGGGCCAAGCAATAGGTAGCTTTCTTCCTGCACAATGCAGGTTGGCACAAGGGGTCACCACCAAGTCAGCAGTCCAAACTCCGGAGGAGTAAAGTGCACAGCCACTGCAGAGCTGGCTGCAGGAGCTTTAGAGGAAAAGGGCAAGCAAGTGGCCATGGCTTGCTTGAACCTGAATAGGATGTGTGCATGTGGCCACCACCAATTTAGCTGTCCAAACCACAGAGGGGGTGGGAGCAAGTAGAGAAGGCTGCCCATACTCCTGTTCTTTAATTCTCTCTTGGGAGGTAGGTAGTTGGGGCCCTCCAGCCCGAAGCAGCTCCCCTAGATGCCCCATTGGTAAGACCACCCATAGCAGGGGAAGTGTAGTCTAAACAACAGTTAACATTGGTAAGCACCATATAGCATCAGAAAAACCATGTAGGAGACTTTAGACCAGCTGTGCAGTCTGAGTCTGGTGCAATCTGTACAGGCACTATCTTGGGATTCAACTGGTTTATCAACCCAGAACTAATGGTCTCTAGGACTGAATAACTTAGACAAGGCCTGTCTTAACAGAGTTGACAGCCAAGCACAGTACTGTCACTAGGAATGCTCAAACACCTGCCACATCCCGTTTAGATCACATCCTGTTCACCAGTGGCAAATGGAGTGAATTTTTGATTACTTTTTCATCTGTCTGTTAAATGATTCAGGGCTGTTCATTAGGTTGCTTAACCCTATACCTTCCTAACAGTGCTGTAAATTTAAGGGTCAAACTTCAAGGGTCAAAATTCATGACATTGCTAACTATTACTACTGGGTTCTGAGCAAGGTTGCTTGCCCATATATTATTTTGACATCTGCCTAAGACCAAATACATCATTCTTCAATGTAGAGGGGAACTTAATAATTTAACAGAGTTCCCCCCCCCAAGTATGTTTTTAGCCCACTTTTTTTGGTCCACTATTTTCAAATTGAAAGATTGTGTCTCATCTGTCTATTATAGTGTATGCTTGCAACCACATATACTTCTGAGCATTAATAAAAAGTTGCAAATGTGGCTACAACCAGAGCTGTAAGTACAATTGCATGAATGATATCTTTGGGGTGTTTTATTGATGCACACTTGCACAATGATATGCAAAGATGTATATAAATGAAGGAAACTGAGCTAACTGTGCGGGGAAAGAGCCTTGTACCTACTCCGGGAAATTCCTAAAAGTGTTGGTTTGTAATCTTAGAAGCAAGATCAGATAATTCATAAGGACTCCAAAATCTGGAGAGAAATTTGGATTCAGAGATTATTGGAGGCATCTCTGCTTCAAGTGGGTATATGAAACTCCATCAGTATCAGAGGACACATCCAGCCAATTTAAGACAGCCCTTGTGTGCATGAAAAAACCTTTAACTGCATGGCAATGGCTATCTGCATTTGTAACCATAATGTGAATGGTTGCCAACATTCTAGAGATTTCTGTTGCTGCATTGGAATATATATATATGTAAGGGTGCAACTGATGATACTCTTAACTGAATTTGTCCAATCACAAACTGCCTTTAATTAAGATCCCATTTCTTGCTCAATGAACCAACTGAAAGTTGGGACTTATTTACATTTAAAATCAACAGATGTTAGCAAGCCTCCCACTTGTTCTATTAGATACAATGACAATGGAGTTAGGGGTTTCCCCTAAAACTCCAATTGTAAAACTGACCTTATTAAAATCCCACTTCCTCCATAATTAAAAAAACCTAATTACTTGTAGTAATTAGAGCAGAAATGACATTTGCAGATCATTAATATTCAACAAATTGGTTTTTGAAGACATTCTTCCAGGGTTAGTAGTCAATCTTTAGCATTTTCTGTTCATTTCATATTTAAAAAGTCATCCTGAATAATAGTTTGCATTTTAATAAGTCTTGTCTTTCTGAATTGACTTTATTTATAAAGCTTTAAATTGCTAATTAATTTGCAAAAAAAATAACTGCTAATATTTGTAACACATGAAGTGAAAGGTGAATGCGGTAGAACAGCTAGTGACTCATGCTGTGGCGTTCTAAATGAGCATGAACGATGTAATATTGCCTTGATTGGGATTTTCATTATTCTGTCTTTGAAATGTCAAAAACTGGTTTAATGTGTCACAGTTTTATGCACCTGAATTCAAAAAGTCAATTTATTTAACTCCACAGAGTTGAAGCATTTCAAAATAATGAAGTATGGAACATTTTCTTAATTAGAACAACTGAGTTAGGCTCCTTTTCTTAAAGACATGTGAGCTTTTTATATCCCTTTAAAAATTCTATTTCTTAGACTTCTTACACTGGTGTACTAGGTTTTTGGGGATTAAAAGCTGAGGTCCATTCTATGCTTACACTTAAAAAAGAGGTGTACTTATTTTCTTGATGAGGTCCAGACAAATGCAGTTATAGAATTCATCTTCTATTTTTCCAGTCATTGGAAGCTAAGGGGCAGGACTGTGGTTTATGTGCAATGGAATTGTCTCTTGCTTGTCAAACTAGAGTACATGCTACTTTAGAAAAACCCACTGCATTCTTATTCTTTCTGTTGGAATGATGTCAATGTCCATAGTTTGACAGAGAGAAGATGGAATCAATGCCTCATGGAGCTTTCCACTTCTGATGGACATAAAATGCTGGATGCAACCAACACAGTGGCTTGCTTTTTAAAAGCATATTTCAGTCCTGTCCTGGTGCATTGGCATGTACAAAGTTCACTTTGTATGTCTTTCTGCTATAATTAAGTGCATTTCAAAAACTTATTCTGGGACAGGATCATGCATACATTGTTGAAGCTCCTCTGCCTCTACATTACTGAGGTTTTTAGGCCTATTATCCAAAAGGTAATCTTGACCTGAATGTATTAATCAACATTATTATTGTGTACTGGTTGACTGACATGCACCTATGCACTTGTGGATTGATAGAACATTCCAGTTTGGTGTAGTGGTTAAGTGCGCGAAATCTAATTTGGGAGAACTGGGTTTGATTCCCCACTCCTCCACTTGCACCTGGCTGGATGACCTTGGGCAAGCTGTAGTTCTGATAAGTGCTGTTCTTGAAAAAGAGTAGTTTCTGTCAAGAGCTCTCTCAGCCCCACCTACCTCACAGGGTGTCTGTTGTGGGGAGGGGAAGGGAAGGGACCTTTGGGTAGTGAAGGGTGGGGTATAAATCCAATCTCTTCTTCTTCTTCTTCTTCTTCTTCTTCTTCTTCTTCTTCTTCTTCTTCTTCTTCTTCTTCTTCTTCTTCTTCTTCTTCTTCTTCTTCTTCTTCTTCTTCTTCCTCCTCCTCCTCCTCCTCCATCACCACCACTCAAATCACAGGATAATTCTACAGGTAGTCACATAAAGTTTTTTATAGTGTTTTATCAACACACATTTGAGAATTGTTCATATAAAAGAAAACATAAAGGAATAGAAAGCTGTGAGAAATAGTTTAAGTGCCCCCTGAAGCTGGTTTGCCTCTGCTGCGGAACTCTACCTGGAGAGGTTTCCCAGGCCTCAAAATCAAGGTGCAGGCAACATATGTTGTACCCATCCTCACTCCCTGAGAAAGAGCCCTCTTTTTATTCTCTCCCCCTGGCCTATACTCCACCCCCTTCTTGAGCCTGGGCCAATCCTTCTCCATCCTTCTCTGGCCTTTATTCTTGCCTGGTCATGTTGTGTCCTTTCCCCTTTCCACTTATTCAGATGCCCATCATTCATTTTTAGATGAGAGCTCTGGCCAGCTGCCAGAGATTTCCTGTTGTGGTGTGAGTAGGCTGCTGGCTTTTTGTTGCTGGCTGATGATTTCATTAACAAGTGGTTAGCAGTTGTTGCAGAAGTTGGCTGTTGCAAGGCCTGGCTTTTGGGCTTCCCAATCAGCATGGGACCCAGCAGTGAGGTGGAGCTTCAGCAGCATTTTGCCCCCACCTCCTGCCATGATGACTCTTCCCCGAATAGACCAGGTAAGTGTGGTAGATCTGGGGCTGCCACTGGGGTGGAGGTCAGGAGAGGGATCACAGGTGTTTACCAGTGAAGTAGCATGTACTTGTATTATGAATTCTTTGATTCTACTGATTTACCAGGCAATGGTGTTGCTTCCTTCCAACTGTATCCTTGCAAGGGAGGAGCACAGAGCATTCGCAATAATCTTTGGAGACAAGCTTCAGAGAGCTGCTATCTTCCTTTGCCCCAATCTTTTATGAGGATGAAGCCTCACATGTTGTTCATGGACCTGTAGAACTGGAATCATTGACACTATTTGCTTGAAACCTGAGAGTTCTTTTTGCTTGAAAATTAGGGTGGGGGTTAGATTACAGCCACCACAGACTCTCCAAAATATTATCTCTCTCTCTCTTTTGTATTTTTGCATTGGTGTGTGCGTCTGTGTCTTTGCCTGGAAGTCATGGCAATCTCTGGCAACTCCTACTGGGGCATGGAGGAAGTTCAGAGAAGTGGCTTGATAGCTTGCCTCTTCCTCCCATCCCTGGTATTCTTTGGAGGTCTCCCATCAAAACACTTGCCAGGGGTGGCCCTGCTTAGCTTCCAAGATCTGAAGAGATCAGGCTTGCCTGGGCTATCCAGGTCAGGGCTGGACTCGTCAAAAGATTCTCCATTGAAAGTAATGGTCCTGAAGGACTGTATCCCAAAAGATTAAATGAATCCTGAACTGCCAATGTCCTGCATAAACATAAGTAGTTATGGAAAACACTCCTCCCAAACCCTACATATGAAAGTATTATTATTATTTTCTTGATGTGCACCCCTGATAAACAACCAAGGAGGATATTTAATGTATCTATTTCACTTCAGAAGCAATACAAAGCTTCAACTGAAAAACCATGGGAGACATTTGTACTGGGAGTGTTTTGAAAGCAGTCTGAACTGTGATTCATTATAGATCAGGAGTTCCCATGAGAGCTTCCCCTTTCACTTCAATGTAGGGTTGCCAGTTCCGACTCTGGAAATATCTGAGGACTATACTTTGGGGTGGAGCCAGGAGACTTTTGTGGTGTCACTTCCTGTGATGTCACTTCCTGTGATGTCACTTCCAGACCAAATGGTTTGAGTCAGTATAAGGCAAATTCGAATCAGGAGTTAATTAAACTCCTTATTCTTGCTGCCTATTTAGAACTGCAAAAAGGGGTGGTGGCCACACATCACAACACAGCTGATAAGCTGCATTTTCCCTGATGTCATAAGTTGTGCAGGATGTTTTATTTATTTATTTATTTATTTATTGCATTTATAGAATCATAGAATGTTAGAGTTGTAAGGGACCTTGCAGGTCATCTAGTCCAACCCCCTGCACTCTGCAGGAGCATAGCCGAAAGATACCCTACATAGCTACAACATACCCAAAAAATGATCGTCCAGCCTCCGCTTGCAAACGTCCAGGGAAGGAGCATCCACCACCTTCTGAGGCAGACTGTTCCACAGCTCAACCACTCTTACAGTTAGGAAGTTTATCCTGATATCTAGCCAGTAATGACTCCCTTGTAATTTCCACCCATTAGATCTAGTCTTGCAATCCAGAGCAAGAGAGAATAGATCTGCTCCATCTTTTACATGACAGCCCTTCAAATATTTGAAGACTGCAATTATGTCCCCTCTAAGTCTTCTCTTTTCCCAGGCTAAACATACCCAACTCTTTCAGCCCTTTCCCATGATGGGCTCCGGGTGGCTCACAACAAGGATAAAACAATAAATATACAATTAAAATCAATCAAATTAATACAAGATGGCAGAAGCAAATAACATCAGTCCAAACCAGCTAATACACTTTTTGTTAGATGTTGGTAGGATAGTAGGCATCTGTAGGCCTACTATGGGCAGGGGAGGTTGAGATGGTAAAAAAAATCCACCAAAGGCCTGGAGGAACAGCTCCACTTTGCAGGCCCTGTGGAATTGTAGCAAGTCTCACATTGCTCTGATCTCAATTGGCAGTGTGCCCCATCAGGCAGGGCTAGGGCAGAAAAGGTCCTGGCCCTGGTTGAGGCTAAGCAGATGTTTTTTGGGTCAGGGACTACCAGAAGATGTTCAGTGGAGTGCAAGGCTCTCTGGGGCATATATAGGTAGAGATGGTCCCGAAGGTATGCTGGTGCCAGACCCCAAGGGGCTTTAAAGATCAGCTCCATAACCTTGAAACAGATCTGGTACTCAACTGGTAGCCAGTGCAGTTGACATAGCACTGGCTGAATGCATGTCTGCACAGACGACGCCATCAGCAAGCGCACCGTTGCATTCTGCACCAGCTGGAGCTGTCAGGATCAAGGGCAGCCCCACATAGAGCAAGTTACAGTAATCCAGCCTGGAAGTGACCGTTGCATGGATCACTGCAACTAAGTCCCAGGTGGAGAGATAGAGAACAATTTGCCTGACCAGCCGCAGATGATAAAAGGCAAACCTGGCAATAGTGGCGACCTGGGCCTCCATTGAAAGTGACACATCCATGATCACCCCAAGGCTCCTTGCTCTTGGTACTGGACCAAAGGGACCCCACCAAGTGTTGGGAGCTGAATTTCAGAGTCCAGAACATTTTAGTATCTCATGAGAATAACTGTAGAAACTATCAGTGTAATCCTAAACAGTTACTCCAGTCTAAGTCCATTGAAATCAATGGTCTCATATTGGAGTAACTTTTCTTAGGATTGCACTGTAAGTTCTGTATGCACTTACCTGGGAGTAAGCACCATTCACTGTGGGATATACTTCTGAGTAAATCAATATATATGTAAGTTTGGGCTGCATGGACATGAATCACATATTTTCAATGGACACCTGATGTGTTTCAATAACATGCCAGAACATGGGAAGCATGAATATTAAGAGGCTGTTCAGTGAATTCTTAGTCATAAAGATGGATCCACAAATAATCCTAGATGGAGACCTGTCAGTGGCTATTGCCCATTCTAGCTAATGGAGCCTCCATGTTAAAAAATAATAATAAATACCAGTAGACAAACAAGGGAGAGATGTTGATGCCTTGTTTGAAGGCTTCTCGGTAGCATCTGACCAGCCATGTTGGAAACAGTATCTTTGTCTGATCCAGCCAGGATATTTTTATAATCCTAACATGTTGCCACATGAAATTTCCATTGTGGTACGCCAGAAGCACAGATCACATACAGACTATATAAAGAGATGAATAAAGACTGGTTAACTGATAAAGATGGCATGAACAGTGTGGATTGAGGAGACCCATGTTCACATGTACATTTTGCAGGAGGTTTACTCGGTGATACTGGGACAGTTAGATTGAGTCCAGTAACAGACTAGAGATCAACAAAAGTTTCAGGGAATAAGCTTCCAAGAGTCAAAGCTCCCTTAATCAGGTTGGGTGATATTGGCATTGTTGTGAGGTCAATATAAGGGAAGGGAGACTGGATGAATGGTGTGATAAAGAGGGGATTGACAGATAACATGTGAGTAGAGGCCATTGTGATAGGAGTTTACAGAAAAAAATAGCACCAACTGATGTGACCAAAGAAAACAGATCTTCCCCAACTAAAACATCATAAATTATAATGTGAACATGAAACTATATTGTAATGCATTAAGTGATGTAGCAGTGGTGACAAAACCTCGGGGGTGATCATATGCACAATTAGAGGTGGCATCGTTGCAATTCCCGGGTGGATGAAAAGGGCATGATCATACCAGAACATCTGCCCAGCATTCTGGAGTCGTCAGTAGCCCATCTTGCAGCACAACAGAAGCAGATTAAAAAGCCACCTGGGAAAATGCAGTACTTTCACGAAAACGTGGGCCGTGATCAGGCATTGGATCACAGAAGTGCTGCTATCCCATGGCTGCCAGTGCCTGTCAGTGTCCCACCATGACACCAGATTTTTTTTTAAGCCTCTGTAGTATGCGCACAAGCCCGCCAAGGGCGTAGACTTTCCAATTTCCCGGGGGGGTGGGGGGGCTGGGGCTGGACCAGAGGCATTGCTATGCTAGGTCCTTAAAAGAACTGAGGCCCAGTGACATCATAGGGAGGAACCAGTGACATCACAGGCCATTGTCACTGTCTATGGAGGCAGAGCCATGTGGGATTAAGGAAGGGATTTATTGACTTTGATACCAAATGATGCTTTTAAAACACTCTTAAATCCAGGGTCTGAACTCCTGTTCATATGATTTATCTGTGGCATATGAACTCAAGGAAAATGAACTCAGGCTGCTTTCATACAAGGGTGTTCTAAATTTCAGGGACCCTAATTCCACTCTGGGGGCTGTTGTTCCAGTCCCAGAGTAGCCTATCTGGGCCCAAAGACCTTAATGGAAAAACCATTCCACAATTTCTTTGCAACTTATTTTGTCCTGCAATGTATTTCAGTGGAGTCCATGCAAGTCAATTGGCATTCCTGGCTCCCATTATCTCCAATGGGCCTTCAAGCCTCTCCCATGGTTTCCAGTTGACAATCCTGTCATTCCTTTTATGCATCTCAGTTAGCTGTCCCTTTGAAACTGTACCACACCATTTTAAGTAACAGCAAAATGAACAGCATGAACATGTACAGAGTGCACATTTCTTGCCAATGTTCTTTCTGGGTTGCACACAGGACAAAAGGCAGTTTTAAAAGGCATGCCCCCCTCCCAATCTTATTTAAGCAGATGGGTTTACCATTTCAAAATGAAATGGAAATTGAAAGAAGAGTTTAGGAGTGGTTGAAGCAGCCACCACCACCCCCGAAAAAAAACCAAATGTTCTCAGTCAAGGAGATATAGACCCAAGAAAAATAGAAGCACACTTTCCCTCAAAATGTAAATTGGAGCCCAACAAGTGTGTTGGGCTGAACAGATGCTTTGCAGTCTGACTGTTGCTACATTGAAAGTGGGTGGAGACAGCCAGGGTTAAGGACTATACTTTCTTTTCTGACAGACACCAAACATATTCAAGGACTGATATGTTCTGGATATCAAAAACCTTAATTATTAACCCTGAGTGTGTAAAGATACAACCAAAAACCTGATGGATCCAGCTGCAAGAGACCTCTTCCTCTTGCAAGGAATGTTAGCAAATCTCTTTCCCCTCTCAGCTTTTCCTGTCTGCAGAGATCTGTCTTCCTAAAGACTCTCTAGCACAGAGGTATCCAACTCATTTGTTATGGGGGCCAAATATGACATAAATGTCACTTTGTCGGGCTGGGCCATGTGTGCCATAAAATGTAACACAAGGTACCGGAGTTATAAACTTTGTAAAGATGATTTCAGATGCTGAATGGCAATAGCCAGCTTGATTGGATTGGGTGTGATATGCAGAGCAGTAGTAGGAGTAGAGATATCAGCACTAGTAATGAAACAGAAAACCTACGTCTCAATTTGGTACAAGAGGATTCAGTCCAGGAGGGTGCAAAGAATAAATAGAAATAAGTCTGAAGAAGTGAGCAGTGACTCATAAAAGCACATACCCTACCACAATTTTGTTAGTCTTTAAAAATGCTACTGGACTTACTTTTTCTACTGATATTACAAACCACAACATTCAAAAATCAGTGGGGGGACTCTGAGTCAAGATCTTCATTGAATTATCTACCACTACTACAAGTGGGTGGCTACTGATCTTACCAATTTACAAAGAACCACCTTCAGATGACCAGAAATGTGGGTCCTCTAAGCCATGAAGGGCCTTGTACATGGTAACCAGCACCTTGAATGGAGCCCAGTAACTGATGGAGTGACTGCAAGAAAGTTTTTTCTAGCATGAACGCATATGAAGCTGCCTTATACAAAATCCGAACCTTGGTCTGTCAAAGTCAGAGGAGATCTGGGCCCTGCGGGACCTAGTGCAGTTCTGCAGGGCCTGCAAGACGGAGCACTTCTGCCAGGCCTTTGAGGAGGAGCCGCTGCTGCTCTTATGCCATCATTGAGAGCCTTTCATCCATCTGTCCCATTATCTGGAAAGATGGATGTCGCCCATGAGCTGGGATATACTACTCCTGGTGCCCATGCAATTAAGAAATTCGCCGCCAATGTGGGATATCGTGTATCGTGCATCTTGGATTTATATGAATTTTACTGTTGTATTGAATTTTTTTTATTGTATGTAATATTGTTATTGTTTTTAGTTCTGAAACTCGGCTTGGCCGCTTGTTAGCCACCCTGAGCTATCAGATAGGGTGGGGTATAAATCCCAAAATAAATAAATAAATAAAAGTCATTACCATTTCCATTTTTAATTCATAGAAAAAGCAAACAAAATTGGAATCCAGACTTCAGGGCCACCTTTTAAAACCAACAAAGTTGTATTCAAGGCTGGAGTGCACACTTCCTCAGATATTAGTTCCTTGGCTGACCCACACATACTGAGAAAAAGAACACAAAGTCTGCCTCCACGTGCAGCCCTCCAAGCTTCTCTCCAGGCCGAATTGAGGGATACTGGGGTGGGAGAAGCCCCAGCTCAAAAAGACATTCCTGCCCGACAAACACAAGACCACTGACATCGCTTCTCTCTCCTCTCTCTCCCCCTGCCACAGCAGCTTCTCCCAGTGGTGGTGAGAGGAGTCCGTGGCTGCATCCTCTTCCAGAGACTCCAGTGTCACCTTTTAAGACCAACAAAGTTTTGTGCAAGGCTGAAGTGCACACAGGGGCTCGTGGCTGCTTCTTCCCTTCTGCCATGGCTCCTTTGAAGGCAGAGGTATGGCCCGGGGATGGGGGTGAAAATCTATGCCCCCCCCCCCAGCCATCCACTTCTCCTGGGAGCAAACAGGTTAGAGCATGCAAGGCAAGAAAGCTGGAGTCTAGAGACTCCAGTGCCACCTTAAGACCAACAAAGTTTTGTGCAACGAAGGGTCAGCATGGCCCTCGAGGTGCTCCTGCTGGTCCTGGGAGACAGAGTTGGAGGAAAAGGGCCCCGATGTCAGTGGCACTTCTAGAGACACACAGACAGTTTTCTTCTGGGTGAACCTTGCTTTCTCTGTGCGCGTGCGGGAAACCAGCAAAGCTGGCCTCCACGTGCAGCCCTCCAAGCTCCTCTCCAGGCTGAACTGAGGGCTGCTGGGGGTGGGAAAAGCCCCAGCTCAAAAAGACATTCCTGCCCCTGATAAACACAAGCACACACACATCACTTCTCCCTCCTCTCTCTCCCCCTCCTGTCACACACACACACACACACAGGCCAACATACATGTGAATTTTCTCTTCTTTTTACAAGTGCAAAATGACCCTCCAGCTCCTCCTCCCTGAAAATCACCTGGCTTTCCCTCCCAGTGGATCCCAGCCAGCCTCTCTCTTGCCCAGTTCCCTGGGACTTACTCCCCAGGAAGTGTGTCTCGGAGGGCAGGCTCCACACCAACTTGTCCCTCCGGCCCGCCTCCCTTCCTCCGGACACATTCCAGGCTCCTGTCTCACAACCACATTTTTACAGTCCTCAACCTCCCCCTGTCCCATCCCCCCTTGCTCTTTAGCATGCACTCTTTTGCCAGCCTAGCCCCACCCACGGCATGAGAAATGGCATCCTGGCAGTGGGGACTTCACTGGGCCAGCCCTCCCTCAGACTCCAAGGCCAGGTAGAGTTTCAAAGGCACCTGTGGAAGGACTTGCTCGGCTCAGTGCAAATACAAACGATTTGTACCACGAGCACAGCCCGCCCCTGCTCCAGTTGGTGGGTGAGGATGTTTTGGGGGGAGACAGAGGGGGCAGGGTTGGTGGAGGGTCAATTTTGCAGTGGCGGCAGGCAGCTGTGGGAAGAAGAGGAGGAGCTGGCAGTGCCTGAAGTTGGGCATGTCTCCCTCCCCCTCACGCACAATGCTTGCAAGCGCAGTGCACAGCTGGAGTTGGGGCAGCCTCCTTGACTTCTGCCCGGCTGTGGCTGCTGCTGCTCCTTAGCCAGAGCTCAGGGGCGAGAAGGCGCAAGGGCTCAGGGGCGGTCGGTGCATGGCACTGCAGGGGGAAGGGTTGCTCCGGGGGGGCTCAATACCTTCAGGGATGGCACGAGCTCCTCAGCCCCCCCGAAGATTATGCCTATGAAGCCCACCATTGTGCATGCATACAAACGCAGCACAGCTGAAGTGGCTTGCCATTGAGCTAGGCAGCACGGCGGAGTGTGACACAACCCAGTGCAACAAGTGCAGCCAGTGAACAGAAACAGCAATGGCTTTCCAGACTACCAGCTTGCAATCCCCCTCCCACCCATGGGTGGCATCGCAGACTTAGGATGTCTGGGGTGTGTGGCATGTCATGGAAGTGGTCAGAGACATTGGACCTGTTGGCTTTGTGGGGAGAAGCCAGGATCCAGGGTGCCCTGAGGGAAAGCCAGAGAAACATTGACCTCTATGAGGAGATAGCCATAGGTATGGCTGCCCAGGGGCATAGACGGTCCACCATTGAGTGCCAGTCAAAAACCAAGGCCCTGCACCTCAAATACAAAAAGGCAGTTGCTCTGAATGCCAAGTCTGGTGAGAGAAATGTGACATGCCCCTATTATGAGGAGCTGAACAGAATCCTACACAGTGACACACATATATGGCCAAGAAGGGTGCTTCAGAGTCTTAAGTGGATTCCTGCCCAAAAAGCCTCTCTGGGCCCTTCCACCCCCTCTGAGGGGGCATCCCTGGAACTCTTCCCTGAGGACTCACAGGACACACCCAAGCCTCAGCCATCTACCAGCAGCCAGGCAGGTAGGTGTGACCACCAGCAAACCACAGTTCCTGAGGAGTTGGGCATGAACATTCCAAGCACACTGAAGGACACAGATCAGGGGGTACACACTCAAGAGACCATTACCACACCACCTGCATCCCACCCCATCCTGGGCCAGAGTACCCTGGGAGCATTCCATCTCCTGTGCACAGGTCTCTTCTACAGATCTGGACTATGGGGAGCAACAGAAACATGAACCTACAGTCCAAATGCATGACTACAGTGTCACACCACGAGCCCCACACAACAGTCACAGACACCACACAGACCACCAGTGCACTCCACAGAGGTCAAGTGGCACTCCATGCAGCCACAGCATATCAGAGCACATAGCAAGGGATTGGTGATGCATGAGACTGTGGCAGCACATGTCCAGCACATGAGGCCACTGTTCCATGTGGATGTATTCCAAGAGGATACCACAGGGGTCCACACAACAGTCCACAGGAGTGGCCACTCAGTGGTGCCAGAAGGTGCTGATACAGGGACCCTAGGCAGAGAGGTCATACCCCAGCGGCTTCCACCACAGGCACAGAAGCCAGTAACATTGGTGAGGACTGCTGTTCCCTTCACTTTCCAGGTTGTGAGTCCCAGAGCACAACCCAGGAAGGGAGCAGTGACCAGGAGGAGAGTGACAGTGGAGATCTCGAGACGGGCCCACCAGTGGGCGAAGGTAGGCAGCAGGCGCATGGTGGGGACCTTCACAAACCACTGTGACCATGAATTGCCATGAGGCACCTCTAGTGCCATCCGTCTGGTTTCCAGGGCCCAGGGCCCCCCTCAAATCAGCCTGTCTCTTCCCAGGGATGTCACACCCTTCACTGGAGGCCACTGAGCTGGATGCTGGACCCGTGGAGGCCAGGCAACAAGACTGAGCACATGAGTGGGATTATGGGATGGACCAGGGGGAGGGAACATGTGGGACATGGGAAGACGAACAGCAGCTGGGCCACAGTGGTGAATCCCATGTTGCCCTGACTCCTCAGGTTTGCCACCAGATGTCAACATGGCAGACCTGACACCCAGTGAAAGATTGTCCCTCATGAGGGCCAGGAAAAAGTGGGTCTCAGCCCTCCAGAGCATCGGGGAACACCTTGCAGCACAGGCCTGGGAGGACAGCAGAGAGGCGAGGATGGAAGAGTGGAGAGAGCATGAAGAGTACATTGTAGAGTTGAGGGCCAACCGTGCAGAGGACCGAGAGGCTCGGGAAGCAATGCGGAGGGTCATGGAGACAGCCACCAATGCCCTTGTTAACGTGACACAATCAGTCACCCTCTTAGTAGATACCTTCCATGGCCAGGCTCTGTTGCCTGAGGCAGTGTGGCCAGGCCCCAGCACTGAAGTCACCCAGGCACCTGGGGGCTGTGGAAGAGCAGCCAGGAAACGTAAGAAAACACACCTCTACACCCCTCCACAATAGAGCATGCACACTTCCCAGTGGCACCACAAGTGCACATCAGCTCTGCTCCCCCCTCTCGTTCCTTGCTACAGGGCTCATCTCCATGACATCCTCTGATGATGCTCATGTAGATGCTAGAGACATTTACGATGTGGCCAATGGTTGGGGAGAGGTATACGTCCACAGAGCTTGCTGGTAGATGAAGGAGAGCTGGTAATCATGGTGTTCCACTGTAGAGCAGGCCAGACAGGGGGCAGCATGTAAGTCATACAAACAGCAGGGAGGCCACCCACCAGCCCTGACATTGCCAGCCGGGGCATCAATCTTAGGCTCCCACACACCTGCACAGTGCATGCCATGGGAACTGCCAATGCAGGGGCCCACAGCTGGCTGGACACCTCCAGAATGCTGCCACGCACCTGGGGCACATCCCCCCATGACTATGGGATACCCACCTGTCACCTGCTCATCAGCCATGGCACCCTCTAAGGCCTCCAGCCACTGGGAGACTGTCCTGCCAGATTGTCCAGCTGCTACTGTGGAGTGTGCCCTCACCCCTGCAAAGACAAAGCAGCAGATGAGCATCCATGATCGTGGCCCTTGGAAGGTCACAAGAGGGGGGAGGCCTACCTGCATAGGACTCTGGGGCGGAGCTGATGATCACAACTGCACCTGCCATGACCCTTGCCATGCCCACTCCTGGATGTTCACCTGCAGGGGGAAAGGAGGATGTTAGTGGGTCCACCCAATGATGACAAGATCCGGAATGCAAAGCATCACCATTTCTTTCCATGTACACAGCCCTCCACACTCTGGAGACCCATGCACATGTGTTCGCCATAGGCCCCAAGGCCACTGCAGGCAGCACCCAGACAGCCTTGGCACACATGCCATCCGTGGCCAGCCTACACATGTGATGGATTCAGTGGAGCACCAGCAGGACCCAGTCAACACCCTGGAACACAAGGCCACTGGGTGCTGCCAAGGGGGCGGATACAGCCTCTCAGCCCCCCACCACCCCAGGAAGCCCTTGCTGACTCCAGAACCATCTGCAAGGTCACCAAATTCCAGCTACACACCTGAGCTGCCCACTCCAGTAGGCCCCGGAGACACATGTGGGGAGCTGACTACCACTGGTTCTACAGGGGGAGAACAACATCAACACAGAAGGCCACTAAACGTGCCCCATGCAGGTGCTACCCCTACTGGCAGACATGTCTGGACGACACCCAGCTGCCCAAACTGCAGTCCATCAGCAGGGGCCCACTCAGCCATCAGGCAACACGTTCTGGACTGTGAGCAACTGCAGACACCCGAGCAATGACAGGCATGTGGCTAGGGTCACAAGCAGCATCCGGCCACCCGGCAAGGTCCCATGCTACTGTGCCCAACACACCTTGTTCCCGCAGGTCATGGCCATGGACAATGGGTGGTCCAGGTTCTGCCTTGCTAGAGGAGGAAGTCACCCTCACCCTCTCTACACGGGGTTGCCCTGTGGATGGGAATATGGTGGATGTGGTCACAGGTATTACAACGGGAGTGTCACAGGTGAGTAGGGTGAGGGATACTCACTGTAAGGAGTCCGATACTACCACACAAGGTGGAGTCTGATACTACCACTCAAGGTGGCCGCCCTGCTCCCAGAGGGCCCGGGGCGGGATGCTCTCCCAGTACTCTAGGGTGTTGAAGAAGGCAGTCTTCTCCTTCTTGAATTTGGCTCAGCACTGATCTGCCAAGCACTTGAACCCCTGTGCTGCCATCCATTCTGCCACCTCCTCGAATAGGGTGAGGATCTACAGGTAGGTGGAGGGCATCATCCTCTCACCCGCCTCCAGCTGGTGGCGGGTCCTGAGCAGACACTCCACCTCCTCCTGGAGCCATAGCACACCTTTCTTTGGGAAGGCCATGTCCCCATCTTCCAGAAGGTGGCAGGGAATGCGCATGTGTAGAGAAACACACTATGTTGCCTTTTCATGGCCCGCCAGGTGATTCATGTGCATGCGCAATAAAGCACTTCCCTGCAGCCATCCTGGCTGCTCCAGGGGGATGAACAGCCCAGCAGCCAAGAGTGTGGTGGTGGTGGTGGTGGGGAAGCGGCACCCTGGGGATGCACAAAATAGGCATTGGGCTGCCCCGTGGTAAGCCAAAAGATTCCCAATTGGCCATTCCCAACTGGAGTCTCCCATTCTTTTCCTCACCAGACTTGATGCTGCTTGGCTAAAGGGGTTGACCAGTCCCTGGCTCCCAGAGCCCGCAGCCTTGCCACCACTTGCCAGCTCCCTGGCGATGGCATTGGTCCAGAGATGGTGACACCTTGGAGGGTACAGCCTCCGGCTCCTGCGGATGCCACCGGGCTCACCAGGAGCTCTGGTTGCTGCAGACTCAGTGTGTGCATGCTCAATGAAGCACATCCCCATGGCCGTTCTGGCTGCTCCGGTAACCAAGAGTGTGGTGGGCCCCCAAGAAGGGAAGTGGCAACCTGGGGATGTGCAAAACAGGCATCAGGCTGCCCTGCAGCGAGGCAAAAGACTCCCGATCAGCAATTCCTGGCCAGAGTCTCCCATCCTTTTCCTCACCAGACTCAATACTGCTTAGCTAAAGGGGCCAAGCCAACCCCAGCTCCTGGAGCCCACAGTCCTGGTGCTGCTCACCAGCTCCTCAGCAAAAGCATTGGCCCGGAGACAGCCCCCCCGGTCCGGTGGACTCAGCATGTGCATATGCAATGAAACACATCCCTGCAGCCACCATGTCCTGGCTATCAGGGGGAAAGGGAGGCCCATCACCCCAGGCAGGCTTCCACTTCGGGTGGGGGTGCCACTGGCACCATGACCTGGGAAATGCTCCACAATTGAGATGACTAAATGGGCCACACAATGATCTGTGGCTGCTGGGGAGGACAGGCCCTTGACCCCTCCCCAGTCTGTGGGGCTGGTTTTGTCCCTTACATACACTGAAAGATGGAGATGTATTGTCATTTTGGAAATCCTTTATTACCATGGCATGCACACGTCTCTGTATTGTTGTACCTGGTGGTACCTGTGTACAGTGGGACCTCCATTTGGTGGACTAGGGGGTGCTGGGTGGACCCAGAGCTGTGCAGTGCTGGGGGTAGTGAGTGCCCCCCCATCTGACCCTATTGGATCCTGGCCCATCTACACAGCCATGTGGTGATAACTTCCTGTAGCACCTTGCCTTCTTCTTGCTGTATGGTATCTACAGGCCCCTGTGGGGGCTCCTCAGGCTCCTGAAAGGCCCTATTTTCCCCCTCCTCTAGCACTTCTGGGACTTCATGTCCACGGTCCTCACACACATTGTGCAGAATGACACAGGCGGCTGTGGTGTAATTGATGTTCTCCTCCTGTAGCAGCAGCTCGACTAGCGGACACCACCACTGTGCCTTCAGCTGGCCAAAGGCACGCTCCACAACGTTCCTGACCTGGCTATGCACCTTATTGAAGTGTACCTGCCATTGGTTCAGGTGCCCTTTGTAGGGTGGGATGAGCCAGCATCATAGGGGCATAAATGACCTAATGCTAGGCTGGCACACATTTTTATGGTATGGGAAAGCCACAGTACACAGATACTTCAAGCAGCATTTGTTGAGAGCATCTTGATTGAAAGTCTGGGAACCCCTGCATAGACAATTAGATACAAAGAACTCAAAGCTGATCACCCCTTTAGAAGCCTTCACAAACCCTAAAACCTATTATGAAGAGGA
The DNA here is from genome assembly GCA_029375565.1 of Gekko gecko. Taxonomy (NCBI): domain Eukaryota; kingdom Metazoa; phylum Chordata; class Lepidosauria; order Squamata; family Gekkonidae; genus Gekko; species Gekko gecko. The sequence continues at coordinate 139,847,277 of JAPDNY010000005.1, forward strand.
TGTAAAAAGATATTCAGATATTCTAGATTCTAAGTTGAATTTGAAACCATTATTGGACGTAATGTGGTGGTAAAGGGTACAAATTGAATCTAGATTCTCTAAAGATAAAAAATTAGGTTTTATGACAATTTGTTAGAGTTTGAAAAAAAAAAATTTCTACAGATCAAAAATTTATTTTAAAAATGTATAGTTTTCTTCTTGATTATATGATGTTGGATGAAACGCTCAAAACTACAATGATTCAATGGGTGCAAAACTTGGGGCATAACATTGACTTAGATCAATGGGACCAACTGTGGAAGAAAAACATAAAAATAACAAAAGCAGTCTCTTTTAAAGAAAATGTTTATAAAATGTTTTATAGGTGGTATGTAACCCCAGAAAAGTTAGCTAAATAGTAAGTGTTCAAACAAATGTTGGAAATGCCAAAATAAGATGGGGTCATTTTATCACATTTGGTGGCATTGTGAAAAAGTTAAAAAAATTCTGGGCTTGGATACATGAAATTTTGCAAAAAATATTAAAATGTACTGTTCCTTTTACTACTGAAGTATTACTGTTAAATATTCTTCCTGATTTATGTAAAAAGGATGATCGTTATCTTATTGTCTATATAACAACAACTGCTAGAATTCTATATGCTAAATACTGGAAAGTCCAGGCGGTCCCAATGAAACAAGAAATTCTCAATAAGCTTTTGGAGGTGGCAGAAGTGGATAAACTGACTTTATTGTTAAAGGGACATACAGAGTCCACATTTCAAAATATGTGGTCAAGATTCTATAGCTGATACAATAGTTATAATAATATACCATGATTAATAAAGACTGGAAAAACAAGAAAATTATAAGAAATATAGAAGCCAACAATAGACTTTTTAGTTACTTGCATTGAGAAAAGTCTTTGTATATAAGACTTAAAGTGAAACTATGTACTATGCATTATTCCCCCCATCTGTGTCTGTATATCAGTATGTGTGAATGTACATATATGTTTAGAAAAATAATAAAAACTTTTAATAAACCTTGCCCTATTTGGGGCAAGCAGGAAAAAAACCAAACCTCGAATCTTATTGGCTCTTACAACTATGAGTAAATTGTTATTACATGTCTATCACATGGCTCTTCCCTAATGATTGTGGCTCCGAAAAACATGTTGGAGATGATTACCTGGGAAGTTCTCACACAGCAGCCTTGCCTATATAACACCATGTCATGGACCTAAATGGCTCAGGTTAGCCTGATCTCATCAGATTTTGGAAGCTAATCAGGGTCAGCTCTGGTCTATAGTTGGATGGGAGACCATAAGGGAAGCCCAGAGTTGGTATGCAGAGGCAGGCAATGACAAACTACCTTTGAATGTCTCTTGCCTTTAGATCCCTACAAGGTTACCATGACTTGGCTATGACTTGTATTATGTATTAAGATGGCCACGGCTGTGCTAGCCCGGCCATGCAGTCGACTATGCAGATATACTGACATGCAGACCTTTGGTCCTAGAACATTAGCTACTTTGGATCCTAGCGTGGACCAATAGGGTAACTTGTATCCTGAATCCGACCTATAGTGATCTGGGCCATGTATATAAAACCTATCATGGGAATTGGGGGGGTGTTGGGTGTGAATGTGGACACGCATATAAGCCGACTTTGTACCGGTTATTTTATCTTCTGTTCTGATGTACTTAATATACCGTGAGCTGATTTCACCATGCTGAGCCTCAGACCTCAGTACTTTTCAACTTGTTAGCACTTTCCATCACTACAGGGCAACTGCACTTTAATGCCCAGAACCATTTGGGCAAGGCCTGTTGTGTAACTCTGCCAGTAGCATGAGATGGACCCACAGCTCAGTTGGCTATCATGCCACTGCCATAACAAAGGGCACTTGGGAGGTTGGGAATTTTTTTTAAAAAATGAAAAACTCCTATAAATATCAGAGTCCATCTCAGAAAAGCACAGGCCAGGCACCCCCCGTCCCCCCCGTCCCCCCGGAGGAGAGCATGGCTATGCACACTGGACTTTCCAGCAGCGGCAAGAGGCCCGCCTGCATCCTCCCACTGTCTCCCACCCTGCTGGCCCTGAAGAGGCCAGGTATCTTCCCATTGGCACAGAAGAGAGCTGAGAGCCCATGGCTGCAGTCCATCTAGCCTGTTCCCAGCTTCCTTTCCAGGGGCAGTGGCAAGGGCCCGCTGTCTGCTCTGGCCTGAGTGGAATGCCGATGGCTACTGCATGGGCCTGAGGCTGCCGGGGGGGGGGATTTAGTTATTACTATAACCCTCTCCCTCCCCATGTTGAGACTTCTTTCTGTAGTTTTTATCTCACCTTTCTCTCTGAGGTATAAATGACTCTCACCTCCTCCATTTCATCTCCAGAAAAACCCTCTGAGGTAAGTCATAAGAACATAAGAACATAAGAGAAGATAATGTTGAATCAGGCCAATGCCCCATCTAGTCCAACACTCTGTCACACAGCGGCCAAAATATACCAGGTGCCATCAGGAGGTCCAGCAGTGGGGCCAGGACACTGCTGCCCCCTCCAGCACCAAGAATAGAGTGCATCACCTGCCCCAGACTGAGAGTTCCCATCTATACCCTGTGGCTAATAGCCACTGGTGGACTTCTGCTCCATATGCTTATCTAATTCCCTCTTGAAACTGTACATGCTTGCAGCTGCCACGACCTCCTGTGGCAGTGAATTCCATATGTTAATCACTCTTTGGGTGAAGAAGTATTTCCTTTTATCTGTTCTAACCCGACTGCTCAGCAATTTCATAGAGTGCCCACGAGTTCTTGTATTGTGAGAAAGGGAGAAAAGTACTTCTTTCTGAATGTGACTTGCCCAAAGGCACCCATCCAGGGAGCTTCATGATAGACAATGGATTTGCACCCTGATTTCTAATATAGAAGAGCTATCCTGACATCTACTGGGGTGTGGGGGGGGGAGACTGTTACCTAGTCTGCAAGATCTGAGCAAGGCTATTAGCAATAGAACATTTTGTTGTTGTTGTTGTTGTTGTTGTTCAGTCGCACAGTCGAGTCCGACTCTTTGCGACCCCATGGACCAGATTACGCCAGGCCCTCCTGTCTTCCGCTGTCCGCTGAAGTCTGCTCAATTTCATGTTCGTTGCATCGATGACACTGTCTAACCATCTCATCCTTTGCCGTCCCCTTCTTCTTTGACCTTCAATCTTTCCCAGCATCAGGGTCTTCTCCAGTGAATGCTCCCTTCTCATTTGGTGGCCAAAGTATTTGAGCTTCAGCTTCAGGATCTGGCCTTCAAGGGAACAGTCAGGGTTGATTTCTTTTAGGATTGACTAATTTGATCTCCTTGCAGTCCAAGGGACTCTCAAGAGTCTTCTCCAGCACCATAGTTCAAAAGAATCTATTCTTCGGCGCTCAGCCTTCCTTATAGTCCAACTCTCGCAGCCATACATTACTACGGGGAATACCATTGCTTTGACCATGCGGACTTTTGTTGGCAAGTTGATGTCTCTGCTTTTTATCATGCTGTTTAGGTTTGCCATCGCTTTCCTCCCAAGGAGCAGGCATCTTTTAATTTCATGGCTGCAGTCACCATCTGCAGTGATCTGGGATCCTAGGAACGTGAAGTCTGTCACTATTTCTACGACTTCCCCTTCTATTTGCCAAGGAGTGATGGGGCCAGATGCCATGATCTTAGTTTTTTTGATGTTGAGCTTCAAGCCCACTTTTGCGCTCTCCTCTTTGACCCTGAGCAAGAGGCTCTTTAGGTCCTCTTCACTTTCTGCCATCAGAGTGGTATCGTCTGCATATCTGAGGTTATTGATCTTTTCCCCAGCAATCTTAACTCCAGCTTGTGATTCATCCAAGCCAGCATTTCGCATGATGTACTCTGCATATAAATTAAATAAGCAAGGTGACAATATACATCCTTGTCGTACTCCTTTTCCTATGCTAAACCAATCAGTTGTTCCATATCCGGTTCTAACTGTTGCTTCTTGACCCTTATACAGGTTTCTCAGGAGACAGGTGAGGTGGTCTGGTACTCCCATCTCTTTAAGAACCTGCCATAATTTATTGTGATCCACACAATCAAAGGCTTTAGCATAGTCAATGAAGCAGAAGTAGATGTTTTTCTGGTACTCTCTTGCTTTCTCCATAATCCAGCGAATGTTGGCAATTTGATCTCTAGTTCCTCTACCTCTTCGAAACCCAGCTTGTACTTCTGGCAGTTCTCTATCCACGTACTGTTGGAGCCTAGCTTGTAGGATTTTGAGCATGACCTTGCTAGCGTGTGAAATGAGTGCAATTGTGCGATAGTTTGAACATTCTTTGACGTTGCCCTTCTTTGGGATTGGAATGTAAACTGTCCTTTTCCAATCCTGTGGCCACTGTTGTGTTTTCCAAATTTGTTGGCAAATTGAGTGCAGCACTTTAACAGCATCTTCTTTTAAGACTTTGAATAACTCAGCTGGGATACCATCACCTCCACTAGCTTTGTTGTTAGTAATGCTTTCTAAGGCCCATTTAACTTCGCTTTCCAGGATGTCTGGCTCGAGGTCAGTGATTATACCATCGTGGTTGTCAAGGACATCGAGGTCCTTCTTGTATAGTTCTTCTGTGTATTCTTGCCATCTTTTCCTAATCTCTTCTGCTTCTGTTAGGTCCCTACCGTTTTTGTCCTTTATCATGGCCAGCTTTGCATGGAACGTTCCCTTGATTTCTCCAATTTTCTTGAAGAGATCTCTAGTCCTTCCCAATCTATTGTTTTCCTCTATTACTCTGCATTGTTCATTCAGGAAAGCCTCCTTATCTCTCCTTGCTGTTCTCTGGAAATCTGCATTAAATTGGGCAAATCTTTCCTTATCCCCATTGCCTTTAGCTTTCCTTCTTTCCTCTGCTATGTGTAAAGCCTCATCAGACAGCCACTTTGCTTTTTTGCATTTCTTTTTCTTTGGGATGGCGGTGAGTGCTGCCTCCTTTACAATGTCACGGACCTCTGTCCATAGTTCTTCAGGCACTCTGTCTATCAAATCTAGTCCCTTAAACCTATTCTTCACCTCTACTGTATATTCATCGGGGATGTGATCTAGGTCAAATCTGAATGGCCTTGTGGTCTTCCCAACTTTCTTGAATTTAAGTCTGAATTTTGCAATGAGTAGCTCATGATCTGAGCCACAGTCAGCTCCAGGTCTTGTTTTTACTGACTGGATAGAGCTTCTCCATCTTTGACTGCAAATTATATAGTCAATCTGATTTCGGTGTTGCCCATCTGGTGATGTCCATGTGTAGAGACGCCTCTTAGGTTGTTGGAAAAGGGTGTTTGCTATGACCAGCGTGTTCTCTTGACAAAACTCTGTTAGCCTTTGCCCTGCTTCATTTTGTTCTCCAAGGCCAAATTTGTCTGTTATTCCGGTTACCTTTTGATTTCCTACTTTAGCATTCCAGTCCCCTATGATGATGAGGACATCATTTTTTGGTGTTAGTTCTACGAGCTGTTGTAGGTCTTCGTAGAACTGGTCCACTTCAGCCTCTTCTACAGCAGTGGTTGGGGCATAGACTTGGATTACTGTGATATAGAATGGTTTGCCTTGGATTCGGACCGAGATCATTCTGTCATTTTTGAGATTGTATCCCAATACTGCCTTTCTCACTCTCTTGTTGACTATAAAGGCCACACCATTTTTTCTACGGGATTCCTGGCCACAGTAGTAGATATAATGGTCTTCTGAGTTAAATTCGCCCATTCCTGTCCACTTTAGTTCACTGATTCCCAAGATGTCAATGTTCATTCTTGCCATCTCATTTTTGACCACGTCAAGCTTACCTTGATTCATAGATCTTACATTCCAGGTTCCTATGCAGTATTGTTCTTTGCAGCATCGAACTTTCCTTTCACCGTCAGACACATCCACAACTGAGCGTCCTTTCGGCTTTGGCCCAGCCACTTCACTCTTTCTGGGGTTACTCGTACTTGCCCTCTGCTCTTCCTCAGTAGCATATTGGACACCTTCCGACCTGAGGGGCTCATCTTCCGGCGTCATATCTTTTAGCCTTTTGTTACTGTCCATGGGGTTTTCTTGGCAAAGATACTGGAGTGGGTTGCCATTTCCTTCTCCAGGGGATCACGCTTGGTCTGAGTTCTCTGCTGTGGCCTGTCCGTCCTGGGTGGCCCTCCACGGCATAGCCCACAGCCTCATCGAACCACGCAAGCCCCTCGCCACAACAAGGCAGTGATCCATGAGGGGGATAGAACATTTTGGAGGACATTAATTCATAGGGCTCTCTCTCTCTCTCTCTCTCTCTCTCTCTCTCTCTCTCTCACTCTCTCTCTCTCTCTCTCTCTCTCTCTCTCTCTCTCTCTCACACACACACACACACACACACAGAGTTGTCTGGCTGCCGCAGCCCATTTTTACATGATTCAGAAAACAGTTGTGGTGTAACTTCCTCCCTGGAACAATAGCTTTGTGGGGTAAGGCTCCCAGTTCTGTGGGCAGTCAGATACAATTTGGACTATATTTTTTGTTGTTTTCCATTCAGTTGAGATTAAAATCTCAAGAATGTGTTTCTTTTCTAACTGATTCTTGTTTTCTAAATAGGAAGGGAGGGAAGAAATGTATCAGTTTTGTAGATAATTGAAATCTTCATTGGTAAAGGAAGACCGCTTTTAAAAAATAGGCAGAATTACACAGTAAGCACAGGGTGGTATTTGGCAACCCAAGAGACAGAGTGAGTTTTGCATACAGCACCACAAGAAAGTAGGCAGTTACTGAGAGTCAGAGCTAGGTATTTGGCTTCTCAGGAGAATTATGATTAAAAGTGTTCAACTAGGAAATCATCCTAACTATTTTGTTACCTGAGTGAGCAAACATAGTGAAGCCCCATCCTCTTTATATCAACTGTTCAGCAAACATACCTAGTCAGAATAAATGGTTTATTAGTCACTTAGCAAAATACCTCACAGTAATACATACATAGAATTATGATGCCACATATCTGTGTGATTCTAAATATTCATTAAACTATTATGCAAAAAAACCCAAAAAACCCTTGTGTGCAATAAGGAATTGTATGATTCACACAGGAAGGAAGAATAAATTTTCCTTAGGTTTTCAAATTATCAGTTTGAGCCTCCCAATCTCCTTCCTTTATAAACTCTGCAGAATATTAATTTAATCAATTCCTTCTCTGCTTTGGCAAAAGAAATATCCTGAGGTTATTTTCTCATAATATTCCTAATGATTTATATTCAGGTGTAATAATTTGGGGCATAATATGGGGGGCAAGAGAGAATAAAGCAAAAAAAAGTCTGACTTTTCTAAAGCTGTAATGGTCATTAAATGCAAATCTCTGCTGTAACAGGAAAAATTTTGTATTATAACACTGAAAGAAAAATGCTTTGTTTCATACAACTCATTTCAACCACAATCAGTTAGATTAATGATACTATGGGCTTCTAGCTAAGGACTGTATTTACATAGTAGCAGAGGGATGTCTGGAGCTGATGTAGCACTTAAAAAGCCTGACACAATGCAGAGATTCTCAGCATCTTAATTTCAAGTGCTTCAGACATATTGTTACCTCTCAGTTTGTCTTGATTTTGACAGCTATCAAATATGAAAATAGTGTCAACCATCGAACAATGTCAAATACTGTAAAATGGAAGCTTGCGACCAAAGAACAGGTTGGCTGGTTTAAATCAATATGCAAACTTCAGTCCCACTCCTGCCACTGTTTGACCTTCCTTAATCCCATAGGGTTGCCAGGTACCAAGGCAGAAGAAACTACAGAATTAGGTCTACAAAGACTTCCTAGCTGAAGAGTTCAAAGCTCCCTTTCTGGCACACTTTCATTCTGTTAATAGGTCAGAACCCTTCCTGTCATTATAAGGAGGAGGAGGAAAAGTCATAGAGCAGCTTACCTGAAGGAGTCTTGGAGCAGTTTACAATCATGTTCCCTTCCTCTTCCCACAACAGGCAGAGGTAGGTGGCACTGAGAGAGCTCTGAGAGAGCTGTGACTGACCCAGGGTCACCCAGCTGACTTCATGTGGAGGAGTGGGAAATCAAACCTGGTTCTCCAGATTACAGTCCGCTGCTCTTAACCACTACACCTGCCCATATATAGGCTTGCCACAGATCTCTTTGCAGCTTTCATCTTGCCCTGTGTAAGGTTTTAAACTCACAGGAGTGGGACTACAAAGCATTTAATTGCCCTGGGAAATGACCATTCCTTGATATCAGACCAATACATTAGGATAAGTTTCACCAGCACAGATCTGCAACATGAAGCATGTCAAATATCAAATTGTTAATATTGTTGTGTGCAAGCTATGCAGTAAAGCGAATAGTATCTGCTGTCACATACTGGAAAATGTTAAATACAGTTGTACAGTTTGAGCAAAAGGATGTTCAAAGGCAGAGCTTACTCATAATTATTCCCTTCAGAGGACAAAGCACTGGAAACATGATTGTTTGGTAGATTTTCTTCTATGTACAATATACAAGTACAACACAGGCAAAGAAGCACCCCTACAGAGCAGCAAATCAACTACCCCATATCGGATTGTGAGATAGAGAGATCTCTTATATTCTCACAGTGCTCCAGTCGACTCACAGAAACATTGGTATTTTTTTTCTCTTTCTCTTCCAGGAATCTAAAACCCACTCTTTACACACACTAATGAAGAGAGCTCTGACTCTTGAAAGCCTATACCCCGAGTAGCATGTTGGTCTCTAAGGAGCTATTGGACTTGAATCTAGCTCTTTTATACAGACAACCAGTGGTGTACCAAGGGGGTGAGGGGGTGGTCCACCCTGGGCACAGCATAAAGAGGGCCTTTGAAGGCTGCCCTTGAAGCCAGTGTCATCCTGCTGCCTCCAGCCAGTCTTCCCTTTTATGTTTAAAAAGCAGTTCTGACTGCAGCCACTAGGGGTGCAGGGAAGTCTGAGCATAGCAAAAAGATCTAGGATTGGCTAAACTTCCCTTTTCTCCAAGACTCAAGCAAACTTCCTTAACAGATTGTACTGATAGCTGCTACAGTAATGCAGGTCATTTTCTTCAATAGTCTAGCCTTTCTCTCTTCCTTTCCTTGCACCCAGCTTAGCCATATCTTGCAAAACAATAGTAGGGTGTTGCAGCAAGATAAAACAATCTTTCCTCTCTTAATTTCTCTCCCCCTTTACCACATTTCTCATTAATTTTTGTCTCCTTTCACCTAATTTATCTGTATCCCCCATTTATTTTCACTTCTTGGTCTCAAGACCTTCTCATCCCTACCCTGCTTGGTGACAGAATGTATTTAGAAGTAGTATAGTAGCAAAAATTGTTAATATTATGCTTGGGTATTCAGTACATTACATTGGTTATCCTGGGGTGCAAAATTTAGTTTCTACTGCAGAGATTCTCTGGTTTGATTTTAGGCCTTTGGAAACAGTGGAGGATGGGGACAACTTCTTTTTGGGGTAGTATGTTTCTTAATATCCAGTGTGATGAAGCTTGTGATCACAATTTTGTGATGCTTTGGTTAGTGTTAGTAAAAGTACAAAGGCAGACTCCTAGCTCTCAAAATGCCTTGTAGATGTTTGGGATGCTCATCTCTTGGGCTTCAAAATGGAGAACACAAGCCCTCCCAAGTGCCTGCTTCAGTACACAAGTGGTGTGATGGAATTTTTTTCTCATCAAGTCACAGCTGACTTATGGTGATCCTGTAGGGTTTTCAAGGCAAGAGATGTTCAGAGATAGTCTGCCATTGCCTGCCTCCATCCGACACCTTAAATAAGCACTATGCCACACTGGCTTTCATGATGGAATAGCATGTTGGAATTTGAATTTTTTGTACTGGCATGATTATATATATGAAATTAAATACAAGAAATTTTTCATTGTCTGCTTTTCTTTTCTTGTCACAAGTTTGGATCCAGTGGCATCTTTAAGACCAAACTTTGTCATGCTGCTTCAGACCAACATGGCTACCCATCTGAATCTATTTTCTGGCCATTATTATTATTCATTCTATTTCATGACTATTTCTGAAAATAATTTTGTCATATAGAGGAGGGGCCCTGACCTGGATAGCCCCAGCTTAGCCTGATCTTGTCAGATCTCAGAAGCTAGCATGGTCAATGTGGAGGCAGGCAATGGCAAACCACCTCTGAACATCCCTTGCTTTGAAAACTGTATGGTGACTTGCTGGCAAAAAATAAAAATAAAAATAGAGGGGGGTGTTAAAAAATTATCTACCTCAGGTGCCAAATAGGGCAGGTATACCACTGCAGAGAGTTACACATTTACCTTTTCCCTTTGGCTGGGAGGAGTAATCTCCTCCAAGCCCTGATAGATGGTTGGATGGTGCCATTTTCCATTAAGAACCTCACAGTTTCTATTGTCATGGACTCTTGCTCCCCAGGCATGCTGCTATGTAATCAGACTCCAAACTTACAACAGTACCATTGTGCGGAGAAGTTTGGGTCTTTAGATAAGACTTTTGTGTGGCACCAAGAATAAAGTAGCCTGAATTAAGGTACACATTGGTGTTCTTCCAAAGTAGCCTCCTCATTCATTGTCAAGAGGCAGAGTTGGTCAGGCATTCAGCCAAACATATATGAAGTACCATTTCAAATATCAAAGTATAATCTGGAGAGAACTTTCCACCAAATGTAAAATTCTTCTACTAGCTCTGTTCCACCTTCTGTCTGCTCAGGCCTTTTAGGGGAAGGTATAACCTGTTGCTGATTTGTTGATAACTGATTGACTATCTGTTTGCATTGTCTTGGGGTATTTTGTATTTATTTGGGTGCTCTTTTTTTAAATAGAAAGGTGGAACATGAATACATATGTACCCAAATACATACTGTCAGCAACTGCATGAGCCATGCTCCTTTAGACAAATACATATGAAATATAGAGTTTCCAGCTCCAGATGGGGACTGGTTTCTTCTGGAATTACAACGGATCTTCAGAATACAGAGATCTGCAGGAAAATGGCAGCTTTGGTGACTGGAATCTATGGCAGCATATGCCTGTTGAATTTCTTCCAAACTTGATCCTCCCCAGGTTCCACTCCCAAATCTCCAGGAATGTTCCAGCTTGGAGCTGAAAACCCTAAAAATGCCATTACTGAATAGCAAAGCAAGATACATAGTCTAATGTTGTTTAGAAGCAAAATCACTAGTGAAAAAAATAAATTTCAAAGAGAGGAGCAGAAAGCCAGGTGAAAGAAATATATATGTAAATAATATTATATGACTTGTAATTTACCCCATTTAAAAAAAATCTTGATCGATGCAGCAAAAGTGGCATAACCCCAACCTGGCTGGCAAGATGTGTAGTGGTCTAAGTGTCAGACTAGAACCTGGGAGACCCACTCTGCTGGGGAAAATCACTGGTGACACTGGGCCACTTACTCTCTTTCATCTTTACCTTTCTGACAGGATAAACTGGAGGATGTGTTTGCAGCTGGACCCTTCCTCAAGCTCAGATCATCCTGGGGCAAGCCCTACCAGGGTCTGGGCAGGCCAGGGCACTGTTCTAACATGGATGCCAAATGCTTAGCTCCATAGAAAGACGAGAAATATACTTTGATTAAATCAGGAGGTGGTCAGTACAGATGTCTTTTCCCCACCCTAAAGGCACACATAACTTAAGCAAATGGATTACTCAAGACTTATGGGAAACATCTTTGGAAGATTTCATTAACAACACAAGCAAGCAATTACTCTCAAATCCACTTTTTGCATATGCAAGATCACTTTGTCCTCATCACTATCATTTAAGTGCAACTTAATCCCTTTATCTCAGTGTCACCTGTCCAGTCAAGTCTTTCTGGGTCATCAACAGGGCTATTAGCAGCCATCAAGCCATGATCCAAACCTTTATTTCACTCCAGTAAAGCAATCATCACGATTATTCTCTAAATTTCCCACTGGATAGGACACATGCCTTCCCACAGCCTCAGAGCACAATTTTCTTATAAAATTGGCCCTGGAAACCTGCTCCATGTGTTGTGTGTTCTTCGTAGTGTCTGGTATGAAAAATATATATATACAGACGTGTGCTAGATGCCCACAGAACAATACAACAATGAATGAGACTAGATTAAAGCCATAACATCATTTAGTGTCTGGTAATAAAGAACACTCCCTCATGGATCACTGCCTTGTCGTGGCGAGGGGGCTTGCGTGGTTCGATGAGGCTGTGGGCTATGCCGTGGAGGGCCACCCAGGACGGACAGGCCACAGCAGAGAACTCAGACCAAGCGTGATCCCCTGGAGAAGGAAATGGCAACCCACTCCAGTATCTTTGCCAAGAAAACCCCATGGACAGTAACAAAAGGCTAAAAGATATGACGCCGGAAGATGAGCCCCTCAGGTCGGAAGGTGTCCAATATGCTACTGAGGAAGAGCAGAGGGCAAGTACGAGTAACCCCAGAAAGAGTGAAGCGGCTGGGCCAAAGCCGAAAGGACGCTCAGTTGTGGATGTGTCTGACGGTGAAAGGAAAGTTCGATGCTGCAAAGAACAATACTGCATAGGAACCTGGAATGTAAGATCTATGAATCAAGGTAAGCTTGACGTGGTCAAAAATGAGATGGCAAGAATGAACATCGACATCTTGGGAATCAGTGAACTAAAGTGGACAGGAATGGGCGAATTTAACTCAGAAGACCATTATATCTACTACTGTGGCCAGGAATCCCGTAGAAAAAATGGTGTGGCCTTTATAGTCAACAAGAGAGTGAGAAAGGCAGTATTGGGATACAATCTCAAAAATGACAGAATGATCTCGGTCCGAATCCAAGGCAAACCATTCAATATCACAGTAATCCAAGTCTATGCCCCAACCACTGCTGCAGAAGAGGCTGAAGTGGACCAGTTCTACGAAGACCTACAACAGCTCGTAGAACTAACACCAAAAAATGATGTCCTCATCATCATAGGGGACTGGAATGCTAAAGTAGGAAATCAAAAGGTAATCGGAATAACAGACAAGTTTGGCCTTGGAGAACAAAATGAAGCAGGGCAAAGGCTAACAGAGTTTTGTCAAGAGAACACGCTGGTCATAGCAAACACCCTTTTCCAACAACCTAAGAGGCGTCTCTACACATGGACATCACCAGATGGGCAACACCGAAATCAAATTGACTATATAATTTGCAGTCAAAGATGGAGAAGCTCTATCCAGTCAGTAAAAACAAGACCTGGAGCTGACTGTGGCTCAGATCATGAGCTACTCATTGCAAAATTCAGACTTAAATTGAAGAAAGTTGGGAAGACCACAAGGCCATTCAGATTTGACCTAGATCGCATCCCCGATGAATATACAGTAGAGGTGAAGAATAGGTTTAAGGGACTAGATTTGATAGACAGAGTGCCTGAAGAACAATGGACAGAGGTCCGTGACATTGTAAAGGAGGCAGCACTCACCGCCATCCCAAAGAAAAAGAAATGCAAAAAAGCAAAGTGGCTGTCTGATGAGGCTTTACACATAGCAGAGGAAAGAAGGAAAGCTAAAGGCAATGGGGAAAAGGAAAGATTTGCCCAACTGAATGCAGATTTCCAGAGAACAGCAAGGAGAGATAAGGAGGCTTTCCTGAATGAACAATGCAGAGTAATAGAGGAAAACAATAGATTGGGAAGGACTAGAGATCTCTTCAAGAAAATTGGAGAAATCAAGGGAACGTTCCATGCAAAGCTGGCCATGATAAAGGACAAAAACGGTAGGGACCTAACAGAAGCAGAAGAGATTAGGAAAAGATGGCAAGAATACACAGAAGAACTATACAAGAAGGACCTCGATGTCCTTGACAACCACGATGGTATAATCACTGACCTCGAGCCAGACATCCTGGAAAGTGAAGTTAAATGGGCCTTAGAAAGCATTACTAACAACAAAGCTAGTGGAGGTGATGGTATCCCAGCTGAGTTATTCAAAGTCTTAAAAGAAGATGCTGTTAAAGTGCTGCACTCAATTTGCCAACAAATTTGGAAAACACAACAGTGGCCACAGGATTGGAAAAGGTCAGTTTACATTCCAATCCCAAAGAAGGGCAACGTCAAGGAATGTTCAAACTATCGCACAATTGCACTCATTTCACACGCTAGCAAGGTCATGCTCAAAATCCTACAAGCTAGGCTCCAACAGTACGTGGATAGAGAACTGCCAGAAGTACAAGCTGGGTTTCGAAGAGGTAGAGGAACTAGAGATCAAATTGCCAACATTCGCTGGATTATGGAGAAAGCAAGAGAGTACCAGAAAAACATCTACTTCTGCTTCATTGACTATGCTAAAGCCTTTGATTGTGTGGATCACAATAAATTATGGCAGGTTCTTAAAGAGATGGGAGTACCAGACCACCTCACCTGTCTCCTGAGAAACCTGTATAAGGGTCAAGAAGCAACAGTTAGAACCGGATATGGAACAACTGATTGGTTTAGCATAGGAAAAGGAGTACGACAAGGATGTATATTGTCACCTTGCTTATTTAATTTATATGCAGAGTACATCATGTGAAATGCTGGCCTGGATGAATCACAAGCTGGAGTTAAGATTGCTGGGGAAAAGATCAATAACCTCAGATATGCAGACGATACCACTCTGATGGCAGAAAGTGAAGAAGACCTAAAGAGCCTCTTGCTCAGGGTCAAAGAGGAGAGCGCAAAAGTGGGCTTGAAGCTCAACATCAAAAAAACTAAGATCATGGCATCTGGCCCCATCACTCCTTGGCAAATAGAAGGGGAAGTCGTAGAAGTAGTGACAGACTTCACGTTCCTAGGATCTCAGATCACTGCAGATGGTGACTGCAGCCATGAAATTAAAAGACGCCTGCTCCTTGGGAGGAAAGCGATGGCAAACCTAAACAGCATGATAAAAAGCAGAGACATCACCTTGCCAACAAAAGTCCGCATGGTCAAAGCAATGGTATTCCCCGTAGTAATGTATGGCTGCGAGAGTTGGACTATAAGGAAGGCTGAGCGCCGAAGAATAGATTCTTTTGAACTATGGTGCTGGAGAAGACTCTTGAGAGTCCCTTGGACTGCAAGGAGATCAAATCAGTCAATCCTAAAAGAAATCAACCCTGACTGTTCCCTGGAAGGCCAGATCCTGAAGCTGAAGCTCAAATACTTTGGCCACCAAATGAGAAGGGAGCATTCACTGGAGAAGACCCTGATGCTGGGAAAGATTGAAGGTCAAAGAAGAAGGGGACGGCAAAGGATGAGATGGTTAGACAGCGTCATCGATGCAACAAACATGAAATTGAGCAAACTTCAGCGGACAGCAGAGGACAGGAGGGCCTGGCGTGATCTGGTCCATGGGGTCGCGAAGAGTCGGACTCGACTGTGCGACTGAACAACAACAACAAATAAAGAACAACAACATATTCATTCATAGAAAAAAATACAAAGATAGATAAAATTTCACATAGTGGTCTGCTCCAGACCCTCTCAGTCTATATCCCTCTAACAGTCTTGTCTCCTTATCCAAATTTACAAAAGCAGTCTGCTCCAAATTCAATCAATCTGTGTCTCTCTTTCAGTATATGCTTCTCCCGGATATCTAAGTGTTTCAGACCTCTGGTCTTTCCTCAGGAACAAATCCTATATAGGATTCTTACATTCAATCTTACATTCTAGTTGACTCTTTCATTGATTTACTTTTCTCTTAGTCTATTTGGGCAATATTTCCAAGTGTGCTGCTGCTGCTGCTGCCAAAGCTGCCAAAATAAAATGGATACACACTATACTGTTAGCTTTTGAATGTTGTGTTTTGCTGAATGACTTTTCTTTTTACTCTTTCCACATTTCCCTTGTTAATAAAAAAAACTCTTTAATTCAAACAAATCACCTGTTTATTTTAAGAGTTCTCACAGGAACAATCCCTGTAAACATTGATGTTTTGATTCCAATTGCCCCTCTCGCACTTACTCCTATGATAATTGTTGTGTTTAATTCTATGCTGTTTGAATTATCTCTAGTATCCTAGTTCTGTCACTATGACTGGCTGTCTAATAAAGACTATGCATTGATCCTGAAGCCACCCAAGGTAACTAATCGTAGAACTTTGCTTACACCCAATCGGACTTTGTGTTTATAGTTACAATGTATATAGTTCACTGTTCAAATTGTATAAGTTTGAGTGCCGCTCTAGACAGAGCAGTCTTGAGCTGAGCAATGTTCTGAACAAAGCCTTCTTTGTTTGACCATTGTCTCCTGGCTTAATACTTAAAACTGGCGACGAGGATGGGATCCCAGAACTAACTGAACGGGAAACTTACTCTCTGCCTTCCCACGCTGAATCACTAGGACACCTAGAGCTAAATCACTACGGGCATGGCAACCAAGGGCCATACCGAACTGTTTGACCGCAAGGTTGGGAACTGGGAATCATACCTTGATTATTTTGAGTGCTTTCTTGTAGCAAACGGTATTGAAGGAGACGATGTCCTCCACACCACTCTCTTGAGTACCTGCAGCCAGGAAGTGTTTGACATTGCTTGGAACTTAGTGGTTCCGTCCAAACCACTGGCAATGCCTCTCGACACAATCAAAATGAAGCTCAATGAGTACTTCAACCCTAAGACATCTGCCACCATACATCAATGTGCATTCCACCAACAAAGCCAAAAGGAGTGTGAGTCTGTCACTGACTACGTCGCCGCACTAAGAAAGATCGCTCGTGACTGCAAGTTTCCGAATCTAGATTCCATCCTGATGGATCATTTGCTCTGTGATCTCAGTGATGACAGCTTCAGGTGAACGCTTCTATTGAAACCAGAGCTCACGTATAAAACTGCACTTGAAGAAGTGCTGAGAGTGGAAGCCACCAACATTTACCTCTGCAAGCTGAAATCAGGTACGCAGAGTCACACGTCATGCTGCACCAATGCAGTCTACTACAACTCCACCGCTGACTCATCTGATGACCAATCAGAATCATTGGATGACAGAGTCTACAGAACAGGAGCCAACCAGAAGCTGTGCCATTCTTGAAAAAGCCCACGAAGGTAAGTATGTGCTGGTTGCAGTGGCGCTCATGCTTGTAGAGACTGTCAATTCTGTGACACCATCTGCCGTGCATATGAAAAAATGGGCCACCTTGCCAGAGTCTACCACTCATCATAAAGTTCTTCCATGCCTGAAGTAGTCCATCGTCTGACAAGAGTTTCCTGCAAATCTCACCACTCATCTTGTTTTCCATCCTCTCAGTCATTCCATTGGAGGTGGAACTTCAATAATGAAGAAAGCGTATCACTCACCTGTACATACACCAAGGTCCCATGATCAAGACTACAGTCATCATTGAAGGTTGTGCTTGCCAAATGGAGGTAGATTCCAGTTTCGCTCTGTTAATCATCTCGTGGAGCACATTTCAACAAGTCTGTCCACGTTTCCCTGCATGCCGTCTTCAGAAGTGCAGTCTGCAACTTTTCGATTTCCAGAAAAAATGTATTCCTATCATCGGCATCGTGCCTGTCCAGGTCAGGTACAAGAAATTCTCTGGTCGCCTTAACTTGCTCATTGTTGAAGGTCGCCATACAAGCCTTATTGGTCTAGACTGGTTCACCACTCTCGGTATTGACATTATTGGCATCAACCACACCAGTCGCTCAAGTGTTACAGATTTCGTAAAAGAACTCAAAGATGTTTTCAGCTCAGAGCTTGGCTGTCACAACTGTCCACCTGTCTCCTTCACCGTGAATCCTGTCATCCAACCCTTACACCTCAAGCCATGGTGAGGATCTTCCACTATTCAGCCTCCACCTGTTTCCCTTACTTTGAATCCTGTCATCCAACCCAAACGCTTCAAGCCCCGGTGAGCGGTTTTCGTTATTCAGCCTCACATTATCAAAGAACTTGACAAACTCCTGGACAACCTCACCAATTTACTGCTCCAGCGGCATTCTATGCCACATGCCACCACGGGGAGGACCCTGGCAGAGCTCCTTAGAGGCAGCCAACTATGCACACGGCTGAGCCACATCCATGAGAGTTTGCAACGCATGCCAGTTCCTAATCATTGCTCGTTTCCCTGTCTGGGAGATCTCCCATCACAGTGCTCTGTCAGCACTTGGGACCTGCAGCTGCCATCTCTAGCCCAGGAGGATGGGAAGCCACAAGAAGAGCAGTTCTCACTCAGGTTGGCTGAGCCCAGTTCTTCCCCCTCGCACGTTATGCCTGCCTGCCTGCCACAGCAAACTGTCACCTGCTAGGGTTCATATTCTGGATGGGATTGTGTATTATATGTGTGTAATACATTTGTGTGTAATTGGATAATAATAGACTCACAAATTGCTGCATTTAATTTAATTTACAGTTTATTTTAAAGTTCACTATTTATTATATTTATTGGTTCACGATTTTCACCATATTCTCTTGCGCCATAAAAGCTAGCAGATTTATTGTGTCATAACCTTTCATGAGCTAAAGTCTCCCATTATATGCATGAAGTGCATCCTGAGTAAGCAGGGTTGCCAACTGGCCTAGAGAAAAAAAATATCCTGTCTCTTTAATACAGGCTTGATTGGTGTTATTTACCAGCTGATGGTATTTACCTCCATGCCCTGAAAACCCTCTGCTGCCCATTTCCTCATGTTAAGTCTCTATTAAAGGCATGGGACATTTTTTCTCCAGGCTTATTAGAAACTCTACCAATAAAGAGAACCATGAATGTAGACAGAGGGGAATTGTGAACATTGGGATTAAAAGCCCATTAAATAAAAGAGGAACATCATTTCTATGTAACATCTTTTCATGCTCATTTTAATACCCATAGAAGGCGAGATATGTTTTGTCTTGATATAAGCTCTGGTTAACAAAATTAAATAAATTGAAGAATTTTAGTTCAGTGAGTTTGTTCTGTAGTGTCCCTTAGAATTTCCTTTCTTGAAGGAAGCTGAGTGTTCTGATAAATGGAATATTTCTCCCATCTATACCAAATTAGTGTCTCCTTATTCTTTTGGCATGAATACTTTGATGTAGACAGCAGAAGGTCAGTATTGACAGAGGATTACATGTACCCTGCTGGAGGATGAGCATGTGTTAGTCTTCCTTTTCCATGCGAATTGTTCAGCTAGATCTATGTAATTATAAAAGGAGGTAACTTACAGTTGGCACCTACTTATGTCTCCTTGCAGACCTATTAAATGCTGTGTAATATCAAATTACTGATACCAAATGTTTGGCAATTTGATAAAGCACATAATCTACTGTGAATATTTGACAGGGGGAAAATTGCAGAGGAGAATTCTTAGGAGCAAATTAATTTTGACAGCGCTCACTGCTTTCGGTCTAACCTATCTCACAGGACTATTGTAGAGATGAGTTCAGATATTTAAATCTATTATACTGAAAAGTAATACCTTAGCCTGTCAGTGTAATGGCGATTCCTCACCTTCCCCTATCCAAATGTCTCCCAAAATCTTGCGGGAGGGGGGACCCTCGGGAATAATATAGGAGGCAAATTGGAGGTCAGTAACAGGAGTCAGGAACCAGACTAAATCCACCCCATGCCATTAGTAGGAACCTACTCTGCATCCAAGTCATTATTATCAATGTTCCTTATCTTTGCACAGACTATTTTTCTCTAGATTACCAGGAAAGGATAATAAAGATTTTGTGTTACTGACATTACAATCCTAAGCATGCTTACAAGGGAGTAAGTCCTATTGAACTGGATGTGATTTACTTCTGAGTATACATGCATAGGATTGCACCACCAATCTACAGCTGCTGCTATGTAGTGTATCCAGGTACCACCATCCCTTCTCAGTATCCTTTTGATGGTTCCAATCAGTTTCTACCACTATGTTATTCCCGTACACATCTCTACTTGATCCTCAGAGTGACTGATTTCTCATTTCTGTTATCATTTTTTTCCAGCAATCTTTGTTTACACAGACCTCTAGTATACCGCCATGCATTTGACAAACACACCTACTTTAATAACTTTGTCCAATAAAGAGGTCAATGGGAACAGCACAGACGGCCCCATAATTGGATCAGAGTGCTGTGCTTAAAATGATTAAACTTTCAAAGTCATGTGCGGACAGCTATGCTCACACATCCCAACCAGGGCTTAAGAACTCATCTCTCTCCCAATACTGATCTGCAGAATTAGCACTCCGTGACCTAGTATACAAAACCTACTTGTGAAAGAAGCCATCTGCAATCACACAACTGTATAAGAATAATAATGAGCACCAGGGAGGCTTTGGCAGTGGTAAAGTGTTTCGTGGCTGGACTTTAAACCAAAGAAAGCAAATATTTTAAAATGTGGGCCATGAAAATTAGTGAATTTAAGATAACATTGTTGAGATGAGACCAGAATAGTAGACGAGAATGATGGTTAAAGTCTAACTACTTGAATTGTATTTGGGTCACCGCTAATTTCAAACATCAGCAAATGCTTGAAATGAAAGCTTACTTTAAAAAGACAAGAGCTGTGTCTTTGTACCGCCAGAACTTCTGGCCTAGTACAGTCAGAGGCATTAGAGTATCTGTCTTTGGTATTAAGTCAGAGTTTCTGTATCAGGGCATGTATCACACTAGGGACTTGCAAGAGGAAGTAGCTTCACTGTCATGAGAGTTTGGGGTATATAAATCAAGGGGTTTTTTGGTGTGATCTTCCAAGACTCCTAATGTCCCAGTGGTATATAATGAAACCATATTTGCAGGATAATAATTTACTCTACCAGGATCTCCCTTACAATACAGACTGTGCTGGAAACTTAACCATGAAAGGTATTAGTTGGCCAGTTAACTCAACCATCTCAACCAGACCCATTTCCCATTCCAAATACTTCTGCTAGATGTAATCTATACCAATATTCCTTGGAAATGAAAGTTTCATTTACCCAATAGCAGCAAAATCCTAGCATTTTCTCCAATGAAAGCTCAGTTCCTAGTATCACTATATTTAATTATCAACCAGGCCAAGTCTGTGATTATTTAAATCCAGGGACTGGGGCCATGAGCAGACAGGAAAGCTCTTTCTACAAACATAAAACCACCTCAGGCTTGCAGTAAAATCTGTTGTGTGTGTGTATAGGTTAAGACTCCTGTGTGTGTTGTGGGGAGTTAATGCATACACACACATTGGAGCATTAACCCACCCCAAAATTAGAAGCAGCACCATAATTTTAAGAAACAAATGCCCTCAGTGGCCATTGCTAGGCAACCACAACAGTATTGCTACTCATCAGTCTTTGGTTTCTATTCATAAAAGGCAGGAGGAGGAGCAAGGCCAGTTTGGTGTAGTGGTTAAGTGCATCGACTCTAATCTGGGAGAACCAGGTTTGATTCCCCACTCCTCCACTTGCACCTGCTGATGTGACCTTGGATCAGTCACAAGCTCTGGCACAGCTGTTCCTGAAAGAGCAGTTTGTGCTAGAATTCTCTCAGCCCCACCTACCTCACAGGGTGTCTGTTGTGGGGAGGGGAAGGAGTTTGTAAGCCGCTCTGAGACTCCAAGTGAAGGGCGGAGTATAAATCCAATCTCCTCTCCTCCTCCTCCTCTTCCAGAACTCCTTTGGCTTTTAAAAGAGGACTCACAGGGGCCAAACCTGCCAACAACCACTAGGCAACTTGCTACCACATGACTTACATGACACTCAGAAGGGAAGAGATTGGATTTATACCCCGTCCTTTACTTCCCAAAGGTGTCTCAGAGTGGCTTACAAACTCCTTTCTCTTCCCCTCCCCACAACAGACACCCTGTGAGGTAGACGGGGCTGAGAGAGCTCTTGACAGGAACTGCTCTTTTTCAAGAACCGCTCTTATCAGAACTACAGCTTGCCCAAGGTCATCCAGCCAGGTGCAAGTGGAGAAGTGGGGAATCAAACCCGGTTCTCCCAGATTAGAGTCCGCACACTTAACCATTACACCAAACTGGCTCTCAGAGGTCTTGTGGCTCTCTAGTGTTCAACAGAAGTCACCCCATTATAGCCAGTGTGGTATAGTTGTTAGAGTTTCAGAGAAGGATATGGGAGAACTAAGTTTGAATCACCACTGTGCCATGGAGCTCACTGGGAGAACCTTGGATCAGTGACACATTCTCAGCCTAATACCTCACTGTTTTTGTTGTAAAGAGAGGAGAATGCTGTAAGTTGGTTTTGGTCCCACTGTGGAGTTAGAAAGGTATAAATAAAATAATAAATATAGAACTAGATGGCGAGCAGACAAAAGGAAAGTTGGCTGGTGGGTGGGAAATGGAGAAGGAAGCAGGGAGAGGCTATAAGGACTTTCAAGGAAAGGAAAGAAGAATTATTGGAGGAAGGGAAAATGAGCTTCCCCACACAAATCTTCGTGGGTCCCCTACTTGTATCACCTACGATGTTACAGCCCACAATTTTTTCAGTGAAAAACCATATCCTGGAACTCGGCCTAATAGCAGTGAGGGTTCTGAAGTAGTAACAACCAGAACAATATCTCAGTGGGTTCCAGCCAATGGCACTACTTTACCTCCCAGTTCTTGTTTAAATCAAGGTGCTTAAAAAAGGTCTTAGGCCTCAGTTGTTTCTGCTCCTGAAGCTTCTTCTGCTGTAGGTACAAAACAATAGGATCCTTCCAAAAAGAGCAAGCAAAGTATGATCTTGTTCCTACCATTCTACTTTCCCATCTTTCATACTTTCTCATCATGTCCTTCCTTCCTTTCCTGTGTGTGTGTTGTTGGGATTTGTGGTTTATGTGCTGGGAAGCCATTGATTTGCATAGCTCCCACAGCAGCAGTCAAAGAGATTAAATAACAAAATGAGTTCTGAGCCGGTCATAGCTACCAGCCAATCAGTGTGATGAATGTTGATAGCACTGATGCAAAAAAGCACATCAATTTGAAATACAACTTGTTTTGAACTGCAAACATCATCATCATCATCATCATCATCATCATCATCATCACCACCACCACCACCACATGATTGTCCCCCAAGCTGGAATAAAGAGACAGACACCAATGCTGGGTTAACTAAAGGGCCACTTCATTAACTATCAACATTAACTGAAAATGGCAAGGGCAAAATATCCTTGTGGTATGGTCAAGGCCAGGGGTCCCAAGACCCCTTCCTTGCCATGTGAAATAGGGCAAGCCACCCTGCCCCAAGCAGGAGCCATCAGGCTGTGGTTCATGCCTGGCCAGCACAGCAATTGGAAGATGGCCCTGGAACTCCATTCCCTGGGCCACAAGGTTCAAAGGGAGGATCTATCCAGGGTGGTTCTGAAGGCAGTCTGCTTTCCCCACCCTGGGCAGCAGGGCCCAAGGACTGTATTCACAAGACCCCTTAGACACCAAAGAAGGGGTGTCAGCTGGCACTCACCAGACCACAATCTGTATCTGCATACAACCCTGCCAACCTGTAAAGTGACCAACCTAACAAACACAAACACACCCCAACAACTTCCTGAACCACTGCTGCAGTACAAGGTTGGTGAAAACACCCCCACCATAGAGCCAATTTAGGAAGGGGTAAAAAAGTCCTGCCCAGCCCCCAAATGGGTGACCAGCCAAAGCCTGTATTGCCAACAGGGTGAGAGGGTGGGCCGAAATCAGGGAGAAAACTGAATCTGGGAGGCTACATGGGCCCCACAATCCTGAGACTCAGCTTCTAAGGGCTGGAAATGTCTGCTGGAAGAGGGATAAGTGGGGAAGATATACAATCATCAGGACTTGCCATTAGTGGACTGCTGGATCCAGCTCACTGGTTTTTCATTGTATCATCCTAAAATACATCTAAACATGAGTGGTTTGATTACTTACAAGTAGGGAAATTCCTGGAGATTTGGAGGCAGAGCCTGGGGATGGCAGGGTTTGGGGAGGGAAGGGAAGGGAACTCAGTGGGGTACAATGCCATAGAGTCCTCCTTCTAAATCTGCCATTTTCTCCAGGAAAACCTTGTAGTCTGGAGATCAATTGTAATTCCAGGAGATATCCAGGCCCAACTAGAGGCTGGCAACCCTACATCCAAGTCAGTTCCCTTAGGATAACAATATGAACTATAGTATATGTTGCTGGAGCTTTTGCAAGAGTAGTTTTGAGTGCTTTATGATTTTATATACTGGCAATCTACTTGAGCTTGTCCATAGGATCAGCTCTGTCTACTTTTTATTGGAAGAGTAAAACAGAATTTCATCTTGGATGTGTTGACCTTTTTATTTATTTTCCTTCAGCCTGAGTACCGAGATAAAGGAAGTATTTCGTGTCAGAAAGGACAAGAGAAAAAGCATGTGGGATCAAAACGATGGGTTTCTTCCTGTCAACTTATGGAAGTGCCTTCAAGAACCTCAAGATAAAATTTGTTTTTCTTCTTTAGACACAATATGTGAGAAAATCTACTCAAAAACACATCTAGAGAGCAATCTGAAGTAGGTCTGCTCAGAATCAAGCATATTCTATTGGCCTTCTAAGGAAAGTTTTCATAGGATTGCACCGTTAGTAAGGAATTTTTTATTTTGTAAAAGAACTGGCAGATGTCTTGTATCTCTGAAATACTTAGAAGAACTTAAATAAATCCAAGGTAGTTTTCTTTAAAACATAAATTTATTATTTGAATAATACAACAATAAACTAAAAGAAAAATAAAGCAACAACGAAATAAAATAAACACAGAAAGAAATATATTACATAACACAGATCTTTAAATACAATGGGGTGCAGGTAGACTAAATCTGCAGTATCCAGGACCCCACCCCATGTCATTCCTCTGGGTCCACTGTCCCCTAGGAACAGCATTTCATATATATCAGCAAGCTGTCATGAGAGCAGAGGAAGCAGGGAAGTTCCACTCTGCAATTAGAAAATTTAATTTGGATCCAACTTTACCCTTATATTATTAACTGACAATGTAAATGTTTTTGTTTTTATATAACTAGTCTTATCCTCTTGGTCCAATGGGTTTAGATTTGATTAGCTCTGCCTAGGATTGTGCTGTAAAGTAGCTAGGGATCTTCTCTTCACTGGTGTATAAATGGATTAAGGAAGTAGAAACAAGATGCAGAGTACAATATTATTGTGGTGCCTTCCCTGGCTGGTGGAAAGGTGCCCCCTGTAGGTCGTGGCCAGCTAAGGTCCTCCCCAGGTCAAGCTGACCCACCAACTCACCCGGGTGGGATGGATGGGGCCAGGGGGGCCAGTACCGGGGTTGCTGATGGTCCGGGGAGTGGCCTCAGAAGACAGGTCTCATCAGAGGGTTGCAGATACCCTCTTGCCTGTCCTGGGTCTGGCTTCTCAAGCTGACGGCTCTTGGGACAACCTCTCTCTCTCCAGCCAGTCCCAGCCAGCCCAGTTGTCCTCCTTCCCAGCCGCCTCGCCCCTCTCATCTTTTATTACCCCCGCACTCCCTCCTGGCTCCTCCCTCTGCGTCCCGCCCCCCTTCAAAGCGGAGGATGCCGGGCCAGCGCCCTCTCTTCCGGCCCCTGGATCCTCCCCCGGTGCGTGGGCTGGCCGGGCGACGTCTTCCTGAGGCTCCTCTCGCCGCCCGGCAGCTGTGGGGGCGGGGCATTGCTTGCTCTGCAGGCCGGGCCTCACTCTCCCGGTCTTTGGCCCGCCAGCCTCCGCCTTTCCAGGTGCCGCCGTCTCCACGGACCGCGGCCGCCCTTCCCCCTGCCAGGCCTCGCCGCTGCCAGTAAGCGCCTCTCCGGGGCTAGGGGTTGGGGCTAGGCCCACCTCCCTTCGCGGTGGTCATCGGCCTCCGGGGGGGTGGGGGCGTCGGCAGCCCCGGGTCACTGCCGCCACCTCGGGAACGGTCCCGGCTAGGGTCGGGACAATTATGGAAAGACAGATTAGTATAATTCATTCCAGAAGTCAATAGGAAATTCCTACAATTCGTTTAGATTTGAGGTTGTGAAGTAGTCAAAGAACTGGAAACTTTCTCAGGTTTATATTCCCTTTAAAGAAGCAAACATACATGTGATAAAGTGCCAGTGATAAGCAATCTTGGATGATTGTGTTTGAAAAGTATTTATCAATAGCACTTCATCAGTGTGAGAAGAGATCTTGAGTGTGGTGGCTAGGGTTGCCAGTAGGGGTGTGCATTCAGCCTATACTGAGCCAAAAAATAATAATCTGAAAAATACCTTATCGGTATTCTCCGGATATTTTTTCAGCCAGATATAAAGCCCAGTATTTATTTAGCTATCCAAAAATGGCTGCCCTGAAAAATCTCAACAATATTTGGGATTTTTCAGGACTGCTAGATAGCTGGAGGTAAAGAGTATTTAAAGGGATTGCAGTCCCTTTAAACACCTTCTGGGTGAATCTGTTGCCTTGAGAAGGCCTTTAAAGGACCATGAGCCTTTTAAATGCCTTCAGAGTACACTCACAGCTTGCAAAGGGCTTTTAAAGGGACCACTATTTTTTTAAATGCCTTTTCTCTACTCCATTAGAAACAATGGAGGATGGGGATGGCTGTGCTGGGCAATCCAGTTTAAACCAGCCCAGCCCCAGCAGAGCCTGCAGGGAGAACTCTTACCTGAGGCTGGCTTCTCTTTGAAGCTTGGTTTAAACTGAGCTGCAAAGACGAGCTAGCCTAGAATTGGAGGGGCTAGCAGGAGCTGACAGCTCCGCACAGCCTTGGCTGGGGCTGGCTCATCTTTGCAGCTTGGTTTAAACTGAACTGCAAAGAGGATCCAGCCCAAGATTCGCTGGGGCAGTGTGGAGCTCTCAGCTCTCACTACTTCAGCTGATCCTCACAGTTTTTTCCTTCTTGGGTCCATTGGACCCCCCCCCCCAAATTGGGATTTCTGAATGTTTACCAAATCCAAATTCCATTCTGAAATACTGGAAAATACTGATTTTTTCAGGTTCAATATACCCAAACCCCCAAAATACAATTTTTGTACACCCCTAGTTCCCATAAAGATGTCCAGTATTTTTTAATTAAGTAACCTTAATTAAGTAAGCTGCTACAGCTCAGCTCCTTGCACCCATTCTTTCTTTCCCCTGTGGTTTGATAAAGTGGTGATGCCCTATCCATTTATTTTCTATTACAGTAATCTGAAGAAGTGAGCAGTGACTCATGAAAGCTCATACCCTACCACAAATGCTGTTAATCTTTAAGGTGGTACTAAACTCTTGTTCTTTTCTACTCTATCACAGCCAGTAAGGTCTGAAAAGAAGCTATGCTCCTCAAGAGATCCTATTGGCTTTACTGAGGTAAGCTGGAAAGGGAAAGACATTTACCAGTTGGCTTCTCATGTTGGTTCCAGCTTACTTGGGAATAGATGGTGCCAGAATTGAATCTTCTATAGAAATTTAACAGAGAAATCTTGGGAGGTTATGGTGTAAAAAAAGGCTGGAGAAGGCAGCAAGTCCCTTGGAGGGCAGTATGTGGACATAATGTCTGTGTTGCATTTTTACCTTGGTCTGCGGGCACTTTGTTTCTATTAAGTAATTTAAGGCTGCCAGACTATGTACATTTACCTGTGAGTAAGTGCCATTGAGCTCATTGAGGCTTACTTCAGAGTAAACATGGTTAAAATTACATGGAAATTATACCAGTGATTTCAGTGATTAACATATCGCTGTTTCCTGTTCAGAACAATGGGAATTTAAATATACTTTGCTATGATCATGTCTCTTATTATGCCCATTTTATACTGTATAAAATATAATTTGCAAGACTATCTGTGTAATTTGATGATGATTTACACCTTTCTAAGTATTGCATTGATTTCTATGGGCTTAGTCTGCTCTAACTACATAGTATTTCACTGTATATTTTGTTAAATATAATCATGATGTTAGAAATGTTAAATTTGATAAAGTTAGAAACGTGTAACTAAAAAGGTACAAGAGATTTATTAAGCTTTAAGGTGCTACAGCATTCTCTGTCCTAGTTCTCACAGATATAGTAAACCCAGGTCTGGACTTTACCACTTTCAGATTCAAAACGGAACATGCTTCCATATTCAAAAAGAAGAAACCGAGTGGGCCAATGTGGTGCAGTGATTAGTGTGTAGGACTATGATCTGGGAAACCTAGGTTGAAATCCTCTCTCTGCCATGGAAATTTGGGCCACTCATGTAGTATCAGCCTAACCTACCTCACAGGGGTGTTTTGAAGATTAAAAAAAGACTAGAGAATGATATAAGCCACTTTGAGTGCCCATTAGGGAGAAGAATGGAGGATAAATGAACTAAATTAATGAAATAAAACAAACTCTGATGATGATGTGAGGGAGAAGAGTTCCTGTTTAGTATTTTCCCTGGCATGCCAGTTTTCTATGCATGTGTGAGGCAAAACACCCTGATTCCCCCCCCCCCAAGGGTTAACATGAATATTAACAGGCCTGCTCCAGTTTGTCAGTGTTCATAATTGGGCCTCCCTGCTTATACCAGCCTTATGTCCTTCAAGGCTGGATTCAAGAATGTGGTAATTGGCTATTGTGAGAACCCGTGTTCAGTTCTGTAACTAGATGGGAAGTGGGAAGCAGGAGTGGATGTCCTCATATTCTGGAGGGTTCCATCAAGTGAGCTCCCTAATTGGGTAGGGGAGACCACTTAGTGCCAGATGGCCAAAGACTATAATTAAACCATAGACAAGAGGGAAGCCATGCTAACTTCATGATTTGATTGGGCAGAGCCTCTGACTATGCCAAGTCCCATCCTGATGGACTGCTACATAGACAATGCTTAAGCCTCTAGCTTGGGCTCTGATATTCTAAAAGGTGTGCCATCTAATACCACATGTTGAAGTATTAGAGAAGTTAGCTTTTCTTAATTTCTTGCTGTGAGATTGTAGAGACTGTGTTGCCTAGTAGTATCTTATTTCTTAAAGTATTTAATAAGCTGTCGAAGGCTTTCACGGCTAGAGTTCATTAGTTGCTGTAGATTTTCCGGGTTGTAAGCCTTCATATATTTTACCAAGTTCTGGCTCCTTGTGTGCAGATAACCTTGAGGACCCATAGATCTGAGTGCAGCTTGCTCGCTCGCTCAAGGAATAGTGGCTTAGAGAGACCCAGGCATGGTTTCTTAACAGCATTCTACATGCAAAGATCTGGGTTCAGATGATTTCTGCTCTATTAAGCACCCCAAAGGCAAAACAAAGCTGAGGGGGCAAGCTGAAGGAGTTTGAGAGAAACTGGGGTTGATCAGCTGTGGCAAACATGTGTAACACATAAATTTATGTGTACATTTTATTATTTGTTCCTTTGAGATCATAATATGATCAGGAAACCAGTGGTTTTGTTTTTCAGAAAGTATAAAATAGCAATCTAAAGAAAACTTAACCTCTTATTAGCTTTGTCTGTTGAATTTCTACCTATTGCACAACCATTTAAGACCCAGAAATCCCTGTTACATGTTTGTATGTATTAAATGGTAGGAAAATGTAGTGTGGTAATGCTTAGCATATCAGACTAGGAATGGGTGGATCCTGATTAGAGTTGCAAACTGCCTGGAGAAAAAAATGCCTTGTCCCTTTAATAGAGGTTTAATAGGATCTTATTTACCTTCAGGAGCTCTGCTCCCAAATCTTCAGGAGTTTTCCAACACAGAGTTGGCAACCCCTTCTTCTGTTAAAGGAACAAGGCACTTTTGATTGTCTGTATTTGGTTGATGAATTTTTATCAGCTGTGTCCAGTATTTTTGTTGAAACCATCTAACAACTCTAGTGGTGGTGCAGGGCTCTGTTCTGGGCCCAGGATTCTACTTAAAAAAATAAATCAATGACTCGCTGAAGGGATGGAAGGGGCCTTTATCAAAGCTGTAGACAGCACCAAATTGAGAGGGACAGCTAAAACATTAAAACATATTAATAAAATTCTAAATGACCTTCGTAAGTTGGAAACCTTGACTAAAACTCAGGAAATGAAAAGCAACAATCAAATGCAAAATTCTGCACTGAAACCAACAAGCAAATAAAAATCAATGTATCAACATAGGCTGGGGGGACCCCTGGCTTGGCCAGAGTACATGTGAAAAGTGGATCTTGGGACTGCTATCTATTACAAGGTGAACACAAGCTGGCTCTGTAATGTGACAGCCAGGGAGTGCGTGTGCTACATTAATAGGCTAAAGTATCAGAGTCATGAGATGTAACAAACACTGCTGTTCAGTGTTAGTAAAACCTCGTTTGGAATACTCTGTTCTTTCCTGAGTATCACACTCTTAAGGAAGTGGTGGTGTTGTTGTTTTGAAATTTGTTCAGAAGAAGGCGAAAGATGGTCAGGAGCCTTACCTACCTCACAGGGTTGTTGTGAAGATGAAATGGAGAAGGGGGAATGTTGTAAGTCACTTTGGATTCTCATTGGGGAGAGAAGTGGGGTATAAATGAGGCAAATGAATAAAGTATTGTGTTAAAAAAAACCCCACAAGGCCTGTCACATAAAGGGTACTGACTTGTCTGCCACTGCTCCAGAGTGAAGTCTAGATGTAATGCATTTTCAGAAGGTAGGTTTCAGTTCAACATTAGGAAAAGCTTAATAACAGAGAGAACAATTCAGCAATGGAACCAAATTTTCTTTGGTGGAGACTTCTCAAGCGGAGACTGAGCAGTCATCTGACTAGAGTATGCTAGCTCTTGATTTCCTGAGTTAACAAAGGGTTGAACTAGACAGTCCTACCTTCCAACTCAATGACTCTGAAGCTGCATTATATCAAGATATGAAGTTACTTTTACCAAGCCAGACCACCATGGCACGTAGCTCAGCATTGCCTGCTTTGACTAACAGGGAAGAGTATTCACAACATCTAGTATCTGATATTCTTTAACTGATAATATCAAAAACTGAACCTGTGACTATCAACATGCAAAGCATGTGTTCTACTATTGAGGTATGGCCTCTCTCTCCTTTGATGTACTTAAACTATGTGAAGTAAGACCCACAGGAATGCTGAGCCACTGTATTAGGGGACACATATAGCTTTCTGACAAGAGAAAGAGATCAGATCTAATCTCAGGGATGTAGCCCAATGGCAGAAGCCCCCCGCCCCCCCCCAAATTAAAACCCTTTACATCTTGAGAAGTATCATTAAAGGATTACTTTCCAAGGGCTTGAACTTTTCTGCAGACATTGAATTTGGATGGATCCTGTCCATGATACATATTAATATCATTTTTGAAAGTGTAGAAGAAGGAATGAAAACAACAAACATTTGCACTTTCCATTATCCATGTGGACAGCTAAATACTTCAAATTAGATTAAAGCCAGTGAGAGGGTTCAGGAATAATTCAATTGATATGTCAAAAAATAGATGACTGAGGAGATAATATAAAAATATGCACCAATTAAAAAAAAAAAAGATGGCTCACTTTTTTTTTTACTTCCATAGGAATCTTTTAGTCATACTCCTGAAAGATACTAATATAATAACAAAATAATTTTATCGCAAAGCAAGAGGTTACTGGGACATTCAGCTGCTTGTCAGTTTGATACAGTGTGGTTTATATGCAAAGTCCTCCTACTCCAACCATTTATCTTAAGGCTAGAGCCTTCTGCTTGCTACCTTGATCCCTGCTTTCACCTCTTTTCTCATTTCCTTGATATGATGCTATTACCTGCACATATAATCCAGTATATGTTATATCTGTTTAGAACCGAACTGGACAGTTGCATGCAAGTTTACCCCATTGTTGTTTCTAATCCCAGTCACTCCCTGCTGTGAGTTTTAGGATCCAGTCACACTGCCGTTTTGATCAGGATTTGCTGCTGTTTCCTTGCGCATGTCAGTTTCACGTTCACACGCGCCAATCCGCCTCCCGCCCCAAAGCAGGCTCACTCGCGCAATGATGCCGGGTTTTCCTGACACCAGCTGGAACCAGTGTTTTCTGGAGTCTAGCAGATGTCTTCCATGATTTCCATATCTGGACAGCATGTCGCTGTGACCGCACTTTTTTTTTTTTGTACCCGACCCCAGTTATGCGCATGCATGAACAAACACTAGGAATTTTTTCGTTTATTTGTATGAACGCTCAAGCGCATATTAAATGTGTTCTTCACCCAGAAATAGGAACTCCCATTGTCATTTGTTATGTGGGTGGGGGGGGGGCTGATAAGGCCGATATCACATATTTCAGGTAAAGTAGTCCCTAGGTCCTTGGAATGATAGTAGTTCCAGTTCCTGCACTTCCTGTTTTCACATCTGGGAAGACAGCATGGCGGGAGTGAGAGGTGTTTTGTGGAGACGAGAAGAGGTCTTGGATCTGCTCGCCCTGTGGGGCGAACAGAGGGTCCAGGACACCATCCGGCAGTCTCATTGCACAATGGAGACGTATGAAGAAATAGCGAGGGGAATGACAGCGAGGGGCCAATGTCACTCCGCTACTGAATGCCGCAACAAGACAAAGGGATTGCAAGCAGAGTACAAGAGAGTTCTCCTCCACAATAACTCCTCCGGTCATGGCAGGATCACCTGTGCCTACTATACGGAGCTTCATAATATTTTGAAAGGGGACCCAAGTGTGAAACCTCGCCGTGAGGCCGACAGCTACCAATTGCCAACCAACCCCATGCTGCCAGCCCTCAGGGCATTGGATGTCCCTTTTCCGCCAGCCGAGGGATCCGAGGAGCTTTTTTTAATTGTGCTGGAGCCGGTCGATGGAGGAGATCGTGGTCAGACATATGGAGGGGATCCATCAGGTAAGAATAATCTCCTCATTTTTCAATGACCTTGATCATGGCCCTTAAGTGGGTTGTCGCCACCCTCCCTGTGGCACCAGTTGGTGAAGGCTTTGTTAATTTTCCCTAAAGAAAGCAGCCCTGAAATGGGCTCCAATAGTCATTTGCCAATCTAAAGCCTTTTGTGTGCACAGCAATCCTTAACTGTACTGCTGATTTACACACCTACCTAATTGTGTGAATCTATAGCAGCGCAGTTACCCTGGTCTCCGTGTTGGGGAGCCCTGGCAGTATCTGTTCGTCACCCATGCAAGTAGATCCCCAGCCCACCTACCTTCCTGTTGCATTGCACTATGTTAGTGGATGGGTGTTTACCGTGCTCCTCGTGAAGCATCTATGCAGAGAATGCAATGCTGACACTGTCTACCTGACACCTTCTCTGACCTCAAACTACATGTGTGTTGGTGATGTGCCTAACATGTACATACTCATTTACGTATAGATTCCACACCTGAAGAGGACGCAGAGCAGCTGCCAGACACACAGGAAACCAGCACTGGCTCCCCAAGGGACTCTGGTAAATCTATTTTTCTCAATGATGGCCTAGGCCGCGGGATACAAGTCGCTCATTACTGTCCAGAATGTCTTGTTTTACTACTTTCAAGGATGGGCTGCCACCTAAATGGCCAGCAGAACCTAACAATCCTCACATGTTGCCATTCTATTAATTGCGGGTCCCAGTACATCTACCCCAGACAATGGAGATGAGCTGTGAAACTCTGGAGTGCAAGACACAGACGGTGAGAGTACATAAAATGTATTCGGTTGATGAGGAGGTCACATTGTATTCATTCTGCAGCTTCAATTGTCCAGACAGGATGGCTGTGTGCACCCCATTCCAACAGAAGACCTACTGCAGACGGCCACACACAGTTTAGGGAATCTACAGGGATTGTGACGGATGGGGTGGGGCTACCTGCTTGTGGTCAAGGAACACCCTTCCAATAAGATCCTATGAACGTGGGTGAAGCTGCACCATGCAGAATAGTCCCCACAGAATACAGGCGCCAACCTGAGTCCAAAAAGCCACTACAGGACAGGCACCCCCCCTTTAATAAGTGGCCACTCTTGAAGAACACTCTCAATGTACTCCTGGTGAGTAATGTCCATTGCATATACTATGCTTCATGATGTTCTCTATTGCCCTTTTGGCGGCCGTCCCACCTATTGGTGCCCCCCCCACCTTTTACTGGAATCCCGCATCAATCTCACGTAACTTGAGAGGACACACACTTTTCTGCCTTATTGTCTGCAGTTTTTCAATATCAAACTTGGATTGTTTACGGTTAGGTGACCCTTACTGCAATTCCCGTACGCCATTCCAGATCAGGTTTTGCAATACATTCTGATAGGGGCGTATTGACACTAAACTGTCTGTCTCCTACAGAGGTCGACCCTGGGGCCATCATCTCTGAAATGACACCAGGAGAGCGCCTGAAGCTGATTAAGGAACAGAAGAAGCGTGTTACCGCAGTGCAACGGGTGGAGGAACAGTTTCTGAAAGCTGCCGCACGTGAACAGGCAGTCTACTTAGAGGCCGCTAAATGGGAGCATGACGAACTAATGCATGAACTTAGAGCCTTCCGACAGGAGGAGAGGGAGGCAAGGGAGTCAAGGGGAGAACTTCTTCGATCAACCTTACAGGTATTGAGCAACATAGCCAAGGCCATCACCCAGAACTCTGTCCAGGGTAGGGATGACCACTGTTGCATGTCGCAGTGCTCAGGAAGGCAGTCATCTAGGGGAGACCGGCCGGGTACCTCATCACCAACAAGCTCACAGAATGAACAAGGCAAAAAAGGAGATGTTGCTAGGCCCACTGTGCATCCTCACCCCCCAAAAAGGGTTCCCTTTAGCCCATGACATTTACAGCTGGTCCAAAGCCGGGACACGTCACTGTCAGTGTTCCCTATGAGCTGAGTTAATTTCAAATCGACCACAGTTTTTTAGCCCCCTGCTCACAGTTCGTTGTCTGTGTTCAGTGACGGTGGCTCCACAGGTCGCCTAAATGCTAACTCACAGCTGTGGTGCAAGTACATCACAATGAGGATTTTTTGCTCACTGGACATCACAACTTCGAGGGAACACTGATCAGCTGCAACTCAGGTTAGGCCAGAAAGCCAGTTTTTGATGAACTGGTTCCCTGTTAGGAAATGAAAGTGCCTTAACTCGCTAAGTCATACCTGTTACTATTAACCGTTATGTTTACTGTGTTACTTTTCCACTTGGACAGCTTTATAAAGTACTGTATACTCTACCTCAGTAAATAGTTATAAAAGTTTTTTGTAATGTTTTAAGGTTTTTTCCCCAAAAATATGTGCAATAATCAGTGCAGTAACAGTGTGAAATAATAAACAATAACAATAAACGTTGCATGTGCTTAACAATAATAAAGGTTCTAGGCAGTTCATTCTGGATCATCCTCTGTGGGTGATGCCTGGTGGAACTCTGTGGCGGCTGCTTCTGGTGGGATCCTCTGCCCGGCCACGTCTGTCCTTAGCCTCCGCACCGCCTGCCAGAGTAGGGTGATTAGGCGGATCACGTGTCAAACTGTATTGTGAAGGGAGAATGGATGTGGTAGATATCTGACTGCTGATAAGACAATTGTAAATGTCAACACATTTGAGTTTAACAAACAGACTGCCAAGTAGCATTGCAAGTTGATGGAGTGGTCAGCCATGAGGATGTGAGTTGTGCTTAACGCTTGTCAAAAGACACATTCATCAAGCCACATGTCTTGATTGCTAATGGTTGGTTCTGGTTGCTCGAAGCGAAGACCATGCAAATTTTTTTAACAAACTCTGCATGTGCGCTCAACTTACATCGGTTATCCACCGTTTCCTGGTACTCCACCAGACGCCTCTCCAGGGCCTGGCAACCTTGGCATGATGTATCATAACTCAATCAATATTACACTTTTAAAAAATTAGCAGATCGTTCAGGGGATAATCTGGGATGGAGGTGGGGGTGAACATTTGACACTGATGACACAAAAAGGTGGTGGAAAACAACATTCAAAATGGAAATTCTTCAGTGGAAAACTGCAAGTTCAGATAGGAAGGGGGGGAAATGTGGGAAACCTGTATTCAGAAAACATGGGGTAATGAGGCACTAAATTTGGATCTACTCCTAGGGAGGCAAAAAGTTGTGCAGAAAGTTTTACAAATCTCAATTATTTAAAGATGCCAAGATTTGCACTTGTGCAGAAATGGTAACAATTTCATGTGCAGGCAATGATAAACACAGCTGTTAAGAAGACTGGCAGGGTCTGTAGCCAGGGTGCAGTTCCTCACAATCCAGGTAGCTATGGCTGCCCCAGATGCAAATCACCATAAAATGTTGAGTTATAGTAACAATGCATCCCCCCCCCCATTATAATATAGCAATATTATCACTTTGGACAAAAATGTGCAGCAAAGTTTTGTCCATGAAGTTCCTTTCCTTTTTTTTAATAGCGGGCAGGTTTTGTTGCCTCACACATTGTTTCTTTATTCTCCTCCCTTTTCTCCCCTATAGCTCCCAGTGTGTTTTTGATGACAATCCAGTCTTTTAAGCATCTAAAAATAATGGAATTATATAGTTGATATGATAATCATGAAAACTCAACATGTGCAGGGTTTCCATTTAGAGTGCTTCATAATTATTGAATAACACTGTTATGAACTGGTGTATCTAGTCTGACAATCACCAGCCATTTTCTTTTTTTTTTAGTAAATACAGTTTATTATTGGATATATCACATGTTCATACATTTTCAACCAATTACATATCCATTTTTCTAATTTCCCTTCTCCCCCCCCAAACAAGGCTTCCCGCACTGCTCCAACCCCATTAATATCTCTCTTATTCTGTTACATTTATTTCTAAACTTATTTTCTCTTACAAACGGTAACAATTCAAAAAACTAATTCTATTTCATTTTCCTCTTAATAACTATCAAAGCAAATCAAACCACGTTTAATGTCCCAATTTTTCAACAAGTATTTTTGAAAGTCTTTCCAATCTTCAAAAAAAGATTCATCTTCTTCGTTGTTTAACTTTCTTGTTAATTTGTCCATTTCTGCCAAAAACAACGTCTTTTTAATCCATTCCCATGTTTCAGGTACTTTATCTTGTTTCCAACATTGAGCAAAAGTCAGTCTTGCTGCTATAGTCAAGTACCATAATAGTGTTCTCTTGGCTACATTTATTTCTTCCATTTTAAGACCTAACAATAACACCTGTGGGTCTTTCTTAAAAGTACAATTCAAAATTTTTTGTATCTCATTGTGGATCTCTGTCCAATACTTTACTGCTTTATCACATGTCCACCACATATGGTAAAAAGACCCTTCATGTTTCTTACATTTCCAGCATTTGTTAGACATACTTTCATTTATAATAGCAATTTTTTTAGGCGTCATATACCATCTGTACATCATTTTATAACAATTCTCTTTAACATTTACACACGTTGAAATTTTCATTGACTTTTTCCACAAGTATTCCCAAGATGTCATTAATATCTCATTATTAACATTTACAGCCCATTTTATCATTTGCTCTTTTACAGCCATTTTCTTAATTGGTGACTAAGGAGGAGCAGGGGACCTTTGAAATGGCAGCAACCATGCTGTTCCCCACGATACATCCAGACTTTTAAAAAAACAATCCAATGCTCCCTCTAAGCTGTGGAGTCTTGTGAGCAAAAATTCTACTTTGTGAGCTACTGACATTAAAGTTGTGAGCAAAGGATTTGGCTACTGCATAAATTAGTTTGCTCTGGAGCCATTCTTCCTGAGCTAAGACAAAAATATATGAGCTGGAAGCTAAAAAAACTGTGAGCTAGCTCACACTAACTCAGTTTAGAGGGAACACTGGTTATAACATTACTGCATATGCACAAAAAAGGAGGTTCCGTTGCTGACGAAGTACATGGCAACGCATTTAGCGTGCTTCAGAATTGTTCAATAACACTGTTATGAATTGGTGTATTTAGTTCAACGATTACCAGGCATTTTCTTAGCTGGCAACTAAGGCGGAGCAGAGGACCTTTGAAAGACAGCACCCCATGCTGTTCCCCATGATACATCCAGCCTTTTAAAAATAATGTTATGATGTTATAACATTACTGCACATGTGCAAAAAAAAAAAGGAGGTTCCGTTGCTGATGAAGTACATGATGTCATGGCCACACAACCCCTTTTCAAAGGAAGTGCAGAACGCATGGGAAGGTGTTGTATCTGCAGAGAGTTCCTAGCCTTAGTCCGAGCTTGGTCCAGGATAACAAAAGGACACAGGATCCTAGGCCCACCAATCGGATCCCTGGAGGGAATTCAACCCCCCCAGTAGTAGGCGGGAGGTGAACTAGGAAGGGTTTGGGGACCCATAAATTCAGGACCTAGCAGACTAGGACGGTTGTTGTTGTGTATGTGTGCCAATAAACAGAGCTGATTATTATGCTGCATCACTGAGTCTTTCTGCAACGAACCCAGTATACAACAGGAGGGTTGGATCTGAATTTTTTTAAAAATCCCCCCAAATAAATGCTCTTTTGCAGAAGGGTGCCAAAAAGGTGGAGCATCAGCTGGGGATTCAACTCATTGGGAAACAGCAGCAACACTGAAGTGCAGAAAAGGTCTGAACCAAACAGGGTTCCTAGGTCTCTCACTACAGCCCAGTATAGCAGCAGGAGCAAAACAGTGGGAAGCAAGTGCCATTGTGGTGATGCTGTGATGTAACTTCCAGTTATGATGCAATGTAACTTCTGAAAGTGACATCACATATCACCACAATACTCTTGCAGTCCACCAAATATCTATGGTAAAACCATAGAAGTTTGAGAGATTGCTATAGCATTGTGGCAATGTCATCACATTACTTCTGGTTATGCCAATGGAAGTGATGCGGTATCATGTGGCCTGCCCCCCCCTCCCCCCCAAGCTCCTGGGGGTTGCAAGCTAAGGGCTGGCAACCCTAGTGCCAATAGGTGCCAAACTTTATTAACCCCTCCTTAGTTGATGCTTAGTTGATGCTAAATGTGTTCCATATTATTCCATCCCAACATAAAACACAAGATGGAATGTTCAAGGAACCACACTTCATCCTTCTAATGCCTTTGAGTGAGCGCTAATTATTGCTACCTGTGATGAGCAACCCACCCTATCCCTACTATCTCTGTTTGTAACCATTCACAAGATCAGACCTATGCATAACATCATACCCCAAGAACAACATGAAGTAGGAGGGAGGAGAGAGAGAGAGAGAAAGAGAGAGAGAGAGAGAGAGATCCAT
Source organism: Gekko gecko (assembly GCA_029375565.1). Lineage (NCBI taxonomy): Eukaryota > Metazoa > Chordata > Lepidosauria > Squamata > Gekkonidae > Gekko > Gekko gecko. The sequence goes on from JAPDNY010000005.1 coordinate 139,886,134, forward strand.
ATCAGGCCCTCAGAGAAAGCAATACATTATAAGGCACTCTATCATCTTCCTGATTGAATCCAGCCTTGCCAATAACCTCCTTTTTGAAACAGAAGGGCTGGCACAACAGCGTCTCTGACTCAAAGAGCCATAAGTAAACTTTTACAGAAAATCACCAATCAAAATCACTGTACCTGCAGGGGAAAAAATGTTGCTGGTGTGCAATTCTGATAATTCCTCTTTTTTTTCCAAAATTACATCTTGGTGATGGGAAAAGTTGCTTATGATAGTCCCAGCTCAAGATGAGTCTAGTGGAATTCAGTGAGACTTCAATGGGCCTGTCTTCATATTGTACCATCAGAGGTGCCAGGTCTCATGCCATGGCAGAACACATTCCACCAGCAACCCTCTCTTCAGTGGTGGGAAATTATTATTATTATTATTTTAAAAAATATATTGTTGGGCTAATGGTGTGATTTCACTTCCCAGAAAAAACTTATGAGTGAAGTTAGTCCTCTCCAGGAAACAAAAGTGATTCCTAGTGAAGTGTGGCGTTATTTCTGGGTTTTCCTGGAAATGATGGCCTAGTGCCTCAAAAAATGCCCCTTCATATCTCCACGCCCCACAGATTTCTGCTGGTTGCCAGGCACCCTATGTACCATATTATGTTGCGGGGTGCGTGTCTTAACGGTTCAAGCCCCCAAACCTTTACTAGGACTTCCCAGCCACCTCAGTCTCTCACCTGCTTGCACTGCAGATCCAGCAGAGGAACCTCTTATAGTAACCACACAAAGGCAGTCCAGTGGTACACTATATACAAGAGTTTTATTCACAGTATTCACAAGCAAAGTGCTACGCCAGGCATCCAATATACAAAAGGAAAAAGAATAGCAGTAGTACAAAGACATATATACAAACCTCCACCAATCAGTGGACTGCTGAGTCACAGTGACTGCACACTGTTCAGTGCCAGGCAGAACAAGTTGGGACTTGTCCTCTGAATACATCAGCTGACACTAACTGACAGGTAGCTGTCATCCTAGATCCTAATGATCTAGCTACTGGAGATTAACATACAACATATTAATCTGGTACACATCTATCTATAGTACAGTCATTAACAACTACACCCTTCCAGGGCCGGCTTGCCCAAAAGGCACCCCCCCGGCGAAAAGCCCCCCGTCTCTTCCCAGGCTTCCTTGGGCACCCTGCATAGTGCCCAAGCAAGCCAGCGCTGGGAGGGAAGGGGCAGCGGTTTAAACCGCCGCCTCTTCCCTGGCTTTCCTGGGGACCCTGCAGCCACAGAGACCCCAGGAAAGCTGGCGCAGGGAGGGAGGGGACAGTGGTTTAAACCTCCGCCCCTTCCCTGGCTTTCCTGGGGACCCTGCAGCCGTGAAGCCCCCAGGAAAGCCGGCGCTGGGAGGGAGGGGACAGTGGTTTAAACCTCCGCCCCTTCCCTGGCTTTCCTGGGGACCCTGCAGCCGTGAAGCCCCCAGGAAAGCCGGCGCTGGGAGGGAGGGGGCATTGGTTTAAACCTTCACCTCTTCCCGGCTTTCCTGGGGGTCCTGCAGCTGCGGAGCCCCCAGGAAAGCCGGCGCTGGAAGGGAGGGGGCGGTGGTTTAAACCTCCACCCCTTCCCTGGCTTTCCTGGGGACCCCACAGCTGCGAAGCCCCCAGGAAAGCCGGCGCTGGGAGGGAGGGGGCATTGGTTTAAACCTTCACCCCTTCCCGGCGTTGCTGGGGGTCCTGCAGCTGCGGAGCCCCCAGGAAAGCCGGCGCTGGAAGGGAGGGGGCGGTGGTTTAAACCTCCACCCCTTCCCTGGCTTTCCTGGGGACCCCGCAGCCGCGAAGCCCCCAGGAAAGCTGGTGCTGGGAGGGAGGGGGCATTGGTTTAAACCTCCGCCCCTTCCTGGCTTTCCTGGGGGTCCCACAGCTGCAGAGCCCCTAGGAAAGCCGGTGCTGGAAGGGAGGGGGTGGCGGATAGACCCCCCACCCCTTCCCGGCTTTCTTGGGACCCCCGCAGCCGCAGAGCCCCCAGGAAAGCCGGTGCTAGGAGGGAGGGGATGGCGGTTTAAACCTCCGCCCCCTTCCCTGGCTTTCCTGGGGGCCCTGCAGCTGCAGAGCGCCCAGGAAAGCCAGCGCTCCGCCGCCGCCCCCGATCTCCCCTAGAGAAAATGGCTGCTTTGAAGAGTAACCTCAATGGCATTATACCATGCTGAGGTCCCTCCCCTCCCCAAACCCCACTTTCTCCTGGATCCATCTCCAAAGTCTCCAGGTATTTTCCAATCCAGGACTGGCAGCCCTATTGTCCCATGTGAGCTCTGCCATTTATTATGTTGTCAAAGGCTTTCACGGCTGGAGTTCATTAGCTGTAAAGTTTCCGGGCTGTATGGCCATGGTCTTGGTGTTGTAGGACCTGGCGTTTCGCCAGCAGCTGTGACTGGCATCCTCAGAGGTATAGCACAAAAAGATGGACACAGAGAGTACTCTATCTTTCTGTGCTATACCTCTGAAGATGCCAGTCACAGCTGCTGGCGAAACATCAGGTTCTACAATGCCAAGACCACAGCCATACAGCCTGGAAAACCTACAACAACTAATCTGCCATTTATTGCTTTGTTAAATCTTTCCCCACTCCCTATTCTCCTCCTTGCCTCCTTCTTTCTCCTCAGGCTCTCTAAAAAGCAGCAAAATGAGATCCACATACTCTCCCCACCATATTTTCATCTTAGTGGCATGTATGAGATGGTCCCCTAAGGTCAATGAGTGCTTCCCATAAGGGTAATGCTCTAGAAGGATAGGCTGGTGTCCCAACTTTGCCATCATGCTGACCAGTAAGGCTGGTATACCTGTCAGAGGGTTCTTTGGACACAGGAACTGAAAAATCTTGACCCAAACATCTCACCTGGATCCTTCAAGTGGAGCTGGCTGTTGTATCTGTCAAAAATTTTGGCTCCAGGTGGATAAGGCCCATAGCCTCCCTGTGGCCCAGCCACTGACTCAGCTCCATGTGCACTAGAACCCCTGTTCCCCCAATCAATATCTTGTGTGGATATAGAAGCTGCATACTCAACTGATACTTGCTCTACTTCAACTGGTCCAGGTGCTGTACTGCTAACTCCTGACCTCCCAGAGAATGTTGCCATGCCACTGTCCAATCCTGCAGCATGGAGCTGCACCCACTCCACAGCAGCTGTGGCTGAGGCTAAGGCTTCCACTTCTGTTGCACCCACTGAGGCAGCCCTCAGACCTGATTTGAGCATGGCTAACCTAGAAAGCAATTGAGATGTAATGTTAGTTGCTTGCCTGAGTATTTTGTATGGCCATGGAGCCATACCCACAGCCTGGCCAGTTAAGACCCATGTCAAAGCACCCACTCTAGGACCTCAGTGCATGCCACCATATCAGTCATGCACTTCTCCTCATTATTTGAGAAAAACTGGATGGTTGGCCTCTTAGTCTGTGGCTGTTTGGCCCAACCCCCTTTTGAAAAACATTTCAAGCAGCAAGAAGTATTAGAAAACCCAAATAAATCTGTAACGTGAATGAAGATCTACCATTTCCCAGGGCTGCTAGAGAGCCATTTTTATTTTAAATACAATAGCACTCCGAAGGAACAGGCAGAAGTCTTTCACATCAACTACTACTTGACCTGCAAGCGACAGGCTGAATTAATACCTCTCTGATATATAAGTGTTATTTATTATTTAGTGTTACTTTTGTTGCTTGCAAATGGTGGGTAGGGGGTATGGAAGATGTTTTGAAGGAATCAACAAAGGGTGGTGATCATTCAAGGCCCAACTGCCCTCAAATTGGCACCCCCATGGTGGAATCAAAATGGACAACTGCTCTATGCCACTTGAGTTTGGCGTAGCTGTCTTCTAAAATGTTCTTCCCAAGCCCATACTCCACAGTGTCCTTCACAAGCTATTCTCATGACCAAGATTCAAAGGTAGGAGCCAATGCAGCAGACTTAGAAAAATGCAACTGCCCTCCAACAGAGTCAGCAGCAAAAGCCTGCTTTGAGAAGGTACAGCCAAAATATATGCTAGAGAGCTATGTTTCCTTGTTGGCTGGTTCATATAATCACATTGCGCCTTCCTTGATTCAAACGGTGATGAGACAAACTGATTCCTCACTTTAATGCTAGAAATTCCACATTTCATAACATTGTCTTTTTAATTTCAGATATTTCCCTCTGTTGTTTGCTTGACAGCAAACATGACTACTTTGTGGTGCCTTATTTTGTTTTATAAGGAAAATAACATTTTGCCAATTATATTTCTGTGCTCTAGTCAGCCTGCTGATCAGCAGTTGTCTGATTACAGATTAATTAGCTTCTTATTTGGTTGGTTTCTGATACTTGACATGATTCTACAAGTCCTCGACAACAGTCTAGCTTGCTCTGGCATTCAAACGTAAAAATACAGATCTAATCTGATCCTTAATGAAATGGCAAGTGTAAGGAATACCACCAGTGTGATGGGACTTTGAATTATATTTGATTTCTTGTAGACATTTCAAATATATTACAGAAAAAAGCAATAAAATGTTGCTCACGCTGAAATGCCTTGCTAGCAATATGCGGAGATGATAGATAACTTTCTTATTAAAGACAGAAATCCTATTTCAGCTTGAGCACCTTATCCATATTCTAATAAAAATATGTATAATACCACGCTGCAAGACAAGCAGCCATTAATTCTTACTGAAAAGGATTAATTATTACTGGTGCAGTACCACTGAGAAAGAAGGAAAAAAGCAGCATTTTTTTTTTAAATCCAACTAAAGCAAAAACTATTTTAGTCTCTCTTTTTTTGTATTTTGTCCACATCAACTCAGTTGTGACTTTTGCATTAAACTAAAAACATACTTTCAAATTTAAAGAGATGCAGGTTTTATTAATGCAGTCAATAGCACATCAGTATTCAATTACTTAGTATACTTTATCATGTCTTTCCTCTAGAAGTCGACATGATTCTCCTCCCACTGTAGGTGCTTGGTTGCACTTGTAGGCATCCAAGGCCAGCAAGTGAGTACTATTCTATTTCCAGTTGTCTGTGATGCAGGTGTACACCATTTTGGACACCTGAATAATACTGCTGTTAGCCATTTGGGGAGCTGCGGTGGCTCAAGTGGTTAAGACGCTGAACTGCAGGCTCTGGAAGGTCAGTAGTTCAGCAGTTCGAGACCCGGGTGCCGCATGACAGGGTGAGCTCCTGTCTCTAGTTCCAGCTCCTGCCAACCTAGCAGTTCGAAAGCAAGAAATTGCAAGTAGATAAATAGGTACCACTTCGGTGGGAAGGTAACAGCGTTCCGTGCACCTTGGTGTTTAGTCATGCCGGCCACATGACCACGGAAACGTCTTCGGACAGCGCTGGCTCTTCGGCTTTGAAACGGAGATGAGCACCGCAACCCTAGAGTCGGATTCGACTGGCTTTCGAGCAAGGGAACCTTTACCTAGCCATTTGGATTTTAGTTTGCAGCCCATGCTTTTGGATGAGTGTGGCAGAATTTAGGAGGAAACTAGGCCATTTTTGTGATTCAGTTTAAACTGGCTGCTTTCCAGCAAGTGCTGGCCTATAAATGCACTCTGCACTGAAAATAATAGTTTACATTCCCAGAGTTCATGCTAACAGCTTCAAGTCTAAACATCTAAATAACTAGGGTATCTGGCTCCTTGGCTACTCCTTGACACAGAGGGTGTCTGGAGTTTTCTAATCTCATAGATAGTAGAGTGACTCTGGGCAGAGTTCATCTTGCCATGGAAGGGAATGGTCTGGTTCTTGTCAAATTCATCCCATTTCTGATTGACAGCTTCCCAAGATTGTACAGCTGTCTCCTCTCTATCCCTTGGAAAGGCTTCAGTCCCTAGCCAGCCTCCTTCCAGCCCAATTGTAGCTTGGTGACGTTCAGAGTCCCATGACATACTCCTGGACTCAGAACTTCCCCTTCAATGAGCTAAGCAGTATGAATGAATGAATCCGCAGTATGACCCTTTGTGCTGGAAAAACTGTGGATCTACTGGAACATACATACACTGCTGGTGGGAGTGTCCGAATATTCAGCAATTTTGGAAGGAAATAATATCTCAAATTAACAACATCACACAGCAAGCACTTCCTGTCACACCAGAACTCTCACTGCTCAATCTCTGGGACTCTTCATCATGGAATGACTCCAAAAAGACCCTTACCTCCATTCTTCTTGCAGCTGCTAGGCTCATGATTGCGGCAAACTGGAAATCTCCAACATCTTCGACACTGACATCCTGGTATGACAGGATCTGGGATCAGTTCGTGATGAATAAGATTTCTAATATTGTGGACCGAGTACAAAGCAATTCGAGCAAAAAATATGATAAATTTGTACGTACCTGGCATTCTGTTTTTGACTTCATGGCTGAAAATAATGTGCTTCCCACTAGGACGAGTTATCACACATGGCTACACTTTTGATCTTATCCTGACCTCCACCTTACTGCCAAGACTCCTCTTGTGAATCAGAGCAGCAGACTCCTGTAGATACTATCTTTTGGACTTGACTCATTTCTTTGGGATTCATAACTCACACAGCTCTTATGTATAGGTGTACAGATTTAGTACTAATTTAGTTTGTTATGATTGTTGATATACATTGTAATGGTGATTAACTGGTTGATTTGTAACTGGATTTTTAGGGCGTTGGTATATTGTTTAATAGTTATTATATGTTTTGATATGTTATACTTCCTCTTAATGTGAGCTGCGGTGGCTCAAGTGGTTAAGACACTGAACTGCAGGCTGTGGAAGGTCAGTAGTTCAGCAGTTCAAGACCCGTGAGTGCCGCATGACGGGGTGAGCTCCCGTCTCTAGTTCCAGCTCCTGCCAACCTAGCAGTTTGAAAGCAAGAAATTGCAAGTAGATAAATAGGTACCACTTCGGTGGGAAGGTAACAGCATTCCGCCTTGGTGTTTAGTCATGCCGGCCACATGACCACGGAAATGTCTTCGGACAGCGCTGGCTCTTCGGCTTTGAAACAGAGATGAGCACCGCAACCCTAGAGTCGGATTCGACTGGCTTTCGAGCAAGGGAACCTTTACCTTTACTTTTTACTTCCTCTTAATAAACATTTTAAAAAGCTTAAAAAAAGATGCATCTGGTTATTCTGTTTGTTGGTTGGTTTATTCATACTGCACTTTTTAAAAAAAGTCATAAGCAGCTTTGGGATAACCTCAAGGTGAAAAGTGGGGCATAAATACTTAAAGTCAATCAATTAAATTAATAAATATTCTGCTAAGGCTTCTCTGAGATGGGGAAGCCACATGTAGGGGATGGGAAGTAGTTCATCATCTTGTGCAGGTTAACTATTAATAAAGTCTTAGGTTTAAACCTTAGTTTTTATACAGGGCCTTGCATTTTCAGTCCATGTTGTGGAAGCAGTTAAAGGACTGAAGTTTGTATGTCTTTTTTCCTTAACCCTTTATTTTTGCTGATCTTTCTTTCACCCTCCATTTTGATGTGAGACCACCTTCTTGGTATTGATATACCAAGAACCTTCTGGCTATTGTCACATTGAATAAATCAAGAACTAGCAAAATGAGCAAGACCACATTGAAATTTCCACCTTTATTGTATTTTTAATATATATGTGTGCATGTGTGAGTGTGTGTGTATCTGGAAGTCATGGTGATCTCTGCTGACTGACCCCTACTGGGGGCCTGGAGGATATTCAGGGAGGTGGCTGAATAAAGCCTGTCCCTGCTTTCCATCACTGGTATTACAAGGAGGTCTCCCATCCCAGTACTTGCCAGAGTTGACTCTGATTAGTTTCTGAGTTCTGGTGAAATCAGGCTTGCCTGGGCTATCCGGGTCAGGGCAAACATCCACCTTGATTAAGGAGTATAATTGTTCCAAAGAGAAGATGAACCTTGTCATGAGTACAAGAGAAATTGCTTATGTGCTTGTCTTTGACCACATTCATTCATTCAAGAAATATCTTTACCTCTCTTCATCTTTGATTTACTAGCTGCCTAGACTCATGGACCCCCATTTTAGGAATCAAATCTTTACTGGAACCTGGTGGAGAGAAGTTTCACTTGCTTCACTCTCTCACATTCTCTCTTGGACCTCTTACCTCCCCATCCGAGGGCCAGATTTAGGTGAAGAGAGGCCCTACGCTGCTCCACTTGTGAGGCCCCTCCCAATCCCCCTCATGACTAGAAGAAAATGGAAGAGTGTTATAAACAAAATTGAGTGAAGCCAAGGATGATGACGGGTATTTAAAATTCTGCAATTCACAATTTCTCATCTAAAGACATAAGATGTTATTGTTAAATACCATAGTGATTGAAAAAGATACATAAATGTTAAAATTAACTCTGAAAAACTTTTGCAATAACTGAACTTTGTAAACCTTTTGTGGAATAAGCATTATTTTTTAGGAAAATGAAGTTGTAATGTTATTCTTAAAAAAAACCCAAAACTTGAGTTTACAAATTATATTGTCTGGGAAGTGTAAATAATATAATCATGATTACCTGACAGTGTGGCATTTTTAGAATCTACTTTATGTTGTCATTAAACAGTCAGTTTTAAAATACATATTAAGAAGTAACTACAACCATCAAATACAGTAAGACTAAAAATGTTTTTTTCTAGCCCTCCTCATAGCAAAATCATCCAAAACTTCATCAAAATTTGTTTGTCTAAGTTTGTCACTTTCAATGTACAGAATGCTCAGTGCGGACAACCTCTCTTGAGACATCATGACCCTTAATTAATTTTTAATTCTTTTGAGTCTTGAAAAACTCCTCTCTCCCAAGCAGTTAGGGACCATAAAGCTAAGAAACAGGCACAAGATTGCTTCCACATTAGGAAAGGCCACCTGAATTTTTTCCTTTTATATAATTTGATAAAGGTCTGTATGAGACAGAGAGTGCTCTTCTGTAAGCCTATGGCTTTGTCTCACATACAGGTGAAAGTGCAAAAGTTCATCAATAATTTTCAGGTCAATATCTTCCGGGTATGCTTCCATCAACAGCTCAACAACTTGCTGAATTTCTTGCTTAGATGCTGTCAGATTAGCAAGAATGGAAAACAATTGTGCAACATCACTGTACACAGTAGTTCTTCTTTTTAAATTGGCTTCAAGTGCATCTAATATAGGGATAAAGGATTTTATCCTAAACTTATCTCTTGAAGAAAGTATATCTAAGGCATCAGGTGCACTTCTGTTATTTCTTTGCCGTTTCCTTACTCTTTGTCTCCTTGTTTTATAGTTAACATTTGACAAGGTGGCTTTTGCTTGTTTCTCAAGCTCATCAAAATTTTCTCTAATTTTCCTTTAAAAACCTAGAAATGAATTGTACAAACTTGCACAATAACTCAATAACAGGTCTGATTTCTCCCCCCCATTATGATAAATTTTATTAAGTATAATACAAGCATTACAATTTAAAGTTCAACATAGATATCAAAACAGTATATAACAGACATTAAAGAGGAAAATAACCAGGAGTAGAATAAGAGAGCCAATTATTCCATGCTTGTTTAACCTATAACAAGTAGCTAAACTAAATTTCCTTTCATTTAAATGTTATCGTTGACTGTAATGTGCTGTTAACGGATATAGACTGTACTATCAAAATATTACCTATAGATACAACCATTTATGATATATTTGATTTGAAGGGAGAAAACCTTGTGTAACCATATATTCTAATACTGGAGCCCAAATTTGTACAAGTTTGGAGTAGATTGGAATGGAAGGGTTTGGGATCTATTTATATTGTCTGTTATTTTGGCCATTATAAAATGATCCCAGATTTTATCTTGCCAAGTGAGGAGTGTTGGCAGTGAGGGAGATTTCCACCCCGCAGCTATAGTTAGTCTGGCCATTGCCAACAGTATTACTATAAGATCTTTAGTATCACTTCTTACCAAATTGTCTCATAAATTTAATAGTTATTTCTGGAGTACATGGAATTGATTGATTTGTGATTAGGTTAATATGGGTGATCACTTTCTTCCAAAATTCTAGGATCACCGGGCAATCCCACCAGCAATGAAGGTAGGTGCCTATTTGCCCACAGTTTTTCCAGCAAGTTGGATGGTTAGTTGGTTTCATTTTATGTAGCAAATGTGGTGTAATGTACCATCTTGAGATTAACTTGAAGAACTGCAATCTATACTGATACTTTAGTTTGATGTTCTTGTTGTCTTCAAACAATATGAGTTTATAAAGTCTAGAGAGGACACCTTTTGGCATCTCAAGAAAAGTCAGGATAATTTTTTCCAGATTCGTTAGGCCCCTATCAAAGACATCCACTTCCGCTAACCACTCTGTCATGTTCTGGAGTTGCAGGTATTGGTGCCATGATATTCGATGACCTATTTTTTGTTCAAAGGAGTTTTTATATTGAATTTTGCCTTTAGTTACTAGATCACAAGGACATCTTAAATCTGCTTTTATCCAACTATCAAATGCATCTGGAACAATGCCCAGAGGGAACCAGTCTTGGTGAGTATAAGTGGTCAGTTGAGAGATACCCAGTGGGAGGAGATGTTTCCTCTGATCCCATACTTTGATTGAAGCTGATAATAGCATGTTAGTTTTCATAGACGATGTTCTGCGAGCTGGCGGTATCCAAAACATTTCTTGAAGAGAACTGGAGTATTTTTGTTCAATCAACATCCAAGGATGAATATTCGTTAGCATGTGAATTATTTGCAATAGTATCAAGGCTTGATAATAAGATCGGAGGTGTGAAAAATCTAGTCCACCTAAGCATGAAGGTCTGTGTAATATAGTGTTATTAATTCTTGACTTTTTCCCATTCCATAGAAAATTAGTTAAAGAGTTCTGCCAGAGGTTAAAATTCTTTTTAGTTATTGAGATTGGTAGTGCATGGAAAAGAAAAAGGAATTTGGGTAGAATAAAACTCTTAACTAAGTGAAGCCTGTCAGATAACGAAAATTGTAAAGACTCCCAGCTGCTGAGTTGCAATTTTATTCCTTGGTGCAGCTTGGAAAAGTTATACCTGCAGAGATCTTTTAGGTCTGATTTTTGAAGGGCTTTGCTGACCTTGTGAAAATGACCTAGCACACGGGTCAAAAAATGCAGCATAAACACAATTCCAGTTCTTCCATTTTTTGCAAAAGATTGTTAGCTTGAAGCCTGGTCTCCCCCTTCCCATTAATGTCAGAGTACGAATGACTGAGGGCATCAGTGATAGCACTGTAACTTTCCAAAACAGCTTCTGTGGCTTTTGCGTGTGCATCCCACCTAGTGTCTGACAAATATTTAGGCACTTTAGACTGAGGTGGCAAAAATGATTTTAGAACTGCCCATGTCTTTGTGGAGGATGAAAAGAAGGTATAAATTTCATTGATAATGCCAAAATAGTTCACTGCATCAAGGCAGCAATCCACAGCTGAATGGCCCACCAGATTTAAAGAGTGACCGGCTCATGGAATAAATTTTGCAAATTGGGTTTTTCGGTGATTTTTTGCTGCATACCATTGTACTTACCAGCCATGTTGGCAGTGTTGTCATAAGACTGTCCACGACATTTTCTAAAGTCAGTTTCAAGTTCAGTAGTGAAATAGTTGAACACTAAATCAGCCATGCTCTCTCCTGAGTGGTCTTTTAGCTCAAGGAAAGTTAAAAATCTCTCACTTAGCAAACCATCTTCAGGTGATACATATCTGATAATTAAAGTCAACTGATCAGTATGAGAAATGTCAGGAGTGGAATCTACTGAAAAGCTGAAATATCCAGCCTTTCTCACATCAGCCAGATTTGTATCCTTACCTTTTTCTGCCATGAGTTGAATCATTCCTCACATATCATTTTTGACAAATAAGAGGGAATGCCTGATCCAGAATGTCCATACCGATTGATATGAGCCAGTAAAAATGGATCCATTTTTGCCACTAGTTCGAAAAGACCAAGATAATTGCCATTATTTGGAGATCCAAAGTGTTCATTGTCTCCTCTGAATGGTAAGTCTCGTTCTACAAGAGTGCATATGACAGCAATAATTCTCTCTATGACATGCTGCCAGTACTGCTGTTCTGCTTTTTTTGCCCTCACTTCCTTATTAGGTAGGCCAACATGGCATTCCTATGCTTCTCTGAGTTTTCATGGGTTTGGATAAGATGGGGTTTTTGCCAGTCATCAAACCCTTCAGTAGCTAAAGCTGTAGAAGCAGATGCAAGGTTTGGAAAGAGTTTACAAACAAAGCAATAAATCCGGCCTTTTGAGGGAGAATATACAAGCCACTCTTGGCTATATGTTTCCCCATTTGCTTTTGTTGAATAAAAAAGAGTTTTGTGCAAAACCTGGACTGCTTTTTGTACACTCGCTTGGAATTTGAAAACGGCCCACAATGATGCAGAACTTGAGAGGGACACCTCTTTACCCAATAGGATACTTCCTCATGTGATAATTCTGACCACAAACCAGTAGATTGGCATTATCTTTGGCATTATCTTTATGTGCATCTGGAACACCTTGGACTTGGCCTATTTTACCAGGTGTGAACTGCAAAATCTGACTATTTACATTATTTTCTTGTGGCTCATTAGCCTCTCCCTGTCTAATAAGTGGCTCTTGAATTAGTTCTATATTTTCAGTTTGAATCAGCATCATGGCTACTTCCTCATAATCAGCTTGCTGTTCCACATCCTGCTTTGCTGTTTCTCTTTCAGGGAGGTTTTTGTCTGGTTGCATGCTAGTAGTTGGCTCAGGCTGGATAGCTTCACTGCTGGCTCTTGTTGCTTCAATGAGTGGTTGATACACAAAAGCAGTGATTGGTCTTAACTTCATTACCATAGCATTTTCAAGTCTCTGTCTCTTGCGCTTGCTAGCACCATTTTCAAATCTTTTACTCATGCTCAGATTAGAATCTAAAAATAAAAAGTAAAATTAATCTTCAATTGGATAAACACATGGATCAGAGGTCCATCACCAGTTATTGGCACAAGGTATAGATGTTTGCTGCTGAAGGGTTACAGAATTCAGTTTTTCACTGTGGTGAAACAGGTGCCCACCCTCAGCCCAGGGGGACTGAGTAGCTGGTTTGTGGCTCGTGAGCCCCGCAAAGCCTTCCCACCTCCTTGGTGGGCTTCTGTCACACTTCAGTAGCTGCCAGCACTCACTGACTTCCCTATGCCTTTCTCAAGGGGCAGTGAGACCCCTCTGGCTGACTCCTGTGGTTTGGAGATGAAACCCCCTAACTTTGGGTTTCTCCTAGAGGGTTGGTGCCTGCACATTTTGGGCTTTTTCCCTCCCAGTACCCTTCTTAAGGCACTGGTAGTGGGCAGAGTGGGGGAGACTCTGTGGTCAGAGCACCAGACTGGGGTTTTAAACAGAGAACAAAGATTTTATTGACTATTTACAAGTAACAGGATTTTAAACACAAATAGGCATTTTAAATCAAATACAGAAAGGAAAACACCACCGGGCACACATAAAATAAGACAAAATGAAGTTCCTCTGTCCCTGAACTGATCCCTATACTTATTTTCCCTCGGGATGAGGTTCAGTTACCAACCTGCAGCCTGGCCTCCTGTCTTCTACAGGTAGCTCTCGATCCATCCGAGGATCCCTTCCCACTGCTGCCTTCCCTGATCCCCAAGGCCTCTCTCTGCCTGTGGGCAATCTGCAGCAAGAGCCTCCTGGCATCTCTGAGGGTTGCAGGATGACTCCCCCCTCCCAGGCTGGCTGGAGCATTTATATCTTCTGACTCCAGCCCCTGGCTTTCCCACACTTTTTTGGCCATAGAGGCATCTGGGATTTGTACCCTGGAGTTTTGCCCTACTTCCCAGGGTGGGTGACCATTTTAACTAAACTAAACAACCTAAACTAAAGCAAATACAAGATGGAGTCTATTCTGTCACATCCAACAAGCCAACCCTGTAGCACAACATCATTTTCCAATCTAAACATTTTCAAAAGTGTATAAACTCCCAAAATTGCCAAAAGGATTCAAAATAATTTTCTCCAAGACACATGCAATTAGGAGGCTTGAAAATGATGCAAAAACATAGGTTAATAATTAACTATAATTTCTCATCTAATAATTCCAGCAGCAGCAAACACCAGGCTCCCATCCAACAATCAATACTAGCCATTTAAAAAAAGCCGACTGCCAAAAAATGTTATATAAAATAAATATAAAACTTTGATTAGATTCTGCAATGGCTTTAGAACAATTAATCTACTATTAATGTATGAAGCAGTATTGTTTGGATTTATTGGCATGACAATTGACACCATCAATATTTCTTTTAATATCCAAGAAGTTCTGAGAAAGGGGTTGCAAGTGCATGCTGCATGCACCGACAGGGCTCTGTGAAGTGTGAAAGACAGACTTCCCTGCCTGGGAGGGGTGAGGCCAGTGCCAGTCACGTGCTTGCTCTCTTCAAGCCAAGGAGGAGGGAAGGAATGGAAGGGACTTGGGAGAGTTTGCTTGCCTGGTCTAGCTGTCCCAGCCGGCCCCCCCACTCGCACTCTCCCACTGATTAAAGTGCAGCACGTACCACTACTGACCTGACCCTTGAGCTGGGGAAGGCTGTGCAGCTGGCTGTTGACTCTGGGCTGTTGGCTCTGGAGTCCTGGAGTCTGTACTCTGAATAGTGGTACCAGGGACCTAGAAGGTATTGTATAGTGGGTTAGACGCATAATGAAACCACAGACAGAGATGTAGTGATCAGCATGGTTCGCTATTATACAACACAAGGCACTGACCCCTGGCCGGGAGGCCAACTATATACTCTAGAAAGGGGACACCCCCTAGTACCATTGGCAGGTTTGAATTCCCGCCGCCGTTCCCATTGGTTCCCCTACGCGGGAGCCAGGAACCTCAGTCCCATTGTTCTCAGGTACTCAAGCTCCGGTTCTTTGTTGATGGCCCGTAGTGGTCTGCGGACACAACAGAAGGGTCAGGACTTGTCAGTCCAACGCCTGCACAGTCTCATCAGGGCTGGCTTTAAGACAATTGGAGCAATTTGGCCAAATTGGGCCCCACAGGCTGCTCCTAAGGGGGCCCCTGCACCAGGGCAATCTAGATGGATTTTATTTATATCTCTAAGATTCTGAAGACTTTGGCTGTGAATTGGGGCCCCACAAAAATTTTTCCAGTTGGGCCCAGAGTTTCAAATTGGGCCCCACTGGCTAGCCCTGAGTCTCAAAGTTGCTGGGCCTGAGTTGCCCTGCCCTCACATGGTCTTGGGTTTGCAATTTTGGGAGAGGGAAGACTGCCTGCTGGGGGGGGGGGCAAGACTGTGGAGGCCCCCTAGATTTAGAGGCCCTAGGCTTCAGCCTACTTAGCCTATACATAAATCTGGCACTGCCCATCCCTCTTGAGTGGAGTGCATTTCACAGTGCATGTGGCTTCATAGGATATTTGGCTTCAAATGTAAGCATTTTAGTGTTGGGTATTCTTGCTGAATGCCAAATTACATATTCAACTGACTTTGTTCCTGATTTCACTCTGTCCATATTTCTAAGTATTCCTTCCAAGCTTATGGAGGGATCTTACTATTTTGACAACGGGTTCCTTGAGAATTGTTTAAGAGGGTCACTGCCAATATTGGGAGTGTCCCTTAAACTAGTTGTGAAAACTAAACCAGCAGCTCCTTTAATATGAGAGAGATGGTAAAAGGAGGAGTTTTCTTCCTTCTGCTGAGGCTAAACTAGTATGAATTTGGACCAAATTGAAAAGTAGGTCACATCCACACTGACATGTATCCAGTGTGCGTGTGTCTCCTTGACCATACACAACAATCATTGTGGGTTGTTGATTGATAGAGCATCCAATACTTTTATCTGTTACATTTGTATAATCTCAATTCTCCAAGAGGATTCAGTGTTCACTGGGGGCTTTTGGGCAATCTAACTAACTTTCCACCAACATTGTCCAGACATGCCACGGACAGAATGGAATCAGGAATCTTATCCATTCATCTAGGCTGCTTACATATGAAATACATTTTTCAGTTTTCAGAAGTTCATTGCCCTTAAAATATATTTGTTTTTCTTAAGCATAAAACTTCCCCTCCCTTTATGATGGAAAAGTTTTATCCCAATAGGGGTTTGGGTTGATGGCTCAGAGCTTGTTCTAAAAGCTGACTGACATTGGGTTGTGCTAATGCATGGTTTCACAGCTGTGATGAGGGACCTGAGAAAAGGAAGCCTCTTTGTTCCATGTTGTAAAGCCCTGTTGCTAATGGTGGGAGTTTTATATGGCTGTGCAATAGCAACGGAAGAAAAAAGGACCCACTGGGAGTTAATACTGCTTTTAGCTCTATTAACTCTCAGCCAGACTTCTTCATAAGTATACGACCAGTCTGTGGAGAATGGTGCTGGGGAACATAACCCAGTTCCCTGTTTTATCATGCTCTTGACTTGAACTCCATACTTGTTCTGTTTTCCTAGTAAATATTTTCAAAAAGTATTTGATAGATTCAAGCCAAACACTTTGATCTACTGGGCATAGCAACTAACACAGAGAGCTGTTCCAGACACTGCTGAAGACAGTGGAGGAATTAGGAACTATACCATTTCCAGTTGCTTCTAAAAGTAGAGAGCCAGTGTGGTGTAGTGGTTAAGAGTGGCAGACTCTAACCTGGAGAACTGGGTTTGATTCCTCACTCTTCCACATACTGGGTAATCTAAGGCCAGCCACAGTTCTCTCAGAATTCTCTCAGCCCCACCTACTTCAGAAGGTGTCTGTTGTGGGGGAGGAAGGGAATGTGATTGTAAGCCACTTTGAGACCCCTTAAGGTAGAGAAAAGCAGGGTATAAAAACCTATTCTTATTCTCCATTTAAAAGTGCCCCATATGGACAAAACCAGAATTTCAAGGTAATAGTTAAAATTACTTAATATTGTGAAAAAAGTTAATAGTTCTGTGTTGTGTCCGTGGACCACCACTAGAGGTCTATGGCCAGAGTCCCCGAGTTGGCTCCTAACACAATAGGGGCTAAGGATCTTAGTCCACCTTGTAGTCTACCAATAGGTAGTTTGTCAGGAGATTCAAACCCCCAATAGGACTGTAGGTTTGTCTGGTGTGGGTGTATATAGTTGTCTGCTGCCGGCCAATAGTTGTTCGTTTTTGTGGTATCAAATAAACGAGTTTTGTTCAGCATGTCATAGTCCACCTCTCCATGCATTGAACCCAGTACTTTCCATTGACTGCAGAATCTCATGAGGATGGGGGCCACCTTGGGGTCGAGCTGTAGGGACACCGGGGGGCCCTTGTAACATTCTGCATAGCTATCTTATTGATGTGCTGGGGGGGTTATTTTTTATTTTTAATGAAAGCACTTTTTTATATATAGGGGATTATAGGGAGTATAGGGAAGAGCCAGTGTGGTGCAGTGGTTAGAGTACTGGATGAGGATATGGAAGACCCAAGTTCAAATCCCCATTCTGCCATGGAACCTTGGTGGGTGACCTTTGAGACAATCACACACTCTCAGCCTAATTTATCTCACAGGTTTGTTGTGTGGATAAAATGGAGGTGAATGATGTAAGCCACCTTGGGACCCTGTTGTGGAAAAAGGCAGAGTATAATTGAAGTAAATAAATAAATATTGGTCTAATAGCCTGAAGGAAGGAGGGAATGCAATAAGTTACCTCAGGAGAATGCATGAAAAAAAGTTTTGTATCCTCCTCACACAGAACTACAGCTTTAATCTGAATTGAGGCCTTCCATGGCTGCTGTTGGAAAAAGAATCTGGAAGATCAATACACAGATCAGTGCCCAAAGTCTACAACCTTTTCATTATGATGTGGAGCTCATGCAAGAAATCCCTAAATCATACACTGTTATTCTATTGGTCTAATTTTGCTGGAGAGAAAAGAGCATCCTAACCTTAACAGATCTCAGAAGCCAAATAGGATCAGCTCTGGTTAGTATTCGGATGGGAGACCACCCAAGAATTTCAGGACTGATATGCAAAGGCAGGCAATGGCAACCCATCTCTGTTCGTCTTTTGCCCTGAAAACCCTCCAGATTTGCCATAAATTGGCTGCAACTTGAGGCCATTTTACACACACACACACACACACCACATACAGCAGAACCACACAAACCCAGCTTGCCTTTCTGGAGCCCTGCAGCTCTCTTACAGTGTAATCCTAAACAAAGTTACAGTTAGTTACACTGAAGTCAATGACCTCAGAAGAGTGTAATTCTGCTTAGCAGTGCACTGTTAGTGGCATAAATTTTGAGCTCAGTATTGTGGTTGCATGGGGGCCCTGTGGTTTCCACACTACCTCTTAGGTTTATGATTGCCAACTCACAACAACTCAGAGATTCCACAGTACAGCTTTAAAAGTGCTGAAGAACAGGAAATAAATAATGCTGTGCTAGCATTTCCAAGTCCCTGTTTACTCCTACTGCATCATGTTATCATTGTGTGCTGTGGGACAAGAAGTCAGTCTTGCTGAACAAGCGGGATGAGTAATGAAGTGGCAAAAGCCTCACGTTGTATCCTGGACCCTTCTAGCAGCATTTCTAGGTTGCACTTTGGCATCTTAACTCAGTTTCTGTGTGTTTGGTAAGATCTTCCATTGCCTGTATTATTTATTTCCAATTCTACTCTTGGCCAGTTTGGTGTAGTGGTTAAGTGTGTGGACTCTAATCTGGGAGAACCAGGTTTGATTCCCCACTCCTCCACTTGCAGCTGCTGGATGACTTTGGGCAAGCCATAGTTCTTTCAGAGCTGTTCTTGAGAGAGCTCTCTCAGCCCCACCTACCTAACAGGGTATCTGGTGTGGGGAGGGGAAGGGAACAACATAAGAACATAAGGGAAGCCAGTGTTGGACCAGGCCAATGGCCCATCCAGTCCAACACTCTGTCACACAGTGGCCAAAAATACCAGGTGCCATCAGGAGGTCCACCAGTGGGGCCAGGACACTAGAAACTCTCTCACTGTAGCCCCCCCAAGCACCAAGAATACAGAGCATCACTTCCCCCGGCCTGAGAGTTCCTATCTATACCTTGTGGCTAATAGCCACTGATGGACTTCTGCTCCATATGTTTATCTAATTCCCTCTTGAAGCTGTCCATGCTTGTAGCCGCCACCACCTCCTGTGGCAGTGAATTCCATGTCTTAATCACTCTTTGGGTAAAGAACTACTTCCTTTTATCTGTTCCAACCCGACTAGTCAGCAATTTCATTGCATGCCCATGAGTTCTTGTATTGTGAGAAAGGGAGGAAAGTACTTCTTTCTCTACCTGTTCTACCCCGTGCATAATCTTACAAACTTCAATCATGTCAACTCTCAGACATCGTTTCTCCAAGCTAAAGAGCCCCAAGGGCTTTAACTTTTCTTCATAGGGAAAGTGTTCCAACCCTTTTATTATTCTAGTTGCCCTTTTATGCAGTTTTTCCAATGTTATAATATCATTTTTGAGGTGTGATGACCAGAACTGTACACAGTACTCCAAATGGGGTCGCACCATTGATTTATACAGGGATATTATGATACTTTGTTGTTGTTGTTCAATCGCACAGTCGAGTCTAACTCTTCGTGACCCCATGGACCAGATTATGCCAGGCCCTCCTGTCTTCCGCTGTCCGCTGAAGTTTGCTCAATTTCATGTTCGTTGCATCGATGACACTGTCTAACCATCTCATCCTTATACCGTCGTGGTTGTCACAGACATTGAGGTCCTTCTTGTATAGTTCTTCTGTGTATTCTTGCCATCTTTTCCTAATCTCCTGCTTCTGTTAGTTCCCTACTGTTTTTGTCCTTTATCATGGCCAGCTGTGCATGGAACGTTCCCTTGATTTCTCCAATTTTCTTGAAGAGATCTCTAGTCCTTCCCAATCTATTGTTTTCCTCTATTACTTTGCATTGTTCATTCAGAAAAGCCTCCTTATCTCTCCTTGCTGTTTTCTGGAAATCTGCATTCAGTTGGGCAAATCTTTCCTTTTCACCGTTGCCTTTAGCTTTCCTTCTTTCCTCTGCTATGTGTAAAGCCTCATCAGATAGCCACTTTGCTTTCTTACATTTCTTTTTCTTTGAGATGGTGGTGATTGCTGCCTCCTTTACAGTGTCACGGACCTCTGTCCATAGTTCTTCAGGCACTCTGTCTATCAAATCTAGTCCCTTAAACCTATTCTTCACCTCTACTATATATTCATCGGGGATGCGATCTAGGTCAAATCTGAATGGCCTAGTGGTTTTCCCAACTTTTTTCAATTTAAGTCTGAATTTTGCAATGAGTAGCTCATAATCTGAGCTACAGTCAGCTCCAGGTATTGTTTTTACTGACTGGATAGAGCTTCTCCATCTTTGACTGCAAATTATATAGTCAATCTGATTTCGGTGTTGCCCATCTGGTGATGTCCATGTGTAGAGACGCCTCTTAGGTTGTTGGAAAAGGGTGTTCGTTATGACCAGCATGTTCTCTTAACAAAACTCTGTTAGCCTTTGCCCTGCTTCATTTTGTTCTCCAAGGCCAAACTTGTATTTTATTCGAGTTACCTTTTGATTTCCTACTTTAGCATTCCAGTCCCCTATGATGAGGAGGACATCATTTTTTAGTGTTAGTTCTATGAGCTGTTGTAGGTTTTCATAGAATTGGTCCACTTCAGCCTCTTCTGCAGCAGTGGTTGGGGCATAGGCTTGGATTACTGTGATGTTGAATGGTTTGCCTTGGATTTGGACCGAGATCATCCTGTCATTTTTGAGATTGTATCCCAATACTGCCTTTCTCACTCTCTTGTTGACTATAAAGGCCACACCATTTTTTCTACGGGATTCCTGGCCACAGTAGTAGATATAATGGTCTTCTGAGTTAAATTCGCCCATTCCTGTCCACTTTAGTTCACTGATTCCCAAGATGTCAATGTTCATTCTTGCCATCTCATTTTTGACCACGTCAAGCTTACCTTGATTCATAGATCTTACATTCCAGGTTCCTATGCAGTGTTATTCTTTGCAGCATCAGACTTTCCTTTCACCATCAGACACATCCACAACTGAGCGTCCTTTTGGCTTTGGCCCAGCCGCTTCACTCTTTCTGGGGTTACTCGTACTTGCCCTCTGCTCTTCCCCAGTAGCATATTGGTCACCTTCCAACCTGAGGGGCTCATCTTCCGGCGTCATGTCTTTTAGCCTTTTGTTACTGTCCATGGGATTTTCTTGGCAAAGATACTGGAGTGGGTTGCCATTTCCTTCTCCAGGGGATCACACTTGGTCTGAGTTCTCTGCTGTGGCCTGTCCATCCTGGGTGGCCCTCCACGGCATAGCCCACAGCCTCATCAAACCACGCAAGCCCCCTTGCCATCATAAGGCAGTGATCCATGAGGGAGATTATGATACTGGTTGATTCATTTTCAGTTCCCTTCCTAATAATCCCCAGTATACTGTTAGCCTTTTTTATTGCAGTCACACACTGTCTCGATCTCTCTCTTGATCAGTCTCTGACAGTTTGGACCCCATCAATGCGTATTTATATTTAGGATTTTTGGCTCCAATGTGCATCACTTTGCACTTGGCCACACTGAACCCCATTTGTCACATTGACACCTACTCACCCATCCTTGGCAGATCCCTTTGGAGTGCCTTAGAATCCTCCCTGGTTCTCACTACCCTGAACAACTTCATGTCATCTGCAAATTTAGCCACTTCACTGCTTACTCTGAACTCCAAATCGTTAATGAACAAGTTAAAAAGCAATGGACCGAGTACTGATCCCTGTGGTTACCCCACTGCTTACCACCCTCCACTGAGAAAATTGCCTATTTATACTCACTCTTTGTTTTCTATTAATTAGCCAGTTTTTGATCCACAAGAGGACTTGTCCTTTCATCCCATGACTATTGAGCTTACTTAGGAGCCTTTTTTGAGGAACTGTATCAAAAGCTTTCTGGAAGTCAAGGTAAACAACATCTATTGGGTCCCCCTTGTCCACATGTTTGTTCACTCCCTCAAAAAACACTAATAGGTTAGTGAGACAAGTTCTTCCCTTATAGAACTCATATTTTATCAAGGGAGAGGACAGAGAGAGAGCTCTTTCTTCAACCTACTGACTTTGTGGAAGTCCCAGAGGCTTTAAAAAAGACATCTATGTTTCCCAAACCTCTCTTTTAAAACCCATTAAAAGAGATCTGTGCTAGTGTATGAACCTTGCCAACCTGGTTCCAGCAGCACAATGGCTTTTTGCCCCAGTGGGGATGGAGTATAGACATTTGGCCTAGGATACAAACCATTCATACTGGTTGTGTCTTGAATGATCATCTGTTGGGAGGGCTTTGCATTCCACTGTTTAACCTGACTCAAATGGACTGCCAGCTGCCTTGGTTAAAAATGCCCACCTCTGTCATTGTTTCATATCAGTTTATGACACCTGTTTGTATTTTCTTCCTGTGGGAACCTATTAAATTCCTCTTCATTAGCCCACTAGAAAGCTCTGTGGCTGAAATTCCTTGGCTGCCAGTGAATATTTTTGCATCTAGGAATAGTTTTAAATGTGTGTGTAGATTGGTTAGACGTGTCAGATTGCCTCCTGTAACATCAGTCTGTAAATAGTTCAGCTCCTTGGGGGTCAACTTGGTGTAGTTATAGTCAAGTTTAGAACAATTAGGGAGGTTTGTCACAAGGTGATTAGCCATACTATTTCAAGTGAATGAGGCAGACTTCCTACAAAGGCAAGAGAAGTCAGAATAAAGATAAATTGGCTGTGAGTAGAAGGATTGTCACAAAGAAGTTAACCATGTACTGACCAGATGTGTCAGTTAACCATGAGGGTACTGTTTCTCTTTAAAGCCCCACAATTAGTAATAATGTGTCTGAGCTGATATAAGCATTTTTAATCAAAGCTATTTTTTCTTTAAAAAATGAAATTTGTTATTTTCCCCTGAGTGCATTCTGAAATTCAGAAATGTTGTTGTGCTTCCGATTATATCAGTATTCTGACGAGCTCAAATTCTGCCCACAATTTTTTCTATGACTTCCCTCCAAATACCATACTCACAAACCCTTGGGAACTGCTCTGGTCCTCAGAACTTCATCCAGAATTTTTCTGCAGAATTTATCTACCAACAATGTAGAATTTATCTGCCAGCAGTGACCAGAAAATAGTGATGCCAGCCTGAGGCTGGCAACCAGTGGGAGACTTACCATGGGGGGGGGGAAGGCTCACCATTGAAGTCATGACCTGAAACTGACATTATCACATAGGGACAATGCTCTAACATTTGCCCAAAAATTTCTGAGCATGCAAGGAACCCTGGAAGATATTCCTACTGGTGCTCAGGTGGCCTAAAAAACCCTACATTTCCCAGGGTCCCTGGCCCTTGAGATGCTGCCCTTTCAGTGTTAAAGTGTTACCAGATGCATTAGAGTGTTGCCAGATGCGATGATAACACTTCCTAGTTGTGCCAGAAGTGAAATCTTGGTTTCTGTGTGACACCAATCACCTTCCATTTCCTTTAACATTTTCCCTTGATGCTCAGCTAAGTAGTAATGGGCAGAGCCAGCAGGGGGGAGTGAGGATTCCTGCTGATGTGGGAGACTTGTCCTCCCTACCAAAATACCTCTCTGTAATATGTAGAGTTACCAACCCCAGTTGGGAAATTCCTGGTGATTTGGGAGCAGACCCTGGATAAGGCAAGATTTACAGAAGGCAGGACCTCAGCAGGGTATAATTTAACATAGTTCACCCTCCAAAAACAGCAGTTTTTTTCATGGAAACTGATGTCTGGAGAACAGCTGTAATTCCAAGAGATCTCCAGGCCATACCTGGATGTCTGAAGCTCTAGCAAGTTTTCAATTTCACCTGGACACTTGGAACACTGAAAGGGCATTATCTCAAGGGCCAGGGACCCTGGAAAATGTAGGGGTTTTTTAGGCTACCTGAGCACCAATAGGGATATCTTCCAGAGTTCCTTGCATACTCAGAAGTTGTTTTAATATTCTGAGCCAGATAAATTCTTAAGGAAATAGCATTCAGTTCAGAATGCAGCCAAGCATTGTGATCTGGAAGAATTCTTATTCCACACCAGAAATAGTAAACTTTAGTCACCTCAGTCTGCATTTTCAGGAAATACACATAGAAGAATGAAAACTTTTATGGACTTCACTGATTATAATAGTGCATAGGATACATATGGAGTCATGGGAAGTCTATAGCATGCACTGCAAACATATACAGTATTTGGGATAGGGTTGGCAGAAAAACCTCCTGTTGTTATTAGTAAGATGGCTAATCTCACATTCAGCATGTTGATGGTCTCTGATTTTGTTCAGTTGTAGGATAGAGCATTAGCAGTATGATTGGGATGGAGAACTGTGATGTGAGCAGCCATGACTGTGTTCTCCTTCATTGGTTCAGGGCTGTTAAAGAGACAGGAAGTTTCCCTGGGGATAAACTGACAACCCTTATATTATGGTTGCCAGCCTCTAGGTGGCCTGGAATTCTTCCAGAATTGCAATTGATCTCTTGACTACAGAAGTAAGTTTCTCCAAGAGCAAACAGCAGTTTCAGAGGATGCATTCTATGGCACTGCATCCCTGATGAGCTCCCACCCCAAACTCCAACTTCTGCAGGCATCACTCCCATATATCCAGGAATTTGTCAAGCTGGAGTTGACAGCTCTATCAAATATAGAGACTGGCTTTAATCAACTAGAGCTGTGTGCAGCAGAAGGGGGAGGGATAGAGTCTTTGACAATTTGAGCTGGGTCTGAAACTAGAATTGCCAGACAGTACCTGGCAAACGATGGGAGACTTGTGGGTGGAGACATAGGGGTGTGTGGCACTAGCTGTGATACAATGTCACTTCCAGTAAAAATCCCTAAGTGACACAGGATAGCTCTAGGAATTGCCAGAAACTCTATGATCACTGCACTGCACTGCACTGCACTGCACTGCACATGACGCAATCAAACTGTAATCTGGAGAACCAGGTTTGATTTCCCCACTCCTCCATATGAAGCCAGCTGGGTGACCTTGGGTCAGTCACAATTCTCTCAGGGCTGTTCTCTCAAGAGTATTTCTCTCAGAGCTCTCTCAGCCTCATCTACCTCACAAGCTCCAAGAATACAGTGCATCACTTGCCCCAGACTGAGAGTTCCTATCTATACCTTGTGGCTAATAGCCACTGATAGACCTTTGCTCCATATGTTTATGTAATTCCCTCTTGAAGCTGTCCATGCTTGTAGCCGCCACCACCTCTTGTGGCAGTGAATTCCATGTGTTAATCACTCTTTGGATGAAACCTGTTCCAACCTGACTGCTCAGCAATTTCATTGAGTGCCCATGAGTTCTTGTATTCTGAGAAAGGGAGAAAAGTACTTCTTTCT
Source organism: Gekko gecko (assembly GCA_029375565.1). NCBI lineage: Eukaryota > Metazoa > Chordata > Lepidosauria > Squamata > Gekkonidae > Gekko > Gekko gecko. Next base: position 139,911,422 of record JAPDNY010000005.1, read on the forward strand.
CTACCTGCTCTGTCCCATGCATAATCTTATAAACCTCAAGTCTGTAAGCTGCTCTGCAACTCCAAGTGAAGGTCGGGGTACAATCCAGTCTCCTCCTCCTCCTGAAGCCATTCAAAGTCATGCCAGGCAACAAGAGATGGTGGGAGGGGCCACATTCAGAACTTGTTTTGAGTGAGGTAGAGTGCATCAAAAGTATGGACAGAGTGGGCTTCCTTCCTTGTAGGCCCTTCATATTGTCACACTCCTGAGGCTAAGGGAAGTATATTCAGGAGATATTGAGATTCAAACCTAGATTTTCTTTCCAAGTCTGAAAATTAGCAGTGGTCTTTCGTGAGGATTAGAGGTGTTCCTATATACAGCTTAAGTCATTTAAATGCTGTACAAGTTTAAGCTAGGCATAGAACTAGATACAGACTGAGAAAAAAAATAGAAAGTTCAAAGGAAATTGGTCAGCACTGCCATATCTGCACATTATGGGAGGCATTTGCCAAAATGGTCTTCTGCATCAATTTCACAATAATTTATTGCATTGTAGGCAAAAAAGTGATCAGAGTAATGATTAAAAATGTTACATGTGGAGAAAAGCTCAGCATGAAATCTGTAAAACATTCTGTTTTGATTACATGTTTGAGCTGCAGTGAAAGATCATGGGAATGTGAAACCACAGCATACTGCAGCAGAAGCTATAATTATTTCCTTTTATAAATACTACTCAAAAAACCAGGCCTATTTGAGCAGAAATTTCACACTATATACTACTGTTCAGATTACCTTTTTTTAAACTCAGAAATTCTGCTTAGCAACACAGCAACACAGAAACCCTCTTCACCTCTTTAGGAGGGCATTTCAAAAGGCTGATACTATAGCTGAGGATTAGGGTTGCCAATCTCCATGTAGTGGCTGGAGCTCTCCAGCTATTACACCTGATCTCCAGGTGACAGAGATCAGTTCACTAGGAGAAAATGGCTGCTTTGGAAGGTTGACTCTATGACACTATACCTGATATAAGTCCCGTCCCTTCCCTCCCTAACCCCACACTCGTCAGGCTCCACCCTCAAAATCTCTAGGTATTTCCCAACTCTGAGCTGGCAACCCTACTAAGATTGGATACCTTTAAACTTTAGTTGATCTAACAGCTTTAAAAGAGGGCACAGCCCTTAAGGTAGGTAAATTCTACCAGACTTCATATAAAAGAAGGAAGAAAATTGGGGATTTATAAATTCTTGGATATTGCTCTATTGTAATCATTTGCTTCCTGGTTAATCCTGCAGGTGAATGACTACTGATTTGTGGACCCCTCTAAGTGTGTGGAAAATATACATGTGTGTGATTATGTATTATGTCTAGTTTGGCCTTAAAAACATTGAATGATCATAACCAATACTCTGGCTTTGTCATTAGTGGCATGGCTAATTGGGAGGAGGGCACTCAATGGTTACTGAGTGCCCTCCTTCCAATTAGCCATGCTACAAATGCCACATAGCATCATCTACTCTGAAACACTTGATCCAAGTGTCAAACAAGAGATAAGCAAATGAGGAGTGTTTTCTGCTTATGGGGACTGTTGTACCATTCAAAACTTGTCTGAGGAAAAGACATAGGCTCTTCTTGGTGAAAATGCTTGTGTTCAGATCACAAGCCCTTCAGCTGCAACCTTCATGGGATGTGGGTGGTAAAACCTGGGGAGGGGGAGTATGGCAAATGTCATGATGCCATCCCCAGGTGTTTATTTATTTACTTAAAAAGGTAAAGGTTCCCTTGCTCGGAAGCCAGTCGAATCCGACTCTAGGGTTGCGGTGCTCATCTCCGTTTCAAAGCCGAAGAGCCAGCACTGTCCGAAGATGTTTCCTTACTTTATAATTAATATCTAGAAGTTATGTCATAGCATCCACAAGGCTCTAGGCATCCCCTTGATCTGTATTAAAAAGATGATAGAGATTGGGGAAATTCCTAGAGCATTTCAGATGCAGTGACATCTCTTCTGACATAACCTGGGAGTAATATCATAGGGTTTGTGATGCCCCCTCCATTTTCCTCTTGCTACTCAACATATTGAGTAGAGGTGGAGGTTTCTGTATGGGTGGGCAACTGGCATACCTAATTTACATATGTCTTTTCATTGAAATTATTTTTAATGCCACAAAGAAACAAATAAAACACATAATTCTGTACAGTACAGTAGAACTTGATCCCCTGCACCAGGTAATATGTGAAATCACATTATTCTGTTTCCATAAGAAAGAATAACTGTAGTGACACCAAAGTCGAACTATTTAAAGAGATAATCTCATTGGAGAGCAGGAAGCTATATATCACATGTGCTGCATTTGATGCTGTTGTTGAAATATATCTAGGGCAGCAAAGAGGTAAGATTACCTTCTATGGCAAGCAGGGGCAGTAGCAATGAGGTGCCAGCTAATACCCAGCCTAAGGCAGCAAAATGCCATCAGCCATCACTATCTGTATTCATTTTCATGGAGAACATAGGTAAAAGCAGCTCTCATTCCAAAGACACTGAGTTCAATCCAATCTCTGTTTGAACATATTCAACCAAGGAGCCCAATGATTGCCACCCAAACAGCAAAAGAAGCCACTAAACCTATCACTGTGTAATAAGATAGCCCATCAAACAGATGGAGGAGAAAAAGACTAATCAAACAGTAGTTCAAACAAGTGGAAAATGAAGATTTAGGTTCCAAATGTTTCCCTGGCATCTTTGCATCTTCATCCATTCTCTGATTCCAAATTGCTCTTTGCTTGACTTGGGTTCTGCCTCTTTAAGCTAGCAAGATTCTTTTAAATGGTTCCATTTTAATTCACTCAGACGATAGTCACAGCTAGTGGTAAGACAAAGCTGATTAGCTCATTGGCTCCCTACTGCTGTCCTCAGGAAGACATTTCTGATTCTGACATGAAGATCTTTGGGATTTAGTAACAACAAAGCAAGGGGAATGCTGTGAATGGGTCTGTACTTAATTGGTATCTAGACCCTGCTTTGAGACTGAAACTGGATTGGAAATACTCAGGTGAACATGACCTCTGAAGAGTTTTTTTTTTCCTTTTCTTTTTCTGATATTGTGGAAGGAAACTGGGTACCTCAACATGATCATTCAGCTTCTGTCAGCTTTTCATGATAGACACAAATGGATCAAAATATATGAATTTTGACAATGTCATGCCTGGTGTAATAAAGAGAGCATACATATTAACATTCATTAAATGGCTATGAATTACTGAATCAATTTAACAGCAGCTACTAGTGTACATACTGCTGCAATATTGGTATCTCTGCCCAAGCTTACTTATTTGTTTACTTTTACACTCCGCCTTCTAGCATGGATTTAGGCATAGTAATAAAATTACAGGTGCAAACATGTACAGGAGATAATGATGAATAAAAGGAGAGTGGAATTGATTGTTCAATCATTTTACTGTAGATCAGGGGTGTCAAACTCATTTGTTATGAGGAACAGATCTGATATAAATGAGACCTTGTTGGGCTGGGCCACGTGTGTCATAAAATGTAATGCCAGGTAGCAGAGATATAAACTTTATAAAAGACGCAAACACAATTAAAGGCTTTTTTAAAAAACTTAAAATAAAAACATGCTTAAAACATTAGCACTCTTGCAATATTTTGTTTATTTAACAATTTCTGATAGCTGACACCTCTTGCTTTGAATTATTGCACCAAAATCTGGAGACAATGTCCATCCTGTAGCAATCTTGAGTATGCTGCTCAGGTGTTGTTCAGGTGTGTATCTGTAAGTTGCAAACCTACTTTTGATTTATTGACATTCACTACAGAAATCTCACCGTCAATGCTTTGAGCCTAAGACCCAGAGGAAAACATGAAATGGTTGGATATTGTGAACTTTTGTACATAAATTGCTTCGTGTGCTGGTCAAGAACATATGAAGGCATCATGACACAGGCTGAGGGCTATGTGTCTGTCTACAAAACTATAGTCTTCCCCAGAGAATAGCTACAAATCTTATGTGTCACTGCAAGAATAGAGAAACACCAATGCTTTGCCAGCAATGTATATCAGCCTACTGTCTGGGAAGTCTAGGTTCCAAATCCCCAGTCTAGAAAGGAAATGCACTGGGTGAACTTAGTTTGGACACACACACTCAGCCTAATCCACCTAACTGGCTCATTGTTATTCCTCATCTAAAAAGTTCATATTGCTTTCCTACTGAGAAAGGCTGGATTATGAGGGCATGAATACAGTGAAAAAGAGGAGGCAAACCCAGTTGCACCTAGGAGAACCCTGGCATAATGAGCCCAACAAAACTCTCTCTCTCTCTCTCTCTCTCTCTCTCTCTCTCTCTCTCTCTCTCTCTCTCACACACACACACACACACACACACACACACACACACACACCAAAGTCTTGGGTACAAAGAAGGAATGTCATTGCACAGAGGGGGAAAGAAGAATGGCATGTGAAGAGAAAAGAGGGGTTTGAACTGATAAAAGAACAGAGAGCTTCTGGGTGCAAAGAGAAAGAAACAGAAGAAAGCCTATGCTATTGAGTCCAGACAGGGAAGACTGGACTGGAGATAAAAAGCAGGAAGATTGAGAGGGGTTGAAAGTAGAGAAAAGAGAAGATGCAAAAAGCTCATACCTTGTAAAGTACTGGGTCCAGGCATGTTGATGGTGAAATCAGCTCATAGTTTATTAAGGCAGGAGAAACTGGAATGCTGAAGCCAGCCCAGAGGCCTGTTTAAATGTCCCTGCTCTGCCACACTCCACACACCCATACACACCTGTGATTGGTTTCATAGTGCCCATTCCCATAGGGTTGCCTTAGGATCTGCAGTGAGCCTCTCTAGCTATTGTTCATAGAGAGTGAAGCTTGGCTGGTTTGTATGGCTGTGTGCGACCCCGAACATGTGTGTGGTCATAGTTAGTACACAACACCCCTCCCCCCATGGTTCAGATCTCCCAAACAGACAAAGTCTTTGAGGTAGGTGGGTCTGCGCCATTCCTGGGTTGAATGGTGGAGCTCTGGTCCCAGAGTCAGCTGCTCTGAAGACCCACCAGTATGCTCCGGAGGCACCTTGGGTCTGTCGGCTGGGGCCCGTGGGCTGCTGTTCTCTGTGTCCTGGCCCTGCTCAGGGTTGATGCTACCAGTTCCTCCCAGTGTTGCGCTTGGCCATAGCTGTGCCTGTGGGGTGGTCTCAGTCTCGTCTGGGTTGCTGGTCTCTGGGGCCAGGTCCTTGTCCTTACTTTCCTCTTGCAATTCCATCTCTGGTAGGAGGAGGCGCTGCTGGAGCTGGTCAATGCGGTGTCTCAGCACTTGGCCATCCTCTGTAGATACTTCATAGGATTGGGCCCCGTCACCCTAATCACCCTTGTCGGGATCCATGCAGGGTCCCAAGTGTAGTTCTGGGCATACACGGGGTCTTCTGGAAAGAACCCTCGGGCTGCTTCCTGACTCACCGGCTCTGTGTGGTGTTTGGGTGCCCAATCAGGGTGAAGGCAGTTGAGTCTCATTACGGGGCACCGGCCCATGAGTAGCTTGGCTGGGCTGCGGCCAGTTGTGCTGTGCGGTGCCAATGTCGAAGAACAATCTTCTTAATCTCATAAGCTAATGGTGTGTAGTTAACTGCCCAACTAATGGCCCCTGATGGTAACATTGGCATATTGCTAATGATATTCTGGGTTGTGTTGAAAAGCCACGGATTGGTTTTCGTAGGACTACAAGTATTAGAGATATGTTGGTCCGGGCTGACCTTCCATTGGATGTAGTGTCAACTAGTTTGCCTACAGGACATTTTAAGTGTCATCATTGTACTGTGTGTGTGCAGTGTTGGGAAACGCGAACGGTGGAACTCCTGGGGATTGAGCAGAAGATAGTATTAACATCATACTCTGCATGTTACACCAAACGGGCTATTTATTTAATAATTTGCCCTTGTGGCTTAATATACATTGGGGAATCCATGCATTCTGTAAAAACACGTATTTCTGAACATAAATAAAAAATCAAGCACCAACATGTAGAAGCACCCCTTGTCAATCATTTTATTTCTAAAGGTCATAGATATGATGACTTCAGGTTTACAGTGCTGGAGGTTGTTGAACCCAGCAAATATTCTAATAAGGATATCCACAAGGTCCTATTCCGCAGGGAAGCTTTTTGGATCTTTAAACTTAACACGTGTCAACCAGTAGGCTTGAATACATCCCTGGAACTGGTGTGTCTTCTGTAACGTTGTGCTCGATATGTTTGCTTCTGCCTTGGCTGTATGATTTTGTGCTAGTTCGATTAAGTTGAATACTTCTGGAAGCTTTATGGTACCTGTTTGTACTTTTACCTTTGTATAAGTGTTTGCACCTAAATCTTTGAGTTTTGTATTAAATGGCTCTAAGGTTGTGCACTAAGTAAGCATGATTGAGCAATATTTTGCCTGTTTGAGATGTCTTGTTATCATGGGTGGTAAGCGTTGTAAACTTTGATATACAATGAAATTTTTTATAATTATTGTTGTTGGGTAGTAATTTTTTGGTACTGCTTTTTTAGATACAACCCAATGATTAGGATTTATCCAGGATGCATCATAATTAAGAAATTGACCTGATATGCTTGTATAAGGTAACATGTAATTTTTCTGTATGCCTGTTGTGGGGTGCAGTGTTAAAGTTTAACATTAATGTAACATTGAACTTTTGTATTGTTATTCCATAAGGTTTTTTGGCTAAATATTACATTTTTTTGGTTTGGAAAAAGAAACACTATCGAAACGGTAGATCATTTAGAAGACCACCGTCAACATTAACATTACAGCAATGCCATAGGAAGAAACAACACTTCAGTGAAACAACGGAACATCATTGTGTATTTTTTATAATAACTTTATTTACATTTCAACAATGTAATAATGTTTCATTAATAAGTTATAATGTCGGTATAAAGTTCTTTCAGCCTTAACTCACTGTTCTCTATCTACTTGTTGTTTAGCTCTACTGTACAACTGTGACCTTCTTTTTTCCATTGATTATTTCTTGCTCCCGTTGGCCAGGCTCCAGCTGCGCTGGAGGCTGAGCCCTTCCCTTGGTCTTCTGGTTGGCGACCCAGCCCGGAAGGGACCTTGCTTCTTGGGGGCTTTTCTTTTCTCCGGCGCTTGGTTGTGCTAGGCAAGTGGTGCAGCCTGGCAGGGAGGAGCGGGTGAGGGCCTTTTGCCACGGCCTCTTAAAGGGAAAGCTGGGGAAGGAATTGGATGGGGGGGCAAGCCTGGGGACTCCTGGTTCCGGTACTCAGATGGAAGGGAAGGGGTTTAAACCCCCACCCCTTCCCTTGCTTGCTGACTTGCCCCACAGCTGCGGGTGCTCAGGCAAGCTGGTGCTGAGACAGAAGGGACGGGGTTTAAATTCCAGCCCCTTCCTTGGCTTGCTGGAAGGGATGGGTGTTTAAACCCCCACCCCTTCCAAGGCTTGCTGGTGCACCCCATAGCTGCGGGTGCACAGGCAAGCTGGCGCACAGATGAAAGGGAAGGGTGTTTAACCCCCCACCCCTTCCTGGCTTGCTGGTGCTGAGATGGAAGGGACGGGGGTTTAACCCCCTGCCCCTTCCCTGGCTTGCCGGAATGCACTGCAGCTGTTAGTGCGCAGGCAAGCCGGTGCTCAGATGGAAGGGACAGCATTTTTAACCTCCGCCCCTTCCCTGGCTTGCCAGTATGCCCCGCAGCTGCAGGTGCACCGGCAAGCTGGCACTCAGATGGAAGGGACGGGGGTTTAAACCCCCACCCATTCCCTGGCTTGCTGGCACACCCCGCAGCTGCAGGTGCACAGGCAAGCCAGCGCTCAGATGGAAGGGAAGGGGATTTAAACCCCTGCTCCTTCCCTGGCTTGCCAGCACACCCCACAGCTGCGGGTGCATAGGCAAGCCAGAGCTCAGATGGAAGGGATGGGGGTTTAAACCCCCACCCATCCCTGGCTTGCTGGCTCTCGGATGGAAGGGAAGGGGATTTAAACCCCCACCTCTTCCCTGGCAAGCCAGCACTCAGATGGAAGGGAAGGGGGTTTAAACCTCCTTCCTTTCCTTTGCCCTTGCCAAGGAAACAGCACAGGGGGGCACCAGAAGGTGTCCTTGCCTAGTGTGCAAAAACACCTGGGGCCGGCCCTGCTTATACTGAATTAGACCACTAGTTTATTAAACTCTTAATTGTGTGCTTAGATGGCATGGCTCATACCTGTTTCTTTTAACGACAGATGGCATGCCTGAATCGGTTCATTAGTCTATCAAAGTCATTCTTGTCCACTCTTAGGCCGATTTTTCACAAGAAGCTGCACCACCGTCATGCCTCCCTTTGCCCCGTTTCCATTGGTCATTTTCCCATTCGAAACCGCATGGCCACATTTTGACCCGCGGCCTTGCCTGATTTCCCCCGTGGTTTCATGATCCTCAAAAAACAGGATCATCCATTAAATGGAGGTGCCTGGCATGTTTTGTGTGCAAAGCAGATGCTCTGCCAGTGACTCACACCTCCCCCAGCAAAGCAGGTACAGAATTTTTAAATGCATTTTATGGTACACACTGTGAGCTAGATTAGGGGAAATATGTACTGTACTACAGAGGTAGTGTAAAAACAAACAAACAGTTGGCTTTGAAACTTATTAGTTCCATTGTAGCTATTGGCGGGAGCAGAGCAGATTAAGTGTCAACATCCCTGCTGTTGAACTCGGTTAACAATCTATTCAACATGGCTTAAGCAAATGTTCCAACCATTTACATTAATGGGAACTTTATGGGCCATCTTTGCTAATAGGATTTGTTCAAATCTTTTGTAGTCCCAGGATCTGTTTTAAACACAACCAAACAACAACAAGAAAGAGTGTTATAATAATTATTATTGAATAAAGTTCTTAATTAGGCTGCAGTACAAACAGATGGTAAGATAGGTGGGTGAGTGGATTTAAACAATACCTTTATGTTCTGGGAAACTGATTATTGAACCTTCTGAAAGATGAAAGTAACTTCACATTAATATTTAGTAAAATACTCACATTCTGAATTTGTCTTTGATGATATAAAGACATTAAACATTACTGAAGTATTATATTGACAGATTGAAGACTTATCTTTTTTTTGTTTTTGGATCATCAAGTTAGAAGAACATTTCAGCAACATAGTTTTACAAAGACTATAAATTATATGGGTAATTTCATCTATCACCCAATTAATCTTTACCATATATTATTTATTATTTATTTTACTTACATAAATTTACCACAACTTTCTATCTTATCAGGGCCGCTGAAGTGGCTGACAGTTAGTCATATAAAAACACATCTTAAAAACCATTAAAACCAAAACTAAAATACCTGTGTAAAAGCACAGAAAAACAGTAATTAAAATATGAAGAGATCAATGAGGGAACACCAGATGGAAAAAAAAAAAATTCGTCATCTGCTGGCAGAAGATATGACATAAAGGGACAGATGAATATCCCTGGGGAAAGAACTCCATGATTTTGGATTCATGAATCTTGAGTTGCTACGCACACAAACTCAGAAGGCAGGAGCTCCCATAGCAGGGCCTTAGAAGATGACTGTAGCAGTCATATAGAAGTGAACGGGAGTAGGTGGTCCTTCAGGTATGCCAGCCCCAAGCTACATAGGGCTTTTAAAAGTCTACACTAGGACTTTGTACTGGGCTTAGAAACAAACTGAAAAGCACTGGAAATGGTCCACAACCAGGGCCGGCCCCAGCTTATTTTGGTCCATAATGGCCCCGCACTTTAGGCAAACGTCTAGTTTGCCTAGTAAGGGAGCCGGCCCTGTCCACAACTGGAGTAATATGGTCCCTATGACTCACTCTTGCAAATATAAAAGACAACAAACATGACGACAGATCATGTTTTATTATTTTTGTCCTATTGCTTTAAAGGGCTGTATTTCTAAAACCATGTTTGTTTTTTATCATTGATGGCAACTTTAGCAAATAACACTAAGCAGCAAGATGCAACTGCTAAATCAGATATGACTGAATGTTTCCCAGTCAACTTTGGCTATGGGTTACTGCCTCATATCTACAAAATCTTGTAGTCAGTGCATTTATGTGATCACATCTATGGATGAAAGCTGCATTGAGAGCAATTGGGAGAAACGAATCACCAGAAGTAGATGGGATATCAATAGAGCTATTCCAAGCCACAGAAATAGAGTCCATTAAAATCTTAACAAGAATATGCCAACAAATATGGAAAACAAAACAATAGAAAAAGCCCAGCAGGAACTCATTAGCATAATAGGCCATACCCATCAGCAGAAATACATTGGCATATTAGGCTACACCACTGCCAGCACAGTTCATTAGGATATTAGGCCACACCCCAACGTTACCAGATGTGTGGTCATCCAGTCACACCCATCTTTTGCTTCTTATTCTGTTTACCATGTTTGTTGTCAAAACCGAGGGCTTTTTTGTAGCAGGAACCCCTTTGCATGTTAGGCCACAGGGCCCTAATGTAGCCAATCCTAATGAGTTTCTGCTGTTGGGTGTGACCTATTATGTTAATGAGTTCCTGCTGGGCATGACCAACTCTGTTCCTGTGCATTCCTGCCCAAAAATAGCCCTGATTGCATTCATTTTTCATGTGTCTAAAGTGATGCTCAAAATCTTACAACAAAAGCAACTACCATATATGAAAGAGAAATATTAGATGTTCGAGCTGAATTCAGAAAAGGAAGAGGCACCAAGAAGAGAAGAAGAAGAAGAAAAGGTTTTTATACCCTTCTTTTTTCTACCCTGGGGAGTTTCAAAGCAGATTACAATCATATTCCCTTCCCCTCCCTACAGCAAGCACCTTGTGAGGTAGATGGGGCTGAGAGAGTTCTGAGAGAACTGTGATCGGCCCAAGGTCACTCAGCAGGCTTTATGTGAGGGATTGGGGAATCAAACCCAGTTCTCCAGATGAGAGTCCACCCCTCTTTACCACTACACCATGCTGGTTTCCAGAGATCATATTGCAAAATTACATTGGTTACTGGCAAATACAAGAGCACTTCAGAAAAAGAATAAGCTTGTGTTTCATAGATTACAGAAAAGCTTTTGACTGTGTGTATCACAAATAGCTATGCTTGGTTTTAAAATAAATGGGTGTGCCACAACATCTGATTGTTTTGATGTACAACCTGTACTCTGGACAAGAGGTTACTATTAGGATATGGAGAAGCAGAATGGTTTCCAACTGGCAAAGGAGTCAGACAAGGATGTATTTTATCTCCCTGTTTCTTCAATCTATATGCAGAATACATAATAAAGAAAGCTAGATTAGATTTAGATGAAGGCAGAGTGAAATTTATTATTTATTCATTTCATTTGATTTTTATGCCACCCCCTGCCAGAAATCAGGGGTAGTTAAAACTACCTTGGGGTAGTTAAACACAAAACATAAATAGAAATACAAATCTGTCTTTATATATATTTGAATTTTGGTTCCACAACATTCTATGCTTGTCACAATTGATTCGGCACAAGAACTGGCAGTCAGGAGATGCTGGCCGGGGCTGACTGGCTGCTTGGTGGAATCCTGCCCACGTCAGCCCCAGCCAGTATCTTTGGCTCAGTCTGCTCCAGTCCTCTGACAGGAGAGGACCTTCTGAGGGAGAGCACAGGGACAGGCCTTCAAGGCTGAGGCAGGTGAGAGAAGCCCCTTCCAGCTCCCCACACACCATCCTCTGGGCCTTCTATAGGCCCAGTCAGCCAGACAAGCCTCTTCTGCCCCCCACACACACTATCCCCTGGGCCTTCTATGGGCCCAGTCAGCCAGAGAAACCCTTCTGCCCACCCCACACACCATCCCCTGTGCCTTCTATGGGCCCAGTCGGCCAGAGAAGCCCCTTCCGCCCGCCCCGCACCATCCCCTGGGCCTTTTATGGGCCCAGTCAGCCAGAGAAGCCCCTTCCAGCCCCCCCACACAATTCCCTGGACCTTCTATGGGCCACTCGGCCAGAGAAGTCCCTTCCGCCCCCACACACACCATCCCCTGGGCCTTCTATGGGCCCAGTTGACCAGAGAAGCCCCTTCCCCCACACACACCATCCCCTGGGCCTTCTATGGACCCAGTCGGCCAGAGAAGCCCCTTCCGCCCCCCACACCATCCCCTGGGCCTTCTGTGGGCTCAGTTGGCCAGAGAAGCCCCTTCCGCCCCCCCCACACCATCCCCTGGGCCTTCTGTGGGCTCAGTCGGCCAGAGAAGCCCCTTCCGCCCCCCACACCATCCCCTGGGCCTTCTGTGGGCCCAGTCAGCCAGAGAAGCCCCTTCCACCCCCCCACACCATCCCCTGGGCCTTCTGTGGGCCCAGTCAGCCAGAGAAGCCTCTTCCGCCCCCCACACCATCCCCTGGGCCTTCTGTAGGCCCAGTCGCCCAGAGAAGCCCCTTTTGCCCCCCACACCATCTCCTGGGCCTTCTATGGGCCCAGTCGCCCAGAGAAGCCCCTTCCGCCCCCACACCATCCCCTGGGCCTTCTATGGCCCCCTCAGACACCATCTTCTGGGCCTTCTATGGGCCCAGTAGGCCAGAGAAGCCCCTTCCCCCCATCCCCTGGGCCTTCTATGGGCCACTCAGCCAGAGAAGCCCCTTCCGCCCCCCATGCACACACTATCCCCTGGGCCTTCTATGCCCCCCTCAGATACCATCCTCTGGGCCTTCTATGGGCCCAGTAGGCCAGAGAAGCCCCTTCCACCCCCCACACCATCCCCATGGCCTTCTATGGCCCCCCACACACACCATCCCCTGGGCCTTCTATGGGCCCAGTAGGCCACAGAAGCCCCTTCCACCCCCCCACACCATCCCCTGGGCCTTCTATGGGCCCAGTCGGCCACAGAAGCCCCTTCCACCCCTCCATACCATCCCCTGGGCCTTCTATGGGCCCAGTCAGCCAGAGAAGCCCCTTCCGCCCCCCCCACACCATCCTCTGGGCCTTCTATGGGCCCAGTAGGCCCAGAGAAGCCCGTTCCGCCCCTCTTCCCTTCCTTTCCCCCTTTCCTTTCTTCCTCTCTCCTTCTTTCTTTCACTCTCCCCCCTCTTCCTTCCTTCCTTCCTTCCTCCCTCCATTCCTTTCTAGGGCCCATTGTCTTCCTCCTCAACGGGCTTTGCTCCCTAGTATTTTATAAAACAATTTAATACACTGGCACTCTGGCATGACAATCAGAAAGCCGATAATAAATTGGTGAAAGGATTATTAACCAATTGAGATATTCAGATGACACCAGATTACTGGAAGAAAATAGTGAAGACTTGAAATGACTCATTGGTGTATTTGTTTATTTATCTATCATATGGTAGAATTACACACAGGAAGCATATAATAATATAAAATGAATTACCAAATTGATACAACGGGTATGCAGACTGAGTAATCCCCCTAAATACTAATATCTAAATTTTCAATCTAGTAAATAGCAGCTGGGGAGAGTTCAAAGAGCTCTGCCACATCTCCCTGGAAAGCATGACACTCATATTCCTGTGACAGATGGAAAACAGTTTGGCAGGCTGCACCACAATCACATTTGGTCCTGGTACTTTATCCCATTTAAATAACAGGTCTACACAACTGCCAAAGCCTGTTCATATTCTATTAACCATCTTCCATACTTTACATGGCAAGTCAAATCCTGTGGACCTCTCATTGGTGTTTATCTGGTTATGGATATTGGGTGAAACTGATTCACAGTCATTCCCTAGATAGACTACTGCTGAAGGTTAAAGCAGAAAGTGCCAAAGCAGGATTAAAGCTGAATATCAAGAAGACAAAAGTTATGACTACTAGTGAATTATACCACTTTAAGGTTGATGATGAAGAAACTGAAATTGTTAAAGTTTTTCTATCTCTTGGCTCCATCATTAACCCAAAGGGAGACTACAACCAAGAAATCAGAAGGAGATTGAGAATGGGAAGGGCAGCCATGAAGGAATTAGAAAAGATTCTTAAGTGTAAGGATGTCTTGCTGGTAGACTAACATCAAGCTAATTCATACCATCGTATTACCCATTACTATGTGTGGGTGTGAAATTTGGACCATGAAGAAAGCTGTCAGGAAGAGAGTTGATACATTTGAAATGTGGTGATGGAGGATTATTTTACAGATACCATAGATCACCAAAAAGACAAATAAGGGGTTCTAGATCAAATCAAGCCTGAACATTCCCTAGAAGCTATAATGACTAAACTGAGGCTATTATACTTTGGTTACATTATGAGAAGACAAGAGTCACTGGAAAAGACACTAATGCTAGGGAAAGCTGAAGTCTGCAGGAGAATAGGAATACTCAACATGAGCAAGGCTGCTAATGAAAGGACATTTTGGAAGTCATAAGGTTGTCATAAATCATAAGCGACTTGATGCCACTTAATACACACATACACAACTATGAATGTGTATAGTAATTTTATGGGAGAGATTTTATTTGTGTGTGTTTTAGAGGTATTAAATCTGTTTTGTGGTGTTTTTTAAAATCCTTAATGAAAATACATTTCTACCTATAATTTATTTTTCACCCTACCAATTGTGTGGAAAATCTAGTACCACCCCTCACCTAAGGCATCTTCCCTGCCTAATCTCAAGCAGACAGAACAAATGGCAATCCCAAGAACACTTTTGTAGGAGTAATGCCCACTGAAGAGACCAGAGTAGGATTCTGAGCAGGCTTGGTTAGGATTCCCCTCAAAGTGTCCCCATTTTAAATGCAAGTAAAATCTGATGTGTAGAAGTCACAGCTGGATGTAAACTGATGCACACGTTCTCCTCTCTGGTTCTTCTGGTAGGCTGGGTGGTAGAGCGATCTATTTTTAAATGCAAGCAGAACTAAAACATGCCCTGTGTCATGTTCAATTTATTTTAGCATTTTTCTTCCTGTCTTTCTTGATTCTGGTACTGGAACCAAACAAATAGGATCCTGGGTTCAATTTCTCTCATCCCCAGGCTCTGTGGGATGGACAGGTCCAATTCTACCTCTCTCTAGGAGCAACCAATGGGAGCTAATGGAATGCTGGGAGAGCTAGCAGTTAGCGTCATTATGTCAGTTGAATGGGGACAGCTAGAAGCTGTGAAGAAGGGAGAACAGTAGCTTAAGGCTGGCTGAGAGAAAACATAACTTATGACAAAGATGCTTGGAAGAATGATGCTTAGAACAATGAAGTTCAAAAGTTCAAATGATAAGAAACATCATATCTGTATTCTCATGAATTACTCCAAGGTTATTAGAAACCTTCAACAAAAGTTAACTCTGTTTTTATGGCTAACCCCACTGAGTGAATGAGTACAATCTGAGGGAAAGAAATACACATACACTCACTTTTAAGGTCTCAACCTACATATATGCAACAGTTTATCTAATTGGTGGCAATGTGAATGAGAGGTAGTGTTTGAGTCCCAGCCCCAATAGCTCTGTGAAGTGTCTGAGTGAGGGACAGTTCATAAGGGTACTGGGCTGCCTTCTCTGGTAGTACCCCTGGGAGTCAGAGGGGGATTGAGCATGTAAAAGAGTCAGGGCTTTCTGTATATCAAAAAGTGACATGGAAAGTGTCAAACTGTGACTGCCAGACCTACCTGTATCCCTGAACCTGTGTGATGGAGGTTGTGGTGGGTGGTAGGGTTTGGGACATAAGGTCATAACTCCTCACCTCCTGTCCCAGTACAGTACTGTCACATGTGAAAGAAAAGATCGGGAGGAGCCATGGCTCAGTAGAAGAGCATCTGCTTGGCATGAAGAAGGGCCCAGGCTCAATCCCCACAATCTCCAGTTAAAATAATAATTTAGTAAGTGATGTGAAAGAACTCAGCTTGAGATCCTGGAGCGCTCCTTCCACTCTGATCAGACCTTGATGAATTGATGGCCTGATTGAGTATACGACAGCTTCATGAGTTCAAGTTGCATGGCAGCTGTATCTCCCTTTTCTCCCCAAAGGGAACTAAAACAGCTCACAGAAAAACTTCATAATATATCCCAGTTATTTAAACGATTTAAACAAATAATACAATTTAAACAAAGCAAGCACATCCTGAGTTGGTCCTGATCCACTCAGCTGCAAGGCACCTGTTATCAGGCTGAAAGCCCAGGCTAAGTACCTGTAAACAGAGGAGTAACAAACTTAAGTTTGCTTTGAGTTACCACAGTTGGCATGAAAAGTTGTTGGGACAGGTAGAACACAGAACTATACTCCAGCAATACAGGAACCAATGACTCGATGCTCTAAACCAGGCAATTGGAATTGGGTCCTGAGAATGTGTTAAGAACAGACAAGAGGAAAGGTTAGTCAGTTAGGTTTTGAGGGCTAGCAGTTAGAAGTTGTGGGTGAGTTTAGTTAGTTTAATAGGATTAGTTTCATTGGAGTGTGAATTAAAGATCTGAGGAGATATCATATCTTTGGGCTAAGTTCCCTGTCTGGCAGTGGTGTTACAGTTTGACAGCAGGATTCACCATATCTAGCATGTAACTTATTTACAGCTGAGTGCTGTACTTACATGTACTCCATCTGCCTGAAAGAAGAATTTTCCTGAAGCCGTACTATTTGAAACTTAACATCCCACAACTCCTGGTTACATGTTATTTTCTAAATAAATCTTGTTCCTCTTCACTTTCAAAAGCAAACCATCTCATACCTTTCAGTATACCTCAGTTATTGATCCAAGTAGTACAATGAAAACTCTACAGGACTTTGAAGAGGTGGCATAGAAATATCCTATGTAAATAACTAAAC
This sequence comes from Gekko gecko, assembly GCA_029375565.1. Taxonomy (NCBI): domain Eukaryota; kingdom Metazoa; phylum Chordata; class Lepidosauria; order Squamata; family Gekkonidae; genus Gekko; species Gekko gecko. Next base: position 139,928,139 of record JAPDNY010000005.1, read on the forward strand.
CAACTAAAATTTCAAGCAATAAAAATGACTGTCTTGGAAAATTTTGTTTTACACATACTGCATAACAATAGAAATGTGGGAGTCTTCCTAACCTCCTCAGGCAGGTCATTTCACGTACATGTCACTTTTGGTTTTACCCTTTGCAGGTTGGCAGTTTGTCAAGTTTTGCCAAGAGCTACAAAACAGCTGGCTCATCCACTATGTACTGCCATACACTCAGATGAAAATGAAGGAAGATATCTGGATGAAGACTGCATCCTCCTGTCCCATGAGTTGCAACCCCTTTGAGCCTATACATATAGAAGTGCTGAATTCAACCCACTGCTAATACCTTTCACCACAAAGAGTGAGACTCTTTCTCAACCATTTTCAGCATTCCCTAAAGAGCAGCCTATGACATCCAGAGATGGTTTGCAATCATCAATTACAGAGAAGACAGCATCAATGTATAAATTACTCAGATCAGTCAATTAGAGCCTGATGGAAGAAAAAAAATCATTGTAATTAGACTTTAGACTATTCAGCACGGATATTAAAGGAAATAAAAGCACAGACATAAATGCATTGACCTACTTATCTCTTTATCTTTCTGCTTACTAAACATAAGCCTTAAGTTCAAGCAAACCAATTGTAGAAGCAGAACTGAGTTAATTAGCTATACTGAATTACCAGAATATCTAAATTGGATTTTACTTCAAGGTTTAGTTGAAACTTATCTTGGCTTGAAGCTGATTCTAAAGTGGATAATGAACATATAGGAAAGGGATGAAAAGAATATTTTATCACTGCAAACCGCAGCTAAAAAGATACATTTAAGGAACACACGCTGATTACTTTCAACTTTCAGCATTACTAATGAGCCTTGAGAATTTACTTTTCAAGGATAAATAAGGCTGGTCTTGGCATGGGACATCTAAGAGGCCATCTGCTGCACCCCTTCCCTGAATACTACCTTGCTCTTATTATTACTTTCCTAATTACTCCCTGCTCACTCTCACTCTCTTTTTTTGCCACTCCCACCATTTCTATGGTGGTGGTAAGTGCTGTCAAGTGACAGCTAACTTATGGTGACCTGATTTTCAAGGCAAGAAACAATACATGTGGTTTGCTATAGCCTGCAACTGCATAGGAACCCTGGACTTCCTTGGTGCTCTCCCATCCTAGTACAACTTAGCTTCCAAGATCTGATGAAACTGAGCTCGCCTGGGCCATCCAAGTGAGGACACCATTTCTACAGGAGAAAGAAAATAAATACTGTGTGGTTTCTAAGCAATTCCTCAAATACTGCCAGGATGGAGTCCTACTTGCTTATTTTGGGCAGGGAGGTCTCAAAGAAGAACAATGTGATCTGATGCACATAACTCTGAAATAGGCCCACTGAATGAAATAAGGTGTATGCCTGAAGGAGAACCAATTCACATTATTCACATATGTTCGGTACCTTCCAGTAGTGTACAGACCCAATTCAGAGTGAGATCATGGCATTTAGGAAGAGGGTGCTTAAGCCTCTCTCCCCATAAGAACATAAGGTGAGTCTTGTTGGATCAGACCAATAGTCCATTTAGTCCAGCATCCTGTGTCACACAATGGTCAACCAGTTCCTCTGGATGGCCAATAACAGTGTGTAGAGGCCGAAGCCTTCCCCTGATGTCGCCTTGTGGCTCTGGGATTCAGAGGCCTAGCACCTCTAAATGTGGAAGTTTCCCTCAGTCACTGTGGCTAGTAGCCATTGATAGATTTATCCTCCATAATCTGTCAAATCCCCTGTTAAAGCTCTTTGCCCCCCAAGCCAGAATAACGAGGCAGACACAAATGTTGGGTTTAACTATAGGAACACTTTATTAACTGACAATGCTAACTGGAACCAAACTGGAACCCTTACCTCCTCAATAGGGCGAGCCACCCTGCCCCAAGTGGGAGCCCACCGCAGGGGCTCCCACCTGCCCGGCTAGCCATTACAGGACAACCCCATACCTCAAGCTACAAGGCTCAAAGAGAGGACCTAAACAGGGCAGTGCCAAAGGCAGTCTGTTTTCCCTGTCCCGGGCCACAAGTCACAAAGACTGTACTCACAGGACCCCTTCAACCCCAAATGATGGGTGTCAGCTGGTGCTCACTGGACCACAATCTGTATACCACATAGCAACCTGCCATCACTGAGGCCAAGCCTTGCCGTAAGTCTTCCAGACTCTTGCCGTAAGTCTTCCAGAAAGATGTCCATGCCTAACTCAGACAGGTGTATACCATCCTCTCGGCAGAGCTCCACCCATCCAGCATGAATGCTCAGGTGTGACAAGAAGACACCCAAACCACTCTCAAGATCTCACTGCAACTCTCTATTTGCCTTGTGGTGAGCCTTGTCAATGGCAAATGAACTCCCCACCCCCTGCCAAACCCAGTGGGGTATTATAGCCAAACAGACAAACAAGGTCCCAGGCCACTGCCTGTGAATGAACTGGAAATCAGCATGGGCTGAAGGATTAATGCTTTGCCCTTGATCAGGCCTAAATCATTGCCTCCTAAATGAATAACTAGAACTTGAGGTGGAGGGTCAACCCTCCTCTAGAACAACAACTGCAGCAGGCCCGGCCACTGTAGACCATGGCGCCCCTGCCATTCCACCATGGCCCACTGGCTAAGGCCCAACTGAGAGCCTATCAGTGTCCTCTTAGCATGATGAGCTGTCCAAAAAACAAAACTGTGCCCGCAGATTAACACGCTCTTCCTCTCCTGCTGGCATATCAAACCTGAAATGAAAAAACAGTGAGCAAGGGAACAAGTTCACCTCCCGTGTGGCTGCAACCTCTCTTCAGCATCCAGACAAGGGGTGCATGTAGGACTTATATGCCGATGACCACCACCTCTCCAGGTGTTAAATATCACATGGCAAGTACCCCATGGCAGCCACTGTGGATGCAGCTCCAATGCAGAAAGAGTGCATGCAAAAGCACACACCTGCCAACCCCAGTCTTGCTAATGCCCTAGCAGTGACTGCCCAAAACTGGTGTTTGGTTAAGGGAGTGCCATCCTGGTGCTGAAAAAGCAGGCCCGCCTGCTTCTCCCGGACCACTAGGAAGGCAGCCAGAGCTGACACGGGGCACAGCTGTTTCTCTGCACAAGCACCCAGCTCCACTACCAATCTCCTCTGCCGCAGGTCCATTTTGGAATGCCACAAGGCAATGGAAGCCTTGGTAGCACCGAGACACATGTCTCAGACCCTTAGTGCACAACCGGACTCATCCTTTTTGGATTGGGCCACCAATTCGCTTATCCTAAAGGCCCTGAAAAAGGTGACCAGAGCAGCCACGTGGAACAAGGATGCCTCAAACTCAGAGGAACAAGTATCATTCCAAGTGGCCTGTAGGCCCCGAAGCACCACAGGAGAAATAGGCTGTCTAAGGTCAAACTGCATCCCGGCCTCGCGCGACCATCCCTCCAACATCTTATGGATCTGAATAACCCCCGTGCAGTTGGCAAGCCCCTGCACCTTGCTGGCATAGGCCACTGCAGACAACAGCCCTTTTATAGAGCTGAGCGCCAAACCCTTACCTTTAGACACCACGCAAAAATGCAAAAGATGCTCCACTGGGACAGGCCACAAGCTAGGATATCCTACCTCTTATCTAAATTCCGAAAATTGGTGTTTGATGCTATGGTTAGTCCTATTGCCCTGCGCACTTCTGCCTTCCAACCAACCATAGCCCTGGAAGCATCTGTACCAGTTGCGAGTTGGCTCCCGGGGCCAGCTGACAGAACCTCCCCATCTGTATATGAGAGAGAACATCAGCCACCCCATTGTCAACCCCCGGCACATGCTTGGCAAAAAAAAAAAAAAAAAAGATGTTGAGCTGAAGGCATCAAAGTGTAAAGGCCCTGACCAACCCCATGACTCATTGAGACCTGGATGATAGAGAACTGATGACCTGCACCCTGCCAAGTTATCATACCAGAAGTGCACGGTATGGTTGGCCAACTCCTCCCCCCACATGCAAACTGCAACCAGAATGGGGAAGAACTCCAGAAAGGTAAAGTCAGCAGTCAGCCTGGCAGTAACCCAGGATGTCAGCCATGACTCCACGCACCAATGCCCACAGAAATAGACGCCAAACCCAGATGATCCGGCTGCATCTGAATGGACTTGCAGCTCTGCCTCAAGTCTAAGATCCTCCCTCCAAAAGGAAATGCCATTAAAGGAGGCCAGAAACTCCATCCACATTTCCAGGTCCTGCCAGATGCCTGTGGTAATCCAGATCCTATGGTGAAGGAGCTGCAGCCTAGTCATCATGGCACACAACTGGCGCAAGAAGGCACGGCCAGGTGCCACAGCCTTACATGCGAAATTTAGATAACCTATCAGCTGTTGGATCTCCCTCGAAGTGGCCTTGCTTTGCTGTAAGAAGCCACTGATTTGGTTACGCAAGTCAACCAGCTTGCCTGCTAGAAGCCGAGACACCTGTGCCACCGTATTCAGTTCGACACCCAAGAATGTCAGGGCCTGTGCCGGGTCCTCAATCTTCTCCTGCACCAAAGGCACCCCAAGCTCATCTGCCAATGTCATAAACACACCCAGCAAGTGTTTACACTGCCCAGAACCCAGGGGGTCCATGAACAGGAAACCATCCAAATAGTGTGCCACTGTGGCCAACTCAGTGTGTGAACAGAGGACCCATTCCAAGAAGGAGCTAAAGCATTTGAAGACAGCACAGGAGATGGAGCAGCCCATAGGGAGCACCTGATCCATGTAGAACTGGCCCTCAAAGCAAAAACCTAAAAACTCAAAGTTGTCTGGGTGGGAGAAGGCAAAAGGCAGACTTAATGTCGCATTTTGTCATCTCCACTTCCTTACCACACTGGCACGCCACACGCACAGCCTGATCGAAGGAAGTGTACTGGACAGAGCATAAAACCTCAGGGATAGTATCATTAACTCAACTGCCATGGGGATAAGAGAGGTGATGTATGAACTGGAATTCCCCGGGGGACCTCTTGGGAACAATTCCCAAAGGGGACACATGCAGGTTAGGAACAGGGGGAGAAGGGAAAGGTCCCAAGACCAGTGTTCCCTCTAATCTGAGTTAGTGTGAGCTAGCTTATAGTTTTTTAGCCTCCAGCTCACACATTTTGTCTTAGCTCAGGAAGGATGGCTCCAGAGCAAACTAATTAATGCAGCAGCCAAATTGCTCACTCACAACTTTAATGCCAGTAGCTCACAAAGTAGAATTTTTGCTCAGAAGACTCCACAGCTTAGAGGGAGCATTGCCCCAAGACCCTTCCCTCTGCCAATTCCTTCTCAATCTTTTTATGCACCACGTGCTTCATCCCCCATATGGACTGTAAGTTGCCCGCCATGAAGGGGACCCTCTCCCCCTGATAACTCTGAGAAAACCCATTCAACAAATATAAACCATACAAATGCCTGGGATGAGTATGCAACAGTACCTCAAGCACTCTCAACTTTATGGGCATTGGCCCTCTTTCCATGTGCCTGCCTGGATTCCCCACCTTCTGGGCTCCTGCAACCCTTCCATGGCTTACTTTGGAAGCATGCCGAGAAGGGGTGCAGGCCCCCACACAAAGGGCACTCATATCGGTGCTGGCATGCCTTTCAGCTACACACCCCTTGGGCCCCAAATTCCCAGCATATCTGGCAGGGTTGAACCACCTGTCCCGCCTGGGGGTGGGGACTGGATACTGTTAAACAGTGTGTGAGGTGGGTGCTATGTGACCGGTCACCTGTGTTTGGCCTAAAAGAGGCCATAACCTGCAGCCAGAGGTGGGGGTGGATCTGATCCCACTGCAACAAAGGCAGCCCACATCCTGAACATCATACTGGAGCCAGGCAGGGCCAGTAAAATCAGTGTAACCCTTGTAAATTATGTCCAAATAATGGAACAATGATGCAGCCCTAAACGGCTGCACCTTAGCCAGTACACCTGTGTATATCAAAAAACCTGCCAGCCAGTTGTCCCAAGTTCTGTCCACCTTCATCCTTTTACACTTTTCCTTATCCCTATCCTCAAGCTCCTCCTTCTCCTTCTTTTCCAGCTCTTGAAATAGAAGTGTGAAAACATCCACGTATTCACCCCTGCAGATTTTGTCCCTAGTAGCTTGTAGGAGATGGTCACCTAGTGGAAGGTCAGATCCCGAAAGGGGAAGACTGTGGCAGAAGCTACTGCATAGAAGACTCCAACTGGTGATGGACCTCCTCACCATGGTGTGACTGGCATGCAGCACGGCTGCGCAGGTGCAGTAAGACAGCCCGCCTGAAGGGTGCCTGGAGATAGAGGAGTGCCACATGACTGCCCACAGACTTGACTGCAGGTAGGTACTGCCATGGTGGCAGACACAGACCCACCGGGCACCAGCTGCCCCCATGGCCAGTCGCTTCCAGTGTGGTACATACCAGACTTACCAGCCACTGAAGAAGGGCCGGCTGGGGCCTCAGTCTGTTGTTGCTGCTCTGAAGCCATGAATGCAGAAGTCGAGCCTGAGTCCTGCTCTGTTGATGCCCCAGCCTTGCCTGCCACCAGTGTGGCAGTATGCCCTTCAACAAGAGACAAACGGGTTAATACCTCTGCCTGAAAATGCTTATCGGCAGCAGAGCGAGACTCCTTATTCCCATATGCTCTTCCCCCAGGTGTCACACAAGGTGGGGATACTCCTGTAGCCTGCTCAACAGCATTCAACCTGTCCAAGATAGCCCGCTGTACCTCATCATCATTCTCATCTGTAGAAAACAAGGCAGGGGTGGGCCTCTTGGGGGTGGCCTGGGAGCTGGGTACTTTCCCTTAGAACAGCCCGAGCCCTTCTTTGGAGCCATGATGCTCACACACCCACTGGTCAAGAAAGTGGAATAAGGAAAAGCCCCATACTCACTGCCAGGTAACACTCAAGCCACCCACATAAATGGCTGACCTGAGCTAGGGCAGAAGAAATTGCCAACCTGAGTTGAGATGCAAAATGGATGGCCCTGGACTATAACACAAAATGGCCGACTTGAGCCAGATACAAAATGGCCAACCAGACCTAGGCACAAAATGTCCACTGCTAGCCCTAAGATGGCTGACCTCCCCCCAGAACCAGACTAGTCAAGGCCCTTGCTCGCCATGTAAGGTGCCCTGATCCCCAGGGGGAAAAGAAGGGGGGAGGTGAGAGAGGTGAGGGAGCATGCCTCCACACCACCACCCTGTAGTGGCCCCTGGCCTTGGGCCCAAAGACGAAGCTACCAGGCCAGCTGGACCCTAGGCTCCCAATCTCCACTTTAAGTCTAGCTGAGCCACTCCATGGGGCCCACCCTGCCTGCAGCCGGTCCCAGTGGGGGACCATGCTTCACACCCCTGGCTGGCCACTCAACCCTACACGCTGCTGTCCTGGACCACCACACGCACTACGAGCCCCCAGAAGGTCCCAGGCCCCCAAAGTGCACCATAGCAGGCCGCCACCCTGCCCAAGAAGCTGCACACTTCACTGGGCCCCAAACTGCCTACTGCCGCCAGGTCCGTCTGCTTGAAGAACCAGGTGCTGCTGAAGGGTCACCAAAACCGCCTGCCGCCTCAATGGTCCCATGCTGCACGTTCGCCCGGCCTCACGCCACTAACATGCCTGCTGCTGTCGTATCCCACACTCCGCTACCACCAGACCAAACCAAGCCAGTCATGCCTTGTCAAGCCACCACCCGCTACAGCCGTCGGCCCACCAAGGAGCTCCACACATACGCCTCCAAGCCCCAGTAGGCCCAAAAATGAAGCTGTGCTCCGGAGCTCCTCCACAGCCAAAGACTGTGCAGGACTACTGAGGAGGAGAGGAGGGGCCAGGCTTTTAAGCCTTTTGGCCCCTCCCCTTCCCTATGCCTGTATGTGGTGCTTTTGGCACCCAAACTCACCCAAAGGCGTCTCCCCATCCAACAGCCAGAATGGCCATGGGCTGTTTGAACCATGTTATTCCTGTGGCCATCACTACATTCACTGGCAGCGAATTCCACATTTTAAACACTCTGTAAAATGGTATTTCCTTTTGTCCATCCTGAACCTACTGCCCATCAGCTTCATTGGATGCCCTTGAGTTCTAGTATTTTGAGAGAGGGAGAAAAAGTTCTCTTTGTCAACTCTTTCCACCCCATGCATAATTTTATAAACCTCTATCATGTCCCCCCTTAGTCATCTCTTTTCTAAACTGAAACATCCCAGACTCTTCAGCCTTTCCTCATATGGAAGGTACTCCAACCCCCTAATCATCTTGGTTGCCCTCCTCTCTACTTTTCCTAGCTCTGCAATGTCCCTTTTGGAGATACAGTGACCAGAACTGTACACAGTATTCCAAATGAGGCCGCACCATAGATCTATACAGGGGCATTACAATATTGGCTGTTGTATTCTCAATCCATTTCCTAATAATACCTAACATAGTTTGCCTTTTTTACTACTGCAGCACACTGGGTTGACACTTTCACTGAGCTATCCACTACGACCCCAAGATCCTTTTCCTCTCTCAGTCTCAATAAATTCAGACCTATTAGCATATACCTGAAGTTGGGATTTTTTTTTTGTCCCAGTGTGCATCACCTTACACTTACCAGTACTGAACTTCATTGGGCACATTGTTGCCCATTCACCCAGTTTGTGGAGATCCTCTTGGAGCTCTTCACAGTTAGCCTTGGTTTTCACCACCTTGGATAATTTTGTGTCATCTGCAAACTTGTCCACTATACTACTCATCCCTAGTTTGAAATCATTTCTTCAAATACATTAATAGCAGAAAACAGCCAGGGAGGCAGTGGGGCACTTGGATGAGCAAGGGGTAAAAGGATTACTAAAGGATGACAGGGAAATGGCAGAGAAGGTAAATGCATTTTTTTTTTGCCTCTGTCTTCACTGTGGAAGATGGGAGGTGCTTGTCAACTCCAGAACTGCCAGTTTCAGGAGAGATGTTGAAAGACCTGAGTCAGATTGAGGTGATTAGAGAGGAGGTTTTACTACTGATGGACAAATTAAAAACTGACAAATCACCAGGCCCAGATGGCATACATTGAGCTCTCCACTATGAGCACAATACCTTTTCCCTTCTCAGGCCACTTCCACACTATCATTTTTGTCAGTCGTTTATCCCTATTCCTTCAGTGTCCCCCCCCCACACAATGTGTTTTGCTCTCTCTAGCAGTCCCAAAGGGAGTAAAACACATATGGAGGGGGTGAGGCAAAGCAATAGGGAAAAATGAGTGACAAAAATGACAGTGCGGAACTGGCCTCAATCTCAGCAGGTTCAGACCGTTAGCATATACTAGAAGCTGGGATTTTTTGTCCCAGTGTGCATCACCTTACATTTACCACTACTGAACTTCATTTACCACATTGTCACCCATTTACCCAGTTTGTGGAGGTTCTCATGGAGCTCTTCATGATCAGGTTTGGTTTTCATCAAACTGGCTAATTTTGTGTCATCTACACTACTCACGCCCAGTTCCAGATCATTGATGAATAAATTAAACAGTACCAGCCCCAATAGCAATCCTTGTGGGATCCCACTGCTGCTGTCCATTGTAAGAACTGTCCATTGACTCCTACACCTTGCTTCCTGCCATTTAACCAATTTTTAATACATAAAACAATCCATTCTCTTATTCCATGACTGCTAAATTTACTCAGGAATCTTTGGTGAGATAACTTGTCAAAAGCCTTTTGAAAGTCCAGGTATATAATGTCTACTGGATCACCCTTGTCCACATGCTTGTTCAATTTCTAGAAGAACACCTAAAGATTGGTGAGGCCAGACTTCCCTTTGCAGAAGCCATGGTGATTTTCCAACAGCAGGTTATTTTCCCTCTATGTGCTTAACAACTGTATCTCTTATTATAGTTTATAATTATTTGACTGGGACAGACGTTAGGCTGAGTAGCCTGAAATTTCCTGGTTCCCCTCTTGATCCCTTTTTAAAAACTGGTGTTACATTTGTCAGTCTCCAGTCTTCTGGTATAACAGCTGAATTTAGTGATAGGTTACGTATATGGGTTAGTAGATGAACTATCTCACATCTGAGTTCCTTAAAAACTCTCAAGTGCATGCCATCAGTTCCTGGAGACTTACCATTTTAAAAATTTCCCCAATAGGTTTAGAACTTCATCTCTGGTCACCACAATTTGGCTAAATTCTTCAGACTCTCTTCCTAAAAATAGGGGTTGAGATATGGGTATCTGCCCATATCTGTAAGAAGCCCAGGAAGAGCCAGAAAGCCACGGACCTATGCTCCTTGGGTTCCCAGTAAGGTAAGTAGACTTCTACAACAGGAACCATATAAATACAAAGGGTTTTAAAAGGGGGGTTATATAAAAGTATTTGTTTAAAAACAATTATGAAGCCAGAATGCCAGCAGGGGGTTGGGGGCTATCCAGTGTTTTGCATGGAGTGTCATATGTATGACTATCTGCCCACTGGTCAGAAGTCTTGGGTGTGTGCTCAGTGCAAGGAGCTCCTGGTTCTCAGGGAGCGAGTTTGCTCCCTTAAGGTCAAGGTGGCTGACCTGGAGAAGCAGAGACAGTCAGTTAGGTGCATGGAGAAGACTCTCGGGGACTTGTTAGATATGTCTCACTCTGGATCTGGCAGTCCAGCTGCTTCCAGGGAGCATGAGGGTCAAGGGGAGATGGGGCACCATGCTGAGGATAAGGGGAATGTGCCCTCAGAAGGGACCTCTTCTTCAGCTGGTGAACGGGTATCCTTTCGTACCAAGGAACCGTTCCTGGGAAGGATGGGAAGGGGGCTCTTGGTAGTTGGTGATTCAATCCTTAGGCAGGTAGATTGCTGGGTGGCGAACATGCATACTGACCGTATGGTGACTTGCCTGCCAGGTGCGAAGGTAGCAGACATTATGCGTGTTTTAGATAGGCTGGTAGATAGTGCTGGGGAGGAGCCAGTGGTCGTGGTGCACATCAGCACCAACGATGTTGGGAAATGCAGTCGTGAGGTCCTGGAGGAGAAATTTAGGCTGCTGGGCAGGAAACTCAAGGCCAGGACCTCCAAGGTAGCCTTCTCAGAAGTGCTACCTGTTCCACGCGCAGGGCCGGAGAGACAGGCACAGATCAGGAGTCTCAATCCATGGATGAGACAATGGTGTAGGGGGGAAGGGTTCATTAGGCACTGGGATGCTTTTTGGGACAAGAGGGAGCTGTACAAAAGGGACGGTCTCCACTTGTCCCAAGAAGGAACCAGGCTGCTGGCATTCAAAATCAAAAAGGTGGCAGAGCAGTTTTTAAACTGAATAATGGGGGAAAGTTGACAGGAGATTAAAAGTCTCTGGTTTGGGATGGCCCATCTCAAAGAGATGAAGGGGTAGCTATTAATTTTGTACAAGGAAATGGATTAAAATTGTCCACTGAGACTGTGGCTAATGATAGGAACTGCCTGGCAAGGTCTCGAGGCAGCAAGAGGAAGGCTGTGGGCTTAACAAGCATGGGAAACTATAAGTGTTTATATACAAATGCTAGAAGTCTCCGAGGTAAAATCGGGGAGTTGGAATGCTTGGCGTTGCGGGGGGGGGGGGAATAGACATTGTGGGTATTTCAGAAACTTGGTGGGATGAGGAAAGTCAGTGGGATACGGTGATTCCTGGTTATAAATTATATCGGAAGGATAGCGGGGGAAGGGTTGGAGATGGGTTGGCTCTGTATGTCACAGAAGGTATACAGTCCAGTAAGATTGAGAGGGTAAGAAAATTGGATTCACTTCTGGAAATGCTATGGGTTGAAATAGTCGGTCCAAAAGGAGGCTTAACAGTGGGAGTTTGTTATCACCCACCAGATCAAAAGATAGAGGAGGATTATAAAATGATGACTGAATTAAAGATAGCGGCTAGACGGAATAACTGTGTCTAATAGGTGACTTTAACTACCCACACATTGATTGGGTCAATATGAGTTCTAGTTGGGAAAAAGAGATTTTTAGACACTCTCAATGACTGTGCTATGGAACAGATGGTCACAGATCCTACCAGGGGAGAGGTGATCCTGGATTTGGTCCTAAGTAACACTCAAGACCTGGTGAGAGATGTAAAAGTGATTGCACCACTTGGGAACAGTGACCATAATGTCATTGAGTTTAACATTTGTACAGATATGGAGTTGCCCAAAAAGACTGACGCAACCACTTTTAACTTTAAAAGGAGTAACTTCTCTGGTATGAGGGGACATGTGCGGAAGAAATTGAAAGGAAGAGTGGAGAAGGTCAAAACCATTGGGGAGAAGCCTGCATGGTTAACTAATAAAGTAATGGAAGCTGTAAAAGGTAAGAAGGATTCCTTTAAGTGGTGGAAAGCTAGTCTCAGTGAGGTTGATAAAAGGGAACACAGACTGTGGCAAATAAAATGCAAGTCTGTGATCAGGCAAGCAAAAAGAGAATATGAGGAGCATATTGCAAAAAACATAAAGGCCAACAATAAAACTTTCTTCAAATATATTAGAAGTAGGAAGCCAGCCAGGGAGGCAGTGGGGCCCTTGGATGACCAAGGGGTAAAAGGAGTAGTGAAGGATGATAGGGAAATGGCTGAGAAGCTGAATGCATTTTTTGCCTCTGTCTTCACTGTGGAAAAGGAGAAGTGCTTGCCCACTCCAGAAGCACTGATTTCGGGAGGGGGTTTGAAAGACCTGAATCAGATTGAGGTGACAAGAGAAGAAGTCCTACGACTGATGGACAATTTAAAAAATAATAAATCACCAGGCCAGGATAGCATTCATCTGAGAGTTCTGAAAGAACTCAAATGTGAACTTGTGGATCTCCTGACAAAAATATGTAATCTTTCTTTAAAATCAGCCTCCATTCCTGAGGACTGGAAGGTAGCTAATGTCACTCCCATCTTTAAAAAGGGCTCCAGGGGAGATCCAGGAAATTACAGGCCAGTCAATCTGACATCAATACCAGGTAAGTTGGTGGAAACTGCTATTAAGGAAAGAATTAGTAAGCACATTGATGAACAAAAACTATTGAGGCAGACTCAGCATGGGTTCTATAAGGGAAGATCTTGTCTCACTAACCTGTTAGTGTTTTTTGAGGGAGTGAACAAACATGTGGACAAGGGGGACCCAATAGATATTATTTACCTTGACTTCCAGAAAAAGTGCAGAGAAGGGCAACTAGAATGATAAAAGGGTTGGAACACCTTCCCTATGAAGAAAGGTTAAAATGCTTGGGTCTTTTTAGCTTGGAGAAATGATGGCTGAGGGGTGACATGATCAAGGTTTATAAGATTATGAATGGGATTGAGCAAGTTGAGAAAGAAGTACTTTTCTCCCTTTCTCACAATACAAGAACTCGTGGGTACTCCATGAAATTGCTGAGCAGTTGGGTTAGAACAGATAAAAGGAAGTACTTCTTCATCCAAAGAGTGATTAACATATGGAATTCACTGCCACAGGAGGTGGTGGCAGCTACAAGCATGGACAGTTTCAAGAGGGAATTAGATAAACATATGGAGCAGAAGTCCATTAGTGGCTACTAGGCACAGGGCATAGATGGGAACTCTCAGTCTGGGGCAAGTGATGCACTCTATTCTTGGTGCTGGAGGGGGCAGCAGTGGGAGGGCTTCTAGTATCCTGTCCCCACTGCTGGACCTCCTGATGGCACCTGGTATTTTTGGCCGCTGTGTGACAGAGTGTTGGACCAGATGGGCCATTGGCCTGATTCAACATTGGCTTCTCTTATGTTCTTATGTTCTTATGCCCCACACTTTCCACAGTGAACACAGAAGCAAAAAAGTAATTGAGATCTTCTGCCATCTCCCCATCTTCCTTTAGCAATCCCTTTATTCCTTAGTCATCCAAAGGTCCCACTGCTTCTCTGGCTGGTTTCCTGTTCCGGATATATTTAAAGAAATGTTTATTTTTGTCTTGAAGCTTTTAAAATCTCTTTTTGTATGCCTAATTATTGACTTAGATTTCTTTTTCCAGAGCCTGTAGTCCCTCCTGTTCAATTCATTGGGGCAGACCTTCCACTTTTTAAAAGAAGCCTCTTTACTTTTTATAGCTTCCTTGACTTGTTTTGTTAACCCTGTGGGTCTCCTTTTAGACTTGGCTGTGTCTTTCCTAACCTGTGGAATGCATTCTATTTGGGCTTCAGTCAGTGTGGTTTTAAATAGCTTCCAAGCATCCTCTAAGATTTGACTCTCATGTTCCCCCTTCAGCTTCCTTTTTACTATTCCCCTCATTTTTGTAAAGTTCCCTCATTTGAAATCAAACATTACAATTTTGGAGTTTAGAGGTAACTTTCCATTGATCTGAATGCTGGATTTAATAGCATTGTGGTCACTCTTCCCAACTGGTGTAACAGCCTCTATCCCATGCCATTTTCCTAACTTCAAACAGCCCCATGCAGCTGGTAGTTTTTGTTAGGGTATTTCAGATTGGGAACATAGATCAGAGGAGTAGGGGAAATCAAACACACTCATATGCACTTGGGTGACATATCTGTATATTGCATAGGATGATACTTGAGGCTAGTCTGTCTATAATCTGTGTTGCTTGTGAGTGACAAGACATGAAACTGGAAAACATGTGAGGTGGATGAATCACATGGAAAGTTCCTGCAATGGCACTGTAGGAATGCCAGAGCCAGTGCTGTTGGTATAATGAAAACTTGGTTGCAGGTTAGGGATGAATATATATCTCTATCTCTATCTCTATCTCTATCTCTATCTCTATCTCTATCTCTATCTCTATCTCTATCCCTGTCCCTGTCCCTGTCCCTGTCCCTGTCCCTGTCCCTGTCCCTGTCCCTGTCCCTGTCCCTGTCCCTGTCTCTGTCCCTGTCTCTGTCTCTGTCTCTGTCTGTCTGTCCGTCCGTCCGTCCGTCCGTCCGTCCGTCCATCCATCCATCCATCCATCTATCTATCTATCTATCTATCTATCTATCTATCTATCTATCTATCTATCTATCTATCTATCTATCTATCTATCTATCTATCTATCTATCTTGGGCTCTTTTTGTAGCAGGAACTCCTTTGCATATTAGGTGACAGACCTTAAATGTAGCCAATCGTCCAAGAGCTTACAGTAGCCCCTGAGCCCTCACAAAAGGCAACAGTTGAGTGTAGGGGGGAGTTGGGAGTGTCTGCTAGGCGGTCGGGGTGATGAGTGCTGTGAGTGATGAAGGGGGGCGTGACTGCAGAACTGTGTTGGGGTAATTTATTATTGTATTGGTATTATAGTATTTTTGTATTTGCAGTCAGTATTTTATATAACAGCACTCTGATTAATTTTGTAGCAGTGGGAGTTTAAATTGTTGTCTCAGGAGCGGAGTCTGTTGCTCATCATTCCCTCCATTGGGGGTCTGAGGCGTTGCAGAGACCTCCAGGGTAGTTAATGGCTGTGCAGCAAATCCCAGTGCTCTTGGGACGGGGGAAGTGTGGTGGGCCTAAGCGGGGTTGTAAGGGAAGGGCGCTGAGAAATAGAGCAGCTCGGCGCCCTTCCAGCCTAGGGCCCATCCCGACGGTGGCTAGCAGTGGGGCCGGGATAGAGAACCCCCCTCCGTCACTGGTGTTGTGTAATGCCAGGTCTATTAACAACAAAACAACAATCCTTTGGGATTTTGTAACAGATCAACAAGTGGACCTGGCATGTGTGACCGAGACCTGGGTGCGGGAGGGCGAAATGGTAACCCTCGCCCAGCTTGCCCCGCCCGGGTTCTTGGTCCTCCACCAGTCACGGACTAGGGGGCGGGGGGGAGGAGTGGCTATCTTCATTCGGGAGGCTTACTCCTTCAGGGCGCTTCTGCCGGCGGAGATTGCGGGTGTGGAATGTGTCGGCCTGATGCTGGAGGCTGGTGAGGGTTTGTCAATCTGGCTGGTGTACCGACTGCCTAATGCACTGGCCAGTAGCCTGCCGTCCCTGCTGGAGGCCGTAGCAGGCTGGGTTTTGGAGCACTCTAGGCTGATTGTCTTGGGTGACTTCAACATCCATGCTGAGGATGCGGCCTCCAGCCAGGCTATGGACCTGGTGTCATCCATGGCAGCACTGGGACTCTCTCAAGTTGTTTCAGCCCCCACGCATCGGGCCAGTCACACGCTCAATTTGATCTTCACGGCAGGGGTGATGGTGGACCGGATCGCCACTGAGGCAGTGCCATGGTCGGACCACCTGGCCCTGAGGGCCCAACTGAATGTTCCACCCCGACCCTGTTTGGGCGGCGAGCAGATTTTTGCTTGCTCGCAGCACCAGATGGACCCAGTGCAGCTCCAAATGGCCCTGCGGGATCCAAGGCCCCCTGGTGGCTCATTGGATGAGCTGGTGGAGGACTGGCATGCCCAGCTCTTCTCAGCCATCGATGAGATCGCTCCCAGGTGCCCTCTCCACATTCGTGTAAGGCGAGCGCCTTGGTATACCCAGGGGCTGCGTGAGCTGAAGTGAGAACTGAGACGGCTGGAGAGACGGTGGTGCCGAGCTCGCGACGAGGCATCAAGAACATTTTATAGGACGCTTATGAGGGCCTATGAGATGGCAGTCAAAGCTGCAAAGAGAGATTTCTATGCGGCCACGATTGCATCTGCTAGCTCACGCCCGGCCCAATTATTTAGTACAATTCAGTCTTTGACAGCTCTGCCACAGGGCAGGCAAAATGCTAGGGAATTGGATATTGGCTGTGAGGCATTTGCAAGCTATTTTGCAGACAAAGTCTTGGCGCTCCGCCATGACCTCCCCACCACAATTGACACAGTGAGTGAACTTGAGGCCCCTTGCCTGGCTTTGGGGCCAGGTTTAGAATGTTTTGTCCCACTCAGCCTGGAAGAAGTTGACAGACTCCTTGTTTCTGTGTGTCCAACCACGTGTGACCTGGATCCGTGCCCCTCCTGGCTCATTAAAGCAGGCCATGAGGGGTTTCAAGGTGCCCTGTGGGAGATTATGAACATGTCCCTTTCCAAGGAACGGTTCCCCAGGGCACTGAAGGAAGTGATGGTCCGCCCCATCTTGAAAAAGCCATCTCTGGACCTGGCTAAATTGGCCAATTATAGGCCAGTGTCCAATTTGCCCTATTTGGGCAAACTTATTGAGAGGGCAGTGGCGTCACAGCTGCAGGGTTTTCTGGATGACGCTTCTGTCCTCGATCCCTTCCAGTCCGGCCTTCACCTGGGTCACGGGACAGAGACAGTGCTGGTCGCCTTGACTGACGATCTCCATAGGCATCTGGATCGGGGTGGTGTGGCTGCTCTGGTGTTGTTAGACCTGTCGGCAGCATTCGACACGGTCGACCACCAGTTGCTGGCCCACCGCCTCGCCGACGTGGGGATTCAGGGGCTCGCACTTCAATGGCTGGCCTCTTTCCTTCAGGGTAGGGGACAGAGGGTGGTGATAGGGGATCAGCGGTCCCAGAGACACCCCATTGAGTGTGGGGTGCCTCAAGGGGCCGTGCTGTCCCCAATGTTGTTTAACATTTACATGCGCCCCCTCGCCCAGATTGCCCGGAGTTGCAGGCTTGGGTGTCATCAATATGCAGATGACACCCAGCTCTATCTGATGCTGGGCGGCTGGTCGAACTCTACCCTGGATGACCTTCATCGGGCTTTACAGGCTGTGTCTGGATGGTTCAGACTGAGTCGGCTGAAACTAAACCCGGCAAAGATGGAGGTCCTGGGCCTGAGTCGGATCGGTTCAGGGTTGGGGTTCCATCTCCTGACCTTCGACGGGGTGCCGCTGGTGCCTGCGTCGGAGGTTAGGAGTCTGGGTGTGCTCCTGCTCTTTAACGATGGAGGCCCAGGTAGCAGCCACTTCCAAGTCAGCCTTTTACCACCTTCGACTGGCTCGGCAGCTGGTCCCCTTCCTTGACCGCGATGACCTGGCCACTGTGATCCATGCGACGGTCACCTCAAGGCTAGACTACTGTAACGCTCTCTACTTGGGGCTGCCTTTGTCACAAATCTGGAAGCTGCAGCTGGTGCAGAATGCTGCAGCCAGGCTGTTGATGGGTCTTTCTAGGAGGGATCATATTCAGCCTCTGCTGAAAGCGCTGCACTGGCTGCCAATAGCGTACCGGATTTGCTTCAAAGTGCTGGTCTTGAACTTTAAAGCCCTGTATGGCCAGGGTTCAGCCTACTTGAGGGACTGCCTTTCCCCATATGTTCCCCCAAGGGCACTTCGGTTGGGGAGTCAACAGCTCCTGGAAATTCCAGGCCCCAGGGAAGTAAAATTTGCTGCCACCAGAGCCAGGGCTTTCTCGGTGGCGGCTCCTACCTGGTGGAGGGAGCTCCTGGAGGAGATCCGGGCCCTGCGGGACCTTGCTCAGTTCCGCAGGGCCTGTAAGATGGAGCTATTCCGCCGGGCCTATGATTAGGAGCCGCCGCCATGGTTAGCCATCTGCCATCGCACTATCGTCATCATTGAGTGCAGGGCGGCCCTGGCAGGAGAGGGGATGATGAGCTATTGTTTGGCTGCTGTTTGGCTACTGGGGGTTAATGTTTGCCGGGGGCTATAATCTGCCCCATCTTGTTTTATTGCCTGGATGTTGTTTATATATTTTCTGGTTTTATATTGTTGAACTTGTTTTAAAGTTGGCATGCGTGCCTTGCTGTTAGCCGCCCTGAGTCTTCGAGGAGGGCGGGATACAAATCCAAATAAATAAATAAATAATAATAATAGTAATAATAATAATAATAATAAGCAAAGGAGTTCCTGCTACAAAAAGAGCCGTGTGTGTGTGTGTGTTGGAACACTTTCACTACAAGGAAAGGCTAAAGTGCATGGAATGTTTTTTGTTCAGAAATAAAGGAAATATATATATAGCTTAGAGAGAGTAAACAGAGATAAGCTTTTCTGTTTGTTTCATAACTTGAGGCCAACCAGTGAAATTTATAAGGAACAGTTTCAAGGAATACCCCCCAAAGGAACTTCATACACACCTCATAATTAATTTATGAAATCCTTTCCCACAAGATATGGTGTTGGCATTAAGTCAGATGGTTTCAAAATGAAATTATACCAATTCTGGAGGATAGGTTTTTAAATCAATATTAGCCATAATATCTAAATGGAACCTTCATGAACAAAGACAATATGTTACTGATGTTAGGAGACCTAGTGACTTCTTGCCCTGCTTGTGGATTTCCTAGAGCATTTCAACATGACTTTTCTTCAGTTCTTGACTTACTGTTTGGAAAGTGCCAAGACTTACTAGTGATTTTAGCTCTCATACTTTTATTAGGTGAAGAACAAGACACAGAAGCCAGCTCGCAGGCCGGCTTATATCCTGAAACCAAACCACCCCCAAACACACCCCAACACTCGTGATAGGTCTATTTACAGTGATTAGGTTAACTCTAGGATCCTAGTCTCCTGATTGGAAGGGGAACTAGGATCCAAACGTCTATTGTTCTGGTGGAGCGAAGCTCCTGCTCTTTGCATGACCATGTGCGGACTGGCTGAAGCCAGATCGCGCACATGGTCAGGTCAGTACACAACACTGTTCTTGCCCCATGAAACTCCTACTTCTAGATACTTCCACAATGGTGTTGGAACCAAACCATACACATAAAGCTGCCTTATTCTAAGGCAGACCACAGACCTATCAAGATCAATATTGTCCCCTCTGACAGGTAACAGCTCTCCAAGTTCTCTGTTAGAGGTATTTCATATTACCTACTGCCTGATCCTTTTAACAGGAGATTTTGAAAACTGATCATGGTACCTTCTGCATGCAAAGAAGTAGTTCTATTGAGCCATCTCCCCTAGGGTTGCCAGTTCCCAGGTCCTGATGGGAATTCCCTCAGTTTTTGGTGCTTCTGCCTGCCACCAGGCAGCTGGCTAGTGGGAGAAACCCCGCCACCAAACAGCCATGTCCTCACATGATGTTCCTGATACAATGAGATCACCCAGAAGTGATATCATCACATTGGTTATGTTGTAGGGGGACACTGTGGTTTGAGGGCAAAACTGTATAGTAAATTTGCCCTCAAACCATAGAGTTTTGCCCTCAAACCAGAGTGTCATCATGTGATGTTGCTGACATGATTATATCACTTCTGAATGACATCATCACAATGGGGACAATTCATGACATCCCCACGCCCTCCAGGAATGCCCCCAAATCACCCCACTGGTGACAAGGTAGGACCTGGCAACCCTGATCTCCCCACCCCCAAATACCTCAGCAAAATATATTAGGTTTTATTTTCAAGATATCCTATAGTGGTACAACCACCAAAATGCAGGCCTGTAACAGCAGAATGATCAAAATGCAAGACTTAAAAATACCTTCACCTTATTTATTTAGATATTTATACCCCATATTTGTCCCTAATGGGTACCCAAAATGGTTTGCATAATTTGCCTCACCTCCATTTTATCTTCATAATTACCTATGAGATACTTTAGGCTGAGAAAGAGTGGGGACTTTCATGGCAGAGTGGGGATTCAAACTGGGTCTCCCTAGTTCTAGTCCCATACTCTGGTTGCTGCACCACACTGATATACACAGTAAGGCTGTCTTTTCACTCACTGCACCTTCTTGAGTCAGATACATCCCTGTGCAACTCATCCTGGCTTCTTATGGCTCCTGGGATTTCAGAGGATCTCCAGGCAAAAGAGATCAGTTCATCTGGAGAAAATGGCTACTTTGGAAGGTAAACTCTATAGCATTATACCGCATTGAAGTCCCCCCTCCTCAAACCCTGCCCTTCTCAGGCTCCACCCCTGAAATCTCCAGGTATTTCTCAACCCTGAGCTGGCAACCCTGCCTCTTATTTCTACACTGTGGCAGTACTCTCCTTTGGAGATCTGCTCTTTTCAAGTTATCCGAACATTTTAATTGGAAAGAGTGGATATCCATAGAGGCACATCATAAGAATCTCAGCAACCTTCTTGGGGTTGTCAAAACACAAGCCTCTGCACCTTTTGCAGCTAGATTTGAGTCCAGTAGTACCTTAGAGACCAACAAGATTTCCAGGATATAAGTTTTCAAGAGACAATGCACCCATCATCAGATACAAAAAGATGCACCTTTTTATTGACTTTGCCTACCTCTCCTAGGTTGTAAAAGACATTACTATATGGGCTAGGGTTGCCAGGTAGCACCTGGATGCAGGGCAGTAGGCAGTGTTGGGGAGCGATGTGTGTGTGTGTGTGTGTTTAATTTTTAGTTTGCTGCCCCTTGGAGTAGCAGTGTGAAATGGGATCGGGGGTGGGGATCTCCCGCCTCCACTGGGGGAATGAGATGCCTAAAGTGGGCTCTGCTTGGCTACTTGATTTATTGGGGTAGAAGGTGTTACCCAAAAGGTATTTGGGGGAAATTAGCTCTTAAGGAGACTGTTTGCTTAGCTGGAGGAGGGTAACTGCAGAAATCTCCACCAACGTTAATGGGGATTTTTCCCTTAGAGAAACTCTTAGAAATAAACTAGGCTGTAGTTTAACCAAGAAAGGTTCTATTTATTAAAAGAGGAAATAATAGAATACCACACATCTCTATATATAATAATCCTGTTTTCAAGTGGCAACATTCCATGCACTCCCTCAGCCATTGGCCTGTCAGCTGCCACTCATGAGTACTCGCTTGCCATTGGCTGAGTGCTGGGTCTGCTCCTCTTCCCCACCCACTCCCCCTTCAGCCCCCTGTGCTCTGTCAGAATTACTGGTAAACGGCTTTCTCTCTTGATGAAGCCACTTTTCTTGCTTGCTTCCAGTGTAGGACTAACTGTCCCCTCAGTGGCTGTTGGTAGGTGTCACAAAATGGCACCTGTGCTTGTAAGATGGCTGTGGTACTTTGTTTAAAATGTTCCCCTTAAGGTTTAATTGAGCTGTAGTTCCAGAGAGGGGCCTGCAGGGGTATCACTCACTAGGTTGAATGGGGCTTCCTTTTCTGCTGGACCACCATTCCCAGAATCCCTAAGACCAAAAAGTGTGGGAAAACAGAGACTGTCCCAAGGCAGTCTTCATCCCTGGGAGGCAGCAGAAATTCAGCCACTCCACAGTCAGTTGGACTGGGGAATGAATGGAAGTTTCTTTGCTCTCTTGGGCAAGAGAGAGATGCTGAAGTACAGCCAGCAGCCGGTCCAAGGAGAGATCTTATCCTGAGCCCACAACCTCGAGAGATAGAGAGTATTGTGTGTAGGGAAAGAGGATTGCATTTAACCCCTGTTGATTTATTCCCTGTTAGTTCATAGTGTGTGCTTACTCCTACAGTGTGTGTGTGCTACATAACTGTGTAAATAGTTAAATAAGTTCTTTAATTTGGGCTAATAATCTGTGTTGTGCTCTGACCACATAGTCTCCCCTGCTCTGCACAATACCAAAGGGAGGGGGTAGCCCAGGGAAGCAAGGAAAGGCCAGACCCTTGGGTTGCCAACTTTCCAGGGATTCCACAAAGATTGGGGATTCAATCTCCAAATAGGGAGATTTGGCCAGAGGGGTCTCACTGTCCCTCTAAAAAAACAGTGACAATTCCGTGAGTGTCGGCAGCGAACTTAAGGAGTGAGATACGCCCATGGGACGAGGGTGGGGGGTAAACAGCTGAGTTGTAAACTGGAGCCCGTTTTGCCACAGTAGGCAACCAAGCTTGGTTCAGACATAGGCAGGAAACCCTTCACAGGCCTTTGTGAGGAACTCATTGGGGCCAATTCTGACTAGGGTTGCCAGCTTCAGGAAGGGAGATTCCTGGAGATTTCCTGGTAGAGTTCATGGAAACCAGGGAGATCACTCAAAATTACAACTGCTCTTCAGGTAGCAGAGATCAGATCCTCTGGAGAAAATGGTGGGCTCTGTGTCATTATACCCTGCTGAGGTCACCATAGCACATTGATGCTGAGTGCCCAAGGCCTTGGCACTCTCCCAGAGCCTCTTTCTAGAGCTCGTTGTATTTATTTCCACAACGGGCCTCATTCCTAGTAGAGAAATAAATGCACACTGGAAAACACACACACAAGCTAACAGAGCTACAGGAAGGACCAGGACTATAGGAGGTGTTTTCTGTGGAATTATAGTTACAAGTCCAGAAGAGATGAGTTCCATGGAGAATATAACAAAATGGCCAACACTCTGGATGTGAGGTATGGTACTGAACACACACACAAACACACAGTGGGGCTGTGCATCCACTTATAGGGCAAAATGCTACTTTAGGGCATGCTGACATGACTGCCCCCTCAAAGAATACCCAGTGAGATTAAGTGAAGGTAAAACAATGTGTTGGGGGAAAGCTGAATGCTGTTCCCAGGGATGAATAACGACCTGGGGAAACTCATGATATCTGCATGATATCTGCATGATTGTAGCTAATGGTTGTTAACCTGATTGCTCTTAGTTAATAACAATATTATGGGGAATATGAGCTCTTCTCAATAAGCAATCAGTTGCAAGAGTGAACACCAGTTTATACAGAGGTCCCATCCTTCCAGAAATACCGGTAACAGACAAGGAGATTTTATAAGGTTGAAATTAAAGTCTTTTTACTGGAGATTCTCTTCACATACAAACAATACACATGCACACAAACCATTATCCAAGTCTAAGAAATGAAGAGAGAGATATAGGCACAATTGCATTAGCAGGTATTCATTGGTGGGCAATAGTTATCTGTCCTCGTAGTGTGAGTTGTTCCAATGGAAGAATGGAGGGGAAGAATGACAAAAGGGGACACGTCGCCTGAACGAGCAGGTAGCACATGGAACTCAGGCCGCAGACCTAAAGTTTAAAGATGGAGGCAGGGGATTGGGATAGCAAGCTGGACATAAGAGGGTCAAAGCTTAGATAGGGGTTGTAGAGTATTTTAGTTCATGAAAGGCATAAAATCCTTGCAGGGCAACTTGGTTGCTTGCAGAGCTGGCTGGAGGTGTTTCTGTGCCCTAGGCGGGGTGCAGTTGCCAACCTCCCAGTGGGGCCTGGAGACCCGCCATGATGCCCCCACCTCCTCTCCCCCCCAGGGGGAGGGTGAGGGTGGGCAAGCTGCAAGCCAGGGAAGGGGCGGGGTTTAAACCCCCACCCCTTCTGTCCCAGCACCGGCTTGCCTGTGTGCCCTGCTGCCTGCTTGCCTGCCTTAAGTGCTGCTGGCTGGGTTTTCCCATTGGAAACAATAGAGGTAATGGGGGTAGCCTGTTTGGGTGCCCATAGAATTAGGCCCATTGGTCCAATTGCTTTGAGATGTGGGGGTGTATGTGGGGAGAGGCTCCTGAAGCTACCCTGAAAATGTAGAGCCTGTCCCTCAAACCCCCTCCCCCACAGAGCTACTAACAGCACAGTTACTTTTTTCCCACCATAGAGAACAATGGAGGGAATGGGGGCAACCTGTTTGGGGGCCCATAGAATTGCACCCCCTGGTCCTATGTTCTTGAAACTTGGTGGGTGTCTTGGAGAGAGGCTCCAACAGTTACCCTGTGAGTTTGGAGCCTCTTCCTCAAACCACCTCCTCTCCAGCCCCCAGAATATACCCTATGTTTTTGCCATTGACTTCAATGGCCCATAGGATATAATGGGGCTGAAATTGACATTCGGCTGGCCGAAAGACTCCCGAAATGGACATGTGGGAGCCTTTCTGCCCTCCGAAGCAGCTGGAGCTGTGCTCTGGTGCACTCCCCCCAAAAAGACCCCTGCCTAAAGATATCTGAAAAAGTAGGCAGTGACTCACAACCCTGTTTCAAATTTTGTTTGTCTTCAAGGTGCTACTGGACTCTTACTCTTTTCTACTGCTACAGACAGACTCACATGGCTACCCATCTTGAACACATTAATACAGCCAATACATAGAATCCAAATGAATATGACCAGTAATGTCAAACTAGATACTAAAAATTATAACAGTATAACAAGATTTCACAGAGAAGTTGAGCTTTAGCTACACACTAAAAAAGGGAGGACTAAGCAATTTTGTGAAGTTGTATAATTGTAGTTATTTTTGTGTTGATAATTTTTTTAAAAAAAGTTGTAAATTTAATCTAAGCTGTAATAGCACCAAATAAGTTTGCCAGTGGCTTCAGACTAAAACTTCAAAGGGACACCAATTTATTCCTATTTTTTTTTCATGTGGAAAAACCAGGTTGAGTTTGGAATTCACAGTGATTTTTCTGTGGTGAGGCTTTCTTCTCAGTTTCTGTGATCAAATCAATATCTAACTGTGTCCTGGGGATAATTATTTTTAGTTGTTGTTTTCTAGCTAAACATTGATTGGATCATGTTGGGGTATATTCTGAAGAAAGATCACACTGGAAAATATTCTAATTATGTAGCTTTGTCCAAATGCAGAAACCTATTTTATGAATTCTGCCAGAGTTTCAATGACTAAGGCTGCAATCCTAAGGTCACTTTCCAGGGAATAACCCCCATGGAATAAGATGGGACTTACTTCTAAAGAGATCTATTCAGGACTATTCCCTTAAGACTTCTTCTTTGGGAATAAACAAAATGTGAAAGCAGGCCATAAAATAAATGGGAGGGGGATGGGGTAAATGACTATATATGGACTTCAAATTATCACTAAGGTGGTGTCTCTCATAAGTCCATAAAGCCTATAATGTGGCAGAGGTCCCCAATCTTGCTCTTCCTGTTAAAATGTTTGGAATTTGAGAAAGGAAGTAGACACCATCACTAAATGCATGCCACAGTAGGTAATCACAACATGGTTACCATGGGGTGTTGGGACGAGTCATGGTAGGGTTGTCAGGCAGTGTCTAGCAACTGGCAGGAGGGCTGGGGGAGTCAGCATCCCAGGATAATTCTTTTTAAAAGAAAGCAGCCTTGTGCATTTATGGGAAGTTCTTACCAGAAGAGATAAGTAGTCGCTCTAAGAAATGTCAGAAACTCTATGGTAGAGTTTCCAAATGATTCTTATAGCTAACCTTTGTCAATTCTGGTAAGTATTCAAGGCTGCATTTAAAAAAAGTTCCCCAACTACCACTCCAAGCAGCAATGCTTTCCTCTGAGTGGCAGCTAGAAATGGAACCTGTGAGCAGGAAATCCCCTTCCCCCCCACCGGGGTCCTGGCAGCCCTAAGTCATGGAATGCTGGAAGATTGCAAGCATCTTCCTATGATGGAGGCAGCTGTTTGGTTTGTTTGTTTTTTTTCATTTAGTGATTTCATTGACTTCTGAGGTAAAAGCTAATTTTTTTGGGTATTTAAGCATTATTTTCAATGAATTTTTTCACATGCTATTCACAAAACACAGGCATTTAGTGAACACTAGGAGAAGGGTGGAGCTTAACACAAGAACCAGTTGTGGAGCTGGGACTATAAAAGGGAGAAAGAGGAAAGGGCTAGAGGGAGAAAGCAAAGGAGAAGACTACAGCACTAGATTGAGCCAAGAAGGCATTCCAGCAGTAACAAGCCCAGCTCTCTTCCTGCAGAGAGCCCTCCCTGCCTTCCCTGGCCCGCCTGCCAAGGCGGGTGAGCTGGGAAAGGCCCTGCAAGGAGTGGGGAGGCATTTAAATGCCTCCCTATGCCTTCCCCAGCCTGCCCAGGAAGCAGGTGAGTCAAGGAAGGCCTGGAGAGAGGCCCCCCCCCGCCTTCCCTGGCCCACCTGCCACCTTCTCTGGCCTCCTTCTGTCAGGCAGAAGCATCTGAGAACCTCCCCCCTTTCCTTTGCCCCACTTGGAAGTGAAGGGAAGGGAGAGGGGGAAAAGAATGGAACCCAGGCACTTCTGCCTGCCAGAGGGGCTTGCGCACCAGCCCCTCTGCCAGGCACAAGCCCTGGAGATCCTTCCCCCTTTTCCTTCACCCCTCTTGGAGGCAAAGGGAAGGGAGAAGGGGAAAGGAATAGAACTCAGGTACTTCTGCCTGTCAAAGGCAGAAGCACCTGAGATCCTTTCCCATCCATTTTCCTTCACCCCCTTGGAGGCAAAGGGAAGGGAGATGTCAGGTGGTGTGGCATATGCAAATAAGTTATGCTAATAAGTTATGCTAATGCGCTCCTGCACCTCTTTTTCTATGAAATGACCCCTGTTTGTTGACATACCAATGAGGTTGAAAAATGTGCACACTTCATAGGAAAAAATCTAATCTGCAGAAAGAGCAACTAACATGGCTTGGATCCTGCCATAAACAGCCACTGATGCAAATATTTCACTCAGCTGAGTATGACTTCTCTGCTTCTCTTTTCTGCTTCAGTCCAAAATAATTTCCCTTAAGGTTGAAGGACCCCCAGGAACAGCATGGGCGAGCCAGAGGTCTGCTGTGGAGGGGCTGGTGAAAAATCAGCTCCCTTAAGTCAGCAGAAAGTATTTATTTATTTATTATTATTTATTACTTTCGATTTATATCCCGCCTAGCCAGGAACTGGCTCAAGGTGGCATACAATAGTTAAAATATCATAAAACAATAAAATACAATCCATACAATACAATTCAATAACAAAGTTTACATAAAGTTCTAGTATCACAAAGGCGATTCCTATATCCTCCTCCCAATCAGGTGGGCAGCAAATCCTGTATCACACTCCCCATTCTGTGGGCAGCAAATCCCACGCCATAACCAGGTCCATAAGATGTTCCATTTTCAGTGCCTCTTTCATCAGTGGCAGCCCCTGATTGAAAGCCTAGTGGAAGAGCTCCGTTATACAGGCCCTGCAGAAGTATTAATGGGTTTCAGCCCCAACATCCAGGTTCAATTTGGACCAAAAAAAAAACCCAAGAAAAAAAGGGAATTTGGTAGTGACAAAAGAGCATGGATAAAAATTTCAAAATAATTGATAAAATATTTATTATTTTAACTTATATACCATCTTTCCTTGAATTCACAGAGCTCAGGGTGGTTAACAACAGAAGTTACAATATGACATCCAAAAAATAAAACTCTTAAAAGATAGAGGTAGCAACAGGTGGCACCAAAATAAATTTTACATATATTACTGTCTCTTAGCAGGTGAAAGAAAGCAGGGTGGGGGAGAGGTAGAGAGTGCCAGATGAGGTGGAACCCATTGCTGTCCTCAACCAAAACCTGTCTGAACATCTCTGCCTTGCACACTCTGCGTAACTGCATAAGGTCCTACAGGGTACAGATGTTATTTGACAGAGAGTCCCACCAGGTGGGAACCAGGGCTCTGGTTGAGGACAGCCGAATTTCTTTCTAGCCAGGGATCACCAGTAGATTGTTCTCAGCATAGTGTAAAGCTCTTTGAAGGACATACCAGAGGAGGCAGTCCCGAAGATTTTATTTATTTATTTATACTTTCGGCTTATATACCGCCCTAACCGCAGAGGGTCTCTGGGCGGTTTATATAGCGGTTCTAAGCAACCGGTTTTAACCTAACTAGGGCCACATAGTCTACAGGGTGGTGACTGCCTACCAGCACCCCAGGTTAGTTGTCGTCCGGCTTTCCTTTTTCGCAGCTTCAGATATTGGCGTCCTGGTGCCCCCTTTTTTTTTTTTTCTGGAGCCAAACTTCTGGGCAGCTTCCTCCGGCAGGTCTTGTCCTGGTGCGTGGCTCTGTGTTGGCTGCAGTTCCGGCTATTGTCCATAGGTGGCTCCACCGTGCTGCGCCACACATCACCACGCTCTCCAGGTCTCCACTTCTCCAGGCTCCACCTTCCAACGTTGCTCCACTGGTCGTCAGGAACTGCTCGCCGCCA
The DNA here is from genome assembly GCA_029375565.1 of Gekko gecko. Taxonomy (NCBI): domain Eukaryota; kingdom Metazoa; phylum Chordata; class Lepidosauria; order Squamata; family Gekkonidae; genus Gekko; species Gekko gecko. The sequence continues at coordinate 139,956,646 of JAPDNY010000005.1, forward strand.
TCACCGCCACCGCCGGTGTAGGTCCCAGACTGCTCAAGGCCTTAAAGATCAATACTGAAACCTTGAATCTGACCCGGTACTTCACTGGAAGCCACTGCAATCAGGCTTTTGATCATGAGTACTTCCAGCTCACACAGTGTGATCTTCCACATCAACCATAGGCTTGCATTTGCACCCTGTTTACATCTTGTGAGCCTCTGAGTCCTGGGTAAGGCCATCAATGCATCCAAAATAGCAGATCTCCTTTTGAGGTCATGGGGGTGAAGCAATTCTCTCATTGCTGTCCTGTACTATTTGACGGATTTGGTCTGCCCTGCAATCAGCCTGCTTTAAACATGTTACAACTGGAAGAAGCATTTATAAAATTAGTTCCAGAATTGGAGAATACTTGTTTGCTTTATAAAATTTGTATGCTGCCTTTCTACTCAATCAGGGCCACCAAGGCAGCTAACAGTTAAAATATTATTTTTAGTTTTATTACTTTTTGCCACCAAATCACAGCTAACTTACAGACCCCCATGGGGCTCTCAAGGCAAGAGATTTTCAGATGTAGTTTTTCATTGCCTGCCTCTGCATAGCAGAACTTCCTTGGTGATTTACCATCCAGGATCTGACAAGATCAGGCTAGCCTGGGCTATCCAGGTCAGGGCTTTTTAATCAAACAAGCAAACAAACAAACAAACAAACAAACAAACAAACAAGCATTTCATAAAAACAATTAATAAAAAACAATTAAAACTAAACCCACCAGCCAGCTGATTGGCAGCAGGGGCAGGGGCTGGGGGTCTAGTAACCCCACCAAGACTGCAGTGATACGGTCCCTATGACCCACTCCACTCAATATAGTGGCTCCAAGCACTTTTCAATGGCAGTCTCACATACAGCACATTGCAGTAATCTATTTCAGATGTTACCAAAGCATATATCATAGTGGCAAGATCCTTTGTCCAGGGAAAACTGCAGCTGACTAACCAGTTGAATCTAGTTATAGGCACCCAAGCAGTTCTGCAGGGCCTGAGCAACATTGTGATGCTCCTAACAGCCAGGCCAGAAGAAAACACAGCCAAGGTAAAAGGGGAGGGGGACAGGCAGACGGCCATGGGCCTGAAGAGGAAGGCCAGCTTGCTGAGAAGCTGGGGAGAGAGTCTCTATAAGGAAGCAGAGGCAGTGCCAATTTGGGGAAGGAGGAGAGAGGCAGGCTGGTGATGCACAGACAGCCTGGAGCCGGATAGCTGCTCAGGGGCCAGACAGAGTGAGCTATGGCCAGGACCAGATAAGGTGCAGCCTGTGGGGATTGGGGTTGTTAGGCAAAAGGCTGAAGAAGAGACACAAAGCCCAGAAGCTCTGGTGGAAGCAGGATTGCCAGTACACCCATACCCCCCCAAGCAGATGATCCTTTGTGGGATAACTCAACCAGGGTGCCATGTGGTCAAAAGGCAGAGATCATAGAGATGTGAAGAGAGCACTGGGAGGGATGAATACGGAGGAGATGGCAGCAGCACTTGGTGGTTCTCACACCCCATGGCCAAGGAGGATTTTCTAGGGTCCTGATGCCATTGCTGTAGACAGGCACCCTTTCTGAGGCCAAGAGCACGCACAAAACTGGTAAAAGTCACTCCTAGCTACAATGCACAATTTGCCTCCATTTTCAGTTCCTTTGTATCCTCATGACAGAGTTGCATTTGTACACTGTTATCACTGCAGAAGACTCTTTTTTTTGTGGGGGTCCTCTTTAATGCACACACAACATAATTCCCTGCTTCTGGGCAGATGCCACTGTGCCCGCCATATTTTGAATGGAGTAAAATATAGTATGGGATTGTCAGCCTAATGTAGCCTAGCCAATAACATCTGAAGCTCAGCATGGCTCTTTAAGTGTAGTTTACTTTTTTTTTTCAATGGAAGCATCTGCTGTGAGTTGACTACCCACCTTTTAAATGATGTGGGATTATGTGGGCAGACCAAACAGTAATTCTGGGAACTTGCTTCAAATGGATCCGGAAGGTTTTTTTTTTCTTTGCCTGTTCCACATTGTTCATGGATTTTAAGTAAATTTGGTTAAGCCATACCTACGGTTGGTAGAAATAATGTGGGTTGCTAGGAGGGGTGGGCACAGACCAAAAAAATGGAGGTCTGTGGAGGATCATTGTTCATGGGGTTTATGAGCCATGAACCTCCACAGACTTTCCCATTTAACAAACCAAGTCATGGTTCATTGGTTCTTGAAGGGATGACATTCAAAATGCCCTCCTTTTACTCACTGAGGCATGGTTCCATGAGTGAAGGAAAGGCAAACTGGCAAAGGGAAGGGTAGGCATTTAAACATGATTCCTTCACTCTCCAAAGTTGCACTGCAGTGGCAGCATGCTTCCATGAGTGAAGGGAAGGCAATTTGTGTCTCAGCGAGGGAAGAGAAGGCAATCCCTCATTGCCTTGGCAATCCTCGGTGCCAGTGTGTTTGGTTCATGGACCTCTCCCACAGTCCACACAAACCTCCATGGGAAACATGGCAGTCTGTGGGCAGTTCGCAAGTGGTGCAATTGCACGGACCAGGCTCATGAACCACAAACCAGGCCTTGGTTTGTGATGAAATTTGGTCTAGGAGCCAGCCCATGCCCATCCCTAGTCACTAGGCCATAGTTAGGGTAATTTGATGAACATCTGGAAGCAACAATGGAAAGTAGAGCTATGAACAGGTGTCAGGCTGAATAGCAAGTAGATCCAGGCATTCTTCAAGTAAAGAGATGCTTTATTGGAATACAATGCTGTTACCCACAATAATACTGCTATTGTCAGGAATGGAGGCATGACCTGGTCAGGCATTGATATAGTATGATGCAAAGCCAAACTAGCAAATGAACTTTTAGTGCGTGCACAAGAAACTCCCGGCAGGAGGATTACTTAATAGGCAGGAGTACCACCCACCACTACCTAGTCACGTAGGACTGGAAAATTCCCCAGACTGAGGAACGCTCCAAAGCCTATTCTTCAAGGCCACCGTGATAAGATTAGGCGGCAGGAAAGTATGCTCCCACATTGCAGCTGGCATCTTCTACGCAAGTGCAAAAGTGGAAGGCAAGCAAGCAAGCAACACATAACAATGAACAATGAATACAGTGTAAATGATAACACAGAGCCTCTGACACCAGGCCATTGGTTACCTAAATCAGTCCCTGTGTCAGGACAAGCATGTGAGGAGCATTGTCTACACATGTAAAACAAGAACAAGTTTTCCATAAAGATTGTTTGAGTCTAGTGTATTCACAGTCCCTTGAACTGTACAATAAGTGACCTTTGGAAGAGGATTGTGGAAGAGGAAAACAAGTCCTGTGATGATTTGAAGGAATTGGGTAGGTTTACTTTGGAATAAACTGAATATACATGATCCCACATTTCAAATCCTAACAAACTTTCACATAGAAGAGAGTAGGAATTCGTCTTCTGCTGGCCTAGCAGGTAACACTGGATCCAATGTGCTTAAGTCATGGAAGTGGTGATTTCAGTAGTTAAAGGATGGAATAATTTTTTTTGAGGGGGGGTAGGATCTCCCTCACTGGAGGACTGGACAGCCATTTGTTGGGGATGCCCTAACTTTGAACTGCTTGTTTTAATTGACTTACATTTTCTATATGGCTCCTTCCAATGTATGATTTCTTAATATTGATTTAAAAAAAAAAAAAAAAAAGAAGCCACCTTGGGGACTTGCAGAGACTGAAGCACAGTATACAAATAATTTAAATCAATTGTGAAACCTCAATGGTTAGTGTGCTTTTTTAAAAAGAGGAAGAGATGGAACACTGAATGTTGCATCCCCTTTGATATTTCATGTGGCAAAATCCTATAGGAAGCAGAAGGGCCCGGGTGAGCCGGGCCCGCCATTTGCGGGGACGGGCAGGGACAGCGAGGTCGCTGGCCGGGAAGGGGCGGGGGCCCGGTGCGTGACCGGAAAGGAAAAGACGCACCTCCCCCCCTTTTCCCCAGCCAATAGAGGGCAGGGGGTGGTCAGGGAGGGGGAGGCATTATAAGCGGAAGGGAAGTGCTCCCCCCTCCCCACTTGACCACGAGGAGAGCCCGGTTAGCAGGAAGCTGTTCTTCACAGGTAGGCCCGGGCCCCTTCTGGGGGGAATGCCGGCGGCTAGGGGGGAGGGAGGGGGGGAAGGGGGACGGCCTTCCTCCTCCCTCGACACTTCCCCCCTGCGCCCTGCCTCGCGGCCGCCGAGCGGTCCCGGCGGCTTGGCGCGGCTGCCGCGGCTGGGCCCCGCCGTCGGCGGCCCGGTCCAGGGGCCTCCAGCCGCTCTTCCCGATCACGGCGGGCCTGCCTCGGGCCCGGTCCGCCGCCGGGCCGACGACGGGGGGTGGTGCGGCCGTCGCTTGCGCCGGCCCCCAGACGGCCCGGGCCGGGCCATCGGGCCTGCCCGGCCGTGGGGCGGCGCGGGGCAGCTTCCTGGGCCCTGGGGCATGCCCCGCCGCCCGGGGCCCAGAGCTGAAGCGGGGGACGGGCCATCGCTCTCCCCGCACGGGCGCCGGGCTCTCGACGCCGGGCGCGGGGACGGACCTGGGGCGAGCATGGGGGGGGCCTCGCCGGCTCCCAGCCGGGCCGGGCCGGGCCGTCGGGCCTGCCCGGGCCATGGGGCGGCGCGGGGCTGCTTCCTAGGCCATCGGGCCCACCCTGCCGCCCTGGGCCTAGAACGGACTCGGGGGACGGGCCGCGGCCTCTCCTGCGCGGCCGCCGGGCCATCGAGCCATCCGCGGGCTGCGGGGGCGGCGCGGGGCCGCTTCCTAGGCCCGCCGCTGGGCCATCGAGCCATCCGGGGGCTGCGGGGGTGGCGCGGGGCCGCTTCCAAGGCCCGTGGGCCTGCCCCGCTGCCCGGGGCCCGGAGCGGGAGCGGGGGACGGGCCGCGGCCTCCCCTGTACGGGTGCCGGGCCGTCGGGCCAACGGGGGGCGTAGGGCAGCATCCGGGGCCCCGGGCCTGCCCCGGCGCCCCGGGCCCAGAGTGGAAGCGGGGGACGGGCCGCAGCCTTCCCTGTACGGGTGCTGGGCCATCGGGCCGGCTGGGGGGCCTGCGGGGGCAGCGCAGGGCAGCATTCGGAGCCCCCGGGCCTGCCCTGGCACCATGGGCCCAGAGCGGAGGCGGACGCAAAATATGTTACAGTTATTATCTACTCATTAACTAAAAATGATCATATAAAGTTAGTTGGTACTGGGTTGGACTTCCCATTAAGCCCAGTATCATTCACTCTCCAGAGGACTTTCAAAACTTTGCTATCTGAGAGCCTTTAATTGGAGATGGGTCTGGAGATCTTATACATACCCAGCATGTGTTCTGCCACAGGACACTGAGCCTCCCATAGAAGCACAATGTCCCATAACCCTCCTGTAATAGGGCCAACCCCCCCAACCTCCAATGAATTCCTGATGTGCTACCAACAGTTCTTAGCTGGCAAACATATATCAATCCACACAAGAAAAGTGGGAGATAGTTCAAGCTACTTGAGAGTGATTTGACCAGGGTTACCTGCTTAGCTCGGGGGCGGGGCCTTGGCGCCGGCCGGGTGACCATGCCATGGGCAACGGCAGGGCCTCCCAGGGGGAGTCGCGGCCCCAGACCAAGCGCAGGACTCGTCATCAGAGCCATTCTTTTCCAACACAGGAGGCGGTCCAGGTGCGAAAATGGGGACTTTGGTGGCCGGCCGGCATCAGTTAGGTCAAGAACAACTGATCCGTCGGTCCACAGGACGATTCACCTCCCCTCTGGCCGCCCGTACATGCATCTAGCCATTTGGGGGCGGGTAAGAGGGAACTGGGGGTTTTAATGTGTTGTGTTTTTGGTCCTGAGCAGGTATGAGGCCCCCATCACGCAGCACCCGGCGCACAGGCACAGTGGCTGGGGTAACACCCCAGTCAGCTCCCAAGGGGCGGGCACGGCCTGCAGCAGTCGGACAACCGGCGGGAGCTACGGCAAGAAGGAAGGCGGTACCGCGCGGCGCAGATGGGTCTGAAGGTGTTGCGGAGCTCGCCGACACCATGCGGGGCCTTCAGCAGGCTTTTGCTCAACTCTCGGAGAAGGTGGCCAAGATGAGCCAGGAGCCGGCAGCCAAACGAACCCGGAAGGCTGGGGCGGAGGGGAGCTTAGCCCAGCAGCGAGGGGGGGCTTCCTCCAGCTTGGCCAGTCACCAGGCTTCACGGCCTGCATCACGCACCGCAGACGGGGGACAGGAGAGGGGTAGCTCGGGCTCTTCCATGCACTCCCGCGACGAGGCAGAGGGCGCGGTCTCCTCAGGTGAGGGTGCGAATGCAGGACGAAGTGCGCAGCCACCGAGTGGTTACTGGGCAACGGCGGCCCATGTGCCAGGGCTGCCAGCCTGGGCCATACACCGCAGGGCGCTAGCTGCACAAGCCAGGCAGGAAGCCGGGCGGGGCCCTGGGGTGGTATGGGATAACATTGACGTCTCTGACCCTTCTGCAATCCTATCCACGTACTTGAATGGAGAGGAGCCGCCGGGGCTCCATCTATCTGAGGAGCTGAGGGACAGCATTCTGGACGGGTATTACGTCAATGTCTTCACGTTGCTTCACAAACGGGGGGCCGAGGCCCGCACAGTGAAATCTGACAAGAGGGAGAAGAAGGAGAAGACCGAGGAAGCGGAGCGCACCTTCCTCAACTGGGTTTCCGGTTACCTGGTGTATGCAGGGGTTGTCGCTACCGCGTACCCGGACAGGGGCTGGCACCTGCTCAACCACATGAGCAACGTGGTTGAGGCGAGGGTTTTGGCTGGCGAGGGGCCGGCTATAGATTACGACGAGACCTGCCGTAAACTGGCGTCGCTCAATGACAGGGCTCGATGGGACCTGCTGCAAGACAAGGTTTGGCTCAGGGAGGTCGGCCCGTGCATTAAAGGAAAAGGGGAGGTGAAGACAGATCGCTGGGCCGTGCGCAAGGAACGGGCGCGGGGGTCTGTTGGGAATATAACCAGGGCCGGTGTCGCCGGGCACGGTGCAAGTTCCACCATAGCTGCGAGGTGTGCGGGGGCGGGCACGGGCGGGTGTATTGCCCACGGTCCACCGGCACCCAGCAGCCCTTTCGGGGTGGAAAACCCTTCTCCGGTGGTGCCAACACAAAAGGGGGAGGGGGGTCATCAGGCACCGCAGCCCCTTCTTCTTCCAGACGTTAGTGCTCCACGGGACTGGTGGTCCTTGGCGGCCACCCCGGTTCGGGTGGATGCCCTGAGACCCCTCTTGGCACAATACCCCTTGAGGGAGGCCGGACAATATATCTTGGATGGGTTCACGAAGGGTTTTCCCATTCCTGCCTGCGGCCCGCGCATAGCTACTGATTCCAACAACCTGAAGTCGGCCAGGGAGATGCCCGAGGTGGTCGCGGCAAAACTGCAGAAAGAGTTGGCAGCGGGGCGCATTGCGGGCCCATTTAGCGCGCCCCCTATGGATCACCTGCGAGTGTCCCCCCTGGGGGTGGTGCCAAAGAAAACACCAGGCGAGTATCGCCTTATTCAGCATCTCTCGTACCCGAGGGGATCTTCGGTGAATGACGGTATCCCCCGAGCTTTGCTCGGTCAAATATGCTTCCTTTGATCACGCAGTGGGAATGGTCAGGGCTTGCGGGCAAGGGGCACTCATGGCCAAGTGTGACATTCAGTCGGCATTCCGACTGCTCCCGGTAAGCCCCGACTCCTTTTCGTTGCTGGGTTTCAAGTTCCAAGGGGCGTGGTACTTTGACAAGGCCATGCCTATGGGTTGCGCGGTGGCCTGCGCGGCATTTGAGACATTTAGTACTTTTCTTGAATGGGCGGTGAAGTCGAGGACCGGGCTTACAGGGATTACTCATTATCTGGATGACTTCTTTTTTGTCGGCCCTGGGAATGACGAGACTTGCGCGGAGTCCCTGCGAGCATTTCAGCGGCTTGCTGCAGAGCTCGGCGTCCCATTGGCAGCAGACAAGACCGAAGGGCCGGCCACTAGTTTAACGTACCTGGGTATCCAATTAGACTCTGTAGCTGGGGCATCCAGGTTGCCAGAGGACAAACTCTTTGCCCTCCAAGCGCTCATTTCCTTGGTTAGGGCACGGGCGAAGTGCACGTTGAAGGAACTGCAGTCACTGATGGGGCATTTGAACTTTGCTTGCCGGGTCGTGTCGCCCGGCAGGGGTTTCTGCGCTAGGCTGGCCAGAGCGACGGCTGGGGTCAGGGCGCCACATCACCGCGTACGGGTTACCAGGGGTATGAAGGAGGACTTAGACGTGTGGCTCCGGTTCCTGGAGGGCTACAACGGGGTTACCATTTGGCAGCACCCGATGGATTTGCAGGATGCCATCCAGATCCACTCTGATGCAGCGGGCAGCGCTGGGTTCGGCGTCTACTATGACGGCAGGTGGTGTGCACGGCCCTGGCCCAAGGAGTGGGAGGGTTCTGTAGTGCTCAAAGATCTCACCTTCTTGGAACTCTTCCCAATACTGGTGGCGGTGATCATTTGGAAGGATCTCTTTAGGGACAAAAGGGTGCGGTTTTGGTGCGACAACCAGGCGGTGGTGCGGGTGGTGAACAAGCAAACGTCCAAGTCTGAACGGGTGATGCGGTTGGTTCGCTGCCTGGTTCTGGCCTGCTTGGCTGATAACATTACATTTTCTGCACGCCATGTGCCAGGCGTGGATAATAGCATAGCGGACGCTTTGTCTCGCCAACAGGAGGAACGTTTCCGCATACTGGCGCCAGGAGCCAACCGCGTTTCAGACCCCTTTCCGGAGGAGCTGTGGGAACTTGGGAAGGTACAATAAGGCGGGGCATCTATGGGTCCATCGCCCCCTCCACTCTCGCCAAGTATGCGAGGGCTATCGACGCATTTTTTGACTTTACTGCGGGATTCGGGGGCCCGCAGACCTTGCCGGTGGAAGGGGACTGGGTGCTTCGCTATATGGCATGCTTGCAGGACGGCGGGTTCTCCCACAGTACCATCAGGGGTCGCATGGCCGCCATCACATTCTTTAGCAAGGCGGAGGGGTTTACGGACCCGTGCCACTCATTCCAAGCCCATAGAGCAGTCGAGGGCTGGCGGAGGCAAGCCGCACGGCCTCCAGATCACAGACGGCCCGTGACCTTCGAGCTGTTGAAGGGGATTTTGCGGGAGCTTCCAGTGCTGTGTTGGTCCCGATACGAGGCTGCACTATTTGAGACTGCATTCGTCTTGGCCTTTTTTGGGGCCTTGAGGGTTGGGGAACTGGTGGCGAGCTCTAAAATCTTGTTCACCAACACACCCCTGGGTGTTCAGGATGTTTCCTTCGGGCAAAAGGGGATGTCATTGTATATTCGGAGGTCAAAGACAGACCAACTGGGTAAAGGGGCGCGCCTGCAATTGGGGCCACTACCGGCTGGCCCGTGTCCCGTGCAGACCACTCGAGCCTTTTTAGCAATGCGTCCGGAAGGCGGTGGCCCCCTGCTTATCCATAGTGACGGGGCCCCATTGACCAGATATCAGTTTACGGGGGTTTTCAGGTTGGCTCTGGGGGCTTTGGGCTTACCAGGCATGGAATTTGGGCCTCACTCCTTCAGGATTGGGGCAGCCACCACGGCTGCAGACGTCGGCCTGCCGGAGGTACGCATACGGGCTATAGGCCGCTGGCGCTCTACGGCCTTTAGGGCATACATCAGGCCACAGCCGGAGTCCAGCCAGTGACCGGCTCTCTGACTCCTCAGTTCCAGGACAGAGGTACAGGACTGTTTGGATCTTTGGGCACAGCATCGTTCATCGGGCAGGTTTGTATGCATCCTCGTCAGGCTGGGGAAAAGACTTGGGCTTGGGAGATGCGGCACACATTACGTGGATGGCGCAGCGTGGCATGCGATGGAGGTCCCTGTTGCCCTGGTTGGGGCGCGTAGCGGCGAGGCGCCACCCTCCCGACGTTCTGCTGCTACAGCTGGGGGAAAATGATTTGACTGAGTGCCCCGGAGTGGCCCTCGAGCGCCAGGTACTGGCCGACCTGGCCTTAGTGCGTGAGATTCTGCCCGGCACTGTCATCTTCTGGTCGGATTGGTTGGAACGGAGGTCGTGGCGAGGCGCAGCTCATCCCAAGAAGGTGGACGTGGCAAGGCGGAAAGTGTCCGGCAGGCTGGGCCGGGTCGTCGAGTCGGGAGGCGGTATCTGGATTCGCCATCCAGACATATCTCACAAAATGGAGGCCATGTTCCGAGCGGATGGCGTACATTTATCGGCCTGGGGAATGGATGTCTGGTTGCACGGAATCAGGCATAACTTGCTTTCTTGGCTGCAGCTGTAAGGGCGTTGGCGGGAACAGGACTAATGGGGATGTCCTGTTCTTGTGGCGGTAACAGCATGGGGCCGGATCTGTTGGCGGAATTTGGCCTGCGAGCCAATTCCGGAGCTGGGGGACCCTTTAAGGGTCTTGGCGTGAGGGCTGAACGGAGCTGGCTAGCTCAAGGAATAACAGTGCTTGCCCTCACAGCCAGAGGGCAGGGGAGCTCACAAAGGGGCAAGCGTCCGTGTGAGTTCCGATAACCTGCCCTCCCGCCTTCTCTACCCATGCCGGCTGGCTGGGTAACGGTTAACTTGGCTGGCACATGGGCCAGCCGATAGGTTGGATCCGGTGGACCCATGCTGTGCCAATGCTCTACAGCTGTAACCAATAAAAGTTGTGGCCAAGTTTATCCACCTAATTTTCTAAAGAAACTGGTTGTGTGAGTTCATCCAAAGGGGGGGTGTATTAGGAGCCGACCTCGGGGTCCCAGGTAAGACATGGAACCGCAAGCAGAAGGGCCCGGGTGAGCCGGGCCCGCCATTTGCGGGGACGGGCAGGGACAGCGAGGTCGCTGGCCGGGAAGGGGCGGGGGGCCCGGTGCGTGACCGGAAAGGAAAAGACGCACCTCCCCCCCCTTTTCCCCAGCCAATAGAGGGCAGGGGGTGGTCAGGGAGGGGGAGGCATTATAAGCGGAAGGGAAGTGCTCCCCCTCCCCACTTGACCACGAGGAGAGCCCGGTTCCCCACCCATCCCTCCCCAGGTATTATGGTGCTGGGGGTTTTGGTGTTTGGAAGTTGAGGGAACGCAGAAGGGGTGTTTACAGGGTCTTTATAGGTATGGTATTCTTAGTGTTTATTTACAGTTTTGCATTGCACAATCTGTCACAACTGTCGGCGGTAACAGCATGGGGCCGGATCTGTTGGCGGAATTTGGCCTGCGAGCCAATTCCGGAGCTGGGGGACCCTTTAAGGGTCTTGGCGTGAGGGCTGAACGGAGCTGGCTAGCTCAAGGAATAACAGTGCTTGCCCTCACAGCCAGAGGGCAGGGGAGCTCACAAAGGGGCAAGCGTCCATGTGAGTTCCGATAACCTGCCCTCCCGCCTTCTCTACCCATGCCGGCTGGCTGGGTAACGGTTAACTCGGCTGGCACATGGGCCAGCCGATAGGTTGGATCCGGTGGACCCATGCTGTGCCAATGCTCTACAGCTGTAACCAATAAAAGTTGTGGCCAAGTTTATCCACCTAATTTTCTAAAGAAACTGGTTGTGTGAGTTCATCCAAAGGGGGGGTGTATTAGGAGCCGACCTCGGGGTCCCAGGTAAGACATGGAACCGCAACAAAGTGTTCTAGAGCATTCCTACCTAACCTTCAGGCACCTTACTAGATCCAGGTGACAAAATCTAGGACATTATTTTCTATGAAGAGCATCTGCCTCTTTGGCAGACTCCTAAAACAGTTGTATTGGCAGCTTTGGAGTAACCTCTGCATCTGTTGTGTAGTGCCTACCCTTGTCCTGGCCTGCTACATTATTTTACTGTGATTCAATTTGTTTCTGAATAATGTGTGTAATTTTATGTGATAAAACTCCCACACAAATTACCTATGAGATCTCTAAACCAATCTTGCTATGGTGATATGCTGGACTTATTAACAATCGACAATCTTCTTTCCTTCCCTGCCAGCAAAATATTTATTATAAGAAGGAAGGCTTACAGTTTACAGTTGCCACTTTGTTCTGGATTAACGCCAGTCTCTACAGTACTTGAAATGTTCTCTGGACAGCATGCTGTGATTCAAAACTAAGATTTTCCAAATGGTATGTGGATATCCTATCTCTCATTGAGCTTTAACATACGGTACAAACTTTAAATCCATATTTCTTACTCTACAGGATTTTAAATCCTTCATCAGTCATTTTCAAGTCAATGTAGCTTAATTTTGAGTTAAAAGATTCTGCATTGTACCAAGCAGATTAAGACCACTTTCAAACAGGCCAAACTGCAGCAGATTTTTTTTACCCTTTTTTGTGCCTTGGAGTCAGTAATAGGCTGGATGAGGGTGAACAAGCTGAAACTTAATCCTGACAAGATAGAGGTTCTTTGAGTTAGTAGAAAGGCACAGGCAGGGACTTTAGATCTCTCCTGTCTTGGATGGGGTTCTACTCCTCTCAAAAAGCCAGGTTCACAGCTTTGGAGTACTGCTTGACAGAGCAGTCACTTTAGAAAACTAGGTGGCTGCAGTGGTTCCAAGTGCTTTGCCCAGCTTTGGCTGGTGTGTCACCTGCACCCATTCCTGGTTCAGTCAGATCTAGCCACAGCGATCCATACCTTAGTTACATCTAAACTGTACATTGCATTGTACTCTACTTGGGGCTTCCATTGAAGAGTGTTCAGAGGCTGCAACTAGTGCAAAATGCTGCAGCGAGATAGGAGGTCGGGACCAGCTATCTGGAGCATATGAATCCAATACTATAGCAATTACAGTGGCTATCAAACCACTCCTGAGACCAATGCAAGGTGCTACATTTGTCCTTTAAAATCCTTTATGGCTTGAGAGTGAAGTAGGACTATCTTCTCACATAAGTTCCTGCCCAGGAATTAAGTTCACAGGGAGAGGCCCACCTGATTGTCCCACCAATCAAAGAAGCTCATCTGATGAGTGCAAAAGAGAAGGCCTTTTCAGTGACAACCCAACAATTACAGAACAACTTCCCCCGGGAGGTGCACCTGCCCCTTTCACTTTCAATCTTCAGGAGGCAGTTTAATGTAGGACAGCATTTCACTAATTTAGTTTTTAATTTATTGACAATCCTAATTGAGGTTAATTTTCAATCTCTGTGTAACGCTCTCAGGACAAATAATTTGTAGCTTTGAGGCTGGATGTCATCAATATGCCGATGATACCCAGCTCTATATATCCTTACCCAAATCCCCTGGTGATACGATAGAGGCCCGGAATTGCTGCCAGCTTGTGGTGGTCAATTGGCTAAGAGTGAAAAATTGAAACTGAACTGAACCCTGAAAAGACAGAGGTGATGCTGGCTGGGAAGGCAGAGATCTTGAAGGACACTGAGCTCCACTTTTGATGGAGTTCTGCTGACCCTCATTGACTCAAGAGTACAGGGGTTATCCTGGATCCAGCTTTATTACTGGAAATGCAAGTTAATCAAGTTGTACAAAAAGCTTTCTCCCAACTAAGCCTAGCCCAAAAGATGGCCTCTTACCATGATACAGCTGATCTGGCCACCTGGATGTATGCCACAGTAACATCGAGACTAGACTACTGCCCTCTACTTGAAATCAATTTGGAAGCTCCAGGTTGTGTAGAATGCCACAACTCAGCTATTCCTGGGAAACTAGATGGAGCACACATATTATTTCCATCCTGCAGGTGCTTCACTGGCAGCCCATCAGTTAATGGGCTCAATTTAAGGTATTAGCAATTACATACAAAACTCTTCATGGCCGAACCCTCATATCTGTGAGACTATGTCCCGGTCTTGGGGGCCTGGGACGAGGGCCACCCCCCCCTCCGTGGTCACGTCACCCACACCCCTACTTATGCTGGGGCGAGGAACCACACAGCAACCAGGCTAGCCGGAGGGAGAGAAGGTCGAGGGGGTGATGGCTGATGCCCTCATCGGGCGGGAAGGCGACCCAGGGATGAAAGCTGGATGAGCTCGGCCCCACTGCTGCATCCCATGGGAGGCTGCTGGAGGGGACAGTGGAGTGGGAACCATGCCCCTGAAGGCCCCCAAGGTTGGTGCTAGTGCCGGCAGCGCGGCCCCCAGTCAACAGGCATGCATCCTGTCTTATCAAGGGGGAGGGGCTGGAAGGGGGTGGGGACGGCGTGGATCCGGCGTGGTGCTGGGAGCAAAGGGAAGGGAATAAAAGGATGAGGTGGACAGAGGCCAGGGAGGAATGACGTGCCAGGATGAGCCAGCTGGGGAAGAGAGAGAGAAGCCAAGGGCTGACCAGCCAGAGGGACTCCACGGCACGGGGCAGAGGGGCAAGAGGGGTGATGTTAACCCTGCCTCCTGCCATTTCTGAGGCTTCCAAAACCCCGTTAACTTTAAGCCAGCCATCGCCTTCAGCACTGCACCCCCGCAGTAGGCTCGGGCTCCACGGCTACAGGTGGGAGACCGTCAGGGGAGCAGACCTGGCATGTCACAGTGGTGGAGGATGCGGGCATGCCAGACCCACTAGGTAGGCCCCTGCCCCACCTACCCGTCCCCCCAGGTTGGTTACCCCCAGGGGAGCGATTAGGACGGAGTTCGGCAGAGACTTCTTTAGACCCAGAGTCCTCCTCTGGGGAGTCCAAAGACTCCACCAGCAGTCAGGACTCCATGAAGGCCCACCCGATGTCCACTGTTGCGGCCACTCCCACCATGGACTTTGTGCAGTTTGGACAATGGTTGGCGGAACATCAGAGCCAACTGCTCCGGGACTTGGCCCAACAGTATCAGGCCACCCAGGCCACACTGGTGCATGAACTACAATGGGCTGTGCAAACCCGACCAGCCACCAGGGTGGCTGGGGGAGGAGGAGGCCTTCCACGAGGGCCATGGCCCTCCCTCACAAAGCTGGGCCCGGACGATGAGATCAAGAGCTATCTGGAGGGCCCGGACGATGAGATCAAGAGCTATCTTTCCACAAGCTATGCAAAACTGAACTATACAAGAGGACTTTTATACACAGGCAACTAAGTTGCACTGTACAAACAGCGCCACAAAGTTACTTGGGCAAATTATCAGGGACTGTGGTCTATACTACTGTGAGTAGTTTTCCAGAACTAGGATCCTGCTATGGAATTTTGTATTGCCTAATGTATCATTTTAGTACTTATGCTTTGCTTCAGTTCTCTTTTAGACTTCTGTTTGGTTCTACAACCCTAATCCTATTGCATTGTTTATTGAAAGTCCCACCTGTGGATTGTTTTTATTTACTCTGTGTAATCTCCCTTCTTTTTTTTTTAAAGAAAATTTATTGTCGGATATATAGCATGTTCCACATTTTGTTTACAATTCTTATCATATCCTTTTCAAATTTTTATCTCCCCCTCCCCTGGCTTCCCACGATTCTCCGCCCCCGTTAACATTTCCACCCAATATTTTCGTACATTCAACTTGTTCTTAATATTCAAAACTTAAATTTCAATATTTTGCTTTTAATTTTAACAATTAGGTAACTTTTCAAATACAGTCTCTCTTGTTACAACACTTCTGTTATTAGTAACTATCAAAACTAAGTAATCTATTTTTCACATCCCAGTGAAGCTCTAAATAGTCTTTAAAATCTTTCCAGTCTGTTAAAAATTCTTTGTCTTCTGCTCCATGAAGTTTTCTTGTTAATTTGTCCATTTCAGCCATAAAAATCATTTTTTAATCCATTCCCACTTATCAGGTATCTGCTCTTGTTTCCAGAACTGAGCGTAAGTCATTCTTGCAGTTGAAATGAGATACCATAACAAAGTTCTTTTTGTCATTTTGACTTCTTCTAACTTTAGTCCTAAAAGCAATATTTCTGGT
This sequence comes from Gekko gecko, assembly GCA_029375565.1. Classification (NCBI taxonomy): domain Eukaryota; kingdom Metazoa; phylum Chordata; class Lepidosauria; order Squamata; family Gekkonidae; genus Gekko; species Gekko gecko. The sequence goes on from JAPDNY010000005.1 coordinate 139,972,438, forward strand.
TCTTTTTTCAACGTACATTTCAAGATTTTCTGAATTTCACTATGAATCTCTGTCCAAAAAACATTTGCTTTTTCACAAGTCCACCACATATGGTAAAATGAGCCCTCTTTCTTTTTACATTTCCAACATTTGTTAGACATATTCTCATTCATATTAGCAATTTTTTTTGGTGTCATATACCATCTATACATCATTTTGTAGCAGTTTTCTTTAGCATTAACACATGTTGATATTTTAATCGACTTTTTCCACAAACATTCCCAAGATGACATTTCTATATCTCTATTTACATTTATAGCCCATTTCACCATTTGCTCTTTTACAATCTCATCCTCTGTATACCACTTTAACAAAATCTTATAAATTTTAGAAATCATTTTTTTACCTTTTTCACTCCAAATCTTTTCAATTTCATTATTTTCTTTTCTAAAACCATATCTCATTTTGTCAGTCTTAAATAAATCATAAATCTGTCTATAATTTAGCCAATCATATTCAAAACCCAAATCTTCTCTAGATCTCATCGCGAAACTTTTCCCCTCAGTTTTCAGAATGTCTCTGTAGGGTAACCAATCTTTTCCTTTGTGCCTTGAAAGTGGTTTTATTACTTCAGCTGGAACAATCCACATTGGTCTTGCTTCAAAAAAGAATCTCTTATATCTCATCCATGTCATAAATAGTGATCTCCTTATGAAGTGCTGCTTAAAAAGGTTATCTACTTTGGATTTCTCGTACCATAAATAAGCATGACAACCATATCTCCGATCATGCCATTCTAGTGCCAACAGTTGTCTATTTTCCAAGTTGATCCACTGCTCCAACCAAGCTAGACACACCGCATTATGATATAGTCTAAAATTAGGAAGCTGGAAGCCTCCTCTTTCTTTCGCATCACAAAGTATTTTCATTTTAATCCTTGGCTTCCTTCCCGCCCACACAAATTTAGAAATCTCCTTTTGCCATAAATTCAACACTTTGCAATCTTTCACAATTGGAATTGTTTGGAATAAAAATAGCAAACAGGGTAAAATATTCATTTTAACTACAGAAACTCTGCCCAATAAGGATAAATTCAAAGTATTCCATTTCTTGATATCTTGTTGAATTTTATTCCAGGCCTTTTCGTAATTGTTCTTAAACAAGTCTATATTCTTTGCTGTAACTTCAATTCCCAGATATTTAGTCTTTTTCACCACTTCACATTGGACTCTCTCTTGTAAATCCAATTGTTTTTCCTTTCTCACATTTTTACAGAGTATCTTTGTCTTGTTCTTATTAACATAAAATCCCACCAAGTCACCAAATTCTTTAATCCTTTCCATCAATAACGGTACATTTCTTAATGGGTCTTCAATTATAAACATTACGTCATCAGCAAAAGCTCTATATTTATATTCAAAGTTTCCAATTGTAAGCCCTTTTATATCTTTATCTTCCTTTACTTTACTCAGCATCACTTCCAAGATCCAAATAAATAACAAAGGAGATAACAGACACCCTTGTCTTGTACCTTTTTGTACTCTAAAATAATCCGTCAACTCCTTATTCACGTTCAATGACGCTTTTTGTTCACAATATACAGCCCTGATCATATTTGAAAAGGGCTGTCCAATGTCCATTTTGTCAAGGAATTGAAACATAAATTCCCAGTTTAAATTGTCAAAGACTTTTTCAGCATCCAAAAATAAAAAGACAACTTCCTTTTCAGGGTGTTTATCATAATACTCTATTGCATCAATCAAAATCCTTAAATTGTCTCGGCTTCCAGTTGGAGTTAAAATGGCGAATTGACACACTTTGCGATTTGTGCAGGGTGTACAGCAGTATCTGACGACAGTCTGGGCTCTACCTGGCCCAGCGCAGCACTCCCCAGACGGGGGGGTGGCAAGCAAGCAGCAAAGCCTGAGGGGGAGTTGAGATCGGTGTGGATAAGCTTTGAAGGAAGCTTGTTTACACTTTGATCTCCTTCCGCGGAGAGGGCAGTTGCTAATCAGCACTACAGATACCAGCTGGGCTGAGAATTCAGCATAAATTCGTCATCTACCGACCTCTTTAACATCAAGATTAACATCGATTACAGAAGAAGCACTGCGAAACCCCGAGATTACAAGTAAGGTAACAAAAGAACAATTGCTTACCGGTTTAAAGAAGAACGCGAAATCAAAACATACAGATAAGCGTAGAAACCTTTAATGAACTATTCCGCTTGATTTAAAAGTTAAAAGAAAGCTTTCCTCTAGAGAAAACGGCCGAAAACTGACTTTGTTTTGCATTCCTGTGGTCAGCTAAGTCTAAACTTTGCGTAGCAGAAACGAAACTGACTGTGACTCTATGATACAGGAAGTAGACTAGAGTGGATGTTTTTCGAAGTCGCTGTACCAGAAGTAGACGGTTGTTTTAGTGTGTGACACCACCACCACCGGAAGTTGGATTACAGTGACGAACAGACAAACAGGAAGTTCGGAAAGAGCCTACTTTAGCCAGAAAATCATAGAGAAATTGCGCCCGACATTTTGAGGAGGACTAAATTTTAAAAAGTTATTTTTAAGCCGAAAAAGTATTGGAAGAAGTTACAAAGGTGGCGATTTGGCTTGAAGATTGCTGATATAAAGATTGATTAGCCCGGAAGTCGTTTTCAAGACGGATTTGAGGTCAAGACCAAGAGCTGCCTCATCACCCAGCCCAAGAATGACTGCAAAGGAAAAAAAGAGTGGCAGGCTGCTATGGAAGTGATGGAAAAACGGATGACTGAAGTGGTGCAGAGTTTGGGAAAGCAAATAGAATCACAGCTGCAACAACAGCTGCAACAACAGCTGCAATTACAATTGGAGCAAATAGAACAAGTCCAAGTCCAAGTACAGAAAAAAATATGGAAGAATTAAAAGAACTGGTACTAACAGAAGTGGCAGGGATAAAAAAAGATACGGAAGACGTTAAAAAAGAGGTTAAAAGTCTGGTGACAAAATCAGAAGAAATGGAACAGAAAGTTAAAAGAACCTTGTCAGAAAACACAAGATTGGAGTCCATGATGGAATATAGGGCTACTCAGAATCATTTGAGATTGAGAGGAATAGAAGAGGAGGAAGACCAGGACTTACGGGCCCTAGTAATTAATACATTGACAACTTACATAGGGGAAGATGTTGGAGACTTGGATCCAGACTTTGACCTGATTTACAGAGTAAACTCAGCTTATGCCAAGAGAAAACAATTACCCAGAGATGTGATTGTTCAATTTGTGACTACAAAAATGAAGGAAGACGTTTTCAAGAAGCAATTTACACAACCGTTGGAAATTAATGGAAAAAAAATAATAATTCTGAGGGAAATTCCGAGATCGATCTTACAAGACAGAAAGAAATTCAAGAAATTAACAGACAGACTAAAAGAAATGAGTATCAGGTTTAGATGGGAGATTCCATATGGATTATCATTTGTTTACAATTCGGTGAGATTTACCCTCAAAACGGAAGGAGATATATACAGATTTAAAGAGAACAACTTTGATGACTTTAAAGACATTTAATTCAAAACAACTATGGATTACAAATTTTTATCTTGGAATGTAAATGGACTAAATTCACCAAACAAAAGATTAGTGAGTCATTGGCTAGAGAAACAAAAATGTAACATAATTTGTCTACAAGAAACACATATCAGAAAACAAGATAATAAATATTTGATTAATAAAAAATTGGGAGAAGAATTTCATTCCTCAGCAATCAATAAGAAAAAAGGAACAGTGATATACATTGCAAAAGAATTGGAACCTAAACAAATCTTCTCAGACAAAGAAGGAAGATATGTTGGCGTGGAAATAACTGGAACCTGAAGAAACTACAGCAAAAAGCATTTGAGGGTGCAAATAAACCAGGAAAATTTTTATCATGGCAATTGAAAAATAAAAAAGAAAGGAATTTTATAAATAAGATTAATGAAGATGGAAAGGATGTTATGAGCTTGAATGGCATAAAAAGAGTCTTCTTTAAATACTACGCCAAACTGTTTAAAAAGAAAGGAATTGATCAACAGAAAATTAAGAAATATTTGGAGACTATCGAAGTTCCAGAGCTGGGAAAACAAATTAAAGAGTTATTAAATGGTTTAGTAACGAAGGAAGAAGTCACAATGGCGATAGAAGATGCAAAGTTGGGAAAAGCTCCAGGTCCAGATGGCTTTACTGCAAAGTTCTACAAGAAATTTAAAGAGGAGCTAACCCCTATCTTAGTACTTCTGTCGAATGAGATAAGAAAGACTAAACGGATCCCAGATTCATGGAAAGAAGCAAATATTTCATTGATACCCAAAGAAGGTTTGGATTTAACTCATGTCAAGAATTATAGACCAATATCGCTATTAAATAATGATTATAAATTATTTGCAAAAATAATTTCGGAAAGACTGAAAAAACATCTGAAAGATACTATAGCGGAAGAACAAGCTGGTTTCTTACCAAACAGACAAATCAGAGACAATTTAAGAGTGGTGATTGATGCAATTGAATACGATGACAAACATCCAGAAAAAGAAGTTGGATTCCTCTTCCTTGATGCGGAAAAAGCTTTTGATAATTTAAACTGGGAATTTATGCTGCAAGTTATTGAAAAAATGGATATAGGACAGTCTTTTTTAAACATGATTGTGGCAATTTATTCAGAACAAAAAGCGACTTTGAATATAAATAAAGAAAGAACGGATTTCTTCCAAGTCCAAAAGGGAACACGTCAAGGCTGCCCGCTATCCCCGTTGCTGTTTATTTGGATATTGGAAATATTATTGACAGCGATAAGAAAAGATAATAGCATTGAAGGACTTACAATGAAAGGTTTTGCATATAAATACAGGGCATTTGCAGACGATGTAATGTTTATGATTCAGGATCCAATTGAGAAAATACCACAATTGATGGAAAAAATTGAAGAATTTGGTTCAGTTGCGGGATTCTATGTTAATAAAAGCAAAACCAAGGTGATGTGCAAAAATATGACGAAGCAAAGGCAAACAGAACTACAAGAGAAAATTCAATGTGAAGTAGTTACAAAGACTAAATATTTAGGAATTGAATTAACCATGAAAAATATTGATCTGTTTAAAAATAATTATGAAAAGGTGTGGTACAAGATTCAGCAAGACATGAAGAAATAGGACACGTTGAATTTATCACTATTGGGAAGAATCGCAACTGTAAAAATGAATGTCTTACCGCGTTTGATGTTCTTATTTCAAACTATTCCAATATTAAAACAAAGGAAAATATTGGATATGTGGCAGAAAGAATTATCCAAATTTGTATGGGCAGGAAGAAAGCCAAGGATTAAAATGAAAATCTTATGTGATGCAAAGGAAAGAGGAGGTCTACAATTACCAAATCTAAGACTGTATTATGATGCCGTCTGTTTAACATGGTTGGAACAGTGGATTAATCTTGAGGATAAGAAGTTATTGGCCTTAGAAAGACATGACAATAAGTTTGGATGGCACGCATACTTATGGTATGGAAAAGTAAAAATGGACAAATTCTTCAAACACCACTTTATAAGACAATCACTGTTCGAGACTTGGATGAGATATAGAAAATTCTTCTCAGAAGAAAGACCACTTTGGATAGTACCAGCAGAAGTGATTAATCCATATTCAAGAAATCAAGGGTTAGATTGGCTACCTTATAAAAGTCTTTTAAAATTAGAAGGGAAAAACTTTGTGTTAAAAGATAGATTTGATGTGGAATTTGAATATGATTGGTTGAAGTATAGACAGATTCATGACTTATTTAAGACCGATAAAAGAGAACATGGTTTTAGAGAAAATAATATGGAAATTGAAACTGTATGGCTTGAAAAGGGGAAAAAAATGATTTCTAAACTGTACAAGGTTTTATTGAAATGGTATACTGAGGATGAAATTGTAAAAGAGCAAATGATAAAATGGGCGGTAAATGTTAATAACGAGATATTAATGACATCTTGGGAATATTTGTGGAAAAGGTCAATGAAAATTTCAACTTGTGTAAATGTTAAAGAGAATTGCTATAAAATGATGTATAGATGGTATATGACGCCTAAAAAAATTGCTATTATAAATGAAAGTATGTCTAACAAATGTTGGAAATGTAAGAAACATGAAGGGTCTTTTTACCATATGTGGTGGACATGCGATAAAGCAGTATGTTATTGGACTAAGATCCACAATGAGATACAAAAAATTCTGAAATGTACTTTTAAGAAAGACCCACAGATGTTATTGCTAGGTCTTAAAATGGAAGAAATAAATGTAGCCAAGAGAACACTATTATGGTACTTGATTACAGCAGCTAGACTGACTTTTGCTCAATGTTGGAAACAAGATAAAGTACCTGAAACATGGGAATGGATTAAAAAGACGTTGTTTATGGCAGAAATGGACAAATTAACAAGAAAGTTAAACAACGAAGAAGATGAAACTTTTTTTGAAGACTGGAAAGACTTTCAAGAATATCTGTTGAAAAATTGGGATATTAAACGTGGTTTGATTTGTTTTGATAGTTATTAAGAAGAAAATGAAAGAGAGTTAGTTTTTTGAATTGTTACCGTTAGTAAGAGAATATAAGTTTAGAAGTAATTGTAATAGAATAAGAGAGACATTAATGGGGTTGGAGCAGTGCGGGAAGCCTTGTTTGGGGGGGAGAGGGAGTAAGAAAAATGGATATGTAGTGATTTGTTTAAATTGTATGAACATGTGATATATCCAATAAAAAACTGTATTTAAAAAAAAAAATCCTTAAATTGTCTCTAATTTGTCTATTTGGTAGAAAGCCGGCTTGTTCTTCTCTAATAGTGTTCTTTAAATAAGCTTTTAATCTTTCTGAAATAACTTTGGCAAGCAATTTGTAGTCGTTATTAAGTAGTGAAATTGGTCTATAATTTTTCACATCTGACAAATCTTGTCCTTCCTTAGGAATAAGAGATATGTTGGCTTCTTTCCAAGATTCTGGTATTAATTTAGTTCACTGAATTTCATTAATTAGAAGTTCCAAAATCGGGGTTAGCTCCTTTAGTTTTTTATAAAATTTCACTGTGAATCCATCTGGTCCAGGAGCTTTCCCTAATTTGGCATCTTCTATTGCGTTATATATCTCTTCTTTCTGTATTGGACCATTCAGCATATCTTTGGTATCACTATCCATCTCAGGTAAAGTGACCTTGTCCAAATACTTTTAAATCTTCTTTGGATCAATCTTCTTTTTTTGAAATAATTTTGCGTAATACTTGAAGAAGGCTCTCTTAATTCCATTTATATCAACAATTTCCTTGCCCTCCTCAATTATCTTAGTTATTGTCCTTCTCTCCCTTCTATTCTTCAATTGCCAAGCTAAATATTTCCCTGGTTTGTTTGCACCTTCAAAGGATTTTTGTTGCAATTTCTTTAAATTCCAGTAGAGTTCTCTGTTTAATGCTACTTTTAATTGTTCTTGCAAAATTTGTATTTCTTTGAGAAGTTTCTTTTTACCTGGTCTCCTTTTCAGCTCATTCTCTTTTTGTTGTATTTTATCCTGTAAGTCTTGCTGCTGTTTCAAATTGTTTTTCTTATCCACTGCATTCATTGAGATCAAAACTCCTCTCATCACTGATTTGTAAGCATCCCACACTGTCTGTATATTAACCTCTTGATTCAAATTCATTTGGAAGAAAATTTGCATTTCTTTCCGCAAGGTCTCCACTAATCTCGTGTTATCCAATAAATCCTCATTAATTCTCCAATGATATTGCTTTGCCTTTTCTTTTAATGTCCAAATTAACGTGTTGTGATCTGAGTTGGTCTTTGGCAATATTTCCACCTTCTGAGTTTTTAATGCAATTTCGCTCGACATCCAAATCATATCTATTCTTGAGAAGGATTTGTGTCTATTCAAATAGAAAGTAAAATATTTAATTTTTGGATTCCATTTTCTCCATACATCTTCCAACTTTTCTTGCTCAATAATTCTAAAAAAAAGTTTGGGGTAACTTTCCAATCTTCTCAACGCCTTTCTGTGATTGTCTATCCAATTTGTTGTTAACAGTACCATTAAAATCACCAGCAACAATTATCTGTTCGTAATGCACTTGGTCCAATTCGCTCAGCAAATCCTTAAAGAAATTCTCTTTGGCTCCATTAGGAGCATACAGATTCACAACCAATGTCTTTTTTGTAACATACTGATCTCAACTGCCACATATCTTCCTTCTTTATCTGTAAAAACTTGTTTAGGTTCCAACTTTTTATTTACATAGGTCAACACTCCTTTGTTTTTTTTCTCTGCCAAAGAATAGAATTCTTCTCCCAATTTTTTATTAATCAAATATTTATTGTCCCGATTTTTTATGTGCGTTTCCTGCAAGCAGATGATGTTAAAATTTTGCTTTTGTAACCAATGATTCACTACTTTTCTTTTGCTAGGTGAATTAAGTCCATTTACATTCCATGATAATAATTTGTAATCCATCATTGAGGCTTTTTAAATATCTCTGAAGTCTTCGGTATTTTCGGCTTTAAACCTATACATATCCCCCGTGTTTTAATCACATGTCTTTTTGAGTTGTACGTGAAGGACAGTCCTTGTGGTATTTTCCATCTGAATCTGATATTCAATTGTTTCAACTTCTCCACCAACTTCTTGTATTTCTTTCTGTCCTGCAAAATGGATCTTGGGAGTTCTTTCATTATTATTATCTTTTTGCCATCAATTTCCAAAGGCTGGGCAAACTGCTTCTTAAATATGTCCTCTTTCATTTTCCTTGTCACAAATTGAACAATGACATCTCTCGATAAATTTTTCCTTTGAGCATAAGCAGAATTCACTCTATATGTAAGATCAAAATTGTAATCCAACTCCCCTTGTCTTCTCCCGTGTATTCAGTCAAAGTTCCGATCACTTCAGTACGTATATCTTCTCCCATTTTTTCTTCAATGCCTCTCAATCTCAGCTGGTTTGACATTGCTTTATATTCCACAACTGCCTCAAGATTCCGGTTACTCTGTCCATTCACCTCAATTTTTTTCCCCAAATCTTGTGCCTTTTGCTCCATTTCTGTTGATTTAGTTGCCAAAGTTTTAACTTGACTACTTGTATTTTCCACTTCTTTTTTAAATTCTGCCACTTCTGCAAGTACTAACTCTCTCAAGGCCGCCACATTTTTCTCCTGAACTTCTTTTAAGTGTTCCAGCTGTTTTTCTATCTTCTCATCAAATTGCTTTTCCAATTGCTTGATCATACTATGAATTGCTTCTAGCATACGCTTCTCCATTTGATCTATTGCTGCCTGCCATTCTTTCTTATCTTTGCCAGCCATACCTGGGCTCGCAGCTGATGCCGCTCTTTGCCGGTGTTTGGGATCCATTTTGGGAATTTATCGATACAGTTCAATCAGCTTGGCAATTCTCTTCCAATTCCCCTTTGTTTCGCTGTTTCTAACAGCCTATTTTCTCTTAAAAACACTTTTTTAAAATTTAGTCCTCCACAAAATGGTGGGCACAATTTCTCTATGATTTTCTTGGCTAGAGTAGCTTCGTTTTAAACTTCCTCTTTCCGGTCCCCCATTTAAAATGTCCTACTGGATACACTTCCGGTCCGCTTCAATTTCAGTCCTACCGGATACACTTCCGGTCTGCTTCAATTTCAGTCCTCCAGCACAATCTCTATCCAAGTTCTGTTTTCAGCTGGACAGCTGTTACACCTCTGTCTCACGATCTTCCTCGTAACTTTCGCTCATTCACTTATCTCAGCCTCTGACTGCAGGAATGTTAAACAAAGTTAATTTAGTCCGTTTTTAGCGCTTTAACCAGCTCTTCAAATTTTATCGATGGATCGATTCTACAGTTTAAAGTCTTATGCACTTAACTGCCTTGCTCGAAACTCGCTAGATCTTCTCCCCGGTAAGCAAATCATTACAGTTATCTTAGATGTTTATCTTGGGACTTCGCATCGTTCCTTTTTACTTCCAATGTTAGATCGTTTCTCAAGAGATTGGGAAATGGCGAATTTAAGCTGATTTGTCAGCTCGGCTAGCTTCTTTAGTGCTGATTTGCAAAAGCCCTCTCCTGAGAGGAGATGAAGGCATAAACAAGCCCCTCCAGGACTTGTGGATGCCGATCTCAACTCTCACTTGGACCTCGATGCTTGCTTGGCGACCCCCTGCCTGGGGGTTGCTGCATTGGGCAGTAAAACTGCCCAAACTGTCAGAAGAAGCTGCCGTCCACTCCGCACGATCGCAGGAGTGCGTCAGTTCGCCATTTTACTCCGACTGGAAGCCCTCTGTGTAATCTGCCTTGAGTCCAAATGAGAAAAGCAGACTATAAGTAAGGGAAATAAACAAATAAATAGACAATGTTTTGTTCTTTCAGGGTTTTTAAAAATAATAATTTTATTTACATTGTGTTTTAGAGGCTATTAGTTCATAAGGTTGCCATAAGTCGGAAACAACTTGATGGTGCTTAACACACTTACACAAAGCCCTGAGTTCCACGCGGTAGAAAGTTGGCTAATAAATGTAATAAAAATAAAATATAAAATCCATTTTCCTTCTGTGTGTTCACTGTTCCCCTCTCCCATGATTCTCCAAACCACCTCTGATGTGATGTTTTTATTTGGTGAAATATATCTGTTGGTTGACTACTCAGGCTGTTTCCTTACATGGCATTGCATCTGTAACCCTGAGCTCTCTTTGCAGCCCTCTTAGCAACAAATCAGCTGCATGAAAGTGCTGCTTTGCCTTTGCAGGCTAAACTGGGACTTTTGCAGTGCATTTCTTTTAAGAGCTGACTCCCCCTCTCCTGCCTCCTTCTTTTACACTGTCTAAAATCTTTGTTCCCACCTCAGCCACAGAGAAAATTAGTGGTAAGGCAGCAGCAGTGTGAAAGTTCCTTCAGCCTGCCCTTTATTGCTTTCATAGGTTAGCTCCTAGTTCTAGCTTGTACAAATATCTGCCACTATTAGGAGCTGGGAACTGTTTTAGTTAAGATTGGTTGGAAGTGGCTAGTAATGGCACTCTTCCTTCTCCACCTTTCTCTTTCTTGAAAGAGCTCCTTCTGTGATGTTTCCTTCAACAAATAAGTTTGTTGCAGTATCTTTAGCATAGGCTACCTAAGCACTGGTGTTCTCCTTGCCACCAGAGGTTATGATGCCTTCTGCACAACAGAATACAGAATCAGATTCTTTATCTTGGCCAATTCCATATCTTTGCCTTGGCCTCTTCCTATGCAGCCAAATGGGTGTTGAGGATTGTGTTGGAGAACTGTTCCTCCTGCTGGGAATGATTCAGTGTTCAACAAACTTACCTTGTTTTCAATGCTTGGTCATTGTTGAGCCATGTACCTCTCATGATTGTCTTGATAATTTGCTCACAATCCCAAATGGCCAACATTTAGAGTATTTTTGTGTTTGCACAGTGCTGGCATACAGCTGGAGGCTGAATAGGCTACTGCTGTTGATGGATGTTCATAATTTGTGTGGATTACTTATGCTGTCAGGTCTCTATGGAGAGGTTGTGCGTCATCTAAAATCAATTTATATTGGAGCTATTTTTATGTCCATATAGTTGACTACATCTATCGGTCAGTGACATTTGTCATGTTACCACATGCTCAGAACTCACAGGACTCAACAGGTGTCAGTGTGAGAATCTGTATTGAACATGCTTGATGCTGATAGCCTTTTATGAGCTTTGATTGGTTACCCAGGTGTAGCCTTTCCTGGGCAGATGATCTGGCCACTCTGGTGTATGTCCTGTTACATCTAGATTAGATTATTACTTTTGTGTACCCAGGGAAGACCGCACATGTGGTCGGGACCACATGCGGTCAAGCGAAGGGCCCGAGCTTTGCTTCTAAAGACAATAGCCCAAATGGATCCTAGTGTGCACCTATCATAAGGCTAGGATCCTAGATGGGACCTATGGGATTAGGGTGCACTGTAAATAATCACGAGTGTGGGTGTGTGTTTGGGTGTGGTGAAATACAGGGATATAAGCCGGCCTATGATCCAGCTAAAGCATCTCAAGATCTGACTGTACTTTGTTAGGAGATGTACTTTGAAAATGCTTTTATTTGTTATTTTCTGACCTGCACACACACCTGAATGGTGCTAGCAAGTGTCTTAGGTTTGGGAGAACTGTGTGCTCTGTTTGATGTGACCACCTGCACTAGAAAGCTGCCTGTCTGTTTGCACCTTTCATGTTAATGAAGTCACAGACACACACACATATGCATACATCTACCCAACATGCACTGGGAACAAGAAAACATCTCCATTATGGTCTGCTAGAAGGATGTTATAAACGACAACCTGTCCACCATTGAGGAATCTGAATTCCACATGTAACCCACAAGACGCTTGGCATTTGCATGTGTTAAGACTGTTTCCTGTTTGTCACTTAGACCAAGCCAGAGTCATCTGCATTCTTAAGGTTTCCATGACAACCCATCTTTGCACCTTGGACCAAAAGGTTCCCCTTAGTAAAGGTGTAGACTTTCAATATTGCCCCACCTTAGTAGGAGGGTACCCCACATCCTATAGTCAATGGTATAGGGATGGGACGGACTGAGAGACCCCAAAGCCAGCCCCAATACTAGCTAATAAAAACAAGGTTCAACCTTTGTTCAGGGGTTCCCCTCAGCATCTTCCCCAGCAAGCTAACTAGTCATCATATAGGTAACCTTATTGTGCTCTCTTGGACTGCAGCCAAGAGGCCCACACGTGTTGGCAGGTTCCAACTGTGTGTAGTAACAGTAACTTTAGTTAGAAATATTTCTTATATTCTTCAGTGTGGAAGGTCGAGCTACAGGATCAGATAAGTATCACGTGTATTCCTTTCCTAAATACCTTTAGTTTAAACCCCCATTATTGTGTTTCCATTTCTACTGTATCTAAAGGAACTTGTATGTATGTGTGAGTGCATCAATATTGTTTGTCTGTGTACTAAAAAGATATTATTCAGTAAAGAGAATATTTGATTTTACTAAAGAAACTTTGTCAAGTGTTCTCTTTGGGGAAACGGGTTCTCTGGACGAAGTTGCTTCCTCTGTATACATAGACCAGAACTCATAATAAGTTAGTCCAGACACTGCATACATAAGCATTCGGCTAACAACTTAATAAAGGATAAGCTGTAATCACTCGTCAACGCATCAGCCTCAGTACTTTATATTGGCAACGAGGATGGGATTCGAACCCACACGAAGCTTGGGCCCTTAGCTTGACCGAGTGCGGACACGACCATGTGTGCAGTCTTCCCTGGGTACACATCAATTACAACACATTCTACACAGGGTTGCCTTTAAAAAGCATTTGGAAAGTGAAGTTGGTACAGAACGCTGCAGCCAGAATTTTTTTAAAAAAATATTTATTAGATTTTACAAATACATAACACAAAGTCTTCATAATTTACATAATTGTGAGTCTAGCATTCTATATCTTGATTTAACCATTTATAAACTCTCGACCATCTTTTAATAAACATTTCATCATTTTTGCCTTGTAATAAGAGGCTAAATTTATCCATGTCTGCTAAATTGAACAATCTATAAATTATTTCTTCCCTAGTGGGAGTTTTCTGTGATTTCCAATATTTTGCCAATAATATTCTGGCAGATGTTAATATCAGTATCACTACATATCTGTCCTGAGGTTTAACATCTTCGGAGATCAGGTTAAGTAAATAACATTTTTGTGATAATTGTAAATTTACATTACACTCTCTAAAATTATCTTCTGTACTTTCTGCCAATAAGTTTGAATTTTAGCACACCGCCACCACATATGGTAAAACATACCTACATTAGCTTGACACTTCCAACATATATTCGAGCTATTTGTATAACATCTTGCTATTTTCTCTGGGGGCCAGTACCATCTATGAAACATCTTAAGAACATTTTCTTTATAGGGTATCACCCTCATAATTTTGGTTGTTTTCCAAATTTTTGTCCATGCCTCAATATCTAAATTTTTGCCTATATCCCTCATCCAGACAATCATGGTAGGTTTAACTGCTTCATCTAACATATATTCCTCTAATAGGAATTTATACAACTTCTGAACCATTTTATCATTTGAGGAAAGCCAGATCTTATCCAACTCATTCTTATTGCTTTCAAAACACATCTTTACTGCATTGGGATTTAAGTTGTGCAGTTTGCCACCATGATAATTGTATATTATGGTACCTTCAAAGCTTCTCTTCTCTTTTTAATTTGTTGTTTTTCTCTAAGAGAACTTGATATCTTTCTCTTCTACTTTCTGTAACTAAAGACAGTTTTACAAAGGCTTCCATTGGTGATACCCATTTCGAGATTTACCTATAGTATCTCTCTTTTATACTGTTCCTTTATTAATGCTCCCCTTATTATATGTTGATAAAAGTTAGAATGGATTTTATCTTTCCCATACCAAATGTAGGCATGCCAGCCCATACATAAATCATGACCGTCCAAATTCAAAGTTCTTATTTTTTCTAACTCTATCCAATCTTTAATCCAACAAAGTGATGCTGCTTGATAGTATAATTTCCAATTCAGAAGGACACATCCTCCTCTTTCTTTTTTTGCCTGTAACAATTTCAGCTTTATTCTAGCTTTTTTCGGATGCCAAATAAATTGTCTGGTAATTTTATCTAATTCAGAATTAAAATTTGAATATTTTGTGCCAAGAACAAAAACCTTGGAAGTATGTTCATTTTAACTGTGACTATTCGTCCCAGGACTATTTGTTCCCATTTATCTAGATCTTTTTTAATTTCCACCAATAATTTATTACAATTGTCTTCTATTAGGTTGCTATTCTTTTTTTTCCAATTTATTTATATAATATTTTCATAACAATACATTAAACTACATTCTGTACATTATTCTAACCTTTTTACAGATCGACACCAGATATTTCCGATTGTCCGAAATGAAAACAAACACAATCATTAACCTCTCCTGTTTAACCATAATTTCAATTTACCCCAAAATTTTTCATAATTATCATCACTTTTACCTTGTACAATAAATGAGATTTTTTCTAGTTCCACCGCTTCAATTAATCTACCTTGTAATACCTCTTCTGTTGGTATTTTTGGTTCTTTCCATACCTTTGCGTATTCAATTCTTGCTATTGTTAAGATATGTGTTATTAAATATATCTCATATTTATTCCAAGTTTTTGGCAACATACCTAATAAAAAACATTCCGGTTTGTAAATCAACTCCTTGGAGACAATGTCCATAATCATTCTTCTAACCCTCTTCCAATATTGTTTAGCCTTCCTACATAACCACCAAATATGAAAATAATCACCCGTGACCAATTTACATTTCCAACATTTTTTTCAATACTACCATCTATCTTGTTGAGCACCTCTGGGGTTAAATGCCACATATAAAACATTTTAATAGTGTTTTCTTTATATTTACTTTCCTTTAAAATTTTTATATTACTGGACCAAAAGTTTTGGGAAAAGTATTAGGTTGCTATTCTTAGCCAAAATAATACCTAGATATCTTATTTTTTTTACTACTTCCATCAATGATATTTCTTGAATTTCGTGAATCACGCTTGGAAGACAGTTTTTAGTTAACAATTAAGTCTTCTTAAAATTGATTTTGAGATAAGCAACTGCACCATATTCTTGGATTAGGTCTAATATTCGTGAGATAATGTCCTTTGGGTTTTCCATTATAAATACCAAGTCATCTGCGAATGCTAACAATTTAAATACTTCTCCTTTTATTTTAAGACCTTGCACCTGTTTATTCTCTCTCACCACATCATTTAAGGTTTCCAATGCAAATATAAATAGTAATGGTGAGAGAGGACATCCCTGTCTCATGCCTTTCTGAATCTCTATCTTATGAGTCACGTCTCCATTTGTAATAATCTGAGCATGCTTGTAAATTGCTCTAACCATAATTAGGAAGTTTATTCCGTAATTCCAAATTTCCATTTTTTGCATAAGAAATTTCCATGATATCAAATGCTTTTTCAGCATCTAGGAACATTAGCGCCAGTTGTTTTTCTGGATTCATCTCATAATATTCTATAACATTTCTAATAGTCCATATATTATCTCTCATATATCTTTTTGGCAGAAAGCCTATCTGGTCTTGATGGATAGTTTGGATTAGAACCCTTTTCAGCCTTGCTGCTACAATACTTGCAAATATTTTATAATTGATATTTGTCTATAATTTTGATTTGACTTCTATCTATAGTTGGCTTAGGTAGTGTAATAATTGCCTGATTCCACGAATCTGGGAGTTCTCCTGTTTTGCTAACATCTTGTAAGACCTCTTTCAATGGAAGAGTTATCTGCTCTTCAAATATTTGATAGATTTTGGCCGGTAGTACATCAGGACCAGGGTTTTTTTCTTCTTCTTTTGTTTCTTAATTCCTTCTATAATTTCACAAATTGTAATTGGGTCATTTAATATTTGTTTCTGGGTTTCATTAATTTTTTATTTTGTTTTTTTTTAAGATATTCTTTAGTTAGAATCACATTTTCCTTCTTTTGTTGATATAAATTTTTGTAGACGTTTTCAACAATATTTTTCAAATCTGAAAGTTGATATTTCTCTTCGTCTTTTTCATTTTTTAAGACTGTGATTACTTTTTTATCTTTCTTTTCTAATTCGATAAGCTAGCCAACGTGATGGTTTATTCGCATTTTCAAAGTGATATAGCTTGGCGTATTCAATTTTTTTTCCCTATCTCTTGTGATAGGATTGTTCATTTTATGTTGTAATAATTTTAATTTAACTTTTGTTTCTTCAGTATTTGAATTAAGCTTGATTTTGTCTTCTTCCATTTTTATTTGTCTGCTTAGTTGTTCATATTTCTTCTTCTTTTGTTTCTTTTCCCATGCATCTTGACTCAAAAAACATCCTTTAATATATCCTTTAAAGGTACCCCATATTATATGCATTGGTACATCCAGTTGTATGTTTATTTTAAAGAACACCGCAATTTCTAGCTTGGTTTTCCTTATAAAGTTTGGATCTCTTAGGAGACTCATATTCATTTTCCATCTCGTTTTCTTTTGTATGTCTTTAAATGTCAGCAGTAATGGATTATGATCTGCAAATGTTTTGGGTAGGATCTCAGCATCTAATAAGTGTGCTAACATTGTTAAAGAATCCCATGCCATGTCTATTCTTGACCAGGAATTATGTCTTGTCGAGTAAAATATAAAGTCTTTTTTATTAATATTCCTGGTTCTCCGTGCGTCTATCAAACTATATTTTTCAGCTAGCTGCAAGAAAGTTTTACTCAAAACTGCTCTTGATTTCTTAGAGTACTTTGTACTTTTACTATCCATTTTCTTATCAAATACTGCATTATAGTCCCCTATAATACATATATTTCCATAGACTTTTTTCTTTAACACTTTTTCATTTCTTCCAAGAAGTTTTCTTTTTTTTTTTTTTTGAAACAAAATTTTATTGGGATACATTCAACATTTCCAATCACGTTACCAATACAATTTCAAAAAAGAAGATCCCCGTCCCAACCCCCCACCCCCCTAATAGGCTTCCAACACTGCTAATAACAAACAGAAAGATTATAAGGTAATCAAGCTTAGACTTAAATACATCGACAAACCAGGTAACACATTTCAATTATATATAACCTCTACAATTTCAGCATATTATATATAACAGTACATACAGTTCAAAATTCATTTCACTTCTCGTTCAATATCCATACGTATCCAAGTTATATATTTTCCCCTTCATTCTATATTCAGTTTCTAGATACAATTTCAATCCTTCCCAGTCTTTTAAGTACTGTTCTGCCATTTGTCCATTTAATTTCTTTGTCATTTTGTCCATTTCCGCTAAAAACAACAGTTTTCTCAACCAGTCATGTATATCTGGCACCTTCTCCATTTTCCAATGCTGAGCAAAGGCCATTCTTGCCGACGTAATCATGTACCATAACAGTGTCCTTTTTTCTTGTGGAATTTTTTCCATTGTCAAACCGAGGAGAAGAAGTTCTGGCTTTCTCTCAATTGGGATTTTCAATATTTTCTGCATCACACAATGTATATTAGACCAGTATGCTTTCACTTTATCACATGACCACCACATTTGGTAAAAAGAACCCTCTAATTTTTTACATTTCCAATATTTATTACTCAAGTTCTTATCCATACTAATATTGGCAATCTTTTTTGGTGTCATGTACCATCTATACATCATAACAGTTTTCTTTTACATTGATACAGGTAGACATTTTAAAAGATCTTTTCCACAAAAATTCCCATGATTCCATAGAAATTTCTTTGTTCATATTTATGGCCCACTTTATCATTTGTTCTTTAACAGTTTCATCCAAAGTATATACAGTCAACAAAGTTTTATACATCTTTGATATCATTTTCCGCTCTTTTTTCAACCATATATTCTCAAAATCATCATTCATAGCTCTAAAACCAAACTCTTTACAATATTTTTTATAGATGTCCCTTATTTGACAATATTGTAGCCAACCATACTCAAATTCTAATTCATTATTTGGTTTTAAAACATATTTTTTCCCTTCTTTTTGCAACAATTCCTGATATTTCAACCAGTCATTACCTTTATGCTCTGAAAACCGATGTATAACTGCAGCTGGAACAATCCACAGAGGCCTCTCATCCGAAATTGTATGCTTATACCTGGTCCATGCATCAAACAATGTCCTCCTTACATAATGATGCTTAAACATAGAATCGACTTTGTTTTTCCCATACCAAAGATAGGCATGCCAGCCAAATCTGCAATCGTGTCCCTCAAGAGCTAAAAGTTTTCTGTTTTCCAAATTTACCCATTCAGATAACCAAGACATACATACTGCTTCATGATACAAACGCAAATTCGGGACTTGGAAGCCACCTCTGTCTTTAATATCATACATTATCTTCATTTTAATTCTTGGCTTCTTTCCTGCCCAGATAAACTTAAAGATTTCTCTTTGCCATTTTACCAACACTTTCCCATCTTTCACAATTGGTATTGTCTGAAACAAAAACATTAACCTGGGCAGTACATTCATTTTAATAACGGCAATTTTTCCAAGAAGAGATAATCTTAGTTTTTCCCATTTTTCTAAATCACTCTTTATCGAACCCCACAGTTTTTCATAATTATTCTTAAACAAATCTATGTTTTTCATTGTAATTTCAACTCCCAAATACTTAACTCTTTTAACCACTTCACATTCTGTCACATTTTGTAACATTTGTTGCTTTGTACCAGTCATATTTTTACACAGTATCTTAGATTTATTTTTGTTGACATAAAACCCTGCAAGATCACCAAACTCTCTTACTTTTTCAAATACCTTAGGCATATTATTAACAGGATCTTCAACAATAAACATGATATCATCCGCAAATGCTCTTAATTTAAATGAAAAACTTCCAATATTCAAACCTTTTATGTTATCATCATCTCTAACCGCTTGTAGCAAAATCACCAAAATCCAGATAAATAACAATGGTGACAGGGGACAACCTTGTCTAGTACCTTTTCTTACCCGGAACACATCTGTTGGTTCTGCATTGACAATCACCAAAGCTTTTTGTTCTTTATATATCGATTTAATCATTCTTATAAATTCTACGCCCATCAAAGATTTCTCAAGCACTTTAAACATAAATTCCCAATTCAAGTTATCAAAAGCCTTCTCTGCATCCAAAAATAAAAAAGCAACTTCTTTTTCAGGGTGTTTATCATAATACTCAATTGCGTCCAAAACAACCCTCATATTGTCTTTAATTTGTCTATTTGGTAAAAAACCAGCTTGATCCTCAACAATAGTGTCTTTCAAAAACTTTTTAAGGCGCTCTGCCAATATTTTTGCAAATATTTTATAATCGTTGTTCAATAATGAAATGGGCCGGTAGTTTTTAACATTTGTTAAATCTTGCATTTCTTTAGGAATTAAGGTGATTGCAGCTTCATTCCAGGAGTCTGGAATCTTTCCTGTCTTTCTAATTTCGTTTAAAAGAATCTCCAACACCGGGACCAAATCTTCATGAAATTTTTTATAAAATTTAGCTGAAAAGCCATCCGGGCCTGGAACTTTAGAGATTTTTGCCTCAGCTATTGCTTTACTAATTTCATCTTTAGTTATTGCAGCATTTAAAAATGTTTTCATTTCAAGGTTTGGTTGTATCAAGTTAGCTTTGGATAAGTAATCCAACATTTTTTGAGGATCCGCTTGCCTCGCTTGAAAGAGAGTCGCGTAGTATTTAAAAAATTCCCTCTTGATTCCTCCTGGGTCTAAAATCTCTTTGTTTCCATCTTTCAAACAAGTGATTGTTTTATTCTCTCTTCTTTTCTTCAATTGCCATGCTAAATATTTGCCAGGTTTGTTTGCACCTTCAAAGGATTTCTGTTGCAATTTTTTCAAGTTCCAAAATACTTCTTTGTTCAACCTTGCCTCATATTGCTCCTTTAAAATCCTCAATTCTCTCAAAATCTTCTTTTTGCCAGGCC
This sequence comes from Gekko gecko, assembly GCA_029375565.1. Lineage (NCBI taxonomy): Eukaryota > Metazoa > Chordata > Lepidosauria > Squamata > Gekkonidae > Gekko > Gekko gecko. Next base: position 139,992,916 of record JAPDNY010000005.1, read on the forward strand.
TTTTCTTGAGTTCTGTTTCTTTTTTCCGAATATTTTCCATAATTTCTTTGTCTATCTTCATTTGTTGTTTCCTTTCATTATTATTGATTGCAATCAGATGTCCTCTCATCACAGCCTTGTAGGCTTCCCATACCGTTTGCGTCTGTACACTTTTATTTAAGTTCAATTGAAAGTATGTTTGGGTTTCTGTCCTTATTTTATCCACAATATTTTGCTTGTCCAGCAAATCTTCATTAAGTCGCCATCGAAATTTTTTTCTCTTAACATACGTTGACCATTTTATCGGACTGTGGTCAGAAAGAATCCTAGGCAATATCTCAATTTTGCGTGTTTGCAAGATTAAATTCTCTGTCATCCACATCATATCTATCCTTGAAAAAGATTCGTGTCTTGATGAATAAAAAGAGTACTCTCTATCTCTGGGATTTTTAACTCTCCAAACATCTGCCAAGTGTTCATGTTTAGTCAATTGAAAAAAGACTTTAGGAAGTTTGCCCATGGCCTCAATTCCTTTTTTTGATTTTCTATCAACAACATTGTCAACAGTACCATTAAAATCGCCCATTAAAATCGTTTGCTCATAGGTCAACTGTCGTAGTTGTTCCCACAAATCCTGAAAAAGTTTTCCTTTGCCCCATTGGGAGCATAGAGATTAACAATTAATGTCTTTTTATTCTGCAACACAACTTCTACCGCCAAAAATTTCCCTTCATTGTCTTTAAAAATTTCTTTTGGTTCCAACTCCTTTTTAATATATGTAACAACTCCTTTTTTCTTTTGGGAGGAGAGTGAATAAAATTCCTCTCCTAATCTTTTTTGAATCAAAAATTTGGCATCTGATTTTCTAATATGTGTTTCTTGCAAGCAAACAATATCACATTTCTGTTTTTCCAACCAAAGTCTGACATTTTTCCTTTTTTGGGGTGAATTCAGTACATTAACATTCCATGAAATTATTTGACTCTCCATGTTGGTTTTATAATTATTTATCAGAGTCTTTAAAATTATCATTGATGAATCTGGTCATTTGGTCAACTGACTTGATGGTGACTCTCTTCTGCTTGAACGAAAAACTGACGCCTTTAGGAATTTCCCATCTATATCTTATGCCCTCTGTTTTCAGCTTGTCAATCAGGTCTTTAAAAAGTCGTCTGTCCTGAAGCATCGCTCTGGGTAGTTCCTTTAGGACCATAATTTTCTTGTTGTCAATTGTGAAGTCATCCTGAAATTGTTGCTTAAACAAATCCTCCTTCAGCTTCTTAGATATAAACTGGACAATTATATCTCTAGGTAATTTTTTCCTTTGCGCAATCGCAGAATTGACTCTGTATACCACATCAATCTGTGCCGCCACTCTCTCCTCTTCCATTTTCAAAAAGTCTGCAACAGCATCTACCATAACTGAATGGATGTCCTCATTCTTGTCTTCAGGGATCCCCCTGAATCTCATGTGGTTAATCATTGCATTATATTGGACCATCACATTCACTTTATCTGTTTCTATAGTGACCTCAGCTATATTAGATGCTACTCCCTTCACCCTTACATCCATCTCATCTGCTCTTTTGGTCAGCGTCTGTATCTCTTTTGTAATTCCAGACATTTCTTTTTTCAACTCTGTTACTTCTGTTATTACAGTCTTTTCCAACTTCAGAATCACATCCATCACTCGTTTCTCCATAGCTTCCATCATGCCCTGTAGCTTTTTTCCCTCTTTCCCAGCCCTTTTCGGGGAGGACCAGGTATTTGCCCTCTGTCGTTGCCGCAGGTCGTAAGCCATTGTTCAAAGTTTTCCCTCCAACCCACTCTAAATCAAAGTCCTTCTTGTGCCCACCTAAATCGCACTAGTTTCACTTTTTTATATTGAGTCTTTCGTTTAAAATCAAAGAAAATTTTTCTGACCTTCCCAAAATGGCGGGCGCAATTTCTCTATGGTAAATGGTTCTTCCAGGTACTCACTTCCTGTCCGGCAGTCTTGATGGTCCCCCTTGTTCCTGATTTCCTCCCTTCTTCCGGCCTCCTTGGTCTTCTCTAGGATGATTACTTGTCTGTTCTGAAGTCACTTCCTGTTTTGCCGATTTCTGCTGCAGCAGCTACAGTACTTTTCCACTGTAATTCTCGCGAAGTTACTGTTAGTTTCTATTTTAAAGTCAATAATCTAACCACAGGAATGATCAACAATCCGGCTTTTTGGCCTTTTTTAGCTGTTTAACTGCACTTTTTCCGCTCCAATGTTAGTACGACAGATACAGCACGATCATGCGCTTCATCGGATGTTGTTTATTTTCGGCCGAAACGCGTCTCCGGTGAGCAATTTTAAAAAGTTACCTTCAAAGTCTGTGTCTTGTTATAGCAGTGTTTCCTTGATATCAGTTTCCGTAGAATGTCTTGGAGGTCTGGGTCATGCGTTCTTATGTTGAGAATCCAACTCGGTGGGGTCTTGTAGAGATTTTCCAAAGTGCCTTCTCTGGGGGAGGGGATCAAGGCTGGTCGCGACGCTCTTTAAAGCCCCGCTATCAGCCGATCTCAACTCCTCTCTCGGGCCAGGCTCGCTGCCAGTCACCCCCTGCCTGGGGGGATCTGCGGTGGGCTATGTGAAGCCCACCCTGTCGTCAAGACCCTCCGTATGCTCTGGGAGCTCTAAGAGCAAGCCAGAACACGTTAGGACGCCATGAATCCCAGACCGGAAGCCACTTCCAAGAAGTTTTCTTGATTTTTATTTGGTGCATATATATTTATAATTAGCGATTCTACTCCTTGTCTTGTTATTGTTATAGCCACTATTCTTCTGTCCTTTGATGTATATATTAATTCTGGATGTAAATGTTCTTTCGCATAATTACCACCCCTCATTTTTTTTGTCCACTGCTATAAAAGGTATACCTAGTTTTTTATTGACTAAATACTTTGTCATCTTTTTTGATATGGGTTTCTTGTAAACAAACTAAATCAGCCTGTAGTTTTACAATTTGGTGAAAAGTTTTTCTTTTTTGAGGGCTATTCAGCCCATTTACATTAATAGAGAGAAGCTGAAATTTTTTAATAAACTCCATTTTTATTTTTACTATCTTTAGACCTACTTCTATACTGGAACGTAGTCAGCATCTGGGAGGGGATGTATGGTCTTTTCTTGACTTTTTTCCAATTTGCTTTTTTCTGTTTCTCTGCTCAAGAAGTTGCAGCCAGGATGTTGACTGGAGTGGGTCATGGGGACCATATCACGCCACTCTTGGCTCATGTACATTGGCTACCAATCTATTTCCAGGTACAGTTCTCCCATCAGGAAGCTGACAACACTACAGGCATCTCTTCTCCATAGTCTCAGAAGTTTTTCACAGCTTGAGATCCAAAAGAAAAGGCAAAGAATGTATGAGTAAAAACTCTGTGATTAACCACCAGAATCTAAGATCTCCCTGTATTATGGTGGGGTCAACAGTATGGTATAATGGCAAGAGTTTTGGATTAGGCCAGGGGTCATTTAGGCTCAAATACCTACTCATTAGGAAACACTTAGGCCAATAATTCTTTTGCAGCCTAGTTTACCTCACAAAGCTGTTGTATTATGATAAAATGGTGAAGGGAGACAGGTATGTCACTCTGAGCCAGTTTGGTGTAGTGGTTAAGAGTGCAGACTCTGGGGGTTTCCGGCGGCACTTGGAGAAAATGGCTGCTTGAACCCTGCACTCCTCCACTCCCTCCTATATATTTCCCTAGATGAGCAGTCCTACAGTCTCAGAAGACATAAAATACATGGAGAAAAAAGATGAAAAGAACCTGCATCCAAACCTTAAAAAACCACGGACAGAAAACATCCCAGTGAGACACCAACAGCAATAAAAAGTATCGGACTCCCAGGCCTCAGAAACAGGTAAAATGGCAACTGAAGGTCTTGGCACCGAAAATGTGGCAATCCTGATAACGCAAGCTGATTTAGTGCTAGAACTAAACACAGCCCTACAAACCTTAGAAACCACTTTTTAAGATAAGATCTCATCTCTGATTAGGCCACTGCATGAGCAGCTGGACATTATACAGAAAAATCTAACAAAAATGAGAAATGTGGCTGAGGGGGCATTGCAAAATACCAAAGAAAATTGGGCCAAAATACAACAAATACATGAGACAGAAGACTTACTTGCCAAACAAACCCTGCTCCTAGATATGTCTCAAAGGCAGAATAATCTCAAATTACGTGGTCTGGGAGAGAAAGTGGCAGATAAAGCAGACTTAATAGTGTACTTGTCGGAGTGGTTGCTGCAGCAAGTTGGAGCTGAATGAGACATTTCTATGGCTCTTACCAAAGCATTCAGGCTTGGCTCCCCAGCTATACTTAAAACCAAACCTTCCAGAGATACGCTTATCACAGTTATGGACTTTTGTTACAAAAATAAAATATTACAAGTGGCAAGGAAAAAAGGAGGGTTTACGTACAAAAATACAACAATCAAAGTCTACCCTGATCTTCCTAAGGAACCATTACAAAAGAGACAAGAACTTAAAACCATCACAAGTTTCCTGATAGAAGCTGGAATTAAATACATATGGGCAATGCCTCTAGTGCTACAATTTTCATACAAAGGGAAATCATACCGAATTTTCAACTCTGAAGATGGCCACAAGCTTTTTAGAAAAATAGAACTCGACATTCTGATGGACTTTAACAAAGGAACACAAAAATGAAGACGTTCATCTTCCCCTTCACCCCCACCAGACCTGAGGAGAACGACAAGAGCAGCAGTGTCAGGAACAGCTTCATGAGACTGTTGATTTTCCCACTCTTTTGTTTATAAAGAAGCTAGTTGAAGCAGTTTTACGTTAGTTCATTTGCACTGTTTGAAAGTAGTATGTTTTAAGGTCTGATCTCATACTTGATGCTTGTATAGGTTGCACGATTTGTTATTTTAAATTGTTAAGGCCCCAGTAGGGGAACCGTCCATACCAGAACTGTAGTTTATCTAGATCATATAAAACAAGTAAATAGTGTGCTTGCTAACAGCTAGTTGGCAAGGTTGAGCTGATAAGTTGAGTTTCTATATCCACACATTACTATATTTTCTACTGATGTTATTAAGATGTTTTGTCTCGGCACAGAGAGAAAAGGCAGGGTGTGTGCCTTAGATGAAAGACAACACTTTGCAAAAGGTAATTTAGTCTAAGGTTTATCAATTGTTTTCTGAAGGGTTTGTATGTTTAAAATGCTGGGGGGGGAGTGGATTGCTATGGGGTTCAACTTGGGCTCTTTTATATATACAGCTCTTTAGATATATAGCTGGGACAACCCTTTTTTTAGGTGAAGACCCAGCCTTCCACACACATTTCTGTAGTGTGAAAGCTCTTAGAGCTATTAAATAAATTTGAAATTGATATTTCATTTCATTGATTGCTAACATCTCATTGATTGGGATTGAAATTAATTAATTATTTGTAATTCATTTATTGGGGTTGAAACCGGTTAATTATCTGTAATTAAATGAGTGAGGTCAAGTTTAATTAATTGTTTGTACCTCACAGATTATTTATTCACTGCTTTGATTAATTGTAATACACTGATTGTTTCACATTCTGAATCAAATTAATCATAGGATCATTTTAAAGCTATTTAATTCACAGTAAGGTAATTTGCTGTACAGAGTGCTAATAATATTATCTTAGCAACAAGTGATAAAGTAGAGAAACACAAACCAAAGAGTTTTTATATAAGGACAACTAAATTTTATAGGTCTTATCATCTTTTTATTTTGGAACAAGCTTCTTAACTGGAAGCACTATAGACCTAGTGCAATATAGAGTAATACAGCTCTATTGGTGATTAAATGTAGATTTATAGTGCCATCTAGTGGTAACAAGTTAAAGGGGACTGGTGAGATCTTAAACACACAGTAAATCTGACAGCCAGATATAGGAACATTACAGAGGAAATACAAACAATACTTTTTTCATAGAGAAGGGTAGATCAACTTGTGATACACATAGGTGCACAAACAAAAGATAACTTGAGTCTTAAATTTGCAAACATAGCGAGGATTTTCAGACTGAGACACACTTCTGAAAACTAAGACTTCTTGTCAGACCTGTACTTTGATACACTCTGTGTTCAGAGTCTTTATACTACTATTCTCAAAGTGACATAATGGCAGTTAGTACTAAAATTATCTCATTGAATGTTCGAGGCTTACACAATGCTATAAAAAGAAAATGCATTCTTTCCACCATTCTAAAACAAAACCCAGGCATTGTTCTGTTGCAGGAGACACACCTCAGAAAGACAGACACCACTGTATTCAAATCAGTTAAATTTCAATCTCAATATCTTGCCTCAGAAAATTCCAAGTCTAGAGGAGTGGCAATTCTTATTGCTCAACATACCCACTTCACATTTACTTCTAAGACACAGGACTTGGACAGCAGATACATCTTTATTAAAGTAAAAGTTGTTCAGTCACCTTAGCCTCTATATATGCTCCAAATAAGGGTCAAATAGGCTTTATCAGAGAGACTCTGGACAAACTAACATAATTTGCTGAAGGAGACATAATTATAGGTGGGGATCTCAACATTATCATTGACAATACCCTTGATAGATCACAACATAATCCCACTGGTAGAACAACTAGGCGGAGGTACACTAATCTAGCTTCAATATTGACAGATCATAATCTGCTAGATGTCTGGTGTATAATACATCCATCCACTTGAGACTACACATATTTCTTGGCAGTACATAATGTGCACACTAGGATCAATTTCATTTTAATTTCACCAAATCTGTTGGATAGGGTATTAGACACATCCATTGTCCCATCCCAGTGGTCAGACCATGCGTGGACCGAATGTATGATTTTGCAGGAAGATCAAACAAAATCACAGAGACAGTGGGCTTTAAAAACATTTTTATTGGAAAATCCAGAATTCAGGAAGGGAATAGAACAAGACATTAAGTTATACTTCCAAGGAAATGACACAAATGAGGTTTCCCCAATCACTTCTTGGGATCCTCTGAAGCCCGTATTGCGGGGTAGGCTCATTTCTAAGGGTTCTTTCCTAAAAAGACAAAGACAACAGGCAGAAACAGACCTTCTGGAAAAAATTAAATCTTTAGAGCAAAAACACAAAGAAACTGGCTCTAAGCAGGTTCTAAAACAACTGACATTAGAAAGAAAAGCCCTCAGCATGCTGGAAATATATAAAATTAAAAAAAAAAACCACTTAATTTTTACAAAGCAAAAGTATTGGGTAACGTCACCTAGGTCACTAAACCTTTTAGCACACAAGGTTAAAGAAATTAAAATGTCCAAGCAAATTAAGGCCTTAAAAAATACAAAGGGAGACGAAGTCATGAAAAACAAAGATATATTAGAAGTTTTGGAAGAATATGGGTTACAATCCACCCCATCTTGTTTTACTGCTTGTGCTATAATGTTTGGATGTTGTTTTATATGTTTTTTTGGTTTTATATTGTTGAATCTGTTTTAAAGTTGGCATGCGTGCCTTGCTGTTAGCCACCCTGAGCCTCCGGGGAGGGCAGGATATAAATCCAAATAAATGAAAAATAAATAAAATAAATAAAATATTATAAAGGGCTATATAAATCAACACCTGTGAGTACTGACTTACTCTGCAAGACCATGATTGGGTTCCCTATACATACCAAATTAGAAGATACCCATAATCTGGTCATGGAAGAACCTGTAACAGAGAAAGAAATTTTAGACACCATAAAATTACTGAAAAACAAAAAAGCTCCAGGACCGGATGGCTTCCCATCCGAGTTTTATAAAGTATTTGCGACACAGCTCTCTGAACCACTAATGAAAACATTCAACCACGTTTTAGACACAGGTACTATCCTCACATCTTGGAATCAGGTGACCACAGTAGTCATACCTAAGAAGGGAGGTGATTTGACAAGTCCTAAGTCATACAGACCTATTTCATTACTGAACCAAGACATGAAAATATTCACATCAATTTTAGCCAAGAGAATGAACACCTTTATTTCACAATATATACATATCAATCACATAGGCTTTATACCCCATAGAGACCTTGCGGACAACACCTTGAAAACGTTAAATCTCCTAAAGCACAGCATTAAATTTAAAAAAATCCATGGCCCGTCTTTCTTTAGGCACAAAGAAGGCCTTTGATACGGTGGAGTTCTCATATCTCTTTAAGGTACTCAAAAACATGGGTTTTGGCCCCAAATTAATACAAGCTATAGAAGGTCTGTATGCAAATCCAACCACCATTATTAAGTCCAATGGGTCACTATCAGCCAGGATAAACTTTAAAAGGGGCATGAGACAAGGGTGCCCATTGTCACCATTATTGTTTGCCATGGTGATTGAACCATTAGCACACGCCATTAGGATAAACCATCAAATTGAAGGTATCAAAATCAGGAATACGGAATACAAAATTTCAGTGTTTGCAGCCAATATGTTGATTTATGTTACTAATCCGCTACAGTCATTACCTACGTAACTGTGCACGTTAACATCATTTGGAGAGATATCAGGGTTGTGCATCAATCATTCCAAATCACAAATACTCCCAATTCGGGGGTTTCAGTTTCATCAACGTGAATGGCGGTCACTCTCTCGGGACTCTCCCGGAGGTGATCAGCCCACACACAGTTGGGGGGGACTCCGCACAAGCGGAGACCCTAGTAAGCCTTAGATAAAGGCTCCGGACCAGGGGGCGCACCGGGGAGTAGCCTCTTTACAGACCTGATGGTCAGAAAATTGAGGCTTTCCCCATGCCCCAGAGGCCCCACTGTGATGTGCCCTGATGGGACTTAGCAATGCCACTGACTTCCAGGAGTGAAGAAGCGAATTAATAAATGAAAAGGAAACAATTGGCAGCAAACTGTGAGTTGACGATTAAAACTCGGAAAAGGATTTAAGTGCTCCCACCCCCCATTGAACAAGTGCAAGGGAGGAGGGCGGAGATCCCCCCCTCCATGAGAATGGGACTGTTTTAAAAGAGGGAAGGCGGGGGGGAGTGAAAATTTAGCAAAGCAAAGTTACCTTTTGGGGAATTGCTTACAGCGAAGAGGAAAGATCCTTTCCTTAGCTGCGCGGCACGAACTTTAAAAAGTAAACAATAAAATAAAGATTTTGGGGCAAAAGAAGTTCCCAGATAAGCCGAAGAAGCAGGGAGGAACTTCCGGCTCCACCTCCCATCCCTTGGAGCCAGCTGTCACTCAACAAGAAAGCGAGCTGTTGCGCCCTCTGCTGGATCAAATGCAGAAAATCAACCAAACATTGTCCAGCATGGAAAGTGTTCTCAGCAATCAGCAGAAACAATTGACAGATACGGCTAAGAAGATGGAGGAGATCGCACAGAAATGTCTGGTTTCAACAGAAGACACACAAAAAATCAAGAAGAAGGTCATTAAAATGGAAAAACATCAGGAAGCACAAGACAAAAAAATATTGATGTTACAGATGGAAAAATCAAACCTAACTCTCCGATTTCAAGGCATAAAGGAAGAAGAAAAAGAGGATCTCAGAAGTATTTTGGCGACGGCTTTGACACCACTGACTGGCAATTAAGCGGGAAGATTAAGCGAAGAGATGGATATGGCCTATAGAGTTTACTCCAACTTTACAAAGCAAAACAATTTGCCAGCGGAAGTGTTGGTTAAGTTTACTAAACAAAGTACTAGAGATCAAATCTTAAGAGCGATGTCATCAATGCCCTTGAAGATCGGAGAGCAGAATATAAGGATTTTAAAAGATGTGCCATTTGAAATTCATATGAAACGGAAGGCTTATAAAGGATTGACCATATTCTTGCAAAACCACCAAACTAATTATAGATGATTGAATCCAGAAAGACTTGTCTTTAAGTTTAAAGATAAGCAGGAGAATATTGACTCCATCTTTAAAGCTCAAGACTTTTTGAAGAGACACACCAGTTCAGAGGAAGAAGCAGAACTTGACAAATGGATGATTTTAAGCAGTGAGGACGACAGTGGCTTGGAAGGGGGAGACAAAGAACCAGAAGATGGAGGAGCAGTTAAAGGCCCATCTTATAATCTGAGAGACTTAAAAAGGAGACAACCCAAAATATGAAGATATGTTCGTAATGCGTATTAACGGACTTTACTAATAATAACCCAAAAGGACTTTACTAAAACAACTAACATGTTTATTATTTACAGCATAATGAAGGGCGATCGGTCAAACACAGAAGAAACCAAGAACTTACTTATACTAACAAAAGATTAATATACTAAATTTATCTTCACTCACCACTATTCTTATCCATCTATATACCCTTATTTATTTATTTCTTTATCTTTCGATTTGTATACCGCTCACCCTCGGAGGGCTCTGAGTGGTTCACATATTTCATTAACACACAAATCCTAACTTAGGGCCCCATACCAGGGGGGTGACAAGCCTACCAGGCACCCTTATTGCAGCGAGTTGTTGTTGTTATTTCCTGTTGCCTTGCGGGCGACGTCCTCCTGGCACTGGTCTTGATTTCTTCTGACCTTTTTGTGGCTGTTGCGACATCTTTCGAACTCGGGTCAAACGCACGCTTTGCGCATGCTCGTTGACAGCCTCTGTCCATCCGGCTCCGGCCTGTCATGTCGCCCTGCCTCCGCGCCTGTCGACCCAGCCTCCTTTCACTCACCCAGCCTCGCCAGCCGCCGCCATACTTTTCCGCCATTGTCACTTGCCGTTCGCTTCTGCTCATGCCGCCGCTCATGCTGCTGCCGCCACGCCACAAGGGCGGGTGCCCCCCCGCTCTAAGAGCAGGTACCCGTTTCGTCTAATTGCCCTTTAATGGGCTTTCGAGCCGCTGGGTGAGCGGGAGCTAGGACCTAGGGCCGGGAGCTCACTCCAGCCGCAGTGGGGCTTGAACAGCCGAAGCTTCACTTACTGCCTGCGCCACCGCTCCCACCTCCCTTTTCTTATATTAAAAGCAATAAAATTCTCTCCTTTTTAGGAGATTTAATAAAACAACAACAACAAATACTCCTAATTCATATTCCTGAAATGGTTCAATCCCTTCTCAAACAGCAGTTTCAATTTAGCTGGGTCTCCAATCGCTTAACCTATTTGGGAATAAAAATCCCATTGGACTTGTCCAAACTAATACATCATAATCACAACATAATACACAAGGGAATTCACAATACTATCTCCAAATGGGGAAAACTAAACCTAACCTGGCTTGGCAAATTTAATTTGATAAAATCATTTCTTTTACCAAAATTCTTATTTCTGTTTAGAACCATCCCCATTGCTATCCCAATGTCAAAAATGGCAAGATTCTTTACTGAAATTTTTGTGGGGGGAACACAAAGCTAGGATCGGATTCCACATTCTGAGAAAACCTCAATCCCAAGAGGGATTCAGATTTCCTGACTTAACAACATATTATAAAGCAACCCTCCTGGCAAATATCATTAAAACATAACGCTCAACATCTCAACCTGACTGGGTCAAACTATGCTCTGATCTTATCCATCCACACTCGATAGGCCACATGCTTTGGGATAAGAAAGTTAATCCTACAGCTAATAAATCACTTAATGAGTTCCTGACGCCTATGTTCAACTTCTGGACAACAATTAGAAAATTTTACTTACTTGAGGTGTCGAGGTACTCCACTTTTACACATCAAACATGGTTTACAGAGATGTGTGATCCTACCCTTCTCAAATTGTGGAAAGAAGCAGGGTTTTCATGCTTTTGTGACGTGTCTAAAAAGGGTCTATTTCAGAAAAACAAAATTGAGAAAGCTTTAGGAAAAACAATACCATGGTTTCTATATCTAAAACTGCAACACACTACAAGTCAAATCAAACTTACATCCATACTGTCTCAACCACACACAGAATTAGAAATGATATTGAAAGTATACGACTTACATACTACAGGCTTAATCTCAGCCACATACCAGCTCTTACTAAAAGACAGAAATCCAAAACTGATGTTGTATCACTTATCATGGCAAAAAGACTGCACAGCCATCCTGGATGATGAGGTTTGGTCCATGATTTGGAACCCACATAGGAGATTACCCCGTTCAATACCATTGAAGCTGCAGCAGTTCAAAATATTAATGAGGTGGTATCTCTCCCCTCAAAGAATCTCTCATATGAGTTTGAGGCACTCACCATTATGCTGGAAGGAATGCCAGCAGCTGGGCACCTTTGCACACTGCTGGTGGCAGTGTGAGAAGATCCAGAGCTTTTGGAAAGAGATACAGAGGCTGGTTAAACACATTATTAATATAGACATGCCACTTTGCCCAGGAGGGCTATTTCTAGACTACTGGCCACCAAATATAGAAAATCATGTACACAAAAATACCTTGGATGTGACGATCTACACTGCCAGGACCTCCATCGCTACATGTTGGAAGGACACAAAACCGCCCGGACCACTGATTTGGTACAAGAAGTAATGGGATCAATTCTTGATGGAGTGTGTCACCTGCAGACTGAACAATGCCACTCTTCGGCTGATCTCCACTAAATTCATGGAAACGTGGAATCCCATTCTGGACTTTCTCACTAAAGAAGAATTTGTTCCCACATCTTGGTCTCAGTATCATGAATGACTGTAAATATTGAGTTTCTCTATAGGTTTCATCTACACATTAGGATATAACAAAGATTAGCCTGGCCAGTCACAAGTTTTGGTTAGGATGTCTCTCTAAGATGCACGGAACTCTGAATCACCAGATTATTACATACTCACAAGACTGAGGTTTGGTTACTCTGATCTTTATTGCACATAGTTTGCAGATGTTGAATCTTTGTACATGTTTTACACCTTTACATGATGGGTTAGCATACTGTTTATGTTAGATGTTCTGTATTTAATGTCAAATTATATGGTTACTTGATTATACTTTGTGAAAAATTCAATAAACTATTTAAAAAAAGAGTGCAGACTCTAATCTGGGAGAACCGGGTTTGATTCCCCACTTCTCCACATGCAGCTGTTAGTGTGACCTTGGGTCAGTCATAAGTTCTCTCAAAGCTGTTCTCTCAAAAGTAGTCCTCAAAAGAGCTCTCTCAGACCCACCTACTCCACAGGGTGTCTGTTGTTAGGAGGGGAAAGGAAAGGGATTGTAAGCCTCTCTGAGACTCCTTGGGATAGTGAAGGGTAGGGTATGAATCCAGTCTTTTCTTCTCTTCTCCTTCCTTGAAGAAGGAGAATGCTAAAAAGGCAATACATTAATCAGATGGAACATGTGAGAAGTGTACAAAACTATGTAAACCTATAATGGAAAGAGGTATCTGCTTGTCAGAAATAGTAATGGCTTCCAAGTGGTGCTCCGCTTTTAAATGTTCCAGCTCTGCATAGAATAAAGTCAGGTTCAAGGCTGGATATACTTTACAGGTTATCCTTTACTGTGTCCTAAGATAAATTTGTTACACAATGAAAAATTGTGGTGCATTTTAAAAATAAAACAGAAAAATTTACTCATGAGATTGTATATACAGATGGAATCACATGCTGGGTCCCCCCCATATTATGGTTTGCACTGGTTTCCATAGAAATCATATTTGAGCCCCTGGATTAAGTCATGAAAAAGTAGATCCTACATTAGTAATATAATGGACAACTATAGAGGATTCCAGGGAAACAGAAACTTCCATTTCAAAGAATTCTCTAAAATTGTCCCTGTCCTATTTTTCTCCTCCAGCTTCCACCAGTGAAACAATGTATGTTCTGAAAGTTCTGAATTCAACACTTCCATAGAACTTCATTGTGTTTGTAATTTGGTCAAAGTACTTTCCAGACACTTTGGATTATTTTACAGAGACTATGATAAGAAAATGAATGAGCTTATACAGTTGGCATAATATGCAGAAAGGAAATGGTACATTTAGCTGGTTATCAAGTGATAAATTTCATACTTTATGTTTCAGCTATGATTGATGTATGCCAGGCAATCATATGCTTGACCCATTTTAGTAACTTCTGCCTGAATGTAGATTATTCCTGTCAGAAGCTATAAAAGTTTTGAATGCCAATTCCAGAGAACTGATTTCCATAACTTTCTTCATTGTGTAGAGTCACTGCTGCTAAGATTTTTCAGGATTGCTTCAGTCTGCAATATGACACCACTTACAGCTGAGTATCCCTATTGATTTCAGAAGAAAAAGGCCAAAATCACCAAGTAAGATTGTGTCACTGGATCACTCTCAACTGAATAATCAATTGTGAGGCACAGGTGGGCTTGACAATCTCTGAATGTACATACTTATACCCCAAGCAATGTCTAAACAGTAACATCATTGAAACATGGAGAATAATAGGATACTATGAAACTAGGCCATGAAAAGCATCTGCAATGCTTTTGCACTGGAGCAAGGCCTAATGGGTTGAATATAGCCAACTTTTATTTCTCAATTTCACCCAATATCTCTTCTTATTACAGGCCCTATCCCACATGGCTTTTGTCCATGAAGACCCCATGGTCCCCAGCACATACTTTTTGAGTGTTCAAAGGGGGCCTTTGTCTCCTTTTTTTTTTTTACTAGTTAATAACTTTGTGTCATCCAACTGCATATCTTGGACAGAAAAGAAAAGGTATAATTTGTGTACATTTATCCAGAAGACATAATTGTTATCTGTTTATGACTGTTTTTCATTGTATAGCAAACCTATGAAAAGAACTAGCATGGTGTAGTGGTTAGAGGGCCAGAATAGAATCTCTTGAGACCAGGTTCAAATCTCCATTCTACTATGGTTGGCACTAGGCCAGCCTCTCTCTCTCTCCCTCCCTGTCTCCCTCTCCCTCTTTCAACCTAACCTACCTCACAGGTTGGTTGTTGTAAGGATAAAACAGAGGAAGGGGCAAATTGCTTTGAGTCCCCATTAGAAAGAAATTCGAGGTATAAAGAGCTAAAAAACATAAAAATAAAGAAGAGCTATCCAATCTTTACATGGAAATTATAGAGGAATTTTGCAATATAATCTGATTGTTCACATGAGACTGCCTTATAGTGAATCAGACCCTTGGTCTATCATGATCAATATTGTCTACATTGACTAGAAGTAGATCCCCATAGTCCCTGGGACATGTCTATCACTTCACCTATTACACACTCATTTTTTACTGGGGAAGCCCAGGATTGAACCTGGGACCTTCTGCATGCAAGCAGATGCTCTAGCACTGAACCCTACTCCATTCAGGGATGCTCTAAATTCAGCATGACTTAGCAGGTATAGTTTCATGATTATGAAGCACACATCCTCTAGCATGGCTGAGAATTGACATCAAAATCTCATCTAGAGATGCAACATAGCATCTTGCTGTCAGGCACTGAGGTGGGTGGTGGATCAGGCAAGATGGAAAGTCTGAAGTCAAGCCCGGGGTAAGATAGCCAGAGGATTAGAAGCAGGGAACAAGTTTATAGTACATGACAGAAATGTGGTTAAGGTCAAAACAGACATCAGGAATACTCAAGGCTGTCCAGGACAGAAGCAAGGCTCAAGATGAAATGGGGGTGGTGAAAAGTGCTGTCAAGTCACAGCCAACTTATGGTGACCCTGTAGGGTATTCGAAATGAGACTAAACAGAGATGGTTTGCCATTGCCTGCCTCTGTGTAGTCACCCTGGAGTTCCTTAGTAGTCTCAAATACTAACCAGGGCCAACCCTGATTAGCTTCCTTGTCCTAACCTGGGCCATTCAGAAATAAAAACTAGAATCAACAGCTCTAGCACAATCTTCACATTGCAGATCGGTTGCCCATACTAAAGGACCAGCCTGGAGGAAGCTGCTCCTCTAGACTAGATGTTATTGGATCCTTTGGTCAGCTGCACCCAGCAGCTCAAATTGGGCCTCTCCAGGTGGGGTGCACTTCCTTCTCTGGCCATCTTCAGGAGGGTGTCATAGTGCAGAGAAGATTGGACTGACAGTTCTCCCTGAAAGCTACCAGGTCTGGTATTGGGCTGTTGGCTTCAGGTTCTGGGTGCAAGCCCTCATAGTATCTGATATTCTTCACTCTTTGTCTTTCCTTTTTCTTTCTCTGAGATGGCTAAGACAGAAAGGTTGAAGTTGAATCCAGAAAATACAAAGGTGATGCTGGTCAGGAAGGCTAGTGTTTTAGAGGGACTGGATCCATTTGTCTTGGATGGAGTAGAGTTAAACCAGGTTTAACCAGCTATACAAGCTGCCAGTTTATTTAAGAGCACAATTTAAAGTGCTTCTTATGTTGTTTAAAGCCAGTAGTGATCTAGGACCCAAATATTGAAAGGACTGTCTCCTCCTTATGTCCTCGCGTTCCATTTATTCTTTTCAAGCTGCAGCGTGCTGGCTATTCCCCTTCTTCAGGTAGCCTGCCTGGCATCAGCCACAACCCGTCCCTTTTCCATTTTAGCTCCTAATCTGTGGAATGGGCTCCCTTAGTAGGATAGCACCTTAATTAGAAAATGGCTCTGCAAGACCATTTTATTTGCCAGTAATCTTAATGAGGTATAAAGTCCAAGTGTCTTTTGTAGGAAGGGAATATCTGGGGTTGTATTCTATTGGTTTTAAGCTGTGATGTTTTAAGTGATGTGTAAACCACCATGACCACAAGGAGAGATGGGATATAAATACCTTAATGAAGAAATAAATGCAGTTTCTCACAGGTAGATCTGACAGAAGCAGCATAAAATTGTTTTCTAAAACAGATTTGTCATAGATGAGACGACGTTGCCTATCTACGTCCTGGAGTATATTAGTTAGATTAGATGAGAGAGCATTACAGATAAAGAAAACAGATTGCTGATATCCCAGGAATCTTCAGGGCAATGCAATCAGGAATGAATTCTTTTCCTTCCCATATATTCATTTTCAGAAAACATTTTTTTAAAAATTGCAGAAAGTGGATTCTACTACTTCCTTTTCTGTGGGAGAGCCTCATTGCTGTTTTGCCTTTAGGGTGGCCTAAGACATGGTTATCATAAATGCTCTACGCGATATTGAAACTGTCATACCAATATGCCTGATGAAAGATAAACTGAAGATTTTATACAAGTGCTTATTGGCATGTGAAAGGAATGGAGGAAATTATATTGTGAATATAAATGTAAAACTATTCCTGGTTACAGCCACTACATGATAATCATATCAGCAGCACCTTGGCTCTTAAATGTGCTTAATGAAAGGAGTCATAGAGGATCAGCATAGAGAAACAAATCAAAGATTGTAGAAAATGACCATGTGATGTCCTTGAGGTCAGTTAGGTATGCCTGCTAAGGATTAAATAGCTTCTGTTTTCCGTCTGTCCCAAGTCACCAAATTTTTTTGTCCAGAGATTTTAAAAATTACTTTAATGTTTTCTAATGATCTCCACAAACATCTTAGATGGATTTATAAAAGGCTTAGATATATGGAGGCAGATCAATCATTATAGCTACAATAAAGAACAAGTTTGCAACTGCAGAGAAAATTCTGTGGAAGGAAATCCATTTACTCCAGTAGGTTAGCAGAGGTGGGGGAAATAAATAGGTCCCATACATGCAGAGCTGTGTTCTATAAAGTTTACAGCACCAACAGGATTTCAAGAAGCATTAACAAACTGTAGACATTTGAGCAGCAGACACTTCCAGGATATATGACTTAGAGGCAAGCAAGAAATACAAAAAGAAGGCAGACAAAAATCAGAGAAGCATTCAACATGCTCTGAAGACTAGAAAGCATACCTTACAGCTCTCACTAGAGTCATAATAAGGCTATGCCTTGTACTGGTGTAGACATCAAACTGCTCTCATGCTCTCACTTCTTTAACACAGTATTCCTCTTTTTATTTATTAGAACATTTATATCACACTGTTCCCCATGACCACAATGGTTCAAAGAACCTTATAAAGGCCCAGCCAGAAAAATAATTAAATCCATAAGCAATCAAGATTGAACAGACAACAACATCAGTCAATGTTAAGGGTTACTTGCTGAGCTTTTCACTCCAGCAGGAACAAAAATGGGAGGTAAAACCCACAAAGATCTGGGAAATTCCTGGAGCACCTGATGTAATTTTGGGTACAATATCATGTGACATCACTTCACACTTTAATATCATGTGACATCACTTCACACTTCCCATTTTTGTTCCCACTGTAGTGAAGAGTGATAGCAGGAGCCTGTAACCTAGTTGATTTTATAATGCTGTATGCCTGAACTGCAGCAATTGCTCATAGTTCATCTTTACTGCTCAGTAATGCAGTACTTATGACTAAACTACTGATCTATAGAGTGAGTTAAAGGTGCAGTAACTAATCCCAGTTGCAAAATGATTATGTTAAGAAGAGAGATAAAGAATCCCTAAAGAATAAGTCTCAAATGTTTTCACCCTATAATTAATACATCGCTTTACATGAGGAGATTATTCCAACTGTTGTGAGAGGATAGGCAGATGCTACCTTCTGCCTTTATCTCTTCCTGCAATGCCTGCCTCCAGAGGATAAAGGTGCAGTCAGGCAGGCAAAATCCCAGACCAGAGATGAATAGCATAGAATCTAGTGCTTGTATGATCAAGAAGGTTCTCTCCAAGACACTGGAGATGGTGCAATCATTGTTGGAAAGCGGAAATGCTGTTCACAGAAACACAGGTGGAGATTGCCCTCTTTGGGGAGAACATCTGCTAATTTCTCTGGTTGGCAGACCAGTTAGATTATCTTTGGAGTCACTCTTTCCCCCTGCTGCCTCTTCCACTTTCTTTCTCTCAGCTTGTGACACTGTAAAAGCAGATAACAAAGTGACAGAATAGCAGAAATTACTGAAGAACATTTTGAACTTGTCAAATGTTTTAGTGATTAGATTAATTATATTAAAGATATTAAAGAATAGAAGGAATTTTGTTTGGATTTTGGTTGGGTAATACCCAATCTCACTCATAAGAGTATCTTTAAAATGGATGTACATGCATTTGGAAGGCCTCAATGGATGGAAGCACACTAAAACAAATATACATGCAATAGTCACGCATGATGCTACACAACTGAACTGAGACAGGCATTATCCTTCATCTGTGTAATGATTAGACTACTTTTTGTCATATATTAATAACTGAACCAAGGCAGGGGTAGTTCACTTTACATTCTGAAGAATTTGGGAAGATGAAAGACTTTTGATAAGTCTAACCCAATTACTGAGGAATTTTGTACATCCTTCATAAGATATGAATCAAACTTTAATATTTTTATGAGGAGGGTTCTTACCTTTTGATCAGTGATCCCCAAACTCTTTGAATCTATGAGCATTTCTGGTATCATGAGAACAGATAGTAGGTACTCTTTGGGGTGGAACATTCACTAGAAAGGCCAAGCCACCTCCTGTGATGGAGGTAGCTATTTTTGAGTAGGGACAAAGGTGATGCCTCCTGGTTTCTTCTGCACCTATGAAGTGAAGGAATGCCATGGTTGGCTGTTTACTGTAGAAAAAAGATGGTTTCCAAAAGGAGCAAGTGGGTTCTAGGAATCATATTGGCGGGAACTGTGGTATCCATGGATGTCATGTTGGGAATAACTGCCTTTTGACCAAAATGTTGCTTTTGAAGAAAACCAAGTAATGATCAGATCAATAATTCAGCTAAATGTGATTGCATTACTTAGTGGATAAAGGATGCAGTCCTAGTAACACTTTTTCTGGGAGTAAGCTCATCCAATAAAGGCAGCTTACTTCTGAGTGGACCTTCTTAGGACTGTTCCTGAAGTACCTTTGCTTTCAGCGAAGAGCAGGAAGTAGCCAGGCTTTCCCCCCATTATTCTTGATCCAGGTGTTACTGAGGACCCCATTTTTGAGGTTCCTGCTGCCATCAGTGGGGTCACCAGAGAGAGAACAGGAAGCATCCCTTATGCTTGAATCCTAAACATCAAGGTAGAATCCAGCTCTAGCTGAGAAGCTCCTTTCCAAGAAACATCTTGTCATTTTTATTAAATTTTGATTCCTGCAAGCCAGCCCAGGAGCCAGTTTTTAACTTAAAAGTGGGATAGAAATATAATAAATGAATGAATGAGCAAATCCATCAGAGTCCATTAATTAAACATTAATTTGCAAATACATGCAATGACAGAATGTGGAATTATTTTACATTTATCAAAGCTTTTGTCACAAGCATGTAGAATGACAGCTTCCATCTAGTTTGATGTGTTTCTCTAATTCCCATGATGGGCCTTTTAATACTTGCATTTGGATCTCAAAACTAAAAGGAGATTACTTCTCAAGTACAAAAATGGGAATTATAAAAGAGAGTCTCGGCAGATGAAGTCGTGAGTGACAGCATGCATTCCAAAGGACAGAGATAAAATGGAATTTGGGCATACAAAGTATCCCCATCGGCATCAGAAAGAATATTCATGTGCTTAATTTTAGGAGCATGCTTGAATATGACTTATGGGAACATAGAAGTAGCACACCATGTCTAAAGGGGCTGAGGCCATGTTTAAACACCAAAGTTTCTTGGAGAGGGCATATTATGAAGGATGGTTCAGTCTGGCACCTTTTAATACATTTTGCATTAATATTTTAGCATCATAAACCCAAAACAGTAACACTGAAGTAGGAAAGTTGCTAGGGAATTTTCCTTACTTTTGTACACAGTTGCAAATGTGGTACCCACAAATTAATGTAGAGGAATTTTACTTCACACAGTTCCAGGCTGTGTGTCTGTAAAAGTTTGAATTTCTTTAAGATGGCCATAAATTTTCTGTTTAAATGAATCAATTTTAATTTTAGCATTTATTTTGAGTTTGTCTTGTGCCATCTTAGTTTTAAAGGTTAACCCATTCTTTTTTTGAGTACCAGTAAAATGTCTGGCCACTCTTTTTTTTAAAAAAAGTCATTATTTACAAAGCAACCCTTTGTCATACTGTTACATTTTAAAAAAGTTTAAAAATTTGTGTTAACAATAAAGTGGGCATAGGGCATGATGTGGTCCATGAGGTCCCAAAGAGTCAGACTCGACTGTGCAACTGAACAACAACAACAAAAGGGTGTGCTGAGTATTTAGGCTATCATTTTCACAACTTAATAACTAGGATTGTGGGCATGTATCAACAAAACAAGTGCAATTACAGGGACATAATGGTGAAAACATTATCTACTGAAAGCATTTGGGGAGAGGGGATTCAGGAGTGCTGCAAGGAGTATGTTTCATCCTGGTACCTAAGTTACCTCTCTGCAGCCCTGATTGTCTTACTGAGATAGCGGGAAACTTTCATGTATGATGTACCCTCACTGAACCTTTGCTCTTACCCTATTCTATCAGTGTACAGTATAGCTTTGTGCTCATGACCCCTATGCATACTGACTGAACTCACAGAAAGGGACCCCCCCATCCACATTATTTCAGGCTCATGAACACATCATCTATGCTTTGAGGAAGTGTCCATGTATATGCTTCCTCTGGGTGACCAACAATATTTGAAAATAATTGGAAAACAGTGTCTCCAAACATGGGCACATAGGAGCCATGCACATGAGCCAGTGGTCATGAGGAGGCAGGGGACAGGACCAGCATATTCATGCCTGCTCTCTTGCTTTCCTTCTTTGCACATTCAGTCAAGGTGCAGAGATGTTGTTTATACAGGGTTCATGTTAACCTGTAAAGATAGCCATAAAGCAAAGCATAATCTATTTGCATCTGTGTTTTGTGTTCAAGAATCTGCACTGATTTGAGAGTCATAGCAAAGAGCGAACATTAACTCTATTCTATTCCAAAGTATTTGCAGGCATTAAAAAAGGCATTTTTCCTTGGCAGCTTTGTACTTCTGGAATGTCTGTTACCCTGCAGTTTCAGTCTAATGCAGCTTTTAAATTCAGGTCAAAAGCACAGACTTTGGATGGAGCTTTTACTGCTTATTGAATTTTATGTCAGAGAGTTCGAGTTCAGTTGTATTTTATTGCTTTGATTAGTAAAGCACCCTATGATGCCATGCCTGATGGCATGATAAAAAATAAAATAGAAATACCAATGCATCCAATGAAGCATCCTTGCCAAAGTACAGGGAAAATAAACAGAGGGTGATTCAACCTGTCACATTATTTGTATCAGCTACATGCCAAGGAAAGTATTGAATGTACAAGTGTTTATTAAAAATGGCTTGAATCTCTACCAGGTAACTTCTAAATTAGCTGTAAAGGCACTGTACTCAGTAAATTAAGCCTTTGAAAATACACTTTCTAACTATTAAAATCCATCTAAACTCTCTTTCACTCCTAGAAAAGGCTGATGCACATAACTGGCTGATTTAGTGATGTGTGGGAGTTCCTTGAATAAATTCGGTAATCTTATAAAAACTCTTTGGCTTTGATACAGCCAGCTTTTCTATTCAGTCTTGCCCAGTTCCCCTTCTTACTACAGCACCCATTTTTAAACATTGTCCACACAGGCCCCATCATTCCAAACATAGGATTTCATGTTGGTCTAAGAGGCCCCATTTTTCACCAGCTGAACAGTGGGTTAGATATACCCATTGGCCTCAGCATTTCTTAAGTGTTTCATCCAAAGACTGACTTCTCTAAATTCATTCCAAATTTTGCTTTAGGCAAAACCCAGAGCCATGTAATCCCCTGGTTTACTTCAAAATACTTCAGATGATTTACATGAAGGGGAACTGCAAAAGTTAAATGGCACCTTCACTCCTAGAACATAAGAACATAAGAGAAAACAATGTTGGATCAGGGCAATGGCCGATGCAGTCCAACACTCTGTTACACAGTGGCTAAAAATACCAGGTGCCATCTGGAGGTCCACCAGTGGGGCCAAGACACTAGAAGCCCTCCCATTGTTGCCCCCCCCAGCATCAGAATACAGAACATCACTTGCCTCATACTGAGAGATCCTACCTATACCTTGCGGCTAATAGCAACTGATGGACCTCTGCTCCATATGTTTATCCAATTCCATTTTGAAGCCATCCATGCTTGTAGCCACCACCACCTCCTGTGGTAGTGAATTCCATGTGTTAATCACTCTTTGGGTGAAGAAGTACTTCCCTTTATCTGTTCTAACCCAACTGTTCAGCAATTTCATTGAGTGCCCACAAGTTCTTATACTGTGAGAAAGGGAGAAATGTACTTATGTCTCTACCTGCTCTATCCCATGCATAATCTTACAAACCTTGATCATGTCACCCCTCAGCTGTCATATCTCCAAACTAAAGAGCCCCGAGTGCTTTAACCTTTCTTCACAGGGAAGGTGTTCCAACCCTTTTATCATTCTAGTTGCTCTTTTCTGCACTTTTTCCAATGCTATAATATCCTTTTTGAGGTGTGGTGACCAGAACTGTACGCAATACTTCAAATGAGGTCACACCATTGATTTATACAGTGGCACTGTGATACTGGCTGATTTGTTTTCAATTCCCTTCCTAATAATCCCCAGCATTGTGTTGGCCTTTTGTATTGCAGTTGCACACTGTCTCAACATTTTTAGTGAGCTTGAATTGGACAAGATTTTTCTATATGCAAATAAGCAATTTATTTTTTAAAAATGTACATATTTCTGTTGGAAGACAAAATGGCGGATGAAACAATTAAAAAAGGTCATGATAAATTGGGCTGAAAATATAGGGCATACTATTAATCTTGAGGACTGGGAGCAGATTTGGAAGAAAAGTTTAAAACTGACAAGAATGGTGCCGTACAAAGAGAACATATACAAATTGTTTCACAGGTGGTATATTACACCCTCTAAGATATCTAAAATAGATCCTAAATATACAAATTTATATTCGAAATGCCAGGAAAAATTTGGATCATTCTATCACATGTGGTGGAACTGCCCAATAACCAAATGCTATTGGATAGAAGTACGTGGAATTATTCAAGCAAGTTTATGAATCAATATTCAGTTCACACCAGAGCTTTTTTTTGTTAACTATACCACCAAGAGACCAGAGAAAAGGAGACGCACACTGTATAATTCTTATTATTGTAGCGGCAAGAATTTTGTTCGCTAAAAATTGGAAGTCAACAGAGGTACCAACTAGAACAGAAATTTTAAACAAAATACTACAAGCAGCAGAAAATGTCAGGCTTTCATTTTATTTAAAAGACAAATCAGAGGGCCAATTTGAGAAAACATGGTCTAGATTTTATAGTTGGATAGATAATCAGAATGGGAAAAAATAATTTAGAAAGCCAAGTTATAGAAGGCTAAAACAAAAAGTTATAGAGTTGTTTAAGATAAGTAAGGTTAACGGAGTGAAAGTGGAATATCAAATTGGGAATATGTATGATTTAAACAGTTTAAACAGAAATTAGGTAGAAAGTAGAACTTAGGGGTGGGATAAGTATTGGGTTGTATGATTGGTTTGATGTGTTTTATTGTTTTATTTTTTGTGGTGGTGGTATGAAACTAATATTTGAATACTTGATAAAATTGTGAGAAATATATTGAACAATGATATTGATAAAATAAATATATATATATATTTAAAAAAAAAACATTTTCAGTGAGCTATCTACTATGACTCCAAGATCTCTCTCTTGGTCAGTCTCTGCCAGTTCAGACCCCATCAACGTGTATTTATAGTTTGGATTTTTGGCTCCAATGTGAATCCCTTTGCACTTGGCCACATTAAACCCCATTTGCCACACTGACGCCCATTCACCCATCCTCGACAGATCCCTTTGGAGTGCCTCACAATCCTTCCTGCTTTTCACCACCCTGAACAACTTCATGTCATCCGCAAATTTAGCCACTTCACTGCTTACTCCCAAATCTAAATCATTAATAAACAAGTTAAAAAGCATTGTTTGTTTGTCTGTTGCAATCAAAACAACGAAGAGTCTAATTGAAAGACTAACAGACATATTATGGTGTAAGCTTTTGTTACCTAGAAGCCCCAAAATTAGATGATGTGGACTACCCCCAGTGAGTGATGAATTGGCAAAAGCTAGTTGCATATCCAAGCTGCTGATTCATATGGACATTTGACATTGTCACTCTTGGTCTCAATAGAACTCAAAACAATAGTGGCTTCCTTACTACAGAAAGTAATTGTCTTCAGAGGCTTATCAACTTGATTCAATTCCCTTTTGCAAATTCCAGTTTTCCAGTTAGAGTAGTACACAAGCAATCTGATGGTATCATTTATTCTTCAGATCTTATTTTCATATGTGTTCTGCATAGTAAGGTACTTGTCTCTTGACTGTTAGATCTTTTCACTTTACTTTGTAATCACTTCTGTCCCTTCATAGACCCTTTTCCCTTTCAGGGGTCCTTGACCTTGTAGAAGCTGTGGTTACTTTCAGAATTTTGAGAATGGGTAGTCACAGTCAAATGGCTGTTGTGGCTGTTATAGGGGAGCTGGGTCCAATCACAAACACTGAGAGGTTCCATGCCAAGCATGGAGGCAGCTGTTTTCAAATGGATGTTGTCTGCATATAAGAACTTTCTGGCCATTTTTGTTGTGTTGTTATTATATGTATTATATTTTTCTATTCCATTGTTTTCTTTTTACATTTATTGTAATTATTATACTTCTTTTATTACATTTTTATTTTTTAAAACAATCATATTTGAGGCTTAGAGAGAAAGGCAGATGATAAATGAAGTAAAAAGTGATGGTATAAATAAAAACACATAATAATATAAAGAAAAATAATTTTCTTTAAAAAATAAAGGTGATGATTCCTGGGCTTTTCTAAAGTACCTCCCACTCCATTCAAGAGGAGGAAATCCATGATTGTCTCTTTGGCCTTAAGGCTTGACTTCACAATCACACACATTCCCTCTGCATTCCCCTCCTGTTTATTTATTTGTGTATTCTGTGTATTTTGTGTATTCTGTATGCATTCTGCATTTACAAGCAAAACCTGCATCTTTTTAGCTAACTGGCTGCCAACTCTCCCTCCTCCCTCCGTCCCTCCTTCCCTCCCTCCTTCCCTCCATGATTCTGCAAAAAGAAAGGGAAGGGAAGGGGAACTCCAGGCCTACACATGCAAGACTGACACATTTGGGAGCAGGGAATCCTCCAGTCCTTTATATTTACTGATTCCTTCTTATTCTCTCTCTGGCTTTTTACAGTTTTGCCTGAGTGAAAGGACATGTCCTCTTTTTTCTTTGGAGAAGGAGAGAAAGAAAATAGAACAGAGAGGGGAGAGTGCCAACCTAAAGAGAGAGGCAAAAATGGGGGAGGGCAGTGGGCAGCACCCAAATACCCATGGAAACAATTCTACTTTAGAAAGGATTAGTTATTTGAAAGTGAATGAAAACAAAGAATCACAGCAAAAGCAGTTCTGATAACTGTAGGGCAACAGTGTGCTGGAAGCAGTCTGAATGCAGATTCCTGTAAAACAAATGCAGAAGCAAATGAAAGTCCTGAAACAGACTGGAAGTGAAAGTGCGAGAGAATGCAGAATGAAAGAATAGGATGCACTCAGAAACCGAGGCAAAATATGGATGCAGAAAGGGCCTTTGTTTGAGGAAGGTATGCTATAAGAAAGAAACAAACGGTGGCTGGGAAACACATAGGCAGGCACTAGAGAAGTTTTTGGAGTTTCAGATCATGTAGTCTTCTCTCTCACTCACTCTGTGTGTGCATGTGCATGTGTGTGTGCATACACACATGGTGCAGTGGGTTACGTCCATCTTTTGTATAGAGTAGTATGATACACGGTTTGCAGCAACTTCAGTTCCTTCAATTAATTCATACTTTCCCCCATTCTTTGCATTACCAATGCACTTATGTGCATTAATTACACACTGGGAAAAAGCAGTAAGCACAGTAGATGAAAAGGATTCATGGACCCCTACACTAGATCTCATGATGAATCTCTAGAAAGTGGCTTCACAGTTTTGCTAATAGGCAAATCTGTTTTACTCTGATGCTTTAGACTGTAGATCTTCATTTATGAACTGGTGTTTTTATTTGAAATCATTTTTAAAAAACAAAATCTTCAATGTTTACCCATAGCTTGGATGTGTCTTTAGTCCCACTTCTTAAGAAAAAGCATATTTGCTTTATCTGAAAATGATATGTAGGTCTGAATAATCATGCAGGTTTGCTATTTGATGTTTCAATGTACAAGGAATGTTTTCCTCCCTTGTGATGAAATGTCATCAGATACCATCTGTGCAGTCTGTAATTTTAACCACAATTCATTGTTGTATTTATGTGAAATTTGTTTTTCAAACTAGCTAATTTTAGTCTCCAATTCAGCCACCACACTAATTTCCTTGTTTCTTCCTTGCTGAGCAGTCTGATCTAACATCTTCTCATAAAGAGGGCTGGCAAGTTCCCAAAATTAAATGCTTTATCTTCTTTCATAGAATTACTTTGCCTGATAGAACTCAAAATAATTATATATCATCACAAATATTTTTTTCCAGAGGGATTTGTTTGCATTGTGGCAAATCACAGGCAAGGTGTGATTGTGCATGTCGGATAAAAGTTTCTGCAGCATCCTGGCTCAAAAGCAAAAGAAAAATGACATAGAGAAATCTAGAGCAATATTCAAGTCCAGTATCACCAAAAAGACCAAAAAGATTTCTACGGTTTAAGCTTTCAAGACTCAAGGCTCTCTTTGTCAGATACTTGCCGAAGGTATCTGATGAAGGGAGCTTTGACTCTCTTAAGCTTGCACTCTGGAAGTTTTGTTGGTCTTTAACATGATATTGGACTTGAATCTTGTCCTTTTACTGCAGACCAACACAGTTACACATTGGAAACTATCTTCATGTAGAAATCTGGAGTCCATCAATCTCAGCTTGAGCTGCCTATTGGGTAGGGTCCAGCACACAAACACAGAAATGCCTTGTTAGAATAGACACAAACAAAAATACCAAGAGGCTAATCATACATGAATAAAATCACAAAAAAATGCAAGAATTGTGCAAAAAATATAGAAGAAATGACCTATTACAATTTTTTTCATAAGTATGATTTTCATGAAAATCCGAGGTATAAGTATCACCACAAAAATTTCCTATATGGAAAATAAACATGTCTCAATGAGGCATGGATTGCTCTGCTGTTATTCAATTTAAACCTTAATGACTTTATTTCTTACATATTTGGAAATGAATTTTATCCACCTTGCCTGGCCCATGTTAAATTACCCTGTCTCTTATACACAGATGATACCGCCCTTTTGTAAAGATCTGTGGTTGGCCTACACAAGCTCATAGGTTCCATCTCAGAATATTGTTCCAGAGAAGTCTTAGTTATTAATTGTGCTAAGTCTAAGGTTCTTCTTTTTAGTAAAAAATGGAAGCATAAGTGGTCAGTAGCAGGTCAACCAATGGAGCAAGTAGAGTATTTTAAATATTTAGGAATCACCTTTCAAACAAATCTTTCCTGGAAGGTGCACTTGATCTCTGCTGTTAGAGCTGCTATGAGTACTGGGAAGGCCATCTCAAGATTTTATTATTCCACAAGTGGCCAATATGTTCCTGTGGCAGTCAAAGTATTAATCGCTAAAGTTGCTGGGCAGATGCTATATGCCACCAGGGTCTGGATCAGTACAGTAACAGACAATATTGACAGACCTCTATTAAGATTCCTATACAGTATTTTGGGAACACCTCAGTGTGTGCCTGGAATAGTCTCGAGAAACCAGAGACTAAAGTTGGGGAGATGTCTTATGAAGCAAGGGCCTGGGGAAGAGCATTCAATTTGAAAATTAGGGCTCTAAAATCAAACCCAGATCTAAACATCCTCAAACTAGTTAAGCTGGACTACCACACAAGTGATTGGGACAGATTATTGGACCTTAAACTATTAATTTTGGGTATCACCCATGATGTGATAGAAGTCACGAGTAGACAAGAACTGTCATAGCTCATTAGAAGACATTTGAGAGACTTTGACTACGAAACCATGTCGATTAGAGCCATTTCAGTAGGCATTCAGCCTCCAACAACACTGCCAAATTACTTATCTGAGATAATTTTTCCGAAGTATAGAAGGGTATCCATGCTAGCGAGCCTGAATACCCTACCTTCAGCTGTGATGTCAGGAAGATTTAATGGGATTTCATACTCAGTTTACTGCAGCAGCAGTAAAATTGACTCTTTGGATCATATTTTGCTTGATTGTCAGTTCTAAGAGGTGGACTGATCTCCTTTTTATTTAATCAGGACTTCCTCTATCCAGAAGCAAAATCATCCTGGTTACTTAGAGACGAAGACAAACAAACTACTCTGTGTGTGGCAAAATTTCTAGCAGCAGTTGTCAAATCACATGAAAACTTTTGCAGTAGCAGCTTTTAATTTTTTTCATGTTTTCTTGTGGATTGAGGTTTATTGTGGGATGAGGGTTGGCTGTTTATGACTCTGGTTGCAAAAAAAGTAAAGACAATAAATAAATAAGCTTGGGATCTTCTTTGGGATCACTTCTTGACTCTAGTGTGGGGCCTTGAGTTGCCTGGAGAGCTGCTTTTTGAACTTTGAAATTCTGTTTGAACTCTGTGTCTCAGTCTGGTCAGGTAATATCTGGATTAGAGAACCAAAGCTTGTCTAAGTATCGTAGGTTAGTTGTCTAGCTTTCATAATTTCATCCCTATTGTTCAGTGCTGTTATATTTGTATATTCCTGCACATTTCTTTTAATGGACTTTCTTAATTATATTATGTGGTGTTGTTTGGGTTTTGGTACTTCAGTCTGAATCCAGTATGTTAGGTCTTCATTGCCTACCAGTTTTGAGGAACTCAGCTTCCAAGTGTCCCACCTTGCAGGAAAGACTTCTTGATTAAGGTTCAGTAGGGCTAGAGACTCTGTCCTTTAGTCTCTTGGCTGAAGGGTTAGTCAAAGAGACTGGTGGTGGCTAGTTACCCTGAGGCAGTGTTCCCTCTAAGCTGAGTTAGTGTGAGCTAGCTCACAATTTTTTAGTCTCCAGCTCACACATTTTTGTCTTAGGAAGGATGGCTCCAGAGCAAACTAATTTATGCAGTAGCCAAATTGTCCACTCACAGCTTTAATGCCAAGAGCTCACAAAGTAGAACTTTTGCTCACAAGACTCCACAGTTTAGAGAGAGCATTGCCCTGGGGCATGGGAGTTTACCCCCTAGCCTTTTGGTGTTTGTTCTTGCCCAACCTGTCACTCTTAAGAGAATATATGTGTGTGTGCATATATATATGTGTGTGTGTGTGTAATATAATATTTTCAAGGAAAAAAGTGGGATACAGAAGGGAAAAAAGGAGGAGGAAATATAGATTCAACAATTTTGATAACGGAGCTCCCGCCCGCCCGGCAACACCGCTGGTGGGCGGGGGCTGTTTTGCCGCCCCGGAGGAGAGAGGCGGCAACAGAAGGGACGCTGAGCGTCCCGGCGCGGCGGGGGCGGAGCCGGCTGCTTAAAAGGGCCGGGCTCCGTTCCCGCCCTTGTCAGTTGCTCCGCGTGCTCGGACTAGCTGGGAGCACACAGAGCGGAGCGTTGGGAGCCTGGCCTTCTGCGCCTTCCCAACTGATTGGGGGCTTTTGCCCTGCGGCGGCAGGAGTCCCGGGGGGTTGGGGGCGAGCTAGTGAGGCTGGGTGCTGCAGTTGAGGTGCGGAGCGCCGGAGCGCTGAATAGCGCAATTTCGGGGCCTGAAGGAGGACCTGTGGGGCGGCAGTGAGAGCTGAGGAGAGCTGTTCTGGGCCCAATCTCCCTCTGGGGCAGCGGGCCGATGCGGCATGTGCCCGGCGTCTCTAGGGGCAGCTCTCGGCTAAGCAGCAGCTGTTTTGTCTGGGGGCTCGGATCGGGGCCTGAGGCGGCGGCTGCAGCAGCACTGAGGCGGCCCACTGAGTGGCCTCAGCGTTTTGGGGAGGTCGGTGACGGCGCGCCTGGAGAGGGACAGCGGCGAGGCCTGAGGTGGTGGGGTGGCTTGCAGGCCCCCCCCCCAGTTCTGTGTAAAAAAATATATATATCCAAACCCATCACGCATTCACATTTGGTGGCGGCAGTGTGGTGAGGCTGCCTGGGCCACATTTTTTATTTTCTCTGTAAAGTTTTTTATTTGCCCCCCTGCACTCCCCCAGACTCCAGTGGCAGCCATTTCTTTTTTCTTCACATCTGGGTGGGGTCAGTATCAGGGTGGCCATTTTGTGAAGGCATTGCCCAAGGGAGGCCATCTTAGTGAGTCAATAGGCGGCAGCCACCTTGTTAGGGTATTTAGGGGTAGCCATTTTGAATGTGTCCATTCCGGCGGCCATTTTAGTAATTTCTGTTGGTGGCCATTTTCTATAGTGTAGCTGGGTGGACATTTTATATTGATATTTGTGATGGCGCCCAAGAAAGGTCTAGGTAAGGCCAAAGGGAAGCAGCCTGCGCCCAAGCGGCCCCCTGTACAGCCAGAGCTGGTTCTCCCATCCAGTGATGATGAGGATGATCCTGTAAATGCTGCTATTTTGCAGCGGTTGGAGGCCCTGGAGCGGGAGCGGGGTGCCCCTCCAACAAAGGGAGGGAAGAAGCGTGTAGTAGGAGATTCTAACGCTTCTTTTCAAGAGCAGGTGTTGGCCCGTCTGGCCTTTTTGGAAGACAGACAGGTATCCCCTGTATGGGACGGTGGCGACGCAGCAATGTCTGGTCAACAGGGGCAGGACACTGAAGAACTGCAAGTCGAGGTGTATAAGGAGCCACAGATGGATGGTAAGGAGGCGCATAGTGAAAAGAATAGTTCATATTGGCCATGGGGCCCAGGCCCTCAGGGTGCCCCTGCGCCAGTGTCACAGACAGCGCCAATTAGTAGTCAACATTATGTAGGCTGGGGCTGTGGGTATCCAACGCCCCCTCCTGGGGGGTGGCCGGGATGGGGCTATCCGCTGCCAGGACCAGGGTTTACAAATACGGCGGCTGTTTCATACGATACAGTCTCAGCCGGTGCCATGCCATCGGGTGATTCGGCATTGCCCCTTGGGGACCATCTTTCTATCGCCACTAAGGAGAAGATCCTTAAGGGCGAGTACATAGATGTATTCACATTGTTATATAGGGAGTTGGAGAAGAAGGACAGGGAGGACCTAGACGACCGTGAAAAAGAACGCCTGAAGAGGCGGGTGGTGGACAGGACCTGGGCAAACTGGTTCCCAGGGTTTTTGATTTATGCAACAGTGATTGTTCGGCATCATCCATGGAGAGCAGTAGCTCTGCTCCAATATATGGATATTATCTATAAGGCTTTCACGGATTTTCTGAGCCCGGCTTGGTCGCAGTACGATGAAGAATTTCGTATGTGGGCAGCCATGAATCCGGCCATGCGATGGGACCGGATACACCCGGACTTATGGTTGCAGATTATGTCCACTATTAGGACACCAGGGAGTGAGAGGACTCACAGTGGTCATTCGGTCTGTAGATTACAGGCCCAAACAGGCACCCGCGCTTAGGCGGGGCAGGCGGTTCAGCGACGCCCGCTTTGCTGGGAGTTTACCTCCCATGGAACGTGTGGTCGGAAGGCATGTTCATTCCGGCATGAGTGTCCACTGTGTGCCGGGCCTCATTCCCTCTCCAATTGCCCCAAACCTAAAGGTCGGGGAGGAGGTAGAGGTGGTAAGCGCCCCGGAGGTGGTGGGGGCTACAACCCCCCTCCTGATAAAGGGACCTAGTCCAATAAAGTTGGAAGTTTTAGTGCATTGGTTACGGGATTACCCGAATCAGCGTGATCGTGTTTACCTGTTGGATGGTTTTAGGTTAGGTTTTAGGATACCTTTCCAGGGTTCTCGGACTCCATACATGGCTCCTAACTTGAAATCAGTACACGGTATGGCGCAATTAGTGGGGCAAAAAATTGCCAAAGAATGTGCGGAGGGCAGAGTCCTGGGTCCTTTTTCATTCCCCCCAGTTGTTAATTTGAGGGTTTCCCCTTTGGGAGTTGTGCCAAAGAAGGCACCAGGAGAATATCTCCTCATTCAGCACTTGTCTTACCCACGTGGGGAGTCGGTGAATGACGCGATACCTGAGGAGTTGTGTTCTGTTAGGTACACCTCCTTTGATCAGGCCTTGAGGGTAGTCCGTAGCTGTGGACAGGGAGCGGAGCTGGCAAAATGTGACATTAAGTCGGCCTTCCGTCTCCTTCCTGTCCACCCGGATGATTTTGAGCTCCTGGGTTTTGCCTTTGAGGGCAAATTCTACATGGATAGGGCTCTTCCTATGGGGTGCTCAGTATCCTGTGCCGCTTTCGAGAGGTTCAGTTCCTTTCTGGAATGGGCCTTGTGGTACAGGACAGGCCTCGGCAGTACTGCCCATTACCTTGATGATTTTTTATTGGCAGGAAGGAGGGGGACGGGTCAATGTGCATTTTTGCTGTCCAGCTTCATTAATCTGGCAAGGGAGCTGGGAGTTCCTCTGGCTGAGGAAAAAACTGAAGGCCCGGCCCTTATTTTGACTTTCCTGGGAATAGAAATTGACACGGTGGGACAGTTCTGCAGATTGCCTTTGGATAAATTAACTGCACTACAGGCATTAATAGACATAACGAGGAGGAAGAATAAAATAACCCTTTTGGCGTGAGGACCTATTAGTCGAAGCGGAGCTGCAGGTCGCTTCTGATGCGGCGGGTTCCTCTGGCTTTGGAGTATATTTCCGGGGTCATTGGTGTGCTGGGGACTGGCCTGAGGAGTGGTTTCAGGCAGGGTGGGTCACTGACCTCACCTTCCTGGAATTTTTCCCGATTGTTGCAGCAGTGTGGATTTGGTCAGGGGACTTTGCCAACCATACCGTTCACTTCTGGTGCGACAACATGTCCACAGTACATGTAATTAACTCCTTGACGTCCAAATCCCCCAGGGTCATGGCTCTGGTCAGAGCCTTCACTCTGCAGTGTCTACACAATAATATTATGTTCAAGGCTAGGCATGTGCCTGGAGTTAATAACGGGGTTGCTGACACTCTCTCTCGTAAACAGATGGAGAGATTCCGTCAGCTGGCTCCAGAGGCCGACCAGTTCCCGGTGCGTATGCCAGACGAGGTGTGGCAGATTGGCGGGCTGAGGCCGATAGGGCAATGAGCTTGGCACTCGCCCCTTCCACTCGCAGGGCTTACATGAGGGCGGGTAAGCAATTCCTCTCCTTTAGGGAGAGGGCAGGCTTGCGGCAGCTTTGGCCTATACCTGTTCCTCATTTAATGGAGTTCTGCGTGACGCTGAAGGGGGAGGGCCTGTCAGCTCGTACCATCAGATCCAAGTTGGCTGCTCTGGCCTATGCTAGCAAAGCATTGGGGCATGTAGACCAGACGGGCGACTTCCGTATTCGGAAGATGCTCGAGGGTTGGTCCCGGGAAAGCGGCATAGTGGCTGATCCCAGAGAACCCCTGACCCCAGCTATTTTGAAGGGTCTCAGGGACCAGTGGCACACAGTGTGCGCTGATAGCTATGAAGCTGCTTTGTTTCATGCGGCGGCGCTGGTCGCCTTCTTTGGGGCTCTGCGGGTCAGTGAGCTGGTTGCTAGCTCACGGCAGGATGTGTCTGGCCTGGCTCTTGAACGGCGTGACGT
The DNA here is from genome assembly GCA_029375565.1 of Gekko gecko. NCBI lineage: Eukaryota > Metazoa > Chordata > Lepidosauria > Squamata > Gekkonidae > Gekko > Gekko gecko. The sequence continues at coordinate 140,027,302 of JAPDNY010000005.1, forward strand.
TTCAGATTCCAAAGTGGGTATTAGGCTACGCAGGTCAAAGACCGATCAGTGTGGCAAGGGGATGTTTATTGAGCTTGACCAATGTTCAGAGGTTGAGTTGTGCCCAGTGGGGGCCTTGAGCCATTTTTTGGCATTAAGGGGAGAGGGTCGGGGCTACCTATTCCGACACAGGGATGGTACCCCCCTCACTAAATTTCAATTTTGGAGTGTGACACAGAAGGCGCTAGCTCGATTGGGATTGGGTGGTGTTCACTTTGGCACTCCTTCCGAATAGGAGCGGCATCAACGGCTGCAGCTATGGGGTACACTGGCAGTGATATTCAGAGGATAGGGCGTTGGAAGTCCAGATGTTACAAGGGTTATGTCCAGAATTGTGCTATTTAACTATCCCTCTGGGTACTTTCGTTTATTAATGTTTGTCTTGTTACAGATGCTGCAGGCCGCAGGATGCGACAAAGGGTAACGGTCTGCGGCCATAGCATGGTCTTCTGGGCGGCTCATCAGGCCAAGAGGACATCCAGCGGCTCTCAGCTTGGCCTTAGTGAATGGGCGACAGTTGAGTGGTTGGGAAGGAGGGGCATGCGATGGCCTGCTCTTCTTCCCCTACTATTTCATGAGAGGAGAGGGCCCCCTCCTCACATACTGGTCATACACCTGGGGGGCAATGACTTGGGTCTATTGAAGGGCAAGGCCCTTGTGTTGCAGGCAGAGGCAGACCTTGCGAGGATAAGAGCAAGGTGGCCCGGCGTAAAGATAGTATGGTCAGCCATACTGCCCCGCCAGGTGTGGCGGAACCTGGAGGACCCCAGGTGTATTGACCGCGCCCGGCGTAAAGTAAATAGGCAGCTGGAAAAGGCCATGGATACTGGATTGGGGATGTTTCTGCCGCACCCCGATATACAGGTCGTGTTCCCAGACCTGTATAGGGATGACGGGGTGCACTTGTCTGACAAGGGCAATGGGATCTTTTTACAGGACTTGCAGCAAGGAATTAGGTCAGCACTAGGTTGCTGAGTGGGGAGCAAAGGCCAAAGCAGAGGCTTGACCTTGGCTATGGCAGGTTTATGCAAGCAAGAAACGGAACTGGTGAGCACCTTTCGGCATATCCCGTTAGGGAACAGGCGGTCATCAGGAACTGCCTTCGGATTCCAGGGTCCAGGGTGGGGAATGGTGATCACCTCCACTGGGAACCTTTTATGGCAGGCTCCTCCCTGCAAGTTGAAAGGCTTCAGGGGTAGGCGCTCCTAGAAGGCAACCAGTTGCTGGGCTGCTGGTCACGAGCCAGAGAGTAAATGGCTCACGGCTGGAGCTGGGTGACCCGCCCTTTAAGGGCAAGGGGGTTGGTCAGGGAAGTGACGCCTGCCTTGCCTGTTCCATGCTTGCTTAGTTGTTATTGCTGCAATGTTCTGTTAAATAGTTAATAAAGTGGCCCTTGTTTAATTCCAACCTGTTGTCTGTCTCATTATTCTGACTGGGGGGGCAAATATTATGAATTGTTACATACAACAAGTAAAATCAAATATATTACCAAATTATTAGATAATTCAGATATAGAAACAATTAGCAAAGCATCAATTCTACAGAATTTTGGGTTAGATTCTTTCTTTAAGGAATAAACAAAAACTCTCCTAAAATTAGCAATAATATGTTAACAATAAAAGAGAATACATCTTTAATAGTTGAATAGTTCTGTACTAAAAACCTAAATATTGTCTTAATTGTTTATCTAAATCTGAATTTTATTCTTACTGATTATTTAAATGGAATACAAAATAAAATATTGAAATTATAATCAATATCTTCATCTGTGATATTCAGATAATTCCAGAACTAAAAGGGGGGGAATTAATTATTCCCATAATATGAGTAATAAGCTTGCCAAGCCCTTAAGAGAACTTTTGACAGGCACTCCCCTTGTCTAGCTAGAGCTTGCTGCTCCCAGCAGGATCTTCTTCTCTTTTTTTTGAATACAAGACATTGCTGTATTCCAGTATTCCCCCCTATACACACCATATGATGTTCAAACAATGAAGGACCTGTCTAATGCTGCTCAGCACCAAGGGAGTCTCCTCTCCACCCCACCTGGCCACACAAGGCAGTGATGGTGTGACTTTTGAATGGCCATTCATAGATGCCCCACAGTACTTGCCAATTAGCCCTATATATCCTCTAGCAACCCACACTATTCCTACCATCCCTTTCTACAGCCAGACTAATCCATGGACCCCCATAAACCCATCATCTTCTTAATATCTGACAGTGAATGCGAAGGAGCATAATCTTTCCAGTGATGGCCCCAATGCTGTAGAATTTTCTTCCTCTGGACGTACATTTTTCAGTTGCTTCAGTTTAGAGGTAAGGTCTTTCTGCGGGATAAGGCTTTTCATGGTACAGTTGCAGCTGTTTGCTGCTGTTGTATTTCAGTGGTAGTTAGTTCTAGATTTTATTGTGTTAGTGTTCTGATTTTCTTTTACTAACCAGCTGAGGAATATTTGGTAAAATGAATACATTACATACAATGCTCCCTCTAAGCTGTGGAGTCTTGTGAGCAAAAATTCTACTTTGTGAGCTTCTGTCATTGAAGTTGTGAGTGAGCGATTTGGCTACTGCATACCTTAGTTTGCTCTGGAGCCATCCCTCCTGAGCTAGGACAAAAATGTGTGAGCTGGAAGCGAAACAACTGTGAACTGCCTCACACTAACTCAGCTTAGAGGGAACACTGATTACATATTTATTTATGTATTTATTTTATTAATTCCATTTGTATCCCACCCTCACCGTGAACAGGGTCAGGGCAGTTCACATTAGTTGGTACAAGGTACCATAAAATCCACATCAAAAACATTTAAAATGTTTTAAAACAATCAGATAATCATAAAGTGCTAGTAGTGATCATCATTCCATCATTAATTGAGATGGAGTGCTATATGATGTACCAAGCAGACAATCTCCAGTTCAGCAATCTTCTGAGATAATAGTGCAATGAATTCAGTTTCCCTCCTGAGCAGGAGAGGAGGGACTGAAAGGTCAAAGTCCACCTTTCTGTTCTACACAACCTCAGTCCTAATCACATCTATGCATGCAATTAGTTTCTACAGACTGATGGAGATCCATGATCTTCATTATGTCTGTTTGTGCCCAGAGCACATATTTCAATGAACTGGCTATTACTGAAGAGAAGCTATCCTTTATAAAGCCTTTTTTGTATGAACATATCACAGCTGAGTCTTATTCAGGTGATGTTTCTTCATTTTGAAGAGAGGGTGGGGAAGCGGACCAATTATTTATGTGCATCACCATGCTTGGTGGCCATGCAGGATGGTAATATATTTTCCCTCTCTAATGAAAAGTAGTCAATGGAGAGAGGGAAAGAGTGCAGAGAGCTTTCATCCAATTCCCACTGGTATTACTAGTTCTGTCTCCACATGTTCAAAACAGCTGCCTAATTTGGAGCCTTGCTTTCAAGCGTTTCAGACCATGTGCAGTAACAAGGTGAGGGGAGATGAAAAAAATAAACAACTTTTGTTATGCTGTGTGATTTTTTAATGCACAATGTATTGATGTTTCTGACAGTTCCTGTCTTACTGGGAAATAACAGTATACGCAACTAGGGATGGACATGAACCAAGAAAACACAGTTCATATTGTTTTGTGGCATGCACAGTTTGCAAACCATGGACTGTCACAAACTTTTTGATGCTAGATGAACCAGTTTGATTTATAAAGTTTGTGATACGGTGGAACGCTCCCCCCCCCAGGGCATGATAGAGACACCAAACTCACAGGAAAACTCTGGCTGACTATCCTCTACCTGCCCTCCAAGTTTGGTGCTTATTGGATTTATGAGATCTGAGTCCCCCTCCCCAAGAAGATGCCACCAGGAAAGTGCTTTGAGGGGAAATGACAGGGGCTGGTTCAGATTGTCTGCAAGCTAGAGACACCAAACTCACAGCAGATCTCAGGCTGATACTCCTCTATCTGCCTGCCAGGATTGGTGATGATTGTATTTATGGCCCCTCAAAGAAGGTGCTCCATTCCTCCATTGTTTCCAATGGAGGAAAGAATAGCAAAAAGGGGGACAATAGAATCCTAGAAGAACAGAATAAAAGTCCCAATGAATATCTGCAGCAGAAACTGAAGATGGGAAGCATTTTTGCAGAAGAACCAGTGCCACTGTGACAGTGGAAACCCAACAGGAGGAGGAGGAGGAGGAAGAAGAAGAAGAAGAAAAGAAGAAGAAGAAGAGGAGGAGGGGAGAGGGGGAGATTGGATTTATACCCCGTCCTTCCCTTGGAGTCTCAGAGCAGCTTACAAACTCCTTTCCCTTCACCTCCCCACAGCAGACACCCTATGAGGTAGGTGGGGCTGAGAGAGCTCTGAGAGAACTGCCCTTTCAAGGACAGCTCTTGTCAGAACTATGGCTTGCCCAAGGTCATCTAGCAGCTGCAAGTGGAGGAGTGGGGAATCAAACCCGGTTCTCCCAGATTACAGTCCGCACACTTTTCCACTTAAAGTGATTAGTGATGCCATGACAGAAAGGCAGACATCCAACAGGACAGAGGCTCCCCAAAGTAACCCCATGACAGCTTGGCAGGCACTCCTGGCAAGCACTGGATCACAACACTCCCATGCCCCTTAGGCTCAAACACATAGATCCTCTTGTCACAGCTCTCCCCTAGGTGAAATTTCTGGTTATTCACCATTAGCAGAACACAGGCCATGTCTGTTGGCCTGTATCCTCACTTCTTTACAGAGTTCATGCTTCCATTCCCTTCGCCTCCCCACAACAGACCCCATGTGAGGTAGGTGCTCTGCAATACTGCCTGATATCTGGGGGCCACAGATACAGACCAGCTGGAATTGATAGTTTTTTAAATAAGGACTATTTTTTCTGTTGGTTTATTTTTTTTAAAAAAAAACCATACATATTTATTGTACATCCCTATTGTAAGCTACCCTGAGCCCTTCCCGCAGAGGAGGGCAGGCTAGAAATCAAATAAATAAATAAATAGTACAGATATGAAATCACCTGTTGTGAATTGTACAAATACAGTGGAACGGGGAAGTCAAACAGGGCTTGCTTGTAAAGGCACATGTTTGTTGAGGTAGATATTTGCTGAGGTGGTGGTTGTTCCAAGAGGTAGGTGTTGTGTTATGGGTGGGGGCACACAGAGAACAAGAGGAGGCCTGGATATTACCACATGAGGTCCAGAGAGGGGTAACCCAGCAGTGGGAGGCTGGCTATGAGGAAGGCCAACTCATCCAACCTGGCCAGGTCCAGGTGGGAGCATTGGAGACTGAGAATGTCTCCCAGGTGGGAGAACACCGGCTCACTCTGGACACTGGTGAGAGGGCAGGAGAGTAGACTCATGGCCACACAAGTGAAGTTGGGCCAGATGGCAGCCTTGCATGACCAATACTCCAGGGCATCAGTGGAGGTACTGTTGTAAAATATTCAAAAGTCTTTAATTACTCAGAGTATCGATGGATCTTGTTCTATTGGAAAGAAGAGATTCCTTTGCGTTTAAAAAGCTTTATTTCTAAGGGTAAAAGGTATACAGGAAACCTACAAATAAACCAAACATCTAAGAGCTACATTTCTAAGCTGCTTACAGTTCAAGTCATGGCTACACACAACACACAGACAATGGAGAAGCTGTCCTTCTTCTTAAGGAAGTCACCTGAAACAAACAACCAATCTGTATCACAATAGAAGTTACTTTTCCTGGGCTAAAGCCCCTTTGGCTCTGTGCCAGTTTTCCCTTCCAGGTCAGTCTAAACAACAGCAATACTAGGTAAACAAGTTCCCTATAATGACTGGATTGTCAGACCTTGTAAGCACATACATTTTCAACAGGTACTCCCTCACCATCGCCTCTGTCGAATCCTCCACCATTGCATGTCTGGCAGCCCTGCCACTACTGATCTCCCAGTTCACCATTGACAATCAGTAGCTAGGCTTCTCCCTGCCTGGGCTCTTTGAGATGGAAGTGCTGGTCTGCGCCCTCCCCCCTCCCCAGCATCTTCCACCTGCTGTTCCTTCGGGCCATTTCTGCTGGCCTGTAGCCTCCACACTTCTTTGCAGAGCTCATGCTTCCTTTGCACAAGCTCTGCATTTCAGAGAACAATGCTGCCTTTTATCTTGTTATCACAGATACAGGCCAGCTTGTACTCCCCTTCCTTGCAAAGAGGATGCAACCTGATGGTGATGCCCACCCACAACCTCTGTGCCAAGGCCCTGACACATGGAAGAACAGCTGGCCCTTCGGGGGCCAGCTGCAGAGAAGAGGCTAGCACCTGGTCTAGCCCTCGAATCAGGGGGATGACTTGCCCCAGGCTGGCTGTGGGGCTACAGAGCATGCTGGTAGTGTCCTGGAAGGGCTTGAAGACACACACAATTTGGGAGAAGATCAGCCAGTCATTGGAACTGATGCTGAGCTCCTCTTCCCTATGTGGAACTGTCATGGAGGTAATGACACCCTGCACCACATTCTTCTGCTCCATCAAATGCACAATCATGGCATAATTGGAGTTCCAGCAGGTGGCTAAGTCCAGGATGAGCTGGTGTTCAGGCTCATCCCCCCCCCGGCCTCTTGTGCAGCAGATGGGCAAACTTGATGCTTAGTGAGAAGTGGGCGGGCAGGTGGGCAGGTCTCCAGCAAGGACTGCACCTCAAGGGTGGCAGCATCTCATGTGGCCCTGACAGTGCTCTCCAACCCCAGGGCATCCTTCACCACCAGATGAAACGTGTGCCAGGTAGATGATGCCCTTGATGATGCACAGCCTTCACCACTGCCAGCATGTTAGCACCAGTGTCCATGACCATGCAGCCATAGATGAAGTTGCCACTGCCCACCCACACCCTCAGGCTAGTCTGTATCACACTGGCAATGTTTTGTACTTCATGATCTACATCCATCCCCTGTGCATGGAGTGGAACCACTTTGTAGCCTGGTGACAGGACTGTCCTGTCCTGGGGCCTGGGCTGTGCCCCAACAGTCCAGGTGACATGTCCTCTGGCCACCAGTGGGTGATGAGGGAGAGGTAGCCGGGCTGCTGGCTGCTCCAGAAGTCTGCCATGAAGAGCATGATTCTGCCTTGTGCTCTGGAGAGTTTAGCCTTCACTGTGGAGCAGTATGTGGAAGGCAAGACTCATCAGCTCATGGTCCTCCATGAGAATACCAGGGAGCTAAGGGTTGCAGCAGCCGGTGAAAGGCTACATCCTCTAAGAGTGAGAAGGGTTGGCCATCTACAGCAATCATCTCACCAACAAGGCAAGTGACTGCTTCCTAGGCCCTCCATATAGCCCTTCTGGATGGCACTGTTGGTTTCCCTGTGGGAATGAACTCTTGGAGGGTGGCCTGCTTTGAAGGTAGCCCAGCAGAACAGAATTAAAGTCCCAGTGAATCTCTGCAGATTGATGACCTACCACAGCACCCCAAGTATTGAGAGCCTTTCTTGGAGGGGCCTCCTGCTCCCCCTGCTCCTCCCTGCTGAAAGGGAGTGGGCCTCTTCTTCCTCCCACTGGTTGCCACTCTTTCCTCTGGCCACAACATAGTGGGGTGCACCCTTTGCAGGTGCCTGCAGAGGATAGACATAGACAAGTGTTGGGGATTTATGCCCTTCCAGACATGGACATGGCACATCTGGCACGCTGCCACACAGAAATCACTGGGGAGGTTAGGAAATGTTTCCAAAGTGTAAGCTGGCAACGGGCCCCCAGGACTGAAGAAGCTGGGAGGAACAGTTGCTTTCTAGTGCTGGGCTGGGAGGGGCCACAGAGGGATATACTTGTGATGGGAGCAGGAAGAGGGAGTTGTGTGGAAGGGGTGGATGCTCCCCCCCCCAGTCATTGTGGAAGGCGTGGATGCTCCCCCCCCAGTCATTGCTAGAGTCTGCTTCTCCAAAGAGTGTTAGCAACTGCTGGTGCTTGGGCAGTGCTAACAACTCTTTTGCCTATGTGGGGAGCCCCAGGAACAGATCAGGGGACAGAGCCTTCGAGACCCCTGGTGATGCCCTACTAGGGGCAGGCTCCAGTGGGCTGGTAGGAATGGGTTTGGTGCCCAGAGATGGCCGCCTATAGTATGGGGGGTGGAGGACATCTTTCCCCCCCATGATGAACACCTTTTGCACCCACTTGCAGCCTCATGGCACAGAGGGCCTCACAATCAGGAGGGGTGGTGTTGCACACTGAAAAGTACTGAGACCGATGAGTGATTTCAGCTCTCACATACTTTATTTAGATCAGGAACAAGACAACCTAAGCCGGCTCGCAGGCCAGCTTTTATTCCCAAGTGAACCACACCCTAAACACACACACACCCGGTGATTCGCTATTTACATTGATTGAGTTAACTCCTGCTCCTCAATTGGAGGGGAGCCAGGATCCTCTAGTCCATTGTCTTTCGGGGCAAAGCTCAGGCCCTTCGCCTGGCCACATGGTGGACTAGTTAGAACCAGTCCAAGCACATGGCTGCCCTGAGCCCATGTTCTCAAGTGGATACATTACACCCCTCCCCCCTTGGTCCAATAAACACCCGCACACATAGTCTTTCAAATAGCTGGGGGGCCGCTGCTCCCACATGGAGCGGCGGGGCTCTGGCATGGGGGAACTGACGGCCTCCCAAGCGGGCGTGGGGACCAGCGGCCGCTCTGGTGTCAGAGGGGCTGGGTTCACCATCTCGCCCGGTGCGTCATTTGCGGTTGCTGGCTGTCTGGAGTTGAAGTCCACAGGGATTTCCGCTGCGTCTGGTTGAGCTGGCTCGTTCCACTCCTCCCCCTCATCTGGCTCCAGGGGTAGCACCCAGCGGAATAGCTGATCGATGTGGCAGTGCAGGATCTGGCCATCCTCTCCGGAGACTTCATAAGAACGGGGGCCTCGGACCCGTACTACTCGGGCGGGAATCCACGGGGGCCCTTTCGCATAGTTCCATGCGTACACCGGGTCCTCTGGGAAAAACCCCCATGCCGCTGCTGGAGTTTCCGTGGAGGGCTCCTGTTCTGGCGCTCAATCGGGGTGTAACCAGTCTAGCCTGGTGGTGAGACGTCGGCCCATCAGTAGTTCCGCCAGGCTTCGGACGGTTGTCGCATGGGGCGTTGTTCTCTGGCTGAACAAGAAGTGTGCCAGCCTAAAGTCCCAGTCAGTTCCTTCGGTCCAGCAGAGCACCTCTTTTGCCGTTCTCACCATGCATTCGGCTTGGCCATTGGTGGCGGGGTGGAACGGGGCCGACCTGATGTGGTGAATCCCATGCTGACGGGTGAACTCCTGGAACTCCCCGGACATGAAGGCCGTCCCATTGTCGGTGACCAGGGTGTCAGGGAGTCCGTGCGAGCTGAAAATCCTCCACATCGCTCAGATGGCCGCTCAGGAGGAGGTGGACGGCACGGGCTCAACCTCGAGCCACTTACTGTAGGCATCTACGAGTATAAAAAACAGCTGCCCCTGGAACAGGCCCGCAAAGTCGAGGTGCAGGCGTGACCAGGGGCGGTGAGAGGATTCCCAGGCCCTTTCCGGGGCCACTGGAGGTGCAGGTTGGGAGGCCTGGCAGGGTTGACACCTTTTTACAACGTCCTCAATGTCCCGGTCTAACCCCAGCCACCAGACATAGCCCCTGCCAGGGCCTTCATTCTGACCACCCCGGGGTGGTGCTCATGAAGGTCCTTCAGTACCCACGGCTGTAGTGGTTTTGGAATGACCACTCTACCTCCCCACATTAGGCACCTCTTATAGGTCGACAGCTCAACGCACCTTGTGGTGAAGGGCGCAAATTCCTGGTTTTGTTTAGCTGTCGGTGTTCCCCTCCCCACCCAGTCCAAGACCCGACAGAGAACCTTGTCGCGGCCCGTGAGACGGGCCACCTCCTTGACGTGGACTGGGCGACTGGGCAGCGATTCTAGGAGGGCGACTTCGTGGGCGGGGGCGGGGTCCGTGGTGGGCAGCGGTAGGCGGCTGAGGGCATCAGCGTGCCCCATGGCTTTTCCCAGGCAGTGGGTGAGGGCATAAGAGTACCCCGCCAGGAATATGGACCAGCGGAGAACCCTAGGCAAGACCATCAGCAGCGTTTGCCGATTGGGTGCGAGGAGGCCCAGGAGAGGCTTGTGGTCAGTGAGGATCTCGAATGGGCAGCCATAGAGATAGTGGTGGGATTTTTTAACCCCCGCCACTATCGCCAGCGCCTCCTTGTCAATCTGCGCGTAGTTATGCTCCGCAGACGACAGGGTCCGAGAGTAATAGGCGACTGGAACTCACAGGCCATCCGGCAGCCTATGCCCCAACACCGCCCCCACCCCGTAGGGTGAAGCATCGCACGTGAGAACAACCGGTAAAGCCTTGCAGAAGTGGTGCAGTACCGTGTTGGAGACCAGCAAGTCTTTCACCACCTGGAATGCCGCCGCATGCTCTGGCTTCCAGGCCCACGGTGCCTCTTTTTCTAGCAGGCAGTGGAGGGGCTCCGCCACTGTGGCTTTCAGGGGCAGAAAAGCCTGGTAAAAAATTAGGAGGCCTAGGAAAGCCTGTAGTTCCGTTTTGGACATGGGAACCGGGGCTTGTGTGATGGCCTTTATTTTGCCATCCGTGGGATGAATGCCTTGTGCATCGACTGCAAATCCCAAAAATTTGATGCGGGGCACCCCCAGGAGGCACTTTTCCTTCTTCACCTTGAGGCCGGCATCGTTGAACCTCTGCAGGACCTGACGCAGCTGGTCGGCGAAGGTGGTGGAGTCTGGCGCCGCAAGGATGATGTCATCTAGAAAGGACTGGACCCCTGGAATTCCTTTAAGAAGGGAATCCATGAAAGATTGGAAGATCCCTGGTGCTACCGAACCCCCAAACTGTAGTCTGTTGACCCAGAAAGCCCCCTTGTGAGTGGTGATGGTCTGTGCTTCTGCAGTGGCTGCATCCACTGGCAGCTGCTGATAAGTCTGTGCCAAGTCCAGTTTACCGAAAACCTTGGCCCCCGTCAGGGAGGCCAGGACGTGGCTCACTACAGGGACCGGATAGGCGTGGTCCTGCAGGGCCTTATTTATAGTGCATTTGTAGTCGGCTCAAATGCATATGGTCCCATTAGGTTTAATCGGCATCACAATGGGGGTCTCCCAGCGTGCTGATGCGACTGGTTCCAGCACTCCTTGGGCGACCAGGCAGTCGAGCTCAGCCTCTATTTTTTTCCGCATTGCTATGGGAGGGGGCCGTGCTTTGATGCGGATGGGCCGAACATTTGGGTCCAGGTCAAGTGATATTGGGGCCCCATTGTACCTCCCCAGGGTCCCATCAAACACCTTGGGGAAATTGTGGCAGACTGCCTCCCAGTCCACGGTCCCCAGGTGGTTTACTCCCACTATTTGGAGTCCAAGAGGCTTAAACCATGACAACCCCAAGAGACTCAAGAGTCGCCCTTCCACCACCAGCAGGTCCAGCAAGCCTGAGAACCCTTTAAATCGGACCTGAAACTTGCCCCAGCCACGGACCGCCACTGGGTTTTTGTTAAAGTCTGTTAGTTTCAAACCCTGTGGCTTGTGCAGGCGGGGTCCCCCCTTGGGGCATAGCGTTTTGAGGGTTTCCACGGAAATTATAGAGAAAGAGGACCCCGAGTCTATTTCCATTTGGCAGGGGGACCCCTCTATCTGGACAGTCACATGCACCTTGTCCGGGCCTTCTGGGGGCAAGTTACATACCATCTGCCGGCGCTGGGTCGTCACGGTGTGCAGGCTTGTAGCATCCAGCTGGGCAGTGGACCCCAGGAGCTTGCCCTTGGAGCGGCAGACTCTGGCGAGGTGTCCAGCCTTGTTGCAGGTCCTGCAGAGGCATCCCGGAAACGGCAGGTCCGGCACTCGTGCGCGTCGCCACAGCTGGCACAGGCAGAGGCGTTGGGCTGAGTTGGTGCCACGGGGGATCCCTTGATGCATTGGGTGTGTTGTTGCGATTGGCGGTTTACCTGTAGGACCTCCTCATCGTTCGAGTCGTCAGAGGGGCCGGAGTCCTGGAGGCGATGGACCATCTTTGGCCGGCGATCTGCGTGGGACTTCTCGTAGGCGGTTGCTTCCTTGATGGCGGCCTCCAGAGTGAGGTCGTCCCAGCTGATGAGCCTGCGGTGCAGCTTTGGCTCCTTCAGCCCCACCAGGAACTGGTTTAGGAGGGCATCTGTGAGGCTGGGGAAGGCACACCTTGTTGCTGCGTGGCGTAGGCCAGCCAGGAATTCTGGAGATGTTTCGTCGGGGTCCTGCGTTCTTGCGAAGAACTCCATTCATTCCGCGAACTTGGTGGGCTTTGGGGCCAAGTGGTCGGTAAACGCCTTGACCAGCATCTCGTAGGTGGCGGCCACATCTTTCGGCTGTAGGTGGTTCACCAGGTCCTTCAGGAGGAGGTGTGCCTCGATGCCGCAGTAGTGTAGGAGATAGGCCTTCTTCGTACCCACATCCATGATGCCATGAATCTCGAAGTGATGCTCCAGCGTCTTGATCCAGGTCTCCCAGTGTGCGGGACGAGAGATGTCAAAGGCAGGGAAGCTCTCGTTGCTAGCGGCCATTGCGTTCACCCGTGGAGGTCGCGGTTCAGGCATAGGGTTGGCGGCATTGGAAGCGAGGCTGCTCTCGGGGTCAGCGGTGCTTGGGAGTGGTGCTGCGTCCAGGAACTGGGTAAGCGGATATGAAGCTCGGCGGCGGCGTTCAGTGCTTTCGGCGTTGGGGCAGTCAGCGGTGCTCATCTCGTGGTCATTGTTCATGGAGGGAGTTGGCATCCCATCCTCGTCACCAGTGAAAAGTATTGAGACCGATGAGTGATTTCAGCTCTCACATACTTTATTTAGATCAGGAACAAGACAACCTAAGCCGGCTCGCAGGCCGGCTTTTATTCCCAAGTGAACCACACCCTAAACACACACACACACACACGGTGATTCGCTATTACATTGATTGAGTTAACTCCTGCTCCTCAATTGGAGGGGAGCCAGGATCCTCTAGTCCATTGTCTTTCAGGGTGAAGCTCAGGCCCTTCGCCTGGCCACATGGTGGACCTGTTAGAACCAGTCCAAGCACATGGCTGCCCTGAGCCCATGTTCTCAAGTGGATACATTACACACACACAGTTTATGAAGCACTTTGTGCTCTGCCACTGACTAACAGGTTTAACTTAGTAGGTACACTTAGCACTTCCATAATACATATGTTAAGTGCCACTTATGATTCTAACGTCATGAATGTATTCAGGTATTGACTTTGGTTCATTTGTGACTGTTGTTTGGATGCATGCTGGGAGGGTAAAATGCTGAAAGAACAAAATGTTAACTTGCTGTTTTGCTGAGGCTTTCAGCCTTGACTGCCCAGCCTAACTGTGCATGTCTACCTAGCTGAATAGAAAACAATAATACCCTGTAGCTATATGGATACTAACCTTGATAGCTGTACTCTTCCTTTATTAATTAATAAATATCCTAGTGTTTCTTCTCTACAGGACTGTTGTCGTGTTTCCTCAAACTGGGTTGGGAAACACAACCAGAGGCACCATTTGTGTCTTACAGTGGGAAGGCGTAAAATATGGTTCCTCAACTAAAGCACCTAGTAGCTAAGCCCCTCTGTTCAGCATGAGCAGAGAGAAAGGGTAACTCAGAGCCTAGAGTCCACCTAATACTCCCAAACCTCAGCAGGGGGGAGGAATCACTATCAAAATGTTGGTCCTCAGCCAAGAAACCCACTAGCTAAGCCCCTCTGCTCAGCGTGAGCTGAGAGATGGGTGGTTCAGTGCCCTGAGTCAATCTAACACCCCCAAATCCCAGCAGGGAAGAGGAGTTCACAATCAGGAGGGAATGTGTGAGAGCCATTTTGGTGTAGTGGTTAAGTGTGTGGACTCTAATCTGGGAGAACCAGGTTTTATTCCCCACTCCTACACTTGCAGCTGCTGGATGACCTTGGTCAAGCCATAGTTCTGTCAGAGCTATTCTCTCATGAGCAGTTCTCAGTCAGAGCTCTCTCTCAGCCTCACCCACCTCACAGGGTGTCTGTTGTGTGTGGGGGGAGGAATTTGTAAGCTGCTCTGAGACTCCAAGTGAAGGGCGGGCTATAAATCCAATCTCTTCTTCTTTCTTCTCTCTTGTCTGCTTTTAAGGAGTTCCTTGCCTCTCTGTGTAACTGCAAAGAGCTGACAGAGGTGAGGATGGGTAGCTGATATGAGCATATCTATGTAGCATTCTGATCCCATAAAGCAGAATGGGAACTCTCTTATTGGCAGCCAACAGTGCCTGTTAGACTTTGGAGGGCTCCTATTGGTGTTTCTAAGGCTGGAGAATGCTGCCCCCCTCTGTTGCCTTGGAATTTTGTAAACAGTTTAATTGAGCAGACAGAGTTTGTCTGTAAATGTAATCATCCATGAACTATCATAAACAGCACCAGAGTTTATGAAATGTTTGTGTCAGGCATCCTTCAACAAACATCACTTTGTGAACCAAGAATTGGTCAAAATGTGCAATGAACTTTACTTTGTGAACTGGTTCATGCCCATCCCTATATGCAACTTTCTCCCATCTTCCTTTTTCCAAGGTACATTATAAGTGATATCTTGTATCCTGTCCTATTATATAAATGTGTAGTGGTCTGGCAAGGTTCTGTGCTTGGCAAAATCAGTTCGCTGTCTGATCTGTCATTCAAAACAACTCCCTAGGCACTGGCTGAGTTGCCTGAGTCCCACCCACAGAAGCAGCAAGAGCCAAAACTCACCTCAGAAGACAATTTCACCTCAGGAGAGAGGATTGAGACTCTGCCCTCTCACTTCCCAGTGACTCTGGCCCTGCCACTTTGCACTGCTGCTGCTCCCAGCTTGGCCTCGGCCTGTACTGAGGCTGCTGCCTACTGCCCCGCCATGCAGCTGCCTGTCCTGCCCCCTCCCAGAGCCCCGAAAACTCCCCAAGGTAAGTAGGCAACTGAGTCATGAACAACATGGCTGGGCCACAGGGGCCTTGAACAAGGGGGTGGGAGAGCCAAAAGCCTGCCTGGCTGGGTCACAGGGGCCTTGAACAGGGGAGTGGGAGAGCCAAAGGCCTGCCTGGCTGGGCCACAGGGGCCTTGAATGGGGGGGTGGGAAAGCCAAAGGCTTGCCTGGCTGGGCCGCAGGGGCCTTGAACGGGGGTGGGAGAGACAAGGCCTGCCTGGCTGGGCCTCAGGGGCCTTGAATGGGAGGGTGGGAGAGCCAAGGTGAGCCTGGCTGTGTGTGTTAGACTTTACTTCCACTTCTGTACTTTCTATGCATTCGTTACGCATCACATCTTTCTAGAGCTTGTTGTACTGCTTCTACAACAGGCTTTACTGCTAGTTGAGCCATAAACCAGTAACCTGTATGTTTGAACGCTGTCTATGTCCCTGCCAGGCACTCTCGCATAGCACAAATGAGCCAGCAAGGGCTAGAGTTACTGACTTTCTGTACTGGGCCTATAGTGGTGTGGCCTATAGGCTCTAGGGAGGCCTAGTGGCTGCAGGGAAGCCTGTATTGGAGTAGCCATCAGGGCCCACATTCTCAGGTACCCTCTGAACCCTGTGCTTGGTTAACAGGGGATTATGGATGGAAAAGTACATCAGCAGGGGAGCAGAGGGTGATACTTGGGAAGAAGAGATAAAAGGCCTTGCCTAAAATGGGACTATGTTCTCTCTCTTAGGGAGTAGGGCCAGTGAGGCTGCTGCAGAAAGAGGGATCCCTCATCCAAAAGGGGTGAGTCAGTCTAAGACCAGGTACCTAGAGAAGGCTAGGACTGTATAGTCAGATGTGTTAGGATTTATCAGGGCTCTTTTTGTAAAAAATGCCCAGCAGGAACTCATTAGCATAATAGGCCACACCCAACAGCAGAAACTCATTAGCATATTAGGCCAAACCCCTGAGAGTGCAGAAAGAGAGAGAAAGAAGGAAAGAAGGAGGAAAAGAGGGAAAGAAAGAGAGAAGGAAAGAAAGAAGGAAAGAGGGAAAGAGAAAGAGAAAGAGACAGAGAGAAGGAAAGAAGGAGGGAAAGATACCTTGGGGGCCACTGCACTCAAACTTTATTCTGAAGCAAGGATGTCAGTCTTCTGTTGACTACTGTTCAGTAAGGAACATTCTTTTGCCTGCATGCATATGGGATATACATGAGATCTAATGCAAAATGGCATGAGAATAGTCCATTACTGTTCAATTTTTTTAAAATGGAAGAAAAATAGCTTCACTTCAGTCCAAAGTGATTTGACCACTTTTGTGCTCTCAAGAGTATGCAAGAGTTACCATGAGTTACTGCTGCCAAGAGAAAAGAGCCAGAGTCCCGTAGCAAATTTGTGGCAGGGAAGTAGCTTTAGTGAATCACCATGACTGCTCACTTCTTCAGCTATTCTTCACTTATCTGAAGAAGTGAGCAGTGACTCACAAAAGCTCATGCCCTACCACAAATTTGGTTCGTCTTTAAGGTGCTACTAGACTCTTACTCTTTTCTACTGCTACAGACAGACTAACATGGCTACCCATCTTGTGCTACCAAGAGTGACCACCTCTTCATTCTAAGTTTGCCATCACTCATGCAACATTAGGAAAAAAACCCCAAAGGTTTCAAGTGTGGCATGTGGTTTGGGGGGGGAGGGAAAACCATTTTTTTTTAACCAGGTTTTAATCAGCATGATTTTGTACACACAAGCATGTTTAACAGCATAACTAATCGGTGTAAAGAGATCCTGAGCACGTACCCTCTACTGTTCCCAGCTAGCTACTGGAACACAAACTGTGCTCATAAACTTATATATATTCTCTGGGACAAAGAGAGCAGAGGCATGTTGGTCCAGAACTCTTAAACCACTTGCCAGCTCAGAACTATAGAGACCAAACAGGCAACACTCAACATTCACATAAATAAAATCATGTATGAAGCCAACCAACATTACTGTAATATACTACATAAATTCATTGTGTCAGCCATGGAGTTTAATACATGCATACTTTTTAATTTGCCAAGGCTGGAGTTAGAGCAGAGAGAGAGAGAGAGAGAGAGAGAGAGAGAGAGAGAGAGAGAGAGAGAGCACCTTTTAGATTTTCACTTTTAGAAAGCTTCTTTTTTGAGTTTGATGTGTTGACTTCAGGATTTAAAAAGAAATTATTTTTAATTTTTTTAAAAAAATAGCAAGATTTAAACTCGATGTACAGCTTATTCATCTTCTTAATTAAAAATAGAGGTCTAATATAGGTCTGTTGTGTGGCCCGATGCAACGGGCACTAGCCGGACTCCCTCTGGAGGCCCCGTCCCCCTCTGCACCAGCAGAGGCTGCAGGGCAAAGCCAGCTCCGCCTCCCCCTCCTGGCGCAACTCCACAGTGGCGGAGTGGCGAGCAAGGGAGGCCATCTCGGTCTTGGGGCCAGCTGCTGGAGGCCCCGTCCCCATTTCCTGGCAGCACCTGTATGATGAGGCCAGCTCCGCTGCCTCCTCCCCACCGTGCAAGGCATCGGTGGCCCCAGTCAGCCCGAGTTGCTGGGGGGGGGGCGCTGCAGCAAGGGAGGGAGGCTGTCGTTGAACTGGGGCCACCAGCATGCAGCCACCAGAGCATCCACACGGTCCGGCAGCTGGAGGCAGACTGTGGCCAAGAGGCTGTCTGCTGGCTGTGTGGGTGGGACCAAGCCCACGCAGCCAGGCATGTCAGCCAATGGCCAGGACACAATTGTGAGTGGCAGCCCCCATAGCCAACCTATTTTGCCGTGCATTTTTGTCTTATTTGGGCATGCCAGCCGACCACTACACTTTTATATAATAGGGAAGGAGATAGATAGATAGATAGGTAGATAGATAGATAGATGATAGATAGATAGATAGATAGATAGATAGATAGATAGATAGATAGATAGATAGATGATAGATGATAGATGATAGATAGATAGATGATAGATAGATAGATAGATAGATAGATAGATAGATAGATGATAGATAGATAGATAGATAGATAGATAGATAGATAGATAGATAGATGGATGGATGGATGGATAGATATACACATGCACGCACACACACACATGCCATCTTGCCACAAAACCTGCTGAGGATCCAGGAAATAAAATAAAATGCTACCGGGAGAGAAAACAAACAAAATCACAACTGCAGCTTGTATCTGTCAGACCCTCCCCCACCCAGCCCCCCTCCAGAGTTTTGGTTTTTTTAAAGCCAGTGACCAAATCAGAATACTGAGTGCTTGCTACATTATCCGAAGCGATGGGGAAATCACATTGCTTATAGAACTACGATGGTGGGTTAAAAGAAAAGGGAGGAGAGATGGGCGGGAAGAAACTACTTTTTTGTCTTGCCTCCAGGCCCTTTTGGCGGCGGCAGGTGGAGTATGAAAATGTTACAATACCAGATTTAAACTCAGTAAATTTACTCTTCCTATAAAAGTAGTTCACACTAAACAAATGAGCTGAGAAAAGTCCACAAGTGTGATATGAAACACACACACATACACACAAACCTGACCCTAGTGCCAAGTGGGAGAGAGTCAGAGAAGAATGCCCAGCTGTGCGAGGCTGAAGAAGTTTCAGCCAGCCAGTTCAGCCCTAGGACAAAAGATGCCTGAGAGAAGTGGCCCCACCAATAGATGCTTGCCCTTAAGCATATGCAGAGTAACATGTCCTTTGCTCCCTTTCCAGGCATTGCTGAGAGACTCTGGGGCTGAGCCAGCTCCAGTCCATTCAGCCCTGCTGCTTCTCTCCCCCAGCCTCACCACTTGCCGCCTCCCCAGCCACTCTGGCTCCCTGGCCCCTGCCTTTCCCTCCTTCACCCCACTTCAGCTCACCCCCCATTTGCCTCCCTGCCCCAGCAGCAGCTCTTGGCTCCAGTGCCTTGTCAGTCCCTGGACTTAGCACACCGCAGTCCACACTGTTCCTTGGATAAATTGGGTGCTACAGTCAAGACACACCTCCCCAGCCAATGAAAAAGGGCGAAAGGCAGCCGAGGGCGCTTGGCAGGGTGTGTGTGAGAAGAAGGTGCCTGGTGGGCAACAGTGGCAGCAGCACTCCTCAGGTCCTCTTGCCAAGCAGAGGCGGAGCAGGGGATGGGCGCTCTGCTCAAGGAGCTCCCTGCGTGCTCAGCTGCTTCTCCCACCCAGAGATGCAGCATTTCCTGGGTGAGTGGGGAAGAGGAGGGGGTTTCTCCGGCTGCAGCATCACAGGAAAGGAGCTGGGCTAGTGGCAATCCAGGTGACACAGCAAACCAGATTCCTTGTGGCTGGTGAGGGCCAGGTAGGGCCAGGCAGGGGCAGTACTGACCTATATGGATGCACTGGCCCTGCCACCGCCAGCCCCCAGGGCTCCCCACCCTGATCAAGCCCCGCCACCACCTGCCACCAGCCAGGTGGCCCCCTATCAAGCCCCCACCACTCCAACTTACCCTGGCTGGTGGCAGCTGTGGTGGCCAGCACATGCTGCTTCCTGCTCCCTGGCACGACTGAGGGCTGCTGGGGGTGGTGCTTGCAGCTCCTGGGCGGGGCCAAGTTGGAAGCCAGCCAGAATTTCGTTCTGGTGCATTCCAGCCCAAAAATAGCCCTGGGATTTATTATTTTGCTGGTTTACTTACCTTTACTGTGCTCATTTTTCCTACATGCTTTGAACTACAGTTGTTATTATATTTCTAATAAAACTAGTTTGTTACTCTGCCTGGGTCCTCATACCTCATTTGGTCACATATAAAGGGAAACCTACTGGGAAAGTACTGTATAAAGGGGTAGGGTGGGTGTTCTGGGCCCTCCAGAGGAAACCCATACCATTAGAGAACTTTTCTAGCTGCTGCCAGTGACAGTTACATATAAGGAAGAATCCTACTTCTGTCACTTAAATATGATTGAACATAGAAATTACTAGGAATGCTTTAAACTGTGCCAGTTCAGCTTGCTTACCCTTCACCAGTGGTAATTAGGCAATCAACTTATTGATGGGCTGGAGATCCGGTTCCGGTAGGAGCGGCGATGGATGATGGCGGGATGAGCTCCCTCTGAATTCGAAGCTTCACCCTGCTTCCTGACGCACCCTTGGCGTTCTGTGGGGTTGCGCTTTGTTTCCAAGCTTTCCAGAGAGTAAACTTGTGGCAAGGAGATTGTCCCAGTAAGAAAAGGCGCGGTGGCACTTTTCCAAGCCGGGACTGCTCTGAAGCGGGAAGCGGGGAATGCCCAGCTAACAACGCGGCTGGATAGACTCCACTGTGAGCCCTTGCAGAAACCTCCAGAGTTGGGGGAAAGCTCAGAACTCATCTTAGTTCAACTGAAACCTTTATTAACCTTCACCTTGTGCCTGGCAAAGCTTCAAGATAGAGTCATTTGGGGGAGGAAGAGAGACAGGAGTGGCCGATTTAAAGAGACAGAGCGGCTCTGAACATTAGGCTGAACTCTGGGGAAGAGCTTTAAACCATCAACCCCCCCCTAAACTTTGAACTCCAGAATTGCTGAATCTCCATATCTGCTTAAATGTAGTCGTCTGTTTGGGGGTCCTGATAGTACACTTGCAGAGCTACTGCAGAAATTGCGGACTAATAAGTTTTGAAGCTACAAGAAGGTAAAGTCCTGAGTGAAGACTTGGACTCAAAATAATTGAATAAATAAAATAGATAATTACAGCACTGCAGTGCAGAAAGAAGGTGACATGATAGCTTATTTTGAATGGACTATAATGAAGTAGTTAGGCATGCAATACAGGAAACTTATTTGTATAGTAAAAAAAATTATTTTGATGGAATGATTTATTTTGATTGAACTATTCCGAATGAATTAAGCATACAACATAAAGAATTTAGCTATATGGTAATTAAGTGATTTTCTTCAATGAATTGTCTTCCCAATTGATTGATCCCCTCCCTTTTCTCTCTGATGTGGATGGTATATATGAAACTGGAGAGCTAAGAACTGTTGTGTTTTTTTGTTGCTGTTTTGTTTTGTTGTTTTTTTGTCTGCTTTTTTTATAAGAAAGTGAAAAAGCTCAGGTGAAGAAAGGAAGTAAGAAGAAAGAAGAAAGAAGAGGGAGGAGGGGAAAGGGAAAGTGGGAGGGGCAAGTAGCAAAAGCTGTAAGGACTGTATGTGAAAGTAATACAAGTCATTTAAAAGGAGGTAGATTACAGAAAAGGATAGGAGTAAGACAGAAGTGGTTAAAACAAAATAGAATTAAGATTGAAATAGGACAGGGGAGGACAGAAAGAATAAAAACAGATAAGATAGAGATAGACAGGAAATATATAAGAGAAGTGTAGAAGCACGTATAACATCAAATACTAAAATGGACAGAGACAAAGATAAATCAGCAAGTCATAGACGCCCATCCTTCTCATCAATGCCTAATTTACCACCAATGTCTATGAAAGACCTGCAAATTTTTATACAGGAATCAGTAACAGCAGCTGTGAGTACAGCAGTTAAGACAGAAGTTAATGAGGCGGTGATGGGCGCCTTAAATTCGGCTGTGGAAACAGCTGTCACTAAAGCTATAGAGCCGATCCAAATAAAACTAGATGACTTAGCAAACCAGTTGATAACCCACACAGATGAAATAAAGAAACAAATTGCTGAAAATACACAAAGTATTACCTCAGTAATGGAAATGACCAGTAAAATGGAAGCGGAAATTCAAGTAGTAGATTCTCAAGTACAAAATCTGAAAGAAAAGCATGATGTTCTAGAAGAATCCCTGATCCAATTAGAGCTTGACAGAGCTGCCTACATACTTAGGTTCCAAAATATACCGGGGGAAAAAGAAGAAGATATAAAAGAAGAACTTAAACAGGCATTAGCCCAGTTTCTAGGCATGGAGGACTACGAAGACTTAGGCAAATAAATGGATACAGTATACAGAGTGAACTCAGCCTATGCTAAGCGGCATAACTTACCAAGAGAGGTCCACGCTAAGTTTAGTCGTAGAGAATTTAAAGACAAAATTCTGAAAAAATCGAATGAAAATGCCCTTATCCTTAACAACACTGAAGTAAAAATACTAAGGGAAATACCGTGGAAAGTTAGGGAAAAGAGGCAAGAATATTTGAGCCTGGCCAATTTGTTGAAGGACAATGGGATTCAGTACCATTGGCTAATACCAGAAGGACTGTTTTTCATGTACAGGGGAAAAAAAATAAAATTAATTCTATTTTCAAACTTCAGGATTTTTTAGATCGGTGTGGAGAGGACCTAGGTTGGAAAGGAAACGGGACTAGTGATTCCGAAACTCAACAAGAGGATGTTGCTGAAATTGAGAAAACAAATAAAAATAAGAAAAAGGAGCATAAACGGAAGAAGGATTTCGGTGCCTTTAATATGACAACTCGTCAGAAAGAGAGAGGAGGGAAAGTACCAACAGAAGAAGAAAAAGATGGATAGACGGAGAGTGAGGATAGTATCGATTAATGTCAACGGTTTAAATGCACCAAAAAAAAAGGAATCGCACTTTTCAGCAAATCCAAAAGCTTAAGGCAGACGTGGTGTGTCTGCAAGAAACACATATTAAGCAAGAAGATCAAAAATATCTAATAAGAAATAAGCTAGGGAAATCTTTTGTTGCAGCAGATGAGAAGCAAAAGAAGAGAGGAGTTGCTACCTACGCCAAAGATTATCTAAACCTACAAATGTTATACAAAACGGATGATGGACGAATTCTGATAATAAGAATAAATAGGAAAGCCAAGGTTTGCCTTATTGTTAACATCTACGCCCCTAACCAAAATCAAAATAAATTCTATGAATTAGTGAGAAAAGCTATAGCAGAGCAGACGTTTGATGAGATGTGTGTAATCGGGGACTTCAGTGTTGTTTATGAAGATTCTATGGACAGGAAAAGAGATGTTGGAAAAATTAAGCAGGGGAATATACTCCCACAATCCTTTTTTAGACTAGTTGATGAGTTTTCTTTAGTCGATTCTTAGAGAACAAAAAATATAAAAAAGAAAGACTTCACATTTTACTCGAGCAGGCATAGGTCCTGGTCGCGGCTGGACATGGCTTGGACCTCAATAGAGATGACGAGTGATATAGGGGAGGCAGAAATACTACCTGCCTCCTTTGCTGATCATAACCCAATTCTACTTACACTTGTAGATACACCAAAAAGAGAAAGATGGACAATGAACTTAAATAATTTCAGAGATGAAAACTTTTTAGCAGATTCTAGAGTAGAATACCAAGCTTTCTTTAAGGATAACTGGAACCCGGAAGTGTCTGCAGATGTTATCTGGGATGCTTTCAAAGCTTATGCAAGAGGTTGGACGATAAGACAGAACGCATGGAAAAAGAAACAAAGAGAATCAGCTTATAAGCAAATATACAAACAAATTAAGGAGGAAGAAAATAAAATGAAGAATAAGGATGTTAAAGATATCAGTGTGCATCAAATTAGGAGAAGAATACATAAATTACAACATAAATTAAATAATCTTTTGACTGAAGAAATCGCAAAAAAGGTACAGTATGCTAAACAATACTTTTTCCAAAAGGCCAACAAACCCACAAGGTGGTTGGCATACAAGTTAAGAAAGGAGAAAGAGAAAAAATATATAAAAAGCTTAAAAAATGAAGATGGAGATGAAAAATTTATTTTGAAAGAGCTGAAGAAGATAGCCGAAAACTTTTATAGAAGACTATACCAGCAAGATGAATATGAACAAGAAGAACTCTGGGGGGTTTTAAGCGCCCACACAGCTAAGAAGTTCTCAGAGAACCAAAAGAAGATCTTAAATGACCCTGTAACTATCTGTGAATTGGTAGAAGCAATAAGAAACCAAAAAGATAATAAAGCTCCCGGCCCAGACGGAATACCTGCAGAGTTCTATAAAAAATATGCTGACCAAATATGCCTACCTTTGAAATACACTATTAAAAATATTTTGACGACAGGAAGAATACCTAACTCTTGGAAAGATGCGTTAATATCGTTACTTCATAAACAAGGAACAGAAGAAAATGAAATCCAAAATTACAGGCCAATCTCTCTATTAAATTCTGACTATAAAATCTTTGCAAGTATATTAGCTGCAAGATTTCAGAAAGTGCTATCTCAGATGATACCCAAAGATCAGGCTGGTTTCCTGCCAACTAGGCAGATAAAAGATAATGTAAGAGTAATTTTAGACATCCTTGAATACTACGAGATGCATGTGGAAAAAAATATGGCCCTGATCTTTATCAACGCTGAGAAAGCCTTCGACAACTTAAGTTGGTCCTTTTTGTTAGGTAAACTAAAAGTAGAAGGGTGTGGAGAAAACTTCCTGAAAATGGTGCAAGCCATCTATGATACACAACAAGCTTCAATAGTAATTAATGGTGATATATCAAATAGCATAGCAATTCAAAAAGGGGTTAGACAAGGCTGTCCCTTGTCACCGCTCCTGTTCATCTATGCATTAGAAATGTTATTAGAAATGGTTAGGAAAAATAAAGAAATACAGGGTTTGTGAATAAGAAATGACGAATTTAAGGTCCAGGCCTTTGCTGACGATATGGTATATATACTGGAAGAACCGCAATCCTCCATTGAACCATTGGTGCAAACATTACAGATTTATGGTAAGGTAGCTGGACTGAAAGTTAATAAGAATAAAACAAAAATAATTACAAAAAACAGTGACCTTAAGATAATAGCAAGTATTAAAAAAACAGGTTTCGAAATTTGTAAAAAAGTCAAGTAACAAATAGATGCAGCTCGTTATACCAGGATAATTATATTAAGCTACTAAATGAAATTAAGAATGACTTAGACTGATGGAAAGACTTACAGATTACGATACTAGGCAGAATTGCCACAATCAAGATGAATGTACTACTGTGTGTCTTATTCTTATTTCAAACAATCCCTATTGTTAGAAACATTTTTTTTTTTTCAAAATACTAGAGAAGTTGGTTAAGGAGTATATCTGGCAAGGTAAAAGGCCAAGGATAAAATTGAAATACATGCAAGAAAAAAAAGAAAGAGGGGGCTTAACTCTTCCTGATTGGAAGCTATATTTTAAAGCTGCAGCCATGTCATGGATTAAAGAATGGGTGACCTTGGAGAATACAAAACTGTTAAAATTAGAGGGACACGATCTTGCAATGGGGTGGCACGCATCCTTATGGTATCAAAAAATTACAAGGCATAGCCATTTCTCACAGCACATAATCAGGGCTGCGCTATGGAGAGTATGGGAAGAGCTCAAACAGAGACATTACCAGAAGCTCCCACTATGGATTTCTCCTGTAGAGGCTTTTACTAAACCTACACTGCTTGAGGAACATGATAAATGGAAATACGTTGATTTATTGGATGATAAAGGTATATTGATTTCAGAAGAAGAGATGAGTAAGAAAAATATTAAAATTTCATGGTGGCAGCAGGCAACCCTTAAGTCTAGGTGGGCAAAGGATAAAAATACTGGCTTCTATCTTAAACCTATGGGGCTTGATGTGATATGGATAAATAATAATGAAAAAATAATTGGTAAAGTGTACAACTATTTACTAGAATACAATATGCAGGATGAATGGGTCAAACCCCAAATGGTAAAATGGGCACAATATATCGGACGGAATATTGACTATGAGGAATGGGAGAAAAGTTGGTCTAGAACCTTAAAATATATAAAAATAAGCAATTTTAGAGAAAATATTGTTAAGATGTTTTATATGTGGCATATTACACCGGAAAGGCTCAATAAATTTAACAAGAATGCTTCTGTGAAGTGCTGGAAATGCAAGGCGAATGTAGGTACCTACTTCCATATTTGGTGGGTATGTAAACAAACAAACAAAATTTGGAGAATGGTAAAAGGAATGATAGAAGAGATTTTTGAAATTAGTATACAGTTAAAGCCAGAATTCTTCTTATTGAATATGCTACTTGAGGTATTTACGAAACATGAAATGTACTTAGTTTTGCATGTATTAGTAGCAGCCAGAATTCTGTTTGCAAAATACTGGAAAAATGAAAAGATTCCTACGAGAGATGAACTTTTGTATAAAGTAATGGAAATTGCCGAAATGGAAAAACTATCCTATGTTATCCAAGGCAAAGGTGAAAAGGAATACGATAAGCATTGGTCTAAAATGTATAAGTGGTTGCAAAAAGTCTAGGGAAAAGAGCTAAGTGAAGGACTGGAAAATTAACTAATCTCTGGATGAGTTTCTGTTAATTTTGGAATATACAATGTATAAGGGAATGTTTTATTGATGAAAACGAAATAATAAAAAAAACCTTGGGGAAAAAAACTTATTGATGGGCTGTTCACAATTTATTTGTGTATGTTTGAAAGAACAGGCTATCAGTACTTGAAAGTGCCACACCTCAATATGGCAGATGCCCACATCACTCAGTGTAATCCAGTGCAACCTGGATATTCCAGATTAATTCACAATCTGACTGTGAGTGTTGAGCAATGTATGTTTGACTGTTGAACAGATTACCTGTGGGGGGGAATTATGGCATCACTAGAAATTATTCCTTGTTCCCTATCAACACACAACACTCCAGATTCACTTGGTGTATTGTGAGTATATACAGTGTCCAGGACTGAAAATCCTGCTTCATCCTTCATGCCATGAACTGAGCCTCTTCCACTCATGTAAGATGACAGGTGAGATCTTCATGACATGGAGACCACAACAGTGGATTTCTGCAGGAAAGATTTCCATCCATAAAGCATGACTTCTTTACCTTCCCCTCCATCCAAAATGTTGCTGTAATGCTGCTCCTAGGGGCAAGAGGACCCCCAGAATAGGATGGGTGAGGAACTAGGTCTACTGCAGGATAGGGAAATCAGCAAAAAATCACCCCCTTTGTGTCTGTGGAAAACCTCCTCTGGTCCCTGTTGCAGTAAAGGTGACTCAGCATGCCCAGATACTGGGGATGTGCTGTATTTTCCTTTTCAGTAAACTCAGACTGTGTATATATGTGATGCCTGTCTTTGTCCTTACTGTTTTGATGGATGAGTGACAGTCTATTTCCCCAAATTTAGTTTCAGGGATAACTTCTGCAATCCCTGTTGTCAAAGAAAAGCAGCAAAAAGGCTGATCCACTTCTCCATACTTTTCACAGATCCCCTTTGTCACTCCAGTCATCTTTGCACCCCTGTGTATTCTGTGTGGCAGGAAAATACTCCTCATATGCCAAATCAAATGGCAGTCTGATTGGGAATATTTTAGAGTGCCTTCACTTTTTAACCTCAATTTCAATTGGATTGCAAATAAAAGCTTTTTTAGCATGAAGATAAGCATAAATAAAATACCAGAATGGCATCTTTACACATCCGACCACTGTCTTTATAATCAAAAGGAAATAACAGTTTTGGAGCATGGCTGGGGAAAAAAATAATAATAATGGGGCCTTGTAGGGGAAATCGTCCTTGCTGCAAGCAGAGGTTAAATGAGGAAAGTAGTTCCTTTCTGCAGAAGAATTTACATTTCTTTGTAACGTGACAGCTTTCACTAGTAACAAAGGTAAATTTAACCACACCGAATGCTTGCCGGATTGCAGCTTTCTGGTTTCATGGCATATTCTTAAAATGTACTGCTTTTTTCCCTTGCTCTTAAACTTTTCATGCTTCGTCACCCTCCCTACATGAATATTTCTGAAACATTTGAGGAAAATCCCTCCAGCTATTTTGGACTTATGAGGGCATGAAAAAAGATATATATTATTTTACCCAGTGTAACAAAACCCTGGCAGTTGGATTTCTTTTTAAACATGGATCAGTTGAAAACAGCTGAACTTTGAGATTTCAAAACCTGACATGTCCCTAACCTTTCCTTGATTCATGTGTACTTTGCAAAGTCTGAAAAATCAGATACTTGTAAAGTAGACTCTTCCCCTGAAATTTTGCACAGTGAAAAGTCTTGAGACTGATGAGTCCGTAGAGTGAAATCAGCTCATACTTTTATTTGAAGATCAGGAACAAGACAACTTTACCCAGTTTGCAGGCCGGTTTATATCCCCTGAAAACCCCATGCCCAAAACACACCCCACTCAAGTCATTCGCTATTTACAGTGGCTGAGAGTTCCATAGGCTCTTGGCTGGGAGTCTAACCCTCTGATTGGAGTGGGCTAGGATCCGCTGAATCCTTTGTTCAGGTGAGTGAAGCTCAGACGTTTTGCCTGACCATGTGGCTTCCTTGCCTCGCATACAGTCAGGTCTGATTGCATTATGTCTGAGTACATTATACCCCTCCCCCCTTGGTCTAAAAGACACCCACATACAAAGTCCTTAAGGTGAGTGGGTGCCTTATGCTCCTGGGTGGAGCGACGGAGCATGGCCGGAATCACTGTAGCAGCTGCTGATGCACCTGGCTGAGTGCTGGCCGACATCTGCTGCATTGAGTGTTGTTGTGTCGGCTCTGTTGGGGCTGTTGAGCTGGGTTCTGGTGTGTGCACCAGTGGGGGGCTTGGTACCGGTTCGTCAACCTTGGGAAGCCATGGTTGCAGTGGAGCTTGTGCTGTTTTGGTGGGGTCGGGCTCCTCGACATCCTCTGGGTTGGCTGGCAACACTTGCCTGCGCAGCTGGTCAATGTGATGGTGTATGACTTGGCTGTCCTCACATGAAACCTCATAGGTGCGGAGGCCCCAGACTCTCACCACGTGTGCCAGAATCCAGGTTGAACCCTTGGTGTAGTTTCGTGTGTACATGGGGTCCTCTGGGAAGAATCCCCTAGCTGCCTCATGGGACTCAGTGACCAGTGCCTCTTCTACAGCATGATCTGGGTGGAGACAAGTCTAGCCAAGTCATCAGGCGACGGCCTAGGAGGAGTTTGGCTGGTCTGCACCCCGTCGTGGTGTGGGGAGTGATCCACTGGCCAAAGAGGAATGCGGCCAGCTTGTAGTCCCAGTCCTTTGAGTCCAAGAGGCGGAGTGCGTCCTTGGTCATCCTGACCATTTGCTCCGCTTGGCCGTTGGTCGCTGGGTGAAAAGGGGCAGACTGGACATGGTATATTCCGTAATAATGGGTGAAGTCCATGAATTCACTGGACATAAAGGCCATCCTGTTGTCCGTGACCAGGGTGTGAGCACTGAAGATCTGCCACATTGCTTGGATAGCAGATTTGGAAGAGGTGAATGGTACTGGAACCACCTCCAATCACTTGTTGTATGCATCCACTAGGATGAAGAACAGCTGCCCCTGGAACGGCCCCACAAAGTCCAAGTGCAGCTGGGACCAGGGGCAGTGTGAAGATTCCCAGGCACGCTCGGGGGCCCTGGGTGGCTCTGGGTGGGACAACTGGCATGGTTGGCATCTCCGGACAATATCTTCTATGTTTCTGTCAAGCCCCGGCCACCAGACGTAGCTCCTGGCCAGGGCTTTCATTCGTATCACCCCAGGGTGTGCTTGTGGAGGGCAGTAAGGACCCTTTCCCTCAGTGGTGCAGGAATTACCACCCGGCTTCCCCACATCACACAGCCTTTCTGGGTGGACAACTCTTCCTTCCTGGAGGTGAAAGCTGCGAAGTCAGGGCCCGCCTGGCCTGTGGGCCACCCAGTTACCACCCAGTTGAGAATACAGCAGAGGACCTTGTCTTTAGTGGTGAGGCGTGCCACCTCCTTGACGTGTACTGGATAGTCTGGGAGTGCCTCCAGGAGTGCAACTTGGTAGGCCAGGGCTGGGTCGGGGTCCATGGCAGGTAGTGGAAGGTAGCTCAGGGCATCCACATGACCCATCACCTTGCCAGGCTGGTGGATGAGGGAGTAAGAGTATCCAGACAAAAACACGGACCACTGGATGACCCATGGAGACGTCATTTGGGGGGTCTGGCGGTCCGGGGCCAGAAAACCGAGAAGAGGCTTATGATCAGTCAGGATCAGGAAAGGCTGGCCATAGAGGTAATGGTGAAACTTTTTCACCCCGGCCACTATAGTGAGTGCCTCCTTGTCGATTTGTGAGTAGTTTCGCTCTGCAGATGAAAAGGTCCTAGAATAATAAGCCACTAGGACATCACGGCCGTCTGGCAGCTGGTGGCCCAGAACTGCCCTGACCCTGTATGGTGGGGCGTCACATGCCAGCACCACGGGAAGCTGTTCATCAAAATGTGAAAGCACCATGTTAGAGGTTAACAGGTCCTTGACCGCTTGAAAAGCAATGGTGTGTGTTGGCCCCCAGACCCAAGGAGCCTTCTTGTCAAGCAGGCTGTGGAGTGGCTCAGCCACTGCTGCCTTGAGTGGGAGAAAGGAGTGATAAAAGTTCAGTAGGCCTAAGAAGGCTTGCTTGGATGAGGGAGGGGGGGCTCAGGTAATTGTCTTGACTTTGTCCTCCGTGGGGTGGAGGCCACATGCATCAACAGCAAAGCCCAAAAATTCTATGTGTGGCACTCCCTCTTCACCTTGAGCCCTGCCAAGTCAAATCTCTGCAGCACCACCCGGAGCTGGTCTGCAAAGGAGGACAAGTCCAGAGCCGCAATGATCACATCATCCAGGAATGGTTGGACCCTGGGGATCCCTTTCAGGAGGGAGTCCATGAAGGACTGGAAAATCCCCGGCATGATTGACACCCCAAACTGGAGCCGGTGGACTTTAAAAGCTCCTTTATGAGACGCTATCATTTGGGCTTTGGCGGTGGTGGCATAACTGGTAGCTGCTGATACACCTGGGCAAGGTCTAGTTTGCTGAAGACCCGGGCTCCCACCAGTGACACCAAAACATGGCCAATCATGGGTACCGGGTACACGTGGTCCTGGAGGGCTTTATTTAATGTGCATTTGTAGTCTGCACAAATGCATACGTCACCATTTGGCTTTACTGGGGTGACTATGGGGGTTTCCAAGTGTGTGGAAGCAACTGGTTCCAGCACTCCCTGCTCCACAAGGCGGTCAAGCTTGGCCTCAATCTTAGGCTTCATCACAATCGGGGGGGGTGGCGGGCCTTGATGCATATGGGCCAGACGCTGCGGTCGAGATCCAATGAAATGTGGGCCCCGGTATACCACCCAGTGTGCCATCAAAAACCCGGGGAAACTCATCACAGACCTTAGCAAAGTCCTGCGCCCGTATGTGATTCACCCCTGTAACCGTGAGTCCTAGGGGCCCGAACAATGAAAGTCCCAGCAGACTTGAAAGATGGCCCTCCACCACCAGTAGATCCAGGATTCTGTTGAAGTCCTTATACTGTACCCGGAACTTGCCCCAGCCCCAGATCACCACAGGGTTCTTGTTAAAGTCCCACAAAGTCAAACCCCATGGCTTTTGCAGGATGGGTCCCCCCCATGGGCAAATCTTGTGGAGCGTGTCCGCGGAAATGATGGAGAATGATGAACACGTGTCAATCTCCATTGAACAGGGGGACCCCTCAATAAGAACTGTCACATGTAATTTGTTGGGGCCGTTGGGGGGCAAGTTACATACCAGGTGGGGCTGCTGGGTGGACAAGAGGGTGTGGAGAGTTGACAGTCAGTCAGTTGCAGTCTGGCAGGCCGAAGAAGGCTTCAGGTGCTTACCCCAGGAGTGGCAGGCCTGGGCGATGTGGCCCGCCTTTTTGCAAGATCGGCAGACTGCAGCCCTGAAGCGGCATGACTGCCAATCATGTGTGTCACCACAGCTAGCACAAGAGGCTTGTGAAGTTGGGACCTCATCCTGGGGCGACCCAGGTGGTTTAGTTGTTTGCGCGGAGTGATGCTTGTGAGGTATGATGCTTACAGAGAGTGATGCTTGTGAGGAGCGATGCTTGCGGAGAGCGATGCTTGTGAGGAGCGATGCTTGAGGAGAGTGATGCTTGTGAGAAGTGGCAGCCATTTTAGTAAGTACACATGGAGGTGAAGTGTGGGAGCAGTGGCAGCAGATGAAGCATGGCGCGTTGTGGTGCTGTGCTTGGAGTCAGCGAGGCAATGCGCAGTGTGAGGTCAACGGCACTCGGGGATGCGGCACGAAGTGGAACGGTGTGGTGAGCAGCCAGAGATGTGGGCACGAGGCAGAGCGGCGTGCAGTGATCTCGGCACTGGGGCTCGATGTGATGCTCGGAAGTAGTGGAGTGGTGCAGTGCTGCTCTCGAGGTCAGCGGTGTGATGCTCAGGAGTGGCTGCGGTTGCGGTGAGCGGTGCAGTGCTGCTCTCAGAGTCAGCAATGCAATGCTCTGGAGCGGTGCGGTGAGTGGTGGTACTCAATGTGATGCTCTTCCTCGTGGTCATTGTTCATGGAGGGAGTTTAAGATCCCACCTTCATCACCAGTGAAAAGTACTGAGACTGATGAGTCCATAGAGTGAAATCAGCTCATACTTTTATTTGAAGATCAGGAACAAGACAACTTTACCTGGCTCACAGGCCAGTTTATATCCCCTGAAAACCCCACACCCAAAACACACCCCACTCAAGTCATTGGCTATTTACAGTGGTCGGTTGGGAGCCTAACTCTCTGATTGGAGTGGGATAGGATCCGCTGAGTCGTTTGTTCAGATGAGCGAAGCTCAGACATTTTGCCTGACTGCATGGCTTCCTAGCCTCGCACGCGGTCAGGTCTAATTGCATTATGTCTGAGTACATT
Organism: Gekko gecko; assembly: GCA_029375565.1. NCBI lineage: Eukaryota > Metazoa > Chordata > Lepidosauria > Squamata > Gekkonidae > Gekko > Gekko gecko. Next base: position 140,059,723 of record JAPDNY010000005.1, read on the forward strand.
ACACACAGTCTCTCTTGTTTGCAGCGTATTCTACAGATTTTCAAATGAATCTACCAGTAGAACCCTTCATAGGTACAATGATCTATTGTGAGGGCTTTTTTCATGAGAAGTGGCATTCACAGCTTTAGCAGCTGTGGCTATGTTTGTTCTAACCCCTTTCTACCAAATGAGGCCTGAGGCAGCATTGGTCAGGGTTGAAAACATTCCAGACAAGGGGTGTGTGTGGGGGGCACTGTACTTAGAGAAGCCAAGCCCCTTCCAAGTAGGCATTTGCAGTGTGCTGCTGAGGTGAGGTGTTGCCTTGCCTTGAACGGTTTTCACATCTGTTGGAGTAATAAATCGAGTTGTGAGGTATTGCATGTCTAAAGGGTGTGTTTTGGAGCAATGTTGAGTGGATATGTGCTAAACTTAGAGTGATTTCACTGGAAGTGATTTTGGTGAGTGGCAGTATCACAGTATCACAGGGTACTCCCTTTTAGGACCTTTTCTATTCCCCACTCTTGTCCTCCCATTCCTCCCATTTTCTTCAACATTCTTTTACATATTGATTTGGGGACAACGTTCTTTCTTTGTTTAGGTTTGGTATCATTTACAAGTCCTGCCATTAGAATTTGAGTTTTAATATTGCTTTGTCCAGCTGTTGCATGTTAGGCACAGTTATTCAGATTGCAGTGTAAAATCTGTAATGCAACTGGTTGTCTTGCTAGAATTGTATTAGTTAATGAGATTGCTACTGATTAATCTGAGTTGGTATTGCTGCCAGGCAAGGTTTGTACTACTCTTGAGTCGGTGATTTAGCAAAGATTTGGTGTTACAGTTAGAGCTGTGTTTATATTATATGCAGATTTTGAAATATCACACAGAGTTTCCATTAGAGGTTAACAGTGTTTGCACTGCAAGGATTTAGCACTGTAATGTAAGTTAAGCAGAGCTGGCATTACATGGAGTTTGGCCACTGTTACAATTTTACATTAAAAGTTAGGTAATAAGCAGTTGGTGGCACTGAAAGGAGTGCAATAGGAGTGGATTTGAGTGATGCAAGGTTTTTGCAGACTGGCCAACAATCAGAATTGGTGGGATTGCCAGAATTTTGCAAGGCGTTTGCACTATAAACTGGGTGGTAAACTGAAGCGGTGGTGTCCCAAGACTTTTGCAAGGATTTTATGTTTCAAGTGGGCCAGTAAGCAGTAGTGATGGTTTTGCAAGGGTTTTGTAAAGATTTGCACATAATTCAGCACATTGCCTTTTGTTGAATTATCTTACAATAATTTATTAAACTCAAAACCTTATATGTACTATCAGTCAAGTCCCATTTTGGCATAAATCCTACCTGATCCTGAAGGTCATATTGAGTCACAAAAGAGTTTAATCTAGTTTCAATTATGGAAGTAAAAATTTAAAAATCTGTATTTAATAGGGATATTGGCCTATAGGAAATAACTATAGTGGGGTCTTTGCCAGGTTTAGGTAGAACTATGATGGCTGCTTGCTTCCAAGATGGGGGAAGTATTCCAAATTGCATAATATAGTTACAAGCTTTAGTTAGAGGCTTTATTAAATTAGATGTGTATTTCTTATAAAAATGAGAAATGAAACCATCTGATCCAGGAGCTTTATTAGTTTTTAAGTTTTTAATAGCATTTAATACTTCTTTCTCAGTGATTGGATTCTCCATTATTGTTTTGTGATCTAGGGAGAGTTTTGTGTTATTACAGTGTTGTTTCAAATAAGTGTTTATTAAATCAGAGCTTGTAACTTTAGAGTCATATAAAGTTTTATAATAATCCAAAAAAGACTGAGCTATTTTTTCTGTGTCAGACAGCAAATTGCCTTGCTTATGTTTTATAGTAGTAATTATTTTTGATTCTCTTTTTTATTTCACTTTTCTGGTTAAAAATTTCAATGCTTTAGCCGTATTTTGCCATGACTTTTGTTTTAAAAATAACAAATTCTGTTGTATTTGTGTGAGATGTAAGGTATCTAAATCTCTCTTTAGAGGTAACATTTTTCTATAGGTTTTAGTATTTTCTGTTCTTTTGTGAATAGCTTCTAATTTACTTATATCTGTTACTAATTGTTCCCTTCTTCGTTGTTTTTATTTTTCCAAATATGCAGCTTTGGTTATCAAATATCCCCTTAGAATTGGTTTAAATGCATCCCAAATAATAGTTGGTGTTAAATAAAGTAATTTTTAATAAATGTTTCAATTTCAGCATCAACTGTGTGATGATTCAATAAAGATTTATTCAATACCCACGATGCTTGTTTTCCCCCAGTGTTTAATAAGATGGTACATTCAATCCAATTTTGTTCTGATCATTGTAATGGACCTATTTGAGTAGATTGCACTTTACTTAGTAGAGATGGAGAAATTAAAAAGTAATCAATATGTGTATATGTACTATGCCTTTGTGAATAATATGTATAGTCTCTTTCACCTTTATGGAGTTGTCTCCCTACAACTACAAGAGAAAATTGTTCTAATATCTCTGCAAGGGGAGTAAGTTTATGTTGAATCAGCTTTTTTGTTTTCTGTTTGATTGGATTTATCTAGGGTATGATTTATTATATAATTTAAATCACTTCCAATAATTATTTCTCCTTCTCTAAAATAAGTTAATTTGTTCAGAATGGACTGAATATATGTAATTTGGTCAGTGTTTGGTACATACAATGCAACTAAATTATATTGTTTATACATCCAGTAACAAATAAATATCTGCCTAACGGGTCCTTGAGCAATTTTATATATGTAAAATTAGTATTATTTGAAATTAATATGGCCACATCTCTAGCTTTAGATGATACATAAGAATGAAATTAGTGCTTAAATTTATTTGTATTGAAAAGAGTTGTAGATTTAGGAAAATTATGAGTCTTTTGTAAGAAGACAATATTGAGATGTTCTCTATTGATCTGAGCATATATCCTTTTGCATTTCACAGGATTATTCATTCTACAAGCATTATAAGTCAAACGAGTGAATTGTTCATAACAAAACTATAGTCCTGTTTTGCTCAGCAGACTATATTTCTAGTTATACTATATAGTAACAAAATCTATTTTATGCTATATCTAAAAATATAGAGAAAAAAAGATTTAAATATTGTTCTTTACTACTAAAAAACCCTTACTGTTATCCTTTTAAAACAATGATAAACACAACAATTATATATATAAACTAACTATTGCACTTTAACACTAAAGTATTTACTAAATACTCTCCTCACCTGTTAGCCTAAAATTAAAAATAGTATAAAAATGCACCTATATACTACCACTGCCCTATAAATTAATTTTCTTATGTAAATTAACTAACCCCTCCTCCCCCCTTTCTCCCCTTTTCTACCTTAACTTTACCACTATAATCTATTTTAATGAACTTTTATGTTAGCTAAACGATTAAACAGTTAAAACATCAAATTCTTGGAGTTTCCCTATTATTTAAACAAAAACATGTAAAGGTTAACTATTAATATAACTACATCAAACAAGCAAAATCATAATTAGCTCTAGTAAGTGTATCTAAGTATTTAAATTATTACAAAAAGAAGTGCATCAGATTTTCAGAGTTAAGCTATTTTATAGCTTTCTTTCATCTAGGCTTATTTTTATCGAAGGTCAGTTTAACTTTAAGATGTTTAGGTACAGCTGCTCCTAATTCTGATTCAGAGTCAGACACTTCTTCTGAAGAGCTGCCCGAGGAGCTGTCAGAACTTCCTGAGTCATTTCTGCCATTTCCATCTGCAACATTTTTGTCCTCTACTTTCTCAGTTTATTTCACTGGTCTCTGTTGCTGCTCCAGAAATGTTTTGGCTTTTATAAAAGAGTCAATATTTTCTTTTTTCTCTCTGAAGTTGAAGATAAGTCCTTCTGGTACCATCCATCTGTAGGGAGTGGAGTTTTTCTGTAAAAATAGTGTCAAATCTCTATATTGCTTCCTCCTCTTTCTGATCGCAAATGGAACATCTTTTAAAACTTTAACTTCTTCCCCTTTGATTTTTAAGGTAATTCAACTGGTCACTTTCAATATTGCATCTGTTGTTGACCTTTTAAAGAATTTTGTGAACACTTCACCAGGCAGCTTATTTTTCTTAAACTCTGGATAGGTATGATATACCATATCCATGTCACTTTGTAAGGCTTCTGCTTTTAAGGCTGCCAGTGGAACTAAAATTCCACTTAAGATCTCTTTCAGGTTCTCTCCTTTTTGCTCCAGGATACCTTGAAATCTCAGGACATATGTTGACTTTTCCATCTGTAGTTGTAGGAGCTATTGTTTCTCAGTGGTCTTCTCTTTTTCCACTGCCTCCAGTCTTTGATTTAGCCTATTTGTCTTAGCATCAACCTTTTTCAGCTTTTGGGCTGTCTTCTCTGTTCTTGCAGTCATTTCTTTCAGTTCTTTTTTGAAGCACATCGAAGTTATTGTTGAGATTAGTCATCTGGTCCAGCAGAGGGCATAGTGCTGCAGTAATCATCTTAGGGAAGTCTGTATTTGCTTCTGGTTTAGAATCCGGAGTCGACAAGCTGGCAATTTCTGAAGAAGTTTTCACCATGGTCACCATTTTTTCAGCTCGATGCGACATTGTTTACATTAAAGGAAAAGTTCTTAAAGTCTCTGAAAGTCTGTTGAATTGTGCTCTTATTACTAATCTACATGCCACTCAGCTAAGTTATCAGTCTCCCTTTCAAGCTGCTCTTCTGCCCCTCGCTTTTCTCTTTAACAAGGTAGTCTTCCCAGGCTAGGGCAGGTTCCTCCCCTTCGCTACATTTAGGGCTTTGGGGTAGTGTTACGGATTTTTGCTTGGGTGCTTGTTTGGATGAACGAATATTGACTCACATGTTGCTTCTTGCTTCACTTCAAAAGGTAGAGAACATCATCCATCACTAGATAGCTTGCACACTCTCTCTGGTAAGTGTCTTTAGTGCCATAGCTGGTCTTGCACTGGTGGGACCTTTTGGGGCAAAGTGGAACCTCGATCCTTCGGTCAGTGCCTCAGGAGAGGCACCTCTCGCGCCCCAGGCTGCGAGCCCCCTTCAAGGGCTCTGGCGGGTCCAAGATCAACCTGGACCCCTTCTGACTGGCACAATTGCAGGCCGCTCTCAGCGGATGGAGCACACCTGCCAGCAAGCCACTGAAACTGGAAGTCCCCATGTTCTGCACAGATTAATGGCTTCAGGTGGTAAGTCAGGAAAAACCTCTATTTTCGCATCAGAGAATAATATTTTTTCCCCTTCATTCTAGCTTTTGATAGGATCCTGTGTTTTGTTCTCATATCTTGAAATGTGGCCAATATACCTCTGGGTCTTCTCCACATGTCATTGTTTTGTTGTCCTAAACAATGTGCTTTTAATATTACATGAGTGAATTTTTCTTCTAATTTAACTGTCAAAGCACGCCAGGAATATTTGGACTTCTTTAGATTCCTCAGAGCCCTCCAGGAAACCTCTAAATTTGAAATTATATTGCCTTGTCTCCATTTCTAATGCTAGGATCCTTTTTTGCCCTTCAACCAGAGTATTGCCATGCAACATCCCCAATATCATGATGTCACTTCTGCATGATGTCATCACATTGGCAACATTGCTGTTTGGGGCAGAGTCCCACCCCACTCCTAGAAGGCTCCCCCCACCCCCCACTGGCGCACAGTGAGTACCTGGCAACCCTAGCATGGTGACCAGACTAGAAATGCTCAAGAAGCAGTATAGCTGCTGCAATTCTGTAAGCAAAAAAAAAAAAGGTAGGGCACATTTGTCCACAAAGGTCACAAAGTGTTAAACTAATGCCTTCTTGTTTTCTGATTTGGTTGCCAAGGCAATGTTTCTGGAGCAGGGACCTCTATAGGAAGTCAGTGGAGCTTCCTGAAACAAGGATATTTTGCAGTGTCATACAACCATTGCTGTCATTGCACCTTCAGTTTCTGCAGTGGTGTTGGTGGCAGCTTCAGTGATGCATTTGCTGGCTGTCCAGCTCATGTGCTTCCAGAAGGTAGCCCAGAATTATAACATTTGAAATGGGACAGCTTGTCAAAAGACTTAGCCTCTCAGTTGTGGGGGTGCTGCTTCTACCACAGCAGATCCAAAGGGAAGACCAGTAGTGTAGGCACTTTCCCTGGTGGAGACCCCACCTCCTCAGCAGCTTGTGAAAATGACCCTGTTCCTGATCCTACAGTCTCTGCACTGATGTCGGGCTAGGGAATGGCACAGCAGACACTCCCACATCTGGCAGCAGGGAAGATATCTTCAAGGAATTATTGGAATGTGGGGTGAGGTGAGGAACAGCTTGTCCCTCCCTGAGGTCAGTTCTCTTGGCCACTCCTCAACTTCATTATCAGAGCCTTAATCATCTCTTGCAGAGCTTTGTGCCTCCAGCCTCACAGTCCATTTGTCCTGACATGCTGCAAGACATTTTTCAAATGGAGAGTACACCTGCCATTGGGGGCTACCTCTCCATGCCATTAACTTAAAGATTTGGAGGGGAATATATGGATCTGTTTTGTTTGTTTAGGGAACCATAGCTCAAGGAGGGGGGGATGAAGAATGATTGCGTGCTGAGGCCCTGGGTTCAGTTTGTGGGGCATGGCTTATGATTGTACTTGTGGGATCCTTGCAGGGGTTCCAGTCTCAAGTGAGGTTTGTCAGGCATAGCCCCTGGAATCTGTCAGGGATCTGGCCCTATGGATGTGGGGGTGATTATAGTCCAGATTAATTTGTTATGTTTACCACTACCAGTTGTGATGGGGAGCCCTGTGGCTCCTAGCATAGCTAATTTATTCATGATTTTTTTTAAAAAAATGTTTTTTTTTGGATAAGCAACAAAACGCATATTTTCATGAGATTATTAAATACAAAAGATACATTGAAGATTTGTTTTTTATTTTTAAAAATGGCCAATGTGTTGAGGAATTTATTGAATGGGCAAATCAGTTGCACAGTACTATTAAATTTGAGGGTAGGTGGCATCAGAAAGAAATAGCATTTTTGGATAGAATGGTAGTAAATGACAATGGTTCACTTGCTGCTAAATTATATAGGAAACCCACAGGCAGGAATACCGACCTGAGATATGATTCTTTTCATTTAATAACTTTGAGGGGGGAAAATACCATATGGAAATATTTAAAAGCAAGATGAAATTCCACATTTTTGAATGATTATCAAAAAGAAAAATTATTTTTACATCAGCAATTTATTAATAGAGAACATCCAGCCATTATTGCAGCTGAAAATAGGGTTGAAAGAACAGATCACAGTAATTTTTTTAAGGAGAAGGAACAAAAACATGGCATGGGTGTTACTTGGGGTTTAAAGTATTCTAATCTTATGTTGTCGAAGACTTTCATGGCCAGAGCTCATTAGCTGCTGTAGATTTCCCAGGTTGTGTGGCTGTGGTCTTGGCTGTACCTTTCTGTGCCAAGACCACGGCCGCACAACCCGGAAAATCTACAGCAACTAATATTCTAATCTTGCGTCTAAATTAGCTGGAATTGTTAGAAAACATTGGCATATGGCTGCAGACTTGCCAGGATGTTCAAATATACCTAAGATTGGATTCAGATGGAGAAAAAACATTAAAAACATGTTAGTACATGCAGACATTTTGGGGGAAACGTCTTTAGTTCCTCACAGGATTATAGGACATCAGAAATGTAGGAGATGTTCAATTTGTAAACATACTATGGAAATAACAGAATTTGTCAGTCCTATTAAAGGCTATAAGGTAATTTTTTTACCCATCATTCCACATGTTCAAGAAAAAAACATTGTGTATGTTATCCTCTACCCATGTCAAAAAATATGTCGGGATCTATACCAGGGTGTTTAGAACTCTCATCTTGGAGCGCTGCTCCAGAATTGCTAATGATGTTAGGGAGGTGCCCTTTGTTCAACACTGGTATGAAGAGAAGCACAGCATAGAAGATATAAAATGTTGTGTTATTTACAAACATCAATATAACACTTTTAGGAAAGAAAATGTGCAAAAAAATTTGTTGCAAAAGGAAGCGTAATTCACCTTTAAGTTAGAAGCATTCAAACTTTCGGAACAATGCATATGTAGATTTTACTGGTTTCATTAACTGGTAAATTGATTAGCTAACTTGCACCTGGAGGTATAAATGGGCTTTAAGTATTAGGAGAGGCTTGCTAGTTCCCAAGAGCCATCTTTACATATGTTTAGATGAGAGAATGCCTACAGAATGAGGCCACATGTTCATCATGAATAAAGACAAATAAGGCAGTTTGGGTAAGATACTCAATTTTTATTTTTATTGGCAAGTCAATCTAGGTGTTTGAAGTTATTTTACATGTATTGTTATTGTTATAATTTTGTTTAGAGACATTGTTCTGAGGGAGTTCCCATTGCTGTAAAACACGGCAGTTTTGGAGACACTACTTTCTGGGAGAACCCGTTGATGTGCAGTCCTGATGAAGGGACTGATAACCCATTGGACAGTCCAGAGAGTGGGTTGACTGCAGTTTATCATTTATTGTTTGCCTCAAGTGTTAAGGACTGGATTTATTTGCTCTATGGACAATTGTGCTTTTCCGGTATGGAATTGTGAAGTCTTTTATCCACTTTGGAATTGTGAAGTCTATTCTGGGATTGTAAAGTTTCCTTCAAATTCTTAACCTGTTTGAAGGACTCACACGAGACACAGTCTGAGGGGTTGAAGCACCGGCCTCCCTCTTAGGGGCAGCGGGCAGCTTTATTATACACTCAGCCCCAGTCTAAGAGGGGGCTGTCCCTTACACCACACAAAAGGAGACCACATGCTCAAGCAGAATGCCTGGAATGTTTGCACAGCATAATTAACAGTGATAAAGCTACTCCTGGTGTCGAAGAGACCTGCATTGACAAGATTAGCATAAGGTCAGAATCAGCGTACCAAGTCACTGATCTACCAACAGAGGCAGGGTGCAAGGAGACTAAGATTGGCATGCCATGATCGTTAATCTCCTACATCCCACTCTCTTGTTGTCTCTAAAGCAGGCATTGTTCTTCAGAAATTTCTGATTCCTCCTCAAGGGAGTCAGAGTGAAGGTGATGGGGGGGGCAGAAAAGGTCCTCGTGTAGTAATTACAGGTTAGGCACATGGCTGGGACCCACAAAGGACCTGCAGAGGTTAAAACAGAAGCAAATTCTTGCCCCCATGTTATTTGTTAGGAGATGTACTTTGTTATTTTCTTTTATTTGTTATTTTCTGACCTGCACACACCTGAATGGTGCTTGAAAGTGTCTTTGGTTTGGGAGAACTGTGTGCTTTGTTTGATGTGACCACATGCACTAGGAAGCTGCCTTGCAGTTGGTACTTTCATGCTAATGGAGTCACACACACACACATATGCATACATCTACCCATCAGGCACTGGGAACAAGAAAGCATCTCCATTATGGTCTGCTAGAAGGATGTTATAAACAACAACCTGTCTACCATTGAGGAATCTGAATTCCACACGTAATCCACAGGATGCTTGGTATTTTGCAAGTGTTAAGACTGTTTCCTGTTTGTGACTTGGACCAAGCCAGGGTCATCTGCATTCTTAAGGTTTCCATGATGACCCATCTTCACACCTTGGACCAAAAGGTTCTCTTTAGTAAAGGTGTAGACTTTCAATATTGCCCCACCTTAGTAGGAGGGTACCTCACATCCTGTAGCCAATGATATAGGGATGGGACGGACTGGAAGACCCAAAAGCCAGCCCCCAAGATAGCTGATAAAAGTAGGGTTCACCTTTTGTTAAGCGCTGCTGCAGCCTCGTGCATCCTCCGCGCCTCAACTTGGTGTACACCTATCTAGCTAGCAAGTCATTTATTCCTCACACGTGTTGGCTGGTTCCAACTGTGTGCAGTAAAAGTAACTTTAGTTAGAAACAATTCTTGTATTCTTCACTGAGAAGGTCGAGCTTCAGGAAACAGATAAGTATCACGTGTATTCCCTACCTGAATACCTTTAGTTTAAAACCCAATATTGTTTTCCATTACTACTGTATCTAAAGGAACTTGTGTGTATGTGTGTATGCATCTGTTTTGTTTGCCTATGAAACAAAGATATATTATTCAGTAAAGAGAATATTTGATTTTACTAAAGAAACCTTGTCAAGCGTTCTCTTTTGGGAAACTGGTTTTCTGGGTGAAACCACTTTCTCTGTATACATAGACCAGAACTCAATATAACTGTGAACCAATCAATGCGTAGATAAGCATTTCGGCTAACATATTAGTGGCACCAGGCCCAACCAGGTGCAGTCAAGCAGGGCCCGATAGAACACCAGAGGTTATGGCAACAGAGGGCAAGATCGAAAATGATGATCATAAGCTGATGTTCGGGGAGATCCCGGGGGACCGGAAACATTATGCTGGTTAAGGGAAAACAAAACCTTGTGGAACTGCTGCATGATTTTGGTCAGTGTGGGTGGGCACAGGCGGTCCATTTTTAATTGTTTATGCAGCAGGTCCTTGAAGGAACGATTAGCTCTCTCTACTATAGCTTGACCAGTAGAATTGTAGGGAATACCATGGGTTAACTGAATGTCCCATAGAGTGCAAAAGGAAAGAAAAGCAGCAGATGTATAGAGAATCACAGATGAGATTAAAGGGCTCTTCCTTAAAGGTTTGAAATGCAAGAATAGCAGCAGCCACCTCCGCGCATTGTGGGGAAGCTTGCAGAGTAGTATAACGAGTTGTCCACTGCTCCCCAACCTGGAAAGCAATGGCACCTCGAGACCTTCTCCCATCTGAAAAAACAGTGGGTGCATTTACAAGAGGCTGAGCAGCTTGAAGAACAAAAAGTTGGCAAGACGCTGATTGGAAAAGAGTAAATCTTTGATCTTTAGGCAAGTGAAAAGCTGCTTCACCCACAAAATCAGCTAAAGCGATTTGAAATGCAGCAGAAGTGCTGAGCACAAAGGAGAATTCTTGTTTTGAGAATGGGAAAACAATACAAATGAGATCTAAGCCACACCTGTCAAGCGTCTGTTGCCATCCCTGAGGGCAAAGACTGTGTCTTGATAAGGCAAAATATTTTGATGCAGGGCATGACTAAGATAGAGCCATTCACAAAGAAAGACTTTGGCCCCCTACACCACACCTAAGACCCCTGTAGGTAGGCGAGGAGTAGGCAGGAGGAACAATTGAAAACCCATGTGACCAGATGGGAGGTGGTCAACCCAGCGCTTAGAGAGCACTGCATTGACATCAGCCAAAGCGGCTTGAGCCTGTTTGGTGACCACAATAATATCACATCCTTTTACTCCCCAATAGTTAGTGTGGTCCCCAATTTACTCAGGACATCATGCCCCCAAAGGTTCAAATGAACAGGCAAAACAAATGGTCGAATTTGAACATGAACAGAAGATCCAGGGAGAGAAACAGACAGAAATTGAGTACTGTACTGAGCAGATTGCCTTCCTCCCACCCCCGAGACACTGGGGCAGTCATCAAGAGGCCAATCAGATGGCAACTGTTTAGTACTGATTACTGATACATCTGGTCCAGTGTCAAGAATTCCAGAAAAATTCCTTCCCTGAATGCAAAGTACCTGTTGAGGCCGGGGCGAAGTGACCGTGGTCGTGAGGCCCATGAGGGTTGCTAGAGAGTTAGGCGTATCAGTGGACCCAAAACCAGTGCTCCCCCACTGGCGATTAGTGCCTCCTGCGGGGAGAGCATAAGGGACAAGGATAAGCTGAGTGGGGGCTATTCCCTTGGGAAGCGTTTGAGGAAGGTTGGTCCAAAGCTGAATTTGAATGACTCCTGTGCAATCAGAATCTATCACCCCGGGCACTATAAAGATTCCCTTTTTCCTGCTGGAAGAGCGAGGAAGCAACAACCCCACAAAGCCTGACAGCAATGGACCAGACAGTTGAGAAGGAGAAACAACAACCTCGTTGGGGAACTGAAAGACAACCTCAGTTTGCAAAACCAAATCAATACCTGAGTTGCCTTGAGTGGCGCTGGGGGAACTGCAAACAGTGGGAGCCATGCTGGTTATGCCAGATTGGCTTCTGTCTCTGTTTGGACCGGGGCCAGAGACGGGCCCACTCACGAGTTTCCCAATGAGCGGCACTCACTGGCCCAATGAAAGCCCTTTTTGCATTTAGGATACTTGGTTTTAGGTTTAGAATTTCCTCCTTTATGTCCTCCTCCCTCGGGTACCCTACATTCAATCTTGAAATGCCCCATATGCCCGCAATTGAAACACTTCCTGGGCTTTTGACCTTGCTTGAGAGCAGTGGCAAGAATGGCCGCCTGATGAGAGGTGGAACCCACATCCTGGCATGCTCTAATCATGTCTGCTACATCAGGATCTTTGCCTAGACCCTGGATGATGCGCCTACACTCCAGGGTCACATTTTCTTTTGCTAATTTGTTCATGAGCTCAACCTGGGCATCTGGGTTGTCAATTTGCCTCTTAATAGCCTGCTGAAGTCAGGTGATAAAATCAGTATAGGGCTCAGTAGCCCTCCTCCCTCCTACTGAAGAGGAGCCCTGGTAGGAGGAATTCACTGAAGGGCACTGTAGGCACATTCTGAAGAGACTGCTAATGTTGCCACTGGCAAAACAATCTGTTGAATAGCCTGCTCAAATTGTCCATAGCCATAAAGTTGCTCTGGTGTATATGTGCCCCCTGAATTGGCACCTCTAGTAGCACACTGCTGATGAACTTCACTATCCCAGACTACATATTGTGCAGGGGTTAACAGCATGCAAATGGTGGTTTTCCAGTCCTCAGGTACCAAGGTATGATTTCTCATAGTGGCTGCTAAAAGACCCTGTACATTAGAACTTTGAATATCTGTATCCCGGATTCCTTTACAGACTTCCGTTAATAGGGTATAAGACAAGGGTTTATATTCAACAGTCTGATTACCCTGTGCATCCTGTTGTCCTGTAAAATGTACTGGGCAGACACTTAGCATTTCTGTTTATTCTTCAGGATCCCCATCCCCCTCCTGTAATTTAGTCTCTAGGACTTCTTGGGCAACCCGACCAGGAATCTGAGACGGTTGGCATGGGGTTAAAGCAGAAGGCGCAGAGGAATCATCGGATCTACTGGTCCCAGATTCTGACAGGGTTGAAGCTGAGGGAGAAGAAGAAGGGGGTTTGGGGGTGGCCAGCAGACAGACTGAATAGGAGGGAGGAGGACACTCTGTTAACTGTGTCCTTGGCTGAGTGGGTGCAAAAGTTTCAACTGCATGTCGACATTGATGACAGACATGAAGCAGCTCTACGGGAGCTCTTGGGGGACAGTGTAAAATCTTCCCCACTTTTTCCCAATCCTGGAGTCTCAAGGACCCCTCTTCCAGGTAGAAGGGACATTGCCTGTGGATTTCTCCTAACAAACCCTTAACTTGCCACAGAGATGCGGACCCGCTGGATCTCTGAATTAAACAATGAAGTTCTTCTGCATGTTTTCTCTGAGGGAGTGTTAGATCACCACCCATACTCACCAGTGAAGGTGCCGCGGCGGATGCGACAAAACAAGTGCACTCAAAGGGCCTATTCCAGGTGCTGGTGAGCCATGGTGTGTTCCTTAGGGTCCCTGTTCCTTAGGGTCCCTGTTCCTTATGGGTCCCTGGTCAGGTGCCACATGAAGGACTCACATAAGACACAGTCTGAAGGGTTGAAGCACTGGTCTCCCTCTTAGGGGCAGCGGGCAGCTTTATTATAAACTCAGCCCCCAGCCTAACAGGGGGCTACCCCTTACACCACACAAAGGGAGACCACATGCTCAAGCAGAATGCCTGGAATGTTTGCACAGCATAATTAACAGTGATAAAGCTACCCCTGGCATCGAAGAGACCTGCATTGACAAGATTAGCATAAGGTCAGAATCAGATCTACCAACAGAGGCAGGGTGCAAGGAGACTAAGATTGGCATGCCATGATCGTTAATCTCCTACACTTGTTTGTGTACTAATTGCTTTGAACATTGTATTTAAATAATAAGAATAGCTTAAATAATAAAAATAGCTTAAGAATTGGAATATTTTGGAGCTTTATTTGATGTTAAGTTATATATGGCAAAAAAGGCAGAGGTGGGAAGCCTGAATCCCCCTTCCCCTTCAAAGTGTTTGAAACCAGGGGAGCAATGGAGAGGTTTTTACAGGTTAGCCCCTATGTGAACATCTGACAGACAACTGAGTCTGCACCCATGGCACCACTTTTGTCACATGCAACAGGTATTTTGGACCTTTCTTGCTGGGGTGTTAAGTTACTGCATATTCTCCGGGAAGTTGTATTGAATCCACAGCCTCCATTCTTTGTTCTTCACTGAAATACAGAAATCACTCAAGCCTATCCAAAATCATTGCAAATACCCAGCAAGAAACACAGAATTGGAGCCACTCCTGAAAAGGTACAAGCTGAGATGGTGGCTAAAGAGATTTTAAAGAGGGGTCTGGTAGCAGGAAAGACAGAGGAACTGAGGGGGAAAGCAGGATAGCGGGAAAGACAGAGGAACTGAGCAGGAAAGACAGAGGAAATGTTCTTGGAAAACTACGAATAAACTATAATTCAGTGGCAAACTTGAGCACTATCATAACTTTGTATCATTCTTGGTGGTCTGAAGTAGAGTCCACCAAGCAAACAGAATTCACATTTTTGTATGGTCTTGTTTTCAAAATCAATATTACTCCATGTATCAATTCTCTTTTCCAAACAGGTCTACCCAATGGAGTCACAATGGCTGTTTTAATTCCAAGTCACCAAAGAGAAAGCAACAGATGTATAAACATATTTTAGATATCTATGAAATATCTACTGAATTGTTATACTCCTGTTGGCTCATTAATGGAATCTCCATGGATTAACAACTGATTTCTGAACACCTTCATCTACAAAGACACATGGAAGATTTGCATTTTCACCTTCTGCACACTAATTACAATTTCTTTTATATATTCCTAATTATGCACCTTTCTCTTTCTTGCCTTGTTTCTTCTTACTGAGGGCTTTGAATTTCTGACTATAGTTAAAAAGGAAAGGAGAATAAGCAGTAATTGACACATAAATATATCTCTCAATAAAGTCTTTATTCACATCAATCAAGGTTAAGTGGTATCAGCCAGTAAATAAAACAGAGAAATACCTTTGGATTTGAAAAATTAAGTTGCCTGTTGTCCCTCAAAATGTCACATCCCCCCCTTTAAGTGCTACTATAGAAAGTTTGCTACTCATGGAAATAATTTGCTTTTTACAGCTTCTAAGAGTAATTATATGAAATGTTTGGCTATGATCCACAGAACATGCCACAACTTCTACTTCAAGAGTAATTTAGACTCCCCCCCCTTAATGTTCACTGGTAGAGCTTCTGTTTTGTATACAGAGGGCCCCAGGTTCAGTCCTTGGCATCTCTAGTTTTACAAAAATCAGATACTAGATGATGTGAAAGCCCTTTGTCTAGGACCTTGGAGAGCTATTGCTGGTCAAAGTTGACAATATTGACCTTGATAGACCAATGGTTTGACTCAGTATAAGACAGCTATACGTGTAAATGTGACTCCAAATGGTGATCTGTCTCACTGTATGCCCAGTGTACATATTTTCACATGTCTGAGTAGTGGCCTGGGAGGCATGGAAAATATGACTGGGACAGTTTTATTAGTAACCTGATTCTAACCATATTTGGGGAAGCTCTGTTGCTTGGTGGTGGAGTAGCTGCTTTGAATACAGAAGGTCCCAGTTTCAATTCTGGCATTTCCAGTTAAAAGGCTCATGTGGAAGGTGGTTAAAAAGACCTTGACTTGAGATCGTGGGGGACTACTGCCAGTCCAAACAAACAATATTATTGATCTTGATAGATTAATTACTTGACTTAATATAAGGTAGCTTCTTGGGTCATGACTTGCAGCTCTCCATCACACATGGCAAACTGCTTTTAAAAATGAAGCAGGATGCTTGCTGTCTAAGAAACAAAAAGAAAAGAAAAGCATTAAACAATTTTGCATAGAACAACCCCCCCAAAATTTTGTGATATGATGACTGATTTCTCTTACTCTCTTTTTGTTTTCAAAAGAAGAATTTCTATTTAATTTCTCTTTGTCGCTTTTTGTTACAGCCCCATGCACTTTTTTGCAATTTCAGCCCTTGCAGGGTTTTTTTTTTTAAAAAAATTAACATCAAAGGGTGGAGACAGGAAGAAGCTTTTCACCCCGTCTCATAATACTAGAAATTGGGGTCTTGTCTTACTTTACATGTAGTTACAACTGCTAGACTATTGTACACTAAATATTGGAGAAGAAAGGAGATGCCTTCAAAAGAAGAAATCATAAACTACTAGAAACTGCTGAAATGGATAAATTAACTTTAATTTTGAAAGGCTATAAAGAGGAAAACTTTGAAGAAACATGGTCAAGACTTTACACTTGGATTGGAGAATATAACAAATGAAACATAAACATAACTGAAACAGAGGACAATAAGAACATTTACGATAAAGTATGCAAAACTGTTTAGCAATATAAGGTGTAGAAACATTTTTTTTACATTGAGAGATGTATGGATAACAAAACAGTTTACTCAAAAAGGTGGAGAGATTCTCCCATTTTATGTTTGTTTTGTTTGTGTATGTTGGTTATTTTGTTTGTTTGTTGTTACAAAAATAAAAAAAAAATACTGGAAGAAAATACTAGGACTTGGTGTCATCCATAGAAACTGAAGGGTGGCAGATTCAGGACAGACAAAAGAAAGTGCTTTACACAACACTTAGTTGCATTGTTGAATTTGCTGCCACAGGGCATAGTGTTGGCCAGCAACTTGGAAAGTTTTAGAAAAGGGTTGGGCAAATTCATAGAGAATGAGGCTATCAGTGGCAACAAGGGGTGTGCAAAACAAAATCAGTATTTTTCAAGTCCAGATATATTGAACCTGGGGGAAAAAATTGGTATTTTCTGATATTCCTGAATCTCAATACTGGTATGGTATTTGGATTTGGGATTTTTCGGAAATACCCTTTTGGGGGCTCCATAATACCCTATGGGCACCACTATAGTTTTGTTTTTTTTTACATATAAACACTTTATTGGAGTTTTATAGCAAATAATCCACAATTTTTTCAGAAATAAAGAATAGAAAACCTTGAACCTTCATATTAGATATGACTATAAAAGCATAATAACAAAGCCAATACAATACTTAGAATCACTTTCAAAAGTTATAACTTTTACAAAAACGTGTGCAATATTTTAACAAAATACAAAGTTGAGTGTCATTCTACAGCTAGTTAATCTACCTAAACCATAATTTAGAATATGTAATTTATAATTTTCATAACCATTTATGAAGTTGAGACCATTCAGATGGGATAAATTGTTGTTGGGACAAAAAGTCCATAACTGGGTACCATTTTGCAGTGAATGTGGAGTGTAATGATGAGTGAGCATTAGAACCTATTTGAACTGAAACAGAGTCCATAAGATAATGAGACACCACAATAGTTAATGGCCTCCATAGGGTATAATAGATAACTGATCTGGGGGCATCTGGGGGGCTGTTTTTGAGGTAGAGACACCAAATTTGTAGCATAACTGTTGGTGCCTCTCCTCAAACCACCCCCCCAAGGGGGTCCAATTCTATGGGCATCCAAAGAAGGTGCCCCCATCCTCCATTGGTTTCAGTGGAGGGAAGTAGGTGTTTAAAGGGATTGCAGTCCTTTTAAATCCTTCTCCAAGCCACAAGTGAATTCTGAAGGCATTTAAAGGGCTTGCAGTCCCTTTAAACACCTTCTCCAAGTGGTGAGTTCACCCAGAAGGTGTTTAAAGGGACTGTAAGTCCTTTAAATGCCTTTTAACTTCAACTATCCAGGGGTCATGAAAATCCCAAATATTTGGGGGGGTTTCGAGGCCTGGCCATTTCAGATAGCTGAAAAATAGCCAAATCTATATCTGGGTGAAAGAATATCCAAAAAATACCTTATCGGGGGGGAAGCTGTTAATCTAATGCACACCCCAAGTGGCAACTAGTCACGATTTCTGCTAATCATGATGGATATCTACTCTCTGTAGTACCAGAGGTAGTATGCCTCTTTGTATCAATTAGTAAGGAGCATGGGCAGAAGGATGTAGTAGTCATCCTGCTTGTGGGCTGCCTGGAGACAAGTGATCAGCCACTGTGTGAACAAAATGCTGGGCTAGATAGGCATTTGGTCTTATCCAGCAAGGCTTTTCTTATGCTCTATTGTACTTATCTAATGGGCAGCCTCTGTCTCTCCCTGCATTTTGAGCAACCCTATCCTCAGTCAAAATGTGCCTGTACTGAGAGGTGCCATGTCTCATCCACCTCTCCACAGACTGTAGAGCAGTTAGGGTTCATCTGATGTTGCCCACCACTAAAGGATATGGTTTCCAGTCTCCAGGTGGATACCAAAAATCTCCTAGAATTACAACTGATGTCCAGATGAAAGAGAGTTATCCTGGAGAAAATGGCTGCCTTGGAAGTGGATACTATGGCATAAAAAGCCCCCCCCCACCAAACTCTACCTGCCTCAGGTTCCACCCTGAAAATCTCCCGGTATTTCTCAACCCAAAGTTGACAACCATACTAAGGGAGCTGGAAGGGTCCACTCCAATCACAAAGGACCAGGCCACCCATCAAGGCATTATGAAGCAGGCATGAAAGGCTCCCATCCAAGCAAACCTGACAGAAGCCCAAAACATTCATTTTCAATCACTACTGAGATTGACTAGCCCAGGGGTGGGCAAACTTGCTCAACATAAGAGCCACATAGAATAAATTTCAGATGGTTGAGAGCCGCAAGACACGAACAAATATTACGCACACATTTTTATTTAGAAAATATGCAGATTTGCTTTTTATTACCATTAAATGAGACTGCCAAAAATAAAAACAAAAGGGGTAAAACCAGATATTGATAATGATATTTATTTGTCCAATGATATTTATTTGTCTAAGGGAGAGAGAAAGAGGGGGAGGTGGAAAGAAAGAATGAAAGAGGTGGAAAGAAAGAGAGAGAGAGAGAAACAAAGAAAGCAAATAGATAGGAGGGACGGGGAAGGGAGGGAGGGGGGAAGGGATCAAATGCATGCCTCCCCTTCACTTCCCCAGCTGCCCTGCTGGGAGCCACACAATATGTGTGAAAGAGCCGCATGTGGCTCCCGAGCCGCAGTTTGCCCACCCCTGGACTAGCCATTTAATTTACAGAGAAATTTCTCAGTGGACCACTGTCCTTGAGGGCCAGTAGTTGCTAGGAGCCAGCAGAACCAAGCTCCAGCAACTCTGCCCAAGCTTCCAGGGCTGCTTGGTCCAGACTCCTCATCAGTCATGGCAGTGTATGTCAACTTACCAACTGTCTCCACCTGCACTGCTTCCAGTTTGGGGGGTTATGCAGTGAGTGAACAAATGCCTATTATCTGGCTCACTGATCTAAGTGGCCTTGCAATGCTGGCTTGTAACACCGCAGGGACAACTCAGCTCTGGGATCATTTCACTTCCCAGTCTGCTCCTGATCCTCACGTAGGTAAAAGATTATGGTTCCAGCACACTGATGCCACACATTTTTGAAAACCTGTATAAGATCAGGATGTGAAAGAAGACAATGTGTACAATAGTGTATGGAAAATGGCTTCTCTGGGCCTAGTGCCCCATAGAAGGCCCAGGGGATGGCGTGTGGGGGACGGAAAAGGCCTTCTCTGGGCCTAGTCCCCTCATAGAAGGCCCAGGGGATGGTGTGGGGGGTGGTGGAAAAGGCCTTTCGGAGGTTTGGAGCAGACTGAGCTGAAAACACTGACCGGGGCTGACGTGGGGGGACGGAAAAGGCCTTCTCTGGGCTTAGTGCCCCCATAGAAGGCCCAGGGGATGGTGTGTGGGGGACGGAAAAGGCCTTCTCTGGGCCTAGTCCCCTCATAGAAGGCCCAGGGGATGGTGTGGGGGGTGGTGGAAAAGGCCTGTCGGAGGTTTGGAGCAGACTGAGCTGAAAACACTGACCGGGGCTGACGTGGGGGGACGGAAAAGGCCTTCTCTGGGCTTAGTGCCCCCATAGAAGGCCCAGGGGATGGTGTGTGGGGGATGGAAAAGGCCTTCTCTGGGCCTAGTCCCCTCATAGAAGGCCCAGGGGATGGTGTGGGGGTGGAAAAGGCCTTCTCTGGGCCTACTGCCCCCATGGAAGGCCCAGGGGATGGCGTGTGGGGGCAGAAAAGGCCTTCTCTGGGCCTAGTGCCCCATAGAAGGCCCAGGGGATGGCGTGTGGGGGACGGAAAAGGCCTTCTCTGGGCCTAGTCCCCTCATAGAAGGCCCAGGGGATGGTGTGGGGGGGCAGAAAAGGCCTTCTCTGGGCCTAATGCCCCATAGAAGGCCCAGGGGATGGCATGTGAGAGACGGAAAATGGCTTCTCTGGGCCTAGTTCCCCATAGAAGTCCCAGGGGATGTCGTGTGGGGGACAGAAAAGGCTTTCTCTGGGCCTAGTGCTCCATAGAAGGCCCAGGGGATGGTGTGTGGTGGACGGAAAAGGCCTTCTCTGGGCTTCTAGTGCCCCCATAGAAGGCCCAGGGGATGGCATGTGGAGGACGGCAAAGGCCTTCTCTGGGCCTAGTGCCCCCATAGAAGGCCCGGGGGATGGCGTGTGGGGGACGGAAAAGGCCTTCTCTGGGCCTAGTCCCCTCATAGAAGGCCCAGGGGATGGTGTGGGGGGGCAGAAAAGGCCTTCTCTGGGCCTACTGCCCCCATGGAAGGCCCAGGGGATGGCGTGTGGGGGGATGGAAAAGGCCTTCTCTGGGCCTAGTCCCCTCATAGAAGGCCCAGGGGATGGTGTGGGGGCGGAAAAGGCCTTCTCTGGGCCTAGTGCCCCATAGAAGGCCCGGGGGATGGCATGTGGGGGACGGAAAAGGCCTTCTCTGGGCCTAGTTCCCTCATAGAAGGCCCAGGGGATGGTGTGGGGGGCGGAAAAGGGCTTCTCTCACTTGCCTCAGCCTTGAGGGCCTTTCCCTGCGCTCACACTCCAGACAGTCCTCTCCTGTGGGAGGACTGGAGCAGACTGAGCTGAAAACACTGACTGGGGCTGACGTGGGTGGGACTTTGTGAAGCAGCCAATCAGCCCTGGCCAGTGTCTTCTGACTGCCAGTTCTTGAGCCGAATCAATTATGGCAAGCATAGAATCTTGTGGAACCAAAATTCAAATATATATAAGGACAGGATTGATTTCTTCAGGATGGGTAGCCATGTAGGCTGTCTGTAGCAGCAGAAAAGAGGAAGAGTCCAGTAGCACCTTTTGTGAATCACTGCTCACTTCTAGTTGTATCTGAAGAAGTAAGTAATGACTCATGAAAGCTCATACCCTGCCACATATTTTGATTTCTTCAAAGATGCTTTTCATGGGCTAACAGGCAGCTCCTCCTTTCCAACAATTCTTAATTTCAAGTATAAATCTATGTGGAATTATTCCAGTCTAATCCCACTGATCTCAGTAGATCTATATTGGAGTGGTGCTACAGAGGATTACATTGTTACAGATGGAAACAGAGTTTTCTACAATTGTAATACTGTGGTATCTCTACAAACGTTTTGAAGCTTGAAGTAAATTTGTTTTCAATGTTGGCCAATAGTAACCATCTTTTCACTTACCATCAACCAAACCAGACATTGAACTGTTAATCCCAGCTACTGGGGCATTGCCATGAGTGTTTTGATCAGTCCTTTGCTTTAAATTGAGCTCTGTAATCAGGACTAGCACCACTTTTGACGATGATTGAGATGACACTACTAATTTATTTTGTTAATAGAATCTAGTGCAGGAATGAAGGTTTCTCTGTTATCCACTCATCATCCATTAGATGTATATTACCCTCGTTAATGAGCATGCTGTTAGCCTTTTAACCTGATACTATTTTTAGTTTGTGTGGTTGAACATAGACCTTTTTTGGGGTACATAATTATTCATAGGAAGCAAGTGAGCTTTTCTACTTTGAATTGTGTTTTAAGATGGGAGTGGGTAAAGAAATGGAAGGGAAAAAAAGAGGAAAGGGACAACATTTAAGCTAAGAAACCCTTAAAAGGAGGGTACAAAATATAATATTGGGGGGAGTTGTTTTGGTAACGTGACTGTCATTCATATTTTCTTTGTTGTGTGAATAAAGTTCTGAGGGGTGTTAAATCCCTACAGTTCCAATGGGGATGAGGAGTGTTTTCATAATTTGGTTTATGTTATGTATCAAGATGGCCACAACCGCGTGCGCCTGGCCATGCAGTCAAGAAGACCCTTAGACCTTCAGTCCTAGAACAATAGACACCGCGGATCCTAGCACGAACCAATGGGAGTGCCCAGATCCTGAAGGGAACCTATAGTTACTTGGGCCGTGTAAATAGAACTTATCACGGATATTGGGTGTGTGTTGGGGGTGAGTACAGACACGAATATAAGCCGGCTGTGGACCAGCTATTTTTTATCATCATTCTGATGTAACCAAATAAACTTGAGCTGATTTCACCATGCTGAGTCTCAGACCTCAGTACTTTTCACTGGTGATGAAAATGGGATCCCGATGAGTGAGCCTGACTCTGACTCTAGCCCGGCACCCAGCACCGATCTCCAGAGGGACACTGCGACCCGCATCGCTCCTTTGCAGCACCACACCATGCTCCGTTCCCCAGATCATTGCCCGCTGCAACAAATCATGGCTGCAGCTCCGGGACACATCAAAGTCTTCAACCCTGCTCACCCTGAGTTCTGGGAAGCATGGGTGGACCAGCTGACCAACTACCTCACTTTCCAAGAAATTACCAATGCCAGTAAGAAACGGGCCCTACTCCTCAGCACGTGAGGAGTGGCCACCATCTGGCTGGCCAAGGAACTGCTAGCTCCTGTGAAATTGCTTGACAAATTGTATGAGGACATCCTCAAGGTCCTGAATGAGTACTTCATGCCAAAACCCACCAAAATGGCAAGGCACATGGACCTATGGGCAAGGATGCAGAAGTCCGGAGAAGGGGCCATCATCTTATAACTCATATGGCCGAGTTATTCCAGCTGACCATTGACTGAGTTTCCAGAGGTCGAGGAAGTCATCCACACACAGTTCACCTGCACAGTCCGCGATCCCAAGCTACACAGAAAACTCATGGGGACAGCAGACCTCAAGTTGGAAAAAGCCCTACAGGTTGCCACCGCTTTTGAGAGATCGCATCAGTACTACCAGCCATCTTCTGTGATGCACCAGGTATCACCAGTAGCAGCATCAGCCTCCTCAGATGAGGAAGAGGTACTACAAGTCCACCAGCCCGCTTGTCACGACCCTCACCTGGCTCTGTCCATAGCTGTGTCCCATGCACCAATGGCCTGTGCAAGCTGCGGGGAATCACATGAATGGAGGTCCTGCCACTTCCGAGACGCTGTCTGCTGATCCTGTGGGAAGCAAGGCCACATAGCCCATGCCTGTCAATCCAAGGGACACCAGCACCACACCACAACTCATCAAGAAACAGCAGAACTCCACAGCACCTCGATCCATCGCAACCAGGTACATTTTTTGCACCAGGGGTCCACCCATAAGATTAAAGTGATTGTCTTAATAGAGGGCACCCCATACGTAATGGAAGTGGACACAGGGTCTTCCCTCTTGATAATCTCTGATGAGACCCTATGAATGCTCTGCCTTACTGGGGGACCCCCACTGAATGACACTGGCTTTACGCTAAGGGACTTCCAAAAGAACCCCATAGCCATTAAAGGGGTGGTCCAGTTCTGCATAAAATACAAAGCATTCAAAGGCCAATTGGAACTGGCTGTGGTGAAGGGCCATCTCACCAGCTTACTGGGGCTAGCCTGGTTCAATGCTTTAGGCCTGGCTATCACCGGAGTACAGAATATACAGGTGGGAAACTTCAGTAAAATATACAATGAGTTTCCAGCTATATTTGACGGATTGCTTGGCTGCTACATGGGTCCGCCAACTGTCCCGACCCTCGATCCTGCAGTACAACCCCTCCATCTAAAAGTCCAGAGGCCCCCATTCACCCTCCAGCCCAAAATTGAAGCTGAACTCGACTGTCTGGTCAGCCAGGGGTCCTGGAGCCGGTACCCCACACAAAATGGGAAACCCTGATAGTAACCCCAGTCAAGCCCAATGGAGATGTCAGGATTTGTGCAGACTACAAATGCACTATCAACAAGGCTCTCCAAAACCATGCATATCCCGTTCCCATGGTCAGCCATGTCCTGGCATCCCTGGTTGGGGCCAAAATCTTTGGCAAACTGGACCTAGCACAAGCCTACCAGCAACTGCCAGTAGATGATGCAACCCTGGAAGCCCAGACCACAGTCACACATAGGGGGGTGTTTAAAGTCAAGCGTCTGCAGTTTGGGGTCAGTGTAGCTCCAAGGATTTTCCAGAATTTAATGGACTGTTTCCTTAAAGGAATCCCTGGAGTGCAACCCTTTTTTGATGATGTTCTGATTGCGGCACTGTCTCCCGAAACCTTCACAGACCATCTATGAGCCATCCTGCAGTGCTTCAATCCAGCCAGGCTAAACGTCAAGTGAGAAAAGTGCCTTCCTTGATGTCCCCAGTGTAGAGTTCCTGGGATTCAAGGTTGATGCCAGTGGCATCCACCCCACTCTGGACAAGATCACGGCCGTCATCAATGCACCTACACCCTCCTCCAAACAAGAGCTGCAGGCCTTCCTCGGCCTGCTGAACTTTTATCACTAATTTCTTCTCCAAAAAGTGGCCATGGCCAAACCCCTGTACCGCCTTTTGGACAAACATGCACATTGGAAGTGGGGGCTGCCTCAGGCCATGGTTTTCTGTGCAGTTTAAGACTTACTGACTTCCAACGCTGTCCTGGCAGATTTTGATTAATCCCTCCCTGTGGTGCTGACCTGTGATGCATCGCCCTATGGGGTGTGGGCTGTCCTGGGGCACAGGCTGGTGGACGGCAGCGAGGTCCCAGTAGCCTATTATTTGCACACCTTGTCTTCAGTGGAGCAGAACTACGCTCAGATAGGCAAGGAGGCACTGGCAATTGTGGTGGGGGTGCGTAAGTTCCATGACTACCTATACGGCCAGCCTTTCATCATTCTCACTGATCACAATCTGCTGTTGGGCCTCCTAGCCCCTGACTGCCAGACACCTCAGATGCTGTCTCCCTGGGTGTTGCTACCAATACATCTTGTTTCACTGGCCGGGCAAGGCGATAGGCCACACTGACGCCCTCAGCCGCCTTCCACTGCCCATCTGCAACCAGGACCCGGCTCCAACACACCAGATCCTGCTGCTAGAGGACCTCCCCGACTGGCCAGTACAGGTGCCTGAAGTCTCCAAGCACACCAGTACGGGCCGCGTCCTCTGACATGTTCAGGACTGGATGGGGAGGGGCTGGCCCACAGGGCATGCGGGCCCTGAGTTAGCAGCATTCTCATCCCAAAGAGAAGAACTGTCCACACACAAAGGCTGTTTCTTGTGGGGAAGCTGGGTAGTCATCCCCAATCCCTTGCACAAATGCATACTCGCTGCTCTGCACGAGACCCATCCAGGAATCGTGCACATGAAAGCCTTAATGCGCAGCTATGTGTGGTGGCCAGGCATGGACGGGGAGACCTCTGACCTGGTCAAACACTGCCAGACATGCCAGGAAATGCAGCCAGCCCCTCCTGAGGCCCTGGTGCAACAGTGGGAATCCTCACACAAGCCCTGGGCTCACTTCCACTTGGACTTTGCAGGCCCATTCCAGGGACAGACATTTTTCATCCTAGTAGATTCCTACTTGAAGTGGCTAGAGGTAGTCCCCATCTCTTCTATGTCATCAAGAGCAGCGATCAAAGCCATGTGGAAAATCTTCAGCACCCATGGCATCCCCGACACCCTAGTGTTGGACAACGGTACTGCATTTACATTGACTGAATTCCTAGAGTTTGTGCAGTATTATGGGATTTGGCATGTCTGCTCTGCTCCCTTCCACCTGGCAACCAACGGACAGGTGGAACGGATGGTGTGCACAACCAAGGAAGCACTGCATCGGATTGTCCAGGGTGAATGGGACTACAGGCTAGCCACTTTCTTGTTCGGCCAATGGATGACTCCGCACACATCTACAGGACGCTGCCCCGCAGAACTCTTAATGTGTCGGCACCTAACGACCAGGCTGGTCCAGCTTCAGCTGGACGAAGCACCAGGCCACAACCTGGGCCAGTAACCCAGGAGGCACCCCATGGGTTCTTTCCCGAGGATCCAGTTTATGCCCAAAACTATGCACGAGGCAAACCATGGATTCCAGCCAAGGTGGTAAGAGTGACGGGTCCTCTCTCCTATGAGGTCTCAATGGAAGATGGCCAACTCGTCCGGAGACATGTAGACCAACGGAGCCACGCCACTCCACAAGAGAATGGAGGCACCCAGAGTACTTGCAGGACTATGTGTGTTAGTACTTCAGTACTAAGTGGGGACGGGTGTTATGTATCAAGATGACCATGACAGCGTGCACCTGGCCATGCGGTCAAGCAGACCCTCAGACCTTCGGTCCTAGAACAATAGACACTGCGAATCCTAGAATGGACCAATGGGAGTGCCCAGATCCTGAAGGGAACCTATAGTTACTTGGGCCATGTAAATAGAACCTATCACAGGTATTGGGGGTTTGTTGGGTGTGAGTGCAGACACGAATATAAGCCGGCCATGGACTGGCTATTTTTTATCTTCGGTCTGATGTAACCAAATAAACTTGAGCTGATTTCACCATGATGAGTCTCAGACCTCAGTACTTTTCAGTTTATGTCATTCCCTTCTAATGAAGAAACACAGAAGGATCCTCCTCTGAGATCAGTTTTTCACACTCACTGAGCTGGCATTCTGATTAGCATGGTGGAAAACCACAGATGTCCTGCTCCTCTACACAATATGTCTAAGCAGGGAAGATCATGGACAGTAGATCTCTGTGTATGTGGGATGGACGCTTGGTCTCCTGAAGAGGCAAGGGGTGCTCAGCCTCTTGATCTCTTGTGATAGGCTCCCTTAGCTATTATTTTAGAAGTGTTAATAGGAACATTAGTGCCCCTTACCTTTATTCAAGGATCCCCCATGGCACTCCTGCCTGGTTCTCTCCACCACATTTCTTTGTGGCTCTAGGCCTGGTCTCCAGCTCTGCACTATTTTCTGTACTCTCCACAGATCTATCCATGTTATGACTTTAGGTAGGATTTCTTTCTAGTCACCTGTCTGCCTGCCTCTCCCCAGGCACTTGGCATCTTCTCCCTCCTGACCACCAATATCTCTAGCCACACCTCAAGAGTCCCAGCTGCCTGAAAGTCAAATGCAGACACTCAGTTGACCTTTACACAAAACTAGACAATTAGATTTCAAGGATCTCCAAAAAGGCAAGAGGAGCCTCTTCTGCTGGCTTGAAGGGACGCTTGGTGTTAACTGGCTACTAGAATCTCCTTATCTATTCTTCTGCCATGATGGATCATGGAGGGGTTTTGAGGAGCTTACCTATTTCTTTTTTAACATTACCATTTTATAGTCTGATGTATTATGTTATGGCCTATGGCTAAGACAATAAATTTATACTACTACTACTATTTCTTTTTTAACATTGTTCATTTTGAATGCTTAGTAAGCTAAGCATTCATTCTAGACTTCTCACTTTTTTTCTATTGAGTGGGCACACCAGGGTCATACCGTGTTTGGGACACCAAAACATCTTGGGCTGGCCCTTCAGACACTGACTGAGACTTGTTCACCCAATTGAAGTCATCTCAGTAGCTGCTTTAAAATATCCCTTATATTTTTATTCTTAATTACAGTTTCCACAACAAAACTAACAGACACACTAAAAGGGAAGTCTACGATTTGCTACCAGAATTACAGTGTGATTTTACTACAGCCACCAAAAATTTAGCCGCATACAACGTTACTTGTTTATCTTCATGTCTTAGTAACCATGAAGATTTAGCTTCTAAAGAGACAGAGTCCTGTTTAAGCAAAGGGAAAATTAATTCATTTCTCAGATCTGAAAATTCAGGACAATTCAAAGAATAGGATCTGTAGAATCAATTTGGTTAGTAGCACATCCACAGAGTCTATTAGAGTATGGAATACCATGAAATCTTCCAAACAACACCACCAATGGCAAAGTGTTCAGATGTGCTAGCATAAATGACTTTCTATACTTTGGAAGAGATAATTCAAACAGGTAGTTTGGCATTTTTATTGAGGGAAGAATGAATGAAAGGATGAAAATATCAGAGGATATTGGGGGGAAATACTAGAATCCAAAGGAACCATGACCTCTAGGTGAGCAATGCAGTGAGCTCCAGCAGGAAAATGATCAGTAGAAAGGGTTGGGAGGAATCTAACTCAAATGACTATCAATAAATGTGATTAGGAGGACTGGGCATATTTTCTTCTCTAGAAGAAATGCTTGTAGATCCAGAATGGATCAATGAACACATCCCCCAAAATTTCTTTCTAGAATGCATGCAATAACAGGAGGATAGACCCCAGCTGAGATGAGGCCCTGAGAATGTTATTTTGTCACAGACTGTTGCAGAGATTTCATTGGTCCAGGGAAAATTCATATGACAGGAATAATTAATGGTGTATCACTGCTGGTTTGTGCCACTGGCCACCTAATGTCTCAATTGATATTCCTCCCATGAGGGAATCTCTGATGGGTGAGCTTAGCATGGGGGCTTTTCCCCTTTCCTGAAAGCCCCCGTAGCTTCTCCCCTGTGCCTGCTTCTTTCTCCCCTAAGGTTGGCCAGCCTCCAGGTGGGGCTGGAGATTAAGGGCAGGAAGTATTAGGGAAAAACTTCTTTACAGTAAGAGTTGTGTAACACTGGAATTAGCTGCCTAGGGAGGTGGTGAGCTCCCCCTCACTGGCAGTCTTTAAGCAGTGGCTGGACAAACACATGTCAGGGATGCTCTAGGCCAGCGTTGGCGAACCTTTGGCATGTGTGCCAGAGAGGGCATGCAAAGCCCTCTCTGTGGGCACGTGCTCTGGAGTGCCCACCCGCCGCCTTTCTCTGCCTATGCGCCAAGGCGCACAGGCAGAGAAAGACCTCTGGAAAGCCTCCCCCACCCAGCCACCCAGCCACCAACGCCACCAACAGCTTTCTCTGCCCACGCGCGAGGCACACCGGCAGAGAAAGGCCTCCAACCCGCCACCCTGCCCGCCGCCTTTCTCTGCCCGCACGCCGAGGCATGCCAGCAGAAAAAGGCATCCAAAGGCCCCCCTGCCCGCCTGCCGCCGCTGCTTTTCTCTGCCCACATGCCAAGGCGCACTGGCAGAGAAAGGCCTCCAAAGGCCCCCCGCCTGCCTGCCACCTTTCTCTGCCCGTGCGCCAAGGCGCGCCGGCAGAAAAAGGCCTCCAAAGGCCCCCTCGCCCGCCCACCACCTTTCTCTGCATGCATGCCAAGGTGCGCCAGCAGAAAAAGGCCTCCAAAGGTCCCCCCCCCGTCTGCCCACCGCCTTTCTCTGCCCATGCACCAAGGCGCACCGATAGAGAAAGGCCTCCAAAGGAACCCCCTGCCCGCCCACCCGCTGCCTTTCTCTGCCCGCATGCCGAGGTGCGCTGGCAGAGAAAGGCCTCCAAAGGCCCCCCGCCCGCCCTTCTCTGCCCCCCTGCTTTCTTCTTTCCCTCCCTCCCTCTTTCTCTTCCTTCCTTCCTTCATTCCCATCTCTCTCTCTGTCTCTCTCTCTCTCTCTCTCTCTCTTTCTCTCTCTCTCTCTTTTATTTACTCTCTTTATCTCTCACTCTTTTTCTCCCTCTTTCTCTCTCTCTTTCTTTCTCTCTTTCTTGCCAGCTTGCCATACTTCCTGTGATGTCAGGCTGTGTGTGCAGAAAAGGGCAACTTGAATGATAAAAGGGTTGGGACACTTTCCCTATGAAGAAAGGTTAAAGCACTTGGGGCTCTTTAGGTTGGAGAAACCATGGCTGAAGGGTGACATGGTTGAGGTTTATAAGATTATGCATGGGACAGAGCAGGCTGAGAAAGAAGTACTTGTCTCCGTTTCTCACAATACAAGAACTCGTGGGCACTCAATGAAATTACTGAGCAGTCGGGTTAGAACGGATAAAAGGAAGTCCTTCTTTAGTGATGAACACATGGAACTTACTGCCACAGGAGGAGGTGGCAGCTACAAGCATAGACAACTTCAAGAGAGAATTGGATAAACATCTGGAGCAGAGGTCCATCAGTGGCTATTAGCCACAAAGTATAGATAAGAACTCTCGGTCTGGGGCAAGGGATGCTCTGCATTCTTGGTGCTTTGGGGGGGGGGGCAACAGTGGGAGGACTTCTAGCATCCTGGCCACACTGCTGGACCTCCTGATAGTACCTGGTATTTTTTGCCACTGTGTGACAGAATGTTGGACTGGATGGGCCACTGGCCTGATCCAAAACTGGCTTCTCTTATGTTCTTATGTCTGTGGCAAGTAATGCTCTGTATTTTTGATGCTTTAGGGGGGCAACAGTGGGAGGGTCTCTAGTGTCCTGGCTCCTCTGCTGAACCTCCTGATGGTACCTGGTATTTTTGGCCACTGTGTGACAGAGTGTTGGACTGGATGGGCCATTGGCCTGATCCAACATTGGCTTCTCTTATGTTCTTATGTCTGTGGCAGGTGATGCTCTGTATTCTTAGTGCTTTGGGGGGGGGCAACAATGGGAGGGTTCCTAGTGTCCTGGCCCCACTGCTGCACCTCCTGATGGTACCTGGTATTTTTGGCCATTGTGTGACAGAGTGTTGGACTGGATGGGCCACTGGCCTGATCCAACATTGGTTTCTCTTATGTTCTTATGTCTGGGGCAAGGGATGCTCTGTATTCTTGATGCTTGGGGGGGGCAACAGTGGGAGGGCTTCTAGCATTTTGGCCCCACTGCTGGACCTCCTGATGACACCTGGTATTTTTGGCCACTGTGTGACAGAGTGTTGGACTGGATGGGCCATTGGCCTGATCCAACATTGGCTTCTCTTATGTTCTTATGAAAACTGGCACTCTCAGAAATTGGTTGCTCATCTGAATGCTGTCTAGGGCTGCCCCTTTAATGATAAAGTCTCGTTGTCCCTGGGCCTGCGAAATGAGATTTTGTTCTAGCAAGTGGAGAAGAGGCTAGGAATCAGATATCGTAATACCCTTGACAACAGCTTTCCTCTTCGAAGTTTACTCGCTGCATGTTTACTGAGTATCTTAAGAGTGTGTGGAAAGTGGCAGTATGCACTGTAGTGCTGCGCTGTTAGTAACCCATTCACCAAGTGGTTGGAGTAGTTACCTCAGCAGTTGTATTCCTTGCACTTTCCCTCTTGTCATTTCTATTTTCACTGACCTTAAACTCATGTATTAGCACTTAGTTCAGATAAAGTGCTACAGAAGATGTTAATGTATGAGTTGTTTTTTCTAAATTAAAACCTCAGTATTCAGGTTAAATTGCCGTGTTGGCACTCTGCGATAAATAAGTGGGTTTTGGGTTACAGTTTGGGCACTCGGTCTCTAAAAGGTTCGCCATCACTGCTCTAGGCTAATCCTGCAGTGAGCAGGGGGGTGGACTAGATGGCCTGTATGGCCCCTTCCAGCTCTGTGATTCTATGAGGTCTCCTGGAATTACAATAGATCTCCCAACTACAGAGATCAGTTCACCTTAGGGGATCTGATGTCTGTCATCTGGAAAGCACTTGGAATTCTGGATTATCTACATCCCCCACCTGGAGGTTGGCAAACCTAGTTCCCCTGAAGGAAATGGCTGCTTTATAGGGTGGACTGTATGGCATTATACCCTGCTGAGGTCGCTTCCCTCCCCAAACCTGGCCCTCTCAGGCACCACCCCCAAATCTTCAGGGATTTCCTTACCTGGAGTTAGCAACCCTATCTCTTCCCACCCAACAGCCATCATCTGCCACTCTGTCTTAAGCTTCCTTCCTCCACCTTCCCCCATCAGCCTCTACATAGTAAAACTGTGCCCCAGCTGTGTGGTGCCACAGTTTCCTGCCCCATTCTCTCAAACTCAGCCATTCATCAACCTGCATAAGAACATAAGAACATAAGAGAAGCCAGTGTTGAATCAGGCCAACGGCCCATCTAGTCTGTCACACAGCGGCCAAAAAATACCAGGTGCCATCAGGAGGTCCAGCAGTGGGGCCAGGACACTAGAAGCCCTCCCACTGCTGCCCCCTCCAGCATCAAGAATAGAGTGCATCACCTGCCCCAGACTGAGAATTCCCATCTATACCCTGTGGCTAATAGCCACTGATGGACTTCTGCTCCAGATGTTTATCTAATTCCCTCTTGAAACTGTCCATGCTTGTAGCTGCCACCACCTCCTGTGGCAGTGAATTCCATATGTTAATCACTCTTTGGGTGAAGAAGTATTTCCTTTTATCTGTTCTAACCTGACTGCTCAGAAATTTCATGAGTGCCCACGAGTTCTTGTATTGTGAGAAAGGGAGAAAAGTATTTCTTTCTCAACCTGCTCAGTCCCATTCATAATCTTATAAACCTCAATCATGTCACCACTCAGCCGTCATTTCTCCAAGCTGAAGAGCCCCAAGCATTTTAACCTTTCTTCATAGGGAAGGTGTTCCAACCCTTTTATCATTCTAGTTGCCCTTCTCTGCACTTTTTTCAATGCTATAATATCCTTTTTGAGATGTGGTGACCAGAACTGTACACAGTATTCCAAATGAGGTCACACCAATGATTTATACAGGGGCATGATGATACTGGCTGATTTGTTTTCAATTCCCTTCCTAATAACCCCCAGCATAGCGTTGGCCTTCTTTATTGCAGCTACACATTGTCTAGACATTTTCATTGAGTTATCCACTACGACTCCAAGATCTCTCTCTTGGTCAGTCTCTGCCAGTTCAGACCCCATCAAAGTGTATTTATATTTAGGATTTTTGGCTCCAATGTGCATCACTTTGCACTTGGCCACATTGAACCCCATTTGCCACGTTGACACCCACTCACCCATCCTCGACAGATCCCTTTGGAGTGCCTCACAATCCTCCCTGGTTTTCACCACCCGGAACAACCTCGTGTTATCTGCAAATTTAGCCACTTCACTGCTTACTCCCAATTCCAAATAATTAATAAACAAGTTAAAAAGCATCGGACCGAGTACTGATCCCTGTGGTACCCCACTGCTTACCACCCTCCACTGAGAAAGTTTCCCATTTATACTCACTCTCTGTTTTCTATTTATAAGCCAGTTTTTGATCCACAAGAGGACTTGTCCTTTTATCCCATGATTATTGAGCTTACTTAGGAGCCTTTGATGAGGAACTGTATCAAAAGCTTTCCGGAAGTCAAGGTAAATAATATTTATTGGGTCCCCCTTGTCCACATGTTTGTTCACTTCCTCAAAAAACACTAACAGGTTAGTGAGACAAGATCTTCCCTTACAGAACCCATGCTGAGTCTGCCTCAATAGTTTTTGTTCATCAATGTGCCTACTAATTCTTTCCTTAATAACAGTTTCCACCAACTTACCCGGTATCGATGTTAGACTGAATGGCCTGTAATTTCCCGGATCTCCCCTGGAGCCCTTTTTAAAGATGGAAGTGACATTAGCTAGCTTCCAGTCCTCAGGAATGGAGGCAGATTTTAAAGAAAGATTACATATTTTTGTCAGGAGATCCAAAAGTTCACATTTGAGTTCTTTCAGAACTCTCAGATGAATGCCAACCGGGCTTGGTGATTTATTATTTTTTTAATTGTCCATCAGTCGGAGGACTTCCTCTCTTGTCACCGCAATCTGATTCAAGTCTTTCAACCCCCTCCTGAAATCGGTGCTTCTGGAGTGGGCAAGCACTTCTCCTCTTCCACAGTGAAGACAGAGGCAAAAAATGCATTCAGCTTCTCAGCCATTTCCCTGTCATCCTTCAGTAGTCCTTTTACGCCTTGGTCATCCAAGGGCCCCACTGCCTCCCTGGTTGGTTTCCTACTTCTAATGTATTTGAAAAAAATTTTATTGTTGGCCTTTATGCTTTTTGCGATATGCTCCTCATATTCCCTTTTTGCTTGCCTGATCACAAACTTGCATTTTATATGCCACAGTCTGTGTTCCCTTTTATCAACCTCACTGAGACAAGCTTTCCACCACTTAAAGGAATCCTTCTTACCTTTTACAGCTTCCATTACTTTATTTTGTTAACCATGCAGGCTTTTTTTTATACCTATTTGTACCTTTCCTAACCTCCGGTATATATTTTTTCTGGGCTTCTAGGATTGTATTTTTAAATAGTCTCCAAGCTTCCCCAATGGTTTTGACCTTTTCCACTTTTCCTTTCAGTTTCTTCCTCACATGTCCCCTCATACCAGAGAAGTTACCCCTTTTAAAGTTAAAAGTGGTTGCGTCAGAATTTTTGGGCAACTCTCTATCTGTACAAATGTTAAACTCAGTGACATTATGGTCACTGTTCTCAAGTGGTGCAATCACTTTTACATCTCTCACCAGGTCTTGGGTGTTACTTAGGACCAAATCCAGGATCGCCTCTCCCCTGGTAGGATCTGTGACCATCTGTTCCATAGCACAGTCATTGAGAGTGTCTAAAAACTCAATCTCTTTTTCCTGACTAGAACTCATATTGACCCAATCAATGTGTGGGTAGTTAAAGTCGCCTATTACGACACAGTTATTTCGTCTAGCCGCTATCTTTAATTCATTCATCATTTTATAATCCTCCTCTATCTTTTGATCTGGTGGGCGGTAACAAACTCCCACTGTTATACTTCCTTTTGGACCTTCAGGTGGGGCTATTCATGCAGACTTTATTACTTTGAAAGATAGCGGCAACTACTAAGGAGAACAGGTTACTGAGACTTTCTTTGCAATCCTAAATACACTTTCCAGGGAGTAAGCATCATTGTGTCCACTTGAGTAGGATTCTAAGTATACCTGCTGAGGATTGCTCTGTTAGCTCCTCGAAAATGGGAAGAATTATGGTGCAGATTCAAACATCAGAAGTTTCTTCTTCTTCATTGACTATTCTGGACACTGGTAGAGATTTTTGCATACAAAAATGTTTCTAAAACTAAAGAATTAATGTTGACACATGAAAGCACACTTGGCATTCTGAAGAATGTGGGAGAATACTTTCCCCAATATTCATTTAACCTCAAATTTATTAGTAGAGCTGCCATTGCATTTTCTGAAAGGGGAGGTAAAACTGCCAAATCCTACTGAGGTGTACCTTCTGCAGCAATTTAAAATGGGGTCTATAGACATTTTAAAGAAGTCATATAGAACTCCTGGGAGTCACTCTATTTACAAGACAAAATCTGTACAAAACTGCAAAGGAATATAAATGTTTATTTACATAGATCTGTTACCAAAAAAAATTATGGTAGACTATAATAATACTTTACATAAAGCCCTGATTGGAATGAATACATATCAATTCAATCTCTTTCTACTGAATTATATATACTTATTCATATTATTCATATTTGTTCATCTGTCTATCTACAAAATCAGATTTTTTAAAACATAAAATGAACACCTGCATATTAACACAAAGCATTAGTATTAATTAATGCTTAAAGAGTGAAACCTCGAGGAAAATCCAAGCAGAGATACTCTTTATTTGATTCTTGGGGATTTGGGGGGTATGAAACTACT
This sequence comes from Gekko gecko, assembly GCA_029375565.1. NCBI lineage: Eukaryota > Metazoa > Chordata > Lepidosauria > Squamata > Gekkonidae > Gekko > Gekko gecko. The sequence continues at coordinate 140,095,285 of JAPDNY010000005.1, forward strand.
AGAGGCTTCTTTTCTGAAAGAATCACAAAGGAGCCCTTGCTCTCTAACTAGCAGGCCTATTAGGGCTGAATCAAAGCCCATTTAAGCTTTCCTCATTGACTTTGTTAATGTTTGAATTGCAGCTGGTATGGTGTATGAACTAAGAGACTTCAGATAAATTAGTTTGAATCTTACCTTTATGATGAACTCACTAACTGGTCGGAGCTGTATGAGGTGTCAACCCTGCCTCAGGAAACTCCTGGAGATCTGGGGGCAGAGGGTGGGGAGGGAAGGAACCTTAGCTGGAATGTGATGCTACAGTGTCAGCCTTCCATTGCCCCACAGATGGAATAAAGAGACGGACAACAGTTTTGGATCAGACAAGGGCCACTTTATTAACTACATAACATTTAACAAACTAAAAACAGTAAGGGAGCATTTTCCAAAGCAGAACAGACAAGGCAGGTGTCCGAAAGACCAGCCTCCTTGTCTAGGATACGGGCGAGCCACCAATCCTGATCTTGAGCCATTCATCTGGCTTGTGACCAGCAGTCCAGCCACTGGTGGCCTCCTGGGAGCGCCTACCCCTGAAACCATAGAGTTTGCAGAGAGGAGCTTACCCAAGAGGTTCCCAGAGGGGATCATCATTCACTGCCCGGAACCTTAATAACCCACAGGCCATTCCTGATGACCCCATGTTCCTAAAACAAGGAATGGCTTGAGGTGCTCACCAATTTCTGCTTTCTTATCCCTGCACTATTCTTCCACTAGCGAGGTCAAGCCTCTGCTTTGGCCGACGCGGCCACCAAACCAAGTGCAGTCCTAATCCCTTGCTGAATATCCTCCAAAAACAATTTGTTGCCCTTGTCTGACATGTGAATACCGTCCTCTCTGTAGAGGTCAGTATTTCCTACCAATATTCCAGGATGTGGTAAAAATTGACCCAGGCCACCCTCCATAGCCTTCCTCATTTGTCGGTTAACCTTGCAGCGAGCCCGGTCAATGCACCTGGGATCCCCCAGGTTGTGCCATACCCGCCTTGGCAAGATTGCCGACCAGATTATCAGTGCCCCAGGCCATCTTCTCTGTATAACTGACAAATCGTGTGTGGCCTGAATCACCAGGGCCTTGCCTTTCATCAGGCCAAGGTCATTGCCACCCAGGTGCACAAGTAAAACATCAGGAGGCGTCCCATGCCATTCCTCAAACAGTAGTGGAAGCAATCTGGGCCAATGCATGCCCCGCCTTCCCCACCATTCAACAACAGCAAACTCACTCAAACCTAACTGAGAACCAACCGTCATCCTCCTGGCCTGATGAGCCGCCCAAAAATCATACTGTGGCCACATAATATGACTCTCTGTCGTGCCTGCTGGCCCACAGCACCTGAAAAAGAACTATTTTAGTAACATGAACTGCTTAAAACTTACACTGACAAACATAACTTTTAAAACTACGAGATCTCCAATGTCCTATACCTTGTAAGTCCCCTCGAGAGTACCCCATAGCAGCTGCCGTGGAAGCAGCTCCAACCCTAAATGAATGGGTCCCAAAACAGAAGCCACCTAAACCCAATGTATCAAGCGCCCATTTTGTTAATGCCCCAAACTTAAACTTTGTGAGAGGTGAGCCATCTCTGTGCCGAAATAATACCCTATTGTCGGACCCCTGCAGCCACAGGTAATGATGTAAACCTGATACCGGGCACAAATCAGACTCATAACAACATCCCAATTCTATCATTGAGCCCCTACCCAACTGGTCAGTCTTCGATTGCCTAATATGAATGACCACATTGTCTTCAGTAACTCTGATGTCACCCAAATTAATAGCCCGATTAGATGTATCATGGCGTGAAGCAGGGACAAGCTCACTGACATGAAGAGCTCCAAAAAATGCCAGCAATGATGCTGAGTGAAAAAGAGTGGCCTCGTATTCATCAACACAAAGGCCCGGCTACAACGCCCTTAGGCCCTTTAGAACTGAAGGAGTCAATGGCTCCCTGGAATCAGGTAGCTGCCCTGCCTCGCGAGACCACCCTTCAAGCATTTTTTTAGTCCGAAAATCATTAGTCTTGTCCTCATGCCCAGCAGCCTTACCCACATAGGCCAGAGAAGACAACCTGCCCTTTACAGAGCAAACTGACAGACCCCTGCCCTTCAGATAGACACAGTACTGCATCAATTGATGAACCGGAATAGGCCATTCATGCCGTAATCCAGCCTCCTTTCGGAAGGCAACAAATTGGTGACCTGCCCTCATGTATGATTTACGCGTTGAAGGGGCAAGGGCCATACCTATCACCTGTTCAGCTTCAAACCTTCAATCTGCCAAAAACTGGGGGGCATCCTTACCAGGCACTTGTCTGCTTCTGGAGCCAGCTGACGGAATCTCTCCATCTGTTTCTGAGAGAGAGCGTCAGCGACCCCATTACTTGCGCCCGGAACATGCCTTGCACGAAACAATATATTATTCCTTAAACATATTAGTGTAAATGCCCTAACTTCATGACCCATGGTGACTTAGATGTTAGGGAGTTTATTACCTGTACTGTAGCCTGATTGTCACACCAGAAGTGGACCGAACGGCCAGTAAAATCAGCCGTCCAAATCCCAACTGCAACAACAATTGGGAAAAACTCCAGAAAGGTTAGGTCCTTGACCCAGCCTGCCTGGAACCAATCCTGCGGCCAGTCCTCCACACCAGTGACGCCTAAAGTACACCCTGAAACCTGAGGAGCCTGTGGCATCCGACGTCACCTGTAACTCAGCCTCTAAGTGCAAGTCTTCTCTCCAAAAGAACACCCCATTGAATGACCTTAAAAACTCCTTCCAGAGTAAAAGGTCCTCCCTCATCCCGCTAGTCACCCTAGGCCTGTGATGTGGGAGGCGAAGCCCTCGCATAGCGTCACAAAGACGTCTGATGAAAGCCCTACCAGAAGCCACAACTTTGCATGCAAAGTTGAGATGGCCCACTAGTTGTTGCAACTCCCACAGTGATATTTTCTTCCGAACCCTAAATTTGTCAACCAAGACCTGAAGGCCCTCCAACTTCTCCAAAGGGAGCCTAGAGCACTGCTGAACCGTATCTATCTCAATACCCAAGAAGGTCAAGATAGACTTCGGACCCTCAGTCCTTTCCTCTGTCAGAGGAACTCCCAATTCCGCTGTCATGTCTATGAAACTGGACAGTAAAAATTCACACTGCCCAGTCCCTTCCCGTCCCACAAACAAAAAATCATCCAAATAGTGAGCTGTAGAGCCAAATCCAGTCCTGAATCGCAAGGCCCATTCCAAAAAGGAACTCAGCCTCTCGAATGCCGCACAGGACACAGAACAACCCATGGGAAGGGCCCTATCCATATAATAATAACCCTCAAAAGCAAAACCTAACAAATCAAAATCAGCAGGGTGTACAGGCAAAAGCCGGAAAACCGATTTGATGTCGCATTTCGCTAACAGTGCTCCCCAGCCACAACCCCGCACAACCCTCATGGCCTGGTCAAAGGACGTATATTTAACCAAACAGAGCTCAACAGGTATAGCATCATTCACAGATCTGCCCCGAGGGTACGATAAATGATGAATGAGGTGATACTCACCAGGAGCCTTCTTTGGTACAATGCCCAAAGGAGACACCCGTAAATTAGGCACTGGGGGGGAAAGAAAAGGCCCCAGGACTCTCCCTTCTTTACATTCTTTTCCAATTTTAGTTCATACTATGTCTTCCATCCCTATGACTGACTTTAAATTAGTAGCCCAAAATGGGCCCTGCTCACCATGATAAGGGATCTGAAACCCGAACAAAAACCCCTCAAGTAAATACCTACTGTCTTCTTTATTTGGGTAACCTCTCAAAAATTTTTCTAACACCTGCACCTAATTGGGCTGGGCCCCCTTGTCATTAAAGGCGGCTTGACTTCCAACCCCACCGGGATGCTTACCTCCCCTTGCTCCAAAACGTCCCTCTGGCTTGGGGCAACCTGACAGTGCATGCTGCCCCCCACATAGAGGGCACTCATGCCGAAAGGAACAAGACTTCCTTCCACATGTACCCTGTGATGTAAATTCCCAACACAGGGGATGCCTCTATAATGCAGTCCCCACCAGTACCCGTGGAGGGTTCGTATTCTGCAGCCGCTGCATCACGTGACCACTGTCAAAGTGCTCAGAATTTAAAGATTCAGGTGTGACACAACTTGTAGCCACAGGTGGGGATGAATAAGGTCCTAGCGCAAAGACGGATTCATTGCCACCCTTGTGCAGAAACCCTCATCATATTCCAACCACACGTGTCCTGTGAAACCCGTAAAGGCTTTGTAAATTATATCCATGTATTGTAAAAGTGCCGACGCCCTCCAGGGCTGGTGACACACTATCACACCAGAATAAATGAGGAAACCTGGGTACCGATTACCCCAGGTCCTGTCAACTCTATGCCTCCTAATGCATTCTCTGTCCCTCTCATCTAGATCTTCCTTGTCTTTTTTGTCCAGTTCTCAATATAGGAGAGTAAAAACATCAACATAGGATCCTTTAAGAATTTTTTCCCTAGTAGCCAGGGAAAGGTGATCTCCCAATGGCAAAGCTATATCACCCGCAGGCAAGGTTCCCCCATCCACAGCAGGCAGCACAAAGTACCACCCACTGGGCAATGGGGAAGTCCCTGCCTGTGTTAATGAAACCTTGCATGAAGAAGCCTCAGAAGCATCCTGATTGCCCGAATCCCAAGGCCACGATGTGTCATCCTGACTAACAGCATCAGCCTTAGCATCCTGCCGTGGAGGACGCACAGGACCCTTATAAAGCTCCAACTGCTGAGACCTTTCACTTCTTGCGCCAACCCGGTCTCCGTGTCACCAGTCCCAGAAGTGGATGATTGACCATCCTCTAGAAGTGCCAGTCGAGCTAATACCTGTGCCTGAAAAGAAGAAATATCAGATTTTTTTTTACTTTTTAGCCAAAGATGGAGTGGAATCCACCTGCTGAGGCCTAACCCTCTGCTTCTCCAGAGCCTCCAGTCTAGCCAATATAGCCGCATTAATAGGATCACCATCCTCGTCATCAGAGATCGGCAGTGCTGGTGCAGCTGGGGGCTTCTTAGGTGCAGGCTGCTTACCCTTAGCCTTGCCCTGACCTTTCTTAGGAGCCATCCTACAAGAATGTCTTCATTGTGCCTGAAACCGGAATATATTGAATGAACGTCTGTACCGAATGTATTCACCATGCCAACGTGTGTTGGGTATTGCGAGGGGGGAGGATGGAGAGAAAACACCACCCCTGACTATCAGCCCAAAATGGCCTCCCTTAATTATAATCCACAAAATGGCCGCTCTGCACTACAAAAGTTGCCACAATCCCACGCTCAGACACACCAAAGATGGCTGCCACAAACTGCTATTCCAGTTACTAAGAATAACCTCTAGGGGGAGTATGCCCGCCAAAACCACTGAGCTGTTAAATTCAATTACACACAGAAGAAGGGGGATGGAATGCTGAATTCAAAGCCAGGGGGCCAATGCACCCACAACCCGCAGCGTTGAGAACTCAAGCGACAAGCCAAAGTCCCCCCCCCAGGGAACAACATGCCAACCACCAAATGAGTCCCTCTAAAAGCTGCTGCATTAAAAGTATCCACTGGAACCCAGGAACTGTAATTAATGCTACTGCCGCCAAATCCCAGGACGCTATGGACGCCACCCCCCCCAAACGTCCCCCAGACAATAAACCATGTGTCACTGAGAAGCCTCTCAGTGCGATCACGACCGCTGTCTGTGAAATCGCTGCTGTGTTAAGAAGCCTCTGGATGCGTTCTTCTCCATCGCCGCCCAAAAAAGGCTGCCGCTGCTGCGAAACCAAGCTGCCATCATCAGGCGCTTCCTTTGCAAGACCCTGCCGCCCCTTCCAAGCCTGCAGGACCGAAAGGTCTGCAGGGACCACAACCTAACGCTGCCTTCACCACCAAGCACAAGGCAACAACTGATTTGGGCGGGAGCAGAGCCGTCCTATATTGGGCTGGCTCCTCTCTGCTCACGCTACTGTTGCCCCGTCATTCCTAGCGGTGGCAAAACAGCTCCCGGCCTCCATTGCCTTTGGCGGGAGTCCGGGAGCTCCAAAGCTGCCATTTCCTCTAAGGGAACTGATTTCTGTAGTCAGGAGATCAGCAGTAATTCTGGCAGAGCTCTAGGCCCCACTTTAAGATTGCATATGTATATGTCCTATATGTGTATGTAACCCTAATACCATCATTTTTATTAGCCTATAAAGAAAGCACAAACCAATGAAGGGATGCCTTTATGTTATTCTAGATAAACCTTAAGATTGTTTCTCGAAGTCTGAAACAGGTAATCCTGCAAATATATGATCTGATAGTTAAAGAACACATCACACTTCCGAACTTCCCTTCAGAACTAATATTCACCATTTGAAGCTTGGGCATTACCCTTAGCTGTTAATGCTTGGACTTGCCATTTATACTTGGTCATTTATATGCTGATTTATATGCTGTTTATATGCAGTCATTTATATGCTGATAGACCTTGAAAACAGAGTCTCTTTCCAACTTTAGATGCTCTCTCACTGCTGCCATTATTATCCATTGGAAGGATTGCTGAGATAAATCTAGGATTACTTAACTACAGGTGCGATCTGAAGTTTTTCTGCTATTATAACTGTTCTCCAGACTACAGCTCCCCTGGAGAAAATGGCAGCTTCAGAGGACAGACTCTGTGGCATTATATTCCTCCCCACTTCAAACTCCACCTGCCCTAGGCATTGTCCCCAAATCTCCAGAAACTTCTGAAGGCAGAGATGGCAATCATAGACAGATGTGCCCAGGGCCAGTGCCAGGCTTTTTGGACCCTAGGCAAGGCTAACTACTTGCACCCCCCACACATACACTGCTAACCAATTTTCAAAAAACAGATGAATTCTAGAGAAAATTAAAAGCACAAAACTTGACATTGCTGGGTTTTTTTAAAAAAAATGTGAGAATAAGTAAAATGACAGCCTTTGGTTTTCTTTCTCAAACAGAAAACAGTTTTAGCAATCAACTCACCGATCATTTTGAATAATCTTGTGAATTGTGATGTCAAAAATTAAGGCTCTTGAATGCTTCCATTTCAGGCACATCAAAATCTCATTTGTGTGCCTTTTCCTTTGCAAATTTTGTCACCGATTCCTTCAGGTCAAGTGCAGATGCTTCAGTGTGCTCAACTGATATAAGTGCCAGACCAAATAGTCTCTTTTGCAGCAGTAGTTCTCCTACAGTTTTCTCAGTTTTGCAATTCTTGATGTCAGATTTGTGTCCATTTACCTTTTGGTGTAAGGTTTGACCTGCTTGTCCTATGCAGAGAACTGCAATTTACACATCCTACTGTATTGTTATTCTAGTAGCCAAAGCAAAATCCAAGAACAAAAACAACACAATGCCTTTTTTATTAGAACCAACCAAAATGACATAAACAGTGTGCAAGCTTTTGATTTCTCTAGAACTGACGAGCGGCTGCCAGAACAAACAATACAGATCCTGATAGAACAATAATCTGACACTGTATAAGCTTGATTTCGAACATTGCTGTGTATATTCTTTATGCAAATATCTCAACTATCACATAAAGATGTGTATATCACATGGAAGAGGGTGGCACTACAAGGCAAAGAAAATTCCAATAGGTGCAAGTAGCAATTTATAACAAGACTAGGAGAAAGGCCCGTTGCGGAAAGAAATGCAACGGGCTCTAGGAAGGGGGCCTGGGCAAGTGTGGGGTCCTGCAGCATTGACTGGTGGGCCCCCTCCCCACCATTCCTGGCTCTGTGGCCTGGGCAGGCAGGGCCAGATGGGTCATGAGGGGACCTCTTGGAGGCTTCCCCAGCAGGTGGGCCAGGAGGGGGCATGGGTATGTGAATGGCTTCTTGTGCTTGTCTGCCCTCCCTTCCTGAGCCACCTGGCTCAGCGGGCTGGCAAGGGGGGGCATGGGTGGCTCCTCCTGCCCATCCGCCCTCCCCAGCCCCTTCCTGGCTCACCTGCCTTGGCGGCCAGACCAGGAGGGGGTGTGGGGGCATGGGTGGCTTCTCTTACTCACCTGCTTTGGCAGCTGGGCAGCAGAAGCCATGGGGAGGGTTGTAAGTGCCTCTCTGGTAACTTCCTGTCTCGGCTGCCTCAGCGGTCAGGCCAGGAGGGGGCGGGGGGCTGTGGGTGACTTCTCCCACTTGCCTGTTTTGGCAGCTGGGCAGCAGAAGCCATGGGGAGGGCTGTAAGTGCCTCCCTGGTCGCTTCCTGGCTCAGCTGCCTTGGCAATTGGACCCTGTGGGTGGCTTCTCCCACTCACCCGCTTTGGTGGCTGGGCAGCAGAAGCCACAGGGAGGGCTGTAAATGCCTCCACAGTCCCTTCCTGGCTCAGCTGCCTTGCCAGTTGAGCCAGGAGGGGGTGGGGGAGCCTGTGGGTGTCTTCTCCTGTTTGCCCGCTTTGGCGGCCAGGCAGCAGAAGCCATGGGAAGGGCTGTAAGTCCCTCCCCGGCCCCTTCCTGGCTCGGCTGCCTCAGCGGTTGGGACAGGAGGGGCCAGGGGGCTTCTCCTGCTTAGCCGGGTGACTGCAGGCCCTGGTCACCTTCTCTGCCCCCTGCTCAACTCACCAGCGGGCCAAGCCACCCAGCCTCATCTCCCACCCCCACCCGTTGTGCAGGGAGGTTGAGCGAGCTGGCTGTGGGAAGGGAGGCAGTTTAAACTGCCTCTCCTTCCCTTGTCTTGCTCGGCTTATGTGCGGCCACCAGGAGGGTGAGCAAGCCAGCTCTGAAAAGCCGTCAGCGTGTGAGTACCCCACGTGTACCCCTCCACCTGGCTGCCACAGATTTGTGAAGTTTTCTGGCCTTTTGCCCCACTCCCAGCCTTCGTGGCAGTCAGTGTGGTGACCCTCCGCCCATCGGAGGGTCTGTCCCATCAGTCTGGTGACAGCAGACTGAGGCTGAGAGACTTGCCGCCGCTGCTGTGGGCGGGACTCAGCAACGCAGCCAGCCAATGGAGGCAGTGCCTTCTGATGGGCAGGTCAGGCAGCAAACTGATTTTGCCAAGCATAGAACATTGCCAGACCACTATACGTTTATATCATAAGACAGGCTGGGGATAATTTTGCAATGCATTTTGGTGCATATGGATCTAAAGGGGAAAAGAGTGAGAAAGACCAACCCTTTGCCTTGCATCTATTGCTACAATAATAGAGTAATTTGGAAAAATTAGGAATTCTCCACAAATGTGTCTTTCCAGCAAAAGGGGTATAATATTTTCAAGCGGTACTACCTTCTTTACAGTTATGCTGTTGAGCATTGCCAGCAGTCTTAGAATATCCCATTGGTCATGCTTTTTGGTAGCTTAAATTGATGTCACCACCTGTTAAAAACAACAACAACTCATAAATTTCAGGTTTTCAGTAAATGCAACAGAGAGCACCCTGGTGATAACCTAGCACTGTGATAGCCTCCTGCGGAGTCAAATACACTCTTGGAACTGAATGCTTGGGCAAATGGTACTTACTAGTTGTGATTAGGTCTGGAGGTATTTTAGATAAAGGAGGATGTTGGCTGTACTAAAATAAATTCAGTGATGGAAAAATACCCCCCCACACACATACACAAATAATTCTATTTGGTTTGGCTTGGTATCATTCTTTTGAGGAGCCACCGAAATCTTGAGATAAACCTCATGCTGCAAATTCAGAAATGTGAAAATAAAGAATTATTTCTTTTCACTTTGAATAATGCTTCAAACTATGTTATATTACAATAGGATTAGCATAAATATTACATTTTATTTATTCAAAGCATTTCCCTCATTCTTCATGGTAAAAACAAGGGCCTGATGGGTCGTTTTACCATACATGCTGCCTCATAATAGAGTTTGAGGCTGCTTAAGACATAATAAATAAAAAAATAACTTTTTAAAAAGCCTTAAAATTTCCACAGTTCATTAATTGATCCATACAGCAAACCCCTAGACTAAGAAGCAACAAAACTGAAATCAAATGAGCAAAGGAGAAAAAAATCTTATCAGTAAAATACTGCTAAAACATATGAAACTCAAAAATGTAAGGCTAAGGAATTCCCTCAATGTCAGGTAAAATAATTTCAAAAATGAGGTATCACAACAGGATAAAGGTCTGAGCCTGGGTAGCCACCTGCTTTGCCCCAAAACTAGAGTTTGCCTCCAAACTAGAGCATCACTCCCCAATGTCCCTGATGCAATGACATAACTTCCAGGTTTGGAGGTTGGGGGTTGGCAACCCTAGAGACACATTTGCTTGAATGGAAGAATGATTTGAAGAGTGGCTTGTTCATTATTTTTTTTTTTAAAAAAACAACTTTTTATTAGGATATACAATATTTCACAATTTAGCTAAAATAATATAAATCATATCCTTTTCTTAAAACTCCCCTTCCCTCCCTGTTGGCTCCCAGCATTGTTTCCACCATTTTATCAATGCATAATACATATTAATTCACTGTTATGATATAAATTCTACAGGTAGCGCAGTTTACTTATTTGCAACTACTACTAGTACTTATTGATTGTATACATTTGTTACATCACTAGTAGTTTTCCAAGCTAAATACGCTATCTTTCATTTCCCAATGTTTCTGTATATATTCTTTAAAGTCATTCCAGTCTACCAAAAAAGTTTCTGCTTCTAAGTTGTTAAGTTTTCTTGTCCATTTGTCCATTCCTGCCATAAATAGTAGTTTTCTTAACCAGTCCCAGAGATCAGGAATTTTTTCATTTTTCCAATTTTGAGCATAGATCATTCTAGCAGTTGTTACCATGTACCATATCAGTGTTCTTCTACTCACATTTATTTCTTCTAGTTTAAGACCTAAAAGAAATATTTCAAGTTCTTTCTTGAAGGTACATTTCAATTTTTTTTTCCATCTCTGTATGTATTGCAGTCCAAAATATTTGTAGCTTGTTCATTATTGAAACAGGTCACTGCTAGGGAATAGACAGCCAAGTTTCTTTTGTATTGTATCTAAACTCATTGATTTCAATGTACTTAGAAGGGTGGCCACTGTTATCCATGGTTACTTCTATCTAGAAACATTGCCCAGAGAAAAGCTAGAAATAGTCAGGAAAATGGTCTCAACCTGATCCTTCTTTTTGCTGAGGACTTTTTCCAGTTTTTTCCCCCAAAAGGTCCTTAAAATATGTGGTCCCAAGACATTTAGTGCTTTACATATCAATACCAGCATCTTGAATTAGGCCCAGAAGCAAAATGGAAGCCAATGTAGATGGAAAAAGACTGGACAGATATGGTCCCTACAACTCACTTCAGTCAGCATTATCATCATATCATTCTGTACCAAATGTAGATTCAAGACATCCTTCAGTAGCAGCGCAACATTGCTGTAATCTAATCTAGATGGGTAACACTGCAAATGGCAAAGTTTGTTGCATGGGTGATAAAGACCTTGTCAAAACCAACCACTGTTAAGGTAGCCAATTGATAATTTCTTGTATTATGTTGCCTGATTGAATTCTTGTTATTTATAACTTAAATTGTTGCTGTCATGATTTTAAAACTGTTTATAGATCTGTAATGGATATTAAGATTTTAATTGTTATTGTAATTGCTGCATTAATGTTGTTTTTGGCATCTGGGTATTATTTGCAAAGGCTTTGAGCCAATGCAATACAGTTATGAAGAATCTAGATGCCCACAGTAGTTGGGATTTTTTTTTTAACCTAGGAAAGGCTGAAGCTGGTGAAAGGTGTTGCTGGCCACCATTACCACCAGCTTATCCAAAATATGCCTGAGTCTAGTAACACTCCAAAACACAAACCTGCTCCTTTAGTGGGAGTGGAACCCCATTCAAAACAGCAGACACCTTAATACCAAGGGTAACTCCCCCACTGGTAGCACCTCTGTCTTGTAAGGATTAAGCTTCAGGTAGTTCTCAACTGACCCCAAAATGCCTCCAAGCATCAGTGCAAAGTTTCCACAGCTTTCCTGGGATCTGCTGGAAGTATGAGACAGAAGTGGGTATAATCCATGTATTGGTGACAAACCAACCCAAATATCTGGATGACTTCACTAAGGGATTTTTAAAATATTTTAAAAAGCACTGGGACAAGGTGGAACATTGTGGGACCTCATGGGTCCCAAGGGGTCAAGCAGCAGTTGAGACCTGCTCTTTCTAGCACTATACATTTTCCCTCTGATGGATGAAGTACAAATAGCTAAAAACTAGGCTCCAGTGCAAATCTGAATTTAGTACAGATTAATGAACCACCAATAAATGAGATAATTATGAATTCCCAGAATGATGGCATGACAGTTCCCTCAGGAGAAGTTTGCCAGGAGGGCTGCTGTGGAAATTCTACCTGAGGAAATTGCCATCTGTCATGGGGGGGGAATCTTTCAGGAAATCTTATGTTAATCTCATGCATATGTATGCTTGGCAACCTCAAAAAGTTGTTGAATAGATTAGAATCTGGGTGCCAGATGCAGTGCAAATGTGGTGTGAAGAAATCTGTTACTCTAAGAAAGCTTTTAGATATGAATGACATAGATGCCTCAGGATAGAAAGAGGGGGGGAAGTAATTGTATTATTCACAGTAGCTACATTATAGGCTCTTGAACTCTGGCTACCCCTATAAATACATCATAAATATCCATTTTGGACCTACTCTACAGCATTATTGAATTGCTGGTTGCACCGACTGCAATTTTCAAACCACTTACTATAGAATAGTCCCAGTGGAACTCCCCTTAGAGTAAACGTTTGAAGAAAGTGGGTCTTGGTATTGGAAGGACTTTATTTAATTGCTCTTGAAAGCTCTGATAAAAAAAGATGCAAGGGTGTCTCTGAGGATGCTTTCCCATGTGCAGCTTAAATTGTCTTTGATCCTTTCTCTCATTATTGATGTTGCTGTCTGCTCATTGTTCATATTTACATTTGCATTACAAACCAACTAAAAGAAGATCCATTTTCAGCCTTATGTACAAAAACATCCTAAGCTGATTTCTCTTTCTACTGCCAGACTTTGTTGACTTATTCATAGTTGATGGTTCTTTCTTCTTAAGTAAATACAGGTCTTACTTCAGAGTACTACATGCAACCTATGGAGCAGAAACTGTTTCTGCCCACACCCCATGGTGGAATGGGAATTCACGACCATAGAAGCTGGAGCTGAGTAGGCTGTTCATCTTATGCACCCTAGCTAATTGGAGGAGATACTGGAAGGCTGTTGAAAATCAAACCATTCCTCTGTGTCAGGTCTGTGCCTACAGAACTGCCCTTCCCTTTCAACCTTCACTGGATCGATGTGGAATTACCCAGTCACTGTGAGTCTGAGCAAGGACTTTGGGGTGTTCCTTCACAAACTGACTCAGAGAGGGGCCTTTTCACCTTCTTGGGAAACTAGGTTCTTCTAATACAACATTGATTGGTTAAGCCCTAGTTAGGTAATAGGTCAATAATATTTCAGGTTCTGTTTATTGGGATGCCTTCCACTGGTGAAATGATAGGCTCCTCCCCCTTCAATCCTGTGGCTGATACCATTCCAGAACCTTCTTCCAAACCATGAGCATGAAAACACTGGACCCTTCTCATCAAGCAAAGACTGATTACACTTCTCTCCCATTCTGCTTCCCTTCCCAAATCTACCCCACGTGTCTCTCTATCCATTTCCATTCTCTTAGTTTCTTTCTCCCTCAACCTCGCTAGCTTCTTCGTATCTTACTGTTCTCAGTCTTGAACAGATTGAGATCCTACCTACTTATAGGCAATCACAATAGCTGAATATTTAGCAACTGCTAAGGTAATTTTCCGATTCTTGTCTATGAGGAAAAATTGGACAATGTTTTGAGATGATAAATTCACATAATGTATTAAGAGGAAAGACAAAAACCATTCTCTCCAATCAGACCAGATTTCACACTCCAATAAAATATATTCTAAGGATGAAGCTGACCATATCCACATTTACAAACTCTGTCTGAATATGCTATGCTTGCAAATTGGCCTTCCAGTATGGCTGTGAGAAAATAATTTAGCCCAGTGAGCATAAATGTTCTTCTATAATGAGGAAATATTAGGTCCTTTAAGTAGCTCAGAATAGCACAAGAGAAGGGAACTCCAAAGAATACTTGTGAACATACTCTCCATGCCTTCAGTAAGGTACATGTTCTATCCAAATTCAGTACTGAGGGCTTTATTTGTTTTAAGATGTCCAGTCTTTATCATCAGATCCTTGCCATTGGAGTCTGTTCTCAACAATAACCTTCTATGGCCCCATATAAGGGTCTTTCTCAATAAGATTCATTTCTGATACATGATGGCATAAATCACATTAGAGGATGGGCAGAAGTATAACCTGAGATAGTATGGCTGATGTTGCTGGGTCCAGTGATGGTGTTGCTGGGATCTATATAAGAGCAAAGTTGGCATCTTGGTTTGTTGCAGGCCTTGGTACCAGAGTCCATGTGACTGTTAGGTAGTTTATAGTTGAGGATGAGAAGTTTAGGTTAGCAGGCTGTCTGTAAGCAAGAAAAGGTTACCTCCCCCCCAGTGCCCATGTGAGGGAAGTGTTGCTATCCAGCATGGATTGTAGGTCACATGTCAGCAATGTTCTTCTGCCCTCTACATTGGACAAACAGGCCAATTCCTACATCAAAGAATAAATGGAGATAAGTCTGACATTAGAAACCACAACATTAAAAAACCAGTGAGGGAATATTTTAATCTTCCAGGACATTCAGTTGTGGACCTAAGAGCAGCAGTTCTCTTACAAAGGTATTTCAAAGAGAGATTAGAAAGAGAGACTGCTGAATTGTAACTGATAATGAAGCTCAAAACAATGCATCCTCTTGGTCTGAACTGAGACCTAGGTTTTCTGTCTCATTACAGTTGATTATGCCTACTACCTCTCTGTGTATCACATCTACTCCAATCAAGCCTGCTATTATCATTTATCTACTCTCATTTGCCTGCTATTGTCATTTGGCATCTGAAATCACTCCACTCTCCAAGAAATAAGGACAGATTGACTCACATCTTTAGCTGTATCTAAAGAAGTGAGCAGTGACTCACAAAAGCTCACACCCTGCCAAAGATTCTGTTAATCTTTAAGGTGCTACTATACTCTTGCTGTTTTATACTGCTACAGACAGACTATGGCTACCTATCATGACACATCTAACTTCATGAGTTGAATTTTATTTACACATACAGAGTTGTGCATAGTTGATTGTGTAGTACACTGAAATGCTATTTTGGGGTCTAAAGATGTCACCATTCATAATCTGTGCAAATATTCAGCCAGTGTTTATGGTAACGGTCTTATATTGTTCTCTCTTTTTTAAAATTTCACACTTTTACACTTGAATAGTTCATTTAATGAGCCCATTTTTAATCAAATTTTATCATTAATTATCAGCCATTCAATCAATATTCATTTTAAATGCACTAGATAAAAATTCCCCTGTGTGATCACCACTAAGAAAACAGGAAATTTATTTTCATCAGGGCTCTATGCGTCATTAAGAGAGAATTTGTCTTATTACATTCTGTTATTAATGCTGAGAATCCATTTAATTTCATTTTAACTGACTGTGGCAATTAGATAATTGATTTAATCTATAAGCTTTGGTGAACTGAACTACTCTGAACTAGTGGCAATACAGAATGAAGGCGTTACTTGTTGGAATGAGCGACTCAGCATGCCTGGATGTTGTGGGGAGGGAGGTGCTACATCACTCTAAGTGTGTATAGGTGATATCTCCTCAAATGGGATGCCTCTCTTTGTCTTAATCTGGGAGCTGCCCTCTGACTTTTCATCTCTCTTTCTTTACCCTTTCACCCTCTCTTCACATAGCCTTCCATGGAGACACATCTCTCTGCCAGTCTCTCCTGTACATGCAATGCCCTCATACTCCCACACACATAATGCAGGACAAGCTGGCCAATTGTGACAGGGAAAGTACTCTTTAGATTAGGTTACTTTCTCTTCTTTTGACAGCAGCTTGAATGGGAACTGGATCTACTTGCATAAATGTAAGTTTGCTTCTTCTTTTTTTGCAATATATATCTTGGGAGATTTATTTATCATGCTTCTATGACTGGGCAAACTCTGCTATAGCAACAAAATACTCTAATAAGGTTATGGGGGCCATTCATTCATTCATTCATTTCCTTCAATTTATATCCCGCCCTCCTTGCAAAGCAGTCTCAGGGTGGGTTCCAACCTATTAATAATCTGCTGAGTGCAGATTTACATCATAAAAACAGAATAACAAAATACATATAATAAATACAATAAAATGAGTACAACACTAAATACTTTAAAATAAATTATACCTTAACAGACACATAAGAGTGTCTCATGGGAGGAGGAGGGGGTAGGCCAGATTGAACTGGGTATCTGCTGCCTCAACTGAAGGCCTGGCAGAAATGCTCTGTCTTGAATGCCTTGCAGAACTTGTAAAAGTTCCTGCAGGGCCCTAATTTATGACGGAAGCTCATTCCACCAGGCAGGGGACAGGGCCAAAAAAGGCCTGGCCCTAGTTGAGGCTAGTCAGATATCCCTAGGGCCAGGGACCACCAGCAGATGTTGATTCAAAAGTGCAATGCCCTCGGGCTCATAGGGGGAGAGGCGGTCTCAAAGATATGCAGGCCCCTGGCCATTTAGGGCTTTAAAGGTAAGAACCAGCACCTTGAAATGGATCTTATATTCAATAGGCAGCCAGTGCAGTTCACACAGCACCCAGTGGATGTGGGCCCACACAAGCAGTGACATCAATACCTGTGCCACTGCATTCTGCATGAACTGCAATTTCCAAAGCAGAGTCAAGAGCTGCCCCATGTAGAGAGAATTACAGTAATTTAGCCTGGAAGTGACCACAGCCAGGTCAAGAAGGATGAGATATAGGGTCAACTGCCTGACCCACCTCAGATGGAAAAAGGCTGATCTGGCTGTGGCAGTGACCTGGGCCTCCATAGACAATGAGGCATCCAGGAACACTCCCAGGCTCATTACCTGGTTCCAGATAATATTCTTGTTGACAAATTGGAAAAATGTGGTTTGGATCCTATGACTGTTAGGTGAATCTGTAACTGGTAGAAAGATCACACCCAAAGAGTGCTTGTGAATGGTTCCTCATCCTCCTGGTGGAGAGCAGTGACAAGTGGACTGCCTCAAGGATCTGTCCTGGGACCTGTTTTGTTCAACATCTGTATCAATTATTTGGATGAAGGGATAGAGGGAATGCTTATTAAATTTGCAGATGATACTAAGGGAGAGGTAGCAAATATTGTAGAAGACAAGAGTCAAGATACAAGATGATCTTGACAGGCTGGAAAACTGGGCTAAAACAAATAAAATGAATTTCAGTGGAGATAAATGTAAGGTTCTGCATTTAGGTAGGAAAAAATCAAATGCATAATGATAGGTTGGGGGAGACTCCTCTTGGCAGTAGTATGTGCAAAAAGGATCTAGGGGTCTTAGTAGACCATACACTGAACATGAGTCAGCAGTGTGATGCAGTTGCTAAAAAGGCAAATGTGATTTTGGGCTGAATCAGCAGAAGTATAGTGTCCAGATCATGTGAAGTGATGGTACCACTTTACTCTCCTCTGGTTAGACCTCACCTAGAGTATTGTGTTCAGTTCTGGGCACCACAGTTTAAGAAAGATATAGACAAGCTGGAACATGTCCAGAGGAGGCCAACAAAGATGGTGAAGGGTCTGGAGACCAAGTCCTGTGAGGAAAGGTTGAAGGAGCTGGGTATTTTTGGTCTGGAGAGGAGGTGACTGAGAGGTGATACAGCCATCTTCAAGTACTTGAAGGGCTGTCATATAGAGGATGATATGGAATTGTTTTCTGTTGCCCCAGAAAGTCGAACCCTAACCAATGGGTTGAAATTAAATCAGAAAGGTTTTCAGCTAAACATTAGGAAGAACTTCCTGACAGAACAGTTCCTCAGGAGGTGGTTGACTTTGGAGGTTTTCAAGCAGAGCCTAGATGGCCATCTGACAGCAATGCTGATTGTGTGAACTTAGGCAGATCATGAGAGGGAGGCAAGAAGGGTTGCCTCAGTGTTTAGTTCTTGTGGCCCTTTCTTACATGCCCAGGGAAATGCTGATTGCCACTTGGGGTTAGCAAGCAATTTTTCTCCAGATCAGTTCGGCCAGGGATCCTAGAAATTTGTTTGTCATCTTTTGAGTATGGAACAGCAGTCACTGCAGGTGTGGAGGGGGAGGTATTTGTGAATTTCCTGCATTGTGCAGGGGGTTGGACTAGATGACCCTGTGGATCCCTTCCAACTCTATGATTCTATGACCTTTGACACTGGCATCAACTCGGCCCCACCAAAGTCTCTTCTCTTGTCTCAGAAGAGGAACCTATCTGAGTAATCCTGTCAGAACCACTGACTCCAGATGAAAAGCCTTTTTTCTGCTGACTCCAGTTGTCTCTTTCTCTTTCAGAAGCCAACTCCTTGGCTTGCCAACTCCAGGTGAAAAGCTTTTTTCCCTCTAGTACACAGCTGATCATATACTTTCTCTCAGCTAATGCTGGCCAATCAAAGAATGTGTAGACCAGCCTATCAAACAAGCTCTCCACTGCAAGGAAGATTAACTCTCTTACCTCCCAGGCTCTCTGAACTAGCAGCACTTTAAAGCACTGCATTTTATATGCAATCAAGCACAGGGCCCAGCTTGAATTTTTTAAAGTTTAAAATGAATTTTTCTTATTTGTTTGTTTTTGGCAAGAACAAAAGATGCTGGGAATTTGCTTAACAGCTGGTCCCAAGCTCTAAATTTTGAATTGCTAACATGGAATAATGATATGCAATCCTAGAGGACCTTAGCAGAGAAAATCTCAATGCATGGTATGACAGACCCCTATATCTCCCCAACTGTCTGACAGACTTTCCCACCAAGTACAGGAATTTGAGGGAAAGACAGGAGCTGTCCTATTTTATAAACCCTTGAGAAATGACACTTGAGGCAAACTAACTTCCAAAAACAGAATAAAGATTTTATTAAACAGGCAGGGAATATATGTATATTAAAAACAGACAAGGTTTTGAGATTGCTGAGGGTAAAAACTTTCTAATATATATAGAGTTTAATTATTAGAACATTCAAGAGAGTGTATTTGCCCCCCAAGACGGAATAACGAGGCAGACACAGGTGATGGGTTTAACTCTTGGGCCACTTTATTAACTGACAACCTTTAACTGGAATAAAATGGCAAGGGCAAAAACAGTTGTGGTACGGTCAAGGCCAGGGGTAAAATACCCCTCCCTCACCTCATAGAATAGGGTGAGCCACCCTGCCCCAAGCGAGAGCTGCCATAGTGGCTTCCACCTGGCTGGCTAGCCATTGTCATCCCGCCCTGTAGCCCCTTCCCCCGGGCTGCCGGGCTCAAAGGGAGGAGCCAATCGGGGTGGTTCCCAAGGCAATCCATTTTCCCCACCCCGTGCCGCGAGGTAAAAAGACTGTACTCACTGGACCCCTTCAAACCCATATTGGGTGTCAGCTGGTGCTCACCAGTCTGCAACTGTATACTGTATAAAACCCTGCTACCTCCAAGGCCAAGCCTCTGCTTAGGCCTTCACGCCCATCGGGAGGCCCAAGGCCCCCCGAAGCCCTTGCTGCAGATCCTCCAGAAAGATGTCCATGCCCTTTTTGGACAGATGTACGCCATCTTGTCGGTATAACTCAGCACAGCCCAAATGTATGCCAGGGTGTGCCAAAAAGATACCCAAACCACCTTCTAGCACACGTTGCAATTCTCTGTTCGCCTTTCTCCGAGCTTTGTCAATGGCCAGTGGGTTATCAGCCCACCGCCAAACTTGTTGAGGTATCATGGCCAACCAAACAATGAGGGTACCAGGCCATCACTTCTGAATTAACTTAAAATCCTCCTAAGCCTGAAGGATAAATGCCTTTCCTTTAACCAGGCCTAAATCATTGCCACCTAAATGAATAACTAAAACATGTGGTGGAGGGCCAACCATGTCATGAAACAACAACTGCAACAGGCACAGCCATTGCAAGCCACGGCGCCCCCTCCACTCAACTGTAGCCCATCAGCTCAGACCCAACTGCAAGCACATCTGTATACTCTTGGCACGATGAGCCACCCAAAATATATAACTGTGCCCGCAAATCAAAACCATCGTCCTCTGCTGCCGGCAAAAAACATCTGAAATGAGAAGAACAGTAAGCAGATGCACACAGTTCAACAAAACTACCGTGACACAGCTTAGTTTTTCACCAGGGGTCACACATAGGATTTGTAAGCTGTTGAACACCATCTCCCCGGCCGTTGAATATCACGCCCCTGGTACCCCATGACTGCCACAGTGGAGGCTGCCCCAAAGCGGAAAGAATGGGTACAAAAACACCTCCCCGCCAGTCCAATCCTCACCAGAGCTCTAAAGGTGACTGACCAAAATTGATGTTTCATAAGGGGAGTACCATCCTGATGCTGAAACAGTAACCCTGCCTGCATACCCCTAACTGCCAGGTAAGCAGCCAATGCCAACATGAGGCAAAGCTGCTTTTCAGTGCATACACCCAACTCAATCAGGGCACCTCACTGCCTCTGGTCCGTTTTGGAGCACCTCAATGTAACAGATACCTTAAGGGCAGTCAACTGAACATCCTGTGCCATGAGTGCCTGATCAGAAGTATCCGTTTTAGACTGGGCAACTAGCTTGCTAATTCTAAAAGCCCCGAAGAAAGCCACTAAGGCTGCTGCATGAAACAATAAAGCCTCAAATTCAGAGGAACAAATTGTCCCCCATGAGGCTTGAAGGCCACGAAGAATCTCAAGTGAAATGGATTGCCTTAAATCCCTCCGTCTCCCGGCCTCATGAGCCCAGCCCTCCAATAACTTACAAACTTGGAAATCTCCTGTAAATTTGGCCAGGCTGCATGCCTTGCTGGCATAGGCCAGGGCAGACAATAACCCTTTGATAGAACTAATTGCCAAACCCTTACCTTTAGATGCCACACAAAAATGCAACAGATGGTCCACCAGAACCGGCCATGAACTAGGATGCCCTACCTCCCGTCTAAAGGCTGAGAACTGAGTGACTGCACAGTCATAAGCACGCTTGGTGCTTGGCGCTATGGCCAATCCTATAGCCCTGTGCACTTCCACCTTCCAACCAACCACATCCATGGAGGCATTCGTACCAGCAGCAAGTTGGTGTCTGGAGCCAGCTGACGGAACCTCTCCATCTGTTTATGAGAGAGAGCGTCAGCGATGCCATTGTCAACCCCCGGTACATGCCTGGCAAAAAACAAGATGTTCAGCTGGAGGCAGTGAAGTGTAAAAGCCCTAACTGAGTGCATGACTCATGGGGACTTAGAGGACAATGAATTAATGACCTGCACCACAGAAAGGTTATCGCACCAAAAGTGCACTGTGTGGTTGGCCAACTTCCCACCCCACAGGTAAACAGCTACAAGAATAGGAAAAAATTCCAGAAAGGTCAAGTTGACTGTAAGCCCTTCTGACACCCAAGATGCCGGCCACGCCTCTGCACACCATCTCCCATGAAAATAAACTCCATAACCAGATGAACCAGCTGCATCAGAGTGAACTTGCAGCTCGGCCTCCAATCTAAGGTCATCCCTCCAGAAAGAAATACCATTGGAAGACAAAAGAATCTCCAGCCACATTTCCAGGTCTTGACGGATACTGGCGGTAATTCAAATCCGGTGATGAGGGAGCCGCAATCTGGCCATGGCAGCGCACAATCTACACAAAAACGCCCAGCCTGGAGCCACCACCTTACAAGCAAAGTTCAGGTGGCCAACTAACTGTTGCAGCTCCCTCAAAGTGGCCTTCTGTCATCCCAGAAATTCCTGGATGCAGTTGCACAAGTCAACCAGCTTGCCAAAAGGCAGCCGAGAAGCCTGCACCACCAAATCCAATTCCACTCCCAGGAAAGTAAGCACCTGAGCTGCACCCTCAGTTTTCTCCTGCACCAAAGGGACTCCTAACTCATCAGCCAAAGATATAAATGAACGTAACAGATACTGACATTGACCCAACCCATAGGGACCTACAAACAAAAAGTCATCTAAATAATGTGCCACCTCCCTGCAGCCTGTGCACCTGCGAAGGGCCCATTCCAAAAATGAACTAAAGCACTCGAAGGCAGCACATGAAATAGAACAACCCATGGGTAATGCCCTATCTAAATAAAACTGCCCATCAAAACAGAAACCCAGGAGCTCAAAATCATCCAGGTGCACTGAGAGGAGGCAGAAGATCGACTTAATGTTGCACTTTGCCATCTCCGCCCCCCTCCCACAACGGCACACCATACGCACAGCCTGATCAAAGGACGTGTACTGCACGGAACACAAGTCCTCCAGGATGGCGTCATTAACTGACCTGCCTCTGGGATAAGAAAGATGGTGGATGAGGCGAAACTCCCCAGGCGCCTTCTTGGGAACAATACCTAATGGGGAAACATGAAGGTTAGGAATGGGGGGACTGGGAAAAGGTCCCAGCACCCTCCCTTCCCTAAGCTCTTTCTCAGTCTTTTCCCTGACCACGTTCTCCATGCCTTGTAAAGAACAGAGATTACTGGCCATACATGGGACCCTTGCACCTCGGAAAGGGATGTGAAAACCCATTGAAAAACCCTTTAACAGATATAAACTATCAACTTGGCTGGGATAACAACTCAACAATCTCTCAAGCACTCTCAACCTTATGGGTGTTGGCCCCCTTTCCATGCGGTTGCCCAGGGCCACCCCCTTCTGGCTGTCTGCAGCCCTGACAAGGTTTTCCATGGAAGCAGGCAGAAAAAGGGTATGGGCCCGAACATAAGGGTCACTCATGTCGATATTGACAAGCTTTCCTGCTACACACCCCCTGGGCTCCAAATTCCCAGCAAATCTGACAGGGTTGAACCTCCCGCCCCACCACAGGGCAGGGACTGAAGGACCCAGACACACGCTCAACTAGATGCCCGCTATGTGAGTGATCACCCATATTAGGCCTGGAAGAGGCCATAACCTGCAACCATAAATGCGGGTGAATCTGGTCTCAGGAAGCGGCCCAGTATGGTTGCGCCTTGGCAAGCACACCGGCATAAACAAGGAAACCAGCCACCCAGTTGGCCCATGTCTTATCCACTCTCATCTTCCTGTACTTTTCCTTATCTCTATCCTCAAGATCTTCCTTCTCCTTCTTTTCCATTTCCCGAAATAAAAGGGTGAAGACGTCCACATATTCACCTTTACAAATCTTCTCTTGAGTGGACGGAAGCAAGTGGTCCCCAAGCAGGAGTGCTAAGTCCCCAAAGGAGAGGGCAGCAGCAGGACCCGCAGCATATGATACCCCGCAAGGGGAGGGGCCACCCCATCAAAGTGAACCTGATGAGCTACACTGCTGAGTATATGCCTGTGAAGGCATGCCCCATGTTGGCATACAGCCACATGCCTGCCTATATTCATGCCCGCAAGCCAGTGTGCTCGAGTGGGCAGGAGCTGCACTGTCAGCTGCAGGGCTGCCCCAGGGCCATCCGCTACCAGCGTGGTGCAGACTACACTTACCAGCTGCCAAGTAAAAGCCTACTAAGACAGCAACTGGGCCTGTCTGCCCAGAAGGCATTGGCATAGAAGGTGTGCCACCGTCCTGAGCCACAGAAGCTCCTTCGGTATCAGCCACAGATACTGTAGTGTGCCCTTCTATAATAGACAAATGGGCTAAAATCTCAGCCTGAAAACGCTTATTGGCAGCAGCACGCATTTCCTTCTGTGCACTGGCACCAACAGCGGGCCTCGGCGGGGGAGCCGATAACCCCGTGGCTTGCTCAGCTGCCTGCAATTGATCCAAAATAGCTTGTTGCGCCCCATCATCTTCCTCGTCCAATGAGGACAATGCTGGGGCAGGTTGTTTTGGAGGGGGCTTAGGGGCAGGCTGCTTACCCTTAGAACGACCGATGCCTTTTTGGGGAGCCATAGCAATAACCAATAGGTCCCCCAAGAGAAGTAAAAGCAGCTCACACAAAGCGAACCAAAGCAGACCACAGCACAAAAGAAAACGGCTGCTTGAGAAAGAACAAAATGGCCATCCTATATGCAGTACCAAATGGCTGCTGTGTGTCCACTACAAAATGGTCACCATGACCAAAATACAAAATGGCCACCGGGTATGAGCTACAAAATGGCCGCCATGTGTGAACCACAAAATGGCCACCAGACCTGCCAAATTTGTACTATAAAACTGATAAAGCCTGTGGTAACCCAGGCCGAGAACTGA
Organism: Gekko gecko; assembly: GCA_029375565.1. Lineage (NCBI taxonomy): Eukaryota > Metazoa > Chordata > Lepidosauria > Squamata > Gekkonidae > Gekko > Gekko gecko. Next base: position 140,119,546 of record JAPDNY010000005.1, read on the forward strand.
CCTAAATGACCACACAGCCACTTAAACACCTAAACCCCCAGGAAAAAAGCTTAAAATGGTGGCAATTGGGAGGGGTGGGGTCAATGGGACCAGCCAACCCCCAGGGTGAATGAGGGGGGAAAAGGGGGGAAGGCCACAGATTACACCCCGCATCCTCCCCTAAGGTCCCTGCCAGAGGTGCTGCAACTCAAGGCGCTGGGCCATGCCGCCGCCCTGCCCAGCACCACCCCTCCTCAATTCAGGGCTATCAAACCATCACGAGGGAGCTGCCCTCGCAATCTAAGGCTGCCACCAGAGCGACCCATCCCCCGATGAGCCTCGCTGACATGCTCCTTGTGGGACCTTGACCGCTCGCACCGACGCCGACTCACCAATGAGCCCGGTCCCGGCAGCCAAACGGCCACATTGCTCCCAGCAGTTGATCAGGGGAAGCTGTTCGCCGCGGGGCCCACCCAGCAGGTAGGCAACAATAGACCACACTGAAGAGCTCCCTTCCCAATGCAAACTGAAGGGAACTGCTGGCGTGGAGAAGAGGGGCCCGGCTTTTAGCCCCTTGCCCCCTCCCTCCGTGCCTACGTAACTGAGGTGCCTTTTGGCGCTGAAACTGTCCATCCTCTCTCCGTCTGAGAGGCAAAGGCGTTTCCCCACCCAAAGGTCGTGGACCGAGGGCTGGGGATCCGGATTGTATTTGTAGTTTTGTTCCAAGGTTTTCTAGTTCTTTCTTTGAGAGGTACTTTGTTTAGTATATTTCAGCACTTGCACATTTGTTATTGATGTTTCTTCTGAAGGACAGCGTTTGCTTAAAGTTTCTAGATTTCTTCCTTCAGGGTTCTATGTTTCCCTTTAGATATTACGGCTTTTTACTGACTCCTGAGTTGTCTAAGCTTCTCCCCTTTATCTCTCTTCCCAGTTCCTTTCACTGGCAAGAAGTTATTCTCCTTGTCCCTAAGAAGCAATAACTCCTTTTACTATTTGGCTTGTATGAGATTTTACTCTAACTACCCAGACCTTCTGCCAAATCCTTCTCCAGTATCCTTTGTCTATATTAGGCTGTTCTGTAGCTTTCTTGACTATCTAAATTCTCCCTCAGAGCAGTTTTAATATATTTAAGACAATGAGGTTTATTTTCTTCTCTCTGTAGAAGTACTTTTCTGACTATTGCCTGTAAGAAAACACTGACTCCCAAATGTCTCTCCCCTCAGAAACCAAACCCTTTGTCTACTGATCCAGACATTAGCTTTCAAAGATCAAAAGTGTCTCAAATGGCAAAAGACCAAACAACAAAAGACCAAACAGTGACAGACCTCTTTTTCCTCCAAATCAGCTATTTTATTTCCTCTCTCAGCTTATGCTGGCCAATCAGAGAGTGAGTACAGCAGCCAATCACATAAGCTAATCTCTCCAGGGAAAATTAACTCATGAACTCCCTGACTCTTTCACACAAGCAGCATTTTAAAAAGCCTGCTTTTCTTTGCAGTCCATCACACATGGCTTTTTAAAACTGAGCCTCAGTTCAAGGTGGGGGTGAGCTAATTTTTCATTAACTGCTCCATAACCTTCAGGGGCTGAAAATGAGATCACAAGAAGGGAGAATGCAGATGATAAAGCAGAAAAACTGATTATGAATACACTGGCTAATTTCCAATTGGTGTACATAAATGGACAAGAAACATCAAAAGAGATTATTGAAGCTTTAAGAAAGGTATGTGGAGAGCAAGATCAGACTAGGAAGATTACTTTGTTTAGAGAACTTTTCTCAATTAAGCTATAAGAAAGTGGAAATGCAGAAATCCATACAGAAATGTTATTACATCTAATTGATAATCTTGCAACTGCTAGTAAAGTGCTAGATGTGGATTTACAGATTGGACTGTTTCTAAGTTCCCTACCTGAATCTTATTCTGCATCCATTTCAACATTTAATGGGAAAGATTCTAAGTTGCCTAAATTGCCAAATAGGTGATGGTAGAACTGAAATTGCTACAGATGTTTTATACATTCCTGATTAAGCATGCCCACAGTCTCAGAAAAAGGATTTCCCATACACTTTGAGAATAATGTATGTATTGTCTCATGCCAAGGTGAGCTATATTCTACAGGTGCTCTCAGAAATGGAGTCTTTGAGCTAGACTTCCAGGGACCAAAGGTCTGTACAGCCAAGACAATTGCTGACCAGAAGTCCCTGGAGCTTAGGCACAGGAGATTTCCTCATTATGACACAGAAGCCATCTTGAAACTACAAACAAAGGACTTGGTAACAGGTATCAATATAAATGAATGTGCCAATGATAATCAATTGTATGTGAGCTATACATGGAAATACCACTTGGCCTTCTATTCCTAAACAAAGTCAGCGATTCTCTAAGCAACCATAGAGCTAAGTCACACTGACTTATGTGGGCTTATCAAACCAGCACCACTCAGAAATAACATTAATCTGTTATCTTGTATTGATTTTTTTCAAGATATACTGTGTGTCATTTGCTGAAGAAAAAAATCTCAGACTGAACAGAAACGGAGAGATTACGTTGCTATGGTTCTTAACAAGTTCAACAGAAAACCCCAAGCTATCCAGTCTGACCATGGTAGTGAGTACACCTCTAGATCAGTGCAGCCATTTCTTAGGGAAGATAGAATCCAGCACAGACTTACTGTACCACACACACTAAGACAGAATGGGATTGCTGAATGCAAGAATCACTCTACAATGGACATGGTCAAATGCATGTTAATTGACTCATGCCTTCCCTACAGGCACTGGTGAGAAACTGCAATGACTACAGTTTACTTGTAAAACAGATTACCAACCAAAACCACTATAATATACTGGGTCCAATGCATGAAGTAGTGAATCAGCTCATAACTTTATTCAGGAACCAAACAAGTTAGCCGGCTCGCAGGCTGTTTTATAACCCCAAGACAAACCACACCCCAACACCCGTGATAGGTCTATTTACAGTATCAGTCTTTCATAGGTCTAGTCTTGGATCCTAGCCTCCCAATTGGAGCAGGCTAGGATCTGCCTGTCTATTGTTTGTCTGTCTGAAGCTCAGGCTCTTCACTCGACCATGTGTGGCCATACACTCGCATGTGGTTGTTTCAGTACACAACACCCCTCACCCCATAGTCCAGAGCACACCTGGAGATAAGTCGGTGCCCTTCTTACTCTCGTGGAACGGCGAAGTTCAGGGGTTGCCAGAGCTGGGGCCCGATCGCTCGGCTGGGTGACCGGCTGCGGGTGCTGTGGCAGGGCAGTTTCCATGTGTTCTGCCGCTATGGCTGGGCTGTCAGAGGGTTGGTCCTCTGCTGGAACATCTGTGGTTCCCTGAAGAGGAGCGGGCTGTGTAGCCATATCAGCTGCTGGTAGGGAGGCATTGTAGTCGCAGTCCTCTGGATCTAGTGGAAGTACTCAGTGGCGCAGCTGATCTGTCGCTGCCAGAGTTGCCCGTCCTCACATGAGACCTTGTAGGACAGGGGTCCTGTGACGTGGATAACCCTCGCAGGGATCCATGGGGGGCCTTGAGCATAATTCTGGGCATAGACCGGATCCTCCAGAAAGAACCCCTGGGGTATCTCTTGCTCCAAGGGGCTGGTGTTGTGGTCTGGGGCCTAATCCAGGTGTAGATGGTCCAGCCTGGTCATCAGGTGGTGGCCTAGCAAGAGCTTGGCGGGGCTGCGCCCTGTCGTGTGTCATGCCCACCATGCAGCCTGATTCTGTGGACCCTGATCCTGGGGATTCTGTACCTTTAACATCTGAGAACAAGCTCCCTGCACCCTTGGAAGTAACAAACATAAGTCCTGCAGAGGATGAGTACCGGTTAACAGGAGAATTCACACCTGGAGCCACTCCTGCAGAGCCAAGTACAAGCACCATGCCACCTGATTCCCCTCCAACTGTGAATCAGTTGAGAGATCAAAGATGATGAGACCTGGCGACTCAACGCAAAGAAGCACGCATGCAAGGTCGGCGTTCTCTCAGTCTGGAGTACTAACAGGAGCCAGGACTATGGGAGCATCCGGTAATTAGTTAACAAGCAGAACAGGCTTTTAAGGCAGCTCTCTTGAATCCCCAACTCATGCTGGCAACTAGTCGCTTAGACAAATCGTTACACCTCGGACCCTGTGTTCCTGTCGACTGTTTTGTTTCCTGACTCTCCTGGCTCTTGACTTCCGATTGTGTGATCCCCCCCCCCCGGCTCCCCAATTTTGGCTTTGTGTAACCTGACTCCTGACTACGGTTTCTGAGATTCTGACTGGAAACCGCTGGTAACCTTAGACTGTAGTGACCAAATATTGTCAGACTCTGTTCTTGTCTTTCTGCCTGATCTGGTGCCTCGACCTCCACCTGTGCTTTGGGATTTTCCATGCTTTGCCTAGCTTGCCACAGCAATTGTGACTTCATGGTGTGTGGGGTAGTGTGCTGGCCGAACAAAAAGGCAGCCAGTTTGAAGTCCCAGTCCCCAGAGTCCATGCAGCAGAGCGCTTCCTTGGTCATCCGGACCATCCATTTGGCCTGGCCGTTGATTGTGGGATGGAATGGAGCTGATCGGATGTATTTGATGCCATGGTAGTCTGTAAACTCTTTGAACTTGACCAAGGTAAAAGCCGAGCCATTGTCTATGACCAAGGAATTGGGGAGGCCCTGGGCACTGAAGATCTGCCACATGGCCCAGATGGTGGATTGGGAGGAGGTGGAGGGCATGGGAACTACCTCTAGCCACTTGCTGTATGCATCCACAAGAATGAAAAACAGCTGACCTTGGAAGGGGCCTGTGAAGTCCAGGTGCAGTCTGGCCCAGAGTTTGTGTGACAATTCCCATGGGCGCACAGGTGCATGTGGGGGTGCTGGTCAAGTCGCCTGGCATGGCTGGCAGCATTTGATGGTGTCCTTGATATCTCTGTTGATTCTGGGCCACCGCACATAACTCCGAGCCAGTGCCTTTATCCGGATGACCCTGGGATGAGTTTTGTGGAGGGCTACGAGCACCCAGTGCTGTAATGGGGAGGGAATCACCACCCGACCACCACATAATAGACATCTCTTGTAGCTCAAGAGCTTGTCCTTCCAAGAGGCGAACACTGAGAACTCCAGCCCTCCCAGGCCTGTGGGCCACCGCCTCCCCACCCATTCCAAGACCCAGGTGAGGACGCGATCCTGGCCCATCAGGCGGGTGACTTCCTGCACCTGAACTGGCCAGTCTGGGAGGGCCTCCAGAAGGGCAACTTGATGGGCTGGAGCAGGATTGGGGTCAGAGGAAGGCAGCAGGAGGCGGCTCAGGGCATCAGCATGGCCCATTGCCGTACTGGGAGGGTGGGTGAGTTCATAGTTGTACCCCACCAGGAAAATTGACCAGTGGAGCACCCTGGGGGACAGCATTTGTGGGGTCAGGCAGTTGGGAGCCAGGAGACCCAAGAGCAGCTTATGGTCAGTGACAACTGTGAAAGGCCAGCCGTAGAAGTAGTAATGGAACTTCTTTATTCCCACAACTATAGCCAGGCCCTCCTTGTCTATCTGCATATAATTGTGCTCTGCCAATGACAAGGTGCAGGAATAATAAGCCACGGGGACCTCGTGGCCATCCACCAGGCAATTCCCTAGAAATCCCCCCACCCCATATGGAGAAGCATCACACGCCAACACCACTGGAAGCTTCTCATCAAAATGTGCTAGAACCACATTGGAATTCAGGAGTCCCTTGACAGCCCAGAAAGTGGCATTGTGCAAGGTGTCCCAAACCCAGGTGGTGCACTTGTCCAGAAATCTGTGGAGTGGCTCAGCTACTGCTGTCTTGTGCAGCAAAAAGGAATGATAAAAGTTCAACAGGCCTAAGAAGGCCTGTAGTTCTGAATTAGAAGTGGGCGTGGGCGTGTGGGTGATGGCGCAGACTTTCTTGTCAGTTGGATGGATGCCCTATGCATCGACAGCAAAACCCAAGAACTCCACCCGAGGCACCTTGAGGAGGCACTTTCCCCTCCTGACCTGCAGACCCACCAAATCGAACCACTGGAGCACCACCCGGAGCTGGCAGGCGAAAGTCTCGGGGTCCGGGGCCACAATCAGGATGTTGTGTAGAAAGGGCTGAACTCCAGGGATCCCTTTAAGAGGAGAGTCCACGGAACTCTGAAAAATATCCAGCGCCACACTAACCCCAAACTGCAGCCGATGAACCTTGAACGCCCTCTTGTGTGTCACAATTGTCTGCGCCTCCGCCGTTGCCATGTCCATCAGCAGCTGCTGGCATTCTTGGGCCAAGTCCAGCTTCCCAAAGATCATTGCCCCCGCCAGGGTGGTTGGGACATGGGCAACCACCAGGACAGGGTACGCGTGTGCCTGTAGAGCTTTATTGGGAGTGCATTTATAATCGGCACAAATACGCACGTTCCCATTGAGTTTGACCGGCATGACAATTGAAGTCTCCCACCGAGCATGCGAGACCAGCTCATGCACCCCCTGTTCCATGAGGTGGTTCAATTCCACCTCGATCTTTGGCCTTAGCGGTAATGGTGGGTGGCGGGCCTTCATATGAATAGGCTGCACCGAAGGATCAAGGTTGAGCGAGACCAAGGGCCCGGAGTAGCACCCAAGCATCCCATCAAACACCGCCAGAAACTCATCACAGACTGAGGTGATATTAAGCCGGGTGAGTTCATTAACCCCTGTCACCTGAAAACCCAGGGGCCCGAACCAGGAGAGTCCCAACAAACTCGTGAGCCTACCCTCCACCACCAGCAAGTCCAAGGGCCTGTCAAATCACTTGTATTGCACCCAGAACTTGCCCCAGCTTTTAATGGTCACCGGGTTCTTCTGGAAGTCCCTTAGTGACAATCCCTGGGGCATCTGCAGGTGGGGACCCCTGGCAAAGCAAAGCTGATGGAGGGTGTCCTCAGAAATTATTGAAAAGGATGACCCGGTGTCAAGCTCCATATGGCAAGGTGACCCCTCTATCAGCACGGTAGTGTGCAGTTTATTAGGGCTGCCAGGTGGCAAGTTCAGTACCTGGTGGTGCAGCTGCTGCTGGTGGGCAGACAGGGTGTGTAGCTCCAACAACTCCTGGTGAACCGATGTCCTCTTGCAGTCTCCTCAGGACCGGCAAACCCGGGCAATGTGCCTTTGCTTTCCGCAGGACTGGCAGATGGTGTCCCTCAGATGGCAGGTCCTGTGCTCGTGCTTCTCTCCTCAACTGGCACAGGGCCTTCTCAGTTGTGGCGGCTGTCAGCACTTGGGATCGCTGGCCACAGCGAGTTTGTTGGCACATGTGGAGAACTTCTTCTCCATCTCAGACTTCAGAGCTCCGTGTTGCTGTGGCATGGTGAATTGCCCTTCCTGCTGTACCCCTGTTCAATTTCTCATAAGCCATCGCGTCCTTCAGCATCTGGTTGAGCGTCAAGTCCTCATGGCTGGTGAGCTTTTGACACAGTTTTGGCTCTCAGAGGCCCACGAGGAACTGGTTTAGGAGTGTGCCATCAAGGCTTGGAAACCCACATCGGGTGGCTGCCTGGAGGAGTCCTGCTATGAAGTCGGTGGCAGACTCATCGGGGCCCTGGACTCTTGTGAAAAAGTCCAGGTGTTCAGCAAATTTTGTTGGCTTGGGTGCAAAATGGTCATTTAGCGCCTTCTTGAGAGCTTTGAAGGTCTCTTCCTTCATTGTTTTGGGTGCGATCAAGTCTTTGAGCAGCCTCAACATGTCAGTGCCACAGAAGCTGACAAGTAAGGCCTTTTTCTTACCATCCGTCATGACATCATGGAATTCGAGGTGGCCCTCCAGGCATTTGGGTCAGGTCTCCCACAGCCCGGGATGGCTCCCATCAAATTCGGAAAGGTTTCCCTGTGTGGTGGCCATTTTTCGGTCTTCATGTGGCAGGGTTGATGGGGTCAATGAAGTGAGGAGCAACGCGGCACTGGAACCGGAGTCTGTGCTGCCAGGCAAGGTGTGGGATGGCAGAGTGGTGCAAGTCGTGGTGACCAGAGAAGCGGGGCGCAATGCAGTGCTGGAAGCATCGTCAGTGGTGCGGGGCGTGGTCCTCAGTTCTAGGTCGGACCTCAGTGTGATGTCTTGTTGGCTCATCTAGATGCGTATCCCATCCTCATCGCCAATATAATATACTGGGTCCGATGCATGAAGTAGTGAATCATCTCATAACTTTATTCAGGAACAAGACAAATTAGCTGGCTCACAGGCCGGCTTATAGCCCCAAGACAAACCACACCCCAACACACCCCAATAGTCGTGATAGGTCTATTTACAGTATCAGTCTTTCATAGGTCTAGTCTTGGATCCTAGCCTCCTGATTAGAGCGGGCTAGGATCCACTTGTCTATTGTTTGTCTGTGCGAAGCTCAGGCTCTTCACTCGACCATGTGTGGCCATACACTCACACGTGGTTGTTTCAGTACACAACAACCACAGAGACAACTTCTTATGTTAGGGCATAACAGAAAGCCAAGCATAGAACACATTAGGGTATTTGGATTCAAGACCCATATACCAAAAGAAAAGATATCCAAACTAGAACACAGAGCCAAAGAAGGCATCTTTGTAGGCAATTTGCCAGAGAGCAGGGGTGTTACCTATTGGGACTGAATCATTCCTGATTGAATCACCCCAGAGACTGGCTGAGATTGGAGCACAAGAACAATAGCCTACCATGATTCTGAAAGTAACCAATCCAGTAGTAATATTATATAAATAGACTATCACTGGGAGTGGGGTGTATTTGGGTGTGGCAATTGCATGCCATTTAACAGAGCTGAGGCTCTGGAGTCTTGTCTTGCTGTTATCACAAATAAAGTTGAGCTGATCACTAGACTGGAGCCTGTTCATCCATGGAATCCACTATTTAACAAAAGGATACATATTTTTAGACCCAAGCACTAACCAAATTAGTAAAAACTGAGTGGTGCAGTTCGATGAGCAACCAAGGAACAACCAGACTGCTGCAACAGATGACCGTCCAGAGGGAGAGGGCAATAACAACCAGCTGCTGGTTTATTGTCCAGGGTCAACAGACACAGTTACTATGCAGGCACAATGAGATGGTCAACCAGAAAAGGAGAAGGTGGAAGTTCCTGAACCAGCAGGTGAGCCTCATGTAATCAGCAAGGAGGGGGCAGAGGACATGAATTCTGATCAGGGTGATGGCCAGGCCCCACCCCAGGGCAGGCCTCTCATTTTCCCACAGCTGTTGCTGGACCCCCCCCTTTGCTGGCGGCATTGTTGAAGTTCTGCTGCCACAAATGGGCTGCTGGCTGGGGGTTGGATGAGGGCAATACTACCTGGCGTGTTGACCCCAAACATAGCTTGTGAAGGAAAAGTGTCCAATGTTGTTGACTCCTGGGTTCCTGCTGCTCCACTTATTGCAGCTATGCTTGTCTGGAAGCCAGCCACCAGTTGTGGGTATGACTGCCAATCTCCTCTAATGGAGCCTGAAGTTCCAGTAAGGCTTCCTAGGTCCACATGTCTGCTTTGGAGTGAATCAGGACCAGCTCAGGGGCTTCTTTTCTTTCATTGCTTTGTTCAATTAAATTGACTTTCTTCCTTTCTTCCTTCCTTCCTTCCTTCCTTCCTTCCTTCCTTCCTTCCTTCCTTCCTTCCTTCCTTCCTTCCTTCCTTCCTTCCTTCCTTCCTTCCTTCCTTCCTTTCCTTTCTTTCTTTCTTTCTTTCTTTCTTTCTTTCTTTCTTTCTTTCTTTCTTTCTTTCTTTCTTTCTTTCTTTCTTTCTTCATTGCTGTAATCCACTTCACGTCCCTTTGGGGAGAAAAGCAGCATAGACATATCAAAACAATAAATAAATAACTACCATCACATTATGAGGTACATCATAAGGATTGTGAACACCAAATTCCATACTGAAAGAATTGTTACTTGAGGATAGGTTTTTTTTTTACTAATTAGATTTTGAAAGGTAATTGAATATCATTTACAATATACTTGAATCTGCTGATGAATCTGATGATTAATGATAATAATAATAATAATTAGTGCATGGAAAACATTACTTTTGCTTTGATAAAAGCAGGTAATCATCAAGGTATTCACAATAATTGATTATAGATATGTGACATGGACTATGATACAAAAAAAAATCACTTAACTATTACGATCACAAATCTTGCCAAGTAGTGAAGAATGCTTTCATGTAAATGTCAGATTTCTGGATCGTCAAAGTAGTGAAAGGAAACCTAAAGATCAACAGGTGCAGTTACCTGCCACAAGGCAAACCCATCTTCTAAGTCCAATCCTACCACATACATCAACATAGGTAATACAGGCATCTGGTTTGTGAACAGAATACATCTTTAATGTATTCAGATCCAGAAGCTCCTTCTTGTGTGCTTGTCTGTATGTCAAAAGTATAAAACAAGCATGTTATAATAAGGTGCCTTCAGGGAGAGATGCCAAACAGGTACAGAATAGACTATTGCTACTTTTTTTGCAACTGGATCTTTGTGCTGTTGGAATCAGTCTGCACACCACTTTGGCATAGTATGGAGAGTATGGAATGGCATCAGTTATGGTTGTCACTGCCAGATCTAATTATTATCATGTTGAGAGAAGGTAGGATTGTGGCCAAGCCTGGAAATGACATAACTTCTGGATGACACTCTAGGAATCCCCAAATCTTTATGGTAAAGACCATCACTTCTGGGTTTGGACTGTGTCTTCCACACACAAACATTTTCTTCCATCATGAAAATCAGCATTGGTGGGCAAGTGAGTAGATTAGAGGGCATACACCCTCTAGGGGCAGACAGATGGCAACCCTAGCTTACATAGGACCATCCTTCAAGTACATATTTATACTGTTTTGTTTTTCTCGAAGGAGTTCAGGGTGTCATATTTTCCCTAAAGCTACCATTTATTCAGCTATGTTGTTGCTTGATAACATATGCTTTACCATGTCTAGGGAATTTCCATCACGCAGAAGTGCTTGGTGCTCACCTATGAGTGTCTGGTGGCTTATTCTTCTTCAGAGCTTGATGCTTAACAGTGGGAGTTTGTTATCACCCACCAGATCAAAAGGTAGAGGAGGATTATAAAATGATGAATGAATTAAAGACAGCGGCTAGACGAAATAACTGTGTCATAATAGGTGACTTTAACTACCCACACATTGATTGGGTCAATATGAGTTTTAGTCGGGAAAAAGAGATTGAGCTTTTAGACACTCTCAATGACTGTGCTATGGAACAGATGGTTACAGATCCTACCAGGGGAGAGGCGATCCTGGATTTGGTCCTAAGTAACACCCAAGACCTGGTAAGAGATGTAAAAGTGATTGCACCACTTGAGAACAGTGACCATAATTTTATTGAGTTTAACATTTGTATAAATAAGGAGTTGCCCAAAAAGACTGACGCAACCACTTTTAATTTTAAAAGGGGTAACTTCTCTGGTATGAGGGGACATGTGAGGAAGAAACTGAAAGGAAAAGTGGAAAAGGTCAAAACCATTGGGGAAGCTTGGAGACTATTTAAAAATACAATCCTAGAAGCCCAGAAAAAAATATATACCGGAGGTTAGGAAAGGCACAAATAGGTATAAAAAAAAGCCTGCATGGTTAACAAATAAAGTAATGGAAGCTGTAAAAGGTAAGAAGGATTCCTTTAAGTGGTGGAAAGCTTGTCTCAGTGAGGTTGATAAAAGGGAACACAGACTGTGGCATATAAAATGCAAGTTTGTGATCAGGCAAGCAAAAAGGGAATATGAGGAGCATATCGCAAAAAGCATAAAGGCCAACAATAATTTTTTTTCAAATACATTAGAAGTAGGAAACCAACCAGGGAGGCAGTGGGGCCCTTGGATGACCAAGGGGTAAAAAGACTACTGAAGGATGACAGGGAAATGGCTGAGAAGCTGAATGCATTTTTTGCCTCTGTCTTCACTGTGGAAGATGAGAAGTGCTTGCCCACTCCAGAAGCACCGATTTTGGGAGGGGGTTTGAAAGACCTGAATCAGATTGAGGTGACAAGAGAGGAAGTCCTACGACTGATGGACAATTTAAAAACTAATAAATCACCAGGACCAGGTTCTGAAAGAACTCAAATGTGAACTTGTGGATCTCCTGACAAAAATATGTAATCTTTCTTTAAACTCTGCCTCCATTCCTGAGGACTGGAAGGTAGCTAATGTCACTCCCATCTTTAAAAAGGGCTCCAGGGGAGATCCAGGAAATTACAGGCCAGTCAGTCTGACGTTGATACTGGGTAAGTTGGTGGAAACTGTTATTAAGGAAAGAATTGGTAGGCACATTGATGAACAAAAACTATTGAGGCAAACTCAGCATGGGTTCTGTAAGGGAAGATCTTGTCTCACTAATCTGTTAGTGTTTTTTGAGGGAGTGAACAAACATTTGGACAAAGGGGACCCAATAGATGTTGTTTACCTTGACTTCCAGAAAGCTTTTGATACAGTTCCTCATCAAAGGCTCCTAAATAAGCTCAATAGTCATGGGATAAAAGGACAAGTCCTCTTGTGGATCAAAAACTGGCTTATAAATAGGAAACAGAGAGTGAGTATAAATGGGAAACTTTCTCAGTGAAGGGAAGTAAGCAGTGGGGTACCACAGGGATCAGTACTTGGTCCGATGCTTTTTAACTTGTTTATTAACAATTTGGAATTGGGAGTAAGCAGTGAAGTGGCTAAATTTGCAGATGACATGAAGTTGTTCAAGGTGGTGAAAAACAGAGAGGATTGTGAGGCACTCCAAAGGGATCTGTCGAGGATGGGTGAGTGGACGTCAACATGGCAAATGGTGTTCAATGTGGCCAAGTGCAAAGTGATGCACATTGGAGCCAAAAATCCTAAATATAAATACACTTTGATGGGGTCTGAACTGGCAGAGACGGACCAAGAGAGAGATCTTGGAGTCGTAGTAGATAACTCAATGAAAATGTCTAGACAGGGTTTAACTGCAATAAAGAAGGCCAATCCTATGCTGGGGATTATTAGGAAGGGTATCTGACCTGGTTTTAGAGCCAGTATCATAATGCCCCTGCATAAATCATTGGTGCGACCTCATTTGGAATATTGTGTACAGTTCTGGTCACCACACCTCAAAAAGGATATTATAGCATTGGAAAAATTGCAGAGAAGGGCAACTAGCATGATAAAAGGGTTGGAACACTTTCCCTATGAAGAAAGGTTAAAACACTTGGGGCTCTTTAGCTTGGAGAAATGACGGCTATAGGGTGACATGATCGAGGTTTATAAGATTATGAATGGGATTGAGCAGGTTGAGAAAGAAGTACTTTTCTCCCTTTCTCACAATAGAAGAACTCATGGAAAGTCGGGTTAGAACAGATAAAAGGAAGTACTTCTTCACCCAAAGAGTGATTAACACATGGAATTCACTGCCACAGGAGGTGGTGGCAGCTACAAGCATGGACAGTTTCAAGAGGGAATTAGATAAGCATATGGAGCAGAGGACCATCAATTGCTATTAGCCACAAGGTATAGATAGGAACTCTCAGTCTGGGGCAGGTGATGCACTCTATTCTTGATGCTGGGGGGCGGGGCAACAGTGTGAGGGCTTCTAGTGTCCTGGCCCCACTGCTGGACCTCCTGATGGCACCTGGTATTTTTGGCCACTGTGTGACAGTGTGTTGAACTAGATGGGCCATTGGCCTGATTCAACATTGGCTTCTCTTATATTCTTATATTCACTGAACCACTCTTGCTTCTCCTGAGAAGTCTGTGTGCTGGATATTGCTACCCAAGTTTCTAGTTTCTTTCCATCCCTGTGAGACTCCAGGTGCATTATGTAGTGTAAGTTAGGGTTATCAGCCCGGCCTGACAACCAGTGAGAGACTGAGAAGGGGGGCATGGGGTGGCTGTTGGCCAACAGAATGGCATCATTTCTGGGGGAACATGCCATCATGCCACTCTAGGAATTGGCCAAAACTCTGGTAAAAGTGTCGAGTTTTTGATGATTCCTAGAGAGGCATGATGTCACTTCCAAACATTCAGCAGAGCTACTCCAAATTGGAGCAGGAGTTACTCTTTGAGCTAAAGATGTACATGTGGTTTGGAAAATAGGGGGGGAGATAGATCCAGAGGGAGAGCAAAGACTACCTGTCCTATTCTGTGAAGAAATCAGAAGGATGAAGGAGGGATTCAGTGTGTGTGTTGGGAGTCTGTTGCAGTTTCCTCGATATCCATTACTGGCTCTAAAACCAGGTCAGTTATACTGTTTTTGGCCCATAGCATAAAATGAGTTATTTTCAAGAAACAAAAGATCATGCCAGAAGATAAAGGAATACTTGAGAGTTGGGCAGCTTATCAAGAGAAAACTATAGGACTAAACAATGCCAGGGAAGGAGGAAGGGAAGTTCTTGGTTGCATTATAATTCAGGAATACAAAACTGGAGACATGAAGCTAAGTCATATATTTCATGGGAGTTTGGAGGACAGTGGGATGATTTGAATCAGAGGTTCCAGACTGTCACAAGGCACTTAACGTTCAAATTGTGTTAATGATCAGTGATTGTGTATCATGTAAAAGACAATACAGGAAGAGGCATCTTTGTCTTCTAGCATGGTGTGATTTAATAGTTGTTGTACTGTTGGCAGGGCACTTCCTGATTTTTGTCCAGAAAGGAGGAGGAGGAGGAGGAGATTGAATTTATACCCCACCCTTCACTACCCAGTCTCAGAGCAGCTTACAATTTCCTTCCCTTCCCTTCCCCTCCCTGCAATAGACACCCTGTGAGGTAGGTGGGGCTTAGAGAGCTCTCTCAAGAACTGTCTTTGAGAGAATAGCTCTGAAAGAACTTATGACTGACCCAAGGTCACACCAGCAGCTGCATGTGGAGGAGTGGGGAATCAAACCTGGTTCTCCCAGATTAGAGTCCACGCTTTTAATCACTACACCAAACTGGCTTTCCTTGGAGGCATTTGCTGTAGTTGTCTCAAGATCCTCTGCAAGGTTCTCTGTGAGACACAAAACATGACAGTTGCTCTCCATGTTCTTTGTTTGCCTCATAGAACTTGCTCATGGTGTTACACACACAGTACATATAGTCAGGCTGGGATGGAGGTGTATGCAGATAAAAGGGGTGGCTGGCAACAAGACAGTACAAGAACATGAAGGGCTTTGTAAATGATGAAAGCTGAAAAAAAAGGGGGGGAAGGGAAGGGGAAACTCAACCCAAAATCACACTGCGAACCAAGGGGGCCAAGCTGACTAATATAATATAAACATAGAATTAGTCAGCTTGGCCCCCTTGGTTCGCACTTTGTAAATGATGACCAGAACCTTGTATTGAGACCAGTAGCTGATTGTTAAATAATGGAGTGACAGAAGAACAGATATGATTTGCATGCTCTTTCTAATTCCCAATACCAGCCAAGCTGCAGTGTTCTTACCAGTTTCTGCAGACAGTAATCCTTCCACCTGTGGACATTTAAGGCGGACTCCAACCCATAATAAAATCTCTTCAAAAATGAAACTAGGGCCTTGGTCACACAGGTCAGATAATGCAGGGAGGAGGCATGGCTGTTCGCCCTGGAGCAAAATAAAGTGCGGTAGCCCAATCACACGGTCCACCAAGTCTCTGCACTTAGGCTGTTAGGAGCTGATCACATGGCGATGCTGCTGCATGGCAAAGAAGTGGCGTGGTGCGATCACACAAGCGGCAATCGCAAGCCACCGCTTCCGGATCAGACGGGCATTTTTTTTTCCTAACAGAATCCCATATGTGCAAGATTGCGGAAGCGGATTCGCAGAGCACTGGGCATGCGCCCAACCAGAAACCAACCACAGACACCCGATCAGAACGGAGACATAGGCCTTCGGGGAGGGCGGGATACAAATCGAAACAAACAAACAAACAAACAAACAAATAAATAGAAGCTGGGCACACGGCTCCAAGAACAGGGTGACAGATGCCTCTGAACCATGAAGAAACCACCTAACCGCTGCCAATGGAGAGGGAGGTGGACCTTCTGGTCATAGTTGTCCTATCCGCCTGTGTGGCAGTGGGTGCACTCACCCTCCGGAGGTTGCAAGCATGGCTACAGAGGGAGGGGGTGACAGGTGCTGGCAGGAGACGGAGGAATGCCATGGCCACAAGACAGGTAGCCAGCCGTCGACACTGGTCCAGGCAACAGCAGGTCAGTACAACAAGGGGCACCCTCCAGCTAGTCCGTCTAACAGAGGAGTGCCCAGCCTGCCACTGG
This sequence comes from Gekko gecko, assembly GCA_029375565.1. Taxonomy (NCBI): domain Eukaryota; kingdom Metazoa; phylum Chordata; class Lepidosauria; order Squamata; family Gekkonidae; genus Gekko; species Gekko gecko. The sequence goes on from JAPDNY010000005.1 coordinate 140,135,722, forward strand.
TGGGTGTACCCAAGGCCCAAGGAATGGTGGGCAACCTTCGTCACCCATGTCTGGGGGGATGCACAGTGGCTCAAGCACTTCAGGATGTCCAGGTAAGACACGGAGGGCATACAGCAACCCCGCCATGGGGCCATGGCATGCTGGGTACAAGTGGTAGTGTGGGACAGGCACAGACTGCCCCCAGCCCCCTGCACAAGAGGGATTCGTGGCCAAGGGCACACAGAGACCAATCAGCCAGCCAGGCACAGTGCCATCCCAGCAAGGCCTGCAACCATCAGCTGTCCTGCAGACAGACAGGGGTGGAGCTGTGACATGGGCACATATACCCCCACATCTAGGAGCCCTGGCCGCAGTGCAGCATGTACTGCCCCATGGCCCTGGCCATGCTGGGAATGCAGGCATGGTGGCACTGCTGTAGACAAAGCCTGGTGGAACTGTGGTGTTGCAATCACCACATGCCACGGAGAAGGAAGGGGGTTGGACAAGCAGGCCTCACGGCCACCACATGGTGATCAAGTCACTGTGACATGATGATGTCCCCACAGGTCAACATCCAACCCCTCCAGGAGAGACTCCAGCGAGAGTGGACGGGGATGTGTGATCCCGTGTCAGTGGAGGAACATGTTGCAGTCAGCATGTGGTGGATGGCCAACACCATGTCCTATAGAACCACTGGACAGCAGTTCGGTCTAGCACGGTCCACCATGGCTAGCAACGTGGTGGAGGTCAAACAGGCCATCACACAGGAGCTCCTCCGTAGAGTGGTGTACCTACAGAACCCGTACAGGGTGAGGACAGGAGGGGATGGACTGCAACGTGGGTTGGGGGGAATGATGGGACCACACCTGGTGGAGATGGGACTGTTGGAGGCCACTGTGATATAAACAGGCAGTTCTACAGGAGGTGACATCTGTTACGTGGCCTTCCATGGCTCCTGAGTGGCTGCTAGACCTCTAACTGTCTTTGTGTCATCCACAGGTGATGAGATCCTTCACTGCCAGGGGCTTTCTGCAGTGTGTTGCCGCAATGGATAGATGCCACATCCACTTGCGAGTCTCAGTCCGCCTAGCCGAGTACTACATGAACCACAAGGACTACTGCTCAGTCCTCCTGCAGGGCACCATGGATAACATGGGTCGTTTCATGGATATCGTTGTGGGGCAAAGCAGCCAGAGCCACGATATGCACATCCTGCTGCGCTCCAACATCATGAATGCCATGGATGTAGGACAGTTCATTCCTGAAAACCCAACCCGCACAATTGAGGGGGTCGAGGTGCCGCCACTCATACTAGCGAATGCAGCATATCCCCTGTGATGCTGGCTCATCCCTTCCTACAAAGGGCACCTGAATGCATGGCAGACACACTTCAATAAGGTGCACAGCAGGGTCTGCAATGTTGTGGAACGAGCCTTTGGCCGTCAGAAGGCGTGGTGGCGGTGTCTGCTACTGCAGGTGCTGCTGGAGCTGTGGAATGTCAAGCATGTCATTGTCACATGCGTCATTCTGCACAATGTGTGTAAGGACCGTGGGCATGCAGTCCCAGAACTGCTTGCAGAAGGGGAACGAAGGGCATTCCATGAGGACAAGGAGCCCCCACAGGAGCTTGAGCTGCATGCGGAGGATGACGCAGGTGAGGCAGTTCGTGAAGCCCTAAGCACATGGCTCTGAAGGTGGGCCAGGATCCACTAAGGGGGGTTCATACACCCCCCCCACCATCCAGCTCTGACTACACCCACCCTCCACCCCCAAATGCTGGTCCCAGTTCTCCTTGGCACCTTGGGGTCCCATGACACAGGGACACATGTATGGTGTTTTAGTAAACCATCTGCTGATGTTTCGCTCTCTCTCCAATCTCCCAAATACCCCAGGGGCCCAACAAGCCCCAAGACAGGGGGTGCATGGGCTGCGGCGACCACTAGCCACACAACAGTGCAAGGCCCCCAGAGCTGCCCTGGCAGGTGACTGGTCCCCTGGTCGCCCAATTTCCAGGAGGCACCCAAGCTATGCAGATGCCTGCCTGGGCCAAGGCTTGCCATTCCAGATGGCCAGGCATCCGAGGCTTCAGGGATGTGTTCAACCACACAGGCACATGATCCAGAACATTGGGGGGTCCATCTCCAGACCCACATGGTCCCTTGGGGGCTGAGGGAGGCTCCAGTGTGGGTTCCAGGACCCAGAATTGGCTCTGCCCCCAGAGGTGAGCCCCTCAGGTGGGTGAAGGACAGGGCCGGGCCGGCTGGCCACAGCCTCCAGCAGGGGTGTAGTGGGAGGGGGCTTTCTGCACATGCTCAGGGGCAGGCAAAGACTCACAGTCCCTTGCCACATTCAGAAGGTGGGTCCAGGACTCCCCTGTCCTGCTGTCACACAATGCCATCCCATTTGGTCCTGGGGCTTCTGTTCCACAGCCCCGTCCTCCCCATCTGCTTCCCCCTCCAGAGGCTGCCATGCAAGCAAACCCCCCCCCCCGGCCAGATCCAGATCTCCAGTGCCCCCACAGATCAAGGGGACTTCCCGAATGCCATGGAGGGGTTCCAGCCTGGGGTCCTTCCTACTGTCGCATTGCTTCTGGCCAAAGGTGGGTGATTGATGGGGGGCGTGTGATGGTGGCTGCTCTTGGACTCAAGGGGCCACCAGTGCCAGCCCGGGGGAGGAGAGGGGAACTTTCAGCGGCTGCAGTTCCTCATGTTAAGGCACACCACTGGCAGGAGAAGCCAGACTGGGTGAATGGTCTGGCTTGTGGGCAAAGCCCAACAGGAAGGGGGCGCCCCCCCTCAGGATGTTGCTCAGGCAACCTGGGCAGCTATTGGTGGTGGGGGTGAGGGGCCTGCCACCAGGAGGCTCCAGCTGGAGTGCCTAACTCCACACTCGCCTCCCTCTCAAGGGCCGCTGGAGGAGTCCAAGCCCAGCACAGCGCTCCCCCTCCCTTCGGGCAGTTCCCCTGACAGCATCCTGCTGGTCTGATAGCCTCTGCTATCTAACAGCCCCTGCTGATCAGACAGGCTGTGATTGGAAACATGGGCAGAGCGGTGCTGGATCCAACTACTGGTCCATCCAGTCCAAACTTGTCTTGTGCATGCTGGCCCATGTGTAGCCCTGAATGGCCAACAAACTGAACATTGCATCCAAGTCCACCATCTGCGGCAGCCTCCTAGCACAGTTATGTAGAGACCACCTGCTTCTGGATGTGGAGGATCCATAGCTCCTAGCCATTCCTGGACCTGTCTCGTATGAATTCTCCAGATCTCCCTTGAAAGCCATATACTGCGCCCATGGCCAACGCCATCTGCTAGGTTCCAGTTTTATCTCCCCTTTGGGGGACCCAGATGGTGGCCTTGCCTAGTGGGCAGGAAAACCTGGGGTGCCCCTGCCCATAGATACTTCGGTCCCAGACCAAGGGGAGGAGGAGGATGAGGCAGCGGCGGTGGGCAGGCAGGCAGAAACCAAACATCTCCTCAAGGAACTGTTCTGCCTCCCCTCTCTTCCTCTCCTTGTCCTGGCTACCCCCGTCTTTCCTATACTCATCCATTCCCCCTTCCCCCCCAAATGAGCTGTCTCCCGATCCCCAGCCTGGTGACAGCGAGCGAGCGAGCGAGGAAGCAGTAAAACAATTATTGGGGCAGACCTTGGGTCCCCCTCCTGGGGCCCAGTGGCTGCCTCTTGGTGGGGTTGGGGGGCATAGTGTCTCCTCCCAGGGAATCCCCACCCCCTCCCAAGTTTGCCTGGGAGGGAGTGTGTGTGAGAGAGAGAGGGAGGGGAGGGGAGGGGGAGGGAGAGGGAGAGAGAGGGAGAGGGAGAGAAACTCCAGACAACTCCTGAAAGGTTTTTTCCTGTGCCCACCTCTTTCACCTCCCGCATCTGTTTTCAGGCAGCTGTGGTTGGTTAGGTGCCTGCAGCATAATTGGGGGGAGCCAAATTTTGAGATTAATATCACCCCTCTCCCTTAACAATCAACTGGGCATCTTGGGGTCCTGGGCACCCTGTCAGTTTGCAGGGAGGGGGAGAGCAGCCATCCTCGCTGGCAAGCCCAGCCTGCGCTGCAGGATGAGGTGTCCCCAGCACACCATGAGGCAACGTCCCCTCCTTTCCCAAGTTGGATCCAGCCAGGTATCCTTTCTCTTATGCAAGGCTCCCTTCTGTGCACAAAAGGAGGTTTCTGTTCAGAATAAGGACTCCTTCCCTCCCTGAATGTCTGTGGATGGACCCCCTTCTCTGATGCTTTAACCCAGTGCCCTGGACAAGCTCACGAAAACTTATACCCTGTGGGATAAATACTCCTTTGTGCTACTAGAAATGAAGTATGTTCCATTTTTATCTTTACAACAACCCGTAGAGCTGATAAAGGCTATGAGAAAATGCCTGGCCAGTTAGTTCGATGGCGAATGGGGGTTTGAATCCATATCTCCCCAGGCTCAGTTCCATGCTTTACCCCTATGCTGCATTGGAGTGTGAGTCCCAGTAGTAAAGGAAATTACTATGCAAACCAGCTTCCTAAAATGTATTTATGTTTGAAACTTGGTGGGCCCATGGGGGGGGAGCACTAGAAGGTAGCCTCACCTAGTGTGCAATGAAACCTCAGGCCGGCCCTGGGGGCATCCACCCTGCCCCAGACGGGAGCATGTTGCAGCTGGCAAGAGCTGGCCCAGTGCCCGTTGCACCCCTCCCCAGGGTGCCCCCCCTTCTCCCACCCCACTCCCCTGGCTGTGGCCTGGCCCTGGCCTCCCGGAGTGCCCAGGAGGGCTCCTGGGATGCGCTTCATTGCGCGTGTGCTGTGTCACCTGTGACACCGGTGAAAGGTGACACAGCCCTGCTGGAGGCATGTGCATCCTGCCCTGCCCTCAGAAAGATGCAGCAATGGCCTTCCCAACCAAGGGAGTTCTTTGGCTGCCAGAGGAGGTGGAGTGCCTCCTCCAGACACTCCACAGGCTCGAGGCAGGGGTGAGGGTGATGCCCTCCACCCACATGGAGACGCTTAGCATCTTCGAGGAGGCGGAGGAGCACTTGGCTGCCCGGGGGTATTGGTGCTTGGTGGTACAGTGCCAGGCCAAGTTTAAGCAAGATAAGGCCACCTTCTACAATGCCCTAGAGGACTGGGAGGGCATCCCACCATGGGAGGAGGCCTTGTGGGAGCAGGGCGGCCAGCCTGGATGGCATTTCCGGACCCCAAACAGTGAGTATCCCCCGCCCTGGCCATATCTACCCATCCTGCCGCTGTCTGTGCCACCTTATCTGCTGTTTCCCAACCCACCGGGTGACCCCGCATGAAACAAGTGAGGGAGCCCTCCCCCCATTGGCGAGGAGGAGCCTGACCCCCCCCCGTGACCAGGGCTGGGACCCAGAGGAGCAAGGTGTGCTTGCCACAGTTGCATGCTATGTGCCATGTGGGTGTGTGCATCCAGAGACCCTGGCCACATGCCTGCCACTCACATGGCAGCAGTGGTTAGACACCATCCTAATGGTCATGGCTGGTGGCTCACTCACCAGGCCACCACGGAAGGTTACCAGTGTTGCCAGCCAAGTGGCAGCCAAACACCTGTGCCACCAGGTGTGGGGCATGCATGGGGCATGTAATTCACTGGCCTCGTGTGTGGCTGCTTCCCCCCCCATAGAGCCAGTGGTGGTGAGCTCCCCGCAGGAGTCTCTGGGCCATGCAGGAGGGTCTGAGGCTGGTGAGTTGCAGCTGTTGGGTGGCTCACTGCATGCTGGTGGACCATGTGGTGGCCTCCCAGGGATGAAGTGGGGCTGAGGGGCCAGGAAAGCACCCTTGGCAGGGCCTGGTGGTCTTGGCTGCCAGGTTGTCACCTGCCGTGTGCTGGTGTTGGGCTCTGCCCTTTGCATATGCTGTCTGGCAATGGGTCAGATGGCCAGCTAGGTCACATGGGTGCTGGCGGGAGTGGCCTCAGAGCCCACTGTGACCCCCGGGGGATGGGTACCCAGAGGGCTATGGGCCTTGTGTGGTACACAAGCCACACCAGCGCCTGTTAGTGTGGCTCCCATCATGGGCCTGTGGTGGCATGAGGGCCTCTCATGAACAGCCAGACCCCATCGCACCCTCCTTGTTCCCTGCAGGTGACCCACCAGGGGAGGATCTGGCCATGGGAGGGTCTGCGGTGATCATTAGTTCCACACTGGAGACGGATGCAGGTAGGCCTCCCCCCCTTGTGACCTGACAGGAGCAATACTGCTGGGTGCTAATCTACTGCTTCATCTCTGCAGGGGAGAGGCCATGCTCAGTGACAACAGCAGGGCCATCCCACCAAACGGTGTCCCAGCAGCTGGATACCCTTGAGAGAATCGTGGCTGATATGTGGGTGACAGGTGGGCATTCCACAGCCATGGGGGACTGTTAGACAGGTGACTGATGGCACTCTGGGGGTTGTGCAGCCTGCCCTGGCCCCTGGCAGTGAAGGATCCATCAGCATGCACTGTGTGGGTGTGCTGAAGGCTCAAATCGGTGCCCCAACTGGCCATGTCTGGCCTTGCAGGTGGTCTTCCCAGTGTTCTCACCACTAATGTGCTGGCCTCTGTCTGGTCTGCCCCACAGTTGACCGGCACGACTACCAACTGGGTTTTATTCAGTGGGGGATGGGTCGGCCCCGATGTCTCATCCAGATGTGGCTGGAGGATGCATTGGCAGAGCAGCAACGGGAGGAAAGGGACCACCAACGGGCTCAGCCAAGACTGGCACCTGAGCAGCAAGCAGAGGGGGGACGGGAAAGGGAAGAGGAGGAAGAGGACACAGGGGAGGGGGAGGAGGAGGCCAAGGTGACTACAGAGGAGGGGTCGGAGGAGGAGGAGGTGGAGGTGGAGGTGGAGGTGGAGGGACCAGAGCAGGCCATTGTACAGGACCTGGGGTAGTGCGAGGACAGGTATGGAGGGGGACAATAGTTCTGACTAGTTGTGGCATGTTGGTTGGTTTTGCTGGTTCATTGAGTGTTTGTTCTATGTGTTGGTTTGCAATAAAGTTGTGTTCTGTATGAAAAGTACTGAGGTCGGAGACTCAGCATAATGAATCAGCTCTTGTTTATTGGATCACATCAGGAACGAAGGATACATCGGCCAGGGAGTGCCTGGCTTATATTCATGCCCCACACCACATCCCCACACACACCCATCACCTGTGATTGATCTTATTTACACATCTACAATTCAATAGGTCTACTTTCAGATCTGGGCGAGCCCATAGGTGGGCCTACAGGTCCGAAGTGGCTATTGTCTTTGGAGTGTAAGCTCTGAGGTTTGTGGACCACATGGTCAGGTCATGAAGTGGCAGCCATCTTATTCCAGTTAATACACAACACTGTAACGCCACTGGCTCTGTCCTCTGTGGTCCAGCCCTCCCCCCTCCTTCCCCCCATGAAATGGCACTGAGACATGTGTGCTGCTATATATGAAGGCACATTTATTTTGCACAGCGGCTTTGCATAGAGGAAGACCTGCAGCTGTTAGATCTGGAGGGCCATGGCAGCATGACAGACCCAGAGTGTACTGGGTGGAGGAAGCATCCTGGCACTCTCTGGCTCCTCTGGAAAGTCACCCAGGCCAGCTACTGTGTGCCCCCCCCCATAGCAAAACCACAATTGCATCGACCGTGACCCACCCAACACCAGCATTGGCCATGGCACCCATGTCCCTCTCCATGACCCACGGCCTAACACACTGTGGGCACATCGTATATGGCAGTATGCCCACAGACTGCTAGGGAGGGGAGGCCTGTGGCACAGAGCAGGGGGGAGGGATGGGGCCAATGCCCACTGCAGCTGGTACCTGGGGACTAGGCGCCCTCTACTGCGGAGGGCTGTAAGGCTGCGGTTTCTTCCATTTCCTAGGTTGCCTCCCACCATCACCAGATGTCTGGGTGACTGTACTGGTGGGGTCTGGCTGCCCAAGCTCAGGCAATGGAGCCTGTGTGGCTGCAGTGCTGGTGCCCGGCTGTACGGGCTTGACCAATGGAGCCCCTGTGGTCACAGTGCTGGCGCCCAGCTGTACGGTTTTGGCCAATGGAGCCCCTGTGGCCACAGTGCTGGTGCCCAGCTGCATGGGCTCGGCCAATGGAGCACAGGCTCGGAAGGTCTCAATCAAAAGGGTGGCTATGGTTGGCTATGATGGCATTGGTTAATGTGTCCATGACCTGGTGCATCACTGCTCGATCCTCTCAGTCCTCTGCATGGCCAGCCCTCAGCTCTGCCAGGACCTCCTCATGCTGCCTCTGCTCCACCCTCCTGGCCTCTCTGCTCCCCTCCCTGGCCTGGACTGTGAGGTGGTGCCCGATGTGCTGAAGGGCGGAAACCCGCTTCTTCCTGGCCGTGGTGAGAGATGCTCTCTTGGCAGCCGTCAGATCTCCCATATTGATGTCCGGTGGCAGACCTGAGGAATAATGGCAAGATGGAAATCACCACTGTGGCTCAGCTTCTGTGAGCCTTCCCGAGTGCCATGTGATCCCTCCTCCCTGGCCCGTCCCATGCTGCCACTCACATTCTGGATCTCATTGGCCAGCCTCCACTGGCTCTGCATCCTCCTCCTCGGCATCCTGTGATTCTTGTGGTGTCCCTGGGGGAGAGGTGGATGGATGTTCTGTGGAGCCACTGAGCCCTGGTGGCCAGCCCAATGTCACTTGGGCCGCCGCATGGCCAGGGATGGGATGCTGTCAGGGCGGCCTGTGATGGTGTCTACCATGCCCTTGTGACTTACCTTGATCAGCTGGAGGTATCATTGTGACATCACTGCCATCACTCTCCTCCTCGTCACTGCTCAGTTGCTGGGTTACACAATGGGAGTCTGAACTTGGAAAGGGAAGGGGACAGGAGTCTTCAGGCCTGTGCCTGGCTTTTGTTCCTGTGCTGGATGTGTTTGGGACGTTTCCTCTCTGCCTAGGGTCCCTATAATAGCACCTTGTGGTACCGCTGACTGTGAGCTTCTGTGGACTGTTGCATGGCCCCTGTAGTGTCCCCTTGGGGTGTGGACACAAGGGCTTGTGGCTGTATGTGCATCTCCTCCCCCTTGCCAAGTGGTGTGGTATGATGTTTCAGGATGTTGTGGCCATCAACTTCCATGGAGTGCCTTGGTGGTCTGTGTGGTGTTTGTCACTGCTGGCGGGGGCTTGTGGGGTGTCACTGTGGCATTGCATTTGGGGTGCAAGCCCATGGGGGCAATGTTCCCAGCACACCCCGTGTCGGCTGTCCAGGAAGGGGACCCATGCAAATAGGATGGGATGCTCCCAGGGTCTGGTGGGCTGGATTGGGTTGGGTGTGGGTGCTGTGGGAACTGGCTCCAGGTGGTGTGCTGCCTGCTGTGTGTCCCTCAGTGGACCTGGAATGCTGCCGGCCACTGCCCCAGGACCTGTGGCCTGCTGCTGTCACACCTACCTGGCTGGCTGATGGCAGATGCCCATGACTCCCATGTGTCCTGCGAGTCCTCAGGAAAGAGCTCCAGGGACGCCTGCTGAGAGGAGGTGGATGGGCCCTGGGAGGCATCTTGGGCAGGAAGCTGGTCATGGCTCTGGAGCAGCTCTACTGCCCATATCTCTCTCTCCATGTGGAGGAATCTATCTAGCTCCTCATAATAGGGGCATGTGGCTCTGCTGCTACCGGACTTTGCATTCAATGTCATGGCTTTTTTTGTTTTTGAGGTGCATGTCCTTGGCTTTTGAGCAGCACTCTTCAGCTGTCCACTGATGGCCTTGGGCAACCATACCTGTGGTCACCTCTTCAAATAACTCTATGTTTCTGTAGGACTGTCTCAGGGTGGTTTGGATCCAAGAGGTCCAGGGTCTCCGGCTGCTTCTATGAGGGGGCATGCACCCCACGCACCCTACCTCTCCCATGGGTGGGAGGGAAGTTGGCTGCTGGTTGTGTAGGGGCCAACGTGGTCCCTGCTTGCTGTGGGCACTTGCCGCATGGCATTTTGCCACTTTGTTTCATGGTGAGTTGGTGCAACAGGTCATGTTTGTGCGCATGCAAAGTTTGGTGGAGCAGCACTGCTATCGGTTTCATGTTTGTGTGCATGCGCCATTCCACAGAGCAGTGCCACTTTCAGTTTCATGTTTGTGCACATGCACCATTTGGCGTTTGTGTGCATCCCATGGAGACTTACAAAAAACATCTGGTTTGCTCCGGGACGTGGACGGGCTCTGAATGCCATGGGATACTAGCGCTCCCACGATCAGACGCCTGCCTTTGCCCCGTGTTTTCCGGATACTAGTGCACTTTCCATGGTACTTTTTAACTCCACATCTTTGGTAGGATGTCATGGGTTGGCCACGGGAGCGCTATGCTTCCCAGATGTTGCGGTGTGATCGCACCCCGAAACTCCACCTGACATTCATGCCTTCTGCACGGCAAATCCTCCATGTGACTAGGGCCTAGGATTATTTTCTTCCATTAAAATTGTACTTTTTGTTTGAAATGAAGAATCATTGAATAATCTAGAGAGCTGGGGTTGGCAAAGATAATGAATGCTTTATTTGGGATACTTATTTGGGATACTTATTTTCAAGTGAATCTCCAGTTTTCTTTCCTGGAAGCAAATAGCATAAATAATTGTACTGTCCCTATGCTAAGGAGACAATTTCACAACAAACAAATTCTATTGATACCTGCCATCTGTAGTCACGTGAAGAAAAAACCTTGTGCCCTCAGATACAAGAACACCAGCAGTTCATAAGCATTGGTTAAATTTTGCCAGTGTCTACTAAAGTGCAATGAATCTCAGAATGCAATTTAAGAGGGCTTCCACATCACATCTACTTTGTATACCATTTCTATTTTGTGTTGCTGACATAAACAAAAATTCCTAAAACACAATATGAAGCATGCCTAACAGATGTGGTTCACTTGAACATGCATTTCTATTTGTGTATAGTTTGTGGATAAATAACATTACACTTAAAAAAAACACCCTTAACTGTATAACAGAATGACTGCTAGAGAAAAAAAGTACTGAATTTCTAACAGATGGGAAAACAATTCTCACATTGCTTCCCCCAAGTGCTAGTATACTGCATTAATTTCAGAGTTGATTATGCTAGTTATTAACAGTTTTACCAGCTCACTCAAAATGCTCTCAGTGTGACACCAGTTCATTAAGGACCCTAAAGTGTGATCTCTCTCCTTCCCCTCTCCTTACTTTTTGGAATACAATATTGATTCTCAGGAAGCAGGTGGCAAACTATCAATCATTTTCTTTATGCTTCCTAATGTGACTGAATCAACATTATCATCTCCCACAAAATGAACAGGTGTCAGGGAAAGAAGTTTCATTGGTGTAGTGTACATGTTAAAATCAGTAGCAAATGTGATCATTCATAGGAAGCACACCTCTTATCATGCCACTATTTTTAAATAGTTTATTCAAAGCATGAGTCTATAATCCAATAATGTTTAAAACACACACAGGGAGAGACATGTAATCCCCCATTAGGCATCCACAGAACATTTCAGCTTGGTCTCAATTATGCAAGGCTCTCAGAGACTATTAAGAGTGCCTGAGTTCATTAAGGACACATTATTCAGCTTCTTCCCTGCGAACAAGCTTGATGTGCCTTCACAGATACTATGTCTGTTAAAGTTTCCTAAATAATGTGACGGTTGCATAGACTTCTTGTTTTGTTTTGTGTCAGAGCTTTGGGGAATAAAAAAAGCAGCAGTAAAGCAGATGGAAGCTGTACTTGCTATCCAAAAGGAGACAAAAATCAGAACATAAGTATATTGTAGAAAGGAAAGTTGTGTGAATTTGTGACTGATGCCTGGGAGAACAAGAGACAGAGCTGCAACTCTCCATGTGAAGAGGACATTTTTGTTTCTATAAAATTCTGAAAATAACTAATAGGTACAAATCTCTCATATGTGTAATCTACTATTGCTTAATGGCTAAAGAGAACAAATAATCAATTGGGAAGTTTTTTGTTCCAATCTATTTCCCCCCATATGTTCCAAACCTTTATATAGTATGTTTTCTCCAAGATGGACTCAAGTTGGCCCCCACCTTTACCATCTCACCTTTACTAAGAACTCACAAGGTAGAGTGAGGCAGCCCACTTTCCCAGTCTATGATTGTCATAATGGAATAATTGGTTTTCAATAACAGATGATCTGTGTGACCATGTGTGTTGAGGATCTGTCCTAGATATATATAATATGACCCACTTTTCAGTCTGAGCACCAAACCAGCCTAAAATAGTGTAAGTTTAAGGAAGCAACTTTCATTCTACTTCCTCCTGATTTAAGACTGAACTGATGGCTTAGCTATCATTTTATAAGTTTTTAGATCTTTGTAATGACCCCCTGAATCAGTAATAATGGAGGAAACATGCTGCTTGTTTGGAAAAATTACTTACATGGTGAGATCAGTAAGCAAGCAATTCCAAGCCAGTCTTCTCAAAATCCTATTCTGGTCTATTCAATGGGGCCTACTCCCCCAAAATAATTGCACTGTAAAAGAGTTTATTAAGACTAGGATATAAATATTTGGGCTTGGAATTAGTGGATGTGAATCAGGCAATAATATTCAGCACTCACTGTTAATATCAAACACTAAACCACCCAAATCATCAGCAAGTTACTCCACTCAAAATGAGAGGCAGTAAGCAGAAAGAATTGAGCAGATGATAGTTCATAGCCACAAGTTCAGAAGTCCAATAGGATCCAGGTGGATGGGCAACAGGTAATTCTCCTGTCAAGGAACCCAAATCTGGACCCTATGGGTTCTCAAGGCTATATGTACACAATAAATCAGACCTTAGTCAAATATACATGGTTTATTAAATACTTATAGAACAAACTTGATACTTGGCAACACAGTCGCTAAGCCTTACAGCACAAAAGCAAAAAATCTAACTTTTCTATCTAATACATTGTTACCTGTTATTAGATGGCATAATCTTAAAGTTTCAGAGTCCAAAATAGAGGCTCAAGCATTCTTTATGTAGTTTAGCATAGGCAAGCTTAGCATAGTCCAGGAAAATCATGAATTTAGCATGGCATCTCTCTGGCTTTTAGGTCAATTATACCCTCAGAGCATCTGGCATCAGGTGATGTTCCACATCCAATCAGGGCACATGCTTGCTGAAACCCTCTAAAAGATTACAACATCTTTCCTTCTTCCCCTCTCCTGTCCAGTGGACCACAGAGTTCCAAAGAAGGGCTAATTATCACATTCTTGATTCTGGCCTTGAAAAGGATAAGAAGAGTACAAGAGAGGCCCAATTATGGACACCTGCAAGCTGGAATAGGCCCACTAGTATTCACATTAACCCTTTGGAGGAAACAGGGGGTGCTTTGCCTTACACTCCCCAGAAAGGAAAGGAAGCCGTATCATGTCATTGAATAAATGGCTAACACTTACATTTCCCAAATCCATGTAATCAGGAACAGGTATACATGCTTCATTTTGGCACCAATTCTGGCTTCAATTATTGGTCAAGTAGCAGAGCATAAGTAACAAAGAATAATTTCTTCCAGGACTTTAAGAGAAAGGAGGGGACATATGTAAAAGTCTGGTGGGTACTCTGAGTGGTCATGCAGGAAAGGGTGGTGGTGGTCCAGGGCCCTGGAGAATAAATAAGATAGAAGAGAGGAGTGTTCTAGGTAGGATGAGGATGTGCTGATTATCAATGTGGGGTTTTAGCCTAATAATTCAAATGGTACAAATTAGAGCTGCTGGTTAAATAGTTCAAAGTAACTTTGCTAAGAGGAAATCTTGTAATTCTGCTTTACCCAATTTCTCCCTAACTATCCATTTCTTCCCCTCTTTTTCAGAATTTGGAATGTGGAGCGGCAGGAAGAGAGGTTCAGCAAAATTTCAGACTAATTAATGATCGGGGATCTTTGTCTGCCTAAATATCAGGCCCTGGGCAAGGTGAGGTTTTTTCCCCAGGGAAATCATTAGAATGTCTATTGAACTCCAGTTAACACAACTGAAGCAGGTACAACCCATCTGGGTCTCTGCTTTTTGCTTCTGCGATGATCATAAACCTATTTACTTGCTTACATGACAGCATAATGGAAGGAGCTGGATGTTAAAGCAAAGAAGGTCAGCTAAGATATGAGTCCCATTTTATTGAATGGAGCGTACTCCCAAGAAAGTGCTCTTTGGATTGCAGTCTTACAACTGTAGAGATAAATTACCATTAATTAGTATTTACAGGGCTCTTTTTTGTAGCAGGAACTCCTTTGCATATTATGTGACACACCCCTAATGTAGCCAACCGTCCAAGAACTTACAGAGCTCTTCTTACAGGGGCTACTGTGAGCTCTTGGAGGCTTGGCTACATTGGGGGTGTGTCAGCTAATACGCAAAGGAGTTCCCGCTACAAAAAGAGCCCTGAGTATTTGTCAGTTGTCTGCTTGCTTACTTTGAACCAGGTAGTCTTCTAAGGTAGACTCATGTACAGCTCATGTAGTACTTCCACATCAAGTGAACCAACAGGCAGTAAAAAGAGGTGAATAAAGATGAATGCTAGGAGTCTTTCATGAAACCTTTTAGCCAATAAAAGTTTGCTAGAAAAGTCTCAGATTAGCCCTGATTTTAACAGATGATCACTTCTTTTAAGTCTCAAAGTTACTTTTTCTTCTGTGAAAGCTCCCAGTTGGTTCTCATTAGTACAATAATCTATGTTCTGCCTTGACTTCCTCAGAACACCCTCTAGTCTTATGAAAACAATGGATATCTTAATGATGCATTGAAAATAAATGTTCTTACTCTATAAAGGAAGAAGGCTCTACTTCTAAACTGCCTGGTTCCTGATGGACAAGGAACTTGCCATTGATTTATAAAACACAATTCAATATGGTTATTTAAATATTGAAATGCACTTCTATAATGTGGTATTAGTGACATTCTGTCACAGCATTAAAAATCACAACATACTGAAAATCATAAAGTAGCATGATGTTGTTACTGAGGCTCTAAAGGGCCAGTTTAATCCATGACTAAATGTTATATCAGAACATGTCATGTTCTGTCCCCAGTTTCAATCACTGCCAATAGGACATTCCTAAGATTATGAAGGTACAACTCCATGTGTATAAAATAGTTTGCCAATGTTTTGTGCCACTTCCTGAACAAGGATGCGAACTATGACTGGGGTGCAAATGGACAAAATGAGTTAGTTAGTTTGTTTGTTTAAGAAAATAAAGCACTGCATATGGAAGTCCTGTGGCACAGTGGAAGAGCTTCTCCTTTGCATGCAGAAGATCCCAGGTTCAGTCTCCAGCATCTCCAGTTAAAAAGGCTCAGGTAGTATGTGATGTGAAAGACCTCCATCTGAGACCCTGGAGAACCATTGTCAGTCTGAGTAGACAATACTGACCTTGATAGAACAGTGGTCTGGTTCAGTATAAGGCAGTTTCATGTGTGTTCATGTGTGTTTCATTTTCATCAGCCAGGCTCTAAGCCCTTCAGGTATTTGCATGTGTTTGATAAAACTGAATAAGAAGTCACCATGATATTTGCTTTCTAACTGACACAGGAAACAAATCTTACTCTGTTATCCAGAAGGTGGCTTTAACATGCTTCAGAGTCATTTTAGCACTATTTATGTACAAGAAAATTGTAAGATTGGACCACAAACCTCCAGCAGCCTGCTTCAAAACATGGGATTCTGGACAAGCTACCCTAAGAATTGCTAAGTAGGTTGGCAAATCTCAGGGATATATATTTGAAATAGGGTATCTTCCTGGTGCACATGAGTCCTGTTTCTCATGCTTCAGTGTAACAGGGAATCCATTTATGATGAAGAAGTTATGCTGTAGGGACTTAATGGCTAATTATATCTGCAGGATGGCCAGCATCAGTGGCAAGTATTGTACAAACTGAGGTTAGTTTGCAAAAAAGATTCCACAAAACATACAACCTTATGAACAGGAATCACAGTATTTGTTCTGTTTAAATGTATATATGTGGAGAAACAATTACCTTGTTGTTCCAACAAATATTCAGGAAGGCTTTATTGTTCCCATGAAGGTCATCTGGGAGGGAGTCTAACCAAAAAGCAACTACAAAAAGACCTGTGGTACCCAAGGATGGACATAAAAGTTCAAGGGACAAACAGTGAAGGGACAAGGAGCAATAGATCAAACAACCTTCTGTAACCCTTTAACAACAGTTGACTATCCTATCTGCCAATGGGAAAAAAATTAGTCCTTAACATAATGGGGCCACTTGATGATTAACCAGAAAGGCAAAGCTTTGCCATAATTATCATTCAGAATGGCCTGTAGTTACATTAGCTGAAAAAGCCATCACAGAAACAGTTATCAAATTCATGTCTTCATTTTTTCGATAGGGAAAAATTCCCTAAGGAACTCATAACAGACAATGATGTTCTGCTGAAATGCAGCAATACTTCTGCACTAATGAATTAAGTACAAACTCTTTCCTTGTGTCTCCCAAGAGCTAATGGCCTGGTGTTGAGAATGAACAAAGTGGTAACAGAAAGTATATTCCAGCAGATGATGGCAAGAGGCATTATGCTCTTTGCATTCAAGACTACATCAGTGTAGAGTGACATGAGCTGTTAACAGGATGCAAAGCCAAAACCAAGAATAAATGTGTTCATTGTACTCATTTTAAATTTTTAATGCTGGGGTGTTTTTTTTAGTACCCTAAGGGACTCATAGAGCAATCTTAGCAACACATTCTGAAAGTAAGCGCCACTGAACAGACCTGAGTAGGATTTCAAGTAAACTGATTAGGACTGCACTCTGAGTGAAGTAAACTACAATCTAGGTAATAACCAGTACAGACTTGCTCCTTTAGTGGCTGGAATGCCCAAATAGAATCTGGGAATTCCAGGTTCAAACCCTCTACCCTGCTACAAATTTTGCTGGGTGACCTTGTACTAATCACATTCAGCTTAATATATCTCAAGGGTTGTTCTGAAAATAAATGGAAAACAAAGTATACTGCCCTGAGCTCCTTGGAAGAAGTGCAGGATAAAACATTACTAATCAAGAGATAACTAATTACACATTCCACTGCTTTGTCTCCACCTCTTGAATCTATTTTACAGTGCAAGATTTTTGAAGGCAGCCACCTGACTTTATTTGCTTAAGAAATTTTATAAGGGGCATTAATGGTTATGTATTAATTACATTAATTCGCCTTGAGCTTTAAATTAAGAATTCAGTGCCAGCCCAAGAATAACTGCCCTTCCCTTGGAATGTTGTTACCAAAACGACTTTAGCTTCCTTCAATATTTCTCATATAGTTTACCAAAATGAGTGTGTTAGGGTGCCATCAAGTTATGTAATCCATTTGACTTATTTGCCATCCAGTGTGGCTTTTATAGTCAACAAGAGAGTGAAAAAGGCAGTAATGGGATACAGTCTCAAAAATGATAGAATGATTGATCCAAATCCAAGGCAAACCATTCAACATCACAGTAATCCAAGTCTATGCCCCAACCACTGACACAGAGGAGCCTGAAACTGACTGGTTCTATGAAGACCTACAATGCCTCCTAGAACTAACACCAAAAAAAGACATCTTGATCATCATAGAGGACTGGAATGCTAAAAGTAGGAAGTCAAAAGGTAACCAGAATACTGGACAAGTCTAACCTTGGATAAAAAAATGAAGCCAGGGAAAGGCTAACAGAGTTTTGTCAAGAGAACATGCTGGTCATAGCAAACACCCTCTTCCAACAGCCTAAGAGGTGACTCTACACATGGACATCACCAGATGGGCAAACCGAAATCAGATTGATTATATCATTTGCAGTCAAAGATGGAGAAGTTCTATACAGTCAGTAAAAAGAAGACCTGGAGATGACTGTGGCTCAGATCATGAGCTACTCATTGCAAAATTCAGGCTTAAATTGAAGAAAGTTGGGAAAACCACTAGGCCATTCAGGTTTGATTTAGATCACATCCCTTATGAATATACAGTGGAGGTGAAGAATGGGTTTAAGGGACTAGATTCGATAGTGCCTGAAGAACTACGGATGGAGGTTCATGACATTGTACAGGAGGCAGCAATAAGCACCATCTGAAAGAAAAAGAAAGCAAAGTGGCTGTCTGATGAGGTTTTGCAAATACCAAAGGAAAGAAGGAAAGTGAAAGGCAAAGGTGAAAAGGAAAGATTTACCCAACTGAATGCAGATTTCCAGAGAACAGCAAGTAGAGGTAAGGAGGCCTTCCTGAATGAACAATGCAAAGTAATAGAGGAAAACAATAGAATGGGAAGGACTAGAGATATCTTCAAGACATAAGAGAAGCAGAAGGGGGCGTGGTGGCGCTTGGAAGAAAATGGCCGCCTGAATCTTTCACTCCAGGGTCCCCTCCTCCTCTTTACACAATACCACTAACCAATTGTCCGATTTTGACACTCAGTATATGACGGATTTGTTCCTCAGTGGCTTCCGGTCTGGGATCCATGGTGTCCTAACGTGTTCTGGCTTCACTCCCAGAGCAAACGGAGGGTCTTCACAACAGGGCGGGCTATCAGCCTGCCGCAGATCTCCCCAGGTAGGGGAGTGACCAGCAACGAGCATTGGCCCAAGCGGGAGTTGAGATCGGCTGATAGCGGGGCTTTAAAGAGTGCCGCGACCAGCCTTGATCCCCTCCCCCCAAGCGGGCACTTCGGGATTTCTCTAAAAGACCCCACCGAGTTGGATTCTCAACATAAGAACATATGACCCAGACCTCTGAGACATTCTACAGAAACTGACACCAAAGAAACACTGCTATGGCAAAACACTGACTTTGAAGGTAACTTTTAAAAATTGTTCACCGGAGATGCGTTGATTTCAAAGATAAGCAACATCCGTTGAAGTGCATGACCATGCAGTATACTATGTACTAATACTGATTCCAGAAAATGCGATTTAAAGACTAAAAAAAGCCAAAAAGCCAGTTTGTTGATCATTCCTGTGGTCGGGATATTTACTTTAAAATAGAAACTAACATAAATCCCGTGAGAAACAAAGTGGAAAGTTACTCAAGCTGCGACAGAAAACACCAGAACAGGAAATGATTTCAGAAGAGACAAGCTGTGATTCCTAGAGACGACCAAGGAGGCCGAAAGGAGTTTGCTGAGACCTGCAGTCAAAACGGGTAGGAACCAGAAGACAGTGGGAAGAGTAAGACTGCCGGACAGGAAGTGAGGAACAGGAAAAGTCAAATACCATAGAGAAATAGCGTCCGCCATCTTGGGAAGGTCAAAACTTTTTAACTAAATTATGGCTAAACGCCTGAAGTAAAAAAAGCGAAAATAGAGCGGTTTAACTGGGCATTTAAAGAGCTTTAATTTGATGTGAGTTTTATGACTGCTTTGAACAACGGCTTACGACCTCCGGCAAAGACAGAGGGCAAATTCTTGGTCCTCCCCAAAAATGACTGCTAAAGAGGAGAAAAAATTGCAGGGCATGATGGAGGCTATGGAAAAACGGATGATGGATGTCATGCAAAAAATGGAAAAAAACTCTAGGTAAACTGGCTGAAGAAGTAGCTGATTTGAAAAAAGATCTAGCTGGAATTACAACAGAAATACAGACATTGAACAAAAGAACAACTGATGTGGAAGAGAGAGTACGAGGAGTGGAACCTGGTGTAGCAGAAGTTACCAAAGAAGCACTAAAGGCTAATGTAATGGTGGAGTATAATGGAATGCTGAACCATCTGAGATTCAGGGGAATTCCCTGAAGATAAAAACGAAAACATCCACTCAGTCATGGTGGATGCTGTTGCAGATTTTTTAAAATTGGAAGAGGAGAAGGTGGCGGTACATATTGATTTGGTGTACAGAGTCAACTCTGCGATTGCTCAAAAGAAGAAATTACCCAGAGATGTGATTGTCCAGTTTATATCCAAAAGAGTCAAGGAGGATTTGTTCAAACAACAATTTCAGGAAGATTTCATGATTGGGCAAAAGAAAATAATGATATTGAAGGAATTACCCAGAACAGTTCTCCAGGACAGACGACTTTTCAAAGACCTGGTTGACAAACTGAAAACAGAGGGCATAAGGTACAGATGGGAAATTCCGAAAGGTGTGAGCTTTATATTTAAGCAGAAGAGAGTCACCATCAGATCAGTGGAACAAATGACCAAGTTTATTAGAGACAATTTTAAAGACTCTGATAAGTAAAGACAAAACATTATGGAGAGTCAAATTATTTCGTGGAATGTAAATGGACTTAACTCCCCCCCAAAAAGGAAAAAAGTCAGACTGTGGTTGGAAAAGCAAAAATGTGACATTGTTTGTTTTCAAGGATTTGTTCCTCAGTGCACAGCTGAAGTGAAACCGAAGGTACAAGGTAAAATTGACTTGGCATTGAGTGCTTTTCTGTCAGGCAAGCGCCGCAGTATCTCAGCTAAAATGGCACTGACTGAATCTGAGATGGGAAAAGTAAGTGCCCCGATCACTACCTCCGATCTTTCGTCGTCTCTAAATAAATTGGAAAAGTCGTTACTAGACAGCATGGCGAACTTAATGAAAGCAATTTACGATCAACTAGACTCTATGCAGAAAAACATAATGGAGAACAGGGCTATAGCAGAAAGCACAATGAATAATGCTTTATTAAATAAAAACATGCTCCAAGACATTCACCATAGTGAAGATGTAATAGCAGAACTTGCCCTAAAACTTGATGTGTCCATGAGACAGAATAATTTGAAGATCCATGGTCTGGGTGAGAAAGTGGAGGAATTTACTGATATGCCTACATTTCTCTCAAAATGGCTGGCACATGAAGTTCCAACTGAGGGAGATATCCTGCCAACAATAACAAAAGCTTTCAGACTGGGATCCTTATCTGCACTTAAAACTAAACCATCTAGAGACATACTAATGACAGTACTGGACGTGTGTTTTAAAAACAAGATTATACAGATAGCGAGAAAGAAAGGTCATCTTTGTTATAAGGGATCGAAAATCGAAGTGTATCAAGATTTGCTGCCAGAGGTGCTGGAAAAGAGAAGAGAGCTCAAGCTCATCACAGCAAGCTTGATTGAAGTGAATCGCCGGTACAAGTGGGTGTCGCCATTTATTTTGCAAATATTGCACCAAGGGAAAAGCTGCAGAGTCACCTCATTAGACGAAGAAAGATCCCTACTGCGCAAATTAAATCTGGAAGTGCCTATGGACGTCTCGCTGAAGTCCCAGAAGAGAAGATTAGAATCATCTTCCCCACCACCATCTGAACTAAATAAGCTTGTACGCTCTGACCCCTGATTATTTGGAAGTTCGGAAACACTTAATGCTTCCCACTTTAGAGAAAGTTTTTGGCTTAATACATGCTAAATTCTGCATTCCGTCTATTATCTGAGGTTGTGTTGTACCATCTAGAGATGTTCTTTATTGAATGTTCATCTTATGTGGGTTTTTTTTATATATATATATCCTTATAATAATTATCTTTTGGTTTCGCAAGATTCCATGCGCTCCCATTGGCTGTAAAATGCCCTCCCTCAGCCATTGGCCCATCAGCTGCCACTCAAGAGTACTCGCGTGCCATTGGCCGGGTGCTGGGTCTGCTCCTCTTCCCCACCCACTCCCCCTTTTGCATGTCAGATTTACTGGCAGACAGCTCTCTCTCCTGAGGAAGACAGTTCTCTTGACTCCTGTGAGGGACTGTCCCCTCAATGGCTGTTGGTTGGCACCCAAGCTTGGTTCTGTGAGTAAAAAAACAAAGGACTTTCAGCATACCCCCTCCCCCACCCATAACCCCCTCCCCAATGGCCACTTTCCTGTCAGAATAAATGGGAAAAGGCTCTTTCTCCTGCTTAGCTTCAGCATGGCTGGCTGGCTAACGAGGTGGGCCAGCGACCATCAGACCATTTTCTTCAACTCCCTGCTGTGCGGCTGACTTTCCCCTAGAGTTGCCAATCTCCAGGTGGGACCTGGAGATCTCCCACTGTTACAATTGACCTCCAGATGACAGAGATCAGTTCCCCGGGAGAAAATGGTTGTTTTGGAGGGTAGACTCTATGGCATTATACCCTTCTGAGTCCTTCCACACACACCCCAAATGCTGCCCTCCACAGGATCCACCCCCCAAATCTCCAGGTATTTCCCTAATCAGAGTTGGCACCTGTACTTTCTCCTCTGTCAGTAAAAGGCCCTTTCCACACCTATGTTGGCCTTTGGGAGAAAACTCCTTGGGCCCAGTCTTGATCGGGTTGCCAACTCCAGGTGGGCAATTCCTGGAGATTTGAGGGATGGAGCCTGGAGAGGGTGAGGTTTGAGGAGGGGTGGCACCTAAAACAGGTACGATGCCATAGACTCCACCCTCCAATCCAGCCATTCCCTGTTGGGGAACCATTGCTGCCAATCTCCAGGTAGGGGCTGGAGATCACTCAAAATTACAACTGCTCTCTAGGAGGGAGGGGGGAGGAGATGGAAAACTAAAGGTAGGTTGATGGTTGACTGGGAAGGAGATAGGGTTGTCAACTCCAGGTTGGGAAATTCCTGGAGATTTGAGGGGTCGAACCTGGAGAGAGTGAGTGTTGAGGAGGGGTGGGACCTCAGACAGGTACAATGCCATAGACTCCACCCTCCAAACCAGCCACTCCCTCCTGTGGAACCACTGTTACCAATCTTAGGGGTGGGCTGGAGATCACGCAAAATTACTACTGCTCTTCAGGTAGCAAAGATCAGTTCCTCTGGAGAAAATGGTGGACTCTGTCATTATACCCTGCTGAGATTGCCACAGCAAATTGTCACTGAGTGCCCAAAGTCGGGGCACTCTCCCAGAGCCTCTTTCTAGAGTCCGTTGTATTTATTTCCACAACGGGCCTTATTTTTAGTATATATATATATATATATATATATATATATATATATATATATATATATAAATGTGCTGTTATTACTCTTTTTAATATGTGCTTCTGATAGCACAAAATGTCCTTGCAGTATTTCATAACAAGGTTGATAGTTTGACAGAATGGAGTACATGTTACATTGTTTTTCCATTACTGGTATTGTAGTAGTGTTAATAATAGGTTGGTTTATAAATTTTTATATTAAATTCTTGTCCTAAGGAGGAGGAGGGGTTCTGGGGAAGTTTTTAGTTTTTAGCTCCAACCAAGTACTGATTTACCCTAAGTTTCAGCTAGGTTCTATCACACCCAGCCTCCTGTGGCTTATTTAATAGCTGCAGGTGTCAGGGAAACTTAACTTGATTCGGTTAAATCTATTTTTACGTTAATAAATTTTTTTTTACTTATTTATTTTTATATAGTTCATCAATAATACTAATAAATTAATCTGTGATTTTTTCATAGTGCTCTAATTTTACGCAGGCTTTCCGAATTAATTATCTATGATTAATTATATTTATAAAGTACAAACGTATTTTTATTAAGTGTCTAATCTATACTAAATCATTTTTTAAAAAAAAAGAAAAGAAAAAAAATTAAGTTATTTATAGTTCTCCTGAACAAGTTTGAAATTGTTTTTGGTGTCTTGTTATACTGCAAGAGAAGATATATAGGTAAAACTATTTTTAACATCAAAGTTTTTTATTACACTCATTTGCTCAGCATATAGCTTAAGTGCCACTAATTGCCTCTGTGTAATATGTCTATCATCATTGACAGTTAGCTATTTTGCTTTGAAAAATATATATATATATCTACGCTTATACACTATCAATTTACTCTACTCACTTATATCCTTATGCTAACTCTATTTCTTCTCGTCTTCTTTTTCTTCTTCTTTTTTCTTTTTTTTTTTAGTGACCACTGAGAGGATACATACTGGTAATAGACACTGCTGTTTGAATAGACATCTGAACAGTATTATAGCTACCTAAGATAGTAGTTAGAATTTTTCCAATTTTATCTACAATACTGTAAGTTAAACTTTATATTACTAACTAAACTTTATATATTTCATAATTGATACCTGGTAGGCATCTTGTAGAAGTAAATCCTCAGAATGGCTTTTAACAAGGTAAGAATAATGTCTTCTAACGTACGCGGCTTGAATAATTTGATTAAGAGAAAACGTGTTTTTTCTCAGTTAACAAAATGTCATGCTGATATAGTGGTTCTTCAGGAAACACATCTCAAAAAATCCAACGGATTCATTTTTAAATCACCCAAATTTCCACAACAATATATGGCCTCAGGAACCTCCAAATCAAGAGGTATTGCAATTTTGATAGCACTGAATATTAAATTCTCATTTATCTCTTCTAAGCAAGATAGTCAGGGTCGATTTTTATTTGTGAAGGGGCTGCTTGACAACAAACCAATCACAATAGCCAAAATCTATGTTCCAAATGAAGGTCAATTAGTTTTCATAAAAGACACAGTATCCAAACTGAAAGAATTTTCAGAAGATGACTTAATTTTGGGGGGCGATTTCAATCTTATAGTGGACAATCAATTGGATAGATCCCATTCTAAAGCCAAACCATTTAAAAAAACAAGAAGGTACACAGGTCTGGGGGACATATTTCAGACCAATGATTTTCTAGATATTTGGAGTATTAGAAATCCAACAGTAAAGGATTACACTTATTTTTCAGCCCGCCATGAAGTCCATACTAGGATAGATTTTATTGTGATCTCATCTACATTGCAAGAAAGAGTGATCTCCACATCAATCGAGCCATCACATTGGTCAGATCATGCTTGGCTCTCATGCACATTACTTCCAACTGATCAAATAAAAAAAAGTAGTCAATGCTTCTTAAATACATCTTTATTGGCGGATCCTATAATTTCTCAAGAAATAGAACAAGATATAAAACACTACATTAAGGAAAATTCACGGGAAGGAACCTCCTCATCCATGTGTTGGGATGCTCTTAAGCCGGTACTCAGAGGGAAACTAATTTTCAAAACTTCTTATCTGAAAAAACAACGACAACTTAAAGAATTAGAACTCACAGAGCAAATTAAAACACTTGAACAAAAACATAAACGAACTAGCAGTAAAAAAGTTTACAAAAAGCTATTAGCAGCACGTAGGGAGCTAATGTTATTAGAAATAGTTAAAATTAGGAAACAACTAATTTTTACTAAGCAAAATTTTTGGTTTAGGTCCCCAAAATCTCTAAAGCTATTAGCACATACAGTCACAACACAGATAACGTCCAATAAGATATCAGCTATTAAAAACAAGAAAGGAGAGATTCTTAACCAAACAGAACTCATAGTAAGGAATTCGAAGATTTTTACAAAAAACTCTACTCCTCTACTCATCCAGAACAATCACATATTGACTTCTTCCTGCAGCAAAAGGGAGTCCTACCAAAATTGAAAGAGAATCATAAGTTGTTGCTTGAAAAACCATTCACAAAAATTGAAATCCTTGAAACAATTCAATCATTAAAGAGTGCAAAATCTCCGGGGCCCGATGGGTACCCATCAGATTTTTATAAAAGATATGCGCAGATATTGGTAGGACCTCTTACTGCAGCTTGTAATGAAGTTTTCCTTACAGGACATATTCCTCCTTCGTGGCATGATGCCCAAACGGTTGTAATCCATAAGAAAGGGAAAGATCCGCTAAACCCAGCATCCTATTACCCTATCTCTCTCCTTAACCAGGATTTTAAAATACTAACAGCTACCCTGGCTAGAAGGATTAATAATTTTATTTCAGAATATATCAATGCCGATCAAGTCGGTTTTATTCCGGGAAGAGATTTGGCAGACAATACAATTAAAACTTTAGCACTTCTTAATCATTGCCAAGCAGCCGACAAAGCTACTCTGTTTTTATCACTTGATTTTGAAAAAGCCTTTGATTCAGTTGAATTCTCTTACTTATTTTCGGTCTTGATAAAATGGAGTTTGGGCATAAATTTCTTACCATGATTAAAGCACTCTATGCTTCTCCGAGAACTAAAATCAGAATCAATGGAACCTTTACAAATCATATAGTGTTACAAAGGGGTACCCACCAAGGTTGCCCGTTATCACCTCTTTTATTTGCACTAGCAGTCGAACCCTTAGCAAATTCAATTAGAAATAATGGTAACATTGCTGGTTTTAGAATTAAATCAAAAGAGTACAAGTTGTCGTTATTCGCTGACGACATGATTCTTTATTTGTCAAAACCCAAGGATTCTCTCCTAGCTCTTAAAAACGTACTAGAGCAGTTTGGTAAAATGTCAGGTTTGAAAATCAATGATACAAAATCACAACTTATGGCTTTCAAAATTGCACAAAAAGATATAGATTTCATCAAAAAGAATTTCAAATTTAAATGGGTTCATAAATATTTAGAATATCTTGGTCTTAAAATACCAGTACATCAATCGGAACTGTTAACTTTAAATCATCATACAATGCATGCTGAATTGTTGAATACGATTAATAAATGGAATAAACTAAATATAAATTCAACGGAAAGATTTAATCTAATTAAATCCTTTATGCTACCAAAGTTTATATTTCTATTTAGAGCAGCCCCCATAGCCATATCACCTTCAGTAATCAAAAATTGGCAAAATACTTTGCAAAAATTTCTTTGGAATAAGAAAAAACATAGGATAGGCTTTGCGACCCTAAAGAGACCTAGAGCTTTAGGAGGATGTGCTTTACCTGATCTGGTGTTGTATAATAGGGCAATTTTATTGTCTACAGCAGTTAAAATGTTACGTGTAGATTCCAAACCTACCTGGGTAGAGATCTGTAAGGGCCTTCTTTATCCACATACACTTGCAGACTTGTTATGGAATCCTGAACATTTATCTCAGAATATGGTACGTAATCTACAGGTAATACAACCTTCTATCCTATCCTGGAAAAAATATACAAAACCACTGTTACCAGAAATCTCTTGTTATTCTACATACTTACACCAGCACTGGTTTAGATCCGGCATGTCCCCGTCACTTTCAGAAAAATGGAGACAGCAGAAATTGGCACATATCTCAGATGTCATCTCAAAATCAGGCATTGTTCCCAAAGCTGAATTGGAGCATAGATTGGGGTTACCTATAGCCTGGTTTTTTAATTTTCAATTAAGTCATTTCTTGAATGCAATTAAGGCTACATCTCTGATTGCACAACCTTTGTCTAAAGTTGAATTGTTAATTCGTGACCCAGATGCAAAAAGCAAAGGCTTAATATCAAAATTCTATTCCATACTGCTTCATCAATCCTGTGATAAAACATTACCCTATCAAAAAGCATGGCAAAGAGATTGTGAGATTCCCCTGAATGATGATATCTGGAAACCATTTTGGAGCTCCACCAGTTTCAAAACCAAATCTATAATGGTGCAGTTCCAGAATATGAAAATAATGACAAGATGGTATGCAACACCTAAAAAAATCTCTTACATATCTTCTGCCCACTCACCACAGTGTTGGAAAAAATGCCTTCAGGTTGGTGATTTCTCTCATTGTTGGTGGAAATGTGAAAAAGTTCAGGCTTTTTGGAAAGCAGTATTAAAAATTATTCAAGAAATCACAATGATACAGGTTCCTTTCTTACCAGAAGTTTTATTTTTAACTTCCTGGCCAAAAGAGCTTTCTGATGGGCCACACAAAGACACTATAGATGTTATGTTAGATGCTGCAAAAACAACGATTGCATCCTTTTGGAAAGATGTTCGAGGACCCTCCTTAGACTCTTGGTATCATAAATTATGGAACCATTATCTTATGGACGCAATTACAAACAAATTGTCTTATATCTCTCCAGGTTCAAATCGGTTAAATTTCATTGGAAAATGGTACCCGATCTTAGAATATTTATCTCAACAGCAGTTTGTATCCTCTCAGTGGTCTCAATTTCATAAGTGGATTTGAATTATGAATTATATATTTTTTGGTCTCCTCTACTGTTTGCCTTCCCTACTCTATCTTTATTCCATCATTTCTTCTTTTCTTTTAGTTTAAGTTTTTATTGCTCCAAAACATTGCCACCTGATCAGTTGCTCAATTGATAAAATACTCTATGGTATTTAGGAAAGTCTGCACTTCAGTCATATTATTTATTTACTTATAGTGATTGTCAGTTAATATTTGGTTTCCAGCTTACACCATTATAGTTGGTTTTTGTTTGTATTTTCTGTATCTCTCTTTGCAAGTTTTGCTGTAAAGATACATTGTCAATATGTTTAAAAATTATAAATAAAAAAAGAAGCAGAAGAGATTAGGAAGAGATGGCAAGAACACACACAAAAACTATACAAGAAGGACCTCAATGTCCTTGACAACCACGATGGTGTGATCACTGACCTTGAGCCAGACATCCTGGAGTGCAAAATCAAATAGGCCTTAGAAAGCATTACTAACAACAAGGTAGTGGAGGTAATGGTATCCCAGCGGAGCTATTCAAAGTCTTAAAAGATTATGCTGCTAAAGTGCTGCACTCAATATGCCAACAAATTTAGAAAACGCAATAGTGGCCACAGGATTGGAAAAGATCAGTTTACATTCCAATCCCAAAGAAGGGCAATGCCAAGGAATGTTCAAGCTATTGCACAATTGCACTCATTTCACACACTAGCAAGGTCATGATCAAGATCTTACAAGCTAGGGGGGTGGGGGGATGGGATGGAAATTTTTTCAAATTGTATTGGTAACGTTGTTGAAAATGTTGAGTGCATCCCAATAAAATTTTGTGTGTGTGTGTGTTTTTTAAAAGATCTTACAAGCTAGGCTTCAGCAGGATGTGGATAGAGAACTGTCAGAAGTACAAGCTGGGTTTTGAAGAGGTAGACAAACTAGAGATCAAATTGCCAACATTTGCTGGATTATGGAGAAAGCAAGAGAGTACCAGAAAAACATCTGCTTCTGCTTCATTGACTATGCTAAAGTCTTTGATTGTGTGAATCACAACAAACTGTGGCAAGTCCTTAAAGAGATGGGAGTACCAGACCACTTCATATGTCTCCTGTGGAACCTGTATAAGGGTCAAGAAGCAACAGTTAGAATTGGATATCGAACAACTGATTGGTTTAGCATAGCAAAAGGAGTACGACAAGGATGTATATTGTCACCCTGCTTGTTTAATTTATATGCAGAGTGCATCATGTGAAACGGATGAATCACAAGCCAGAATTAAGATTGCTGGGGAAAAGATCAACAACCTTAGATACACAGACTATATCACTTTAATGGCAGAAAGTGAGGAAGACCTAAAGAGCCTCTTGCCCAGGTGAAAAAGGAGAGTGCAAAAATTGACTTGAAACTCAACATAAAAAAAAAAAAAGCCTAAGATCATGGCATCCGGACCTATCACTCCTTGGCAGATAGAAGGGGAAGTCATGGAAGCAGTGACAGACTTCATATTCCTGGGATCCAAGATCACTGCAGACGGTGACTGCAGCCATGAACTTAAAAGATGCCTGCTCCTTGGGAGGAAAGCTATGGCAAACCTAATCACCCTGCCAACAAAAGTCCATATGGTCAAAGCAATGGTATTCCAAGTAGTAATGTATGGCTGCGAGAGTTGGACCATAAGAAAGGCTGAATGCCGAAGAATAGATGCTTTCAAATTATGGTGCTGGAGAACATTCTTGAGAGCCCCTCAGACTGCAAGGAGATCAAATCAGTCAATCCTAAAAGAAATCAACCTTGACTGTTTCCTGGAAGGCCAGACACTGAAGCTGAAGCTCAAATATATTGGCCATCAAATGAGAAGGGAACACTCACTGGAGAAGACCCTGATGCTGGGAAAGAAGAAGGGGGCGATAAAGGAGGAGATGGTTAGTGTTATCGATGCAATGAACATGAAATTAAGCAAATTCTGGAACGTGGTGAAAGACAGGAGGGCCTGGTGTGATTTGTTCCATGGAGTTGTGAAGAGTCGGACTCGACCGTGCACCTGAACAACAACAACGATGTCCACATATACAACCATCTATTCAGTTGCCTGAAATGTGTTCACTATGAACAGCTTGTTGTCTTCACAGAATTCTGTGAGTCACTGTTCTACTTCATTTCATACTCCTAGACCAAATTTTCCAACTATATTTTATTCTGGTTTGGCTCCCATTCTGTGCTCCACAATGGGTACCTACAAATGCATTTCAAAATCTCACTATAGGTGATATTCAGTGGCATCTATAACAATGAAGCAAACATCTACCACAGAGCAAGGTGAGCTGTTCCCTTCACAATTCCCTTTACCCTGTGGCTAGTATGGTCCCTTGTGAAAAGGATATCTCTAAGAACAACCTCTAATTGCCAAAAGCTGATTGGATGGTTGGACCATATTATTACTAGGATTTGCTTCTGAGAAAGACCTTGATGTTTTGCCATCATTTTGGGTACAGAGAAGTTTTGAAGGAGTGTCAAGTGTAAAGAAAAGGTGTATGTTTCAGTTACCTGTTATTATTTCTCCTTCTGCTACCTTATTATTGATGCATGAAGGCTAATAGTACTGAGTAGGGGGGGGAGAGCCATTCCCCCATAGAAAACACTTCTGAAGTTCATCCCCCCCTCACATTTTATGTTTATGCCAGGTTTCATGGAAGCCTCAGAGAACAATCTTCCCTACTTCACCCAATTTAGCTGTATCTTGCTTTAATATTTATACTATTTTCTTTTTACAATAGCAAATGGTGTTCTCACATCAAAGACTACCATCCCAGTGAAGTAAGCTCCTCAAGATGAAAGTCTGAATTCAAATGGTCAAAAAATACACCCAGGCAGCAGTCTGTGTGTGTGTGTGTAAAATATTATTTACAGGGTTTATGAATGTTAATAATGTTGCTGCCTTGATTTTTTTCTTTTCTTTTTACCCTTCAGGTTTTCATTTTGACTGTGATTTAAGCTTTCTGTCAGACAGTATCCTATTGGTGGATCTGTTCTGAGCAGAAAAAGAAGTGGTTACCCTGGCAACAGAAAGTGGAATACAATATATAAAAGATTTCAGAACAATTCTGTTCCCACTTAACTCCAGCCAAGCACATTTCCTATAATTTTGCAAAAAATAAATAAAACAAAATATAAAGGAGTACACCATTTTCTCTCCTGATTAATAGAAGAGTTTTGAATAGTGACAGACTGTATCTAACCCCTCTCAAAAATTAACAATAAAAGTTCCTGTTTTCACACATCACAGGAAAAATATGTAGTTAATATAGTTTTAAACCAGCAGGCAGTATACTTATATAAAAACATGCTATAATAAGTACATTAGAGAGCTTAGTGCTAATGATTAAAAGATGGTATTTTTCTTAGTCATGGTATAATTCTAGATTTACCCACAAGTTTTAGTCTGCTTCTGAAGTACTAAAGAAAAATAAAGGTTTAAAGGTCTCTGCCTGCTTTTAATAATTGTAAAATGTTTTATTTTTTATGATACTATTTTCAAGTTTCTGAAATTATGTACACCATAGTATTGAATCACTGGAAATAATAAGCAAGGCATCCCTTCATAAAAGAGTTACAGGTTTAGTGGTACAGGTCTAAAGAATTATACAGATAGTCAGGCTTGTACAGTTTATAGCCTACCAAGTACAGGCCCAGCACTCCCTTCAAACAGCAGGGGCAAGAGACCCAACCATTCCAGACCCCAACAGCCCCACCATTCAATTGTAGCCCACTTGCTAAGTCCCAGCTGTGAGATAATGGATGCTCTCTTGGCCCAAAGAGCTGCCCAAAAAACAATGCTGTGCCCACAAATGAGAACCCTTCTTCTCTCCATACAGACAACAGCACATAAAGAAAAAATGACAATGAACAAGGGAACAACATAACATACTCATGTCAAAGCAAGGGGGCACACATAGGTCTTGTAAGCAGCTGACTGTCAGCTACTGATCTGCTGAATATCGGAGGTAGCATACCTCAGGGCCACTGCCATAGATGCCAGACCAATTCTAAAGGAGTGGGTACCAAACTTCACCCCCAACAACCCAAGCGTACCCTGTGCATAGCTGGTGACTGCCCAGAATTGATGCTTCATCAGTGGACCACCATCCACATGATGAAACAGTAAAACAGTCTCTCAGCCCCTAACAGCCAAATATTTTGAGATGGCAGATACTGATCAAAGCTCCCCATCAGAACAAGGGCCCAGGATAATAACGGTCCCCTTGCGATGCTGGTCGCCTTTGCAATGCCCCCAGCCAGCTGAAGGTCCTAGACAAACAAAGCTCACCCAGATCAATAATTGTTGGACTGGGTGACCTGCTAGCCAATTCACAGAGCTCCGAAGAAAGAGACCTGTGAGGATGTATGGAAGAGGCAGGCCTCAAAACCCAACACACAGATGTCACCCCATATACCCTACAGGCCCTTAAGGATAGCAGGAGAAATGGGTCACCTCTCATCCCTTTGAAGGCCTGCTTCCCTAGTCCAACCCTCCAATGCCTTCTGAACTTGGAAGTTGCCAGTATGCTCCTTGAAGCCTTACTAGTGAAGGCCAGCACAGAAAGCCAGCCTCAAATAGACTTCACAGCTAAACCTTTACCTTTCAGGTAAACACAGTAGTGGAGAATATGTTCCACTGGGAAGGCCAGTCATTTAGGATACCCTACCACATATCTAAATTCCTGAAATTGCCGCACTCATAAGCCCCCGAGTACTGGGGGCAATTGCTAGACCTATTGTTCTGCAGGCCTTGGCCCTCCAATTAGCCACAGCTCCGGGGGGGGGGCATTCTTGCTAGTTGCTGGTCAGCCTCTGGGGCAAGCTGACAAAACTCTCCATCTGTTTATGAGAAAGAGTGTCAACTACCTCACTGTCCACCCTGGGCACACGCTTGGTAAAAAACATGCTGAGCAGAGGTAAAGTGTGCACCAACCTCATGGCCTGTGGAAACCTAGAAGTGAGGGAATTAATGATGTGAATAAGCTGTCACACCAAAAGTGGACTGTGTGGTTAGCCAGCTCATTCCCCCACATCCAAACCATAAGAACATAAGATAAGCCAATGTTGAATCAGGCCAATGGCCATCTAGTCCAACACTCTGTCACACAGTGGCCAAAAATACCAGGTGCCATCAGGAGGTCCAGCAGTGGGGCCAGGACATTAGAAGCCCTCCCACTGCTGTGCCCCCAGGACCAAGAATAGAGTGCATCACCTGCCCCAGACTGAGAGTTCCTATCTATACCTTGTGGCTAATAGCCACTGATGGACTTCTGCTCCATATGTTTCTCTAATTCCCTCTTGAAACTGTTCATGCTTGTAGCTGCCACCACTTCATGTGGCAGTGAATTCCATGTGTTAATGACTCTTTGGGTGAAGAAGGACTTCTTTTTATCTGTTCTAACCCGACTGCTCAGCAATTTCATTGAGTGCCCACAAGTTCTTGTATTGTGAGAAAGGGAGAAAAGTACTACTTTCTCAACCTGCTCAATCCCATGCATAATCAAGGGAACATCCCATGCAAAGCTCGATCATGTCACCCCTCAGCTGTCATTTCTCCAAGCTAAAGAGCTCCAAGCATTTTAACCTTTCTTCATAGGGAAAGTGTTCCAACCCTTTTATCATTCTAGTTGCCCTTCTCTGCACTTTTTCCAATG
This sequence comes from Gekko gecko, assembly GCA_029375565.1. Classification (NCBI taxonomy): domain Eukaryota; kingdom Metazoa; phylum Chordata; class Lepidosauria; order Squamata; family Gekkonidae; genus Gekko; species Gekko gecko. The sequence continues at coordinate 140,169,112 of JAPDNY010000005.1, forward strand.
CTATAATATCCTTTTTGAGGTGTGGCAACCAGAACTGTACACAATATTCCAAATGAGGTCGCACCAATGATTTATGCAGGGGCATTATGATACTGGCTGATTTGTTTTCAATTCCCTTCCTAATAATCCCCAGCATAGTGTTAGCCTTCTTTATTGCAGTTACACACTGTCTAGACATTTTCATTGAGTTATCTACTATGACTCCAAGATCTCTCTCTTGGTCAGTCTCTGCCAGTTCAGATCCCATCAATGTGTATTTATATTTAGGATTTTTGGCTCCAATGTGTATCACTTTGCACTTGGCCACATTGAACCCCATTTGTCACGTTGACGCCCACTCATCCATCCTCGACAGATCCCTTTGGAGTGCCTCATAATCCTCCCTGGTTTTCACCACCCTGAACAACTTCATGTCATCTGCAAATTTAGCCACTTCACTGCTTACTCCCAATTCCAAATCGTTAATAAACAAGTTAAAAAGCATCGGACTGAGTACTGATCCCTGTGGTACCCCACTGCTTACCACCCTCCACTTAGAAAGTTTCCAATTTATACTCACTCTCTGTTTCCTATGTATAAGACAGTTTTTGATCCACAAGAGGACTTGTCCTTTTATCCCATGACTATTGAGCTTATTTAGGAGCCTTTGATGAGGAACTTTATCAAAACCTTTCTGGAAGTCAAGGTAAACAACATCTATTGGGTCCCCCTTGCCCACATGTTTGTTCACTCCCTCAAAAAATACTAACAGGTTAGTGAGACAAGATCTTCCCATACAGAACCCATGCTGAGTCTGCCTCAATAGTTTTTGTTCATCAATGTGCCTACTAATTCTTTCCTTAATCACAGTTTCCACCAACTTACCTGGTATCGACGTCAGACTGACTGGCCTGTAATTTCTTGGATCTCCCCTGGAGCCCTTTTTAAAGATGGGAGTGACATTAGCTACCTTCCAGTCCTCAGGAATGGAGGCAGATTTTAAATGAAGATTACATATTAATGTAAGGAGATCCACAAGTTCACATTTGAGTTCTTTCAGAACTCTCAGATAAATGCCATCTGGGCCTGGTGATTTATTAGTTTTTAAATTGTCCATCAGTCGTAGGACTTCCTCTCTTGTCACCTCAATCTGATACAGGTCTTTCAAACCCCTTCCCGAAATCGGTGGTTCTGGAGTGGGCAAGCACTTCAAGTGGGCAACCAGCATCAGGATAGGAAAAAACTCCAGGAAGGTGAGGTCCCTATTCCAATCCACCCACAGCCAGTACTCAGGCCACTCCTCAGCACACCAATGTCCACAGAAGTAGACCCCAAATCCCTAGGAACCGGCTGCTTCAGAGGTGACCTAGAGCTTAATTTCAAGCTTCATGTCATCCTGCCAAAATGAAACCCCATTGAAGGAGTCCAAAAACTCCCACCCCACCAAAAGGTCATCATGCAAACTACTTGAAATCTGGATTCTGTGATGTGGGAGATGCAGATGAGCCATTGCATCATAGAGCCTCCACAAAAAGCCCCCCCCAGGAGCCTCCACAAAAAGCCACAATTGCTGTAACTTCTGTAAATTGGTTTTCTTTTTGCTAAGAAAGGTGGCAACCCTGTCATGTAAGTCTTGACCTTAACCTTAACCACAAGCAGACTTGATGTCTGAGCTACCTTATCAAGCTCCACAGCCAGGAAGGTAAGCCTCTGTGTGAGGCCCTCAGTTTTCTTGTGCATCAGAGGAACCCCTAGTTCCTCCAAGAGGCCGATGAAACCGGTCAACAACTTCCAACATCAGCCAGAACCCCACGGACTAACAAATAAGAAGTTATCCAAATAATGTGCAACATCCTGTAAACCTGTCTTGGTGTGTAGAGCCCACTTGAGGAATGAATTGAAGGGCTCAAATGCAATGCAAGATACAGAACACCCCATGGGCAATGCCCTGTCCATGTAAAATTGCCCCTCAAAACAAAAACCCAGTAATTCAAAATCGTCAAGGTGAACAGGGAGAAGGCAAAAGGCAGATGTAATATCACATTTCACCATCTTGGCTCCTGGACCACGGCATTGCACAATGCAAACCGTCCGATCAAAGGAGCTTTACTTCACAGAACACAAGTGGTTGGGAATGGCATCATTCATCAACTCACCTTGGGGGTAAGAAAGGTGGTGAATCAAACAGTATTCACCAGGTGACTTTTTGGGTACTATCTCCAAAGGCGAAACACAGAAGTTAGTCAAGTGGAGGTGAGGAGAATGGGCCAAGAACTCAGCCCTTTGACCTCTCCTTTTCTATTTTTTTCATGGACCATCCACTCCATGCCCCTAACTGACTGGAGATTGTGAGCTGTTGTGAGCCATTGTGAGCCCTAACTGACTTGAGGTTGTGAGCCATAAATGGGGTCCTGAAAAGGAGTACAAAAACCAAATTGAAAACCATGTAAGAAATACAAACCATCCCCATATTGGGGATATGCCCTCAGACAAGCTTTAAGAGCTTTAAGAGCTTTCAGTTTTAGCAGGCTGGGTCCCCTTTCCTGAAGGCTGGTTGGGCCTACCCCCACCCTGTTTTCTCTGGTTCCTTTGCAGCTTTCCCATAGAGCAAGCTGTGAACGAGTGGGACCCACCACACAAGGGGCACTTTCCAGCTGCAGACCCCCTGGGAGCCAAGCTCTCAACACAGCAGGCAGGGTTGAATCACCTGACTCTCAGAACTGCGGGAACTGGAGGCAGCTTGGAGGCAATGGACCACATGGCCACTGTCTGAGCAGTTGCTGACATTGTGCCGAGCTGGCGACATGACCTGCAGCCAGAGCTGGGGGTGAATTTGGTCTCACTGAAGGGAAGAGTTCGTGGTTGCCCTCATCCTGAACTCCTCATCATATTGAAGCCAGGCCAGGCCAGTGAACCCAGTTTACCCTTTATATATAATGTCCAGGTACTGAAACAAGAAGGCCACCCTCCAGAGTTGTGACCGTGAGACCACACCAGCATATATGAGAAAACTAGACAGCCAGTTAGCCCAGATTCTATCAACCATCCACTGATTCAGCTTTTCCTTGTCCCTGTTGTCTAAATCCTCCTTGTCCTTCTTCTCAAGTTCACAATAAAGAAGGGTGAAGATATCAATATATTAGCCTTTACAGATATTCTCCCTGGTTGCTGTCAGTAAATGGTCACCCAGGGGTAACACCTGGTCCCCAAAAGGCAGGGCTTTGGCTGGTACTGAGGTGAAAGAAGCACCCCAAGGGAAAGGGTAACCCCAAGTTCCCTAGGGTACCACAAGAACCCCAGGAGGTGGTGAAGGAAAACCACCCCATGCCACAAGAGCGCTAACCTGATTTGAAGCCCAAGCCCAGGGCTGAGATGTGCCAGAGCCTACTGGTGGAGTGCATACTGGTTGGAGGCTGGGGACCTGGAAGCAGCCATCTGACCCTAGGGCCCCAAAGGCCACACCATCCCCAGGTGCTGTGTGTGGTCAAATTTGCCAGTCACATCAGAGTGATCAGCTTCTACCACCTCCACTTCAGAGCCAGTTTGGTGTAGTGGTTAAGTGCGTGGACTCTAATCTGGGAGAACCGGGTTTGATTCCCCACTCCTCCACTTTCACCTGGCTGGATGACTTTGGGCAAGCCATAGTTCTGATAAGAGTTGTTCTTGAAAAAGAGTAGTTTCTGTCAAGAGCTCTCTCAGCCCCACCTACCTCACAGGGTGTCTGTTGTGAGGAGGGGAAGGGAAGGGACTTTGTAAGCCGCTCTGAGACACCTTTGGGTAGTGAAGGGTGGGGTATAAATCCAACCTCTTCTTCTTCTTCTTCTCTTCTTCATCATGCTGCTCAGAAGGCCCACTGGCCATGTCACTCTGCCCAGCCCACTCTTACTGGACCTGTTCTCAAGCCGACAATTGACTCAGCACATCTAGGCCTTTCTAAAAAAAAAATTAAAATTTCCTATTATAGAGATAAAAGAGATGTTGTGGCTTCATGCTTTGACAAATAATAGTAATGACACCATTTCATTAACCACATTTTTGGCTATGAAGTTAAAATATAAATATTTCATTTGTACTATGTGCATCATATGATAGGATTGTATATTTAGTTTGGTTAAAAAGGGTCTATACAGCAATGTGTGAATATGGCATGTTTATTAGCTCTACTGTTCCTTCAGTAAACAATAAGGAAATAAATTCAGCAATCTCCAAAGTGTTTTCTGTGCTGTAAATTCTGGATGCGCAGCCTTCCTAACATTACTGTTTGGTTTCTTTAATCATCATCAATTATCTGTGCCATATATTTAAATCTAAGCTACACTCTTTAAGCTTTTTATGCATGAACAGAAAATCTGACTTACTGTTTCTGAACAAACATTAGTCCATATAATCTGAACGTAATTGACCATACACAAGACCTTGGGAAACTCATATGTATTAGCATTAGATACATTTATACAGGATAGGTAACTATGGCCATATACCCCTGAGGACCAAATAGGTGGGCATAAGGATGGTTATTGCTATCTTGCTAGGCATCCAAGAAAACCCCAGTTGTCAACCTCAGCTGGAATACTGGTTGGAATAGATCAGGGGTGGGCAAACTTGCTCAACATAAGAGCCACATAGAATAAATTTCAGATGGTTGAGAGCCGCAAGACACGAACAAATATTACGCACACATTTTTATTTAGAAAATATGCAGATTTGCTTTTTATTACCATTAAATGAGACTGCCAAAAATAAAAACAAAAGGGGTAAAACCAGATATTGATAATGATATTTATTTGTCCAATGATATTTATTTGTCTAAGAGAGAGAGAAAGAGGGGGAGGTGGAAAGAAAGAATGAAAGAGGTGGAAAGAAAGAGAGAGAGAGAGAAACAAAGAAAGCAAATAGATAGGAGGGACGGGGAAGGGAGGGAGGGGGGAAGGGATCAAATGCATGCCTCCCCTTCACTTCCCCAGCTGCCCTGCTGAGAGCCACACAATATGTGTGAAAGAGCCGCATGTGGCTCCCGAGCCGCAGTTTGCCCACCCCTGGAATAGATGAATCATTGTGTGATCCAGCATAGGTGGTTCTTACTTTGCCTGAGACAAATGTATGCCAAAAAAGTATGTCTTTGGAAAGTTCAACATTATAACCACAATAATAGATCTTATTGAAAGATAATGGAGTAACAAAGTAGGGAAGCACTTTCCTGGATGCTAGCTGTCAGCTTGCAATGTGAATCAGTTTGGACTATATAGCTGATTTTGTTTGAAAAGCACCTTGACATAAATAAAGAGTCCCATCAAATGGCTCTCCAAACTCTCAGAGACTATTCTGAGGGCATATCTTTATTCTTTATGTAAGACCTCAACCCTTCAGAACTTCCAGCAGTACTCATCTATTTCCTTAATATAAAAAAGGACTTGCATTTTTAAACTAGACAGTAAATCATTCTCTAATCTCTATTAGGCATGGGCATGAACCAGGAAAATGCAGTTTGGTTCATGGTTCGTGGAGTGCCCAGTTCATGAATTACAAACGGCCAGAAACTTTTCAGTGCTAATGAACTGGTTCAGTTTGTGATGTGATAGAATGCCCCCCCCCACAGCATGCTAGAGAAACCAAACTCACAGGGGATCTCCCACTGACTCTCCTCTACCTAACCTCCAATTTAGTGAGGATTAGATTTATGGAGTCTGAGTTATGCCCCCCTCCAAAGAAACTGCCCACATCCTCCATTTTTTCCAATGGAGGGATCAAAAACAGCAAAAAAAAAAAAAAAAAAAAGGGCAAAAGAAGCCCAGCAGAGCAGAATCAAAGTCCTAGAGAATCTCTGCAGTAGAAACTGAAGGTGAGGGGCATTTTTGCAAGCCCAGCAGAACTAGTGCAATGTGCCTAGCAGAACCAGTGCCACTGTGGGACTGCAAACCCAACTCAGGTCAAGCCAGGAAAGTGCTTTGGGAGAAATGTCAGATGCAAGTTCAAAAGTGTATAGAATGGACCCCCTGCAAGCTAAACACACAGGGAATCTCATCCTGCTGCCTGCTTCTCTACAATCTCTCCAAGTTGGGGGAGGATTGCATTTCTGAAGTCCTAATTATGGACCTCTCAAAACTGGTTTTCCACATTTATACGTTCCCATACCTGCTGAGTGTGAAGACCTCTGTGTGCAATGAGGGTGAAAGTGAGTGTAAAGGGTACTTCTCATGGGGGGAAGAAGTCCTCCACCCCCCGCTTACCATAGGCCACCATCTCTGGGTACCAAATCAATCCTGCCAGCCCACTGGAGCCCAGCCCTAGCAGGGCATCACCAGAGTCTTGGATCCTCCCTCCCATGATCTGTTCCTGGAGTTCTCCACAGAGGAAAGAGTTCTTAACACTGCACAGAAATACCAGCAATTGCTAGCACTCTTTGGAGAGGAAGACTCTGACAGCAGTGATTCACAGGGTGGGGGGGAAGTCTGCAGTTGGTAAATATTTCCGCACCCTCCCCAATAGCTCCTGTGTGCCAGGTGGACTACAATCATGTTATGAAAATATGCACTACACCAAAACATGCTAAACATTTTATACTTTATTACAAGCACATCTCTCCTTATAATAATTATCTTTTGGTTTCGTAAGATTCCATGCGCTCCCATTGGCTGTAAAATGCCCTCCCTCAGCCATTGGCCCATCAGCCACCACTCAAGAGTACTCACGTGCCATTGGCCGGGTGCTGGGTCTGCTCCTCTTCCCCACCCACTCCCCCTGGCAGACAGCTCTCTCTCCTGAGGAAGACAGTTCTCTTGACTCCTGTGAGGGACTGTCCCCTCAGTGGCTGTCGGTAGGCAGCCAAGCTTGGTTCTGTGAGTAAAAAAACAAAGGACTTTCAGCATAACCCCCTCCCCCACCCATAACCCCCTCCTCAATGGCCGCTTTCCTGTCAGAATAAATGGGAAAAGGCTCTTTCTCCTGCTTAGCTTCAGCATGGCTGGCTGGCTGGCTAACGAGGTGGACTAGCAACCATCAGACCATTTTCTTCAACTCCCCACTGTGCGGCTGACTTTTCCCTAGAGCTGCCAATCTCCAGGTGGGACCTGGAGATCTCCCACTGTTACAATTGACCTCCAGATGACAGAGATCAGTTCCCTGGGAGAAAATGGTTGCTTTGGAGGGTAGACTCTATGGCATTATACCCTGCTGAGTCCTTCCACACACACCCCAAATGCTGCCCTCCACAGGATCCACCCTCCCAAATCTCCAGGTATTTCCCTAATCAGAGTTGGCACCTGTACTTTCTCCTCTGTCAGTAAAAGGCCCTTTCCACACCTATGTTGGCCTTTGAGAGAAAACTCATTGGGCCCAGTCCTGATCAGGTTGCCAACTCCAGGTGGGCAATTCCTGGAGATTTGAGGGATGGAGCCTGGAGAGGGTGAGGTTTGAAGAGGGGTGGCACCTAAAACAGGTACGATGCCATAGACTCCACCCTCCAATCCAGCCATTCCCTGTTGGGGAACCATTGTTGCCAATCTCCAGGTGGGGGCTGGAGATCACTCAAAATTACAACTGCTGTCTAGGAGGGAGGGGGGAAGAGATGGAAAACTAAAGTAGGTTGATGGTTGGCTGGGAGGGAGATAGGGTTGTCAACTCCAGGTTGGGAAATTCCTGGAGATTTGAGGGGTCAAACCTGGAGAGGGTGATTGTTGAGGAGGGGTGGGACCTCAGACAGGTACAATGCCATAGGCCCCACCCTCCAAACCAGCCACTCCCTCCTGGGGAACCACTGTTACCAATCTTGGGGGTGGGCTGGAGATCACTCAAAATTACTACTACTCTTCAGGTAGCAAAGATCAGTTTCTTTGGAGAAAATGGTGGACTCTGTCATTATACCCTGCTGAGATTGCCACAGCAAATTGTCACTGACTGCCCAAAGCCGGGGCACTCTCTCATAGCCTTTTTCTAGAGCCCGTTGTATTTATTTCCACAATGGGACTTATTCCTAGTTTGTAATAAATACACTACAAGTATTTGAAGTTGAAGCTCAAATATTTTGGCCACCAAATGAGAAGGGATCTCTCACTGGAGAAGACCCTGATGCTGGGAAAGATTGAAGGTCAAAGAAGAAGGGGATGGCAAAGGATGAGATGGTTAGACATTGTCATCGATGCAACGAACATGAAATTGAACAATCTTCAGAGGACAGCGGAAGACAGGAGGGCCTGGCATGATCTGGTCCATGGGGTTGCAAAGAGTCGGACTCGACTGTGCGACTGAACAACAACAACACAAGCACATTGTAATACATGCTTCTTGGCCCATCACTTTTTGTTTCTATTTTTTTCAATACTCTTAACATTTTTAGCTTACCTTTCCTTCATCTTTCCCTGTCCTCCATCTTTCTTCACAACTTGGCTGGTTGGTGGCAGTGCATACAGGATCCAATGTGGAGCAGCATCTCTATGAGTTCTGGCTGGATGGGTAGTGATGCTCTGATGCACTCTGTGAAGACATGCCCCCCCCCCCCTTTATTATCTATTATCTGTTCTTTCAGACTTGCTGGTTTGGGTTTTGCTTTGTTTTAAGGCAGCTGTTTTGGCAGGCTCAAATTTCTTTTCTTTTGAGGATGTTTTCTCTGTGTTCACTCTGATAAGATGCCGAGTGTAGCCTAATTAGCTTTGGGGGTGAGGAGGGAGGAGCTGGCATCCAGACAGAGATTGAGCACCTTCCTCTGCTTCTATAGCTGTAGTTTTCTCTACTGCAATTTGTTTTCATCTCATGTTTTGTTTTTTAGTTTGGGTTTAATTTGGGTTTCTTGGGAGGGGGTTCTATGCTTTTGTTGCCATTATTACTGATACTATGATTTTGAGGATACACTTTACAGTTAAATATTTGGAGGTGGGACAATGGGTACAAAAAGGGCATTACCTTTTAATGATATAATACCACCCCTTCCCAAACAAAGTAAAATAGACAATGATTTTTGTGTGGTAGCTTCTTCTTTAATTGTAACAAACAAATGTAGCTGTCTTAATGATACTATTGTGGAAGAACTAGCTCCTACTAACTCCTTCTTCTCCATGGAGACTAAGAAGGAGAAGGGGTTTTAATTCACTAGAGATTATCTTCCTTGTGAAGATCAATGATTTTTTATTATAATATGCTTGCTACCCAAACCATTTTTGTGCTAATTCTGTGTATACTTCCTTATTGTGGTACACTTATCTCCTGGAACAACAAATGGGAAGCAAAGTGGCATTTAGCTTTTCTTTTGAATTAGTTTAATTGATCTGTGTTATGTGGAACAGATCCCAGGTTTGATTTGTGGGGACCATATAGCCCTTTGTTTTATTAATATGCTGTAAAGTATCACATCTCAAATGATGTAATGTATACCCTTAGAGCTTTTGATACACAGATGCTAGTCTCTCTACTTCCTAGTAAGTCTTCTCTATATGGGCAAAGATTGGAATGAAAATTCTAGTAAAGAGCCTGTATCCACTGCCCTTGTTTCATCTTCTCAGCAAGTGACTATTCCTTCCACATTCTCTATTAATCATCAGATAAAGGCCCCAGCAGATGAGACTACTAAGGCAGATAAAGGATTTCACTTCAAACCAATAGATACAAATCTGATGAAATCATTTTGGGCTTTGCCTTTTGGTGAGCAAACCCACCTCATTAATAGATTGAGAACTCTTCAGAGAATCTCAGAAAAGATCTTTTTCTAGAGTAAAAATTAACTCCTCTGAATTAGCCCAATGTCCTATTAGTCAGCCATTAGTAATTCTGGAGGCCCCTACCAAGCCACTGACAAAGCAGGGATTTCAAGTTCCTCTTGATGAAATAACAGAGTTGTCAGGCTACTACAAATATTTTATTTGAATGCTCAACAGATCATGTGGCTTTTTTAGGTGTTAAACAGAATTCTTCTTTTCTATTCAAACATAAGATAATTGTTAAACAACCTAGTCCTGTAATTGAACAAACTATAACCTGTAATGATTCTTTCCAGCAAATCCACGCTAGCCAATGACTGGAAAATGTGTCAAATGCACCAAAGGATCAGTGTTTGAAAATGCTCTCCTGGAACATTGCTGGATGAAAACTTATAAGCTCTTCCCTAAAGAACTATTGGCACAGAATGACTTTGTGTTTCTTCAGGAGACCTGGGCCCTAGAAAAATCTTGTTTTCTGGGTTTCAGGTTTATTCACTTGATACTATTCATTCTGGTAGCAATCATATGCCCTTACTTCTATTAATAAGCTTGCCTAATGGTTTTGGTGCCCAAAATAATCATCTGATTCCCATTTGTCATTTTATTGCCATAACAAACTGAGAGCAATAAAATGGAGTTCTGAAAATGATACTTTGTGTAGAACTTTGATGTTCTCAGATAAATGTTCTGCTCTTAAGAGAGAAATTACTCTAGGATCTTATGTGCATGATAGCTACTGTGAACTAAAACAAATCTATTCCCACTTGTTGCCTGCTTGTCGTGGCACGCGCAACGCTGGCTGGCACGTCAGTGCCCAAAAGGAGTTACAGTACCCAAAGAAGACTGGAGTCCAGAACTTAGGTGCAAATACAAAGTGAATTTTATTTACACTCTGCCACCACCTATATACAGTTCTCAGTGTCAAAGTGCTCCGCTGCAATCAATCCAAGTGAAGAACATAAAACCACTGTACACTCTGTACATTTATACAGCCTCTGGCCAATCAGCACACAGCTGATGCAATCCAGATGCAATACTCAGTGTCAGGCTGAACTGCCTCAAACCGGTTATAGCCAGTCTCTTTGCAGTCACATGCTGGCACTAGCTGTCATTCCCTTTGACACTAGATCAAACTCATCTAGGTCAGCCTTACATAAACCAGTGAATCACAACACTGCTTACCCTAAACTGATCTATCAAGATAAGGCCCTGAAACCTACAGAAATAGCTTGTTTAATCTTGAGTGTAAGTGTTTAAAAAGTTTTTTATCAGACACTTATGGAATACAGGCATGCTAGCTCTTCAACTAGATCCTTACCAGTCCGGCTTTCGCCCGGGTCATGGGACGGAGATGGTACTGGTCGCCCTGACTGACAATCTCCGTAGGCATCTGGATCGGGGCGGTGTGGCAGCTCTGGTGTTGTTGGATCTGTCGGCAGCGTTCGACACGGTCGACCACCAGTTGCTGGCCCACCGCCTCGCCGACGTGGGGATTCAGGGGCCTGCCCTTCAATGGTTTGCCTCTTTTCTCCAAGGTCGGGGACAGAGGGTGGCGATAGGGGGACAGCAGTCCCAGAGACACCCCCTTGAGTGTGGGGTGCCTCAGGGGGCAGTGCTGTCCCCGATGTTGTTTAACATCTACATGCGCCCCCTTGCCCAGATTGCCCGGAGTTGTGGGCTCGGGTGTCATCAATATGCAGATGACACCCAGCTCTATCTGATGTTGGGGGGCCAGTCGGACTCCACCCCGGATAGCCTGCATCGGGCGTTACAGGCTGTGGCTAGGTGGCTCAGACTGAGCCGGCTGAAACTAAACCCGGCAAAGACGGAGGTCCTGAGCCTGAGTTGGATCGGTTCGGGGCTGGGGCTCCCTCTCCCGGCCTTCGACGGGGTACCTTTGGTGCCGGCGTCGGAGGTTAGGAGTGTGGGAGTGCTCCTGGACTCCTCTCTAACGATGGAGGCCCAGGTAGCAGCCACTGCCAGGTCGGCCTTTTTCTATCTGAGGCGGGCACGGCAGTTGGCCCCCTTCCTTGGCCGCGATGACCTGGTCACCTCAAGGTTAGACTACTGTAATGATTTCTACTTAGGGCTGCCTTTGTCGCAAATCCGGAAGCTGCAGCTAGTGCAGAATGCTGCAGCCAGGCTGCTGATGGGTCTCTCTAGGAGGGATCATATTCAGCCTGTGCTGAAAGCACTGCACTGGCTGCCAATAGCGTAACGGATTTGCTTCAAAGTGCTGGTGATCACCTTTAAAGCCCTGTATGGCCAGGGTCTGGCTTACCTGAGGGACCGCCTTTCCCTACATGTTCCCCCAAGGTCACTTTGGTTTGGGGGCCGACATCTCCTGGAAATTCCGGGCCCCAGAGATGTGAGGCTGGCTGCCACAAGAGCCAGGGCTTTTTCATGGTGGCTCCTACCTGGTGGAAGGAGCTCCCAGAGGAGATCCGGGCCCTGTGGGACCTTGTCCAGTTCTGCAGGGCCTGCAAGACGGAGCTCTTCCGCCAGGCTTTTGAGTAGGAGCCGCCACTGCCGCTATTCCACCTTCGATATCCCACCTCGATAACCCGTTCCATCGCACTCCTGTCATCTTGGTTTTAAATGTTGTGTTGATGCTGTATTGTCTGATTTTATAATTTTATCTGTTGATATTGTTTTATGTTGTTTAAATTGGCATTCATGCCCATTGTTAGCTGCCCTGAGCCTTCGGGGAGGGCAGGATACAAATCGAAACAAATAAATAAATAAATTACACCAACAGCTTTTCTTTTTTGGGAAAAAAACTTATAGACAAGTTATATGCAAGAGAAAAGAAGAAGCTTTCCTCACTAATTGGCAAAAGCTAATCAGAGCTGCCAGAAATAATAGAAATTTGAGTAAATTTTGGAAACTGGTTAGCTCTGTTTTACATCCCAGGAGCCCACTTTCATCTCATATCGCCTCACATACCTGCATATCTTCGCAACTTGTAGTAACTATGATTATCAGAATAATTGGAACCTAGCTGAACTATTGGATGGCCCCCTGCCCAACCAGCTGAAATTAGTTTTCTAATTTCTCAGATGAAGAATGAAAAGGCCCCTGGTGCAGATTTAATTTCCCCAGAACTCTTCAAAGCTCTTCAGTCTTTCTTTGGACTCCCTTTATTCAGTTACCAGACAAGAAGCCATAAGAATGATTAAGAAACATCTGTTTAAGTAATATTATAACAGTACAATCTGTAAAGCATGATGTGTTTGTTCTAATTAGTTTGCTGGTATTCTTCCACCTGGAGAGCTCTCTGGTTACTGCTCATATTTGACTGTTCCTCGCTACAGGCATACCTTTATGTTGGTACATCATAATCCCTACCATCTAGAGTTTTGAAAGTGAGGTATCTTAAGATACCATACACTGATAGAGTATGCGACTGTTGTGTAGGTTGTGTAGATGAAGACACCCTAAACTTAATTACCTTTCTGAGCCTAGCAATCTTTTAATTCACATTTTGTTCCAAAATGTAGATCATATGGAGACATTATCTCATTAGTTTGAAGATAATAGCAGACCTATCACTCTTTTAGCCATGAAATTTTGTGCATCTGTGATAGATTTTCACAGCTGTTCAAATGGGGTCTAGCTTTTTCTATATTTTAGCAATCTGCTTAGAATGAACAAGTTAAGAAGCAGTATGAGGTAGCTAGATAGACAGACAACCTGCAGTTAGGCTGAGACAGATTTTTTTTTTTTTGCCCCCCTGTAGGGGATTTTTTATTGCTTTTCCTATAAACTACAAAAAAATTAGGGAAGGGAACTACAAACTAAAGGAGAAAGTAAAGAAAACCCACTAAAAATCCAAGAGATGGTGGTCATACATAATGCTTATAAAATAGCTCTTAGCTAAAAGTTACAATACAAATTCATTGAATGTGGTCATCTAAAAATATGATTAAACTAAAAAAAACCTTGAAACTCCCTCTTATCTGACTTCATAAAGAGCAAAATAAGATATGGTTATACAACATAAGCAATTTTAAGAGATTCCAGAGAGTAAAAACTTTTCATTTTTTGTCCCTTTTTTTGTCAACTGGCATTATGTTTTTGGAGCTGCCGCCCCCCAATGCTGCATCAGAGTCCTCATCGGAAGATGCCACTCCTTCTTCTTCACTTCCCTTGGTGCTGTTGTCTTTCTCCTCTTCTTCTTCTCCTGCTGGACAACTATGAAGATGCAAAAACAGAGTCAATTTTTTTCTTTCTTGTCCATAAATTTAAAGATTATGTCTTCAGGAATGATCCATCTTTAGACGACATTATTCTTCTGTAAGAATAAAGCCAAGTCTCTAAATTTCCTTCTTTTCCTTCTTATTTCAAATGAATATCCTTCAGCACTTTTATTTCTTTGTCCTTAATTTTCAAAGTGATTCCAGTTGTCGCTTTAAGTATTTGGTCCCTCAATTGTCTTCTGGAGAATCTCACCATTACTTTCCCAAGCAGATTGTTCTTTCTTGTGAATTCTGAATAGAACCTAAAGATCATATCGATTTTGCTTTGTGGTACATCGCTTTTGGTATCTGCTATTGGGGCTAAAGAGTCACACATAATCTGCTTCAGATTCTCCCCCTTCTCTTCTGGGACCCCTTGAAATCTTAGGACATAGTTTGCCCATTCCATTTGAAGCTGTAACAAATAAAATTCATTAATTACTTTCCTTTTCTCTGTTGTCTGCAGTTGTTTTTTAAGCTTCTTGGTGCTGGCATCCACCTCTTTAAGCTCTTGCTCTGTTTTGTCTGCTTTTTTGTCATCTCTGTCAATTGCATTTGTTGTGCATCAGACTTACGGTGCAATGTTGATACTTATTCCAGCAGATGTCGCAACGCTTTGATCAGCATCCTTTGAAGCTCTGCAGTTGTGTCCTGTCTAGGAGCAGGACTTGCTGGGCTGGCATTTCCACATGGCAATTTAGGTTTTGTTTGTTTGTCCTTCTCTTCCCTCCTTGGAGGCACCATTTTTCCCAGTTGTTTACTTTTTGCAAAAGTTCTCAGAGCCTCTAAAAACTCTTTGAAAAGCCCAGTAAGTTCTTATAAGCTCTCTATTTTAGCACGTTTCGCTTTTATAGTCCACCCCCACTTTCAAACGCTCAAAGTTTGTTTGTTTCCTTCTTATTGGGGGAGAATTCCCTCCCCCCCTCACTTTCAAAGGGGAGGTTTTAGGCTGTAACTTCAGCATTTCTCACTTCAACTTTAACTCACATTTCAATCTTGTCTCCACTTTTAAAGCTCATATGTTCAGCCACCAAATGCTTGTTCCAGTGTGTGTTCTTAATTCCATTCACAGATGCTCCACGGCGGGACCTTTGGGGCATGGAGGAGCCCCCCTTTGCTGGCTAGTTGCTGGAGGAAGAGCTCTTCTAGCACCCCATGGCTGGGAGCCCAACGCAAGGGCTCCAGGGGTGGTGCAGACAATCGCACCCCCTCCCAGCCGCAGGCGCTGGCGCGTGGTTCCTGGGAGCTTGGGAAACCATGACTGCCATAGCAGATGCCAAAACCAGAAGCTCAGGCTGAGACAGATTGAATAGCCCATTGTTATGGAGTATTCTTTGAGACTAAACAAAGATTTGAACCCAGGTTTCCCTAATCTAGGGGCTTTTCTGTTTTTGTTTTCCTGTCAGCTCTGGCCTTATAGTACTTCAGTTTAACCCTACTTTCTGCTCATATTTTTGTGCCTTTAGTTTTCACTTCAGGTTTTTTGGTTTCCCCCTGTTTTTTCTTCGCCCAATTCTTTTGAGACCACTTTTACCCTGATGTTTTTCTGGAAGCTGGTTTTGAGTCAGCTTTTTCCTTGTATATAATGTTTCTGTGAGTTTTCTCTGTCCTGGCAACTTCCATCCACCTCCAGCCCTCCTTTTCAGTGATTGGACTGTTGTGGTCAAACCACTCGCCTCTCCCCCAAAGAAGAGTGATTTCCTTTAAAAAAAAAAAAAAAGTGCCAAAATATCAATACATTGCTGGTGCATTGTAACAATAGACTCAGGAAGTTCTCTGAATTCTCAGCTTTTATTTTTAAACTAAGTTTCTAGCCCCTTCTTTCATGGAGATATAAGAAAAAGGGATGAACTCGATACTTGCATTTTAAAGAATAAAAGCTAGGAATTCGAAGAACCTCCTAAGCCTATTGTTACAATGCTCTTGTGATATATTGATATTTTAGTACCATTTTTAAAGGGGGATCACTACTGTGAAGCCACTGATGACATTGCTGATTATGACAGTACCCTTTTTTTAAAAAAAATCCTCATTATTGAAGGCATGTGTGAAAGAAAATAAACAGATTCCACAACTGTGAAAATGCAAGGGAGTGATGTATGGAACAACCATGCTCAAACTAATTCCAGTGTTTGTGGATCAACTTCCAAGAAAATCAGGAGTAAGTCAAGTATGCAGAAAAGCCCTAAGTCCAATACTGTAACCACTCACTCTGTCTCTGTCTTTTAGTGAATTCAAAAACTTGTGTATTTTGCAATTTTGGTTGGTATTTATAACACTATTATCCATATATGATGGTCAACATGAAAGTTCAAATGGTGATGCCCCGCACTAAGGGAGTTCCCTACACACCTCTGTCCAATCAGCCTGTGATGTTAGGCTTGGGCACCTCCACACCCAACCTTTGCTTCTAAAACTGAGGAGAACTTCAGAAGGTCCTGCTTGACCCCAAAGGGACTGTCTAATTGTAGATTGCAACAAGAAGGCTACAGTAGGAGGAGCTTTGCTGGTAAAGATCTTCTGCATAGGAGTGTGTTGGCTTCTACTTTATTTATCTTACTGCTCCTCCAGTAGACCATGCTGCAAGAGGCAGCCAGCCTGTCCCCTGGAGACATTGTATTTTCCTTTGAAATGAGGTGGGGACAAAGCAGCTTTTTTGTTGTTGTTCAGTCACACAGTCGAGTCCGACTCTTCGCGACCCCATGGGCCAGATTACGCCAGGCCCTCCTGTCTTCCGCTGTCCTCTGAAGTTTGCTCAATTTCATGTTCGTTGCATCGATGACACTGTCTAACCATCTCATCCTTTGCCGTCCCCTTCTTCTTTGACCTTCAATCTTTCCCAGCATCAGGGTCTTCTCCAGTGAATGCTCCCTTCTCATTTGGTGGCCAAAGTATTTGAGCTTCAACTTCAGGATCTGGCCTTCCAGGGAACAGTCAGGGTTGATTTCTTTTAGGATTGAATGATTTGATCTCCTTGCAGTCCAAGGGACTCTCAAGAGTCTTCTCCAGCACCATAGTTCAAAATAATCTATTCTTTGGTGCTCGGCCTTCCTTATAGTCCAACTCTCGCAGCCATATATTACTATGGGGAATACCATTGCTTTGACCATGCGGACTTTTGTTGGCAGGGTGATGTCTCTGCTTCTTATCATGCTGTTTAGGTTTGCCATCGCTTTCCTCCCATCGCTTTCCTCCCAAGGAGCAGGTGTCTTTTAATTTCATGGCTGCAGTCACCATTTGCAGTGATCTGGGATCCCAGGAACGTGAAGTCTGTCACTACTTCTACAGCTTATATCCCCACAAGATATGGGTGCACTTGGAGGGAAGTAGACATACCAAAACAGTGTCCTGAGACACCATTTATGAGTAACCATGGGGCACTCAGGGGCACTCTAGGATTTCACCAAAAGTCTAGGTAAAAGCCATAGCATTTGGGGGAATCCTAGAATGTTCCACACCACAGGATGTCACTTCTTGTTACACAGCCAGAAATGACATTGTGGTGATGCAGGATTCCACTCCTTCAGTTTTCCCCCAGCAACTCACCAGAATGAGGGCCAACAATGGACAGTGGGGGCTGGTGTTCTTCCATCCTCAGCAGCCATCTGGCAACCCTAGATGTGAAATCTGGGCTTGTGTTGGACTGTTTAATGTTTCTGGAAACCCAGAGATATGAAATTACAAAGGAAAGATGAATAAAGCATGCAGTACCTCAAACTCTTCTGTGTAAGAATGAAATCTTCTTGCCCAGCCATTGCGTGTGTCTGAGAACATTATCTCCTTTCCCCTTTCCTGCAATGTGTTCTATACAATAACATATGAGGCAAAGGGTATGACATTGTTTAATAACACAATTAATGTTCAAGAAGATGACAAAAGGAAAGGCAATTTAGCATTCAATTTTCAATATGCTATACTGCTTTTTATTGTATTTCAATACATTTAATGGAACAGTCATAGTCCTCTGGCTGTATTCACCCTGTCTCATTCATTAAATGTAAGATGATGTAAAGATTTCTCACTATCTGCTCACTGCACTGTCAAACCAAATCTGCCCCAGCAAGGAGCCCAAGTACATTCAAGCCTTGATCTTCTGATGCTTTATGCTTGTTATCATCTAGTAAATCCTTGTTTACAACATTTCTCTGTGATTTTTTTTCTGAGGAAGCATCCCATGGAATGCAATGAAGTGAACCTTAAAGAGTCAGATGGAAACTGGCATACACAAAGAAAGAGAGAGATCTGGTGTGCACATATTTTATTCACTTTGCTTAGGCCTGCCACCAGGGACTTTATTTCAGATATGCATGTTTTTTTTTATTCACATTCACTTCTACCCCAACTCTGAGATTTCAAAAGGGAAACATAGAGAAACTGGAAGCTTCCATTCCAATGGTTCAGAGTGAATCATTCATCTGAAAAGTAGAAGAGTTCTGGTCAGGAATCCTGAGGTGAGAGAGTGGAGTATGTCATCATGGGCTATGGGTCTGTTTTGCCATTTTCAGATATTTTGAGATGTCTGAATGTTGTCCCCACATATAAAAATGTCCCCTATAAGTAGAAAAATAGAACATCCAGGAGAACAGTTATATCCCATCATGCTAGCTAGTTTTCTGCTTGCAGAGATATTTTTTTTTTTTTTTAATGCAAGGGAATCATTCCACTTGCAGTTTGAAGTGGGATAATTCAGTGTATCACCTTCGAACTCTATTGCCTTGTGGATAGATGAAACAGTCTTACACCAAAGTCAGGCCTGTGCTCCAACTATCTCAGTATATCCTGACAGAAGCTTTTCAGCACTCAGCTGAGCAAAACAGCTGTTACCTGAGGTACCTGAGAAGATGGAGATGCCAGCAATTGGACCTTCTGCATACAAACATCTGTTAAGAACAAAAGAAAAGCCCTGCTGGATCAGACCAATAGTCCATCTAGTCCAGCATCCTTCCTCACACATTGGCTAACCAGTTCCTCTGGATGGCCAACAACAGGGCATAGAGGCTGAGGCCTTCCCCTGATGTTGCCTCCTGTCTCTGGGATTCAGAGGCTTAGTGCCTCTGAATGATTCCCCTCAGTCACCATGGCTAGTAGCCATTGATAAACTTAGACTCCATGAATCTATCTAATCCCTTTTTAAAGCTGTTTATTCCTGTGGCCATCACTACATCCTTTGGTAGTGAATTCCATATTTTTCTTGTATTTTAATTTTAATGTAACATAGTATTTCCTTTTGTCCATCCTGAATCTACTGCCCATCAGAACAAAGTTTGAGTCCAGTGGCACCTTCAAGACCAACATATTTTTCTTCAGGCTATAAGCTTTTATGAGCAAGCACACTTCTTCAGGTATCTGTAAAACACAGAGGAAAAGGAATGAGATAGAACCAGAGAACTGCATTCATGACAGTATTAAATTACCATTAATGTTTCTGTGAGTATAAAGAGGTGTGTGGGGGAAAGCTCTGCGAAGTTATATAGTAAAGGTAAAGGTTTTCCTTGCTCAAAAGCCAGTCGAATCTGACTCAAGGGTGCGGTGTTCATCTCTGTTTCCAAGCCAAAGAGCCAGCGCTGTCCAAAGACATTTTCTTTTTTTTAAAAAAAACAACCCAATTTTATTATTTTAAAACAAACAAACATGAGAGGATTCATATGATGTCTATAACTATTAATAATACCTCATACATACCATTCTAAGTATTTATCTTTCTACCCTTTAGTCAACTATATTTCTTGCAGATCTATGTTTTAACAATATGCATTCCCTTCTATTTAAGCCTTGTTTAAATGGTTTTACTATGCTCTTCTATAGGTTAAATATAAAGATTTCAAAAGCCCACAAACTAAAATGCAGGTTTCAAAAGCACATAAACTAAAATGCCGCTTCTCTAATTTTTTTCTTAATAAATCATAATCTATTATAAAGCTTGGCCTAAAAATTTAAAAATTATTCTTCTCCTAGATACCTTCAGTATAAGTTATAAATTTTCCATATGGATCTCTAATCAATCTTAGTCAATTCCGTGTACAAAGATCCCCTAAATACATTTTGATTATACATTTGCAATATATTTTGGATTTCATTACCTAAATATTTTTAATTGATCTTCCTTTAAAGAGGGGAAAAATTCAAACAATCTTAATCCATAATGTATATATAATATTCCCCTATCATTTTAAAAGTACATCTTACTTATTCCCTAACTCATCTTACCCAATTACACATACAAATACGTTCCTTAATCCATTCTTATTTATGAGTACATCGATAGTTGCAGTGTTATGATGGAGCCTAAACAGTACAAACTTTATGGTTTCAACAGCTGGGGTGCTGCTTTGAGGAAAAGTTACAAAGTAAAAAGCTTCCTTTTTTCCTTTCCTTTCCAAGGAAGGTTTGCAATCCTTTTAATGGGATGTACTCTCTATTGAAGTTATTTGTGGTTTTGTCCTTGAAGAACAAGGCAGTAAGATTAAACAGTCTATATGTAGTTCTAGTAGGTCATTTAAATCCAAGAAAAATTGGGAAGAATAATAATACTTGAAATCCAAAAAGTAACATGGAAAAGTCGAATTTTATATATTGCAGAAATAAGTATTAGAAGTTTAAACAACAGCCTTTGTATCCTCTTTGCCCCAGAGGGTAGTCAACAGAGTTTAGTGGAACTTCTCTGTAATAACTCATAGTAGCTACTTGAAAGAGGAAGGAGGGGGGATTTTCCCCTCTCCTTTCCTTATCCTTTTAAACATTTAAAGGGGCTTGATTGAAAGGTCATTGGGTTCTTCACTGTTGCTTTTTACAAGTACTCACGGTGTAGTTCTTCATCAATGTTATGGATGAGGTTCAAAACTTCTGTCTTGTGGGGGTGTTTATAGATGGTGCAGTCATGTCTGCCATGTCTGTGCTGCTTTGTTCCTTGCTTCTGAGATGATTCAGGGCTCCCATCCAAATGCTGCCACTTGCAGGGGACCCAAATTGAGTCCCTTGTACCAGACCTCCCTCCAGGAGGTCCAATGGAGTTCAGGATCCCCCGAAAACTCCCCTAAAAGGAGAAAAATGTTGTTTCTACCTGGGAGCAAAGCCCAGTGATGTCCGTGCCACTGCACCTCAGCCTCACCTCCCATCCAAAGACGCTTCCATGATCACATGGCCAGCATGACTAGATGCCGTGGCACACAGAATGCTGTTACCTTCCCACCGAAGCAGTACCTATTTATCTACTTGCAATTTCTTGCTTTCAAACTGCTAGGTTGGAAGGAGCTGGGACCAGAGATGGGAACTCACTCCGTCATGCGGCACTTGGGTCTCAAACTGTTGAATTACCGACCTTCTGGTGTGCAGTTCAATGTCTTAACCACCTGAGCCACCGCAGTCCCACCCAGCAAAGTTATATAGAAAGCATTAAAATATAGTCATCATGTTTATAACATGTAACAAAAAGATGCAGCTTCTGTGTACTGAAGCTATAACTTTGTACAATATTAATGAATAGTACATTGAAGTTAACTGGTTTGGTTAGTCCAGTCACCATTAGTTAGCAGAGTGCTTAAATAAAGCTACAAATGCAGAAGGGTCACTTTACCAGGTCACTCAGCTTACAAAGCTACACCAAGCCACATTGCAAGTTTAGAAGAGAAATATTTCTCTCTTTATTTGAAAAGTACACTTTGGATAGGAAAGAGGAAAAATTGATAGATTACTAGGTTACTAGCTAAAGGATGGAGGTGAATGGTGAGAGGCCCATCTGCCTCATGGTCCCAAGAGAGAACAGCATGTCTCTCTCTTGGTGTGTGCTGGTAGGGAGCAAGTCTTCATTCAGTGTGAGAGAGAAGCAGGAAAGGGAAATTGGTTCCTGAGATTACAATCTGCATATCAAAGAGGACAGTGGCAGAAGAGTAGGTACAGGAAGAAAGGTCAGTGTGCCTATCTAACTATCTAGTCTCTCTTGCCACTCAGTCCGGAGGTCTGAGGCAGGGGACATCACATCTGGAACTTCCAACGTAGTATAGAAAAGAGCAAGAGTCCAGTAACACCTTAAAGACTAAAAAAATATGTGACAGGGTATGAGCTTTTGTGAGTCACTGCTCACTTCACTGTATCTGAAGAAGTGAGCAGTAACTCATGAAAGCTCATACTCTGCCTCATGTATTGTTAGTCTTTATGGTGCTACTGGACTCTTGCTGTTTTCTACTATAACAAACAAAGATGGCTACCCATCTTGAATGGCTAGTATAATTATCAATAAAAGGCCTTGTGTTTGTATAAAATCCCTTGTAACATTTTACAAAAATTCAATTAGGAGGAGGAGGAGATTGGATTTATACCCTGCCCTTCACTACCCAAAGGTGTCTCAGAGCAGCTTACAAACTCCTTTCCCTTCCTCTCCCCACAACAGGTACCCTGTGAGGTAGGTGGGGCTGAGAGAGCTCTTGACAGAAACTGTTCTTTTTCAAGAACAGCTCTTATCAGAACTATGGCTTGCCAAAGGTCATCCAGCCAGGTGCAAGTGGAGGAGTGGGGAATCAAACCCGGTTCTCCCAGATTAGAGTCCGCGCACTTAACCACTACACCAAACTGGCTCTCTCAATTAGTTGATAATATAGAACTGATGTGCTATATTTTAGATCTGAAGTTGATTTATTGCCTTGATTTGGAAAAGAAATGTCATCCAAGGGCATGTTTAGTATTAGATGCGCCCTGGATGAATAGTTGTGGAGAAGCAAGGGTGAATGATGCTTTAGCACAAACCAACCAAAGTTAGATCCTAATAATGTCTGTGAAAGTCATGGCAAAGTTAGCTTGACTGGCTTTTTCTGAACTGTGCTCCAAGTGTTTGAGACAGGGCCAAAGGACACTGTGATTCTTCTTGGAATTTTTATAATGAAAAACAATCACAGAAGGCTGAAACAGGATGTACAGTACCATCAGTGGTACTGTTCAATTCCAGTGTAGGAAAAGATGTAGGAATCTAATCTCCCCCCCCCCATAATGACAAAGGCTGGGGGGGTGTTGCTCAGGAAAGGTGGGTAGTGTTCCCCTCCCTGACATTCCAGCAGTCCCTGTGTATTTATTTAGCTATTTAAATCACACTTTTCTCCAATGGTGACCCCAAGTGGCTTACAATATCATTCTTTTTAAAGGGAGGAAGAATCAAGGACCCAAACTTAAGCTGTAGAATGACTGGACATTCTTGCTTTGAAATTCAGTACAAAATGAGCAGTCCCTGTGCTTCAATGTGTTTGTAATACATACAATTATCACTTTTATCTGGTATGCAGGCCAAGATGAAACAAAGATGGCATGACACACAAGAAGCATAATTCTAACCCTGGCTGCATATGCAGATGACTCAAGAGCATCAACTATGCCTACATTGGGAGGAGGGAGTATGAGAGGCTGAAACATAGTCAGAAAGGAGACAGAGTGGCAAGGTGGTGATAGAAGAACAGAGAGACACAAACAGAAGAAATGGAAGTGTGGTTGGCTGAGATGAGAGCCACTATAGGAATGAAGAGGAAGAGGAAGAAGAGTGTAGAGAACTCAGAGAAAGGTAGGGGGAGGCACACAGAAGGCCAAGAGAAGACCTGTATTTAAACAAGGAGAGGGGGATAAAGAGCAAAGTTCTATCAAGCCCAGGAAAGAGAGTTTACCTGTCTTTGTCCCACATTTTCCATCTTGGAAGATGAATTAATGACTCTTCCTTATACCTGAATCAGGCTCTTGGTCTGTCAGAGTCAGTATTAGATTACATACTCTGATTTGTAGCATCTATTAGATGTTTTTCAAATGCTCTGCTACTTGATCTTTTTTTAACTGGAGATGCCACAGATTGAACCTGGGACTTTCTGTATTCCAAGCAGATACTCTACCACTGAGTCACAGCCTCACCCCTGTCAATCCAGAATAGAATCATGTTCGTCTACTATTTTCCTTCAGGAATGTGAAAAAAGAATTATCCAAATATCCATCCTTATTCTAAAGCAAAAATGTGTGGATACCTATTCCCACCAACAGGGGGCTCACTGTCCCCCAACAGCTTTTCCTGCATAGTCAGTAGACTTCCTGGGTTTGTAGAAAAATCCAAAAAGTGAAGAAATCCCTTCAGGAACGGTTGAATTCCCCACAAAGCCTTTTGAAATGGCCTCTGCAGGGACCTAACTCCAGGCATCAACGGTGAGAGATTAGAATGTTCGGGGGGAGGGGGGCTTCTCACTGGCTCTGTCAGTAAAAGGGTGGGGGAAGGGCCCTTTCCAGGCCTCTTTCGGCCTTGGAGGGAGGGAGGGAGCCTTGGGGCCAGGCCTCACAAGAGTTGCCAGTGCCAGGCTGGGGGATTTCTAGAGATTTTATGGTGGACTCTAAGGAGGGCTGGGTTTGGGAAGGGAGAGGCCTCAGCTGGGTATAATGCCACAGATTCCACCCTCCAAAGCAGCCATTTTCTGCAGGGAGACAGACATCTGCTGTCTAGAGTCCAGTTGTAATTCTGGGGGGTCTCCAGGGCCCATTTGGAGGCTGGCCACTCTAGGTCTGGCAATAGTCTAGGGTTGCCTGGTCCCCCCTGATTTGCATGACTCAACTAGCCTCGGCTGCTTGCTGCCATTCATCAGCAGCCGCCCTATGAAAGCCAGTGAGATGCAGCAGTTAGAGCTTCAAAGTAGGGTCTGCAAGACCCAGGTTCAGATCCCCATCTTGCAGTAGAAGGTGACTGTATGATTTTGGACCAGTCACATATTTCAGCCTAACCAACTTCACAGGGTTGTTGTGCAGATAAAAAGGAGGAGGGAATAATGAAAGCTGCTTTGTCCCTCACTGTGGAGAAAGACTAATTTTCCTAAGTAGAGGCTGGGGGGTGGAGATGGAAAACAGGAGACAAAGAGGCAGATAAAGGTAGGTTGGCTGTTGGTTGGGAAGGAAATAGGGTTGCCAACTCCAGGTTGGGAAATCCCTGGGCATTTGAGGGGTGAAGCCTGGAGAGAGTGGGATTTGAGGAGGGGAGGAACTTTGGACTGGTGTAATGCCATAGACTCCACCCTCCAACCATTTCCTCTACGAAAACCACCATTGCCAGCCTCTGGGTGAGGACTAGAGATCACCCAGAATTACAACTGTTGTCCAGGAGACAGAAATCAGTTCCCCTGGATAAAATGGCTGTTTTGGAGGGTTGAGTCTATGGCATCATACCCTGCTGAGGCTGCTTGCCTCCCCAAACCTCACTGTCCTAAGGCTCCACCCCCAAATCTCCAGGAATTTCCCAACCTGGAGCTGGCAGCTGCAAGGTGAATTGATCTCTGTAGCAGGGAGATCCGTTGTGATTCCCAGAGTGCTGCCACTGCTGCTGTGGGGGGGAGAGGAAGCAGGTGGGTGGCTGAGAGCACTGCCACCACTGCTACTGCTGCTCTGCGGAGTGGGGGAGGAAGCAGGCAGGAGGCTGGGAGAGTGATGGGGGCAGAAAGAAAGAATGATGGGGTGGGGGGCAGAAAGAGAGAGAAAGAGCGGTTGAAGTGGGGAGGCAGAAAAACAAAGAGAAAGATGACAGATCAGAAAGAGAGAGGAAGTCACATGCATAGAGGAGAAATAGAGAGTAAGAAAAGGAGGGCAAAGGGGAGAAATAGTGTGAGAGAGGTAGGGGGCGAGGAGAGGAAGCAAAGGTGTGACGAATGAGATTGCAGGTCTCCACTTGTCCTTATCTAAATAAGAAGAATATGTATTCTAAGGAAATATTGCCCACATAACCCTACCCCTGCAGTGTAACACATTGATTAAACTTGGCTAGATTTTTGTATCACTAAGTTTTGTTGAAAAATCTGTATAATTTCAAGCCCTTCCTTCAGGGGTCTAGATGTCTGTCTCCTCTATTCTTGTCTTCCAAATAATAAAATGCTTTGTTTCATTGTACTGTAAAACTTAGTATTCCAAACCATGGCAACAAGTTCCATCTGAGTACCAGTCACGAGCAAAGGGAATATGATAATTAGTCTGGAGGTCACATTCTTTAATTCTACTGATTAATCAAATTTCCATTAAAAAAAATCAAACCTCCAGAACAATGGCCCTGTTGTGCTGTTTACGACAACTATATACCTTGGCCACCTTTCTCTGTATAGCTCTTAAGGTTTTAATGAAAGAAAGCCAATTAGGAGTGAACTGGTTAGTAAGAACACAACCAGGGTCATTCTTTGGTAACAAATCAATCAACAAAATGCTAATCACCTATGGTCTTGTAAGTTTGGATTAATCTATTAGTAATTAAAGTGAAACGCAAATCAAACATCTACCCTAATTGTAGCCAAAAGGCACAAATGCCTTTTTGTTGACCGACAAGACAGCACTATTTTATATAGTGTGACAGGAATGTTTATAAAGAATTTCAGTTCCCTCAGATTCCTCCCGCCCTTTTGTGAATTAAAGGGCCGTTTCATAACTGCATGGTGTTTGACTTGTTTGCCTGAATCTTTAATAATCTTTACTGAGAAATAACAGGTGTGTGTAAAATGTTGTTAAGTCACAGCCAACTTATGATGACCCCAGCAAGGGGCTTTGAAGGTAAGTGAGAAGCTGAGATGGTTTGCCATTGCTTTCCTCTTCAGAGTCTTCCTTGGTGGTCTCCCACTCTGCTCATCTGAGATTTGATGAGATCGGGCCATGTCATGCCACCTTCCCTCCTGAAATAATACTTGCTTGCTAGATATTTGATGTGACTTTCTGTCTTCATTGCAGCTATTAGGTTGGATGCCACCAAAAGTACCCACTGATGAAAGGACTTCTATCAGCAGAGTGCAATTTTCTTGCCTCTCCCCTCATAGCTGCTGCCCAAAATGTCCCCTGAAATTCTGCTTATGAGGACAATGGAACCACCTAAGAATACTATGACAGGAGAATCAGTGGGAGGAAACCATCCATCCGTGGAAATCCTCCATGGGATCTGATGACAAGATTTGTTCTCTGTCTCACACTATGCCCTTCATCTTTAAAATACCAGGGTATCTGGCAACTGAATTGATAACATACAGGTTTCTATTCTTATAAGAACAGAAGCAGCATTTTGGTACCAGCATTTTGGCATCATTCAGATAGTGCACCACTGTGGACATGCCCGTATGCTACCGCAGGGCCCATTCCAGGAACGTGCTAAAATGCTCAAGGCTGAACATGAAGCCCAACAGCCCAAGGGCAAAGTCCGGTCCATGTAAAATTGGCCCTCAAAGGAAAACCCCAGTAACTCAGAATCACTGGGATGAACCAGCAGAAGCCGAAATGCTGACTTAATGTCACATTTTGCCATCTCGGCTCCAACCCCACAGCGATAGACCATCAAAAGAGGCATACTTCACAGAGCACAAGGACTCCGGAATGGCATCATTAACCGACT
Organism: Gekko gecko; assembly: GCA_029375565.1. Classification (NCBI taxonomy): domain Eukaryota; kingdom Metazoa; phylum Chordata; class Lepidosauria; order Squamata; family Gekkonidae; genus Gekko; species Gekko gecko. Next base: position 140,196,372 of record JAPDNY010000005.1, read on the forward strand.
CCCTGCGAGGATACGACAAGTGGTGAATCAAACGGTATTCACCATGTGCCTTCTTGGGTTCAATGCCCAACAGGAAAACCCATAAAGTAGGCACAAGTGGGGACGGAAAGGGGCCTAATACCCTACCTTCCACCCTCTCCTTTTCAATTTTGCACCTAACTACATGCTCCATATCCCTGATGGAAGCCAAGTTGGATGCCATAAATGCTGTCCAAGGGCCCTGGCAGGGAATGTGAAAACTGAACTTAAAACCATTTAACAAATATACACAATCCTCCCACTTTGTGTATCTGCGTAATCAATCCTCAAGCACTTTCATATTTATGGGACTGAGCCCCTTTTCCAGCAGGAGGCCCTGAGCCACCAGGTGAAGGTCTTTGACAGCCCTTGTGGGGCTTACCCCATAAACACGCAGAGAAAGGGTGTGGTCCACTACACAGCAGGCACTCATGTTGGAACTGGCAGGCCTTTTGGCTACAAACCCCTTGTGACCCAAACTCCCAACAGAGTTGACAGGGTTGAACCACCTGCTCCGCAAAATTGCGGGGATTGGAAGATGCCACCAGACGTTGCATAAGGTTCCCCCTCCTCCTGGGCTGTGTCTTATGCTAATACTCCTGCTTCTGAGCTCCCTAAGGGTAATGCCACGTCACCAAAAGGGAGCTCAGAAGCAGGAGTATTAGCATAAGACACAGCCCAGGAGGAGGGGGAACCCCATCCCTGACTAGGATCAACTGGCAGCTGGCCATACCATCCCCCCTGGGGAACCTGCAGAGGAGCTGGAGAATGAGGTGAACCCCAGAACTGCCGTATACCCAGAGAGGGGTGGGCAATAGTTGCCCCAGTCCCTGGGGTAGTTGGAACCCCACAAGGCCCCCAAGGCCACGCAGCCCCGGCTAGCTGACCAGGGGCCAACTTACCCAAGGCCTCATTCGCAGGAGCAGAAGGGAAACTTGGCACAACACCTCCTTGTGAAGATCCAACTCCCGAAGGACCAGCATTGGAATCATCCTGAAGCTCCACACCTCCAGTGTTGCTTCTGGCACCTGTGGAAAGTTTTCCCTCCACCAAAGAAAGACGGGTTAGAACCTCAGCCTGGAACCACTTGTTAGAGGCATATCAGGTGCCCTTCCTCCCGGCCTGCCCTTGGGCTAAAGAAGGACTAGAAGTAACGAGCTCAGAGACCTTTTCCACTGCCATCAAGTGGTCAAGAATAGTCTGCTATATCTCATCCCCTCCTTCATCCTCAGAAGATGATAGTGAAGGAGCAGGCCGTTTTGGCAGAGCCTTAGGGACAGGTTGTTTTCCCTTGCTTCACCCGGTGCCCTTTTTAGGAGCCATGATAAAAAGAAAATGGCTGCCAAAATATAAAATGACCGCCAAAGCAGAAAATGCCCGACAAGCCCACAAAATGGCCACCACCAAAAAACACCACAGTATACTCCAAATGGGTGCACAAAATGCACTGCCAATAAAAGCAAGGCCTACACTCTGACAAGAAAGGGAAGCCTGAACTAATGAAAAACACACACACCCAGGAAAAAAGCCCCCAGATGGGAAAAAACCCGGACACCACCAACTCAATTACCCCTGGGAAAAAGTGGGAGGGGCAGCTAGTAAGTAGGATGAGAGAAAGGGAAATTTTGGGGGGGGACGGGACCGTGACTGGCCCAAACAATAAAGTCCCACCCTTGAGCCCTCGTGTATGGCAGGGGTGTTCTTCCCTGTAGAACCACATTGGGGAACTTAATCAGGTCACTGTATGCACACCCATTCCCTATCGCCTTGCCGATCTTGGTAAGAACAACCCCCAAATCACTCCCTCCAGCCAGCAGGGAGCAAACTGGCCCTGCAACGAGTTCACTGCTCCTCCAGCTGCCGCGCTGCCAACTGCCACCACCAGAAAAAAACGCCGCCACCGAGAAAACCGCGCCACCGCCGAGCACACCAATGCAGGCTCCACAATGCCAGCAGCCACACCCCTTAGCTGCGGAACACCAGGAACTCACAAGAGCTCCTACTTGGCTGAGCACTAGTTGAAACTGAAAGGGTAGGAAGTGCGGCCCTGCTAATAAGCCTCTGGCCACGCCTCCTCTTCCCCGGATGCAGCATCGCCACATCATGCCTGTCTCCCATCCTCACTGGGAGGCAAAGATGGCCCCCAGCCCACACGGCCACAAGGGCCAGCTTTTTTCACTTTTTCATAGGCTCAAGAGAGTACACAGTGTTCAGGTAATGCTGCTTGTTGGTCATGAACACCTTATGAACACATATATTTGAAAGGAGAAATAGTAAGATGATATCGTCATCCAAAGTTCTGTGAGGCTTCAATGTGCAAATGAAGCTCTGAGAAAGCAGGAGCGTCCTCCTGTGGAGTAATACTTTATGACCATACTTCCCTAGTAACAAATTTTACTTCCCTAGTAACAAATGTTCCCATGCATATCATGGAATCCAATTTTATTTACAGTGAATCTTATAAAATCAAATCCTTTTGCCACCACTGCTAAGTAACAGATCCAGCTGCCTTACTAGAACCAAAACCCCAAAACTGGTACATAGAATCATAGAATGTTAAGAGTTGGAAGGGACCTTACAGGTCATCTAGTCCAACCCCCTGCACTCTGCAGGAGCATAGCTGAAAGATAGCCCTACAGCATACCCGAAAGATGGTCATCCAGCCTCCGCTTGAAAATGTACAGTGAAGGAGCATCCACCATCTCCTGAGGTAGTCTTGTTTCACTGCCCAAACATTCTTACAGTTAGGAAGTTTCTCCGGATATTTAGCCGGTATCGACTCCCTTGTAATTTCCATCCATTAGATCTAGTCTTGCAATCCAGACCAAGAGAGAATAGATCTGCTCCATCTTCTACATGACAGGCCTTCAAATACTTGAAGACTGCAATCATGTCCCCTCTAAACAGGCCCATAGCCAGGATTTTGTAATTCAGGGGGCCTTTAAATAAGTTGGGGGGCACTGACATCAGTTGTGGAAGCAAGCCATGCTTGGAGAAGGGGTAGTGGCAGTGGGGGGCCTGGGTTAGATGGAAGTCAGGGGGCCTTGGTAGGAAGTCAGGGGGCCAGGCCCTAAAATGTCCCAGTGTAGCTACGGGCCTGCCTCTAAGCCTTCTCTTTCCCAGGCTAAACATACCCAGCTCTTTCAGCCTTTCCTTGTAAGATTTGGGTTCCAGCCCTCTCACCATCCTGATTGCCCTCTTCTGGACTCGCTCAAGCTTGTCAACATCCTTCCTAAAATGTGGTGCCCAAAACTGGACACAGTACTTCAGGTAAGGCCTGACCATAGCAGAATAGAGAGGAACTACCACCTCCTGTGATCTGGACACAATGCTTCTGTTAATGCATCCTAAGATTGCATTAGCTTTCTTCACAATCACATCGCACTGCAGGCTCATGTTTAGCTTGTGATCAACCAGAACACCTAGATCCCTTTTACATGTGCTGCTGTCAAGCCAAGTCCCTCCCATTCTATATCTGTGCCTTTGCTTTTTTGTACCTAAGTATAGGACTTTGCACTTATCTCTATTCAAATTCATTTTATTTGTCTCAGCCCACTGCTCTAGCCTTTCTAGAAGAGAAGAGATTGTATTTATACCCTGCCCTTCACTACCCAAAGGAGTCTCAGAGCAGTTTACAAACTCCTTCCCCTTCCCCTCCCCACAACAGGCACCTTGTGAGGTAGGTGGGGCTGAGAGAGCTCTGACAAAATTGCTCTTTTCAAGAACAGCTGTGCCAGAGCTATGGCTTGCCCAAGGTCATCTGGCAGGTGCGAGTGGAGGAGTGGGGAATCAAACCCGGTTCTCCCAGATTAGAGTCCACGCTCTTAACCACTACACCAAACAGGCTTTTGATCATTTTGAATCTAGATCATTTTGAATCCTGACTCTGTCTTCTTCAGAATTAGCTATCCCATCCAGTTTCATGTCATCTGCAAATCTGATAAGCATCCCCTCTATGTCTTCCTCCAGGTCATTTATAAAAACATTGGACAACACCGGGCCCAGGACCAAGCTCTGCGACACTTCGTTCAAGACTTCCCTCCATGTAGACGCAGAGCCATTTACAAGCACTTACTGGGTACAATTTTTCAACCAACCATTAATCCATCCAATGGTTGCACCATCCAGCCCACATTTAACCAGCTTTTATGTTTTATGTTGTTTTTAACTTGTTTATGTATTGGCATATGCCCTATTTGTAAGCTGCGCTGAGCCCACTTGCAGGGAGGGAGGGCTATAAATCAAAATAATAAATAAATAAATAAATATCTTCAAGGAGATCATGAGAAACTTTGTCAAATGCTTTACTGAAATCTAGATACACTATGTCCACAGCATTGCCAGAGTCACTTTCATTGTCTGAGGCAATTATTAAAGCAGTAAAATTTTAATCAGGTTTTGCCATTGCTGTGATGAATCTAAGAGCATGGATCCATGTGCAACTAGTCTGTTCTCACTAGATTCTATATATTTTATTTATATATTTATTGATTTGATTTGATTTATATACCACCCTCCCTGGATGGGTTCAGGGCAGTGTACAACAATTAAAATACTACAATTAAAACAATGTTAAAATAACAGTTTGCACAGAATAGTATTGTAAAATACTATGTAAAAGTGGAGGGATCAGATGTTAGATCAAATCCGGTGTCTAATCAGATGTCTAATCAGATCCAGGCCACTGGTGGGTGATTAGCCAAAAAGCTGGGGAGGGGGGATGTCTGCTGCCTCAACCAAATGCCTGGTGGAAGAGCTCTGTCTTGCAGACCCTGTGGAACTGCAGTAAGTCCCACAGGGCCCTGATCTCATAGGGGAGCTCATTCTACTAGATGAGTGCCAGGGCCAAAAAGGCCCTGGCCTTGGTCGAGGCTAATCGGACATCCCTGGAGCCAGGGACCACCAAGAGATGTTGATTTGTGGACCTCAGCGCCCTCTGGGGCTCATATGGGGACAGGTGGTCTTGAAGGTATGTTGGGCCCTGGCCATATAGGGCTTTAAAAGTAAGCACCAGCACCTTGAAACAGATCTGGAATTCAATAGGCAGCCAGCGCAATTCACACAGCACTGGGTAGATACGAGCCCACACAGGCATCTCTGTCAATACCTGTGCTGCCGCATTCTGCACTAGCTGCAACTTCCAGAGCAGAGTCAAGGGCAGCCCCACATCGAGAGAGTTACATTAATCCAGTCTGGAAGTGACCATGGCATGGGTCACTGTAGCTAGGTCTCAGAGAATGAGATATGGGGCTAACTGCCTGATCTGTCTCCATGGCATGGGAGGCATCCAGGAACACCCCTATACTCTTCACCCCTGATGTAGGCCCCAGTGGAGCACCATTGGAGGTTGGGAGCCTGATCCCCTGACCCAATCCCCCAAAACTCAGGTACAGGACCTCCATTTTAGCTGGCTTTAACTTCAGTTGACTCTGTTGTAACCTTCCAGCCACAGCCTGTAACACCTCATCCCGGTGTCCAGGCAGCCATTCATCAGTAGATAGAGCTGGGTGTCATCAGCATACTGGTGACAACCCAGCCCATATCACCAAATAATCTGGGTAAGGGGGTGCATATAGATATTAAACAGCATGGGAGAGAGAATTGCTCTCTGCAGGATATCACATATAGTGCTGAGCATAATTTTAATATTAGAAATAGCCCTATCTTTGCAGTACCATAAAAAAAAGAGAGAGAGAAAGGCTTAGGTAGCTGAGATGAAGTTCTGCTAGATCTTCTGGTTTGGTAAAAAGATGGACAACATGGACCTATTCACTAAGTAACACGGAAGAGAAGAGGACAACTGATTCAAGCCACATGTTTTTTGAAGCCTAATGTCACAAATGAAACCAAAATAAACTCTGAAGGAGAGGCATATTGGCTTCCTGCAAGACCATAACAGAGTAATGGTAAGTGCCATTACTAAAGACCTATAAGTCCTCTTGTTTATAACATTTACCAATCAGATGGATTGCGGCAATTAAGAAGAAGACTCCTCAATCAATAAAAATATGTGAAGTGGTAAAGTGAGTGAAAAGGCACACTAAAATCAATTAAAAGTAGCCCGTAAGGATAGACGCATTTCCCCCCCACAATTATGATCAGAACAACATGTTTGTGAGATTATCATAATATCCATATACCCCAGCTTCCCACTTCCTCATTTTTTGAAAGAGTAACTCCGTTTACCTGAATTGTCATATACATTTTTTATGTCTACTGCTCAGTCTAAAGATGCAATCACCTGGTAAAATGGAGTGACTTGGAATGAGCTATTTCAGTTAATTGTGTAAATAATTATTCTGTTAAAAAGAGGAATGAATACGTATTTACCATGCAGAGCAGAACAACTCCAAAGTAGCTGTCTTGGTCTATCAGCCTCATAATGCAATACATATTGCAAAAAGTCACCTAATTATGTCCTTATATATGGCTCATGTCACATCAAAAACTTAACATTATTTAATCACATTTAGCATATGAGAGTCCCTTGGACTACAAGGAGATCAAATCAGTCAATCCTAAAAGAAATCAACCCTGACTGTTCCCTGTAAGGCCAGATCCTGAAGCTGAAGCTCAAATACTTTGGCCACCAAATGAGAAGGGAGCATTCACTGGAGAAGACCCTGATGCTGGGAAAGATTGAAGGTCAAAGAAGAAGGGGACGGCAAAGGATGAGATGGTTAGACAGTGTCATCGATGCAACGAACATGAAATTGAGCAAACTTCAGCGGACAGCGGAAGACAGGAGGGCCTGGCGTAATCTGGTCCATGGGGTCGCAAAGAGTCGGACTCGACTGTGCGACTGAACAACAACAAGCATATGTGTATTCTACATCTGGGTTTGTGTGTTTTATGCAGATATTAAGAACATGAAATCCTATGTCAGTTGGCTTCTGAAGATGAGTACCTCCATTTATTTAAATGCTGGACAGAGAAATTAAATCACCTTGCATGACTCAGCAGCTAGAACTCTTTTATGGGTTCTGATGTGCTTGGCTGTTTCCATGATCTGCCATTGCTTTTGTGCTTCTGTAAACCTGGTTCTTCAATGAGATGGCTTAGCATACCATCCAAGGGACACTATACTCCCTGAGCATGGGAGAAAATGCAGAGGAAGTGGCAGCAACTATAGGTATGCTGAAAACTTTGCAGCAAAAATGTTCACCAGGTGAACATGCCTTGGTTTTGGTACCACAGACTATTTCTGTGGATGGTAGGGATTGTTGTGTGTGGAGGACACCTTTTCACCTTTCTCTTCCCTCTGCAGCCTCAAACACCTTTGACATGGTGCTACAAGTGACATGTGATCTCCAGGAATAGTTGTGGGGAGTTGGAGGTCTACAATGGGAGAGGGATATCAATGAAATTATGTGGAATTCTTCCTGTGGAATTTCCTGTGGAAATTCTCTGGAGGATACAAGCCCTTGTTCAAACCCTCTAAATTAAATGATGATCATGTTTCTTAACAGTGTTCCCAGATGAAGTTTTTATTGAGCACAGCACCATGCTGATCAGCTTTGTACCTACACAGTAACTATTTGGTTGTTGTAGCTTACATCTGCTTCTGCTCAGTGAAAGAACTAAATCAGCACATTTGTTGGAGAAGAAGCATGATTCCCTAGGGTCATAGTCATTTGGATCATTACCAGTTCTTTCTTAAACAGTGTTAAACCCACTGAAGTATATAACTTTGCTTAGAATTAGACAGAAAATTGAACATTGTGTATTAGGCTCATCTGCTCTTTGCACCTGCATAGTAGGATGCATCTTTTAAATGACTGACAATTGAATAAATATATTGCCTTTTGTTTTGCACCTACAAAATTGGTGGCCACAAACCTTACTGTCAAAATATCAAATAATCTAACTAAAGAGGAAAATATTTACTCTAGGGATGGGCACGAACCAGGAACCTGTAGTTTGGTTCAAGGTTCACGGCATGTGCAGTTAGCAAACCACGGACCATCATGAACTTTTTTTGCCCTAGATGAACAGGTTCAGTTTGTGATTATCATGATGTGGTAGAATGGCCTTGAAGACATCAATCCAACAGAGGATCTCTGGCTGACTCTCCTCTACCAGCCTTCCAAGTTTGGTGAAGACTGGATTTATGGGGTTTGAATTATGGCTCCCCAAAGAAAGTGCACCAGGAAAGTGCTTTCTGGGGATATGACAGATGCAGGTTCAGGAGGTTAAGGAGTGTATAGAACAAATCCTGTGCAAGCTAGAGATACCAAACTCACAGCAGATTTTCAGCTGACTCTACAAGCTTGGTGAATACTGGATTTATGGGGTCTGAGTTATGCCCCCCCCAAAAGGTGTCCCCATCCTTCATTGTTACCAATGGGGGGGCAGCAAAAAAAGCAAGGGCAATAGAAGCCCAGAAGACCATAACCAAAGTCCCCAAGAATCTCTGCAGTAGAAACTGAAGGGGGGGTAATTTTTGCAAGTCCAGCAGAACCAGTGCCACTGTGACACTGCAAGCCCAACATGACTAAGTTTAAGCCAGGAAGGTGCTTTCAGGGAAAATGTCAGGCACAGGTTCAAAAGTGTATAGAACTGACCCCCTGCAAACTACACACACCAAACATATAGGGAATCTCACCCTGGCACCCACTGCTCTACAATCTCTCCAAGCTGGGGGTGGATTACATTTCTGGGGTCCCAGTTACAGACCCCCCCCCAAAAAAAAGGTCTCATCAGTGCTCTCTCTTTAAAAGACAGCTGCAGTTACAGGCGTCTATGGAACAGCTCAAGAACAAGCCAGTGACACCAAATTCACAGGAAACTTCACCTGGGCAGACCCCCCACCAGATGTTGGAAGCAAAGCAAGCACCCCGCTGTGATCACAGTCCTCCCCCACAAGTCCCCAAAGGCAGGTTCTGAAGAACAGAAAGGCAGACATCCCCAGAGTTTCAACACAGGCTCCCCAAAGTTGCCTCATGACAGTTTGGTGGGTGCCCCAGCCCCAACAAACCAGTGCAACTCAGAGTTTTCCATTTAAAGTGATTAGTGATGCAACAAAAGAAAGGCAGGTATGACCAGAGACTTCTGACACGGGCTTCCTAAAGTTACCCCATGACAACTTGGCAGGTATCCCAGCCTCACTCAAAGTGATCATGAGGTAGATACTGTGTTAAGAGGTACATGTTGTTTCCTGAGGAAGGTGTTGGGTGAGGAAGCCCACCCGTACACAGAAGAGGTGGCCATCCTCCCACCCAAGTGCCAAAGGTGCAACCTGCAGGCCACATGCTGGATCACCCAGAGAAGATGATGAATGGGGGGACATGCAGGGGGACAACAGGAGGCCTGGATCTTAGCCTGTGAGGTCCAGAGTGTGCTAACCCAGCAGGGGGAAGTTGACCTTGAGGATAGCCAACTCATCCAACCTGGCTGGGTCCAGGAAGGAGTGGGGGGGCTTAGAATGTCTTCCATATGGGAGAACACTCACTTACCCTGGACACTAGTGGGAGAGCAGGAGAGGAGACTAATGGCCATGCAAGAGAGGTTCGGCCAGGTGGGAGCTTTGAGTGCCCTGCACTCCAGGGGATCAGTGGAGGTGGGATCAGGGGATTTGGTGAGGTGGTTCTTCACCATCATTTCTGCTGAATCCTCCACCATTGCATGCCTGGCATTCCTGCCACTGCTGACCTTTTGGTTCAGCACTGACAACCAGTAGTGAGGTTTCTTCCTTGTTGGGGTCTTTGAGACAGAGGTGCTGGGCTGTGGCTCCTCCTCCTCCCCCCAGCCTCTTCCAATTGCTGTTCCCTCTGGCCACATCTGCTGGTCTGCAGCCTCCAAACTTCTTTGCAGAGCTCATGCTTCCTGAAAAGTACTGAGACTGACGAGTGATTTCAGCTCTCATGTACTTTATTAGATTAAGAACAAGACAAGAGAAGCTGGCTCGCAGGCCAGTTTATATCCCCAACAGAACACACACCCCAACACACACCACACCCGATGATTCGCTATTTACAGTGATTGAGTTATCTCCTGCTCCTCAATTGGTGGGGAGCTAGGATCCCACAGCCCATTGTCTTTCGGAGCGAAGCTCAGGCCCTTCGCCTGGCCGCATGGCAGACTGGTTAGAACCAGTCCAAGCACATGGCTGTCCGGAGCCCATGTTTCCAAGTGGATACATTACACCCCTCCCCCCTTGGTCTGAGATTCACCCACAAAAAAAGTCCTTCAAATAAGCTGGAGGCTTCCTGTCCCTGGTCGAGCATCGGGGAACCAGGGCAGGTGAAGACGCAGGCGCCTGGGTCCTGGTCGGGGAGCCTACCAGTACCGGTGGAAGGGAAGTGGCTGTCGAGGCATCGTTCACTGTGGTTGGGGCTTCAGTAGACAGGGTGATGGGTGTTGTGGCTGTGCTCTCCACTGGGCTGGGTTCCCACAGAGAAGGTCATGGCTCCTCTGCCTCTTGGGGTTTGGGGTCCTCAAAGTCATCTGGCTCTCGCAGTGCCACCCTGTGGCGGAGTTGGTCGATGTGGCGGTGGTGCACGGTACCAACTTCAAAGGAGACCTCATACAAATGGGGCCCCCTGACCCGAACCACCCGTGCTGGGACCCACGGTGGGCCCACTGTGTAACTCCGGGCATACACGGGGTCCTCAGAGAAGAACCCTGGGGTGGCCTCCTGGTCCTTGGTCCCCTGTTCCCACTCCGGGGCCTGGTCTGGGTGCAACCTGTCCATGCGCGTCATGAGGCGGCAACCCAGGAGGAGTTCCGCCGGACTACACACCGTGGTGGAGTGGGGGATAATGCAGTGGCCGAAGAGAAAAGACGCCAGTTTGTACTCCCAGTCTGGGGAGTTGAGTCAGCGTAGAGCGTCCTTGGCGGTCTGGACCATCCGCTCCACTTGGCTGTTCGTGGCGGGGTGGAACAGTGCTGAACGCACATGCCAGATCCCATAATATGCTGTGAAGTCCTGGAACTCCCGGGACGTAAATGCTGTGCCATTGTCCCTGACCAGCATGTCTGGCAGCCCATGGGTGCTTAAGATCCGCCACATGGCCCTGATGGCGGATTTTGAGGATGTTGATGACACGGGGACGACCTCAAGCCATTTACTGTAGGCGTCCACAAGTATAAAGAAAAGCTGCCCCTGGAATGGCCCTGCGAAATCCAGCTATAGCCGAGACCAGGGGCGGTGGGAGGACTCCCATGGATGTTCCGGGGCCCGCAGTGGTTTGGGGCATGAAATCTGGCAGGGCTGGCAACTTTTCACCTTGTCCTTGATGTCCCAATTGAGGCCTGGCCACCAGACGTAGCTTCGCGCTAATGCCTTCATCTGTACCATCCCCAGGTGATGTTCGTGTAGAGTCTCCAAGTCACGCTGCTGAAGTGGTGCAGGAATCACCACCCGGCCTCCCCACATCAAGCACTTTGTACATGGACAGTTTGTGTTTGCGGGTGGCAAATGGGGTGAACTCGGGGCCCTCCTTGGCCACTGGCCACCCCCCTCCCCACCCAGTCCAAGACCCAACAGAGGATGGAATTTACTTTAGAAATTACTTCATACCTTACAAAAAATGCATATTAAACTTACCAGTTGGGAAAAGATACAACTGCAATCAAGGTTTACCAAAGATAAAGTAATAAGTTTTGTCAAAATGAAGTTGGAGCTAGACAAAATATGGCTGTCAATTGCTGATAAAATGATTCAAAAATTACATAATTGGCTACTGCAAGAAGAATTGCAAGAGGAGACAGTAAAACCGTGTATGATATCCTGGATGCAAGACATAGGATATAGTTTAACACTAGAGGATTGGGCAAAGACATGGAAATCTGCTGCATTATTGAGATCCACACCATATAAAGAAAATATACTTAAAATGTTCTATAGATGGTACTGGAACCCTGATAAATTATCTAAATGTTATAAAGGTGTATCAGGGACATGCTGGAGATGTAAAAAGAATGTGAGCACTTTTTACCATATATGGTGGCGATGTGAGAAAATGTCTAAGTATTGGGGATCAATTAAAAAATTTATATTAGATTTTGTGTATAGAATTACAACTTGCTCCAGAAACTTATTTGCTCAATATAACATTAGATGGAATTAAAAAGAATGATCTATATATTATATTATATAATATATCCTTACTGCATCTAGAATCCTTATTGCAAAATGCTGGGAAACAGATATAATACCTAGTAGAGATGAACTAATCGTGAAAATGTGTGAAATAGCTGAAATGGATAAAATAAATATGATTTTGTCAGGGAAAGATGATAAGGTATATCAAAAAAAGATGGTGTAAATTTAACAAAGCGATAAGAGAAAACATGTAACGTAATGTAAACTCCAAAGATGATTGTATATGATTGTATATGTAAAATTTGTCATTCTGTGGTGGAAAATTGATAAATAAACTATATATAAAAAGAAGAAATTATTTCATTACAAAAGTTGACAAATGGTAAATTAATAAATTTAAAGTATTTAATTTTATTTAAAATATTTTTATATAGAGTTTAATTTCTGTTGTTATTGTTTTTCTTTCTTAATAAAGTTCATTAATAACAAAATGGTCACTATTATTTCCTGCATTTTTTCCCCCAAGCCTTTACACTAACCCTCCTCTCCTCGCCAACAGTCCTGTCCAGTTCTCATCCCACCCTCCTGCCCTGTTAATAGTGCAGGCTTATGCTGCTCACCCGTTTGTGGAGGCTGGGTAGGAATTTTTCACCCCTTCCTGAGTAGCTATGGGAGGGTGTGTTTTTGCCTACCTTGCACTGTGGCAGTGGTGCAGGTGTTTATAGTGGTGGGCTGTGATAGCTAGCTTCTTCACTTGTTAGGCAGGGTTTTATGCGGTATACAATTGCGGTCTGGTGAGCACCAGCCGACACCCAATTTGGGCTTGAAGGGGTCTTGTGAGTACAGTCTTTGTGCCTCATGGCACGGGGAAAACAGACTGCCTTGGGGACCACCCCAACTGGCTCCTCCCTTTGAGCCTAGCGGCCCAGGGGATGGAGCTACAGGGCAGGCCAGCAATGGCCGGCTGGGCGGCCGGCTGGGCAGAAGCCACTACTATGGCTCCTGCTCGGGGAAGGGTGGCTCGCCCTATTCCATGAGGCAAGGGAGAGATATTTACCTCTGACCTTGACCATACCGGAAACTGTTTTGCCCTTGCCGTTTTCTTCCAGTTAAAGGTTGTCAGTTAATAAAGTGGCCCAAGAGTTAAACCCATCACTTGTGACTGCCTCATTATTCCGGCTTGGGGGGCAAAAAGCATTAAAGCCCTCTTCATATAGGCCACTTTTTTATAGTAATGAAGTAATTTACTAATAACATAGCAAATTTATTATTTATTTATTTATTATTATTTATTTGTTTCCATTTGTATCCTGCCCTCCCCGAAGGCTCAGGGCAGCTAACAATGGGCATGAATGCCAATTTAAACAACATAAAACAATATCAACAGATAAAATTATAAAATCGGACAATACAGACAATACAGCATCAACACAACATTTAAAACCAAGATGACGGGAGTGCGATGGCACGGGTTATCGAGGTGGGATATCGAAGGTGGAATAGCGGCAGTGGCGGCTCCTACTCAAAAGCCTGGCGGAAGAGCTCTATCTTGCAGGCCCTGCAGAACTGGACAAGGTCCCGCAGGGCCCGGATCTCCTCTGCGAGCTCCTTCCACCAGGTAGGAGCCACCACCAAAAAAGCCCTGGCTCTTGTGGCAACCAGCCTCACATCTCTGGGGCCCGGAATTTCCAGGAGATGTCGGCCTCCAGACCAAAGTGCCCTTGGGGGAACATGTAGGGAAAGCCGGACCCTGGCCATACAGGGCTTTAAAGGTGATCACCAGCACTTTGAAGCGAATCTGGTACGCTATTGGCAGCCAGTGCAGCGCTTTCAGCACAGGCTGAATATGATCCCTCCTAGAGAGACCCATCAGCAGCCTGGCTGCAGCATTCTGCACTAGCTGCAGCTTCCGGATTTGCAACAAAGGCAGCCCTAAGTAGAGAGCGTTACAGTAGTCTAACCTTGAGGTGACCATTGCATGGATCACCGTGGCCAGGTCATCGCGGCCAAGGAAGGGGGCCAACTGCCGTACCCGCCTCAGATGGAAAAAGGCCAACCTGGCAGTGGCTGCTACTTGGGCCTCCATCGTTAGAGAGGAGTCCAGGAGTACTCCCAAACTCCTAACCTCCGACACCGGCACCAAAGGCCCCGTCGAAGGCCGGGAGAGGGAGCCCCAGCCCTGAACCGATCCGACTCAGGCCCAGGACCTCCGTCTTTGCTGGGTTTAGTTTCAGCCAGCTCAGTCTGAGCCACTTAGCCACGGCCTGTAATGCCCGATGCAGGCTATCCGGGGTGGAGTCCGACTGGCCCCCCAACATCAGATAGAGCTGGGTGTCATCTGCATATTGATGACACCCGAGCCCACAACTCCGGGCAATCTGGGCAAGGGGGCGCATGTAGATGTTAAACAACATCGGGGATAGCACTGCCCCCTGAGGCACCCTACACTCAAGGGGGTGTCTCCGGGACTGCTCTCCCCCTATCACCACCCTCTGTCCCTGACCTTGGAGAAAAGAGGCAAACCATTGAAGGGCAAGCCCCTGAATCCCCATGTCGGCGAGGCAGCGGGCCAGCAACTGGTGGTCGACTGTGTCGAATGCTGCTGACAGATCCAACAACACCAGAGCTGCCACATCACCCTGATCCAGATGCCTATGGAGATCATCAGTCAGGGCAACCAGTACCGTCTCCGTCCCATGACCCGAGCGAAAGCCGGACTGGTAAGGATCTAGGACAGAAGCATCATCCAGAAAGCTCTGCAGCTGCAACACCACCGCCCTCTCAATAAGTTTGCCCAAATAGGGCAAATTGGACACCGGCCAATAGTTGGCCAATTCGGCTGGGTCCAGAGATGGCTTTTTCAAGAGGGGGTGGACCATCGCGTCCTTGAGCGCCCCGGGGAACCGTCCCTCCAAGAGGGACGTGTTGATAATCTCCCGCAGGGCACCTCGAAACCCCTCATGGCCTGCTTTAACGAGCCATGATGGGCACGGATCAAGGTCGCAAGTGGTTGGACGCACAGATACAAGCAATCTGTCAACTTCCTCCAGGCTGAGCAGGCTAAAACTCTCTAAACCCGGCCCCAAAGACGAAAAAGGGGCCTCAAGTTCTCTAACTGTTTCAATTGTGGCGGGGAGGTCACAGCGGAGTGCCAAGACTTTATCTGCAAAATAGCTCGCAAAAGCCTCACAGCCAATATCCAATTCCCTAGCATTTTGCCTACCCTGTGGCAGAGCCGTCAAAGACCAAATTGTACTAAATAATTGGGCTGGGCGTGAGCTAGCAGATGCGATCGTGACCGCAAAGAAATCTCTCTTTGTGGTCTTGACTGCCATCTCATAGGCTCTCATAAGCGTCCTACAGGATGTTCTTGATGCCTCGTTGCGGGCTCGATGCCACTGTCTCTCTAGCCGTCTCAGTTCTTGCTTCAGTTCGCGCAGCTCCTGGGTGTACCAAGGCGCTCGCCTAGCACAAGTGCGGAGAGGGTGCCTGGGAGCGATCTCGTCGATGGCTGCAGAGAGCCGGGCATGCCAGTCCTCAAGTATATTTACTGTTGCATGTGAATATGACATGTTTAATCCTAAAATAACAATATAAAATATAGGTAATATCAATTCATTCTCATAAATAGAGGTAAATGGTTATCCACAATTATAAATATCTATGGGCGCAATCACACACACAATTAACCCCACCATAGGCATGAATGCTGGGCAGATTTAAAGGGTGCAATCTCTCGTGTGACTTCCCCCATGACACTTTACATGGTATTTTCCCATGTGGGCTTCTTTTCATGTGGGCTTTTTTCTGTGCGTTTTTTTTTTTTTTTTAATGTATGGACTTTTTTCCATGTTGGCTTTTTTTCCATGTGGGCATTTTCAATGTGGGCTGTTTTCCTGTAAGCGTATATGACCATGTTTGTTTGTTTTTTATGTTGGCTTTTTTTCCTGTGGGCTTTTCCCATAGAACTGATACTGAGTGCAGTAAATAAAACTCCCAAGAAGTATATTGCAAAAAGGGAAAACTTGCATTTATTCAAGTAGATCTAGTTCACATTCAGGCTGTAGTCAAAAGAAGAGAATGAAGCCTAATCTAAAGAGTAATTTCCCTATACCAGAATGGCCAGGTTGTCTGGCATTACATGTGTAGGAGTATAAGGGCAATGTATATACAGGAGAGACCTGCAGAGGCATGTGTCACCATGGAAGGCCATGTAAAGTGAGAGGACAAATCAGGAGACAGAGGAGAGGTCAGAGGGCTGTTCCCATGTTAAGACAAAGACAGGCATCTCATGCAAGGAGATAACACCTATACACCCTTAGAGTGATGTAGTGTCCCCCCCATGTCCACATATGCTGAGTTGCTCACTCCGACAAAAGGAAGCCTTCCTTAATTTGTGCAAGTAAATAAAGAGATTAAAGTGGAAAGCTAATTTTTGTTGTTGTTGTCAGTCACTGTAAGACTAAGTTTTTTTTTAAAAAAATGGATGCAGATAGGATTTTTTTAAATGCCAGTGGATGGCACTCTTATCCTGGGCTGCAAACATTCCCCCTCCCCCAATAGGAACCAGTGGAGAAAAGTGCATCTGAGCCAAGAAGCAGCTACTTCAGGGGTCTTTAAAATCAAACTCCATTGTCCATCCTTCTTGAAACTTATGGGGTCTTTAAATAAGAGGGATGACTATGTTCTTTTTTATAATTTTATTTAAAGTTTTACCATATTACACAAACATTTTACTTGCAATCAGGGCTCTTTTGTAGCAGGAACTCCTTTGCATATTAGGTGACACACCCTTAATGTAACCAATCCTCCAAGAGCCTATGGAGCTCTTCTTACAGGGGCTATTGTAAGGTCTTGGAGGACTGGCTATATTAGAGGTGTGTCACCTAATATGCAAAGGAGTTCCTGCTACAAAAAGAGCCCTGCTTGCAATAAACAATAGTGACAATCTTATAATTTCCTTCTTTTTTGTATCTAATTATACACCCTTGACCAAAGTCCCCAATACATTTCTTTGTCTTTCCTTTGTAATAACAAGCTCATTCTTTCGATCTCTGCCATATCTATTAATCTCTGAAATAATTATTCCTTTGTTGGTATTTTTCCAGATTTCCAATATTTTGCCAGTAGTATTCTGGCCATTGTTAATATGTATATTATTATATGAGTGTCTAACTTATTATGTCCCTCCGGCATCATATTCAATAAAAAAATATCGGGTTCTAATGAGAGATTAATATCTAATATTTCCCAAATAATCTTTTGTATTCTTAACCAATATTTATGAATTCTCTCGCACACCCACCACATATGAAAATATGTTCCAACATTTTTCTTACACTTCTAACAATTGTTCAGTAAATTTGGATAACATTTAGCTATTTTATCAGGGGACCAATGCCATCTATGAAACATTTTATAAATTTTCTCTTTATAGGGAGTGGCTCTAGTGAGTTTTATTGTATTCCACATTTTGGCCCAGTTAGCTAAGTCTATATTATGAACAATATCCCACATGCATGCAGTCACTGAAGTTTTAACAGCTTCATCTTGCATATACTCATCTATTAAAAAGGTATACAATTTTTTAATCAGCTTCTCATCTGTGCCTAGCCAAATTTTATCAACATCTGTTACTTTCTTATAAAGACCAATTCGGTTATCTTTTAAAAACTTCGAGTATAACTGCAACCTTTCCCATCAGGTTAATTACACATTTTGACTTAGTAATATTTCTTCTAATTTTAACTCATTATTTACATCTAATAATTCTGCATATGTAGCCGAATTATATTCATTCATTAACATAGGTTTTATAAAGGCTTTGAGAGGAGATACACATTTTGGAATTTTGCCATAATAAGATCCTTTAAATTCTTTCCATATTTTTATCAATGCCCCTCTTATCACATGATGGTGAAAATTTGTATGGGCCCTATCTTTTTCATATCATATATAAGCGTGCCAACCCACAGATAAATCATGGCCTTCTAATTTTAAGCACCTTAAATTCTCTAGAGATATCCAATCCCTTATCCATACTAGGGTTGCTGCTTTGTAGTATAAATCCCAATTAGGTCGAGTGAAGCCTCCCCTTTCCTTTTTATCTTGTAGCATTTTTAATTTGATCCTTGGTCTTTTCGAGTGCCAAATGAATTGACCTATTGTCTTATCTAAATCTTTTAAAAGCTGTTTTTTTCTTAAAAACCAGTATATTTTGGGCAAGAAATAGAAACCATGGAAGGATAATCATTCTGATTGTTGCTACTCTCCCCATAAATGATAAGTGTAAGTCCTTCCATTTTGTCAAATCTCTTTTTATGTCTGTAAGCAATTTCTTATAATTGTCATCTAATATAGAGCTGCATCTATTTGATAAAACTATCCCTAGGTATTTAACTTTTTTCTGTACTTCTCTAGACAAGATTTCTTGAAGTTGCTGTATTTGAATCTTCATGCAGTTTTTTGTCAATATATTTGTCTTTTTGAGATTGATTTTCAATCCTGCTACTTGCCCATAATCTTGAATTGTACTAATAAATTAATAGAAGTTAGATGATCTTCTAAAATAAAAACTAAATCATCTGCAAACACCTGAAGCTTAAATTCTTCCCCTTTTATTTTTAATCTTCTTATCTGAACACCTTCTCTTACTAAATCATGGAAGGTTTCTAAGGCAAAACAAAAAGTAAAGGTGAAAGAGGACATCCTTGCCTAGTCCCTTTCTGTATGTCGATATTATGTGTAAGATCTCCATTCACTTGTACCCTTGCTGTCTGTCTGTTATATATCGCAGTCATTGTTGTAAGAAACTCATTACCACAACCCCAAATTTTCAATCTTTGTAGAAGAAATTCCCAACTGACATTATTGAACACTTTTTCTGCATCTATAAATACTAATGCCATTTGTTTTTCGGGGTGTGACTCATAGTATCCTAGCACATTGATTATTGTTCGAACATTATTTCTAATATGCCTCTTTGGTAAAAAAGCCTGATTGGTCTTGATGTATCACTTGGGTCAATATCCTTTTAAGTCTGGAAGCTAATAGGAGATAGGTCTATAATTTCTAACTACGTTTTCTTCCATTTCTTGTTCATGTATCAGTGTAATCAAAGCTTGATTCCAGGAATCTGGGGTTTTACCTGTTGAGACTATATTTTGAATTACTAATTTTAGTGGCAGAATTGTTTGTTCTTAAAAATTTGATACAGCTCTGCTGGAAGGCCATTGGGCCCCGGTGCATTCCTTTTTTTGGGGGGGGGGTTTAATAGCTTCAACTATTTCAAAAGTTATACTTGGGTTATTTAGAATTGCTTTCTGTCTATCATTGTATTTCTTTTCATTCCATTTATGGAAATAATCTTTTATCTGGAAGTTATCCTGATTGTTTTGTTGATATAGTTTCTTATAAAAAAATTTCTATGAAGGTCTTCAGGTCCTATAAGGTATATTTCTCTTCTCCTTTTTCATTTCTTAAAGATTTTATATGCCTTTTCTCTTTTTCTTTTCTTAACCTATAAGCCAACCATCTTGTTGGCTTATTCTCATTGTCGAAGTTATATTGTTTGGTATATTCTATTTTCTTCGCTAGTTCCTGGGTCAGTAAGAGATTTAGCTAATGCTGAAGGTTTATTATCTTTATTCTTGTTGCTTCTGTGTAGGAATTTCATTTCATTTTAGCCTCCTCTTCTTTGATTTGTTTACTCAATTTATCATACTGCATTTTCTTTTGTTTTTTAATCCACACATCTTCATTAATAAAACAACCATGTGTAAATGCTTTAAATGTATCCCAAACTACATCTGGATTTATCTCAGGTAAAATATTCAATTTTAAAAAATCTTGAATTTCCATTTTCATTTTATTTATAAATTTCTGATTTCTTATTAACCCAGTATTCATAGTCCATCTATTCTTTCTTCAGACTCCTTTAAGTGTCAAAACCAAGGGGTTGTGGTCTGTGAAGGAGTTCAGTAAAATCTCTACATCCACTAATTCATTCATCATAGCTGCAGTAATCCATGCCATGTCAATTCAAGACCATGATTCATGCCTAGCAGAATAGTATGTAAAATATTTAGTGTTAATATTCTTCGTTCTCCATGCATCCACTATATTAAATTCCTCTACCATTTGAAGAAAAGTTTTTGGAAGTCTCATTCCTAATTTCAATTTACTTTTTCCCCTCTTCTTATCTAATTCTAAATCAAAAACTGCATTATAATCTCCTATTATACATAGGTCATCATATATTTACATTGAAATGATCTCCTGAAGGGTGGCATAAAAGCTATATTGGTTTTGATTTGGAGTTTATATGTTTACCACTAATGTCTTTTTAGATTGTCTCTGAATTTTTACAGCCAGTATCCTACCATCTTCAGATTGGTATATCAGTTCAGAATCTAAATGATCTTTCACATACATCACCAAACCTCTTTTCTTTTTTTTATCCGCTGCCACAAAATGGTTCCCTAATTCTTTGCATACTAAGTATTTTTCATCACCCTTTTTATATGAGTTTCCTGCAAACATATTATATCTGCTTTCAATTTCTTAATTTTATGAAAGATTCTCTTTTTTTTTTTGTGGCCCATTTAAACCATTGACATTTATGGAGAGTATTCTTATATTTTTATATTCCATCTTCTTGACTCCTGTATTCTGTTATTTTATTTATTTGTTGAAATCTCTGAACAAAGTTGGCATCATTATTTTTAAAAACAGCAGCTCCAGACCCTCAGAGTGAGTCCCCACTGAAAATAACTGTCCCAAAATTCCACAACTTCAAAAATATACAGATTTCAACCTGGCCGCAGTAATGCCCTAGCCAAAAATAAGTAATCACAGTAAAGCACCCACCCATCCTAGATCTGAGATTGCAATGATTTTTTTTACCTCAGACCACACCCATACTAGATCCAACCCATAAAGTCACAAATTATTTAAAATTACCAAATCAAAGAGAAAATCTTCAAATATAAATCTATTGTACAGTACCTCCAACAAACATCATTTTGTTTCTAGAATAAGCAGTACGTAAAGAACACACTATGGCCGAGGACAGACTGGCAATTTGCCGCGGGATGGGACCCGGGCTGACAACGACTCAATATCGGATTAAATGGAATGTTCACACAGGCACATCTGCCTGGCGTCCCCCACCCGTAGCCTACCGGTGCTCTCGCGCTTCACTGCCGGATTAAAAAAACACCTGATAAAAGCCGATGCAAATCTTGAAAGCCTGCGTTTGTCGCGCGTTTCTCCGCTTCCGGGGAGTCTGAACGCGCAGCCGAAAAGCCGGGAGCAACCCGCGTTGGGCATGAGGCAGCAGCAGTGTGATTGGCTGCGCTCCGCTCCACTGCCCAATGCGGTGCCAGCGTTGCAGGGCAAAAAAAAAAAATCGCCGAAATGCGCTTATGCGCATGAGCGCATGAGCGCTCAAGCGCTCATGCGCACATACGCCCACAGCCGAAATAATGGGGAAACAGCGAATATAGCGCGCCTCCGGCGCGGCAGTCTGAACGCTCCCGCGCGCCTCTGTCCCGTTTCTTCCGGCAGAGGCCCCCGCTGTGTGGACGGGAAAACCCGGTATCGTTTACTCCGGGGTTTTTTTGCCCCGACTCGATACCGGGGCAAATTGCCAGTCTGTCCTCGGCCTATATTTGAACTCTGAGCCTTAAATAAATTGTTAATGCTTAAAGTATTCTTTTTTAAAAAAGAAGAATCCTGTAAGGCTGCAGTCCTATGAGTCTTGCTGCTTAAGGGGGAGTCATTAGAGACTTGGAGGAAGTGCTTGCTATGGAGTTTAAATGCTTTATTACCTTTCGCTTTTATGGCATACCTGGCCTACAGCAACCAGAAATCTGAATCTCTGTTCTTTACTGCAGCTGGAGATTCCAAATGAAGTTTGCAATGGCAAAAGGCAGTTGTGAGGCTTTGAGGTGCCACTGGCCTTTTGATTTACATAGTAATACAGTAATTTCACAGCAAGGGCATATGTGAGTGTGCCTCTGTAATCCAATCAGATCCACCCTGCTGAATGTAGATGCCAGCTCTGATCCAAACCTTCTAAAGCATCAGCTTTCCCAACCAGTATCACTTCTGCCTTATCTGGACTTAGGCCGAGGACAGACTGGCAATTTGCCCCGGGAAGGGACCCGGGCTGACAACGACTCAATATCGGATTAAATGGAATGTTCACACAGGCACATCTGCCTGGTGTCCCCCACCCGTAGCCTACCGGTGCTGTTGCGCTTCACTGCCGGATTAAAAAAACACCTGATAAAAGCCGTCGCAAATCCAAAAGCCTGCGTTCGTCGCGTGTTTCTCCGCTTCCGGGGAGTCTGAACTCGCAGGCGAAAAGCCGGGTGGAAGCCGCGTTGGGCATGAGGCAGCAGCACTGTGATTGGCTGCACTCCGCTCCACTGCCCAATGTGGTGCCGGCATTGCAGGGCAAAAAAAAAAAAAAAAATCAGCAAAATGCGCACATACACCCATACACCCACAGCCGAATTGATGGGGAAACGGCGAATATAGCACACCTCCGGCGCGGCAGTCTGAACGCTCCTGCGCGCCTCCGTCTCGCATCTTCCGGCAGCAGCCCCCACTGTGTGGACGGGAAAACCTGGTATAGTTTAATCCGGGTTTTTTTTGCCACGACTGGCTACCGGGGCAAATTGCCAGTCTGTCCTCGGCCTTAATTTCAGCTTCTGTTTTAGCCACTTCTTTAAAGTCTCAAAGCAGTGAATTCGAGGTCATAAACAGATGTATCAGGTGGCTTGGATAATAAAATATAGAGTTGTGTGTCATCTGCATATTGATGATACCTAACACAAAGCTATAGACAATCTTAGTGAGCAGTCTTAAACATAGTAGAGCATGAATAAGATGATAGCACCCTGTGGTGCTTCACAGGACAAATCCAACCCTGTCAATTCTGCTCTTCAAATGATATCCCATAAGGCAAAACCCCCACAAAAAACAGCTTTTTATAGCCTTCCTATTCCAGATTCCTTATAGGCCCAGCAATTAATAGACCAGGCAATCTGGTCTCATCCCTCCTTTGCATTTAGACATGGCCAGGATCACACCATCCCTCTCCTAGCAGTCATGAATGGATTTAAATTAAATTGAACAGCATCAAAGTAATAGAAGAAAGAAGTGTAGGGGTTTTTACTCTGCTTTTCTCTACCTCAAGGAGATTTTAAGTGGCTTACTTCACTTTCCCTTCTTCTCCCTACAACAGGCACCTTGTGAGGTAGGTGGGACTGAAAGAGTTCTGAAAGAACTGTGACTGGCCCAAGGTCACCCAGCTGGCTTCACAGGGAGGAGTGGGCAATCAAACCTGGCTCTCCAAATTAGAGTCCACTGCTCTCAACCACTATAGCACACTATACAATGAAATTCATTATGCTGCCATTTTTTTAAAGCAGGAAATCTGTCCACAAAGGATGAACAACCAGTTTTCTGTTAATATTTGTGATGATTAAATATTTCACAGTTAACCCATTGGTTGCTTAAAAAAGAAGTCTTATAGATATGAACCTGATATTTTTTTCACTATCGGATGAATATTACTTTAATAAAAGTTAAAGACATGTTTCCTAATGAACGTACCTGCTCATTTTTCAGGGTTAAAAAAGAAAAAGAAAAAGAAGGAAAAAGGTGTGGGTTTGCTTGGTTCCAAGATAAATCAAGGTAAAAATCAACTTTGACTGATTTTTAATTGATTTTTTTGTTATTGCAAACTGAAGCATATAGTAAAGCCCATGGAGCTGTGAACCCCAGGCATATTGGGACAAAAGAAAAAATGTTGTTAGGAACCCCTGTGAAGTGAAACTATCAGCTTTTGCAGAGGTCTGCTTCAAACATCCTTTTAGAAATTGTTTTCTGTGTATGGACTGTGCAAAGTGAATGATGATGTTGCCATGTATTTTGTAGGCAGCATATTAGTCACAATGATGGGAGACTGTCACAAGCCATACATCATCAAATCAATTGGATTACATCCTTAGTTGAAGAGAAGAGCAAGTCTTCTCAAATGCCCAGCTACTATGTTTCTGGCATGTTTTTTCCCTTTCAGATCAGAATCTCTTGGGACCTGAAGGGACAGCTTTGGAAATATTCCTTCCCATCAATGAACACTGTTCAAATCATTTTCAAATGCTGAGAGACAAGTTGGATAATGCCTAAGACTTCAGAAATTACACACACACACACAGACAAAAGATTACTCTCAAGCAAGGTTCATACGCCACTAGAGTGTACAAATATTGTAAGATCTTTAAAACAATTCATGAGGATAAATAGATTTTATGCCTGAAATTATTTCCATAAGACAGATCAAATCAAGATCATATTCAATCATTACATTGCCTATTTGTGATTAACACAACCTGGGTTATTGCTACGGTTGTAACCATTACTAATGTGTGTTTTCTTCAGGTACTCTCAGGGGCCTACTTTGAAGAAAATGAAAGGTATTTGGAAACTATGTATATACAAGTGGAGACCCGCAAGAAACTTGTGGGATGGTCATCCCATTCCTCACACCTTTGCTTCCTCCCCTCTACCCTTACCTATCTCACACTCTTTCTCCCTTCTGGGGGTGGAGCCATAGACTCAACCCTCCAAAGCAGCCATTTTATCCAGGGGAACTGATCTCTGTCACCCGGACAACAGTTGTAATGCTGGGTGATCTCCAGCCCTCACCCAGAGGCTGGCAATGGTAGTTCTCATGGAGGAAATGGCTTGTTTGGAGGGTGGAGTCTATGGCATTATACTGGTCTGAAGTTCCTCCCCTCCTCAAACCCCACCATCCCCAGGATCCACCCCTTAAATGTCCAGGAGTTTCCCAATCCAGAGTTGGCAACCCTATTTCCTTCCCACCCAACAGCCAACTTAACCTTTATCTGCCTTTATCTGTCTTCAGCTTTTTGTCTCCACCCCCTCCCCCACAGCTTCTACCAAGGAAAATTATAGTCTTTCTCCACAGTGGGGACCAAAGCAGCTTACATTATTCTCACCTCCTTTTTATCTGCACAACAACCCTGTGAGGTTGGTTAGGCTGAAAGTATGTGACTGGTCCAAAATCACCCAGTCAGCTTCCACCGCAATATGGGGATCTGAACCTGGGTCTTGCAGACCTATTCTGAGGCTCTAACTGCTGCATCACTGCTGGCTTTCATCGGGTGGCTGCTGAACAGCAGCAAGCAGCCAGGCCAAGTTGAGTCATGCAAATTAGGTGGTATCAAGTCACCCAGAGGGTGCTGCCTAGGGATGCCAGCCTCCAGCTGGGATCTGGGGATCCCCTGGAATTACTGCTCAGCTCCAGACTACTGAGATAACTTCCCCTGGAGAAAATTGATGCTTTGGAAGGTGGACTCTAGGGCATTGTACCCCACTGAGGTCCCTGTCCTCCCCAGGCTCCATCCCCAAATCTCCAGGAGTTTCCAGACCTGGAGCTGGCAACCCCACTACCCCCATCCCCTGCCAGTGCCCGTGGGGGGGACCTGGCAACCCTAGACTGCTGCCAGGCCTAGGGTTGGCAACCTCCAAGTGGGGCCTGCTGGAGGGTGAACTCCAGAGATCTGTGAACAACAGAGATCTGTCTCCCTGGAGAAAATGGCTGCTTTGGAGGGTGGATTCTGTGGCATGATGCCCAGCTGAAGCCTCTCCCTTCCCCAAATCCTGCCCTCCTTGCACTCCACCCCAAAACCTCCAGGAATCCCCCAGCCTGGCCCCAAGGCTCCCTCCCTCCCTCCAAGGCCGAAAGAGGCCTGGAAAGAAAGGGCCCTTCCCCCACCCTTGACTGACAGAGCCAGTCAGAAGCCTCCTCTCCCCCCCCCCGAACGTTCTAATCTCTCACCGTTGCTGCCTGGAGTCAGGTCCCTGCAGAGGCCATTTCAAAAGGCTTTTGGGGGGAATTCAACTGTCCCTGAAGGGATTTCCTCACTGTTTGGATTTTTCTACAAACCCAGGAAGTCTACTGACTATGCAGGAAAAGCTGTTGGGGGAGAGTGAGGCCCCTGTTGGAGGGAATAGGTATCCGCACAGAAAAAAAAAAGTCTGGAATTAGAATAAGGATAGAACAATATAAACAGCATATGTGTATGAGTGCACACACACACACATAAAGGTATGCATTAGGATACAATAAGATCAGAGGTTTTTTTACAGTCTACACTAGGGGTCCAATACTGTCTAAACAAATGCCAGGAGATTGTGAGGCAGTTATTTTTTTCTCCTGATTCTCAATTTCTTGTGGGCAGGAGATTGAGGGTAGAGAATTTCCTGAGGTGGGGAATTTCCTGCTGGGACTAGGCACTTAGAAAGCCAGTTGCAACTCTGAGGTGAAACTATTAATATGGAAGTTTTCTGCCTTGTAAGCCACATAAAACTCTTTTGCAGAATAAAACACAGAACAAAGAATACAATCCAATTCAGCTATGAAAGTCCCGCTTTATTCCACATTGACCTGTATCAAGGGGTACAGAGCTTGTGGCTTCCGGTCGGAGTAAAATGGCGAATTGACACACTTTGCGAGTTGTGCAGAGTGTACTGCGGCATCTGATGACAGTCTGGGCTTTATCTGGCCCAGCGCAGCACTCTCCAGGCGGGGGAGTGGCAAGCAAGCAGCGAAGCCTGAGGGGGAGTTGAGATCGGTGTGGATAAGCTTCGGAGGAAGCTTGTTTACACTTTGATCTCCTTCCGTGAAGAGGGCAGTTGCAAATCAACTCTACAGATGCCAGCCGGGCTGAGAATTCAGCATAAATTCGCCATCTACCGATCTCTTTATCATCAAGATTAACATCGTTTACAGAAGAAGCACCGCGAAACCCCGAGATTACAAGCAAGGTAACAAACGAATAAGCGCTTACCGGTTTAAAGAAGATTGTGAAATTGAAACGTACGGATAAGCTTTGAAACCTTTAAGGAACTATTCCGCTTGAATTAAAAGTAAAACGAAAGCTTTCCTTTAGAGAAAAAGGCTGAAAAGTGACTTTGTTTTGCATTCCTGTGGTCAGTCAAGTCTACACTTTACGTAGCAGAAACGAAACTAACTGTGACTCTATGATATAGGAAGTGGGCTAGAGTGGAGGTTTTAGAGGCTGTTGTGTTCGAAGCGGATGGACATTTTATTGTGTGACACCACCTTTACCGGAAGTTGGATTACAGAGATGGACAGATGAACAGGAAGTTTGGAAGGAGCCTACTCTAGCCAGAAAATCATAGAGAAATTGCGCCCGACATTTTGGGGAGGACTAAATTTTAAAAAGTTATTTTCAAGCCGAAAAAGCGTTTAAACAAGTTTTAAAGGTGGCGATTTGGCTTGAAGACTGCTAATATAAAGACTGACTAGCATTGAAGTTGTCTCCAAGACGGATTTGAGGTCAAGACCCAGAGCTGCTTCATCACCTAGCCCAAGAATGACTGCAAAGGAAAAAAAGAGTGGCAAGCAGCTATGGAAGCGATGGAAAAACGGATGACCGAAGTGGTGCAGAATCTTGGAAAACAAATAGAATCACAGCTGCAACAGCAACTACAACAACAGCTGCAAATTCAATTGGAGCAAATAGAACAAGTGCAAGTCCAAGTACAGAAAAAAAATATGGAAGAACTGAAAGAACTGGTACTTACAGAAGTGTCAGGGATAAAAAAAGATACAGAAGAACTCAAAAAGGAAGTCAAAAGTCTGGTGACAAAATCTGAAGATATGGAACAAAAGGTTAAAAAAACCCTGTTAGAAAATATAAGACTGGAGACCATAATGGAATATAGGGCTACTCAGAATCATCTGAGATTGAGAGGGATAGAAGAGGAGGAAGATCAGGATCTACGGTCTCTAGTAATTAAGACATTGACAACTTATGTAGGGGAAGATGAGGGAGATTTGGATGCAGACTTTGACTTGATTTATAGAGTAAATTCAGCTTATGCCAAAAGAAAGCAATTACCCAGAGATGTGATTGTTCAATTTGTGACAACAAAGATGAAGGAAGACGTTTTCAAGAAACAATTTACACAACAAAAAGCATTTGAGGGTGCAAACAAACCAGGAAAGTTTTTAGCATGGCAATTGAAAAATAGAAAAGAAAGGAATTTTATATCTAAGATTACTGAAGATGGAAAGGATGTTATGAGCTTGAATGGTATAAAAAGGGCTTTTTTTAAATATTACGCCAAATTATTCAAAAAGAAAGGAATTGATCAACAGAGAATCAAGAAATATTTGGAGACGATTGAAGTTCCAGAGCTGGGAAAACAAATTAAGGAATTATTAAATGGTTTAGTAACGAAAGAAGAAGTGACAATGGCGATAGAAGATGCAAAGTTGGGCAAAGCTCCAGGACCAGATGGCTTTACAGCAAAGTTTTATAAGAAATTTAAAGAGGAGCTAACCCCTATTTTAGTACTTCTGTCGAATGAGATAAGAAAGACCAAACGGATCCCAGATTCATGGAAAGAAGCAAACATTTCATTGATACCTAAAGAAGGTTTGGATTTGACTCAAGTAAAGAATTATAGGCCAATATCGCTATTAAATAACGATTACAAACTATTTGCAAAAATAATTTCAGAGAGACTGAAAAAATATCTGAAAGATACAATAGCGGAAGAACAAGCTGGATTTTTACCAAACAGACAAATCAGAGACAATTTAAGAGTGGTGATAGATGCAATTGAATATTATGACAAGCATCCTGAAAAAGAAGTTGGATTCCTCTTCCTAGATGCAGAAAAAGCTTTTGACAATTTAAATTGGGAGTTCATGCTGCAAGTTATTGAAAAAATGGACATTGGACAGTCCTTTTTAAACATGATTGTGGCAATATATTCAGAACAAAAAGCGGCTTTGAATATAAATAAAGAAAAGACGGACTTCTTCCAAGTCCAAAAGGGAACACGTCAAGGCTGCCCGTTATCCCCGTTGTTGTTTATTTGGATATTGGAAATATTATTGACAGCGATAAGAAAAGATAACAGTATTGAAGGACTTACAGTGAAAGGTTTTGTCTATAAATACAGGGCATTTGCAGATGATGTAATGTTTATGATCCAAGACCCAATTGAGAAAATACCACAACTGATGGAAAAAATTGAAGAATTTGGTTCAGTTGCGGGATTTTATGTTAATAAAAGTAAAACCAAAGTGATGTGCAAAAATATGACGAAACAAAGACAAACAAAACTTCAAGAGAAAATTCAATGTGAAGTAGTTACAAAGACTAAATATCTTGGAATTGAATTAACCATGAAAAATATTGATTTGTTTAAAAACAATTATGAAAAGGTGTGGCACAAGATTCAGCAAGATATGAAGAAATGGGACACTTTGAATTTATCATTGATGGGAAGAATCGCGACTGTAAAAATGAATATCTTGCCGCGTTTGATGTTTCTTTTTCAGACTATTCCAATACTAAAACAAAGGAAAGTACTGGATTCGTGGCAGAAAGAATTATCCAAATTCGTATGGGCAGGAAGAAAGCCAAGGATTAAAATGAAAATTTTATATGATGCAAGAGAGAGAGGAGGCCTACAACTACCAAATCTAAGACTGTATTATGATGCCGTCTGTTTAACATGGTTGGAACAGTGGATTAATCTGGAGAACAAGAAGTTATTGGCCCTGGAAGGGCATGATAACAAATTTGGATGGCATGCATATTTATGGTATGGAAAAGTAAAAATGGATAAATTTTTTAAACACCACTTTGTAAGACAATCACTGTTCGAGACATGGATGAGATACAGAAAATTCTTCTCAGAAGAAAGACCACTTTGGATTGTACCAGCTGAAGTGATTAATCCATATTCAAGAAATCAAGGGCTAGATTGGCTACCTTATAAAAATCTTTTAAAATCTGAAGGGAAAAATTTTGTGTTAAAAGATAGATTTGATGTTGAATTTGAATATGATTGGTTGAAGTATAGACAGATTTATGATTTATTTAAGACCGATAAAAAAGAACATGGTTTTAGAGAAAAGAATATTGAAATTGAAACTGTATGGCTTGAGAAAGGAAAAAAAATGATTTCTAAACTGTACAAGGTGCTATTGAAATGGTATACTGAGGATGAAGTTGTAAAAGAGCAAATGATAAAATGGGCTGTAAATGTTAATAATGAGATATTAATGACATCTTGGGAATACTTGTGGAAAAAGTCAATGAAAATTTCAACTTGTGTAAATGTTAAAGAGAATTGTTATAAAATGATGTACAGATGGTATATGACGCCTAAAAAAATTGCTATTATAAATGAAAGTATGTCTAACAAATGTTGGAAATGTAAGAAACATGAAGGGTCTTTTTACCATATGTGGTGGACATGTGATAAAGCAGTAAAGTATTGGACAGAGATCCACAATGAGATACAAAAAATTTTGAATTGTACTTTTAAGAAAGACCCACAGATGTTATTGTTAGGTC
Source organism: Gekko gecko (assembly GCA_029375565.1). Lineage (NCBI taxonomy): Eukaryota > Metazoa > Chordata > Lepidosauria > Squamata > Gekkonidae > Gekko > Gekko gecko. The sequence continues at coordinate 140,226,879 of JAPDNY010000005.1, forward strand.
TTAAAATGGAAGAAATAAATGTAGCCAAGAGAACACTACTATGGTACTTGACTACAGCAGCAAGACTGACTTTTGCTCAATGTTGGAAACAAGATAAAGTACCTGAAACATGGGAATGGATTAAAAAGACGTTGTTTTTGGCAGAAATGGACAAATTAACAAGAAAGTTAAACAACGAAGAAGATGAAAATTTCTTTGAAGACTGGAAAGACTTTCAAAAATACTTGTTGAAAAATTGGGACATTAAACGTGGTTTGATCTGTTTTGATAGTTATTAAGAGGAAAATGAAATAGAATTAGACTTTTGAATTGTTACCGTTTGTAAGAGAAAATAAGTTTAGAAGTAACTGTAATAGAACAAGAGAGATATTAATGGGGTTGGAGCAGTGCGGGAAGCCTTGTTTGGGGGGGGAGAAGGGAAATTAGAAAAATGGATATGTAGGTTGGTTGAAAATGTATGAACATGTGATATATCCAATAATAAACTGTATTTACTAAAAAAAAAAAGGGGTACAGAGCTTGTAAGATATTGTTTGAGATCTTTGTGAGCTGCCTCAGAAGCTGAAAACTCTGGCACACATACAATTCCATCCTCCATCTTGAAGTCTAAAGGAAAGATACACAGCTGGTTGCTGTTAATAGGGTTACCCTTACATGCTACATTCAATATTCTGATTGTGTGCAGAAAATTACTGTTGTGTTACCCAGATTTGGTGCTGTAAGCCTGGAGTGAGTAGCTGGAGAACTCTTCAAAGGCCTCCTTCCAAGCTCTTTTGAAAGAAGTGTTACAATTCACACATGCCTCCTGAGCCTCTTGAGGATAATAGTCCTTTTGAGAGACAGGAAACTGCTCTGCCTGTCAATATGTCCAGACCTCACCTGAAGACTGCATCAATCAGCTGTAACATGGACAAAGACTCCTTAAAGGGGCAATTTTTCATAGCACTGACCTTTCCCACATTCCAGGTTGCCTCTCAGCAGGGAGAGGGTGGCCATTTGGACTGGTCCTCAAGCTCAAACAGGCTGGTCCTCAAGCTCAAAGGAGGCTGGTCCTCAAGCTCAAAGGAGGCTTCAAATTGAGATACTAGTTAATTTGTTTGATACTGAATTAGTTTCACAGCCTGTTTTTATGCACAGCTCTGTCGGAACAAGATGTGACATTCACTATCAGAGCTTCAAAGCAAATAAAAGTATGATTTGGTGAAAGGTATTGTTTTTGTTAACTGGTAATTTTTTAAAAAAAATATTGAGTTTTAAACATACATACAGTACATAAAAGAAAAAAAGAAAAAAAAAGGTCTCCACCAAAAATAGAATTAAGAAAGAAAAAAGAAAGAAAAAAGGAAGGAAAGAAAAAGGGAATATGTTTTGACTTTCATCTACGTCTAGTACAACTTAATTCTCAGTTCCTTCTCTCTACATATACATAAATAAAAGAAACTCTCTCTTTTATCTATACTTCTTTTCTTTTCTTAATCTTCAAACCTGTAAACAAACAATTCATTTTTTTTCCATTTCATGCAAAAAGTCCATCAGGGGGTTCCAACTGGCTATAAATGTAGTTAATATCTTTTCACTGATCAAAGAAATCAATTTAGCCATCTCTGCAAGTTCCATCATCTTTACCATCCATTCTTCTATTGTAGGTATCACTAAGGATTTCCATAGTTTTTGGTAACTGATAGAGCATCATATTAAAGAGTAAAAATGTTCATAAACATTAATTTTTGATGTCTTATATGTTTTCATGTGTAATCTTATGGCTAGGGACCTCAAAAGCTGAAAGTGGCATAGGACTTTTTGGACCTCTAAGAGGGCTTCTCTCCCAGTCAGGGTTAGGGATGGGCACGAATCAGCTGACAAACTAAATTTCATTACGAATTTTGGCCAGTTTGTGCAAAGCAATGGTCATGAACTGAAGAACCACAACAATTTCATAAATTTTGATGTAGTTAATGGCAGTTTGTGAACAGCAGAAAGCAGAGGTTTAAACCCTTGCCTCCTGCTCTTCATGAAAAACAGCTGAGTAGCTAGGAGCTTCCTTCCCACTCAGTTGTTTGGTTTAAATGTTTGGGAGCCATTTAAACCCCTATTTTCTGCTCCCTGCAAAAATCAGCAGGGAACAGAAAGAGGTTTGAGCTTTAAATGGCTCACAAACTGATACAAGCCAGTTTGGTTTGTGAGCCAAGCTTCTGGTTCATATTGGTGTTCTGTTCAGCCACAAATCATGAACCAAACCACAAAAATGTGGTTCATGCCCATCCCTAGTCAGGAGTCTCCCTGCCTCCCTCCAGTAGCTGTCATATCTGAATGTTAGAATCTACTGAAATCAGAGTTTGTTTCCTCCTTAAAACCCAGGATATTAAACTGGTTGTGAAATCAACTCTGCTTCATGGTACATTCATGTCCAATTGGAGTGTGATTCAAAGCTCCCTAATCCAGAGAGTTTTTGACAGTGTTCTGCATATGAGAGGAGGGCAGGGCTATTTTGGGGCAGGAATTCACAGGAACAGAGTTCTGGCTGACTTCAGAGTTGGCCATGCCCACTACAGCCAAAACTTCTGTGTGCATGGCTATAGAGGGAAGACCTAGAGAGTGACCCCCCCAGTGACTCCGAGGCAGGCAGACCAGGGGGGGGGCTGGAAGGATCCTCCCCATGCCTTCCCTAGCCTGTCCAAGGGCCAGCTTGCCCGGGCTCCCTGCAGCCACAGGGCGTCCGGGCAAGCCAAGGGAAGGCATGGGGTGTGGTCTAATATGCTAATGAATTTCTGCTGTTGTGTGTAGCCTATTATGCTAATGAGTTCCTGCTGTGCTTTTTCTACAAAAAAAGCCCTGGTGGAAGGGAATGATGGAAGATGGTATGCAAACATAGCAGCATGCCAGATTCATTCCTATCATGATGAAAGAGAACTTTACTGTAACATCTGCATGCAGCCATATCTGAGGATAAACCTTGTATTCAAAATAATGTAAAAGAACTCAGCTCCCAGCAATCCGGCAACGCCGCTGGTCGCCGGGGGCTGCTTTGCCGCCCTCAGGAAGCTGGGCAGCAACAGTCACGACGTCTGTCATCATGGCGTGGGTGGGGGGTGAAGCCGGCTAGGATAGACAGCCAGGCTCTGCTCCCGCCTGTCATCAGTTGCTCCAATGTGCTCGCCCACCCTCCCGCCCTGTTCTTAGTGTAGGCTTTCGCTGATTGCCTACTGGGGCCAGGTAGGAATTTTTCGCTTTTACTCAGTATTGGCTTAATTGGGTAGAGGTGTTTTTGCCTACCTTACACTGAGAGCAGTGGATTGGATAGTTGGTTGTGGTGGTCGACACTTAAATAGGCTGGTCACTTAGCAGGTTGGTGCAGGCAAGAAACCAGAACTGGTGAGCACCTTACGGCATTTTCCCCAATAGGGAACAAGGGGTCATCAGGAACTGCCTTTGGATTTCTAAGGTCCAGGGTGGGGAACGGTGATCACCTCCTCTGGGAACCTCTTAGGGTATGCTCCTCTCTGCAAGTTGGAAGGCTTCAGGGGTAGGAGCTCCTAGGTGGCGACCAGTTTGCTGGGTTGCTGGTCACAAGCCAGACTGATGGCTCAAGACCAGAGCTGGGTGACCCGCCCGAGAAAAGGGCAAGGAGGTTGGTCAATGTTCCATGCTCGCTTAGCTGGTCCCTTGCCACAATGTTATGTTAAATAGTTAATAAAGTGGCCCTTGTTTACTTTCAAAACTGTTGTCTGTCTCATTATTCCGACTAGGGGGGCAAACAGAATTATTAGAATGCATTCCTATGCAGAGTTACTCCCATCTAATCCTACTTACTTCAGTAGACTTAGAAGGGTTTCAACTGTGCTTAGGTTGGCATTATTAATATTGTCTACTCCTGTGTATTTTGTGATGGTTATTTGCTTAAAAAAATATGTTTGAATCTGATTTCTCCATTTATATTACTGTTGCTCTTCCTCTTACCAAGGCCTTTTATAAATTTCTTGAGAACAACAACAACAACAACAACAAAGCTTGATAATGGACAACTGGAACCATCTTGAGGACACATTTCCACATGCACATTTCCCAGAAAATGCCCCATCCCCTCTTTCAGTGAGGCAAATTGCAGGCCAGCATTGCCAGGCCATCCCAGCTGTTATCAAAGCTGCAATTGTGATACTTTGAGTAGCAGTAGCTCTCCTGGGTCACCTACTATTCGATCATTTTGATTGGTAATGATGGGGATTGAACCTGGGACTTTGTGCATGCAAAGCAGATGCTCTACCACTAAACCACAGCCCCTTCCCTTTTCTAACATAATTTTTCTTTTTAAACTTGGCAGTGTTACAAGTGTTCAGAGAACATGCTGTGTTTTCAATGAAAGGAAAAATATCTTCTATGAATTTCTATATGAGTGGTATATTTTCTGAATCTGATTTTCAGTGCAAATATGGAAGGGAAATATATTCTGGAAATGGGCCACATACTGTAAGCAAAGAGTGGCACTTAGGATGAAATCCTATTGAGAAATGCAAATGCAAAACCCAAATGTATTGTATGATGTCAGTTATGTTGGAATATACAAGGTCCATAATGCACCTACTTGCTTCTGGGTAACAGTGTGTGTGTACAAGATCTTGGGGTATGAGTGGACCATAACTCTGAGTGGCCAGTGTGATATAGTGACAAAAAAAGGTTAATGCAATCTTGGGGTGTATCAACAGAAGCATAACATCCAAATCGTGAGATGTCATAGACCCGCTGTGCACTGCAGTACAGTGTACTGGAGTATTGTGTGCAGTGCTGGAGGCTTCACCTCAAAAAGGATGTTGACAGAATGGAGCTGGTGCAGAGTGATGAGAATGATTGGAGGCCTAGAGACCAAGCCCTATGAGGAAAGGGTGAGGGACTTGGGATTGTTTATTCTGGAGAACAGGAGGCTAAGGGGAGACATGAGTGTTCTCTTTAAGTATTTGAAGGGCTGTCACTTAGAGGAGGCCAGGGAGCTGTTCCTGTTGGCAGCAGAGGATAGGACTCACAACAATGGGTTTAAATTAAGGGTGGGAAAGTACCGGCTGGATATTAGGGAAAACTTTTTTACAGTAGGAGTTGTGCAACAATGGAATCAGCTACATAGGGAGGCAGTGAGGTCCCCATCACTGTAAGTCTTCAAGCAGCAGCTGTACAAACACGTGCCAAGGATGCTCCAGGCTGATCCTGCATTGAGCTGGGGGTTGTATGGCCACTTCCAACTCTGTGATTCTATGAAGAAGATCAGAAGAACAGCCTATAGGGGACAGCTGAAAGACTGCTAGTTAGCATAGCTAGATTAGGAACTTCCAACAATTTAAAATTATATTCTTCCTGTCCTGATTGGCTCTTTGGAGGCTGCCTGCTCCAATTGAGCCCTTCTCCTTTGTTCCTATCTCTCACAACAGTTAGTTAAACCACTCTTCCTTTCCTCTGTTCTTTCAAAATTGATTTCTTCTTTAATAAACTGAGGCCCCGGTCATACGGGCCAGATAACGTGGTGGGGAGACAGGGCTATTTGTGGCACCACAATTAGAGCCACCAGAACACGATCCCACACATCAGCGGCATGCCACAGTTCCTTCCCTCTGTGCCTGCACGTCAACAAGGGGCCGGAGGGAAAAGCCGCATGCTGGCGTGATCACACTGAGGGAGTCTGGAGGCAGCCCGTGGCAAACCATCTGCTAGTAACTTCAAGGAGCTGGGTTTTTTACTCCACATCTTCGGCGGGAAGCCCCAGGTTGGCCATGGGAGTATTATGCCTCCCAGATGTTGCGGTGTAATCGCGCCCGGAAACTCCGCCATTCAATCGTGGCTCTCCCGCAGCAAATTCATTGTGTGACCGGGGCCTGAGTTGTTTTCTTTAAACAGTTGGTGCTCCATTCCTCTTCGTGTTTAAACTCTGCCAACAGGGTCCTGGGCCCAGGATGAGCACCACTGCGGAAGAGGGAAAAGTTTACATAGATCAGTAGGCAAAAAAGAGAGAAAAAACTGCAAAAATGGCTGCTTCCTGTGTAGCTCAGCCCAACTACCTACTAGATAGGGAGGGAAAGAATGAAAAGCCCTCATCTGGAGGGAAAGAATGAAAAGCCACTTGCCATAGGTGTAGACTACAGGGAGGCTCGGGGGCTGCCCCCCTGAAATTACTGACCCTCCCCTGGGGGCAACCAGTTCCAGCCAATAATGAATTGAAAACTTCCCTGCAATCTAGCCAGGCCCAAGAGAAGCTTACTCTGTGCTGCTTCCTCCTTCCTGTTTCTGGCCTGGCAGCTCCTTCCCCAGCCTCTCCTATTTCCTGCTTAGGTGTTCTTTGTTGTTGTTGCTGTTGGGCTGGTCATGCCATGGCTTCTCCCTGGTGCAGCTGGGTCAGCCTTCCCTTTGCCTCTTCCTCCCCCTCGCCTTGCTGCAGTGTAAGGGGGATCGAATGAAAATCAAGCCCAAAGTGTGTTTGCAGAGCAAGACATGCAGCATTCGAAGTCTGAGACACTGACTACAAGAGTGGGGCATGGGGCTCAGGCAATGAGGGGAGATGGGCAGGAGCTGAGGAACACAGCTGGTTGGCCAGGTATTATGTCTGCTGACCACCACTAGGTGCCAGCAAGGAACCACCGAGCTTCACTCCCTAGGAACAATAGGGACTAGGCTCCTGGACTTTACTTTGTGGAACCAATAGAGACTGTGGCGGGAGGTTCAAACCTACCCATAGGATCTAGAGGTGTCCTCAAGTGCTGTATATAGTTGGTCACCCAGCTGGTATTCTGTGTTCTAATTGTGTTCCAGTAAACCATGCTGATCACTACAACTGTGTCTGTGGTTTCTACATGCATCTAACCCACTACACAACACCAGGAAAAGGGGGGAGAGGAAAAAGTGGTGTGTGAAGGCGAGGCAGTGGGAAATGAGTGGGAAGCAGCCAGGCAAAAGTGAGCCCAAAGACAAGAGTGGGACTGGGAACAGACACAGCTGAGGTTGGGGTGTGTGTGTGTGCAAAGTGATAAGCGAGAGGGGGAAGCAGGCTGGCAAAGTGGGAAAGGTGAACAGAAGGAGTGGGGAGGTGGGAAGGGGCAGCAAACCCAAGCATCATAGCATGGGGTATGGTGGAGGGGAAAAGATCCAAGTGCAGCACAGATGCTTTTTTCTGCAGTGAACCCGGCTTTTAATTTGGAAAATGGGGAGGGAGAAGCTTTAAGACCAGCGGTGGCATGGATGGATGTAGACAAGGCGCAAGAGGATGTGTTCTCTTTTGGAGAGGATATGGCAGAGGCGGGGGGGGGGTTATCCAGCAAGTAGGAAAAAGGCCCCAAGCGCATCCCAGGAGGGGAACATCCTGGAGGGTTGACAAGAGGTCTTTAAGCATGGGCCTGGCAGAGATTTCAAAGGTGATCCTACCCCAGTTCTCATACCCAAAAGATATGCTTAGGCTGCAAGGGTTCCTGGTCTTAAGATGGAAATAATTGATCTGCAGTGTGATATTGTTCTGGAAGTTACGTTTTTTGAAGTTGGCAATTGCAAATTCTGGGACCTAATTACCCCCAACTTAAGTATTTTGCTTCTAAAATTCTGTCTGTGTCTGGGACAATGTATTTTTTAAAATACATTTTTTATTCTTTTATACAGTATACAGAACAAAACACAACCAACATAGCAGGGTAATATGAACAACCTGAATATAAGAGCTTAGTTTACAACGTCCGTATAGGCAACAGTATACAGTGAACCTAGAAAACTTAGCAGAGCTTTGATCTAAGATTTGTGTGGTGGAAGCCAGGTTCATTGAGCATCTCAGTGTGTTAATTGGTATTGATGGTGAGTGTTGGTTACAGGAACAACCATCTGTGATACTGAGGATTAGTAGGGAGTACTTTGCGAGCTGTCATGTACCTTATCACTGGTACCCAAGTCCGTGTGAATATAGAGCATGTAGTAGTGTTTGGTGATTGATTCCCCCAGCAATGGTCTGCTATTTTCGCCATTACGAACTGTTCCCACAGTTTGTCATACCACACCATTAGCGTTGGAGGTGTGGAAGATTTCCAAGAAACTGCTGTTGTTAACTTGGCTGTTGCAAGAAGTGCTGAGGCGAGTTCTCTTGTATCATCTTTAACTGAACAGCTCTTTTCTATAACAAATATCAATAAATCAAAAGTATGTTCGCAGATTACAGATACATACCTCTAGAGCATACTCAAGATTGCTACAGCACAGGGTTCCCAGTCAGGGAAAGATGGCAATTTGAAGCACCCTGTAATCACTCAGGGTGGACGGCCATCCTTTTCAACAGTTTGGGCAGTTTCCGTGCCCAACGCAGCTTACCCCAGGCAGGGGTAAGACGAGCAAGCATCGAAGACCCAAGAGAGAGTTGAGATTGGCAAGAGATAAGCCCCAGAGGGGGCTTGTTCCCCGCTTTGATTTCCTCTCTGAAGCGGGCGTTGCAATCATCTCTACAGGTACAAGCCGGGCTGGAATTCCAGTTTAAAACTGCCACCCCCAAATCTTTTAAGACAAGAAGGAAAAAGTATAAAGGAAGAAGCATTGTGTACACCTGGAGGAAACAAAAAGGTAACTAGAAACCGTTTTGCTTACCGGGACTAGTAAGGAGCGACTTTTTAAAATAACCGGAGAAGCGCTTACAGCAAAAGAATACTGACTGTGTATTTTCCCATTAAGAAAAGTCATATATTAAAGCTAAAAACACTAAAAGAAAAGTTTGTTTACCATTCCTGTGGCTTGCAGAGTAATAAGGAGCTGGGAACTGCGCTTGTTACCATGAGATTTGCCGGCAAGGAAGTTCCGATCGACAAAGCACATAACCGGAAATGACGACCGTAATCAGAGGAGACAAGAGGACTCTAGCGGACAGGCTGGAGGAGGACTTGTGTATAAATAGGAAGTGAAGTTCCAGAAACACTGGGAGACAATAGTAGCAGATGGACTAGAACCACTGGAGGACAAGAGAAGTAGATGGACCGGAAGAAACACCAGGAAGTAGTCGATTTTGACCTTTTACCATAGAGAAAAGACGTCAAGTTACTAGCCAAGTTGGTGAAGTGAAAATAAGGCGATTTGGTTAGACATTTGAAGCATAGAAGATTAAGGTTATTGGATCCTATTTGCTATAAGTTTTGTTATTTGGTAACGGGACTGTATTGGGCTGTCTAGTCTGGTGGACTGAGTCTTTAAAAACGGATCTAAAGTCAAGACAAAGAGCGGACTCGTGGTCCTCATTGAGAATGACAACGAAAAAAGATAAGGACTGGCAATTGGCTATGGAGGCAATGGAGAAAAGGATGATGGAGGCGATACAGGGATTAGGGAAACAAATGGAGACAAACTTAGACAAAGGAGTTACTGAGCTTAAGAATGAGTTTAAAAACGAGATTGCAGCTATTACCAAGGAGTTACAGAGTCTTGCACAAAAATCTACTGATATAGAGAACAAGATGCAAGTGATGGAAAAGAATGTTTAGACAGTGACAAAAGAGACCTATAGAATTGATACAATGATGGAATACAGAGGAATGGAGACACACCTCAGGTTGAGAGGTATTGAAGAAAGCTTGAATGAGGATATCTACAAGATAATTACTGAAGCTTTGTCAGATTATTTAAAAATTGAGGAAGAAGAAGTGAAGTACAATATTGATTTGATCTACAGAGTAAATTCACTATATGCCCAGAAGAAAAATTTACCAAGAGACGTAATAGTCCAGTTTGTAACCAAGAGAATGAAAGAGGAGATCTTCAGAAAACAATTCCAAGATCCATTAGAAATTGATGGGAAACAGATAAGAATTTTGAAAGAATTGCCAAAGGCAATTATCCAAGAAAGAAAGAAATTCAAGCAGCTGACAGACAAGCTGAAACAAAAGAATATGAGGTTCAGATGGGAGATTCCACAAGGACTGAGTTTCAGCTTTCAAGGAACGAGGTACACGATTAAGGATCGTGACCAGATGGTGAAATTTATAGTGGACAATGTAAAAGAGTTTGGGGATAAATAAAAGTATATCAACATGGATTACAAATTTATTTCTTGGAATGTAAATGGACTAAATTCACCCAATAAGAGAAAAGTAATTAGGCATTGGCTGGAAAAACAAAAGTGTAATTTAATTGGCCTCCAGGAAGTTCATATTAAGAAACAGGATTATAAATTTTTAATTAACAAGAAGCTGGGTGAAGAATTTGTTTCATTGGCAGCGAAGAAAAAAAAAGGAGTGGTATTGTATATTAAGAAAGAGTTGGAACCCAAAGAAATTTTTAAGGACAATGAGGGAAGATATATAGCTGTGGAAGTTGTTTTACATGACAAAAAAACATTGATGGTTAACATATATGCACCAAATGGATCAAAAGATAAATTCTTCAGAGACTTGATGCTGGAATTGGACCAAGTGACTTATGACCAAATTATTTTGATGGGAGACTTTAATGGGATGATCAGTAACAAATTAGACCAGAAAACAAAAAGACCAAATTAAAAACTGGGGAAACTCCTGAAGGTTTTTTTTGAATTAGTGGAACAAGAAAATTTGGAAGACGTATGGAGAAAATGGAACCCTAAAGGTAAAGATTATACTTTTTACTCTAGCAGGCATGACTCCTTCTCCAGGATAGATATGATATGGATGTCAGGAGAACTTGCATTCAAAACACGTAAAGTTGAAATAATGCCAAGGATTAATTCGGACCATAATCCACTATTATGGATATCCAATCAAAGAGAAAGACAATTTAGATGGAGGCTGAATGAAGACTTATTGGACAAACAGAACATAATTGAAAATTTATGTAAAGAGACAAAATATTTTTTTCAGACAAATTTAAACCAGGATTCCCATATCAAAATGGTGTGGGATGCATATAAAGCTGTGTTGGGGGGAATACTAATTGCGTGGAATGCCAAAGAGTCAAAAGAAAAGAGAGCACAACAGAGACATCTTGTGGAACAGATTAAAATGAAAGAGAATGAATCAAAGAAAAGACCAGGGAAAAAGAAAATATTGAGAGAGATACAAATTTTACAAGACCAATTAAATGTTATATTGAATCAAGAGGTTTACTGGAATTTAAAGAAACTTCAACAAAAATCTTTTGAAGGAGCTAATAAACCAGGAAGATATTTAGCTTGGCAACTTAAGAGAAGAAAAGAAAGAAAGATCATAAGCAAACGTGTGACAGGAGATAAAGAAATAGTGGACTGCAAAGGGATAAGGAGGGAATTTTTTAAATATTATGCAAAACTCTTCCATGTAAATCCGACAGACCAAGAGAAAGTTCAGGAATACTTGCAGAATTTAAAAATGGCTGGCCCTGTTGGAGAAATGAAAGAAATGCTTAACAACCCCATTATTATAGAAGAAATTTATAAAGCGATTGAGGATGTCAAATTGGGGAAAGCTCCAGGCCCAGATGGCTTTTCAGCCAAATTTTACAAAAAATTAAAAGAGGAGATAGCCCCTGTTTTTCAAACTTCGTCAAATGAGATCAGAGACACAGGGAAAATACCAGATTCATGGAAGGAAGCGACCATCTCTCTGATTCCAAAAGAAGCACAAGATTTAACAAATGTGAAGAACTATAGACCAATTTTGTTACTGAACAATGATTATAAGTTATTTGCCAAAATCATAGCTGAGAGATTAAAAACATATTTGAGAGACTTAATTGCGGGAGAACAAGCTGGATTTCTACCTGATAGACAAATAAGGGATAACATCAGGTTGGTTGTAGATGCGATTGAATACTGATAAACATCCAGAAAAGGAGGTCGGTTTTTCTTTGTGGATGCAGAAAAAGCATTTGATAATTTGAATTGGGATTTCATGTTTAAAGTTATGGAAAAAATGAATATTGGTGAGCCTTTCTTGAAGATAATCAAGGCAATATATTCTGAACAAAAAGCAAAGATAGTGGTCAACAATGAAACAACAGATTTTTTTTAAAGTGCAAAAAGGAACAAGGCAAGGTTGCCCACTTCCTCCATTATTGTTTATATGGATTCTGGAGGTTCTGCTTCAGAACATTAATGAAGATAAAGAAATCAAAGGCCTGACTACAAAAGGATTTACATACAAGTATGGAGCCTTTGCAGGTGATGTTATGTTTATAGCAGAGGAACCACTGAAAACCATACCGCTTTTACTTCAGAAAATAAAAGAATTTGGAGACCTAGCAGGTTTTTATGTAAATAAACAGAAATCCAAAGTAATGTGTAAAAACATGATGAGCCCTAAACAAATGGAGTTGCAGAGATCTACAGGCTGTGAAGTAGTGAGAAAAACTAAATACCTAGGCATAGAGTTGACAATGAAGAACATAGATCTCTTTAAAAATAACTATGAGAGATTGTGGGCCCACGTGTTAAAAGATATGGAAAAATGGGACAGACTCAATTTATCCTTGCTGGGCAGAATTTCGGTGGTCAAAATGAACATCCTGCCACGTCTCATGTTTTTATTTCAGACGATTCCTATTGTAAAAGATGTGAAGGTGTTTAATTGTTGGCAAAAGGATATCTCTAAATTTGTGTGGGCAGGGAAAAAACCAATAATTAAAATGAAAATCTTATGTGATGCAAAGGAAAGAGGAGATTTTCAATTACCAAACTTTAGGCTCTATCATGATGTGGTCTGTTTGACCTGGTTAGAACCTGAACTGTTTCTTTTAGGTCTCAAGTTAGAAGAAATAAGTATGAGTAAAAGAACATTGATATGGTATATGGTAATGACTGCTAGAATGATTTATGCTCAAAATTGGAAAAATGAAAAGATTCCTGACTTATGGGATTGGCTGAGAAAATTGCTATTTATGGCAGAAATTGTTAAATGGACAAGAAAACTTAATAACATAGATGAAGAAACTTTTTTTGCAGACTGGAGCGATTTCAGAGAATATATACAGAAGTATTGGGAAATGAAGGACAGTGTTTTCAGTTTGGGTAACTACTAATGGTGCAACAATTGTTACAGTTAATGGGTGTTTATAGTAGCTACTAATATCTATGTGGGTGTTACCTGTAGACTTAGTATGTTAACAAGGATTTAACTGGCATTATATGATGTTTGAATGGTGGAAGCAATGCTGGGAGCCATTGGGGGGGGAGAGGAGCTTTTGAGAAAAAGGATATGAGATTTATGATGTGGACCAAGTTGTGAAACATTGTGTATCCTAATAAAAGTTGTTTTAAAAAAAAGATTGCTACAGCACAGATATTGTCTCCAGATTTTGATGCAATAATTTAGAGCAAGAGGTGTCAGTTATCAGAGACTGTTAAATATGAGAAATACTGCAAAAGTGTTATATGTTTTAAGCATGTTTGTGTATTACGTAAAAAAAAAATCATACCTTTAATTGTGTTTCTCTGTGTCCAGTTTGGTGTAGTGGTTAAGTGTGTGGACTCTAATCTGGGAGAACTGGGTTTGATTCCCCATTCCTCCACTTGCAGCTGCTGGATGACCCTGGGCAAGCCATAGTTCTGTCAGAGCTATTCTCTCAAGGACAGTTCTGGAAAGAGCTCTCTCAGCCCCACCTACCTCACAGGGTGTCTGTTGTGGGGAGGGGAAGTGAAAGGAGTTTGTAAGCCTCTCTGAGACTCCTTTGGGTAGTGAAGATTGGAAGATAAATCCAGTCTCCTCCTCCTGATGTTTTTTTTCTTCTTCCTTTATAAACTTTATATCTCTGCTACCTGGCATTAGATTTTATGACACAAAGTCTCATCTGGCTCTCATGAGTTTGACACCCCTGCCTTAAAGACTAACAAAGTTTCTGTTAGGGTAGGAGCTTTCATGAGTCACTGCTCACTTCTTCAGATACAGCTAGAATGACAGGTTGCAAAGTGGAATGACTACCCCTGGGAATAGGCTCAGTGCTCTGGGACTTGTACTCACTTGTAGCATATGAGTTTCAAGTGAGAAGAAGATTGCTGCTGCTCTAAATTCTGTACATTGCTCAGAAATCGAGTGTACAGCAACTGTTTGGTATTCACACAGCAACTGTTTAGTATTCTAACTCAGAGATTTCTGTGATGCCATAATTTAGTAAATTTCAGTACAAAGTCACCCTTATGAATAAGGCAGAAACAAGACTCCTGTAAATGAATGTCCTGGAAAACTTTTAAAATATTCCCCTACAGGATTTTCTGTGTCGCCCCCCTTGCTTTCAGATTTGTGATTATTTGTTTGTCCTATGCACATGGTATGTACATTTGCAGATCTCAAAGTGACAATTCTAAAAGTGAATTTAAATAAAGGACACAGCAGGAGATAGCCACTGGCCAACTCCCACCTTTTCCTGGGTTTAGCCCAGCCCAGGGGCATGGCTATGGGGGTTCCCAAGGGTTTCCAGCCCTCCTCTAAATTTCTGGGGAGCCCCTTCCTAAATTCCACATGGCTCCACCTCTATACATAGATAGTGACAATGACCTGTGATGTCAATGGCTCCTCCCTATGATGTCACTGGGCCTTGGTTCTTTTAAGGACCTAGCATAGTAATGCCCTCCTTCATGGACCACTGCCTTGTTGTGGCGAGGGGGCTTGTGTGGTTCGATGAGGCTGTGGGCTATGCCATGGAGGGCCAGCCGGGATGGACAGGTCACAGCAGAGAATTCAGACCAAGTGTGATCCCCTGGAGAAGGAAATGGCAACCCACTCCAGTATCTTTGCCAAGAAAACCCCATGGACAGTAACAAAAGGCTAAAAGATATGATGCCGGAAGATGAGCCCCTCAGGTCGGAAGGTGTTCAATATGCTACTGAGGAAGAGCAGAGGGCAAGTACGAGTAACCCCAGAAAGAGTGAAGCGGCTGGGCCAAAGCCGAAAGGACGCTCAGTTGTGGATGTGTCTGACAGTGAAAGGAAAGTCCAGTGCTGCAAAGAACAATACTGCATAGGAACCTGGAATGTAAGATCTATGAATCAAGGTAAGATTGACATGGTCAAAAATGAGATGGCAAGAATGAACATCGTCATCTTGGGAATCAGTGAACTAAAGTGGACAGGAATGGGCAAATTTAACTCAGAAAACCATTATATCTATTACTGTGGCCAGTAATCCCATAGAAAAAATGGTGTGGCCTTTAAAGTCAACAAGAGAGTGAGAAAGGCAGTATTGGGATACAATCTCAAAAATGACAGGATGATCTCAGTCCAAATCCAAGGCAAACCATTCAACACCACAATAATCCAAGTCTATGCCCCAACTACTGCTGCAGAAGAGGCTGAAGTGGACCAGTTCTATGAAGACCTACAACAGCTCATAGAACTAACACCAAAAAATGATGTCCTCGTCATCATAGGGGACTGGAATGCTAAAGTAGGAAATCAAAAGGTAACCGAAATAACAGACAAGTTTGGCCTTGGAGAACAAAATGAAGCAGGGTAAAGGCTAACAGAGTTTTGTCAAGAGAACACGCTGGTTATAGTGAACACCCTTTTCCAACAACCTACGAGGCGTCTCTACACATGGACATCACCAGATGGGCAACACCGAAATCAGAGTGATTATATAATTTCCAGTCAAAGATGGAGAAGCTCTATCCAGTCAGTAAAAACAAGACCTGGAAATGACTGTGGCTCAGATCATGAGCTACTCATTGCAAAATTCAGACTTGAATTGAAGAAAGTTGGGAAAACCACTAGGTCATTCAGATTTGACCTAGATCGCATCCCCGATGAATATATAGTAGAGGTGAAGAATAGGTTTAAGGGACTAGATTTGATAGACAGAGTGCCTGAAGAACTATGGACAGAGGTCCGTGACATTGTAAAGGAGGCAGCAATCACCGCCATCCCAAAGAAAAAGAAATGCAAGAAAGCCAAGTGGCTGTCTGATGAGGCTTTACACATAGCAGAGGAAAGAAGGAAAGCTAAAGGCAACGGTGAAAAGGAAAGATTTGCCCAACTGAATGCAGATTTCCAGAGAACAGCAAGGAGAGATAAGGAGGCTTTCCTGAATGAACAATGCAAAATAATAGAGGAAAACAATAGAATGGGAAGGACTAGAGATCTCTTCAAGAAAATTGGAGAAATCAAGGGAATGATCCATGCAAAGCTGGCCATGATAAAGGACAAAAACGGTAGGGACCTAACAGAAGCAGAAGAGATTAGGAAAAGATGGCAAGAATACACAGAAGAACTATACAAGAAGGACCTTGATGTCCTTGACAACCACGACGGTATAATCACTGACCTCGAGCCAGACATAAAGGAAAGTGAAGTTAAATGGGCCTTAGAAAGCATTACTAACAACAAAGCTAGTGGAGGTGATGGTATCCCAGCTGAGTTATTCAAAATCTTAAAAGAAGATGCTGTTAAAGTGCTGCACTCAGTTTGCCAACAAATTTGGAAAACACAGCAGTGGCCACAGGATTGGAAAAGGTCAGTTTACATTCCAATCCCAAAGAAGGGCAATGTCAAGGAATGTTCAAACTATCGCACAATTGCACTCATTTCACATGCTAGCAAGGTCATGCTCAAGATCCTACAAGCTAGGCTCCAACAGTACGTGGATAGAGAACTGCCAGAAGTACAAGCTGGGTTTCTAAGAGGTAGAGGAACTAGAGATCAAATTGCCAACATTCGCTGGAATATGAAGAAAGCAAGAGAGTACCAGAAAAACATCTACTTCTGCTTCATTGACTATGCTAAAGCTTTTGATTGTGTGGATCACAATAAACTATGGCAGGTTCTTAAAAAGATGGGAGTACCAGACTACCTCACATGTCTCCTGAGAAACCTGTATAAGGGTCAAGAAGCAACAGTTAGAACCGGATATGGAACAACTGATTGGTTTAGCATAGGAAAAGGAGTACGACAAGGATGTATATTGTCATCTTGCTTATTTAATTTATATGCCGAGTACATCATGCGAAATGCTGGCCTGGATGAATCACAAGCTGGAGTTAAGATTGCTGGGGGAAAGATCAATAACCTCAGATATGCAGACGATACCACTCTGATGGCAGAAAGTGAAGAGGACCTAAAGAGTCTCTTGCTCAGGGTGAAAGAGGAGACCACAAAAGTGGGCTTGAAGCTCAACATCAAAAAAACTAAGATCATGGCATCTGGCCCCGTCACTCCTTGGCAAATAGAAGGGGAAGTCGTAGAAGTAGTGACAGACTTCACGTTCCTGGGATCCCAGATCACTGCAGATGGTGACTGCAGCCATGAAATTAAAAGACGCCTGCTCCTTGGGAGGAAAGCGATGGCAAACCTAAACAGCATGATAAAAAGCAGAGACATCACCCTGCCAACAAAAGTCCGCATGGTCAAAGCAATGGTATTCCCCGTAGCAATGTATGGCTGCGAGTGTTGGACTATAAGGAAGGCTGAGCGCCGAAGAATAGATTCTTTTGAACTATGGGGCTGGAGAAGACTCTTGAGAGTCCCTTGGACTGCAAGGAAGTCAAATCAGTCAATCCTAAAAGAAATCAACCCTGACTGTTCCCTAGAAGGCCAGATCCTGAAGTTGAAGCTCAAATACTTTGGCCACCAAATGAGAAGGGAGCATTCATTGGAGAAGACCCTGATGCTGGGAAAGATTGAATGTCAAAGAAGAAGGGGACGACAAAGGATGAAATGGTTAGACAGTGTCATTGATGCAACGAACATGAAATTGAGCAAACTTCAGTGGACAGTGGAAGACAGGAGGGCCTGGCATAATCTGGTCCATGGGGTCGTGAAGAGTCGGACTCGACTGTGCGACTGAACAACAACAATAGCAATGCCTCTGGCCCAGCCCCGGCCCAGGAAATTGGAAAGTCTATGCCCTTGCCTCTTGCTTGAAATGGGTCTTTGGTACAGTGTCAATGACTCCCAGCCAGAAGATGACACCCCAGCAAAGCAGAAGTCCTGGGATACACACAATGGGAAGGAACGAGGTGCATTAATAAAAGGTTTGTCTGATAGAGGTAATTTGTGAGTCGATCAAATGCAAACTGCAAAGGCAGTCTGGAATGAATTGGAGAGTCTTTAGATTAACTCCTCTCTAGCTCTATATCCAAAATAATCTATTTAGCATAAGGATGCCTGAAGGGGGTAATCTTCAAGAACACTTAGATCAAATGCTTGCTCTGAGTTAAGAGCTAAGAAGTACTGGAAAAGTTATTGCAGAGCAAGATTTGGTTGTTTTGATTTTAGTTAGTCTACCCAAGACTTTTGAAAAAATTGTATGCCAAATAGAGTCAGAAGGAATCCTGTTCTATTATATAAAAGGGTAGTGGTCTGGCAAGGTTCTATGCTTGGCAAAATCAGTTCACTCCCTGATATGTCACTCAGAAGCTCTCCCTATCCACTAGCCATGTTGCCTGAGTTCTCTCCCACCCACTGCAAACTAAGCCACTCTTCTCTGATTGGGCCAGCATTTTAAGCTCATTTGCATATGGAAGCTGATTGGACTTCATTCTGTACCTCAAACTCCCTCCCCCCCACAAGACAGTTGGAATTGTCAGTTGCTTATGCAACCTGTTGTATTCTGAGGTAAAATATGTCCTCACTCATAACATTTCCCCTTCAAAAGAAACAAACCCACACAACCATGTCACACCACAAAAAAGACAGATCATATCACAAGCAGAATACCACAAGGCAAAAAAAAGCTCTGGTACTAATTCAAAGTGCTGGGGATGAGTTGTGTTCTTGCAGGGGATGCTGTGAGTGTAGAAAATGATTTATCAGCATAGTAGTGTTTTGGAAAATCTTTAGGAATTGTTTGGTGCATTTACCATGGGGCACCCACCCAGAGCCTCTGGTATTTTCTCACTCTGCTGGCATCAAAACCAATAAGGGAAAATAGCAATATGGAGACTTTTCCATCCTCCTTTCCATCAATTTGTCTTTGTCGGCAATGGCAACCCTAGGCCTGCCAGCACTCTCAGGGTGACTTCATGCCTCCTGACTGGCATGGCATCACTAGCCTTGGCTGCCTGCTCCTGTTCAGCAGGAGCATCCCTATGGAAACTGCCTGGGTGATTTTGGACCAGCCACAGACTTCTGCCTAACGTTCCTTACAGGGCTGCTGTACAGATCACAAAGCCAAAAAGAATGAAGTGAACTGCTTTGCTCCTCGCTAATGAGACAGAATTTTGCCTGGGAAGAGGCTGCTGAGAAGGGATGAGATAAAGTTGCCAACTTTAGGGGTGGAGCCCAGAGAGGGTGAGGTTTGAGGAGGGGTGGGACCTCAGACAGGTACAGTGCCATAGACTCCACCCTCCAAACCAGTCATTTTCTCCTGGGGAACTATTGTTGCCAATCTTGGCCCAGTGGCCATCAAACCATTCTCTTCAATCCCCTGCTGTGCAGCTGACTTTCCCCTAGGGGTGCCAATCTTCAGGTCGGACCTGGAGATCTCTCAGTGTTACAATTGATCTCCAGATGATAGAGATCAGTTCCCCTGGAGAAAATGGCTGCTTTGGAAGGTATACCCTGCTGAGTCCTTCCACCCCTCCCCAGTGCTGCCCTCCACAGGATCCACCCCCCAATCTCCATGTATTTCCCTACTTAGAGCTGGCAACCCTATTTTCCCCTCAGTGCCTGTTGGTAGGCAACCAAGCTTGGTCCTGTCACCTGTTCTGGCCTTTGGGAGAAAATTCATTGGGGCCAGTCCTGATAGAGTTGCCAATTCCAGATGGGAAATTCCTGGAGATTTGAGGGATGGAGCCTGAAGAGGGTGAGTTTTCAGGAGGGGTGAGACCTCAGACAGGTACAATGCCATAGACTCCACCCATCAAACTAGCCATTCCATCCTGGGGAACCATTGTTGCCAATCTTCAGGTGGGGGCTGGAGATCACTCAAAACCAAAACTGTTCTTCAGGTAGCAGAGATCAGTTCCTCTGGAGAAAATGGTGGACTCTGTCATTATACCCTGCTGAAGTCACCACAGCAAATTCACACTGTGTGCCCAGATCAAGGGCACTCTCCCAGAGCAGATAACAGTAGGTTGATGGTTAGCTGGGAAGGAGATGGGGTTGCCAACTCCCGGTTGGCAAATTCCTGGGGATTTGAGGAGTGGAGCCTGGAGAGGGTGGGGTTTGAGGAGGGGTTGGACCTCAGGCAGGTGTAATGTCATAGACTCCACCCTCCAAACCAGCCATTTCTTCCTGGTTAACAATTGTTGCCAATCTCCAGGTGAGGGCTGGAGATCACTCAAAACCAAAACTGTTCTTCAGGTAGCAGAGATCAGTTCCTCTGGAGAAAATGGTGGACTCTGTCATACCCTGCTGAAGTCACCACAGCAAATTCACACTGTGTGCCCAGATCAAGGGCACTCTCCCAGAGCCTTTTTCTAGAGCTTGTTGTATTTATTTCCACAACGGGCCTTGTTCCTAGTATGTAAATAATGAAAGCAAAGTAACGTTATTTATGTGGAAAACAGGGGCATATTAAAAAGGACTACAATGCTTTTAAAAATAAGGGTGCGCCTCCATTCCCCTGCATGTTTAAACTTTGCTAACAAGTTAAAGTTTCCCTTTCTGTTGAATGTCACCGTATACCCAAACATAGTTATTTGCCCCCCCAGCTGGAATAATGAGACAGACAACAGTGTGAAATTAAACAAGGGCCACTTTATTAACTATTTATCAGAACATTGCAGCAATGGACAACTAAGCAAGCATGGAACAGGCAAGGCAGGTGTCACTCCTCTGACCAACCCCCTTGCCCTTGAAGGGCGGGTCACCTAGCTCCGATCCAGAGCCAACTATCTGGCTCATGACCAGCAGCCCAGCAAACTGGTTGCCTCCTTGGAGCGCCTACCCCTGAAGCCTTCCAACTTGCAGGGAGGAGCCTGCCCTAAAAGGTTCCCAGAGGTGATCACCATTCCCCACCCTGGACCTTTAAATCTGAAGGCAGTTCCTGATGACCCCCTGTTCCCTAACGGGATATGCTGTGAGGTACTCACCAGTTCCATTTTTTGCTTGCACAAACCTGCCAAGTGACCAACCTATTTAACCGCCGTCCACCACAATGTCCCATAATCCACTGCCCACAGTGTAAGGTAGGCGAAAACACCTCCACCCATTGAGCCAATCTGGGTAGAAGCGAAAAATTCCTACCTGGCCCTACAGGCGACCAGCAATAGCCTACACTAAGAACAGGGAGGGCGGGTGGGTGAGTGCATGGAGCAACTGTCAAGGCGGGAACAGAGCCCCAGCCATTTTAGAATGGCTGGCTCCGCCCCCAGCCACATTGGGACAAATGGGTCCCAACTGCTGTTGCTGCCCAGATTCCTCAGGGCGGCAAAGCAGCCCCCCGCCCACCAGCAGCATTGCCGGGCGGGCAGGAGCTTCGATCTCTGGACTCTGTTGACAAGAAAACTGATGACTGCCATAATATGACATCTTTTGCATATTGTCCTGTCAACATAATTGCTAGAATTGTATCAAAACTGCATTACTGGAAATTATTCTCAGACCCATTTAGAGGGGGGAAAACATTTGAAAGGAAGTGCACAGGTGCAGTTTGGAAGAACTTGCTTCATTTTGAAACTCGCACATACATAGCTGGAAATAAAGGGAAATTACAGCTATTAGCTCCAAGAGGAAATGTATGCACCAGATTTAGCTCCACATGAAAATTAAAATCCAAACTGCTAACAATTCAGTCTGGGCTTTAATGTTAATTTCTCACATGCTTTCCTTACATTTCCCCCCTCACACTGGTTTTGTGCATTAGCTGAGCTTAGCACTTCAGAAAAAAAAGGGGGGGGATTCTTCATCTTTTTTGGGGGGTGTTATAAATACCATCTCCTTTTTGTGTGCATTGGGGGAATTTAGGTAAGCTGCTTTAGTTGTAAGAAAGTTCTGAACATAACATTTAAGGCTGCTGCAGCATTTTCATGGATCATTAACAATTTGCTAATATTGTTTTAGCTTGCAAATTAGTGCAGCTTAGTGACTAAGGAAAGGTTCCATAGCTGTCATCAATCAGACTAAAATTCTTCATGCATGAGATGAAAAACGATTTTTTAGCCTTTGAGGCTCAGGCTGAAATTACAGTAACAAAAAAAAAATGTAGTGGGGAGTGGGAAAACATTCCAATGCAAAATTATCATAGCGCTTCCATTATGTTTATGTCTTGCACAGGAATAGAATGAGAAACATCCTGGTGTATCTCTGAACTGGTTTTCTTCTGTGTTAATAAGTGGCAAGGGGGGGGGAGCTGCATTTTCTGGAATGGGCGAGCCAAGGGGGAGGAAAAAACTCTGAGTGACTATTTGGTTTAAAAGCAAATATTTTGCTCTGTTGTGCTCGTACTTCTTCTGTACATCTGCTTCCTAGCTACATCTAAGTGACTGGACTTTAGTCACCTTGATGTGACCAAAAAGCTTTGGATCCATGAATATCAAAGTACAGACAGGGAATATTGCTTTTAAATTATATTAAGCAGAACAATTATGAATATTAAACAGTCATCACAACAAGGAGGTGCTCTGCTGGGTCATACCAGTAGTCCAATTCATCCAGTTTCTGGCTAACCAGCTTCCCTGGAGTTCCAGCAAGCTAGGTATAGAGGCCAAGGTGTGCCTCCCAGCACTGGTATTTCAGATTATGTCCTTTTAGACATCATGCCCAGTAGCCCTAGATGAAGCTTTCTTCCATGAAACTGTTTGGTTCTCTTTTAGAGCCACCTATGTTAGGAGCCATTAGGGTGAAATGGGAGGGGGAAAAAGGACATTCCTGGAAAAGAGAACTGCTCCAGTCCATCTTAGCCATGCCCCCACCCCGAAAAGAGAAGGAGGCCAAGCCAGGCAATTCTCTCACCATACCATGAGCAAGCTAGGCTGGCTGGGCCCACCCTCACTCCACACACAATGGCCTTCCAGGCCATTGAAATGCTGGGATTTTTTTCTGGTGGCTTTAATGGCCAATCCACTCCTGATTACTACCTTCACTGTCAGGGGCTGCAGTGTAAATTTCAGTTTGTCTGACAGTGGCTATCTCATGCAGAGCAATGACCAGGACGAGCACTTTAACCCACTGATGTGCGTCCTCATGACTCCAAAGTTCCATGATTTGTGAAACCTTGAAAAAAGAGCATTCCAATCTGCCCAGGCAATTAACCTGACTGTGGAGGACACCTTGGATTAACATGGTTTTGCCTAAAATAGGCTTGTGCAAAATATGCAGCTGAAATTTCTCGAAATTCCATTTCACACTTTCGCTTTGGGGAAACAATGTTCTGGGGGATGAAAATGTCATTCTACAAACTCTCAGTATACAAAAAAATAAAAAATACAAAAATATAGCACACTGAATCTTTTGCACTACTGTGAGCTCATCATAAAGTCAAGAAAATAAATGTGAGTGGGAAAATAGAAGGGAAAATAATGAAGCTGTGACAGACAGCAAGCAATTGCAGGTTTTTAGGCAATGTTGCTGGAAAAGGGTGAGCTAGCTGAAAAATGACTGACAGCTCACGGAGCTCATTCTAATTGGGTGAAGGCAGCTTACTGTGGAATGGGACATGGAGCTGTTTTAAAAAAAATCAAGTGGGAAGTGTTATGTATTGGAATGTGAATCTATACTATACATTCCCATGTTAAGCTTGATTTTAAATGTGGCTCTTCATCTGTCACATTACCATTGGCCGGTTTCTGAGAAACCTCTGTAAAGAACCAATCATCTTGTAAATATGTATCAAAGCGGGAACAGTTGTGATTGAACCTTATCTCTGTAATCCCATTGGTCCTTAACTTATTATGGGTGTGGCTTTAACAGCCCGGGATGGTTTAAAAGAAGGAGCTGTGCTCCACTTGTTCATTGACGTTCTGAGTTGGAGTTTGCTGTTACGAATAAAGCTGAAATCACTTGCTGAAATCAAATCGTTGTTGAGTCTCCATACTTAACAGGAAGGAGTTAGTTAAACCAGTTGGAGTGGATCAGTTGGAGTTGAAGTTAGGGAGAAGAGTTAACAGAAAATTCCTGGTGAGAGACTCTGAAGAGAAAAAGGGTCTGACAAGCCTTGTCTGGAGCAGAGCAAGTGTATTGTGGCCTCTGCAAATAACAGACTGATTATGTTGGAGACAGTGACTCTGGCAAAGAAGTGTCAGAACCTCACCTATTCCAGGAGTGGAGAGGAATCTCTTTGTGTGAAACACAGAAATACTACTTGAGTGGAAAATTAGTCATTCAAAGTATGGAAGCTGATTAACCAGTTTACAGAGACATTCTTCTAGAAGACAGGGATTTGACAAAAGGTTTGAGGAGGCACAGAGGTCCCTCAAGCAAGTTAAAAGAGGTTACTGCTCTTAAGGGGAAGAGAATAATAAACTTACCAGAGAAAGAGAGAGCAGATGTAAATTCCTGGGCTATACACATAGGGTTCAAAGCATAATAAAATCTCAAGTCTGTGTGACCATCCAGAAACACGTTCAAAAGAAGGTATAAGGGACTCTAGTAAACTCTGAATCATATTAAAAGCAGTGAAACATCTATAACAGCATCAAGCCAAAATAAACCAGGAAAAATAACTCACTAAATATCTCTAGTGTTGTATAAAAGTGGCTTTGGATGTATATTTGAACCTCTCTTTACCAAACCTACCCAAAGTTTACTTGTAAATATAATTGTCCAACCCCTGCCTGTTTATTTAAATAAATTTGATTTCTGATTCAACTTTAAATATGCCTAGGTGCCTGTTAGGTGCCTGTTTCTGAGGAAGAGTACAGAAAGAGGTACATACTCTCCTCAGTCAAAGTTCCTTCTTTGGGGTATAAGCTGACAAACAGTAATAAGGTGGGACAACAGCATTATAATAAAAGTTTATTTACCACATAAGAAGAGTGACACACTACCTAAAGGCTACCCTGTTATCAGATGGGGAACTGAAAATTCATAGTGAGTTTGGAGGGAAAATCTGAGACCTTATAAGGGTGATTGTTTGATTGGAGTGCCCATCTGGTACAGAAGCCTTTATAATCTACTAGTGAGGAAAGCCCATTGTGGCAGTAGACAACAGGCCCCTAGATAGGAAGGAAGGGCGGGTGGAAGGAAGAGAGGGAGTGAGTTAGAGGGGGGGCAAGAAAAGGGGGGAGAGAGAGGGAAAGAGGGGGAGTCAGAGACAGAGTGTGGGGGGGTCATGGCCATAAGTTTGAAAGAAAGGAAGGGAGGGAGGGAGGAGGGAGGGAAGGAAGGGGGAAAGATTGAAAGCCAGGAAGGAAGGAAGGAAGGAAGGTAGAAAGAGAGATTGAGAGAGAGTAGAAGGGAGGAAAGAAGGGAGGGAAGCAGAGGAGAGAAGAAAGGGGGGAGTGTGTGAGAGAGAGAAAGTGGGGAGGGGAGAGACAGAGAAAGGAAGACAGAAGAGGGACAGGGGGAGGCGCAGGGGGGAGAAGGGGTGGGGGGCCCTGGGGGAGCTTCTCCCGTCTGGCCAGATTGGCGGGGAGGGGAAGAAGCAAAGGGAGAACCGGGTGCGTTGCAGCTCCCTCGCCGCCACAGGCCATCTCCTGGGCAGGGGGGAGGAAGGCCTGATCCCAGAGCATGGGGTGAGGGGGAGCAGAATCGAGGCCGCGGTTCCTTGGCCTGGGCAGGGGGGAGTGGAGGCTGGCGTGGCGGCTTCCTGGCCATCGCAGCCGGGCTTGTCCTCGGTGGGGGGGACTGGAGGCCATCGCGGTGGCTCCCTGGCCATCACGGCCAGGCTTGTCCTGGGCAGGGGGGAGTGGAGGCCGGCGCTGTGGCTCCCTGGCTGGCATGGCCGGGTTTGTCCTGGGCAGGAGGGGGAGTGGAGGCCGGCGCGGCGACTCCCTGGCTGTCGCGGCTGGCCTTCTCTTGGGCTGGTGGGGGGGTGGGAGTGAGGGCGGCCTGATTGACAGTTAGAGTTGCCAAACACTGTAGGTGCGCATCGAACGTTGTGGAACGAAAAGACAAATATTATAAGGAGAGATTGGATGCAGAGTCTGAGAAACAGATTTGTGCCAGACAAGCTAATTTGCTCCTTCTCTCACCACCAACCCCAGGCTCTGGGACACTCATTGACTTGCCTGCCATCCTGTACTGCCTTAAAATTCCTTTAGGGGCTGCTGTGGACCAGCAAATAGTGCAGTCCTAAACAGAGTTACACTTTCTACACCCACTGACTTTGATTGACTTAAAACTTTATTTAGGATTGCACTGTTATTTATGATTGCACATGCTGTATGTTTGTAACGTCTCTCTATATTTTTGAGTCATTTAGAACTCTCATTTTTATATGTATGTATGTATTTTGGCTGAGTTCAGACTGGCAATTTGCCTCACTATAGCCACGTTTCAGTAACCTTTGCTCCTGGCAGTGTGAACGCTACGTGGAAAAGCTGGGAGCAACACATGTTGCGCTTAAGGGAACAGCGATATGATTGCCTGTGCTCCGCTCTACTGCCCAATGTGGTGCCTGCACAGCGGGATCCTCCCCAAATTGGCTGGATGCCTATGTGTGTATGGGCGCATGGGTGCTTGAGCGCTCATGCACTCATACACACATAGGCATCCAGCCGATTTACCAGGAAAAAGCCGTTTACAACTGTGCCTCCGGGCCGGCAGTCTGAATGCTCCTGTGCGCCTCCTCCCAGTATGCTCCCACATCAGTCCAAGCTGTGTGACCAGGAAACGCCGGAACAGTTTGTTCCAGGGCTTTTTTGTCATGACTGGCTCCCACTGCAAATTGCCAGTCTGTCCTCAGCCTTTGATATTTATACCCTATTTATCTCCTCTATGGGAACCCAAAGAGGCTTATAACATTGTTCTCCTTCCTCCATGTTATCCTCACAACAATAAATATGCAAGGTAGCTTAGGCTGAGAGAGTATGATTAGCCCCTGGTTACTCACTTACAATTTAAGACAGAACCAATTAAGAACCAGCTTTAATTTCTACATCTTGGTTTTGATAGATCCCATGTATATTGCCATTATGTTAGAAGTCAGGACAGGGACACTTCATCCTTCCCTCCTAGCCCAAAAGTCCCCAAATATACAAAATTTGATGTCCGGGAGGAGACTGTCTTATATAAACTTCTCCCAGGTATGCTAGTTTTGAATGGCCTGGGAATTTTCTAAGTTCAAACATTTGATCTCCCTCCTCCATTTAAAATGATGCAATCCAGAAACAGATATACCATGTACAATTTCTGTTCATGAGCTTTATCTCCATCAGGAGTTGTCTTTACTTTTCACTGTTCTTTAGTAAAGCAACTCAACATCTAAAGCTGTCACATCATGTATGTGTCAAGTGCCACCTTTCCTGGAATACACAGTGTTAATAGAAGCACAGTTACCCTAGGTTGTCTGTGTAATTCTAATCATGACATTTATAATCGAATTATCCAGGAGAAATGCTATTACCATTAGATTTATCTAATACCACCACTGTATCTGAACAACATAATGCAATCCATCCATCAAAAAAGTAATCATTTACTTCTGTTTCTTTCCATTTTTAAGGGCATTTTTCATCAACTTGGCAAAATGAATTATGAGCCCTATTTCAAACTTCACTTTCCTTTACAAGTTCATTTGGGAACATCAGAGTCTTAAAATGAGGTAGGAAAAGAAACAAAGTCTTTTATCAGTCTTTCTTCTAAGAATGATCTTTTGTTTGCAGTATTTAAGATAGCAGCTATTTTAGGCTGAGTAATGAGAAATGCTATATGTCCTTAAAATTATAATTTATTTGGGGGACACACAGTTCTTCTATTAGATGTGAGTCTGAACATTTCATGGTGGAGTGTTATAGGTCTGGTACAAAAGAGACATTTTTGTGTCTGTAAGTGTAATATTAGACATAGATTAATACAAATTGGTGTCAATGCAAAAGCAGATGCAGATTTTAAAAATGGTAACCTACTGAGGAGTTATCCCTGTGAATATATAAGTATGTCCTTGTTTATTGCTTTTTGTTTTCTTATGTTGTCATGAGCATTCTATTTTTGTTGCTGGCATTCACGCCTTATTAGGTCTTTATGCCATTTTGTA
The DNA here is from genome assembly GCA_029375565.1 of Gekko gecko. Taxonomy (NCBI): domain Eukaryota; kingdom Metazoa; phylum Chordata; class Lepidosauria; order Squamata; family Gekkonidae; genus Gekko; species Gekko gecko. Next base: position 140,254,823 of record JAPDNY010000005.1, read on the forward strand.
CTATATGCCTTTTATACAAAATAGATACAAAAAATAACATTAAAAATATGTTCATTTTAACAAGAAACATTGAGCAGAGAAAAATGCACAAGAATAAAAAGTCATGGTTCTATTCCAACAAAGGAGATGTTAAATCAAAAAGCAGATTTTTTAAATCTAAAGCAGCAATGAGGAATTAGATATCACTCCTAGTTAGCAACTTGAACAGTAGAGCTCATGGTAGTGGATCTTCCCTGCTATCATCTCACCCTAACAGTCCCTTCTAACTGCAGGATATTCCCCAGGGCTGTAGAATTTATGTGGAGTAATAACCATTAGGGGTGTGCTTTTGGATACATCCAAGATGAAAATACATCTGAAAAATACCTTAGCAGTATATTCAGTATCCCAAATATATCTGGGATTTTTTCAGAATGCCAAAAAAAATTGTCCCCCAAAAATCCCAGAAATATTCAAGAATTACTGGGAAGATCAGGAGCCAGCATTTGCAGGCTCCCAGGGATTGCTTTTGCTTCCCCCCCATTTCTGTGTCCCCCCCTCCATTTCTGTGTCTTTCTAAGGGCTTCCCTGCTGCTTATGTCAATTTCAAATCAGTCTTGTCAGTTTCTTTTTTTAAATTCATAATTTATTAATTTCTGTAGTGCACAATAATACAAATAATTAACCTTGTTTTCCCTCAGCCCTACAATTATTTAATAATAGAAAGTATTCTCACACTATTCTTTTATACCCAATTCTTTTATACCCAAAACCTAATGTCCTTCCATTCAGTTTCTTCAATACTTTCCTGATGTTCGCATCAAATACCTTACATATAATTACTTAATAATTACATTGAACTTCCTTCAGTTTGCCATTTAACGTTATACCAGTTTGCTTTATTCTTCAATAACCTATTTCTCCTAATATAAAAAGAAAACCAAACAGAGATGCCTCTCATCCCTGGTGCTGGGAAACTCAGTGGGAAGAAAACTTCCCTCCTCCTGTGAGAGAACTTAGGGGGGGCACTCCCCCTCCTCCCTCCTTATGCCTACTATAGAAATTAAATACCTATATCATTATAACAAAGGAACTTTTTGTTGTAAACTAAGCTATCAAGCATAGTTAACATAGTGTCTTCCATATTACTGAATACAAGATAACACTCTTGTCTTAGAATTGCTCCTTAATTTAATTCCTTGATGTCTCATGTCTCTACATCTTTTCAAGTTGCCATCTCCAGACAGGTTAAACGCCAGTCTATTTTCTCCTTCTTACGATTTTATGCATGCAGCCGGAAGCTTTTTGCTAGATGCTTCATCAAAGGCGATGTGGGTTTTCCCATTCAAATGAACTATGATGTGCCTTAAGGGCAACCAGTGAAATTTGACACCATTGTTTGTTAGCTGTTCCGTTGCCTCACACATCCTCCTCCTCGCAAGAAGTATTTCCAGTGGTAGGTCAGCGAACAGATGCACAATTGTATCTTCTAATTGCAAACCGTCCTTTTCTTTGGCTATCTGAAATAAACGGTTTTTATGCTGGATATCTACAAACTCAATTAAGATATCTTGTGGCACTCCCGGGGGGGACGACTTTTTGCCGGGGGCAACCAGAAAGCTGCTGTGATTACATTTGGATTTGACTCTGCTATGTTCAGCAGAGATGCGAGCCAAAGATTTAAAGAGGTATGCAAATCTTGATTTAGTGGGTAGTTGGATGAAACCCCTCTGATTTTAGCTCGCCGATCTCTTAATTTTGTTGTTGTTGTTCAGTTGCACAGTCAAGTCTGACTCTTTGTGACCCCATGGACCAGATCACGCCAGGCCCTCCTTTCTTCCACTGTCCTCTGAAGTTTGCTCAATTTCATGTTCGTTGCATTGATGACACTGTCTAACCATCTCATCCTTTGCCGTCCCCTTCTTCTGTGACCTTCAATCTTTCCCAGCATCAGGGTCTTCTCCAGTGAGTGCTCCCTTCTCATTTGGTGGCCAAAGTATTTGAGCTTCAACTTCAGGATCTGGCCTTCCAGGGAACAGTCAGGGGTGATTTCTTTTAGGATTGAATGATTTGATCTCCTTGCAGTCCAAGGGACTCTCAAGAGTCTTCTCCAGCACCATAGTTCAAAAGAATCTATTCTTCAGCGCTTGGCCTTCCTTATAATCCAACTCTCTTAGTTTAATGTCCTGCAATATTATTTTGTTCATCACCCATGTCTCAAAATCTTTTACTGATTTTAATTCACTCGTCGCTTCTTTTGTGGCTTGCAATGCCTTGTCCGCTTTCCTCTCCGCCTCTTTAATTGCTGTTTTTAAGTCTTCTATTTTCTTGTTCATTGGTTCTACTATTTTTTTAAGTAGTCCTATTTCTGTTTTTAAATGTCCAATCTCACCTTTTATTGAGTCAATTCCTTTGTTGAAGTTGCTTTTCATTTCTGTGAAAACTTGCATAATTGTTGTTTGGAAGTTTGAATTGATTTAAGCTCCTCCAGTCACAATTTCCTCTAACAGAAGCAGTCCCGATTCCTCTCCTTCTGATTCAGTTTCTGATCTTCGTGGTGGGTTTTTGCTACCCTTTTTTGCCCCTTGTTCTTCCCATCATAGATCTTGTACCATACATTTAATTTCATACAGTCTTTCCAGAACAATTCTTGTTTATCCAGAGGGAGTAACAGGAGGGAGGGGAGGATGTGGCCAGCCGGAAGCTCTGCTGCCACGCCCCCCCAAGTCTTGTCAGTTTCAAGAGATTTTTCTTTGTCTTTGCAAGGGTTCCTTTGTGTTCCCTTCCCCTTTTCTTACACAGAGTTTCCACAATCCCACCCACATTCTGTTTGTACTGTAGAGATTATCTGGTTTGCCATTAGTCCTCTTTTGCTTGCACTGCCAGAGTGGGAAAAAATGCCCTCCACACTTCTGCTTCCCCAGCAGAGATTCTCTGGTTTGATTCTGGTCCTGTTTGGCTTGGCACATTGGTTTGTGTTTCTACTGGGATTACTGAGTTTTGCAATGGTTCTTTTGAACTTGTTGTTTCTTCTCAGTGATTGCTACTTGCAGGCTTGGCTTTTTGTCCTGGAAGCAGCTGTGTGTGTGTGTGTTTATTTTCCCTTTTTCTCCCCTTCAATAGGAAATTGGTCCAATTTGGTCCAATCAACCCTTTGGTCCAATCAACTTGAAAATTGGTGGTTATTTAAAAGACATGTTCCAGCAGCCCCACTGTAATTATGGTGCCTTTACCTTGAAAAACAACTCCCCCAGCCACCTAGAAACCTTTAAAAACAACCATAACTTTAAAAACAACTCCCCCAGCCGCCCTTAATAGCCATGTCACTAAGGAGATAAGGCTGGCCTCTCAAATTTTGAATGTGTGAAAGAAGTTCTAATGCTAATTAAATTAGCGATTGTTCTTACTCTGCTTCTCAGAAAAGGTCTAGAATGTTGTCCCCACCCTCTGAACTTTGTAGCTCCATTAAAAAAAAAAAAAAAAAAGCTATCATGCTGAAAATCAAGTTTATATAAAATTCAGTAAGGTTACTAGTGGGTCAAGTATTTCTGCTTAGGGACTTGTGAGAATCAAAATGCTGGTTTTGAACTGTGCATTAGGGCTTGACTCAAATGATGATGATGATGATGAAGAAGATGAAGAAGAAGAAGAAGAAGAAGAAGAGTTTGGATTTTTTACCCTGCTCTTCACTTGGAGTCTCAGAGTGACTTACAAAATCCTTTCAGTTCCACTCCCCACAACAGACACCCTGTGAGGAAGGTGGGGCTGAGAGAGCTCTGACAGAAACTGCTATTTTTCAAGAACACCTCTGACAGAACTATGGCTTGCCCAAGGTCATCCAGCAGCCGCAAGTGGAGGAGTGGGGAATCAAACCTGGTTTTCCCAGATTAGAGTCCACTCACTGAGACTCTTTTGGGTAGTGAAGGGCGGGGTATAAATCCAATCTCCTCCCCTTCTTCTTCTGGGAGGTCAATGGGAAACCTCCCCTCCCTTTTTCCATGACTCAAAAGCTGGATGCAACCAGTCAACCCTTTGTGTTTTCAACCAGATTTAGTGCTGTATGAAATTATGGTTAAAACTCATAAAGTTCCATGGACCAGAATGCGGGGCACCATGTTACTATGGTGATTCGAGTGTTATCTGGGGGAGGGGTTTGGTCTCAAAAGGTGGTGCCAGGGGACTGGACTATTGCAATGCCCTTTACTTGGGTCTGCCCTTAAAAAGTGTTTGGAGGGTACAGCTAATGCAGAATGTTGTGGCTAGGCTGTTGGCTGAGGCCAGCTATTTAAAGCATGCAACCCCAATATTACATCAATTACACTTGCTACTGATCTCACATGGTAGGGCCCTCCTAACTGTCCCATCAATCAAAGAAGCTCATTGGGTGAGAACACAACATGGGGCCTGTTCAGTAGCAGCCCCATTATTATGGAACAACCCCGCTAGGAAGGTGTGCCTGACTGCCTCTCATTCTATCTTTAGGAAGCAGTTGAAGATGTTTTAATTTAGGATTGCATTTGTTAAATTTATTAGCAGTCCTGATTTGTGATTTTAAATTTTATTTTATGTATTTTATCTATTTATCTATTCATAAGGAAGAAAGGCAGCTAACAAATGTTTTAAGTAAATGAATAAATAATTAAAGGAACTAGAACAGTTACACAAGGGGCATCCCACCCTTTGTGGAAGCCCACAAATGCTCTGACATAATATTGAAAACACATTGTTTTCTGGGTTACTTATGCACAATAAAGGTAATAATAATATGTCAAAATTTGGGGAGATCTTGGATTAATAGAATCAGGTAGATCAGGTGGTAGAGTCTGGGAAGAAACCAACAATCATTGCTTATTATAATATAGTGATTTTCCTATTTCAAAAACAAAGCCTTATTGTTCAAATGGAAGCTGTCATATCACAAATTAAAAACCACAGCTATGATCCTTTTTTTATAAGCATTTTTATTAATTTTCAGAAAGGAAAAAAATGAGAAAGAAAAAAACATACACGTAATCAAAAAGCAAGAAAAGCAAATAACTAACCTACAACAAACATGAAGCATGTACTCAAAATATCAGGTAGTGTTTTACATGCAAGAATCATTCATTTCTGCACCTCAACTAGTTTGAGGATTTGTAATCTGAAAAGATACATTAACTATTAAAGTTCTTTGCAAATATTTCTTAATCCATTTGTATAACCTTGACCATTTTTCCTCAAAAAGTTCCTCTTTTTTATCTTGAAGTTGCAAAGTTAATTTGTCCATTTCCGCCATCTCAAATAGTTTATAAATGATTTCTTCTTTTGATGGGATTTCTTCTTTCTTCCAATACTTTGCATACAGAATCCTAGCCATAGTTATAATATGTATACTCATGTAAATATCTGGCTTTTTAAAAGACTCTGGCATAATATTCAATTAAAACAATTCTGGTAAAAATGGTATAGTTATTTCTTTTTTTCCCCCATACTTTATTTATTTCCACATTTTCCATCCTATTTACAAACGTTTCCCTGCTAACATTTACATTCATTTTTAGAGTCGTAAACTCTTTAACATATCTTTATATAGAATATTACTTCACATTATTTTGTATTCTTTACATGCTTTATCCAGTATAAACCCTTAACCATCTTTTCTCTTGAATTTTGTTATCCTTAGCCTGAAGTATTAAACTCAGGTTGTCCATTTGTGCTAACTCTAACAATTTTACTATTAGAGCCTCTTTAGAGGGTAACTTATCCATTTTCCAGTTTTTCGCCACTAACATTCTTGCAGCAGTTGTAATATACACTAAAAGGTATGTATCTTGCATATTATAACCTTTAGGGATAATGTTCAATAAGTATATCTCAGGTACTAGCACCACATCTAAATTTAATATTTCAAAAATAATTTTATGTACCATTTTCCAATATGATTGTATTTTTTTACACTTCCACCACATGTGGTAAAAGGTCCCCACACTAGATTTACACTTTCAACATTTATTTGAATTTTGTGGAAAACATTTTGCAATCTTATCCGGGGACCAATACCACCTGTGAAACAGCTTGTAAATATTCTCTTTATAAGAAATGGCTCTCATAAGTTTAGTGGTTTTCCATATTGTACTCCACTGTTCAATTTCAATTTCTTTTCCCATATCTTGCATCCAGGAAATCATCGCAGATTTAACACTTTCATCCAGCTCATATTCCTCTAATAGAAATCTATACAGCTTCTGAATTAATTTATCACTGGATGACAACCAGATCCGGTCAAGTTGGGTATTTCTATCCCCGAATCCGTTTAGCTTATCTTTACCATATCTATCTTGCAGTAATATAGATTCCCACCATGACAAGTTAATTTGGTATTCATGTCTCAATTTCTTTTCTGATTTTAAAACATCATTTTTTTCTAACAAAGCATTATAATTAACTTTTTTATTTTCTGTCAGGAGTGATGGCTTTACAAGCCTCCAATGGCGATACCCATCTTGAAGTTTTCCTGTAGAATTTCTCCTTTATCCCATTCCAAATTTTACTTAATGCTCCCCTTAATACGTGCTGGTTAAAAATCAAATGTATTTTCTCTTTTTCATACCACACGTATGAGTGCCAACCCATGTAAAGATCATGACCCTCTAATGCCAATGTTCTCGCATCTTCCAACAAGATCCATTCTCTTATCCAGGTTAGTGCACATGCCTGGTAGTATAAATTCCAATTTGGTACTCCCATCCCTCCTTTTTCCTTTCTATCTTGGAGGACTTTCAACTTAATTCTTGCTCTTTTAGGGTGCCAAATAAACTTTTTAGTAATCCTATCTAGTTCGTTGAAAAATTTCAAACTCTTTAATATAGGGATATTTTGAGCTAAAAATAGAAACCTAGGCAGTATATTCATTTTTATTGCTGCTATTTTACCCATAAAAGATAACGGTAGATCTTTCCATCTTAAAAGATCATTCTTAATATCCTCCAATAATTTATAGTAATTATCTTTTATTAGCGAACTAGCTCTATTAGTTAAATAAACACCCAGATACTTCACTTTTTTAACTATCTCCATATAAGTTATTTTATGGAATTGTTGCGCAGTGTTAGGATCACAATTTTTGAGTAAAAGTTTCATTTTCTTAAGATTTATCTTAAGACCGGCTACTTGTCCATAAGCGTTAACTACTTCCATTAATACCTTGATAGATTTTAGAGGGTTTTCCACTATAAATAACAAATCGTCGGCAAACGCCAAAAGTTTGAATTCCTCCCCTTTAACTCTTAAACCCCTTATCTGTTTACTGTTTCTTATTGAATTGTTTAATGTTTCTAACGCAAAAATAAACAGTAATGGGGATAACGGGCATCCCTGTCTCGCACCTTTGTAAATGTTTACGTTATTTGTAGGGTCTCCATTTACTAAGATTTTGGCATACTGCGTTGAATAAATTGCCTTTATCCTGGACAAAAACTGTCCTCCACATTCCACTATCTCTAGCTTCTGCAATAGAAAGTTCCAGGATAAGTTATCAAACGCTTTTTCCGTGTCCAAAAACATCAATACTGTTTCTTTATCAGGATGTGACTCATAATATTCCAAAATATCAATAACTAGACGCATATTATTTTTTGCCTCTTAGGTAAAAATCCCATCTGATCTTGATGTATTGTTTGAGATAATACTTTTTTCAACCTATTTGCTAGTATATTGGTAAATATTTTATAATCCGCATTTAAAAGAGATATGGGTCTATAATTTTTAATTTCAGAACCGTCCGAATTTGGTTTAGGTATTAATGTAATTAGTGCATGATTCCAAGAATCCGGTAACCTTTCTGATTTTCCAGTTTTTTGAAACAAATCCTTTAACGGTATATCTAACTGTTCCTGAAATATCTGGTAGAATTCCACCGGGATACCGTCGGGACCCGGTGTCTTTTTCCTTTTCTGTCTTTTAATTGCTTCTACAATCTCACTCATTGAGATTATATCATTTAGAATTTTTTTTTGTTGCGCATTGAATTTAGAGTGATTCTCGCTTTCTAGATACTCTTTAATTTTTCTTTCTTCTTGAGGTTCTTGATAATAAAGTTCCTTGTAGTAATCTTCAACTATACTTTTAATTTCTTGCATGTTAAATTTTTCTTCACCCTTCCCGTTTTTTAACTTTACAATAGTACGTTTCTCTCTTTTTTAACGGAGTTTATAAGCTAACCATCTACTAGGTTTATTTATATTTTCAAAGTAATATTGTTTAGTGAATTCAATTTTCCTCGCTATTTCATTATTCAAGATTATATTCAACTTATGGTGGAGAAGGTATAGTTTAACTTTATGTTCTGTTACCTTTGTGCCCTTTTTTATTCTAGACTCTTCTGTTTTTATTTCCTCCACAAGGCTTTCATATTCCTTTTTGACTTGTTTATTTTTCCATGCGTTCTGGTTGATAAACCAACCCCTAATAAAAGCTTTAAATGCATCCCAAACTATTCCCATTTGTATCTCAGGTTGCATGTTTCTCTTGAAAAACTCCAGAATCTCTTCTTTAGTTCTTTTTACAAATTCCTGGTCACGAAGCAAACCTAAATTCATAGTCCATCTACTCTTTTTCGGATCCTCTCTTAATGTTAAGCTAATCGGGTTATGATCCAAAAACGTATTTGGCAAGATTTCACATTCTACTACTTCATGAATCATATTTGAAGCTATCCAAATCATGTCAATTCATGACCATGAGTTATGTTTGGATGAATATTAAGTATAGTCCCTTTTTAAAAGATTCCTGGTTCTCCAAGCATCAATCAGATTGAATTCTTCTATTATTTTAAAAAAGGTCTTTGATGTTAATGAGCCCACTTTAGTCTTTTTTCTTGTGCTCTTTCTATCCATTTCAGAATCTACTACCGCGTTATAGTCCCCTAGTAAACATATGTGTTCAAATTCCTTCAAGCTCAGCACTGTCTGTATTTCTTTATAAAAGGATTCTTGATCTTGATTAGGCGCATACATGTTAATTATCAAAGTCTCTTTACCCTTCCTCGTTATAACTACTGCCACCATTCTACCGTCCTTTGAGGCATAAAACATTTTGGGATTCAATTTATCTTTCATGTAAGTTACTACCCCCCCTTTTTTGTGTGTGTCTGAGGCTATAAACGCATTTCCCAATTTCTTATTCTCCAAATATTTGATATCATCTCTTTTTATATGAGTTTCTTGTAGACACACAATGTCCGCTTTGATTTTATTTATTTGCTGGAACGTTCTTCTTCTTTTTTGTGGGCTGTTCAGCCCATTTATATTAATAGATATAATTTTAAGTTTCCTAGTCTGAGCCATTTTTAATTCTTATTATTTCTTCCTTTATTCTTATATTTGAACCTGGTTAAAATCTGGTAAGTCGGTGTAGTTGATTTTTTCTTCCCTTTCTTTGTGGTAGTTCCTGTAGGTACATCCTTTTCTTGCTCTATTGTTACCTCCTCCTCTTCTGACTCTTTACTTTCCTCTCTTTCCTCTTCTCATTCCTCTTCTTTTGGAGTCCCAACTCCTCTCCATATCTCTCAAGGAAATTTTCAATTTTAAAAATTGAGTCTATCCTTTGTCTCCTACTATCATATGAAAAGAGCACCCCTTCAGGGACCAACCATCGGAATACAATTCCATTATTTTTCAGTAAATTTGTCAGTTTAATATAGGGAATTCTTCTTTCCCTTACTCTCCAAGGGACTTCTTTTAAAAATTTAATTTCTTCTCCTTGGATAGTAACTTTACTTTCGTATGTAGCCTTAAGAATCTTCTCCTTCATGTCCTTCCTATAGAATTTCACGTGTACCTCCCTAGGAAGTTTGTGCTGTCTTGCATATGAAGAATTTCTTCTATATATGTCTATTCATTATTTCTTCCTTCGTGCCTATTTTGCACTAATTCATCTTTGAGGTTTTTTTCAATATTCTCAGGGATATTCTGGCATCTTATTATTTGTGCCGCTTTATCCATTTCAAAATTTATAAGGGTATCCTCTAGCCTTTCATTTTTTGCTTTTAGTTCTAGAATTTCAAAATCTAAGTCTTGTACTTTTTCTTTCAATTTTCCTTCTTTTGTAGCCATTTTCATTATTTCTTGCTTGTTATCCAGTATTTGCTTCTTAATTTCTTGCGTTTCTAGGTTAATTTGTGATGTTATCTCATCCATTTTATATTTCAATGGTTCAATTTCGTTTTTAATTAAGGAGGGTAGGGTCGTTTCTATTGTTTGTTTAATTGCTTGTGTAACACTCTCTTGTATCATTTTGTTGAGCTCTTTCATAGTGGCCTGCGGGATACTCATCATCCTTTGTTTTAATTGGCCTATACTTCCTGCTGGCTAGGGGAGGAAATTGAGTTTCTTCTACTGCCAGAAAAACCTGTGGCCATAAGTCCTCCCCTTGTATTTTGTGTTATTATTCTAATTTTTAGTTCTTTATTGGGCTAATATTATCCTTTGTTTCCTATTTCCTATTAAGCTACCTTTAGTGCATGTCTCTTTCTTACTGTCTCTCTTAATTTTCTATCTTTCCTTTCCCTCTTTTTCCTTCCCACCAATATCCTACTGGTGTCCACTTTTTTCTTTTTTTCCTCCTATCAGACAATCCCTGGTATCTTGACACTTTTAATCTCCCTTTAACTCTCTAGTTATTGCAAAGTATCCAAAGTATCTCTTTAAGTCCTCTCTATTTCATTTTCTCCTTCAGTCTTTAACAGCTTCCGCTTTTCTTGCTCTTATATTTAGCCCTCTCAGCGTTATGTTTTTCTCCTTTCCAACCTCCGTTCGCCCCCCCAGTCCCCCGCCTTCACTCTCTGCTCTATTCACTCCTCGCCACATCCCACTGCTCTTGCCACTTTCATCTTCTCCCGCGTCTCCGCTCTTCAACGTCACCAGCCTTCAGTCACTGCTCTCCGCCTTTCTCCATAATACTTCAGTCATTTCAGTCACTCCTTCAACTTCCTCCGCCTTTCTCCATGTTAGTCTTGTCACTCTACAGCTTCCCTCCACCTTTCACTCCATTACTTTCATCGCTCTGTAGACTTGTCACCTTGCAATTCCATCTCCCTCTTTCAAATACTCTTTCAGTCTCGCGCCGCTGCTGCTGCCTCGCCTTTAGTTCTCACCGCAGAATGCCTCGTCATCCAACGCTCCCGTTTAAAGGGGCCGCCGCGAATTTTAGGTTGAAGAGAAACTGGAAAAACAAACAAACAGAGGGAAAAAGAAGCTGTGTAATACCCAGCACTAAATGCTGCTTTTACATCAAAACCGTCCTTCAATTTCCATTTAACTACTTTCATCTATCCAGTTATTTCACTAGCCGCTTGCCTTATACATTATATATACAGCTGAAGGACCCATTTGTTTCTGGCCCGCTGCCTGCCCTCTTCAAAGATTAATTAAGGTAAGTTGAATATTACTTAGCTTTATGTAGTGGACTAGCCATTGTCAGGTTGCTTCTTTCCAACTCTGTAGAATCCTCTGGGCTCCCCTTGCGCTTGTTGTGACTTTGCAGTCTCGTTCGTGCTCCACTTCACCTCTTCATTTCGGGACTCCTAGTTAAGTTGAGAGAGCCGCCACCCTCTCATTCTTAAGTCTAGTAATTCCCCTAGCAAACCCCTCTCTACAGGAGGATGTTTGAGGCGTTGAAGATAGCCTAAAGAAGGTAAATGGATCAGAGAGTGGGAGAACTAACTCCACACACACCCTCTGTCGTTGAGACCGGATCCAGATCTCAAATGGTATAGTTATTTCTAAAATTTTTTGCAATATCTCATTTTTTTTTTTGTTATCTTACAAGTCCACCACATATGATAAGAACCAACATTTTGTTTACATTTCCAACAAACATTAGACATAGTAGGGTACATTTTTGCTAGATTCTCTGGTGTTATATCCCATCTATAAAACAATATATATATATATATATATATATATTCTTTATAAGAAGTTGCTTTTGAATATTTAATATTAATTTTCCATACCTTAGACCAGGGGTCCTCAAACTTTTTAAACAGGGGGCCAGTTCACTGCCCCTCAGTCCGTTGGAGGGCCGGACTATAGTAAAAACAAAAACTATGAACAAATTCCTATGCACACTGCATATATCTTATTTTGAAGAAACAAAACGGGAACAAATACAGTATTTAAAATGAAGTAAAGTTAAATCAACAAACTTACCAGTATTTCAATGGGAACTATGGGCCTGCTTTTGGCTAATGAGATGGTCAATGTCCAGTTCCATATTTGTCACTGCTTCCTTCTCATGTAAAAAAAAATGACAGACAAGCGGCGGCGGCATAAACACCCGGCGGGCCGTATAAATGTCCTCGGCGGGCCGCATGTGGCCCACGGGCCATAGTTTGAGGACCCCTGCCTTAGACCATTGGTCTAACTCTACATTATGTCCCACATTCTGTGCCCATTTCGCCATTGAAGTTTTTACTACTTCATCTTGCATTTTCATATCTAATAATAGTGTATAAAACAGTTTTATAATTTTTTTATCTACATGTAATAAAATTTTGTCCAGTTCTACAGGTTTGCCAAGAAAACCAGTTTCTTTATCTTTAGCCTACTTCATATCAAGTTGCACCTTTTCCCACCAATTCAGACAGATATCCATACTTTGAAGAGTATCTTGCAATTTTAAATCATTTTTCTTATCTAGAAGATTTTCATATCTTCATAGCTGATCTTTAGTAAATAAAGTTGGATTTATAAAAGCTTCTAGCGGTGAGACCTGTTTCGGTATTCTTCTTTAAAACAGTCTTTTAGTCTCTTCCCAAACTTTTAATAAGCCCTTATCATATGTTGTTTAAAATATTTATGAATACCACTTTTCTCATACCATACAAAAGTGTGCCAGCTTAATTTCAAATCATATCCTTCTAGCTTTAGAAGTCTTGAGTTCTCCAATGTAATCCATTCTTTCATCCAAGTGAAGGCTGCTGCTTTATAATAGAGATGCCAGTCAAGTACTGCAAATCCTCCTCTTTAGTTTCTATCCTGCAGTACTTTCATTTTTATTCTAGATCTTTTATCTTGCCAGATAAATCATTGAATCAGTTTCTCCACTCGTTTAAAATACTGTTGTTGTTTTTTTACCTGTCTTTTTTTTAACTTTTTTATTTGCATCATAAATTATTATTACATTATAATACAATACAATTCCAGTTCTCTTATGATACATTTTCCCCCTTTTTTGTCCCACCCCCCGTAAGGTGACCATCATATACCTACAAATTTAAATTTTTAACCATGAGCACATTTTTTCCATTTTTTCGAGTATAGCGAGATTGGCTTCTCCATTATTTACCCATTGAAAGTATACAGACCATTTCTTTTTTATCTCCTTCATCTTTCCATTCCATGCCTTATCTTGTTTCATACATTCCAATATATCCGACTGAATATATTCATATAGATACTCGTTCCATCTATCTAAAGACCATTTTAAGTTCTCCTTCCAACCATATGCAATCACAGCATGCACAGCTAATAACATTGCTTTGAAAATATCCTGATTTTGTCTCTCGATGTTATTGTTTCCCAGTACGCCCATAAATAATAAATCCCCATCTATTTTAAGATCCACCTTACATAGCCCTACTATCTTCCCCTGTACCTTTCCCCAAAAATCTATAACCTTTGGGCATTTCCACCATAGGTGTGAGTACCACCCTTCTTTTGCATTGCAGTGCCAGCAGGTTTCATACCTTTAATCATATATGCCAGTTGGGCAGGGGTTCTATACCACTTCAAAATTATCTTCTTTTCAAGCTCTCTGTACTTTTCTAATTTGATTTTCTTCAAATTCACCATTAATTTATTGACATTGTCAGAAGTTATTTGTTTTTCTTTATTCCATTTGTTTTTTAAGGTTCTTAGTATAAACTCCTTATCTTTCACCAATTCAAGGTAAATTTTTCCTGCCAATCCTTTCCTTATTTCATCCACATGTAATACATTTTCTAAGTTGTTATCTTCCCTTTTTATGGCTTCTATATACTTATCTTGTTTAATTAAATGGGATAGTCCCCTTAAGTGTAGCCAATAACTTTTCCACATTTTTTGGCTCAGCTCCTGAAGTGGTAGGAGATTCCCTTGTGAATTGTACATATCCTTGACTCTAATTATGCCTTCCTCCTTAAGGGCTTCCCAAAATTTTGGATTCATCTCCTTCTCCCAAATATATTTAAGTGGGGTCCACTTTGAAGTCTGAGGCAGCAAAGTTGACCTCCACCTCTTCCAAACCGTCAAAGCTGTTTTCCTTGGGCCTGTTGCTTTTCCTATCTCCTTTTGCAAATCTCTAGTGTAGATTCCATTGCTGCCTACCCCCTTATTGATTGCTGATTCAAATCTTACCCATTTATCCTCCGTCCTCCATTCTAACTCCATTAATGCCTTCAACTGGAATGCGTCATAATAAGCTTGTAAGTATGGTAGCCCCCATCCTAAATCATCTTGGGGCATATATACCAATTTTTTTGATATTCTTGCTTTTTTCCTACCAAACACCCAGCTTTTAATACTTTCATCCCATTTCCCTATAACTTTCTGATCAATTTCTATTGGAAGCACCTGGAATAAGTATAGCATCTTTGGTATTAGAAACATTTTTGCTGCTCTAATTTTCCCCAAAATGCTCAGATGTTTATTCTTCCATTCCTTCATTTTCTTTATTATCTTTGACCAAGTCTTACTATAATTGATTTTCTGTAACCTCTCTATATGTTTGTCAAGGTATACTCCCAAATACTTAATTTTACTAATGTCTGATTTCATCCCCGTTAAGGCTAATATCTCTCTTTTAGTATCCTTATCTACATTAAGAAACATTATTTCAGATTTCTTAATATTAACGCCAAACCCTGAAATTAGTTTGAAATCCTCTAGAATAACTAGCAATTCTCTTATTGCCTGCAATGGGTTAGTTAGTGTCAGTAAAATATCATCCGCAAAAAGATTTAGTTTAAGTTCTTCCTTAGCTATTTGAAATCCCTGAATTCTGCCACTATTTCGAATCCTATCTGCTAAAGGTTCCATTGCTAGTGCAAATAGCATGGGGGACAGTGGGCAGCCTTGCTTTACTCCTCTCTGAATTAAAATTTCTCTGGTATGCCCTCCATTTATCCTAATAACTGCTTTACCGCTCCTATAGATTTCCCTTATTGCACTTAAGTATGGTCCACTAAATTCAAATTTTTCCAAAACCTGCATTAGGTAATTATGATTTAAGGTATCAAATGCCTTGTATACATCTAATTTTAATAAAGTTAATTTTTTCTTATTTTTGTAAGACAGGGCATTTAATATATTTCTTAGAGGATGGGCTATAGATCTATTTTTGACGAAGCCATATTGATACTCCTTGACTAATTTTGGCAGAATATTTTCCAGTCTATTGGCTAACACTTTTGCGAAGATTTTATAATCTTGGTTCATTAAACTAATTGGTCTATACGAATTTACATCTAAAGGATCTCTCTGGGGTTTTAGTATTGGCATTATTTCCGCTT
Source organism: Gekko gecko (assembly GCA_029375565.1). NCBI lineage: Eukaryota > Metazoa > Chordata > Lepidosauria > Squamata > Gekkonidae > Gekko > Gekko gecko. The sequence continues at coordinate 140,270,328 of JAPDNY010000005.1, forward strand.
TCTTCCATGAATCTGGCATTTTACCCCCTTTTAATATATAATTAAATACACTTTGCATTTCTGTAATCAGCAGGTCCGCCATTTCCTTATAGTATTCTGCCGTAAATCCGTCCAGCCCAGGTGATTTCCTATTTTTTAAGCCCTTTATGACTTCTGCTATTTCCTGCCTTGTAATTTCTTTATTTAAGTTTTCACTTTGTTCTTTCGTTAGTTTCTTATCCAATTGTTCATCAAATTTTTGATTTTCCCCAGATTTAAATAGTTGTTGATAAAATTTAGCAAATTCCTCTCTTATGTAATTATTTTTAAAAAGCTTCTCCCCCCCATCTCCCTTAATACATCCTATTGTTTGCTTTTCCTTTCTTGCCTTTAGATAATTGGCCATTCTTTTCATTGTATTGATATTAATTCTTTGATATTCGTTTTTCACTAGTATTTCTTTTTTCCATAAAGATAGGGAATCTAAATTCTCTAACTCTTTTTTTAGTTGTTTAAAATACTATTGATTTTTTAAATTGGAATAAGAATACTATCCTGGGCAAAATATTCATCTTAACAGTGGCTATTCTTCCCATAAAGAATAACTGCATCTGTTTCCACTTTTCCAAATCTTTTTTAATTGTAGTTAAAAGCTTCATATAATTGTCTTTTAGCAAAGAGCTACACCTAATAGTAAGTATAATTCCTAAGTATTTTACTCTGTTCTGAACTTCGATACCAGAACATTCTTGTAATTGTTGTATCTGTTGTTTAGTACAGTTTTTTGTCAATATTTTCATTTTCTTCAGGCTAATATTCAAACCAGCAAATTGTCCATATTCTTTTAAGGCGTGTAAAAGATGGATAATAGATTATTGTGGTTCTGCCAAGATAAATACAAGATCATCAGCAAAAGCTTGAAGTTTATACTGTTCACCTTTAATTTTAAGTCCTTTTATCTGAATATTTGCTATTACTATATCATTCAGTGTTTCAAGAGCAAAAATGAATAACAATGGAGATAATGGGCAGCCTTGTCTAGTTCCCTTTTATATTTCTATATTTCATGAACAATCTCCATTAATCAATATCTTGGCATGTTGTTTCATATAAATTGCTTTCACCATTGTAAAAAAGTTTTCTCTGCATTGCCAGATCAATAGGTGCTCCAACATAAACGTCCAGCTAAGATTGTCAAAGGCCTTCTCTACATCAAGAAACACTAATGCCACTTGTTTTTCTGGGTGTGCTTCAAAATATTCCAATACATTCAAAATAGTTCTCACATTATTCCTCATTTGTCACTTAGGTAGAAATCCAGTTTGGTCTTGATGTATTGTTTGGAGGAGCACTTTTTTCAGTCTACTCACCAAAATAGATGCAAATATCTTTTTTATTATTATTAGCTTGCCCAGTTGGGCAAAGTTTATTATTTTTTAGAAGTAACACAAAACAAAAAAAGAGCTATACATTTTACAAAATCTAGCCAAATATCTTGCTCATATCATCACATTTATACACACACTAGGAGTAAGACCCGTTGTGGAAATAAATACAATGGGCTCTAGAAAGAGGCTCTGGGAGAGTGCCCTGGCTTAGGGCACACAGTGTGAATTTGCTGTGGTGACCTCAGCAGGATATAATGACAGAGACCACCATTTTCTCCAGAGGAACTGAGCTCTGCTACCTGAAGAGCAGTTGTAGTTTTGAGTGATCTCCAGCCCTCACCTGGAGATTGGCAACAATTGTTACCCAGGAGGAATTGGCTGGTTTGGAGGGTGGAGTCTATGGCATTCTACCTGCCTGCAGTCCAACCCCTCCTCAAACCCCACCTTCTCCAGGTTCCACCCCTCAAATCCTCGGGAATTTGCTAACCTGGAATTGGCAAACCCATCTCCTTCCCAGCTAACCATCAACCTACTGTTAACTGCCCCTCTGACTTCAGTTGACTTCTGCCCTCTCTCCTGCAGAGCAGTTATAATTCTGAGTGGTCTCCAGCCCTCACCTAGAGATTGGCAACAATGGTTCCCCATGAGGGACTGGCTGGTTTGGAGGGCAGAGTCTATGGCATTGTACCTGTCTGAGACCCCACCCCTCCTCAAACCTCACAATCTCCAGGCTCTACCCTCAAATCTCCAGAAATTTCCCAACCTGGAGTTGGCAACCCTATCAGGACTGGCCTCAATGAGTTTTCTCTCAAAGGCCAAAACAGGTGACAGGACCAAGCTTGGTTGCCCTCCAACAGGCACTGAGGGGAAAGTAGGGTTGCCAGCTCTAAGTAGGGAAATACCTGGAGATTTGGAGGGTGGATCCTGTGGAGGGCAGCATTAGGGGGGCGAAAGGACAGCAGGGTATAATGCCATAGGGTCTACCCTCCAAAGCAGCCATTTTCTCCAGGGGAACTGATCTCGGTCATCTGGAGATCAATTGTAACAGCAGGAGATCTCCAGGTCCCACCTGGAGATTGGCAACCCTAGGGGAAAGACAGCTGCACAGCAGGGGGTGGAAGAGAATGGTTTGATGGCCACCAGGCCAAGATTGGCAACAATAGTTCCCCAGGAGAAAACGGCTGGTTTGGAGGGTGGAGTCTACGGCACTGTACCTGTCTGAGGTCCCACCCCTCCTCAAACCTCACCCTCTCTGGGCTCCACCCTTCAAATCTCCAGGAATTTCCATACCTATAGTTGGCAACTTTATCTCATCCCCCCTCAGCAGCCTTTTCCTAGACAAAATTCTGTCTTTCTCATTAGCAGGGAGCAAAGCAGTTTACTTCATTCTTTTCGGCTTTGTGATCTGTACAGCAACCCTGTAAGGCAGGTTGGGCAGAAAGTCTCTGGCTGGTCCAAAATCACCCAGGCCGTTTCCATAGGGATGCTCCTGTTTAGCCAGGCCTAGGGTTGCCATTGCCAACAAAGACAAATTGATGCAAAGGAGGATGGAAAAGTCTCCATATTTCTATTTTGCCTTCGATTGGTTTTGATGCCAGCAGAGTGAGAAAATGCCAGAGGCTCTGGGTGGGTGCCCCATGGTAAATGCACCAAACAATTCCTAAAGATTTTCCACTGTGTCGATAAATCATTTTCTACACTCACAGTGTCCCCTGCCAGAATTAGTACCAGAACTTTTTTTGCCGTGTGGTATTCTGCTTGTGGTGTGACCGGTCTTTTTTGTGATGTGGCATGATTGTGTTATTGGGTTTGTTTCTTTTGAAGGGGAAGTGTTGTGAGTGAGGACATATTTCACCTCAGAATACAACAGGTTGCATAAGCAACTGACAATTCCAATTGTCTTGCGGGGGGGGGAGTTTGAGGTGCGAAATGGAGTGAAGTCCAATCAGCTTCCATATGCAAATGAGCTTGAAATGCTGGCCCAATCAGAGAAGAGTGGCCTAGGCTGCAGTGGGTGGGAGAGAACTCAGGCAATGCAGCTAGTGGAAAGGGACAGATTCTGAGTGACATACCAGGGAGCGAACTGATTTTGCCAAGCATAGTATCTTGCCAGACCACTACCCTTTTATATAATAGGACAGGATTCCCATATCCCCCCGTCTTTAAATTTGCATTAAACAACAGTCTCTTCCCATTGTGGAACTAATTCATCTAAATTCCATCTGCTATATTTCATTTTATCTATATTCTGTTATTCTTACTATATTTTATATCAATGAAGTTAGAACGAAGCTCCTGGCGACCCGGCAGCGCCGCTGGTTGCTGGGGGCTGCTTTGCCGCCCTCAGGAAGACGGGCAGCAACAGAGTCATGACGTCTGTTGTCGTGACGTGGGCAAGGGGGTGGAGCTGGCTATGATAGACAGCCAGGCTCCGCTCCCACCCGTTCTCAGTTGCTCTGATGTGCTCGGAGAGTGGAGCACAACAACGGAGCTGTTGGCTTACCTTTGGCCTCAGGGCCTGGTTTCAGCAGTGCAGCTCCAGCAGAGCAGCTGCAGTTGGTGAGAAGCTGCTGGTGAGAGAGCGGGTGGCCAGGGAAGTGTGTGGCAGGGGCGGCGTGAATCGCAGCTTGTCTCTGTGGCACCCGTTGGATCAGCGGCTCTCTGTGGTGACGGCAGGACAAGCGCAGTGGTGGTGGAATCCTATAGCCAGCACTTCGTGGACAATGGTGGGGTAATTGTGGAGGGGGCAGAGCGCTATATTGGAGCATTGTTGGGAGGTAGCTTCAGTTGTGCCTGCCTCACCATGGTCTGTAGGGACAGTATAGTGGGGGCAGCGTGATAAGGTTGCCTCATCCCCAGTTATCAGCCCTGTCTTCTATCATCTTTAAATTAAATAAATTAATTATTTTAAATAAATACATAAATATAACACCCCCCCACCCCACCATCATCAGCAGCCACATTGGGCTGGCCTGCCTAGATTCTGTGTTCTGCTGGGCAGCTGGGTGAGTGGCGGCCATTTTATGGTGGGTGGAATGTGACGGCCATCTTAGGGCTGCCTGGAGTGGCAGCCATTGGGCCTTTCCCTTTGGCAGCCATTTTAATAGTTACAGGCAGCATGGGCCCAAAGAAGGGCATGGGGGCATCATCTAGTAAACAGTCTGCAAATAAGCAGGTGGGCCAGATCATGGCAAAAGAAAAACAACCCCTCCCAAAAATGGCCCACTTTGGCACCTGTAGGTACTGTTTCCATAGTTGGTGCCTCAGTGCCTTCTGTGCCCATTGGCATTGTTTCCACCTCTGGTGCCCTCTACACGGGTAAGCGCAGTTTCTGTGACGGTGCCTTTTGGGCCTCCTGCAGCCACAACTTCTGGTTGGGTGACCCTGGATCAGTCACAAGTTATCTCAGTGCTGCTCTCTCAAGGACAGTTCTGGGAAGAGATCTCTCAGCATTGCCTGCCCCACAGGGTGTCTGAAGTGGGGAGGGGAAGGGAGTTCGTGTGTCACTCTGAGACTCTGAGTGAGGGACAGGGTATAAATCCAATCTCTTCTCTTCTTTTTTCCTTTCCCAGCCGCGGTTGCTGATGTGGTTTTTTGAAGGTAGGATGTAAAAGAGAACTAGTCTCTGTAATACCAGACTTAGAGGGATTTTGGGAAGGGATGTGTCTCAGTAAGAGGCCATCTGCTTGGCATGCAGAGAGTCCCAGGTTCAATCTCTGGCATCCTTAGGTGATAGATTTGGTAGTGGGTGATGTGATCGACCTCTGCCTGGAACCTGGAGAGCACTTTGAGTAGGCAATACTCATTTTAGCAAACTTGAAAGCATACAGTGCTATCAAAGGGGCTATTTCTTACAAGAATAAAATTGATTCTATACTTATTGAAGCTGGGATTAGGTATTGGAGGCTGGAAAAAGGGATTTCTGTTTAATTTGACGATTTTACAGGTTTTTTATTATTTATTTATTTATTTATTTATTATTATTCAGAAAGCCTTCTGAATCCAGTCTTCAGATTAAACTAGTTCTGGTGTAGTGGTTGAGAACAGTGGACTTTGATCCGGAGAACCAAGGCTGATTCCCTGTTCTTCCACGTGGGGCCGGTTGGGTGGCCTTGGGTCAGTCGCGGTTCTCTTGGAGCTGTTCTTGTGTTTCTCTCAGGGCTCTCTCGGACCCACCTGCCTTGTGGGGTGTCTCTTGTGGATAGAGGAGGGGAAGGAGATTGTCAGCCACACTGAGTGAAGTGCGGGGTATGGATCCGGTCTCCTCTTCTTCTCTGAATACTACAAGATCTTTTAATGGTATCTAACTATAAACTAGGAATAGAAACAGAATCTGAGGTGTTGGAATGCAGCCAATGGGAACAGCTACTTGAAATTGGGTAGCTCAATTGGGCACTTAGCCTGTGGGGGTGAATTCAAGGTATCTGAATGGAAAACAGCTGAACTTCTAACGGTTTCCTTCAGTGAAGGAATCCTTATCAGCAACATGTGACTTTGCCCGTGTGAATGCTCGCTGAGGGGGCAAAATCAGGTTAGTACTTGTCATGTGTTAGGATTCATAATACCCATGCAATACATCATTGGTGTTTTCTGTTTTAGCAGGGATACGGTGTGACTTTCAATCGGATGTGTGATTTAGGAATCTGACAGCTGGCACGTCGTTACATGTCATCAGTTTGGTCCAATGAGCATTCTTCACAGGTTTAATAGTGCATTTGTCTTTAAAGGAAAGTCCAGTGAGTGTCCAGGGCCTAGATGAGTGACATTGGTTACAACAGGCTGCAGGAGGTGCCGGCTGTGATGCGGCGGTGCAGCCACAGCAATTGGAAATGGAGCAGGTGGCTTTCAGGGAGGTTTCTGTGGGGCAAGGGTTAAGCAGGACCCATTGTGATCAACATGGCTTGGGAGGCCAGAGGGCTCTTCTGCCCACGCACTTGGGAGGAATGAAGTTACTTCTAGACCTGGCAGCCCAGCATTACTTACATTGGGTAAATGGGTTCCACGGGAGCCATATTCACCTTATGGTAAGTGTGCATGCAGCTTGCACGTATGTGCATACAGTGAATGGTAAGTTGGAGTCATTGCACATTTCTGTGTGCTTGTCCCAATCGTTAGGATAGGAACCCTGTTGCTATTAAAAAAAAAAAATACCTTGTTCTGTGCACTCTTCAGGGTAAGGAATTTTTAAATAAATAAATAAATAAATAACAAACAAGCAAATATAATTAATTATATAAGTTTTAATGTGACACCACATTGTAAACATCACAATTTTTAAAGCCGAACTTACTGGTTGGCCAGGAGGGTTCTTAGTGGTTATTATAGGAGCATTTCATATACCTAGAAGCATTTTCAAATGCCTTATTGGGACGGTCCCTTGACTTTATAACAACGGGAGCCTACCTGTTTAGGTCTGCTTGCAATAGTTGGAATAGTTCTTTAAAACGCCAAGATACTAAGACAATTGATCTACATCTCCTCTAGTGTTGTTTTCACAGTTTGACAATCCAGCGACCTTGGACTAGATTAGAGAGGCTCTCCTCTGACATAGACTTTAGGTAGTGACCTTACAGGCTTCAGTTTCCTATCTTACAGGATGCTGGTTGCCAGAAGATCCAAAGGGAAAAGAGTCTTGTCTGTTTAATAGAGACTTAATGCATGAAAATGCACAGCTTTAGTTTTCATGGCTTGGAGATAAATAGCATCTCCTGATAACTAACATCCTTCTAAAGGGGGGAGGCTTGCTTGGTTACACAGGATTATACATGAGTTAGGTCATTTGATCAGGGCACACGTAAGCTCTAGGTACGTTGGGCAGTGCCTTGCAGATCACAATGGCTGTGCAAATGCAAACATTGTGGTGTGGATGTAGTGGAATTCTACAGCATTCTATGAAGGTATTGGGGAAAGGGAGCTCTAGAGGACCAGAGGCAGCCTATTTATCTGGCAGTGAAATAAGGATCAATTTTTTGCAGCAGGAGGTGTTGCTGCACTTCAGGTTATTTGGTTATAGCTTTAGGCCTGTAGATGGAACTTTTCTGATCAGGCACCCTCTTTGCAGTGGTTGGGCCTTTCCTGGGGTGAAGTGTGGTACTCACTCTTCTCAGTTCAGTGCCGCTTCTTTTGCAGTTGCCTTGGCGACAGGCTCCCTTGCCGTATGGCGGTGTCAGTGGAACCTTGTTCAGATTAAGACTTTTATCTGGTCACTACACTCCAGTTTGGGGGGTGGCATCGTGGCTCAGTGAGCTAGTGGCGGGCTTTTGCCTAGCGTTCAGACAATGGAATTACAAAGTTTAAAGTTATTAATGAGGTTTTCTTTCAGGTGCTGCTGATTGTGGGGCAAGACAAAGGGTCACTGTCTGCGGCCACAGCATGGTCCTTTGGGTCACCCACCAGGCCAGGAGGACACCCTGGCTGTGAAGGCCCTTGTGCTATGAGCTGAGGCAGACCTGGCAATATAAGCGCAAGAGTGCAGATAGACTGGTCGGCTATTCTGCTTCACCTTGAAGGACACGGCCTTGGTGCTGCAAGTGGAGTCTGACCTTGTGATGATAGGAGCAAGGTGGCCTGCAGATCGGCTGGCTGGCTATTCTGCTTTGCCATGAAGGACAAGGACATGGTGCTAAGAGTGGAGGCTGACCTTGTAATGATAAGAGCAAGGTGGCCTGGAGTGCAGATAGTCGGGAGGCTATTCTGCTTCCCCATGAATGACATAGACATGGTGTTATGAGTGGTGGCTGACCTTGTGATGATAGGAGCAAGGTGGCCAGGTGTGCAGATAGTCTGGCAGGCTACTCTGCTTCGCCATGAAGGGCAAGGCCCTGGTTTCACATCTGGAGGCTAACCTTGTGATGATAAGAGCAAGGTGGCCCAGAGTGCAGATCCTCTGGACAACTATTCTGACTCACCATGAAGGGCAAGGCCTGGTGTTATAAGTGGTGGCTGGCCTTGCAATGATGGGAGCAAGGTGGCCTGGTAATGCGGAGAGTGGGGTCTGTTATTCTGCTCTGCCATGTATGGCACAATGGAGGAGGCCCCGCAAGGCATACAGCCACCTGCTAGATAAGGCCATGGAGGGTGGTGGAGTTATGGGACCCGTATAGTCTGATGGGGTACACCTATCTGACAAGGGCAACAGGTTCTTCTGTAGGACTTGCAGCAAGGGATCAGCTCAGCCTTGGCCTTTTTTGTGGGGAGCAAAGACCAAAGCAGAGGCTTGGTCTTGGCTGTGGCAGGTTGGTGCGGGCAAGAAACCGGAACCGGTGAGCACCTTACAGCATTTTCCCCATTAGGGAACAGGGGGTCATCAGGAACTGCCTTTGGATTTCTAAGGTCCAGGGTGGGGAACGGTGATCACCTCCTCTGGGAACCTCTTAGGGTATGCTCCTCTCTGCAAGTTGGAAGGCTTCAGGGGTAGGCGCTCCTAGGTGGCGACCAGTTTGCTGGGCTGCTGGTCGCGAGCCAGACCGATGGCTCAAGACCAGAGCTGGGTGACCCGCCCGAGAAAAGGGCAAGGAGGTTGGTCAGCAGAGTGACACCTGCCTTGCCTGTTCCGTGCTCGCTTAGCTGGTCCCTTGCCGCAATGTTATGTTAAATAGTTAATAAAGTGGCCCTTGTTTACTTCCAAACTGTTGTCTGTCTCGTTATTCCGACTAGGGGGGCAAATAAAAAACACAGGCATCACTTCACAATATAACTATGCTAACAGAAGCTTATATTTCTACTAATTTAACAATCTAATCCCTTTATATATTCTTCCACGTTCCCAATACTGTTAGATTTCAAAATCCCCTCAAGTCAAGCCTAAACACTATAGTTTCCTTTAGCTTTCATTAAACAGTCAAATTAATATATAGATCAACTTGCCCCCCCATTCGGAATAACGAGACAGACAACAGTTTGGAAGTAAACAAGGGCCACTTTATTAACTATTTAACATAACATTGCGGCAAGGGACCAGCTAAGCGAGCACGGAACAGGCAAGACAGGTGTCACTCACCTGACCAACCTCCTTTAGCTTTCATTAAACAGTCAAATTAATATATAGATCAACATACTTTGATTTAGCTTATGATCATAAATCATAATGAAACTAATTCATCTAAATTCTATCTGCTATATTTCATTTTATAACATGCTTCACTTTAGCTTATATTCATAAATCAGTCAGATATCAAGTAGTCATATAGTCAAATACCAAGCAAACAGTAAATAAACAAAACTCCTCTGCTTAGAAGATCCAGTTTTAATTATCTTTATCTCTTCAACTAATAACGACCATGTTATCTGTCCAAAGATGCTGAGTCCATTAATTTATAGAGCTTAAATTTCTCTTGCTTCCTTTAAAGATATTTCATCAAGATTGTTCTTCTTTTATGTTGTTGATTTTTAAAAGTCCCATTCTCTAGTCTGTTTGTATCCAAAGGCAGACAGTAGGCATCATTTATGTTATCTCCAATTGGCCCATCATTTATATTATTTCCCCTCAGTTCCTCAAAACAGAACAGAGAGATATTTCTCATCCTGAGTGTTGAGTATTGAAGCAGTTCCTGTCATTTATCATCTTGTGTGGAATCTGACGTCATCTGTGTCTCTGTGATTGCTTCTTCATAGCAGACCCAGCAGAGTTCCAGAACATACACTGCAGCCTTTGCAATTTTTTCTGCCAATTGGCTTTTGAAGTAAATCCATTCATTGTCTAACAGAAGTTGTGTATTTTCACTTGTCCTGTACTTCTTTGCTTCAATTGAATCCACACATGCCATCTCTCCCCGCAGCAGAGACAACATTCACTACAAGAATGTGCTCAGCGCCATTTTAGCCTGCTTCCCTTTGTCTAAATCCAACAAAGTTCTTTAAGAATACAATAAGCCCCTGTATCGGTATTTTCCAAATAGCAGGTAGAACATTTCAAAGTATTTTTTCCCCTGCGTGTTTGGTGTAATAAGCATTCCCAAGTCTTTATCTGGCCATTCGTTATGGGAGTTTATCCTCTCACATCGCCACTGGGATATATTTATAGAGGCAATTAAGTATATGTTCCAAATTTAGCAATTAAAATAAAAGATAAGAGTGCTTATGGGATCTTTTCCAAGATGACTTCAGCAAAGTAGAAAAATCTCTTATCTTGAGCTTGGAAAGTAGCTTCCCAGCTGACAGATTCCTGCAGCCGGTCCTTCAGAGCTTCTGCGACAAGACAAACTGAAATCTTCACCTGCTGTTGCCTTGAGCGGGGAGCTCAGTAAAAAGTCTTCTGCAACCAGTTCTTACTCCTGAAGAGACTGGTGGACCCTTGTCAAATCCGGAGGAGTCCAGAAATGTCAAGAAAGTCCCCTAAAAAGCTCTAAAGGTTGGTGAGATCCAGAGATCCACTTCGCTACTCCATCACTCCACCTCTCCGATGCAAATATCTTATAGTCCACATTTAGCAGTGATATTGGTCTATAGTTTCTAATCTCTTTCTCATCTGTGTCAGATTTAAGTATCAAGGTAATCAATGCTTAGTTCCACAATTCTGGTACTTTCTTCTGTTCAATAATATTATGAATCGTAGCTTTAAGTGGTAAGACTATTTGATCTTCAAATACTTGATAAAATTCTGCAGGCAGCCCATCTGGTCCAGGTGTTTTCTTTTTTCTTTTGATTTTTGATGGCTTCAACTAATTCAGCAAAGGAGACTGATTCATTTAATATCTTCTCTCCATTCTGATATAAGTTTTTAGAAAAGCTCTCAATAATCTCCTTTAAATCTTTGGAGATGCTTTTTTATTCTCCAGTCTCATTCCTCAAGACCTTTATATATTTCTTTTCTGATTCCTTTCTTAATTTATACACCAGCCACCTTGTAGGTTTGTTTGCATTTTCAAAATAATTTTGTTTAGCATACATTTTTTTTTTACAATTTCTTGTATTAAGAGGCAGTTAAATTGATGTTGAAGATTTTTAATCTTAATCCTTGTTTGTTCTGATGAAGGGTCTGTCTTGAGCTTTTCTTCTTTTTGAATTAGTTCTCAATTTGTATAATTTTTTTGCTTTTTTGTTGGTGCATCCATGCATCTTGTCTAATAAGCCAACCTCTTGCATATGCTTTAAAAGCATCCCATACTATGTCCATAGAAATGTCAGGTTGTATATTTAGTTTAAAGAATTCTTAAAATTCTTATTTAGAATCAGCTATAAAGCTTGATTTTTTAAAAAACCATAAATTCATAGGTCATCTGGTCTTTTTTGGTATATCTTATACAGTTAAAAGTAGAGGGCTATGATCTGCAAATCTTCACTTCTAATACATCGTTTATCATATTTGTTGAAATCCAAGCCATTGCTGAGAAGAAAAAGAAAGCAAAGGTTTTTAGAGATTAAGAAACTGGGAAAACTGTTGCTGCAAATGAAAAGAAGAGGGGAGTAGTTACATACATTAAAGGACATCTACACCCAGAATTTCTTTATAGCTCAGAGGATGGCAGAATATTAATAATATGAATACAAAGACAAACAAAATCTATGCTAATTATGAATATTTATGCACCTAATCAAAACCAGGAAAGTTTTATGAATCAGTAAAAGAAAAGTTGGCTAAACAAACATTTGAAGAAATTTGCATAATAGGTGATTTTAATGCAGTCTTTGATAGAAATTTAGACAGGAAAAAAGATGCAGTAAAATACAAACAAGGAAATGAACTCTCTAAGGCATTTTTTTAAAATGGCAGAAGAGTTTAGCCTGATAGATTCATGGAGAATTAGAAATATTGATAAAAAAAGATTATGCATTTTACTCAGCCAGACACAAATCCTGGTCAAGAATAGATATGGCCAGGACATCAACGACAATACTAAATGATATATGGGATGTAGATATTTTACCATCTACTTTTGCAGACCATAATCCAATTATGTTGTCATTATTGGACCAGGCAAAAAAAAAAAAGGTGGACAATTAATACAGATCTTCTTAAAGATGAAAAATTCGTAAATGAATCTAAAATAGAATTTCAAGCATTTTTTAAACAAAATATACAACAAGAAGTCTCTGTGGATATAATATGGAACACTTTTAAAGCATACATGAGAGGATGGTTTATTAGGCAAAGTGCATGGAGAAGGAAACAAAAAAAATGGAGTTTAGACAGATTCAAGATCAAATTAAGATAGAAGAAAACAGAATGAAGAAAAAGGAAATATAGGCTGAGTTCAGACTGGCAATTTGCCCCAGTAGGGACCCAGGCCAGCAATGACTCAATCCCGGAGTAAATGGGGCGTTCACACAGGCACATCTGCCTGGTGTCCCCCACCCATAGCCAACCTGTGCTGTTGCGCTTCACCACCGGATTAAAAAGATACCTGATAAAACCCATAGGAAATCTGAAAGCCCACGTGTGTTGCGCATTTCTCCGCTTCCGGGGAGTCTGAACGCGCAGCCGAAAAGCCAGGAGCAACCCACGTTGGGCAGAAGGCAGCAGCGGTGTGATTGGCTGTGCTCTGCTCCACTGCCCAATGCAGTGCCAGTGCTGCGGGGTCCTCCTCCAATCGGCAAAGTGTGCTTATGCGCATGAGTGCATGGGTGCTCATGTGCACATACACCCATACACCCACAGCCGAATTAATGGGGAAATGGTGAATATAGCACGCCTCCGGCGCAGCAGTCTGAACACTCCCGCGTGCCTCCATCCCGTATTTTCCGGCAGCGGGAAAACCCGGTATAGTATGAACGGGAAAACCCGGTATAGTTTATTCCGGGGCTTTTTTGCTATGACTGGCTACCGGAGCAAACTGCCAGTCTGTACTCAGCCATACTCACAACAAACTAGAATTAAAATTAGAAACTTGCAACATCAGTTAAACTGCCTCCTGACTCAAGAAATTGCAAGGAAAAGTATGCAGCAGAGATGGACAAGTTGACTTTGTCCCTGAAAGGATGTGAGGAATCCACTTTTCAGAACACATGGCAATGCTTTTACAATTGGTATGAATCAACTAGATAAGAGGATTGATGGTTGATATTTATACATGAAACGGTATTGAAGATTAGTTATATGAGAAGGTAATAAAAGTAGAGATTAAGGATACACATATAAGAGATAGTTAGAAGGATAGCATATTAAGAAATAGTGTTTTTACCCCCTGTAATTGTTAATTGTTAAACGAGTGTTATAGTCAAGCGGTATAAATCAGCAATGGTTAGTGTGTTGTTTTGTAATGTAATGTAATGTAATGTTATGTAAAGTATGTATTGTTTGTCAATGTGGTGTTTTGTTATAGTAAAAATAATAAAAAACTGTCCCTAGGGAGAAATTGCAAGGAAAATTGAATATAAAAAGCAGTACCACTTTGAAAATGCCAACAAACCAACAAGGTGGCTAGCATATAAGCTAAGAAAGGAGAGGGGATAAAAACATTAAAAGTTTACGAAATGAAGAGGGGGAAGAAAAATATTGCAGGGAAGACCTAAAGAGGATGGCTGAAATGTTTTACAGAAATTTATACCATCAAGAAGAAATTCCAAAAGAGGAAATTAACAATTCTTCAAAAATCATAATGAGAAGAAATTTTCTGTAAATCAAAGGAAAATATTGAATGAACCTATATTTACATGTGAGATTATTGAAGCAATTAGAAGCAGAAAAAAAGGAAGACACCGGGACCGGATGGCATACCATCAGAATTTTATAAGATTTATGAAGATAAGGTGACTTTACCACTGAAGTATACAATAAATAACATTTTGGACAAAGGGAGAATTCCGGCTTCATGGAATGAGGCCATGATAACATTAATTCATAAAGAAGGGACTGAAAAGAATGAAATTAAAAATTATAGGCCCATTTCCTTGCTAAATATAGACTACAAAATTTACACTTCAGTATTGGCAACCAGACTGAAGAGGGTGTTATCACAAATAATTCACAAAGACCAAGCAGGTTTTTTACTAGAGACAGATCAAGAATATCGTTAGAACAATTTTAAATGTAATAGAATATTATGAGTTTCATTCAGAAAGAACCATGGCCCTGGTTTTTATTGATGCAGAAAAAGCAGTTGATAATATTAGCTGGAAATTTTTGATAGAAAAACTGAATCTGTGGGAGTGTGGAGAAAACTTCCTCTTGATGGTTAGAACAATTTATGACAAACAGTATGCCAAAATTATAATGAATGGCGATCTAATACACAATATAGAAATCCAAAAAGGTACAAGGCAAGGCTGCCCATTATCACCATTACTTTTCATTTTTGCTCTGGAAACCTTAATTGATATGATTAGAGAAAACAAACAACTTTAAGGATTACGAGATGAGGAATTTAAGGTCCAGGCTTTTGCTGACAATATGGTTTTCATTTTAGAAGAGCCTCTGTCCTCCATAGAACATCTTTTAGAAACCCTCCAAATTTATGGTAAAGCTGCAGGCCTTAAAGTCAACAAAAAACCCTCTAAAATTCTTACAAAAAACTGTAAAGAGAGGCTGATAAAGCGAATTCAAGAAAGATCAGTTTTTCAGGTTTGTAAGAAATTAAAATACTTAGGCATTACTATAACTAATAGATGTAGCTCGCTTTTTGAAAATAATTATAGCAAATTACTATTAGAGATTAAAAAAGATTTGGAATCCTGGAAAGATCTACAAATCTCACTACGGGGAAGAATAGCTACAATAAAAATGAATGCCCTGCCTAGATTAATTTTTCAAACAATTCCAATTATAGAAAAACTTTTAAAAAAGATTTAGAGAAACTCATAAAAGAATTCACATGGCAGTCCAAAAGACCAAGAATAAAGTTGAAATACCTCCAAGATAGAAAAGAAAGAGGGGGTTTAGCACTATCCAACTGGTCTATTTATTATAAGGCAGCAACAATGAGCTGGATCAAAGTTTGTATTACTTTAGGTAACAGAAGATTATTAAAATTGGAAGGACATGAAATTACGATGGGGTGGCCTGCATATATTTGGTATGATAAAGCTAGTACACCTAAACATTTTAAACAGCACATTATAAGAGATGCATTGTCTAAAATATGGGAAGAGATAAAAAAGGAATATTATATGAAGATACCTAAATGGGTTTCTCCTTTAGAAGCTTTTGTAAAACCTACCTTATTTGTAAAATATAACAAATGAAGAAATGAAGATCTACTTGATGATAAATTTAACATGATTGTAGCTGATATCTCTCCTTATAAATATTTATCTTTTGGTTTCGCAAGATTCCATGCACTCCCATTGGCTGTAAAATGCCCTCCCTCAGCCATTGGCCCATCAGCCGCCACTCGAGAGTACTCGCGTGCCATTGGCTGGGTGCTGGGTCTGCTCCTCTTCCCCACCCACTCCCCCTGGCAGACAGCTCTCTCTCCTGAGGAAGACAGTTCTCTTGACTCCTGTGAGGGACTGTCCCCTCAGTGACTGTTGATAGGCAGCCAAGCTTGGTTCTGTGAGTAAAAAAACAAAGGACTTTCAACATAACCCCTTCCCCCGCCCATAACCCCCTCCCCAATGGCCACTTTCCTGTCAGAATAAATGGAAAAAGGCTCTTTCTCCTGCTTAGCTTCAGCATGGCTGGCAGGCTAACAAGGTGGGCCAGCGACCATCAGACCATTTTCTTCAACTCCCCACTGTGCGGCTGACTTTCTCCTAGGGCTGCCAATCTCCAGATGGGACCTGGAGATCTCCCACTGTTACAATTGACCTCCAGATGACAGAGATCAGTTCCCCGGGAGAAAATGGTTGCTTTGGAGGGTAGACTCTATGGCATTATACCCTGCTGAGTCCTTCCACACACACCCCAAATGCTGCCCTCCACAGGATCCACCCCCCCAAATCTCCAGGTATTTCCCTAATCAGAGTTGGCACCTGTACTTTCTCCTCTGTCAGTAAAAGGCCCTTTCCACTCCTATGTTGACCTTAGGGAGAAAACTCATTGGGCCCAGTCCTGATCAGGTTGCCAACTCCAGGTGGGCAATTCCTGGAGATTTGAGGGATGGAGCATGGAGAGGGTGAGGTTTGAGGAGGGGTGGCACCTCAGATAGGTACGATGCCATAGACTCCACCCTCCAATCCAGCCATTCCCTGATGGGGAACCATTGTTGCCAATCTCCAGGTGGGGGCTGGAGATCACTCAAAATTACAACTGCTCTGTAGGAGGGATGGGGGAGGAGGTGGAAAACTAAAGGTAGGTTGATGGTTGGCTGGGAGGGAGATAGGGTTGTCAACTCCAGGTTGGGAAATTCCTGGAGATTTGAGGGGTCGAACCTGGAGAAGGTGAGTGTTGAGGAGGGGTGGGACCTCAGACAGGTACAATGCCATAGACCCCACTCCCTCCTGTGGAACCACTGTTATCAATCTTGGGGGTGGGCTGGAGATCAATCAAAATTACTACTGCTCTTCAGGTAGCAAAGATCAGTTCCTCTGGAGAAAATGGTGGACTCTATCATTATACCCTGCTGAGATTGCCACAGCAAATTGTCACTGAGTGCCCAAAGCCGGGGCACTCTCCCAGAGCCTCTTTCTAGAGCCCGTTGTATTTATTTCCACAATGGGCCTTATTCCTAGTATTAAAAATATTTATATTATAAATAATCAAGATGGCGACCAGAAACTCTGGTGCTGAGCTCCCCCATGGTATTCTATTTTAAACTATTTTAAGCTACGTTAGATTACAAACTAGCTGTCCCAGCAGAGAAGTGTAGTAGGGAGGGATAGGTATACCCTAGCTCTGGGAAAAAAAATAACATCAAGGCCTCGGAGAGCACAGAAACATCTGAGACGCGGAGCAGCAGCAAGGTCTGCAACAAGGGTTGTACTGGGCCTAAAACAAAACGCGGAGCCACGGAGTTGCATGGAAAGTGAGGCGGAGTCCCTGCCATTGACCCCAGCGTGGTGAGAGCACAGCTGGGGCGTCGAACTTTTGGAGACGCTGGCTCCGGCCTCAGCCTAGAGATGCTTGTGGACGCCTGCAGGCACGGTGAGGGGGAGACCGCAGAACAACATGGGGTACCCCGGCTGATGTATTGAGTCACCAGTTGCGTGGCCTCAGCTGCACAGGGTCTGGCGACAGCCTGTAGTGCAGAAGAGGCTGTGAGTGAGAAGGCAGAGGTGGGGGATGACACGAGTCGGCAGTGAGAGAGCCAATGAGGACGTTGCATTTCGACCCAGCAGTGAGATAGCTGGTATTGAGCTCCTACCTGACGCACGGTGGAGGCGGCAGATCGAACAGCCCACAATCTGGGGATGTCTGGGATGCAACTGGACTTGGGCAGGATGTGTGGAGCAGGGTTTGCTACCGAGTGGGAACTCACGGACCCTGAGTCCGCGGGGACAAGGCTGCTGCTCGGGCCCGGTGTGTGGCATTGTGTCCTGGAAGACTGAAGGGGAGATCTACGATTGTTGGCCCCCCTCTGGTGGCCAGCATAAAAAGCGTTAGGACAAAAATTTGTGATGGTGGGAGCCCTCTAGCATCTGAAATTCAGAATTCCATCGGTGCAAAGAGCCTGGTTAGTCTGCCTGGCACTCAGGGACATCGTGGAACCAGTGCTGGGAGTGTATACTTTGGATCTGCTGGAGGGAAAATGGTGGAGTGCTGCTATGTGGATGTATGGTGACTGAATGGAGTATTAGGTGTGACTGTTGGGGCTTAGTTAGTGGTTAGGTTAGTACCCCTGACATGATCAGTAGGAAATTTTGCATTCTTGTATTTTATGCATAGACAGTACTTATGTATAATCATAGTGGTAGTAGCAGGGAGTTGTGAGCTTATCATTGGTTGGCGACCTGAAGCTTTGCGGAGCTCGCCAGTGACGAATGAATGGGCAACAAATTCCAGTGCTCTTGGGGAAAGGGAAGTATGGTGGTGGGTCTGGGCAAGGTGTGGAGTGAAGGACGCGGAGAAATAGAGAGGCTCGGTGCCCTTCCAGCCTTCGACCTATCCCGAGGGTGGCCGGCAGTGGGGCCAGGACACTGGACCCTCCTCTGTCATTAGTGTTGTGTAATGCCAGGTCCATTAACAACAAAGCTGAAGTCTTGTGGGACTTTGTGCAAGAAAAACAAGCGGACCTGGTGTGCATGACCGAGACCTGGGTGCAGGAAGGTGAGACAGTCGCGCTCGCCCAACTCACCCCCCGGGGTTCTTGGTCCTCCACCAATCATGGACTAGTGGGCGGGGGGGGGAGGAGTGGCGCTTTTCATTTGGGAGGCTTACTCCGTCAGGGCACTCCTGTGGGTAGAGATCATGGGCATCGAGTGTGTCGGCACGATGCTGGAGGCCGAGAAGAGTTTGGCTATTTGGTTGGTGTACCGACCACCTAACGCGCCGGCCAAGAGTCTGCCATCCCTGCTGGAGGCCATATCAGGCTGGGCGCTGGAGCACCCTAGGCTACTTGTCTTGGGTGACTTCAACGTCCATGCTGAGGACATGACCTCCAGCCGGGCTGTGGATCTAGTGTCATCCATGGCGGCACTGGGACTCTCCCAGTTTGTTTCAGCTCCCACACACCGGGCCAGACACACGCTCGATCTGATCTTTGTGGCGGGAGTGACGGTGGACCGGATCACTGCTTTGGCAGTGCCATGGTCGGACCACCATGCCCTGAAGGCCCATCTGAATGTCCCACCCCGACCCTGTTTAGGTGGCAAGCTGATTTTGGCTCGCCCACAGAGCCAAATGGGCCCAATGCAGCTCCAGATGGCTCTGCAGGATCCGAGGCCCCCTGGCGGCTTGTTAGATGAGCTGGTGGAGGACTGGAATGGCCGTCTCTCCTCAGCTATTGACGAGATCGCTCCCAGGCACCCTCTCCGTACCCACGATAGGCAAGCTAGAGAGACGGTGGTGCCGTGCTCGTGACAAAGTGTCACAAACATCCTATAGGACGTTTATGAGATCCTATGTGATGGCGGTCAGGGCCACAAAGAAGGATTTCTATGCAGCCTTGCTTGCGTCTGCGGGCTCATGCCAGGCCCAATTATTTAGTGTGATTCAGTCTTTGACAGCTCTGCCTCAGAGCAGGCAAAATGCTAAGGAATTGGATATTGGCTGTGAGGCTTTTGCGAGCTACTTTGCAGATAAAGTCTTGGCACTCTGCCGTGACCTCCCCACCACGATTCATACAGTTAGGGAACTTGAGGCCCCTTGCACATCTTTGGAGCCGGGTTTAGTATGTTTTGACTCACTCAGTCTGGAGGGAGCTGACAGGTTGTTCGTATCTGCGTGCCTTACCACATGCGACCTTGATCCGTGCCCCTCTTGGCTGGTTAAAGCAGGTCACAACGGGTTTCAAGGTGCTCTATGGGAGATTGTCAACAAGCCCCTCATTGAGGGACAGTTCCCTGGAGCACTCAAGGAAGCGATGGTCCACCCTCTCTTTAAAAAACCATCTCTGGATCCGGCCGAATTGGCCAACTATCAGCCGGTTTCCAACTTGCCTTATTTAGACAAGCTTATTGAGAGGATGGTGGCATCACAGCTTCAGGGCTATCTGGATGAGGCTTCCATCCTCGATCCCTTCCAGTCTGGTTTCCACCTGGGCCATGGGACAGAGACGGCACTGGTCGCTCTGACTGATGATCTCTGTAGGCATCTGGATCGAGGTGGCATGGCGGCACTTGTGTTGTTAGATCTGTCAGCTGCATTCGATATGGTTAACCACCAGTCGCTGGCCTGCTGCCTTGCCGACGCGGGGATTCAGGGGCTTGCCTTGCAATGGCTTACCTCTTTTCTCCAAGGTCGGGGACAGAGGGTGGTGATGGGGGGCAGTGGTCCCGAAGGTACTCCCTTGAGTGTGGTGTGCCCCAGGGAGCTTTACTGTTCCTGATGTTGTTTAACATCTACATGCGCCCCCTTGCCCAGATTGCCCAGAGGTGTGGGCTTGGGTGTCATCAATATGCTGATGATACCCAGCTCTATCTGATGTTGGACAGCCAGTCGGACTCTGGTCCTGATGACCTTTTGCGGGCATTGCAAGCTGTGGCTGGCTGGCTCAGACTGAGTCAGCTGAAATTAAACCCAGCAAAGATGAAGGTCCTGGGCCTCTGCTGGACCAGCCAAGAGTTGGGGCTCCCTCTTCCGTCCTTCAGTGGGGTACCATTGGTGCCTGTACGGGAGGTTAGGAGTTTGGGTGTGCTCCTGGACTCCTCATTAACGATGGAGGCCCAGGTGGCAGCCACTGCCAAGTCAGCCTTTTACCATCTGCGGCTGGCCCAGCAGTTGGTCCCCTACCTCGACCATGAAGACCTGGCCACTGTGATCCATGCAACGGTCACCTCGAGGCTGGACTACTGTAACGCTCTCTACTTGAGGCTGCCTCTGTCGCAAATCCGGAAGCTGCAGCTAGTGCAGAATGCTGCAGCCAGGCTGTTGATGGGCCTCTCCAGGCGAGACCACATCCGCCCTGTGCTGCAAGCACTGCACTGGCTGCCAATAGCATACCAGATTCACTTCAAAATGCTGGTGCTTACCTTTAAAGCCCTGAATGGCCAGGGTCCGGCTTATCTAAGGGACCGCCTCTTCCTGTATGTACCCCCAAGAGCACTGTGATTGGGGAATAGCCATTGCCTGGAAATACCAAGCCCTCGAAGTGTGAAGCTTGCCCAAACCAAGGCTAGGGCATTCTCAGCAGCAGCTCCCAACTGGTGGAATGAGCTCCCAGAGGAGATCTGGGCCCTGCAGGACCTAGTGCAGTTCTGCAGGGCCTGCAAGATGGAGCTCTTCTGCCAGGCCTTTGAGGAGGAGCCACCGCCGCTATCATTCCATCATTGAGAGCCTATCATCCATCTGCCCCATTATCTGGAGAGATCGATGCCGCCCGTGAGCTGGGATATACTACTTCTGGTGCCCATGCAATTAAGAAATTCACCGCCAATGTGGGATATCGTGCATCTTGGTTTTATATGAATTTTACTGTTGTACTGAATTTTACTGTTGAATTGAATTTTTTACTGTATGTAATATTGTTTATGTTTTAGTTCTGAAACTCGGCTTGGCCGCTTGTTAGCCGCCCTGAGCTACCGGATAGGGCGGGGTATAAATCTCAAAATAAATAAATAAATAAATTAAAAAACAAAACACTAATTTGACCTGGTGGGAAAGAAATCAACTAGAATCGAGATGGGCAAAGGATTAAAAAAAAATGGATTCTATGAAAGACCCACTGAATTAGACAAGATTTGGATTAATGACAATGAGAAAACTATCTAAAAAGTATATAATTTTCTGCTAGATACGAAAATGCAAGACAAATGGTTAAAACCATCAATGATAGCTTGGGCCCAGAATTTGGGACACAGCATAGAATTAGATCAATGGTGTAAGGTATGGTCAAGAAACATAAAATATGTGAGAGCGACCACATTTAAAGAGAATATAATGAAAATGTTTTATAGATGGCACATTCCCCCGGACAAATTAAATAGATACTATAAAAATGTATCAAGCAATTGTTGGAAATGCAAGCAAAGTATTGGTACATATTTCCATATGTGGTGGCCATGCATGAGGATGAAAAAGTACTGGATTTTAATTAAAGAAGTTATTGAGGATATTTTAGAAGTTAAAATTTTGTTCAAGCTAGAATTTTGTTTGTTAAATATAATTCCTGATACATTCAAAAGACCAGACATATACTTGATTATGCAAATCTTAACAGCCGCAAGGATATTATTTGCAAAGTTGTGGAAAAATGAAAATACACCAACAAGGGAAGAGTTCATTTATAAATTATTAGAAGTGGAAGAATTGGAAAAACTTACTTTTATGTTACAAGGTAAAAATGATGAGGCTTTTGATAAATATTGGTCTCGAGTTTATAAATGGATAAAAAAAGCTCTGTTTGATAAAAGGGAATTATGATGTAACTATCTTAATGTGACAGAAAATGGAAGATGCTCTGTAACAAGATATTTTCAATTAGTGTATAAGACGTAATATGGAAAATAATTAAAAATTAATAATAATAATAATAAAGAAGAAAGTGAAGTCTACTTTATTTATGTTTCTAATTCTCTGTGCATACACCACAGCTATGATTGTGATATACATAATTTTATTTATTTAAACATTTATATCCTGCCTTTCCCAGTGGTTCAAGGTGACTTACAATAATCACAGATTTAATTGAGTCATCAAGAAATAGTTTGTGCTTCCCACTTAAGGCATGCATAGGAGGGGCTTTACTATGGATTCAATCCAGAAGGCACTTCCTATCACTAGAATCACAGAAGGCACTTCCTGTCACTAGAATACAACTTCCTTACCTCCCACTGCATCCCAGTGATCTCCCTGAAATGCTGATGTTTGGGCACAAGAGACCCTTAGGAACAGCATGACAGGCAAATTGGGGATCTGCAGCAGGAAAGTGTAACTGGTGGAAATTATTCTTACCCTTCCATTTTTTATCATTCAGTCTGGATCCAACCCTTGTTTTTAGTGCTGAGGTTGTAGTTACTTTATTTATTAATGTTCTCCATTAATAAGTGTTCTCTACCAGTAGGAAACAGTAAAGACCTGTTCTTAAAGCTGAGTCTCCTGTTGTATACTAAGCAAGACTTAAAGGGAGAAATGGAAGCAAGATGGGTAAATTCACTTCTATCTACCATGTCGCAGAGGACACTGTATGTGTGTATGAGGGAGCTATGTCAATGAATGTGGAAAGAGTGTCAATGAATGTGCAAAGGTCTATAAAGGGTGTACAAAGAAAACCATGATCATTACAATAAAGAAAAGAACACAGGCTCAGAGCTACAGCAGGGCCTCCTCTGGATCCAGCCCACCAACTTTCTGCCAAGGCCGCCACTTCCAATTTTTAATTGCGCTTGCCACCACCTCCACCACCAGCGGCAAGCCTGGCACCACCTGCTCTCTCAGTGGCCACTCTCTCTCACTCTTGGGAAGGCACCCACAAGCCCCACGCTGCCACCACCAGCAAGCCTTGTGATGCCCTTTCACACCATGTGGTGCTCCGTCCCTTCCTCCTTCCCCCAGTGAAGTACCTGACCTTTGGACCAGCATGCTGTGGTGCCAGTCCTTTCCTTCCTTCCTTCATCCTCCTTCCTTCATTGGTGGGGGAAGGGGGAAGGGAGCCTGAGGTGCATGGCGCTATCGTACTGCACTGCCTTCTCCCTCCTTCCACCTGGAGAAGTACCTGGCCTTTGGACTGGTGTGCCATGGCACAAAGTCTCCTGACTCCCTCCCCTGTCCTCCCCTCCCCAGCTAGCAGGGAAGCTGGAGGGAGGGAGAGTAGTTAAATTAAATTAAGTTAAATTGCATGGAAAGGTGGGAGTGGGGCTGCTTTCTTGGGTGTGTCTGTGTGGGGGGGTGCCCCCTGACTTTTTTAAAAGCCCCCCCCAAAAAAAAATTAAAAAAAATCCTGGCTATGGGCCTGAAAGGACATAAGTTTGTATTTTCTACTCTGGACAGACAATGCTAAGTGTCATATTTAATGTATCAGCTAGGGTTTCATCAGAAGACCACAATGTACTACTAACTATAGCAACTAGAGAAACAGTGGCCAGAAGCAAGGACCCAAGACTCACTAGGGGTCCCATTCACAGGCTAGCAGGAGTGAGAAGGAAGATGATGCTGTGGCCAAGCAATGGCCAGGGAGGCCTCTGTGGCTGTGCATGCTTCCCATTGCCTCTCTTCCAAGCCTGGCATGTGGCTGGGGGATAGACTCTAGCCAGTGGACCTTGAGGAGTGAGTTTTCCCTCAGGTCTACCTGCCAGAGTTATTAAGGACCCTACTGTGTCACTTGGTCATTTGGCCTTGTGGCTTCACATACCCAAGTGTCCCATTACCACATTATTACAGACAAGCTGTTTGCTCATGTTGCTGTTCATTGCCATAACTGTTTTGGTGGTGTCAGCATGGGGTCGGATACATTTTTGGGGAAATATGGCCTGCATGCTCATTTTGGGGTGAGGGTTTGCAGGGGACATGCTCAGCTCAGGGGCTGTCAAGGTCCCCTCACTTTCAAGTGGCATAGGAAACCATGTAGTGGTCTGCACACATGTGGTATCCTGTATACTGATGTCCCATGGTATCCCCCAACAGGTGGAATGGGGATTGGTTTGCTCATTGACTGGTAGGCTGGCCGGCTGATGCCCAGATTTGTTGTGCCATGCTTAGCCAAAGCTCTGTGAGTTTTAACCAATAAAGCTGTGGACATTTCTAGCCCAATAAAGTCTCAGTCATTTTCTTGCATGCTAGGTAGGTTTGCCTTACCATCTTTTTGCCCCCTTAGATGCTGGGCCCACTAGCTCGGCTTCTCTGAAGTGGCTATACAATTTCATCCTGCTGCAGACTTTTTCTGCATAACAAGAGTGTATTAGAACAATTCTCTTTTTAAATTGAAGCTAACATGTATTTCATTTTTGAACTTCAATAGCATGCCTCACTGGAAGACACTAAAAATATGGCGGCATATAATGATGTATATTATTAACTTCTTCATAAATATAACTGTGACAGCCTGCTTGGTATCTAGCCCAAATAAGTGGTATTTAATATGGACAGGCAGTATATTAGAGGGAAAATTGGAAGTATTTAAATTCTGCAGAAGTGTGGCATCTTTAAATGGGCCAAAAATTTGAAGAAGGAGAAAATAAATCAAACTCCTCAAAAATATTTAGAGTCACCTTGAAGTTGAAAGTTGCAAAGATTTTCGCCTATTTATTTAAGTTGTTTTGCTCTGCTTTTCTCCCCAGTGGGGACCCAGAGTGAATTACAAAATGCAAAAATAAAATTTAAATAAACATACAGGATGAAAAAAGAGTATGGCAAACCACATCCTGGAATGGTGTTGGATCCACTGGGTCAGCTCACTCAAGACTGAAGCTACTGAAAGCCATGGCCTGAGAGCCTCGGACCATATCCAGCCTGTAACAGGAGGGGAAACAAATCTTATTCAGCAGGCAACCATGTTCTGAAGAATTCACCTCCCCTACTGGGCCCTGTTTCTGTTAAAAAATAGTACCAGGAGGTCTTGGGAAAGATATAGACACAATGAAATCAACATCATGTCTATTGTTTATGTTAGTAGCCGGGGGGGGGAACCTCCAATAAGCTAATAAAAGCAGTGTAAACAATCTTGGGAGCAAACTCTAAAACAACCAACCAAACAAACAGGATACAGTTCAAAAAGTGGAAAACTAAAAAGATGAGATAAAACTTGGGTTGGGGAGGGAAGAGGCCTTAGCCAAATATAATGATATAGAGTCTACTGTCCAAAGCAGTCATATTTTTCCAGGGGATAAATCTCTGCCATGGGAAATGCAGTCGTGAGGTCCTGGAGGAGAAATTTAGGCTGCTGGGCAGGAAACTCAAGGCCAGGACCTCCAAGGTAGCCTTCTCGGAAGTGCTACCTGTTCCACGCGCAGGGCCGGAGAGACAGGCACAGATCAGGAGTCTCAATGCGTGGATGAGACGGTGGTGTAGGGGGGAAGGTTTCAAGTTTGTTAGGCACTGGGATGCTTTTTGGGACAAGAGGGAGCTGTACAAAAGGGACGGTCTCCACTTGTCCCGAGAAGGAACCAGGCTGCTGGCGCTCAAAATCAAAAAGGTGGCAGAGCAGTTTTTAAACTGAATAATGGGGGAAAGCCGACAGGAGATGAAAAGTCTCTGGTTCGGGATGGCTCATCTCAAAGAGATGAAGGGGTAGCTATTACTTTTGTACAAGGAAATGGATTACAATTGTCCACTGAGACTGTGGCTAATGATAGGAACTGCCTGGCAAGGTCTCAAGGCAGCAAGAGGAAGGCTGTGGGCTTAACAAACATGGGAAACTATAAGTGTTTATACACAAATGCTAGAAGTCTCCGAGGTAAAACCGGGGAGTTGGAATGCTTGGTGTTGGGGGGGAAATAGACATTGTGGGTATTTCAGAAACTTGGTGGGATGAGGAAAATCAGTGGGATACGGTGATTCCTGGTTATAAATTATATCGGAAGGATAGGGGGGAAGGGTTGGAGGTGGGGTGGCTCTGTATGTCAGAGAGGGTATACCGTCCAGTAAGATTGAGAGGGTAAGAGAATTGGATTCACTTCTGGAAATGCTATGGGTTGAAATAGTGGGTCCAAAAGGAGGCTTAACAGTGGGAGTTTGTTATCGCCCACCAGATCAAAAGATAGAGGAGGATTATAAAATGATGAATGAATTAAAGATAGCGGCTAGACGAAATAACTGTGTTGTAATAGGCGACTTTAACTACCCACACATTGATTGGGTCAATATGAGTTCTAGTTGAGAAAAAGAGATTGCATTCTTAGACACTCTCAATGACTGTGCTGTGGAACAGATGGTCACAGATCCTACCAGGGGAGAGGCGATCTTGGATTTGGTCCTAAGTAACACCCAAGACCTGGTGAGAGATGTAAAAGTGATTGCACCACTTGGATACAGTGACCATCATGTCATTGAATTTAACATTTGTACAGATAGGGAGTTGCCCAAAAAGACTAATGCAACCACTTTTAACTTTCAAAGGGGTAACTTCTCTGGTATGAGGGGACATGTGAGGAAGAAATTGAAAGGAAGAGTGGAGAAGGTCAAAACCATTGGGGAAGCTTGGAGACTATTTAAAAAGATAATCCTAGAAGCTCAGAAAAAATATATACCGCAGGTTAGGAAAGGTACAAATAGGTATAGAAAAAAGCCTGCATGGTTAACAAATAAAGTAATGGAAGCTGTAAAAGGTAAGAAGGATTCCTTTAAGCGGTGGAAAGCTAGTCTTAGTGAGGTTGATAAAAGGGAACACAGACTATGGCAAATAAAATGCAAGTCTGTGATCAGGCAAGCAAAAAGGGAATATGAGGAGCATATCGCAAAAAACATAAAGACCAACAATAAAACTTTCTTCAAATACATTAGAAGTAGGAAGCCAGCCAGAGAGGCAGTGGGGCCCTTGGATGACCAAGGGGTAAAAGGAGTAGTGAAGGATGATAGGGAAATGGCTGAGAAGCTGAATGCATTTTTTGCCTCTGTCTTCACTGTGGAAGAGGAGAAGTGTTTGCCCACTCCAGAAGCACCGATTTCGGGAGGGGGTTTGAAAGACCTGAATCAGATTGCGGTAACAAGAGAGGAAGTCCTCCGACTGATGGACAATTTAAAAACTAATAAATCACCAGGCCCAGATGGCATTCATCCAAGAGTTCTGAAAGAACTCAGATGTGAACTTGTGGATCTCCTGACAAAAATATGTAATCTTTCTTTAAAATCTGCCTCCATTCCTGAGGACTGGAAGGTAGCTAATGTCACTCCCATCTTTAAAAAGGGCTCCAGGGGAGATCCAGGAAATTACAGGCCAGTCAGTCTGACATCGATACCGGGTAAGTTGGTGGAAACTGTTATTAAGGAAAGAATTAGTAGGCACATTGATGAACAAAAACTATTGAGGCAGACTCAGCATGGGTTCTGTAAGGGAAGATCTTGTCTCACTAACCTGTTAGTGTTTTTTGAGGGAGTGAACAAACATGTGGACAAGGGGGACCCAATAGATATTATTTATCTTGACTTCCGGAAAGCTTTTGATACAGTTCCTCATCAAAGGCTCCTAAGTAAGCTCAATAGTCATGGGATAAAAGGACAAGTACTCTTGTGGATCAAAAACTGGCTTATAAATAGGAAACAGAGAGTGAGTATAAATGGGAAACTTTCTCAGTGGAGGGTGGTAAGCAGTGGGGTACCACAGGGATCAGTACTCGGTCCGATGCTTTTTAACTTGTTTATTAACGATTTGGAATTGGGAGTAAGCAGTGAAGTGGCTAAATTTGCAGATGACACGAAGTTGTTCAGGGTGGTAAAAACCAGGGAGGATTGTGAGGCACTCCAAAGGGATCTGTTGAGGATGGGTGAGTGGGCGTCAACGTGGCAAATGGTGTTCAATGTGGCCAAGTGCAAAGTGATGCACATTGGAGCCAAAAATCCTAAATATAAATACACGTTGATGGGGTCTGATCTGGTAGAGACGGACCAAGAGAGAGATCTTGGAGTGGTAGTGGATAGCTCGCTGAAAATGTCTACACAATGTGTAGCTGCAATAAAGAAGGCCAACGCTATGCTGGGGATTATTAGGAAGGGAATTGATAACAAATCAGCCAGTATCATCATGCCCCTGTATAAATCATTGGTGCGACCTCATTTGGAGTACTGTGTACAGTTCTGGTCACCACATCTCAAAAAGGATATTATAGCATTGGAAAAAGTGCAGAGAAGGGCAACTAGAATGATAAAAGGGTTGGAACACCTTCCCTGTGAAGAAAGGTTAAAATGCTTGGGGCTCTTTAGCTTGGAGAAACGATGGCTGAGAGGTGACATGATCGAGGTTTATGAGATTATGAATGGGATTGAGCAGGTTGAGAAAGAAGTACTTTTCTCCCTTTCTCACAATACAAGAACTCGTGGGCACTCTATGAAATTGCTGAGCAGTCGGGTTAGAACAGATAAAAGGAAATACTTCTTCACCCAAAGAGTAATTAACATATGGAATTCACTGCCACAGGAGGTGGTGGCAGCTGCAAGTATGGACAGTTTCAAGAGGGAATTAGATAAACATATGGAGCAGAAGTCCATCAGTGGCTATTAGCCACAGGGTATAGATGGGAACTCTCAGTCTATTCTTGGTGCTGGAGGGGGCAGCAGTGGGAGGGCTTCTAGTGTCCTGGCCCCACTGCTGGACCTCCTGATGGCACCTGATATATTTTGGCCGCTGTGTGACAGAGTGTTGGACTAGATGGGCCATTGGCCTGATTCAACATTGGCTTCTCTTATGTTCTTATGTTCTTATGTCATCTGAAGTTCAGTTGTAATTATGGGAGATCTCCAGGTTTGACTTGGAGGTTGTCAACCTTAGCAGGATGTATTCAAGAAAGGCTTCAAATGGGAAGAAATTTATTTTAATAAGAAGACGTTTATGCAGGATGGGGGTCCATGAAGAATTCCTCCCTGAGTGCAAGGGAGCACACTGCTGAGCTCAGGAGCTAAATGCAAAGCTGTCCACTTTGGAGTGAGGTGAACAGG
Organism: Gekko gecko; assembly: GCA_029375565.1. NCBI lineage: Eukaryota > Metazoa > Chordata > Lepidosauria > Squamata > Gekkonidae > Gekko > Gekko gecko. The sequence goes on from JAPDNY010000005.1 coordinate 140,299,689, forward strand.
AAAATGCTCATCTAGTCCTAAAGCAGAGAGGTAATACATAAGAAGGTGATAGAAATTCAGTACAATTTAACTAATAGGAACTTTAAATTGAATGTCACAACATGATCATATGGTTTGCAGGGGGGGGGAAATAAAGAGGGCAGAAGAATGCAAAACAGAAACAAAAGGTTGAAAGTGGAGATTTAATCCTTATTCTAATTCCCAGACTTTTTTTTTCTGTGCGGATACCTATTCCCTCCAACAGGGGCCTCACTCTCCCCCAACAGCTTTTCCTGCATAGTCAGTAGACTTCCTGGGTTTGTAGAAAAATCCGAAAAGTGAGGAAATCCCTTCAGGGACGGTTGAATTCCCCCAAAAGCCTTTTGAAATGGCCTCTGCAGGGACCTGACTCCAGGCAGCAACGGTGAGAGATTAGAACGTTCGGGGGGGGGAGGCTTCTGACTGGCTCTGTCAGTAAAGGGTGGGGGAGGGGCCCTTTCTTTCCAGGCCTCTTTCGGCCTTGGAGGGAGGGGGGAGGGAGCCTTGGGGCCAGGCTGGGGGATTCCTAGAGGTTTTGTGGTGGAGTGCAAGGAGGGCAGGGTTTGGGGAAGGGAGAGGCCTCAGCTGGGTATCATGCCACAGAATCCACCCTCCAAAGCAGCCATTTTCTCCAGGGAGACAGATCTCTGTTGTTCACAGATCTCTGGAGTTCACTCTCCAGCAGGCCCCACTTGGAGGTTGCCAACCCTAGGCCTGGCAGCAGTCTAGGGTTGCCAGGTCCCCCCACGGGCACTGGCAGGGGATGGGGGTAGGGGGTTGCCAGCTCCAGGTCTGGAAACTCCTGGAGATTTGGGGATGGAGCCTGGGGAGGACAGGGACCTCAGTGGGGTACAATGCCCTAGAGTCCACCCTCCAAAGCATCCCTTTTCTCCAGGGGAAGTTATCTCAGTAGTCTGGAGCTGAGCAGTAATTCCAGGGGATCCCCAGATCCCACCTGGAGGCTGGCATCCCTAGGCAGCACCCTCTGGGTGACTTGATATCACCTAATTTGCATGACTTAACTTGGCCTGGCTGCTTGCTGCTATTCAGCAGCCACCCTATGAAAGCCAGCAGTGGTGCAGCAGTTAGAGCCTCAGAGTAGGGTCTGCAAGACCCAGGTTCAGATCCCCATATTGTGGTGGAAGCTGACTGGGTGATTTTGGACCAGTCACATACTTTCAGCCTAACCAACCTCACAAGGTTGTTGTGCATATAAAAAGGAGGTGAGAATAATGTAAGCTGCTTTGGTCCCCACTGTGGAGAAAGACTATAATTTTCGTTGGTAGAAGCTGTGGGGGAGGGGGGTGGAGATGAAAAGCTGAAGACAGATAAAGGCAGATAAAGGTTAAGTTGGCTGTTGGGTGGGAAGGAAATAGGGTTGCCAACTCTGGATTGGGAAACTCCTGGACATTTAAGGGGTGGATCCTGGGGATGGTGGGGTTTGAGGAGGGGAGGAACTTCAGACCAGTATAACGCCATAGACTCCACCCTCCAAACCAGCCATTTCCTCCATGAGAACTACCATTGCCAGCCTCTGGGTGAGGGCTGGAGATCACCCAGAATTACAACTGCTGTCCGGGTGACAGAGATCAGTTCCCCTGGATAAAATGGCTGCTTTGGAGGGTTGAGTCTACGGCTCCACCCCCAGAAGGGAGAAAGAGTGTGAGATAGGTAAGGGTAGAGGGGAGGAAGCAAAGGTGTGAGGAATGGGATGACCATCCCGCAAGTTTCTTGCGGGTCTTCACTTGTTTAATATAATATTATGGCTTCACATCACTTCCAAGGAAACACACTGTCGTGTACAAAGTAGGGAAACTGCATGCAATAACTGAAGATAGCTAGAAAGAACAGGCAGCATCTTCACAACATACTATCACATAACCTACTGGAGAACAGTTACCATCCCTCCAACTGACCAGCGAACAAGATACTTACCACCACATTCCATCAAAACAATGCTACAAAAAGAGAGAGACAATAATATACTTCATTCGGACACATAACTTAGTGAAATCAGCTCATACTTTATTAAGTAGCTCAAAACTGAAGACAAAACTAGCTGGTCCGTGACCGGCTTATATCCGTGCAACCCACACCCTCTGACACACACCCACACCCAGTGATAGGTGTAGGGCCGCTGGAGTCGCTGTCTTTGTCCAGGGTCTCCCAGGTTGCTCCAGGGCAGTGTTGGGTGTTGTCCCGGGTGCTGGATTGGGGCCCAGAGCACCGGCAGGATCAGGAACAGGAGTCAGGACTGGGTATGCTGGCTCCACTGGTTCTGGTGCACTCCTGTTCTCTCCTGTCTCCTCCGGGGTCTCAGCAAGATCTAATGGCAGAAGGCATCAGCGCAGCTGGTCCACGTGCCTTTGGAGCAGCTGGCCATCTTCTGTGGAGTCTTCATAAGAGAGGGGTCCAGTCACCCATACTACCTGGGCTGGGGTCCATGGTGGTCCTTGCAAGAAGTTCTTCACATACACTGGGTTCTTTGGGAAGAACCTACGGGGAGCTGCCTGAGTTTCCAGAGCCCTGCTATGGTCAGGGGTGTGATCTGGGTGTAATCTATCCAGTTGGGTTGTGAGGCACCAACCCATCAAGAGTTCCACTGGGCTGCGGCCTGTGGAGGTGTGTGGTGTCATCTGTTGGCCAAACAGGAAGGCAGCCAATCAATGGTCCCAGTCCCCATGGGCAATCCAGCAAAGCAGTTCTTTAGTTGTTCTGACCATCTGCTCAGCCTCTTTGTTCGTGGCTGGGTGGAACAGGGCTGATCGGATGTGCTGAATCCCATAATATGCACAAAGTTCTGGAATCTGGCCAAAGTGAATGCAGTTAGAGGTTAGCAAATCTTTAATGGCCCAGAATACGGCTGTGTGGGATAGCCCCCACTTCCAGGGTGCATGCTTGTCAAGAAGATGGTGTAGCAGTTTGGCTACAGCGGCTTTGTGTGGGAGGAATGAATGGTAGAAATTCAGCAACCCGAGGAAAGCCTGCAGCTCTGCTTTTGAAGTGGGGGTGGGTGCATTAACAATGGCCCAAATCTTGTCCAGGGTGGAATGGATGTCCCAGGCATCTACGACAAACCCCAGGAACTCTACACTCGGAACATCCAGCTGACATTTTTCCTGCTTGACCTTTAAGCACACAGCATTGAACTGATGAAGGACGGTGCATAGACGTTCTGCGAAGGCTTCTGCCGATGGTGCCACAATTAGAACATCATCGAAGAAGGGCTGCACCCCAGGGATACCTTTGAGGAGACAGTCCACTAGATTTTGAAATATCTCCATTGCCACACTAACTCCAAATGGCAGCCTCCAAACTCTGAAGGCCTCCCGATGTGTCACTATAGTCTGTGCCTCAGCTGTGGCATCATCAGTGGGGAGCTGTTGGTACCTTTGGGTCAGGTCTAATTTACAAAAAACCCTGGCGCCTGCCAGGGAAGCTAACACATGGCTGACCACCAGTACTGGATACATGTGGTCCTGCAGCACTTTGTTAATCGTGCGTTTATAATCTGCAGAGATTCTTACATCACCGTTGAGCTTCATGGGTGTAATGATCAGGGTTTCCCAAACCGCGTGTGGTACTGGCTCTAACACATCCTGGCTTACAAGGTGGTCTAGCTCCGCTTCAATCTTGGGCCATAGTGCAAATGGCGGTTGCCTGGCCTTTAGATAGATGGGGTGTACCATGGGGTCGAAGGCAAGGGCAACCAGAGGGCCAGTGTAGCTGCCAAGTGTACCATTGAATATAGCTGGGAATTTGTCACACACTTTGTTAAAATCCCCCATCTGCACATGTTGCACCCCGGTCATGGCAAGCCCCAGGGCGGTGAACCAGGATAGTCCCAGCAAGCTGGTGAGGCTGCCTTTCACTACCACCAATTCCAAGGGGTCCTTGAAATCCTTGTACTTCACCTGGAACTGTCCCACCCCTTTAATGGCCACTGGGTTCTTCTGGAAGTCCTGGAGGGTGAGACTGGTAGCATCTAAGGGGGGGTCCCCCATTTAGGCATAGAGTCTGGGGAGTTTCCTCGAATATTATGAAGAGGGAGAAACCCGTGTCCAACTCCTTTTCACAGGGGGCACACTCTATTAACACAGTCACTTTTATCTTATCGGTGGACTCCCAGGGCAAGTAATGTACCTGATTGCGGTGGACGGTGGTGGTGTGGAGTTCCATGGTTTCCTGGTGTGCGGTCGTCCGGTGGTGAATTCCTTTGGATCTGCAGGTGCAGGCAATGTGTCCCTGTTTCCCACAGGAGCGGCAGGCAGCGTCCTGGAATTGGCAAGACTGGCATTCATGCACCTCTCCGCAGCCTGTGCAAGCCATTTGTGCATTTATTTTCTTGCCTGGCAGTGTGGCAGCGAGTGATGGCCGGGAATCACAGTGAATTGTCTCTGGCACAGGCACTATCACCATAGGGGTATCTGGATATATGGACTCGATTCTAAGACCCCTATGCCATCAACATTCCTAGTTATATTTGTGACACTACAGACCTTCTGAGGAAAATATAATCTTTGAACAACCTTCCAGAGAATACTATTTTAGCCACCATGGATGTGGAATCTCTGTATACCAACATCCCAGACAAAAATGGATTACAAGCCATAAGGAATATGATTTCTGACAACAACACAGCTGATTTGGCCACTAAACTGTTCCATTTTGTCTCACCTACAACCACTTCAGATTTGGTGACGACTTGTTCATGCAGATCAATGGTACAGCCATGGGTACCCATATGGCCCCACAGTATGCTAACATCTTTATGGCTGACTTGGAGCAACACTTCCTAAACTCCCACCCACTCTCACTTCTCTCATACCTGTGTTACACTGATCACATTTTTATTGTCAGGACCACAGTAAAGAAGCCCTGGACATATTTCACCAGGCATTTAATAACTTTCACCACACCATCAACCTGACAATGAACCAATCTACACAAGAAATACATCTTCTGGACAGTATTGTAAAAAATACACAATGGATGCATGGACACCACCTCATAGCAAAAACCTACTGATTGACAAATATACCTACATGTCTCCAGCTATCATCCTAATCATATCGAAAGATCCATTGTATACAGCCAGGCTCTACACTACAGCAGGATCTGCTCCAATTCTACAGACAGAGAGGGTGATTTCCCACTAAAGCTGCCACGGGTTGCGCCGCCGTTTGCCCCGAGATTTTTAGTCAATTTCACACCGAAGCGTGGGGCTGCATTTTGACTCAGCAGCTCGCCCGATTTCCCCGCAGTTTCGTAATCCTGTTTTTTGAGGATTACGAAACTGCAGGGGAAATCGGGCGAAGCCGCGAGTCAAAATGCAGCCCCGCGGCTTCGGGTGTGAAATTGACTAAAAATCTCGGGGCAAACGGCGGCGCAACCCCGCGGCAGCTTTAGTGGGAAATCACCCAGATTCTCATCTGAGGGAACTACAACAAACTTTTTTGGAACTAAAGTATCCATCTGATGAGGTCAGGAAACAGATCAACAAAGCCAGAATGGTACCCAGAGAAAATCTACTGCAAGACAGGCCCAAAAGAGACAGTAACAGAACACCACTAGTGGTCACATACAGCTCTCAACCCAAAACAATTTAATGCATCATCAGTGACTTACAGTGGCTACTGGATAATGACAGCTTTCTTTCACAAGTACTGGGGGGGGGCAAACCTTTTCTTGTACACAGACAGGCTCAAACAACTGGTTTCCTGACTCAAACAACTCCTCACCCACAATAATGCAATATCTAATTTGAACATAAGAACATAAGAGAAGCCAATGTTGAATCAGGCCAATGGCCCATCTAGTCCAACACTCTGTCACACAGCGGCCAAAATATACCAAAAACATGGACACTGGTACAAGAGCTTGCAATAAACCCAGATGCCAACTTTGATTCCACATACACCCAGACGACACAATCACTGGACCTAACAACTTCAATTACACCATCTCAGGTTTATTCACATGCACATCTTCTAACATGGTATATGCCACTGAACACCAGCAATGTCCTTTGGTTCTCTACACGGGTCAAACAAGTCAAACCCTACGCCAAAGGATAAATTGACACAAATCTGACATCAATAACCACAAAATTGAGAAACCTGTAGGAGAACACTTTAACCTTCCTGGACATTCAATGGATAACCTCAAAGTAGCTGTTTTATTTCAAAGGAACCTCAGGAAGAGATTGCAAAGGGAAACTGCTGAATTACAATTTATAACACTCAGAACAAACACACACACTGAACAGGGATATTGGTTTCTTATGTCACTACATATGCTAAACTGATTCAGCCCTTAATCTGCATTCTCACCAAGATGGCTATACATTATTTAGTGTATTTCTTATTTGGAATAGCAGATTGGAATAGTGATTGTAATATTATGTTAAGAATATTAAAATGTAATATCATTTAGAATGGTAGATTGAAATGTATTTCCCTAGTCAGGAGACAGAAGAGATGTAACACTGTACTAGGGGTGTGCAAAAAATAATAATCACCCCCCCCTAATTTAGATCTATTGGACTTGAAAAATATCACTATTCCCAAATATTCCTGAATACTAATTGGATTTCTATTGGGATTCAGCTAAATATTCAGGTAACCTGAATTTATTTAGCTCCATTGTACCCTATGGGGACTGTCCCCATAAGGTATAGTTGAGAAGGGATTTAAAGTTTAAATGCTTGCTGAGTTCACTCACCACATTGTGCCACTGCCACAGAGTGACACTGTGAGTGAACTCAGCAAACATTTAAACTTTAAATCTCTTCTGAGTTCACTTGCTGACTTGCAATACCACTGAAGCATGACTCAGCAAGTGAACTTAGCAAGCATTTAAAGTTGTCCTGGGTCAGGCCCGGGGATGACTAGTGCGGCCACAGCAAATGCCCCACAGGGCTCACTGCCCAACAAGGTGGAACGGCGCACCCAGGCTCCCCATGGCCACCTCCTCCCCGGCATGCCTGAGTCTGGGCCCGAATGGGCCAGTTGCCCCAACAAGACTCGCAGCTCGCCTCCTGGGGGCCTGCAGCGCTGGCCCTGGGATGAGAACCAGGGCCAACAATCAGACCCCCTGAGAAGAGTGTCGGGCTCCAAAGGACCAGAGGGGCATCCAGGATGCACAAGACCCCACCTCATAAGAACATGAGAGAAGCCAATATTGAATCAGGCCAATGGCCCATCTAGTCCAACACTCTGTCACACAGTGGCCAAAAATACCAGGTGCCATCAGGAGGTCCACTAGTGGGGCCAGGACACCAGAAGCCCTCCCACTGTTGCCTCCCCCAAGCATCAAGAATACAGAACATCCCTTGCCCCAGCCTGAGAGTCCCTAGCTATACCTTGTGGCTAATAGCCACTGATGGACTTCTGCTCCATATGCTTATCTAATTCCCTCTTGAAGCTGTCCATGCTTGCAGCCACCACCACCTCCTGTGGCAGTGAATTCCATGTATTAATCAATCTTTGAGTGAAGAAGTACATCCTTTTATCCATTCTAACCCCACCACTCAGCAATTTCATTGAGTGCCCACAAGTTCTTGTATTGTGAGAAAGGGAGAAAAGTAACTCTTTCTCAACCTGCTCTATCCCATGCATAATCTTATAAACCTCAATCATGTCACCCCTCAGCTGTCGTTTCTCCAAGCTAAAGAGCCCCAAGCATTTTAACCTTTCTTCTAACCCTTTTATCATTCTAGTTGCCCTTTTTTGCACTTTTTCCAATGCTATAATATCCTTTTTGAGGTATGGCGACCAGAACTGTACACAGTACTCCAAATGAGGTTGCACCATTGATTTATATCGGGGCATGATGATATGGGCTGTTGTTTTTTCAATTCCCTTCCTTATAATCCCCATCATAGTGCTGGTCTTTTTTATTGAAGTTGCACCCTGTCTAGACATTTTCATTGAGTTATCTACTACGACTCCAAGATCTCTCTCTTGGTCAGTCTCTACCACTTCAGACCCCATCAATGTGTATTTATATTTAGGATTTTTGGCTCCAATGTGCATCACCTTGCACTTGGCCACACTGAACCCCATTTGCCACGTTGATGCCCACTCACCCATCCTCGACAGATCCCTTTGGAGTGCCTCACAATCCTCCCTGGTTCTCACCACCCTGAACAACTTCATGTAATCTGCAAATTTAACCACTTCACTGCTTACTCCCAACTCCAAATCATTAATAAACAAGTTAAAAAGCATCAGGTCGAGTACTGATCCCTGTGGTACCCCACTGCTTACCACCCTCCACTGAGAAAATTGCACATTTATACTCACTCTCTGTTTCCTATTAATTAGCCAGTTTTTGATCCACAAGAGGACTTGTCCTTTTATCCCATGACTATTGAGCTTACCTAGGAGCCTTTGATGAGGAACTTTATCAAAAGTGTTCTGGAAGTCAAGGTAAACAATATCTATTGGGTCCCCCTTGTCCACATGTTTGTTCACTCCCTCAAAAAACATTAACAGGTTAATGAGACAACATCTTCCCTTACAGAACCCATGCTGAGTCAGCCTCAATAGTTTTTGTTCATCAATGTGCCTACTAATTCTTTCCTTAATAACAGTTTCCACCAAGTTACCCATTATCGATGTCAGACTCACTGGCCTGTAATTTCCCGGATCTCCTCTGGAACCCTTTTTGAAGATGGCAGTGACATTAGCTACCTTCCAGTCCTTAGTACTCTGGAGTGGACAAGCATTTCTCATCTTCCACAGTGAAAACAGAGGGGAAAAAATGCATTCAGCCATTTCCCTATCATCCTTCAGTACTCCTTTTACCCCTCGGTCATCCAAGGGCCCCACTACCTCCCTGACTGGTTTCTTGCTTCTAATATATTTGAAGAAAGTTTTATTGTTGGTCTTTATGTTTTTTGCTATAGGGTTCCCATATTCCCTTTTTGCCTGCCTGATCACAGAGTTGCATTTTATTTGCCACAGCCTGTGTTCCCTTTTATCAACCTCACTGAGACTAGCTTTCCCACCACTTAAAGGAATCCTTTTTATCTTTTACAGCTTCTATTACGTTGTTTGTTAACCATGCAGGCTTTTTTCTATACCTATTTGTGCCTTTCCTAACCTGTGGTATATATTTTTTCTGAGCTTCTAGGATTGTAGTTTTAGATAGTCTCCAAGCTTCATCAGTGGTTTTGACCCTTTCCACTTTTCCTTTCAGTTTCTTCCTCACATGTCCCCTCATATCAGAGAAGTTACCCCTTTTAAAGTTAAAAGTGGTTGTGTCAGTCTTTGCAACTCCATGTTTATACAAATGTTAAACTCAATGACATTATGGTAACTGTTCCCAAGTGGTGCAATCATTTTTACATCTCTCACCAGGTCTTGGGTGTTACTTAGGACCAAATCCAGGATCACCTCTGCCCTGGTAGGTTCTATGACTATCTGTTCCATAGCACAGTCATTAAGAGTGTCTTGAAACTCAATCTCTTTTTCTCAACTTGAACACATTGACCCAAACAATGTGTGGGTAGTTAAAAATCACCTATTATGACACAGTTTTTTCATCCAGCCGCTATCTTTAATTCATTCATCATTTTATAATCCTCCTCTACCTTTTGATCTGGTGGGCAATAACAAACTCCCAGTGTTAAGCTTCTCTTTGGGCCCACTATTTCAACCCATAACATTTCCAGAAGCAAATCCAATACTCTTACCCTCTCAATCTTACTGGACTATATACCCTCTCTGACATACAGAGCCACCCCACCTCCAACCCTTCCCTCCCTATCCTTCCAATATAATTTATAACCAGGAATCACTGTATCCCACTGATTTTCCTCATTCCACCAAGTTTCTGAAATACCCACAATGTCTATTTTCCCCTTCAACACCAAGCATTCCAACTACCCTATGTTACCTTGGACACTTCTAGCACTTGTATATAAACATCTATAGTTTCCCATGCACATTAAGCCCGCAACCTTCCTCTTGCTGCCTTGAGACCTTGCCAGGCAGTCCATATCACTGGCCACAGTCTCAGTGGACAATTCTAATCCATTTCCTCATAGAGAAGTAATAGCTACCCTTTCATCTCTTTGAGATGAGCCATCCTGAACCAGAGACTTTTCATCTTCTGTCAGCTTTCCCCCTCTGAGAAGCTCGGCCCGTGGGAAGGCTGACAGAGACAATGGAGAAAGACTTACCTTTGGCGACGACCAGCAACAGAGTGAGCAAGGTGACCTTCAAGACTGATGGGAAACTGACAAGGCGGGGCTGGGATAATGAAGAAGCTCCTTTCCAGCTAGTAAGGAGCCCAGGGAGGCAGAAAGACACAGGAGAGGATGAATGGGGAAGAAGAAGGGTGGTGGAGGAAGGGAAGGGAAGATAAAAGAGAGAAGAACAATGCTGAAGCCGGGGAGGAAAGGAGCTGGAAAGTGCTGAATGCGAGGGAGGGAGGGAGGGAGGGAGGGAGGGAGGGAGGGAGGGAGAACGAACAAAGAAGGTAGAAGGCAGATCCAGCCAAGGAAAGCCAACATTGCCGTGAGGTAACCCCTTTGTTTCCATTCTGAGGCTTCAGCCATCCCTCTCCCTGATATCACTCCTCCCTTGGGGGGATCTCAGGATGGCAGAAGGCAGGTATGCTGGGGAGGCAAAAGTTTAAATGCTTCCTGTGTTTACTTGCTGAGTCTCTTTAAATGCAACAACATCAGCTTTTATTTGAGCATTGCTATCTAGCTTTCAAGCAAATCAAACCTTTACCTTTTATTTTGGTAAATACCTGAAAAATACCAATAAGGTATTTTTCAGGTATTTATTCAGCTTCATATATACCAACCGCACACCTCTACACTGCACTTAGGATGCTGTTAGTTACTTCCATGCTTGAGAGGAGACAGATGGAGCATAACAACAGGGTCTCAGTTAATTACTCTTAGCACCCCACAATTAAGAAGGCTACAATTACACATCAGTCTCCAATTTTGACATTTTTTTTTGCCTCACTGTGTTTTTCCCTAGAATTGAATCCAAACAAATGGTGACCATATAAACTTAGCTTGTTGTTCCTGTTTGGTTCTTATATTTGTTAAAACATCTTCATTATGCTAATTTGCTGTTCACCCTAACATTGATAATGGACTGATAACTTCCATTTCAATGTGTCTGAGGAAGTGTGCATGCACATGAAAGCTCAAACCTTGTATAGAACTTTGTTGGTCTTAAAGGGGCCACTGGTGTCAAACTTTGTTTTAACACCCAAGAGATATTACCTCTGATGGTAGCTCCTTGTTTTCTGCCATTGTTACAATGAAGGATAGTGAATGTGGAGGACCAATATCATTACTTTTTTATGCTACCCTTCCTCCCAGGAATACTGGGAACATATATGATTCCCACCACTACCCTTTTATCCTCACAACATCTCTGTGAGATAGTTTAGACTGAGAAGGAGTGACTGACCCATGGCTGAACAGGGATTTAACTGTGGCCTTCACAATCCGTAACTGTTAAGTAGGCAACTTAACACGATTTGATTTCAGCAAAGTGATTCAGCTTTATTATAACAGCAAACTTCAACTCAGGAACACACAACAAAATAGTGGAGCGCAGCTCCCTTTTTAAATCATCTGGGCTGTCAAAGCCACACCCATAAATAAGTTAACATCCAATCATAAGCTCAGGATAAAGACCAATGAGGTCTGTTCCCTCCAAGATACATATTTACATTGTGATTGGTTATTTACACAAGTTTCACAGAAACCAGCCAATAGTATTGCGATAGATTACAATCCTCTTTATGCCTGAAGCTTAACATGTAAAAGAATAGGATGGATTCAGCTTCAGGACATAACACTAACAATGTAATTTTCGTTGATCAAAAAAAATAAATTTTAAAAAATGTAATACTTGTGTAAGTCAGTAGCATGCCTGTGCAACTCAGACTTGAGGCAAGTGCTGAAGATACTTTGGGGCTGGCAACCTCTTCCCAGCTGGGTTCCAGCAACTGTACTACACTTAACTGTACAGAACAGGATCTTTAATGTAGAGGCAAATCCAAAGGCGGGGCGGGGGGGGGGAATGTTGAAATATTTAAAGGGATCTGCAAATTCCTGGCAAGGCCTTTTAGTGCTTGCCAGTCAAATAATAAGAGTTCACTGATTCCATGCCCTTCTTCCCAGGGCTTGCCTGACACTGTCCAACAATAAAGACTCTACCTGGAACTTCAGTCCACAGCAGGAATCCCCACTTGGTTTCCTTTTTCCAGCTTTCCACCAGCCTATTTCTCTTTCTTGGCCTGTTCCTTCTGCCAGCCTGCTCCTGCCTGACTTAGGCCCAACAACCTTCCTTGCCTTCCTCCCAGAGCATTTTTTGTAGAAAAAGCCCAGCAGGAACTCATTAGCATAATAGGCCACACCCAACAGTGGAAACTCATTAGCAGGTTAGGCCACACCCCCATTTAACCAGAAGTGTGGTCATCCAACCACACCCACCTTTTGCTTCTTATTCTGTTTACCTTGTTTGTTGTCAAAACCCAGGGCTTTTTTTGTAGCAGGAATTCCTTTGCATGTTAGGCCACACAATCCTAATGTAGCCAATCCTGATCAGTTTCTGCTGTTGGGTGTGGCCTATTATGCTAATGAGTTCCTGCTGGGCGTGGCCAACTCAGGAGCCAGCCGGAGCTCTGTTCCTGTGCGTTCCTGCCCAAAAATAGCCCTGCTTCCTCCTCTCTGGAAAAGGGAAGGGCAGCTAGTCCAGAGCCAGGGCTGCTGGAAGATGTAGTCCCTCTGAAATGCCTTGACAATATCATGTGAGTAGCATTCTTGGTTTTGGATTTTGAGGCTATAAGCAACTTCTTCCTCCCTGGAGCCCAGAGTGTCATACTTGTTTCTCCCTGGTTGAGTTTATTCTCATAACCATCCTATGACCCAAGTGAAACTGAGAGAGATGACTAACCCTAGGTCACTGAATTGCGATTTGTTTGATCCCAGGTCTTCCAGATCTTAGCCTAACCACTACACCACAATGGGCCTCAACTAAGAGGCTGATCTGAGGGGATAGTGGACTGTCCTCTGCCAAAGAGAGACCCAGGACTAAGGATGAACTAGTGATTTTCTACATACATTCCTCATTTTGTCATTTGAATGGAAGCAGAAATGCCATGAAGACACAGAAGAACAAATTTAAAATGTAGTTCTGCTGACTCTGTACTGTGACTGTCTTGTAGATCTACAATAATGGGTGAGCTCAGTTCTGTGAAGGCCAGTGGCATGCCTGAGGTCTGTGCATTAATTTTATTAAAAGTAACTGCTAAACAGTTGGTCATCCTGGTTTTTCTCCTTAAAGATGCTACAGAGGTCAGGCCTGCATAGATTTGCTATTAAGTGTCATCTTTTCATACAAAATGGATAGTAAAGAAGTACTAGCTCAGCGTATCTGTGGACATTCATACATAAATATGTTTTATTATGGTTGGCAGCAACTGAAAGCCCAAGCAGAACACTATCTCTGTAACACCTTCAAATTATCATTTCCAAAGATCGTCCTGCTATAGAGAGGAGACAGAAGCTTACTAATCACCTCCTTTTTGAAAACGATGAGCACGATCCATCAAGCAAATGATTCCTGTGCAATTCCCATTGTTTCATTGTAGGGTTTTCATGGAAGAGAAGCAGCCCACTTTTTTTGTTTGCAGCTCACATCATTCCACATAAGACACCTGTCTTTCTGTTTAAAATGTGGACACTTCCATTATTAAAGGGATCTGGTTAATAATTCATGTTGAAATCACCTTGGAAGGTATCATAAAAAGAGAATGAGCGCCATCAAGCATTTCCTTAATGAAAAAGTGCAAAGCTTTAGTCTTCTCAATAAAAGTATTAGTCCTGTTTAACCACACAGAGAGCTAAATTCTTAGGAAAGAAACAAATAATTTTTTAATTGCATTTTCTAAATATCTACAGAAAAGGGGAGGGGTACTAACAAATGTAACTACAAGAAGGGGGAGATAGGAAAGAGAGTCCAAAACGTGATGATTATATGCAGTGCTTACAAATATGGCATTAACAAATAAAAGCTTTCAGTTGTTAACCTCGAAGGTGACAGTTGAGTACATCACTTATGAAGCTCTAGCTCATACAGACTGTTTGGAGTATAATTCTGCAATACACTAACATTTCTTTTATACAAACATCAGGCACTCTCATCATCTCATTGCAATAATTTCTGCCTATTACTTTCTGCCCCTCTAACTCTTTAAAATTTTTATCAATCAATACATGCAATCCAATAGCATTTAAATACCGCTATTAAAAAACATCCAAGTTAGGCTTAAACATGTTTCTCTTAAAAGAAAACTCTCTATTTACCCTCTTGTTAAGAAAAGAAAGACAGATAAACTGGAACCTCCATATGCATCACATAACACCCCTTTTCCCTCTTCCTTCTATGGAGTTAGCCTAAATTAATAAAATCCTTTTAAAATTGATTTAAACATTCCTTATCAATTTCTGTATAAACTCTTCCCCTTAATTTTTCCCAACATACCCCCTTAGCCAAAAATCTCATCTCTAGAAAGGATTCTTCACTGTAGAGCCTTCTCCTCAGTCTTCTTTAACTCAAAGTCCATTGTTGTTAACACCTGAACCACCTTTCGCCTAACATTCTATTGGCTTTGTCTCCCCATCAAGATATATAGTAACTTTATTTTTTAGGAGGAGAGTTTCCCCTCCCCCCCCCGCTTATCGTAGGGGAGACATAGCTGCCTTGCCATCCATCTTCACAACTACTCAGTTGCTTTCGAGTTCCTAGTGATGATTCAGTTTAATTTTAACTGTGACACAGACGCCACTCCAAAGATGCACTCCAGAGTTTGAGAGTCTATCTTCTCTTTGTTATCAAATCGCCAGGGTCCCATAAATCCATCAAATCATTTTGCCGCCTCTAAGAGTTCTCTAAATTAGTCAGCCTTATTTCCAGCTTATTCCTAATTGTTTTCTTTTCAGGTGGAGGGAAACTCCCCCCCCCTTCAACATTTCACAGCCACCACTTACAGAGGTATTTAGAGTTTCTTCAAGAAAAAAAGAGGGTTCTTCAATGCCTAAAAAAAATTGCTTTCTGATGTTTGCACAGTCACTTCTTCTGCATAACTTGTTGCCTGCTAGGGATGTGCATTTTTTCCCATTTTCGCTTTGTTTCATTATTGCTGAATTGACTATTTATTTCTTTGGTTTTTGTATTAAAACTTGGAAGCTCCAAGGTTACAGTCACTCAGTTAGGGGTGCCAATTCTGGCTTTGAAATACCTGGAGATTTGGGGAGGGCAGAGTTCAGGGTGGGCATGAGTTCACCAGCAATGTAATGTCTTAGCATCTGGAGCAGCCATTTCCTCCAGTGTATCTCTGTAGTTTGGAAATCAGATGAAATTCTAGGAGAACTTCTGATTTGACCTTGACGATGATAACCCTAATATAATTTGGATGCCTGATTCTTGTGAGAAGAAGTGGGGAATATACATAGCTCTGTATATATCGACACTGTTCTTCCATTTGCAAGGAGCTCCCATTACACATGTGGTGTTTCTCAGAAAAACCTGAAAGCCACAATCCCAATGTCTAAATGAAACTCTGATCACAGTCATTCCCAATGATTAAGACCATTTTGAGGGAAATGGCTAACAACAACAACAAAACATTGTTCCTTTATGCTGTGATCATGAGATAATAAGATCACTTTAAGCAACCCTAATTTGGGGCTGATTGCCATCAACTTTGGAGTAAAGCCTTTTTTCCCCTCTTTTTTTTGGTAATAGGAAGTAGAACTACTTTCAGTTAGTTCACATACAACTGTGTAAACTACATATGTTACAGAGCCAAATTTTGGAGTTCCACCCCAATTTACCAAATCATACATTGCTCCATGAGACACTACAAATAGCATGAGTTAGTTTCCTCCATAGCCATCTGTTCCGTTAAGCCAAGGTGTCCATGAACTGTTGATAGTTGACATATATGTTATAGAGAACCAGTGTGATATAGTGGCTAGATTTCTGGACTGTTGCCAGTGCCTCCCCCAAGTTCAGGTCTCTACTACAAACCTTGGAGGAATGGTAGGACAAAAATATGATAGATATACCTTTCACCCTCATTGTCCTATACAGCTGTTTCAACTTATGTTAAACCACAAACTCAGCTCACTGCTTTTGCCACCATCCTCCACTGGATCAAATAAAGACCATTTGATAGAAGCCAGCAGGCCATTGCTATAGAAGAGCCATGGGTCAGTGGTACAACAACTGTTTTGTATGCAGAAGGTCCCAGGTTCAATCCCCAGCATCTCTAGTTAAAAGGATCAGGTAGCAGGTGATATGAAAGACCTCTACTTGAAATCCTGGAGAACTGATAGAGAATAGTGACCTTGAAAGACCAATGGCTTGACTCACTATAAGCCTGCTTCATGTGTTTGGTGTATTTAGGCAGGCAGAATCTTTGAAATCAAAAGCTTACCACCAAGGTAGGTTGCACTACTTTGAAATAAAGATAAATGGAGACTAGGGTATAGGTTTTTCTGTGTATCTAGAGAAGAACTAAATTTAAACTTATTATGAATCTGGCCAAGAAAAAGAAAACTATTATTGATCACAATGTATTTTAAAGTGATAAAAGTGTAAACCAAGCTTATAGATAAGCAAATACAGGTTCATATAAACATGGGCTATCTGAAGAACAGTGCAATACCATATTGTGGCACATAAGCTTCAATTTTCATTAGAAACTTTGCAGAGATTAGTCTGAGAAGGCTGGAAGACAGCCTTGACCCAGTTATCAATTAGTAGCCAAAAGTGGACTATAAAACATTGTATTCTCATTATGGAATCATAAGTTAATAAAATACCATACCAGTAACAGCACAAGGCAAAGGTCTAGAGGACAGGCCAAATCTTCTGCCATGTGGTTGTAGTTGGAAAGTTACCAGGATCTCTCATACCTCATACAAGCTGAATGGATTGTTCAAAAGAGTGCGGATCCAAAGTTCAAAGTATATTTTGTGAATGTTTTCTCTAAGAATGTGAATGCTTTTTCAAAGACATGTCCTCCTTTGGGGTAATTTTTTAGGGGGTCCCAAAATGTCCACATGATTGTGCCTTGAACCCATGTTCAGCTCTGCCTCCTAGTGTTTCTGTATGAAGGTGATCCAGTCTCCAGAGCTAGCCTCTTCATGGCTCTGACCAGCTGCTCTTTCAAGTGAAATTGGGTTGTTTCAAACTGGCCTTCTTCCTCTCAACATTGAAATTATCACATAGCCTATAAGATTTGGCTACAATCTCCCTGATGGCAAACAAAGCACATTCAAAGTAAGGGCCAATTAGTCCTGCTACACATCAGCAGCACAGTGGCATGGAAGAAGGGGGATTTAAAACAAAGAAATGCTATAAAGGGGCCACAACTGACAGTGAGCTGGCATAAATTAGTGCGATGTTCACCTCAAGACTAGACTACTGTAACGCTCTCTACATGGGTCTGCCCTTGTCATGGATTCGGAAGCTGCAGCTAGTGCAGAATGCCACGGCCAGGCTGTTGTTGGGTCTCCCTAGATGGGAGCACCTCCAGCCTGCGCTGAAGATACTGCACTGGCTGCCAATAGCATACCGAATCTGCTTCAAGATGCTGGTTCTTACCTTTAAAGCCCTTTATGGCTGGGGTCCGACATACCTACAGGACCGCCTTTCCCCATATACACCCCAGAAAGCACTACGGTCTGGGTCTCAAAATTGGTTGACCCTCCCTGGCTTGAGGGAGGCCAGGCTAGCTGCTACTAGGACTGGGGCTTTTTCAGTAGCAGCCCCTACCTGATGGAATGAGCTCCCGGAGGAGATCAGGGCCCTGCAGGACCTCTCACAGTTCTGCAGGGCCTGCAAGATGGAGCTCTTCCACCAGGCATTTAATTAGGGGCCCTGGCTCTATTGTATTGCCCGGCTGTTGCAGCTCCTGGCCCTTGATTTACCATTGAGTTGTTGCCATAAGAACTATGAGCAGTAGAACATCTAAGAACATTGGGGTAATGGAAATCCTCTGAAAGTGTGTTATCTAAGTGAATCTTTAATTGCCGCCAGCACTTTATGTCGGTATGGGTTTTATTTGCTGTGTTTTTAAACAATTGTGTTTTTAGGCGGTATTTATGTCATTGGAAGCCACTCTGAGCCTGCTTTGTGGGAGGGCAGGGTATAAATTTGATAATAAATAAAATAAATAAAAATAAAAAGGGAGGCTTGGCATGTTCTTATACTGACTGTTTGGGAACCTAGAACTCCCCTTCTTTGCACTCATCTGAAAATTCAATGTAGCTCTAATTTGTGCACAATTAGATTTACTCAGGTGGGGATGTTATGAGCACTTTAATTATTCAATCTATCAATTCAAAAGAAGCAAGCACACATTTGATTTACTGTCATGTGGTTGGCTGATAAAGATTGGCCAGCTGATAAATGATGTAAATGAAATGTTGTTGATCAAACCTATCCTTTACTTTGTTTTGCGCAATAATTAAAGATTAATTGAATCCAACAGGCTTCTATTGAGAGACTTTTACCTACAGTCTTCTCCACCCAGCTGGAAAACACAAACCAGACCAAACATGCAAGTCTTCAAGACAGGGGGCTTTGGCTAAACAGAAAAGGGGACATTTGTACTGTTCTGTAACCACCGATGCAAATAATGTAGAACATTTACACTCTGCCTATTTAGAACAATAATTGCTTTGGACCCAGCATTGGTAACACATTAAAAAATGAGCATGTAATCAATATCAAACTTGTAAAGCACGTTACATAAAAAAGGAGGTGGAAACAAATTATACGCTTGACAGAGGTAAGTTTTGATTTTAAAAGAAAGCTAAATCTCCTGATGGTGCAGAAAGAATGCTTTTCCGAACTAGTGAATAGAACTAAACCTTTATTAAAGAGCAGTCATTTGCAGTCCCCTAATCACATTCCCCCCTCCCCAAGTATTCCTAAACATTATTGAAAAATAGCTTCAGGAGACATAGTCATTTGCTGCAGCAAATGCCCCAACTCCTCATCCTGTGCCTATTTTCTGTTCACATAGCCTCTAATGATATTTATTCATGATAGAATTCCTGTCCTCCTAAATTTATTCAATAGCTGATTTGAACATCCTTTAAACGAAAAGAAATATTCACCATAATCAAATTGATCATGATCCAAATAAAGAAGAAGAAGAAGCTACACACAGGTAGTTTCAGGTGTTTTCCACATGGGAACAGGCTTATGCAGCTTCCCCTTACTGCAGCAGCTGTCAATACAGTGCAGCAGTTGCAGCGACAACAGGGCTTCCACATGGCAGGCCTCCTTATAGTTTCTCTGCCCCATCCCCTAGCAGTGGCCAGGGCCGGCCTCAGGTGTCTGGGCACCCTAGGCAGGACAGCCTGGGGTGCCCACCCCACCGGGGATACCAACCTCCCGGTGAGGCCTGGAGATGGCCCAGCGCCCGGGAGAGCCAAGGAAGGGGCGGGCTTAGAAGTCCGCCCCTTCCCTCACAGTGGCGGTGATGTGGCTCTCCTGGGTGCCTCGCAGCTGTGAGGCACCCAGGAGAGCCAGGGAAGGGGCTGGCTTCGAACGCCCCCCCTTCCCTCCCAGGGGTGGTGGCGCAGCTCTCCTGGGTGCCTCGCAGCTGTGAGGCACCCAGGAGAGCCAGGGAAGGGGCGGGCTTAGAACGCCCCCCTTCCCTTCCAGGGGCAGTGGTGCAGCTCTCCCGGGTGCCTCGCAGCCGCGAGGCACCCAGGAAAGCTGGGGCTGCCGGCGTTGGGCGGCCCGGAGGGCTTTTCATGGGGGGTGGGGTGGGGGGCATTTTGGCACCCCTGCAGGGCCGGCACCCTAGGCAAGTGCCTAGCTCGCCTAGTGGGCGAGCTGGCCCTGGCAGTGGCCATCCCTCACATGCCACAAGGGATTTTTCAGTTTTTAAAATCTATATATCAAATTCTCAACAGTCCCCTCTGCATGCAGATACTTATTAATGCAGAAAGGGGGCATACTCTCTCCCAACAGGTTTTTCTACAGACTCGGGACTCTTTGGGATGCAGAAAAATCCAAAAAGTTAAAAAAGAACCCCCCCCAATACCTTTTGAAATGACCACCACAGGGATCTACTCCAGGCCCCACTGTATTAACAGTGAGAGATAGTGAGGAGGGGAGAAGGAAGCAAAAGCAGGACTGGATCTGGGATTGGGGAGGATTCCTCCTGTAGTATGAATGGCTAAATAGCAGGGGGTTTGGAGCCAGGCCTGGGAATAGGATTATTCATTCCAGGTTGAGAAATTCCTGGAGATTCTGTGGTGAAGTCTGAGGAGTGCAGAGTTTGGGGAGGGGAGAGGCCTCAGCAGGATAGAATGCTACAGAGTGCACCCATTTTCTCCAGGCGGACAGATCTCTGTTGTCTGGAGTTCAGTTGTAATTTTGAGGGATCTCCAAGTCCCCCCTTGAGGCTGGCAAACCTAAGCATAGTAGCACCTTCTGGGTGCCTTGATACCTCCTGACTTGCATGATTCAACTAGGCCTGGCTGCTTTCTACTGTTCAACAGCAGCCACCCTATGAAAGTCAGTGTAGTATAATGGCCAGATCTTCAAAGTCGGGTTTGTGAGACCCAGGTTTAGGTCCCAGTCTTGCTGTGGAAGCTGACTGGGTGATTTTGGACCAGTCACATACTTTCAGCCTAACCTACCTCATAGGGTTGTTGTATGGATAAAAAGGAGGAGAGAATAATGTTAACTGATTTAGTCCCCACTGTGGAGAAAGACCATAGTTTTTCTCAGTTGAAGCTGCAGGGGGAAAGGAGATGGACAGCTGAAGACAAAGGGACAGATAAAAGTAAGTTGGCTGGGAAGGAGATAGGAAAGCCAACTCCAGGTTGGGAAATTCCTGGATATTTGAGGGGTGGAGCCTGGGGATGGTGGGGATTGAGGTGGGGAAGGACTTCAGACAGATATAATGCCAATGACTCTGCCCTCCAAAACAGTAATTTCCATGGAAACTAATGTTCCCAACCTCCAGGTGAGGGCTGGAAATCTCCTGGACTTACAATTGATCTCCAGATGACAGAGATCAGTTCCCCTGGAGAAAATGGCTGTTTTGAAGGGTGGAGTTTATGGTACTATACCCTGCTGAGGTCACTTCCAAGCTCAAACCTCATCCTCCCAAGGCTTCACCCCCAAATCTCCAGGAACTTCTCAACATGGAGCTGGCAACCCTAACAGGAACTGATCTCTGCATTAGGGCAATCCATTCTGATTCCTGGAGAATGGCTGCTACTGCAGCTGCTGTACAGGGGAAGAAGTAGGTGGGAGGCCAGGAGAGTGACAGGAGCAGAAAGAATGATGAGGTGGGAGGCAGAAAGGAAGTGACAGGCATGGAAGAGGGAGGGAGAGAGAGAGAGAGAGAGAGAGAGAGAGAGAGAAAATGGGTGGCAGGAAGGACAAAGAGTGTGAGAGAAGTTGGGGGAAGGGGAAGAAGCAGAGGTGGGGGAATGGGATAGCCACTTCTGCAAGTTTCTTGTGGGTCCCCACTTGTATTATATTATTTATTTCAAAAAGTAAGTCTCTAGACCCTTTCATTGTGGGGATATGCCTTTCCTCTTATATCTTGTCAATAAAAGAGGCTAGAGCAGGGGTGTCAAACATGTGGCCCGGGGGCCAGATCAGGCCCCCGGAGGGCTTCTATCAGGCCCGCAGTGGAACTGGCTGTCTTCTGCTTCTTCTTCCAGTTCTGTTGCTGCTGCGCCATCACAGGTTTGCAGCTTACAGACACACACCTGAACAGCAAACTCAAGATTGCAACAGCACAGACATTTTGATGCAATAATTCAGAGTAAGTTTTTTTTTAAGTAAAAAATTTAAGTAAAAAAACCCCTTTGTGTTTGTATCTTTTATAAAGTTTATATCTTCGCTACCTGGCATTACATTTTATGACAACAAGGTCTCATTTATGTCAGATCTGGCCCTCATAACAAATGAGTTTGACACCCCTGGAATTGGATTTTTTTAAAAAAAATGGAAGATGGGAATTCAGAGAGCTTGATCCACAGATTGTTATAATATAACAATATTTTGTTGCTTTTTAAAAAGCCCCTCAGTGGTTGGAGGACGAAACAGCCTGCAAGGGAAGAAGGGCAGGAAAATGGCTGCCATGTAGACTGAACCAGGAAAATCTAAACTGTGTCACTGACATGGCAGCCATTTAGGCTTTGCTGTAATATTTTCTAAAACATCGAAGCAAAGCAGATCTGAGAAAGATCAGAGAAAAGCTGGGGAAACCCCAGGAGGTGCATGAATGCACCACATTGTTGTGGAAAAGCAGGAGGAAAAACTGCTTCCCAAAGCATTGAACACAGGACAAATAACCCATGTGGAAATATCCTTAAGCAGAGGAGAAAATGCACATCTTGTAGCTATTCAGATTTAGATGAGGATAGCTGTCTGCATCTAAAACTGCATTTGTATTTGTGGTAACTATATCATGCATCTGCCATCCATGTGATCAATGAATTCCTAATTCATTAGAGAAAGTGCAACCATTGTGGTATGCTTTTGAATGGCTCACTGAACAATCGGCACCCTGCTCTGCTCCCACGAGCAAGAGATGAGCTGAACTGGTGGGTGTTCCTCAGCCTTAAGCAATATCATTTCAGGTTCTTATTCTTACAGCTGTGGTTTGATCCAAACTCATCAGTGCTTATCCAGTAATGTAAAAATGAAAGTGACCAAAGCATTCTTAGTCACTGTAAGCCTCAGTTAGTTCCTTTTTCAATACACTGGGACAGCACTCAGCCTAGGATGGGAAGACAGGGTAGAACAATAGGAATTTGAAATGAAATTAACTAACACTGCAGTCCCAAACAGTTACACCTTTCTAAAGCCCATTGATATCAATTGATTTAGAAGCCTGTAACTCTGCTCCTGCACATCTGCAGGAAATACAGAAGAAACAAGCGGGGCAGGGGACAAAATATTCCTTTCTTTATTTACTTCATTTATACCTCCTTTCCTCCACAATGGGGACCCCTTTTATTTTATCTCCATTTTATCTCACCAAAACCTGTGAAATAGGTTAAGTTGAGTTTGACAGGCCCAAGGTTGCCTAGCAAGCCTTCATGGCAGAGTGGGGATTCAACCTGGGTCTCCCAAATCCTCATCCAGCACTCTAATCACTATGCCACACTGGCAGTAAAGAGTAATGAAAGAGGAAGACAAATGCTACCATATATGAATGCCGCCCACCCTATAAGTGCAAAAGCAGCACATGCAATCTAAATTACCTGTTTTAAAAGAGACATCCCAATATGAACCTGGAGGCATTGAGATATAGCTCACATAACCAGCAGCTACATAGGCCAAATGATGTCATTAGGCAGATGCAAAACTGGTCATTTTGGATTTTGAGCAAAGCTCAAAGATTCAACTTTTTAAATGAGCCCAGGTATTTGAAGTCTGAATGTCCATCACATTGTTAGGTGATGTTCACAGAACCCTTGTTCTCCATTTGTGCACCCTCATCCAGTCTTGCATTGCTGTGGAATGCTAGAATTAGATGGAGAGAGGCTGTGTATCATCAGCATCATGAGAGTGATGATAATATGGACTTTGAGATTGCACCCACTTTTGTATATGCAATATATACCCATAAAATGTGCAAATTATATCCATTTGCATAAGATTCCTTTTTCTCTTTACACAAAACAGGATTTCATGTTGACTTCCATGCATGGAGGGCAGAACAGTAGAAATGTTGATTTTCACAGTTCCCCTAGCTCATGAGACTTGTGAAACAGTTGTTTCATGTGCACAGTATCCCTAATGAATATGGTTTGCTGATTTGGGATAATTATTGTGGCTTTGGCCTGGATGGCCCAGGCTACTCTGATCTTGTCAGATCTTGGAAGCTAAACAGTGTTGGCTGTGGTTAGTACTTGGAGGGGAGAGCACCAAGGCAGTTTAGGGTTGTTAGACAAACCACCTCTGCTTATCTCTTGCCTAGAAAACCCTAGGGATGTCACCATAAGCTGGCTGTTCTTTGACAGCAACTTCAGCTACTAGAGAAGCTTCATATTTTTCTCCAAACACATATTAGCAGACAAACGTAACAGTTTCAGCTTAAGCAGCTGCCAAGCCAAGTCCCGGAACCACCTGGGAAGCTGTTTGTGGTACCACAGGGATGGGGAGAGCAGAGAGCAGCCACGGATTCCCCCTCCCGTCCTTGGCCAGGCAGAAGGGGCGGGTCTGAGTCAAGCGCAGGAAGCTGGAACCCACTGGATACAATGCTGACCCTATGAGCTGGCTTGGAGGGGAATTGGTGTGGGGGGGCTGATGGGTATTTAGGTACCACACCACCTCAGATCGCCATCTTTATCCATGGGACAGCTTGGCCCTCCCTCCCAATCCTTTAGATAGGTATTTTTACAATGGTTGCATGCGGTTTTGTATATTTGTTTTCTTGTCAGCATGGGGCTGGATCCATTGTCAGGAAAACAGCCTGCGTGCCCATTTCCTGAGTGTGGGGATCCCTTAAGGGGTCTTGGTGAGAGGGGTGATTGATATGCCCAGCCTGGGAGCATGTCCAGGGAATTACCCTCATGCCCAAGTGGCAGGGGAGACCACCTCTGGGCTTCCGCCCTAGTGGGATCCGAAACCTGCCATCCCAAGGTGACCGATGGAGCATCGACTGATGGGCAGATCAGTCGAGGGTAGGGTCCTTGCCCCATGCTGTGCCAAGGCTTACTACAGCTGTAAGCAATAAAGTTGTGGCCAATTTTAATCCACTCTTTCTGAAGAAAAAGTTGTATGTGTGTTATTTCAACTAGGAAAAACATTAAAGTAGTATAGAAAGTGTGTTTTAGCAGAACTTTCATCCTGGGTACTCACCTTGGCCCTTCAGGTGCTGGAGCCACAAACAGCTTTGTGGCTTTACAGTAACTGCAGTACCTTTAGTACAGTACCTTTAGTTTCTTTATGATTTGATTGCTTGGCAAATTGCATCCCCAGTCAAGGTCCTCACTGTTAAAATGTTTTTTTTCTTGTTTGGGTGGTCCTTGCCATACAATTGAAAACTCACGTGTACAAACTGTTGCTGATCCAAAGAGAGTGGTAATTGTTAATATATAGATTCAGACAATGGAAGGGTTGTTGTTTTTGTTTTTTAAAAAAACACAGTGTTTATGACTCTTCTTTTAACCAGAATTGCTGCTTTGCAAACAATTGCCCATGGAGCAGTGAGCAGCAATGACAGTTCTGAGAAGGGGAGAAATACAGCTTTGCAAAAATGCACATGTACAAAATGCTGATGATTGTTTTTTACTGCTCTGTGTAAATGCATTGAAAAGTAACCTGCTGAACACACTTGAGCTGCTCATGAACACATAACTGAAAAATCTTTCAACTGGTGAGCAGAACATGAGCCAAGTGCTTGCGTAGGGGTGGGCATGAAACAGCTCATGAACCAAAGTTCATGATTAATTTTGGCCAGTCCATGGTTCCCAAACTGAAGTTCATGGCAGGTCAACCAGCACAGACTTTTCACAAACTTTTAAGCAGTTCATGGAGGTTCATGAGGGTTCATGAACAGATACATTTCCAGACAGACTGTCTCTGTTCAATCAAAATGTTTGCCAAAATTCAAAGCAATGGGGGTGGGGGAGTTTTCCAGCTTGTGCATGTGGTGTGTGTAGCTTGCACTTTAAACCTGCTCCTGACATTTCCTCCAAAAGCACTTTCCTGGGGGCATCTTACTTGGGGGACTGTAACTCAGCACATAACTTGGAGGGCTTGTAGAGGAGCATCAGCAGGAAGTCCCACATATGTTTGACATCTCTAGCTTGCACAGGATTTGTTCTATACACTCCTGAACTTCCTGAACCTGCACCTGTCATTTCCTCAGGAAGCACTTTCCTGGAAGCACCTTCTTTTTTTTTGGGGGGGGGGCATAACTCAGTTCCCATAAATCCAATCCTCACCAAACTTGGAGAGCAGGTAGAGGAGAGTCAGCTGGAGAACTTGTGTGAGACTGGTGTCTCTAGCACACCAAGGAGCTGTTCTGCCACATCATGAACATCATGAACCTAACCAGTTCATCTAGTGCCTAAAAGTTCATGATGGTTCAAGGCTCATGAAGTAGGCATGCCATGAACCACAAACCATAATGATCTGCATTTTCCCTATGTTTGAGCATCACTCATATTTACTAAGATATACTCGGAGTTCATATGCTGTTTAACAAAGTAATAATAGAACCATTAAATAACAAGAATAAAATTGAGAACATTACTATGCAGGTTAGAGGCAATGATAGAACTGATTCAGTTGACTTTTATAATTAGAATGCTCCAATCTCATGATAATTCTATTTAAGTAATGAATTGTGATAAGAGTGACTATTTATAATGGATCATTTAATTACATTTGAAAGAAAAATCATCACTTCTTTCCCCTAAGTACTTTTTGTTACTCAAACTCATTTGCATTCCTCAGGCTAGGTTTTTTTTTTTTCTTTTGTAAACAAGAGACACAACTAGTGACAGATAACAGAAAGGGAAGAAAGAGTGCAAGGTATTTTAACTTAACAAGCAGAGACTTTTATGTTTTCAGGGAATATGTGTATATGTGGAGAAGGGACCTACTCCAAAACACAGAAGAACTAAATTGGTGATTTATCATTATGAACCTTCAGAAGCACTGCATCATGGATTACAGATTATTAAAAATGGTGCTCACCATTTACTATTATTGCACAATTAATATATTGTTGCAGGATGTATCTCACATGGAAAACTTGATATTATATGAGAGTGTTTCTTCAGAATTATTGCACAACTCATACTTTGTTCCAGGTTGCTTCACACATAGAAAACTTGGTGATATTTTTATTAGACAGTTTCTTATGAAACTTAAAATAGCATGAGAAGTACATTCTCTTGGGTTTTTTCCCCCCCCTGTCGTGGTCCCATCCATTCACAATCACATTGAGGATTGATTTTCTGGGGTAGGTGTTGGGGTTGTGCATGTGCTGAAGCATTGCGATGTTTCTTCAGCCTCAAAGGGGCTGTGCAATCCCCACTAACATACATTTTCCACCCATTCCACTACAACTGAGGGTTGTTTCTGGTGTACATGTCTCATCCCTTACTAGCAGTCTCTCTGATTGGCTCCCCCCAAAAAAAATTGAATTATTTTACCTGACTAGCATCAGGTACACAGCTCTTGTGGCATACCTAGTATATTTGACACCCAGAGTGGATCATTTTTTAACATTCCCCTCTTCTATATGACAAAATTGTCCAAGTCAGGTTTCTAGCAGGCTTATTCTCAATGAATTCATTGGGGCTTAGGCTCAAGTAAGCATGTGTGGAGTGGGGCACTTCCAGGAATAGCCTGCCCCATCCTCCAGCATCTGTACCTTTTCTTGGGGGAGAGGCTCCATAAAAGTCCCTTGTATCTCCAGTTCCTTTCCCTTACTTCAGAGTTAACTGGTGTCACTTGATGAAGCTGTCAGAGTTGCCCAAGCCTGCCTTGGAACACATAGGCAGTATGTGATCTCCGTACATAAGAGTAGTCCCATTGGCTTTAGTACATCTACTCTGGTCTAAAATGAGGTGTGGGAACAGTATTTAGGGCATTCGAAGTAGCCAGAATATTGCAATTGCCTACCCTGTTCCCTTTCCCCACAAAGGTTTATGATTAATATGTGTATCTTCTTCAGTCTCCCTCTGCATTGCTCTGGTAAACATCTCAAGAGCCGGGTTTTAAGGAATTGGAGCTGCAGAATTCTTGTTTCCTCCAAGATCGCCTTGAAGATTGTCTCTGAGTCAACTTCCTGTATAAGCCCTGCTGCAGGAGTTGGTGTTGGGGCTCCCAGTGGGAATTACTTTTTGTTTCAATGCAGATGCCTGTTACGTAGAAATGACCGGACAAATGTCAAGCAAGAAAGACTCCACACGGGAAAATCAATCAAGGCTGATTTATTGAAGCGCAATTTGCAAATACGGGAAGGCACGGGCAGGCAGTCCACCTCAATACCTTCAAAACTCTGTGACGTAGTACAGCTGAATTTAAAAAGCCCCCCCCTCTGGCTGGGCCACCCATAAAGCTACCAAATACCCTCCCTGAAACCTGGTGACCAAGCAGGGCCCCCCCTTCTCCCCCTTTCTCCTCTCTTGTGTGTGTGTGTGTCAGCAGGCTCTTATCTTTGGTTGTTAGTGAGTCCTTTGTTCTCCATTACTTTGGCTGCTTAGCTACTCCCAAGCAAGTGAAGTTTCCAAACTGTTTTCTATTATGCTTGCACAAGCTTTTTCTGCTAATATATTTTGATAGTTCAGAACATTGATTCTCCCCTTTTCAATCCCTCATCTCTTTTTTTATCACTATTCTGAACTATTCTGAACTGATAATAATACTCTCATACCTCAGAGGGTTCTCCCAGCTTTAGCCAGTAAATAATCTATTGCCATCTGGTGTTGTGCCTGCTGTAATTCCCTGATTATCTGTGCTGTGGCATTAACCACCTTCTCTAGCTGGCATGTAAGTCCCATAATACTTTTCCGATTCTGCCCCCCCCCCACCTACTCTAGAGGTGTCATTTCCTGACAGTTGTTTCCCTACATAAACTGTGTCTTCACACTGCGGGCCTAACGGTCCCATATTAGAGTCACCTTTGATGTTTGAGGCTTCCCTTCACATTCGTGAATGTTGTGGAGTTATAATCTGGACAGGAAAGGTAAGGAAGCCAATGCCCACGCAGGCTCCCTGTATAAACCCTGGATGATAATTGGATGCCCACTTATCCCAAAAGAACCATAGGTTTCGATCTCTAAGCTTCATTCCACTACATATCCCCCCCATATTGGTATAGTTTGCCTGAAGTAAAGGTATCTCTGGGTAAATGTCACTTAAAGTTGAGACCATGTCTATCCCTTCCATTCCTGTCTTGTTTAAATGTCCCCCTGTGCGGGATAGCCAAAACTCCTGCTCACAATGTGAATAATTCTTCAATGTCTTGAAACGGGATTCCATTCTGTTAAATCCTGGTATTCTATTATTCCATACCCCATTATGTGTACAGCAAAAACACATTCCCCTTGTAGCCCTAGAGTATCTAAACCATCGGATTTTTGTGCGGTTTAACTTATTTGGGACCTTCCTGAATAAGAACTCTGCCTGGGGTCGCCGGCTGATGCTTTGGGGAGAGGCAACTATCAGAGTAGTGTCATTGATTAATCCAGGCACAAAGCTGGAGGAAGCAACCGACATTGGACTTTCATAAGCTAGGGTGACATTCTCTCCATGTTGTAGCCCGGCTAAAAGAAGGCACAGAAATAAGGATCGTTCGGTTCCCATGGCCTATACCCTGCCCTTACCACTGCACCCCACCCCTCACTGTCGTCACTGTCCTCTGAACTACTTTCCCACAATAGGTTATGGTCGTGATTGGGGTCCTCACTTGGATCTTCAGCACACGGGCAGATCTTGTCTTTCCAATACAAGAGATTTTGGAGCAGGAAGAGTGCTGGCTCTATGATCACAGCCAGAGCAAATCCTGTCCCTTGTGTTTCCCAAGCCCTGAATTTACCTAGGTACTTTTGAAATCTGGCAGCCACAGTCGGCCGTCTGGCATTTTCAAGTTGTCTGCCTCCCACTTGGCTCCTGCTTCTAGAGCCACTGTTGTTTCTTCCTCTGTGTAGGTTAGCTTC
The DNA here is from genome assembly GCA_029375565.1 of Gekko gecko. Classification (NCBI taxonomy): domain Eukaryota; kingdom Metazoa; phylum Chordata; class Lepidosauria; order Squamata; family Gekkonidae; genus Gekko; species Gekko gecko. Next base: position 140,329,432 of record JAPDNY010000005.1, read on the forward strand.
CCTTGCTCGGGTGACACGCAACCCCAGGGAACCAAGGCTGCAATTCGAGCTTGTTGTCCAGTAGCTGCGGACCGTGCGGCCCTATCTGCAGCATTGTTTCCCTGCGCCTCAGGACTGCATCCTGACTGATGTGCTGGGTGGGTGGGGAATGATCAGATTCTGAGCGAGAGGCTATCTTGTGAATTCATTCTGCAATGGGGAAAAGAGTATGGAAAAAACTAGTTTAAGAAAGAATGGGGGAGATGAGAAAAGACCAAGCCATCACAGAGATGTTAACAAAATTGTCTAGACGTAAGAAAAAACAAAAAAAACAATGGTAACATCAGGGAATGAAAATAGAACATTAAGGCAATCTGGAAAACACCAGACATTCAGGACTTGGCAATTTTAGCTATGAGACAAGGCTCCTGTGAGCTCCCCCTTAAAGTTCAATAACTGATCTGAAAAACAGGACTGCTAGTAGCATTTGCATGGTATGTTGAAAATTTTAAAAAGCTATGTAAGCCACTAAAAGATGATGTGTGAATTGGCCTTCATATTCTGTTATTGCAACTCTTCATAGCTTATTTAACAAACAGTGCTGAACCATTAGAGAGCAGTTCTTGAGATACTAGTCAGATCACTATTTTTGAGGGTTTGAGAGGTTTTGTGTATCAAATTCATGTCTTTCTATTGGCTATCTCTAGTCTAGCTCCAGCAAGTTAATAAAATCAAATTCCAGAATATGCAGAAAGGATAACTGTTGAGAAATATTCCTTTCTGCCCTATCCTTCAGATTGATTTCAGAGCCCATCATTAGTTTGAGATTGAAAACTGATTCTGATATTGATGGTTGAAAGGAATCTGTTGGAACCCTAAATTTTAGAAGTCATAGTAAGACCTAGTAAAGAAAACTGCAAATTAGCCTGAAGAAAAGAAGAAGAGGAAGGAGGAGGAGGAGGAGGAGGAGGAGGAGGAGGAGGAGGAACTGCTGTTTTGAAAATATAGTTGTTTTGTAATCCTAGTTCTTAGAGTCTCATCTACAGATTTAGACAAGTCTTTCAATTTTTAATCAAAGTTGGGAAGTTGGACAATAAAAGATGCCTGATTTCATACATTCTGTCACTTTTATTGATACCCCAAGACATGATTCCTGTCTCCAACACTTACCTCTACTTTGCCATTATAAACTGCTAATTCACAAACATCACTGACTCTTTACCTTGTATATCCTATATTGGTAATCAAAGTACTGCCATATTTTTCACTCTGTCCTTAGGTTTTTTAACTGACTCGTGTGTTCTCTTTTGTGTAACTTGATTAACCACTGATTTTTTAAAATATATGCATAATGGATCCTGCCATTGCCTGTGGTCTCACACATTGAAGAATCCACTTTCAATCCACTGTCAATGCACTTTCCAACTGGATTTTGCCAGTTCACACAAAATCCAGTTGGAAAGTGCATTGAAAGTGGATTATTTATTTAGTGTGTGTGACTGCAGCCATTGTTTTCAGCATCTTCTTCCCATATGACCAAATACTAACTTTTGCCCCTTAAGTCTGCATGAGTTTCCAATTAGGATCAGATAAGTGGCATGCCACAGCCCGGGCTGGCTCAAGGTTTTTTTGCACAGTAGGCCCACAGCCCATGGTTTGAGTCCCCATCCACTTTTTACATTGAACCTGAGAAAGAGTTCTAGAGAACTCCAAAGTTTCACACTGTTTGATATCATTTTGGTTCATCTTAATATGAATATTGCAGGGATTTTATTTTTTGATTGGGGGCGGGGGGACTATCACAACTAGCTTGAACTTTTGTCTGCAAAGAAGTTGATGCTACAGCTGTAATTTCCTAAGAAAATTACTTACTGGTAAGCACTTCCACACACATTCATGAAGTTGTGGATTTATGAACCATGGTCATTGGATAGGATAGAGGACCTGCAGTCAAGAAATGTGACACCCAGTATAATGTAATGAATGAAATACAGAATTTGGATGAACAAGATCTATGCTCAGGTTCCTGCTCAGCCTTGAAAGTACGATCAGATAATCTGATGTATGCCAGCCCAAGCTCCTTAGATACAAAAGTGACAATGTAGAGATGGGCCCCTTCTAGTGACACCCTAGAAGGTCAACCTGTCCTCACAGAGATAAGAAGGTGGTTCTCACACACAGGTACTGATAGACAGCATCACATATCAAAGTTAACAGAAGCTTGGCTAATTGCAAGCAGGTGGGATGTTTCGGGATGGATAGGGAGGGTGAGCTTTGCTGATAGAGAGATATCTTGTTTGTTCTACTATGAACTCATATATGCAAGGGGGGGGGAAATGGGGAGTAAATAAAACGCTGCTCCACTGGACAGTGGGGGAAGCTTGCAGCAGAGAACTGTGTCTGTGTGTTTCTTGAACTCTGAAAGCTGATAGAGAGGCTGCACCTGGCGCCCAAACAGGGACCTCAGGGACTTCACAGAGGGCAGATCCTCATGTGAAGCCACTTCAGCTCACCAAACGCCTGGCAAAGGCCCCTGAGAGTGCACTCCTCGTCGTTTTGTGCGACCCCTTTTTCAGTTGGTGACTATGGGTACCAGTATTCCTGTAGACATAATAACATACAGGAAGTAATATTTGACCAGGCACATCACTGATTCAGTGAAGGAAACAACTTTAAGCAAAGAGACTTAAAACTGTACAAAAGCACTTGTGACAATTACTCCCAGGAAACACCTACAACTAAAGATGTACCAGGTCAAATGTTACTTCCACAGTAGAACTGCATCCATGGGGCTACACATTGTGAAGGAATTACAGGAATCTGAATCATCCTAGAGTAAGGACATTTTTATCACCTACAGAGTAAGGGAGGGAATGCAGCCTGGTATAGCTCAATCTTGTCAGAGCATGGAAGCTAAGCAGGGTCTAGACTTGGATGGGAGACCACCAAGGATGACTCTGCAGAGAAAGGTAATGGCAAACTACCTCTGCTGCTCAGCTGACTTGAAAGCCCCTTGCTGGGGTCACCATCTGTCCATTGTGACTTGAAGTCACAATGGATTTGTACAGGGCTATTTTGGGGCAGGAACGGAGTTCCGGCTAGCTCCTGAGTTGGCCACGCCCAGCATGAACTCATTAGCATAATAGGCCACACCCAACAGAAGAACTGATTAGGATTGGCTACATTAGGGTTGTGGGCCTAACATGCAAAGGAATTCCTGCTACAAAAAAAGCCCTGGGTTTTGACAACAAACAAGTTCAACAGAATAAGAAGCAAAAGGTAGGTGTGGCTGGATGACCACACTTCTGGTTAAATGGGGGTGTGGCCTAATATGCTAATGAGCTGTGCGGTCAGGGGTGTAGCCTAATATGCTAAGGAGTTTCTGCTGTTGGGTGTGGCCTATTATGCTAATGAGTTTCCTGCTGGGCTTTTTCTACAAAAAAGCCCTGGATTTGTATATTTATTCTGTTGTAAACCACCCTAAGCTCTACTTGAGGGAAGGGCAGCCTAGTAAATCTAATTTGATAAATAAATAAATACGTTCACAGAGGAAGGCTACTTTTTTGGCCCAAATGCCCACCCCATCAATGCTTACCTGTGAAGATATTGCTGTGCATCCAAAAAGGGGGGAGAGTAAATAGGGTTATAGTTGTCCAAGCATGCCTAGAGCAGGCAAAAACCCCAACAGCACAGCCAGCATCACAGGACTCAGCTGATGGTTGTGCCAGTCTGGGAGGCATAAGCTGTACTTGATACCATCTCCCACAACACTGGTCCCAGCTGTCCTATCAGTACCTCTGCTGCTTAGGTAGTTCCAGTAGTTGCTTACTCTCCACATAGAATGAAAAACATAATATTGCAACCATAAATAACAGGGGAATTATACATTTGTAGGTTTCTTCTGAAGTTATAAATCCTTCAATTAGTCTTCCTATCTGATTTTTAGATAAAGATTAGGGATGCTGTGATTTTCACCATGAATGAATTCAACAGTCTATCTTATCAGGCACAGTAAGAACATAAGAAAATAAGTGAAGCCAATGTTGGATCAGGCCAATGGCCCATCTAGTCCAACACTCTGTCGCACAGTGGCCAAAAATACCAGGTGCCATCAGGAGGTCCATCAGTGGGGCCAGGACACTAGAAGCCCTCCCACTGTTGCCCCCCCCCCAAGCATCAAGAATACAGAACACATATAATATAATATATATATAATCAAAGAACAATAACTATTTAACTGAACAACTCTAAAATTTGTTAAAAACAGGAACATAAAACTGTGGAACAATTTCAAGGAAACAACTAACATGATGGGAAATTACCTCTCCCAGGGTCTTTTGCAAAACTGTTCACAAACAAAAACCCTGCCTAATCATTCAATTCAGTAGCCACAAGCAATTGAAAAACATTAATTGAGACAATGAAATGTAGGGTCTACTTTAAAAATACTTCATTGCCGAAGAGATTCATGATACATTTAAATTTGGCTGAAGTACACCAATGTGGCAACATCAAGCTGCAAAAGACAATGCACATGTACCAGAAACCAAATGTGCTTGTGTGGATATATGTGTGCTGTGCTCAGCAAGAAGCCACCCAGTGAACTTCAGTAAGTGCTTTGGCAAGATTTTGATACTTTCATACATAAAACAGTGCCAACCAGCAATCATGATATGAACTGATCATGAAGGAGGTTGATCATCCCCAGTGAAGCTGCTTTAAGATCTTCAGATGAAACACTATAACCCGGTCACATGAGTGGGATACTGCACTGCTGAAGGAAGGCAAAGTAGAGCTGGGGCAAAAAGATGTGCGGTAGTGCAATCAGACAGTTCTCGAGATGCCGCACAGATGCCGATAGCCGGCGATCACACCGGTGATGTTGATGCTCATCAAAGGATCTTGCGCATGCGTACTCTGACATTTCTTTGCATACTGTGGAGGCTTGGAAAAAACACATCCGGTGCAACGGGACGCATGTGGGCGCCGGATGTGCCAGATTACTTCCACTTCCGCAATCCCACGCTCTCCTGTGACCAGTGTTTTCTGGTTGCTACTACCCTTTTGCTGCTACATTTTAAATCCACTTCTTTGGGCCAATGGTATGGGTTGGTGCTGGGTGCGCTACGCTTCCCAGATGTTGCTGTATGATCCCGCCCATTTGATGCGCCTTCAACCCGTTCGTTTCGCGGGGCAAATCCTTTCGTGTGACTATGAATGTGGAGATATATAAGCCTGAGCAATTTACAGCACATCAAAACACTGAGCTTAAATTGGGGGTAATATTAAATTTTGGACCCTGCCTCCTGATTCTAGATTCTCCCTTAAATTAAACTTACATGTATTTTTTAAAAAAAAATCATACTTCTTTCTGTTTCCTCACACTGATTTTTTTCCTGCAAGATGTATGCATTTTACCCCAATATTACTTGTGCAAACATACATCTGCAATATGTATGTCCTATGTATGTATTTATAGTACATAGGTATGTCCTATGTATGTATCTATAGTACATTTAAATAGCATATTAAATATCATATAGATTGCATGTAAAAAGTACATACAACCTTCATTCACAATACTAACCTGTTTATAAAACCAACACAAGAAGTAGAGAACCAAAACTATTGACAAAAATATTAATAACTAGGAATAGGGCCCATTGTAGAAATAAATACAACGAGCTCTAGAAAGAGGCTGTCAGGCTCATAAGAACATAAAAGAAGCCAATGTTGAATCAGGCCAATGGCCCATCTAGTCCAACACTTTGTCACACAGTGGCCAAAAATACCAGGTGCCATCAGGAGGTCCAGCAGTGGGGCCAGGACACTAGAAGCCCTCCCACTGCTGCCCCCCTCCCCAGCACCAAGAATAGAGTGCATCACCTGCCCCAGACTGAGAGCTCCTAGCTATACCTTGTGGCTAATAGCCACTGATGGACTTCTGCTCCATATGTTTATCTAATTCCCTCTTGAATCTGTCCATGCTTGTAGCTGCCACCACCTCCTGTGGCAGTGAATTCCATATGTTAATCACTCTTTGGGTGAAGAAGTACTTCCTTTTATTTGTTCTAACCCGACTGCTCAGCAATTTCATGGAGTGCCCACGAGTTTTTGTATTGTGAGAAAGGGAGAAAAGTACTTCTTTCTCTACCTGCTCTATCCCATGCATAATCCTATAAACCTCGATCATGTCACCCCTCAGCTGTCGTTTCTCCAAGCTAAAGAGCCACAAGTGTTTTAACCTTTCTTCATAGGGAAAGTGTTCCAACCCTTTTATCATTCTAGTTGCCCTTCTCTGCAATTTTTCCAATGCTATAATATCCTTTTTGAGGTGTGGTGACCAGAACTGTACACAGTATTCCAAATGAGGTTGCACCAATGATTTAAATAGGGGCATTATGATACTGGCTGATTTGTTTTCAGTTCCCTTCCTAATAATCCCCAGCATAGCACTGGCCTTTTTTTTTGCAGTTACACACTGTCTAGACATTTTCATTGAGTTATCTACTATGACTCCAAGATCTCTCTCTTGGTCAGTCTCTGCCACTTCAGACCCCATCAATGTGTATTTATAGTTAGGATTTTTGGCTCCAATGTGCATCACTTTGCACTTGGCCACATTGAACCCCATTTGCCATGCTGACGCCCACTCACCCATCCTCGACAGATCCCTTTGGAGTGCCTCACAATCCTCCCTGGTTTTCACCACCCTGAATAACTTCGTGTCATCTGTAAATTTAGCCACTTCACTGCTTACTCCCAATTCTAAATCGTTAATAAACAAGTTAAAAAGCATCGGACCGAGTACCAATCCCTGTGGTACCCCACTGCTTACCATCCTCCACTGAGAAAGTTTCCCATTTATACTCACTCTCTGTTTCCTATTTATAAGCCAGTTTTTGATCCACAAGAGGACTTTTGAGCTTACTTAGGAGCCTTTGATGAGGAACTGTATCAAAAGCTTTCTGGAAGTCAAGGTAAATAACATCTATTTGGTCCCCCTTGTCCACATGTTTGTTCACTCCCTTAAAAAACACTAACAGGTTAGTGAGACAAGATCTTCTATTGGGTCCCCCTTGTCCACATGTTTGTTCACTCCCTTAAAAAACACTAACAGGTTAGTGAGACAAGATCTTCCCTTACAGAACCCATGCTGAGTCTGCCTCAATAGCTTTTGTTCATCAATGTGCCTACTAATTCTTTCCTTAATAACAGTTTCCACCAACTTGCCCGGTATCAACATCAGACTGACTGGCCTGTAATTTCCTGGATCTCCGTTGGAGCCCTTTTTAAAGATGGGAGTGACATTAGCTACCTTCCAGTCCTCAGGAATGGAGGCAGATTTTAAAGAAAGATTACATATTAGTGTAAGGAGATCCACAAGTTCACATCTGAGTTCTTTCAGAACTCTTGGATGAATGCCATCTGGGCCTGGTGATTTATTAGTTTTTAAATTGTCCATCAGTCGTAGGACTTCCTCTCTTGTCACCTCAATCTGATTCAGGCTCCCAGATAAACCACTCTTCATGCAATATTCCTCAGGTAATATTTATTGGCAAGATTTGGTCAACTGTATAAGTGAATGTCTTTGTCAGGACTGGCGAGGGCAAAGCAAAGGAATAGATATCAAAGCACATGACCCACATTCCGAGCATACATCATTCACACCAGCTACAGGTCATGACAGTTATAGGACCCAACTGCTATTCACAAAGTCTTATCTCTCCCAAGGTTGGCTCTCATGCAAAGCTCTGAGACCTCCTTGGGGGCTGTGTTCAGAAGAGTTACAATTGGTGCATCATTAACCTACAGACCGTTGAGCTCACACACACACACCTTAGGAATGTCATGTCAGCAAGAGTGAGACAATAAGGGGCACAGAGCAGAGCCAGATGTACAGGGGAGGTAGGGTTACAAAAGTGAAAGTAAGCATCAGTGTTACAGAGATCACAAATCACAAATCAGGGGCCTGACAATAATCACAAATCAGGGGCCCGAGTCTGATGACAGAGTCCACCATTTTCTACAGAGGAACTGATCTCTGCTACTAGAAGAGCAGTTGTAATTCTGAGTGATCTCCACCCCTCACCTGGACATTGGTAACAATGTTTCCCCAGGAGGAAATGGCTGGTTTGGAGAGTGGAGTCTATGGCATTGAACCTGTTTGAGGTCCCACCCCTCCTCAAACTCCACCCTTTCCAGGCTTCACCCCTCAAATCTCCAGGAATTTCCCAACCTGGAAGTGGCAACCCTATCTCCTTCCCAGCCAACAATCAACCTACCTTTATCTGCCCCTCTGACTTCAGCGTTCCATCTCCTCCCCCCTCCCTCCTGGAGAACAGTTGTAATTCTGAGTGATTGCCAGCCCCCACCTGGACATTGGCAAGAATGGTTCCTTAGGAGGAAATGGCTGGTTTGGAGAGTGGAGTCTATGGCATTGTACCTGTCTGAGGTCCCACCCCTCCTCAAACCTCACCCTCTCCAGGCTCCATCCCTCAAGTCTTCAGGAATTTCCCAACCTGGAGTTGGCAACTCTATCTCCTTCCCAGCCAAGCATCAACCTGCCGTTATCTGCCCCTCACTTTTCAGCTTTCTCCCCCACACCTGCAGTGTCTACCATGCTCTGAAGCCCTAACTGCTATGCCACATTGGCTGTCATAGGGGGGCCATCTCAGCAGAGTATAAGGACATAGAGTCCACCATTTTCTCCAGGGGAACTGATCTCTGCTATCTGGAGAGCAGTTGTAATTCTGACTGATATCCAGCCCTCACCTGCTTTGGAAGGTGGGCTCTATGACATCCTGTTCAGCTGAGGCCTCTCCCCTCCCCAAACTCTGGCTTCCTTAGACTGGCTTCCTTAGACACAGAATACCCAGGAATTTCCCAACCTGGAGCTGGCAACCCTAGTCAGGACTGGTCCCAATGAAGTCCTCATAAAGGCCTGGAAAGGCTTTCCTTCCTTTGTCTTTTTACTGACAGAACCAAGCTTGGTTGCCTAGCAACAGCCACTGAAGGAAAAGTTAGTCCCACAGAGGAGCCAAACAGGAGAAGCATCTTCAACAGGAGAGACAGGTATTCTGACAGGGAATAGTGGCTGAAGTGGGAGTGGGCGGGGAAGAGGTGCAGACCCATCACCCAGCCAATGGCACGTGAGTACTCTTGAGTGGCAGCTGATGGGCCAGTGACTGATGGAGCACATTGCATAGCCAATGGGAGGGCTAGGAACGGCCAAGACACTAAGAGGATTATTATATAGATATTATAAAAGGGAACAAAATACGGAACATTCACTAATTCCTAGCCTAAACTTTCATCACTGCTGTTATACAGCAATCTGTCCTTCCCCAAGGAGTTAACAGCAACATTTTGTTCTCACAACAGTCCTGTGAATGAGGTTAAGGTGAGAGAACATGACATTCTGCAGATTATACAGTGAGCTTCCTAGGGGAGCAAAGATCTGACCCTTAATTTCTCATATATAAGCTAACCACTTCATCACACTGGTATTTCAGAAAGAAATAATGAGATGCTTACCCTGATCTAGCATTTGTCCAGGTTGGAAGGTCCATTGTCCATCTTTGCCAAAAATGGAATAATGTATTGACATGTATCTGTTTCTTCTATCTGCTACAACACTTAGATGATCAACTTTGAGGCTGATGTATAGTACTATGGAATGCATTGCTTCAGTGTGGCTCAACAGCCCCCATGTCGTCAAACTTGATGCCCAGATCAATATAACAATGAAAACCATCAATGGATATATTAAACCCACTCTGATCTATTGGCTACCTATGTTGTGCCACATCATTCCCCTGCATCTTTGAAGACAAGAAGCTCTTCTCCATGAATATAGAAAGAAAACTGAAAACAGAGAGCTGTCCATTCACAAAGATATGCCTGACACTGGCCTATCCAAACTGAATTTTCGACACCCAGCAATAAGATCTACACAAATCCTGCAATCACAAAATTTCCATATAAGGAATGAATGGTTGCAAACATGGGTGCAATCCATTCCACCCGATTTCCATTAATTGATGGACACCAATGAGAGGCCCACAGGATTTGACTTGCCACATAAAGCATGGAAAATAGCTAACAAGATATAAACAGGTTTTAGCAGATGTGCTGACCTGTTGTTTAAATGGGGCAAAACAGCAGGACCTGAATGTGATTGTGGTGCAGCCTGCCAAACTATTTTTCATCTTTCACATGAATATAAGCATTGTGCTTTCCAGGGAGATGTGACAGAGCTCTTTGAATTTTTCCCAACTGTGATTGAGGGGATTGAAAATTTAAATAGCAGCATTTAGTGGGGTTGTTCAATCTGTTTGTATACCCACTGTATCAACTTGGTTACATATTTTATATTATTATACGTTTCCTGTATATAAACCTTCTGTATGATAAATAAATAAATAATTCCCTCCATTTCAAGGAATGACATAGGCAGCGTACACAGGAGCTCCATCTGCATACTGGAGAAAATAATCTAATGTTCTAATGGAGGCATCATTTTGCTTAGGTAGAAATGGTAGAGGAAATCTGGGAAGTCCAGTTTGGGTGATCTTGCCGAGGAATTTCAATAGGCCTAGCAAAAGAAAAAAAAAAAGTGCATCCTAGATGTCCTACCTAACATATACAACATCAGTGCAGATTGTTAGTAAAGTTGTAGGTACCATTTGTCTCTCAAGCATTAAAAATTGGGGCTGATGAAGAAAAACATGCCCTTTAGACAAAAATGATAAGACTGGGACTCCAGTGATTATCACATTTTGCTTAAAGACAAAGTTTGGAGGCTCCTATTCTGAAGAAACACCTGAGATTTTTGACAGTCCACACATCTCTGCATTTACTGCAGTCCTCAGCACTCTTTCCCCCCTTAATGGCAGTGATCATCCCTGGAGTTCTTTGATTACAATGCTTGAAAGCTGTGCATTGAAGAGCAACACCTCATTGCCAATGCTGAGTGAAATGCCAAAGCAAGCATGAGCATTACCAAAGCACTATCCCACTTTTAAAGTTATTTATATTTCAATTATGTAAAGGTCAACATAAGAATTTATTCCTCTAGCTTGACAGTAACTTTCTAATTAGAGCTGATGAGCCTGAGAGAAACAGTTGATTAGCAAAATTGCTTCGTTATTAAAATGTTTTCCAAAGTTGTCAAGCACCAAGGAGAGGAGAACAATGGTCAGATGTTGTGGTGAGCTTCATGTCTGTGGCAAAAACAACCAAAGTCAAACAAGATGAGAAACAAACATTTACATATGATATTTGGGGACGTGTGGAACTGGAATTTGTCAAAGTACAACATTCAATTATTTGTGCTTGTATTTTTATGAGTCAATTATTTTTCAAGCTCCCCTCTTGCTCTTTCAGTTTCCCTCCCACAAGAACACAGCTTTGCAACATGGAAAGAGTAAATGTTTCATGGATTTGCAAAAACAAAAAAACCAAAACAAAACATGGGGATGCTTAGTTGTGAAGCAGAGGAATGAATCCTAGCTGAAAGACAAAAGAGTAATATATGCAAAACACAGAGGCTATGATCCTACACACACCTGTGAGTAAGTCCCAATGAACCCAAAGGGACTCCCAAATCAACATGCACTGGACCAGGCTTAAAAAAAAAAAAAATAGGTAGATGATGATGATGATGATGATGATGATGATGATGATGATGGTGGTTGGATGTAAATATTTGCATCAGTGTTACTTTTTGCATTCATATATTATTCAAAAGCAATTTGTGATACCTGCCACTTGCTGCTTCTGGGCAATTGATAGTCAAGAACTATACTCCAGTTGTAGCTTTGATACTGACAAAGATAATGCTCTGTGATGATCAAGTGTAAGTAAAAAAAAACTAGTATGACAGAGCTTTTTGCACATTACATGATGACTAATGAGACACAAAACCTCCCCAATGTGTACACAAACTGAAGCCAGAGCAAATCACATGCTTATTCTTCCTCGACAGCTTTTGTTCATCAGTGTGCCTACTAATTCTGCCTTTGATATACCTGGTCTAAATATATATCTGAAAAATAACTTATCATTATCAGTATTTTCTGCACATATTCCAATTTCTGCGTGGTATCTGGAATTTTCTGGGATTCTTAGTAATGGTCCTAGAAGTTCCCAGAAATATTTTGGGGTAACCAGGTATATCAGTAGACAATATTTTGCTTTTCCTATTTTTGCTTGCCCTATTTTTTTCTGTGTGTGTCTGTCAGTACCTTCGTTCCAATGCTTGGTCTCAGCTTGCCAGGTTGATTTGGCATAGTGTCTGTCCTTTGAAATTAGTTCTCTAGGTCTTGCAACATTGTGGGCTTTGCTTGAATTTGTTTGTGCCGGGTCTGTGGTTTGTGTTCAAATCTCTGTTTTAATATGGCGTTGGATTCTTGGGTTTTACATTGGATTGGATTCTCTAGTTTTATGTTTGCTTGGTTTGCAGCAGCCTTGCTATTTGGTTGGCTTGAAACAATCTCTGATTTGACATTGGCTTGGATTCTCAGGTTCTACATTTGTTGTGTTATGCTTGCCAGCCACATTGTCCTGTGCTTCTGCTGGGATTCTTTAGTTCTACATTGGTTCATTGGGCTTGTTGGTTCTTTCCGTTAAGACAGGTTTTTGGCTAATGGTTGCTCTGCTTGCTCTTGAGTGTTGGGTTACTGTTTGCCCAGAAGAAAGTTTGGAGCCCCACCCACCCAGGAAATGATGGAGGATGGCTGGGGGCACTTTGTTCAGGATCCCATAGAATTGGACCTCTTGGTTCAATTCACTTGAAACTTGGGGTTATTTAATTAACAGGCACCAGCAGCTCCACTGCAATTTTGGAGCCATTTGCTAAAAAAAAAAAAAATAAAAGCCCCTCCAGCCCTATGGAGATATTTCCATAGGGAATAATGGAGCCAAATAATATCAGAATCCCCCCCCCAACCCTAAATCCAAATACCAAGCTGGCCTGTAAAACCCAGATAACCAGGAATACCAATATGTTTAGGCTCCCTGATATCAGGATCCAAAATATTCTGATTTTTTTTTTTAGGTTCACATTCCTACCTAGGTCTGGTATATCATCCTGGTTAGTAGCCACTGATGGACTTATCCTCCATGTATTTGTAAACCACCTGTGCTAGTGAGCATTTCTACTTCCACTAAATTACACAATTTAGTTATTTGTTGAATAAAGTATTTCCTTTTGTCCTTCCTGAACCTGTTGCCCATCAGCTTCATTGGGTGTCCCTGAGTTCTAATATCATGGGAGAAGGAGAAAAGAAATCTCCTTCTCTCTTTCTCCATTCCATGCATAACATTAGAAACCTCTGTCATTTTCCCCCTTAGTGATCTTTTTACAAACTGAAAAGCCCCAGATTCTGTAGCCTTTCCTCATAGGAAAAGTCTTCCAACTATTTGATAATCTTGAGTCCCTTCTTCTGCATTTCATCCAGCGCTGCAAACCAGAGATGACAGAGAATTGGTCAGGAGGGCATGCTACATGCATACGAGACTCATCCCTAAGCTAAAGACAGCATGAAACATGTTCTAACAGCTATGGGGGCTTCAGAGTTGTTATAAGCTACTGAGAGTGCTGCCCAGGGAAACTTGGAGGAGTGAGTTATTTTGATCTGAACACTTCTCAGTACTGTAAAACTAGAACAATTTTCTTCTTGCTATACGTGACTGAGGCCGAGGACAGACTGGCAATTTGCCGCGGGATGGGACCCGGGCTGACAACGACTCAATGGAATGGAATGTTCACACAGGCACATCTGCCTGGCGTCCCCCACCCGTAGCCTACCGGTGCTCTCGCGCTTCACTGCCGGATTAAAAAAACACCTGATAAAAGCCGACGCAAATCTTGAAAGCCTGCATTTGTCGCGCGTTTCTCCGCTTCCGGGGAGTCTGAACGCGCAGCCGAAAAGCCGGGAACAACCCGCGTGTGAGGCAGCGCGTGAGGCTCACTGCCCAATGCGGTGCGGCGTTGCAGGGCAAAAAAAAAAATCGCAATGCGCTTATGCGCATGAGCGCTCAGCGCTCATGCACACATACGCCCACAGCCGAAATAATGGGGAAACAGTGAATATAGTGCGCCTCCGGCGCGGCAGTCTGAACGCTCCCGCGCGCCTCCATCCGGTATCTTCCGGCAGAGGCCCCCGCTGTGTGGACGGGAAAACCCGGTATCGTTTACTCCGGGGTTTTTTTGCCGCGACTCGATACCGGGGCAAATTGCCAGTCTGTCCTGGGCCTGAGATTGGACTCTTTTTTTACAGCTTTCCCAGCACAACTGGAATTGAATGTTCTCTGTCCATGAATGCTAACAGAATGGCACATCACATTCTGAGAATCACATTATGGTTCTTCCTCTAAAATATCTGCTTGGTTAATCTGATAGGGTAATAAAGAATGTAGAACACTTAATTTCTGCTTTGGAGGTTTTTTCTTCTGGTGACATTAATTAAGCTCTCCTTACATGTAGGAGGCTTGAGAGCTTTAAATTACAGTTTGCTTAACTAGATAGGAATTTCTTTCACAGCTTAATGGATAACTCATTCATTTGCAGACAGGGATTAAAAATGACATGTATTGGGTCTTGTAGGACCATGCTTGACAAAGATAATATTTTTATTTGTGGATGATAGTCCAATCTGATGCAAGTGAGCTCCTTTTCCTTTCCTCTTTTTAGGAATTTTGGATCAGTTTTTAACCAATTCCATTTGGATCTAAGAGAAATTTGAAGACATGAGTGGCAGGAAAGGCAGTTCTGCAAAATGTTGGAATTTCACTCAGTAGATGCAGGTAATATTTTCCTATCCTCCTGCTGAAGCACCACCCTGTGCTGATGTTCCAAAAGGATGCATTGGTTTCTCTTCAAAAAGAAATTAACAAGAAATCTCTCTATTAAAAGATAAAAAAGAGATTAAGAAGCATCAGTGACTGGATCTAAAAGTGAATTTTGGATAAAGAAATCCCCATTCCTAAAAGAATCCTAATTTAAAGCTCTAGATGGATTATGCCCATTGTTTTGATTAAGTTTTTAACATTACATCAAGCATTTCAATAAAATGATGAATGCATCTTATTTTCAGTCAATCAGATATATATGATTACAGGGTAAGACTATGTACACATCTACCAAAGAGTAATATAGTATGTTTTGTTTTGTTTTTAGTAAACTGTTAGCATCATAGGATGACTTAGTGTACTAAGATGCTTAATGCTTATGGAAGTGAAATGTCACCCCACACACACCTGGTTAAGTGTAGCAGGCAGTTTACACTGCTACCCTAAACAGAGTTATACTTTTCTAAACCATTTGGCATTAACGGACTCAGAATGATGTTACTCCACTTTGGATTGCATTATTAAAGTTACTGTTGTGCAGTATTTCCCATGAGTTGCATTGAAATCATTCATGATGAAAACCAAAGACAATAATAGCTTTTTATTTATAGGTATATAATTCTCTTTTTCATTCACTGCATGAGTTTCATCTTCCTAGAGATAAATTAGAGGCTTAGGTATATGCTCTGGGATATGTTCCAAATTCATTTTCAGAAGTCTGCTACCTGACAATGAATGGGCATATTAAGGGTGGACCGTTGATTTGGCTGATTTCTGGCCGGGGGGAAATGGCTACTGGGATGTTTTACCTGTTGGGAAAGTGGTCTGTTGTGGTAAAACATTCTGCATGTTCAAGTCCATAAGCAAACTTTATATCATGATTTTTTAATCTTTTCTCAGTATGTAGTTGGCTAACTGATTAATTTTTTAAAAAATGCATCTGTCATTCCAAAGGAAGACACATATTTGGGTGTAATTACTCCATTGTGATGTTTAAAAGTCTTGGAGCAATTTGACTTTGTCACCATTATGAGCCTTTTTTATTCAGAGATCTTCTAATGATTCTGGGTACCATGGGCATTGAATGCTAGGCTAGTGTTAGCCAAATTGCTCTATTATTTAATAAAGATGGGAAATTATGATTATTAATAGGCAATAGACAAATTAGGGAGCTAACACCAGTGTATACAGAGGTCTCGCCCTTCCAGAGGTACCAGTAACAGACACGGAGGCAGAAGTTAGTTTAAAATGATGTCTTTGCTGTAATCGTCTTCACATACAAACAATACACAGTCTCACACACACAATTATTCAGTTTCTAGGAAAATTAGAGAGATCAAGAGACTTTCGTATTAGCAGGAGATTCATTGGTTGGGCTATACGTTACCTGTTCTGATGAGATGAAGGCTTCCAAATGGAAAAATAAGGGAATTATAGAAAAATGGGGATTATGCTAGGAAAATGGAGAGTGCAAACTGAACCAGCAGAAAGCCCATGGAAGACTCTGGCTGCAGTTCAAGACCCTTAGGGCAAGGTAGCCACAAGTGCAAGAGTAAGAGAATATAGAAGTCATTGAGGGGGAGAGAGAAAGAGAGACCCCATGGCTGGGTGCCCCCTTTTATGAGGCAGGTTTGGGGGGTTGGGCCAGGCTGGCCACATGTCCTAGTCACATGTCTCTTGCGGGTGGCCTAAGCTGGTCACATCTCTTGGCCCACCTCCTACTAGTCTGTCCCCAAAACATGCTGATTGGTGTTGGGTTCAAGGGGGAAGGGTCTAGAGGAGTGGGCGATATTGAACTCTAGTAACTCTGAGCAAGGAAGTGACACCTGATGGGATTATGACTCATATAGCCAGAGTCCATTATCATGGGTGGTCCCTTTTGTCTCCTGATTGCAGCTTCAGTGAGGTGAATCAATCTGGGGGAGGGGGATTGCGTTGCCTACGTGTGCAGGAAGAAACTCCACATGGAGTTTGAGTCTTTGTTCTCCTTCCTTGACATGGCATCTGCCTGGTTTTCAGTGCTTCAAGCAGCTAGGGAGCTGGTCCTTCTTACAACAGGTAAGCGGACAGGTAACCTCAGGAACTGTGGCACATTTTCTCAGGAAGGCTTCCTTCTGCTGGATATGTCTCCAATTGGCATCACTTCGGGTCACCATGCAATACAGTCCCTATTACAAACCGTTTACTCAGTCCAGGTTTCTCTTGCTTATAGAACTATACGTCCAAGATGGTGTTACATGTACCTTGCAGGCTATCACTAGTGATCTAGAAGAGCAGGACTTTCTCAGTGGTAGTACCCAATGTTGATTTAAAAATAGTTCATTGTTGTTTTATTGCACTTGCTTTTATTTACTGTAAACTACATCATGTCTTGGCCAGTCCAAAAAGTCTGTATATATTTATTATTTTGTTTAATCAGGACTGCCAAATAAAATAAGTCTATTTGCTGGCTTTGCATGTTGTCTAAATAGCATATCCTTTGAAGCAGTTTCAATCAAGACCGCTTTTAGCAGTTTTCTAATTAAATAACAACAAAAGTACATAAAGTTTTTCTATTTTCCAGAATGACTCAATGTGTTAATAATAAACACATAGAAATTAATCTTCAAATAATGGGAAATGCCTGTTTGTGCAGCCCTTTTGATCTACATTGGGTGGTGATCACCCAAGGCTATTAGATACAGTCATCAAATAAGTTGTAATTAACTGTATTTTAATTTCAGTTTCTTATAACCAAAGCAGTCCACCTTACAGCCTTAAACTGGAGCACTTATTGTGTCTGGCTAGAGGAACATAGGGAGCAAAAGACTGTAGACAATAGTTGCCAAGATAGGTCAGCCAGGTCTGCCAGGTCAGCCAGGTGGCTCACATGCTGTATTCTGTGACCTAAACCCTTGGCCAGCCATAAGTAGGGGTGTCAGGTCTTCCACTTCTGTGGAAACTTCGCACACCCTGCTGGCTGTTCCTGCCACCACTCAGCTGAGCGGTGGAAGAAAAACTGGGGCAAAAATGTGGGCTGTTTGGTGTTATTGGCAATGGGATAATATCACTTCCAGCATGACATGGTTAAACCATAGACGTTTGGTCAAATGCTAGAGCCTCGTCATTGATGCAATGATAACACTTCCAGACATGCTGGAAGTGATGTCACTGCATCACTGATATGTCACTATGTCATTGGCAAGGCCTCCCACTGACAAGCAAGTCTCCCACCGGTTGTCAGCTTCTTACTGGCAATCCTAGATGTAAGGTGTGTAGGGGCGGGGCCAGCAGACCATGTGTTTTGTCTTATGTGTTTGAAAAGAAGGATGCTGGAGGCAGACTGGGAATTTAGAAGTCACCTGCCAACAAAACTCAGCTTCCCTTCCCATGCTTTCATATTTTAATTCTGGTGTTGCTACTCATCCTTGCTATGTTTGCAGGGTCACTGATAAACAAGGCCAGGAAGGAATTTTACCCTTGATTCTGATTGACTAATAAGTTGTGGGGGGGTTGCCTTCCTTTTAACATAAGTATATGTTCTGTGTGTATTTGATAGTGCTATTGATTGAGTATAACTGTCACAAGTGGCTGCATTGGCTGGGGACATCATACAGGTGTGCAGGGATGGGTTCCCTGCATGACCCTAAAAGTGGAATCTACTTAAGGAGTGCTATGTGCAAGGGGCAGGACATCCACTTTCAGGGCTGGCATGTTGACTATGTCCCAAAAGGCTGGTAGTGGCAGGATCAGTGGCTTCTGCTGCTTCTGGACCTAGGACTAGCTCTCTTTTCTTGGTTACCCTCAGTGTTGGGGTGGCTTGCTATCAGCAGTTGGGTTGTCAGCTCCACCCACTGTCCCCAGAGTATACTGTACCATACATGAGGAACCTGTGGCCAAAAAAGTTATGGCCTAATTATCCCCCCAGTGTGTTTGTGTTGTTCTTCTCCCCCTCCCCTTCAGACTCACCCCACTATGTACACAAGCAAGTCATCTTGGATTGTGCCTAAAAATATAATGCTCAAGCCAGTCCATGCTTTGCATGTAGCAACACACATGCACAGCCTGTGAGCCAGCAAAGCTGTCTATGTGGGAAAGGAGCAGGGGCTCAATGAAATCATGTGCTCATAGCATATCCTGTAGGGAGAGGAACAAAAGCTGCAAGAGATGTGAATCATCGCAGTAATTTGTTGAACATTTCCACATACTCAGCAACTGAGATTAATTGCTTAAACAGAAAACTATAAGGCTCCTTCCTTAATTAGGAGATGTTGTTACATGGAACACAATAAAATTAATTTGTGACAATGATAGTATCAGAGAATTACATCATAAGGGAAACATAAATGCTCAGTTTTCATGTTTGACCTAAAGAATCTAAACTCTTGGATAATTTTTTTTTTTTTAGTAACTGTAGATTTTCCGGTTTGTGTGGCCATGGTCTTGGCATTGTAGGACCTGACGTTTTGCCAGTAGCTTCAACTTCAACAGGAAAGAAGAGAGTTTAAAAATAAATAGGGCATGGCTTCCTGTCCTGAAAAACACAAAATGCTCTACAGCTGACAATAGCACTACAGATCCTTATACTACTTCCCAGAGTGTTGTGTTTTTTTTTGTGTGCGGATACCTATTTCCATCAACAGGGGGCTCACTCTCCCCCAACAGCTTTTCCTACATAGTCAGTAGACTTCCTGGGTTTGTAGAAAAATCCAAAAAGTGAAAAAATCCCTTCAGGGACAGTTGAATTCCCCAAAAACCTTTTGAAATGGCCTCTGCAGGGACCTAACTCCAGGCATCAAGGGTGAGAGATTAGAACGTTTGGGGGGGGGGGAGAGGCTTCTAACTGTCTCTGTCAGTAAAAGGGTGGGGGAAGGGCCCTTTCCAGGCCTCTTTTGGCCTTTCAGGGAGGGAGCCTTGGGGCCAGACTGGGGAATTCCTAGAGGTTTTATGGTGGAGTGTAAGGAGGGCAGGATTTGGGAAAGGGAGAGGCCTCAGCTGGGTATCATGCCACAGAATCCACCCTCCAAAGCAGCCAGTTTATCCAGGGAGACATATCTGTGCTGTTCACTCTCCAGGCCCCACTTGAAGGTTGCCAACCCTAGTCCTGGCAGCAGTCTAGTGTTGCCAGGTCCTCCCATGGGCACTGGCAGGGGATGGGGGTGGTGGGGTTGCCAGCTCCAGGTCTGGAAACTCCTGGAGATTTGGGGATGGAGCCTGGGGAGGACAGGGACCTCAATGGGGTACAATGCCCTAGAGTTCACCCTCCAAAGCATCCATTTTCTCCAGGGGAAGTTATCCCAGTAGTCTGGAGCTGAGCAGTAATTCCAGGGGATCCCCAGATCCCACCTGGAGGCTGGCATCCCTAGACAGCACCCTCTGGGTGACTTGATACCACCTAATTTGCATGACTCAACTTGGCCAGGCTGCTTGCTGCTGTTCAGCAGCCACCCTATGAAAGCCAGCAGTGGTGCAGCAGTTAGAGCTTCAGAGTAGGGTCTGCAAGACCCAAGTTCAGATCCCCATATTGTGGTGGAAGCTGACTGGGTTATTTTGGACCAGTCACATACTTTCAGCCTAACCAACCTCACAGGGTTGCTATGCAGATAAAAAGAAGGTGAGAATAATGTAAGCGGCTTTGGTCCCCACTGTGGAGAAAGACTATAATTTTCCTTGGTAGAAGCTGTGGGGAAGGGGGGTGGAGATGAAAAGCTGAAGACAGATAAAGGCAGATAAAGGTAGGTTGGCTGTTGGGTGGGAAGGAAATAGGGTTGCCAACTCTGGATTGGGAAACTCCTGGATATTTGAGGGGTGGATCCTGGGGAGGGTGGGGTTTGAGGAGGGGAGGAACTTCAGACCGGTATAATGCCATAGACTCCACCCTCCAAAGCAGCCATTTCCCCCATGAGAACTACCATTGCCAGCCTCTGGGTGAGGGCTGGAGATCACCCAGAATTACAACTGTTGTTCGTGTGACAGAGATCAGTTCCCCTGGATAAAATGGCTGCTTTGGAGGGTTGAGTCTATGGCTCTACCCCCAGAAGGGAGAAAGAGTGTGAGATAGGTAAGGGTAGAGGGGAGGAAGCAAAGGTGTGAGGAATGGGATGACCATCCCACAAGTTTCTTGCGGGTCTCCACTTGTAAGATTAGAATTTCCATAGCCATTCCACATACAAAAGAACCTCCTCAGGAAACAGGAAACCTCCTCAGGAAACAATCCATAGACAAAAGAACCTCCTCAGGAAAGCTCCTCTGTTAGCATGTTATAAGCCTGGAGAACTCCTACAAGATATGACTCAGCCCTACCCCACCTTCCGGGGTAGATATAAATTACCTGCCTACCATTTTTCTGCTCACCATGACACAGAGAGTACTCCATCTTTCTGTGTTATACCTCTGAGGATTCCAGTCACAACTACTGGCACAATGTCAGGTCCTACAGTTCCAAGACCACGGCCTCACAACCCAGAAAATCTACAGCAACTAATGAACTCCGGCCATGAAAGCCTTTGACAACATATTTTTTTTTGTTCTGTAGTGGGTCTTCAAGCAAAAAACTCATGGGTCACTGCTTGGCCTTTGTTGAAGGAAAACTCTCTGTGGATCACTAACTATTTCATTTGGATCACATGATTCCATTTTAATTTTGTTTAAATTCACATATCCATTATTTTCTTCTTTCCCCTCAAACTCCTGCCTTCTAATCATTGTGCAAGCATTTGCCGTATTGTGAAAATCCAGGTTTGGAAGAACATCACTTCCATTTGGTGAACAGCTACATTAACATAAATCTTGGCAGATGCTATATCCACAGGTGCCAGGAACCCAGCAACCACATGTATTGGGAGCACATACTACTTGGGATGCTTCCAATACACAGGGCCACCAGTTTGTGTGAAAAAGGCGAAGTGGATTCACTATGCACATACAGCTTCAGTACATGCTACACAAATCCATGATAAATCCATTTGTCAGTTGACTATAGTAAAAATGTATACATGTATAAAATAAGTGTATTGCTTCTTTTCAGACAATAGGGTGACTACACATAAGGGAGGATTTATGCATGGTTGGAGATCTCCTGGTAAAAATGGATGCAATGTCTGAAAAGGGTTATTTATAGTAAGCACAAAATGTAGGGAAAGTATCAGAAAAGGAAAACTCCGTATGCACGTTAAAAAATTTCCATGATGTGAGTCAGCATGCACAAGGTTGCAATCAAAACACATCAGACTTTATATGACATCATATCTATCTATCTGTCTAGTACTGCTCATATGGCTATTTCCTTAAACAGAAATTATGACCAAAAATATTTTAAAAGACCTTATTCAGTATTATTTTTCTTAATATATTTTATTATTGCATCTATGAATTTTGCCAATGAAAGGGTGACAAAATCATTGGTGCCCAATAGTAGCCATGACACTTGGGCTCACACATTTAGCAATTCTATTATATCTGCCCTCCAAAACCACCAGGGGAAGAATATTCATTCTTGCCAAAGTAAAAGCTCCTCTTAGTTTTGGGACTGTCAACTGATAAAAATATTTCATCAGTTGCATCGGGAGGACAATTCCCAAATGGAATGTTGAACATATCCTGCGCACCCTAATAGATCTAACATCCAACTTCCTTACACCTTTTTAAAATTTGTCTTACAATGTCTTTAGTGTCTGTATTTTTAATCATAGCATTTGTTATTCCTAGGCATTTCATTTTCTTTTCCAATAGCTGATCCCATTGGCTATAATGTTTATCTGCCTGGATATGCCCAAGTAGAGTAGATCCTCCCTCAGATTTTAAAAACTTTACTTTGAAGAGAAATGCTTTAATCCAAGCCCTAGCTTCCATTGATAATTTGCCTAGTTCTGCTCTCAGTGCTGTGCCCAAGTCACATCTAGGAGTAGTCAATAAGCATCAGAAAAAGTCATATTGGATGGAATCCATTTTTTCAGAAGTGGCCTGAATCCAAATTTCCACACCATACAGTAATTGGTTTAGAACCTTAGCATTAAATACCTTTAAGGCCAAGGGGACAAATTCACCTCCTGATGAGTAGAAGTATTGTACAATTTTCCTCGCTACTTTCAAGGCTGTGTTCCTTGCTAGATCCAAGTGTATTTTCCATGTGAGAGATGCTTCAAAGTGGATTCCCAGTTATTTAAACTGATTGGCCTGTTATGTCCCATTTGAAGATTTCCCCCTTTTTTCTTTTGGTAAATACTACAACCTTGAATTGATGGACAAGCCCTCATGATAACCAGGCCCATAGCTAACAACTTTTTACTCAGGGGGCCCATGTTTTTCTCAGGGGGCCCACCACCAATGTTCCCTCTAAGCTGTGGAGTTTTGTGAGCAATTAAAACTGTTCTCCGCATAAACTGTCTGGCTGTGCTCCAAAATCTGCAGATGATTTTAAACCAGCTAATGGAAACATTAGGAGCCAGCCTGCATATTCAGTTTTCTAATTAAGGTAATATTTGGCTGACACAGAACCAATTTACATGTGAAAAAAAACCAAACAATTAAAAAAGTTCACATAAGAAAGAAGAAAAAAAGTTATGTATTGAATATGTGCAGAATGGGCCAGAACTGTGCAAACAAGACTGAACTTTATCTGGTAGGCAACTGGCTTGACACATGGTAGGTCTGGAGCTCCTCCCACTGAAACCAGTCCCATTCGTGCCCAGCCATGGAACAGTAGCTCTTCAACGCTCCCCCTCATCTCCGCCTTTATCTGCGTTTTATAGCTTTTCATAAAAAGGTCCTCGTTTGTCTCCCCAACTCTAGCATTAAAATCTCCAGCCGTAAGTACTGTGATTGTAGGATTGCCAAAGATTCCAGGTAGTGCTCTAACTGGGTCCAGTACTGGGCTATTTTAAATTTATGGATATATAGTTAGTGATAGATGTTCACCAGAATTATAGAAAACTCCATAAACTCCAGAAATAATGCCATCGTGTAAGGATGCCATCGTATTAGGTAACTCAGTAATCCTCCCCACAACAGACACCCTGTGAGGTAGGTGGGGCTGAGAGAATGCTAACACAAACTGCTCTTACAAGAACAGCTGTGCCAGAGCTTGTGACTGACCCAAGGTCACATAAACAGGTGCAAGTGGAGGAGTGGGGGAATCAAACCCGGTTCTCCTAGATTAGAGTCTGCACACAGTGCCGGCTCACTTGCAAGGCAAACTAGGTGCTCGCCTAGGCCACGTCGGCCTTCAGGGGCACCAAACTGCCACAGTGGCATGGCGGCGGCCAGCAGGGACTCGCTGCCGCCACCACTGCCAACAGAAGGACGCCCGCCTGGCCGGGGTGCAGGAGGCAGCGTGCCGCAGCTCGCCCACCCTCTCCCTCCACCCTGGGGGGGAGGAGGAGGCCAGCGAGGAGGCAGCAGTGGCAGCAATAGGGTCTCCATACCCCACCGGGAGGTTGGCATCTGCACCTCACCTAGGGCACAGAAGCACCTCGAGCCGGCCCTGTCCGCACACTTAACCACTACACCAAACAACTCAACCCTCTATATATGGGGTGAAGCCAGAGAGATAAACTCTACTCTTCATCCATGTTTCCTGAAGTAGCATTAGGTCAAATTTGCTTAGGAATTCTTTGACATCACTTGACCTCATGCTAGCAGCCTGCCCAGTCATGTTCCAGGTTAATATTCTCAGTCAGTCTATTTTTTTTTCTTTAGAGGTTGGTTCTCCAGCTGAACCATCCAGAAACCTGTGACCAAAAGGACTCAAAGGCAGAGCTGGTTTCTCTTTCCACGAGGACTTCTTTAAAGGCATCTCGACTGAGCAGGACTGCTCATCTGATTTATGGTCAGCTTGTGTTTTAATGTCACATAGAGTTGTAGTCAACCTTTGCAATCTCTGGATCATGATGTCCTGATCTCTGACTGGGAGGGCACCAGAGGATGCTAATAAGTTCTCTTCAGTGCCCTCAATTTCACCTGTGTCAGTGCCATTATTTACTATAGTAGCCAAGTTCGGCTGTGGGGAGGTAGATATTAATAAAGTGTCATTTTGAAATGGTGGTTCCTCAG
The DNA here is from genome assembly GCA_029375565.1 of Gekko gecko. NCBI lineage: Eukaryota > Metazoa > Chordata > Lepidosauria > Squamata > Gekkonidae > Gekko > Gekko gecko. The sequence goes on from JAPDNY010000005.1 coordinate 140,354,296, forward strand.
GTTTCCAAGGGTGTTTTGTATTGTTCATGAAACCAGTACAGTGCTTAGATGCTGGTTCCAGGGCTGTGAGGTCGATAAGAAGTTCATGATAATCTTTTATTTGGCTGGGCTTGGGACCATGTTCTTTTCTATTTCTCCTTAGCTGGAATGAAACCTCCTAATTCCTTAAGAGGGGGGGGGTCTTCCATTTTTGTTGGAATGACTCTACTGGGAAGACCTGATATTTTAAATACTCCTGCACTGAGAGTATTAATTTTGGTATTTGTAGAGAATAAAAATGAAGTCTAACTCTGTTCCCCCCTTGGGAAACCTGGAATTCTTTTCACAAATTGCAAATCAATGAAAGTTGGGTGTAGCAGATACGATAGATGTTCTTTAACTGCCCATTTATTCATCCAGCTTATCATTTGACCATTATAGGGTAGGATGTTCAGTACTATTTTGTTACCATCAAGGTTCAAAGGGTAAGCAAGGAGATCCAAATTTGATGCAGGGTTGCCCCCCATCTTTTTCTTATGTCAGCCACCCCATCCTCCACATCCTTACTCTTAGATTGATAAATCAGTCCTTCATCTTGTTTACTCAAATCTTGCTTTCTCATTGGCATAATAGATACCACTGTTCCTTTTGTTTCTAAATTTCTACATCCCTTACACCCCATATTTTCCATACTCCCAGGGCCGGCCCGTCATAGACAATTTTTAGGCAGTAGCCTTGTTGTTGTTGTTCAGTCGCACAGTCGAGTCCGACTCTTCGCGACCCCATGGACCAGATTACGCCAGGCCCTCCTGTCTTCCGCTGTCCGCTGAAGTTTGCTCAATTTCATGTTCGTTGCATCGATGACACTGTCTAACCATCTCATTCTTTGCCGTCCCCTTCTTCTTTGACCTTCAATCTTTCCCAGCATCAGGGTCTTCTCCAGTGAATGCTCCCTTCTCATTTGGTGGCCGAAGTATTTGAGCTTCAGCTTCAGGATCTGGCCTTCCAGGGAACAGTCAGGGTTGATTTCTTTTAGGATTGACTGATTTGATCTCCTTGCAGTCCAAGGGACTCTCAAGAGTCTTCTCCAACACCATAGTTCAAAAGAATCTATTCTTCGGCGCTCGGCCTTCCTTATAGTCCAACTCTCACAGCCATACATTACTACGGGGAATACCATTGCTTTGACCATGCGGACTTTTGTTGGCAAGGTGATGTCTCTGCTTTTTATAATGCTGTTTAGGTTTGCCATCACTTTCCTCCCAAGGAGCAGGCGTCTTTTAATTTCATAGTTGCAGTCACCATCTGCAGTGATCTGGGATCCTAGGAATGTGAAGTCTGTCACTACTTCTACGACTTCCCCTTCTATTTGCCAAGGAGTGATGGGGCCAGATGCCATGATCTTAGTTTTTTTGATGTTGAGCTTCAAGCCCACTTTTGCACTCTCCTCTTTCACCCTGAGCAAGAGGCTCTTTAGGTCCTCTTCACTTTCTGCCATCAGAGTGGTATCGTCTGCATATCTGAGGTTATTGATCTTTTCCCCAGCAATCTTAACTCCAGCTTGTGATTCATCCAGGCCAGCATTTCGCATGATGTACTCTGCATATAAATTAAATAAGCAAGGTGACAATATACATCCTTGTCGTACTCCTTTTCCTATGCTAAACCAATCAGTTGTTCCATATCCGGTTCTAACTGTTGCTTCTTGACCCTTATACAGGTTTCTCAGGAGACATATGAGGTGGTCTGGTACTCCCATCTCTTTAAGAACCTGCCATAATTTATTGTGATCCACACAATCAAAGGCTTTAGTATAGTCAATGAAGCAGAAGTAGATGTTTTTCTGGTACTCTCTTGCTTTCTCCATAATCCAGCGAATGTTGGCAATTTGATCTCTAGTTCCTCTACCTCTTCGAAACCCAGCTTGTACTTCTGGCAGTTCTCTATCCACGTACTGTTGGAGCCTAGCTTGTAGGATTTTGAGCATGACCTTGCTAGTGTGTGAAATGAGTGCAATTGTGCGATAGTTTGAACATTCCTTGACGTTGCCCTTCTTTGGGATTGGAATGTAAACTGACCTTTTCCAATCCTGTGGCCACTGTTGTGTTTTCCAAATTTGTTGGCAAATTGAGTGCAGCACTTTAACAGCATCTTCTTTTAAGACTTTGAAGCAGACTGAGCCAAAGATACTGGGCAGGGCTGACGTGGGCGGGACTCCGCCAAGCAGCCAGTCAGCCCCAGCCAGTGTCTTCTGACTGCCAGTTCTTGTGCCGAATCAATTGTGGCAAGCATAGAATGTTGTGGAACCAAAATTCAAATATATATAAGGACAGATGGGCCATTGAAGTCAATGGTAAAAACATAGGGTATATTCTGGGGGCTGGAGGGGAGAGGGTTTGGGGAGAGGCTCCAAACTCACAGGGTAGCTGTTGGAGCCTCTCCCCAAGATATCCACCAAGTTTCAAGTACATTGGATCAGGGGGTCCAATTCTATGGGCCCTCAAACAGGTTGCCTCTATTCCCTCCATTGTTCTCTATGGTGGGAAAAAAGTAATTTTTTTCGAGAGGTGGCCGCCATTCGCTCCGCCGAAACCGAAAGTCAGAAGGAGTTTAAACTTTAAACCCCTTCTCTCTTAGCTCCCCCACCCAGACCAGCTGGGGAAGGGAAGGGGAGGCTTTTGAAGATGCCTCCCCCCCTTTTGCTTCCCCTTCTGACATCACTTCCGGTGATGTCAGGGGGCGTGGCATATACTAATAGCGTAATAGCTCATTAGCATACCATATGCTAATGAGCTCCTGCAGCTGTTTTTCTACGAAAAGACCCCTGGTTTTAGCTAATCTTATATGTATTTATTGAATTGTGTTTATTGAACTGCTGTTCACCGCCCTGAGTTCCGCAGGGCCTGCAAAATGGAACTGTTCCACCAGGCCTTTGGGTGAGGTGGCGGGTGCCAAATTATTCAGCCTCCCTTGCTGAAGCTTTCCATCTCTGTACAGCCCAGACTAAGAGAAGAAGAAAAAGAAGACATTGGATTTATACCCCACCATTCACTACCCGAAGGAGTCTCATAGTGGCTTACAACTCCTTCCCCTTCCCCTCCCCACAACATACATCCTGTGAGGTAAGTGAGGCAGAGAAAGCTCTCTTGAGAGCTGCCCTGAGAAAACAGTTCTGAAAGAACTTATGACTCACCCAAGTCACACTAGCAGCTGCATGTGAAGGAGTGGGAAATCAAACCTGCTTCTCCCAGATTAGAGTCCACACTCTTTAACTACTACATCAAACTGGCTCTCATCACTACAAAAGAAGATCCCCATATTTTGGGGGTTACAGCCTATCTGCCTCAGTCACCTGAAATTATTACACCTGTCTAGTTATAGTGCTACCTGTCTTAAATTATTGTGTCTTTTTGTTTTAATTTTTTAACATCATCATCATCATCATCGTCGTCGTCGTCGTCGTCGTCGTCATTATTATTATTATTATTATTATTATTATTATTATTATTATTATTATTATTATTATTATTATTATCTTCATCCCAGCTTACAACAGGCTCTGGGCGATATACAAGGCATAATGCCATAAAATATATAGAAATATTAGAATTCAATATATAACTTAGTAAAAATTACAATACAGAATAAAACAATCCAAGATGGCAATTTTCCTATAATATTATTTGTCCCAGTTCTGGACCACCAGCCCCTTTTCTGGGTAGGGGGAAAGGGAACCCAGTGCAAAAAAGGGGGGGGAGGAAGGGTGCCAGTCAATGAGATAACCATTGCTGCCCTCAACCAAAAGCCTGGTGGAACTTCTCTGCCTTACAGGCCCCATGGAATTGTATAAGATCCTGCAGGGCTCTGATGTTATTTGGCAGAGAGTTCCACCAGGTCAGGGCCAGGATTGAGAAGGCCCTGGCCCTGGTTGAGAACAGCTGGACACCCCTAGGGCCAGAGATCACAAGCAAGTTGTTATTCAAAGAGCACAAGGCTCTCCTGGGGACATATCAGTGAAGACGTTCCCATAGATATGTTGGTCCCAGACCACTCAAGGCTTTAAAGATCAATACCAAAACCTTGAATCTGACTTGGTACTCCACTGGAAGCCAGTGTAGCTGGAGCATCACTAGTTGTATATGTGCCATCTGTGACTTTCCCATCAGGACTCATGCTGACGCATTCTGGATCAGCTGGATTTTCCAGGTCAGTCTCAAGGGTAGGCCAGCATAGAGTGAGTTACAGTAGTCTAGTCTGGAGGTGACCATTGCATGGATTACTGTGACTAAGTCAGGGCATGACAGCAAAGGACCCAATTGCTGGGTTTGGCAAAGATGGAAGAATGCCAGCCTGGTAACATGTGTGACTTGGGCCTCAATTGATAAGGAGGCATTCAAGGTCATGCCTAAACTCTTGACAAATGGCACTGGTATCAATGGTGCCCCATCAAGAGCTGGAAGCCTGGACTCCAATCCCAAGGGACCCCCCAGCCACAGAACCTCCATCTTCATTGGGTTCAGCCTCAGCCTGCTCTTTTTTAACCATCCCACCATGGCTTCCAATCCCTCAGCCAGGTTTTGTGGGGCAGCAGCCATGTGGCCATCCAATAACAGATATAGCTGGGTGTCATCTGCATATTGATGACACCTAAGCCTAAAACTCCTTGGCAGCTTGGCAAGGGGGTACATCTAGATGATTGTTTTAATCATTTTATAAAACTGCTGTTGTGATCTGCCCTGAGCCCGCTTGCAGGAGGGTGGAATATAAATTGAAATAAATAAATATTGTGTAAGCGGAGTAGTTCTCATGGAAGCAAACTTTCCTGCTTTCCCTTTTCGACATGCAACTACAAGAAAGGCCATGGCTCAGTGGTAAAGCATCCACTTTGCATGCAGGAGATCTCCTGTTCAATCCCCAACATACACAGTTAGAATGGTCAGATATTGGGTGATGTGAAAGACCCTGATTGCTGACATTTAAACTGATCCCCTTGAATTCAGTTTTATTTGCAACAATTATCATGTATTTAGCTTCATGCCATTAAAAGCTTCAATTGACAATCCCCACACATTAAACCTCTATTAAAGGGATAGAGGTATTTTCTTCCTAACCAGGTGCCAACCCTTCCTATAGGTTTGCCATCTCTGAGTGTGTTAATTTCCAGAGGGCAGGGTGCAGCCTGGGGAAGGAACAGTTTGGGGATTGTCAAGTATAATGCCACAGGACCCCAATCAAGTATAATGCCATAGAAACAATCCTCCAAAGCAACCATCTGCTTCAGACAAACTGATCTGTATAATCTGTAAATCAGCTTTAATTCCATGAGATCTCTAGGCTCCACCTGAAGACTGGTAGCCCTACTTACCTGAGGCCTCTGCAGAACTGCTGCTAGTCAGAGTAGACTCAATATAAGGCAGTCATGCCAGCTTCATAATCATGCCCCTGGAGTTGTTGGCTTCTCAGAGAAAACATGGGGAGGCAAAATGTGTGTCTACAGTGTAAGGATGGAATTGCTGAAAGGCTCCTCTCCTTTTGCCCCCATATTCGGAATAAAGAGTCAGACACAAAACAGTGGGATGAACTATGGGCCACTTTATTAAATTCACAGTTGAAATAGCGGCAAGGGCAAAATAGTAAGTGGCACGATCCGGGCCAAGGGTCACGTTGACCCTTCCCCAGTCGTATGACGCGGAGCCACCCACCCCAGCTTGGGCCAACCTGTGTGGCTCTCCGCTGGTGGTCACCATGTAAGACATGCCCTGGAGATCCAGCCCCAAGTCACAGAACTTAAGCGGCTGATCAATCCATGCTGTCCCCAGGCAGTTCGCCATCCTTTTCCCCGGGTCGCTCAACCCAAAGGCAAAGTTGGCCAAACTCCTATCGCATGCAGTAATTAATTGGTGCTCCCATTGGCCGCAACTCATTTATCAGGCCCAATCCTGCCACAGCCAAGGTCAAGCCTCAGCTTAGGCTGATGCCCCCACCGAGAGGCCTAACGCCCCTTGTAGCCCTTGCCGTAGATCCTCTAAAAGAATGTCGTTCCCTTTCTCCGACAGGTGTACCCCGTCTGGCCTATAAAGCTCTGTGCATTCGGGATGGATGGGTGGATGGGTCAGAAAGTGGCCTAACCCAGCATCCAGAACTTTCTTAATATCCCTGTTAGCCTTCCGGTGTGCACGGTCAATCCCCACTGGGCTCAAGGCATCGCGCCATACCCTCCTGGGAATCATTGCTGACCACACTATAATAACCCCAGGCCCGAATGGCCTGCAGGTCTTCAATAGCCTGGATAGTCAAGGCTTTGCCCTTAACTAGCCCCAGGTCATTTCCTCCCAGGTGCACCACCAGCACATCAGGGGGAAGGCCCGTGGGCCCATGAAACAACAAAGACAAGAGGCCCGCCCAGTGAAGTCCACGGCGCCCTCGCCATTCAATTGTAGCCCATTGACTAAGGCCCAGCTGAGATCCAAATGAAGTTCTCTTCGCCCGATGTGCTGCCCAAAAGACAAAGCTGTGGCCACAGATGAGAACCCGCTTCCTCTCAGAGGCCCCCAGAAAACCTAAGAAGAAAAGAACAGTTAATCCACCGAAAAGCAAACCCAGAAATAGGAAACCTGAGCCCCGAACAGGAAAATTCATGTATGCCCTAAGAGGAAGGAAAAGAGCACACATAAGTTCTATAGGCGGTGGAACGTCACCAACCCAGACGCTGAATGTCTGGGGCAGAGTAACCCATAGCCGATGCCATAGATACCGCACCGACTCGAAAGGAATGGGTGCCAAACCTCACTCCAGACAAGCCCAATTTCGATAGGGCCCGTGTGGTCACTGCCCCAAATTGGTGTTTTGTAAGTGGACTGCCATCTTCATGGCAAAACAACCAGCCATCTGTCTTCCCCCTCAGACTGCCAAGTAGTTAACTAGGGCGGAAACTGGGCATAACTCGGGATCCGCACATGGGCCCAAACTTAACGTAGCTCCCCTTTGGTGCTGATCAGTCTTGGACCGTCGCACCTTGATGAAAGCCCAGCCAGAATGTATGGTAAGGTCTGCCATCAATAAGGCGTGAGCGGAGGAGTCCCCCTTGGACTGTGTGACAAGCTCACTGACCCTGAGGGCCCCAAAAAAGGCCACAAGAGCTGCTGCATGAAAGAGGTGTGCCTCAAAGTCTGAGCTACAGACCTGGCCCCAAACCTTTCTCAGGCCCTTGAGTATAGCTGGCGAAATCGTCTGTCTGGTGTCCACTCGCCGGCCATCCTCCCTAGACCAACCCTCCAGCATTTTTCTCAGCCAAAAGTCATTGGTATCCTCTTGGTATCCCAATACCTTGCTGGCGAAGGCCAGGGCAGAAAGACGACCCTTGATGGAACGCACAGCCAACCCCTTCCCCTTTAAATCAACGCAGTAATGGAGCAACTGGTCCACTGGCAGGGGCCAAATTGAGCAATATCCTACCTCTGACCTAAACTTCTCAAACTGGCGTGTTGCCCGCTCATAAGATTTTTTGGTACTGGGGGCTATGGCCAGGCCTATTGCCCTGCAGGCCTCTACCTTCCAAGCTGCCACAGCTCCGGGGGGATCCGTGCCGGATGAAGATCAGCTCCGGGGACCATCTGACGAAATCTCCCCATCTGTTTGCGAGAGAGAGCATCAGCGACCCCATTATCCACCCCTGGGACGTGCCTGGCCAAAAACAAAATATTAAGCCTCAGACAGCACAGCGTGAAGGCTCTGGCCAAGACCATGACATGGGGGGACCTAGACGACAGCGAGTTCATAACGTGGACCACTGCCAAATTATCACACCAAAAATGAACCCTGTGATTAGCGAAGGCCCCACCCCAGAGCCATATGGCGACCAGTATGGGAAAAAATTCCAGGAAGGTGAGATCCCGGCTGAGACCAGCCGCAATCCAATCAGGGGGCCAGCTCTCTGCACACCAATGCCCTTGGAAAAATACCCCAAAGCCAAGGGAACCCGCTGCATCTGAATGCACCTACAGCTCTGCCTGAAGCTTCAGGTCTGTCCTCCAAAAAGACACCCCATTGAAGTCACTTAGGAACTCATGCCAGACCTGTATGTTGGCCCGCATGCTGGAAGTGATCTGAGTCCTATGGTGAGGGAGGCATAGGCCAGACATAGCATCACAAAGCCGTCACAGAAAAGCCCGACCCGGCACCACCACTTTACAAGCGAAATTAAGGTGACCCACTAGCTGCTGAAGTTCTAACAGCGACACCTTCCGTTTATTAAGAAAACTGGACACTAGACTTAACAACTCTCGCACTTTGCTCCTGGCAAGTGCGACAGCTGAGCAGCCGTATCAAGCTCAATACCTAAAAAAGTCAAGTGCGAGGCTGGCCCTTCTGATTTCTCATGAGCAAGTGGCACCCCCAATTCAGTAGTTAACTCCATGAAACTATCTAGCAGTGACCTGCATTGCCCAGACCCTGCAGGCCCTACAAAAAGGAAATCATCAAGATAATGCACCACCCCTCCAAGGCCAGACTTCTTTTGGACAGCCCACTCTAAAAAAGAGCTAAACTGTTCAAAGGCTGCGCACGACACCGAGCAGCCCATAGACAGTGCCTGGTCCATGTAGAATTGTCCTTCAAATGAAAAACCTAGCAGCTCAAAATCCTGTGGATGCACCGGGAGGAGACGAAATGCAGACTTTATGTCACATTTTGCCAACTCCGCGCTTGGGCCACATCGCCGTAAAACCTGGACAGCCTGGTCAAAGGAAGTGTAACACACTGAGCACAAGTCATCCGGGATCCCATCGTTCACTGAGCCTCCTTTGGGAAATGATAGATGATGAATGAGTCTAAATTCACCGGGTGCCTTCTTGGGCACTATTCCAAGAGGAGAAACCCAGAGATTGGGAACAGGAGGTGCAGCAAAGGGACCCAAAACCCTGCCTTCCACCCGTTCCTTATCAATTTTTTCTCTTACCACTGCTTCCAACCCCCGCACAGAAGAAAGATGACTGGCCATGACAGGGCCTCGCGGACCCACATATGGAATATGGAAGCCAAGCCTAAATCCATCTAACAGATACGTGACGTCATCTCTATAGGGGTACTCAATCAGCCACGCCTCCAGAGCCCTCAAGTTAATGGGGCTGGGTCCCTTTACTAGGAGCTTGACTAGGTCCAGCCGCCCCCGGCCTCTTTTGTCCCCTCCTAGGTCAGACTTTTGAGCAGTTGCCAAAGGAGTGTGGTCCACCACAGAGAGGGCAGTCATGCCTGTATTGGCATGCCTTCCTGCTACAGATCCCATGTGAGCCAAACTCCCAGCATAGCAGGCGGGGTTGAACCACCTGACCCGCAGCCTCGCGGGAACTGTGAGTCGGCTGTGCATGCTGTACTAAGTGACCACTATGCGACCTCTCCCCTGTAACTGGGCGTGCTGGGGACAAAATTTGAATCCACAAGAAAGGGTGAATCTGATCCCAAGGGAGAGAGGGGCAGCGTGCTGCCCTCATGCGGAACTCTTCATCATACTGCATCCAAGCAGGGCCCACGAATCCCAAATAACCCTTATAAATTATGTCCATATATTGAATTAAAGAGGCCGCGCGGTAGGGTTGTGCACGAGCTATAACCCCATGCACCCCAAGGCACTGACTGTCCAGCCTGGCCCCACTGCAGCAGCAGTGTAAATGGCCCCGCAGCCCAAGCCCAAGGCGGGGGGGATGAGATGTTGGTGGAAGAACCTGCCCCTTGAGCACTGGCAGTTGCCCCCGCTGTTGATGACTGACCCCAGGGGCCCCAGGGCCACACCGGGCCAGGGTGTGATGCATTAACCAACTCACCTGCAGCATCTGGAGCCGCCACTGTAGTTGCATTTCCGTTAAATGAAGAAGTTTCCTTCCTATATGCCAAGCCTGAAGGCACAACATCTTTGCTGCTGCCAGGATCCGGCTTCCCTCCATCACCAGCCGACTTGGCTATTTGGCCTTCGACAAGGGACAAACGGGTTAATACGGAAGCTTGAAATTGGGTACTGGCATCCAGCACCATCTGGTTCCCATTCCCCTCCCCTAGGCTCTCAGCTCCAGCAGGTGTGTGCAACCCCATCGCCCTCTCGACAGCCAAAAGCCTCTCAAGGATGGCCTGCTGAACCACATCCCTCCTGTCTGCTTTTTTAATGAGGGGCTTATTGCGCGGGGCCACCCGTTTTTTAGAGGAACTAGAGATCAAATTGCCAACATTCGCTGGATTATGGAGAAAGCAAGAGAGTACCAGAAAAACATCTACTTCTGCTTCATTGACTATGCTAAAGCCTTTGATTGTGTGGATCACAATAAATTATGGCAGGTTCTTAAAGAGATGGGAGTACCGGACCACCTCACATGTCTCCTGAGAAACCTGTATAAGGGTCAAGAAGCAACAGTTAGAACCAGATATGGAACAACTGATTGGTTTAGCATAGGAAAAGGAGTACGACAAGGATGTATATTGTCACCTTGCTTATTTAATTTATATGCAGAGTACATCATGCGAAATGCTGGCCTGGATGAATCACAAGCTGGAGTTAAGATTGCTGGGGAAAAGATCAATAACCTCAGATATGCAGACGATACCACTCTGATGGCAGAAAGTGAAGAGGACCTAAAGAGCCTCTTTCTCAGGGTGAAAGAGGAGAGTGCAAAAGTGGGCTTGAAGCTCAACATCAAAAAAACTAAGATCATGGCATCTGGCCCCATCACTCCTTGGAAAATAGAAGGGGAAGTCGTAGAAGTAGTGACAGACTTCACATTCCTAGGATCCCAGATCACTGCAGATGGTGATTGCAGCCATGAAATTAAAAGACGCCTGCTCCTTGGGAGGAAAGCAATGGCAAACCTAAACAGCATGATAAAAAGCAGAGACATCACCTTGCCAACAAAAGTCCACATGGTCAAAGCAATGGTATTCCCTGTAGTAATGTATGGCTGTGAGAGTTGGACTATAAGGAAGGCCGAGCGCCGAAGAATAGATTCTTTTGAACTGTGGTGCTGGAGAAGACTCTTGAGAGTCCCTTGGACTGCAAGGAGATCGAATCAGTCAATCCTAAAAGAAATCAACCCTGACTGTTCCCTGGAAGGCCAGATCCTGAAGCTGACGTTCAAATACTTTGGCCACCAAATGAGAAGGGAGCACTCACTGGAGAAGACCCTGATGCTGGGAAAGATTGAAGGTCAAAGAAGAAGGGGACGGCAAAGGATGAGATGGTTAGAAAGTGTCATCGATGCAACGAACATGAAATTGAGCAAACTTCAGCGGACAGCGGAAGACAGGAGGGCCTGGCGTGATCTGGTCCATGGGGTCGCGAAGAGTCGGACTCGACTGTGCGACTGAACAACAACAACCCGTTTTTTGGAGGGCCCAGCAGGAGGTTCAGTGGGGGGGGGGCATCAGAGGCAGCTCCTTGCCCTCCTCCCCCTTCCCTTCCTCCACGGGATCTATGTGATCAAGGCAAACTTGCTAGATTGCACAGCCGAAAGTGGAGGATTTGTCCAACGAACCTCCCTTCCTTCAATCCCGAGAGTGGCTTCTCTCCCTGCTAACGTCCAACTCAGACCGCTCACACCCAAAAGTGAAAAAACAGCTGGAGTGCACAGCGAAATCCTCCCAGGGACATAAATCACCCTGCCTGCAGCTGAGAAAGAGAACTGAACAAGGAATAAGTTTGTGTTCCTCGTGCTCAACCAAAAGGGGGGGGATAACCGGGGGGGGGTTGCAACGAACCTGCCCCTGTTTAATGCCTGTTCTGCAACCAGAGAAACAAATGCCCGCCGCCCCCAAATAAGCCCTGGGTCACCGTATAGCCCCGACAGGCTCAGCTCTCCTCGCTGGTCCTTTGTCTCCGTGAAGCTCCGGCAGGCCGAGGGAGCTCGGGGGAAGAAGAATGCCTCCTTCCACGCCAAGCTCTTCAAAGAACTGACCCCTCAGGAACAAAGCCAGCAATTAACTGCAGGTTCCGCCCCCTTGTAGGTCACGTAGACCTCCAGCCTACATGTTGACCCATTCATCCTTCAATGGAGGCAAAGGCTGCTCCCAGCAGTATGCTTCGCCACCTGCTGGTCTGGCCAGATTCTCTTGTAAAAAGCGTTAGAATCTGCAAGTCTATAACTAAGACTACTGCCATGTGATGAAGGGCCAGAGGAAAGAAAAACATCACTAACTTGATCCCAGCTCAGCTCTGGGTTAACTGCTGTTTTGTTTCCTTCCTCCCTATCTTCCAAGTATCTGATCCAGGGCCTGTGCCAAATTTTGATGGGCCCTGAGCAAGGAGTGCTTAGGGCCCCCATCCCTTCCTATCCCTACCACCAGGAGCCCAGGCCTGTAGCTAACAACTTTTTGGTGAGGGGGGCCATTTTTTTTCAGGGGGCCCACCACCAAAGACTGGGGGACGGGGGGGGAGAAGGCCTCCTTGCAGGGCCGCACTTCAGCGCGGCCCTGCAAAGACTGGGGGACGGGGGGAGAAGGCCTGGCTTGCAGGGGCCCGTGCTGAAGTGAGGCCCTGCAAAGCCTGGGGACGGGGGGGAGGCCTAGAGTAGGGCACGGGGGGGGCGCAGTCAGCAGCGCAGCCACTCACCTTGAGTTCCAACAGGGCTGCTGAAGCGTCCCCTCACGTGCTGCTGCTGCATTCTTCTTTAGGCGGGAAGGAACTGAGCCAGCTCGGAGCAGACTCGGAGGCAGAGCAATCTAGCCCCACCCCGCCTTATGAGTGCTGGGAGGGGGTGGAGGCCGGGGTGGAGCAGCGGAGGCAGAGAGCGGAGGTCTAACCTCCCGAGTGTGCTCCTAGGAGGGGGGAGGGGCGAGAAGGGGGAGGCGAGCAGAGGATGGGGGAGGGCCCCCGGAAAACCCACGGGGGGCAGACCCCCAGGGCCCCACACAGGCTACGGCCCTGCAGGAGCCCCACTCACACCTCTATTCTTGCCCCCAAATATGCACCCCTACCTCCCCATGCATCCTTTTCCTTCCTGCTGATGACTCCTTCCCCAGCCATCTGAACGCCCTTTCTTCAATGGCAGTGGAAGGTGTGTACGGCTGGGAGTGCCACTGCTGTGACCATTTTCATCCACATGCTCTGGCACTGCTGGGCAGTCTAGGTAGGTAGGAGCACAGGAAGTGGAGCATTTGAAAGCACTTGCAGGCAAGTGGCCGAGGAGGTGTGCATTCAGAGGCCAATGGCAGTGGGTCCTACCAGAAGCCCTGGGCCCCAGCAGATGCCCCACTTCAGGGTATGTTGACGTCAGCCCTGATCAGAGCCTTCTTTTGGACAACACACCCAGAAATAAAAACACAGTTATTTATTTATTTATTAAAAATGATAGCTGATCTGAATACCATTAAACACTTCTTTCCCATTTTAGCACAGATTACCACTAAGAGACAGGCTCCATTGGTCGCTATCATTTTGAGCAACTCCATTTGACTACAAACTTAGCAGAGCCACCTCCAGCCTTTGTTACCCTGTCCCTGTACTGCAAAGCTGTTCTGGGAGGTGCCAAGCCTCATCCTCTCCCTCCATGTGCTGCTTAAACAGCTAAGGATTTGGCTGACAGAGTCTTTTCTTTAACTTCCCTTCATCACTACCTGTGAACTGAAAACCCAAACTATTTCTGTCATCCCTAGTCAGGGCCTAACCAATCCCTAAAACCAGGCCTAATTAATTGATGTACCTATATTTTGTGAACAATTGTGAAGTAGGCAAAAAAGAAGAAGAGTGATTAAAACAGGCTCTAAGAGTTGTGAAACAATGGTTTTCACCACCAAAACGGGACACTAGCCTACCCTAAAATACACTGGAAGTTGTCAGGGGTAGTGACTACCCCAAAGAGTGTGGTGTAGTGATTAGAGTGTCTGACTAGCATCTGCAAGACTCAGGTTTGAATCCCCACTCTGTCATAAAAGCTCACTGAATGACTCTCAGCCATGTTGGAATGAGCAATGTCTGATGTACAAAGAAGAAAGAAGATCCTGCCGGGGGTGGGGGGGCAGCAAGGTCAGCACCTTCTCTTCTGTTAAATGTCATTCCTTGTCCAGATTGTTAGTCTTAGGGCAATATCCTGCTTCTTCTCAAAAGTTCCACTCAGTCTGTCTGTCTGTCTCTCAGCTAGTGATGTAGCTACAACCTCTCTCTATCTTGCCTCTTTACTATCAAGTTTTCTGGTTCCTGAATAAAGCTTTATCTATACTTTAATCAGCCTGTACACCTTTGCATTGTTAATTACTCTACCAACAAGCCTAATCTACCCCACAGGTTTGTTGTGAGGATAAAATGGAGACCAGGAAAACAATGTTAGACACTTTGGGTCCCCACTGAGTGAAATGTGGGATATAGATGAATTAAATGAATATATTTTCCCACAAAATTGCAACAGTGTTAAAAACTTCATGCAAACTGAAAACTAGCACAGTATAAAGAAAGCTTCTATTACCTCCCTTTCTTGTTTTCTCTTTGCATGATGTGAGGAACAACATGATACACTCCATTCCATCTCCTTGTTCCCTGATGGTTGTCTTGCAAGTGTAAATCAGGCTTTCAGCTGAGTATGGCCTGCATTCCTAGCTCTAGGGACACCAGCTGACCATCAGTGACTGTAAATAGTGAAAGCTGCTCTAGCTATTAAGACTGGAAAAGCAAAGAGAGCTGGACATATCTTTCCTCTGTATAACAGAACAGCATGACTGACATGCTTCTCCTTTGCCAGAACTGTCCCTGTGGCTGAACTGTATCATCTGCTCTGTGGGAAGCAAGTGACTGCCCAAAAGCAAACTTCAGAACCACTGGCACTGTATGTTGTGGGTTTGCCACTGCAGTTAGGCATGAACAATGCACCTTGGCTTTTGTTTCAAAAGGAAGGAAGTAAAGTCTTGCCCTTATCTACTAATGAGAAGGGAAGTAGGTAGCATTCTGCATTCACCACAGTACACAAGGTGGCATAATGTACTTGAGGTTCATCCTCAACACCGTCTTCTTTAATGGCTTGCCTTACTGTAATTATCCAGTTGAAAAGGTATTTCTTTCAACCTGTGAAATTGCTGGCCACCCTCTGCATTCTGCCAAAAATGGAATGAAGTTCTTGACCATTTGCCAAAGAGTTACATGAAGCCGCATAAATCAGATCTAATTATACATCCCCCCCAAGTTGGAATAATGAGGTAGACACAGGATTAGGATTAAGGGCCACTTTATTATTTATAATTTCCATGGCAAGTGCACTCCAAGCACAGAAATTGGCAAAGGCAGGTGTCTGCCCACCAACCATCTCCGTGCCTTGTGCTGAGTGAGCCACCCTTGCCCTGAAGGCAAGCCATACCCTTGACTCACCCCCAGCCAGCATGGCAAACTGTGAGCCACCCTGTAGTGCCCCAGCCCCCCCCCCGCCTTGTAATTTATAAGGGAGTAACCCTGCCAGGGCATCTCTGAAGGCAATCCATATTCCCTGCCCTAGGGCACAAAACCCACAGGCAGATTGTTTTGGACCCCTTTATCCCAAACAGGGGAGCTCTCTGGTGAGCTCCTCCATTTCCGCTCTTCTCTCCATATCTGCTCTTCCCCTTTCTGCACCAACCTGCCACAGCCAGGGCCAAGCCTCTGCTTAGGATCCTGTGCCCACCAGGCAACCTAAGACAGCCCACAAACCTTGCTGTAGATCCTCCCAGAATATGTCATTGCCCTTATCTGACCGATGCATGCTATCACCCGCGCACATGTCCTCCAATTCTGCCCATATCTCAGGGTGTGGCAAATATCACCACAATCACCCTTGCATGGCCTTCTGCAGCTCCCTGCTTCCCTTCTTCTGAGCCTGCTCCAGGCCCCTGTGGTCCCTAGCCCTGTGCCACCCCCTGGTGCAGCAACATGGCAGACTACACAATCAGCACACACACACCCCGCTCCTGATGAACTCTGCATTGTCCATGGCCTGCATTACCAGTCCTTCACTTCATGAGGCCAAGATCATTTCCACCAAAGTGTACCATCAGTACATGAGGCAGGAGTACCCCTCCTCCCCTTAAACAATGTGAGGCTGAGGACCTTTTATCTCATAAAACAACATGAGGTAGTGCACCCTTCCTCCCCTCAAGCAACAGCAGGATGTGGCCTGGCCACCATAGTCCCTGATGTCCCAAGTGGATCAACAATTTCTGAGGCAGAGGACCTTATGTCCCTTGAATAATGGTGGGATGAGGGCAGGCCACCCCAGCTGGCACCCCAACCATTCAACTGCAGCCAATGCACTGAGACACCCCCATGCCCCAATGGGTCTCTTTCTTGTGTGACCTTGGGTAAGTCATAAGTTCTTTCCGAGTTGTTCTCTTAAGGGCAGTTCTCAAGAGAGCTCTCTCAGCTCCACCTACCTCACAGGGTGTCTGTTGTGGGGAAGGGAAAGGAGATTGTAAGCCACTCTTCCTTTGGATATTGAAGGGTGGGGTATAAATTCAATCTCTTCCTCTTTCTCTTCTTCTACTGTGGCTGCACATGGTGACTCTTCACCTCTCATGGTAGTTGCCCCACCTGGAAAAAAAACGTAATTAATGGCAGAACAACAATCCCTTACAGGGACTCTACTCAGGCAGTGGACCTGGTGTCGTCCATGATGGCACTGGGACTCTCTCAACTTGTAACAACTCCCACTCATCAGGCTGGGCACACACGGTGGCTTGAGATGGTCCTCCAGGATCCAATGCTCCCTGGCAGCTCGTTAGATGAGCTGGTAGAGGATTGGCATAGCCAACTCTCAACAGCCATTGAGGAGATCACTCCCCGACACTTTCTGTGCCCTCACTCTAGGTTTGCTCCATGGTTTACCCAGGAGTTGCGGCTGATGAAGCGAGGGCTAAGACAGCTAGAGAGACAGTGGTGGTGTACTCGTGATGAAACTACAAGAACATCTTATAGGATGTTTATGAGATGCTATGAGATGGCAATCAAAGCCGCTAAGAGAGAATATTACATGGCTGCAATTGCATCTGCAAACTCATGCCCAGCCCAATTATTTAGAATGATTCAATTGATTACTACCTTGCTGAAAAGTACTGAGACTGATGAGTGATTTCAGCTCTCACATACTTTATTAGAACAGGAACAAGACAACAAAGCCAGCTCGCAGGCCGGCTTTTATTTCCCAGTGAACCCACACCCCAAACACACACACACCCGTGATTTGCCATTTACAGTTAATTAAGTTACCCCGGGCTCCCCGATTGGAAGAATGCGAGGAGCCTACAATCTACTGTCTAAGGGAACGAAGCTCAGGCCCTTTGCCTGGCTGCATGGCGGACCGGTCCGAACCAGTCTGAGCACGTGGTTGCCCCAAGTCCATGTTTCTCCGTGGATACACTACACCCCTCCCCCCTTGGTCCACGAGGCACCCACAGACAAAGTCCTTTAAATAAGTGGGAGGCTTCCGGATCCTTGTTGAGCACCGTATAGCCAGGGCAGGTGAAGATGCTGGCGCCTGGGTGCTGGTCGGGAACCTTACCATGGAGTGGCCGGTGAGGCATTCCCTGCGATGGTCAGGGCATCTGGAGATGGGTTGATGGGTGCAGCAGCCGAGCTGTCTGCCTGGCTGGACTCTTGTGGCATTGGTGGAGGTTGTGGTTCTATTACCTCGAGAGGTTCAGGGTCCTCGTAGTCATCCAGCTCCCGTGGCACCACCCATCGGCAGAGTTGGTCAATGTGACGGTGCAGCATGGTGCTGTCCTCGCAAGAGACCTCATACGAGCATAGTCCCCTGACTCTTACCACCCTTGCCAGGATACATGGCAGGCCCGAGGCGTAGTTCCTGGTGTAGACAGGGTCCTCGGGGAAGAACCCTCTACTTGCTTCCTGGTCCTCGGTGTCCGGCTTGCACTCCGGGGCCCGATCCAGGTGTAGCCTGTCCAAGCGTGACGTGAGGCGGCGACCCAGGAGAAGTTCTGCCGGGCTGCATCCTGTGGTGGCGTGCAGGGTTATGCGCTGTCCAAAAAGGAATGAAGCCAGTTTGTACTCCCAATCCAAGGAGTTGAGCCGCCGTAGTGCTTCCTTTGTGGTGCGGACCATCCGCTCAGCTTGCCCGTTCATGGTGGGGTGGAACGGCGCAGAACACACATGCTGGATGCCGTAGTAAGCGGTGAAGTCCTGGAACTCCCGGGAGGTAAAAGTGGTGCCGTTGTCTGTGACCAGCGTATCCGGAAGGCCCTGAGTGCTGAAGATCCGCCACATGGCCCTGATGGCAGATTTCGAGGAGGTGGATGATAACGGGATGACCTCTAGCCACTTGCTGTAGGCATCAACTAGTATAAAGTAAATCTGCCCCTGGAACGGCCCTGCGAAATCCAGGTGGAGCTGGGACCAGGGACGATGGGAGGACTCCCAGGCTCTCTCTGGAGCGCGCGGTGGGTCGGGGCATGAGGCCTGGCAGGGCTGGCACCTTTTTACTTTGTCCTCAATGTCCTTGTCAAGGCCTGGCCACCAGACGTAGCTCTGTGCTAACGCCTTCATGCAGACCACCCCCGGGTGATGTTCGTGTAGCGCCTCTAGAACATGTTGTTTCAGCAGTGCTGGAATCACCACCCGGCCTCCCCACATTAAGCACCCCTTGTAAAGAGACAGTTCATGTTTGCAGGTACTGTATGGGGCAAACTCAAGGCCCTCCTTGGCCACCCACCGGCCACCCCCTCCCCATCCAGTCCAGGACCTGACAGAGAACAGGATCCCGAGCCATGCGGTGGGCCACCTCCCGCACATGGACCGGGTAGTCAGGAAGTGTCTCCACGAGGGCAACCAGGTGCTCGGGTGTGGGGTCAGGGTCCGAGGTTGCCAGGGGCAGGTGGCTAAGGGCGTCTGCGTGCCCCATAGCCTTCCCGGGGTGATGGGTAAGGGAATATGCATAGCCCAAGAGGAAAATGGACACCGAAGGACCCGGGGTGAGACCATCTGAGGGGTTTGGCAGTCCGCAGCGAGGAGTCCAAGGAGTGGCTTGTGGTCCGTAATGATTTCGAAGGGCCGGCTGTAAAGGTAATGGTGGAATTTCTTCACCCCAGCCACTGTCACTAGCGCCTCCTTGTCTATTTGAGCGTAGTTCTGCTCCACCGAAGACAAAGTCCGAGAGTAGTACGTGATCGGGACCTCCCGGCCATCTGGCAACCGGTGGCCCAGGACCACTCCGATCCTGTATGGAGAGGTGTCACAGGCGAGGACCACTGGGAGCGACTCTGTGAAGTGGTGAAGGACCACATTCGACACCAGCAAGTCCTTGACGCCCTGGAATGCCGCTGCGTGTGCCAGTCCCCACTCCTAAGGCATGTCCTTGTCGAGGAGGCAGTGGAGCGGCTCCGCCACAGCTGCCTTGAGGGGCAGAAATGAAAGATAGAAGTTAAGCAGGCCGAGGAAAGCCTGCAACTCTGCCTTGGAGGAGGGAGGGGGGGCCTGGGTGATGGCCTTGACCTTATCATCTGTGGGGTGGATCCTTTGGGCATCTACGGCGAACCCCAGAAACTCGATATGGGGTACCCCCAGAAGGCACTTCTCTTTCTTTACCTTGAGGCCAACCGTGTCGAACCGTTGGAGGACCTGGCGGAGATGGTCTGCGAAGGAGATGGTGTCTGATGCAGTGATAATCACGTCGTCGAGGAACGGCTGCACCCCAGAGATGCCTTTGAGGAGGGCATCCATAAGAGACTGGAAAATGCTGGGAGCCACACAAACCCTGAACTGCAGCCGTGTGACCTGAAAAGCCCCTCTGTGAGTTGCGATGGTCTGGGCCTCGGTGGCCACGGCATCAACAGGCAGCTGTTAGTATGCCTGTGCCAGATCGAGCTTACCAAAGACCTTGGCCCCTGCCAGAGAAGCGAGGACATGGCTCACCACCGGGACCGGGTAAACGTGGTCCTGTAAGGCCTTGTTCAGGGTGCACTTATAATCCACGCAGATCCGCACATCCCCGTTCGGCTTCACCGGCGTGACAATAGGGGTGTCCCAGCGTGTGGACGCCACTGGCTCTAGCACCCCCTGTGCTACTAGGCGATCGAGCTCGGCCTCAGTTTTAGCTCACATCATGATGGGAGGGACCCAGGCCTTGATGCGGATGGGGTGGATGGCTGGGTCCAGATCCTTGGGGTCCCCTGTGTACCATCCTAGGGTCCCATCAAACACTTTTGGGAACTCCTGGCAGACAGCCTCCCAGTCAGCCACCCAGATCTGGTTAAGCCCCGATATCTGAAGTCCCAGGGGCTTGAACCAGGAGAGTCCCAGCAAGCTAGTGAGGTGCCCCTCCACCACCAACAGGTCCAGCAGCCCCGAGAATCCCCTAAACTGGACCCAGAACTTGCCCCAGCCATGGACCACCACAGGGTTTTTATTAAAGTCCCATAACAGTAGACCCTGTGGCTTGTGCAACCGGGGTCCCCCCTTTGGGCATAGGTTGTGGAGAGACTCAACCGAGATTATGGAAAAGGACAAGCCGGAGTCAATTTCCATCCGGCAGGGGGACCCCTCTATCAGGACAGTTACATGCACCTTGTCCGGGCTGTCGGGGGGCAAGTTACATACCGTCTGGTGGTGGTGGACCAAAATAGTGTGGAGATCCTATGCGTCGATCTGCGCCATGAGGTTCGACCGTTGCCCCTTGGAGCAGCAGACCTTCTCGATGTGCCCCGATTTGTTGCACGACCGGCAGATCGCGGTGCGGAACTGGCAGGTCCGACGCTCGTGTGCACTGCTGCAGCTTGCGCAGGCTGCGGTGGGCTGGGGCTTGGCCTCTCGGGTCCGCTGAGGTCGTTGGGATGGCCGCCGGTGTACCTGGAGTACCTCTTCATCATCCAAGACATCGGATCCCCGCGTAGCTAGGGTGTGGTGGACTGCCGAGCTGAGGCGGTCTTGGTGGACCTTTTCGTAAGCCATGGCCTCCTGTATGGCCTTATCCAGGGTGAGTTGCTGGCCAGCTTTCGCCACAGTTTGGGCTCACGGAGGCCCATGAGAAACTGGTTTAGCAGCATATCCACGAGGCTTGGGAACGTGCATCTCGTGGCCACCCGCTGAAGACCCGCCAGGAATTCTGTGGTGGACTCGTCTGGGCCCTGGACCCTCACGAAGAACCCCAGCTGCTCCACAAACTTGGTGGGCTTCAGTGAGAAGTGGTCCGTGAGGGCCTTCACCAGTGCTGCGTAGGACTCCTCCTTGGTGGTCCTGGGGTTTATGAGGTCCCACAGGAAAAGGAGGGTGTCTATGCCGCAGACACTTAGGAACAATTGCTTCTTTTTCTCAGCATCCACCACATCATGATAGCTGCAGTGGTTCTCCAGGGTTTCCAGCCAGGCATCCCATTTCTGAGGCTGGTACATGTCGAAGGCTTGGAGGTGGACTGAAGGTGCGGCCATCTTACCATGTGTAGGTGAGTCGGAGTGGCCGGGTAGGAACGTTGAAGCCAGGCGGGAGGTGCGCTGCTCTCAGGGTCAGTGGCGAGGCTCGGGAGCGTTGGTGGCTTTGGTTACAGTGAGCGGGTGTTGCTGCTCTCAGGGTCAGCGGTGTGATGCTCAGGAGTGGTGCGATGAGTGGCGGGGCTCGATGCGATGCTCTTCTTCATGGTCGTTGTTCATGGAGGGAGTTGGCATCCCACCTTCGTCACCAGTGAAAAGTACTGAGACTGATGAGTGATTTCAGCTCTCACATACTTTATTAGAACAGGAACAAGACAACAAAGAACTTTATTCCCCATACTTTATTCCCCAGTGAACCCACACCCCAAACACACACACACCCATGATTTGCTATTTACAGTTAATTGAGTTACCACAGGCTCCCCGATTGGAAGAATGCGAGGAGCCTACAATCTACTGTCTAAGGGAATGAAGCTCAGGCCCTTTGCCTGGCCGCATGGCGGACCGGTCCAAACTGATCCGAGCACATGGTTGCCCCGAGTCCATGTTTCTCCGTGGATACACTATACCTGCCATATGGCAAACCAAACACTAGGGAATTGGACACTGGCTGTGAGGATTTTGCAAGCTGTTTTGCAGACAAATTCTCGTTGATCCGCCGCAACCTCCCCACCACAGTTGATACAGTGAGTGAACTCAAGGCCCCATGCATGTCTTTTAGTCTGGTTATGGATCATTTCAGCCTGCTCAGCCTAGTGGAAGTTGACAAGGTGATCCTAGCTATGTGCCCTACTACTTGCTCCCTTGATCTGTACCCTTCATGGCTAATTAAAGCTGGCCATGAGAGGTTTTGAGGGGCCTTGCAGGAGATTGTTAACCAGTCCCTTCTGGAGGGGCAGTTCCCTGGGGCTCTCAAGGAGGTAGTGGTTTGCCCTCTCTTGAAAAAGTCATCTTTGGAACTGGCCAAATTGGCCGGTCTTCAACTTGCCCTATTTGGGCAAGATAATAGAGAGGGCTGTGGCTGTACAGTTGCAGAATTTCTTGGATGATGCTTCCATCTTAGATCCCTTCCAGTCTGGCTTCACCTAGGTCATGGGATGGAGATGGCACTGGTTGCCCTCATGGATGACCTCTGGAGGCATCTGGATCAGAGCAGATCGACGGTGCTGTTGTTGTTAGACTTGTTGGCAGCATTCAACACAGTCGACCATCAGCTACTGGTCCACTGCCTCACTGACACTGGGGTCCAGAGGCTGGCCTTGCAATGGCTTGCCTCCTTTTTCCAGAGTTGGTGACAAAGGGTGACACTGGGGGATCAACTATCCCAGAGGCACCCACTGGGTTGTGGAGTGCTTCAAGGGGCAGTGTTGTCCCCAATGCTTTTTAACATCTACATGTGCCCCCTTGCTCAGATTACCCAGAGGCATGGGCTGGGATGTCACCAGAATGTGGATGACACCTGGCCCTATCCATTGTTGGGTGGTCAGTCTGACTCCAAACCAGAAGATCTAGACCGGGTGCTACAAGCTGTGGCTGGTTGGCTTAGGCTGAGCCAGCTGAAACTGAATCCAATGAAGATGGAGGTCCTTTGCCTGAGTTGGGGGGGGGGGTCTGAGGGTAGGGATCCTGCTCCCGACCTTCTATGGGGCACCTTTGGTGCCAGCACTGGGGGTTAGGAGTTTGGGACTGCTCCTGGATACAACAATGGAGGTAGCAGCCACTGCCAAGGTAGCCTTTTATCATCTCCGGCTGATCAGGTAATTGGCTTCCTTCCTCAAATGCAACAACCTGGCAACAGTGATTCATGCAATGGTCACCTCAAAATTGGACTACTGTTATGCTCTTTACATGGGGCTGCCCTTGTCTCACATCCAAAAGCTGCAGCTGGTGCAAAATACTGCGGCCAGGTTGTTGATGAGACTCCCAATCAGCCTGTGCCTAAGGCATTGCACTGGCTGCTGATAGCATACTGAATTCATTTCAAGGTGCTGTTTCTTACTTTTAAAGCCCTTTATGGTCAGGGACCTACATACTTTAGGAACCACCTTTCCCCACATGTTCCCCAGAGAGCACTGTGTTCAGAGGCCCAGAACCAATTGGCCCTCCTGAGTCTTAAGGGGGCCAGGCTGATGTCAACCAGGTTGCGGGCTTTCTCGGTGTTGGCTCCATCCTGGTGGAATGAGCTCCCAGAGGCGATCAGGGCCCTGCAGAACATATTACAGTTCCACAGGGCTTGTAAAACAGAGCTCTTCTGCCAGGCCTTTGGAGTTGCCACCACCTTTTAACAACTAGGATAAGAAGCCCTGCTGCCCTGGAATTTATATCAACAGCCTGTGCCAACCATCGGAAATGCACCTGAAAGACATCTATAGAAGTCCAGTGAGCCAGCCATGGGAAGAAAGAGAGCCAATGGTAGCCATCATAAATTCTATAACAACACACTAGCACTTATTATGGAATTTTAATCTGTTTTAATATTGTTTTAAATGTTTTATTGTACTATTTAAATGTTCCGGCTGATTTTATGTAAGCCACTCTGAGCCAGCCCTGGCTGGAAGGGCAGGGTACAAATTTGAATAAATAAATAAATAAATAATAAAGTATCAAGCGGACGAACATAGAGCTTGTGGCCCCATAACCCCCAAGGCACAGCTGTCTCATGGACAGAGCTGCAAAGTTCATAGCAGCTGCTGTGGAGGCTGTCCCAATCCAAAAAGAATCATAAGGCTACTGGAGGAATGGCAATCTTTGCTACTCCTGTCTCACAAACCCCTCAAGCTCCAGCCACAGTTCAATCATCATTAATTGGCAAAGAACTGCCTAGGCATGAACTGGAAGAGACCTTTGCAACTATCCAGACAGGATAGTTGGACCGACCAGGTCCCCCTGTGATATTCATTCCCCCCAATTTGATTCAGTCCTTTTGGCACCTTCCCTCTTAATTCTACACACAAAGAAGTGAATTGTACTCTGTTGATAGGATTAAAGAATCCAGCCCTCGGCCTTTAATCCTGTCATCCTTGTCCAGGTGGTCCACATCCTATCATTGTAATTCTTGCCTCCCAGACTTTTTTTGTTCCAGTGGAGATCGACTTTACCTATTGGGTGAAACACCAGATCAGTATTCCAAAAACACTCACTGATCTGGCAATATACACCAAGCTGAGCCCATTTAGGCTACTACACCCTACTGCCTCCTGGTGTTGTTATTATTTCTGCTTCTTCTAAACTTGGCCACTGGGTTTATACAAAGCTTCATACTCATTATGCCCCTACACAGATAGCTTTGGAAAAAGCTTCCTGCTCCAACCTCCCCCACAGTAAGTTTGTGAAAAGTACTGAGACTTACTAGTGATTTCAGCTCTCACATACTTTATTAGATGAAGAACAAGACAACTGAGCCGGCTCGCAGGCCGGCTTTTATTCCCAAGTGACCCACACCCCAAACACACCCACACCCGGTGATTCGCTATTTACATTGATTGGATTAACTCCTGCTCCTCCATTGGAGGGGAGTCAGGATCCACTAGTCCATTGTCCTTCGGGGCGAAGCTCAGGCCCTTCGCCTGGCCACATGGTGGACCGGTTAGAACCAGTCCAAGCACATGGCTGTCCAGAGCCCATGTTCTCCAGTGGATACATTACACCCCTCCCCCTTGGTCCGATAAACACCCGCACACATAGTCTTTCAAATAGCTGGGGGCCGCCGCTCTCGCGTGGAGCGACGGGGCTCTGGCATGGGGGAACTGACAGCCTCCCGGGCAGCTGTGGGGACTGGTGGCCGCTCTGGTGTTGGCGGGGCTGGGCGTCCGGAGTTGAAGTCCCCCGGGATTTCTTCTGGTGCGTCCGCCCCCGCGTCTGGTTGAGCTGGCTCGTCCCACTCCTCCCCCTCATCCGGCTCCAGGGGTAGCACCCGGCGACGTAGCTGATCGATGTGGCGATGCAGGATCTGGCTGTCTTCCACCGAGACTTCGTAGGACCGGGGGCCACGGACCCGGACTACTCGGGCGGGAATCCACGGGGGCCCTCTCGCGTAGTTCCGTGCGTACACCGGGTCCTCTGGGAAGAACCCTCGCGCCGCCGCTGGCGTTTCCGTGCAGGGCTCCCGCTCGGGCGCTCGATCGGGATGTAACCGGTCCAGCCTGGTGGTGAGGCGTCGGCCCATCAATAGTTCCGCCGGGCTCCGGCCGGTTGTCGCATGGGGCGTCGTTCTCTGGCCGAACAGGACGTGCGCCAGCCTGAAGTCCCAGTTCGTTCCTTCGGTCCGACGGAGCGCCTCTTTGGCCGTCCGCACCATGCGTTCGGCTTGGCCATTGGTGGCGGGGTGGAACGGGGCCGACCTGATGTGGCGAATCCCGTGCTGGCGGGTGAACTCCTGGAACTCCCCAGACGTGAAGGCCGTCCCGTTGTCGGTGACCAGGGTGTCGGGGAGTCCGTGCGAGCTGAAAATCCGCCACATCGCTCGGATGGCCGCCCGGGAGGAGGTGGATGGTACCGGCTCTACTTCTAGCCACTTACTGTAGGCGTCTACAAGTATAAAAACAGCTGCCCCTGGAACAGGCCCGCAAAGTCGAGGTGCAGGCGCGACCAGGGGCGGTGAGAGGATTCCCAGGCCCTGTCTGGGGCCGTCGGGGGTGCGGGTCGGGAGGCCTGGCAGGGTTGACACCTTTTTACAATGTCCTCAATATCCCGGTCTAACCCTGGCCACCAGACATACCCCCGCGCCAGAGCCTTCATCCTGACTACCCCAGGGTGGTGCTCATGAAGGTCCCTCAGTACCCGTTCCTGTAGTGGTTTCGGAATGACCACCCTGCCTCCCCACATTAGGCACCCCTTATAGGTCGACAGCTCATCGCGCCTTGTGACAAAAGGCGCAAACTCCGGGTCTTGTCTAGCTGTCGGCCATCCCCTCCCCACCCAGTTCAAAACCCGACAGAGAACCCTGTCGCGGCCCGTGAGGCAGGCCACCTCCTTGACATGTACTGGGCGATCGGGCAGTGATTCTAGGAGTGCGATGACGTGGGCGAGGGCCGGGTCTGGGTCCGTTGCGGGCAGTGGGAGGCGGCTGAGCGCGTCCGCGTGACCCATGGCCTTTCCCGGGCGGTGGGTGAGGGTGTAAGAGTACCCCGCCAGGAATATGGACCAGCGGAGAACCCTGGGCGAGACCATCTGCGGCGTCTGTCGATCGGGCGCAAGGAGGCCCAGGAGAGGCTTGTGGTCTGTAAGGATCTCGAACGGGCGGCCATAGAGATAATGGTGGAATTTTTTAACCCCCGCCACTATCGCTAGTGCCTCCTTGTCTATCTGCGCGTAATTACGCTCCGCAGAAGACAGGGTCCGAGAATAGTAGGCGACCGGAACCTCCCGGCCATCCGGCAACCGATGCCCCAACACCGCCCCCACCCCGTAGGGCGACGCATCACACGCCAGAACCACAGGTAAAGCCTCGCAGAAGTGGTGCAGCACCCCGTTGGAGACCAACAAGTCTTTTACCGCCTGGAAAGCTGCCGCATGCTCCGGCTTCCAGGCCCACGGCACCTCCTTGTCCAGCAGCCGGTGGAGGGGTTCAGCCACCGTTGCCTTTTGGGACAGAAACGCGTGGTAAAAACTCAAGAGGCCTAGGAAGGCCTGGAGTTCCGGCTTGGACGTGGGGACCGGGGCTTGTGTGATCGCTCTAATTTTCTCGTCTGTGGGGTGGATGCCTTGTGCATCGACTGCGAACCCCAGGAATTCGATGCGGGGCACACCCAGGAGGCATTTCTCCTTCTTCACCTTGAGGCCAGCCTCGTTGAACCTCTGCAGGACCTGACGCAGCCGTTCGGTGAAGGCGGTGGAGTCCGGTGCCGCGATGATGACATCATCTAAAAAGGGCTGGACCCCTGGAATTCCTTTCAGGAGGGAATCCATGAAAGATTGAAAAATCCCTGGCGCCACTGAAACCCCAAACTGCAGTCTATTGACCCGGAAAGCCCCCTTGTGGGTGGTGATGGTTTGCGCTTCCGCAGCGGCCGTGTCCACTGGCAGCTGCTGGTAAGCCTGCGCCAGGTCCAATTTGCCGAAAACTTTGGCCCCCGTCAGGGAGGCCAGGACATGGCTCACTACCGGGACCGGATAGGCGTGGTCCTGCAGAGCCTTATTTATGGTGCATTTGTAATCTGCACAAATGCGTATAGCCCCATTCGGTTTAATTGGCGTTACAATGGGGGTTTCCCAGCGCGCTGACGCGACCGGTTCCAGCACGCCTTGGGCGACCAGGCGGTCGAGCTCGGCCTCTATTTTTTCCCGCATGGCTAGGGGAGGGGGCCGTGCCTTTATGCGGATGGGTCGTACGTTAGGGTCCAGATCTAGTGAAATCGGGGTCCCATTGTACCTCCCCAGGGTCCCATCGAATACTTTGGGGAACTCCCGGCAAACTGCCTCCCAGTCAGCGGTCCCGAGGTGGTTTACTCCTGCTATTTGGAGTCCCAAAGGCCCAAACCACGACAGTCCCAGGAGGCTTGAGAGGCGCCCCTCCACAACCAGCAGGTCCAGCAAGCCCGAGAACCCTTTAAATCGGACTTGAAACTTGCCCCAGCCACGGACTGCCACTGGGTTTTTGTTAAAGTCCGTCAGTTTCAACCCCCGTGGCTTGTGCAGTCGGGGTCCCCCCTTGGGGCATAGCGTTTTAAGGGTCTCCGCGGAAATTATAGAGAACGAGGACCCTGAGTCTATTTCCATTTGGCAGGGAGACTCCTCTATTTGGACAGTCACATGCACCTTGTCCGGGCTTTCAGGGGGCAAGTTACATACCGTCTGCCGGCGCTGTGTCATCACGGTGTGCAGGCTTGCGGCGTCCAGCTGGGCAGTGGATCCCAGGCGCTTGCCCTTGGAGCGGCAGACTCGGGCGAGGTGTCCGGCCTTGTTGCAGGTCCTGCAGACGGCGTCCCGGAAACGGCAGGTCCGGCGCTCGTGAGCGTCGCCACAGCTGGCACAGGCAGATGCGTTGGGCTGGTTTGGTGGTGCGGGGGATCCCCTGTTGCGTTGGGTGCGTGGCTGTGATCGGCGGTTCACCTGTAGGACCTCCTCATCGTTCGAGTCATCCGAGGGGCCGGAGTCCTGGAGGCGATGGACCGTCTTAGGCCGGCGATCTGCATGGGACTTCTCGTAGGCGGCCGCTTCTTGGATGGCGGCCTCCAGAGTGAGGTCGTCCCGGCTGACGAGCCTGCGGCGCAGCTTCGCCTCCTTCAGCCCCACCAAGAACTGATTTAGGAGGGTATCTGCGAGGTTGGAGAAGGCACACCTTGTGGCTGCGCGGTGTAGTCCGGCCAGGAATTCCGGAGATGTTTCGTCGGGGCCCTGCATTCTCGCGAAGAACTCCATAAGAACATAAGAACATAAGAGAAGCCAATGTTGAATCAGGCCAATGGCCCATCTAGTCCAACACTCTGTCACACAGCGGCCAAAATATACCAGGTGCCATCAGGAGGTCCAGCAGTGGGGCCAGGGCACCAGAAGCCCTCCCACTGCTGCCCCCTCCAGCACCAAGAATAGAGTGCATCACCTGCCCCAGACTGAGAGTTCTCATTCTATACCCCGTGGCTAATAGCCACTGGTGGACTTCTGCTCCATATGTTTATCTAATTTCCTCTTGAAACTGTCCATGCTTGCAGCTGCCACGACCTCCTGTGGCAGTGAATTCCATATGTTAATCACTCTTTGGGTGAAGAAGTATTTCCTTTTATCTGTTCTAACCCGACTGCTCAGCAATTTCATAGAGTGCCCACGAGTTCTTGTATTGTGAGAAAGGGAGAAAAGTACTTCTTTCTCAACCTGCTCAATCCCATTCATAATCTTATAAACCTCAATCATGTCACCCCTCAGCCGTCGTTTCTCCAAGCTAAAGAGCCCCAAGCATTTTAACCTTTCTTCATAGGGAAGGTGTTCCAACCCTTTTATCATTCTAGTTGCCCTTCTCTGCACTTTTTCCAATGCTATAATATCCTTTTTGAGATGTGGTGACCAGAACTGTACACAGTATTCCAAATGAGGTCGCACCAATGATTTATACAGGGGCATGATGATACTGGCTGATTTGTTATCAATTCCCTTCCTAATAATCCCCAGCATAGCATTGGCCTTCTTTATTGCAGCTACACATTGTGTAGACATTTTCAGCGAGTTATCCACTACGACTCCAAGATCTCTCTCTTGGTCAGTCTCTGCCAGATCAGACCCCATCAACGTGTATTTATATTTAGGATTTTTGGCTCCAATGTGCATCACTTTGCACTTGGCCACATTGAACCCCATTTGCCACGTTGACGCCCACTCACCCATCCTCAACAGATCCCTTTGGAGTGCCTCACAATCCTCCCTGGTTTTCACCACCCTGAACAACTTCGTGTCATCTGCAAATTTAGCCACATCACTGCTTACTCCCAATTCCAAATCGTTAATAAACAAGTTAAAAAGCATGGGACCGAGTACTGATCCCTGTGGTACCCCACTGCTTACCACCCTCCACTGAGAAAGTTTCCCATTTATACTCACTCTCTGTTTCCTATTTATAAGCCAGTTTTTGATCCACAAGAGGACTTGTCCTTTTATCCCATGACTATTGAGCTTACTTAGGAGCCTTTGATGAGGAACTGTATCAAAAGCTTTCCGGAAGTCAAGGTAAATAATATCTATTGGGTCCCCCTTGTCCACATGTTTGTTCACTCCCTCAAAAAACACTAACAGGTTAGTGAGACAAGATCTTCCCTTACAGAACCCATGCTGAGTCTGCCTCAATAGTTTTTGTTCATCAATGTGCCTACTAATTCTTTCCTTAATAACAGTTTCCACCAACTTACCCGGTATCGATGTCAGACTGACTGGCCTGTAATTTCCTGGATCTCCCCTGGAGCCCTTTTTAAAGATGGGAGTGACATTAGCTACCTTCCAGTCATCAGGAATGGAGGCAGATTTTAAAGAAAGATTACATATTTTTGATTACATTCGTTCCGCGAACTTGGTGGGCTTTGGTGCCAAGTGGTCAGTAAACGCCTTGACCAGCATGTCGTAGGTGGCGGCCGCGTCTTTCGGCAGGAGGGGGTTTACCAGGTCCTTCAGGAGGAGGTGTGCCTCGATGCCGCAGTAGCGCAGGAGATAGGCCTTCTTCGTACCCGCATCCGTGATGCCATGGATCTCGAAGTGACGCTCCAGCGTCTCGATCCAGGTCTCCCAGTGTGCGGGACGAGAGATGTCGAAGGCGGGGAAGCTCTCGTTGCTAGCGGCCATGGTGCTCACCCGTGGAGGTCGCGGTTCAGGCGTAGAGTTGGCGGCGTTGGAAGCGAGGCTGCTCTCGGGGTCAGCGGTGCTAGGGAGCGGTGCGGTGCCCAGGAACCGAAGAGGCGGACACGAAGCTCGGCGGCGGCGTTCGGTGCTTTCGGCGTTGGGGCGGTCAGCGGTGCTCGTCTCGTGGTCGTTGTTCATGGAGGGAGTTGGCATCCCATCCTCGTCGCCAGTGAAAAGTACTGAGACTTACTAGTGATTTCAGCTCTCACATACTTTATTAGATGAAGAACAAGACAACTGAGCCGGCTCGCAGGCCGGCTTTTATTCCCAAGTGACCCACACCCCAAACACACACACACCCGGTGATTCGCTATTTACATTGATTGGATTAACTCCTGCTCCTCCATTGGAGGGGAGTCAGGATCCACTAGTCCATTGTCCTTCGGGGCGAAGCTCAGGCCCTTCGCCTGGCCACATGGTGGACCGGTTAGAACCAGTCCAAGCACATGGCTGTCCAGAGCCCATGTTCTCCAGTGGATACATTACAGTTTGCAAGCCAGGAAGTCT
Source organism: Gekko gecko (assembly GCA_029375565.1). NCBI lineage: Eukaryota > Metazoa > Chordata > Lepidosauria > Squamata > Gekkonidae > Gekko > Gekko gecko. The sequence continues at coordinate 140,385,463 of JAPDNY010000005.1, forward strand.
GTAGGATCTCAAAGGAGCTTAAATCCAGCATTTATGAATGATGCAGCTCTCCACCTCATTTCCCAAAACAACCTCTATCCCAGAGAGCTAACAACAGAAGACATAAAATAAATTGCCATTGCGGTGCAGCAGCAACACAATAAGTAGTCTTGCAATAATTGATGCCATGATTGAGAAAAATAGTGAAAGCTTCTACTTCTATGACCATCATTTAAATATATAAATCACAATCTTGAGACTAAGGAAGCAATGCTGCTTGGCAGATCCCAGGCTGACTCTCTCCTTCCAACTGCCTCTGGGAGAAAGCCACTGAAGCAGACCCACAAACACCAGGCCACCCTCTCCTGCTGAGCTCTAGGTGGTCCTTGCCTGAATCATTAGAGCCTTCCCTTTCCTGAGGCTTAGATCATTTCTACACAAGTGAATCAATAATATCTGAGGCAGAGGACCCCATCTCCCCCTGAAGAACAGCAGGATGATGCCAGGCCACCTCAATCTCCACCGCCCCCATCCATTCACTGACATAGACTCCCCGAACCTCTATTGTGAACCAATGGGATGCCATCTGGCCTGGTGAGCTGTCCAAAAAAACCACACTGTGGCTGCAAACGATGCCTCTTCACCACTCCCATCGGCAGACCCATTGGAAGGCATGCTGTTCGGATCCCCTACACCAGGGGTGTTGAACTCATTTGTTATGAGGGTCAGATCTGACATAAATGAGACCTTGTAGGGCTGGGCCATTTGTGTCATAAAATGTAATGCCAGGTAGTGGAGATATAAACCTTATAAAGGACACAAACACAAAGGTTTTTTTTTTACTTAAAATAAAAACATGCTTAAAACATTAGCACTCTTGCAATATTTTGTTTATTCAACAGTATCTGATAACTGACACCTCTTGCTCTGAATTATTGCATCAAAATGTCTGTGCTGTTGCCATCTTGAGTATGCTGTTCAGGTGTGTATCTGTAAGCTGCAAACCTATGATGACGCAGCAGCAGCAGAACTGGAAGAAGCAGCAGAAGACAGCCAGTTCCACTGCAGGCCTGATAGAAGCCCTCCGGGGGGCTGATCCACCCCCCAGGCTGCATGTTTTACACCCCTGGCCTACACATTTCTTCAATTATGCTTCTGCATTCTTCACTTCTTTGGGAACTTGTGTATTGGTTCCATTTTAAAATTGCATTAGAAGTACAGGTCATCTGAGTGGTGGTAAATGTCACCAGCAGCCATGTAAATTGTCAACAGGGACAACAACAACAAAAAGAAAGTAGAGAACAAGTCAGAGAAGTCAAACAACTGATGATATAGCACTATGAAAACTGCCCATCCACATCATATAATCAATGCCACCTATAAAGAAACAAGTTGCCACAGTTTGGAGATGAGTGGCCCTAGAGATTTCTATCTCTGGAACTAATGAGAAGAAGAAGAAGAAGAAGAAGAAGAAGAAGAAGAAGAAGAAGAAGAAGAAGAAGAAGAAGAAGAAGAAGAAGAGGAGGAGGAGGAGGAGGAGGAGGAGGAGGAGGAGGAGGAGGAGGAGGAGGAGGAGGAGGAGGAGATTGGATTTATACCCACCCTTCACTACCCAAAGATGTCTCAGAGCAGTTTACAAACTCCCTTCCCTTCCCCTCCCCACAACAGACACCCTGTGAGGTACGTGGGGCTGACAGAGCTCTTGACAGAAACTGCTCTTTTTCAAGAACAGCTCTTATCAGAACTACAGCTTGCCCAAGGTCATCCAGCCAGGTGCAAGTGGAGGAGTGGGGAATCAAACCCGATTCTCCCAGATTAGAGTTCGTGCACTTAACCACTACACCAAACTGGCAGGGAGATGGGATCTATCAGAATTATTCTGAGGCTATATCCCACATCTGTATGCCATAGCCACTGTATCAAGTGCTAGTGCCATGCAGATGTTACTAAACAGCCAGGTCTTTACTCCTCTCTCTCCTCACAAAATGAATCTAAGGGTGTATTTCAAGCTCCACATAGCATCTGCCAGCATCTTGAGTGTCTTCCCCCTCGCTCAGAACTTGTCTGGAATTAATGGTATCTGTGAATGTGTTAGAGGGTGAAATATTATTCTATCACATCCCAGAAAACCTTTTGCACCATAGTGAGTATAGCAAATTCCAGAGAACTGAGCTCTGTTTTCACCCCGTCAGTTACCACAAAAAATATCTATCATGGATTCCAAGCTGTACAGGATTCCTTTCGAGAGCTCTCTGGCTTCTTCATCTCCTCCTTTGTTTTTTTTTAAAAAATGCTGGCTTTTGTATACATCATTTCCTCTATTTTAGCCCATAAAAGGCTGTGTTGCTTCCTTCAGCTGTGCAGACACCAAAGGTTCCATACTAGAAATACAACACAATGGCAAGTGCATAATGGGGCAAGATGTTACAGATCCTTTGGATCAGCATAACTGCTATTACAGCGTCCTCTTATGACTTTCTTATGTACTTGTAATACCCAGGTCAGTAAGAAAATAGGAACTTTATTGTTAAGCATTGCCCTCAGTTTAGCCAAACCCTCACAGGTATTGAATTGCTGAAACTTGCGCAGTGAATGTATGTGCATGCAGTGTTGTATTACAAACGTTGGAGGTTAAACTTAATAGGCAATAATGAGCCCACAAGACAGAGTATGTCTCACTGTAGAAAACTCAGCATTAATTTCCCCTAATAGTATTATTTGCTGCAATAAGATTCAACATAGACTTGGATTTACTAGAACCTGCACAGCAGTTATGCATTACTGACTCACTATCAGTCACCCTTGAAAAAAGGAGATATCTAGGAGTAATTGTTGGTGCACTGCATAGAAATGGATATAGGGTTGCCAACCTCTAGCCGGGGTTTGGGATTCTCCTTGAATTGCAACTGGTGTCCAGACCACAGAGATCAGTTCCCCTGGAGAAAATGGCTGTTCTGGAAGGTGGACTCTTTGGAATGATACCCCACTGAAGTCCCTTCACCTTCCAAACCCTATCTTCCCAAGGATGCACTTCCAACCCTCCAGGAATTTCCCAAACCAAAGTTGGCAACCCTAAAGGGACATGAGATCTAGGCTCATGAAACTGAGATCTGAGTTCATGGGCAAGTCATAAATGGTTTGTAAAGAAATTAGACCTTTAGTCAATTTCTTGTTCTTTCATTAAATATAGGATTAAACATAAGTAAGCCGTATATTAAATATTTAGGCCTGCAAAAGGGTTGAAGAGATCAAAAGAGAAACATCTAGCTGCTGTCATGGGAAAGTTTGTGCCTATGAATAACAGAGACCAATTGGAGCCACACCATTTGGTCACTGTACACACACCTCACTCTTTCTGCTGATGCTTTTTTTTACACTTCAGAGAGAAGCATCCTGTTGTAAATTGCTTCTCTGGGAAACTATCTGTTGTCACCAGGGGTTGATTGGGGCAGGAGTGCACTGGAGTGCTGCTCCAGGAGCTCAGGAATGGGCACAAATGGTGATGGCAGGAAGCCCCACCCCCAGCTCCCCGCCCATGCCCCTGCGCTCCTTCCATCTAGAGTCATGCCACAGCAGCGACGTGATCTCTCCATGGCCCCATAGAATGCAATGGATAGATCGCTCCTTGCCCTCCTTGCTTCCGCCCCCCCCAGCCTGCCTATGCAGGCCAGCTGGTGAAGCAAGGGGGGCATCTTCAAAAACAAAGGGGGAGGAAGCAAAGAGAGAAGGGGCTTAATGTTTAAACTCCTCTCGCAGCAGCTGGGGAAGGGAAGGGGAGGCTTTCGAAGATGCCCCCCTCCTTTTGCTTCCCCTTCTGACATCACTTCCGGTGATGTCAGGGGGCATGGCATATGCTAATGAGCTATTATGATAATAGCTTATTAGATATGCTAATGAGCTCCTGCAGCTCTTTTTCTATGAAATGACCCCTGGTTGTCACAGATCCATGTCAAGATAACTTGAATTTTGGATTGGTTAGAAAGGCCCCTAGCCTGTCCAAATCTTTTGTCTAATAAGTTCATTGCATAAAGGTTACCCGCAATAGAAAGCAAACATATTGGGTGGTAGTTCTCCAGTAACTGGGGATCACCTTTTTTAGAAAATCGGAACTACAATAGCATTAGTCCATGTGTCAGGCATAGTTCCAATTTTATTGATTATGGTGAAAAGAGTCACCAGAGGAGAGGCCCACCATTCGGAGTTGTTTTCAAATAATTCTAGAGGGAGTCCATCTGGCCCCCGGGGCTTTTCCAGCTTTCATGTGGCTAATTAAACATTTGATTTCATTTGGACTGGCTGCTTACTTCTCACAGCTTATTCCCCCTCAACTACATCGAGCCTTCATGCTCACTTGATTTAATGTTGTACCATCAGTGTACCATAAAAAAAAACAATTTTATGATAAGATTTCGAAGTTGGTTGCACCCTTAGAAGCATTTACAAATTCCAGGTTGTTAGAAGAAAACTCAAAAATGGACTTCCAGTGGTGGGAAAAAGAAGATGGCTGCCTAATCCATCTTCTCCTGCCTACCTTAATCTTCATACAACCCCTCAGCAACTAAAACAACCAAAAACTTTTGAATTTTTATGGAGACGAATACCCGAAAAGGCAATCAACAGAACCTAAAGAAGCAAAAGAAGCTCTTGCCAGATCTAGAGCTGCAATCTCTATCTCAGTCTTCGGGCCCACGGCTGTAGCTACAAGACAAAATGGCAATGGGCAGCCCTGACAAAGAAAAACTGAACCCTGTTACATCGGCTGACCTGATGGTGGCATTAAAAAAGATAGAAAAAACCTTCCTGGAACACATTACGTCTATGTTTAAGCCACTTTATGACAGAATGGAAACCATGGAAAAAACCCTACAAGAAACTCAGAAAACGGCTGAAGGAGCACTACAAAATAGTATTGCTAATCATACTGACATTAGACAAATCCAGCAAACTGAGGCTCTCCTAGCAGAATGTACTTTGCGGCTTGATCTCTCTATGAGACAGAACAATTTGAAGCTAAGAGGCTTGGGAGAGGACATAGAAAATCACATCTCAACCTGGCTTTCGCAAACTATTGGAACTGAAGGAGACCTCTCCCCACTGATTACTAAAGCCTACAAGCTGGGGCCCACCTCTCTGCTTAAAACTCGTCCAGCACGGGACATTATGATCACGCCGAATGTCAACAGATTCAGGAAGAGGATCTTATCTTATGCAAAAAGAAACGGTCATCTCACTTACCTGGGGCAAAAAGTTGAAGTATATCCTGACCACCCTCGTGAAGCGATCAAAAACGGAGAGATTTAAAGCCAGTGACCAGCAGTCTGAGAGAGGCAGATATTAAATATATCTGGATAACCCCATTAATCCTGCAATTTTTGGTTCGAGGCAAACAATATAAAATCTCCGACAAAGAAGACGGATTGAAGCTCCTGAACACAATGAATGTAGAGGCTCCTATGGACTTCACCAGGCAATCGGCTAAACATCCCCACTCTGACACACCGCCACCACAGTCTGACTCGGAGTAATCAGACCTTTACAACTGATAAGCCATTCTTAGCTCTATAGGCTATTGGTTTAGTTTATTAAGGGTAGCAAGTTCATTAAGGCAAAAAGGCAAAAGAGGCTCCAAATTTGAATCTGGAGATGGGAGTTTATAGTGGAGATTTATATAAACGTTTATAGATTTATAGATATTGTTCCTTTATCTCATCTACCCTAAACCATGGGTTGTGTAGTTAAAAACTCAGTTAAGTCTATAATTATGTACTTTCTTACTTTTTATAATTTCATTAACTCCGTTCTACTATCTGGTTAAATTTCATGGTTGTTACTGAAATCTAGATTTTTAAAATAGAAAAGGGGGGTGCAGGGGGAAGGAGGGGCTCTAGTTGTTTAATAGCTTAAAGGATATTTCTTAGCTCTCTGATACATGTGCTGGGGACTGGAAGAAGGTGTGCACCCCAGCCTTCCACTCTTTTTTATAAGGAGTGGAAGCATAGAGAGCAACTACTTTTGGAGAACTACTTTGATTTTTCTATTTTTAGAATACCGTATAACAAAGTTTGTTCTAATTGTTAAGGCAAACTCATTATCCCAATTAAATTACTTCAAAAATACTTGTTTTTATTGGATTTTATTGATTCTACTGTGGATATTTATGAACTGTTACTGAGTGATTAGATGTTTTAATTAATTCATAAGTTAAAGTGATAAAGTGATTGAGTGATTGCATCAACATCCTCTAAGGAAAATTACTATTAATTCATTGTTTTAACAATTACTGTGTACTTCCTATAATTAATTCTTTCTATCTGATTTTGTACAGCCTTTATTGCTACCTATCCTTGCATATAGAAATCCAGACACTGAGCTACAAATAGCCCAAGAGGAACTCTCATCTGAACTTTGATACCTCCAAATTCTTCCACCCTAAAGACATTATCTTTCTTAAGGTAGGACAACCACATTGCATTGAACATTCTTTACATGGCTCCAAATATTAAAATTATGTCCTCTAATGTTAGAGGCCTGAACCAATCCATTAAAAGATGGAGGGTCCTTTCCAATTTAACAAAAATAAACCCTGATATTGTATTACTTCAGGAGACTCGTGTTCGGAAAGAAGAAAAACTGATTTTTAAATCCCAAAAATTTCAAGCTCAATTCTTAGCACCGGAGAGTTCAAACTCCCAAGGAGTGGCTATCCTTCTAGCAAATAATATATGTTTCCAACTTGAGAAAAAAAATCATAGATCCTTCTGGTAGATTCCTTTTTATAAAAGGGATGCTGGAAAGTAGGAAAATGACGATAGCCACTATCTATGTTCCCAATGTAGGACAATTGAACTTCATCCGATCTGTATTAGCCCAATTGAGAGACTTTGCAGATGACGATATTATAGTGCGGGGCGATTTTAATTACATAGCGGACAATATATTGGACAGGTCTTACCACTCTCCATCTCTTACCCATTCTAAACCTAGATTCACTCAATTAGAATCCATTTTTAAAGAAAATAGCCTTACTGACATTTGGTGCCTGTTGCACCCTGGGGAAAAGGACTTTACTTATTTCTCAGCCAGGCACAAGATTCAAACAATAATAGACCTAATTCTTTTGTCTCAATCACTAGTAAAGCAGACAACTAGCTCTGAAATAGAGCCATTCAGATGGGCAGACCATGATTGGTTGGAATGCTTCCTGAAATGCTTTGAGGAAGACGAAGCATACAAACAATGGAAGCTAAATGTATCTTTATTAGAAAATCACTTGTTAAAAGAGCACATAGAACGAGACATTAAAAATTATTTTGTAGATAATTCAGGACATGACACTTCCCCAACTATGATCTGGGATGCTCTGAAACTGGTTATTCGAGGCTCCATAATATTGAAATCCACACATCTGAAAAAACAGAGACAAAAATTAGAAATAGAAATGATAAATGCCATTAAAACACTAGACAAACACCATAAACAGACAGGATCAACATGCACTCTGAAACTGCTTCAAGCAGAATGTAGAAACCTAACCTTGATTGAGACAACTAAAATCAAAAAACAATTACTTTACACGAAATAGAAATACTGGATCAAATCTCCACACACACTTAAACTTTTTGCACATAAAGTGAAGGAACAAATGTTATCCAAACATATACAAGCCATTAGAACAGAACAGGGCGACGTAGTTTCTCAAACGGACAGCATTCTACAAAGATTCCATGAGTATTACGTGAAATTATACACTACTATACCATGTGATCCAGACATTTTACAGAAAGAAGCTAAAATTTTCCCCATCCACACCAAATTGACAGAGACACACAAAATGGTTATAGAAGACAAAATTTCAGAACAGGAAGTGTTAGAAATTATTAAGCATCTCAAACCAAATAAAACACCAGGCCCTGATGTTTACCCAGCTGAATTCTATAAGACATTTGCTTCTGTTTTAATTAAACCCTTAGCTACACTATTTAACCACATTTTAGAAACAGGGAATATTCCACCATCATGGAACCAAGCTGTAACAGTAGTAATCCCTAAAAAAGACAGGGATCCTTTACAATCTAGCTCCTATCGCTCCATCTCCCTCCTTAATCAAGACAAAAAAAAATTCTCCTCGATTATGGCCAAAAGACTGAACACATTTATAACTGCTTATATAAATGGAGACCAAGTAGGCTTCATACCCAGCATCCCTTTTATATCTCTGATAATACTTTCCAAACTTTACAACTAGTACAATATTGCAATGATACTAGGGCACCTGCAGCTTTCCTTACATTAGATGTAGAGAAAGCATTTGATATGAATGATTTCCAGTATCTTTTTAAAACTCTCCAAACCATGGGTTTCAGACATAAATTTATTAGGGCAGTGAAAGGTCTCTATGATCAACCCACCACCAAAATTAAAATAAACGACACCCTCTCAAACTCAATTAAACTGGGCAGAGGCATTAAACAGGGATGCCCCCTCTCACTACTGCTATTTGCAATGGCAGTAGAGCCCCTGGCACAGACTATCAGGATGAACACAACCATTACAAGGATTGCATCAAAACAGGCAGAACATAAAATTTCACTCTTTGCAGATGATATGTTGTTGTACCTCTCAGACCCTTTGCATTCAGTTCCTAACTTGATGTCTCTACTATGCTCCTTCAAAATTGTTTCTGGATTGGGCATAAATGATAAGAAATCTCAAATCCTCCCGTTACACCTACCTATGGATATACAAAACACAATAAAATCCCAATACCAATTCAGCTGGATCACAAAGACTCTCCACTATCTTGGCATAGGCATTCCATCCGACACTGCTAAACTACTTCAGTATAATCACTGTAGCATACATATCAAGGTTCAGAAAGATATTCAAAACTGGAGCAAATTAAACCTCTCCTGGTTGGAAAGGTTTCACCTTATAAATGCTTTTATCCTTCCTAAGTTCCTCTTCCTATTCAGGACAATACTGATTGCTATCCCACAACCTTGAATTGAATAGATGGCAGACCACGCTAAGAAAATTTATCTGGAATGGGAAAAAAACATGCATTGGTCATCAGATATTGAAAACACCCAAGTTAAGAGGAGGTTATGGCCTCCCAGACCTTATAACATACCACAAAGCAACCTTACTGGCTACTGCTCTAAGAATGCAGAGAACATCTCTTTTGCCTTCATGGGTTCATCTTATTTCAGACCAATCTTACTCACACAACATAGATACTCTTTTATGGGGCAATCTGTCAGGCAAGCTTACAGGAATAAAGCAAAATAGACTCGTCTACCCTTTCCTGAGTTATTGGGCAAAAATGAAGTGCAAACTTCTTTCACCAATCTCAAGATATTCCACCTATACATCACAAAGTTGGTTTTATGACAATACTCACCAAGATTTCCGTAAGAGATGGAGAGAGGTAAACCTGTCCAGATATTGTGAGGTAGTTAAGAAAGGGGGCCTTCGCTCTAAATTGGAACTTGAAAGAATATTAGGCCAACCAATCCCATGGTACCTGTACCTACAATTGCAGCACACAATCATGCAAAATAAAATAAGAGACGTTATGTCACAGCCACTAACAGAATTTGAAGTCACCCTTAAAAGTTATAATCTTCAAAATAAAGTTATGATCTTGGCTATTTATAGATTACTACTCAGAGAAACTGACTTAAAAATTCTACCATACCAAAAAGCTTGGCAGAAAGACTGCACAAAAACCCTTGATGAAATGACACGGTCAGAAATCTGGAGGTCGACCAAATCCGCACCTCATTCATATGCAGTTGAAACCCAAAAACTTAAAATTGTAATGAGATGGTAGCTTGCTCCTCTAACGATCTCCCATATGTTGCCCACATGCTCACCATAATGCTGGAAAGGTTGTGTCTCAATTGGATCTTTCGCCCACTGTTGGTGGCAATGCACAAAAATAAAAACCTTTTGGATGGAGGTATTAAAAATCTATATATCTAATTCCCAAGTGGCCCCCTGTGTGCGGATATCTAAATCCGCTCATCGGGGGCAACTGGGGGGAAGGGAGACTTCAAATCCCCACGTGTGCAGAAGAATCTAAAAAGTTTTTTAAAATGTACGGGGAATATTTAAATCCCCCCCAAAAATGGGAACTCTGCGGCAGGCCAGCAACTGAGAGCCGGGGGAGGGAAAATCAGCAGGGGGGAGATCATCGGGCCTGGAGGTTGGGAAGCACTCAGGCCTCACCACCGGTGCCTGCAGGGGGAGGGAAAATATGCGGTGGGGGGAATCGTTGGGCTGGAGGCGGGGAGATAAGGCTTACCTGCGGAGCTGCCTCACTGCTGCCACCACCACCACCACAGGGGATGGGAGGATGGGAGAAGTCTTGGCAGGCCGGTTGGCCTCGCCACCACCACTGTGGAGGGAAGAGGGAAGCTTGGCGGGCCGGCTGGCCTCACCTCCACTGCTGCTGCTGCTGGGGAGGGAGGGAGGGGGAGACTTGGCAGGGCAGCTAGCCTCGCCGCCGCTGTTGGGGAGGGAGGGTGAAGCTTGGCGGCCAGCTGGCCTCGCTGCCGCCACACTGCTGCTGCTCGGGAGGGAGGGGGAGGCTTGGTGGGCCAGTTGGCCTCACCGCTGCTGATGGGGAAGGAGGGTGAAGCTTGGCAGCGGCCAGCCTCCCTGCCGCCACACTGCTGCTGCTGCTCAGGAGGGAGGGGGAAGCTGCCTCGCTGCCACCACCCCTGCTCCTGGGGAGGGGAAAACTTGGTAGTCGGCTGGCCTCACTGCTGCTGCCGCCACTGCAGGAGGGGGAGGGAGGGGGAAGCTTGGCGAGCCGGAATACTCCCCCCCCCGCGAGTATCACAGGTCCCGCCTCTTGTTATAAAACTAATTTTAAACATTGATTTGACATTAGATCCTGAAAACCTATTATTAGAACTATGGTCAGATCAGATCAACCAACATCACTCTAGGAATACCTTGGAAACAATGTTATATGCGGCTAGAGTCTCGATTGCCTCACTGTGGAAAGATGAGAACTCCCCCACGATTCATATATGGTTTTAAAAATTGTGAGATCAATATGTACTGGAAAGTATAACTGATAAATGTAGAAATTCATTAAGAACTAGTTCAAAAATGACGGTCAATGCAAAGTGGTTCCCAATCTTGTCTTATTTGTTGGAAGAAGAATTTATACCTTCCTCCTGGAAAGATTACATGAAATGGTTCTGAGAATACCCATCATAACTATGTGCCTGACACATGATTACCTTCCATATACCAAACTTATTGGTAAACAACACTTATGGTTTTCTACTTGCAAGGTTATTTCTCACTACAGTTTTATGGTGATATATCCACCTTTAATTCAAATCATTGGATTTACTCCAGTCAGACAAGCAATAAGCAACTCTTATTTACTATGTATTACCATACTTGCTTTATTCATCTTTGTTTTATAATGTTTACTGAACTCAGTAATACCCTTAACAAAAAAACAAAAACAAAAATTACAGTAGAAAATGTTTTATTTCATTGTATCTATGTTATTTAAAGTACCAAAGAACTATACAAATTGGAAAAAAAATCACTTGTTATAATGATTGTTACAATTATCATTTCTTAATAAAAAATTAAATAATAATAAGAAAATGAAATATGCAGATTTATTGGATGTAAAAGGTAACTTAAAGTTGCCTAAGGGAATGAATTGGTGGCAGAGAGTACAGATTGAATCAAGGTATACTAAAGATAAAGTGACGGGCTTCAATGAAGATTAGCTTGAAATAGATAATGTTAGCAGGAGATCAGAATTTTATTAAAAAAATGTATATTTTATTGCTGGATTATAAAATGCATGATGAGATTGTTAAAAATGTGATGGTTTCATGGGCACAGAATGTGGGTCACAACATACAATTAGATCAATGGGACAAACTCTGGGAAAAAAACATTAAGATTACAAAATCCAGCACATGTAAAGAAAAAATATATAAGAGATTTTACAGATGGTATATAACACCTGAAAAATTAGCTAAATTTGATAATAAAAGCTCAGATAAATGCTGGAAATGCCAGGAGAAAATGGGGTCATTTTACCACATATGGTGGTTATATGATAGAGCAGAAAAATATTGGGCAGGGGTACATATATTAATCCAACAGATTTTGAAATGCAATGTACCTTTTACTCCTGAAATATATTTACTGAACATTCTTCCTGATAGTTTTAAAAGTGATGACTCTTACCTTTTGATATATGTAACTACTTCAGTCAGAATATTATACACTAAAACTTGGAGGTGCCAAGAGATGCCAAGTAAGGAAGATCTTATTAATAAAATTTTGGAAGCTGCAGAAATGGACAAACTTACATCAGTTTTGAAAGGTCAGTCATTTGATAACACTTGGCGGAGATTTTATGAATGGAATGATCAACACACTTCTACTTAAACAGGACAGGATGTATAACCAAAAGGAGGAGAAGAAGAGGACATGAAGAAATGAAATTTTATTATTGCTGTTGAAAACAAACTTTGTTTAGTAAGAGGTATAAGCCATACGTAACAGAAAAGAAGTACTAACCAGTATGTAAACACAAAGTACCCCCATTTTTATGAGTTGTTTGTATGGTTTTGTCATTCGTACGCTATGTTTTGTTTGTATGTTTGGTCATTGTAGTTGAAAAAAATAAAATTCAAAAAAAAAAAAAGACTGCCCATATAGATAGAGCACGGAAACCTGAGTCAGTAGCTCATATTTTACTTTACTGTGATTTTTATGAAAAAGTGCGGGACTCCATAATCAATCCCCTCTTGTTTAATCTTTCTGGACTATCTGAAGAGAGGCTAGTTTTCTTTTATTATCTGAACAGCGTCCCCATATTACATACTCTGTAGCAAGGTATCTTTCAATTGCTATGATGATTAGGGAGCATAAGATTAAATCTCTTGCTGGGAGACCTTTTATTGCACTTCAAATCTGAGGTAGCATTCCAATTTGTATTCTTTGCTGTATAGTTTTATGTATGCCAATAAAGGTACTCAAACCGAAACTGTCCAAAACTTAGACTTTAAAGAGTTAGCTTTTCTGTTCTTTTGAGTTACTTTTTAGTTGGAGCAAGCCAAATTCAGCTCTCCTGGAGGCATTGGGTTAGGTCCTGGCCTGGCAGACAAAGACTTGGAATGACTGCCTGATGTCTTCCAAGAAGATTAACCTATGGTAACTATAATTTAGGATATAATGTGTAGCTAGAACTTATTATTTAGATTTGTTGTGTTTCATGCTCATTGCTCTGTTCTTTAAAGTATTCCTGCATTCTTTAATAAAAATATTCTTTTTAGGATTGCCATGTCCGATTTTGACCCTGGCAGAGGACTTGGGGGGGGCATTCCTGGAGGGGGTGGGTGTCACATTGGGGATATCCCACTCCAAGCCCCGCCCCCAAGAACAATCACCAGCAGCCACCCATCTCCCTAACCTCCTGCAAGTTTTAAAGGGGTCCCTGATCAAGTGGATGGCCCTTTAAAACTTGCAAGACAGGAGGGAGAGAGGTGGCCACCAGCTGCATGCCTGAACTCATAAGTAGCATTTCCACTTGGAGACCAGATGCGTGGGGCCAGTCCCTGCCAGCTGGAAATGCTTAAAGGGAGCCTTTAAGTGCTTCCAGCTGGCAGTGCCCTGTGCCTGATCTCCAAGTGGCATCACCACTGGAGACTGGGTGTGCGGGGTCAGTCCCCATCGGCTGGAAGCACTTAAAGGGATCCTTTAAGCACTTCCAGCCAGTAGGGCCCCATGCCCAATCTCCAAGTGGCATTACTGCTTAGAGGCGTGCAAGGCCAGTCCCCACCAGCCAGAAGCACTTAAAAGGACCCTTTAAGTGCTTCCAGCCAGTGGGGCCCTGCGTACCCACAGCTACCCCTCTCCCTCCCCTCTGCAAAATGTAAATCTCTCAAGAGAGGAGTGGCTGTGGGCATTTGGACTTAGGGGCAGGACTTGGGGGTGGGGCTTCCCCCACTGGCCAGTTGCCTGGTGGGTAGGTTGAATCCCAAAAAAGTGGGTAAACTCCCGCCCAGCCCTGCGGTCTGGCAGCCCTAGTTGTTTTACTGTTTCTGGTTGTTCTGTACTTCAGAAGTTGCAATCTAATTCAGTACCTTAGACCAAATTGTCTTCCTACTGGTTAATTGAGTGGAAATTTGTTCTGCAAGTGGTCAACCTTGCAGGATTGACTTTCTGGTTTAATCCCAGAAAAACCAGGAGACTACCTGCTGGCTTCTGATTATAGGGATAGTCAAACAGGCTGGTGGCAGGCTACCCCCCTGGTTTGTGAGGACTCACACTTGAGGTTGGTTGAGCTGCAGCAAGATGGGGGGCCCAGTGTAGTGGCCTAGCATCCCATCAAAGATGGCTGGGAACTCATTGCACACCTTCTGGAAGTCTTTTGTGGTCATGTGGTGCACACCAGTGACCTGGAACCCCAGGGGAACAAACCAGGCTAGTCCTAAGAGACTTGTGTGACTGCCCCCCCACCAGTTCAAGAACTCACACTGCAATGCCAGTTGGCGCAGGGTAGCAACATAATCAGAGGCTGATCCATGGGGCCTCTGGCTCCTCTCAAAGAAATTGAGGTGGCGAGCCAGTCGGGTGGGCTCGGGCATGAAATGGTCAGTGAGCGCCTTGATGAGACTGTCGAAAGTGGCACGTTTCAACATGGTTAGTGCAATGAGGCCCTGCACTAGCTCCAGCCATTTTGGTGTAGTGGTTAAGTGCACAGACTCTAATCTGGGAGAACCGAGTTTGATTCCCCACTCCTCCACTTGCACCTGGCTGGATGGCCTTGGGCAAGCCACAGTTCTGGCACAGGTGTTATTGAAAAAGAGCAATTTCTGTCAACAGCTCTCTCAGCCCCACCTACCTCACAGGGTATCTGTTGTGGGGAGGTGAAGGGAAGGGAGTTTGTAAGCTGCTCTGAGACACCTTTGGGTAGTGAAGGGCAGGGTATAAATCCAATCTCCTCCTCTTCTTCTTCTTCTTCTCCTTCTCCTTCACCTCATCATCAACGTCTTGGAACTCCACAAAGTAGTTGAGGCATTCCACCCAGGCCTCACATTGCATTGGGTGAGCGGGGTCAAACTCGGGTAGTAGTCCTGGAGTGGCAGCCATGGTCACGTTTGTGGTGCAATGCACATGACATTAGAGCTTGGTGCGCAGAGGTGGGCGCTGGGTTGGCTCAGCAGGATCCCACCTTCATTGCCACTGTAAATTGTGGGTTCCATAGATTAACAGACCCTAAGTATAGTGATAAGCTCTCTATATTAGTGATTTCAGCAAGGAGAAGGACTGAAAATCCCTGGCAGAAGCCTGGTTTTTAAGCATGTAAGACACCACCCCCAAACACACTCCACTCCCAATGATAGGCTATTTACATTACATTGTTTCTCTATTGGTCCATTTTAGGATCCTTGTTTCTCTATTAGTCCATTATAGGATCCTAGCCAGTTATTGTTTGTGGATGCAAGCTCAACCCGACCCCAGAGCTAGTTGAGGCTGACTCATCCTTAGTACATAACAAAGGCCATGGCAGTTCCACTGCCCCCCTGGGTCAAAACAGGTGACCAAAACAGGTTTCTTGTGATGCTGTGTATAGAAATAAAGTTTCCAACCATTAACATAGTAAAATGTAGATCTGGGAAGGCTATTAAGCACCAATATTAAATATTTCATTTTCATGATTCTCCTTCTTCTTATTTTGTTTTACCTGTTTATGCATAACAAATGCACTATGCATTTCACAGTCATGATACACTTTACCTAAAACAATTAGATAACACAATGTTTGAACCATAGGTATTTCATACAAAGACAGCAGTGTAAGCAATAGGATAGATCTTCCCCCAGAAGAGCAAACCGAAGTACTAAGCTAACATTTTAGAGAGTTAGCTCCCCCCCACACACAAATCAATGCAGTTCTCATGAAATTCTTCTTAGGAATCTTGCTTAGGGCGTCCGTCCGTCCGTCCATCCATCCATCCATCCATCCATCCATCCATCCATCCATCCATCTATCTATCATCTATCTATCTATCTATCTATCTATCTATCTATCTATCTATCTATCTATCTATCTATCTATCTATCTATCTATCTATCTATCTATCTATCATCTATCTCCTGCCTTATATGTCCTCAGACTGCAGGTGGCCAATAAAACAGGACCCTAGCTATGAGGACATATATTATAGTAGTCCAAATTAACAAAATTAAAACACAAGTTAAAATATTCAAATGTAAAAGCTCTCGTGATGCAAAAAACACAGGAATTAAAAGAAATAGTGCCATTTCTCATATCAGGAAAGGCAAATACAGATCTGACCAAGAAATTGGCTCCCTAAAATGTTTAGGATGCACACTTTTTTTTTCTTCTTCCTAAAGATTCATTAAAATGTTTGTTCAGATCTCTAGTATTCTTGAGTTTTCATGCTGTAAACCTGTGATAATTGGGCTCCCACGCTCCCGGCAATGCCGATACATCAGTGTGGATGCTTTCCGCCCGAGCAGAAGAGAAGACAAATGGCTGCGTTGTGACACTATGTGTTGTAAGAGTGGGTGGGGGCAGGGGCAGTCTTTATAAGCTCGGCTCCATACCCACCCATGCCAGTTTGTCACCTCATGCTCAGAGTAAGGAGCTCCGAGCACGCTTAATAGTCTGTGAGTGAGTGGGCCTACCTTGGCCTAGAACTCTGACCAGCAGCGAGGGATTGGTGTCTGCAGCAGTGACTCAGCAGCGGCCTGTGATGCAGCAGCGATGACTTTGGTGGGGAGGCTCCAGTGTCAACTGTGGTGGTGAGGCGGTCAAGGTGAACACTGCTGGGTGGCCATGTGAACGGGGTTCCTGGGTGCTTCAGCGGCTGAGAGGCTTGCACGCCTGATTGGGCCTGGGGACATGGGGGGGGCAGCAACCCAGGGGTGTAGCCAGCCATGTGCCATGGAGTGCTGGGTGGTGAGGCCAGATGGCTGGGGTGGGTGAGCCTTCTGGGATTGGGTCCTGACGCATACAGCAGCCTGCACAGGCCGGGACAGATTTTTGGCATGGGCTGGCTGAGCAGCCCTGCACTGGGGAACCTGTTGGGCCCTGTGGAGTTCCTTACAGGCCCTTGAATGTGCCACCCCCCACACACCATTTTCCCCCCTTTCTGGGTGGGGACAAGCTGCTCAGGCATGTATATCAGCAGGCATATATATCAGCAGAAAGGACAGGAGATATACTTAAATAGTTTATTAACACCCCCCCATTCGGTGGCCTTTTTTGCTCTTAGATCTGGGTGTCCTTTTCTTGGAAATTCTTGCTCGTTGACTTCCTTCCCCCCCCCTCGTGCTGTTTGAGGGCACTGTTAGTAGTGGGGTGGCTGGGTGAGCAGCTTTAGGTACATGGGTCCCAAAAAAACCCAGGGCCCAGCTAAGGGCAAGCAACCTGCCCCTAAGAGGCCCAATCGTAGGCCTGTGAAACAAGAATCATCGGATGATGAAGGGGACATGGTTAATGAAGCTATTTTGGCATGCCTTGAGGACCTGGAGAAGAAGCGAGGGGGGCCTCCCCAGTTGCCTGAGGCTCCGGCCGGAGCTAAGAATGCTAAGCCTAAATCAGTTTCTTCCTTCCAGGCAAAAGTTTGGGTGCTCTTGGCCATGTTAGAAGAGGGCCCTGGGTCATCAGGTGCAGGCAAGGCAACTACAGAAGCTGCGGCACAGCAAGGCGATGGTCAGCAGGGAGATGATACCATCCCAGGAAGGTAAAGAGAGCAATATCCCATGGGATTTGAAGGCGTGGCCATGGGGCCCCAGCAGTCAAGGTGCCTCTGGGTCCTCAAACAGTCAGTTGGCGGGGAGTGCATCCTCAGCAGAGGCTGTGTGGCCTGGTTCAACCCCATCACACAGATGGTGGGGGGGGCCGCATCTTGAATACCCGAGACCTCCAGGTGGGTGGCCAGGATAGTATGGTGTGGCCCGGGCGGGCACCCATATGATCAGGTTCCAGCAAAAGCATTAAATAGTGGAGAATTGGCTATGCCCTTAGGAGAACATCTATCAACAGCCACGAGAGATAAGATCCTCAAAGGGGATTTAATTGATGTTTTTAACCTTCTCCTTGGAGCTGTGGTGGCTCAAGTGGTTAAGATGCTGAACTGCAGGCTGTGGAAGGTCAGTAGTTTTGCAGTTCGAGACCCAAGAGTGCCGCATGACGGAGTGAGCTCCCATCTCTAGTTCCAGCTCCTCCCAACCTAGCAGTTCGAAAGCAAGAAATTGCAAGTAGATAAATAGGTACCACTTTGGTGGGAAGGTAACAGCGTTCCGTGCACCTTGGTGTTTAGTCATGCCGGCCACATGACCATGGACACATCTTCGGACAGCGCTGGCTCTTTGGCTTTGAAATGGAGATGAGCACCACAACCCTAGAGTCGGATTCGACTGGCTTTCGAGCAAGGGAACCTTTACCTTTACTTTACTAACCTTCTCCTTAGGGAGCTAGAAAAAAGGACAAGGAGGATTTGGATGAGTGAGACAAGGAGTGTCTTAAGATGTGGAAGGCCAATAGGACCTGGGCCAATTGGCACTCGGGGTTTCTGATTTATACGGGAGTCATAGTTCGGCATCAGCTATAGTGTGCCTCCCCTATGCTACAGTATATGGACATCATATACAAGGCATATATGAATTTTACTGGGACCGCTTGGCTTGAGTATGATGAGGGCTTCCGTATGAGGGCCGCCATGAATCCTGCCTGGAGGTGGGACCAAATTCATCCTCCATTGTGGCTCGAGGACATGGCTGCTGCTCAGCTGGTGGTTAGAGATTGCTCTGATAGAGGCCACATGGTCCAGAGGCTTCAGGGTCAGCCTACGGCCAGGTGTTCCATGGGACAGGCGCTGCAGAAGTGCCCCCTCTGTTGGGAATTCACCTTGCAGGGTATGTGCAGCAGAAAGGATGGTTCCCCCTGTTGTGTCCTAAGATCAGGAGTCTGAGCTGGCGAAGGCAGCCAAGCTCCGCTCTCTGAGAACAATAGGGACTAGGCTCCTGAGCTCGCCAGTAAAGAACCAATGGCAGCATTGGCGGGCGATTCAAACCCGCCAATAGGAATGTGGGAGCGTCCCCCCCTTACTGTATATAGTTGGCCTCCGGCCGTTACCGTTTGTCTTTGTCTTGTGTGAAGTACGAATAAACGCGTCTTCTCTTATGTCGTCGTCTGAGTCATGAGGCCCGAAACCCAGTACTTTACAGTGGCGACGAGGATGGGATTTCAACGCCTTCCTTGACTCCATGAGCGACGAAAAGGACGACAAGGCCACCCGCCGAGCATCACATCGCTGACCCCGAGAGCAGCACCGCACCACTCGCCGAGCATCGCATCACTGACCCCGAGAGCAGCACCGCACCGCTCGCCCCGGCGCACGCCTTCCCAGACGGAGCCATGGCCGCCACACATGTAATGCTCGAGCGCTTCGATCCATCTCAGCCAGAAACCTGGGACGCATGGGTCGACCAGCTCATAAGCTACATGGAACTCAACGAGATTCGCGACCCTGAAAAAAAACGGTCGCTCTTGCTGAGCTCGTGCGGCACCCAAACAGTCCGCCTCGCCAAGAGCCTCTTGGTGCCCCGCACGGCCTTGGAAAGCTCCTTTGGGGATATCCTGGACGTCCTCAATACGTACTTCAGCCCCCGGCCTACCTTCCTGGCCAAGAGGATGGAGTTCCAGAGGCGAGTCCAGGCCCAAGGGGAATCCGCTGTCGCCTTCCTGGCCACGCTGAGAGCGCTCGCAGTGGACTGCGGGTTCCCGAAGGTGGAAGACAACTTGCTGACGCAGTTTGTGTGGGGCCTGGTGGACTCCAAGCTGCGGCGCAAGTTGATTGGCAACCGGAGGCTCTCCCTGGATGAGGCCATCGATGCCGCAACCGCACACGAGGCCGCCGAAGGGGAACGCCCGGCCGCGGCTGCCCATGCGGTCGGGAGGGGTCCCAGCCCCGGGAACTCAGACACCGAAGAGGTCTACGCCCTCAGACCCCAACACCGCCGGCCGGCGCAGACCCCGCAGGCCGACAGGGAGCCAGCCAAGCCTTCCGGCAACCGGACCGTGTGCGCCAGCTGCGGAGAAGGCCACGGGAGGAAGACCTGCAAGTTCCGGGATGCTGTCTGTCACGGGTGTGGGAAGCAGGGACACCTCGCACGGGTCTGCAAGTCCAAGGGCCCCCGGAACTCGAGATCGTCAGCCCCACCGCACCGTGCACCGTCCACCGCCTACAAGACGACGGAAGAGGTCGCCGAGCTGTACCATCTCACAGATCAACCGCTACAGGTACATTGCCTTCCCAACCCCAATCTCTCCTCCACCCCGAAGATCCAAGTAAACGTGCGGATTGAGGGGTCCCCCTGTTGCATGGAGGTGGACTCGGGATCGGCGGCGTCCATCATTTCCATGGACACTTTAGAAAAACTTTGCCCGTCAGGGGGACCCCTCTACGTCCATCGCCACTAAGCTTGGTGGACTTTCAAAAGAACCCTGTCCCCATCCGGGGAGTCGGCACTTTCCGAGTGCAATACCGAGACTTTGAGGGGAACTTGGACTTGGTGGTGGTTGAGGGAAACCTTGTGAGTCTCCTGGGGCGAGCGTGGTTCGAGGCCCTAGGCATTACGATTGGGGGAGTGAATAAGTGCGGGACGCGAGACTGGGGGGCGGTATGCAAGGAATTTCCCGAGGTCTTTGATGGGGAGCTGGGGTGTTATAAAGGGGCTCCTGTGTCGCTTCACTTAGACCCGACGGTGATGCCCATCCGGCGGCGCTTCCGCACTGTGCCCCTGGCCCTCCGCCCTAAAATAGAGGCAGAACTGGACCGGTTGGTGGCCCAGGGAGTCCTAGAGCCCGTCCCTAATGCACGTTGGGAGACCCCGATTGTGACACCCGTGAAGCCGAACAAAGAAATCCGCATCTGCGTGGATTACAAGTGCACTATTAACCAGGCACTTCAGGCGCACGCATACCCCGTACCCGTAGTCAGTCACGTCTTAGCCACACTGGCAGGGGCGTGCATATTTGGAAAGCTGGATCTCGTGCAGGCATACCAGCAGCTCCCTGTGGACGAGGCCACCGCCGAGGCACAAATGATAGTAACGCACCGGGGGGCCTTCAGGGTGAAGCGGCTGCAGTTCGGGGTCAGTGTGGCCCCAGGGATCTTCCAGAATCTAATGGACGATTTGTTAAAAGGGATCCCTGGCGTGACGCCGTTCTTCGACGACGTCCTCATCGCTGCGGCCACCCCGGAGAGCTTCGCCACCCACCTCCGCACTGTCCTGGGATGCTTCCAAGCCGCGGGGCTGAAGGTGAAGTGGGAAAAGTGCCTCCTCGGGGTGCCGGAGGTGAAGTTCTTGGGGTACCGGGTTGACGCAACGGGCCTGCATCCGGCGAGGGACAAGGTGAAGGCCATCGTGGAGGCCCCCGCCCCGAAGTCCAAGGCGGAGCTCCAGGTGTTCTTAGGCCTCCTGAACTTTTATCACGCCTTTCTCCCACACAAAGCCGCCGTGGCAGAACCCCTACACAGACTACTGGATAAGGCTACGCCTTGGGTATGGGGAGCGAGGGAGGAGGCGGCATTCCGGGGGGTTAAGATACTATTGATTTCTAACGCTGTACTCGCCCACTTTGACGAAAAGCTCCCGATAATCCTTGCATGCGACACATCGCCGTATGGGGTCGGGGCGGTCTTGGGCCACAAGCTACCAGACGGGAGGGAAGTCCCGGTGGCTTACTACTCCCGCACGCTGTCCCCCGCGGAGCGTAACTATGCGCAAATTGACCGGGAGGGCTTGGCCCTGGTGGCGGGGGTTAAAAAATTCCACAACTTTGTGTATGGGCGGCCATTCACGCTCGTAACTGATCACAAGCCGCTCCTGGGACTGTTCGCGGCGGACAAACAAATGCCGCAGGTACTGTCGCCCTGGGTGTTGCACTGGTCCTTGTTTTTAGCGGGCTATCAGTACCGGTTGGAGCATCGGCCGGGCAAGGCGCTGAGTCATGCCGACACCCTGAGCCGCCTGCCGCTGCCACATACGGGGGAGGATCCAGCCCCAGCTCCCACAGTATTGTTGATGGAGGAGCTGCCCAACCCCCCCTTCAGGCTGCAGACGTGGCCGCCCGCTTGTCCCAAGATCCCATTCTCTCCCGGGTCCTAAACTGGGTGGTGAGGGGATGGCCAGCGGAACAGACAGGGCCAGAGTTCACGGCATACAAAGCCAGGAGGGAAGAGTTATCCGCCTTGAAAGGGTGCTTACTATGGGGGGACAGGGTGGTCATCCAGGGGCCCATGAGACAAGGGGTTCTAGAGACGCTTCACGAGGCCCACCCTGGCATCGTACGAATGAAAGCTCTGGCAAGGAGCTACGTGTGGTGGCCCGGGATAGACGCAGAAATTGAAACCTGGGTCCGGGGGTGCACAAGGTGCCAGGAAGTCCGCCCCAATCCCCCGAGAGCGCCAACACAAAGCTGGGAGTCCACCCACAAGCCGTGGTCACGTTTACACGTTGACTTTGCCGGGCCGTTTCAGGGGCTCCAGTTCTTGGTGACGGTAGACTCCTACTCTAAGTGGGTAGAAATAAGTCCTGTGGCTACCACCTCTGCAAAAGTGGCAATAAGGGCCCTGCGCAGAATATTTGCTACACATGGCTTGCCAGACACAATCGTGTCGGACAACGGGCCGCGTTCACATCCGCGGAGTTCCAAGCGTTCCTCACAAGGAACTTAATCAAGCATATACGCTCTGCGCCCTTCCACCCGGCAACAAATGGACAGGTGGAGAGGACGGTACGCACCGCCAAAGAAGTCCTGAGCCGCATAACGGAGGGGGAGGGGGAGTTCCAGCTGGCCCGCTTCCTCCTCACACAGCGCACCACCCCGAACCCCATCTCCGGGCATTGCCCCGCAGAACTATTGATGGGCCGCCGCCCCACGACCCTGTTAGACAGGCTCCACCTGGACCGAGCCCCAGAGAGAAAGCTGGTCGAAACCCGGGAGGCGCCCAGGAGCTTCCTCCCAGGGGAACCTGTCTACTTCCGGAATTACGGGGCGGGGCCTCAGTGGCTGGCCGGTCGCATCCTAAAACCCACCGGGCCAGTGTCATATGAGGTCCTGGCAGACGGGGACCGGGTCCTCCGTAAGCACGTGGACCAACTCCGGAGGCGGCAAGACCCCGGCACAGGGATCCAGGCCCCGCTACCGGAATACACCACAGCCGCCCCAGCACCCGATCGGCTGCAGGCACCACCAGCGGAGCAAGTGCCTGAAAGACCGCGGAGCCTGGAGGGGGTCCCAGAGCAAGTAGAGCTGCCGCCGTCGCTGCTGCAACCGCCGCCGCAGCTGCCGCCGCAGCCGTCGCTGCCGCCAGAAATCCAAGCGCCTAGTGCGGGATGACCACCTGAAGGGGGCCCTGCCAGTCCGGTGCCGGCCCCCCAAAGATCATTAAGAGAACGGAGGCCACCAGCCTACCTAAAAGACTACGTCACCTGATAGGAGACAAACTATGGGGGGAGGGGTGTTGTGTCCTAAGATCAGGAGTCTGAGCTGGCGAAGGCAGCCAAGCTCCGCTCTCTGAGAACAATAGGGACTAGGCTCCTGAGCTCACCAGTAAAGAACCAATGGCAGCATTGGCGGGCGATTCAAACCCGCCAATAGGAATGTGGGAGCGTCCCCCCCTTACTGTATATAGTTGGCCTCCGGCCGTTACCGTTTGTCTTTGTCTTGTGTGAAGTACGAATAAACGCGTCTTCTCTTATGTCGTCGTCCAAGTCATGAGGCCCGAAACCCAGTACTTTACACCCCCATCTGCTATTTGGTTGCCCCGAGCCTAGAGCCAGGTCCAGTATTCGGGGTGGAAAGCGCACCTTTGGGGGTGGAGGCCAGCAAGGGGCTGCTGAGAAAGGGTCCTAGCAAACTGCAGGTTTTAGCATACCTGTTGCAGGAAAAGACAGAGGGCCCCACCCAAGTCTTGACACAAGATCCATAGCAGAGAGTGCCATGAATGCTAGTCTCACCAAGCAAAACGAAATACAGCAATTACAGCAACCTGAGGATATTCTGGCAGAAAAGGCTCTAAGAACTGACATGACTCTCGGTCAGAATATGCTGAAAATTAGAGGGCTGGAAGAGACCATTGGCAAAAAGGGAGATTTCACTGTGATACTCAAGGCTTGGCTGATGCAGGTTGTCCCGCCTACAGGAGATGAATCACTGATCATATCTAAGGCTTATTGTGCAGGGCCCATGAGCATTTTAAAAGCCCAACTCTCCCAGGACATTATAGCCACCTTCTTGGATCATTGCAATAAAAACAAAATTCTTGTAATCGCCAGGCAGAATGGACATTTAAGGTATCAAAATAACAAAACCTGCTGAAAGAGGCTCTTAGAAAACGAAGAGAAGTGAAACCACTCATAGCGCATCTGACAGAAGAAGACATATGATACTCTTGGGCTTCTCCACTCATCCTGCAATTTTACTATCGTGGCAAGATTATAAAAAATTCTACACGAGAGGAGGGTTTCAGGGTTCTGCACTCGTTAGAACTAGTAACTCCAATGGAACTCTCTAAACAATCATTAAAAAGAAAATTCCGTTCCCTATCACCTTCTCCTCCTGAAACTCCAGAACTGCAAGAGACTCTATGCATTGCCCCCCTAGTCAGAATAACGAGACAGACAACAGTTTGGAAGTAAACAAGGGCCACTTTATTAACTATTTAACATAACATTGCTGCAAGGGACCAGCTAAGCGAGCACAGAACAGGCAAGGCAGGTGTCACTCTGCTGACCAACGTCCTTGCCCTTTTCTCGGGTGTGTCACCTAGCTCTGGTCTTGAGCCATCGGTCTGGCTCGTGACCAGCAGCCCAGCAAACTGGTCGCCACCTAGGAGCGCCTACCCCTGAAGTCTTCCAACTTGCAGAGGGGAGCATACCCTAAGAGTTTCCCAGATGAGGTGATCACTGTTCCCCACCCTGGACCTTAGAAATCTGAAGAAATCTGAAATCCTGATGACCCCCTGTTCCTAATGGGAAAAATGCTGTAAGGTGCTCACCGGTTCCGGTTTCTTGCCCGCACCAACCTGCCACAGCCAAGACCAAGCCTCTGCTTTGGTCTTTGCTCCCTACCAAAAGCCCAAGACTGACCTAATCCCTTGCCGCAAGTCCTAAAAAATAACCCATTGCCCTTGTCTGATAGGTGTACCCCATCAGGACTATATGGGTCCCATAACTCCACCACCCTCCATGGCCTTCCTCATCTGGTGGGTGGCTTTATGCCTTGCGGGGTCTCCCCAATTCCGCCATACCTGGCAGGGCAGAATAACAGCCCCACTCTCCACACTACCAGGCCACCTTGCTCTCATTGCAAGGCCAGCCTCCCCTTGTAACACCAAGGCCTTGCCCATTCCTGGTGAGTCAGAATAGTCAACCAGAGTATCTGCACTCTGGGCCACCTTGCTCTTTGTCAGTAATGGTTGTTTAATGTTTCACACTGTGTCCATTGCTCTGTGTTCCCTGTCTCATCCCCGCTTCTGCACTTACGTAGGTATGCTAGCTGTAACGTGGGAGCTTCTTCTCTGCTGCTCGGTGTTATCACGGTGGCCTTGAATGCAGGCTTTGGGCTATTCTTAAGTCTATGAGAATTTTCCAGTCCTGTGAAGCCGAGGGGAGGAGGGAGTCATCTCCCGCCCATTAAGTAATTCTCCCGCCGGGAGTTTCCCGCGCACGCACTTGCAGATCATTTGCTAATCGCCTTTTGCATCACACTATAACCATGCTTGAGCAGCTTGTCCCGCCATTCCTGACAATAGCCTTTACACTATGGGTTTTAGCACTGTATTCCAATAAAGCCCTTCTTACTTCTAAGAATGCTTGTATCTACTTGCTTTTGAACCTGACACTCTTATCATCACAAGGTCAGCCTTTACATGTAACACCAGGGCCTTGCCCTTCATGGCGAAGCAGAATAGCCAACCAAACTATCTGCACTCCAGGCCACCTTGCTCCTATCATTACAAGGCCAACCTCCACTCTTAGCACCATGTCCTTGTCCTTCATGGCGAAGCAGAATAGCCAGCCAGCTTATCTGTGGGCCACCTTGCTCTTATCATCACAAGGTCAGACTCCACTTGCAGCACTAAGGCTGTGTCCTTCATGACGAAGCAGAATAGCTGACCAGACTATCCACACTCTGTGTCATCTTGCTCTTATTATTGCAAGGTCAGCCTCAGCTCATAGCACAAGGGCCTTCACAGCCAAGGTGTCCTCCTGGCCTGATGGGTCACCCAAAGGACCATGCTGTGGCCACAGACAGTGACTCTTCGTATTGCCCCACGGCCAGCAGCACCTGAAAGAAAAACCTCATTAATAACTTTAAACTTTATAATTCCATTGTTTGAACGCTAGGCAAAAGCCCACCATTAGCTCACTGAGTCACAACGCCACCCCCAAACTGGAGAGTAGTGACCAGCTAGAAGTCTTAATTTGAACAAGGTTCCACTGACACCGCCACATGGCAAAAGGAACCCATAGCCCAGGACAGCCGCAGTAGAAGTGGCACTGAACCGAGAAGAGTAAGTTCCAAACTTCACCCTAGGATGTTGGTTGTTAATATCCAGCAGCTAGATCAGCATGATCTAACTGACAGCTGGCAAGCTGCTTGGAACAAGTCCTGACCTGTTCAGACCGGCCCAGGTATGAGGTCAGTGGGCAATGACTCAGCATGATGCTGATTGGTTGTCATATGTATAAATGTATATGTCTTGTGCTGTACAGTTCTTCTTCTCTCAAAGTGTGTGTCTGGCGGAGCAGTTTGTTGGTGTATCTTGTGAATAAACACTGTATATAGTTTTCCACAGTTCTGACTCTGTGTGGTGCTATATAGCAGTTACTTTGCTAAAGTGCTGGAGTTGCTGCACAATCCTGGTGGCTCAAGGTGGCTACACCTTGCTTACGCAGTCTGCGCATCAGGGTTATGGGCCCAGCCTTGCGGGAGGACCGTCCAGAGCAACGGTGAGCCTACCAGCCCAGTGGGGACTTGTGCCTGTTGTGGACCGGTGAGTCTGACAGCCAGCACTGCTATCTGAACAATGCCGGTGAGCCAGACCAAGAGTGAGCGTGCCGCAGTGAACAAGGAGCTGAGGGTGCTGACTTCTTCCAGGAGTGGGGGAGTGAACAAGCTTGCCCGGGAAAGCCTTGGCTGTGGTGAGTCACGCTGTGTGTGTGAGAGAGACTGATAACAGTTCCTGCCCGAGCGTGTTGAGAAAGCCGGAGGAAGCATGGCTTTGGTGCCAACAACGCAGGTGGTGGACAAGCTGACCTCCACAAATTATGATACGTAGGTGTTTCGGATGAAACACTATCTCATCAGGGAAGGGCTCTGGGTGTACGTTAATGACCCTCCTGATCCAGTTCCAGCAGCAGATGTGGCAATGGTCGAGAAGGCTCTGGCGTGCATCGTTCTGGCCGTGAGTGATGACCAATTAATACATATTTCATCTGCGATTGATGCAAAGGCAGCATGGGATTCACTTAAAGCTGTCTACGTGCAAACATCAGCAGGTACTATTATGTCTTTGATGTGACACCTGTACAGAAAGCTTCAGGCTCCAGCAGAGTCTGTCCGGGAGCATGTGAACACTCTGACAGAGCTGTTTCAGCAGTTGCAGGGAAGAGGAAAAATTATAAGCCAGGAGGACAGGTGTTATTATTTATTAAGTTCATTAAATGAAAACTTTGACACTTTAGTCACCTCCCTGGAAGGTTTACCTGTTGAACAATTAAATCTGCAAATGATTGTCGGCCGTGCGCTGGAGTATGAGGCTAAGATCAACACTAAGCACTTATCTATTTCCTGGCAGCATGCCCAGCCTGTGGAATGCAAAGGGGCCGGCTGCAGGCAGAGAGAGCAACTCAACGTGAAATGTGAGCCGGCAAGAGCTCTGCGCGTGAAAAAATGCTTCCTATGTGGGTCTGTGTCTCATTTAAGAAAAACCTGTCCCTTGCAGCAGAAGAAGAAACCCGTCAGTGGACAGCAGGACGTGTTGTCTAAACGTCCTAATGCCTCGCTTGTGTTGACAGGTACTGATTTAACACATGACTGGGTAATGGATAGTGGGGCGAGTCAAATTTTCTGTAAGACTCCAGATATGCTCCAGAATCAACGAAAAGCACAGCTACCACATGTGACCCTCGCTGATGGTCACGTGGCTACTGTATCTTGCTGTGGAGAGTTAACTATTTCCTGTCTAAACCATACTTTTCAGAACGTCCTCTGTGTCCCCTCCCTTGAGAATAATTTGCTCAGTGTCCTGGCATTGGACAGAGCTCAGTTTGAATTAGTGTTTGCAAATGAGTCTTGCAGCATTAGCAAAGGTGGGAAGGTGAGGGCTACTGCTAATTTGAAAAATGGTGTGTATGTATTAGATTGCCCTGAAATGGCAGCGACAGCAAGCGTGCCTGGGAACAAGAATCCACACCATGAATGTTTACATCTTCTTCATCGTCGCCTAGGCCACGCCTCCTTTCATTCCATAAATCAAACCCTAGCTCTAACAGGCAGGGAAGGAGTGAATGATTGTAAAACATTCCTTGACTGTCAGGTCTGTAAACAAGTTAAGACACAGGCATTTCCTGTAGCTTGCAAAAGTGTATCAATGCATGCTTTGCAATTAGTGCATGTGGATCTAATGGGACCGTTTCCTCCTAGTTTATCTCATAATCGTTATGCGTTGACGATAACAGATGACTATTCTCATTATTCATGGGTGTATATTTTAAAGAGTAAGACTGATACTTGCCAAACCTTGAAATACTGGCACAAGAAAGTAAGAAATCAATTGGCTGAGTTAAAAGCCATGCAAACTGATATGGGGGGAGAATTTATGTCAAATGAAATGAAACAATGGTTGCAAAAAATAGGGGTTAAACACAGGGTTGCTAACCCAGCAGCACCACCCAAGAATGGGGTTGCAGAATGAAAAAACTCCACCCTACAGACCATTATGTATGCAATGTTGGCTGATGCCCAGTTAACAAAGTAATTTTGGGCTGAAGGTTTGAAATATGCAGTGTATGTATCAAATAGGACTTGGTCAAGAGTCTTGAATAACATCCCTTTCTTTTTGCTTCATGGTAAAATGCCAAAGTTGAATTATCTGCGTGTGTCTGGGTCTAAAGTGTGGGTTAACATACCTGTAGATCAGCGCAGAAAAGGTGGTCCCAGATCAAAGCAGATGCTCTTTTTGGGATATCAATCAGGTATGAAAACCTACAGGTTCTCTAATGACCACCATCAGATCACTTTCAGCAGGTCTGCCAATTTTTCTGAGGGCAAGAATTGGCACAATATTCATGCAAACTCTCTACCTGAGCAAACAGTGTTGCCTGTTACTGGTGAAACAGATACTGATGTAAGTTCTGAGGTTCCAGAGGCAAGTTCTTCTCAGCCTAGTGTCACAGGTGGTGTTAAAACAGAAAGTAGCACACCCAGGAGGTCTGAGAGAAGTACAAAAGGTGTTCCGCCACAAAGATATGGGTTTGATACACAAGTGGCAAATTTTGTGTGTGCAAAAGAACCTACTTGTTACAATGATGTAACTATGATGCAGGAAACTGAAAAGCAAGCATGGTTAAAAGCAATGCAAGTGGAGTATGATTCTCTATACACAAACGAAGTGTTTGAACTGTCTGAATTGACTGAGGGAAAAAAAGTCATAGGGTGCAGATGGTTGTACAAACTGAAACCTGTGCAAGGTGAAATGCCTCAGAGGAAGGCTAGATTAATAGCACAGGGGTATACTCAGGAGTTAGGGGTGGACTATGATGAAACGTTTGCTCCTACAGTAAAAAGTAATACTTTGAATGTAGCATTGTCAAAGGCAGGTGCAGAAGGGTTGAAGGTTCAGCATTTTGACTTCACAACTGCATATCTGAATGCAGCTCTGGATGAGCAACTATACATGAAACAAATACCTGGTTTTGAAAGTACAAATCCCAACCTGGTATTAAGGTTGAAAAAGGGATTATACGGTTTGAAACAGAGTGGGCATTTATGGAATGTATGTCTCACTGGTACTTTAACCAACATGGGGTTTAAACAAAGCGTTGCTGACCCATGCATGTTCCACAAGACAATTAATGGAGATAAATGCTACCTAATGGTGTTTGTGGACAATATCTGTTTTATGTACAAACAAAATGTACAGTTGGTTTGGTTTGAAGAAACTACAAAACAGCACTTTAAAATGAAAAATCTGGGTGAAATCAAGTACTATTTGGGTATGGAGATTGCCAGAAATGAAAAGGGCTACTTTACCATTAGCCAGGAAAACAAAATTGAAGCCTTGTTAGAAAAGTATAAGATGGCTAATGCAAATCCTGTTTCAACGCCTATGTCTACTGGCTATGTTAGGGAGCCAGATGATAAGCTGTTTGAACAAAAAACAATTGTACCAATCGCTCGTGGGTTCATTGACCTATCTTGCCACATGGTCTCACCCTGATATTAGCAATGCAGTCCATTTACTGTGCCAAAAGAGTTCAAAGCCCTATGTAAGAGATTGGAATGCTGCCAAAAGAGTCTTAAAATACTTAAGGGGCACATCCAAATACAAGTTGGTACTGGAAGGGAACCATTCTCAACAGGTTCTGGCCTACAGTGACTCCAACTGGGGTACAAACAATGATGCCAAGTCTACTACTGGCTATGTAATATTTGTAAATGGATCCTTGGTTATGTGGAAATCAGTGAAACAATATTTTATTTCCACTAATACATGTGAATCTGGAATTGCAGCCATTAATGAATGTGTTATTCAATTGGAGTGGCTAAAACAATTATTGGATGACTTTGATGTGAAATGTAATATGCCAATGACTGTAATGTGTGATAATGCGGCTGCAACACAAATAGCTGATTCCCAAGGGATTAAGCCTAGGTCCAGGCATATAAACATCAGATATCAAAATGTGAGAGATACTGTACAAAGGAAACTTGTTAGTTTACAACAGTGTTCATCAAAAGAAAACATTGCTGATATGTTTACAAAGAGTGTTGATGAAACCAAATTCCTGACCCTTAGGAAACAATTGCATCTGATCTAACTTTGCTGTCTATTAAGGGGGAGTGTTGGTTGTTAATATCCAGCAGCTAGATCAGCATGATCTAACCGAAAGCTGGCAAGCTGCTTGGAACAAGTCCTGACCTGTTCAGACCGGCCCAGGTATGAGGTCAGTGGGCAATGACTCAGCATGATGCTGATTGGTTGTCATATGTATAAATGTATATGTCTTGTGCTGCACAGTTCTTCTTCTCTCAAAGTGTGTGTCTGGCGGAGCAGTTTGTTGGTGTATCTTGTGAATAAACACTGTATATAGTTTTCCATAGTTCTGACTCTGTGTGGTGCTATATAGCAGTTACTTTGCTAAAGTGCTGGAGTTGCTGCACAATCCTGGTGGCTCAAGGTGGCTACACCTTGCTTACGCAGTCTGCGCGTCACAGGAAAGGCC
This sequence comes from Gekko gecko, assembly GCA_029375565.1. Taxonomy (NCBI): domain Eukaryota; kingdom Metazoa; phylum Chordata; class Lepidosauria; order Squamata; family Gekkonidae; genus Gekko; species Gekko gecko. The sequence goes on from JAPDNY010000005.1 coordinate 140,416,993, forward strand.
CAAGTTGCCCAAAGCCCGAGTGCTACCACTACAAAGGGGATGCCTGATCAGAAAAGTTCCATCTGCAGGCCTAAAGCGGTAACTGAATTAATAACCTGAAGTGCAACAACACCCCAGGTTGCAAAAATTGACCCTTATTTCACTGCCAGATAAATCGGCTGCCTCTAGTCCTCTAAAGCTCCTTTCCCCAATACCTTCACAGAATGCTGTAGTATTCCACTACATCCACACAGCAATGTTTGCATTTGCACAGCTGTTGTGATTTGCAAGGCAGAGCCCATGTACATAGGGCTTACGTGTGCCCTAATCAAATGACCTAACTCATGTATATTCCTGTAAAGCAAAGGAAGCCTCCTCCCTTTAAAGGGATGTTAATTATCAAGAGATGCTATTTACCTCCAAGCCATGAAAACTAAAGCTGTGCATTGTTACACATTAAGTCTCTTAAAACAGACAAGACTCTTTCCTTCGGATCTTCTGGGAACCAGCACCCTGAAAGATAGGAAACTGAGGCCTGGAAGTGTCACTAGCTAAGGTCTATGTCAGAAGAGAGCCTCTCTGATCTAGTCCCAGGTTCCCTGGATTGTCAAACTGTGAAAACAACACTGGATGAGGTCTGGATCAATTGTCTTAGTGCCTTGGCTATTCCAACTATTGCAGGCAGACCTGAACAGGTAGGCACCCATTGTTATAAAGTCAAGGGACTGCCCCAATAAGGCATTTGAAAATGCTTCTAGGTATATGAAATGCTCCTATAATAACCACTAAGAACCCTCCTAGCCAACCAGTAAGTTCGGCTTTAAAAATTGTGATGTTGCTAATTTACAATGTGGTGTCACTTTAAAACCTGTATAATTTAATTTTGTTTGCTTGTTTGTTATTTATTTTTTAAAAACCTTGTCCTGAAGAGTGCCCAGTACCTGTTATTTCTTAACAGAAATTGGGTTCCTATCCTAAATACTAGGACAAGCATCTGATGTGTGCACATACGTGCCTACCATCTGATGTATGCACCTATGTGCAGGCTGTATCTGATGTATGCACATACGGGCAGGCTGTATGCACACTCACCAAAAGGTGAAGATGGCACCAGTGGAACCTATTTACCTAATGTAAGTAAGGCTGGGCTGCCAGGTCTAGAAGTAGTTTCATTCCTCCCAAGTGCGTGTACAGAACCGCCACCTGGCCTCCCAAGCTGTGCTGATCCACTGATGGGTCCTGCTTAACCGTTGCCCTACTGGAACCTCCCTAAAAGCCCATCTGCCTCCTTTCCTATTGCCGTGGCTGCACCACTGCATCCCAGCCCGCACTTCCCACAACCTGTCATAACCAATGCCACTCATCTAGGCCCTGGCCACTCACTGGACTTCCCCTGAAAGACAAATGCACAATTAAACCTGTGAAGAATGCTCATTGGACCAAACCAATGACATGTAATGACATGCCAGCCGACAGATTCCCAGATCACACAGCAGATTGAAAGTCACACCGAATACCTGCTAAAACAGAAAACATAAGACACTAATGATGTATTGCAATGGGTATTATGAATCCTAACACATGACATGTACTAACCCCATGTGCCCCCTCAGCGAGCATTCACACAGGAAAGTCACATGTTGCTGATAAGGATTCCTTCACCGAAGGAAACCAGAAGTTTGGCTGTTTTCCATTCAGATACCTTGAATTCACCCCCACATGCTAAGTGCCCAATTGAGCCACCCAGTTTCAAGTAGCTGTTCCCATTGACTGCATTCCAACACCTCAAATTCTGTTTCTATTCCTAGCTTACAGTTAGATACCATTAAAGGATCCTGTAGTATTCAGAGAAGAAGAGGAGGCTGGATTTATACCACACACTTCCCTCATTGTGGCCAACAATCTCCTTCCCCTCCTCTACCCACAAGAGACACCCTGCAAGGCAGGTGGGGCTGAGAGCCCGAGAGAAACACAAGAACTGCTCCAAGAGAACCGTGACTGGCCCAAGGTCACCCAACTGGCCCCACATGGAAGCACAGGGAATCAAACCCAGTTTCCCCAGATCAGAGTCCACTGCTCTCAACCACTACACCAGAACTACCTCCCTCCGCATGAGGGTGAAGTAATATAATCTGAAGATTGGATTCAGAAGTCTTTCTGAATAAAACCCTTTAAAAATTGTCAAATTAAACAGAAATCCCTTTTTCAGCCTCCAATACCTAATCCCAGCTTCAATAAGTATGGAATCAATTTTTATTCTTATAAGAAATAGCCCCTTCAATAGCACTGTATGCTTCCAAGTTTGCTAAAAATGAGTATTGCCTACTCAAAGCAGCAAATGCTCACCAGGTTCCAGGCAGAGGTCTATCACATCACCCACTACCACATCTATCACCTAAGGATGTCGGAGATTGAACCTGGGACTCTCTGCATGCCAAGCAGATGGTCTCTCACTGAGACACATCCCTTCCCCAAATCCCTCCAAGTCTGGTAGTACGGAGACTAGTTCTCTTTTACATCCTACCTTCAAAAAACCATGCCAGCAGCCACAGCAGGACAGGGAAAAAGAAGAAGAGCAGAGATTGGATTTATACCCCATCCCTCACTCAGAGTCTTAAAGTGACCCACAAACTCCCTTCCCCTCCCCACATCAGACACCCCACGAGGCAGGCAATGCCCAGAGATCTCTTCCCAAAACTGTACTTGAGAGAGCAACTCTGAGATAACTTGTGACTGAACGAGGGTCACCCAACCAGAAGTTGTGGCTGCAGGAGGCCCAAAAGCCACTGCCACAGACTGCTCTTACCCATGTAGAGGGCACCAGAGGTGGAAACAATGCCAATTGGGTGCAGAAGGCACCAACTATGGAAACAGACAGGTGCCAAAATGGGCCATTTTGGGAGGGGTTGTTTTTCTTTTGCCATATTCTGGCCCACCCACTTATTTGTAGACTGTTTACTAGATGATGCCCCCATGCCCTTCTTTGCTGCATATAACCGTTAAAAATGGCTGCCAAAGCGAAAGGCCCAAATGGCTGCCACTCCAAGTTGCCCTAAGATGACCGTCGCATTCCACCCACCATAAGATGGCCACCACTCACCCAGCCGCCCAGCAGAACACCAAATCAAGGCAGGCCAGCCCAATGTGGCTGCTGCTGATGGTGGGGTGGGGTTTAAATTTATTTATTTATTTATTAAAATTAATTAATTTATTTTCTTTAAAGAGGGCAGACAATAGGGCTGATAAATAACTTGTTTAAAGCAGAAAAAGAGACCCAAATCAGACTTTAGCCGTGGTCCCAAAGAAGAAGCCGCTGCCACAGCCCCAACTCCAGCCTCCACCACAGCCCAGATGGCCTGGCTGCCGCCATCAAGGCTTCTGCCCAGGCCTCATAACCAGATGCACCTGCCAGCCCCTAGCATCTCCCCCCAGCCGCCACCACGTCCAAAGCTCTGGCCGCGGCTGCGGCCTCAACCCCGGCTCTACGCCGCAGCCTGACGCTCCAGCCGGCTGTAAGCCGCATCCTGACACTCTGGCTGGCTCGGCGCCGCAGCCCGACACTCCGGCTGGTGCAGCAGCAATGTCCTGGCCAACACCCCAGCCTGCTGCCCTGGCCGCCGACTTGGCCCACTGCTTCCCAGGCCTTCCACAGAGGCCCTGGACTTCACTCCCTGTGCTACCAAGCATATCAGAGCAACTGAAAATGGGCAGGAGTGGAGCATGGCTGTTTACACTAGCTGGCTCCACCCCCCGCCAATGTCACGATGCCAGACATCGTGACTCTGTTGCTGCCCGGCTTCCTGAGGGCAGCAAAGCAGCCCCCAGCAACCAGCGGCATTGCTGGGTCGCCGAGAGCTGAGTTCTTAGCATATGGATCATACAGCAACATCCCGGTTACTCCTCTGATGTGTATTAATTAGGCTGCCCATTTTAGAGTGGGTGTTATTTAACGTGTTATACATCTGTTCTTCCTCAGGTTGTTCCACTTTTCTCACTTCTTTTAGCGTTAGTTGTTAGTACCTAGCTGTAATTTTTCTTAATCTAGTAGGTTTTACCTAAGGTAGTTTTATATAAATTAGTATTTTCTATAGGGGTTGGGGGGTTGGGTAGCGTGGGTTCTCATAGTTCATTTAATTTGTTTAGCCTCTCAGTTCAAGGTGCTGGGGGTGAGACGTACAATACATACCCCAGCCTTCTGCATAGCTAAGGCTCTGCAGGGGTTTAGAGAGACCTTTAGGCATCTATTACTTTAAACTAGGGTAGCAATAGTTCTAAGTATAATTAATTAATTCAAGTGATCTTACATAATTAACTTTGTCATTGATTATTGCTAAGACTTAATTGTTTATATTATAAAGTGTTAAAAATAATAAAATGTATAAGATAAATATAAAAGACACACACAAATATAATTCATTAGTGCACTTTGTGAATTTTGGTCTACCTTTAGCTTTTGCCCAGAATTTTATTTGAACTGTAAGGCTAGTATTTATAAATTTTAAGATTGTTAGTTGTGAATAATATTAGTAAGACTAGTTAACTGTTCTTATATAGATAATGCTTGACATTCACTTTTGGAAAAAGCTTTGGTTTCTGCTCCAGCTTATATTAGTACGATGATAAAGTGCTTTAATAGAGATGGGTCAGTGAGTTATACCACATTTACTTAATCATATTTGGTGATTATATAAGTAGACTCTCCTATTGATAGTTAAATCTCTCCTTGTAACCATTTTTTATCATTTTTAGATGGTGCTGCAGTATTGTGACAAAATGACTTCAGCTGTCAAAGTTTTTTCATACAATGTGAGAGGGCTGAACAACATCATTAAGCGTAAGAGAATTCAGAGTCAAATTATAAATCTTAATCCAGACATTATTTTCCTCCAGGAGACACACATCAAAGATGACAAAGCCCCTCTATTTAAAACCAGGAAATTCCAACATCAATTTTTGGCAAAAGGCTCCTTCAAGTCCAGAGACACTGCTATTTTAATTGCTAACAACTTGAATTTTGTGCACCAGACATCGTTGGCTGATCCCCAGGGGAGATTTATCTTTGTGAAGGGAACAATAAATAATGTGCTAATTACCCTGGCATCGCCCTATGCCCTCAATTCAGAACAATTCTCTTTTATTGAGCAACCACTACAAAAATTGGAAGCTTTCCATATAGGTGAAATTATCCTAGGGGGTGACCTGAATTTTATAATGGACCATTCTAAAGTCAAATCATCCTTTCAACCCTGCAAATCAAAACAGAAGAAATTGACAACTACATTAGCTGACACCCTTGCCTCATTTAATCTAATTGCTGTATGGAGGCAGATGCATCCCACAGAAAGGGACTACACCTTCTTTTCCTCATGACACTGTTCCTACACACGCATAGACTACATCCTTGTCACTCCATCATTGGTCAACCTAGTCCAATTTTCAAGCATAGATAGCCAATTATAGTCAGACCACTGTTGGGTAAATTGCAATATTGATATAAATTGTGAACAGAGAACAACTCCATTGTGGACTTTAAATAGTTCTTTATTGTTAAATGATAGAGTAGTAGCTGATATAGAACAAAATCTCTGTAATTTCTTCTTAGATAATCCTGCTGGCTCTGTAACCCCAGACCTGCTCTGGGATGCTCTAAAACCAGTAATTCAGGGCCACTTGATCTCCACAGCATCCTTTATATATATATTAAAAAAAAACCAGAAACAAATGGTGAGGTTAGAACTCCAAAATACCATATCATCATTAGAATATCAGCATAAGCAAACTGGTAACCCAAAAGTGTATAAAAAACTGTTGGCGGAAAGGAAGAATCTAGAATTGCTGGAGATGACTCAGATACAAAAAACCATTCTATATTCAAAACAGAGAGGGTGGACCTTTACTCCAAGGTCATTAAAATTCTTGTCCAAGAGAGTAAAACATCAACAACAATAAAGACTGGTCACAACATTGAAAGATAATCATGGCAAATTTTACTATGATACTAAATCCATCTCACAATTCTTTTTAATCTTTTACAAAAAATTGCATAGCTCAAACAATGTTGATTCCTTCGAGGTAGAAACTTTCTTCCATGCTCACCCTTTGGTGAAAACCCTATCTGAGGAGCATAAACTTCAGATGGATAAGCCCATCACTCCACAAGATGTGCTAGATGCAATTAAGAGACTCAAAACATGCAAGGCACTTGGGCCAGATGGCTTTACACCAGAATTTTACAAGCACTTTGCTTAATTATTAGCTGCCCCATTAGCTGATGCCTGCAACTACATTTTCCAAACTGGGTGTCTGCCTCCCTCATGGAACAATGCCTCTATTATAGTCCTGCCAAAGCAAGGGAAGGACCCAGCACTACCGGGCTCTTATAGACCCGTCTCTCTGTTGAATACAGATTTTAAAATTTTCATCTCAATTCTTGCCAGTAGGCTCAACTCTTTCATTACACAGTATATAAATCAAGATCAGATTTCATGCCAAAGTGTGATATTATGGAAAATGTTCACAAAGTCCCCACAATTCTGAATTATTGTAATATACCTACTGCCTTCCTCTCCCTAGACCTCGAGAAGGCTTTTGATTCAGTGGAATTTTCATACCTTAAAGTCTTACTGCAGAAAATGAGATTTGGAGAAATTTTTTCAGCAGCAATTAATGCTATTTATGCAGACCCCATAGCTCACCTTAAAATCAACCATTGCATTTCTGACTCTTTTCATCTGAAACGAAGCACCAGACAAGGATGCCCCTCCCCATACCCACTCCTTGTCACTCTATGCTTTGAGCCTCATATGAATTAGAAATGACGATGGTATAAAAGGAATGTTGTTAATAGACCTGGCGTTACACAACACCAGTGACGGAAGGGGGTTCTCTATCCTGGCCCCACTGCTAGCCACCATCGGGATGGGCCGTAGGCTGGAAGGGCGCCGAGCTGCTTTATTTCTCAGCACCCTTCCCTTACAACCCCGCCTAGGCCCACCGCACTTCCCAATACTATTATAAGGCAATTCATCTATCGCAAGTAATCAAATTATTGCATGCAGACTCCTTCTCTGACCAGGTACAACAATTTGTGTTTTATACAGCCCCTTTTGAAGTCCAAGAATGCATATGGCAAACTGCTCCTACCAGACCCAAACAAGTCAACTCTAGCCCGTTGCTCTCTGCTATACTTAAAACATGGGATCGTCTAAGACCTAGATTATTGCCCCCAATCTCACAGTTCCAAACTTTTCTAAATTGAATTTGGTTCCTGCCTGGTATCAATAACCCAGTTTACAATTGATGGAAATTAGCCAAGGCTATCACATTTCAAGATCTTACATCTAAACAACTACTTTTGCCTAGGATTGCTCTGGAGGCTAAAGTAAAGAACAGCATCCCTTGGCTATAATACTTTCAAATTGCTAATATGTGCTCAAAAATCAAACTATATTCTAAAAAAAACCCTAACAGCTTTTGAAACAATCATCAGTATATAGCTAGTGTTTCAGTAAAGGGTCTGATATCTAAGAGACACAAAGTCTTGGTTTCCCTTGACAGCACAGCAACCTTGTCCTATCAAACTAGGTGGCATAAGGACTGTAATATTACCCTCTCAGATATCTCATGGAATCAAATCTGGTCTTCCCCTTCATTCCATTCCAAAATCGTATCAATGAAACTACAATCCTTTAAAATTTTGTCTCATCGGTACCTGATGCCACACAAATTATCCCGTATTAACCCATCCTGTAGCCCTATGTGCTGGAAGTAGTGTGGTGAAGTGGGTAATTACCCGCACTGCTGGATTTTTGTCCTAATTTTCTACCTTTTTGGAAGACAGTTCTGAACCAAATCAAATCCATTAGTAACATAGATATTCTCCCCACACTGGAACACCTGTTTTTGAATGGATGGACTGCTCACTGCTCTGCTTTTTCCACCAAAGAATGAATCTCCTTAATGCTTTTTGCAGCTAAAACTTTCATTGCCACACACTGGAAAATGACAATGACACCCACTCTTTCACAATGGCATAAAAAGATGTGGGATTTATATATTATGGCTAAACTCTCGGACAATCTTACATGACTTAAGAAGTTCCTGGCCCCTACCACGTTTGTATCTACATGGTTTCCCATTTTAGACTACCTTTCTAAACAAAATGACACTCCTACAGTGATTGATGACCTATGGTTATGGTAATGCTCATTATTCTGCACTAAACACGCTTCTCTGTTTATCTCAATTTTTACTGTCTACTTGGTAAATTAAAAGTTGCATAGTTCCATTACATATTCTTCTACCGCATGTATTGTTGTTTCTAATGTTAAAGTGCACTATATATTCTCCTTTACTAACCTTTCTAGGTTATGACATAACGTTGTATATTCCTTATCTTGAATTTCATGTTTATATTTTGATTGAACATTGAATAACAAAATTATTGTAAAAAAGAAAGAAAGAAAAGAAACAAGGCTTGTCTGTATGCTCTGTTAAGAGCAAACTGTCCTCCCTTGCTTCTGCCAGTAAAGTGGGAGGCTTTGAGGACTATACCGGGGATTTCTGCATCAGGAAGATGTTGGAGGGTTGGTCCCAGGAGGGTGTTTCTAGGGTGGACACTCGGGAGCCCCTGACACCATCTGTTCTCAAGGGCCTCTGGGCTTTGTGGCCTGGCCTTTGCACCGATGCATATGAGGCCTCTCTATTCCACATGACAGCATTGGCGGCCTTTTTCAGGGCGCTATGGCTTAGCGAACTCATAGTGGCCTCCCGGCAGGATGAGTCCAGCTAGGCTCTTTATTTCCGTGACATCAGCTGGGTGGGAGACAAGATCAAGATAGTTTTTAGAAGGTCAAAGATGGATCAGCTGGGCAAAGGCCCCATTGTGGCGATGGGTCAGTGCTCGGACCAGGAACTGTGCCCCATATGGGCTTTGCACCACTATCTGTCCTGGAGGGGGTTGGGGGATGGCATCCTGTTTTGCCATAGGGATGGTTCCCCACTCACCAAGTACCAATTTTGGTCCTTGACTCAGAAGGTGCTTAAAGAGCGGGGCTTGGGAGCCTTTCACTTCAGAACCCACTCCTTCAGAATAGGCACCGCATCTACTGCAGCAGCTATGGGATATTCCACATCTGAGATCTGTAACATTGGCTGCTGGCATTCATATTGTTACAAGGGTTATGTTCGAAAATGTAAGTTTTGAGTTGCTAGTATTTACATAGTTCTCATTTCAGGTGCTGACGGCTGGTGGTCAAGATGAGGAGTCCTGGTGGTCAAGATGAGGAGTCCTAGTTCGTGGCCACAGCATGGTTTTTTTGGACCACCCACCGGGCCAAGAGGACACCTGTTGGTTCTCAGTTGGGCCTCAGTGAGTGGGTACAAGCTGAATGGTTGGGAAGGAGGGGTATGAGATGGCCCAGATGCCTCCCATTGTTATTTGGGGAGCAGCATGTGCCCCCCGCAGGTTCTGGTTATCTACCTCAGTGGTAACGATCTGGGTTTCTTGAAAGGCATCGTATTGGTGCTAGACCTGTACTGGGATGATGGGGTACACCTGTCAAACAAGGGCAATGATATTTTTCTGGAGAACTTGTGGCAAGGGATTAGCTTAGCCTTGGGCTGTTAGGTGGCTGCAGCAGCCAAAGCAGGGGCTTGGCCTTGCATGTGGCAAAGTAGTTTGGGTAAAGAAAACAGAACTTGTAAGCACTTTCAGACAGTTCCATTTGGGACAAGGGGGTCATCAGGAACGGCCTCTGGGTTTTAGGGCCCAGGGCTGGAAATGGTGATCACCTCTGGAAACTTCTTAGGTAGGCTCCTCCCTGCAGGCTGTAGGGCTTCAGAGGTAGGCACTCCTGGGGGGTGACCAGTGTGCTGGGCTGCCAGTTGTGGGCCAGAGGAGTGGCCCCAGACCGGGGCTGGTGGCTTGCCAATATCTGAGGCAAGGAGGTTGGCTGGATTGACACCTGCCTGGCCTGTTCTGCTCCCACTTAGTTCCCTCGCCATGATTGAGTTTGCAGTTAAATAGTTCATAAAGTAGCCCTTGTTTGACTCCAGAACAGTTGTTTGTCTCATCATTTCCAGCTCAGGGGGTAATTATGCACCTCATCAGATTTCAGATTTATAGGAGTTATTGCATACTTAATAATACTTTGGTCTAGTCTTCAAAATTATTTTAAAATGGTAGATCTTCTATAGATAAGGGGGAAAGTGCCATAGAATGGTGGATCAGACGCATAGACCCTCAGTTGCCATTCCTGAACTAACTAGAAACAAGACAAGAAAAGGACTCCCGAACCACACAAATCTAGGGTCCTTTACGAAAACAATAAATAAATAAACCCAAGACTAGTTAGTGCTGATTGATGGAAAGTTATAATTTCTGTTTCTAGATCTTTATCCTCCCCAGAATGACTGATGCAGTTCTCTCAAGTGTGAGATATTTTAACTACCTACATGATATGATATCTTTACATGATATGATATCTTAACTAGCACAACCATTATTTCTGTGTTTCATAAGGTCAACAATAAATGTATATGTTAAATAATGCTACACATATTAATTTAAAGCTAGCTTTGAACATTGTACTGAGTTTTCAAGAACAAGTCAGCAGTCAGATCATGTGTCTGAAAAGAGTAATTAGAGTTAAGCCCTATGTGAGTAATATGTGCTGATTACTCTTAGCTGATCAGCGAGATGTGAAGGACAACTTGAGAAGTTGGCAACTCTGATTAAAAGTGATAACTATTTACTCTTGCAAAGAATGGAATCAGATGAAACTTCTGCCTTCAATCAGACTTTTGCAGAAAATGATACTAGACATATGGTCTTGCAGTGAACATTACAAGGATCACCTATTTTATCCACCTACATAGAGTGTTCTCTTTGTGCCATATGTAGTTCATTTAATTCATTCTTATTTTTTTTAAAAAAAAGGTTTATTAATCCAGAAAATACTATCGGGATGAATTAGCTATTCCATTTTTACTTTTTAGGTAGAATACAGAGAAAAGTAACTCTGAAACCTTTTCCTCTTAGGACATGGTCACCTGTACAGCCGGACTCAATATCCCCACTTACGATTTACCTTCTGTTAAAAGGGGGAGGGATAAACCTCACATAATACATGCACCGTTGCCACTGAAGTTTTTAATTTTTTCCCCTACCTTATGGGGTTATTAAGAAAACAGTGGTCCAGGGAACTATTTTAAGTGATCTGGAGAACCCTTTGTAACAACCGCAAGTACATGAACAAAAACTTTTGGGGACATTTTTTACCTTAGATTCATGAGGAATTTGGTATGGGAAGGAAATATACCCCAAATCCAATATGTTTAAGCTTTCCCCCCCAGAGAATAGGTTGACAGTTGAACAGCCTTTCCATGTTTACCATTGTTTGGTATATGAAACCTCAACAAACATGAGAAAAGTCTCTGTTTACCAGATACACTGGCCTGCTCAGCAAAATGTGAAACCTTCTAAAAAAGCACTTCCTCTGGAACAGCACTAAAGTTTCAAGACCACTCTGTAGATTGGGGTTCTAACTTTGCTGAGGAGAGAAGTATAGACAGACAACAACAATATGCAATCCTACAGAAACTTGGTGGAGATAATTTCAATGCATGGTATGGCGATCTCACCCTTGTTCCTCTGTCACTCACAGGATTTCCTCTCTTTTTTCCTTCCTCTTTATTGCTGAACAGCCCCTATATCTATTTTCTTCTTATTTGTTTGTCTACGGCTGCCCTGTAGGGCTGCCAGATTGACTTACCTGGCCAACAGTGGTCTCCCGACATCCTTCCAAGAGACCAGGAGTGATGTTGGACATTTTTGGGCCTACTTCCAGTTTCAAGCCTACTTCCAGTTTTGGGCCTACTTTCAGTCAGGGCTGACACTCTGGTTTTTGGGCAAAACTCTATGGTAAATTTGGCTTCAAACTATAGAGTTTGCCTAAAAACCTGGGCACCATTCCCAACTGGAAGTAAGCCTGAAACCAGAAGTAGCCTGAAGAAGTCACTTGGGATGGGATTTCACCTCGCTGCCAGCTGGCTAGCAACAGGCAAGAGCATGCGAAAGCAGGGGTTGCCCCACTTCCACCAGGGGTCCAGCAAACCTATTGTCCCACTTAGATAGATAGATGGATGCTGGCCCAGCTAATGGAACTGAGGGAAGAGACAAAATCACCTTTTTATATTCAACTTCTGAAATGGCATGTGAGAGGCTTTTGAAAGTTCAAAATAAACAACATGTTTTATTTAACTTAGAAGAGAAAATGCCAGGTGGAATCAGGGGTAGGATGTAAAACTCAAGCCTCATTTCCTGCAGGAGCTCACCGGAGCAAATACCACCCCCTGCTCCCAGTTGGACCACGAGTAGCAAGAAGAAAGATACATTGCAGTCCCCCCGCCTTTCCTGGCCCGCACCTAGGAGCAGGTCCTGGGGAAAGGCCTGTGCACCCCCGCCCCTTCCTGGCCTGCATCTAGACAGGCTGGCAGGGAATGTTTCTGGGGGGGTGGGGGAGGGTGACTGCAGGCTGCTCGGGCGCTCCAGTGCGGGCTGGAGGGAATGCTTCTTGAGGATGGGGGAGGGTGGCCACGAGCACCTGGGCTGCAGGCTACTTCAGCGCTCTGGCATGAGCTGGCCAGGAATGTTTCTTAGGGGGTGGGGGTGGCTGCGAGCGCCTGGGCTCCAGGCCGCTCAGGCACTGGAGTGCAGGCTTGTGGGGAATGCTTTTGGGGGGGGGGGTGGCCACAAGCACCTGGACTGCAGGCCACTCGGGCGATCCAGCATGGGCTGGCGGGGAATGCTTCTTTTGAGGGGGTGGCCATGAGCGCCTGGGCCACACGGATCTCCAGCATGGGCTGGCAGGGACTGTTTTTGTTGTGCTGACAGAAACTGTTGAGGTAGGCAGGAAGGAGTGTATGTGAGAGAGATGGGGTAGGGAGGAGGCAGGAGTGTGTGTGTGTGTTTGTGTGTACAAGCCAGGTTGGGAGGGGAAGGCTGTGGGTGCCCTCCTTCCTCTCTCTCTCTCTGTGGATCCCCCTCTCTCTCTTTCCCCCCTCGGCCTTTATCTGTGTATTTCTCCCCCTCTCTCTGTCGCTCTCTCTCTTTTCCCCCTCTCTGTCTTTCTCTTTGTGAAGTCCAGCACTCTGTGTCACAGTGGCCAAAACCCAGGTGCCATCAAGATGCAGGGGCAGAACTCTCAAAGCCCTCCCAATATTGCCCCCCTTCAGCACCAAGAATACAGACCATCACTGTCCCAGACATAGTGTTACACATCTATCCTTTGTGACTAATAGCCACTGATAGGTCTCTGCTCCATACTCTTCCAGTATGAGTATTATTAACCTCTGATATCACTGACCTCCACTACCTTTTCAGTAACCCTTCAAGCATACAGTGCCCTTTAGAGTAATGCAGCCCTGGAATAAAAGGAGAATCACGGATCATTCAGTCCATTGCACCTTTGCTCTGTTTCAGCCACTCGGGCTGTTTCTGCACATTAATGGACACTGTGCTATTGGTACTCTGTCACAATCAGTTGCAAGCATCCACACAGGAAAATTCATTTGCAAATTATTGCTACAGAGGGTGTGGATGCAGCCTTGAGGTTGTTTGTGATGTGCAGCCAAATAGTGAGGAGACTGTTATTTGATCAGAAATCTGGGGAAGCAATAGAAGGATAAAATCTTCCTTATCCACCACTCAAGCAAGAAGGTTCAGGAGTTTAGTTGGTGGAAATTGTTATTAAGGAGAGAATTAGTAGGCACATTGATGAACAAAAACTACTGAGGCAGACACAGCATGGGTTCTGTAAGGGAAGATCTTGTCTCACTAACCTCTCTCACCATAACATGTTGAATGCAGGAACTGCAAGTCGCTCTGCTGCAAGGATCCAAAGCCATTAAATCTGACTGACTCTGTTACCATTAGTCCTATTCCCTTGATTAAAAATAAATGCTCGGCATTTAGGAAGCACTTTGAAGTGCCTGAAGCACTTTGGCACATGTTGTCAGTAATTCTCAAAACAGTCCTATAAAGTAGCTTAATATTGTCCTGTTCCCCATTGCAGCTGCAGGGCTGAGGCCAAATGCCCCTAGCTTGTCAAAGGACACATACTCAATTCATTGCAAGCCACAACCCATCTTCTGAGTGTGGAACAGTGGTCACTGGAGGTGTGTGGGGGGGAGGTATTTGTGAAGTTCCTGCATTGTGCAGGGGATTGGACTAGATGACCCTGGAGGTCCCTTCCAACTCTATGATTCTGTTCTGATTCAGACCAGTAGGGAAGTACCTAGCCAACTGCCATCCATCATCAATGGCAGCTGAAAATGCATTGGATCAACCCTCACCCATAATAGAGCAGCACCTGTAGCTATATGAAAGGAATTTTCTCAGTGGCCATTGTTTGTCAACTACAGCAGTATTTCCAGCCTTCAAGCATTTGTTTCTGTCAGTAAAATGTAGGTGGGGAGAGCTCCAAACTCTCCCCAAGATACCCACCAATTTTCAAGAACATTGGATCAGGGGGTCCAATTCTACGGGCCCCAAAACAGGTTGCCTCCATCCCCTCCATTATTCTCTATGATGGGGAAAAAGTTACTTTTTCCCCCATGGTGCTGTTAGTAGCTTGGGGGGGGGGCCCTTAGGGGTGCCAAACTGCATCCACCCCCTGCAAAAAGCTCCCCCCCCAGCAGGGGGACATACTGGGCTCCTCTCTTGAGGTGCGGGGGTGGCAGCAGCACTTCATTGCTGCTCCCTGACCTGGCACAGAGCTCCAGAGGCTCAGGCTTAATTAAGCAACGGGGCACCCCAGAGCTGCTGGAACAGCGGTGGCAGCAGACCCTGCTTGGCAGGCGCTTTCTCCAGGGACCGGACTGGAGGCTCCAGCCAGACGCGGCGAGGTTACGAAAGTGCTGGAAGAAGGAGATTGATTCGTGGCTCCAAATAGCCCACAGGGGTCTGGCTGGGAAGCGGGCGAGAGGAACCTGGCCCCGCCCTTCCCCGGCCCGGCTCCTGCTGGATGGCCAGCATCCCAGGAAGACTTGGGGGGGCCACTTTGTCTCTCCCTCCCCCCACCACCTCCGTTTCAAAAACTGTTTAGCAGCTGCTCAATAAAGGTGGCGGGGGGGAAGGGCACACAAAGTCACACAAAGCCTCGATGAAAGAGGCTCTTGTAGGGCTGACCTCCAGGAGACCCCCCCCGAGTGACAGCAGCCCTCCCTTAAAGTTACATAGGGGGCCCCCGGAGTGACCCGGGTGGGTTGCAAGCAAAGTGGCCGCAAAGATCGCCTCCCCCTCCCACAAAAAGCAAAAGAACTGCCAGCATTTCCCAGGCTGGTCAATTTCACAAGGATCCGATGAGTCAGTCAATTTCCTCCCTGGCTGGGGGGAAAAAGTCTTTTCGGGCAGCTAAAGGACTTGCCAAAGGTGTGAAATTTTTTGGCGGGGGGGTGGTCCACACAGCCCTCCCCCAAGAGTCCGTGGCAAAGCGCAGCTCAGCCAAGGCTTCTGGGACCCCTCCGGGTCAGGATCCAAAATCAAAATTGGAACTTTAAAGGAAAAGAGGCTCAAAGGTGCAGAGCCATGTAAGTTTCTCTTGCAGCTCAAAAGAGCTTTGGAGCAAGCGGGGGGGGGGGTTGTCTTTTTTTTCTCCCACCTCTTAGCCTGTTACGGCTGGGGAGAAGTGGGCGGGGGGGGGTCTTTTCCAGCATCACACATCTCTTCTTTTTAACAGATCTTCTCAGTTGGAGGGGGGTGGGCGGGCATGTAGGATAATAGAAACCGGAACAGAGCGCACCCAGGGAGGAGAGTGGATGGTCGTCTCCTAGCCTGCTGGTTTTCAGCAATGCTCCCTCTAAGCTGTGAAGCCGTCCTCCCTGAGTGAAGACAAAAAGGTGTGAGCTGGGGGCTAAAAAACCAGTGCAGCCTGCTGGACCCGCCCCCTGACCGCCCTCCCTCCTTCTGCCCGACCCATGATCCTCTCTGCACATGGTCAGAGGTGCCCGGCTGACCCAGCAGCAGCCAGCTTCCCAGCTGTCAAGATCTCCAGATAGTCAGTCAAACACCAGGCTTCATAAGAAGATAGCGTTTATTAGGACTAAGTTAGAGCAACATGAACACCTTCATTGTCAGTGATACTGAGAGATACAAAACAGCATCAGTTATAGCCCCCTTGAAATGCCCCCCCCACTACAAGCCAATGGTTACATTTCCCGTGTGCTGTAAGAAGAAAATTAACGGCCACCAGATATGTCTGCAAGAGGCCAAAGAGGCCTGGGCCCCAAGGCCAGCTGTTTAGATAAGACATAGCGTAGACACAGTAAATTAGAGGCTCTTGAGACTTGGTGTTACTCCCACATTCCAGAGCCATGAAAAATATCTCCTCTCTCCTCCCCACCTCCGCAGTGATGGCAGGTTTACCTGACACTAGCCGGAGGAGAAGGGGGTGAGGAGCAGATCCTTGTGGGGCGGCTTGCATGGGGGGGCACCTCATTCTACCTCCCTGCATGGTAAGTGAGCACAGCGACAGGTCGTCTGTAGAGGATTTAAAAGCAGAAAGGGCCCGGGTAGGCCGGGCCCGACATTTGCGGGGACGGGCAGGGACAGAGAGGTCGGCTGGCCGAAAAGGGGGGGGGGCCTGGCGCGTGGCGGGAAGAGACGCGCCTCCCCCCTTTCCCAGCCAATGGAGGGCAGTGGGGGGTCGGGGAGGGGGAGGCATTAAAATCCGAAGGGAAGCCGCTCCCCCTCCCCACTTGACCACGAGGCGAGCCCGGTTTGCAGGTAAGGCCAGGGCTCTTCTGGGGCGATCGCCTGCAGCTGGGGGGGAAGGTAGGGGCGAGGGGGGGAGATGGATGGCCTGTGATCTTCCTTGCCACTTCCCCCCCCACTTCCCCCCCCCCGCAGACCCAGCCTCACGGGCGCCCAGCGGGACCGGCAGCCGGGCTCAGCTCTCAGCAGCCGGGCCAAGTGTTGTCGGCAGCCCACCGCCGTCCCGCCTGCCCGCCGTCCAGGCGCAGACCTGGGAGCCAGGTCTGATGGCGCCAGCGAGGGCTTCGCTGGTGCTTCGCCAGCTGGCAGCGGGGCTCCTCGGGGGATGCAGGCACGGTGGAACCCGCGCATTGCACAGCGGCTCTGCGCTGGGCCCTTGGGCCTGCCTCAACGAACGGGGGAAAGCAGGGGGGGCAAGATGCAGCCGCTGTGCTCCCAGCCTGCTTGCCATCCACGTGCAGCCCTCAAGGAGCCCTTGAGCCGGTGGGAGCGCTTCAAAGGGGGGGGCTTTGCCGGCCCACAGCAAGGCTCCCTGTGGGAGCCCGGGCCCTCGGGCCTGCCTCGGCAGCTGGGGGGGCAGTGGGGGGGGCAAGACGCGGCCTACCGCGTTCCCAGCCCGGCCACCATTCGTGTACAGCTCTGGGAGCCGGCCAGGTGGACGAGTCCGGGGAGTGCCAGGAAAGGGCTTTGCTAGCTCACAACAGGGCTCTCCATCGGAGCCTGGCCTGGGGGGGGGCAGCCAGCAGCAGGTCCACGTCAGGCATGCATACCCACCCGGCGCCTGGGGGGATTGGCGTAAGGCGGCCTCGAGTTCCCACTACCCCCAATCTGATAGGCAGGCCTGCGGCACTTACAGGGGTCTCGGATGCAGAGGCACAGGCGCAGTGGCTGCAGTAGCGGCCAGGCTGCGCGGAGCAGGGGTCACGGAGGACCCGCCAAAGCATCCATTATAACACTTTGGCTTACGTTGGAGCCGAGGGCGGCTCTGGCATCCCCACAAGGCTGAGCTAGTGAGAGCTAGCTCGCAGTTGCATCCTTGTTTTGTCTCGCTCCCCTTTTGTTCCCCGGCAGCCGGCCTCCAGCTCACACAATTCACCTCACTCGGGGGGAATGGGGGAGGCACCTGGGCACACTAATTGCCACAGTGGCCGAATCCCTCGCTCGCAAAATTTGGGGCCAGCAGCTCAGAAAGCTATTCTTTGTGCGCAATACTCCATGGCTTGGAGGGATCGTTGTGGCATCCAAGGAGCCCATTCCGTGGCAGGAATCAGAGCCTTCCATTCACAGAGACATAGTTTGCTGGATCGCCAGGTCCATCCCTGACTGCCAGTAGGGGAATAAAGCAGGGGAGTCATGTCCCAAGACCAATCTCAGGATAGAGCCAGGGAAGGTAGGGACCTCCACAATGCCACAGAGCCTGTCCTCCAAGTCATACATTTCGCCACGGGAGGTGGTTCTGGTGCGGCCATGAGGACGCCAGCAGGCTGCAGTGCCATCTGAACGCAGAACGTGGGAGTGTCTCTGACGGCTCCCCTTCCTTCGCCACTTAGCAGGTTGTTAGACAGGTAAGGCAAAGAGTTAGGCAGTCAGGTAGTTATTAGTTAGGTTAGGAATGGCCGGTCAGTTCACGGTGCGGTTTACCCCCCCACCAGAGCACTCCTGCCTCTCGCACACAACCGCTCGCCTACTTGGTGGCGGGTTACAGGGGAACGGGGGTCTTAACATGTTGTGTTTTGCCGTCCTGAGCAGGTATGAAGCCCCCTTCATGCAGCACTCAGCACGTGGGCACAGTTGCTGGGGTTACACCCCGGTCACCGCCCAAAGTACGGCCCGCAGTGGTCGAAAAACCAGCGGGAGTGATGGCGAAGAGGGAGGCGGTGCCGCACAGCATGGATGGGTCGGACGGCGTTGCAGAGCTGGCCGATACCATGGGGGGCCTTCAGCAAGCCTTTGATCAGCTCTCGGAGAAGGTGGCCAAGATGAGCCAGGATCCGGTGTCCAAACGAGCCCGGAAGGCCGAGTCCGAGGGCGGCTCAGCCCAGCAGCGCAGGGGGTCCTCCTCCAGCTCAGCCAGTCATCGGGCTTCACAGTCGGCAGCACGCTCCACGGATGGGGGACGGGAGAGGGGTAGCTCGGGCTCCTCTGTGCGCTCCCGCGACAAGGCAGAGGGCGAGGCCTCCTCAGGTGAGGGTTCGACCACGGGGCGAGGTGGGCAGCCTCCGAGCGATTACTGGGCAGCAGCGGCCCACAAGCCAGGGCTGCCTGCCTGGGCTATACACCGCAGGGCGCTGGCCACACGAGCCGGGTGGGATCCTGGGATGGTCTGGGATAACGTCGATGTTTCTGATCCTTCCACCATCCTCTCCACGTACTCAAACGGAGAAGAGCCGCCGGGGCTCCATTTATCTGATGAACTAAGGGACAGTATTCTGGATGGGTATTACATTAATATCTTTACTTTGCTTCAAAAACGGGGGGCCGAGGCCCGCACGGTGAAATCTGTCAAGAAAGAGAAGAACGAGAAGAACGAGGAAGCGGAACGCACCTTCCTCAACTGGGTTTCTGGTTACTTGGTGTATGCGGGGGTAGTCGCTGTCATGTACCCTGAGAGGGGCTGGCACCTGCTCAACCACATGAGCAACGTGGTCGAGGCCAGGGTTTTAGCAGGTGCGGGGCCGGCTATCGATTACGACGAGACCTGCCGTAAACTGGCATCACGCAATGACAGGGCTCGGTGGGATCTGCTACAGGACAAGGTTTGGCTCAGGGAGGTTGGCCCGTGCATTAAAGGAAAGGGAGAAGTGAAGATTGATCACTGGGCCACGCACAAGGACTAGTCGCGTGGGGTATGCTGGGAATATAACTAAGGCCGGTGTCGCTGGGCACAGTGCAAGTTTCACCATAGTTGCGAGGTGTGCGGGGGGGGCACGGACGGGTGTATTGCCCACGGTCCACCGGCACCCAGCAGCCCTTTCGGGGTGGAAAACCCTTCTCCGGTGGTGCCAACACAAAAGGGGGAGGGGGGTCATCAGGCACCGCAGCCGCTTCTGCTTCCAGATGTTAATGCTCCACAGGACTGGTGGTCCTTGGCAGCCACCTCGGTTCGGGTGGACGCCCTGAGACCACTCTTGGCACAATACCCCCCACGGGAGGCTGGCCAATATATCTTGGACGGGTTCACAAAGGGTTTTCCCATTCCCGCCTGCGGCCCGTGCATTGCAACCAATTCCAACAACCTGAAGTCAGCCAGGGAGATGCCTGAGGTGGTCACTGCAAAACTGCAGAAAGAATTGGCAGCAGGGCACATTGCGGACCCATTCAGCATGCCCCCTATTGATCACCTGTGAGTATCTCCCCTGGGGGTGGTGCCAAAGAAAACACCAGGCGAGTATCGCCTGATTCAGCATCTCTCGTACCCGAAGGGATCTTCGGTGAATGACAGTATCCCCCCCGAGCTCTGCTCGGTCAAATACGCTCCCTTCGATCACGCGGTGGAACTAGTCAGGGCTTGCGGGCAGGGGGCACTCATGGCCAAGTGTGACATTCAGTCAGCATTCCGACTGCTCCCGGTAAGCCCTGACTCCTTTTCATTACTGGGTTTCAAGTTCCAAGGGGCATGGTACTTTGACAAGGCCATGCCTATGGGTTGCGCAGTGGCCTGCGTGGCATTTGAGACATTTAGCACTTTTCTTGAGTGGGCAGTGAAGTTGAGGACCGGGTCCACGGGGATTACTCATTATCTGGATGACTTCTTTTTTGTCGGCCCGGAGGATGATGAGGCTTGCGCAGAGTCCCTACGAGCATTTCAAAGGCTTGCTGAAGAGCTTGGCATCCCATTGGCGGCGGACAAGACTGAAGGGCCGGCGACTAGTTTAACGTACCTGGGTATCCAATTAGACTCTGTAGCTGGGGGCATCCAGGTTGTCAGAGGACAAACTCCTTGCCCTCCAGGCGCTCATTTCCTTGGTTAGGGCTCAGGCGAAGTGCACATTGAAGGAACTGCAGTCACTGGTGGGACACTTGAACTTTGCTTGCCGGGTCGTGTCGCCCGGCAGGGGTTTCTGTGCAAGGCTGGCCAGAGCGACGGCTGGGGTCACGGCACCTCATCACCGGGTACGGGTGACCATGGGCATGAAGGAGGATTTAGGCATGTGGCTCCGGTTCCTGGAGGGATACAACGGGGTTACCATTTGGCAGCACCCGATGGATTTGCAGGATGCCATCCAGATCCATTCTGATGCAGCTGGCAGTGCCGGATTCGGCGTCTACTACGACAGCAAGTGGTGCGCACGGCCCTGGCCCAAGGAGTGGGAGGGTTCTGTAGTGCTCAAAGATCTCACCTTCTTGGAGCTCTTCCCAATACTGGTGGCAGTGATCATTTGGAAGGATCTCTTTAGGGACAAAAGGGTGCGGTTCTGGTGCGACAACCAGGCGGTGGTGCGGGTGGTGAACAAGCAAACTTCCAAGTTGGACCGGGTGATGCGGTTGGTTCGCCGCCTGGTTCTGGCCTGCTTGGCCGATAGCATTACATTTTCTGCACGTCATGTGTCAGGCGTGGATAATAGCATAGCAGACGCTTTGTCTCACCAACAGGAGGAACATTTCCGCATACTGGCGCCAGGAGCCAACCGCGTTTCAGACCCATTTCCGGAGGAGCTGTGGGAACTTGGGAAGGTACAATAAGGCGGGGCATCTATGGGTCCATTGCCCCCTCCACTCTCGCCAAGTATGCGAAGGCTATCGATGCCTTTTTTTTTTTTTTGACTTTGCTGCGTGATTCGGGGGGCCGCAGACCTTGCCGGTGGAGGGGGACTGGGTGCTTCGCTACATGGCATGCCTGCAGGACAGCGGGTTCTCCCACAGTACCATCAGGGGTCGCGTGGCCGCCATCACATTCTTTAGCAAGGCTGAGGGGTTCAAGGACCCGTGCCACTCATTCCAAGCCCGTAGAGCAGTCGAGGGCTGGCGGAGGCAAGCCGCATGGCCTCCAGATTGTAGACAGCCCATGACCTTTGAGCTGTTGAGGGGGATTTTGCGGGAGCTTCCAGTGCTGTGTTGGTCTCGGTACGAGGCCGCGCTCTTTGAGACCGCATTCATCTTGGCCTTTTTTGGGGCCTTGAGGGTCGGGGAACTGGTGGCGAGCTCCAAAATCTCGTTCACCAACACGCCCCTGGGTGTTCAGGACGTTTCCTTCGGGCCAAAGGGGATGTCATTGTATATTCGGAGGTCAAAGACGGACCAACTGGGAAAAGGGGCGTGCCTGCACTTAGGACCATTACCGGGCGGCCCGTGTCCTGTGCAGACCACTCAAGCCTTTTTAGCAAAGTGTCCTGAGGGCGTTGGTCCCCTGCTTATCCATAGAGACGGGGCCCTATTGACCAGGTATCAGTTCACAGGGGTTTTCAGATTGGCATTGGGGGCTTTGGGCTTACCAGGCAAGGAATTTGGGCCTCACTCCTTCAGGATCGGGGCAGACACCACGGCTGCGGGTGTTGGCCTGCCGGAGGTACGCATACGGGCCATAGGCCGCTGGTGCTCAACGGCCATTAGGGCGTACATCAGGCCGCAGCTGGAGTCAGCCAGTGACCGTCTCTCTGACTCCTCAGTTCCAGGACAGAGGTACAGGACAGTCTGGATTTTTTGGGCACAGCATCGTCCATTGGGCAGGTTTGTATGCCTCCTCGTCGGGCTGGAGCAAAGACTTGGGCTTGGGAGGTGCAGCACGCATTACATGGATGGCACAGCGAGGCATGCGATGGAGGTCCCTGTTGCCCTGGTTGGGGCGCGTCGTGGCGAGGCGCCACCCTCCTGACGTGCTGCTGCTGCAGCTGGGGGAAAATGATTTGACCAAGTGCCCCGGGGTGGCCCTCGAGCGCCAGGTACTGGCCGACCTGGCCCTAGTGCGTACGATCCTGCCCGGCACCGTCATCTTATGGTCGGATTGGTTGGAATGGAGGTCGTGGTGAGGCGTGGCTCATCTCAAGAAGGTGGAAGTGGCGAAGTGGAAAGTGTCCGGCAGGCTGGGCCGGGCAGTCGAGTCGGCAGGCGGTATCTGGATTCGCCATCCAGACATCTCTCACAAGACGGAGGCCATGTTCCGAGCGGATGGTGTACATCTGTCGGCCTGGGGGATGGATATCTGGTTGCACGGAGTCTGGCATAACTTGCTTTCTTGGCTACAGCTGTAAGGGCGTTGGCGGGAACAGGACTAATGGGGGCATCCTGTTCTTGTGGCGGTAACAGCATGGGGCCGGATCTGTTGGCGGAATTCGGCCTGCGTGCCAGTTCCGGAGTTGGGGACCCCTTTAAGGGTCTTGGCGTGAGGGCTGAACGGAGCTGGCTAGCTCAAGGAATAACAGTGCTTGCCCTCACAGCCAGAGGGCAGGGGAGCTCACAAAGGGGCAAGCGTCCGTGTGAACTCTGATAACCTGCCCTCCCGTCTTACCTACCCATGCCGGCTGGCTGGGTAATGGTTAACTCGGCTCGCACACGGGCCAGCCGATAGGTTGGATCCGGTGGACCCATGCTGTGCCAATGCTGTACAGCTGTAACCAATAAAAGTTGTGGCCAAATTTATCCACCTAATTTTCCAAAGAAACTGGTTGTGTGAGTTCATTTCAAAGGGGGGCGGGTGAACTAGGCAAGCCGGCCTCGGTGTCCCAAGTAAGACATGGAACCGCAACAGCCAGACTACTTTCTTTTCCAGGTACGAGGAAAGGCTAGATGCTAATACCCCTCCTCTTCCTTCTGTCCTTCCTATACTTCTGCTTCCTCGACTTCCCTCTTAGCAGTACCTGCACAAGGCTGCTACTGTTCACAAAAGGGCAGTTCTAATGGTTTTCCTTTTCTTTTTTAATTCAAGATTTTTTAATGCCTCCATTTAAATGAAGTATGTAATCAGTTCGCAAACCTAGATCTGGCACAGATTTTGTAAATGTAGCTTGTTATACAGATAAATACCTCCCGCAATCATTTTGTAAAGTCTGTTTGTTCTGTGAGGGAGGGAGGGAGAAAAGCTGCACCCTGAAATTACCACGTGTTTACGGTTTTTGAAGGCAATACAACCTTTCCCTCCTTTTCATCTGGTTATTCCACTTAAAGTTGTTCCGATGTAAGAATTAAAAAAGATGTTCCTGTGGACCTTACTCACTTTCCCTGCAGACAAACAGCAGATGTGCAGAATGTCTGTGGGGATTGAAATGATCATCGGGACCACAACACAGGGCAGTGGGGGGTAATAATTCTCCCTAGAGACATTTATGGATAGGGAAAATGGTATGGGAGGAAGGCAAGAACCCATGCTATGGTCCCAAGCCAAATTGGGCCTAGGTTTGCCAGCCTCCAGGTGGGGCCTGGAGATCCCCTGGAATTACAACTGATCTTCAGATGACAGAGACCAGTTCCCCTGGAGAAAATGGCTGCTTTGGAGGGTGTTCTGGTCATTCATTGTACTCTCCCCAAACTCCATCCTCCCTAGACTACAACCCCAAATCTCCAGGTATTTCCCAACCTAGAGTAGACAGTGTTAATCCCCCCACACATGCACTTTTAAAATGATGTTCTCCTCAGTTGCTGTGTGATGGTGAAGACAGTGAATTGGGTCTGAAAAACCCAGACCCAACTTGTTAAGGCAGTGTGTGTGTGTGTGTGTGTGAGAGAGAGAGAGAGAGAGAGAGAGAGAGACTTGGCAGTTCAGGAACTTGAATACAGAAGTTTAGAGAAGCAGTGCTGTCCAAGAATTTAAATTAGATCTTTAAAAATGGCTTTCTGTGGCTTTCCTATTAGTTTTTTTGTTTTTGCTATTTTCCAGGGTGACTTCTGAGGAGTAGTTAGGCAATGGGGGGGGGATCCATGCTTGTGAACATCTGTGTGATTGTGCGTTCTTGAATGTTTCTGTACAGTTGGAGATATAGGGTGCGTTCAGACACGCCGTTTGAGCCGCTTTCGGCATGCCTCAGAAACGGCTTTTATGTGCGCGTTCACACACCCAACATCTGCGCACCGTCCCCAGCCGTCGCTTTCTGGAGCAACCCCCCTTTAAAGTGGAGTATTTTGACACCACTTACCAAGTGGTGTTTTCCTGATTCTCCAATTCAAGCCATACTTTCCGCTGTCTGATCGCTCCAGAAAGCCACTTCCGGGTGCTTCAACCCCCCTCCCCTCTGGGAAGCTGCCTCCGGCTTCCGGTTTTAGTCCGCCATTTTTTTCCCCTTAGCGGTGTGCACTTGAGCGGAGCTCCGCACTTAAGTTAAATAAAGAAAAGCTTCAATGGTGCCTAGTTTAGGCATTTAGACGAGTCTGGGATCTCGGGGAGGCCAGTTTCGGGGAGAAAATGTAAAAAGTAGTCTTCATTTAAACTTTAAAGGGACCGGTTGAGATCGCTCTTCTGCGCACACGCCAAACTTTTAGTTCGGGAGAGGGCTGCCTGTGCGCATGCTCAAAGGAGAGGGTGAAAAAATCCCACCTGCACAAGGATGGCGGGGAGCTCCGAAGGAGGAGGTGTGTGATCGCGATTCTCCAGTTTAAAAAAACAACAACACATCGTGCCGGAGCAGTTTAAACCGCTCCAGCACGCTGTCTGAATGCAACCATATATTTGGCTTTGGTTATGATGTGATATGCCTGGCATATCACATCATAACAAAAGCCATTGCTCATGTTTACTATCATTATTATTATTATTTCCTAAAATGCATTTATGTTTGAAAACTGGTGGGTGCAAGGGGGGGGCACCAGAAGGTGTCCTCACCTAGTGTGCAAAAAACCCTGGAGCCGGCCCTGAGGGTGCCACATCATTACAAGGTTGTATAGGTGTTATCTACTTGAATGGGATGCCTCTCTTTGGCTGTGGTCACATACACTGAATAATCCACTTTCAATGTACTTTCCAACTGGATTTTGCCAGTTCACACAGTAAAATCCAGTTGGAAAGTGCACTGAAAGTAGATTGAAAGTGGATTATTTAGTGTGTGTGACTGCAGCCTTAACCTGGGAGCTGCTCTCTGACTCCTCCTTTGTCTCTTGCTTTGTCCTCTCACTCTTGCTGCACATGACCTTCCATGGAGACATATTATCTCTGCAGGTCACTCCTGTAGATACAATGCCCCCATACTCACACACACATGATGCCAGACCAGCTGGCCATTTGTGATAGGGAAAGAACTCTTTAGATTAGGCTTCTTTCTCTTCCTTTGGCTGCAACATAAATGTGAACTGGATCTACCTGAATATACTTCTTGGGAGATTTATTTACTGCACTTAGTATCATGCTTCTGTGACTGGGCAAAACTCTGCTATATTAACCAAATGCCCCGATAATTAAAATATATGAGCAGAACAAAACTCATGGAATGGGACTGCCTTTGCCTTGTGCTAAACCCTCTGCTCCTCTTAAATTCACTCCTTATGATCAAAGACCTTTCTGAAAAGCACAGAGGACAGAGTGGGGATTCTGTGGCAGGAAGAGGGAATCAACTCTCCTTCATCCATTGCTGGAAGTATCTTTCTGCCAGTAGAAAATAGTAGTTGGATACAACCCATCATTTCTGATTTATTGTCTACACTAGTCCAGTCTAATAAATGCTTCACTGTGTAATTATGCTGGGGCTTTTTAGACATTCTGTAGCTAGGATTGCTATTTTTGATGAAATAAAATTCACTTTGGAATGATTAAATGGCATATTCTAGAGAAATTGTGGGATATACCTGTTAATTTTGGAGCAATTTCATTAAGATCACTCAATGAGGAAACAAGCACAGCGTGATCACCTCCCAGAAACTCATCAAGGATAGATTTGCTATAGGGAGAGAAATTTATTTTTCCAAAATTCACTTTTCTTAGATATGGCCATTGATTCCTCTTTTTTTCCCTAATGAAAATGGTATTTCTCTTTTATTTATGTTTATAGAGAAACCAGTGCACCCTTTTTGTAACTTCAGCCCTTGTAACTTCATGATAGGAAGGTTTAGGAAGACTCTGCCTCTGAGGATCTTCAGAGTGAAATTCTGAAATTTTGCAGAACCTCCCTTTCTGACCTTCAAATTTATCTTTAATCTAAACAAATTGATTAGAAACTGACTCCAGTTTCCTAAAAAGAGGAAAATAACTGGATTGTCTGATTCCAGGGAGAAATTAGGTTAAGAGGAATTAAGAAAATTTCTCTTAATGCTAAAGCCACAGCTAATATTGCTTCCTTGATAGCTGAATAGTGTAATACTTTAAAGTACAATACTGTCTCTGCAAACACAAGTTTGTTGTACTCTCAATTTACACTTGGAGGTGTATACTTAAAACTGATTGCATTATGCATATAAAGCTGCTGGGAGTGTTAGCTAAAGTAAGTGCATTGAAAATGGCCGTAAGGGATTTCATTTATCCGACTGAACTGCTAGTTCCATTATGACCTAGAAGGACGATTACAGAACCAATGCTAATATGTTCCCCTTTTAATTTTAATTGGTATGTGCCTGGAATGTGGTAGTTCATATGCACCTGGAATGAGAGTGGAGTAGAGAAGGTGCTTGTAATTGATAAAAGTTGTTTGGCATGTTATACCAATTTGCATTTTAAATCCAAATCCCTGTAAGATGTTTATTCATTCTTTCCTATACAGTACTCATGAGCACCAATCACAACAAATTAAACTCCACAGTTCTGTCAGTTATTCTGCATATTAAGCACTCACAGCTACATTATGTTAACAAAAAATATTTTGGGAAGCAGAATACTTCATTATGTGCTCTATAGACTGAATAGATTTTAGTACAGGGATGGTGCGGCAGATCTAAATGGAGAAAAATAATGTCTAGAAATATAACCACATATTTTTTCTGTGGATAATGTTGATTGTGTTATAGGAACACTGTTTCTGATATATCATCCACCACTTGTCTACAGATGTAGTTTATGTTCCGTTGTGATCGATAAACATAATCCATGATAAACATGGATAAAATTTGCTCCATTGCTTACTAAGAAAGCCAACAAGTGGATGGATTTCCCTCATTCTGTTTCATAAGTGTGGGTCTTCCCAGTATTTTGAATAGGCAGTATGCAATACTGGGAATATGCAGTTTGCTCTTGCCTTGGCATTCTGCTTCATTATGTATTGTTGTCCTTCAACAAAGTCATGAGTATCTATGTACATTAATCTGTACCTGTATCTGAAGAAGTGAACAGTGACTCATGAAAACTCATACCCTACCACAAATTTTGTTAGTCTTTAAGGTGCTACCGTACTTTTACTCTTTTTGACTGCTACAGACAGACTAACACAGCTACCTATCTTGATCTATCTACATTAAGTCTATTAAAGTCTATTTACATTAAACCATAACACTTTGTTTCTGAGCATGCAATTGCATTCAGGGATTGAAGCAACATTCCATGGCAGATTTCATGTTCCCCAGTATTTCAAACAACCAATTAACTAGTGTTCATCTACTTTCCCATTTAAAACTAACTTGTTAGTGTTCATGTGGTTGCACATTCTAAGCCCACAGCTAGTGCTGTGATATGTTTGAATATGTTTATCATCTTCTGTAAATTGATTATTTATAGGCTGCTCATTTCACTGAACCTGGACAAGAGATGATATGAATTTTATTTATAATCTACCCAACTCTCTAAGATGTAGGTTGTGCAATTGTGTGTTCTGTCATGCATTGTGTGTATGGAAAATTAATACTTAAAAAAATTGAACACCGTGACTTCTTATTTCACAAGCTCCAACTCTATAAAGGCTTTATAAAGATCAAAACTCAATAAAGATGCATGAACCAGCAATTATCCTGTAATTTATTATGCATTTAGAAAATGTCTATACTGCCCTCTCTAGAGCCCTGCTTGATGTGGGTCAACCCCCTCAATAAAGCAATAAAATCAATATAGTATTTTAAGAAATAGTTTGGAAGGTTTTTTTAAGTTTGAGGAATCCTGTTTTTTTCCACTCTGGGTTCCTGATTAACTCTGATCAGTATTTCCATTATTTGCTGAGCAGTCGAGTTAGAACAGATAAAAGGAAGTACTTCTTCACCCAAAGAGTGATTAACACATGGAATTCACTGCCACAGGAGGTGGCAGCGGCTACAAGCATGGACAGCTTCAAACGGGAATTAGATAAGCATATGGAACAGAAGTCCATCAGTGGCTATTAGCCACAAGGTATAGATAGGAACTTTCAGGCTGGGGCAAGTGATGCACTGTATTCTTGGTGCTTAAGGGGGGCAACAATGGGAGGGCTTCCAGTGTCCTGGCCCCACTACTGGACGTCCTGATGTCACCCGGTATTTTTGGCCACTGTGTGACAGAGTGTTGGACTAGATGGGCTATTGGCCTGATCCAACATTGGCTTCTCTTACGTTTTTATGTACTTGCCTAAGTTTTGTAAGTGTGTCTTTCACCAAGAAAGTTGCATTGTAGAAAGACAGCTTGACAAGCAAAGCAGGATATATTGGCTGGTATCCAGATGAGTGTTTCCATTGGGCAAGGACTTTGTGACAACCCCTCTTTCCCCCTCCTTCAGTAGTCCAAATTACCTCTCCTACTAAAACTGGGAATTTCTGGGGGCATTTTGGTCTTCTGAGGGAGAAGGTAGCAGGAAAATGATGGTCCACAGGCAAATTCGCTCCAGTGGAAATGATATTCTGGATCCAAACTACTGTGTTTCAAAAGAGATGGTGGATGAGTAGTTTAAAATACTAACGGGCTTGAGATATATGTATGTCATGGGAAAGATGCAAGGAAGACAGGATAGTGTCATTTATAAAATGGAGAGGAGAACAATGTAAGCTACAATGTAAATAAATAAAAAGTATAAATGAAGCAAATAAATGAATTTCTAACATTGCCCGTCACCAAAAACAAACAAAAATGCCCAAATCCAAATACCTTTATTGGCATAAAAGAAAAGCAAAATACCGCAAGGCAAATTTACAGAGAATTTGAATTATAAAATCAGTCAAACATCAGATAGAAGAGCTAATCTTTTGCTCCCTGGTTATTATGGCAGCCAAAAGGTACCTTGTGACTAGACTTGTAATATGGGGACATCGGTCAGATAATAAAAAGGATACTAACTTCACCTCAGGAAAACTGACAGTTAGACACAATAGGTTTAATTATACAATCCTGTACTTCTCCATAAAAATCACAATGAAGTAAAACATGGGCTACCATTTCAAGGCACATTCCTTTGCATGGGCAAAATCTTTCTTGGTAGGGAATGTTGGTAAGCCTCCCAGACAGTACCGCTGAAGGTAAAACATTAGCTAACATAAAAGATCAGCATAACAAAAATGCCTTGGTTTGTGAAACTTTTGCAATGTTATAAAGCAATACATAATACAGTACAGAACAGTTTAAAAATGTGCATCACAGGGGTATACTAACACTGCCATCTTAAGAAAACTTTCCTGGGAGTAAGTCCTATTAAACAGACTTGAGCAGGATTCTGAGTAGAACTGATTAAGGTGGCCCTCTTGGTGTGAGCCCTGGATTCTGTGTTTTGTCAGTGATTGCAGGTTTCATTTTACTTTTGCTGAGAACCTTGCATTGTAGTATGACAGCTCACCAAAGAAAGCAAACTTCTTTATTTTCCAAAGGAGTTGGAAGTGCTTCTTTGCCTCCCAAGACAGAAGAAAGAGTCAGACTACCATAGGTTGGGAAACTAAGGGCCACGTTATTTAACTTCCAAAATAATAATGGCAAGGGCAAACAGTAAACAGCAGCACGGTCAAGACCTGGGGTCCTCTGGCCCCATCCTTGCCTCACAACAAGCAAGGCACGCTGACCCTGGGAAGAGCCAGCTGTAAGTGGTTCGGCCCCAGCTGGCCCAGTGTTTGGATCTGCCATAAGGATCCCTCAAACACAACAGCACAGCCTGCACAGAGTATCTGTCCTAGCAATCCCCAAAGGCAGTCTGCCATTGTCATCCCCGGCCATGCAGCTGTAGGGATAATCCTGTCAGATCACTCTACCCCCACAGGGTTACTGATTGGTGCTTACCAAGCCACATAAATTCCCCTCAAAGACATAACTCTGCCACCAAAAGGGACAAGCCTCTGCTTACTCCCCTGTGCCCACTCAGATACCTAAAACTACATGAAGCCCTTGCCGCAAATCTTGTAGGAAAATATCATTCCCCATTTCAGAAAGGTGAATACCATCACCCCTATATAGCTCCAGGCAATCAAGACAGATCTGGGGGTGAGGCAGCTAGTGACCCAACCCAGCCTCTAGAATATTCCTGAGCTCTCCATTGACTTTTGCTGAGCTGTCTTGATCCCCTTGGGATGCCATGTGCCATGCCATACCAAGCATAGAACCATGGCTGACCAAACAAGTACCATGTCTGGCCACCGAGTCTGGATAACTCTCAGGTCATCCCGGCTTGCAATAACTCTCAAGTCATCCCGGGCTTTCATGAAACCCAAGTCATTGCCAGCCAATGAATCACCAGCTCATCGGGTGGAGAGCCAGCGCTACTCCCAAACAGAAGGTGGTGGAGACCCAGCCAGTGTAGACCATGGCATCCCCTCCATTCAACTATGGCCCATCGACTCAGGCCCAGCTGCGAGCCAATGTTATAGCTGTGTCTGCAGATGAGAATCTGTCTCCTCCTGCCACAGACTACAGCACCTAGGAAGAAAAAACAATGAACTACCGAACACAAGAATGGAACAATTACCTACTAATCAGCAAGGAAGCATACATAGCCTCTGTAAGCAGATGATCACCATCTCCCCACCCACTGAATATCAGCTGCTGTATAGCCTAAGACTGCAGTGGTCGAAGCAATGCCTATCCGAACAGAGTGAGTGCCAAACTTCACTCCTGAGAGGCCCAACTATTTGCCGATGAATTGAAGGTCCCGTACCTGCAACGCTTTGCCAGACTGGTCAGTCTTAGATAGAGCAACCAGCTCACTTATCTGAAGTGCCCCAAAGAATGCAAGCAATGAAGCTGCATGAAAAAGGCAAGCCTCATATCCTAATGTGCAAACAACACCTCAGGATGCTCGCAATCCCCTGAGGACTACCAGGGAAATAGGCCACCTCTCATTCTTATGAACCCTCAAGCATCTTTCGTATCCAGAAGTCATTGGTAACTTCCTGAAAACGCAAAGCTTTGCTGGTAAAAGCCAGAGCAGAAAGCCAGCCCCAAATAGAATGCACAACCAAGCCTGTCTCCTTTACGGACACACAATGGGCAGTTCCACAGGGCCTGCAAAACGGAGCTCTTCTGCCAAGCTTTCGAGTAGGAGCCACTGCCGCCACTGTACCACCACTGCACCGCTACCGCAAAGAGCGAGGAGGCCATCGTGGTGTATGATGGCCCTGGGGCCGAAGATCAGAAGGCGGGGTTGTCCTGGAACCTGCTTCGCCGTTCTGGGTACATCTTCCAGAACCCATCTTAGAACTTTGAACTCTTAGAGCACCAGCACTTTACCGTAATTTTGTATTGTTTTATCTGGTTTTTAACTGTTTTACTATGGCTTTGAGCCCTTACTGTTAGCCGCCCTGAGCCTGATGGGGGAGGGTGGGATATAAATGTGAATAATAAATAAATAGTGGATAATTTGCTCCACTAAAATGGACCAAACACTGGGATAACCTTCCTTATGCCTAAATTCATTGAATTGGTGAACTGCACATTCATACCCTTTCTGTGTGCTAGGGGCAATGGCGAGGCCTATCACTCTGCAAACTTCGGCCCTCCAACCAGCCAGAGTTCCAGGGGCATCCTTGCCAGCAGATGATTGGCTTCTGGAGCAAGCTAATGAAGCCTCGCCATCTGTTTGTGAGAGAGAACATCAGCCACCTCATCATCCACCATGGGCACATGCCTAGCAAAAAATGTGTTCAGCTTAAGGCACCACAGCGTAAAAGCACGGACCAGCCTCATTACTCTCAGCGATTTGGATGCGAGGGAATTGATCACGTGGGCTACTGTCAAACTCATCCCCCCACAACCAAATCGCTACTAATATGGAGGGGAGACTCCAAAAATGTAAAATCCCTAGTAAAACTGTCTGAGACCCATTCCCCAGGCTACTCCTCTGCACACCAGTGGCCCCAGAAATAGACTCCAAAACCTTGCAACCCCACAGCATCAGAGGTGACCTGAAGCTCAGCCTCAAGTCTCAGCTCTTCCTTTCAAAAGGAGATCCAAAAATTCCTGCAAAACTAGAATATCTGCACAGATGACACTGTGGATGTGTACTCTATGGTGTGGGAGGAGCAGCCCTGCCATGGCATCACAGAGCTCTGTAAAAAGGCTTGCCCCAGGGCAACAACTTTGCACACAAAGTTGAGATGCTCCACCAGCTGCTGTATCTCCCTCAAGGTGGCCTGCCTCTTACTTAAAAAGGAATGAAGACAGACCCGTAAGTCCTCAATTTTATCCCTAGACAAGTGGGATGTTTGGGCCACGGTGTCCAGCTCCACCCCTAAGAAGACTAACCACTGCACAAGGCCTTCAGTTTTCTCAGGAGCCAATGGGACCCCAGCTCTTCAGCTAATTGCTGAAACCCCAAACAGCTGACCACATCTGCCAGTTCCCTGTGGATGCACAAAAAGGAAGTTGTCCAGATAATGTGTGACATCCTGAAGACCCATTTTGGCCCTCAATGCCCTTTCCAGGAATGAACTGAAGTGCTCAAATATGATGCATGACACAGAACATCCCATGGGCAAAGTCCCATCCATAAAAAAACTGACCATCAAAGGAAAACCCTAGCAGCAAAAATCATTGGGATGCAAGGGGAGGAGGAGAAATGCCGACTTAATATCGCACTTTGCCAGCTCCCCCACAACATTGTACTATGCGGACAGCCCAGTCAAATGAGGTGTACCTCACCATGCACAAGTGAGCAGGAATTACAGGAATGGCGCCCTGAGGGTATGAAAGGAGTTCACCAGCTGCCTTTTTAGGCACAATCCCAAGGGGAGAAATCCTTAAATTAGGAAAGGGTGGTGAGGAAAAGGTGCCCCAAACCCGTCCCTCTGCTCTTTCCTTAACAGTCTTTTTCCTAACCACCCGCTCCATGCCCTTCACTGACTGGAGTTTATGAGACATGAACGGGGCCCTCAAACCATGGATACAAATACAAAAACCAACTTGAAAACCTTCCAACAAATAAACACTGTCTTCCCTCTTGGGGTAGCACTGTAGACAAGCTTCAAGAACCTTCAGCTTTAGTGGGCCGGGTCCCTTTTCCCACAGCAGAGAAGGAACTACCTCTTTCCCTTTGTCGCTGATTCCTATGGGGTTTCTCTTTAGAACAGGCTATGAAGGAGTGGGGTCCCCCACATAAGGGGCATTAATGTTTGTAAAGGCAGGCTTTCTTGTTGCAGTCCCCCTGAGAACCAAATTCCCAACAAAGCAAGCCGGGTTGAACCGCCTGCCCCACGGGGAACCACAGGGAACTGAAGCTGCTTGCAACCACTGTACCAAGTGCCCACTATGTGAGCAATCCCCTGAATTGGATCAGGTTGGGGACGTGACTTCCAGCCAAAGGTGAGGATGGAGTCTGTCCTATGGAAGTGCTGGATTCATGGCAGCTCACACTCTAAACTTTTCATCATATATCAGCCATGTCAGGCCAGTAAAGCCCATATGATCTTTATATATGATGTCCAGGTATTGAAAGAGAGCCGTGGCCCTCCACGGCTGTGAATGTGAGAATACGCCAGCATAAATCACAAAACCAAGCAGCCAGTTCACCCAAGGCCTCTCCACCCTCCATCTTTTTAGGATCTCTTTATCCTTGTCATCAAGCTCCTCTTTATCCTTCTTCTCCAGATCATGATAAAGAAGGCTAAAGAAGTCAACAGAATCCCCTCTGCAAATCTTCTCCCGTGTTGCCGGCAAAAGGTGATCCTCTAATGGCAGAGCAACATCACCAAAGGGCATTGCTGTAGCTGATGCTGTGGTATAAGCGTTCACCCCAGGGGTGAATATCCCCAACCACCCCATGGGCTGTCAGGCATGCCCAGTGCTTGCATAGGAAATGCTCCCCAAGAGGTCTGAGGGGCCAGATACGGAGGAACCCAAGCCCATGGTTGACCAGAACTGGAAGAGCTGGGTGTTGCACCTGAAGCGGCTGTATGCCCGGGGTCAGCCACCAGACCCCAAGGTCCCCAAGCCCAAGCCATAGTCTGTTGCAATGTGGGGTCCCAGTTACCACTGGAACCCAGCCGTTCTGCATCGACAACTTCAATGGCCTCCTCATCCTTGTCCTCCATAGCTGCTGCCCCAGATGCCCCAGTATCCACACCAACTGCATTGCTAGGCCTGCATTCAAGAGAAGACAGCTGCTTAAGCACTTCTTCCCTAAACTTCCTCCTCTCAGTCCAACTATCCACGGCCTCAGTCAGCAGCCATTTTAGATACTGGCTAGGTTGGCTGCTCTAGAGCAAGCAAAAGGTGTGTCCAGGCAGGCTGCA
Organism: Gekko gecko; assembly: GCA_029375565.1. NCBI lineage: Eukaryota > Metazoa > Chordata > Lepidosauria > Squamata > Gekkonidae > Gekko > Gekko gecko. The sequence continues at coordinate 140,452,193 of JAPDNY010000005.1, forward strand.
GCTGGGCTTGCCTGGAAAATGGACTCTCAGCAGCCTCATCCTTATCTTCCAATGAAGAAGGAGCTGCCCTTACCACCTGCCTAGAAACCTTTGGCACAGGCCCCTTCCCTTTTGACCAGCTCTGGCCCTTTTTAGATGCCATTCTAAATGCTAAAAGTAATCAAAGCCCACCTCCCTACGAGCCAGCTATTAGTCTAGAGCCCAGTATAGCTTCTCCCCCTCTAGCACTTCTAGGGTTTATTATTATTATTGTTGTTATCATCATCATCACCATCATCATCGTCATCATCATCATCACCATCATATGGCCGCCAAGACATTTTTCACAAAATTGCCATCGAAAAACAGATCTAAAATGGCTGCTGACTGAGGCCGTGAACTAATATGGCCACCCTGACAAGGTGGCTGCCACCTCAAATGTCATCTCCACCAGAGACCTGTTTGCCAGTAAGAAGACACCCATACCTTCCAGAAAAGAAGAGGTGTTGGGAGAGAAGCTTCCACATGCCCCTGTACTCTCGAAGGCTAGAGAAGGGTGGGGTGGGAGGACAGGGGGGTGGAAATTTTAGAGAAAGGAAAAGAAGGGAGCCTTATACAGTGGCAACAGGGCAAAGGAGCATAGTGGGAACGAGGCACTCTTACCTCACTGCCAACCCACTCAGGCAAAGCAAAGGCCCCACAGCCACCCCAATGCAAAGGGACACCAATTCTTTAGCCCCCACTCCTGACTAATGACCCAGGCCCCTAGTGGGCTCCACCCCTCAAAACGCTGCCTCCATCAGGAGTCCTCCAGCCACATCAACGATGACACCTCCCGTATTCCTGCCATCGCTGCCAAAATGCCACAGCTGAAAAGATGTTATCATCACAAAGACACCACCACCACCAGATCGATGCCATGAAGATGCTGCCACCACCCCCACCAGCTAGCTGCTGCTACTGCAGGCTCACCTCCACCACTGCCACGGGATCACCACTACCACCTGAGCCCTAAATGGTAGGCCTGCTCTCCCCTCATGCTCTGAGCTGTTCCCTCTCCAAGCATGAGCTGAAGACTGAGCTGGGAGGGGTGAATCCAGACATTAGGGAAGGGCCCGCTCTGCCCCCAACTGCACAATGCAGCCAAGATTCATCTCCTTACTAGGAGGCAAAGGTGGCCCTCCTGCAGCCGACTTTGTCGGCTGAAGGTAGGGCCAGATTTTTAAGGATGCCAAGGAAATTTTACAATATCTGATCAATTTTAAATGTTAAAATTGAGGGGAAAGCAGACATTTGCTCCTACACCCTAAAAGAAAGATGGCTGGCAAAAAATATGGGTTTAATTAACCACAGTATTTTAACTAATTAGCTCAATCCCATCCCTTAAGTGCAGGTTCCCTAAGAGGCTACCCAAAGGGCTTGCCCACCTTGACTCCAGGTTCAGATTAGTAATTTATTCATGCCACATGTATCATAGATCGGACACCCAAAGATGATAAGAGATGCTAACCATCCTCTGGTTCTGCTTAACATGTGGATTCAGGAACAGATGCCCACTCTGAGAGAGTTGACGTTCCAAGCTGAGGACCAACCAGGTGGCAATTTCTAGACTGGGTACTTCTCCCCATTTTAAGGTTGCTTGATGATCTAACCAGTTTGACTCTCCAAACACACACTAATCCTGCCGCTTTTTAGTGAGGTCCTAACCACTGCCCCTCCCCCCAGGCCCAAGTCTAAATCATCCCCAACAGCACTCATACTGTGACATAGTAAAAATAAGACCCTCTCCCTGTGAATGTGAACCCCCTCCTCCAAATCCAGCTCAGCCACTAAATGAACAGCTAATCTCACAGTACTATGTGAAAGGGGAAGGAAGATGGCAGACGCTTGAAGAGGATAGACGCGCGGGGAAGAGCTCCTCGCGCTTCTATTGTTTATCCACACCCTTTGGCTTTTTATTTCTAGCCAAATACTTCTGGGCTTTCAGGAGTTATTTGCAAGGGACTTAAGCCCAACTTGAAAGAGCGGCGGCTCTCTCAGGGGTTTTTTTTTTTTTTTGGCTTGTCCTTTTTTTTTTTTTAAACAAAATTTTTTATTGGAAAAACAATCAACATTTTCAATAACGGTACCAATACAATTTCGGAAAAAGAAAGTTCCCAACCCTTCCCCCCACCCCCCTAATAGGCTTCCAACACTGCTAATAACAAACAAAAATATATGTTAGACGATAATCAAATTTAAACTTATATGCATTGACAAACCAGGTAACACATTATATAAAATCTCTACCATTGCAACATATTCTCAAATAACAGTATAATACAATTCCAAATTCATTTCACTTCTCGTTCAATAACCATCCGTATCCAAGTTATATATTTTCCCCTTCATTCTATATTCATTTTCTAGATACAGTTTCAATTCTTCCCAATCTTTTGTATACTGTTCTGCCATTTGTCCATTTAACTTCTTTGTCATTTTGTCCATTTCCGCTAAAAATAGCAGTTTTCTCAACCAGTCATGTATATCTGGCACCTTCTCCATTTTCCATTGCTGAGCAAAGGCCATTCTCGCCGACGTAATCATGTACCATAACAGTGTCCTTTTTTCTTGTGGAATTTTTTCCATTGTCAAACCGAGGAGAAGAAGTTCTGGCTTTCTCCCAATTGGGATTTTTAATATTTTCTGCATCACACAATGTATATTAGACCAATATGTTTTCGCTTTATTACATGACCACCACATATGGTAAAAAGAACCCTCTATTTTTTTACATTTCCAACATTTGTTACTCAAGTTCTTATCCATACTAATATTAGCAATCTTTTTTGGTGTCATGTACCATCTATACATCATCTTATAACAGTTCTCTTTCACATTGGTACAAGTAGACATTTTAAAAGATCTTTTCCACAAAAATTCCCATGATTCCATAGAAATTTCTTTGTTCATATTTATGGCCCACTTTATCATTTGCTCTTTTACAGTCTCGTCCAGTGTATATACAGACAGCAAAATTTTATACATCTTTGAAATCATTTTCCGCTCTCTATTCAACCATAAATTTTCAAATTCATCATACATGGCTCTAAAGCCAAACTCTTTACAATCTTTTTTATAAATATCCCTTATTTGACAATATTGTAACCAACCGTATTCGAATTCTAATTCATTGTTTGGCTTTAAAACATATTTTTCCCTTCTTTTTGCAATAATTCCTGATATTTCAACCAGTCATGGCCTTTATGATCAGAAAACCGATGTATAACAGCAGCTGGTACAATCCACAAAGGTCTCTCGTCCAAGATTGTGTCCTTGTACCTGGACCATGCATCAAACAACGTCCTCCTTACATAATGATGCTTAAACATAGAATCAACTTTATTTTTCCCATACCAAAGATAGGCATGCCAGCCAAATCTGCAATCGTGTCCCTCAAGAGCTAACAGCTTTCTATTTTCCAAATGGATCCAATCGGATAACCAAGACATACATACAGCTTCATGATACAAACGCAAATTCGGGACTTGGAAGCCACCTCTGTCTTTAGTATCATACATTATCTTCATTTTAATTCTTGGCTTCTTTCCTGCCCAGATGAACTTAAAGATTTCTCTTTGCCATTTAACCAAGACTTTCCCATCCTTCACAATTGGTATTGTCTGAAGCAAAAACATTAACCTGGGCAATACATTCATTTTAACAACGGCAATTTTTCCAAGAAGGGATAGTCTTAACCTTTCCCATTTTCCTAAATCACTCTTTATCGAACCCCACAGTTTTTCATAATTATTTTTAAACAGATCTATGTTTTTCATTGTGATTTCGACTCCCAGATATTTAACCTTTTTAACCACTTCACATTCTGTCACATTTTGTAACATTTGTTGCTTTGAACCAATCATGTTTTTACACAATATCTTAGATTTATTTTTGTTGACATAAAACCCTGCAAGATCGCCAAACTCTTTCACTTTTCAAATACCTTAGGCATATTATTAACAGGATCTTCAACAATAAACATGATATCATCTGCAAATGCTCTTAATTTAAATGAAAAACCTCCAATATTCAAACCTTTTATGTTATTATCATCTCTAACCGCTTGTAGCAATATCTCCAAAATCCAGATAAATAACAATGGTGACAGGGGACAGCCCTGTCTAGTACCTTTTCTTACCCGGAACACATCTGTTGATTCTGCATTCACAATCACCGAAGCTTTTTGTTATTTATATATCGATTGAATCATTCTTATAAATTCTGCGCCCATCAAAGATTTCTCAAACACTTTAAACATAAATTCCCAATTCAAATTATCAAAAGCCTTCTCTGCATCCAAAAATAAAAAAGCAACTTCTTTTTCAGGGTGTTTATCATAATACTCAATTGCGTCCAAGACAACCCTCATATTGGCCGAGGACAGACTGGCAATTTGCCGCGGGATGGGACCCGGGCTGACAGCGACTCAATATCGGAGTAAATGGAATGTTCACACAGGCACATCTGCCTGGCGTCCCCCACCCGGAGCTTACCGGAGCCCTCGCGCTTCAGAGCCGGTTTAAAAAAACACCTGATAAAAGCCGTCGCAAATCGTGAAAGCCTGCGTTCGTCGCGCGTTTCCCCACTTCCGGGGAGTCTGAACGCGCAGCCAAAAAGCCGGGAGCAACCCACGTTGGGCATGAGGCAGCAGCGGCGTGATTGGCTGAGCTCCGCTCCACTGCCCAATGCGGTGCCAGCGTTGCAGGGCAAAAAAAATAAAATCGCCGAAATGCGCTTATGCGCATGACCGCATGAGCGCTCATGCGCTCATGCGCACATACGCCCACAGCCGAAATAATGGGGGAACAGCGAATATAGCGCGCCTCTGGCGCGGCAGTCTGAACGGTCCCGCGCGCCTCCGTCCCGTTTCTTCCAGCAGAGGCCCCCGCTGTGTGGACGGGAAAACCCGGTATCGTTTACTCCAGGTTTTTTTTTGCCGCGACTCGATACTGGGGCAAATTGCCAGTCTGTCCTGGGCCATTGTCTTTAATTTGTCTATTTGGTAAAAAACCAGCTTGATCCTCAACAATGGTGTCCTTCAAAAAATTTTTAAGGCGCTCTGCCAATATTTTTGCAAATATCTTATAATCGTTGTTCAATAATGAAATGGGCCGATAGTTCTTTACATTTGTTAAATCTTGCATTTCTTTAGGAATTAAGGTGATTGCAGCTTCATTCCAGGAATCTGGAATCTTTCCTGTCCTTCTAATTTCGTTTAAAAGAATCTCCAACACCGGGACTAAGTCTTCATGAAATTTTTTATAAAATTTAGCTGAAAAGCCATCCGGGCCTGGAACTTTAGAGATTTTTGCCTCAGCTATTGCTTTACTGATTTCTTCTTTAGTTATTACAGCATTTAAAAAAGTTTTCATTTCAGGGTTTGGTTGTATCAAATTAACTTTGGATAAGTAATCCAACATTTTTTGAGGATCCGCTTGCTTCACTTGAAAGAGAGTTGCGTAGTATTTATAAAATTCCCTCCTGATTCCTCCTGGGTCTGAGATCTCTTTATTTCCATCTTTCAAACAAGTGATTATTTTATTCTCTCTTCTTTTCTTCAATTGCCATGCTAAATATTTGCCAGGTTTGTTTGCACCTTCAAAGGATTTCTGTTGCAATTTTTTCAAGTTCCAAAATACTTCTTTGTTCAACCTTGCCTCATATTGCTCCCTTAAAATCCTCAATTCTCTCAAAATCTTCTTTTTGCCAGGCCTTTTCTTAAGTTCTATTTCTTTTTTCCGAATATTTTCCATAATTTCTTTGTCTATTTTCATTTGTTGTTTCCTTTCATTATTATTAATTGCAATCAGATGTCCACTCATCACAGCCTTGTAGGCTTCCCATACAGTTTGCGTCTGTACACTCTTATTTAAATTCAATTGAAAGTATGTTTGGGTTTCTGTCCTTATTTTATCCACAATATTTTGCAGAAAAAGTGCAGTTAAACAGCTTAAAAAGGCCAAAAAGCCGGATTGTTGATCATTCCTGCGGTTAGATTATTGACTTTAAAATAGAAACTAACAGTAACTCCGCGAGAATTACAGTGGAAAAGTACTGTAGCTGCTGCAGCAGAAATCGGCAAAACAGGAAGTGACTTCAGACCAGACAAGTAATCGTCCTAGAGAAGACCAAGGAGGCCGGAAGAAGGGAGGAAATCAGGAACAAGGGGGACCATTAAGACTGCCGGACAGGAAGTGAGTACCTGGAAGAACCATTTACCATAGAGAAATTGCGCCCGCCATTTTGGGAAGGTCAGAAAAATTTTCTTTGATTTTAAACGAAAGACTCAATAGAAAAAAGTGGAACTAGTGCGATTTAGGTGGGCACAAGAAGGACTTTGATTTAGAGTGGGTTGGAGGGAAAAATTTGAACAACGGCTTACGACCTGCGGCAACGACAGAGGGCAAATTCCTGGTCCTCCCCGAAAATGGCTGGGAAAGAGGAAAAAAAGCTACAGGGCATGATGGATGCTATGGAGAAATGGGTGATGGATGCGATTCTGAAGTTGGAAAAGACTGTAATAACAGAAGTAACAGAGCTGAAAAAAGAAATGTCTGGAATTACAAAAGAGATACAGACATTGACTAAAAGAGCAGATGAGATGGATGTAAGGGTGAAGGGAGTAGCATCTAATATAGCTGAGGTCACTATAGAAACAGATAGAGTGAATGTGATGGTCCAATATAATGCAATGATTAACCACATGAGATTCAGGGGGATCCCTGAAGACAAGAATGAGGACATCCATTCAGTTATGGTAGATGCTGTTGCAGACTTTTTGAAAATGGAGGAGGAGAAAGTGGCGGCACAGATTGATGTGGTATACAGAGTCAACTCTGCGATTGCGCAAAGGAAAAAGTTACCCAGAGATGTAATTGTCCAGTTTATATCCAAAAAGCTGAAGGAGGATTTGTTTAAGCAACAATTTCAGGAAGATTTCATAATTGACAACAAGAAAATCATGGTCCTAAAGGAACTACCCAGAGCAATGCTTCAGGATAGACGACTTTTCAAAGATCTGATTGACAAGCTGAAAACAGAGGGCATAAGATAGATGGGAAATTCCTAAAGGCGTCAGTTTTTCGTTCAAGCAGAAGAGAGTCACCATCAAGTCAGTTGAGCAAATGACCAGATTCATCAATGATAATTTTAAAGACTCTGATAAATAATCATAAAATCAACATGGAGAGTCAAATAATTTCATGGAATGTTAATAGACTGAATTCACCCCAAAAAAGGAAAAATGTCAGACTCTGGTTGGAAAAACAGAAATGTGATATTGTTTGCTTGCAAGAAACACATATTAAAAAATCTGATGCTAAATTTTTGATTCAAAAAAGACTAGGAGAGGAATTTTATTCACTCTCCTCCCAAAAGAAAAAAAGGAGTTGTTATATATATTAAAAAGGAGTTGGAACCAAAAGAAATTTTTAAAGACAATGAAGGGAAATTTTTGGCGGTAGAAGTTGTGTTGCAGAATAAAAAGACATTAATTGTTAATCTCTATGCTCCCAATGGTGCGAAGGAAAACTCTTTTCAGGATTTGTGGGAACAGCTACGACAGTTGACCTATGAGCAAATGATTTTAATGGGTGATTTTAATGGTACTGTTGACAATGTTGTTGATAGAAAATCTAAAAAAGGAATTGATGCCATGGGCAAACTTCCTAAAGTCTTTTTTCAATTGACTAAACATGAACACTTGGTAGATGTTTGGAGAGCTAAAAACCCCAGGGATAGAGAGTACTCTTTTTATTCATCAAGACATGAATCTTTTTCAAGGATAGATATGATGTGGATGACAGAGAATTTAATCTTGCAAACATGCAAAATTGAGATATTACCTAGGATTCTTTCTGACCACAGTCCGATAAAATGGTCAACGTATGTTAAGAGAAAAAAATTTCGATGGCGACTTAATGAAGATTTTTTTTTTTGGCTTGTCCTAATGCAGGGGGTGGAAGAAGACAGGAAAGGGTTTTTTTTCTACACGACTTTGCTGTGGGAACTCGATGAGCTTGGAGGGGATTGGGAGAGTAACCTAAAGGAAAGAAACAAGTGAGAGCCGGCAACATGGAAAGATGGATTTTGTTCCAAAGGGCTGGAGGAATACCAGAGCAGCTACAACTGGCGTAAGGCGAACTGTGAGAGAATTACAAGCAGCAGAAGATGATGAGACTTGGAACAACGAACAACAATACCCATAACCGAAGCTAAGTACTGAAAGGGGGAAAACTTTTCAAAGGGGGAGAAGTAGAAGAGGCGGTTTTTCTTTTTTCTTCTTTTTTAAAAAAATAAGGGGATAGAGAGAGAGACTGTAAGCTTGATGACTAAGGGAAAAAAATAGCGAGCGGGGACTTTAAGGCGGCCATTGAGATAGTGAAGAGGTTAAAGGTGCAGTAGGGAAATTATTTTAACCAGAAAGGGAAAGATCACAGGGGATTACAGATGGTACCTTGTCCAGTGTTTGTTTTTTGACAGGAGAATATAAACGGGAGCTGGCAGAGGATCCAGAATTACCGGGTCAGAGTTGGTGTCGGGAGAGTGGAGACAGGCAATCCAAGGAGGCGTGGTCGAGGTCCGGAGTGCGAACGGGCGCATCGAGCGAGCAGAGAGCAGAGAGGAGCCGAGGAAACCCGAGGACAGCCGGAAAGTGACGGGAAGTGACGGAAAGGCACGAAGGCGGTTTGGAAGATCTGAGGAGTACTGGAGAGCGGAGTGCCGAGGGACCGGAGTGACTCAGCAGCGCACAAAGGAGACGACGGAAGAACAAAGTGGAAAAGACTTTATGCAAATGGGGAAGGAGTGATATAAGAGGAAATTAGTAACGGGGAGGAGAGGCTGAAGGAGAAAAAGAGTCTGTAAGACTTGCTTAATTAGAAAAAAGGGGTATAGAAATTATATAAGAAATTAGATTTATTTTGGAAGTGGTTGATATACTTAAACAGAGCTTTTGAATTCAACGTATTTCCAATTAGCATACCACGAACTAGATTAAGGATGGCCTCAGGTATAACTAGAAAAGGATCCTCTGCATCCCCTAGCCAAACATCAGGGCTAGCTCTAATCAAATCAAATGTTACAGCGGCAGATTTACAAAATATGTTGCAAAATTTTTTACAAATAGCAGTGGAACAAAATGCTGAAATTATAAAAAAAGAAATGGAGCCATTACAAAATAAAATGGACCAAATTGCCACGCAATTAAAAAATGACACTGAAGAAATCAAATTAGAAATAAAAAAATTAACTAAAACTACAAGACATCTAGAAGAAAAAATGGAAGACATTGACCAAGAAGTATGGGAATTGAAATCTAAGACCGATAGAATGGAAGAAACTTTAATTGCGCTAGAACTGGAGAAAGCAGAACATACTCTTAGGTTCCAAAATGTCACGGAAAAATTAGGAAAAAATTTAAAGGAGGAACTTACAAGAAATATTGTCGAGCAATTCAATATTTCAGATGAAAAAGATCTATCGGAGAATATAGATGCAATATATAGAAGAAATTCGGCATATTCGAAAAAACATAAAACTCCAAGGGAAGTGCATGTAAAATTTGCAAAGAAACATATAAGAGATCGAATACTCCAAGAAGCGAATAAAAAGAAAATGACAATAGAAGGAGACGAAATTAGAATTTTGAAAGATATACCCTGGAGAATTAAGGAAAGATGCCATAAATATACCACCTTAGCCGAACTTCTAAGGAAAAATGAGACCCAATATAGATGGTTAATACCAGAGGGCCTCCAATTTATGCACAGAAGCCAAAGGTATAAACTGGATTCGGTCTTCAAATTGGAAAATTTCCTGGAAAGGTTTGGGGAAGATCTTGGCTGGCAAAGGCCACAAGAAGAAGAACAAGAAGAGGAAGAAGAAGAGAAAGATGAAAGAGAAGATAGAGAAAGCAGAAAAGATAGAGAAGGAGAAAATTATAAAAAAGGAATACCTGCACCTCAACTGAAAGACGCCAAGAAAAGAGACTATAAAAAATTTCAATTAAAATACAAAACAGCATCTCAAATTCAAACAAGGTGGCAACTTAAAAATATAGCTCATAAAAAGAAAGATGGCGAATAAAAAAGTGTCATTGATCTCGGTGAATGTCAATGGTTTAAATAGTCCACATAAAAGAAGAAGGGTTTTACACCAAACAATTAAATTAAAAAACAATATCACTTGCTTCCAAGAAACCCACATAAAGAAAGATCATGAAAAACACTTAATTTGTAAAAAATTGGGTATAGCTTTCATTGCTTCAGATATAGTTAAAAAAAGAGGAGTGGTTATGTATGTCAGGGAGAATCTGAATCCTATACTTAAATTTAGATCCAATAATGGGAGAATCATTGGAGTACAAGTTCAAATTAGGAAAACAGAAATCCTAATTGTAAACATATATGCCCCAAACCAGAATCAAGATATATTTTTTGCAGGTTTCGGTTTCGGCGTCGCGAATGGCGGCCGCTTCTCGGGACGCTCCCGGAGGCGGTTAGCCCACGCGCAGTTAGGGGGGGTCTTCGCATGTGCGAAAGACCCTAGTGAGCCTTAGGTAAAGGCTCCGAACCGGGGGCGCTTGGGGAGTAGCCTCTTTGCCGGCAGACAGCCGGGAAATTGAGGCTTTCTCCCTGCCCCAATCGGCCCCGCTGCGGCGTGCCCGTAATGGGACTTAGCGGCGCCACCGAATTCCAGGAGTGAAGACAGCGCTATGGCTTAAAATAAAAAGAAGAAGTAGCATCGAATCGTGAGTTGGAGATCTATTTTGAAGCGTAAATCGGAGCCCCCCTGCATGCGTATAAGCGTTGGGAGGAGGGAGGAGTTCCCACCCCCTTTGAGAAGCAAGATCCACAAAGGGAGCGCGAAGGGGGGCTGAGAGAAGAAAAAGTGTTGGTGAAAGTACCGTTGGGGTTGCATGGAAGATTTTGATCATTTTAGCTTCCTGGGGGATGCGGCATGAACTTTTTAAAAGTAAACAAAAAAACAAAATGTCGATACTGGAAAAAGTCCTGCAGACACCAGAAGAGAAGAGAGGAGGGACTTCCGGTCCAGACAGCCCCCCCCCATGAGCTTGCTGTCAATAAACAGGAAAAGGAGAGGCTGTGCCCCCTGCTGGAACAATTGCAGAAAATCAACGAAACTCTGTCTAAAATGGATAGTGTTCTCATCAGTCGACAGAAACAGATATCGGAAACAACTAGAAAGATGATGGAGATTGAACAGAAATTGGATTTGATTCTAGGTTTCCAGGGCGTTAAAGAAGAAGAGAAAGAAGATCTCGGATTTACCTTGACAAATGTCTTGGCACCCCTAACTGGCAGTGAAGCGAGAAAATTAAAAGAAGAGGTGGATGAGGCTCCCAAAGCCTATTCCGCTTTTATAAAAGAGAATACTCTGCCAGTAGAAGGGGATGTTGAGTATAGCAAGCGACAAACTGGAGATCTAATTTCATCTGAAGAGTTTGTGGAGCCCAGGAAGCCTGAAAGCCAGAAGTTTAAATAAAAAGAGAAAAGAAAGAAGAAGGATTTCATCTTTAAAGTACAGAAACTTCTGAAGAGACACGCCAGCAGGGAGGAAGATGCAGTATTCCAAACTGGGACAAGCGAAGAAGACAGCAGCCCAGGGGAAAGTGGTGATGGAACGGAAGACTTCAAAGTTAAAATGGACTCAATCCATAACTGGAAGAGATTTAAAAAGAAGATATTTTGAGGACTGTTCGTGCAACATCTGGAAGGAGCTGTTTAATTACCAACCCCAATGGACTTTACTAACTGCATTAACAGAGTGATTTTGGACTTTGCAATAGTTAAAAAGAAGATCTTCTAACCACGATAGATGCCAAAACTGGTATTGGTTATTAACCTAAACTAACCCTCACTAACAGGAAAAATTTCACTCCATCTTTTTCTTTCTCCATCTGTCTACCCTCCCTGTTTCTTATAAAAAGAATAAAATTCTCTCTTTTTTAAGAGAGTTTTACAAAAAAAAAAAAAAAAAAAGATATATTTTTTGCAGAGCTAAGGAGCTATATCTCTAAAGAAAACCCAAAAAATATATGTATAGTCGGAGATTTCAATGCAGTGTTAGACTCCAAAGATGATAGAAAAAAAACAAGAAAGTCACATAAATCGGGAGCAGTCTTGATGAAAAATTTCCTAAAACTAGTGGAAGAATTTAATTTACTGGATCTATGGAGAACTAGGAACCCACAAAGAAGAGATTATACTTTCTTTTCTAATAGACACAATTCATGGTCAAGAATAGACATGATTTGGGTAAATATAAATATAATAAAAATCTTCTCAGAGGTTGAAATCTTACCAAATACATTTGCAGACCACAACCCTATGTGGGCATCTATACAGGAAACATATAATTGTAAGAGATGGAGGTTAAATGTAAGCTTAATGAGGGACAAAGAGTTTGTTAAAAAACTAAGACAAGATATAAAAGATTTTATTGAGATAAACAAGAAGGAGTCAACCAATTTGAATATTATTTGGGATACCCTTAAAGCGTATATTAGAGGCTTATTCATAAATCAAGAAGCGGGGAAAAATAAACAAAAAAGAGAAAGATTTAAAAAACTAACTACAGAATTGAGGAAGTTAGAAAAGATGAGCCAAAATAAGGAAAACTTAAAAGAGATAAGATTAAAGATAAAATTGAAACAACATCAAATAAACCTTGGCCTATCACAAGAAATAGCAAAAAAAATTGAATATACAAAAGCGTATTTCTTTGAAAATGCGAATAAACCTTCTCGCTGGCTAGCCTATAAACTTAGAAAAGAAAGAGAAAAAAGATTTATTGTTGCATTAAAAGATGAGAAGCAGGAAATAAAACATAAAACTCATGATCTAAAAACAATTGTGGAAAACTTTTATAAAAATTTATATAAACAGACTCCATATGATAACCAGAAAATCGAAGAATTTTTATTGAAACATGTAACAGGCAAATGTACAGAGGAACAAAAAAAACCTACTGAATGAAAATATTTCTATGTTTGAACTGACAAATGCAATTAAAAGTCAAAAGATTAAGAAATCACCAGGCCCAGACGCCATCCCAGCAGAAATTTATAAGGTATTAGAAGACAAAATATCCGATCTATTTAAAGATCTAGTGAATAATGTTATGGCGACTGGCATAATTCCCACGACTTGGAAAGAAGCGTTGATAACGCTTATTCATAAACCAGATACAGAAAAGATAGATATCAAAAACTATAGGCCTATTTCATTGCTAAATGTAGACTATAAAATTTTTTCTTCAATTTTAGCAAACAGGTTCAAGAAAATTATCGCAGAAATTATTCATAAAGATCAATCAGGATTTATTCTGAGAAGACAAATTAAAAATAATATAAGAAATATAATTAACATATTAGAATATTATGAGCAAAACCCCGGCAAACAGTTGGCCTTAATTTTTCTAGAGGCAGAAAAAGCCTTTGATAATGTTAATTGGGAATACTTAAAACAGAAGATTACGCTGTGGAATTGTGGGGAAAAATTCCTCAATTCAATTAAAGCCATATATGAAGACCAATACGCAAAAATTATTATTAATGGAGACGTAACTAATAGTATCCCAATTCAAAAGGGTACGAGACAGGGCTGCCCCTTATCACCGTTATTATTTATTTTCGGATTAGAGACATTAAATGATATAGTGCGAAACAATGAGAATATAACGGGGACAAAAATAAAAAAAGAACAATATAAATTACAGGCTTTTGCAGACGACCTGGTATTCATTTTGGAAGACCCAATAAAAGCCATTCCATATTTATGGGAAGAGCTACATGAATATGGTCAAATTGCGGGTTTAAAAATTGTACGACCGCACAAATAATGAAAATTCAAAACATCTCAAATATCCAGGTAGTTGAAAAAATTAAATACTTAGGAATTATAATGACTAACAACAACAAAAATCTTTATAAAAACAACTATATGAAACTTTTAAAGGAAATAAAAAAAGACCTTAATAGGTGGCAAGACCTACACATTTCATTTATGGTCAGAATTGCCACAATTAAAATGAATATTTTACCGCGTTTTTTATTTTTGGCCCAATCTATTCCTATATTAATAAATAAAAAGTTCTTTGAAGAATTAAATAGAATAATTAAAATATTTATATGGCATGCTAAAAACCCTAGAATTAGTAGAAAATTACTTAGAGACAAGAAGGAAAGGGGAGGCTTAGGCTTACCAAATTGGAATATATATTATCAGGCTGCTGCAATGGGATGGATACATGAATGGATCCTACTAGAAGATGAAAGAACTTTGAAATTAGAAGGATATAATTTACCTATGGGCTGGCATGCCCATATCTGGTACAACATGGACAAAAGCCAACAAATTTTTGAAAACCATGCAATAAGGGGTCCCCTAATGAAAATTTGGAAAGAAATTAAAAAGAGATATTACTCTAAAATCCCGAAGTGGATCTCTCCAGTGGAGGCTTTCACACTACCGTCGCTATGGTTGAAGGAAAAAAAATTAACTTATGAGAAGCTACTGACAGAAAGCAAAGAATTAATACCATTGGACGCACAAGACATACAAAAAGCAAATTTAACCCTTTGGGAAAAATTACAGTTAAAATCTAGATTTGTTAAATATAAAAAGATAAATTTCATGACTACTTACTCTCAATTAGATAAAATTTGGCTTTCCTCAGCAGACAAATTAATACAAAAATTGTATAATTTTCTTTTAACAGAGGATTTGTTGGATGAGACTGTAAAACCAAATATGATTCTCTGGATGAAAGATATAGGGCAAAACATTACTTTAGAACAGTGGTCCAGATCGTGGACCTCTCTGAAGTTGCTCAGAGCCACAAATTATAAAGAAAATGTCTACAAGATGTTTTTTAGATGGCACTGGACACCGGAGAAGGTCGCAAAATGTTATAAAAGAGCATCAAATACATGTTGGAGGTGTAAAAAAGAAGTGGGAACGTATTTGCATATCTGGTGGAACTGCAAAAAAATAAAAAAGTTTTGGAAAATGATCCAAAAAATAATAGAAGAATCCACCAAATTGAAGCTAGAACTAAAACCAGAGACTTTTTTGCTGAACATGTTACCGGAGAGAATCAAAAAGGAAGACCAAAGAATAATCCTCTATATAATTACAGCAGCGAGAATTAGAGTAGCAAAATACTGGAAACAAGAGAACACCCCCAATTTAGAAGAAATTATAGATTCTATACTGGAAATAGCCGAATTAGATAGATTAAACCTTATACTTTCCGGAAGAGATGACCTAATTTATACAAATAGATGGAAAAAATTTATGATTGGATTGGAAAAAAAGTATAAAAAGTAAACAAATAAATATTCCCAAAACCACTCCTACTTTGTATAGATAGCTTAACAGAAATAGATGTAATAAAGGTATATGCGCAAAAATATATCAAGCATATATGTAACTCGATGTAATTTTTGTTTTTGACTTGGATTTTGTTTTTTGTGTATATATGTTGGAAAACTGATAAATAATTTTTTTTAAAAAAATAAAGTACTATATGAAAGGCAAGGATGATGATGTTTTGCCAACAAAAAGCTGGATAAGATGTGCAAGATTGCTTTAAATAGTCTTCCTGGCATCCCACTCTCTTGGTCAGGATGCGGACTTGCATTTTTCACATCCAACAGCTGGCATGTCTCCTTTTAAAAAACCAGTCCCCATCCAAAATGCATGAACCACTCCTATATGGACATCTCCTCCCCACACTTTAATTTCCATTGGGAATCAAAAATCTCTGATGGTTAGGGATTTATCCCACACCCCAAAATAGCCCATGGAAACATCCTGGTTATGAACAAAGCAATGAACATTTCTTTGACAATTTATAGTCCTTGTAGGAACCTTCTTCTCTCAGATACCAACAACTAATGTGTGAGTAGCTGAGACTGGCTGTAACCTTTGGATGTTTGCTTCTGGTTTTATTTTTCCCAGTTTTATTCTACCTTTCTGGCTGCAAGTATATTGAAGGCTGTTAAATATTCCTGATAAGATTTTTGACCCAGAATAATAGGTTTTTGCAGTGATGGTGAAATCATTGTGCAGGTCAGAAGTCAAATTTTAGAAACAGCACAGGCTGCAGTGGCCAATGAACTATCTGATAAAATAACATAAAATACCATAACAGAAAGGCAAGCCTTGTCTTGCAAAAGCAGTATGTTATTACTCTGTACTTTCTTTGTGACCCTCAAAATAGACTGCTTGAAAAATATCCTATGGGAAAGAAAGCACATTGTTTCTCACATCTCCAAAAAGGTTTTTATATTCTTCTCTGCACAGCATATGCTTTTATATCTCTTGGAGTCAGGCTCAACAGAATATTTTAAAGTATATTTTATATTAAATGAGAAATACATTGCTAGCATTTAGTACAAATGTTTTTTTCCCCCTCCTCTGGAAAAATAGTAGTAGTTTGGGCAGGGGGAGAAATAAGGGTGCTGTAGTCTGAAAAACAGACAATGCAACTTTACATTTGAATGTCTTGGAAAAAGCACAGAGAGTGACAGTGGGGTAGATGGGAAATTTGGAAATGAAAGAGCAAGCTCTGGTGCTTTCAGTATTTTTCTACCAGTCTAGCTCACTTTGAAAGTACATATCAGCTGTGCTTAAAGTACTGGACTAAGAACTTGCTAGAAGAGGAAGAGATCACACATCTTGTTTCAACCATAAAATGCAAACCACATGCTTCTTCTGCCTCAATTTGCCTGTGGGACATGTAAGAAAGGGATAAGAGATTTAATCCTTCGAGCTCCATGGTTTCACTGTTTGAAACTGGCTCCTCTACTCTGCTATTAGCATTTTAAATGGGAAGGTAGCAATTAAAAAAAAATCCTTAAAAATGCTAGCAGAGCAGATCTCATCTGAAATTGAAAAATTAGTGAAGGCACCAGTGGGTCAGGGTTCAGTTCCATTGATTAATATGTTCTGGTTTAATTTCAAAATAGGCTCCCTCCCCTTACAATTTTCATGCATGTGAACAGGTAGTATTGCCTGTCTTTTTCTCTGCAGCTAAGCAAACAATTTTCCCTGGGGAAAAAGTGTGGCTGCTTGGTGCTTTCAGATGAAATGACAGTGACGGAGAGATCTCAGATTCTGAACCAGCTGTTCTGTCCCAAACAGAGGGGCTCCTCCATTATCACAGACCTCCCATATCTTGTCTGGGCTGGTATGTGTGAGTTTACTATTGGCAATAGACAATTTTTCTGTCTTTATCTCCATCCTGATGGTCTGCAAAGCAGAGGCTGGCTATCATAAGGTAGGCAAAGTCTGAGCCTCTGCCTAAATTCCCCTGCCATCAAAAACCTCATAATGTCACCAGTTACACTAGCCAGATTTGTTATGCCTGTGTGATGTCTATACTACAAAATGAGCAAGAGTTGTTCTTCTATAACTGCATGACCCTCTTCCATATACAGCATCAAAATGGAAAAAGCAATAACGTGGATGGGAGTTGGAACAACTTCTCTAACTGCTGTTTCTGCTTCTAAAATTCAATTATTGATTCAATTGTTGAGAGCTGGAACCTTGAACTGGGGTATTTTGTAGTTCTAGAAATCATTTGATTTCTGTCATTTGACTTTTGCTTTCAACAAATCCATCTAAATGTAATACTTCTTCATGTACGCATTAATAATTCTCACAATAACTGCAATCCTGTGGAATTTTGATCATCTTTGTGAAGTTTCAGCCCACTGATATCAAATATCTTTATCCCCGTGAGGAAAAGATGTTGACACAAAAGCTAAATGGATAACGGGCATGGAATGTTTTAACCCTTTCATACCAGAATATATGTATTCTCACACATGGAATAGCTATGCACAAAAGCATTTAACAATTTGAAAGAAAATGTGTGTTAATAATAGAAAATTTTGTAATCAAGCTATTAATGTCTTATTGTTCTCCAGGGATACACATGATTTTCTTTGGTGCTCAAATTCATTTTTATAAAATATATTCATTTCATCATATCTATTATTAAACCAATGTATGTTATTCATTTTTTGCTTATATTGCTATCAATCAGGGTAAACCTCTCAATATAACTTTTTAAATTGTTTCCCATTGCAATTCAATGACATTTTTAGGGATTAATTTTCCTATAGGCTATAATTGTATTTTGATCCATGATTATTACATGCTACAACTCCTTAACCCCATAATTCATTATTTTATATGCATTACATAAAATATCTGCAGAGTTAGGATATACTGATTGCATCTGAAGAGTCAGGCTTCAGTCCATGAAAGATTATGTTGGAATAAAAAATATTTTAAGATCAAGAGAGAATATATAATTAATTAATCCAATGTTAGATTTTGGCAAGCAATTTCTCACTGAAACACCTCCTCCCTTGCCTCTCAGGCCAACATTAGAAACAGCAAGAGACAGAAATGACCAGGTTACATGCCAACATCCCATCTGGGCAAAACCCCAGACATGATATCAGATGTCAGCCAATCACACTAGAAACTCTGTGGTAATACCATAGAGTTTCTAGAGGGTCAGCCAACACTCTTATGTCAGTCCGGGGTTTCGCCAAGTTGTGTTGTTGGCACATAGCCCAATGCCATCTCTGCTGTTGTCCCTCTCCCAGAGCTCCCAGGGATGCCAAGCTGCCAACTGGCATCTCTGCTGCTTCATAAATAAGTCTCACACTCTGAGTCAGGATAAGGCAGCTTCGCATGTTCATGTGTGTTCAGGGTTCTGTGATGCCCCACTGAAATCAGAATAATAATTTTCATAATACTGATTTTCATTTAGTAGGCCACACTACATGGAAGTACATGTAAAGACTGCTTGGAAATACTACCCAGAATTTCAACAGAGGATGATCCCCCCCAAAAAAAAAAATGTCTGTGTTCATACACTAGGCCCAGTTAGTCAATAAGACATAAAAGCCCAACATTATGCATGTAAAACAGACAGACAGATGGACAGATGGATGGATGGATGGATGGGCAGACAGACAGAGATTTTAATCCAATCCAGTCCATGCTTTAAATACATGAATACAGAACAAAGAAAGTATCACACACACCACAGGCTTATTGATGAGAAAAAAAGTTGCTTAAGTTACAACTAATTAATAGCAGAAAATAAAATGAGCATGCCCTTTTACAAATCTCTTTATTGTACCCTTGTCAAGATCAACTATATGAACTAGTACACTGAAAAGAATCAAGTTAAGAGATTTGTTATGCAAAGTTACACCCTTCTAAATCCATTTAAGTTACTGTGTTTAAAGGGATGTAACTGCTTATGATTGCACTATTGGTTACACACAAGTCTTCACGCTGTCAGGATCAACAACAAGCAAGTCCAGTCACTCTTCAAAAAGAAAGATATGCTTTATTGGAATACAAGTAGGTTGCCACTGGTAGCAGAGTTATTGTCAGGAATACCCCACCAGGCATGAAAGCCTACAGATATAGTATGATGCAGAAACTCAATTAGCAAATGAAAACTTAGTGCGCGCACGGGAATTCTCCCGGTGGGAGTCTACATAATGAACAGGAGAACAGCCCCCTCCTTCCCACTATCAAAAGGCAAAAATATTTCCACCGGCTGGGAAAACATGCCTTTGCCTCTTGCTCAAGGCCACTTAGATAGCAGTCAGCGGCAGAGAGTTCTCCCACAGTTTCAGCAAAGCAAACTATGCGCATGTGTGCAATCTAATTAAAACAAACAATGGACATAGTGTCTAAGGCAAGGTAAGTGAAACATGGCAGTTTATCTGACACATGCTTAGAAAATGGTCACCATTTGGAAGACACATTTGGAAGTGACTTCCCGGCTGTGGCTGTTTCTATTGTACACATTACACAGCAGTAGTGGTGTGTAGCAGCTCACTTTGTAAATTGGGAGTTTTTCTCCACAATGCTGCACACTGAGAGGAAAAAGTTTAAATGTGGCATGGCAGCAATGTCCAACTTGGCTCAGTGAGCCTGAACATCAACAGCTCTTTCACTTGAGACAAGCTCTCTGGAAGCCATTCAGGACAGCCTCTACATAGCAGCTCTCCTGTGTTCCCTGTTCCTCTTGTGGATGGACAAATGAGATGTATACTAGGAAAAAAATATAGATCTACCAATTAGTTCTACTGTCTATGCAGTATGGTTTTTCCCACTGATATTCTGAGCATATTTCAGAACATCCTCTCTTATTTTAATAGGTGGTACAGAGATTAAATGGCAGCTGAGTTGCCTGTTGAGAACAATTAACTCAAAGCAGATGGTACTACAAATACAGCTCTTCAAGGCCTTTTCCTTGTCTAGGATTTTGGCTTTCATTGGTGATTTTGCCCCCTGGGTGTATTAAGGTCTTTACTGATAGATTTAAGATCTTGCTGACATTTGATTAAACAAACTTAATACAGTGATGGTATTAAATTTTAATATCTGTCAGAACTGAACAGTAGAGTTTATCAGATGCTTTTCACCCCAGGTCTAATGTTTTAATATCTCATCAAGTCATCTACAGGCACAGCAACATGAGATCCGGGTAACCCAATGCAGATGAAAGGCATCAGTGAACTTGTTATCACACAGTTGCCTTAAGGGCAAGAGTGGCATTGTTAATAAGTAGTGATAGTTGTAGAAGTCATTTAGTGCAAATTAAAGGCATCAGCAACACTTATACTGTAATGACAGTGAAGCAGAAAATTCTACACCCCTGGCCTCTGATCCTGCAAGGATATTTGCATGGAATGGCAGCATTTATTTAGTTGTGGTCCAGATTTGGTGACCTCAGTTTCACTGTGCATGTACAGCAAAAATAACAAGACAAGGAGGAAGTAATAAGGATAAGTAGTAAGGACAAATGAAATAGGCCACAACAGTGTCAATTCCATTAACCTACAATAGGGACTAATCAGAACCCTGGAAAATCAATCCATCATGTGAATGGAAGCTGCACCCATATGGAAAATCCATGCACTGGCCAATCCACACCTTATGAAATTGCATGAATTGTACTCCTGAAATGTGTGGGTGGTGGGAACCCTTGATGCATGAACAGAATACCAAGGTAATGGCTGCAGAGGGTTCAAATGTAGGAATAATCTGCCTAAGTTTAGATGGCTGAGACTCAGGGCCAAAAAAGATATGACAATATCCTTATGTCTGCCATGGTTATGCCACTATGTTTTTAAAGTCTAAAATGAGCAATCTAAAAATGCACTCCCCCAGCACATCTTCAACTGCTGAAACAGCTGCCCCCCGTGGCTTTTTCAGCACTTGAAAATGCTTGGGGGGGGGACACTGCACAGTGTGACATTTTTAAATTGTAAATTTTAGGTTTTGTATGTTTGCTTTCTTAATTTTCTCTTCAAAGGGACCTGAAGCGGCTTACAATGATTTAAACTAAAAATTAATACATTTCAAATCAAGCCAACCAGAACAATAACCACTTTATATGGGGCTCCTCCTGGATCCAATGAGCCAGCTCAGACAAAGTCCTAGGGCATGAGTTATAAATCAAGGGACAAATGGCTTTTGGCTCTTGCTTCTTGGCTCACATTTATTTATTTATTTATTTATTTATTTATTTATTTATTATTTATTACATTTTTACCCCGCCCTCCCCGTGAACGGGCTCAGGGCGGCTTACATAGGGGCAACCATGTGCCAGAGACAAAACAACTTAAAACCATATAAACAATTAACAGATAGCATACTAAAAAGGTAACCATCCTAAGGTGCTCGACAGTTATTCAATGATAAAAAGAAAATCAATGAGCTCTTGCTGAAACTCACATGTTACAGCAGGCAGTCATGTTTCCAGACTTCCCTCCCATTTCATACAAACATTGAAGGGATCATCTAATTTCTAATTCATACTACTATTTATCATTTTACAGGGCATTTGTGTGTTATGGATATTGCACATAATGGGAAACATGGTCTTACAGTGTATATTTAATATTTTAAAGATAAGACTTGGGAGGTTAGATTAGCAGGGAACAAGAAAGGAAAAAACAAAACAAGGGAAAGTGGAAGAATAGGTGCAATTTAATTTGGGAGATTCCAGAAATGCCTTGCTAAATAAATCTGTGTTGGGGTTAACAGACAATTACCATGGTAAATAGCAGTGGAATACCCAGGGTGGATGGGTGGAGTGCAGTCTACCCTAGAAGCAGCTTGAGGAAGGCCCTTGAAGGGAGCTCTTGAAGCTAGTGTCATGCTGTGTCCAGCTAAATATCTTTCATTTTATTTCTAAAATGCAATTCTAGCTGCAGCCACTAGGGGCACAGGGAAGTCTGAGCATAGCAAAAGCGCACTAGGATTGGCTACACTTTCCTTTCTCCAAGACTTGCTTAACAACAACTGAGCCAGCATGCTGATAGCTGCTACAGCAATTGCCAGCCTGCAGGTCATTTTCTCCAGTAGTCTAGACTTTCTCTCTTCCTTTCCTTGCATCCAGCTCAGCCAACTCTTGCAAAGCAGTAATTAGGGTGTTGCAGCAAGATAAAACAACCTTTCTCTCTCTTAATTTCTCTCTCTTTTTTCACATTTCTCATTCATGTCTGTCTCCCTTCACCTAATTTTTCCATGCCCCTCCCCTTTATTTTAATTTCTTGGTCTCAAGACCTTCTCATCCCTATTCTGCTTGGTTACCTTTGTTAATATTATGAACAGATGGCACTGGGTTTGCTGGGCACTGTACTTTGCATTGGTTCTGCCGGGTTTCCAACCCCTCTTGCTTGGACTGTGATTATGTGCTTGACATTAGCTGGCATTGCCACAATGACACTGGGTTCTGCTGGGCACTCTATGAATGCACTGGCACTTCTGGGTACTCTGTACATTGCACTGGTTCTACTGGGCTTGCAACAATGCCCCCCTACACCTTCAGTTTCTGCTGCAGAGATTCTCTGGTTTGACTGTAGTCCTTTGGAAACAATGGAGGATGGGAGCACCTTCTTTAGGGGGAGTGTGTGTTTATTAACATCAAGTCTGGTGAAGTTTGCAATGACTATTTTATGATGCTTTGGCTAGTGTTAGTAAAAGTTAGTATGCAGACAGACTCCTAGCTCTCAAATATGCCTTGTAGATATTTGGGATGGTCAGTTCTTGGGCTTCAAAATGGAGAACAGAAGCCTTCCCAAGTTCCTGTTCAGAACATGAGTGGTGTAATGGATTTTCTTTTTTTACCAGCAAGTCACAGATGACTTTTGATGACCCTGTAGGGTTTTCAAGGCAAGAGACATTCCAAGGTGGTTTGCCATTGCCTGCCTCCATGTTGACCTTGCTTAGGTGTTGAGATCTGATGAGATCAGGCTATTCTGGGGCTATCCAGGTCAGGAGTATAATTATTTGAGAATAATTTGACTGGCTCAAGGTCACCCAGCAAGCTTCCATGGCACTAATGGAGATTCAAACCTGGATTTCCCAGATCCTAGTCCAACATTTTAAGCACTAAACCATGCTGGCTCTAATGACAGAATAGTGTGTTAGAATTTGATTTTTTTACTGCCATTTTTATACATACAAAGTTAAATAAAAGAAATTTTTCACTGTCTTTGTTTCTTTTCTGGCCATTGAAACAAAGTTTGGGTCCAGTGGCACCTTTAAGACCAAACTTTGTTCTGGTGCTTCAGGCCAACATGGCTACCCACCTGAATCTATTTTCTGGTCATTATTATTATTCATTTTTTCATGATTATTCCTGAAAATAATTTTATTGTGTAGCGCAGGATCCCCGACCTGAATAGCACCAGCCTAGCCTGATCTTATCAGATCTCAGAAAGTAAGCAGTTCTGATGTGGAGGCAGGCAATGACAAACCACCTCTGAACATCTCTTGCCTTGAAAATCCTACGGGGTCAACATAGGTCAACTATGACTTGATGGCAAAAAAAAAAGAGGAGGGGGGGGTGTTAAAAAGTTATCCACCCCGGACACCAAATAGGCTAGGTATGCCACTGGTGAATAAAGGACTATTCTTTTTAAAAATATATATGTATATATTTAAAACATTAAAATGCAACAATATATAGTTAGAGCCAGTATACAGAGCAAACACATCTAACTCACAAATTAAAAACAAATTAAGAAGAGAATATATACAGTTATAGTTATTCCTTTCTTATCCAGTCATACAAAAGACTAATTTTTGGTAGTGAAGATGGGATAGGCAAAGAAAAATAAATAGCTGGGTTTTTATACAGCAGAAAGAATGAGAAGTGGTATAGAATGGAGGAAATATAATTCATATTTTGTTCCTCCATTTTCTTCACAGCAGGAAATAGCAATTCTATTTAACTTATAACTTCCCAACTTATATGGGTCAAATGCCCACTAACAGCTGCTTGAGTCAGGGCAACCCTGCCACAGCTCCAAACTCAGAACAGGTAATGCTGTTACTCCTTGCTTTCCATCACTTGCACCAAATTGGGCTGAGAGGTGCTACACTCAACAGCCCCACACAGTGCTGTATAACAGCTAGGATTCAATTGAATGCTGCTCAGCACCAAGGGAGCCCACACTCCATGCCCCTTTAACTATACTGTCAATAAGCAGCTGATCTGGGTGAACTCTCTTCATCAAGAGATGCCTCAGGTTGCTGACCATTTTTTTCTGCCTTTCTCAGATTAACACTCTCATACTTGGCAGCCTCCCAAGCTCTGGGATGAGGGCTATTTAAGTGACACATACCCCAACTGATAGTGTGAAGGAGGTCCATTGGGCCATTTTGATGGAGCCTCTCCCAAATTCCTGCTCAGCCCAAAGGTGACCAGTTAATCCCATACTATGAGTTCTCAGGTGCATGGAGGATAATACCTAGAAAAAAGACTAGCTGTGGATACAGAATGGCTCTTAGATAGATGGTCTTTCAACTGCATCATGGTTTCTGTTGTTCAACATAAGAAGTCTCTCCCCATCTATGGAGTGGAAGGAGAGAAAGGCTTTATCTGCCAGATGATTCATAAGTAAAATATAGCTGTATTGCATGCTGAGTCTACTGCAGGTGATAAAGACTGAACCTCCTGAGCAAACACAATTGTCACATTAGACAAAAAATAAAATAGAGATGGAAAAGACCTGTAAGGTAATCCACTGCCCCCACAGTTGTTCACTACAATGCATTTTCAAGTGATTTGCCCAGTCTGGTAAGGAAACTATAGTCTAGTAATGGCTAATATCTCATTATTCAGGAGGGTTTTGTGGGTGGTTTAAAAGTTGTTTTGCTCAATTTTATTGTATTGTGGTTAGTTAGGTTCCTCCAGGAGGACCCAAAGCAAAATTGTTGGTCACAAATGGGGAAAAAATTGTGATGTAAATCTGAGTATCAAGAAGCAATTGAAAATATATAGATGTAAGAAATTCACACTGGAATGTCTCACAGAGATGATACTACAGTGTGGATGCTTAGGCAAGATAAACTAGTAAAATCTACACTGGGCAAGTCATTTAAAACCAAACAGCTTCACAGAGGGCAATCCAGGGCTGTAGTCATACACACTAAATAATCCACTTTCAGTGTACTTTCCAGCTGGAAAGTTTACTGTGTGAACTGACAAAATCCAATTGGAAAATGCATTGAAAGTGTGTGTGAGACCACAGCCCAGATGTATTTGTGTATGTGAGAACTAGATGACATGGGGCATTGGCCCAAATATTGGAAGAAAGGTCTGATATCAAAATAGCAATGAAACATTACTTTTGGGGAAGTGGTGGATTTTTCTTTCTATTTTGAAAGTGTTTAAGCCAAGTTGCCATATGCCTTTAGGCAGGATATATCCTGGGACAGGTTAAGGAATTGGCTGACTGAGGTACATTCTAGGCATGAGTCATAAAATTATCAGTGTGTTGCTCTCAGGCCTGCTTAAAGCCATTTTGATGACCCAGTTGGCCCAAAGTATGCTGAGACAGGTGTTTGATCAGATGTCTGATCTTTAATGATTGTCAGGGAATGGACCTCCCTGCCCCCCTCACTTGGCCCAAACCAAGCCCTGGAGGATGGCCGAAACCCAGCAGGACCAGAGCCCTGCTTACCCGTGGAGCAGTGTCCACAGGAAGGCAGTTGGGGGAAGGAAGGCCAACCAGCTGACAGTCAACTAATTGGAGCCACCAACAGATGCCATGACATGGCAAACCCTGTCCCAGCAGCTGCAATTGCTGCCAGCATCATCAGGAGGTGACCAAGCATGACTGGTGAGGAAAGCCCCAGGCCTGGTAACCACGTTGATACCTGAAAAGAGGAAGATGCTGAATACAGGAGAAGCTTTTGGGGGGGGAGAACACTGAGAAGAGGGAAAGGATGGGCAAAGCATAGGTAGTGAGGGAGGTGACTTGGTGGAAATGGGATACGGAAGCAATAAAGTTAGGGGAGCAGTTGGTCTTATGCCTTCAGGAGGGGTGGATCAGATGGCGACATCCTATAAAAGATGCGTTCCCTTGAATGGATGGGGAGGATATGTGAAAAAGTTCAGAAAGACAGACAGAGTGAACAAGGAGAGCCAGCCCAGGGGAAGGAGAGGGGAAAGGGTGATTGAACCCTTCCCATATCAGAGGCCTCTGGAGCATCCGAGGCACCACTGGGAAGGTGGTGGAAGGTGTGCAGATCCCAGGTGTAAGGACTTCACCCTTTCCTCCAGTCAAGAACCCCTTGATCAGTGGGATCCCCCTCTTATTTTGGGCTTAGTCATTTTAATAGGCACCCCCTTTTAGAGTCTAGGTGCCAGGGAATCTGAAGTTTGGGAAGTCTCATAAGAGGCAGCTGGGTACAGCCATGACATTGAAAGCCAAGGGATAAGGAAGGGTGTGCTGGACTGTGCAATCTCCCCAGCTCCAGGGCATATTTGTTCTCAAGAACAAAACACCTTTCAGACACAGTTTGAAAAAGTGGGAGTCCCTAGTCTAGCAATGCTACCAACAAGTCCTTCAGCTGTCCCCCTGTAGGATGATCTTCAGATCTTCTTCATAAGGCTGCACTATAGACTTTGCATATTCCAATACCCATGTCAAGCTATGGGAGCCTTTCCCATAAAAAGACCATCCCAACTCAATGGAAGGACTACTACCTGAACACCCCTGTAACTTCATTGCAGGCTCGTTTCCAGACCTCAAGCCTAGGATTTCAGTTTATATGTCCTTTCCCTAAAACTTCCCAATTTCCTTCTTCTTTTTTAATCAAGTGCACCCTCTTGCTGTGTGTGCGTTATTACTTTGGTAATTAGTTCTCAGGTGCTTAATGTAGGTTCTTTACATTTTTACTTCTATTTTAATTTGTATATGATAAAAACTATTTGTTTTGAAAACCACTGTCACTCTCCTTTCTTTGTAATTTTATTGTGGGGTACTCCTACTAAGCCCAGCCCTGGTATACATAGACCAAAGATCTTGTGTTATTCCTTTCTGGAACCCTTTTAAAGCTAATTTCCTCTTCCTTTGGTCCAGTTTCGGTAACACAGGTGGGCATGGGAACCTTCACACCAATCATGTGGTTCCTCTGATAATTAATTAAGTATGCTCAAACACTTGCTGATTTGGCTCACATCCACATCTTGTTTGTCGATCATGAACAGGGAACAGATTGGGTTTTTTGAGTGTTCATTTGTTGAGCTGCTCATGGCAGTAGTTTTTTCAGCTACTCCTTCTTCGCTATTATACTACCATCAGCTGTCTGCATGTTTGCCCAACTGAGCTCTACTCCCCCACTTTCTATGCCACCACTCTGCTCAGCATGCAGTTACTTAAACAGACAGTTAAATCAGTGACAAATCATATACATTGTCATAAATAAATCAATGAAATGGTTTAAAATATCCTGCAGTTTGGCATACATGGAAATAGTCCTCAGTGATGTCAGTGGCTGCTTGGGTCAGCAATTTCACATTTGTGCAGTTTTGCAAAAACCCAGTGCATTTGTCTTTGGAAGCAATTTGAATTGTTTGGTGCTGAACTAAAAAGACCTGGTGATTGTCTCATGTCTGACTGACAAAGTTGAATATGGCATGTTCAGCTGTTGAACCCATTGGCTGCAAAATATGTGGCAACCTTATCAATGATCTGATAATGTACTTTGCATTTGCAATATCACCAAAACACACATCATACACTGGACCATCTGTACTCCTCGAAATATTGGCTTCCCAAGTGACTACTTGACTTGATCATGTACTTGGGTCATCCCTGCTTGTACAGGAGTAATAACTATTAGTTCACCCTCCTAAGCATCACAGTTCACTAAACCTTTTCTGTTTTGCCATTTCTTTTATAGAGGAAAATTATCTCCTTTTCCAAAAGAATTGTAATAGTTGCTACATCTGAAGGAAACCCTGCCAGTTGTCAGCTTAGTCTCTCTAGAGATAGCCATAAATATTCTGTAAACTTTTTTACTGGCCTTTTTAAAAGGATGCTTAAAAACTCAGTTGCAATGTATTAGGAAGAAGTCATGACAAAGAATGAGACCCTTCTGTGTTAAAGAAAAGGTTTCAAAATGAACTGTTGTTTTTTTATGTAAAGCCTAGTCTTGGGCACTCACAAATAAACATGGTCCAGAAATACTAAGGATCAAACATTATGTGTTTGTGTAAAGTACTGTCAAGTAGCAGCTAAAATGACTACCCTGTTGGGTTTTCAAGTAAAGAGGCAAACAGAGATGGTTTGCCATTGACTGCCTCTGCAATCCAGGACTTCTTTTGTAGTCTCCCTTCCAAGTACTAACCAAGGACAACTCTGCTTAGCTTCTGAGATCTGATGAGATAGGACCAGTCTGAGCCATCCAGGTCAGGGCATGCCATTGTATAGTTGGACACAAAGATGGTATCCCAGGATAGCATTCTGGTGGCATCTCATAGGCATCTCATTAGTAGTATCAGACATTTGCTATCTGAAAAACTGAAGCTTCCTATGACCAGAATATAATTTACATATGTACGAATGATATGTATGCATGAATAATACATGAAGCTTAGTCAACAATAAGAAGGACATTAAAATTTTGTCAGCAGTAGATGACAAGAGAGATTTATTACTGCTTTTCTGTGAAAATATTTTGAATTTGCTAAAGATACGTATCCTATTTGATACAGAAGAGAAGTTATGGCTTATGTTAGCATAGTTTATTATTATGGTCTTAAGACCAACATACAGAGTAGGCATAATATGTGAGGGAGAGAAAAAACAGCCATAATATACAAAAATAGAAATCTGAATTTAAGAACTTTTAAAATGTGATTCCAGCAATCTAAGAATTAATGCACAAAACTCAGTGACTGAATCTCTGCATTCTTATCTGATAGGAGCTAGTAAAGCCTTGCTTTGTTTGTATTAATGTGTCCAGGTATCCTATCGACTAATGGGGTAATACTTTTAAGACTAGCCTCCCTGGAAAATGGACAGCTGAAGAACATATGCTCTACCGATTCAATCTTGCTTAAAAGGCATGGGCATAGCCTTTCAAAGTAGGGGTTTTTATTGTACCTGCCTTGAATAACTGCAGATGGAAGGGCAGAACATCTAGCTAGGGCAAATGCCCTTCTAGAGTTCTTTCCCTCCACTGAAGTCAAATATATTGCTGGCTCAATGGTGCTTTTGATATTTAACAACACCCTGAGTTTGGAAGCCTTAGAGATATCAGATTGTCGCTTGATATCCTCAACTCTTTGTTTAATTAGCCTTTTGGCTTGTTCAAATCCATAGGATAAAAGTAGCTGAGGTGAGAAGCCAATTCTATTAATATGATAGTGAACTGCCTTGATCCAACTGGATTGGAAATCATCCTGGAATATCAGGGGAAGTAAGCCTTGCGGATTGAAATGACCCTTCAGCCACCTATAGATGGATAGAATACATACCCTAGCTTCAATTCTAAGATTCCCAGACTCCAGTCATATCCAAGCACTGGATACACAGTTAGGAACTTGTAGAACAGCTCTTAAAAATTTGGACTGAACGCATTCTTGTAGTGTAAAGCATGAGGTAGGTGGTCCTAAGAATGTTCCATAGAGTAGTTGTGCCAATGTTTTGGTCTTATATAACTTCAGGGCTGCAGGAACAAAGTGTCTGTTATGTATTCGCTGTAATAAGATGGCTGCCACAGCGGTGGCCTAACCATGTGGTTCGACAAACCTCAGACCTTCGTTCCTAGGACAATAGCCACTTTGGATCTGAAGGCACACCTATGGGCTTGCCCGGATCCGAAAGGAGACCTATTGAATTGTTGACTTGTAAATAAGGCCAATCACAGGTGATGGGTGTGTGTGAGTGTGGTGTGGGGCACGCATATAAGCCGGTCACCGACCGGCCAGTTTGTTCTCTGTTCCTGATGTAATCCAATAAACAAGAGCTGATTCACTATGCTGAGTCTCTGGTCTCAGTACTTTTTTTTTTGGCTCCCCGAAGGGGATTTTTTATTGCTTTTTCTATATACTACAAAACTACAACAGAAAACTCCAGGGTAGGGAACTACAAACTACAGGAGAAAGAAAAGATAACCTCTAAAAACCCAAGAGTTGGTGATCATACAATCAATTTGAATAAAAATTTGCCTCTTAAATGAGAATTGACTTTCACTGAAAATGATCTCACTAAAATATCATTCACTTGTTACTCGCAAATACAATTATAGTTTCATAAAGAGCTGCCTCCTACTAATAAAATTATTTCTAAGCTACTCCAGAGAACAATAACAATCTACTTTCTCCCTCTTTCCCCCCTTAAATGAAACCTTGATTTGAGGGCTGTAGCCCCCAATTTAGAGGCCGAGTCCTTTGTGGAAGATCCAGTCTCTGGTGCCATCCAGAGTACCTTCTCCCTCTCCTGGTGGACGACCATGTTGACTCAAGAATTCACGAGCCTTTTCCACTGAATCAATCCTTCCTTTACTGTTTGCATACCGAAAGATTAGTCCCTCGGGAACCAACCATCTATACTCAACCTTCTGACTTTGTAAAAATGTCACCAAGTCTCTGTATTTCCTCCTCTTTCTTCATATCTCAAATGGAATGTCATTCATAACTTTAATTTCCTTGTCTCTCCACTTCAAGGTAGTCCCATTGGTCACTTTCAGTAGTTGATCTCTTACTCTCCTTTGGGAGAACCTAACAGAAATTTATCCAGGCAGATTATTCTTTCTGATATACTCCAAATACGATCGAAAGACCGTATCTATTTCGCTTTGAAGTTGATCCGATGCCATATCTGCCAAAGGGGCCAACAAGTCACCAATGATTTGTCTCAGATTCTCCCCTCTCTCCTCTTTAATCCCTTGAAGTCTCAAGATATAGCTCACCCTTTCCATTTGCAGCTGTAATACACGAGACTCTTCGATTTGGCACTTTTTCTCAAGCGCCTTTAGCTTTTTATTCTTTTTTTTTTTTTTTAGTTGGAACCAATCTCTTTAAGTTCCTGCTCTGCTTTTTCAATTTTATTTGCATTAACCACCGTTTGTGCTTATTGTGCATCAAGCTTATTATCGATAGCTGTGATTTTCTCCAGCAGAGGGCGAAGTGCCTCTGACAGCAACCTTTGGAATTCCACAGTTGGGTCCTGTCTAAGCACCACAGTTAGAGGACTGGAACTTCCGGAAGAAGCTTTAACTTTCAATATCTTATCCTTCGCATCTTTCGGCGTCGCCATGTTTGGAGATTGTTTACACTTAGCAAAAGTTCATCAAAGTCTCTGGAAGTTCTTAATCCAGCCAGTAAGTTGACACAAACTCTTTATTTCACTTCATCCGCTTTCCCTTGCTGCCCCCCCCTTTTCTGGCTTTAAAATTGCTTGCAAGCAGTCCTTATCGGGGGGAAGTCCCCTCCCCCCTCGTTTTTGCTAGGGGGGATGCAAATGTGCGGGTGCTTCTTGCTTAAACTTGACTCACACTTTCAGTGGTTGTCTCTCCACATTCATGCTCGCTCGATCACCGTGCGCTTGTTCCGGTGTGCTAATCTTGTTCCCATTCAGGACGCTCTACAGCGGGCCCGTTGGGGCATGGAGGAGCCCCCCTTCTCCGGCTTGGTGTGCCAGGGGAGCTCTCTAGTGCCCCTTGGCTTGGAGTCCCACCCTGGGAATCCTGGGTGATGCGAACACTTGTGCCCCCACCCAGCCACAGATGCTGGCAGACTTCTCCTGGAGCCCCGGGAGAAGATGACTGCCATGGTGATCGCCAAGACCGGAAGTCTGGTCTCAGTACTTTTCACTGGTGACAAAAGTGGGATCCTGTGAGCAAGCCTGACTCCACCGCAACCATGAGCACCACACCGGTGACCGCCATGTAGGCCGAGAACTCCCCACCTCACACCGCTCCCACCGGCGAACCACAGACCACTGCCACTGCATAATCGCAACTGGCCCCTGCACAGCTGCTACCACAATGAGTCATGGCTTCTGCTCCGAGACAACACCTCTCAGCATTCAACCCTACCCATCCCGAGAGGCCATTTGCTTAGAGTGTGGAAAGCAGGGGCAAATTGCCCATGCCTGCTGTTCATGGAACACCAGGGGCGCCTCCACACACCAAAGGACTGTGGACCACAGTTTCATCATGATTCACCAAAACCAGGTACACTACTTGCCCCAGGGGTCCGCCCACAAACTGACTGTGACTGTATTAATAGAGGGTGCCCCCTGTGAAATGGAACTGGACATGGGATCATCCCTTTCCATTATCTCAGAGGAAACCCTCAGGAAGCTATGCCCAAATGGGGGGGCCCTGCTGGAGACTACCGGCCTCAGGTTAAGGGACTTTCAGAGGAACCCTGTAGCGGTTAAGGGGGTGAGCCAGTTCTGAGTGAAATACAGGGCTTTTGATGGTCTCTTAGAACTGGTCATCGTACAGGCCCCTCTCACCAGCCTACTGGGCCTCACCTGGTTCGATGCCCTGGGGTTGGCGATAATGGGAATCAACCAGGTGGGGCACGGAGATTATAGTAATGTGTGCCAGGAATTCCCCGCTGTATTCAATGGCACACTCGGACACTACACAGGTCTGTCAGTTACTCTGGAGCTCGACCCAGTGGTGTGCCCCATCTGCCTAAAAAATTGACACCCCCCCCATTAGCTCTCCAACCGAAAATCGAGGTGGAGCTGGATCACCTGGCCAGCCAATGGGTCCTGAAACCGGTCCACACATGAGGTGGGAAATGCCAATAGTCACACCGGCCAAAAAAATGGGGACATCAGGACTTGTGCAGACTATAAATGCATGATAAACAAGGCAATGCAAGACCACGCACATCCCATGCCAGTAGTCAGCCATGTGCTTGCAGCCCTAGCCAGGGCCAAAATTTTTGGGAAGCTGGATTTAGCACAAGCCCACCAGCAGTTGCCAGTGGATGATGGCACTGCTGAAGCCCAGGCCATTGTCACTCACAGGTGGGCTTTTAAGGTGCAGGGGATACAATTCGGAGTGAGTTGTTCCAGAAATATTCCAAAATTTAATGGACTCTTTACTTAAAGGAATTCCCGGAATACAGCCCTTCTTTGATGACGTTCTGATCTCGGTGCCATCGGCAGACGTCTTCATGGACCGCTTGCGGACGGTACTTCACCGTTTCAGCAAAACAGGACTAAAAATGAAGCAAGAAAAATGCATCCTTGGGGTGCCTCGTGTAGACTTTCTTGGGTTCCAGGTCAATGCAAGTGGTATCCACCAAACACAGGACAAAATAAAAGCAATTGTGGATGCCCGGACCCCGATCTCTAAGACTGAACTGCAGGCTTTTTTAGGCCTCCTCAATTTCTATCATTCCTTCCTCCCACAGAAAGCAGTCATGACCAAGTCCCCCCACCGCCTCTTGGATAAGACTCCATGGGTTTGGGGCCATGCCATGGCCTTCCAAGCAGTCAAGGACCTCCTTGTCTCGAACTCTGTCTTATTTCACTTCAGTGAGCCCATTTCCGTGGTCCTCACCTGCGATGCCTTGCCTTACAGGGTGGAGGCTGTGTTGGACCACCAGCTACCAGATGGTCGTGAAGTACCGGTGGCTTACTACTCCCAAACTTTGTCATCAGCTGAATGCAACTACGTGCAGATCGACAAGGAGGCATTGGCCATCATAGCGGGGGCCATCACTACCTCTATGGCTGCCCCTTCTCCATCCTCACTGACCACAAGCTGCTCTCCTGGCCCTGGATCATCAAACGCCCCAGATGATGTCACCGTGGGTGCTGTGCTGGTTGATCTTCCTGGCTGGCTACCAATACAGCCTGCTGCACTGGCTGGGCAAGGCCATGGGCCACGTGGATGCCCTGAGCAACCTCCCCCTACCCAGCTGCAACCTGGACCCTGCGCCGGTGCACCAGATCCTGCTACTGGAGGACCCGCCTGACTGGCTGATCCAGGTGCACGAGGTGGCCAAGCACACAGGTAAAGACCGTCTCCTCTCCTGGGTGCTGGACTGGGTGAGGAGGGGCTGGCCCACAGGAAAAGTGGGCCCGGAATTTGTTCCCTCTAAGCTGTGGAGCCTTGTGAGCAAAAATTCTACTTTGTGAGCTACTGGCATTAAAGTTGTGAGCAAGTGATTTGGCTGCTGTATAAATTAGTTTGCTCTGGAGCCATCCTTTCCGAGCTAAGACAAAAATGTGTGAGTCAGAGGCTAAAAAACTGTGAGCTAGCTCACACTAACTCAGCTTAGAGAGAACACTGGTAGTCTGGTAGTGATCCCTGCTCCCCTACGCAAATGCACACTCACTGCGCTATATGAGACCCATCCAGGAATCGTGCAAATGAAGGCCCTCATGTGGAGCTATGTCTGGTAGCTGGGTTTGGACAGCGAGATAGAGGGCCTGGTCAAATGCTGCCAGACTTGCCAGGAGACACAGCCAGACCCATCCCCCCGATGCCCCAGTATGCTCATGAGAGTCCTCCATCAAACCATGGGCTCACATGCACTTGGACTTTGCTGGCCCATTCCAGGGGCAAATTTTCTTTATCTTAGTAGACACCTTATTAGCTGTAATAAGATGGCTGCCACAGCAGTGGCCTGAACATGTGGTCCAACAATCCTCAGACCTTTGTTCCTAAGACAATAGCCACTTCAGATCCAAAAGGAGACTTATTGAATTGTTGACTTGTAAATAAGGCCAATCACGGGTGATGGGTGTGTGTGGGTGTGGTGTGGGGCACACATATAAGCCGGTCACTGACTGGCCAGTTTGTTTTCCATTCCTGATGCAATCCAATAAACAAGAGCTGATTCACTATGCAGAGTCTCTGATCTCAGTACTTTCCAGTGTCCACCATAAGTTTGAAAAAATTTCAGTATGGCATTTGCAGATCTTTCCCCTAGATCAGCAAAATATTTGCTGTGCTTAACCGTAGAACCAGAGGCCTGTAAAGCTACGCCCAGGTATTTAAAACTATCTACTTGTTCTATTAGATGGCTGTTTATTGTCCAATTCCTGAGTTTTGATCTACTCCCAAAGGCTACAGTTTTAGTTTTTTGACAGTTAATTGTGAGAAGCTCATCTTCACAAAACATACTGAACTTCCTTAGGGCTTGCCTAAGACCAACTGGGGTTCAAGATAATATCACAGCATACTATAAAACAGATATGTGCCAGTTGGGATGAAGATCAGAGATTTTAAGCCAATTTACTATATTATTAATATAAAAAATAAACAAAGCTGGGGCTAATAGACATCCTTGCCTGACACCTCTGAAGGTTTTAATAGGATCAGTAAGATCCCAGTCACACGTGGTGGAAAAAGCGGGGGGAGGCATGGCTATTTGTGCTGCTGCAATCTAATCTCCCTTACCTGATCCGATGGCAGCAGTGGCAGACTGGGGTTGTTTCCGGTGGTGCATGTTCCTGGGGCGTGTCAACATGGCAAGAGGAATGTGCTGGAGCGATCAGATGAAAGACGTCCGTCTGTAGCCCGCCACAAGCATTTGCTACTGAACTCCGCAGCTTCAGCCAGGTGGTACAGGTTGGGGGCGGGTGCATGATGCTTACCAGATGTGTCCATGTGATCGTGCCCATTAAATCTGCCTGGCATTCATCCCTCTCGCATGGGTAATTGTACATGTGATTGGAGGCTAAGATGGCCAAATCTACTGCATCTGACTCTTAGAAAAGTATGATCATGCAGGACCTGTAGTAGAAACAAAAGTCTTTTATCGATATTTGAATTTAAAAACTTATTCCAGAGCTGAGGTCTAGAAACAGAATTAAAGGCAGATTTGAGATCAACAAATGCAGCATATAGCGATGTTGTTCCCCTGGCTGAGTATTTCTCAATAAGGTGCTGTAATGTCAGGCAGTGATCAAGTGTAGACCTACCTGGTCTGAAGCCTGCCTGTTCAATAACCAAAATGTTTTCTTGTTCTAGCCAATCTAAAAAAAAATTAATAAATGACCTGCATAAAGTTTACTGATCGATTATTACAGCAAGAGCCAGTAAAACAGTACAATTCTGATACAAGAAGGTTTAAAACAGTAATAACATGGGAATAGTATAAAAACATTAACATAGGAATAGTATAAAAAACATTAACATAGGAATAGTATAAAAAACATTAACAAGAGAAAGTTAATAAAATTAGTAAAATAAAATAATATTAATAAGAGAATCATACAGTTTTTCCAGCTAAAATAAGTTTACATTTCCTAATAGCTGAGCAACAAAATTTTGCCATAGCATAAGTCACTGAACTCTGAACACCTTCTAAAAGGAATTTATGAAGGACTTCTGTCCTAAAGTCAAGATAAGACTGCAGAGGGTTAAATCTAGACAGAAGGGGTAGTATAAGATGGTCTCATTCCTCCTGATAGAATCTGCAGGAGGACATGAGTAACTGATTCCACCATGTTAGCCATGCATGGGCATATATGTTCATGCATTGGAACTCAAGTGAATTTACACCGGAGGGGAGTGCCTCAAAATGGGCTCTGGAAAAGGCCCCTTTATAGGGCTCATTGGTAATGTTACCTAAATAAGGGGCAGCACTTAAATTAGGCCAAGATTTTATATTTCTATAGTCCTTGGGTAGCGAAGCTTCTTCATTTTGTAATTCAATATCATGAAGCCTCTGTGTGACAGCTGTTCTTGCCTTGCACAGGCTTCCATAGAAGAGATCTTCTGGGAATAGGCCAATATGATTTAACTTATTAAGAATTTGTGTGGACCAGGCAGGGTAAGGGTCTGAGGCTAAACGGTAAGGTATAAACCCTTTGCGTTGTAATGAATTTTTAACCAGAGTGTTATAGCCTGCTCCCAGACTTTGCTTCAACTCTGAGTAGCCCAGCCTCTTGCCTAAGTGTTACATTAGAAGTGCTTCTAGGAATGCCAAACAGAGATCTGAGAAATTTAGACGGAACTCTTTCAAGGGTCTTTAGATTGGCAGAAAGTTCGATTTGTGAGCCATACAGGAATTGAGCCAATGATTTTGCCTGAAAGGTTTTTAAGGCCATGGGAAGAAAACCTGCACCTTTCCTTCTAAATAATCTAAGAATGGCATTTGCACTTCTCTCTGCCAAGTTAGCTGATGAGGACAGATGTGCTGAGAATTTGGAATTATAAGAAAAGTTAATGCCTAAATATTGAAAGTTCTTAACTTGATCTATGGCATTTCCTTTAATATTCCAGTTAAACTTCCTGAATGAGTTACCAAAATGGACAATTTTAGTTTTAACAAAATTAATAGTTAATAATTCGGTGTCACATTGCTCTTTAAATTTTATCAGGGCTTGCTTTAGGCCAATCCTTGTCTGGGATAAAAAAACAGCATCGTCAGCATACATTAAGATTGGAACCTTTCAGCTACCTAAGAATGAGGGAGCATGAGTATCAATTGAATGAAGACATGTGATTAAAGAGTTAACATAGATGTTAAATAAGAAGGGAGCCAAAAGGCAACCTTGTCTGACTCCTTTTTGCACTGGAATTCTTTTTGATAATTTCCCATCTTGTGTGAGTCTTATTTGGATATTATTATTTTCATGCAGTTCAATTAATAGAAGCAATAGCCTTCTATCGATACCCATGTCAGCCAATTTGGCCCAAAGCCTTCCCCTAGAAACAGAATCAAAGGTTGCCTTGAGGTCCACAAAGTCCTCATACAAGGTATTCTTCCGATGTTTCACATATTTAAAAATAAAATAATCTAGGACCAAGCAATGATCAATAGTAGTGCGCCCAGGTGTGAAACCAGCTTGTTCAGTTTCAAGTAAGTTGTTATAGGTGTTTAGTATATAACTTACAAATCACATTCATAAGACTAATTGGTCTGTAGTTCGATGGATCATAAAGTTTACTTATAATATTTAGCAAACTGATTGGTCTATAGTTGGATGGGTCCTCTTTCTTACCCTTTTTATAAAAAGGGATAACTATAGCTAAACCCCAAGACTTGGAGACATGACCCATGTTATCAATGTGTGTAAAGAGGGGAGCTAAGAAAGAGATTCACCAATCCTTATTCTCTTTTAAAAGTTCTGGTGGAATATCATCTGATCCTGGGGCCTTAGCATTTTTCAGCTGCCCATGGCTTATGTTTAATTATTGGCCTCTCTCCTATTAACGTACCTCAAGATCCTAGATCAAAGCTAACTGTGGTAAACAGCACACAAAGTATGGGTAGCTAATGGAGAGATAATGGCCCAGGACAGACTGGCAATTTGCCCCGGTATCGAGTCGCGGCAAAAAAACCCCGGAGTAAACGATACCAGGTTTTCCCGTCCACACAGCGGGGGCCTCTGCCGGAAGATACTGGACAGAGGCGCGCGGGAGCGTTCAGACTGCCGCGCCGGAGGCGTGCTATATTCGCTGTTTCCCCATTATTTCGGCTCTGGGCGTATGTGCGCATAAGCGCATTTTGGCGATTTTTTTTTTTTTTTGCCCTGCAACGCCGGCACCGCATTGGGCAGTGGAGCGGAGCGCAGCCAATCACACCGCTGCTGCCTCATGCCCAACGCGGGTTGCTCCCGGCTTTTCGGCTGCGCGTTCAGACTCCCCGGAAGCGGAGAAACGTGCGACAAACGCAGGCTTTCAAGATTTGTGTCGGCTTTTATCAGGAGTTTTTTTAATCCGGCAGTGAAGCGCGAGAGCACCGGTAGGCTACGGGTGGGGGATGCCAGGCAGATGTGCCTGTGTGAACATTCCATTTAATCCGATATTGAGTCGTTGTCAGCCCGGGTCCCATCCCGCGGCAAATTGTCAGTCTGTCCTCGGCCAATGTTTGGGAAAAGGGGCCATCTATTTCCTAGAAGACAAACAAGGCCAGTGTCAATATGATGACACTTCCACTTTCCTCCCTCAGAGGGTAGATTTTCCCTCTATTTCTCTGTCCTCTCACTGACTGCGCAGCCCTGGTAACATGTTTTCTTCTCTACTGAAGAAACTTTGGCTTTCCCACCCTGTCAGTAAGATATATTTTGACTATTCGCTCAGCCTAGGAAGGGATACAGCAACCCATTAAATTAAACCCTTGAAAATGGCACTTACTTTTAAAATTCAAAAATAACAAAAGGGTTTATTTAACATCAAAGGGAAAGGCCAGTTGAAATCAAGGGTTGAAATTACTGAGGTAAATCCAGTACAAGCCCAGATTTTTGATCTTATATATCAGGCTAATGAGAGGTTCTTAATTTATTCACAGTTACTTAGATCTTTATATTGAGAGGCTTTTGTTCCAGTTTTTTCCCAAACACACTAATTCACTTTATTTGAGTAATTCCCAGATGGTCTCCCATCCAAGTACTAACCAGGCCCAATCCTGCTCAGCTTCCAAGATCAGACGAGATTGGGCGTGTTCAAGGTGGTATGGCCATAGATTGTTTGGGTTTTTTTTTATTTTCCCCTCAAATCTCACTCAGGTCTTTTGTTGTATCTTACCTTGTTATGCCAATAAAGGTTGTGTGTGATTGAGACTGAGTAATTGCTGGCTCTTTTAGTGCCCAGAAGGTTGGCACCCTCTTACCAGTACCCAAACTCCTTCTCTTGGAACACCAGTATTCTTCTTTAGTCATTCACTGACTTTTAAGATCTCTACAGGCAGTTTCTAATCACAGCAGACTAGAGAATTCTGTATTCCTCAGAGATAACTCTCCCTGTTTAACTAGGTAGCAAATCTTCCTCTCTTCCTAGAAGATCTAGCTCCTTTCCTTTGGCCTGAATGGGAGTCTTCTCTACTTCCTGAGCTTCCTTGCCAAACTCTCCCCCCATTCTCTGTTTGTGTTCAAACTGCTTCCAACTAATGCTGAATTCAGACTGTGTTCAGTCAAGGCTGCAACCTGACTCTGACAGCACTAAACCTTTTTTTTTCTGTCAGGGCTATTCTCAGACAGTCGTGGTACACATCTCTTCTTAGTTAAGGCAGGAATATAACTGAATCTCCTCAGCAGGGCTTTTTTTGTAGGAAAAGCCCAGCAGGAACTCATTAGCATAATAGGCCACACCCCTGACAGCACATCTCATTAGCATATTAGGCCACACCCCATGTTACCAGAAATGTGGCCATTCAGCCACACTGTCAGAAAAGATGCCTTTGATGTTTCTCACTGAATCCATTGTTTTATGTTCCCTACCCTGCTTTGCGCTTGCGTAGCTATGCAGGCAGAAACGTGGGAGCTTCTTCCCTGCCACTTTTCCTTATCACGGTGGCCTTGAATGTAGGCTTTGGACTATTCTTGTTTAGCTGAGAATTTTCCAGTCCTGGGAAGGCAAGGGGAGGGGGGAGTAGTCTCCCGCTCATGAAGTATTTCTCCCGCCGGGAGTTCCCGCGCGAGTGCTCAAGTTTTATTCGCTAGGCGCTTTATTGCATCACACTATAAGTTAGCTTGCTCTGCTTTGCCCCCCATTCCTGACAATGACCTCCTACTGTGGGTTTTAGCAAGATAATCCTAATAAAACCTTTCTTTGTGCAAGAATGACTGGATCTACTTGATTTTAAACCTGACAGAAATTGTCAGGAATCACCATCATTCCCTCACCGTCAATTTCCGCCGTCTACCACGATGAGCGGAGCGGGGAAGGGAGCCACGGGCACAGCCCCGTTGATTACTACTTCGGGAGCCTCCGGCGCAGCTCCAGCGATCACTACTGCGGGAGCCACGGGCGCCGTTCCAGTGACTACTGCGTCAGGAGCCACGGTTCCCGTCACTACTGTGGCAGCTCCAGTGGTCACTATCCCGACTACCACCGTTGTTCCGGTGACTACAACTACAGTTTTGGCAGCACCAGCAGTCTACTCAGCAGCCGGGTTGGCTACCCCACCATCGATTGGCACAATTGGAGCCGCGTACACACTCTCGATCTACAGCCCGGCCGGGCCTATACAAAGTCAGGGAGGTGCGGTTCCACGAACCTATGTGCCAGGAGTCCCAACACCCTGGGATAAAGGGGTGACTTATCGCAGATCACGCGATTGGACTAAGAACTTGTTGGACACTACCCAGACCACCTGGACTATGCCGGGAAGCCAGAGCCGGGACAGTCTTTTGGATCCCAGAGGTAGTTTTGGTCTTCCCCAAGGGCGGGTGTCTCGGGGATCCCCAGAACGGGGTCCAGCCAAGATACTGATGCCCGCATGGACTCTATTCAAGAGGATACCCGACGGCTGGTAAGGGATATGAGCAAACTAATGCAGTCCCTACCCCAGATGATGGACCAAGCCATTCGGGCCCATCCGCTGACACAACCTAGACCGGCACCAGCCGCGGCACCACCATTGATACCGGGACGGCCACCTCCTGCTCCTCCGGGCCCGGGGCCGGGCCAACCAGTACCACCGGGTCCAGGGCCGGGCCAGCCAGCTCCCCCAGGGCCGGGGCCGGGCCAGCCAGCACCAGCCCCACCTCCATTGGTCGTCCCAGCGCCAGGACCTGGGCCAGGGCAACCAGGACCTATCCAGCCGCCAGTTTTACCTCCGCCTCAACCCCCTGCTCCAGCACCCCTCATGCAGCCGGTCCCAGTACCGATCATGGCGCCGGCCCCCCGGTAATCCGCCCCAAGGACATGCTTGAGATCACATTTGATGGAGATCCAGAGACTGTGTCCTTTTTCATTTTGCAAGTTGGAAAATTTGTGCAAAGATGGGGCTATGTATTCCCAGACGAAGAACAACAGGTGGAGTTTATCGCATCCAGGTTCCGGGGGAGTGCGACTAGCTGGTATGTAGCCCTTCATGATCTGGAGGCAGCGGAGTTGGGGAATGTAGATGACTTCATGTGGGCCTTGAGAAATCGTTTTGAGGATCCGGGGGCGGCCGAAAAAGCTGAAGCCTTCCTCCGCACATTCAGACAAGGCAAACTCTCGGTGCGGGAGTACTCACGGGAGTTTCAAAGGCATGCCGTGAAAATTCGAGACTGGACAGATGCGGTCTTGGCCCAACAATATCGAATGGGACTAGCCGTAGACGTCCGCAATAATGTCCTCAGCTCTCAGCAACCCCGCACCCTCCAGGGTTGGATGGAGGAAGCCGAGAAGGCCGAAAGTCGCTTACGCATGATGAAACTGGATCTATCTTTGGGTAACAACCGTCCAAGTACTGCGGCAGGCCAGGCCAGACCCAAACCAATGTCCACCCCAAGTGGAATGAGGGATCAGCGTATGCGACAGGGGCTCTGCCTGCGGTGTGGGGAGAAAGGGCATTTCGCTGCAG
Organism: Gekko gecko; assembly: GCA_029375565.1. Taxonomy (NCBI): domain Eukaryota; kingdom Metazoa; phylum Chordata; class Lepidosauria; order Squamata; family Gekkonidae; genus Gekko; species Gekko gecko. The sequence continues at coordinate 140,494,814 of JAPDNY010000005.1, forward strand.
CCTGCCCGAGAGGGGATCCCAATAGAGCCCCACCACAAGAAGAGCCCAGAAGGTGGACAACCCCTACCCCGAGGAAAGGTACAGCAAAACCACGCAACACGCGGGCTCTTTTGCTAGCCCCGACCAAGCGGATGCCTTGATGCTAGAGGAGTAGAGCGAGATGCAGGGAAATGAAATGGTCCTGTTTGTGAATGGCGCTACACAGCAGGACCCAGCACCTGAGGCGCCTAAACTGGTGAGCAATTACCCCTCTCTCTTCTTTGTGACTATTCTGGTGATGAATCCCGCAATGATGACCCACATTCGGGTTCGGGCCCTCATTGACTCAGGGTGCGGGAGGGATCTCATAAACCCGTCTATGGTTATGGGGTTGGAGGCAGCCGTGGTCCACTTGAAAGACCCAATAACTTTCACGCAGATGGATGGGTCTCCAATGAAAGAACCATGCCGATTTGAGACTGTTCCTTTAAGAATAGGCATTGGTGACCACTGGGAGCTACGCTCGTTCGTGATAGCCCCGCAAGCCCAGTTTCCCTTAGTGTTGGGTAGTCCCTGGTTACATGGACATAACCCTTACATTCTATGGGAAGAAGGGGATGTACAATTTATCTCCCCAAAATGTACGGGACACAAATGGGACCCAGGGTGGGGAAATCCCCCATGCAATGAACCTCCTCGAGCTTGTTTAGCAACGGAGGATCTTAACCGCATCCCTGAGGATTACCAGTATATAACAAGGGTTTTTGAGGAGGAGGAAGCTGATGAATTACCCCCCATCGTAACTCCGACTGTGCCATTGAGATTCTTCCGGGCCAGAAGTTACCAAAAGGGAAAATTTATGCCATGAGCCCAAGTGAAAAGGAAGAACTGCGCCGTTTCATTGATAAAAATCTGGCCCGTGGATTCATTAGACCAGCATCATCTCCTTTTGCAGCACCTGTATTGTTTTGCAAAAAGAAGGATGGGGGGCTCAGACTCTGCACGGATTACCGGGGACTTAACGCAGTGTCTGCAACTAATGCCTACCCAATGCCCCTCATCAAAGACTTACTGGCAGAGGTGGCTAAAGGGAAAGTGTTTTCGAAACTGGATTTAAGAGATGCCTACTTTCGGGTTCGCATCAGAGAGGGGGATGAATACAAGACTGCATTTAATACCCCGCTGGGGCAATTTGAATACAGGGTGATGCCCTTCGGGTTACAGGGGGCACCAGGGGTCTTCATGAACTTAATCAATGAAGTGTTACACCCCTATCTATTCAAGGGGGTGGTTGTTTATTTAGATGATATCTTGGTCTATACCCCGGATCAGGAATCCCACACTAACCTTATGCGTAAAGTACTGGAAAAGCTCTTAGAGCACAAACTGTTTGTTAAACTGTCAAAATGTGAATTTCACCAAGAGTGCATTAACTTTTTGGGATACCGCATATCCTCTGCGGGGTTAGAGATGGACCCAAAAAAGGTCCAGGATGTATTAATGTGGGAGCCCCCCAAAACCAGGCGACAGCTCCAAAGTTTCCTCGGCTTCGCCAACTTTTACCGTCAATTCTTGCCACACTTTGCCCAAGTAGCCCTTCCCCTCACGGAACTGCTAAAGACTAAGGGGAAGGGATCTAAGGCTTCGGCGCCAGGGGCCCCTTTGAATTGGACCTCGCAGTGTCAGCAAGCGTTTGAACAACTAAAACGGTTGTTCACGTCTGAACCCATACTTGCACACCCTGATGAGACAAAGAAATTTGTAGTCCAAGTAGACGCATCGGACACTGCTATGGGTGGGGTGATTTTGCAAGAGAATGCTCAGAAACAGCTACAACCCCTTGCTTATGTGTCAAGAAAATTTAACGATACAGAAAGATTTTGGCCCATTTGGGATAAGGAAGCTGCATCTGTACGTTTAGCATTGATCACATGGAGACACTGGTTAGAAGGGTCCCAAATACCTTTTGAAATCTGGACTGATCACAAAAATCTTGAAGTATTGCGAAAACCGCGGAATCTGAATGCTAAACAATTCAGGTGGGCTGAATTTTTTTCCAAATTTCAATTTACCCTTCACCATTTCCCTGGGAAAGCCAATCATCTGGCGGACGATCTCTCCCGCCTTCCCCAACATTTTTCTAAGAGGGTCGAAGTACGGGAGTCTATGTTCACCCCGGAACAGTTAGTTGGGGCAGTTGTAACCCGGAAAGCCAAGCAAGCACAAACGAACCCCATCCAGACATTGACCTGGGAAAAACAATTTCTATCTGACATCACCCCACAAGAAACAAATGATTTACAAGCCAGAGACGATGTGAATTGTGGTCCGAATGGCTGTTGGTACAGGGGAAATAAAATGTTTGTCCCAGAAGCTACCCGATCCCAAATCTTGCAGACAGTGCATGACTCAAAAGCTGCGGGGCACTTTGGATATGTAAAGTCCTTAAGACTTCTGCAACATAGCTTCTGGTGGCCCCGAATGAAACAGGAGTTATCCCTCTATATACAATCCTGTCCAACATGCAATCGTTGCAAAGCCAGACCAGGTAAACCTCCAGGTCTCCTGCAACCTCTACCCACCCCAAGCAGACCCTGGGAAGTAATCTCTATGGACTTTATTACTGATCTTCCCCCTCTAAACAGATGACAGTCATTTGGGTGGTAGTGGATTTATTCTCCAAGCAAGCTCACTTTATACCATTCCCCAGTTTGCCAACAGCCAAAGTCTTGGCCAAAGCATTCCTTCAACACATTGTCAAGTTACATATGTTACCGCTCAAGATAGTCTCCGACAGGGGGTTCCATTTGTTTCCAAGTTATGGTCTGAGTTAATGACTCTAATGGGTATTGAACGTGCTCTCAGTACTGCCTATCACCCTGAAACTGATGGGCAAACGGAGAGAGTAAACCAGACGTTGGAACAATACCTGAGATGTTTTTCTAACTATCAACAAGACAATTGGGTAGATCTACTGCCATTGGCGGAGTTTGCGTACAACAACTCATGGCACGCTTCAACAAAAATGTCACCATTCAAAGCGGCCATGGGCTATGATAGCCCCCTCTTCCCTTCTTAAAGCCTGTTGGAAATGGGGGGACAGCCTCAGCATGGTGTAAAACTTTCCGCAATTCTTGGCCCCTGATTGTTGAAACTTTGAATGAGGCCAAGGCACAGTACAAAAAACAGGCAGATAAAAAAAGGACCGGTGGATGGAAACTGCAACCGGGAGACAATGTCTATCTGTCAACTAAGAACCTAAGGCTAGCGCAGCAATCCAGGAAACTTGCTTGGAAATATATTGGTCCTTTCAAAGTGTTGAGATGTGTAAATCAAGTAACTGTACAACTAGACTTACCTAAATCTCTTAAAGCAATACATCCAATTTTCCATTACAGCCTCCTCAAACCTGCGTTACCCCCGACTAAATGGCAACCTGAGATGTCGGCTCCTCCCCCCCTTTGATGGTTGGCGATGAGGAACACTACGAAATTGCTGATATTTTGGACTCTAAGATACTTCGTGGACAACTCCTGTACCTTGTTCAATGGGTACACTTTGGGCCCCAATACAGGGAATGGGTGAAAGTCTCTGATATCAATGCACCTGATCACCTGAAAGACTTTCACTCACGATACCCTAACAAACCTGGGGGCCCTTGTTCTCTCCTTCCTGAGTGGTGGGTGGGTGGTATTTTAGGAAGGGCAGAATGTCAGAAAAGATGCCTTTGATGTTTCTCACTGAATCCATTGTTTTATGTTCCCTACCCTGCTTTGCGCTTGCGTAGCTATGCAGGCAGAAACGTGGGAGCTTCTTCCCTGCCGCTTTTCCTTATCACGGTGGCCTTGAATGTAGGCTTTGGACTATTCTTGTTTAGCTGAGAATTTTCCAGTCCTGGGAAGGCAAGGGGAGGGGGGAGTAGTCTCCCGCTCATGAAGTATTTCTCCCGCCGGGAGTTCCCGCGCGAGTGCTCAAGTTTTATTCGCTAGGCGCTTTATTGCATCACACTATAAGTTAGCTTGCTCTGCTTTGCCCCCCATTCCTGACAATGACCTCCTACTGTGGGTTTTAGCAAGATAATCCTAATAAAACCTTTCTTTGTGCAAGAATGACTGGATCTACTTGATTTTAAACCTGACACACACCCACCTTTTGCTTCTTATTCTGTTTACCTTGTTTGTTGTCAAAACCCAGGGCTTTTTTGGTAGCAGGAACTCCTTTGCGTGTTAGGCCACACACCCCTAAAGTGGCCAATCCTAATGAGTTTCTGCTGTTGGGTGTGGCCTATTATGCTAATGAGTTCCTGCTGGGCGTGGCCAACTCAGGAGCCAGCCGGAACTCCATTCTTGTGCGTTCCTGCCCAAAAATAGCCCTGCTCCTCAGCATCCAGCTCTCTCAAGACTCTGGCTGATTTCCCACTACAGCTGCCTCGGTGTTGTGCCACCGTTTGCCCCGATACTATTGGTCAATTTCACACCCGAAGCCACAGGGCTGCATTTGACCCGTGGCTTTGCCTGATTTCCCCCACAGTTTCGTGATCCTCAAAAAACAGGATCACAAAACTGCGGGGGAAATCAGGCGAAGCCATGGATCAAAATGCAGCCCCGCGGCTTCAGGTATGAAATTGACCAATAGTGTCGGGGCAAACAGTGGTGCAACACCGAGGCAGCTGTAGTGGGAAATCAGTCTTTTTCTGCTCAGCTAATGCTAACAAATCAGATTGCCTGGAGCAGCCTGTCTGGCTCTGTGAAAAATTAACTCTCCACAGCCTGTTAGTTTTTTGTTACAGCACTTCTATGTCTTTTAAAAAGTGCAGTCCATCAGAGTCAGCATACCTTCAGGTGGGGCAGCTGCTACAGCCCAGGGCTTTTGGCAGGGTCCACTACTGCCAGCTTCCCAACATGCCTCCGAACATACCCTTATTGCTCACTTGTGAGTACTCCCCCCAGTCATGCTCCCAGCTGCACACACTGCTCAGTGCCAACATGGAAAGGGCTGTGGTCAGTTTAGATGACCCTGAGCATGGGCAGTGGGAGGGCTTGTGTGAGCAGGAAAGGGGAAAGATGCAAAGGCAAGTACATGGATGAATGGACAGGAAGCTTCCCCTGGGAACTCCCTGCCCAGGGCCCATCAAACCAGCCCTGAAAAGGCATGAAGGAGGTTTGGTAAGATAGCTGGTAAGATATAAGGCATGAAGGAGTTTTGGTAAGATAGTACAATTGAATACTGCAAATTGAATACACACAGAGAGAGCTTCCTTATACTGAATCAGACCACTAGTCTAACAAGTTAAGAGCCACCTACTCTCCAGGGTCTCAGAATGAGGTCTTTCCCATCACCTGCTACCTGACCCTTTTAACTGAAGATGCCAGGACTGAATCTGAGAACTGCATGGAAAGGAGCTACAACTGAGCCATAGCCCTTCCCCAAAGTTGAAGTTATTTTTCTACAGCTTGCTTACTGATCAGATATCCAGTCAAATGTCCGTTTAAATACGTTGTATGTCCACTTTTGTGTTTGTTAAGATGGACTATTCTTGCAAATGTAAATTACCTCAATTTGCAATATATGACAGACATTTATACAACTTCTTTAATCAGATCAGCTTTGATGAAATTCACATTCTGTTTATGGCTATCCTCACACACAAATCATTCTTACAATTTGTCATTCCATGCCAGATCCAGGAATAATTTATATGGAAAAAGGGATGTCAGATGTATGCAGAATCATGTAAACATACTTTCCTGACAGATAAATGGCACTAGCTTGAGGTTACCTACTGAGGTAAACACTCCTAGAATCCAGAATCTGGGACACAATATTGCAGATTATCTCCAAATTTCTGAAGTGTTGTTGAAAATAACTTCCTTGGCATAGGACAGGTATTGTTTCTTAGGAAAAGCTCAGCAGAAACTAAAATTAAAGGAAAAATAGAGAATCCAAAAAATCTTGTTTTGTATAAGAGAAATAAAGCCTTAGTGTTTAGTGGCTTAGAGAGCCAGTTTGGTGTAGTGATTAAGTGTGCGGACTCTTATCTGAGAGAACCGGGTTTGATTCCCCACTCCTCCACTTGCACCTGCTGATGTGACCTTGGGTCAGTCACAAGCTCTGGCACAGCTGTTCTCTCAGGACAGTTTGTGTTAGAGTTCTCTTAGCCCCGCCTACCTCACAGGGTGTCTGTTGTGGGGAGGGGAAGGGAAAGGAGTTTGTAAGCCGCTCTGAGATGCCTTTGGGCAGTGAAGGGCGGGGTATAAATCCAATCTCTTCTTCTCCCTTCTCTCTTTATGGCATCATCTGCCAATTTTTTAGGAATACAGTTGCTCTGATGAACACGTGGTTATCTCTTGGCATTCTTGATCTCATTTTTATTCTCCATTTCATCTGTGGAGCTCAGGACTGTGTACATGATTCTCCCTTCCCCATTTTATCCACACACAAATCTTGTGAGGTGGATTAGGCTATGAGATTGTGACTTGTCCCTCAGTAATAATATCTCTCAATGTGAGATTTTAATCCAGGTCTCCATGCCCTAGCCAAACACTCTAACCATTATTCTGTACTGAGGTATATGCACATATCACAGGGCTTACAAAGCTCAGCTTTAGGGCATTTTTAAAATGTTTCTTGTCTTGATGTCACAGACCATGGTGGTAAAAGGTGGGTATCTAATGACTGCTCTGTATGCTTTTTATGTACAGCACAGATTTAATACATCCTAAATAGATCCTACAAAAAATGTCTAATGCTACTTTTGTACCAGTACCCCAAGTGAAGAAACAGGACACCAGATATACAGGTTCAACTATTTATAATTAATGCTTTGACCTGGATGGTCCAGGCTACCTCGATCTCATCAGACCTTGGAAGCTAAGTAAAGTAAGCTCTGGTTAGTATTTGGATGGGAGATCACCAAAGAAGCTCAGGCTTGTTACTCTGAGGCAGGCAATGGCAAACCACATCTGTTTGTCTCTTGCCTTGGAAACCCTACAGGGTCACCATAAGTCATCTGGGACTTGACAGCACTTTCCACCACCAGTTATAATTAACAGCTGATACATCTTAACTTTAAATGAAAATTGCTGTTAATAAGCACCCTACTGCAGCTACCAAAGTTATGAGCATCACTTTTGCTTCAAACTTGGCCAGAACTACCATTAATTCCCAGTTTCTCCCAGTCTACATATAAACAGTTTGAGATGTGTTAAGCATTATCTTCATCCCCACCACCACAAGGGTGTAGACTTTGCAATTTCCCAGGGGGGGCAGGGGCTGGACCAGAGGCATTGCTAAGTCATTAAAAGAACTGGGACCCAATGACATCATAGGGAGGAGCCAATGACATCACAGGCCATTGTCACTATCTATGGAGATGGAACTATGTGGCATTTAGGGAGGGGCTCCCCAAAAAATTAGGGTGGCCTGGGAACCCCCCTAGCAATGCCCCTGGGTTAACCCCAGGAACAGGTGCCTTCTTAGCACAATGCTTAGAAACTCCACCTTAAAATGCAGCACAGATTCTATTGCTAGGGACCGTTTTTTCCTCTCTGAGAACTGTCATTACAGTCCTAGAGTAGCCTATCTGGGCCCAAAAACCTTATTGGAAAAACCATTCTGCATTTTCTTTGCAACTTTTTTTGGGTTGCAGTGTATTTCAGCAGAGCCCATGCAAGTCAATTGGCATTCCTTGCTCCCATTATCTCCAATGGGCTTTCAAGCCTCTCCCATTATTTCCAATGGGCAATCCTGTCATTCCTTTTAGTACATCCCAGTTGGTTGCCCCTTTGAAACTACCACACCATTTTAAGTAACAGCAAAACGAAGAGCATGAACATAGAGTGCACATCCCTTACCAATGTTCTTTCTGGGCTGCACACAGATCAAAAGGAAATTTTAAAAGGCCTCTGATCTGCATGCCCCCCCATCATGTTCATGCAGATGGGCTTACAATTTAAAAATGAAACAGCGATTGAAAGAAGAGCTTAGGAGTGGCTGAAGCAGCCCATCCCCCACTATCATGAAAAAAACAAGAACTGTTCTCAGTCAAGGATATATAGACCTAAGTAAAATACACCTCTCCCCTTCTCCACCTGGCTGTTGTGCATCCTACATGAAGCAGGGTGAGTCAGCAGATGCAAACCAATGTCAGTGGTCTGCATCCACCATCTTACACAGAAGAAGCAGAGCTTCCAGTTTCAGCACTGGAGCTAGGGGTGCCGGCCTCCAGGTGGGACCTGGGGATCCCCTGGAATTACAGCTCATTTTTAGACTATAAAAATTAGTTTCCCTGAAGAAAACGGATGTTCTGGAGGGTGGACTCTATGGCATTGTACCCTACTGAGGTCCCAGTCCTCCCCAGGCTCCATCCCCAAATCTCCAGGAGTTACCCAACCTGTATTGGGCCACCCCTCCCCCCATCCCCCAGAGATGGATGGGGGGACCTGGCAACCCTAACTAGAGGTGTTTTAACAAGGGAGGGAGGGAGGCGAGAGGTGGAAAGAAAGCAAATACATGGGAAGAGAGGAAGGAAGGAAAGAAGGGGGGAGGGAGAGGAGAAATGAAAAGAAAGCAAATAGAAATCCCTCTCCATAATTTATCCAGGAGTTCAGGGGAGAGTTGGTCTTGAATGTAGGCATTTAAATTCTTCGAGGTTTCACCTGCCCTCCTCCCCCCTCCCCCTGCATGGACTGTGTGTGCGATTTCAGTGATTTTAACTGCTGATTCCTGGCTTTCCTAATATCCTCTCTCTGTCAAGGGAAGGGGTGGAGCTCAACAAAGAACTCAGAAGAGTCTCCTCTCAGAGGAAATAAAAGGCTCTGGTTAAGTAGCGAACTTGGGAGTGGGAAAACAACAGCAGCAGCACGAGGCCGCAGGAAAGGTGCCTGGGCACCCAGCTGCCCAGAGATCCTCCATGGATGCCGGCCTTCACCCCTCCCGACCTCCCTGCATGGCTCTGCAAGGCAAGCCTTGTGTGTGTGGGGAAACAGAAGAACAAGGGCACAAAGCGCCTAGCTGTCCCAAGGCCGGCAATCCTCCATGGATGCCAGTCTCCCCCCAAACCTCCTTGCATGGCTCTCTGCAAGGCAAGACTTGCAGGGAGTGGGAAAACAACAGCAGCAGCAAGAAGCTGCAGGACAGGTGCCCAAGAGTCCAGCCGCCCCAAGGTGGGCAATCCTCCATGAATGCTGGCCTCCCCCCCACTTCCCTCACCACCTGACCTCCCTGCATGGCTCTGCAAGGCAAGCCTTGCAGGAAGAGAGGGAAAAAAAAAACCCTAGAAGAACAAGGGTGCAGGGTGCCCAGCCTCCTCGAGGCCGGCAATCCTCCAAGGATACCGGCCTCCCCCCCAACCTCCTTGCATGGCTCTCTGCAAGACAAGCCTTGCAGGGAGTGGGAAAACAACAGCAGCAGCACAAGGCCACAGGAAAGGTGCTCGGGCACCCAACAACCCCGAGGCTGGCCTCAGCCAGCCAGCCTGGGCACTATCTGCCTAGTGCCCACCACCCCACCCCTGAAAACATCCCCCCACCCTCGCTGGAGACCCAGGGCAGCTCCTTAACTTTCTGCGTGGGAAAGCTGAAAGCACTGAAAACATGTGCAGTCCCCAGCTCCACCAGGCCTAACGGAGGGTTTCTGGGAGCTGGGGGTGGGGCTTAGCTTTCAGGAAGCAAGCCCTATTTCCTGCCACCCCACCCGAAGTCTCAGAAAATGGAGGGAAAAAACCCTCCACTTTCAAAATGGGTTGGGGGTGGCGTGGGGTGGTGGTGGCAAGGCTTGTGAGCCTGGTTGCCCAGGAGGGGGGCTCAGTCTCCCCTGGAAAATTTTGGGGATAGCCTCAGTGCTCAAGCCCCCCTGAAGTTGACACCTATGCATGTGCCTGTCCAGCAGCAAAGGGCTTGATTGATGTGACCCTCCCCAACACACCTAGCCACTTAAACCAATAATATCCTAGCTCGGCAATGCCCCTTCATCCACAAATCCTTGCCAGTTAGCTATAGTTATCATGGTAATAACTTGTACTATAATACTCTATCATTTCTGACATCCCTAGTTTGTTTTTCCCCCCCCATATTTTATTTTCGTTTTCTTGTCAAACATAAACAATCCAACACACGATTTACATCTCGAGTAAAGTCTCATACATCCAATAACTTTTCTACCCAATTGTATACCTTTAACCATCTCTTCTTATGCATCTTTTCATTTTTATTTTGTAACCTCAAACTCAAATCATCCAATTGTGCTAATTCTAACACCTTAGCTATTAATTCTTTTCTTGAGGGTATGAATTCTGTTTTCCAATTTTTAGCCAATAACATACGAGCAGCAGTTATAATATACGATAGTAAATAAATTTCTTGTTGATCATAACCATTGGGAATCATATTTAACAGATATATTTCTGGCCTTAACTCTACATTTTTCTCCAAGATCTCTTGAATCATTCTCCTGACCATTCTCCAGTAATCTTGTATTTTATCACATTTCCACCACAGGTGGTAAAATGACCCCACATTAGCTTTGCACTTCCAGCACTGAGTGGAGTATCCAGGATAACATTTCGCTAATTTATCCGGGGACCAATACCACCTGTAAAACATTTTATATAAATTCTCTTTATACGCGATAGCTCTCATGAACTTAATGGACTTCCAAATTTTGTTCCACTGATCAATTTCCACATTTTCACCCAGATCCCTCATCCAAGATATCATCACTGATTTAATTGTCTCGTCCTGTTCGTATTCATCCAACAAAAAAACATATAACTTCTGAATTAATTTATCATTGGACGACAACCAAATCTTGTCAAGTTCATTATTTTGGTCCTCGAACCCCCTTAACATGTCTTTTTGAAATCTATCTCGTAGCATTATTTGTTCCCACCAAGATAAATTATTTTCACTTGCTAATTTTTCCTGTGATTTTAATTTGTTATTTCTGCTTAGCAGGGCTTGATAACTTTCTTTCTTACTCCTTGTTAGTAGCAACGGCGTTATAAAAGCTTCAAGGGGGGAGACCCATCTTGGTGTTTTCCTATACCATCTCTCTTTTATATTGATCCATACTTTATTTAGTGCATCTCTTAACAAATGTCTGCCAAAATTTGAATGGATTTTGTCTTTTCCATACAAGATGTATGCGTGCCACCCCATATACAAATCATGGCCTTCTAATGCCAAAATCCTACCATTTTCCAGAGTGAGCCATTCCTTTATCCAAACCAGGGCGGCCGCTTGATAGTATAAATACCAATTGGGGACCTTCATTCCCCCCTTTCTTTCCTGTCCTGTAATACCTTCCAGCTTATTCTAGCCCTTTTATACTGCCATACAAATTGTCTCATAATTTTATTCAGTCCTTCGAAAAAATTCTGATTTTTTTAAAATCGGAATGCTTTGCGCTAGAAATAAGAACCTGAGCAATATGTTCATTTTAACCAATGCAATTCTACCCATAAATGACAGGGGGATCTTTTTCCACTTCAACAAATCTCTTTTAACTTCCTCTAATAATTTGTTATAGTTATCTTCTAATAATGAGCTGCACTTATTTGTAAAATTAATTCCCAAATATTTTACCTTCTTTTTTTTTATTAAAACAAAATTTTATTGGGATGCGCTCAACATTTTCAACAACGTTACCAATACAATTTGAAAAAAATTCCATCCCATCCCCCCCACCCCCCCAATAGGCTTCCAACACTGCTAATAACAAAAAAGTATATATTAGACGGTAATCAAGTTTAGACTTATATGAATCGACAAACCAGGTAACACATTTCAAATATATAAAACACCTAACTAATTTCAACATATTTTCAAATGACAGTATAATACAATTCAGAATTCATTTCACTTCTCATTCAGTATCCATACAAATCTAAATTATACATTTTCCCCTTCATTCTGTATTCAGTTTCCAAATACAATTTCAAACCTTCCCAATCTTTTATATACTGTTCTGCCATTTGTCCATTTAGTTTTTTTGTAATTTTGTCCATTTCCACTAAAAACAGCAATTTTCTAAACCAGTCATGTATATCCAGCACCTTCTCCGCTTTCCATTGCTGAGCGAAGGCCATTCTCGCCGACGTAATCATGTACCATAATAATGTCCTTTTTTCCTGTGGAATTCTTTCCATTGTCAAACCTAAGAGAAGAAGTTCCGGTCTTCTCCCAATTGGGATTTTTAATATTTTCTGCATCACACAGTGTATATTAGACCAGTATACCTTTACTTTATCACATGACCACCACATATGGTAACATTTCCAACACTTATTACTCAAGTTCTTATCCATACTAATATTAGCAATCTTTTTTGGTGTCATATACCACCTGTACATCATCTTGTAGCAATTTTCTTTTACATTAACACAGGTAGACATTTTAAAAAATCTTTTCCACAAAAACTCCCATGTTTCCATAGAAATTTCTTTGTTCATGTTTATGGCCCATTTTATCATTTGCTCTTTAACAGTTTCATCCAAAGTATATGCAGTCAACAAAGTTTTATACATCTTTGAGATCATTTTTCGCTCTCTTTTCAACCATATATTTTCAAACTCATCATTCTTAGCTCTAAAACCAACCTCTTTACAATCTTTTTTGTAAATATCCCTTATTTGACAATATTGTAACCATCCATACTCAAATTCTAGTTCATTATTTGGTTTTAAAACATATTTTTTCCCCTCTTTTTGCAACAGTTCTTGGTATTTCAACCAATCATTACCTTTATGTTCTGAAAAAGGATGTATAACTGCTGCTGGAACAATCCACAAAGGCCTCTCGTCGGAAACTGTATCCTTGTACCTGGTCCATGCATCAAACAATGTTCTCCTTACATAATGATGCTTAAACATTGAATCAACTTTATTTTTCCCATACCAAAGATAGGCATGCCAGCCAAATCTGCAATCGTGCCCCTCAAGAGCTAAAAGTTTTCTATTTTCCAAATTAACCCAGTCAGATAACCAAGACATACATACAGCTTCATGATACAAACGCAAATTCGGGACTTGGAAGCCACCTCTGTCTTTAGTATCATACATTATCTTCATTTTAATTCTTGGCTTCTTTCCTGCCCAGATAAATTTAAAGATTTCTCTTTGCCATTTCACCAACACTTTCACATCTTTCACAATTGGTATTGTCTGGAACAAAAACATTAACCTGGGCAGTACATTCATTTTGACAACGGCAATTCTTCCAAGAAGAGATAATCTAAGTTTTTCCCATTTTTCTAAATCACTCTTTATCGAAACCCACAGTTTTTCATAATTATTCTTAAACAAGTCTATATTTTTCATTGTAATTTCAACTCCCAAATACTTAACCTTTTTAACCACTTCACATTCTGTCACATTTTGTAACATTTGTTGCTTTGTACCTATCATATTTTTACACAATATCTTGGACTTATTCTTATTTACATAGAACCCTGCGAGATCGCCAAACTCTTTTACTTTTTCAAATACCTTAGGCATATTATTAACAGGATCTTCAACAATAAACATAATATCATCCACAAATGCTCGTAGTTTAAATGAAAAAACCTCTAATATTCAAACCTTTTATGTTATCGTCATCTCTAACCATTTGCAGCAAAATCTCCAAAATCCAGATAAATAGCAATGGTGACAGGGGGCAACCCTGTCTGGTACCTTTTCTGACCCGGAACACTTCTGTTGGTTCTGCATTCACAATCACCGTAGCTTTTTGTTCTTTATATATTGATTGAATCATTCTTGTAAATTCTGCACCCATCTGGGATTTCTCAAACACTTTAAACATAAATTCCCAGTTCAAATTATCAAATGCCTTTTCTGCATCCAAAAATAAAAAGCCAACTTCTTTTTCCGGGTGTTTATCGTAATACTCAATTGCGTCTAAAACAACCCTCATATTGTCTTTTATTTGTCTATTTGGTAAGAATCCGGCTTGAAATTCAGCAATAGTATCTTTCAAGAACCCTTTAAGGCGCTCTGCTAATATATTTGCAAAAATCTTATAATCGTTGTTTAACAGTGAGATAGGTCGATAATTCTTTACATTTGTTAAATCTTGCGTTTCTTTCAGAATTAAGGTGATCGCAGCTTCATTCCAGGAATCTGGAATCTTCCCAGTTCTTCTAATTTCGTTTAAAAGAATCTCTAACACCGGAACCAGGTCTTCATGAAGTTTTTTATAAAATTTAGCTGAAAAACTGTCCGGACCTGGAACTTTGGAAATCTTTGCCTCTCCTATTGCTTTACTGATTTCTTCTTTAGTTATTACAGCATTTAATATTGCTTTCATTTCTGGGCTTGGTTGTATCAAATTAACCTTAGATAAATAGTCTTGCATCTTTTGCAGATCCACTTGTTTTGCTTGAAAAAGAGTCGCATAATATTTATAAAATTCCCTCCGGATCCCTCCTGGGTCTGAAATTTCTTTATTTCCGTCTTTCAATTTGGTGATTATTTTATTCTCTCTTCTTTTCTTCAATTGCCATGCCAAATATTTACCAGGTTTATTTGCACCTTCAAAGGACTTCTGTTGCAATTTTTTCAAGTTCCAATATACTTTGTTTAACCTCGCCTCATATTGTTTCCTTAAAATCCTCAATTCTCTCAAAATTTTCTTTTTGCCAGGCCTTTTCTTAAGCTCCATTTCTTTTTTCCAAATATTTTCCGTAATCTCTTTATCTATTTTCAATTGTTGTTTCTTTTCATTATTATTGATTGCAATCAGATGTCCTCTCATCACAGCTTTATAGGCCTCCCATACCGTTTGCATCTGTACATCCTTGTTTAAATTCAGTTGAAAATATGTTTGGGTTTCTGTCCTTATTTTGTCCACAATATTTTGTTTGTCCAGCAAATCCTCATTGAGTCTCCATCGGAATTTCTTTCTTTTAACATACGTTGACCATTTTACTGGACTATGGTCAGAGAGAGTTCTAGGTAACATCTCGATTTTGCATGTCTGCAAGATCAAATTCTCAGTCATCCACATCATGTCTATCCTTGAGAATGATTCATGTCTTGATGAGTAAAAGGAATACTCTCTGTCCTTGGGATTTTTAACTCCCCAAACGTCTTCCAGATGTTCGTGTTTAACCAATTGAAAAAAGACTTTTGGAAGTTTGCCCATGCCTTTGTTTCCTTTTTGGGATTTTCTATCAATAACATTATTAACAGTACCATTAAAGTCACCCATTAATATCATTTGCTCATAGGTTAGCTGTCGTAGCTGTTCCCACAAATCCTGGAAAAAATTTTCCTTCGCACCATTTGGAGCATAAAGGTTAACAATTAAAGTCTTTTTGCTCTGCAGCACGGCTTCTACCGCCAAAAGCTTCCCTTCATTATCTTTAAAACTTCTTTTGGTTCCAATTCCTTTTTAATATATATAACAACTCCTTTTTTCTTTTGGGAGGAGAGGGAATAAAACTCCTCTCCTAATCTTTTTTGAATCAAAAATTTAGCATCAGTTTTTTTAATATGTGTTTCTTGCAAACAGACGATATCACATTTTTGTTTTTCCAACCAAAGTCTAACATTTTTTCTTTTTTGAGGTGAATTAAGTCCATTGACATTCCATGATATAATTTGACTCTCCATGTTGTTTTTATACTTATTTGTCAG
The DNA here is from genome assembly GCA_029375565.1 of Gekko gecko. Lineage (NCBI taxonomy): Eukaryota > Metazoa > Chordata > Lepidosauria > Squamata > Gekkonidae > Gekko > Gekko gecko. The sequence goes on from JAPDNY010000005.1 coordinate 140,510,427, forward strand.
AGTCTTTAAAGTTATCATTGATGAATCTGGTCATTTGCTCTACTGACTTGATGGTGACTCTCTTCTGCTTGAATGTAAAACTGACACCTTTTGGAATTTCCCATCTGTATCTTATACCCTCTGTTTTCAGTTCATCAATCAAGTCTTTAAAGAGTCGTCTATCCTGAAGAATTGCTCTGGGTAGTTCCTTTAATATCATGATTTTCTTGTTGTCAATTGTGAAATCTTTCTGAAATTGTTGCTTAAATAGATCCTCCTTCAGTTTTTTGGATATAAACTGGACGATCACATCTCTGGGTAATTTTTTCCTTTGCGCAATCACAGAGTTGACTCTGTACACCACATCAATCTGTGCCGCCACCTTCTCCTCTTCCATTTTTTAAAAATCTGCAACAGCATCCACCATAACAGAATGGATGTTCTCACTTTTGTCTTCAGGGATCCCCCTGAATCTCATATGGTTAAGCATTGCATTGTATTGGACCATCACATTAACTTTTTCTGTTTCTATAGCAACCTCAGCAACATTGGATGCCACTCTCTTCACTCTTTCATCCATCTCATCTGTTCTTTTAGTCAGCGTCTGTATCTCTTTTGTAATCCCAGATAGGTCCTTTTTCAAGTCTGATACTCCTGTTACTAAAGTTTTTTCCATCTTTTGTAACGCGTTCATCACTCGTTTCTCCATAGCTTCCATCAGGCCCTGTAGCTTCTTTTCTTCTTTAGCAGCCATTTTCGGGGAGGACCAGGAGTTCGCCCTCTGTCGTTGCTGCAGATTGTAAGCCGTTGTTTAAAATTCACCTAAAACTTACATCAAATTAAAGTCCTTCTTATGCCCACCTAAATCGCTCTAATTTCACTTTTTTTCTATTAAGTCTTTTGGTTAAAACCGAAGTATAATTTTTCTGACCTTCTCAAAATGGCGGGTGCAATTTCTCTATGGTAGATGATTCTTCCGGTTACTCACTTCCTGTCCGGCAATCTTAGTTGTCCCCCTTGTCTCTGGTTTCCTCCCTTCTTCCGGCCTCCTTGGACTTCTCTAGGAAATATTACTTGTCTGTTCTGAGGTCACTTCCTGTTCTGGCGATTTCTGCTGCAGCTAGAGTACTTTTCCACACTAGTTCTCGAGGGGCTTGCTGTTAGTTTCTATTTTAAAGTCAATATTCCAACCGCAGGAATGTTCAACAAACTGGCTTTTTGGCCTTTTTTAGCTGTTTAACTGCTCTTTTTCGGAGTCAGTGTTAGTACAAAAGATACAGCACGATCATGCGCTTCATCGGATGTTGTTTACTCTCGGCCAAAACGCATCTCCGGTGAGCAATTTTAAAAAGTTACCTTCAAAGTCCGTGTCTTGTTATAGCAGTGTTTCCTTGATATCAGTTTCCGTAGAATGTCTTGGAGGTCTGGGTCATGCGTTCTTATGTTGAGAATCCAACTCGGTGGGGTCTTGTAGAGAATTTCCGAAGTGCCTTCTAGGGGGGAGGGGATCAAGGCTGGTCGCGACGCTCTTTAAAGCCCCGCTATCAGCCGATCTCAACTCCCTCTCGGGCCAAGGCTCGCTGCCAGTCACCCCCTGCCTGGGGGATCTGCGGTGGGCTATATGAAGCCCACCCTGTCGTCAAGACCCTCCGTATGCTCTGGGAGCTCTGAGAGCAAGCCAGAACACGTCAGGATGCCATGAATCCCAGACCGGAAGCTCAATATTTTACCTTCTTTACCAACTCCATGTCGGACAATTCTTGTACCCTTTGTATCGTCCTTGGTAGGCAGTTTTTAGATAACACTTTAGATTTTTTATAATTTATCTTGAGACCAGCCACTTGCCCATACTTTTTAATAGTATCTATCAGGTGAATAATTGATGTCTCAGGATCCTCCAATATAAACACAAGATCATCAGCAAACGCCAATAACTTATATTCTTCCCCTCTTATTTTCAATCCCTGAATTAATGAATTTTCTCTTACAGCATCGTTTAGTGATTCTAACGCAAAAATAAACAGTAATGGGGACAACAGACAACCTTGCCTAGAGCCCTTTTGGATTTCTATATTACTTGTTACATCCCCATTTACTATTACCTTAACGTAATAACCATAGAAAGAAAATATTGACCACAATCCGCCCTCTTTAGTTTTCCAATAGAAATTTCCAGGATAAGTTGTCAAATGCTTTTTCTGCATCTAGAAACATTAACACTACTTCTTTATCTGGATGCTCCTCATAAAACTCTAGTACATCCATTATTATTCTCAGATTGTTTTTCATCTGTCTCCTGGGCAAAAATCCTGTCTGGTCTTGGTGTATAACTTGTGATAATACTTTCTTTAACCTATCCGCCAAAATACCTGCAAAGATTTTATAATCTACCTTTATATGGGATATGGGTCTGTAACTCTTAATATCTCCCTGATCTCCATCAGGTTTAGGAATCAATGTAATTAGTTCATGATTCCACGATTCTGGACTCTTCCCTTGCATGCCTACTTTCTGAAGTAACTCTTTAAAGTGGCTACCTATTTGCTCTTCAAAAATCTGATAGAACTCTGCTGGAATACCATCCGGACCTGGTGATTTCTTCCTTTTTTGTTTCTTAATTGCCTCCGATACTTCACACATCGTTATCGGATCATTTCAAAAAATTTTATATTCTTCATTGAACTCTTTCCGCTTCCCTTTCAGATATTCCACAGTTAGATCCTTCTCTGGGAAAACAACAGCAGCAGCACAAGACTGCAGGACAGGTGCCCAAGAGTCCAGCCGCCCCAAGGCGGGCAATCCTCCATGAATGCTGGCCACCCCCCACTTCCCCCACCTCCTGACCTCCCTGCATGGCTCTGCAAGGCAAGCCTTGCAGGAAGAGAGGGAAAAAAAACCTAGAAGAACAAGGGCGCAGGATGCCCAGCCTCCTCGAGGCCGGCAATCCTCCAAGGATACCGGCCTCCCCCCCAACCTCCTTGCATGGCTCTCTGCAAGGCAAGCCTTGCAGGGAACGGGAAAACAACAGCAGCAGCACAAGGCCACAGGAAAGGTGCTTGGGCACCCAGCCAGCCTGGGCACTCTCTGCCTAGTGCCCACCACCCCACCCCTGAAAACATCCCCCCCACCCTCGCTGGAGCCCCAGGACAGCTCCTTAACTTTCTGCATGGGAAAGCTGAAAGCACTGAAAACATGTGCAGTCCCCAGCTCCACCAGGCCTAATGGAGGGTTTCTGGGAGCTGGGGGTGGGGCTTAGCTTTCAGGAAGCAAGTCCTGTTTCCTGCCACCCCACCCGAAGTCTCAGAAAATGGAGGGAAAAAACCCTCCACTTTCAAAATGGGTTGGGGGTGGTGTGGGGTGGTGGTGGCAAGGCTTGTGAGCCTGGTTGCCCAGGAGGGGGGCTCAGTCTCCCCTGGAAAATTTTGGGGATAGCCTCAGCGCTCAAGCCCCCCTGAAGTTGATACCTATGCATGTGCCTGTCCAGCAGCAAAGGGCTTGATTTATGTGACCCTCCCCAACACACCTAGCCACTTAAACCAATAATATCCTAGCTCGGCAATGGTCCTTCATCCACAAATCCTTGCCAGTTAGCTATAGTTATCATGGTAATAACTTGTACTATAATACTCTGTATCATTTCTGACATCCCTAGTTTTGACATAACCAGTCAAAACAGCCAGTTTTGTGCCATGATTAGAGTATGATACTAGGATCTGAGAGGCCCAGGATGAAATCCCCACTCTGCCATGGAAGTTTGCTGGGCTACCTTGAAGCCACTCATTCACTCTCAGCCTAGGCTGCCTCACAGGGTTCCTGTTAGGGTAAAATGAGAAGACAAGAAAAATGTACACTACTTTGAATCCCCACTGAGAAGAAAGATGGAGTAAAATTAAGTAATTAGATAAATAAAACAATACGCCAAATTATGCCTTATATCACCACTCTTTGCAATAGTATAAAGCGGGGGGGGGGGAAGAGACTACTTTCCAAAGCAATCTGAACAGGATCCCCCCAAATTTTGGCTCTGACTCAAAGGCAACCAGCTAGTGTCATGTTATTTGATAGGAAGAGTAGGTGGGCCAGCTAACAGCAAAAGCCTGCAATGGACAATGAAAACCCACTTAAATAGCCCCTCCCTAAGGGGAGGAAAAAGAAAATGGGAGGGACATGGTGGACAGGGAAGGGAGCACGGTATAGCCTGGTCTCACCAGATCTTAGAAGTTAATCAGGGTTGGTACTTGGAAAGGAGACCACCAAGGAAGACTCTGAAAAGGAAGGTAATTGCAGACCACCTCTGCTTCTCACATGAAAGCTCCTTGCTGGGGCCACCAAAAGTCAGTTGCAACTTGACAACAATTACATACATACATGGCGTCTTGGAATATTTGTTTTGTCTTTCCTGTTGCTGCTGTAAAATTTGGGCAAGGACAGAGGCTGTTGGTTCTTTGGCTGTTAACCCATGGCTTGCAGCCTCCAGCTATGGATGACCCAGCCACTGGAACCAGGATTGGATCATGACAGGGTATGTTGTTTTGTTTGTTCATTGGTTCATTTATATTTGTCACTCTTGTGCTCAACAGCACCTCAGAGTGCAGAGGCACCTGTTAAGCAGTGTTCCCCTTTTTGCCCATCCTCATACTCAGCTGCCATGAGTCCTATATTTATGCTTCCTGACACACACACACATACACACACATGCAGCTAAAGAGTGCTGTCCATTTAATTTGCATCTGCAGTCCTTTCCCTAGGTTTGGAACCTGGTTGCTGGCCTTGCCTCAACCAGGGAGCAGTTCTCTTAGCTGCCAAGTCTTCTTGGTCTCCAGGGCTTATGCACTTCTTGAGCATTGTCTCTGCTTCTCCCTTGCATGAGCTGCCTGCATGTAAGCATTTCCTTGTCCTTCCTTTGGCTGCCTTCCTTCACTGCAGTCCTTCCTCCTCTCTGCCAGCTGTGCCTCCCTTTTATCAGGTCCAGCCTGGGGAAGAAGAAGCTGCCCTGCCTGCTGCAATCCTGTCCTGCCCCTACCCTGGCTGTGTTAAAACTCAGCTGGGCCAGCAGCAGCACAGGACTCATGTGTACTCTTTTGGCTCTACTCCTTCACAGTATTCCTGATTCTTATAAGCCACTTTAGATCCATTCTAGGAGATGTTGGGTTCCAGTATTGGCTGGGCAACACAAGGCAAAAACAATCTGAATGTTCTCATGCTAAGGGTTGGCATCAAGCTGAACCCCAGCCTCATGCCCTAGGAATTTAACTCCAAAGTAAAGTCAGGTATCAATGGGGGGGGGGTATCACACAGGGGGGTTAGATACAGGATTATAACACCCAGAATCTAGAAAGAAATCCAGGTACCTAATTACTGAAAGCAAATAAATCCACAGGTCAAAACATTCTTCCTGGGTCATGTGGTTAAATCAATGCAGAATACACTTCCACATTTCTCCAACAATGAGGTGATAAATGGAACCCATAGATCCTGCCCCTACTCATCCTCAACCACTGGGAGTACAATCCTCAGACTCCAGTCTTGTTCTCCCTTAATTTTCTGACACCCACTTTTCCTTACTATCCGCAAAAGTGGCAATGGGCACACCAAATAGTATTGCCAGGGTGATCTTGAACAGGAATTCATGTTGGATTGCTATGCAGTGAGTGGGGGATGCTTCAGGGTGGGAATAAAGTAGCAAAACATGAAGGAAGAGGAGTAATAATATTGGGAGTACTTGGACACAATGTCCCATACATTTCTCTTAACCACTAGAAAGTTTGTATGACCCTCCATCAACCAAATGAATATAGTAGATTTACGATAAAAGAAGAAAGGAAATGAAAAAAAAGATCACTTGAATGGCCTTCCCTGAAATGCATGTATTTCATATACGAGTATAGATTGAATTATTGACCTGTTCATTATTTTATTTATTTATTTAGAATATATCTATGCTGCCCCTTCAGAGTACCTGCTTAAGGTGGCTTGCAATTAAAAACTACAGTGTAAAACACAAGCCATTAGACATAAGCAGTATAAAAACTATCTATAAAACACGGCAGAGCATTAAAAAGCTGATAAGATGAATCCCTAATTAAAAGTAATGAGGAGGTATGTGTGATGAACAATTTAAATGTCCCCAAATTGCTTAAATATTGATATAGAATATGTATTCCATAAGCATCTTTGTAAAGCTCCAATGTTCTCAGTTATATGCTTGATTCCATAGAGTTAAAGCAAAGAATTGCAGAGCTTCTCTTTCCTTCTTTCCAAGCAGATGGAAAGCTGATAATAACTCTGTCTTTGAGACATTAAGAGACAGTTTATTGCAATTTAGCCACCCCTGAATCTCCATCAAACACTTCTGAAGTGCAAAAATAGGATTTATCAAGATAGTATCAGTGTAAAATGGCAATAAATCTGTATATAGTCTGCATAACAATGATATTAAAAGGCATTTGGGGTATTAATGTCAATCAGTGTAACCAGAGATAGGGAGACTGATGCAGAAGTAAATTGTCAAGGCAGGACATAGGAGTGACACACAAAAATCCTGTTAGTAATAATCAGTAACATTTGCATGATTATCTCTTAGACCTTACATACTCTTCTAACTTGTCCTCAAGCATAGGAAGATATGAAAGCATAACAATCACAAAGAATAGCACCACAAACATAACAGTAGGGTTATACAGAATATAAGAATAGAGCCCAGATATACAAATTGGATCCAGCCAGCTTTCACTTAATCTCACCCAATTCCTTCCCTTGCAAAATGTCAATATAATATTCAGTATATAATGACAAATATTTAATTGCCATTTTCTAAATGTAATTTTAAGTATATCCAAGATTGGGCCCTAGCTGTTCCTCAGACAAATAATACAAAATCAGGCTGTTATTTAGAAATAAACACTATGTTTTGAAAAGTACTCTTACTATTTGGTATTCACCTAGATCTGTTTTATTGATGTTACTAGGAATAAGACTCGTTGTGAAAATAAATACAACAAGCTCTAGAAAGAGGTTCTGGGAGAGTGCCAAGGCCTTGGGCATTCAGCGTCAATTTGCTGTGGTAACCTCCTCAAATCCCACCCTCTCCAGGCTCCACTCCTCAAATCCCCAAGAATTTCCCAGCCTGGAGTTGGCAACCCCATCCCCTTCTCAGCTAACCATCAACCTACCATTATCTGCCCCTCTGAGTGCAGCTGACTTCTGCCCTCCCTCCTGGAGATCAGTTGTAATTCTGAGTGATTTCCATCCCTCACCTGGAGATTGGCAACAATAGTTCCCCAGGAGAAAATGGCTGGTTGGGAGGGTGGAGTCTATGGCATTGTACCTTTCTGAGGTTCCACCCCTCCTCAAACCTCACCCTCTCCAGGCTCCACCCCTCAAATCTCCAGTAGTTTCCCAAACTGGAGTTGGCAACCCTATTTCCTTCCCAGACAAGCATCAACCTGCCATTATCTGCTCTTCTGATTTCAGCTTTCCATCTCCTCCCCTTCTTGGAGATCAGTTGAAGTTCAGAGAGATCTCCACCCCTCACTTGGAGATTGGCAACAGTGTTTCCCCAGGAGGGAATGGCTGGTTGGGAGGGTGGAGTCTATGGCATCATACCTGTCTGAGGTCCCACCCCTCCTCAAACCTCACCCTCTCCAGGTTCCATCCCTCAAATCTCAAGGAATTTCCCACCTGCAGTTGGCAACCCTATCTCCTTCACAGCCAATAATCAACCTAACTTTATTCCCCCTTCACTCTTCAGCTCCTGTGGGTGTATCTCACTCCTTAAGTTCACTGCCACCACTCACTGAATTGTCACTTCCTTTTTAAAGGGACAGTGAGACCCATCTGGCTGAATCTCCCTATTTGGAGATGGAATCCCCAATCGTTGGGGGACCTCTGGAAAGTTGGCAACCCTAGGGTCTGGCCTTTCCTTGCTTCCTTGGGCTACCCGCTCCCTTTGTTATTGTGCAGAGCAGGGGAGACTATGTGGTCAGAGCACAACACAGATTAGTAGCCCAAATAAAATAATTTATTTAACTATTTACACAATTATGGAGCACACACACACTAAATGAATAAGGCAGAACTGTAGGAGTAAGCATACACTATGAACCAACAGGGCATAAATCAACAGGGGTTAAACACAATCCTCTTTCCCTACACACAATACTCTCTCTACCTCTGGAGGTTGTGGACTCAGGATAGGATCTCTCCTTGGAATGGCCTCTGGCTCTGCTTCAGGCCAAGCCCAAGAGAGGAGAGCAGGGAAACTTCCATTCATTCCCCAGTCCAGCTGACTGTGGAATGGCTGAATTTCTGCCGCCTCCCAGGATTCCCTCACACCTGTCAAAGGTCAAAACCATTGGGGAAGCTTGGAGACTATTTAAAAATACAGTCCTAGAAGCTCAGAAAAAATATATACCGCAGGTTAGGAAAGGTATAGAAAAAAGCCTGCATGGTTCACAAATAAAGTAATGGAAGCTGTAAAAGGTAAGAAGGATTTGTTTAAGCGGTGGAAAGCTAGTCTTAGTGAGGTTGATAAAGGGAACACAGACTATGGCAAATAAAATGCAAGTCTGTGATCAGGCAAGCAAAAAGGGAATATGAGGAGCATATTGCAAAAAACATAAAGGCCAACAATAAAACTTTCTTCAAATACATTAGAAGTAGGAAGCCAGCCAGGGAGGCAGTGGGGCCCTTGGATGACCAAGGGGTAAAAGGAGTAGTGAAGGATGATAGGGAAATGGCTGAGAAGCTGAACGCATTTTTTGCCTCTGTCTTCACTGTGGAAGAGGAGAAGTGCTTGCCCACTCCAGAAGCACCGATTTCGGGAGGGGGTTTGAAAGACCTGAATCAGATTGCGGTGACAAGAGAGGAAGTCCTACAACTGATGGACAATTTAAAAACTAATAAATCACCAGGCCCAGATGGCATTCATCCAAGAGTTCTGAAAGAACTCAAATGTGAACTTGTGGATCTCCTGACAAAAATATGTAATCTTTCTTTAAAATCTGCCTCCATTCCTGAGGACTGGAAGGTAGCTAATGTCACTTCCATCTTTAAAAAGGGCTCCAGGGGAGATCCAGGAAATTACAGGCCAGTCAGTCTGACATCAATACCGGGTAAGTTAGTGGAAACTGTTATTAAGGAGAGAATTAGTAGGCACATTGATGAACAAAAGCTATTGAGGCAGACTCAGCATGGGTTCTGTAAGGGAAGATCTTATCTCACTAACCTGTTAGTGTTTTTTGAGGGAGTGAACAAACATGTGGACAAGGGGGACCCAATAGATATTATTTACCTTGACTTCCGGAAAGCTTTTGATACAGTTCCTCATCAAAGGCTCCTAAGTAAGCTCAATAGTCATGGGATAAAAGGACAAGTCCTCTTGTGGATCAAAAACTGGCTTATAAATAGAAAACAGAGAGTGAGTATAAATGGGAAACTTTCCCAGTGGAGGGTGGTAAGCAGCGGGGTACCACAGGGATCAGTACTCGGTCCGATGCTTTTTAACTTGTTTATTAATGATTTGGAATTGGGAGTAAGCAGTGAAGTGGCTAAATTTGCAGATGACATGAAGTTGTTCCAGGTGGTGAAAAACAGGGAGGATTGTGAGGCACTCCAAAGGGATCTGTCGAGGATGGGTGAGTGGGCATCAACGTGGCAAATGGGGTTCAATGTGGCCAAGTGCAAAGTGATGCACATTGGAGCCAAAAATCCTAAATATAAATACACGTTGATGGGGTCTGAACTGGCAGAGACGGACCAAGAGAGAGATCTTGGAGTCGTAGTAGATAACTCAATGAAATGTCTAGACAGTGTGTAGCTGTAATAAAGAAGGCCAACGCTATGCTGGGGATTATTAGGAAGGGAATTGAAAACAAATCAGCCAGTATCATCATGCCCCTGTATAAATCATTGGTGCGACCTCATTTGGAATACTGTGTACAGTTCTGGTCACCACATCTCAAAAAGGATATTATAGCATTGGAAAAAGTGCAGAGAAGGGCAACTAGAATGATAAAAGGGTTGGAACACCTTCCCTATGAAGAAAGGTTAAAATGCTTGGGGCTCTTTAGCTTGGAGAAACGACGGCTGAGGGGTGACATGATCGAGGTTTATAAGATTATGAATGGGATTGAGCAGGTTGAGAAAGAAGTACTTTTCTCCCTTTCTCACAATACAAGAACTCGTGGGCACTCCATGAAATTGCTGAGCAGTTGGATTAGAACAGATAAAAGGAAATACTTCTTCACCCAAAGAGTGATTAACATATGGAATTCACTGCCACAGGAGGTGGTGGCAGCTACAAGCATGGAGAGTTTCAAGAGGGAATTAGATAAACATATGGAGCAGAAGTCCATCAGTGGCTATTAGCCACAGGGTATAGATGGGAACTCTCAGTCTGGGGCAGGTGATGCACTCTATTCTTGGTGCTGGAGGGGGCAGCAGTGGGAGGGCTTTTAGTGTCCTGGCCCCACTGATGGACCTCCTGATGGCACCTGGTATATTTTGGCCGCTGTATGACAGAGTGTTGGACTAGATGGGCCATTGGCCTGATTCAACATTGGCTTCTCTTATGTTCTTATGTTCTTATGTGGCTTGTGTCCTGGACAGCCTCATCAGCAGAGGCAGCAGGAGTGTTTCCTCCTTTAGGATGAAGACTTCCTCGTCTCTGGATGGGCTGCAGTCTATATTGATGCTGCCCTGCCCCTTGAGACAGTCTCTCTTTTCTCACACTTTTTGGCCTTGGGGCAGCTGGGAACTGTAGGCCAGCAGATGAGGAAGCCCCATTCAACCCAGTGAGTGATACCCCTGCAGGTCCCTCTCTGGAACTACAGCTCAATTAAACCTTATGGGGGAACATTTTAAACAAACAACCACACAGATGGCAGCCATCTTACAAACAGAGCTAACTGCCATTTCATTACACCTACCAACAGCCACTGAGGGAAAAGCTAAGTCCCACACAGGAGGCAAGCAGGAGAAGCATCTCCGTCAAGAGAGAAAGCCATTTGCAAGTAAATCTGACAGGGCACAGTGGCTGAAGGGGGAGTGGGCAGGGAAGAGGAGCAGACCCAGCACCCGGCCAATGGCACATGAGTACTCTTGAGTGGTGGCTGACAGGCAAATGGCTGAGGGAGTGCATGGAATGTTGCCATGCGAAAACAGAATTATGTATAAGGAGAGATTTTCACACATATAAATTTTCTCATGGCCTTATGGAAACTGTAGTACCCCCCCATATCATTTGATTAGCTGACTCAACTATCATGACCTGGGCGAAAATCTGTTCCATCTACTGTGTGTATGTAAAAGGCATCCATGAGGCAGGAGAAAATGAAACTCCACTAGCACAGCTCTTTCACAGCTACAAAAGTGTTTGGCAGCTACTCAAGTCAGATGGTAACAAAACTAGGATGCCTGAGACTTCTCTCACAGGTGATCATGGCTGTCAAAAGTGGCATGTTTATGCATTTATTGAAACATAATTATAACATTGAAACATTTATATCCTATATTTCCTCATAGTTCAAGGTGGCTTACAATAATAGTCAAAAACAATTTTCAGTTTAAAAGCAACAAAATAATTAAAAAACCCAAATCTCTCCGCCCTCCCCTCGGTAAAAGATGCCTGCTAACTCAGACCCCCTCAAAAGCCCTGGCAAACAGGCAGACTTTCCTGCACCTCCTGAATATCTGCTGAACATGTTCATTGCAAAGCTCATGGCATCCCTGGTGAGAATCCAAGTACAAACAGAAAGCCCTTCTGAACTGAGTCACTACGCCTGGACTGCAAGGAGGTCAAATCAGTCAATCCTAAAGGAAATCAACCCTGACTGTTCCCTGGAAGGCCAGATACTGAAGCTGAAGCTCAAATACTTTGGCCACCAAATGAGAAGGGAGCACTCACTGGAGAAATCCCTGATGCTGGGAATGATTGAAGGTAAAAGAAGTGGATGGCAAAGGATGAGATGGTTAGACAGTGTTATTGATGCAACAAACATGAAACTGAGCAAACCCCAGAGGACAGTGGAAGACAGGAGGGCCTGGAGTGATGTGGTCCATGGGGTCGCGAAGAGTCGGACTTGGCTGTGCAACTGAACAACAATAACATTATACATGTCACAACACAAACCAATTAGATTGCAATTCATCACAGACAGATGAGCCATTAATAGCAGATCATGAGGTGGCTCAATTTGCCACAGCCCCATTAAACTTAAAAGTAGGCTTGAGATATAATTAGCTCATGGCAAATCTGAGTAGTCAATCATGAGACAGTGGCAAGCTGCTTTATTTAGCTGCACCCTCTCATCAACAGTAATTTTGCTGCAGCTGAGGATGGAGAAGGAGCTCTTCACCTTTTAGACCTGCAATAAAAGTTTGACGTTGGGCTTTTCTGCATTCTCATTTTCCTTGCTTGTGTGTTCATTTTGCTTGTGGGTTGCTGTTGTTTTTTTCTGTTCCACAAATGTTTTGCTCCCTCTAGTGGTTGATTCACTGTTACATCACTTTCTGTCTGGCATAAAACCCTGCAGTTTGAATCTGCAGGAAGATATGATGTATATAAAATGATGTAATATTGAATTGACTACTAGAGGGAGCAAAATACATGTTGAACAGAAATATGAGTTTTCCCACATAGTTTGGTGTGTGTGTGTGTGTGTTGTGTGTTTGTGGGAGGGAATAGGAGTGAACAGGAGCTTGTGGCTTATTCTAAGGCTTTCCCCCATCCAGTTCCAGCAACCCTTTCCCAGAGTCAATGTGAGCATGTCTTTTACCTTAAGAACTTAAGCAATCCTTGCTAGATTCCTTGCACAACTGGTGTCTGATCATTCTAATATCTGGTTATTGCCTTGCCATTGTTTAGACAATATATCAGTTGTCAAAGCCAGTCTTGTCTGACAAAGAAACAACATTCTAGGTAAAACATTCATCTTAACCACCGCTTTTCTTCCCATCAATGACAACTGCAATTTGTCCCATCTTAACATTTTTAAAAAACTTCTTTCCATGTTTGAACATAATTGTTTTGGAATAACATACAATTCATATTTGTCAGAATAATACCCAAATACTTATCTTCTTCTCCACCTTAAAACCTCTCTTGTTCATTAATTCAGTTTGAATGGCTAATCAGAGAAAGACACTAACTAGCTTCATTCCCCGCCAAAAAATTATTTCTACTCCCACAAACCTACCATGTTCATCAAGTAATATTAACTCTGGTTTTAATTGTTTTATATATAATATTTTATATACAATAACACTCAAATTTTCTTTTTAGTATCAATCAATACAAATTCTTCACCCAATGATTTATAAGTCAAATATTATATGTTCTTTTTTCTAATATGAATCTCTTGCAAACATGTGTCATATTTTAATTTTTAGATAATGAATTCCCCCTTTTTGAAAAGTATTAGTTCTATTTATATTCCAGGTTAGACACTTTTACTCCATATTTAAGGTTTGAATGCAAAAAAAAAAAGAAAGAAAAAAAAGTCACTATCTATTCAAGGGTATCGTCCTTTCCCTCTCTCTCCTGCTTCTTTGGTTCTGGTGTACCTCCTTCTGGTGTTTGTTCACCTCCGAATTCAGTTTTGAATCTTTCCAGAAATTCTCTTGCTTTTTGAACAGAGTTCTGTCTAAATTTGTCATGTTCAAAGGTCAAGGTTAGGCCTTCTAATGTATCCCACTGAAACAAGACCTTATTATGTTTTAGCTTTTCAGTTAAAAACATCTAGTCTCTTTTTTATGCAGAATTTTTATAAGCAATTCATTCATCACAATTATGTCTGTATTCTCCATTCTCAGTTTTGTTTTAAAATGCTGTTGCAGAACCTGGTCTCTTGTCGTTTTCCTAACAAGATGTATCAGAGCATCTTTTAGAATCTTTTTCTTAGTAGCAAATCAAGTGTTTATTCTGTAGATGTTATCAATTTCTGGTTCTAACTCTTCTTGTTCTATTCACAAGAAATCTACCAAGGCTTTTATTACTCTATCTCTGATATTTTCATCAGTATGTTCTGGTATCAATCTCAGCCTTAGTAAGAATTCTTTCTGCTTTAATTCTAAAAGTGCCAGACTGTCTTGGATTCTTTCCATTTCTTTCTCATGCACCTGTGATTTATATTCCAAAATATCTACTTCATCAGAAATCTGCTTTACATGCCCAGAAATTTGCATTAACGGTCTAATTTTTTAACATATTGGTTAATTTCTTGTCCATCTTTTCAAGTTTATTTTCAATACATTTTCCCACTGTTTCCAATTTACTAAGCACCTGATCAAAGAGCTTATGCAAGAGCTCAGCTGCCATAGGTTTACCAGGTGGAAAGTCTATAAAGCCTGTTCTTGTTCTGAGGGTCGCCATAGTAAAGTGAAGTCCATAACCTAATTTAAAGTCTAGAAGCAAACACTCTCCAATGTGAAAAAAGAAGAGAAAGAAAAACCCAATCTCCAAATAGTTCTTGCTTGGCAGACTAGACTAAAGAAGGAACAATCCCCTTGGTAACAACAGTTCATCAGTTAGGTAATTTATTTATAAATATCCACCAACTGGGGCATCATCTAACTGTGCCAAATATTTCCGCTTTCATCTCTTTTGTTTATTTTTCTTCTGGCCAAATAGATCCCCATGGTAATGACATATCTGCAATTAAGTCATAAACTTATGAATGCCCATTCAATTAAAAGTCTCTTAGAAAATTAGTGAGATGCCATACAGTTCCACAGCTATGCAACTTTATCTAAAGAGAAAAAAAAATATGTTTCCCTGGTCCATTTTCAAATTTTCTTAACAATATTTTCTTCTTAATAAACTTTTTGCATCAGAGTCTTAAAAATCAATTCTTTATCAATCTTTCTATCCAGTACTGCTCACATGGGTATTTCCCTAAGCAGAAATTAGAACCAACAATATTTTAAAAGACCTTGTGTTATTTCTCTTATATTTGATTATTGCACCTATGAATTTTGCCACTGAGAGGATGACACAATCATTTGTATTCGATAGTGGCCATGACACCTGGGCTCACACATTTAGCAATTCCATATCTTTTAAGTAATGGGGTGACTAAATTAACCCTCAAGTTGTTGAATATAGGGCACTCCATAATCATAAGTTCAATGTTTTTGATTGTATCATATGAGCATCTGCATGTTCTAGCAGAGTATGATACTCTATTATATCTGCCCTCCAAAACCACTGAGGGAAGAATATTCAGTCTTGCCAAAGTAAAAATTCTTTATCAGTATTATCAAATTGTAAAGTGTTGTAAGAGAGAAGTTAATTCTTTCTCACCCATGGCTCCATGAGATAGGCTCCTTAATCGAAGCTGAAAGTCATTCCTTATCAATTGTAGTAAATCATTTCTTTGAAGTCAAGATGTAAGGATAGGTCAGGCTTTGTCCCCCTGAGGGGGATTTCAGCATGGCTATGATCTTGAATGTAAATCTCCCATCTCTAACCCCCTCCCTTGGGAGGTAACCTCATCAATGGCTTCAGAGAGACAGAGATTCCAGAGATCAGCTCATCTAATGAGGTGCCAGAAGACATTGGATCCCGCAGAGCATTCTGGAAACCAATTGGATCCATTAGTCTTCATGGGTGAGCATAAATTAGCTTACTGCCTAGACAAGGAGAGGTAGGAACACCCAGCCGGGCCTTCAGAACCAAATGGCACTTCCTCCCTTGAAGTCAGATCCACTTCTATCCCCATACCAAAAATCAAGTCCAACGTGTGGCCCACTTGATGTGTGGGGCCTGATGCAAACTGGATGAACCACAGTGTTGCCATGGAAGACACCAGGTAAGATGCCTGTCTGGAGGTCACAGCCTTATCGACATGGACATTGAAGTCCCCAATAATTAAGTCTTGGGAATTCCAAGGCCCACCCGGCTATGGCCTCCAAGAGGCCCAGCAGGCTGTTGGCTAGTGTGCTAGGTGGTTGGTGCACCAAGCAGACAGCTAAGTTCACATCAGTATCCCATACCAGGTCTACATTTTGGGAATGGGTTGTGGTTTGAAAGAGAAATCCTCCTGGACAAGTAAGCCTATCCTGCTCCCAAGTTTGGGACTGATAAAGGACTGAGAAACTGCGGGGAGGAGTTCTTGCAGGGCTACAGTTTCACCGTCCTGAACCCAGGTCTTGGTCATGCAAGCCAGATCCACATTTTGTACTATCAGGTAATCCTGTCACATACTATTATTATTAGTAAAGGATCTGGCATTGCACAACATCAGTTTCAAAGCAAAGTTTAAAGTCCTAGCCTTCACACCAGCGTGCCTCAGGATGGGACGAAGGAGATCAAGCATACTTATATCTTAGTCGCCTTCCTTCCCAGGACCTTCTCCCACCACCATACCTCCCTCTGCCCACAATCACTGGGATCCCCAGCCCTGTACTGGCACCCTGAATGATGTTACTTAATACCATTCCCTAATTCCCTGTTCCACTCCTACCCACTCCAACAACCCACAGTACAGCAAATTAAATTTCTTATAATGAACAGTGGTCCAAAAACATCCAATCAACATCCAATTAAGCAGACTTAAAAATCCCTTTTACAAACTCCAACCCACCCAAACCTCCCTATTACTAACCCCTCCCACCTAAGTAAGACTAATAAATTTAAATGATGGGTGGGAAAATAATTTCCTATCTCTGCCAGATTAGACCTAAGTTTAAAATTTAAACCCTATTTTAGAGAACACAAGCGCATAAACACAACTAGTTGAACCCACTTTCTATTGTCTCATGTCATCATTTGGGGAGAGTACCCCTTGAGATGTAGTGTAATTGATAAGCTTCTAGACAATGCTTGGTAGAGGTGGGTTTGGTTTCTATTTTTGTTTGTTTTTAAGAACCGTTAGGTCAATCTGGGAAAAAAGTTCTTTTCAGATCCAATTCATACAATCAAATTAACATTTGGGAATTGGAATTGAGTTGATCCATGAAGAGATTAGAACATAATGAAAGAGCCATTTTCTTCATGGTTACATCACTGTTACCATTCTACTATCAAGTGTTTTACAACCTGTCTAGAAAAGATTACTGAATGTTGAACAGACATAACAGCTTTTTTCTTGAGAGTCTGGTGCCTTCTATATATTATCCTAAAATGTGATTCCTTAAGATTAACATATTCAAAAATTCTTACCCCGGGTAAATTTCTTCAGTTTTGCTTTCTTGGCTCCAGCTTCATATAATTATAGCAATTTGTATATTCTTTTTAAAGAACTCATAAAACATAAAATAACCTTAGCTCCTTTTTGTTCTTTCCGAGGGACTCAAAACAGCTTACTGTATCGTTCTATGTCCTCCATTTTATTTTCGACAACCACCACTGAAGTAGGTTAGGGTGAGAGAAGGTGACTACCCAAAGGTCAGTCAGTAAACTATCTTGGTAGCATGGATATTTGAACTGGGGTCTCTCAGATCCTGGTCTGACACTCTAACTACTGCACTATGCTGTCTTGCCACAGTCATCTCTTTGGACAGTACATTTTCAAGTCTTGTGCCAAATTATATCAAAATCCCTGTGTTATTTATTTACTTTGTAAATTTCAATTCCCCCTTGAATTATAGTGTGTATCAAATGAAATTAGGCTTACCAACCTCCAGGAGCCTGGAGTTCGTTTGTAATTATAACTGATAGGCAAAATACAGAGAACAGTTCCCCTGGAGGAAGTGACAGCTTTAGAGGACTTACTCTACAGCACCACATCCCTGATGAACTCCCTCACCTCCCCAAACTCTGCTATCCTCAGACACCATTTATTTATTTATTTGAATTTTTACCCCGCCTTCCCAGCCAGCTGAGGGCAGCTTACATAAAACAGATAATTACATTAAAATATTAAAACTATTCAAAAACCATAAAATGCTAGTAATTGTCCATAAATGGTAGCAGCCATCATACATAGTTATCAGCTCACAGTCAGCTCACAGTGTTCATTTTAGTTGTTCCTGCAGAACTCAGTGTTCTTTAGGCTGTTGGTGGCAGTTTTCGGAATCCAGGTCTCCTCTCCCATTCCATCATCCAATGTTCTTCATTGGTGGTGGTGGTGGTGGCGGCTCCCAAAAGCCTTGTGGAAGAGCTCCATTTTACAGGCCTCCGGGAGCTTATTTCAACAGGTTGGGGCCTCCACCATGCCCAAAATCAAAGTTGCTTACCCTAGCATAAACTACATAATATTAAATTAACATTAGGTTTTTTTTTTGTATTTATCTAGTATTTCCCATATTTCATTTAGGGATTACCATCCATGTTTTTCATTTAGGGTCTGTAAACATCTAAAATAACATTTTTATCTATTTAATTATTAATTTAAACGTTGAGATCCTGAATTTTTGGTCACAATCTTCTCTCAAAGTGGTTTATAGAGTAACAACCAATTAGGGAATCTATATTAAAGACTGACAATCAACAATCTAAAATAACCAACATTTAAAGAATTAAACATGCATCAATGGAATAAAGCTCAGCAAAAACAGCCAGATAGATCAGTTGTTCAAAATAACTGGGATAGGAGGCAGAGGATTACATCTAGCACTAAATAATAATTGAAAATTCTCATATAACATTGTGTGTAGTATAGCCAAGAGATCCTAAAACTGTCTGGCAGCCTAAAGTTCTAGCTCTTTTAGTGTTATGTACAACTAGGTAGCGAGCTAGATTTATTTTGGGGCTGAGAGAGCTCTGACTCTGAAAGATCTGTGTCTGACTCAAGGTCACCCAGCTGGCTTCATGTGGAGTGTGGAATTGAACCTGGAATGCATGGAATCTAGCACTGTTGGTTGTTCTTATTGTTGAAACAGTGCAAGCTCAAAACACTTCTAAGAAGACTGACAACACCATTATCTATATGGGTATAAGCCATTTATTTGTAAGTTATCCTTCAACGTTGGAAAGTGCACATTAGCTAGAACAGTGAAAAAATGCATCTTTGCAGATTTACACAAGAGCCTAAATACAAACTAGATGTACACTTTCCAGTATAGGATTGGTACTTTTAGCCAGTAAATTCTAATATTCAACATCATTTTTACTGCAAAGGAGTTAAAAAATAGAACAAATAATGAGTTAAAATACCAAACAATATTAATATTTTTAAAACATTCTAATAACTAGTAGGATAAACTGTTGTGGATTAAGGAACAATTTCCCTTTTTATTTGTTTAATCACTAATAATTCTAATAATATCTGCCTTTAAGCACATCTAAGTCTGCATGGTAACCAACAGAAGTCAGCCTGGGACATGGGAGGGCAACCATCAGCACAAAAACATTACATCATTTCCAGGGAAAATTGGGAAGTAACATCATGCCTTGCTAGGATTCCTACAGAGGCATAATGTCACTTCTGGGGTTCCCTCCAAAGTGACATAATGTCATTGGTCCAACAGTGATTTCTTTTAGTTTATTTTTTTCTTGCCAGCTGACAGAGCGGTGGTGAGAAGTGGGGCTTGTCAATGGGAATTCTCCTGCTACAGCAGGAATCTTTCAACCCTTATGGTTACATTTAGGCATGTACCTAATGGTCTCCCATTAGACTTCTATAACTTAGGGAGTGCATAACTTTGGCTGGATAATCCATAAAAGTCTATCCACATAGTCAAATGCCAGCTACTTCAGTTCTTCAATTAATCAGGAATGTATGTGTGAAAATAGATGCCCTTAGGATAGATAAGCTGCATGGTACGTTCCCTTGGATGACCACAACATGGCCAGAGCAAATCTTTCTAAAGTGCCTAAATTAGTATTTACTAAATTGCTAGTTGGCAATCAATTAGGATTTAGTGGCATGTTGGTACACATTGGTTAATTGCAATCAATTAGAAGTACTTAAAATAGGATCAAGGCTTTAATTTAGACACACTTCTAATTTTCTGTCCTCCTATATCATTTGTTTCCTTATAAGAGAACTCTATGGGTTTTCTTTAATGAGGGAATGAGTCTGTGCATTTACTGCTAGTTTTAAACTCTAAATATATTTCAGCGCTAGAGCCAAATAATTTCAGTTGCAAGTTTGGTATTGCCACCAGCACTCTTCCCCAGTTGAAGACACAAGACCATAAGCTTGGGCTTAACTCATTTAACTGCAAAATATAACAATGTTAGGAAAAGTTAAAGGCAGTAGGAAAAGAGGAAGACCCAACATGAAATGGATTGACTCAGTGAATACGAAAGCCACAGCCATCAGTTTCCAAGAACTGAACAAAGCTGTTATTGATAGGATGTTGTGGAGGTCATTAATTTATAGAGTCAGCACATAACATACAGACAGTTTATTTAAGTGGATTGCCCTCATATTCTAACATGTTTTGAGGGTGGACTGTACTAAGCATCCTTACCAAGGCTACTGACATTTGGGCAACTCCACCATGGCTCCAAACTTGGCCAGCAGTTAAGTGCTTAGTTCTTGTGGCCCTTTCTTACATGCTTAGGGAACTACTGATTGCCACTTTGGGGTCAGGAAGCAATTTTTCTGAAGGTTTTTTGTCATCTTCTGGGCATGGAACAGCAGTCACTAGGTGTGTGGAGGGGGAGGTACTTATGAATTTCCTGCATTGTGCAGGAAGTTGGACTAGATGACCCTGGAAGTCCCTTCCAACTCTATGATTCTATCCTTGCCTGCAACTGAAATGCATCTAGATGTGCTTAGCTCCTTAAATGGGCTGTGTAGACCATTAAGGATGTGGTTTTCATATGCAATCTTCTTTATTTTCAATTTTTAAAAAATCATACACACACACACCCCCTAATATACATTACAAGTGGAGACCCACAATAATGTTGCATAATGTGTTGTAGTTTGAATTGTGTGTTAATTTACAGTGCCAACCTGCTTCACTGTATGGAAAGATATTGGATTACAGTGTTGGCTGTAGGAATCCAAATGCATCAGTTTACTTTGTCTTGGATATATGATGATACTTCTCCTTGGGTTTTTTTGTTTTTTTTGAAACAAAATTTTATTGGGATACATTCAACATTGTTAAACATCGTTACCAATACAATTTAAAAAATTACATCCCATCCCCCCACCCCCCCAATAGGCTTCCAACACTGCTAATAACAAAAAAAAGAATTAAAAGGTAATCAAATTTAAACTTATATCAATCGACAAACCAGGTAACACAATTCTAATATATAAAAACCTGACTCTTTCAAACCTAGTTTCCAAAAGGTACAGTACAATCCGGTATTTGTTTCCCTTCTCATTCAATGTCAATACGAATCAAGATTGTACATTTTCCCTTTCATTCTATATTCGGTTTCCATGTATAATTTCAGGCCTTCCCAGTCTTTTAGATATTGTTCTGCCATTTGTCCATTTAATTTTTTCGTCATTTTGTCCATTTCGGCTAAAAACAGCAGTTTCCTTAACCAGTCTTGTATATCTGGCACCTTCTCCACTTTCCATTGTTGAGCAAAAGCCATTCTCGCCGATGTACTCATATACCATAGTAATGTCCTTTTTTCTTGTGGGATTTTTTCCATTGTCAAACCTAAGAGAAGAAGCTCCAGACTTTTCCTAATAGGAATTTTTAACGTCTTCTGCATCTCACGATATACATTTGACCAGTATACCTTTGCTTTATCACATGACCACCACATATGGTAAAAAGAACCCTCTGTTTTTTTTTACATTTCCAACACTTATTACTCAAGTTCTTATCCATACTAATATTAGCAATCTTTTTTGGTGTCATATACCACCTGTACATCATCTTATAACAATTTTCTTTTATATTGACACAGGTTGACATTTTAAAAGCTTTTTTCCACAAAAATTCCCATGCTTCCATAGAAATTTCCTTGTTCATATTTATGGCCCATTTTATCATTTGCTCTTTAACAGTTTCATCCAAAGTATATACAGTCAACAAGGCTTTATACAACTTAGATATCATTTTTCGCTCTTTTTTCAACCATATATCTTCAAACTCATCGTTCTTAGCTCTAAAACCAACCTCTTTACAGTCTTTTTTGTAAATGTCCCGTATTTGACAATATTGTAACCATCCATACTCAAATTCTAATTCATTATTTGGTTTTAAAACATATTTTTTCCCTTCCTTTTGAAGCAACTCTTGGTATTTCAACCAATCATTACCTTTATATTCTGAAAAGGGATGAATAACTGCAGCAGGAACAATCCATAAAGGCCTCTCATCAGGAACTGTGTTCTTGTATCTGGTCCATGCATCAAACAATGCCCTCCTTACATAATGATGCTTAAACATTGAGTCTACTTTATTTTTCCCATACCAAAGATAGGCATGCCAGCCAAAGCTGCAATCGTGACCCTCAAGGGCCAAAAGTTTTCTATTTTCCAAATTAACCCAGTCAGTTAACCAAGACATACATACAGCTTCATGATACAGACGCAAATTCGGGACTTGGAAGCCACCTCTGTCTTTAATATCATACATTATTTTCATTTTAATTCTTGGCTTCTTTCCTGCCCAGATAAATTTAAAAATTTCTCTTTGCCATTTCACCAACACTTTCACATCTTTCACAATTGGTATTGTCTGAAACAAAAACATTAACCTGGGCAGTACATTCATTTTGACAACGGCAATTCTTCCAAGAAGAGATAATTTAAGTTTTTCCCACTTTTCTAAATCACGCCTTACCGAAGCCCACAGTTTTTCATAATTATTCTTAAACAAATCGATATTTTTCATTGTAATGTCAACTCCCAAATATTTAACCTTTTTAACCATTTCACATTCTGTCAAATTTTGTAAAGTTTGTTGCTTTGTAACATTCATGTTTTTACACAATATTTTTGATTTATTTTTATTTACATAGAACCCTGCGAGATCACCAAACTCTTTTACTTTTTCTTCAACAATAAACATAATATCATCAGCAAATGCTCTTAATTTGTATGAGAAACCTCTAATACTCAAACCTTTTATATTATCATCATCTCTAATCATTTACAGCAATATCTCCAAAATCCAGATGAATAACAATGGCGATAAGGGACAGCCCTGTCTGGTTCCTTTTCTGACCCGGAATGCTTCTGTTGATTCTGCATTCACAATCACCGTAGCCTTTTGTTCTTTATATATTGATTTAATCATTCTTGTAAATTCTACGCCCATCTGCAATTTTTCAATCACTTTGAACATAAATTCCCAATTCAAGTTATCAAATGCCTTCTCTGCATCTAGAAATAAAAAGCCAACCTCTTTTTCTGGGTGCTTATCATAGTATTCTATTGCGTCTAAAACAACCCTCATGTTGTCTTTTATTTGCCTTCCTGGCAGAAACCCAGCCTGATCTTCGGCAATAGTGTCTTTCAAATACCCTTTGAGGCGTTCTGCTAGGATTTTTGCATAGATTTTATAATCATTGTTCAAAAGTGAAATTGGTCGATAATTTTTAACATTAGTTAAATCTTGGGTCTCTTTCGGTATCAAGGTGATTGCTGCTTCATTCCAGGAGTCTGGAATCTTCCCACTTTGTCTAATTTCATTTAAAAGAATCTCTAGAACCGGTACCAGGTCTTCTTGAAATTTCTTATAAAATTTGGCTGAAAAACCGTCTGATTCTGGAACTTTGGAGATTTTTGCTTCTCCTATTGCTTTGCTGATTTCTTCTTTCCTTATCACAGCATTTAACATTCCTTTTGTTTTTAAGCTTGGTTGTGTCAAGTTCACCTTTGATAGATAGTCTTGAATTTTTTGTTGATCCACCTGTTTTGCTTGAAAAAGAGTAACATAGTATTTGTAAAATTCTCTCCGGATCCCTCCTGGGTCTATAATTTCTCTTTCAATTTAATTATTGTTTTGTTCTTTCTTCTTTTCTTCAATTGCCATGCCAAATATTTCCCAGGTTTATTCGCTCCTTCAAAGGACTTCTGTTGCAATTTTTTCAAGTTCCAATATACTTCTTTATTTAACTTCGCAACATATTGTTCCCTTAGGATCCTCAGCTCTCTCAAAATTTTCTTTTTGCCAGGTCTCTTCTTGAGTTCTGCTTCTTTCTTTTGGATACTTTCCATAATTTCTTTACCTATTTTGAATTGTTGTTTTCTTTCATTGTTGTTAATTGCAATTAGATGTCCTCTCATCACAACCTTATATGCCTCCCATACCGTTTGCGTCTGTACATCTTTATTTAAGTTTAGTTGAAAATACGTTTTGGTTTCCGTCCTTATTTTGTCCACAATGTTTTGTTTGTCCATTGAGTCTCCATCGAAATTTCTTTCTTTTAGCATATGTTGACCACTTTATTGGGCTGTGGTCAGAAAGAATTCTAGGTAATATTTCAATTTTACATGTTTGCAAAATCAAGTTCTCAGTCATCCACATCATATCTATTCTTGAGAAAGACTCATGCCTTGATGAGTAAAAAGAGTAGTCTTTGTCTTTAGGGTTTTTAGCTCTCCATGCATCTTCCAGGTGCTCATGTTTTGCCATTTGAAAAAATACTTTCGGAAGTTTACCTATACCTTCATTTCCTTTTTTGGATTTTCTGTCAATAGCATTATTAACAGTACCATTAAAGTCACCCATCAATATCATTTGTTCATAGGTTAACTGTTGTAATTGTTCCCACAAATCTTGAAAGAATTTTTCCTTGGCTCCATTCCGGGCATAGAGATTTAAAATCAAGGTCTTCCACTGCCAAGAATCTTCCTTCTTTGTCTTTAAAAATTTCTTTTGGCTCCAACTCTTTTTTTACATATGTAACGACTCCTTTTTTCTTTTGTGAGGAGAGGGAATAGAATTCCCCTCCTAATCTACTTTGAATCAGAAATTTAACATCAGTCTTTTTAATATGTGTTTCTTGTAAACAAACAATATCACATTTTTGTTTTTCCAACCACAGCCTAACATTTTTCCTTTCTGGGGGTGAATTAAGTCCATTAACATTCCATGAAATAATTTGACTTTCCATGTTGGCTTTGTATTTATTTATCAGAGTCTTTAAAATTGTCTTTAATGAACTTGGTCATTTGCTCTACTGACTTGATGGTGACTCTATTCTGTTTAAATGTAAAGCTGACACCTTTTGGAATTTCCCATCTGTATCTAATGCCCTCTGTTTTCAGTTTGTAAATCAGGTCTTTGAAAAGTCGTCTGTCCTGAAGAATTGTTCTGGGTAATTCCTTTAGTATCATAATTTTCTTGTTGTCAGTTATGAAGTCTTCCTGGAATTGTTGCTTAAACAAGTCTTCTTTCAATCTTTTGGATATAAACTGGACAATCACATCTCTGGGTAATTTTTTCTTTTGTGCAATCGCAGAGTTGACTCTGTATACCAAATCAATGTGTGCCGCCACCTTCTCCTCTTCAAGTTTTAAGAAATCTGCAACAGCATCCACCATGACTGAGTGGACATTCTCATTTTTATCTTCAGGGATTCCCCTAAATCTCAGATGGTTAAGCATTCCATTGTACTCCACCATTACATTAGCTTTTGATGCTTCTTTAGCAACCTCAGTTACACCAGTTTCCACTCCTTTCACTCTCTCCTCCACCTCATCTGTTCTTTTGTTCAGCGTCTGTATTTCCTTTGTAATCCCAGCCAAGTCTTTTTTCAAGTCAGCTACTTCATCAGCCACTTTACCTAGAGTTTTTTTCCATTTTTTGTATAGCATCCATCATCCGTTTTTCCATGGCTTCCATCATGCCCTGTAGTTTCTTCTCCTCTTTAGCAGCCATTTTCGGGGAGGACCAAGAGTTCGCCCTCTGTCTTTGCCGGAGATCGTAAGCCGTTGTTTACAGTTATCACAAAACTTATATCAAATTAAAGCTCTTCTTGTGCCCAGCTGAACCGCTCTATTTTCGCTTTTTTCTGTTAAGTCTTTTAGCCAAAATCCGAATAAATTGTTTCAACCTTCTCAAAATGGTGGGTGCAATTTCTCTATGGTAAATAGCTCTTCCTGTTGTTTACTTCCTGTCCGGCAATCTTAATCATCCTCCTTGACTTCTGGTTTCCTCCCTTCTTCCTGCCTCCTTGGTCATCTCTAGGAAGCGCTACTTGTCTGGTCTGAGGTCACTTCCTGTTCTGGTGATTTCTGTCGCAGCTTAAGTAATTCTCCACACTGTTTCTCGTGGGACTTGGTGTTAGTTTCTATTTTAAAGTCAATATCCCGACCGCAGGAATGATCAACAAACCGTTTTTTTGACCTTTTTTTGCTGTTTAACCGTGTTTTCCGGAGTTGGTGTTAGTACACAGAATACCGCATGATCATGCGCTTCATTGGATGTTGTTTATTCTTGGGATCAGCGTGTTTCCGGTGAGCAATTTTAAAAAGTTACCTTCAAAGTCCGTATTTTGTTATAGCAGTGTTTCCTTGGTATCAGTTTCTGTAGAATGTCTTGGAGGTCTGGGTCATGCGTTCTTATGTTGAGAATCCAACTCGGTGGGGTCTTTTAGAGAGATTCTGAAGTACCCTCTTGGGGGGAGGGGATCAAGGCTGGTTGTGGCGCTCTTTAAAGCCCCGCTATCAGCCAATCTCAACTCCCACTAGGGCCAATGCTCGTTGCTAGTCACCCCCCTGCCTGGGGAGATCTGCGGCAGGCTGTATAGCCTGCCCTGTCATAAAGACCCTCCGTATGTTCTGGGAGCAAAGCCAGAACACGTCAGGACACCATGTATCCCAGACCGGAAGCCCCCAATACTTCTCCTTGTTGATAGTGCTCCATCAGTGGTTTCAAAATCTGTGTTAATTTCTGCCACTTGTGGGTGATTGCAACACTTTGTATCTTCATTTGGCTCATGGTAAAAATGGATTGAATATTCTACTGGCAATCTTCCTTGTTCTTTTGCTGTTTCTTCTTCTGTGTGTAATATTTCTTTCATGTGTATATATGTTTTTGCATATGGGTTTATTTGTTGTACTACATTAAGGTTTCCATTTTCAGTTCTTTGCATTCTTATTTGATTTGCTTTAGTAGTATCTATAATATATAGCTGGCCATATTCTTGCAATCTTTGATGATCTGGGTAAAGGTTTGTTATGCCATGGTAGAGAGATCCCTGAATACGGAAGCAGTAGACTCCATGGCCTGGAGCATTATGTATTTGAGCTCCCACTTAAACAAATTATAGTATGCTATTGTATTGACTAATGTTTTCTACCACACCACCACACCATACCTTTACTGGCATAGTAAATTTAACATGACATTTAGGATCAATATACAGAATTAAAATCCATACATAAGAATCAATATGTAATAGCATTAGATTTGACTTTAAAAATTTCTTCCAGAAATTTTGCAACCGTCCTAGTAATTTCTGCTACTGAGGCAATGAATAAGAACCAACAATTGATCACAACATTCTTAAGATTAATTACCTGGGATAAATTTCCAAACAATTCCCAATGTAAATTATCATTAAATTGACACTCAAGCATTAAATGCTGGATTAATTCTGGAAGATTTGCACCACAAGTCTCTCTTAAAAAGGGGTTTGATGATATCTCCTACAGAGATCTTTAGAGGGAGATGCGTTCATTCTAGCCAGCATAAAAGGTCTATGTTGGGAAGGAATCTCATATAAGTAATGGGACATTATCCCAGTCTAGGTATCTAAACTTAAAAAAATAGAGAGCATATATAAGGTTTAGCAGGACAGAGTTTGTAGAATCCAGTTCTAAGAGGCTCTGTTTAATAAATCTAAAATTATATGACTTATCAGACAAAAGTAAATCATCTACTGCAATCCCAATATGATTAAGTTTGGACATAATTCCATCTAACCAAGTCACATTGTAAGAATCACTCTTTAGATAAGAGAGTGGACTGCCAGGTTTGGCCCTAAAATTATTTTTTTAGCCAAAATTTAAAAGTTATAATCCATGCCCTAGTTTCAATCAAGGATTGGCCCATTTCAGTACAAAGTGCAAAATATGAAACACACTTAGGCATCCCCAAAATTTGCCTAAGAATTGCTGCTTGAATTGTTTCTACTTTCTGATTAACGGCGTTAATCCATATGGGGATACCATAGAAAAAAAATGGAGGGCTAATACACAGCCTTGATTAAGTCCCTTTGATATATATATTTTGTCAGTTAAATGTCCCTTAGAAGAGCATTTTATTTGACAGGTAGTAGCCATGTAGGGTTTCTTCAATTAAAAAAACAGTTGTGAATCTATCCCCATATTCTTTAATTTGTTCCATAATTTATCTCCAGATATTGAATCAAAAGCACTCTTCAGATTGATGAAGTCTGCATAAAGTTTTTTCTTCCCTGTATTCATATATTTATCAACAAGAGAAGCCAGAGTAAGACAATGGTCTATAGCAGATTTTCCTTTGGAGAATCCTATTTGCTCTGGACCAATAATGTTATTTAGCTGCATCCAATCTGTTGGTGTTCCAAATGTTTGGTATATAATTTACCCATAACTAATAACAAATTAATAGGACGGAAGTTCTCAAGTAGATCTAAACCTCCATTTTATAAATTGGTACTATTATAGAATTTAACTAGGAATTTAGAACTACTCCATGTAAATCAATCAGTGTAAACAATTTGGCAAATGGCAAAGACCATTTGTTAAAAAAGTTTTAGCAGGGAGTCCATCAGGTCCCAGCACTTTACCCTGTGGTTAAAGGGGATCTTTCCTGCACATTTATTTTAAATACTTTTAGATAGTAAAGCTACAGTTGATGATCTAACCCATCTAAAATGGGAAACAAGCAAAAACTTGTTTGTTATTAAATCAACAGTGCTGACTGTATCAAAAGAGATAGAGCAGGACCTAACTGATGGAAAATCCCATATTGGCTGTCCTGATTGGCCTCAAATGATCTCAGAAGATAAAGATGGGCAGTTGGATCAACCCTCTGTCTTTTTTAACCATGGTTATTTAGAAAACTCAACAGAAAAGGGGTTTTGGCAATCTTTTGGAAAGCTTTCTGTAATGATTCCATTTTTGGTGTGTGTGTTTAGTGTGTTTAGTGTGACTGCAGTAATGTAAGGAGAGTGATAGAGGGAGACAAGTGTGATGTGATTGGCTGATGACTGAGAGTGTGGGAGGAGAGATGTCTATGAGGTGATTCTGTGTTCTTGAAGAGACGAGTGTGGAGAGTTTTTGTGAGAGTCTGTATGACAGAGGAAGCAGTTGGAGTTTAGTTTAGCCTGTGTGGCTATGAGGAAGTTCAGCCTGTGTGGCTATATGAGCAAGAGTGTTCAGCCTGTGTGGCTATATATAAGCAAGAGAGTTCAGCCTGTGTGGCTATATATATGAGAGAGAGCGAGATAAGCCTGTCAGATTGGAGTTTTGATGTATGAGAGACTGTGTGTGATGCCAAGCCTTCTCCATTATATTTTCTTTCTTCAACATCAGTTCAAAAATATCTAGAAACTATTTTGTTCTTTAATAAATAAATCATTATTTGTGTCCCAGCCCAGCAGGCCCGGGACTCAGCCCGACCCCCCCCAGCGGGAGAATCCCCACACCCGCCCCACCTACTGGCAGGGCCCCCGATCCAGGGGGAGAGAAGGCATCTGAGGTGCCAGAGAGGAGTGTGACGGGGACGGAGGAGCAGCCTGCGCTGAACCCTGGAGAGCTGAGAACGCTGGACGAGCCCGACGCCAGGGCCAAGCACCTCGTGGGGTAGCCAGGAGCAATGGTGAGCCTCTGGAGAGCCCCTGCAGAACAGGGCGACTGCCGGTTGGTGCCGGCAGCCCAGCCCTGAGCCTGCCCAAGCCACCGCCAGCATGATTTCCACCCCACCTCGATTGGCTCAGCGTCCAGGCTGAAGAAGGGGGGTGGGGCTGGGGCAGGTAGGGGAGGGGAGGGGCGGCACGGCAGGGCCGATGGGGGTGCTGGGAGCAGGGTAGGGATAAAGGGCAGTGAGGAGGAGATGCTGAGGAGGAATAGAGTGTTGTTAGGAATTACTGAGAGCCAGAGAGATGGCGCGAAACCCGGAGAGAAGGGGCCGCGAGTTTTCCCAGGCACGCAGGCAGAGGGACCTCCGGGGTGAACGAAACCTCATTCCCTGTTTCCCTCCTCCCCCCCTTTTGAATATCCAGCTCCCAGGGCCGCCACCCATGCAGCTGGACCCTCGGATGTGACGGCCACCGGGGGAGCAGAACCAGGCTCGCAGGCAAAGCATGAGAATTTGTTTCAACTTATCCCAGCATTCAGAACAGTTCTTCCTCAGGACCACATAGTCCTCTGAAGCACCCAGACACTAGGTCATTCTACCAACATAGAGAGAGCAGGAATTTTAAATTCCTGGTGGCAGCAGAAAATCTACTAAGTTTATGTACACAGAGTGTGTTTTAAAGGAGAAACAGTGTCCCTAATAAGTGAGGACACCACACTTCCAGTTATGGAACAACAAGCAATAGTCGAAAGATTGGACTTTACTAAAAACCAGTTGCAAAGGCTCATAGATCAGCCAATTCTGCCCTCACAGCAAAATATCAGCATAAGGAAAATGGGAGCTTCCCTTTGATAAGTCCTTCAAAAGAGTCTGATCTATCTAGCTCTTCCCTGGAGCAAATGGTACAGACTAATGTTTTCTAAGAAATGCTGTGAAAGAGTAATGTTGGGCACTGTACTGTCAGAATAGTTACTTTTCCACTGTGGCAGCAACTGTTACAGTGATCTCTTAATTTTTCAGTTATGAAATGCTTTGCAGAGCAGTGGTGACAAGATATGTGTCATGTCTCCTATATCATAAGTAATAATGTGTTCTGCATTTTGAAGTGCTTTTGGTTTTTCCATATATAAAGATATGTTGTGCTCTCCAGCTGCACTGTTGGCATGATGTGTCAAAATGTCAAAATCCATATTTTCCTTGCTTCTGTTGGCTGTTTATGAATGCATTTTTCTGCATTTTTTATTATTAATGTCTTTTTCATAATATAGTTAGTTTAAATGGTTTTCTTGCAGTAACCAATTTGTTACCTTTTTGGTTTGTCTCATTTTGACAGGGCATCCTCTTTTGTGAGGTACTTTTGGCATTGTATTGTTCTATATGGTACTGGTGAAGGATTGTTGTTTCTGACAAAAAAGGCAGAGATTCTTTCAATTGTTCTGAGTGGTGCCCTCTTAAGGGAGGAAGCAGCCCTGTGACAGACTTCTGTGAAGGGAAGGGAGTGTACAGGTTTTGCGCCTCTCAACCCAGTCCAGGGAAAGAGGCACAATTCCTTATACTCTGCCAGCATTTACAGGACTTTACTTCTCCCTCATCCCCGTCCAGGAATGAAAGATACCAAAATCCCATATGCTTAAACAAACCCAACAGTATGTCTGCACACACTCCTGGTTTACCAGTAGTCACTGCCACCAAGATCTCTTACATCAGGGCCCTCACCAAGGCTTTGGAGCAGAGATCTAAACTCCTGCCTGGTCTAGAGGACTTAGCAACTTATCAGCTCTGTGCCAGAGCTGCAAATGACTATTTAATCTAGTTCAGGGTGGCGGCATCACCAGAGTCAGCCTAGGCACAAGATTAAGCCTTAGAACCAAGTTGCAACACAGGACACAAACTCGGATAATATTGAGGAAATATTATCTTTAATCTTTATTCAGTGCAAAAGCATGCATATAACAAGAGACTAGCAGAGGTAGGAAAACAAATAATATCTATAGCTTGTTCAGCTCTAACTATACATAGAGGTATTCATAGTTATCAATCATCCAGAGAAACCAGATAATTCAATGTCCTTTGTGGAACCAGGGAATCTTGAGCATGAACCACATGATTGCTGTGAGCAGTTAAGTCCAGCTTCTCTGCCCACTAGTAAAATTCCAGGTTGTAGGTATACATTCCAAAGGGGAATGCACTCTCAGAAAGGAGCTCTCTTTCCAAGAAAACTATCCCCCTCTTCCTATAGGGTGATCACAATTCCCTCCCTTTCCCATCATAATTGAATATGGCCATTTATCCAGTCAGAGGGGATGAAGGGGTGTGCCCAAATCTTTGGGTTGATGTGACAGAAGCCATGTCAGAGGAGCTTTGATGTGTTAATGTCTTGGGACAGCTGTGTGCCCCAGCTTGGGAAGACGCCTGAATGTCTGCTCTTCCCAGCAAAGGTGTCAAAGTGTCTTGTATATGGATATCAGGCTTGGCATCTGGCATGCCATCTGTTGCAGGTGACAAAAGTCACATGGAAATGTTAGCAGCTAGACCATTTGGTCCTAGCAGGAATGATACAGGAAAGGTTTTTCCTATACAGGGAGTGACAGTTGGAGCCCACTTTTCCCTCCCCCACTTTTCTTTTTCTTAATTGAACCCTGGAAAAAGAGCTGTCTAGCCTTTGCCACCACAGTCATAATGAAGATACAGACACCAGTATGGATTTAACAAGGGCCACTTTATTAATTATTTATAATCAAACAACTGGTGAGGGGCTGCTAAAACATACTGAGGAATATGACCAGTGTCAAACTCCTGACCACCTTCATTTTCTTCTGGGTGATGCACCTTCCCCGATTCTCAACCAGCAGCTTGGCATATTTAGGAGAACCCCTGGCCCACTACCCCAGAAGCCACAAGGCCTACTAAGATAGGCCGGGCCAGACTGTTCTAAGGAAGATCACCTCTTCCTGGCCTTGAGCCACAAAGGCCTGAAAGTCGTTCTTGGAGGACCATTTAATTCCTTTATAACAATGCCCAAGTGCTCACTGTTTTCAACTTCTTGATCACGCTACCCCAACTAACTACAAAGTGACCATCCTATGTAGCAAACGCCGCCGCCCCAAAGCCAATTTCCCAACACCACCATCATCAGTGCAAAGTAGGCAAAAACACCCCTCCTTCTGAAGCCAAATTGAAAAAGGAGTGAAAAATTCCTACCTGGCCCCATTAAAAGGCAACTGGTTAAAACATGCACTAAAATAGGGCAAGAGGGTGGGCTGAGCATGCTGGAGAACTGCTGAGGCAGAGGGCAGGAGCTTAACCTAAATAGGCTGATTCTGCCCCCTGCCAGGCGCTGCTCAAAGTGCAGTGCTGGTGCCATCTCTATCTCCTCATGAGGAGGCAAATCAGCCCCCTCCCACCAGTGCAAGCTCGGCAGGAGTTGGGGTTTGCATTGCCACCACAGTTGGAATGAAAAGATGGACACCAGTATGGATTTAACAATGGCCAATTTATTAATTATTTATAATCAAACAACTGGCAAGGGGCTGCTAACATGCACTGAGGAATAAGACCAGTGTTAAACTCCTGACCACCAGAACCTGACAAAGGTTAGTCAAATGTAGGAAAGGGGGCCAATGTTAAAAACTTGGTGAAGGAAATATAAAAATACATGTATTTATTGATCACAAATTTAAAAATATATAAGGGCCCAGTCACACGTTATGTATAAATAACTAACGATAAAACACAAGGGCTTATAAATCTGACCTGATGTGTTTCGGCCTACATAGGCCTTCCTCAGAGGTCAATAGTGAGCAACATATCGGCTATTATAAAAACATAGTACATTCATATAAATACAGAGCATGAATACAGTAAGGACCAGAAGCAAGTTGCTGTAAAAGATAAAAAAATGGAAAATTAAACACATGTATTAAAACAAATAAATAAACTGTAAATATATATTGCCAATAAATAAATATATACCATTGACTTACTTTCAAGATAACCCACCAGGCATAGAGTAAAAAATAAATGAGGCCTCTAATAGTGCAATCACATGCCAAGTGGTTCTCAGATATAACCCTAAAGACAAAACATGTATAAATCAATGTATCCCACAATTTAGAGCCTAAATGCAAAAATAATGAATAATAAATCATAATTACTTCTGGTCCAGGAAACACCTTCCTATGATTTCAAGCCACCTAATGTAGCTCCCAACCAGTGGCTTGGCATATTTAGGAGAACCTCCTGGCCCACCATCCCAGAAGCTGCAAGGCCTGCTAAGATAGGCTGGGCCAGATTGTTCTAAGGAAGATCACCTCTTCCCAGCCTTGAGCCACAAAGGCCCAAAAGTCATTGTTAGAGGACCCTTTAATTCCTTTATAACAATGCCCAGGTGCTCACCATTTTCAACTTCCTGATTCCACTACTCCACCATAGCAAAGGTGACACAGCTGACTGCTCCCTGGCCCATCACAGAGGCCCCCCAGAAGACAAAGAGGGCTGCCACTGCCACCCCATGCCAGGCACTAGCTGCTGCCTGTCCAGTGCCTCTGTTGCTGCCTCCGGCCTCTTGTTGGGCCCAAAGCCTGCAACAAAGGCCCTGGCCTGTTCTCTCTTCCTGCATCGTGCTCAGAGCTGCTACTCAGTCCGAGCATGCTGGAGAACTGCTGAGGCAGAGGTCGGGAGCCTGCCCCATAGCTAGGGATTTTTGGGGAAGGGGGCCTTGGGGGGCCCCACCAGCTAATTACATCAAAGGCTCCAGGGCAAGGGGGGGGGTCTGCTTGGCGTACACCCACACAACTCCCACTAGAGCCTTCCTCTGAGGCAAGCCAGAATCCCGATGTTAATAGACACTAAAAGGTCTAGGAAAGCTGCCGTGTTTTTTTTTAAAAAGGAGAGTGGGGATCAGGCTTCCTGCCTCACTCCTTCCCTGAGCCCACAATCTTTTCTGAAGCCTGGTGCAGAAAATCCAACAGGAGGAGCTAACTGCTGCAATCCAACCAATGTGTGTGTGAGACTCAGTCAACCACCAGTTGCTGCTGGGCCCTAAAGAGACTCAGCTCATCACAGATAAGCTCAAACAGGGAGATGCCAGCTCAGATCGATCAGGTGGTGAGGGTGCTGGAGGGAAGGTAGAGGAGGCCCTGTGGGCCTCACGTTAGCTACGGGTTTGGTGAGAGCCAAGCCTAAATAGGCTGGTTCTGCCCCCTGGCTGGTGCAGCTCAAAGTGCAGCATCAGCACCATCTCTACCTCCTCACAAGGAGACAAACCAGCCCCCTCCCACCAGCGCAAGCTCAGCGGGAGTTGGGGCTTGCATACTCAGTTCCCTTGTGCATAGTCAGCCGGCTGACTGAGGCTGGCTTCAAAAAGGGGGTTGTCTGGGAATTACAATCATTTTATTTATTTATTTATTTATTTGATTTGTATCTTGCCCTACCCATATATCAGGCTCAGTGAGGGTTCCATCATATATAGTATACAGAAACAGTTAAAACAAATTAAAATACATCATATAACCTCTAACCAGAACCTTTGTTTATGTGAGGTGAGGTTTCAAAGATTGCCTTACTGGGTACTGCAGGTCTTGGGGTGCTACAGGTGTCCTGTACCACTCTTTTTCTGAGGGCCCTTGCCCAAAATAGCTGTTTAAATAGCCATTAGTTTATCTATGGATCAGCCTGAGGCACCTTTGCTTGTTCAGTCTCTTGCCTTGCCATGGAGAATTGTGTGGTTGCAGGGCTCCAATCTTCCTCAGCCTGAGATGAATCCACATTCATCCACAGCACCATAGCTGTCTTTGGCAGTTTGTCTGTCAGGGTTTCTGAGAAACATTTAAAAAGGTGCTGTGTACAAACTGACACTGGTTGGAGGAAATCCCATCTCCTCTTCACCTGCCTCTACCTCTCAGTCACTGTGCCCACCCATCCACTGATGATGCCTCAGCTGTCCTTTTCTGACTTCCCTTTGGCTTCAAGTCAGTCAGAAAAGAGAAGCAGTGGGAAGAAGCAGTGCCCAAGCTGGTGGGGGGTAGAAGCAGTTGGAAGCCAGAAAGAATGGTTTTAAAGAACAGCAGAGTCAGCAACTACAGAGCTTGGGGTGAGAATGAGAAGTTTACTATAGGAGTTTCAATTCTGCCTGATAGAATGTACATTGTATGTTTTTGGACCATTGATCATTGTTGCATGAAATCTATTTGTTGTACTATGGACTAGGAATTTAAACTCCCCTTTGACACTGATGTTGTGCAATGCCAGATCCATTAATAATAAGACCAAGATGCTGCAAGATTATCTGACAGTGCAGAATGTGGATCTGGCTTGCATGACTGAGACTTGGGTACGGGAGGGTGAAACTGTTGCCTTGCAAGAACCGCCCCCCCCCAGTTATTCAGTCTTCCATCAGTCCTGAACTTGGTGGTGCAGGGTTAGCTCTACTCATCCAGGAGGATTTTCCCTATAAACCACTTCCCACACGAAAAATCACCAACACTGATTCTGTGGACCTTGTCTGGGATACTGAAGTAGCTTGGCTGTCTGTTTGGTGTACCGACTGCCTAGCAAACTGGTGGGCCACCTGCCGAGCCTATTGGAGGTCATAGCCAGCTGGGCCTTGGAGTTCCCAAGGCTATTAATTCTTAAGAATTTCAATGTCCATGCTGATGAGGCTGCAGCCTCCACTCAGGCTTTAGACCTGGTATCTTTCATGGCAGCACTAGGATTCACCCAATATGTATCCCATTCATCAAGCAGGGATAGATGTGGATCTGACTTCAAAGGAAGAAATGCCATGGTCAGACCATCTGGTTTTGAAGGCCTGACTCAGTGTTCCTGCCCTTCCCATCTATGCGATACGCTAATTTATAGTCACCCATGGAGACTAATGGATCCAATTGGATTCCAGAATGCTCTCTGGGATCCAATGCCTTCTGGCACTGCATTAGATGAGCTGGTAGAGAACTGGAATTCCCGTCTCTCTGAAGCCACTGATGAGGTAGCCCCCCATGTCTTCTGCGCTCTTGCAGTAAATTGCCCCCCAGTATTTTGAAGGCCTGGCTTGGTTTTCCTGCCCCTTTCATCTAGGCAGCAAGCTAATTTAAGCTCACCTATAGAGACTAATGGATCCAATTGGATTCCAGAATGCTCTGTGGGATCCAATGCCTTCTGGCACTGCATTAGATGAGCTGCTAGAGGACTGGAATTCCCGTATCTCTAAAGCCATTGATGAGGTAGCCCCCACATTTTACTCTCTAAAGCCATTGATGACGTAGCCCCCCACACCCTCTGCACTCTCATGGTAAATTGTCCCCCTGGTATTTTGAAGGTCCGGCTCAGTGTTCCTGCCCCTTTTGTCTAGGCAGCAAGCTAATTTATGCTCGACTGCAGAGACTAATGGATCCAACTGGATTCCAGAATGCTCTGTGGGATCCAATGCCTTCTGGCACCTCATTAGATGAGCTGGTAGAGGACTGAAATTCCCATCTCTCTGAAGTCATTGATGAGGTAGCCCCCCCCCCATCCTCTGCACTCTCACAGTAAATTATCCCCCCTGATATACCACCAAGCTCAGGGGACATAACAGACGAGCCAGGGAGGGAGGGGGTCTGAAAAGAGGAGCTGTCTCTTTGATGGGAAGTTGAAATTAAGAGAGAGATCGAGAGAGAGAGATCAAAGAGGAGGCATCAGAGGGTTTTATGTGAGCAATGAAGGAAGATGTTACTTACAGGTGTGTCCCTGTGGGGTGCATGCAGCACCCAGGCTCCCTCCGAGGCTGGATCAAATTTTCAAGGATTGCAAGTTAACTAGCCATTAACCTTTCTTTATATGTTCTTTATATTTTGCTTTGCTGTACTGACATCTATCTTGTAGTTACCAATGAGTTTTGTGCTTTGTAGTTAATAAAGCTGTTTAACTAAGGCCACGGTCACATGGGCCAGATAACGCAGGGGGGAGGCGTGGCTCTTTGCTCCAATGCAATTAGACCCACCAGAATGCAATCGGATGCAACAGTGGGACACCGCGGTTTTGTCCATCAGCGTGTGTGTGCCAAGGAGGACAGCCAGGGGAAAGCCGCACCCCGGCGTGATCACACAGAACGATTTTGTCGGCAGCTCGTGGCAAACCATTTGCTAGTACATTTCTTGAACTACTTTTTAACTGCACAGCTTTGGTGACATGCCATGGATTGGCCACAGGAGTGCTACGCTTCCCAGATGTTGCGGTGTGATCGCACCCCAAACTCCACCTGATATTTGTGCCTTCCTCATGGCAAATCCTCCATGTGACTGGGGCCTAAGGAACCTTGCATGCTTCCTTAACCATAGTCTAAGACACCTTTGGTGTCATGCCTCTGGGCAACACCAGGTGAGAGGGGTAATTTAACAGATCCAGAGATGGTGGTACACTACTGGGTACAAGTGAGGGCAAGAAGCACCTTTCTGCCCCAGCTTCTTGACAGGACTGCACACTGGCAAGAGGAAGTCTGGGAAGAAAGTCCCCATGAGCCTCAACATGGCAGCAGTGCTTGTTTCAAGATTAAGGAGGTGGGGGGCATGTAAGGTACAATGTTGATGGCATAAACTCTTTTCCTAATAGAATATACATGTGCTAAGATGGCAAACCACTATACCTCATTCATTCTGTGAGTGCTTCAAAACATATGATTGAAATACCACATTGATCCAGCTACTAGTCTCCTCTTTACTTGCAAAGTCATTGACTCTTTCTTACAAACAGATATGCATACAGGATGTACTAGGCTTGCCAAGCCCCCGCTGGGGGCGGGGGAACCCCCAATTTTGACCCCCCTTACCCGCTTTTTTGAAACCTGGCACCGGGGGACAAAATGGCGGCCGGAAGAGGGACGCTCTGGCATTTTAGTCCTCCAAGTCTCTATGGCCATGAAAGCCATAGAGAGGAGGGCTAGAGCATCAGTTCCACTTCCCTCTAGTGTGCGCTGCTGAGTGATTTTCCTCCCTCCAGTCCCGCCCCTGTTGTTTGCAGCGGGAGCAGCCTGAGCAGTTCTCAGAGCCCAGAAGAGTCGAGGGTCCAGGAAAGTAAGGTTTGGGCTGGCCCAGGCTCTACCTCATTGTCTTGTTTGTTTTTCCTTCGTTTTAAAAGCGCAGGCAGTCATTTCAGAGCTCCATCCCCCGCCCCCCGCCTAAAAGTGGGAAGGAGCAAAGGGAGGCTTGCAGTGGCTGCCTGCTCTTTACAGCCGGCAGTCCAGGTCCACCTGCCCGCTGCTCATTTTAAAAGCACAGGCAGTCATTTCAGAGCTCCGTTTCCCCCTCCCCCCCAAAAAAGCAGGAAGGAGTGAAAGGGAGGCTTCTAATGGCTTCTTTCTGTCTTCCTTCTGATCATTTTTCTGCCTGCTTGTCTTTCTATCTTCCTTCTTTCCTTCCTTTCATTTTTATTTCTCTCTTTCACTCCTCTCTTCCCATCTTTTTTCTACCTCTCCCTTCCTGTCTCTTTTTCTCTCTTTCTCTCTCTGTTTTTCTGTCTTCCTCTCTTTTTCTTACTTTGCCTTTTTTCTCTTTCTCTCTTTCTGTGTTTCTGTCTTGCTTGCTTTCTATTTCTCTCTTTCTCTTTCTCTCTCAGTCCATTTTTTTTTCTTTTGGTGCAAAATGCCTTCAACTCATACACACAATGCCACTTCTGTCACCTATTCCAGATGATTCCTTAAAGTCCATCTATTCTATGAATTGTTTGTAACTGCCCAGTCCCCATTTGCTGCTGAAATTGACCATTCCTACTGAAGACTAAACTGCCTATTTATCCTCTCTAACTTTGTCTGGTCGGTCTTTTTTTCTTAAGGGAAGAGAGATTATATTTGAATAATTTCAATAATTAATTTTAAAAAAACAAAGTCTGTCTGCTCACAATTTTAAAGCTAGCTCCATAGCAAACACATGTTAACCCTGTAGGGTTTTCAAGGCAAGAGACATTCAAAGGTGCTTTACCATTGCCTGCCTCTGCATAGCAACTCTGGGCTTCCTTTATGGTCTCCCATCCAACTACAGACCAGAGCTGACCCTGATTAGCTTCCAAAATCTGATGAGATCAGACTAACCTGAGCCATCTGAGTCCATGACATGGTGTTATGTAGGCAGGGCTGCTGTGTGGGTGCCTCCCAGGCTGTCATCTCCAACCTGTTCTTGGGAGCACAATCATTAGGGAAGAGCCACGTGACAGAAGTGTAGTTTGGTGCAGTGTGCTGGAAGTGAACATCATCAGAAAGGGTGGAGCTTGAGAAGTGACATTACCTGCCGTTTGACCTGGAAGTGACATTACAGGAAGTGACATCACAAAAGTCTCCTGGCTCCACCCCCATAGTCTCCTGGCTCCACCCCCAAAGTCCTCAGATATTTCCAAAGTTGGTCTTGGCAACCCTAGGTTGTACACATATTCCCTGTTACATCTCTACAGGCCTATGTCTGAAAGGGGAATTTAATCATTGAAGATTTGTATTTCATGAGTAAGATTTCATAGCTACATATGATTTCATCAGTGTCTCTTAAATTCTTGCGTAATATCCTCAAATATACTTTCCATGCACTCTCTTCCCCATCTAGATGAGCAATACAAGTTGTAACATGGTGAATGATGATCATCAAGTGACATCTTGTTCTGTGATACTCAAGCCTTGCAAAATCAGATTTACAAGGGCTGTAAGAGGCTATGGCACAGATTCACAGTTTGATGGAAAAGAACTGCTAAAAGAATTCTTGATAAACCTCATGTCACACCTCTCTATTTTAGTAACCTCTACAGGATGCAATACTTCAGTGTCAAAGTCCTGTTCATGGGCATCCCTACACTGATGGCTTATCTAATACCACTTTAAAACATCAAGAGTACATCCTGTCCTTGAGATTGAACCCTGAGATCAAGAACAGTATCAACCAATTTACCTTCCAGTTACATATGGTTTAATTTGTTTGTAGTGTCAGCACTTAGTTTGCTGAGAAGAGCACATTCTATCAAGACCGGCCAACTTGAAAACAGGTGCATTATCCTGTATCTTCCTGTTCATGTTTTATGTATGATATGTGCTGGCAAAAGTAATGCTACATAATGTGCTATCAGCTTATTCCTTTCTGGAAAGTTTGGCCTTGGAGTTGGCACATCTATAGAATTTGGTAAGGAGTCTGAGGTGATAAATGGCATCTATTGACACTAAATCATTACCTGATGACAATTTTGAGCAACTTTGGTATCCCTCAATTCAGTCCCAGTTCAAAGATATGGTTGAATGTGTGTCAGTTTAGCTTTCTCATTTCCATCATAAAAAAATATTAGGGATCCACTTATTTGCAGGACAACCCATTGATTTTTGTTCTATCTTCTGTTCAGATCTCAATATGATTTGTTCCATGAGGTGAAATATGATGCTAAATTTAGAGGTAGAACTATACCTCAGCTAGAGAGAAGGATTCTGCTTCAGTCTATGCCATCTCCATTTAAAACATTATCATGGACAATGGTCTGCCAGTGTAAGGAAGCTTTACATGTTTATTATGGACCAGCATAAGTTCTCTGAAGATCAGCACAAGCATCAAGCCATCAAGTTCTGGAAACTCTATTAAGTCATATGTGCATAACCAACACTGTAAGTCAATTGCTCCCATATGCCTCATTTACCCCAAATAAAGATGCTAGAGAAATTAATGTATTAAAATAAAATTTAGTAATTTATGAAAAGCTAAAATTTCCTTCTTATTGGTGTGGTTTACCTAAGGGCTCCACTAAACATTTTGTGGGACCTCTACTGGATGTAATTACTAAACATGGGAATCAGTGAACTAAAGTGGACAGGAATGGGTGAATTTAACTCAGAACACCATTATATCTACTACTATGGCTGCGGTGGCTCAAGTGGTTAAGACGCTGAACTGCAGGCTGTGGAAGGTCAGTAGTTCAGCAGTTCGAGACCCGGGTGCCGCATGACAGGGTGAGCTCCTGTCTCTAGTTCCAGCTCCTGCCAACCTAGCAGTTCGAAAGCAAGAAATGCCAAGTAGTTAAATAGGTACCACTTCGCTGGGAAGGTAACAGCATTCCATGCACCTTGGTGTTTAGTCATGCTGGCCACATGACCACAGAAATGTCTTCGGACAGCGCTAGAGTCGGATTCGACTGGCTTTCGAGCAAGGGAACCTTTACCTTTACCTATGGCCAAGAATCCCATAGAAAAAATGGTGTGGCCTTTATAGTCAACAAGAGTGTGAGAAAGGCAGTATTGGGATACAATCTCAAAAATGACAGAATGATCTTGGTCCAAATCCAAGGCAAACCATTCAGCATCACAGTAATCCAAGTCTATGCCCCAACCACTGCTGCAGAAGAAGCTGAACTGGACCAGTTCTATGAAGACCTATAACACCTCATAGAACTAAGACCAAAAAATGATGTCCTCATCATCATAGGGGACTGGAACGCTAAAGTAGGAAATCAAAAGGTAACCAGAATAACAGACAAATTTGGCCTTGGAGAACAAAATTTATTTATTTATTTATTTAAAATGAAGCAGGGCAAAGGTTAACAGAGTTTTGTCAAGAGAACATGCTGATCATAGTGAACCCCCTTTTCCAACAACCTAAGAGGCAACTCTACACATGGACATCACCAGATGGGCAACACCGAAATCAGATTGACCATATAATTTGCAGTCAAAGATGGAGAAGCTCTATCTAGTTAGTAAAAACAAGGCCTGGAGCTGACTGTGGCTCAGATCATGAGCTACGCATTGCAAAATTCAGACTTTAACTGAAGAAAATTGGGAAAACCACTAGGCCATTCAGATTTCACCTAGATCGCATCCCTGATGAATATACAGTACAGGTGAAGAATAGGTTTAAGGGACTAGATTTGATAGACAGAGTGCCAGAAGAACTATGGACAGAGGTTCATGACATTGTACAGGAGGCAGCAAAGAAAAAGAAATGCAAGAAAACAAAGTGGCTGTCTGATGAGGCTTTACAAATAGCAGAGGAAAGAAGGAAAGCAAAAGGCAAAGGTGAAAAGGAAAGATTTACCCAACTGAATGCAGATTTCCAGAGAACAGCAAGGAGAGATAAGGAGGCTTTCCTAAATGAACAATGCAAAGTAATAGAGGGAAAAAATAGAATGGGAAGGACTAGAGATCTCTTCAAGAAAATTGGAGAAATCAAGGGAACGTTCCATGCAAAGCTGGCCATGATAAAGGACAAAAATGGTAGGGAACTAACAGAAGCAGATTAGGAAAAGATGGCAAGAATACACA
Source organism: Gekko gecko (assembly GCA_029375565.1). NCBI lineage: Eukaryota > Metazoa > Chordata > Lepidosauria > Squamata > Gekkonidae > Gekko > Gekko gecko. Next base: position 140,553,259 of record JAPDNY010000005.1, read on the forward strand.
GAAGAACTATACAAAAAGGACCTCAATGTCCTTGACAACTACAATAGTATAATCACTGACCTCGAGCCAGACATCATGGAATGCAAAGTTAAATGGGCCTTAGAAAGTATTACTAACAACAAAGCTAGTGGAGGTGATGGTATCCCAGCTGAACTATTCAAAGTCTTAAAAGAAGATGCTGTTAAAGTGCTGCACTCACTTTGCCAACAAATTTGGAAAACACAACAGTGGCCACAGGATTGGAAAAGGTCAGTATACATTCCAATCCCAAAGAAGGGCAAGGCCAAGGAATGTTCAAACTATTGCACAATTGCACTCATTTCACACGCTAGTAAGGTCATGCTAATGATCCTACAAGCTAGGCTCCAACAGTACGTGGATAGAGAACTGCCAGAAGTACAAGCTGGATTTTGAAGAGGTAGAGGAACTAGAGATCAAATTGCCAACATTCGCTGGATTATGGAGAAAGCAAGAGAGTACCAGAAAAACATCTACTTTTGCTTCATTGACTATGCTAAAGCCTTTGATTGTGTGGATCACAACAAACTATGGCAGGTTCTTAAAGAGATGGGAGTACCGGACCACCTCACATGTCTCCTGAGAAACCTGTATAAGAGTCAAGAAGCAACGGTCAGAACTGGATATGGAACAACTGATTGGTTTAACATAGGAAAAGGAGTACGACAAGGATGTATATTGTCACCTTGCTTATTTAATTTATATGCAGAGTACATCATGAGAAATGCTGGCCTGGAGTTAAGATTGCTGGGGAAAAGATCAATAACATCAGATATGCAGACGATACCACTCTGATGGCAGAAAGTGAAGAGGATGAAAGAGGAGCCTCTTGTTCAGGATGAAAGAGGAGAGCGCAAAAGTGGGCTTGAAGCTCAACATCAAAAAAACTAAGATCATGGCATCTGGCCCCATCACTCCTTGGCAAATAGAAGGGGAAGTCGTAGAAGTAGTGACAGACTTCACATTCCTGGGATCCCAGATCACTGCAGATGGTGACTGCAGCCATGAAATTAAAAGATGCCTGCTCCTTGGGAGCAAAGCAATGGCAAACCTAAACAGCATGATAAAAAGCAGAGACATCAGCCTGCCAACAAAAGTCCATATGGTCAAAGCAATGGTATTCCCCGTAGTAATGTATGGCTGCGAGAGTTGGACTATAAGGAAGGCCGAGCACTGAAGAATAGATTCTTTTGAACTATGGTGCTGGAAAAGACTCTTGAGAATCCCTTGGACTGCAGGGAGATCAAATCATTCAATCCTAAAAGAAATCAACCCTGACTGTTCACTGGAAGGCCAGATCCTGAAGTTGAAGCTCAAATATTTTGGCCACCAAATGAGAAGGGAGCACTCACTGGAGAAGACCCTGATGCTGGGAAAGATTGAAGATCAAAGAAGAAGGGGACAGCAAAAGATGAGATGGTTAGACAGTGTCATCGATGCAACGAACATGAAATTGAGCAAACTTCAGAGGATAGTGGAAGACAGGAGGGCCTGGTCCATGGGGTTGCAGAGTGACCCAACGTGACTTGCAGTACATATGACATCTGCAAACTATTATTCCCAAGCATCATAGGGCTGTTTTTTGCTGTTGAATTTGGTGCAGAGGAAACATAAAAATATAAGAAGAGCCCTGCTGGCAGACCAGTGGTTCATCTAGTCCAGCAGCCTGTGTTGCACAGTGGCCAAACAGTCCTTCTGGAGGTCCAACGACACAGAGGCTGAAGCCTTCCCCTGATGTTTACTCCTGGCACTAGCACTGGCAATAAGAACCTCCAGTTGTCTTAATGTGCTTGTCAATACAATTAAACTGAACCACCTAACTGAGCACAAATGCTGCCTGCTCTTATTTTTGAACTAAGGAAGCTCAGTGAAACCATGTCTGCTAATAGAGCAAAGAGGAAACACCTTAACAAAAGCACTATGAAGGAGAAGAAAGCATTTCCTCCCTGCCATTTTGAGAAGAACCCATAAAATTTCTGCTCAGTAGAGGTGACCAGTTAGTCCCACTCTGTTTCATGAAGGGAAAGGAAATTCACCATCCTCTTTTATTTTACTTCATTTAGCCCCTATGTTTCTCCTCAAAGGGGACCCAAGTGGTTCATGTAATTCTCTCCTCCATTTTACCCTCACAAGAACTCTGTGATGTACATTAGGCCAAGAGTCTGTGACTGGCCCAAGGTCATCCAACAAGTTTCCATCACAGAGCTGGGATTAGAACACAAGCCTCCCAGATCCTAGTATAATACTCTAACCACTGCACTATGCAGGTAGAAAAACCCAAAATTCTCAGCCTCAAAATGACTAGTTAGTCCCACACTTCATGAAGGGAAGGAGAGGACAGTTTTCAACAGCAAATGACTGGCTACTGTGGAAGGGAAGGCTATAAATAGGCTCCCCAAACCCTACCCTGATTGACCTTCAAAAACCCAGCATCAAGGCTGGCCAATCCCTGGCATCATTAATTTGATTGGCCAATGGTTCTCTGCTGGAAAGTAGGGACATTTATCTTTTCATTTTTATGTTTTTGGTTGTGGAGTATTTTCATCTTCTATGCTGGCAAATCACACACTTCGTCTATACAGATGGAGTAATAAATAACTTTATGTTTGGATTAGAAATAAGGCCCATTGTGGAAATAAATACAATGGGCTCTAGAAAGAGGCTCTGGGAGAGTGCCCCAGCTTTGGGCACTCAGTGACAATTTGCTTTGGCAATCTCAGCAGGGTATAATGACAGAGTCCACCATTTTCTCCAGAGGAACTGATCTTTGCTACCTGAAGAGCAGTAGTAATTTTGAGTGATCTCCAGCCCACCCCCAAGATTGGTAACAGTGGTTCCCCAGGAGGGAGTGGCTGGTTTGGAGGGTGAAGTCTATGGCATTGTACCTGTCTGAGGTCCCACCCCTCCTCAACACTCACCCTCTTCCAGGTTTGACCCCTCAAATCTCCAGGAATCTCCCAACCTGGAGTTGACAACCCTATCTCCCTCCCAGCCAACCATCAACCTACCTTTAGTTTTCCATCTCCTCCCCCATCCCTCCTAGACAGCAGTTGTAATTTTGAGTGATCTCCAGCCCCGACCTGGAGATTGGCAACAATGGTTCCCCATCAGGGAATGGCTGGATTGGAGGATGGAGTCTATGGCATCGTACCTGTCTGAGGTGCCACCCCTCCTCAAACCTCACCCTCTCCAGGCTCCATCCCTCAAATCTCCAGGAATTGCCCATCTAGAATTGGCAACCTGATCAGGACTGGGCCCAATGAGTTTTCTCCCAAAGGCCAACATAGGTATGGAAAGGGCCTTTTACTGACATAGGAGAAAGTACAGGTGCCAACTCTGATTAGGGAAATACCTGGAGATTTGGGGGGTGGATCCTGTGGAGGGCAGCATTTGGGGGGGGGAGGACTCAGCAGGGTATAGTGCCATAGAGTCTACCCTCCAAAGCAACCATTTTCTCCCAGGGAACTGATCTCTGTCATCTGGAGGTCAATTGTAACAGTGGGAGATCTCCAGGTCCCACCTGGAGATTGGCAACCCTAGGGGAAAGTCAGCTGCACGGCAGGGGGTTGAAGAAAATGGTCTGATGGTCGCTGGCCCACCTCGTTAGCCAGCCAGCCAGCCATGCTGAAGCTAAGCAGGAGAAAGAGCCTTTTTCCATTTATTCTGACAGGAAAGTGGCCGTTGAGAAGGGAGTTATGGGCGGGGAAGGGGGTTATGCTGAAAGTCCTTTGTCTTTTTACTCACAGAACCAAGCTTGGCTGCCTACCAACAGCCACTGAGGGGACAGTCCCTCACAGGAGTCAAGAGAACTGTCTTCCTCAGGAGAGAGAGCTGTCTGCTAGTAAATCTGACATGCAAAATCTGTCTGAAGGGGGAGTGGGTGGGGAAGAGGAGCAGACCCAGCACCCGGCCAATGGCACGCGAGTACTCTTGAGTGGCGGCTGATGGGCCAATGGCTGAGGGAGGGCATTTTACAGCCAATGGGAGCGTATGGAATCTTGCGAAACCAAAAGATAATTATTTATAAGGAGAGATTGTTCTATGATGAACAAACCTGATCTTCTTTGCTACAGCTCCTATGTTGATTTGAAAATGATGCTATCTGCTTATTAAAACCATTCAATTAATTGCAAAACTGAAATTGCAAAGCAATTAATAACATTCCTAAACAAATGCTTGGCAACCAGGCACTTCAGAATGAATAACAATTATCATTGATTAGAATACAATATATTAAATATGAATAGTATGCAATAAATACCATTACCAAAGCTATTCAAGATTAAAATTTTCCATATGGTAATAGTTCAAACATTTCACTTGCACTAAATTCCTACTGGTTGCATATGATTATCTTTTACAAGGGCCAATGTACATGTGGCCATGACCGATCATATGGTTAGCTCGATCTCCTCAGATCTCAGAAGCTAAGCAGGGTTGGCCCTCACTACTATTTGGATGGGAGAGCTCCAGGGAACACCAGGGTTATGATATGGAAGCAGGCAATGGCAAATCACCTCTGAAAGTCTCTTGCCTTAAAAACCCTACAAGGCCACCATAAGTCAGCTGTGACTTGACAGCATACACACACACAATGTACAAGTGACAAAATCCTTGTGTTCATTGGAATTCTGTGTCTTCCAGACTCATACTTGTCCTTTTCTCCTGAAGACCAGGCTGACTTCCCATCTGTGCTATTTTCTTCTCCTTAAAGTACCCCAGGAAGCCATATAGCAAAAGAAGTAAAACATTTTTGCAAAATGGAGCCACTAGTGGGCTCCATGTGGTAGTTTAAGGAGAAAGAAAGAGTGTAGAGGAGAACACTTTTATCTGCACATCATGGTCAAATGGAGAAAGGTAATGCGACTGTGCTACTGAACAACAGCAAAGTGCAAAAACACTAAGGTATGAAAAATATATTCTTATACAAATTGATATCTAATAGTATCCAGTAATGCATACACAGTGGGAATTTCACATTACTGAGATTCTGCTGGTTTGAAGCCATTTCTGATTCGTCTTGAAGTAAACTGGTACAGGGCTGCCATTTCACACATGGCTTTCCCCGACTGGAAAAGAGACTAATCAGAAGTGGTTTGGCAGTTCAGACTGCGCTGCTTTGTTTTCCCACAGCACGGGCGGGGGGGGGGGGGAGCCGGAGATCGCCCACGTGGGCGAAAAAGGTGGGGAAAAAGTGCATCAGATCCAGGAGAAGAAACTGACGACTACTTGGAAGCGGTTGACAGGTAAAACACTTCAGCCCCGTTTCCTGAATGGGACAGAAGCGTTTCTGTGTGAATTTACAAATATATTCCGGTAGGGAACTGGTTCTAAAACGGTTCTGTCTGAAATGCCAGAAACCGTTTGGGAACCATTCCTCTTCCGGATTATATTGTCTGTCTGAAATTCCCCTGTACAGTGTCTATTCATAATCCACTGAATACTCAAAAGACATTGCATCATGTTCAAAAACATTCAAAAATATCAAATTTTGTAATGAAGGTCCAAAGTTAAGTAGAATGTTCTGCTCAGGGGTCACATAACAAGTTAGCATGCCAGAGCCACATTAGTTATCAGAATTAACTAGACAGATCACTCCACCAGCTAAGAACGGCCATGCACCACTACCCATAGAATTGAGAAAGAGCTATCAATCTGTCAGTCCTTTCCATGTCTGGGCTGGGTGAGGTTTCCTCCAAAAAGCAAAATTGCTGTACTTCCAACAGTGGATTTACATACATTCTAGAAGCACTACTAGCACCCATCTTGCATGTATTGGTGTCATGGACTGCCCAGTCTTAGCATAGGAGGATGAGTCCTCATCAGAGGCAGAGGGCAACCGGTCCCCCAGCCCTGCCTTGGTGGACCCTTCCCATGTGGCTGGTGTCTCAAGGTCTTCTCAAAGGGACCCTGAGCCAGCACCAATACCTATCCTTGAGCCAGCAGGGCCCTCAGGCCTAGAGGCCCTAGCACGGACCTGGAGGTGACCAGTTCCACCAAAGTCTCCCAAAGCACCTCAGGAGCAGAGGAGACAAAGGGCTATAGGTGAGGCATTGCCCAGGTGTATGAGTGCATATTAGGCTTGCCAGGCCCCTACCTGCTGCTGGTGGGGGGATGGGGTTTCTCCTCTGGGATGATCTGGTGCACTATGCGCATATACAGTGCGTTGACATCACCCGGAAGTGACATAATCACACTAGGCATGTCGCCATGGGGATGCTCTAGCATTTGGCCAGAAACTCTGGGTGACATCACCGCACCGGGTATGTTGGTGTGATCCTGGCACTTTGGGGGCTGGGTTGGAAAAGACTGTTAAGTCATCATAGGATGTGGGCCCCAGTAGTCATCATGAATAGAAGACTGAATCAGTTTGCAGAGAAGAGCCTAACTAGTGATACCTCTTGGAAAACTCCCTCTGTAAGGCTGCAGAGAGACTGCAGCCAGTGTGGGATCAACTTGTCTGCAGTCTTGCTGACTATCCCATCTGTTGCAAGATCTGCTTTGTGTCTACTCTTGTTATCTGACCCTTCAACTGGTTTTGAAATATGTTGCCTGACCCTGGGCTGAGACCTTGGACTGTCTTCTGATATTGCCTTTACATGTGTTACTGGACCATGGACTGTGACTTTTGGACTGAGAACCTCTGCTCAGAACTCTGGCTATTGGAGCTTGCCTCCTACCTGGTGGTCAGGACATTTAAAAATGGGGATACATTTCCTTCCAGCAGCTCATGCAAATTAGACATTGCCTATTATCTGTGAATCTATTTTGGAAAATAAATTACAAATCTGAAAAAGGTTAAATCTGAGATGACTTTTTATCTTATTTTTGTCAAGATGCTGAACACATGGCCCAAATTGCATTTTTTCTTTTGCTTAGCAATTCAGCCATAGTACATAAGCAGGTAAAATTAAATGGTTTTCACATTCACAAAATGCTATTGCTTATAAGGGCTCATTTTTAAATGGATCCATTTTTTTCCAAATGTTGTATTGACATTAATACCAATCAATATATTGCACTGCTTTTGAGAATGCCCCTCAGTACTGTATAAATACAGAAGAACAGGAAAAAAATATTAGGCTACTGCTTATGGAGGGTTACTTGAGCAAGAGAAATTGGAATGCAAGTACAAGATCAGAAAATGTCAAGATTTGGAAAATGCATTTGAACAATGTACAGTATATTCACTGTCCCATTTTAAAAAGGTTTTTTAAAACCACCTTTGCTTCCGAAAGGCAAGCCAAAGAGGCTCATCATTTGCTTATTAAACAGACTGTGAAAAAAATTAATGACCTTTTTGATTAGTTGTGCTGCTTTAAACCAATTAAGCAATTATGTTTAAATATGTTTTAACAAGCCAAGGCCTTAACAAAGATGTCCTTTGGAGGATCTACAAGGAAGGAGACAATTTGTCTCAGGCATCTGAGCATAGGGAGGAATTAAGGTAACCAGAGAAACCTTAGGGCCAAACTGGATGAAACATGTAACACACTTTGGGTTGGGATCCCTGACCCAACCTACATTCTTGTGTAAATTTGTAAACTAATATTCCCAAGTGTTCCAGGGCCTGAATTGCCCCAGGAGCTTGGTGCAGGCACAGGAAGAGCCTCAGCTTGTGCTATTTTCTCAAACCAAAATGGCTGCAGGGGGCCCCTGTTTGCTCCACAGTAGGGCTCCATGTGCAATGACATGGAGTCACAGTCAGTGTGCATGGAGACCTATATCAGAGCAAATAGGCCCTTCCGTGCCTGTTCTGGCTCAGGAAAATGGTGCAGGAGGGAATGTTAAAACTTGTGTGTGTCCCCCTGAGATTATTGGGGGCCTAGAGGCCTCAGGAATGTTGGTTCCTTAAACCCATGTGTGGCTGCAAATTGTGTGGGGGCTTCTCAGCCTTATGTGCATCACATGAATTGTCCAGTTTGGCCCTTAACAACAAACTGAAATGACTTTGGAGGGCCCTGCTAAGCTGAAATGGTGTTGATAAATTATTCCAATTAACTAATTAACAATGTGATCCTAAGAACACTTTCCTGGGATTAAGCCACATTTAATAAATCTGAGTAGAATTTTTAGTAAACTTGCTAAGATTTGCTCTCTAAAGCCCAAAGTCCTACCAGAAACCATTTCATTGTCTGTTTATTTTGTTAGAAACAGGGTTAGAGGAAAATAGGATGAGTTTTTCATTTTCTGTTTCTATATAAACAGCAACTAAATGAGATGAGATTAATTCCATCAACCAATGACTGATTTTAATAAAATCTAAGGAACTGTTCACATGTATGGACCATAGGAAAAAAAGACATTTAAAAATTCAATTATAAAGGGAAGAGAGAAAACATCAGTGCTGATCATTCTGTAACAGCATGTAACAGAATTTTCTGGTTTCTCTCTCTTATCAGGCAGTTACATGGGATACGTCCTGCTACCAGAGTTCAAACGGCTTTATGGATTAACATGAGGAGTGGACAGAACTTCAATAACAAATAACTTCCATACAGCCATTTCTCTCTTTCCTTATCAGTGGCCTACACTTGAGTGACAGCATCCGTCTCACCAGAAGCAAGGCTCTAAGGTCTTTGCACCTTCTGTGACACAATACTTTAATACAACTTCAAAAGATTTTGAGACAATATGGAGACAGGGGCCTTATTTGGTTTCTTACTGTATTGATAGCTTGTCTGTGATCTTACATCATGGCCTTCTCTGCTTGTCAAGTATCCTTAGCTGTAAATAAAAAGTAGGGTTTTTTGTTTGTCCATATTCTCTGGAAGAAAGGCAGAGGCAACCAATTGTGTGGGACATAGATTCACTGTAATATGATTAAGGGTAATGTGAAGGAAAGAGGGGGCAATCCATTTCCTTGTTTATATAAAATCTTACCCCTTAATGAAAAACTCAGCCAAAATGCTTCAGGTAGACAGAGATATAGCCATTACTTTAATATTGTCATTCAACAGAATTCTGAAGCATCTATTAAATGCACTAAATTTGCTGAAGCTCTGAGGAACTAGCATAAGAACATAATGCATTGTTGGATTCCAGCAGTGGTCCATCTGGTTCTGTATCCTGGCCAACCAGTGACTCTGGAGAGCCAACAAACTGGACATAGATACCAAGGCCTTTCCCTGACATTGCTTACAAGGGCTGGTATTCAAGTTCCCTTTAGTCATTATAGCCATTGATGGGTCTGTCCTTGATGAATCTGTCTAATCCCCCTTTAAGCCTTCTATGCTAGGGCTATTACTAATAGGGATGGGCACAAGCCTTCTCTGGGCCTAGTGCCCCATAGGAGGCCCAGGGGATAGCGTGTGGGGACGGAAAAGGCCTTCTCTGGGCCTAGTGCCCTATAGGAGGGCCAGGGGATGGCGTGTGGGGACGGAAAAGGGCTTCTCTGGGCCTACTGCCCCCATAGAAGGCCCAGGGGATGGCATGTGGGGGGCGGAAAAGGGCTTCTCTGGGCCTAGTGCCCCATAGACGGCTCAGGGGATGGCCTGTGGGGGGCGGAAAAGGCCTTCTCTGGGCCTAGTGCCCCATAGAAGGCCCAGGGAATGGCATGTGGGGGGCGGGAAAGGGCTTCTCTCACTTGCCTCAGCCTTGAGGGCTGCGCTCACACTCCAGACGGTCCTCTTCTGTCGGAGGACTGGAGCAGACTGAGCTGAAAACACTGACCGGGGCTGACGTGGGCGGGACTTTGCGAAGAGGCCAGTCAGCCCTGGCCAGTGTCTTCTGACTGCCAGTTCTTGAGCCGAATCAATTACGGCAAGCATAGAATGCTGTGGAACCAAAATTCAAATATTTAAAGGACAGGATTATTGTTGGACTAGGAGTAAGGCCCATTGTAGAAATAAATACAACGGGCTCTAGAAAGAGGCTCTGGGAGAGTGCCCTGGCTTTTGGCATACAGTGTGAATTTGCTGTGGCGACCTCAGCAGGGTGTAATGACAGAGACCACCATTTTCTCCAGAGGAACTGATCTCTACTACCTGAAGAACAGTTGTAGTTTTGAGATCAGCTGAAGATTGGCAACAATTGTTACCAAGGAGGAAATGGCTGGTTTGGAGGGTGGAGTCTATGGCATTCTACCTGCCTGAGGTCCAACCCCTCCTCAAACCCCACCCTCTCCACGTTCCACCCCTCAAATCCCCTGGAATTTGCCAACCGGAATTGGCAACCCATCTCCTCCCCAGCTAACCATCAACCTACTGTTATCTGCCCCTCTGACTTAATCTGACTTCTGCCCTCTCTCCTGCAGAGCAGTTGTAATTCTGAGTGGTCTCCAGCCCTCACCTGGAGATTGGCAACAGTGGCTCCCCATGAGGGACTGGCTTGTTTGGAGGGTGGAGTCTATGGCATGGTACCTGTCTGAGACCCCACCCCTCCTCAAACCTCACCATCTCCAGGCTCTACCCCTCAAATCTCCAGAAATTTCCCAACCTGGAGTTGGCAACCCTATCTCCCTCCCAGCCAATTGTCAGCCTACTGTTATCTGCCCCCTGACTTCAGCTTTCCATCTCCTCCCCCCTCCCTCCTGGAGAGCAGTTGTAACTTTGATTGATCTCCAGCCCCCAGCTGGAGATTGGCAACAATGGTTCCCCAGAATGGAATGGCTAGTTTGATGGCTGGAGTCTATGGCATTGTACCTGTCTGAGGTCCCACCCCTCCTGAAACCTCACCCAGTCTGGCTCCCTCAAATCTCCAGGAATTTCCCATCTGGAGTTGGCAACCCTATCAGGACTGGCCCCAATGAGTTTTCTCTCAAAGGCCAAAACAGGTCACAGGACCAAGCTTGGTTGCCTACCAACAGGCACTGAGAGGAAAGTAGGATTGCCAGCTCTAAGTAGGGAAATACCTGGAGATTTGGGGGGTGGATCCTATGGAGGGCAGCATTGGGGGGGGGACAGAAGGACTCAGCAGGGTATAATGCCATAGGGTCTACCCTCCAAAGCAGCCATTTTCTCCAGGGGAACTGATCTCGGTCATCTGGAGATCAATTGTAAAAGCAGGAGATCTCCAGGTCCCACCTGGAGATTGGCAACTGTAGGGGAAAGACAGCTGCACAGCAGGGGGTGGAAGAGAATGGTTTGATAGCCACTGGGCCAAGATTGGCAACAATAGTTCCCCAGGAGAAAATGGCTGCTTTTGAGGGTGGAGTCTATGGCACTGTAGCTGTCTGAGGTCCCAGAACTCCTCAAACCTCACCCTCTCTTGGCTCCACCACTCAAATGTCCAGGAGTTTCCATACCTATAGTTGGCAACTTTATCTCATCCCCTCTCAGCAGCCTCTTCCTAGGCAAAATTCTGTCTTTCTCATTAGCGGGGAGCAAAGCAGTTTACTTTATTATTTTCGGCTTTGTGATCTGTACTGCAACCCTGTAAGGCAAGTTAGGCAGAAAGTCTCTGGCTGGTCCGAAATCACCCAGGCAGTTTCCATAGGGATGCTCCTGCTGAACAGGAGCAAGCAGCCAGGCCTATGGTTGCCATTGCCAACAAAGACAAATTGATGCAAAGGAGGATGGAAAAGTCTCTATATCTCTATTTTGCCTTCAATTGGTTTTGATGCCAGCAGAGTGAGAAAATGCCAGAGGCTCTGGGTGGGTGCCCCATGGTAAATGCACCAAACAATTCCTTAAGATTTTCCACTGTGTCTATAAATCATTTTCTACACTCACAGCATCCCCTGCCAGAATTAGTACCAGAGCTTTTTTTGCCGTGTGGTATTCTGCTTGTGGAGTGACCTGTCTTTTTTGTGGTGTGGCATGGCTGTGTTATTGGGTTTGTTTCTTTTGAAGGGGAAGTGTTGTGAGTGAGGACATATTTCACCTCAGAATACAACAGGTTGCATAAACAACTGACAATTCCAACTGTCTTGCAGGGGGGGGGAGTTTGAGGTGCGAAATGGAGTGAAGGCCAATCAGCTTCCATATGCAAATGAGCTTGAAATGCTGGCCCAATCAGAGAAGAGTGGCTTAGGCTGCAGTGGGTGGGAGAGAACTCAGGCAATGCAGCTAGTGGATAGCGACAGATTCTGAGCGACATACCAGGGAGCGAATTGATTTTGCCAAGCATAGAATCTTGCCAGACCTTTTATATAATAGGACGGGATTAGTTCAATTATAAATTGGATGTACATTTTAATAGTATATTTGTAACAGATTTGTATTGTATCCTAGTTTTGTATCCTATTGTATTGTATCCTATTTTTTATCTGGTCTATGATTGTTCTAATAATAATAAACAAACTAACAAACTGGAAGCCCCTTGGCCGTCTTCAGGTCCAGTGTCGGACCACTTCAGTCAACTCTGTCAGAAGGAGGAAGACAAGATCCTGGCAGTTGTGACGCCTATCACTTGCCTCCTTGACCTGTGCCTATCCTGGCTGGTTAAAGCCTGCGGGGATGGTACTAGAACCCCCTTGGGAGAGGTTATCAACTTGTCCCTTTCATCTGGGACATTCCCAGTGGGATTGAAGGAGGCAGTGGTTTGTTTGCTCTTTAAAAAAACATCATTGGACCCTGCAGTACTAGCCAACTACTGCCCAGTCTTGAACTTACCATGTCTGGGCAAGGTAGTTTAGAGAACGGTGGCTGAGCAGCTTCAAGTATTCTTGGATGATGCATCCATCCTGGATCCATTCCAGTCTAGCTTCTGCCCTGGTCATGGGATAGAGATGGCACTGGTCACCCTCACAGATGACCTCTGGAGGCACCTTGACCAGGGTGGATTGGCAGTACTGCTTCTTCTTGATCTAACAGCAATGTTCAATAAAGTCAATTACAATCTTATGACCCATCATCTCACCAACATGGGAATATACCCATTGGAATCTGCAGTGCCACTAGGGTTGAGTCTCTCACCAATGCTGTTTAACATCTACACACACCCCTTTACTTAGCTGGTCTGGGGGGGTTGGGCTGGGTTGCCAACAGTATGCTGATGACACCTAGCTCTATCTGCTGATGGATGGCTACCTGGATTCTGCCCCAGAGAGTTTGGACAGGGCTTTGGGGGTTGTGGCTGGGTGGTTGCAGCAGAGCTGGCTGAAATTAAATCCAACAAAGATGGAGGTTCTGTACCTGAGCCAGGAAGGTGGATTCAGGAATCAGGCTCCCTGCCCTTGATGGGGCACTATTGGTGCTGGCCCAGAAGGTAAGGATCATAGGGGTGAGTTTTGATGCCTCACTTTCTATGGAGGCCCAGGTCACCATGGTTGCTAAGTCTGCCTTCTATGATCTTTGGCAGACCAGGCAACTGGTCCCCTATCTCTCCTCCCAGGACTTGGCTACAGTGACCCATGCAATGGTCACTTCCAGACTTAATTTCTATAACTTGCTGTATGGGGGCTTGCCCCTGAGACTGATCTGGAAACTCCAGCTAGTAAAAAATGCAGTGATGTACCTGTTGACTGTGATGTCTGTGCAGGCACGCATTCAGCCAGTGCTACACCAGTTGCACTGACTGCCAATTGAGTACCAGATCCATTTCAAGGTGTTGGTATTGACCTTTAAAGCCCTATGCAGCCTGGGACCAACATATCTAAGGAACTGCCTCTCCTCATATGTCTCTGGAGAGCCTTGTGCTCAGCAAACCAACACTTGCTAGTTGTCCCAGCCCAAAGGACATCCACTTAGCCTCAATCAGGGCCAGGGCTTATTATTATTTATTTATTTATTTTGCACTGCCCCCGGCCTGATGGAACATGCTCCCATCTGATATCAGGGCCCTGAGGGACCTATTGTGGTTTCACAGGGCCTGCAAAATGGAGCTGTTCCACCAGCCTTTGGTTGCGGTGGTAGGCACCCAATTGTTTGGCCTGCCTTGCTGAAGGCCCCCCCCCCATTGGATTTGGAACACCTTTACAGAGATCTATCATTGCTCCTGGTTCTATGGTTGTTTTTAATCATTCAGTATGACTGGAACCTTATATATTCTCTAGTACTGTATTACCTGCTATTTTAATTATTTTAACTGTTTTAACTATTTATTTTTAAATTGTTTTGATGATTTTGTATTTCCATTGTTGTCACCCACCCTGAGCCCACTTGTGGGGAGGGCGGGATACAAATCTAAACAAACAAACAAACAGACTCAATAACTGTTAGTGTTGCCCTGGTCTTTGTTATGTCTGTTCATATATTTTTATTAAATTATTGTATATACAATTTATTTAAAATGTTTTTTAGAGCTGAAATGTGTTAATGTTTGGTATTCACTGCCTTATGGACCCAGTTTGGGTAGAAAGAATAGGAAAGGACACACAGAAATGTTTAAAATGAATGAATGAATGAAATCTTTCCATCAGAGTTCTCAGTAAACAAGTCTATCATGCTAAACAGTTAATCTTTTCCCCACAGTGAAAAAGTTCAGTCATTTCTATTTTTGAAACAAGCATATTTTCCCCTCATGGAAGATTATAACTTTTCATCTGATATCATCTTTTTGATTAGTCACAGGTTATTTATCTCTCTTGTCAATGAAAAATTCCAAACTAGAAATTCAATTTATCCAAGCAGCTAAGTGCCACTGAAGTCAGGGCACTTAGATTTTTTAAATGCTTTCACACTAGTGCTGCCTCATGTATAGATGGGTAGCCCTGTAAAAGTGATATTAAGCCAAGTGACTGAATCATAAACTTTCCACAAGACTCCCACACATTATTGCTAATACACCATCTAAAACGTATTCATAATGTGTTTTTAGCCTGTGTTAATTTTGCCTAAGAACAAAAGGTGGGGGGAGTATGAAGCATCAGTTTTATGATTCATTCTATAAATGGAAACTCTTTCAATTCACAGAAATCTTCACTGACAGTATCATGCTAAGGTATTCATTTCGCATAAAATAATCTTATGTTCTCTATGAGAGGTTCAAACAGCACGAAAGAACCCATGATGGGGCAGTGAATTTACTGGAAGTCAAAGGTCTCTCTCCTCAAACAAAGCAGCTGGCCAAGTAAAATATATAAGATGCTTCAAAAGCACAGTAACTGGCTATTGTCCTCACACACTACCATGTTGTACGAATCCCTAGCTCAAACTCCACAATTGCTGTTGTTGTTAAGATATCACATACCCTCAGGATGATATGCATGAAATTATTTGTGTTATCCTCACAATAATCCTGCCAGGTAAGATATAATGGGTTTTCAAAATTCTCTTCCATCTCACACATCATCAGTATAGATTTTCATGGCTGATGGAGACTTAAATCTTGATTTTCCATAATCAAGCTCAGGGATCTACCTATGGGACTAGGGATATGCTTTTGGATATTTCCACTCCAAATATATATCCAAAAAATACCTCATTGTTATTTTTTGGATATATTTTGGTGCCTGGATGATATTTTGAGATTGTTCAGGATACTAGTAAACAGGTCCCAAAAATTACAGAAATATTCAGGTACATACAGAAATATTCATGGCCAGAATGTTAAGGCTCTCAGGACTGTTTTTTCTTTGATTTTACAGTGTGTCTCTTTCATTGTCTTCTTGCCAGGTCTTGGTATTTGTTTGCCATTTTGGTTTGGCTTTGATTTTCTGGTTTGACATTGGCTCTGTGGGGCTTGCAACAGTGTCCCTCGCTTAAATTAATTTGCATTGGATTCTGTGGACTAGATGTAATCCAGCAGGGCTCTTAATTTTTTTTTCTGTAGGTAGGCAACTCCCTTCCCCCGGAACCCATTCCTCCACTTTCAGAGGCTTGTGGCAGGGAGAAGTAAGTTTCTTACCCTGAATAAGAGAAACTGAAGCCTTCCTACCACAGGAAAGAAAAGCCTAACTTAGAATACATGTGGTCTGCTGAACAAAACAAAAAATGAGTCTAGGTTTTGTTCACAAAGGAACATTTGGCAGCTGTGGGCTGGGATCAGAAGATGCAATCCTGCTGTGCCATGTATTTATTTCACATAAAGAAACAAAACTAAAAAAAAAGTATCTTCCATTTACAGGATGATTGTTATGTCTACACACACAGGTGTTTTACCATATCAAATAAAATGGAATTTGGTCATGGGGATAAATCTTACAGAATCTAATTGGACACAAATTCCCCTTCAAATAAATCTAAAATATGTAATATTCAACTTCAATTTTACAAATGGATTTCAAATTGGTATTTATCACCTCACAAAATTCATTTGATGAATAACAATTTTAACCCAAATTGCTGGAAACAATGTAATCAAGTAGGGAGTAATTTCCATAACTGGTGGGAATGTAATGTTATTCAAACTTTTTGGAAAGAAGTTCATAGGATGATCTGTGGACTTGTGAACAAGTTTCTTCCATATTCACTGGAATTTATTCTACTAGATTTTTGGCTAGATGTACAGCTCCCAAAACAACATTTTTTTTTTTATTTTGACATTAGTGGCTGCAGCTAGGTTGGCCATAGCTAAAAAGTGGAAGTCCCATTTGGGTCCCACACTTCAAAACTGGGAAGTAAATTTATGGGAGCAATATATCATGGGAAGATTATGAATAACCCCTTTTTTCGGACTTTCCCTTGGTGTGGGGACATTTTGAATATGAGGAAACCTGGGAACTGGTCATAAAATATCTCGCTGACAAAAGAGTTATTCCTTCTAAGGAGCAGATTAACATATCATTGAAATTATGAAAGGGTAGGAGATTTGCATAAGTTATAGAATTATCTCATTTTAGTTAGGTAGTTTTATCATAAAATTGTTTTTAATTTGAATGACATGTTAATGTTATGATATGTATTTTCTTATTTAATTGAAAATGTATTTATTTCACAGTATGTAGATGTGCAAAATTACGTTAGGGATGCTTCTGAATTTTGCATTCCCAGTGTTTCAATATGAAAATCCCCATTTTAATTGAATGAATTTATTGTCACAGCATACAGCCAGCGGTATACAACCCTACTTACAAGTAATTACCATGTCAATAAATTACAAAAACAAATAGTACCCAGATGGTAAAACTATTAAGATAGGACAAGGTTAATAAGAATAAAATTGTACAAACGTTTTGATCAGTAAAACCAAGGTTCGGTGAAGTATGGGACAAAATTAGATCTTAAAAAGAATAAAATAGCGATGATAAAAAAATAAAACCAATAAAATTAGGGTCGGGTAGTCGAACCCAAATGGCTGCCTGGACGCTGATGAGCTTTTACTGTTAAGATAAGACAAGGTTAATAAGAATAAAATTGCACAAGCATTTTGATCAGTAAAACCAAAGGTTCGATAAAGTGTGGGACAAAATTAGATCTTAAAAAGGATAGAATAATGATGATAAAAAAATAAAACCAGTAAAATTAGGATCGGGTAATCCTAACCCAAATGGCTGCCTGGATGCTGATGGGCTTTTACAACCAGGAGACAAAATTTCGCTATCTGATGCAGCGCTGTATGGTCAAAGTTAGATAACAGTTTCTCTCTCTTATCCTGATCTGAGAGGCCAACCAAGAGAGGGTCAATGAGCTTTGTGCGAGCCTCAGTATATAATGGACACCTCAGGAACACGTGTTCCTGAGATTCGATCTCCCCAGACGCACACATGCATAGCCTCTCATTTCGGGGGATTTTCTTGAATTTACCCTCAAGAACTGCAGATGGTAAAGCGGAGCATCTAGCCAAAGTATATGCCCTCCTAAGTTTATTAGAATCCAGGACAGATAGATATGAGGCTTGAGCAACAATATATTTGCTACTATGTGGCGCTATAAAGGCGGGGGACGCCTGTAGGCGGGGGACGCCTGTACCCATTTTAATTTCAACTTTACTTCTCTTTGGTGTAAATTAAACTCATGACCCTTTTTGCACAACTTTCTGTCTTCTAAAGCCACATATTTCCCTTTATTTCTTTGCTGCTCCTCCAGAACACAGCTGCCCAAGACATCTTAGTACAACACCAAAAATGAGATTTTAAAAGTGACACCCTATTTTTTTTATCTGTGGCCTGTTATGGTTAAATAAATGGCATATGGTACAAAAGAAATAAATCAGCAATAAAAATTGGGCAAAACAAAATGGTTCACAATGACAACATGCAGAAGATAAAAGAGTAAAACAACAACAACAACATATTCATACTAGTCCCATAGCCAGAAATGCTTTAGTGAGGGGGCAGTATGTAAAGGAGTTACTAGGTCCTCAACATCCCAGTTCTGGCTTCCGGTCGGAGTAAAATGGCGAATTGACACACTTTGCGAGTTGTGCAGAGTGTACTGCGGTATCTGACGACAGTCTGGGCTTTATCTGGCCCAGCGCAGCACTCCCCAGGCGGGGGGGTGGCAAGCAAGCAGCCAAGCCTGAGGGGGAGTTGAGATCGGTGTGGATAAGCTTTGGAGGAAGCTTGTTTACACTTTGATCTCCTTCCGTGAAGAGGGCAGTTGCAAATCAGCACTACAGATACCAGCTGGGCTGAGAATTCAGCATAAATTCGTCATCTACCGATCTCTTTAACATCAAGCTTAACATCGATTACAGAAGAAGCACCGCGAAACCCCGAGATTACAAGCAAGGTAACAAATGAATAAGCGCTTACCGGTTTAAAGAAGAACGCGAAATTGAAACGTACGGATAAGCGTAGAAACCTTTAATGAACTATTCCGCTTGATTTAAAAGTAAAACGAAAGCTTTCCTTTAGAGAAAACGGCTGAAAAGTGACTTTGTTTTGCATTCCTGTGGTCAATCAAGTCTAAACTTTACGTAGCAGAAACGAAACTAACTGTGACTCTATGATACAGGAAATAGGCTAGAGAGGACGTTTTAGAGGTTGCTGTGCCGGAAACAGACGGACATTTGATTGTGTGACACCACCTTTACCGGAAGTCGGATTACAGAGACGGACAGATAAACAGGAAGTCTGGAAGGAGCCTACTCTAGCCGGAAAATCATAGAGAAATTGCGCCCGACATTTTGAGGAGGACTAAATTTTAAAAAGTTATTTTTAAGCCGAAAAAGCGCTGATACAAGTTATAAAGGTGGCGATTTGGCTTGAAGATTGCTAATATAAAGATTGATTAGCACTGAAGTCGCTTCCAAGACGGATTTGAGGTCAAGACCTAGAGCTGCTTCATCACCTAGTCCAAGAATGACTGCAAAGGAAAAAAAGAGTGGCAAGCGGCTATGGAAGCGATGGAAAAACGGATGACCGAAGTGGTGCAGAATCTTGGAAAACAAATAGAATCACAGCTGCAACAACAATTGCAACAACAGCTGCAAATACAACTGGAGCAAATAGAACAAGTGCAAGTCCAAGTACAGAAAAAAAATATGGAAGAACTGAAAGAACTGGTACTAACAGAAGTGTCAGGGATTAAAAAAGATACAGAAGAAGTTAAGAAAGAGGTCAAAAGTCTGGTGACAAAATCTGAAGAAATGGAACAGAAGGTTAAAAAATCCTTGTTAGAAAATACAAGACTGGAGTCTATGATGGAATATAGAGCTACTCAGAATCATCTGAGATTGAGAGGGATAGAAGAGGAGGAAGATCAGGATCTACGAGCTCTAGTAATCAATGCATTGACAACTTATGTAGGGGAAGATGTTGGAGATTTGGATCCAGACTTTGACTTGATTTACAGAGTAAACTCAGCTTATGCCAAGAGAAAGCAATTACCCAGAGATGTGATTGTTCAATTCGTGACAACAAAAATGAAGGAAGATGTTTTCAAGAAACAATTCACACAACCGTTGGAAATTAATGGAAAAAAAATAATAATTCTGAGAGAAATTCCGAGATCGATCTTACAAGACAGAAAGAAATTCAAGAAATTGACAGACAGACTAAAAGAAATGAACATCAGGTTCAGATGGGAGATTCCATATGGACTTTCATTCGTGTACAACTCGGTGAGATCTACTCTTAAATCTGAAGGAGACTTATACAGATTTAAAGAGAACAATTTTGATGATTTTAAAGATATTTAACTCAACACAATTATGGATTACAAATTTTTATCTTGGAACGTAAACGGACTAAATTCACCAAGTAAAAGAAGATTAGTGAATCATTGGCTGGAGAAACAAAAATGTAACATAATTTGTTTACAAGAAACACATATCAAAAAACAAGATTATAAATACTTGATTAATAAAAAATTGGGAGAAGAATTTCATTCCTCAGCAACTAATAAGAAAAAAGGAACAGTGATTTATGTTTCAAAAGAATTGGACCCTAAAAAAATCTTCTCAGATAAAGAAGGAAGATATGTTGGCGTGGAAATATTGATGAACAGAAAAAAGACATTGCTCGTAAATATATATGCACCCAATGGTGCAAAAGAGACTTTCTTCAATGACTTGACTAAAGAGTTGGACTGTTTAAATTATGATCAAATAGTCCTAGCTGGAGACTTTAATGGTACAGTGAATAACATATTGGACAGAAAATCCAAAGCAAGTGGAGAGACAATTGGAAAGTTACCAAAAAAATTTTTTCAATTGATGAAGCAAGAGAAACTGGAAGACGTTTGGAGGAAGTGGAATCCCAAGACTAAGGACTACACGTTTTATTCTAATAGACATAATTCCTTTTCCCGAATTGACATGATTTGGATGTCAGAGGAGATGGCGCAAAAAACTTATAAAATACAAATTTTACCGAAAACCAATTCTGATCATAATCCCTTACTTTGGATATCTAAAGAAAAAACTAAACAACTATATTGGAGAATTAATGAGGACTTATTGGATCAAAAACTAATTAATGAAACTTTAAAAAAAGAAACGAAAAGTTTTTTTGAATTGAATTTAAATAAAGGTACGGATATACAAGTTGTATGGGATGCGTACAAAGCAGTAATGAGAGGTATGCTTATCTCTCTGAACTCCAAGGACAAAAAGCAAAAGATCCAACAACAGAAAGACCTTTATGAAAAAATTCGACAAAAAGAAAAGGAATTAAAGAAAAGACCAGGGAAGAAAAAGATTATTAAAGAGATCCACTTTCTGCAAGATCAGCTGAATGTTTTATTAAACAGAGAATTATATTGGAATCTGAAGAAATTACAGCAAAAAGCATTTGAGGGTGCAAACAAACCAGGAAAGTTTTTAGCGTGGCAATTGAAAAATAGAAAAGAAAGGAATTTTATATCTAAGATTATTGAAGATGGAAAGGATGTTATGAATTTGAATGGTATAAAAAGAGCTTTCTTCAAATATTACGCCAAATTATTCAAAAAGAAAGGAATTGATCAACAGAGAATTAAGAAATATTTGGAGACTATTGAAGTTCCAGAGCTGGGAAAACAAATTAAGGAATCATTAAATGGTTTAGTAACGAAAGAAGTGACAATGGCAATAGAAGATGCAAAGTTGGGCAAAGCTCCAGGACCAGATGGCTTCACAGCAAAGTTCTACAAGAAATTTAAAGAGGAGCTAACCCCCATTTTAGTACTTCTGTCGAATGAGATAAGAAAGACTAAACGGATCCCAGATTCATGGAAAGAAGCAAATATTTCATTGATACCTAAAGAAGGTTTGGATTTGACTCAAGTAAAGAATTATAGACCAATATCGCTATTAAATAATGATTACAAATTATTTGCAAAAATAATTTCGGAGAGATTGAAAAAATATCTGAAAGATACTATAGCGGAAGAACAAGCCGGATTTTTACCAAACAGACAAATCAGAGACAATTTAAGAGTGGTGATAGATGCAATTGAATACTATGACAAGCATCCAGAAAAAGAAGTTGGATTCCTCTTCCTAGATGCGGAAAAAGCTTTTGACAACTTAAATTGGGAGTTTATGCTGCAAGTTATTGAAAAATTGGGCATTGGACAGTTCTTTTTAAACATGATTGTGGCAATATATTCAGAACAAAAAGCGGCTTTGAATATAAACAAAGAAAGGACGGATTTTTTCCAAGTTCAAAAGGGAACACGTCAAGGCTGCCCGTTGTCCCCGTTGCTGTTTATTTGGATGTTGGAAATATTATTGACAGCAATAAGAAAAGACAATAGTATTGAAGGACTTTCAGTGAAAGGATTTGTATACAAATATAGGGCATTTGCAGATGATGTGATGTTTATGATTCAGGATCCTATTGAGAAAATACCACATCTGATGGACAAAATTGAAGAATTTGGCTCAGTTGCGGGTTTTTACGTTAATAAAAACAAAACTAAGGTGATGTGTAAAAACATGACGAAGCAAAGACAAATAGAACTTCAAGAGAAAATCCAATGTGATGTAGTTACAAAGACTAAATATCTTGGAATTGAATTAACCATGAAAAATATTGACCTGTTTAAAAACAATTATGAAAAGGTGTGGCACAGGATTCAGCAAGATATGAAGAAATGGGACACTTTGAATTTATCATTGATGGGAAGAATCGCAACTGTAAAAATGAATATTTTACCGCGTTTGATGTTTTTATTTCAGACCATTCCAATACTAAAACAAAGGAAAGTATTGGATGCGTGGCAGAAAGAATTATCCAAATTCGTATGGGCAGGAAGAAAGCCAAGGATTAAAATGAAAATTTTATGCGACGCAAGAGAGAGAGGAGGCTTACAACTACCAAATTTAAGACTGTATTATGATGCCGTCTGTTTAACATGGTTGGAACAGTGGATTAATCTTGAGAATAAGAAGTTATTGGCTTTAGAAGGGCATGATAACAAATTTGGATGGCATGCATATTTATGGTATGGAAAAGTAAAAATGGACAAATTTTTTAAACACCACTTTGTAAGACAATCACTGTTCGAGACATGGATGAGATATAGAAAATTCTTCTCAGAAGAAAGACCACTTTGGATAGTACCAGCTGAAGTGATTAACCCACATTCAAGAAATCAAGGGTTAGATTGGCTACCTTACAAAAATCTTTTAAAATTAGAAGGGAAAAACTTTGTGTTACAAGATAGATTTGATGTCGAATTTGAATATGATTGGTTGAAATACAGACAGATTTATGATTTATTTAAGACCGATAATAGAGAACATGGTTTTAGAGAAAAGAACATTGAAATTGAAACTGTATGGCTTGAGAAAGGTAAAAAAATGATTTCTAAACTGTACAAGGTTTTATTGAAATGGTACACTGAGGACGAAACTGTAAAAGAGCAAATGATAAAATGGGCTGTAAATGTTAATAATGAGATATTAATGACATCCTGGGAATATTTGTGGAAAAAGTCAATGAAAATTTCAACTTGTGTAAATGTTAAAGAGAATTGTTATAAAATGATGTACAGATGGTATATGACGCCTAAAAAAATTGCTATTATAAATGAAAGTATGTCCAACAAATGTTGGAAATGCAAAAAACATGAAGGGTCTTTTTACCATATGTGGTGGACATGTGATAAAGCAGTAAAGTATTGGACTGAGATCCACAATGAGATACAAAAAATTTTGAAATGTACTTTTAAGAAAGACCCACAGATGTTATTGTTAGGTCTTAAAATGGAAGAAATAAATGTAGCCAAGAGAACACTACTATGGTACTTGATTACAGCAGCTAGACTGATTTTTGCTCAATGTTGGAAACAAGATAAAGTACCTGAAACATGGGAATGGATTAAAAAGACGTTGTTTTTGGCAGAAATGGACAAATTAACAAGAAAGTTAAACAACGAAGAAGATGAAACTTTCTTTGAAGACTGGAAAGACTTTCAGAAATACTTGTTGAAAAATTGGGACATTAAACGTGGTTTGATTTGCTTTGATAGTTATTAAGAAGAAAATGAAATAGAATTAGATTTTTGAATTGTTACCGTTTGTAAGAGAAAATAAGTTTAGAAGTAATTGTAACAGAACAAGAGAGACACTAATGGGGTTGGAGCAGTGCGGGAAGCCTTGTTTGGGGGGGGAGAAGGGAAATAAGAAAAATGGATATGTAGGTAGGTTTAAATTGTATGAACATGTGATATATCCAATAATAAACTGTATTTACCAAAAAAAAACATCCCAGTTCTGAAACTAATTTTGGCATATGTTGACCCACCCATCCTGAAGCAGAGGAGGCAACAGAGAAGGCAACACAACATTGTATAAATCTCAGTCAGTTTTTTGCATAATGTTTTCACTTGCCATATTGGATATTAAATAGTAAACAAACAAAAAGGAACAATGGGTACAGGGAGAAAAGGTGATAAGTCAGAGTAGATATAATGGATATGATCAGTACTTACTCAGGTCCAGAGCTTTCTCTTCCCCATTTCTTCCCAAGTAGTTTATACTAAAATTGCATGCTTATTTCCCCTTATGTTTATGTGATAAAAAGGAAGAAACTTACTTTCTAAAAATGTAAGCTGGGAATCCAGAGGGGGGCACAGTGTATTTTCTAGAGGGGCATTGCCCCCATGTGATTCCTCTCCTTTTCTTTCTCTGGCAGCCCTATAACCTATTTTCAAGTAACACATGGAGGGTTGTACTGTATTCACTGTTGCAAAGCATATACAACTTGTACATACCACTAGGATTCCAATCAATGGATACAGTCCAGCTCCTTGAATTGCCAAACCTGGAAGGGTGCCTCCTTATTAGAACCCCATCTTATGGAGTTGTGGGAGGGAAGTCCAGCCCCCTCCCAAACAACAAGAGCTTTTTCTTTCAGCAAATTTTGTAAATAAGAGCTAGGGACAATGGGAGGGAATGGAATCCTAAGAAAGTTACAGGCTACATAGCATTCACAGACTGAACATGTTCAGTTACGTCCAAGTTTTTAAAGCAGCAGTGGCAAGCAGAAACTAGCAGAAATGTCTTTATTTCAGTTTTTCCCACTAAAGTCAACATTTTAATGAATGGAACCTGGTGAAAGACTAAAAAGAAATTTCTCACATAGTCATCAGGCCTGTCAGAGTAATGTGAAAGATCCAATATATTTTAGAGGCAGTGCAACTTTGTATTCCTTCTGCTTCAAATTACTTCATCAAATGTTTAACATTTTGAGACAGG
This sequence comes from Gekko gecko, assembly GCA_029375565.1. Classification (NCBI taxonomy): domain Eukaryota; kingdom Metazoa; phylum Chordata; class Lepidosauria; order Squamata; family Gekkonidae; genus Gekko; species Gekko gecko. The sequence continues at coordinate 140,578,168 of JAPDNY010000005.1, forward strand.
GTCTTATTATCTCAACCTCTCGGCAGAGTCCCACTCACACTTTAGGGCTCCATAAAACAATATATGGTAATAACTGCATGGTCTCATTGGCCTGCTTTAATGTAAACCTTGACATAATCTAAAGCTTTCTTGTGGAAAACCTTGTCTGCCCTCCACAGGGTTGAATTCCCTTTGGGAGGTTTTAAATCACACCTCATTTTTTTCTAGCTATGGAGATTCTAGCCTACAGTTTGTAATATTCAACATCATTAATCTATTTTAATTAAAACTTGACTGCAAAATTCATCCCTGCTTTTGTTCAGCGGGAGCCAATTCAGCTTTACACTGGTGGGGACTCAGGCACTTCAGCTGCCAGTCCAACACTCATTCAGCATTCATTTATTTCATACTCTACCATCTCATTCTGGCTGGTGCAGCCTTATCCAGGAAATGAAGAACACTCAGTAACTCCTTAACAAGCACAGTTAACAGTGATACTTTTAAAAAACAAATTTAACTAGCCAATTCTCTTCCCATATAATTTAACATTTTGAGACCAGCAATAAAGTCCCCCTAATGTATCATTACGAGCTGTAAACACATGGGATACAAGTCACCCAAAATAACCCATCTTCTCTGAAAGTAGTGGAAGATTACAATTTTGGCTTTATGCACTGCTAATCTACTCATCAACAATTTGGTCAGGATGCAGAAGCCTTTCCTTCCTGTACAGGGATTTAGACTGAAGTATATGCAAATGTGTGTCTCTCTTCCTTCCTTTAATGCCACTACAATGCAACATTGTCAAAGCACTTAAAAGATGTTAACAACTGTGTATGTTGGGCATGATTTCAATGGATCTTAGTCCTAAGCAAATGTGCATCCTTAAGTACTTACAGTGCAATTCTGTGCAGAGTTTTTTGAGTAACTCTGCATAGGATTGCACTGTGAGTTTCATAAATGCCAGTCATTTTGCTTTATAAAAGTTAGACCCACCATACTTTTTTTTTTTTTTTTTTTTTAGGATTGTTCCCACTCTTTGTAGTACTGCTTCCATCTTGGCAAAATATTTTGAGCATATTTGTATCTGTGCAGTTAGTGACATCAGATAGTCAGCCAATTGGTAGGGACTCCTGGTGCATGCTCAGAACTTATGGAATTGCCTAGATTGATGAAAATGTGAGCTTTCTCAGTATTCTAGTTCAGTTAAGGTGGCTTTGTAAATGGCAGTCTTCATCAGCACTGGCAGGAAGTTATATATAGGAAGATTTGGAAGAATAATTTACAGGAAAGACATATCTCAGTCAGCACCTATCCTCTGTTTAAAGGTTAATCTACTGTAGCAAGTAAGGAGGGAAGGCACTGTGGTATAGCCTGATCTTGTCAGGCTTGAAAGCGAAGCTGGGTTGGTACTTGGATGGCTCTGCAGAGAAAATCAATGACAAACCACCTCTGTTTCTAACTTGCCTCAAAACTCCCTTGCTTGGGTTTCCATAAATTGGTTATGACTTGAAAGCACATATGTGGCAGGCTATTGTCCCTCACACAGGTAACAGTCATGGCCTGTTGGAGGGAAATGTCAGGGAGAGGACAAGCACGTTTCTCTATCTGTGCATGTACATTTGGTGAGCACCTCACCTAATGTTTCCAAATATCTGTAAATTGGGCAGCAGAGAAGCTAGCCTTCTAAGGGCCCTATGTGATGTTGTCTCTGTGGTATGGAGCCATTGCAAAGTGTGTGCTTTCCACACCACACTGGTCCTCCATAAGTTTCAAGTTATATGACTTGCTTCTTCCCATGCCAGGACTGCCCCATCTCCTGTGAATGATACTGTGAGCATGGCAGGAGCTGCACAGCTGGTGTCAGCCACATGGCTATAGTCTTCTTATTTCTGAGCTGTATATGCAGAAGAATGAGGTGACAAATACAATAAAATGTTAACACGGAATGAACCACATCAGACTACAGAGGAGTTTTCATATTTTGGAGTGTTCCCTGTGTTAACAACTTCCCACAAATAGTAGGCTAGCACTGCAATAAAAAGTAGGGCAGAAGCTTTTTCCTTGCAATGCCAATTTCCCATTTTCATGAAGCTGTGTATGTATTCAGAATGAGAATCTATCACCTGCAGTCTGAAGTGGTGCATTCCATTCTGTGACTGCAGTATTCTGCCACCTTATTCTCTCACTTGTTCATATCAGCTCTGATGTCACCTGAATGGCATCAGAAGGGGATGTTTCCACAAGAGTTTCTGTACTGCTGAGGAACAGCCCTCAGTATTTTACATAAATGCAGCTGAATATTTCTAACAAATAAAATGAGGTGGGTTTCTGTTTTATCTCTTATTAGTAGTAGTACTGCCTAGAAATATGAGACTCCTAGACACTGCTAAACATTTTTTCTATGATCTTTCCTGTAGCAGTTCTTCCCTCTGTAGCTATGGTGTACCTGAATTGCCATTAAATCCCAAATTTACCCATTGGTCTTTTTAGCTAAACTATGTTATCACTTCTTCACAATACACATACCACTGAAATTTTAAAAACCACTATGCTCTATAAAATAAAACACAGTTCACAATAATACAGGTAAGATAGTCTGATATATATATATATATCCTCTACAATATGAAGGATAGAGGGTATCTAACGGACAGAAACGTAAGTTTTAAGATGTTATGTATTATTAGTTATTCACATTACCTTTGCTAAGCCAGCCTCCTCATTTCATGCTTTGGTAGCTTTAAAGTTGTTTATTGCTCTGTTATTCCTTATCACGGAGGAACACGTTGAGAATTACTGTCACTTATCTGTCTTCAAGGACTTATGTACTGGACTGGTGTGAGTTTTCTATGGACGTTAGAATGCCTTTGTTTCACACCACCAGAGAGCACTGTTGGATTGTTAAGATGTGGCTGTTCTTTTCTGCCAGACATTAACTATAGTAATGAGAACTAGGGAGACAAATAAAAACTTTGCTAAATATTCCTTCTCTGGAACCATATGACAAATGTCACTAGTGTAAAAGGCGTAATAAATCAATTGGTCATTTATTTATTTATTTTGTATCTAGAGCTCGGCATTCCTTTGACATTCTTCCTCCTTATAAATAAATGAGAAGTCCAATGCTCCCAAGGTTGCAATTAGCAGCTTAGCTTCTACTAAACTCTCATAAATGTTGCTCTGTTTGCTAGTCCAAATGAATTGGCTATGTGTTGAGGCACCTGGGGAACTGGGTGTCAAAGTCTCATCTCTGATTGCTCCATCTCACAGTTAGAAAGGCCACAAAGGTAATAAGCTTGGAAGCAAAGGGACATGCTGTGTGAGCACATGCCTGTTGCACCAATCAATCCACCTTCGTGGAGGCTGTTCATCTAGGTTTCTAACTTAAGAGGCAGGTATCACTTCATTGTTCTCAAAGGTCAAGAGATTTAAGGGGGAAGTAGAAAAAATGAGTCCAAAACTGAAGCATTAGGATGGTCAAGGAGAAAAAAAAATGAATTGCCATATGGTCTGTTGACCTTCTCAGCACATCTCATGGGTTTTCCATTGCTATCAAGAATGGCCACAAAGAGAAGTTGTATATCAAATGATTAGGAAACTGGCATTTATTAGGGCAAAATTCATTGGTTATACTTACTTTCTAATTGTACTGGGGGGGATAAGTTTTCATAAATACATTTATATGATCTATACATTCTTGAGTCCTGGAGATACACTGTTAATTCTACAGAAATTCTTTTAATTTTCCTCAGAATTTCTACATGTATTTACCTGAGCAGAATGGACAAACTTCATGCTAATTGAAAAAGCAAGCAGATCTTTTGCCATTTTGTATGGAAGAAACAGAAATGTTAACATACGGTTCAGTACCTATACAAATTTATGATTAGATTCACTAGACAAAGCCATTAGGGAAAAGTATGTCTATAGGAACAGAATGCTCTAAAAATGTAAGAACACTACAAATCTAATTTTTCTACTCAGGAAGAGGAAATTAGCAATTCTGGATTTTTTTGTCTCATCAGAATATGCAATGGACAAGGCAAAAAATTATTTTGCTCAGTGAAACTACAGATCTGTAAAAGACAGATGCAAAAACAGAGAACTCTTGGTTGCCCAACTATCTCCCTGCCATGCCAATTTATTTATTATATTTAGGTGTCATTTCTCTGCACAGTCACCACAATTACAGCAAATGAATATTCATGTATTAACAATTAAACTATGATGGGTTTTTATATGTATAAACCTTATGGAAACTCCAGAAAGTTATTGCAAGGTCTCATGAAAGTTTTGCAGTACAAGACACTCTAACTTATGAGCAACAAATTAAAACCCTGTAGCTTTCAAAAGTACTATCTTTGAGAAGTCTGTTAGATCTGAGTAGTGCATTCAAGGGTCAAAATAATTCAGTAACGAAAACTGGTGAGGAGAAATTAAAGTTCAGTAGTCCAATTTGCAGGATGATTAACAGTGCAATCCTGAACAGTTACACCCTTCTAAACCTATTGACTTCAGTGTTAGGTACTTAACAAAATGAGTTCTTTCCCACTGCTTAGAGTCAAATGCTGACAATTTGTTATGTATGTATGTATGTATGTAGGTATCTATGTATGTATCTCTGTATGTATTGGACTTATAGCCCACTACAATGGACCCCTGTTGCTTCTTTTTCTGTGAGGCAGATTTTCCTGCAAAAACGCTAAATAGCTGTTTCCCACCCTGTCTGAGCAGCTCCTTGGTAGCATGTGATAATAAACCATTTATGACTTTCTGAGTGTCCCACCTTGTGATAGAGAATATATTTGGCTTTTGCCCAGGCCGGACATTTATTGTTGATAAACAGGAGCCTACTTGTGATTTCCTTTGTGAATGGCACTTAAGAAGAAATAAAGTTCAAACAGGAATGATGATTTTATTAAGCAGGGACGACTGGGTTAGGAATATGCAGGAGATGAGAAAACTAAGGTAAATTTTGTTGCATTTACAAATCATGATATTTTGGATGGGCAACAAAGTATTGTTAAAGTTCAGTTCCTCGGAGACTCAGTTCTTAACAGTAAGAAGTTTTTTTTGTGTGTGTGTGGGTTGGAGATTTCTTAACAGTAACAATATGTCTTAATAAAAATTCATGTAACTATCTTAGTTTCCTGGAGGCTAGTACTTTCTTCCTATACTTAATGCCCTTCCCTGTGGGATTATAGAGCTCCCGTTGACTCTAATCTAAAACCATTCCCTTTCTTGCACCAACCAGGGGTCCCTTCTGAATTGAACCATCATTTCCTAGAAGCAATATGCCTTTTCTGTTTGGCTAGACTGGAGATGCTCCTTTTCTATTTGGCTCCTTTCAGCCTACTGACCAATCTATTTTGCCAAACTCAATCTTCAGTTCTTGATACTGTGAATATATGGTTTTCAGTTTGGCTTAAAGTTCCTAATTTTGAACTTTTCCTCGAATTCTGGTAGTATACTGTAAGGGTGAGGTGTCATGTCCCTTCACTTTCAAAGTGACTTTGTCTGATTCCTTCTGACAGACACACCAACTCCAACTGTCTGACCACTGACACACCAGATATGACAAATGGCTGAAGAAAGACACTTTTCCTCAGTACTCACCTGCTCTTAAAATTCTGCTCAGCTGGTGCTAGTAGTAATAGGGTATACCTTTCTTCAATTCAGAGACCGGAAAAACGTTTGACAGCTGCCCCCCATCCCCCTGCGGAAGCCATGCTTCCGCTAAGGGGGGGGCCATGCTTCAAAAACAGGGATGGCCACGATGGCCGCCAGTGTCAGCCCCAGAAGGGAATGGAGGAGGCTGTGCTATGGGGCTGTTAGCAGCAGGTGTTTGCAGTGGGGAGAAGGAGTCTGGTACAATGGCAGCCATTTGTATTGTTGTGCTTGGTGCAAAAACTTCAGGCGGTAGGGACAGTAAAGCAGAGAGAATTTCCAAGGGAAGCATGTGTGCAGTTTATTTATTTATTTATTTTTAACATGTGCTGAAATGTGTGTTTGGTGTAGGTTTCAAACTTTGCCGGCGCTCTCACGCTGGAGGCTCAGGCTGGCAAGAAAAGAAGAAAAAAAGTTTTCCTCCTCTTCTTGAAAAAGGAGAGCTGAAATCACCATGCCCCCCCTTCACCACCCACCTCCCCCCTGAGAAAAGGAAAGACTATTGATTCTAACGTATATCTACTAACAAAAAAAAAAAGCACATTTTGCAGACTGTGAAAATTGGGCACAACAACACCCCTTTTTTCCCTTTGGGTTGTGTGTATCTCTGTGTTTAGTGCAGACTCCTCAGGGTCTGAGAAGTCACACACACACACACACACACACACACACACACACACACACACACAGCCAGCTGATTTCCACTCTTTGCAAGCCCCCAGAGAGCAAAGGCACCCAGTTTGCTGCAAAGGGGGAAAAGTGTCCTTTTTAAAAAGTGAAATGGCTGCTGCATATCACAGGAATAGGTAAAGAACAAATAAAGAGAGAGAGAATCTTTAAAGCCTGCTCTCTCTTTCTGCAAACGCCCCCCCCAAGGTACACACACACAAACACACACATCGCAAAAAAACAGCTTGATTGAAGCAAAGGGAAAGAACAAATAAAGAGCAGACCCCCCACACACCCCTTTAACATCTCAGCAACAATTTTAACCCATAGAAAGTAGTGTTAATTTGAAAGCAAGCAGAGAGAGAGAGATTGCACTAGAGAATCTCAAGCCATGAAAAAAAAAAAAAAGTCAAGCTGCTCACTTACCCAGAAAAACATAGGGAATGCCAGTCTCCAGTTCCCCCCGTGCCCCCACCTCAAGTTAAAGCATGCAAGCAGGAAATTCCCCCACCCACCCCGGTTTCAATCCTTTTTAAAAAGAAATACAGTGTGCAAAACCAGAGAAAATTCTTCTGGGCAAAAAATGCCCTTAAAAGCAAAAAGTTTTTCCAGGCAGTTGTGTGTTGGAAGGAAGACAGCAAGCTTCTGTACTTCCGACAGAACAATCAGCTCCAAGGGGGGCGGAGCGAAGATTCCTAGCCCAATCCTAGGCTGTTTTCAGCCCCGGGAAGTTTTGAGCTGTGGCAGTCAGCCAATCCAAAAACTACTCAAGCACTTGTCAAAACTCTGAATGGGTGGAGGTTTTTCCCCAGGAGTTCCCTACACACCCCACCCCCAGCCAAAGTTGGGGTGTTTGGTTTATCTATGAAGATATCTGGCGTTAGAGCTAGCGGTCAACAGGAAGATGACATCATTGCTGCTCCAACCTAAAAACAGGATATGCCTAGTGCGAAAAACAGGAAAATTGCGTCATTTTAAAAAGATTGGAGGGGGGGATTTTTATATCTCTCCACTGATTTCACTCAAAATGTGTGTCACCGTTTTAAAAACCTGTTTTATTTAAGATATGAGAATGTTTAAGCACACTGACCATTTATAGCAATATTCCGTGTCTCTGGTGAAAAAAGGTTAATCACATATGATTGTGGCATAATAGCACGAGGCATTTTAGGGTCCTGTTTGATCACAATGTGTGAAGGAGAGAATGACATTGATACTGCACACACACCCCAAATACCAGCACGTGTATTTTGAGACAGGGGCAATATAAGGAGAAAGCGTGGCTTTCCCTTGAAACTAAAAGGCCGCCATTGAGTTCATGCCCACCCTCTTTCCCCTCTGTGTGAAGTAAAATAAATCATAGGGGAATTGCAATAAACAATACACTGATCCCGCAGTGTGCGCCGTGGTATAGAGAATCCCAGCCTTCTAGGAGAGGTCAGGGGGAGTGTCCCGAGGCGGCACGTGCGATTTGGGGGCTGTAGGAGCTGTTTTGGTGATTTTAGCCTACGCCGACCCTGTGAGGTAGAACACCCAAGCGGCACCTGGTTTCATTTCGGGGTATCGAGTGACCCCTCAGCGGTCTCATCTTGACGACGGGAACGTCTGGGCGCCATTTTGGGGGCAACAGGGGGTACCCCCAAAATTTCGATTTTGGGGCGCCCTCCTCCGTCACGCGGTGGAGTGTCTGGCGACATTTAAACGCACCAATGAGCAGCGGAAGGGAGTGGTTCCAGGGGTAACAGAGATAAAAGGGGGCAGGCCGCGCTGCACACCTCTCCACGCTATCTTTAAAAAGCTACCAGCTTTCACATTCCTCTCTGCCAGAAGCAAAGAATGGATTATTAGGATCTGAACACACACCCGCAGCATTCCAGCTTCCTAAAAGGCACACAGATTAAAACTACAATCACTTTAAAACAAGTATCTATAACACAGGCGTTATCATTATGCAGGGGAATGAATGTGATCTGTGCAAAATTAAGGAAACTTCTGACAAAGTTAATACAGCCGCCCCCCCAAAAAAAAAAAAAACACAACTGAAAGAAGACATATTGCTTTGCAGCACATGAACGTTGGTTTTATGAAAATGTATTTTATCTGCTGTAGCAGGAGATCCCGACAGCTCATGTTAAGTTTTATATCACAGCAAAATGCTTATGTAAAATACTCTCATGCTAATTCTAAAAAGAAACAGCTGCAACAGTTTGCTTGTAATCCTATACCAGTTCCCATGTTCTGTTGCCTCCAGTATGACTGGAGATTCCTGGAGGTTTTGTGTCAACTTCAGGGTGTGGAACAGGGAGTCATCAGGGTGGTGTGGGGGAGGCATTTGTGAATTTCCTGCATTGTGCAGGGGATTGGACTAGACGACCCTGGAGGATCCTTCCGGCTCTATGATTCTATGATTCTGTGTCATGGTTTGGGGAACGCCAATATAGGCTGCCTATGAACGTGTACATAGGGCTGAGTTTCCCGAGTACTTCACCCCCCCCCCCACGCGTACATGTTAGCATGAGCAAAGACCCCCGGTGCACAGAGAGGGAGTTTGAAACACAGACATCTCTCTTAAACAAGCAAACTTTATCTGCTACAAGTTATTAAACTAGAGCACAAGATAAAGGGAAATGACAGTTGTGTCTACTAGCTACACAGATTTGAGGAAAGAAACAGCAAAATCATATCACCCAAGCTAAACTTAACAGTATAGTAGTTATCAATACACCTTGCTACTGATGTTCATGGAGCAAATACATGTAAGGTAACCCGGATCCTAGCATTTGGTCAAAGAATACATTCAAATGACTTATCCTGAAATTAGTGGGATTTTTAAAAGTTGAACCGTGGCCCCTTCAGCTTATGCCTATCAGACTGATTTAATATCTAGAAATGGCATTCTTCTAGACATAGATGTATTCCATACAAACCCATGATAGTCTGTATGGTTTTGGCCTGAATTATTATATACAGAATTTCACACAAATCATCAATAATATATTTTTGTTTTAAAAGAGTAATAGGATATAGAAAGAAATAATTGTATAAAATTCATATTATGTATAAGACAAAAAAGAGATAGTCCAGTTTCTTTTTGCATAGCTCTCTAGATTACTATTTCCTTAAACTGAAGTTCTACACACGCACACATATAAATTTAGGCCCACCCCACTTTACTTATAGTATGAATCAATTATCTAAGAGCAATCATTTAGCGTATGCATTTTTATTTTCTACTAGTGGAATAGTTTAAAAAAGAACCACAGCAGATCTTCAGTAAGAATCTAGGCATTACCGTTTGGATCAGGTGGGAAAGTAACTTGTTGCAAGATATATTATGATTTACTAATATTTCTAATCTTTTGCACGGGGCCTGTAATCTATGGGGCGCATACGTTCTTTACAAAAATAGCGTTCGTACACAATGTATGTTACACATACCATGAATAAATGGAAGCAGTTCTAGAAAATAGCTTGTTTGAAGTTCCAGTTTTAATACACAGGTGTTCAAATGGTTCCTTAGCGGTAGTCTCTAAAGCATCATTGCAAATCAGTGTTTTGCAACGGACCCCGATTGTTTTTGATTTTGCCTTCTGAGCAAGCGTCACGGCCAGTCACAGTACTCATCACTGAAAGAAAATATAATATGTAGTCATGCTGTAGAAAACTAGATAGCCTTGTTACTCTATGATTTGCCAATCGGTAGTATGCTTAATGGATTAACAATAGAATGCATTGTGGCGGGCGCTAAATAATACAATCTATTCCTGCAATTACATAGTTTTGGTTTGTTTTCAGTTAGGGTGTCGTCGTTTGCTGTACAAATGTGCAGGTGGGAGCATCAGATGTGTTTCTGTTCAACGCAATGGGTAGGTTTTTTTACTTTAATGATCTATTTCCACGGTTTAAAAATTATAACTGGATATAAGTACCGCCGGCACGCCGGTATGTTTGTAACTACGGCCTGGGTCCACGGAATCATTTTATACCGACTTTTTAATTTGAGCGTATAAAAATAGCACGGTATTTTACTTATTTTATACCGTTCTCCAAAGCCGACCCCTGCACGAATTCATCTCGACGTGCCACGGCCAATAAGAGAGTTGTTGCTGTTCAAACGCACCAATGAGCGCCCGCGGGCTTGGCAGGGGATTCTCTTTAAAATGGGAGAGACGGGCGAAATCAATCGGGGTCCGTTGCAAAACACTGATTTGCAATGATGCTTTAGAGACTACCGCTAAGGAACCATTTGAACACCTGTGTATTAAAACTGGAACTTCAAACAAGCTATTTTCTAGAACTGCTTCCATTTATTCATGGTATGTGTAACATACATTGTGTACGAACGCTATTTTTGTAAAGAACGTATGCGCCCCATAGATTACAGGCCCCGTGCAAAAGATTAGAAATATTAGTAAATCATAATATATCTTGCAACAAGTTACTTTCCCACCTGATCCAAACGGTAATGCCTAGATTCTTACTGAAGATCTGCTGTGGTTCTTTTTTAAACTATTCCACTAGTAGAAAATAAAAATGCATACGCTAAATGATTGCTCTTAGATAATTGATTCATACTATAAGTAAAGTGGGGTGGGCCTAAATTTATATGTGTGCGTGTGTAGAACTTCAGTTTAAGGAAATAGTAATCTAGAGAGCTATGCAAAAAGAAACTGGACTATCTCTTTTTTGTCTTATACATAATATGAATTTTATACAATTATTTCTTTCTATATCCTATTACTCTTTTAAAACAAAAATATATTATTGATGATTTGTGTGAAATTCTGTATATAATAATTCAGGCCAAAACCATACAGACTATCATGGGTTTGTATGGAATACATCTATGTCTAGAAGAATGCCATTTCTAGATATTAAATCAGTCTGATAGGCATAAGCTGAAGGGGCCACGGTTCAACTTTTAAAAATCCCACTAATTTCAGGATAAGTCATTTGAATGTATTCTTTGACCAAATGCTAGGATCCGGGTTACCTTACATGTATTTGCTCCATGAACATCAGTAGCAAGGTGTATTGATAACTACTATACTGTTAAGTTTAGCTTGGGTGATATGATTTTGCTGTTTCTTTCCTCAAATCTGTGTAGCTAGTAGACACAACTGTCATTTCCCTTTATCTTGTGCTCTAGTTTAATAACTTGTAGCAGATAAAGTTTGCTTGTTTAAGAGAGATGTCTGTGTTTCAAACTCCCTCTCTGTGCACCGGGGGTCTTTGCTCATGCTAACATGTACGCGTGGGGGGGGGTGAAGTACTCGGGAAACTCAGCCCTATGTACACGTTCATAGGCAGCCTATATTGGCGTTCCCCAAACCATGACACAGAATCATAGAATCATAGAGCCGGAAGGATCCTCCAGGGTCGTCTAGTCCAATCCCCTGCACAATGCAGGAAATTCACAAATGCCTCCCCCACACCACCCTGATGACTCCCTGTTCCACACCCTGAAGTTGACACAAAACCTCCAGGAATCTCCAGTCATACTGGAGGCAACAGAACATGGGAACTGGTATAGGATTACAAGCAAACTGTTGCAGCTGTTTCTTTTTAGAATTAGCATGAGAGTATTTTACATAAGCATTTTGCTGTGATATAAAACTTAACATGAGCTGTCGGGATCTCCTGCTACAGCAGATAAAATACATTTTCATAAAACCAACGTTCATGTGCTGCAAAGCAATATGTCTTCTTTCAGTTGTGTTTTTTTTTTTTGGGGGGGGGGCGGCTGTATTAACTTTGTCAGAAGTTTCCCTTAATTTTGCACAGATCACATTCATTCCCCTGCATAATGATAACGCCTGTGTTATAGATACTTGTTTTAAAGTGATTGTAGTTTTAATCTGTGTGCCTTTTAGGAAGCTGGAATGCTGCGGGTGTGTGTTCAGATCCTAATAATCCATTCTTTGCTTCTGGCAGAGAGGAATGTGAAAGCTGGTAGCTTTTTAAAGATAGCGTGGAGAGGTGTGCAGCGCGGCCTGCCCCCTTTTATCTCTGTTACCCCTGGAACCACTCCCTTCCGCTGCTCATTGGTGCGTTTAAATGTCGCCAGACACTCCACCGCGTGACGGAGGAGGGCGCCCCAAAATCGAAATTTTGGGGGTACCCCCTGTTGCCCCCCAAAATGGCGCCCAGACGTTCCCGTCGTCAAGATGAGACCGCTGAGGGGTCACTCGATACCCCGAAATGAAACCAGGTGCCGCTTGGGTGTTCTACCTCACAGGGTCGGCGTAGGCTAAAATCACCAAAACAGCTCCTACAGCCCCCAAATCGCACGTGCCGCCTCGGGACACTCCCCCTGACCTCTCCTAGAAGGCTGGGATTCTCTATACCACGGCGCACACTGCGGGATCAGTGTATTGTTTATTGCAATTCCCCTATGATTTATTTTACTTCACACAGAGGGGAAAGAGGGTGGGCATGAACTCAATGGCGGCCTTTTAGTTTCAAGGGAAAGCCACGCTTTCTCCTTATATTGCCCCTGTCTCAAAATACACGTGCTGGTATTTGGGGTGTGTGTGCAGTATCAATGTCATTCTCTCCTTCACACATTGTGATCAAACAGGACCCTAAAATGCCTCGTGCTATTATGCCACAATCATATGTGATTAACCTTTTTTCACCAGAGACACGGAATATTGCTATAAATGGTCAGTGTGCTTAAACATTCTCATATCTTAAATAAAACAGGTTTTTAAAACGGTGACACACATTTTGAGTGAAATCAGTGGAGAGATATAAAAATCCCCCCTCCAATCTTTTTAAAATGATGCAATTTTCCTGTTTTTCGCACTAGGCATATCCTGTTTTTAGGTTGGAGCAGCAATGATGTCATCTTCCTGTTGACCGCTAGCTCTAACGCCAGATATCTTCATAGATAAACCAAACACCCCAACTTTGGCTGGGGGTGGGGTGTGTAGGGAACTCCTGGGGAAAAACCTCCACCCATTCAGAGTTTTGACAAGTGCTTGAGTAGTTTTTGGATTGGCTGACTGCCACAGCTCAAAACTTCCCGGGGCTGAAAACAGCCTAGGATTGGGCTAGGAATCTTCGCTCCGCCCCCCTTGGAGCTGATTGTTCTGTCGGAAGTACAGAAGCTTGCTGTCTTCCTTCCAACACACAACTGCCTGGAAAAACTTTTTGCTTTTAAGGGCATTTTTTGCCCAGAAGAATTTTCTCTGGTTTTGCACACTGTATTTCTTTTTAAAAAGGATTGAAACCGGGGTGGGTGGGGGGAATTTCCTGCTTGCATGCTTTAACTTGAGGTGGGGGCACGGGGGGAACTGGAGACTGGCATTCCCTATGTTTTTCTGGGTAAGTGAGCAGCTTGACTTTTTTTTTTTTTTCATGGCTTGAGATTCTCTAGTGCAATCTCTCTCTCTCTGCTTGCTTTCAAATTAACACTACTTTCTATGGGTTAAAATTGTTGCTGAGATGTTAAAGGGGTGTGTGGGGGGGTCTGCTCTTTATTTGTTCTTTCCCTTTGCTTCAATCAAGCTGTTTTTTTGCGATGTGTGTGTTTGTGTGTGTGTACCTTGGGGGGGGGGGCGTTTGCAGAAAGAGAGAGCAGGCTTTAAAGATTCTCTCTCTCTTTATTTGTTCTTTACCTATTCCTGTGATATGCAGCAGCCATTTCACTTTTTAAAAAGGACACTTTTCCCCCTTTGCAGCAAACTGGGTGCCTTTGCTCTCTGGGGGGCTTGCAAAGAGTGGAAATCAGCTGGCTGTGTGTGTGTGTGTGTGTGTGTGTGTGTGTGTGTGTGTGTGTGTGACTTCTCAGACCCTGAGGAGTCTGCACTAAACACAGAGATACACACAACCCAAAGGGAAAAAAGGGGTGTTGTTGTGCCCAATTTTCACAGTCTGCAAAATGTGCTTTTTTTTTTTGTTAGTAGATATACGTTAGAATCAATAGTCTTTCCTTTTCTCAGGGGGGAGGTGGGTGGTGAAGGGGGGGGCATGGTGATTTCAGCTCTCCTTTTTCAAGAAGAGGAGGAAAACTTTTTTCTTCTTTTCTTGCCAGCCTGAGCCTCCAGCGTGAGAGCGCCGGCAAAGTTTGAAACCTACACCAAACACACATTTCAGCACATGTTAAAAATAAATAAATAAATAAACTGCACACATGCTTCCCTTGGAAATTCTCTCTGCTTTACTGTCCCTACCGCCTGAAGTTTTTGCACCAAGCACAACAATACAAATGGCTGCCATTGTACCAGACTCCTTCTCCCCACTGCAAACACCTGCTGCTAACAGCCCCATAGCACAGCCTCCTCCATTCCCTTCTGGGGCTGACACTGGCGGCCATCGTGGCCATCCCTGTTTTTGAAGCATGGCCCCCCCCTTAGCGGAAGCATGGCTTCCGCAGGGGGATGGGGGGCAGCTGTCAAACGTTTTTCCGGTCTCTGAATTGAAGAAAGGTATACCCTATTACTACTGGTGCTGACCAATCAGATTGACACAGGCAGCAGCCTGTCAATCAAACTGTGCTTCACTGAGAGGCATTAACCCTTAATCTCCCAGTTCTCTGAATTTGATGCACTAAGCATCCTGGTTTTGGAAATCAGTTTGTCATACCCATCCTCCCCTACTCAGTAAGGCTCAGGGTGGGTCACAACATTAAAAATTGACATACAGTTAAAATACAACTTATATTAAAATTTAACAATCACAGTGTTAACAGTTCCTCATTAGATGGCACAATAGGGCAGATCAGGAACTGGTCCATGGTGGGGAGCCTCCACTCATCCTTGACCTTATGCCTGGTGGAACAGCTCTGTCTCACAGGGTCCAAGTCTCATTGGATAGAGCATTCTACTAGGTTGGGACCAGGGCTGAAAAGGCCCTGCCCCTGGTCACAGATAGCTGGATGGCCTTCAGCCTAAGGATCACCAACAAGTTGTTATTAGCTGAGTCCTTTAGATTTAATAGTGTAATACAGGCTAGAGTCAGACTGCAATGGCAATTTCCACTGATTCCCCCTTCCTCTGCTGACTCCCTTGTGCCATTTATCTGCATCCCCTATCCTCTAGGAGCAGCATTTAGTGGAGATCAGTGGGCTGCACTGAAGGAGGGGGGAATGTCCTGTTCCACTGATGGAAAAATTAGTCCAGATCCACCCCTGTATCTTTGCTATTCTAGAAAAAGCTGTGGTTGGAATTCTAGGACGCTAAGAAGAGCTTGTGGAGTTATGGGTTATATCAGGTCTAACTGATGTTATCTTGAACCATCATTTAGGGAACATGTTTTATAACAGCGTTATTTCAAACAAATCACTGATTCTTATTTCTATGTTGTCATGCATCACTTGTTCATCAAACATGGAATGACAAACCGATTTGTGCACAGAACTGCATTAGTGCAGGCTCATACTAAGATTGCTCTAGTTTAAAAACTAGCCAACTCTCAAGATTGTACTTCATATGGTTTGTGTGATGCCTATTGATATAATTGGATTAGTTATAAGAGGCTGAATCTTAAAATAATGTCGATTACCAGCCACAGGCTCTTAGGCTGTCTTTTCCCTCTGTCTCTGATTATTATATCTATTAATCTTAGTATCTCCAGCTTGAATAGCTCCTGTCCATAATTATTGGTTTGTTCCATTTCAGGTCCCAACTTGGTGCTGTTATTGTCCCCTGTGGGGATGATGAGTGTGTGTTATAATGACTTCTTTCTCCTTTGCAAACACACACATTTTTGCAGTGGAGTGGCATTGACATGAAAATCTCTTCCACATCATCTGTGGAAATCAAGCATTAACAAGAATCTTAATAAGTGCAATCATATTTTAATCCAAAACCATTCTGAGTTGAGTACTTTAATCAAAACTTCTTCCAGTGCTTGCAGGAAAATAGAGTACTTTGATAAAGTTATTCAAATCATTCCTCTTCAAAAATAGCTCATTGGGGTGAAAGAAAGGGGGAAAACAATGAATTCCCTCATTTTAGGAGAGAATTTCCTTCAAATTGTGTTTCTGAGATTTGATAATGTAATTCAACAAATGTTACTCTTATACAAAGTCCATTAAATTAAAATAATATTTTCATGGGGGCAAGCATTTAGTAGATTAATGGCTATATTTGCTATGTGGGTTTCAATATTTATGGCCATGATTTTACAAACTTCTACATACACATGAAGTGTATCAGATTCTTGGCCCATCACAGTTAGTATTCTCTACTCAGATTGGCAGCAAATCTCCAGGATCTCAAGCAGAGGTCTTTCATATCACTTACGGCCAGAATCTTTAACTGGAGATGCCAAGGGATTGAACCTGAGACTTGCACACCAAGCAAATGCTCTAACACTGAGCCAAGGCCCCTCCCTATCTCTACCAAAGAACTCTGGCACATTGCAGAGGATTCTAAGGATTGCTCCAGGGCTGTATCCTCATATACATTCATTGTGCATGGCTATTTTACATTCATTGCACATGGCTCTACAGGCCTATGGCTCTACAAGCAAATGTGGTTCCAAAGGGAAACAAATATGGCTTTTTAAAAAGAACAAAAAATGAAATGGTTAAGTATATTGGAAGAGTAGGTGGGATGCTAGAATTACCACCATTTGGAAGAAATAGTGGGCAAAATAGCAATCCAGGTGGAAAGCTTTCACAGATTTATGCCAGTGCACTAAAACAAAGTGCTTCTGTGTATCTGTATTAATCTTTTGAGTGCTATTTTTTATGTTTGGGTAGCAGAAATGTTAAGGATTATTACTAAACATGTCAGCTATCAGTCATTTCAAGTTATACAGGTTCAGTTGTGCAAATGGAATTCCTTACACTGGCTTTTTGTTGATCAGTTGGTCTGAATTCTGATGTTGATTGGTTCTGTGCTTCTAAAAGGCTGGTGATTCCTATGATGGAAAAATCATTCACAATTAGATTGGTGTATCTCCACAGGAAAACCTAGTTGTAAGTAGGCAACACTACTATTTATTTATTTAGCTTTTATCCCGCCCTCCCGCCAAGGCAGCTCAGGGCGGCTTACAACAGTTAACTATACTATAATATCCAGCAATGGATGGATGGAGCCTAGGCTGTATTGTCAGTTCATGTGATTACTGCCAGATCAACCCAACATCACTTCATTTGAAAGAAGAATGCAAGTCAGAATCATCGTAGAAGACTGGGGATGGAGGGCATGCTGTCAATCTGGAAATCTTGTCTGCCATTCCTGTCACTGAGAAAAGTTTCCCAGAACAGTTTTAAAATAGCCATTTAGCACCATTATAGATCAAAATACCATGTTTTTCATTGCAGCTATGTTTTAAGCAACCAACTTCAGTTCTCTAGCTACACAACAGAAGAGACCGATTAAACATTATGTGGTGCCAATGCTCAAAGAGTGGCATGAATCGATCAAAATATCACCAATAATTAAGACATTACTTTTCTAAACTGGATTCTGTGGAAGCCTATACAAGGCAAGAACAGCTGTCGCACAGAGGCTTCGTGATATTGAATTACAAAATGAAGAAGCTTCACTACCCAAGAACTTCAGAAATATAAAATCTTGGCCTAATTTTACTGCTGCCCCTTATTTATTTAACATTACCTCTGAGCCCTATAGATGAGCCTTTTCCAGAGCCCATTTTGAGGCACCCTTCCGCTGTACTGCAAGGTAAATTCTGTTCTGCAGATTCTATCAGGAGGAACGAGATCATCTTATACTTACACCTTCTGTATAGATTTAGCCCCCTGCAGTCTTGACTTTAGGCCAGAAGTCCTTTGTAAATACTTCTTAGAAGACATTCAGAGCTCAGTGACTTATGCTGTGGCAAAATTTTGTTGCTTAGCTATTAGGAAACGTAAACTTATTTTAGCTGGAAAAACTGTATGATTTTACTAATTTTATTAATTTTCTCTTGTTAATGTTTTTTATATTATTCCTATGTTATTACTGTTTTAATCCTTCTTATATCAGAATTGTACTGTTTTACTGGCTCTTGCTGTAATAAATTAGGTTGATCAATCAATTCTGTGGAAAAGCACATGAAACATAAAAATTAACCCAGAACAACCACAGTAAGGCACAAGAAAATATTGACAAAACATTGGCATAAAAGCCTCAATGGAAGTGTATTTAAAAAGTACAAAACGACTTATATTATATTAACAATTAAATAGCTACCCTCCTCTGAGAATGCTCTCCATAAAAATATCTCTTAATCTCACATTAGAATTGGACTACAAATGTGCCAGAGGAATCTTGTGGGGGTGGGAAAAATCAATTTATTTTATTTACTTTTTTATAGTTCACCTTTCTCATTGAGACTCAAGGCAGATCACACAGTGTAAATCAATGCAATCAATAGGATAAGTAATCTAGTACAATATGATAGGACTAGGATGAGAGAAATCTGAAAGTATAGAGTGTTAGATGTGACAAGCAGGGACCCATAAAGAAACTGGAAGGGAGGGTACTAGGAATGGGCACAAACCAGCTCACAAACCTTTGTGACAAATTTTGGGCAGTATGTGGTTCGTAAACTGCAGCCCAGCTGCAAACCTCCATAAACTTTTAAGGCAGTTTGTGGACATGCATGGGGAGCAAAAAGCACATTTTAACCCCTGCTTTCTCTTCCCCCAAAAGGCTGCCAAGACAGCTTAGCGGTGGGAATAAATCAGAAACAGCTGAGCTGCAGGAGCAGCCTCCTCTTGCCAGTCAGCTGTTTTGGGCTTACCCACCTCTCTTTCTCTCACTCATCTCCATCAGTCTCCTCCATATTGCTCCCCCTCCCCTTCTCTGACAATTAACCACCGGTCTCTCCCCTACCCAGCTCTGTCAATATTCCCTGCTATCTCTCTTCTCCTCCCTAACCTTGACCTCTTCAGCAGAAGCACTGACAGCAGAGCCCCTGGCATCTGGCAGGGCTCTCAGGAGTTCCCATGTCAGTGGCAGGACCCCTGGGAGTACTGCATTGTTTGGGGGTGGGGCTTAAATCACCAATATAGTTTTTTAAAGTTTTGTTAAAGCTTGTGAGCTTCCATATCTATCTATCTATCTATCTATCTATCTATCTATCTATCTATCTATCTATCTATCTATCTATCTATCTATCCATCTCTATGCATAATCACACACGTCCTGTTCCACTCTTCATATGCTACAACATAAATGGGTTCTCTGTATGACTTCAGTAGAGTCAGAAGGGTAGAACTGGGCTTAGGATGGCACTTTTAGTAATTCAGCTTTCAACATATCCAGATATCTTTTTATACTGAGGTCATTTACATGCAAGAGCATAATTCTCCCCCCGCCCCATTGTCTTCTTTTTGTCCTTCCATTTCCCAAATGTTAACATCCACAAAAAGATCTGAACTGTTGCCTCTGCAATTTCAGTACCTTGTTAAAAGCAGTACTCAAGGTGGCAGTAGAATATTTAGGGAAAGAAATATCAACTAAAATTGTGCTCATCCTGGAGTTCATTGGATCTTCCTAAACCAACAGGTATAATGGAAATGTGAGATAAAGCTTGTACTGACTTTTTCTTCCTTTCAAAAGTTCAAAAGTAGGTAATGGTTTGTAACAATGGCTAAACTACATAGAAAGTTTTCCTTCCCTTTAATATTTAATGTGATGTTCTGTAGAACTAAGGAAAACAAGTTTGGCTGGCAATTTGCCCCACTATAGCCACTTTTCAGCTGCATTTCCCAAGCGGATTAAAGGGGGTGTTCACACAGGCACATCTGCCTCGCGTTCCCCACCCATGGGCAACCCGTGCTGTTCTGTTTCGCTCCCATGTTAAAAAGATACCTGACAAAAGTGGTAGCAAATCCCAGAGAGCACCTTTATCCCGCATTATTCTGCTTCCTGGAAGTGTGAACACGAAGCCGAAAAGCCGGGAGCAACTCACTTCTATAGTGTGCGCCGGGTATTTCCGTGCATAAGGCAGCAGCAATTGGATCGGCTGTGCTCCACTCTACCACCCAATGCGGTGCCAGTGCAACAGGGTCCACCCCAAATTGGCTGGATGTGCTTATGCGCATGAGTGCATATGCGCCCATGTGCCCATATACACATAGAGGAAAAAGCCGTTTACAACCACGCCTCCAGGCCAGCAGTCTGAACGATCCTGCGCACCTCCTCCCAGTATGCTCCCGCATCTGTCGGCCCCGTGTGACCAGGAAAACCCAGAACAGTTCATTCTGGGGCTTTTTTGCCACAACTGGCTCCCACTGCAAACTGCCAGTCTGAACTCAGCCTTTTATTCCCTAAATTAATCTTTTTCTGCCTTTGTCCTTGGTAGCAATAATTGGGATTCAAAAATTTAAATGTTGGTTACTGATCATCCAACAAGAGCTGGGGAAAGAGATACCAGTCAAACCTCACTGCTATACTGTCGTTCGATCATTAGGCTTCAACAAGGACTTACAGAGGCATCCCATTTTATCCTCCCTCATTACATCCTCTTAACCTTTCTTGAAAGCCCCTGTAGCCTCTCCTGTTCTCCCACTTCCTTCTGGCAACAGCAAAAGGCCTTTCTCTTCTTCACATCCACCCAAGATTCCTTTTATGTGCCCCGTCTTGTTTATTTACTCCGTTTATATCTTCCTTTCTACACAATAGTGACCCAAAGCAACTGAAAACATTCTCCTCTCTTCCATTTTATCCTTAAAACAACCTGTGAGATACATTAGGCTGATAATGTGTAACTGGCTCAAAGGTCACCCAGTCTAACCACTACATAAAGCTGTCTTTCATATGATGTAGCAAGCAGCCATGTCTGAGTGAATCAAGCAATTCAAGTAGTCCAGTAGTTATCAAATCTAGTGGTTATTGACAGGCCTGGCCACAATGACTGCTCCCTCAAAGGCCAAAAGAGCCCCAGAAAGATCCCTGCTCATGCCTTTTACTGAGAGAAACCAAGCCTGGAATGCTGGGCAAACTGTTGTGGTTGCCGAATAACAGCCACTGAGGGCATCTGTTTATTAAAGTCACTGCTTTTATCATTTTAACCACCTTTTTTATTTCAGATTTTTCTGCAAACCTAAGGCATTTTTCAGGTTTGTCAAAAGATCCATCTTGTCTGTTCACCACTCCAGTTTCTAGATTTAAGTATCCTCAGATGGGGCTACTCTTCATTATTAGAATATACAAGTGGGGACCTGCAAGAAACTTGTGGGAAGGGGGCATTCCCCCACCTTTACTTCTTTCATCCTCACCATCTTCTGTCAAAGTCTCCCTCTCTTTTTGCATCAATCTTCCCTCACCCCCTTCTCCTCTCAGCCCTTCTATGTCATTCTTCCCCCCTCTCTTTCTCCTATACCCCATCTCAAGCAATCTTCTCTTACCTCCTTACTCCCTTCACCCTTTTCATGTCATTCTCCCCCCTTACCCCCAGCCTTTCTCAGGCAATGTCTGACAATTTCTCTCCTCTCTTCTCAATTTGCCCTTCTCTTTCTCTCCCCTCTATTTCTCCCCATCTGCTTTTCTTTTCTCCCTCTCAGACAATCCCGTTCTTTTGCTTTTTCTCTGCCTCCCTCCAACAATCCCCCCTTCTTTCTTCTTCTCTCTCCTGCCCTCCAACAACCCATTCTTTCCCCTTTTCCCACCTCCCTCTGACAATTCCCCTCCTTTTCTCTCTTTCTCCCCCCATCCTCAGATGATCTCTTTCTCTTCTCCCTCCCTCAATCTCCCTTTTTTCCTCTTTCTCTCCCCCTCTCTCAGACAATCCTCATTCTTTCTCTCTTCCCTCTCTCAGACAATCTCCCCTTCTTTCTCTCTCCCACCCTCAGACACTTCCTGCCTTCTTTCTCTTCATCTTCCCCCTCCCTCAGAAAATCCCCCCTTATTTCTTATTCTTCCCTCTACTTTTTTCTTACCTTTGTGCCTGGTGGCAGCAGTGCTCCCCATAAGGCATTCCAAGACCAGAGCAGCCCCCAGAAGTGGCAGGGCCCAGAGCCTCTCCCAATGTCTGCTACCACCATGGCTGGGCCCACAGTAGCTCCTTGCAGCCATCCACTCATTTAGTTATCTGCATATGGAGCCACACTTGAGAAAATATAGATGATACAGGAAGTAAAGAAAGGTAAAGGTTCCCTTGCTCGAAAGCCAGTCGAATCCGACTCTAGGGTTGCGGTGCTCATCTCCGTTTCAAAGCCGAAGAGCCAGCGCTGTCCGAAGACGTTTCCGTGGTCATGTGGCCGGCATGACTAAACACCAAGGCGCACGGAACGCTGTTACCTTCCCACCGAAGTGGTACCTATTTATCTACTTGCAATTTCTTGCTTTTGAACTGCTAGGTAGGCAGGAGCTGGAACTAGAGACGGGAGCTCACTCCATCATGCGGCACTCTCGGGTCTCGAACTGCTGAACTACTGACCTTCCACAGCCTGCAGTTTAGCGTCTTAACCACTTGAGCCACCGCAGCTCCATGATACAGGAAACTCAAGTACAAATACTTACAGTGGCATGAAGGTCAGTGAGTGACCTCAGATAAGTCAATATGTGAAGGCAGGTCCTTCATAAGGTCAGACGAATGTCACAATATAAATGGAGGGGGGGAAGAAGGGAAAACGTGGCAAGTACAAAATCCTATGCAATGTGATATTTATAGTTTTGAGTTTATAGACTAGGAATACAGGAAGCTCCATTGGGCAGGTGGCACAGGAATCCCATGGAGGAATCTATTTCAAGCCACTCCTGTTCCCTGAATATACTAGATTTGCACTTAATACTCCATGATTGTGATAAGTCACATCTAAATTAATGTCTGATAGGGCTGAACAATAAAGAAAAATATTATTCAATGTGGAACATTTGAGTAACCTGTTCTGTAGCACGGTAGTGTTGTTTAATGCTATTCTGTAGCATCTTATTTCCCTGGGTACTGTCTCTTCTTGGTGTCATTTTCTTCTCCTTCTTCACCACCCACATTTCAACTGCCCATCCTGCTATGTTACTGGGTTGGCTTTGGTGACCTACATCCTGTTGTTTACAGGCCTCATTATGTCACATTAGCATCATGATGTCATAGATATCACTTGGCAGTGACGGAAAAGATAACGGATAGTAGGGTCAAGAAGAACAGCATCAAAAGAATGTGAACATGTACAAAATAATTTTCAAAAGTAGTTGAAATGGAAGGCAACCATTGACGCTAATGAAAACAAAAATGAAATGAGGCATGCACTTTCAGCTCAGCCCTAAAATGTAGATGTACTTCAGTTTTCTTTAGCTTATCTTCATTTAAAAAAAAAATCATTGAAGAATCTATCTTTTAGTAATTATCCATGAAACGTATGAGGTATGAGTTGTGTGTTCTGTCCCAGTGATGGGGGGGGGACTAAACCATTACATTATGTTTAAAAATAGCTTTTTAATGATGTGAACTTAGAATCATTTTTAAAGAACACTTTGAATATTTATTATATGATGGGTAAGACTTTTATGTTTTAAAAATCAAATTGCAGCTTAACATCTTACCTAGTAGTGTCTACCCTTTACTGCATATGCATTGCATAGAATGGAACAGAACCATCAGATGACACTGTTGGATATCATCCACTTTCTACAGCTGTGTAACTAACATCTAAATATGGTCATATTTGTTCTTTAATTAAAGTGCCAGATTGTCACCCAGTCTGTAAACAGAAGAAAGTATAATGTTTTGTCTTTGCCACCAGTGCACAGTTCTGCTTTCAAAATGCATGATGCATGAGCTGTAAGGTTCTAGATCTAAGAGAATTTGGAAGACATTTTAAATTCTCAGTTTTTAAAGTTGCATGTAGAAATATGAATGCTGACATGCAAAATGTAGATACTAGCATATGAAATAATTATCATTTGTTCCATAAAGGCTGAATTCTTCTGGTTGTCAATTCACAGAGTACCCTTTTCATTACCAATATTGATCATTGCATTAATTTACAAACTAGCCATTCCAACCTATGTCAGTATATAAGTGCTATCCAGTCACAACTGATTTATAGTGACCCCAGCAAAGGACCTTCAAGGCAAGCGAGAAACAGATGTAAATTGCTATTCCCTTTCTCTGCTGAGTCTTCCTTGATGCCTTGATGGTATTCCATCCATGTACTGATTTTGCTTAGCTTCTGAGATCTGATGAGATCAGGCTATACCATACTATCTTCCCTCCCTTTCCAACCACTAGACTATGTTTATGGGTAGCAGCAATCCCATGGTAGCAAATACAAGGATGGCATCAATCAGAAGTACAAAACATAATTTAATGGTTACAGTCAGTACAGCACAGTATGATATATTTATCTTTCATGGTCGGGGGGGGGGAGCCAGGTATGGCTCCAAAGAGGATATTGTTAGCAGCCATTCTTTAAAGGGGGGGAGAGATGGAGAGAAATAAAATAATAGCATTCATCCAGACATGACTTTTGGCCATGCAAAATCTTATCTCTTAGCCATTGTGGATTTTCCTAGTTGACTGGGATGGGGAGACATCAATTATTCAAAGAACACTTGGCTATTAGTACATGGCTCACATGGCTGCAGTCACCATCTGCAGTGATCTGGGATCCCAGGAATGTGAAGTCTGTCACTACTTCTATGACTTCCCCTTCTATTTGCCAAGGAGTGCTGGGGCCGGATGCCATGATCTTAGTTTTTTTTGATGTTGAGCTTCAAGCCCACTTTTGCGTTCTCCTCCTTCACTCTGAGCAAGAGGCTCTTTAGGTCCTCTTCACTTTCTGCTATCAGAGTGGTATCCTCTGCATATCTGGTTAGACAGTGTCATCAATGCAACAAACATGAAATTGAGCAAACTTCAGAGGACAGTGGAAGACAGAAGGGCCTGGCATGATCTGGTCCATGGGGTCGCGAAGAGTCGGACTCGACTGTGGGACTGAACAACAACAACACAGTTGGTGGCCCTGAGTGGTCCAGTATAGTTGAACCAAGACCAGCTCACAAGTTGGAGTGGCACTGTATAGTTTTATTGGGTTTTTTTAGTTGGAAACCTTATTTTGAGAGTTTTTATAAGCTTCAAGTTCTCAGTAGAAATAAATGGAACAGAAATACCTAAATAAATTAATAAAATGTTAATTAGGTACTAGTTATCCTAATATATGATATTACTTATTCTTGAATATTCCAAAAATGGATACCATTTCCCTGAAATATTGTATCTAGCTGTTGTATGTGTGTGAATATGAATGCATTCACATCATTTGCCTTCTCCAGTTGAGAGTTAGTTCACATGAGTAGGGTTTTTTTTTTCCTGACCAGAGGTAGTAATCTCAATGTAGCAAAGATGTACATTTTGAAGTGGCACCTTTCTGTGAGAGTGACCATTTGTCTCTAGTCCTGAAAATAGCTATACAAGATCTAGCTCAGCATAGCCATATATCAAACATTAGGCCAGTGCCTATCGAGGGGGCCTGTTATAGATGTGTAGGATGGGCAACTTCTATGGAAGAGAGAATGGCCTCATTCTTATCTTCAGAGGAAATGAACAAAAGGGTACATAAAGTAGTGACTGCAGATAATATTGATCCCTGTCTGTATGAATATAATCTGATCTCAAAGGAGATCCAGGAGTCTTTGATAGGGGACAGTACTGGGTTATCAAAGACTAGACCCTCTTGGCACAAACCATGATTTGACTCTGAGTGCAGAAGAGCTAAGAATTTCCTTTGCCCCCTCAGTCGGAATAAAGAGATGGACACCAATATGGATTTAACAAGGGCCACTTTATTAATTATTTATAATCAAACAACTGGCGAGATGCTGCTAAAAATGTACTGAGGAATATGACAGGTGTCAAGCTCCAGACCACCTTCATCTCCTTCTGGCCGATGCACCTTCCCTGATCTTGAGCCACCCAATGTAGCTCTCGACCAGCAGCTTGGCATATTTAGGAGAACCCCCTGGCCCACCACCCCAGAAGCCGCAAGACCTGCTGAGATAGGCCAGGCCAGATTGTTCTAAGGAAGATCACCCCTTCCCAGCCTTGAGCCACAAAGGCCCGAAAGCTGTTCTTGGAGGACCCTTTAATTCCTTTAATGAAATGCCCAGGTGCTCACTGTTTTCAACTTCCTGATCACTCTACCCCAGCTAACCACAAAGTGACCAGTCTATTTAACAAACGCTGGCCCCCCAAAGCCAAATTTCCCAACACCACCATCATCAGTGCAAGGTAGGCAAAAACACACCTCCTTCTGAAGCCAAATTGAAAAAGGAGTGAAAAATTCCTACCTGGCCCCAGGAAAAGGCAACCGGTTGAAACCTGCACTAAAATAGGGTGCGAGGGTGGGCCAAGCACGCCAAGGACTGCTAAGAACTGCAGACGCAGGAGGCGAGAGCCAAGCCTAAATAGGCTGGCTCCGCCCCCTGCACTGGTGCCTTTTCTTTATGCCTCACGAGGAGGCAAATCAGCCCTCCCCCACCAGTGCGGGCTCAGCAGGGGTTTGGGCTCGCATTGCCCCCTCAGTCGGAATAAAGAGATGGACACCAATATGGATTTAACAAGGGCCACTTTATTAATTATTTATAATCAAACAACTGGCGAGATGCTGCTAAAAATGTACTGAGGAATATGACAGGTGTCAAGCTCCAGACCACCTTCATCTCCTTCTGGCCGATGCACCTTCCCTGATCTTGAGCCACCCAATGTAGCTCTCGACCAGCAGCTTGGCATATTTAGGAGAACCCCCTGGCCCACCACCCCAGAAGCCGCAAGACCTGCTGAGATAGGCCAGGCCAGATTGTTCTAAGGAAGATCACCCCTTCCCAGCCTTGAGCCACAAAGGCCCGAAAGCTGTTCTTGGAGGACCCTTTAATTCCTTTAATGAAATGCCCAGGTGCTCACCGTTTTCAACTTCCTGATTGCTCTACCCCGCCACAGCAAAGGCCAAGCCTCTACTTAGGCCTTCGCCCCCACCAAGTGATCAGCACCAACAGCACCCCTCGCCTCAAATCTGCAAGGATATATCGTTGCCCTTGTTAAAGAGGTGCACCCCGTCTTCCTTACACAGGTCTGTTAACTTGACCTGTATGCCAGGGTACAATAAGAAGAGGCCCAAGCCACCAGCATTTAAGCTACCAATTGGCTTTTCGTCTAACCAGGTGCTAAGCACCAAGGACCCTCTAGGCTACCCCACACCTGGTACTGCAGCATTGCAGGCAGACCTGCTGCACCCCAGGCTGCCAGCTCACCTTACACCAAGCTGGGGTCCCCAAATTTCACCAACCTGACTATCTGCCCCCCGGGCCAACCTACTTTTTTAAGTGCAAGATCAGCCTCCTCTTGTAACCCCAAGCCTTGCCCTTCATGGTGAGGCAGAATAGCCACAAGACCATCTGCGCTTTGGGCCACCAGCCCATTAGGCAGTTCTGCACCCCAGGCAACCGGTCTGCTTTGAACAACAGGGCCTCGCCTTGCAAGCAAGGCAGAATAGCCACCAGACCACATTCCGGGCTACGGACCTCGTCGTCGTCCATGGCGGCACTGGGACTCTCCCAATTCATCTCGGCTCCCACGCATCGGGCTGGTCACATGCTCGATCTGATCTTTGTGGCGGGGGTGACGGTGGACCGGATTGCTATAGAGGCAGTGCCATGGTTGGACCACCTGGCCCTGAGGGCCCGACTGAATATCCCATCCCAACCCTGTTTAGGCGGCGAGCAGATTTTTGCTCGCCCGTGGCGCCAGATGGACCCTATATGGTTCCAGATGGCCCTGCGGGATCCAAGACCCCCTGGCGGCTCGTTGGATGAGCTCATGGAGGACTGGCATGTCCGGCTCTCTGCAGCCATCGACGAGATCACTCCCAGGCGCCCTCTCCGCACTCGTGCTAGGCGAGCGCCTTGGTACACCCAGGAGCTGCGCAAGCTGAAGCGAGAACTGAGACGGCTAGAGAGACGGCGTCGAGCCCGCGACGAGGCATCAAGAACATCCTATAGGACGCTTATGAGAGCCTATGAGATGACAGTCAAGACCGCAAAGAGAGATTTCTTTGTGGTCTGCTAGCTCACGCCCAGCCCAATTATTTAGTACAATTCGGTCCCTGACGGCTCTGCCACAGGGCAGGCAAAATGCTAGGGAATTGGATATTGGCTGTGAGGCTTTTGAGAGCTATTTTGCAGATAAAGTCTTGGCACTCCGCCGCGACCTCCCCACCACAATTGAAACAGTTAGAGAACTTGAGGCCCCTTGCTCGTCTTTGGGGTCGGGTTTAGAGTGTTTTAGCCTGCTCAGTCTGGAGGAAGTTGACAGATTGCTTGTATCTGTGCGTCGAACCACTTGTGACCTTGATCCGTGCCCATCATGGCTCATTAAAGCAGGCCATGAGGGGTTTCGAGGTGCCCTGTGGGCGGTTCCCCAGGGCGCTCAAGGACACGATGGTCCGCCCCCTCTTGAAAAAGCCATCTCTGGACCCAGCCGAATTGGCCAACTATCGGCCGGTGTCCAATTTGCCCTATTTGGGCAAACTTATCGAGAGGGCGGTGGCGCTGCAGCTGCAGAGCTTTCTGGATGATGCTTCCATCTTAGATCTTCACCAGTCCGGCTTTCGCCCGGGTCATGGGACGGAGACGGTACTGGTCGCCCTGACTGACGATCTCCGTAGGCATCTGGATCGGGGCGGTGTGGCAGCTCTGGTGTTGTTGGATCTGTCGGCAGCGTTCGACATGGTTGACCACCAGTTGCTGGCCCACTGCCTTGCTGATGTGGGGATTCAGGGGCTTGCCCTTCAATGGTTTGCCTCTTTTCTCCAAGGTCGGGGACAGAGGGTGGTGATAGGGGGACAGCGATCCCGGAGACACCCCCTTGAGTGTGGGGTGCCTCAGGGGGCAGTGCTGTCCCCGATGTTGTTCAACATCTACATGCGCCCCCTTGCCCAGATTGCCCGGAGTTGTGGGCTTGGATGTCATCAATATGCAGATGACACCCAGCTCTATCTGATGTTGGGGGGCCAGTCGGGCTCCACTCCGGATGATCTGCATCGGGCGTTACAGGCCGTGGCTGGGTGGCTCCGACTGAGCCGGCTGAAACTAAACCTGGCAAAGACGGAGGTCCTGGGCCTGAGTCGGATTGGTTCGGGGCTGGGGCTCCCTCTCCCGGCCTTCGACGGGGTACCTTTGGTACCGGCGTCGGAGGTTAGGAGTTTGGGAGTGCTCCTGGACTCCTCTCTAATGATGGAGGCCCAGGTAGCAGCCACTGCCAGGTCGGCCTTCTTCCATCTGAGGCAGGCACGGCAGTTGGCCCCCTTCCTTGGCTGCGATGACCTGGCCACAGTGATCCATGTGACGGTCACCTCAAGGTTAGACTACTGTAACGCTGTCTACTTAGGGCTGCCTTTGTCGCAAATCTGGAAGCTGCAGCTAGTGCAGAATGCTGCAGCCAGGCTGCTGATGGGTCTCTCTAGGAGGGACCATATTCAGCCTGCGTTGAAAGCGCTGCACTGGCTGCCAATACCGTACCGGATTCGCTTCAAAGTGCTGGTGTTCACCTTTAAAGCCCTGTATGGCCAGAGTCCGGCTTACCTGAGGGACCGTCTTTCCCTACATGTTCCCCCAAGGGCACTTCGGTCTGGGGGCCATCATCTCCTGGAAATTCCGGGCCCCAGAGATGTGAGGCTGGCTGCCACAAGAGCCAGGGCTTTTTCGGTGGCGGCTCCTACCTGGTGGAAGGAGCTCCCAGAGGAGATCCGGGCCCTGCGGGACCTTGTCCAGTTCCGCAGGGCCTGCAAGACGGAGCTCTTCCGCCAGGCTTTTGAGTAGGAGCCGCCACGGCCGCTATTCCACCTTCGATATCCCACCTCGAAAACCATGCCATTGTCTTCCCGTCAACTTGGTTTTAAATGTTGTGCTTATGTTGTATTGCTTGTTTTTATAATTTTACCTGTTGATATTGTTTTATATTGTTTAAATTGGCATTCATGCCCTTGTTAGCCGCCCTGAGCCTTCGGGGAGGGTGGGATACAAATCGAAACAAATAAATAAATAAATTCCAGGCCACCTTGCCCATCATGGTGCTACTGCACCCCAGGCCACCAGTCTGCATTGCAACACCAGGGCCTTGCCCTGCATGATGATACAAAATAACCAACCAGACCATCAGCTTCCGGGCCACCATCCCCTTAGCATTGCAAGGCCAGCCCCCTTTTTAGCACCATGGCATTGTCCCTCATGGCGAAGCAGCATAGTCGACCAGACTATCTGCACCCGGGCCACCTTGCTCCTATCATCACAAGGTCAGCCCCCAGTTGTAGCACCATGGCATTGTCCATCATGGCGAAGCAGCATAGCCGACTGGACTATCTGCACCCGGGCCACCTTGCTCCTATCATCACAAGGTCAGCCCCCAGTTGTAGGAGGAGGAGGAGGCGGCCAGCGGCAGCCAGCGGGATCTCCCCGCTGCCACCGCCGCCAAGCTCCCAGGTAGGGCACAAGTCGCCCTCTCCCTCCTCCCTGGGGGGGGGGAGGAAGAGGCAGCCAGAGGCAGCAAGCGGGATCTCCCTTTGCTGCTGCCGCCGCCAAGTGCCCAGCTAGGGCGCAAGTTGCCCTCCCCCTCCTCCCTCGGGGGGAGGGAGGAGGAAGAGGCAGTCGGTGGCGGCCAGCGGGATCTCTCCACTGCCTCTGAAAAGCACCCAGCTAGGGCGCAAGTCACCCTCCCCCTCCTCCCTGGAGGGGGGAGGTGGCGGCGGCCAGCAGGGACTCCCGGCCACCACCACCTCTGCTGCAGACTGCTCAGCCGGGGCACAGCTTGCCTGCCCTCCCCCTCCTCCCGGGGGGGGGGAAGGAGGGGGGGCAGCATGGCTGGGTCTCCAGGCCCAACTGGGAGGTTGGTATCTGTGCCCACCTAGGGCGCAGAAATTCCTGGAGCTGGCCCTGATCCTCATAATTGGCAAACTGTGGAAATGTTCACTCAGCCCAAGGTTCCTTAAAGAACTTTTCATGGGCATTCATTGTTTGGAAGTCACAAGGCAGCCCCCCTAAGGCATTCTGAAACAATTTCATAATATTTAAACATTCCCAGCTCTACTAACCGCTGAGACCCCTCATAACCAAGTTAGTTTGGCTTTTAAACATGATAAGTAGCAATCTACAGTGTTATCATTGTGAAACCTGTATACAGATGTCCCTATTTATTTGTTTGTTTTGAAAAAACACCCTACCCTGAAGAGTGCACAGTACCTATAATTTCTTATAGAAACTGGGTTCCTTTCCTAAAGACCAAGGACAAGCACACAGTAAAGTGCACTGGCCCCCTTACAAACAGGTGTATACCCACATGCAGGCTAAATGTTCATTCACCGTGATGGGAACATGTATTCAGTGGACCCTATTCCATATATACTTGATGGAAGGTTGGGCTGCCATGTCTGAAAGTAGTTCTTTCCTGGCCAAGCAAGTGGGCAGAACAACCCCCACAGAACCTCCCTGGAAGCCACCTGCTTAATTTCTGTTGCTGTGGCAGTGCCACTGCATCCCAGCTGGCACAATCCAAAGCCTGTCATGACCAACGCCACTCTTGCAGGCCATGGTGACTCATTGTATCTCCCCTTAAAGAAAAATGCGCTATTAAACCTGTGAAGAGTGCTCATTAGGACCAACCAATACATGTAACGATGTGCCGGCTGTCAAATTCCCAGATCACAGCATCAGGTTGGAAGTCACACTGCATTCCTTCTAAAAGAGAAAACAGAAGGTACCAATGATGTATTGCAATTAATGTTTGCGAATCCTAACACATGAAAAGATTAAACCCATTCAACAACTCAGAGTGCATTCACACTATCAAGTTTGCATGTTGCTGACAAGGATTCCTTCACAGAAGGAAACCCTTAGAAGTTCAGCTGTTTTCTATTCAGATTACACTTGATTTCACTCTTAACCACTGTACTGGAAATACATCCCTATTGCATTAGGGGCAAATATTGTAATTGGAAGATTGGCGAATTATACTGTCTTTCACTGAATAAAACCATGTAAAAATGTTATTTTAAATAGAGATCCTTATCTACAGTCTCAAAAATAAATAAGCCCAGCTGCAATAAGTAGGTAAGCCATTTTGATACTTCAGAAGGAATAGCCCCTTCAATAGCGCTGCACAGTTTAAAGCTTAATAAAATGAGTATTGCCTACTCAGACCAGCAAAGGCTCTCCAGGCCTTAGGCAGAGGTCTGTCATATCATCCATCTCCAAATCCTACAACTAAAGATGCCAGGATGGAACTCGGGACCATATGCATGCCAAGCAGATGGTCTGTCATTGAGACACTGCTTCCAAATACTGCCTCCAAGCTGTGGAGTCTTGTGTGCAAAATTCTACCTTGAGAACCACTGGTACCAAAGTTGTAATCAAGTGATTTGACTGCTGCATAAACCAGTCTGCACTGGAGCCATTCATCCCGAGCCAAAACAAAAATGTGTGAGCCAGAAGCCAAAACTGTGAGTTAGCCCACACTAACTCAGCTTAGAGGGAACACTGATTACCAGCCCCAGTCCTGTGAGTTTTAATGTGAAATCATTTCTTCCAGTTATTGCAGCCCAAACCTGGACAAAATAGTGTAAGCCAGAGACCAAAAAACAAAACAAAGAGCCAGCCCACACCAACTCAGCCTGGAGGGAACAGTGATCTCTTCCTGAAATGCCCTCAAGGCAGTTATTGCAGAGATTGTACCCTAATAAATCCTGCCTTAAAACCATGCCGGCAACAGGAGATAGAGAAGGAAGGAAAGAGGAAATAAGAGGTATACCCTGCCCCTTACCAGAGCATCAAAGTGGCCCCTGGGGCCGAGAGAGGTCCTTTGCAACCACTCTTTAAAAACAGCTCTGACAGAACTATGGCTTGCCCACAGTCATCCTGGCTTGCCAACAGGCAGCTGCAAGTGGAGAAGCAGGGAACCAATCCTGGTTCTCCCTAATTAGAAACCATGTGCTGAACCACTGCACCACACAGGTCTTCATACATGAAGGGACTAATGGCAGCAGGACTGTGGCAAAACCATTACGCCTCAACAATGGTCACTAATCTGGAAATCCAAATTGATGACCTCACCTATTATCTCAACAAAGCTGCAGACACATAAAATCATTACGCGCTGGTACCTAACACCAGAAAGACTCTCCAAAATGACATCAACACACTCGCCCTACTGCTGGAAAAAATGTGGAGAAATCGGTTCTTTTGCTCACTGTTGGTGGCAGTGTGTCCATATCCAACAGTTCTGGCAAGATGTTCTGATACAAATCAAGCTAATCACAGGCTACGACATACCTTTTGACCTGACTTTACTGTTTCTTGACTTATGGGGCTTGAAAAAAATACCTCCCATTCAACATGAACTAATCACTAGTCTTATTGTGGCCGCTAAAACAGCAATTGCATCCCGATGGAAAGCTGATAAGGCCTCGACACACTCATGTTGGCTAAACAAAGTGTGGGATCACCTGATCTTAGAAAAAATAACAGACCACCTTTGCCACTCAGAATCATATCCTAGACTGTCCAATTTTGCAGAGAAATGGCTGCCCTTCATGGAGTACATCTTTGCCTCAGATCTTCAACCACACAATTACACATATATGAACATTTTGCAACAATAACTGGCCCCATACCGATACTCAAATTGCCTAGATATACTATGATACACCCTGGTTCTGAATGAGTAAGAGAAACATATGTCCATTGTAATCTTAATTCTTTTATTATAACAGAAATCTACACAATTATTAATATGCTCACTGTTATTGTTAGCTTGATTTTATGCATTCTCACTACTTTCTGTTTGCTATGTAAGTTACTTCCACGACGCTGCACATAACCTTGTATGTACTGTTTTGTTTTTTTGAAGACTGTTCATTGTTGAAATATAATAAAAAATGTATTAAAAAATACATGAAGGGACTAGATGCTCACCATATAACCTGGAATGAACGAGGCAGCCTTACCTTGCTGCCAGTTTCGCACCCAAGAACACTTGGCTTATTCCATTGAAACTTGGGGCGAACCCTAAGGTGTCACTGGATGCAAGTTATTGTTCTGGCCCTACAGACTGCGTGGCTACCCACCGAAAAATATATTATGTTAGTGCATCCAGTGACACCTGAGCAGGACAGGAAAGTATAGTGCCAGAAGGTATGTCACACGGTAAAAGGTAAACGTTCCCTTGCTCAAAAGCCAGCCAAATCCAGGGCTGCGATGCTCAACTCCGCTTCAAAGCCAAAGAGCCAGCGCTGTCTGAAGACAGCAATTTATAGTGGTTCAACATAAATTTAAATAGTTAATAATGGTCTTTATGAAATAAAAGGGCTATAAAATGGCCACCATTCACAAACATTGTCCGTACTATAAAATGGCTGCCGCCACTCACCTAGGGACTCACTACAAAATGGCTGCCACTGGTAGGACAGTTGTTAAAGGCCTATGAGCCCTGGCCCAATAACCAGAACCCACCATCACTTGAACTGAAGGGGGGGAATAGTTATCAGCCACCCAGCCCCCAGTGCCAAAATTGTGGATACAGAGAGGGAAGGGGAAGGAGCCAAAACAAGGCTACTTAATGTGGGGAAATGAGTGGGGGAGTGGGGGTGGCGGCACTGTGCAGCCTCACCTCCTGCAATGCAGCCACCCCACCCGTTCGTTTGCTTTAGTTCCTCCCCCCCATTTTTATTAGCAGTATTATTATTATTTTTAATGACGGTGAGGCCCAAAGGTATGGATAGCCACCCTGGCCCCTAGAAACAAGCCAACGCTGCAGCCCGAGCCTCCCAGCAGCCCAAAGCCCCAAACCTATGGATCGCCACAAGTTCACAGTTCCACCGCAAAGGGGCAGGGGATGCTGCTGCACAGGAGCAGCGGCCGCCGCCGCACAGGGGCCGCCGCCCGGGCCTTCCTCCGAGGCCCTGGCCCCAGCCATTCTGCTGCTGCTGCTGCTGCTGCTACTGCTGCTGCTGCTGCTGCTGCTGCTGCTCCTCAGCTGAAGGCCTCTCGGAGCCAGCAGCAATACTCCTCGTGCACACCTCAACCGAGCGTGCCAAGGACTGCTAAGAACTGCAAAGGCAGGAGGCAAGAGCCAAGCCTAAATAGGCTGACTCCGCCCCCTGCACTGGTGCCTTTTCTTTATGCCTCACGAGGAGGCAAATCAGCCCTCCCCTGCCAGCGCGGGCTCAGCGGGGGTTTGGGCTTGCATAATGTTAATTATGCCTTATACAGAAGTAACCCCACAGCTTTCTCAGCAATGGATTTGAAACATCAAAAATGCAATATAAGTCTCTCATTAAGAGCAAGAAGCAGGAAAATATTAAAGCATCATGGGTAGAACTTTGGAGGGCTGTGAAAGAAAAGAATTCAGATTTATTTTGGAAACTGGTCTCTGTATCATCAGATAAGCCTCAAAATATTTTTAATAATCCCATTTCCTCTGAGGCTTGGGTAACACATTATAAGAGGCTGTATAGCAAAACCATTACAAGCTCTCTTACTCCTGACACCATCTCTTATCTACCTTCATGGCCTCCGGTGAGTTGCTTAGAACTGAAACAACTTGAAGTCAGGGAAAGCCCTGGCATAGATTTAATCTCCCCAGAGTTAATTAAGAGAAATATTGAATGGTGGGCACCTGTGCTAGCATCCCTATTTACACAAATTGATCAGTCAGGAAAAATCCTCAGGGATTGGGGGACTGCCATAATTATCCCATTGTACAAGAAAGGCAATAAAGAAGACCCTAATAATTACAGACCCATAAGCCTGCTCAGCATAGTGAGCAAACTTTACGCAAAATATCTATTATGGGAATTTAGAGACTGGTTAGAAAATGATATCTGTATGGCGGACGAACAAGCTGGATTTAGAAAAGGTCACAGCACATTAGACCATTGTATGGTTTTGGACCACCTGATCGCCAAATATTCATCTAAGTCAAGTGTATCCCTTTATGCAGCCTTTCTTGACATTAAACCAGCCTTCGAAACAGTCTCTACAGTTATCTTATGGGATAAATTAAGCTCTACCAATATTGATAGGTACTCTTTCTTATCCAGGTTCTTTACAATCAGACTTCAATACAGGTAAAATATACTCCCCAAGGGCACCTGACAGATCCCATTACTACAGACAAAGGGGTCAAACAGGGTTGTCTTTTGCCCCCCCCTTCTTTTTTAACTTTACATTAAAGTGGTTTACATTAACAAGCCGGAGTGTCATCCTCCAAAACTTGGTAACAAATATGTTGGTGTTCTTCTATATGCGGATGATGTGGTTCTTTGGTGTAGTGGTTAAGTGTGCAGACTCTAATCTGGGAGAACTGGGTTTGATTCCCCACTCCTCCACTTGCACCTGCTGAATGACCTTGGGCAAGCCATAGTTCTGATAAGAACTGTTCTTGAAAAAAGAGCAGTTTCTGTCAAGAGCTTTCTCAGCCCCACCTACCACACAGGGTGTCTGTTGTGGGGACGGGAAGGGAAAGGAGTTTGTAAGCCGCTCTGAGACACCTTTGGGTAGTGAAGGGCGGGGTATAAATCCAATCTATTCTCTTCTTCTTCTTCTGTCAAGAACACCTATAAGCCTTAGAAGAGCACTTAAATTATTTTCTGAATGTTGCCATGACAATAGTTTAGAGATAAATTATGCTAAAACCAAGGTAATGGTTTTTGCGAAAAGGTCACCAAAATCTTATCACTGGACTCTAAATTCCTCCTCTATAGAACAGGTTTCTAGTTTTAACTATCCGGGGGGGTTTTCCAGGAAAATAGCTCAAGATCTAGCAATATAAGCAGGGTAACACTAAAGGCTAGCAGGAGTGCTGGGGCTATTCAGAAATTTAATTTGCATAAAGAGGGTGAATGCATAATAGCAGCCCTCCATTTGTTCAAGGCCAAATCAATTAGCCAACTTACTTTTGGTGCCCCCTTTAATATCACTTCAAATTTTTAAAAAACTGGAGGCTGTTCAATCTAAGTTTCTAAGAACAGTCCTCCAAGTTCCCCCTGATACTTCAAATGCCTTGATCAGAATAGAAGCAGGCATGATCCCAGTGGAGGCAAGGCTTTGGATGTTGGCCATTCAATACGGGCTGAAATTTTCATTTTTTTTCCTAGAGGCCTGGCAAGTTTAATTTTCCAGGATACCTTTGTCCCACCTTGGCTAAAGGCCATTGGAAAAAAAAAAAAACTTTCTCACCTTGGCCTCTCAAAACAATTTCTTAGTTCTCTCAGATATGACAAAGTGAGACTTAGTGAGACAGAGAATCCAGGACATAGCTAGACAGGAGGATCTTAATAACTCATGCAAAGGGCAAGCCCTCTTAGAACCGTTGTATAAGGTAGTGCCTATGCCCTATCTTTTTTATTTAGAAAATCATAAGTTAAGAAGAACGTTTACCCTCATGAGATGGGATGCCTTCCCTTCAGCGGTTACAGAGGGGAGGTTTAATAAAAAACAACAACCCTCGCTGATCGTATATGTTGCTGTTGCAATGACAGAATTGAAACCTTAATGCATGTTATATATGACTGCAGGGCATATAGCCACTTTCATGATATTCTCCCACTCTGTACAACTACTCTATCCTCACCTAATCAAAAGATGCAATTGCTGAAGAACCTCCTAGAAAGTAGGTGCCCCAAAGTTACAGCTAAACTTGCTAAATTTGGCTGGTTGGCTGTAAGGTCTAGAAAGCTGCTAGTGAAAGACAAATAGATGTAATTTGTTATAGGACTTAACATGTTTTACATGCATTCTCTATTTGATATTCATCTTATATATTTCATTTATGCTTGTGGTTGTATGAATTTAGTTTGAGTTAGTATGACTGTTGTATTAGAGTGCTGGCTTTTTGCTGTGAATAAATTTGTTAATTTTTTTTTGATGTAGCAAAGATGGATCACTCCTGAGGTCTCAATTGTATGTGTGTGTGTATTCATTTAGCATGTTTTTATCTTGCTCCTCCCCATGGGAATTTAAAGCAGCTGACAAAAATACACGTTTAAACAAATTTACATAAAACATTGGATAAAAAAACAGACTAAAAGAGCCCTGACCTGGATAGATCAGGCAAGCCCAATCTCGTCAGAACTCGGAAGCTAAGCAGGGCCAACACTGGCAAGTAATTGGAAGGGAGACCTCCAAGGAATACCAGTGCTCAGGATGCAGAGGGAGGCTATCAAGCCACCTCTCAGAAAAAGTCCAAGCCCCAATCATATTAAAAGCTAATTCAGTAACACCTTCTTTCTCACTAGAATGATCCTCCCTTTGCCAAGCTTCAGGCTGCCCCTAAAACCAGAATAATTCTTTCTTGCTGCCTTAAAGGAAAGCCAGGAAGTCTCCTGAGTTCATCCAGGAAGTTGCTCTGCAGATCAGTCAGCCACTGAAAAAACCCGAGTCATAACCATTTCAGAATATACCTTAGATAAAGGGGTTACTGACAATAGACCTTGCTGGGATGAACAAAGTTGTAAGAGCTTTATCTTACTGCTATATCTTATTCACACAAAATGGAAAGGATATTGATCTAAATATTCTGGCTCAGGACAAGGCAGCTTCATACACTCATGTTCAGTAGTTCCTCAAACATTCCTATACCCTGTATTTTATACAAATCCAGTAATGGAAGCTCATCTAGCCTTCCAAAAGAAAAGTGAGCAATGCCAACAAGGATTCTTTTTTTAATATAATTCTTTATTTATAATTTTTTCAACTATATCCTTACAAAACTAAAACAGTCACAGATTCTTCATCATCTGCACTTTTGCTTGATAGTATTGGTCACCTTTTGAAAAGTTGGATGAGCTTTCATTACAGGTGAAGTAGGTGCTGCCCTTGCTGAAGTGGCCTGTAGGAGGTATTTTGGGGGTATATAGGGCATCTCAAATATATCTGGACATTTTTTTGGATACCAAAAAATTGGACCTGAAAAGTTCCAGAAATATTTGGAATTAACTGGAAAGATTAGAAGCCAGTGATCCTGGGGACTGTCCCCCCTATTTTCCCATTGTTTTTGTGTCTACAGGGGGTTTCTCTAGGCTTGCCACGTTGTTTGCGCATGTTTGTCAGTTTCAGGAGGTTTTCTTTTCTTTTCTTTTTCTTTTCTTTTCTTTTCTTTTCTTTTCTTTTCTTTTCTTTTCTTGAGTTTCTTTGAGTCCCATTCATGGATTTTTTAGTGTTGTGCAGTACTTGCAAAATCCCCACACCCCTTGCTTGGCTTTGTTCTGTTGTTATTCTCTGGTTAGACATTAGTCCTGTTGAGCTCACACTACCACAGTAGCACTGGGTTCTGCTGGGCTTCTGCATATTATCATTTGTTCTATTGGGTTTGCAAAAGTGTTTTCCCCACCTTGAGTTTCCACTGCAGGGATTGTCTGGTTTAATTTTGGTTGTATTTGCTTTGGCATATTGGCCTGTGATTCTACTGGGATTACTGGGTTCTGAAATGGTTCTGTTGAGCTTATTGTTGATTCTTCCATGGGAGACAT
Organism: Gekko gecko; assembly: GCA_029375565.1. Taxonomy (NCBI): domain Eukaryota; kingdom Metazoa; phylum Chordata; class Lepidosauria; order Squamata; family Gekkonidae; genus Gekko; species Gekko gecko. The sequence goes on from JAPDNY010000005.1 coordinate 140,617,901, forward strand.
TTGATCAACGATTCCTGCTTGTAGGCATGACTTTTGCCCAAGAAGCAGCTTGCAGGGTCCCCTCCCCATAGGAAACAATGAAGAAGAGCTGGGAGTCCCCTGTTCAGAGGGCCATAGAATCGGACTCCTTGGTCCAATCTACTTGAAATTTGGAAATTATTTAAAGAACAGATACCAGCAGCTGCACTGCCATTTTGGTGCCTGTACCTTTAAGACACCCCCCCAGCCACCCATAAAGTTTCCCCATAGGGAATAATGGACTGGAAAAAATTCAGAATTGAATCCAAATGCCATACTGGTATTTGAGATTTGGGAATATTGCAAATACTGATATTTTGGGGTTCAATAGACCCTAAACCAAAAAATACTGATCCCCCCACTCCTACTCAGCTTCCTCAGTATCCTTCAACTTCTGTTCTGCTGCTTTTTATTTTATATCTAGAATGCTCTTCTCAGGGACTTCCATCATTCCAGTTGCCTTCTTGTCTTCCTGCTTCTCTCTCTATGTGGGCCTTGTGTGCCCTTTCTGCTAAGTAACTCAGCTCTAAACTTACATTCAAACTGTGGATCAGGTCCAAACGTGTCACAACTCCCTTGCTGATGATAGAATTGTAGGCTCCAGCCTGGCAATTTCCTGGAGATTTGGGGGCAGTGACTGAAAAAGGCAGAGTTTAGGGGAGGGGAGTGAGCTCAGCTGGGATGTGATACCATGGAGTCTGCCCTCCAAAGCTTCCATTTTCTACAGGGGAACTGATCTCTGTAGTTTGGAGATCAGCTGTAATTCTGGGAGAACTGCAGCCACTACCTGGATGTTGGTAATCCTATTGATGGGTTGTAAGACTTAAACTCCTAAACCAGGAAAGGAGATTCTGGGCCTTATTCCTCTCTGTAGTGGGAAAAGGAGATGAGAGCTGTCACATTCCTCCTCTCCTTCTGTGACCCAACCCCCATTCAACCCTAGTGCTTTGGATCGCTCCAAGCCCCTAGTGAAGTGGGAGACAATGGGTGTACATCGTGCCCATTGCTTCCCAGTTCCAGGTCCCATATGATACCACAGTAACAGCTTCCAAAATTTAGGGTAAATTTACAAGTGGGTCCTACTTCCAAAAAGTTTGCTGAAGTAGGGAAACTTTCAGGTGCAGCAGAGTACACATGGATTACGTTTGACAGGCTCAACCTGGCAACCAGTGAGAGATTGGGGGGGCATCAGCAACAGCATGACATCACTTTAAAGGAAAACCCAGAAGTGACTTTACGCCTTTCAAGAAATCACTGGAAACTCTGTGGTAAAACTGTAGAGCTTTCAGCAATTCCTAGAGAGAATTGGCATAACTTCTGGGGAAGCCTGGCTTGCTATCAGTCTGCTGGCCATTATTTTTTTCCTCCTACAGGTAGAGGTTCGGCATCCCTAGCAACCCTGCCGAGGAGACAAAAATGCTTCCCACTGGTTTCTGAGCATTCTGATTTCCATGTCTTAAAAGGAAGACCTATGGATCCCATGTAACATAGGAGTTTTCAAAAGGACACATTGATGTGGAAAGTTCTTCCATTAATGGTCTGAATCATTTTAAATAAACAAAAACACACAGGACCATCTGAGGCCCAGCATACGCACTAGAACAGCTGCATCAGGATGATAGTCTCCAGGATGAGATCTGAGCTCAGTAAATGACAAAAGCAATCCCATAGTCACTCTCTCTGTGTGTATGTGTTTTAATTCTAGGTCACCTTGTTTGCTACATTATTTACTTGAACTTTGTAAGCTGTAGTGACTAACATTTGGGCTTAAACTAGTTGATTGTATTGAGTTTGTATATTCTATGTGATAAGTTGGCACTAAGAAGGATTTTGATCTTTAATCTGGTTTCCAGTATTCTAAGACACTCTGATTGCAGCCACAGGCAGTACATGTTCTAAATGAAATTGGAGAGCAAATTAAAATAAATAATGTTTCAGCAAATTGCATTGTCCTGGCTAAATGCACTTAGCAGTTTCATTTTCCCTTGCTGAGCTGGTTTCAAGGAAATTAATGATCAATTTATGTTTTTTGATGGGAGAAAAATGCATCTATGTTCACAGGTAAGCTAAGTGTATTAAAGGCACATAGCGCCTCCATGCATCCCAACTCTATCAAGGCATCTGGAATGGAAATCGGGGGGGGGTCAGAGCTCTGAAAAAATATATATTGCAGTGTTTGTTGCCAGAGGCAAGGCATGGTAAATGGGCTGAGGCTTTCTTAACAATCAGAGTTCACTTGAGTAAGAATGTTAGGCTTTTTTGACTGCTGCAGTTGTTGCAACCAGACACTAGAAAGTTTTGTATTTGCCTGGCTTTAAGAAAGAACATGAAATAATGAATTTGGAAAGCAACTGAAGGAACAGGGGCTATTTTTCCATTGATCTACAGTAAATGATTTTCTGATCTTTATTGTACTAGTAACTCAGATATTTCTATGTATTTCTATGTTAGAAAGACAAGAGGTTCCAAAATATGATTTATTACCCTAATGAATTTGGGGGGCAGAACTATGGTTTAGTAGTAGAATGCATCTGTTTTGCATTCAGAAAGTCTCAGGTTCTATCCTGGTTTTCCCATTACAAGTATCTGGTAGTAAATGATGTGAAAGACCAAGGCTTGAGATGCTGGAAAGCAGCTGCTAGTCATTGTAAACTGGGCTTTCCAACCTTTATGAATCCTGTGGGCACTTTTGGAATTCTGGCACAGGGTGGTGCACAACCACCAAATGGCTGCCACAGGAGGTGGGGTCAGGGAGTGAGGTCATGCATAACTTTAACAGTAACTTTTCAACATTTCAGTCAGAAGTTCTGTTTAACAGGATGTGTTTTAAAATGAACATATTGTCTAAAAATGTTTTCTTCAAAACGCACATCTTAACTTCCGTCATGTGGTGAAGGTCCTTGTGCTATGGTAGCAGCAACTGCAAAAGCAACGCTTTCTGAATTTGCAAAGCCAATCAGATATCCAAGGGTCAATCAGAAGCCCTGCTGAGTAAATGTTCCACCTGGCCTCATCCACTTTCTAAAATCATTTGGTGGGTGCCAGGAAAGGCATTGGTGGATGCTGTGGCACCCATGTGCCTAACCTTGGGGACCCCTGTTGTAGAAAGTACTGACATTGGAAGATTAATGATCTGACTCTGTATAAGACGGCTTCATGTGTGTTCAGCAAAAAAAGAATACCTCAAGAACTGAGGCATATATATTTTATGAAGAATGCTGGCCTAAGGGAACACATTAATAGACTATTCAAGAGAATTCAGTTGAATGTTAACCAAGTGAAATCCTTGAATCCCTTACTGAGTCAAATGTTGTGGGGGTGATTCTAATGTTAGCTGAATGCCAAAAGAAATTTGAACTCTTTTATGATGCTAAATTTGATCAAAGCATAACTACCCATTAGTTCGATTAGACTATAAAGCAGAATGGATATATTCTCAGAATACACATAATTGGGTGAATGAAATAAGACTTTTGATTAAACTTGTCAGTTTATTTCACTTTTCATTTATTTGTGAGGTGGAAAACCAGAGGTTTAACTAATTACATCCTAACCAGGGCAATGGAGGAGCATGCTCAACTTGGCTATGGTTGGTGGCGACCAATGGGTGCTGTTGGCCCTCAAAGTGATACAGAAATAGTAGGGGTAGGTTCCCATGTTATTTACCATGGGGGGATCCACATGTCATTTACAAATCAGCTGTCTTAACACCATAGTAGTATCTCATTGCAAATCACTGCTATAGCACACCAATAGTGCCATATCCAGTGTATGTATATTCAGAGTGGCTGGAGACTCCAGATACTGGGCTGGAAAATAAGGGATAGATGGAGGGACAAAGACAGAACAACATGATTCTGGTCCAGTCCCAAGGGAGGATGGGCAGGAAAGGAAATCATTTGGACTGGGCTGGCAAAGACCCTGCTGCTTAACTAGGCCAAAACAAATGTTAAATGTAAATCATGATCATCACAGGCACCTGCAGCCAAATGAAAGTTGAGAGTTCCCCCTGGGAATTCAGTGCTGAAGTGCTTGTTGTTGTTGTTGTTGTTGTTCAATCACACAGTCGAGTCTGATTCTTCGCGACCCCATGGACCACATCATGCCAGGCCCTCCTGTCTTCTGTCATGCTCCGAAGTTTGCTTCATTTCATGTTCATTGCATCGATATAAGTTTGCTTCATTTCATGTTCATTGCAGCTGAAGTGCTCTAGGAGCTCAAATCAGATCAGGACCACTGCTAGAGTTCCCTGTCCCCCATTGGGGGTGGGGCATCCCCACCCCACCTCTCATTTGCTGCTGCCACTCTGAGTGGCAGAGGAAAAATAATTTAAAAATGACTGTTGGGCTGATGGCATGATATCACCTCCAGAAAAGAACACGAAGCCATGCTATCCCTCTCTAGCAATCACCACAATCTCGATGGTAAATCTCTAGACTTTTTAGCAATTTTAAGAAGACTCTAGGAATAGTAGTGTCACTAACTGTTGCCCCCCCATCCCTTCCCACCCTAACTACTGTGCTAGGGTACCTAGGTCCCATCTCCTCCTCAGTGGGGGGATTGGGGGGGGCATTTTGGGAAGGGGTGGGGCCATCCCTGACAGGATGACATCATTCACAGGGACATCATCAAATCAGAGATGCCATGCCACATGCACATGCCCCCCACTTTCCCACAACCATTTAAAGGGAATCTTTAAGGGAATGTGTGGCTTGCAGGGCAGGAGCAGGTGGCCCCCACTTGGAAAGAGGGGGCACCGCATGTGCCTGCCCTGCAAGCCATGAATTCACTCACTGGCATCTGGGGGGAGCCCCAAAAATTGGAATCCCTATAACTGTGCAGACAGAGAAGGGGCTTTAGCCTTACCCCCACTCGGCTTTCCTGGCATGAAACAACCCTGGGGTGTTATTTACTCCACCAGAGAGCTTCATCTGCACTGAATATTTGAACAATTAGCTGTCCCCATCAAATGAAGATAGTGAGATATTTTCGTTACAGTGTGGAATTGCAGGAATGACCAGCATGGCTATAGGCCACTTAATTCAATGGCTCTGCTGGATAGACCTAGCCAATCAGCAATCACATCCCTGCATGACTAATTGTTCTAAAGTCCAAAATCACAAGCATAAACTGATGATAGTTAATTTTCAGCTTCCTATACAGAGAAGTGGATCATTTCAGCAACTTTAAAAACAAAAAGTTCTGGCTTGATGACCTTTTCATTGTGAATCTTAGCCATATAATATAAAGTTTAAATGAAAATCTGGGAAGAAGAATACTTGTCTGCCTACAAAGCATTACTGATAACAAGAATCCCTTTCACATGGAGCATGCACTTTAATCCTACTGGTAAGAGCAAATTCTTTTAAAAGGTCTTCTTTGTTATATCCTTGTTAGTTTACTGCATTTCCTTCTCAGAGTCCAGTCCAGCTTTCTCAAATACATTCTGTTTAAGCAACCCAGCAAGCCATGCAAATGTCTTTAATTCCTTTTTAAAAAATTAACATTGATGATGCAAAATTTGTAAATTGTAAGAAGACAGAAAAAAATGTTACAATGAGTACATTAGATTATGCAGTTATGATATGCTGAAAGCATTAAATATAGACAAGTTACAGCACAAAATAGTCTAGGGACCTTAAAATTTAATAAGCTGTAGCTACAGGCAAAAAATCTAGCAGATGTAAGAACTGAGGAAGAGAAAGAGAGTAATCTACTAGTAGCATTCATTCAGAAGGCAAGAAGAACCTATCAGTGGTAATATATTTTTCTTCTTTATGTTACTTAATGGTCTCAGAAACTGACACCACCCACACATGTTTGTTCTGGACGTTAAAAAAAAAGATGGAAAATAGTGTGTATGTGTGCTTTATTCTTTTTAGTTTGCCAGTGACTGCTAATGCCTATCTGAGTCCCTGTGTTTCTATGCTGCTCATTTTCTGGTTACATTTTTCATTTTCATTGTCATTGTTTATGTTTCCTGTTGTTTCAATTTCTGCTGCACACCATTGTTGGGAACCTGGTGTCCACTAATGAGTTTCCTGTTGTTCATTTGCTTCTTTCCCAAAGCATCTGTTCCCCAAAGCAAAGAGTCAGTCCTGGCTTTCCTCAATTCACTGAGGCAAGAGAACTCAGAAGAAGAAGGATAATGGTTGTTTTGCAACTTCCTACCCTTTTGTCATTGACCCTAGTACCCCATGGCAGCCATTTTGTGGTGATACCTATTTCCTGCTCTCAAAATTCTAAAGGCACCCACAGGATCAAAAAGACTGGGGACCCCCTGTTGTATAGAGCAGAAGGCAGGAGCTAAAAGATCTTATTTAAAAAAAGAGAGAAGGAAGAGGTATTAAAATCTTGTACATATATTACTTCCTATTGTAAAATTTTAAGGCACCTGACAACTTTACACAGATATCAGAGATCCCCTTATCTTTCATATCCATCACTTTCTCTTTCCTCCACTACATTTTATAGCTATTTAAAATTAAAAACTTGTTCATATCATGGAAGATAGTGAAAACTTAACTGACAACTAATAAAAGTTAAAAAAGAAAGTATCAAAGCAGGATTACAGTTAAACATTAAGAAGAAGAAAAAGTAATGACTACTGAGGAATTATATAATTTTGCTGACAATGAAAAAAACTGAAATTGTTAAAGATTTTTCTATTCCTTGTCTCAATCAACAACCAACAGGGAGACTTCAAACAAAAAGTAAGAAGGAGACAGACTTGGAAAGACAGCCATGAAGGGACTAGAGAAGACTCCTTAAATGTAACAAAGTGTCATTGGAGACTGACATCAAGATAATTCATACCATGGTATTTCCTGTTACTATGTATGGATGTGAAAGCTCGGCAATGAAAAAGCTGACAGGAAGAAAATTCATTTGCTTGAAATATGGCATTGGAGGAGAGTTTTATGTATACCATGGGCCACCGAAAAGACAAATAAGTGGGCTCTAGAACAAATGAAACATGAATTCTTCCTATAAGCTAAAATGACTAAACTGAGGCTATAGTACATTGTGAGAAAACAAGACTGAGGAAAAGACAGCAATGCTAGACAAAGTTGAAGGCACTAAGAAGACCCAACATGAGATGAATTGATTCAGTAAAGGAAGTCATGACATTCAGTTTGCAAGACCTGAGCAAGGTTGTTAAGAATAGGACAGCTTGGAGGTCATTAATTCATAGGGTCACCATAAGTTGAAAGCTACTTGATGAAGAAATTATCATTTCATGGATGGGATGGACTTCCAGTGGGGATGTGTAATGGCAGGCTGACACCTTCACAGAGAAGTGAAGACACAATGCAGCTAAATACTGGCAAAGAGAGGATTTCTGCTGGCAAAATCTCCTTAGATCAAAGGGAGATCAAAGAGATCAACCACATGTACCCTATAGGTTGCTCCTCAGGAGTTTTCTGCAGAAACAGAAGGTTTTGCAGCTGGCTTTTTGAGTCTGAGTGACCTGGAGTCCTGGAATTTACAGTTTTGCTCACAGCTATGTTTGAAGTCCTGATAAGTATACCAAGTCTGACTGCCCTCGCTTATTAAGATTTATGGATATAATTATCTTCAGACAAGGAGAGATTTTCTCAAAGACAAAGATGCAACAACTTGATATGGGGTAACCTCTTTTTTGGGATTATAGAAATTTTCAAAGGATTTATGGAATTAATGATTGGCAAAAAGCTTAATTAAGAGGAGGAAAGTTAAGGAAACAATTTTTTTCACAACTTTTTTCTCCAATTTTATTTTTGATGAATGTGCATATATTGTAAAGTTCCTAGCTGTGAAGAGAAATCTGCCATGGGATTGTATTTCTATTTTCTTTAGAGGACCATTTGTGATTAGGGGAGTGGTGGCACAGGCAGTAAGAATGCCTGCAAAGTAACATCAATGAACAGCCATTACGGCTGTTCGAAACTCACCGCGGCCAGAGCACTCCCAGGATTTTGGCTTATCTGTTTCTATTTTCCTGCTTTATAGATTTCATAGCATAATGAGCACCAGAAAAACTTCTGATAGAAAAGGTTCAACAGACCAACTTGTTGCACCAGATATGATTCAGAAACTGTTTGAACAAGTGGGAAATAGAACAGAAAATAAAATAGAGAATCTTGAAAACAAGACAGAGGCCTATGAGAAAAGGATGGAGCAACTTGGGAAATTAAAAGAAGAAATGAAAGAGGATGTTAAAAAGCCAGAAGGATCTAAACGGCATATGTCTGAAGAAGTTAAGCAAATTAATGATACGATTGTTATTGTAAAAAATAAAACAGAAGTGATGGACAAAGAGCTAGAGAAACATATAGATAGAAGGAATATTGCACACATAGTTGGAAGAGACCAACATGGGTATTTGGTATTAACTAAAGGGCAGCTTTATTTAACTTCCATATTAACTTCAATTCAACTGTAACTGGCAAGGGCTGCAACTCAAGTCAGGCAAAAGGATCCCCTGATCCTTTTCCTGACCTTAAACAGAGTGAGCCCCTGAGCCACTGGCACAAGCCAACTTTAACATGGCCATTGCCAAGAGGCAGACATGCTTACAACCTCAAAGTAAGACAGCCACCTCAAGCCACAGAACTTGAGGGGAGACCCACTCCAGGGTGTATCACAGTCCTCTAGCAGTCCGTACCCAGGGCCTGTGCCAAGGTATGGTTTGTGCTGAGCATGCCAATCCGCCAGTCAATGCAAACCAAGGAGAGAGATCACAGGAAGGAAGTAGAAAGGAAAACAACAACTATGATGTGTTACATCACAAAAGTCTCCACAGACTGAAAGTTTCTTGTCCCAAAATTCAGCTTACTCAATCCATTTAACAATCTTACAGCTATGGTGAGACACTGATGGATACAATGAGTCTCACCATGAGACACTAGCTGTAAGATTGTTAAATGAATTAATTTTGATATTTTGATATTTCAACGCTATTCTGCTTGACAAAGGTGCACACAAAAGGAGATAATATGCATTTGTGGTGTGGTGGCATTTGAATTACATCAAGTAAACTGAATTTTGGAACAAGAAACTTTCAGTCTGTGGAGACTTTTGTGATGTAACACATCACAGTTGTTGTTTTCCTTTCTAATCCCCCAGTCAAGGAAGGGTCTGTCAATTGGTGCTCCTCTTATCAACAAAACAAGGCCAGATTCCTGCCACCAACAAGGGTCAAGCCTCAGCTTAGGCCCTTGGCCCCACACACTGGCTGACAATCTGGCACAGCCCTTGCCTCAAATTATCCATAAAAATCCCGTAACCAGACAAGTGAACTCCATCATCTCAGCAGAGAAGAGTAAATTCCTTCGCAATACCTGGGTGCAACAAACCCCAGCCCACCCCTCATTACCTTTCCAATTTCATGGTTGGCCTTCCTTCTGGTCCATTCAATGGCATATGAATCACAAGCCCACTTCCACACCCTTCAGGGCAGAATGGCCAACCAAACCAACCTGACACTGGGCCAATGTACCACAATGTCCTGCATGTCTGCCTCCACTTGCAGTATCAGATCCTTGCCCTTCACCATCTCCAGGTCATTGCCACCCAGATGGATGACCAGGATATCCAGCAGGGACCCACTCATCTCTGCAAACAACAAGGGCATTAACCCAGTTCGACGGAGGCCCCATCTGCTCTGCCATTCGACAATGGTACAGTTGCTAAGGCCCAGCTGTGAGCCCAGTCCCAATATTTCCACCTGATGGGCCTCCCAGAACACCATGCTGTGGCCAGTGATCAGAATCCGGAGCCAAGGAACCTAAAACCAAACAACAACAGGAAACATTAGAAGAAAATAACATCTTACAATGACATCAAAGGCTGCACATAGAAGAAGAAGAGAAGAAGATATTGGATTTATACCTCACCCTTCACTACCCAAAGGTGTCTCAGAATGGCTTACAAACTCCCTTCCCTTCCCCTCCCCACAACAGACACCCTGTGAGGTAGGTGGGACTGAGAGAGCTCTTGACAGAAACTGCTCTTTTTCAAGAACAGCTCTGACAGAACTATGGCTTGCCCAAAGTCATCCATCAGCTGCAGTGTCACAGAGATGCAGTGTCACAGAGATCCAGAAGAAATGCAATGTCATGGAAAGCAAAATGGACCACATCTTCAAAGGACTTCATCAAGCCACATTTGACTAATCTCTGCTACAATAAATCTGAAGTCCAGGTACTGGTCTATTACCATTTCCCCATTACTCACATAAAGGGGGGGGATAAGCAGAACATCTAGAAAAGAGAGCAGCTTCCTCTTTCAGACAAAATCCAAGTCAGATGTGGTAATAGAAGCCATCAAAACTCACCATTCTCGGCTTCCAGTGAAGACTTATATGGGGCTAACACTTCTGCTGAAGTGGAAGAATGCTGCAGCCAAAAAAGCCATCTAGAAGATGCTGCAAGTGGAGGAGTGGGGAATCAAACCCGGTTCTCCCGGATTAGAGTCCGCGCACTTAACCACTACACCAAACTGGCTGTCAAACTGTACATACCATGCAGACCATTGAGTACTGCAGGAGAGATGGGCTGCCACACATTCCAGTGGGTGTCAGCCTCCCATGCTCAACCCTCCATCATCTTACGAAGGTGGACATCACCAGTGAACTCAGGGAAGCCATGTACCTTACTGGTAAAGGCCAGGCTGGACAATTGCAATCTGATATATTTAATGGCCATACCCTTACCTTTCAGCATGACACAGTATTGCAGTAGATGGTCCACCAGCAATGTTCCCTCTAAGCTCCACACTGTTGTGAGCAAAAATTCTACCTCATGAGCTAAAAAAGCTAGGAGCATTAAAGTTGTGAGCAAGTCTACATTTAACGCTTGCATAAATTATTGTAGAAGATTATTTCCATAACCTTGTAAAAATCTCAGAATGAATTCTTTTGTTGTTGTTGTTCAGTCACCCAGTCAAGTCTGACTCTTCATGACCCCATGGACCACATCACGCCAGGCACTCCTATCTTCCGTCATGCTTTGGAGGTAGGTAGTTCTGTCGTGCTTTGGAGGCAGGTAGTTCCATCGTGCTTTGGAGTTTGCTTAATTTCATATTCATTGCATCGATAACAATGTCTAACCAACTCATCCTTTGCTGTCCCCTTCTTCTTTGACCTTCAGTCTTTCCCAGCATCAGGTGCTTCTCCAGTGAATGCTGCATTTTAAGAATAATTTAAACATTATAAGAGAAAACAGAATGAAGTCAAATTTCATTACATAAAAAGGTTGTACTCTACAGGGGTAGAACAGGCCTCTGGAGAACAGGTCTCCCTTCCCCTTTCCACTGTATTGGTAGTACACCTGGTCTCCAGACAACAGGTCTGCCCACCCCTTTCCACTATATTGGTAGACCTGGCCCCCAGAGAATAGGTCTACCCAGGGGTCATTTTGTAGAAAAAGAGGTGCAGGAACTCATTAGCGTAACTCATTAGCGTAACTTATTTGCATATGCCACACCCCCTGACATCACCGGAAGTGTGTCAGAAGGCAACACACACTGCTCAGGCTCCACCCCCAAAATATCCAGGTATTTCCCAACTCAGATTCAAACCTGGGTTTCCGAAATCCTTGTCTGGAACACTAACCACTACACAACACTTCATGGGGCAGCAGTAGCAAGTCATTAGCTGCCGTGGTGGCCCTGATCAGGGCAGAAAAGCATGATATAAGTCTTGTACATAAATAATAAATAAAATGACTCTCTCCTTGGGCATTACCATCACCGCAGCGCTCTTTCCTCTACCTCCTAGATGCAGGGGTATGTGTCTGGAGCTGGACGGGAGAGATCAGTAAAAACTGCCAACAACTCTCCAGGAGATATCCGTTTCCTTAATCCTTTACCTTGATTACAAAGACGCTTTGATCCAGGTTAAGGGGAACATTTTGGATAGAACAGGCTCTTCAGGCAGCCAACTACCTACCTCTTCCACAGTAGGGTTCCTTCTTTTCTCATGATTTCTGCTTGACTGTTTTCACCCTCCCCCCTTTACTGCACTCTTCTGTGAACTGGGCCATTGCCAGTAAGGGCCAAGCAGGTTTTCTTGCAATTGCCTTTACCCTACTAGGGCTTTCTTGTGACATCCTGGCTCAGACTGACACCATTCATCACTTGCATCCTTCACCAAGAACACACACACGCATGCACACACAAGCAATCCTGACTTCTCTGACCTCCACCAGGGAAAAGGAGCTCCCAGTAGTGGCAGAACGCCTGATTCAGCCAGGGTCAGCACCAGGCTTTTTTGCGCCCTAGGCAAGGCTAATTGCTTGCACCCCCTAACCAGTTTTCAAAAACTGCGAGGCTCAGCTGAACTCCATGGAAAGAGGGGAGCAGAATGTCCTTCAAGACCTCCACCTTCCCAACCATCATTACTTCGGTTTGTCCAGAAATTTGTTTCAATTTGTTCACTCTTAGGCATTTAACCACAGCAGCCAAGCAGTGATTGAAGACCTTTTATTGCATCCATCACCAGGAGATTTGGATAAAGAGTTATATATAGCTGTGTATCATCTGCAGATAGATGACAGTCAAGACCCAAACTACAAATGATTCGGCCTAAGAGCTTTACATAAAGGGAGAAGAGCATGGGGGAGAATTGTGTACTGTGCACCCCAAATGGATAACTGATCCCCAAAGGCCATTCTTTGGGTCCTAATCCTGAGGAAAGATTTGACCCTCACCAACCAACACCCTCCCATGCCTAATTCTGCCCTCAAGCAACCTAACATGAAGGCAGGGTCTGCCATGCCAAGGGAAGCAGAGAAAGCCAGGAGGAGCCACAAGGAGGCCGGACCTTTGTCTACAGGGAACTGACATTTTAAAACTATTTATTACATATTAAAACAACTTGATACCATCTCCCAGTCAAAAACACTGGATAACCGCATTTCTCTCCTCCAAGGACTGAAAAGCTGATACACCCTCCAGCCGTGGCTTGCTTGTAAGGAAATCTTTCTGGTGTTCAGCTGCAACAAGGCTTTCCCCCTCCTGTTGTAGATCTGAAGACCCCATCTCTGTCTCTTTGGTGATTCAATTGCAAAGCCTCCTTCCCTCCCCTTGGAAAAGACTTTTTCCTCTTTCCTGCCCCCTCTGCCTCACTCGGCCTCCCCAGGAAGTTCACTTTCTTTAACCCTTTCAGTGCTGCAGATGAATACATGAGAAAAGCTCCCTCCCAGCCTCTCCGCAAGGCATAGCATCCGGATCCCGACGGATGGGCCAGAATTCAGCCAGACTGTCCTCAGCCATGTCCTATAATGCAGTTTGATTCCTCATGAGTAACTCTGCACGAGCAACCCAGGCTGGTCAGCTGTCTCAGCAAATTGGGCTATTGAATGGGGAGGGAGGAGATGGAGGCAAACTCCAACCCTTTCCTCTTCAACCATCCAGAGCAGGTCGACTCACAAGCCTCCTGTCCAATGGTGCTTCAAAAGGGGGCCTTTCACACAGGCTGCCTGGGGAAGGGGGAGTTTTTTCTTCCCCCTCCCCATCCACGAATTGGTTGAGGAGAAGCATTTTCTCTAGCAGAGAGTTTTGTGTCCTAGCTTTCAGGTGGGTGTGGTGAGGAGGGGGGATGCTTTAACAATGTGGAAAATTTCCCCAAACCCAATATTGTAAAGCCACTAGCAGCTCCCCCCCCAATATCCTTCTTCCAGACAGGGAATTATGGAAAAGCAATTTGTTTTGAGGTGTGTTTGTTTTTAAAGCGACACTGAAAGCACCTTACATAAGAGAAGCGGCTGCATAAAGCCCCTTTTTCCATCCCTGCAAGCCTCCCCCTTACAGACACCCCTGGTAAAGATCAAGTCCCCGAAGGGGCAGTATTCACTGAGACCCCAGCCCCACTTCCTGCTTTGGAAAAGAGGCGGGGGTGGAAGAAAAGAACTAGAAAATGCAATGCCTATGTCCGGGAGAGCTGAGCTGGCAGGTGCAGAGGGACGGCACCTGGAGGGAGAGCCGGGCTGTGGAAAGGGCACCTTTTCTAAGGGTGTGCAGTGCTGCCACCCCACAGGGAGGCAAGACTGCACAGCTTAGAGGGAGCATTGCCCCTCAGCCTTGCTGATCTCACCTGGAATCTTCTCCAACAGCGCGCACACACGAACACCTTCCAGTAGTGCCAACGCCATCCTCGGGTGTGCCTGGGGCTCCCCAGAGTGCAGCACTGGGCACCACAGAGAGGGGGAATGGGGGGAGCTTGGCTCCCCCTCCTTCAGTGCTCTCTGCAGCTGAGCAGCCTTCAAGGGTCCCCAAGCAAAGTGGGCTGTTGTGGGGGGGTCCCTGTCAATCCCGGCTTCTCCTCTCTCCAGCTGCACTGCCCTTGCACCTGCTGTCCCCGCCAAGCCTCCCCCACATGTCAGCAAAGGCCTCTAGTAGCGGGAAATGCAGAGAAGCAGGAGGAAAAGGGGGAGCAGGCCCAGGCAAGAGGGCTCATTGTTGGCCTCCAGCAGGCCTGGAAGGAGGGATCCCCCCAAGCCTGCGCCACTCCCAGACTCTGCAGGCGGCCTCGCCAAGGGGTGTTCCAGAGAGGCAGCTGTGTGCCCCAGCGCAGCCCAGCCCCATGGGAGCTTCGCTGCTGTGCCCCTTCCCCAAAACATCTCTCCTGAAGTGGCCATTTATGTTTCTCCAGGGTGGCGGAAGGGGGCCTCACAAAAATAGCCCTGGACCATGGGTGAACTGGAAGGGGGAAGGGGGTGGGGCAGGCCTTTTTACTGCTGGAGTGTCACTCTGTCCCACTCCGGCTCACTCCGTTCTGAAATGAGGCCTGGGTCTACCTGCCATAGTCCATTATATTGGTAGACCTGGCCTCCAGAGAACAAGTCTACTTACCCCAGTCTACTATATTGGTAGACCTGGCATCCGGAGAACAGGTCTACCTGCCCCAGGCCACTATATTGCTAGACCTGGCCTCTAGAAAATGGATGTACCTGTCCCAGTCCACTTTATTTGTAGACCTGGCCTCTGGAGAACAGGTCTACCCACCCCAGTTCACTATATTAGTAGACCTGGGCTTGGACCATTACCTTGCACTGCCCTTAGAAAACATACCTGCACGTAAGAGAGAAAAAACTCTTGCAGTGTACTCTTCTTTTTAAGTGAAATATGACAACCAGCATTACAGGTAAGTGGAACAGAAGTGGAACAATCACTGTCAGAACACTGCCTAATCTAACAAACAGAAAGTTGTTTAAATATTATCAACCTGCCCAAACTAATTATTTATTCAAATATTTATATCCTGATTTTCCCCGTGGCTCAAGGCAGTGTACAAATCATACTGCAAAGCATAATAGGGGTATGGAAAAAATTCAGTGATTTTGGCTCATCTATAGCCTAAGGAGACCATTACAGTCAATGAGCTCCATAGACTATAATGGGGAATTGATCTGGGGGTTTCTGGGGCTCTGGGGAGACTGTTCTCTTTTTTTGCAGCATTTGCAGCATAGCTGCTGGTGCCTCTCCTCCCAAAAAACCCCCAAGTTTCAAAAAGATTGGACCAAGGAGTCAAAATCTATGGGCCCCAGAAGGAGGTGCCCCAATCCTCCATTGTTTCCTATGGAAGGGGGAAATGTTGTGAGTTGAAGCTAAAATCCTCTGAGCAGCCCTCTGAAATGTTGTGTGCCAGCGCCACCTAGCACAGCTTAGAGGGAAATGTGCTCAGTATCATCTGGCTGCATTGCCACTTCCAGCATAAACCAAGAAGTGGCACTGCCATATAAGGATTACACTCTAGGATCCCCCCAGAACTCTGGTTCGTGATGGAAGTGATGGTGTACCACTGGCATGCAATCATTCCCATTGTCCCCATTTCTGTCCCCTTACTCTCCTGTCAGTTACCAGTCATTGTCTTTGGCTAGCATAAGAACATAAGAACATAAGAGAAGCCAATGTTGAATCAGGCCAATGGCCCATCTAGTCCAACACTCTGTCATACAGCAGCCAAAATATACCAGGTGCCATTAGGAGGTCCAGCAGTGGGGCCAGGACACTAGAAGCCCTCCCACTGCTGCCCCCTCCAGCACCAAGAATAGAGTCCATCACCTGTCCCAGACTGAGAATTCCCATCTATACCCTGTGGCTAATAGCCACTGATGGACTTCTGCTTCATATGTTTATCTAATTCCCTCTTGAAACTCTCCATGCTTGTAGCTGCCACCACCTCCTGTGGCAGTGAATTCCATATGTTAATCACTCTTTGGGTGAAGAAGTATTTCCTTTTATCTGTTCTAACCCGACTGCTCAGCAATTTCATGGAGTGCCCACGAGTTCTTGTATTGTGAGAAAGGGAGAAAAGTACTTCTTTCTCAACCTGCTCAATCCCATTCATAATCTTATAAACCTCGATCATGTCACCCCTCAGCCGTCGTTTCTCCAAGCTAAAGAGCCCCAAGCATTTTAACCTTTCTTCATAGGGAAGGTGTTCTAGCAACCCTAGACTTGCACAGTCAAGGAACCTGCTGAAAACACTTTATAAATTGATTGCATTAAATGGGAAACAGAATGAAAAGGAAGTATATGTGCATGAACCAGATTTTAAAAGGTTGTGTAAACCTTCACAGAAGGGCAGTGTATAATACACTACAAGGGACAGGCATAGTGCTTACACAGAGACAGATCACAACCTATGTAGGGAATTATTCTTTAGGCAAACATTAAAAATTGCTTCCAAATAAGCCTAGGGTAGCTAATCTGATTTGTTTCAGTTTTCACAATAAGGAAAGGAGAGAATTCACAAAGGAGCCAGTGATGCCTTTGGGGTCAGCAAATATTGAAGGTTTTATGTTGGAGTTCTAAGTACTATACTATATGAAGAAAAAAATGGGTTAATAAAAATGTTATGACCCACTCATTGTCATGGCAATAGTGTTTTTACAGTCAGCATACTGGCAAGAGTTCAGTCACAGGACACAGGGTTCTTTTTTTTTTAACCATTTGCTGTATACCTGTACTTTCAGGCCAACAAAAAATGAACGATATTCAGGGTGATCTATGAGACTCAGGAGAACAATACACTTATGTCTCTAGGGCTAGCACTTGGTTTCCTTTTGACATATTTTCTGTCATTGTTGCTACAAAGATCCTTAAGCCACCCTCACTGGCAGAGATTGGTGCCAAAAGTGTGAGGGTACGTCAGTGGAAAAAGCTGAAGTTCAGTAGTTTATAATCCAGAATATCCTGACTCCTGGAACATGGGACATTTTTTGGACTGCTCATCAATCCATGAAACTGTGGAAGGGAATGCCTGTCACTTTAAGGAAAAGGAAAGTGAAGTTTAGATATGAAAGAATGAGAACTGCAAATATGAACGTATCTGCACAAACACACAGCTACTCTTCAGTTCTCCCTCCCCAGGTGCACCAATTGCCCTGGTCCAATCCAGGTTCTAAGATCCTGCTTACAGCAGCTCACCAGAATGTAGTAGTAAAGGGCTGGTGTTGATCCAATAAGAGAGATTCATTATTTTCTCTGCAGGCAGTGATGAGATTTTTCCACCCTGGCTGTTTCCTGACTACTTTCAGCTCTTTATCTGGGTCTTTGTCAAGAGCAGCTGGAAGTTGAACAGTGGAGAATTCTGCACTGGAGATGGACTCAGGTGCAGAGGAGGAACTCTTGTCTGTATCCCGGCCCAGACCGGGCTTACCCAGGACTAGGGGCTGCGGAGATGGCACTGGGCACTCAGGCTGGTGGGCTGCAGGATGGGAAGCAGGGCCAAGGGCTGGGCAATCACAGGTGAGTGGGGAGAAGGGAAGCTGGCTCAGCATCCCTGGTCTTAAATGGGGGCATGGCCAGTTAGGAGGCGGAGACACAAGGGTGGGGGAAGGGATAAAAAGGGGGAGAGGAGGTGGCTGAGGAGGAAAGTGGACTTGGAGATGGAACGGGAACCTGCCAGAGAGAGGACCCATATGCCAGGGAATGAAGGAGTCTAAAGGGGGGCAGAGAAGGGACCCAGTGACGAAACCACCCCATAAGCCCCTGTCTGAGGCCTCTCCTCCCTCTTCCTTTTGAAGCCACTTTCCCTGCCCTCCCCAGTAGCCCTGGCCAGAGAAATAGAGCCAGACTTCAGCAGGGCCTGGAAATTGGGGGTGCATCAGTAGTGGCAGTGTGGTGATGGGTGGCGAGTCAGCAGGTGAACAGAAGACCACTGACAAGGTGGTGGAGAATGTGGGCAGAGGCCCTGTGTTGACACTGCCAATGCCCCACATACCCGCCCCTGCTGGGTGGACTAGTAGCTGGGTGTGGCTACAATCCACCATTACAAGTCAGTGGGAAACCTGGCCCACATGCACAGGAAGAAGCCAGGGAGCCAACAGCCAAGTCCACCATGGATTTGACCCAATTTGGCCAGTGGATGGCCAAACACCAAGCCCAACTCCTACTAGATGTGGTGCAACAACAGCAGCAGGCCCAAGCAGCTATGATGAGGGACTTGCAACAGGCTATCATCACGGCAGGCCAAGCCCAGGCCGGGGCTGGAGGAGGGCCCCCACAGGTGAATAGACCATGGCTCCCGTTGATGAAGCTGGGTCCCAAAGATGAAATTGAGGCCTTCTTAGAGGCCTTTGAAAGAGTGGCTGATGTTGCCAAATGGCCCCCCGAGCAATGGGCCTTCATCCTAGGCCTTTATGTCACAGGGGAAGTGCAGGCTGCCATGAAGATGTTAGAGAAGGCAGAAGCAACTGACTATGTGAAATTGAAGGCTGCCATTCTAGACCAGTATGGGGTCACCCCGGAGACCTACCAACAGAGGTTCCAGGCAATGAAGCTATCATCTTCTGGAAGACCTCACACCACCATAGCAGCCCTCTGAGATTTCGCTATGCACTGGCTCAACCCAACCATGGAGGAGGGGTGACAGATTGTAGAACAAGTGGTCATCCAACAGTTACTACAGATTCTCCTGGCCCAGACCCACCATTGGATGGCCTGCTGGAAGCCCATGAAACTCTCAGAGGCACAAGAGTTGTTAAAGAATTTTCAGGCAGCCAAAACCCATGAGGTCGCACCCAGGGTGGAGGTCAGCAGAAAGGGCAAGACCCTGTCCCCCACCAGGCAAGGAGGTCCAACCCCAATTGGGGGATGCTCCCTTGAGGGCTCCAGCCATGGGGGGAGATCCCAAGGAAGCATCACCAGGGCTGGACCAGGGCTATTGGTCACCCAAGGAGCAACTGGACCACCCGTGAGCCTGGGTCAGGGAAGTGGCACACTGCTACGAAACAACCAGGGGCACCTCCAGTCGAGATTGGGCCATATTTTACATGTGGGCAATAGGGGCACCTAAAAAGAGAATGCCCTCTATTTGATCTGGGGTAAGAATACTCAATGCAGACCATGGAGACGAGAGTCCACCCACCAACGTGGACAGCCATGGTGGAGTTGGGAGGAAAAAGATTTGATGCATTGTTGGATAACGGAAGTTCAATCTCCATGATACTCACCCGAGTGCTTCCCCCCCAGCCTTCCATTGATATGGTACACCATTATAGTGTGTTTTCATGGGCATGCTGAGCAGTGCCCCATGGTTATGGTACCCCTGCGCTACCTCGACCGTATCTATGAGGTTTCCCTGGCCAGCATGGATCAGCTCCCATACCGGATACTGCTGGGATGGGATGCACCTGACATAATGGTGCATTATCACAGGGGGCGCCCAATGCGAGCAGAGCCTAATGAAGAGGGAGATGTCATAATCACAAAAAATGCTTAATTCAACTGTAGCATTTATACCAGAATTATTTTTATTGAATATTATACCAACGAATGTGAACGTACATGAGGTATACATGATTGTATACGTAGTAACTACAACAAGAATTTTATATGCGAAATACTGGAAAAAGGAAGAAACGCCTACAAGGGAAGAACAACTGAATGAAAAAAAACAGAGAGTGACTTTAAAAAGAAATGGGTGAAATTTTACAAATGGTTAAAAGCATATTTGGAACCGCACTAATTATAAGATATAAAAGGCATAAGGAGCCTAAAAGAAATTGATTTTATGGGTGTATGTTAAAAATAGTTTAGGAGTATAGTTTCATTTCTGTATTTCTGTCTTTTCTTCTGTCTTCTGTCTTTATTTGCTTGCTGTTTTTCTTAATGAAACCAATAAAATTTTATATATATAAAACATCGCTGAAACGTGGCTATAGCAGGGCAAACTTGCCAGTCTGAACTCAGCCAGAGACAGACTTCAGCAGGGCCTGGAAAGCGGGGCTGCAGTATTAGCAACAGCATGGCGACGGGCGGCAAGTCAGCGGGTGAGCAGAAGACTGCAGACAGTCTGCTTCCTTGGCTTCCTTCAATAACCATTAGAAGCAGAAGGGATCTGGATCTGGATTTAGGCATCATGGAATGTGAAGCTTTTTTATTGTTATCAGAAAACAATGGCATCAGAATGTGTTAATGGAAGGAGGGAATAAGTAGTTAACATTTGAAAAGGCTGGGTATACAGCTGAGTTCACTCATGGTATTAGTCAGGATTGGTCCCACTCCACATTGCACCTTATTCCTTCAAATTTCCCTCTTTATCTTTAGGATACTTTATATAATACTAGGAATAAGGCCCATTGTGGAAATAAATACAACGAGCTCTAGAAAGAGGCTCTGGGAGAGTGCCCCAGCTTTGGGCACTCAGTGACAATTTGCTGTGGCAATCTCAGCAGGGTATAATGACAGAGTCCACCATTTTCTCCAGAGGAACTGATCTTTGCTACCTGAAGAGCAGTAGTAATTTTGAGTGATCTCCAGCCCACCCCCAAGATTGGTAACAGTGGTTCCCCAGGAAGGAGTGGCTGGTTTGGAGGGTGGAGTCTATGACATTGTACCTGTCTGAGGTCCCACCCCTCCTCAACACTCACCCTCTCCAGGTTCAACTCCTCAAATCTTCAGGAATTTCCCAACCAGGAGTTGATAACCCTATCTCCCTCCCAGCCAACCATCAACCTACCTTTAGTTTTCCATCTCCTCCCCCCTCGCTCCTAGAGAGCAGTTGTAATTTTGAGTGATCTCCAGCCCCCACCTGGAGATTGGCAACAATGGTTCTCCATCAGGGAATGGCTGGATTGGAGGGTGGAGTCTATGGTATCGTACCTGTCTGAGGTGCCACCCCTCCTCATACCTCACCCTCTCCAGGCTCCATCCCTCAAATCTCCAGGAATTGCCCACCTGGAGTTGGCAACCCAATCAGGACTGGGCCCAGTGAGTTTTCTCCCAAAGGCCAACATAGCTGTGGAAAGGGCCTTTTACTGACAGAGGAGAAAGTACAGGTGCCAACTCTGATTAGGGAAATACCTGGTGATTTGGGGGGGTGAATCCTGTGGAGGGCAGCATTTGGGGTGTGTGTGGAAGGACTCAGCAGGGTATAATGCCATAGAGTCTACCCTCCAAAGCAACCATTTTCTCCTGGGGAACTGATCTCTGTCATCTGGAGGTCAATTGTAACAGTGGGAGATCTCCAGGTCCCACCTGGAGATTGGCAACTGTAGGGGAAAGTCAGCCAAACAGCGGGGAGTTGAAGAAAATGGTTTGATGGTCGCTGGCCCACCTCGTTAGCCAGCCAGCCATGCTGAAGCTAAGCAGGAGAAAGAGCCTTTTTCCATTAATTCTGAAAGGAAAGTGGCCATTGGGGAGGAGGTTATGGGTGGGGGAGGGGGTTATGCTGAAAGTCCTTTGTCTTTTTACTCACAGAACCAAGCTTGGTTGCCTACCAACAGCCACTGAAAGGACAGTGCCTCACAGGAGTCAAGAGAAATGTCTTCCTCAGGAGAGAGAGCTGTCTGCCAGTAAATCTGACATGCAAATCTGTCTGAAGGGGAAGTGGGTGGGGAAGAGGAGCAGACCCAGCACCCGGCCAATGGCACATGAGTACTTTTGAGTGGCGGCTGATGGGCCAATGGCTGAGGGAGGGCATTTTACAGCCAATGGGAGCGCATGGAATCTTACAAAACCAAAAGATAATTATTATAAGGAGAGATTGTCTACATGGCATTCTTTAATGATAGGCATACAAGTCTTTTCTAAAGTGTATAAAAGAGCCAGTGGCATATAGTAGAGTGTTAGCTGAAGCCTGGGGTGATCCAAGTTCAAATCCCAGTTCAGCTGTGAAGCTCAGTGGGTGACCGTGGGTCAATTTTCTCTCAGCTAAAACTACCTATCAGGCTTGTTGTGAGGATAAAATGGAGGAGGGGAGAAACATGTATGCAACTCTCAGCTCCTTGGAAGAAGTGCAGAATTAAAATGTAATAAATATTAATTACAATATAAGCAGGAGGCTTTAGGTTTTTTGTTTGTTTGCCAATCCTAGGTCTAAAATGCTAGGTCTAAAAGCTGTAAGTCCCCAAATGTGAAAGATTTCATCTGTCAATATACACAGTTAATATATTTCTTCCAGTTGCAAGTTCCCTAAAGCAAGCTCCATATGATTTTCAAAATAAAAGACAATTTGTGCTCAACTCAGACTCATGGTATGAGGCTAACAGGAAAAAAAATAGAGGCCTTTAAACACAGCCACTAACATACTATGTGTAGAGAAATTTCATTTGACCCATATTTGGAGCATGTCTTTCTTAAAGAGTTTCATTTATTTTTTTGTAATTAGTACACCAGATTTTTAGTCTGTTAAATTTAAAGCTTATTTCTGAGATAATATACTTAGCAGTTTGTTCTATGATGGTGAAATGTGCCATCAGGTTGCATTCAACTGATGACAACCCCATAGAGTTTTGAAGGCAAGAGATGAGTAGAGGTGGTTTGCCACTGCCTAGCTCTACACAGCAACTCTGGTCTTCCTTGGTAGTCTCCCATCCAAGTACTAACAATGGCGACCCCTGCTTAGCTTCCAAGATCTGATCACATCTCCCAAGTTTTGTATGCCATTTCAAGCACAGGATGGTAGTTGTCCTCCTGGAATGGCCCTTTGAGTAGTGGAAGAACAGACAGTGATTTTGCCTCTTCCTACTTTACTCCCCACATTGTTCCTGAAATCTGACCCAAGAGGACAGGCAGGGAGTACATATTTTAATGAATAAAATTGTTATGTCCTGAGCTTGACTTTCATTCCCATTGACAGGCTGGTATCCAGAATGGCAATACCTGATTGGCTACTTTGTGTAGCCAACCAATCAGGGTACAAGGATTGTGCTGGAGGGAAGGAAACTGATTGGATGTTATCTAAGCAATGCTATTGGTTGTTACCACTGACGTGGGCGTGGCTATGCTAGCTTGCACTGTTTAAATAAGAGCCTGTTGCTCTATTTTGCCTTGTCTGTTCTGAGCTGTTGAATCACTTCATTAAAGCTGAATCACTTTTGTTGAAACACTGCCTTTAAGTGTCATACTTATCAAAAATAAATTCTTGGATCCCCAGGAAAAGACTTTTTCAGGATTTAATGGAATACTTTGGGAACAGGGGTTGCAAGGAAGTTCTACTGTGCCAGATCACTCTGTTGGTTGCATTTTATGTATTTATTTATTAAAACATTTATGTACCACCATTCCTCATCGTTCAAGGCGGCTTACAATAACAGCTAAAACATTTTCAGTTAAAAGCAAAAATAAAATAGAAAATCCCAGATCTCTCCTCCCTCCTTCAGAATGGTATTTTTTTTTAGGAACTGTCTGTATGAAAAAACTTCTCCCACCAAATAAAGTTGTTCCTTCTTTAAAAAAAAATAACTGGGACATTCATATTTAAAAATATAACCATTTAAAAAACACTCAGGTATCTAGGGCTATTGCAGATCTTTTGCACAGCATGAACTTTCAACTGATGGTAGGGGGGGAAAACCTGTCCGATAAAAAGTATAAGTTTTTTTTTAAAAAAAATTTTTGTTGTTTGTTAAATACATCAAAACAACATTTCCCCAAATAAACAGGATCCTAAGTTTGTTTGGATGTGACAGATCATAATAGACATTTCAAATACCAAAATATATCCTGCAGAAGACCTAAGCACAATCCAAACAGCCCAGCTTCATGCATATCCAATTCAGATTTCATCCCAAAGGCTGGTTGCAGATCAGCATGATCTGAAATTGATTTGACAGCAGCAGTGTCATGCCCTGCACATGTTATGAGCCAAGAGCCTACATCAAGTTCTGGGAGTTCATTGTTCAGCAAGAAACATGTGAATTTGACAGACAGGCACCTACAAGTCAGTCCCACCCTATTCTTGAGGACCTTACAATTCCATTAGTTTAACATTGTTGTTTATCTCTGTTGGTGATGCAGATGTAAAGAGAACCAAGAGCAGAAGAGAGAGCATCAAACCATCTTTCCTGGCTGATGGAAGATTTGGAATGCTTCACAGGTTTTCTTCTGTTGTTCCTTCTAAAGCAGCCAATCTGGCTTTGGTCTGTTTGTCCATCCCTTTTAGCTAAATGTGCCCCCCCCAGGTCTCCCTTTATTATCCATATTGTAATATGTTAGTCCAGGATGGAATTTGGATCAGGGATGCATGGAAGAGTCTTGCATGGTTTCACAAATCGAAGGTGAGCTCCCTATGCAGTTTTAAAGGCAACTGTCCTATAAAAACCCACCCCTGGGTTTCAATTATTTATTTATTTATTTATTTATTTATTTATTTATTTATTTATTTATTTATTTATTTATTTATTTTGTATCCTCCTTTTCTCCCCAGTGGAGACTAAAAGAACTTTACATTGTTCTCCTGGCTTTCATTTTATAGTCACAAGAACACTGTGAGGTAAATTAGGCTGAATGTGTGTATCTGGCAAGCTTCCCTTATAGAGTGGGGATTCATTCCTGGGTCTCCCAGATCCTAGTCTAACCAGTACACCACACTGGCTCTGACTAATGTATCAAGAAAGGCTTGAAGGATGGGATCTCTTCTTCCCTTCTGGTATAGCCTTGACACAAATCACCTATGTGCAGTTTTTACAGACTTGAATCATGAACATAATTATGTCTGCGCCTCTTTTCACACCAGGTGCCAAGAAGATAACTTTAACTGGACACCTATCATCTTTGATAGTCTGGTGTCTTCCTGATAATCCATACATTGGCCTGGATCCAGCAAGAATCTATGTGGATGAAGGGCTTTCTCTCCACAAAGCATGACCTGCTCATCTAATTCCTACTGCCGCAGGCCAAAATTCCCCTATAATGCTGAATGGGTGAGGATGGAATCAAGAGGTCTTCAGTAGTTGAAAGGAATAATCAAAAATCCCCCCCCCCCCATTCCACTCACAGAAGATATTTGTGGGAACTAAACCATTGGGGTTTTCGCCCTAATTAATCTGAATATTTTTAAAAAACATACACAATTACAATACTAAAAAGCTTTATCTTAACTAATTGCTTTTAGAGAGAAATGCATATCCCAATAGAAGGAACTCATTTTTTCCAAACACTGTGCAGATATTTCCTTTCTACTAGTACACATTGTATGCTAAATGAAATATATGAAAATAATTTCTTGGAACATATACAGAAGTCGTTTCTACGAAGTTAGCAATTTCAGCTTTGTTAAAAACCAATTCCCCTTTGTCATTAAGCATTTATTTCCTCCTTTATATCAAATGCATTATTTATTGTGTCTGAACATGTTTGGGGTGATGATAAATTATATTTGCTGCATTTATTCCTTTGTGAATGGCCAACTCTTCCATAATTTTAAATTAACAAAACAAAAAGATATGAAATTATTAATTTTAATCTGATGTTCTTCTCTAAAAACTTCAGCCTCATGTTGGAATAAGTCAGGTGGCTTGGCAAGTATCTTAACATCTCTTCAATTTGAGTTTGGGGGCATTCCCATGTAATATGTCTAAATCAATCATATATTAGGAATTAATTTTTAAAATGCACTGATGGTGAACAAAAGTCAGTTTATACTATTATTAGTTACTAGTTACTTACTATGGTCTAGGTTAACCTAAATTTGTGGGAGGTAGTTCATTTCCGCGTCCCTCTATTGTTTCATCTTCCCCTTCTGTGAAATCCCCCATACATTGTGTTCTCTGCCTATTTCCTTATCCTGTAGTATGGAGGAATTGATCTCAGAGTAGTCTTGGAGTGCTGACAGAAAGTGGCAGGCAGAGTAAAGCCTAACAAGGTGGTGGAGGGTCATCCTGAAGGTGATGTGGAACTTAAAATGCCATCTCAGAGTCGCTGCTTAAATATTTCACACCTTTTTTTGACAGCCACAAGACATAATAATGGGATGGGTGATGAGGTTACCTATGCAAAGAATGGGTTGATTAGAGTGGATTTGCACTATAAAGAACTCTCTTGAGTACAGAAGATTGTCTTGTAAACACAGGTTGTTTAATCATAGCCTTGAGTGAGGGGATCCTAGAGAATCAAAATTAAGCCTCTGTGTGTGTGGGTGTGCACACCCGCACACACACGCACATGCATGTGTGTGACAGTTTTTCCTTTGAGAACTGGTTGCCTCATCAAGAGGTGCTTCTTAATTGCATGTAGGCTTCATTATGATTCATTCAGATTGGATGGAGTTTCTGTATACTTCTGCCTGCATAGGGCCCTGGGATCTTAAGAGACTGTGGGGAACATGGCTCTTGGCAGAGGGCGGTTTGTGGGTAACAATAGGGAGTGTCAGCAGGCATTTTATGACTCATTTTGAGTTATGTTCAGACTTGAAAACTGATGTAAATCAAGAAAGGTTACCCCAAGCTAACAAAAGTACCATGAAATGAAAGATGTTTCTTTTGTTGCAAGTATAATTCCATCTGCTGACTGGAAAAGTCCCCTTTAGTCGCTCTTAACTCTCTCTGCTCCTGCCTTCCTCGAAGATGAACTATTTAAAGTAGACAGTCAGATGTAGTCTAACAAATATTCATTAACTAACGTTAGTTTCAGAAGAGGGAATGTCTTTTTTTTATTATTAAGTTGATTCAATGAACTCAGTTAAGCTTACTTCTTAGTAACATGCATAGAATTGACCTGCCAGGCTTTATAAACATATTTTGTAAATCACATCTACTTATTAAAAGCCTTGCATAAAATGAATAAAAATGTAACATGTTGCCTTTTGCTTACCAGAAAATATTTTCATTTTTCTGGAGTTTATTGTGGATGCTCATATAAGCTACAGGATTACAATTTCTAATCAGAGCTGTGTTGGCTCTTGTCTTAAGTTTTGTTTTGGTTTTTACATGCATTGTTATCCCAGTTTTAAAACCAGCTATGTAGATCTCATTCATATGAATGGGAACATTAGTGGCAGCAAATCCATCACTGTTCCCTCAGTGCTTTTGGTTATCAAAACTGCTTTCACATCAACAATTATGTATTAAGCCACCATGACACGTGGATTAAAAATGAATTGCTACAAAATGCCAGGATTCTCACTTTGGGGGGAATTAAACAGAACATTTTTCCTTGGTGCCTTAATAATAATAATAATAAAAAAACCCTACACATACAATAAATAATTTTGACAGAAGATCAGCAAGCAAGAAATAAAAAACATGAGCATGTTTGAACTTAGTATTTTACCAACTGCAATAAATAATTATTGAAACAGAGAGGATTGTTTAAAATGCAGAACAGAACCCATAACTCTCAGGGGGAAAAGATGTTGACACTGAAATAAAATTGTGGTAAACACTTGCTCTGGCTTCAAAATTATTCTAATTGAGCCTGTACAAAACATACTTGACCAAGATTTACCAAAGGAATGGGACAAAACAACAGTATATGCCACTTGCTTGTTGAGTGCTGTTGGACACATATAAATAATAATTTATATAGCTACTAAATTTTAGCAATTTAAAAGGAAATAATATATCAAAGATGACCTGAGGATTGCTTCTACAGTCAACAAATTATTTATTTATTTACTTCACTGACAGATGAAAGCAGCAGTTTACATTATGAATGGGCATGAACTGTATTTTTGCTGAACCACAAAATGGTACACCAGTTCATTAACTAAACCAGTTTGTATTAGTTTGTGAGCCATTTAAAGTTTAAACCCCTGCTTTCTGCTCCCTGTGAAAAGCCACGTGGAGCAGAAAGCAGAGGGTTAAATGGCTCTGAGCTGTTTTTTGTGAACAGCAGAAAGCAGAGGTTTAAATGGCTCAGAGCCATTTAAACCCCTGCATTCTGCTCTTCATGAACTGCCACAAACTGCCATGAACTGTATCAAAATTCATGGAAATTTGTGGTGGCTCTTCAGTTCATGTATATCACTTCACGAACCATGAACCGTCCAAATTTTGTGATGAACTTTAGTTAGTGAGCTGGTTCATGTCCAACTCTAGTTGGTATCATTCTTTTCTCCTCCATTTTATGCTCACAACAACCCTATAAGGTAGGTTAGGCTGAGAGTATGTGACTGGCCTAAGGTCATCCAGTAAGCTTCCATGGAAGAATGAAGATTTAGACAGGGCTCTCCCAGATCCTAATCTGAAATTCTAAGCATTACACCACACTGACTTTTAATTGTAGCTTTTAACCATGCAAACTACTTATTTTTACCAGACCCAGGTCCAGATCCCCACTCAGTCATCATGTTCACTGGTTGCTTTGGACTAACCTAACCTATTTCATACAGTTGCTGTGAGGTCAACTGTACTGTTTGGAGCTCTTTCAAAGAATGGTCCTGTAAAGATGAACAAACAGATTATATTGTGGAGGGGAGGAATCGTGGCTCAATGGTCGAGCATCTGTTTTGCCTTGATCCATTACTTACATCAGATAGTTTCAGAGGGTATCCATGTTGACCTGCAATAGAGCTGCTAGATTCAAATCTGGTAGCACCTTAGAGACCCACAGGATTTGGTGAAGGTCCCCTCCCCCTCTGATCTTTGCAACAACAAACAAACAAAATCAGTCCTGTGCCTCCTAGGAACTTATTAAGGTGCTACAAAGACAAATAGTACTGACTAAACTTGAGAACTTCACAGCCCGAGTGTCTTTCTAGGGCTACATGACAGCCTGGGGGGACATTGCCCCTGCCAGGAAATCCTGGAGGCCCTGACAGCCCAGAGAAAGCATAGCCCCTGCTGGGAAATTCCAGAAGGATTTTTTTTTTTACACCTGCTGCCCCCTGTAGTTTAAACCCTTGTGGGTTGCTCCTAATGTGCATGAAAAATCTACCCTCCTGTGGTTCTGTTCTGAAGGTTAAACATACCTTGGGACTGATTCTAAGCAGGTCTACTCAGAAGTAAATCCTATTTTATAAAGCATGCAAGTGAAGTTTTGTTTTTCATAATATTAATGATTTTGGTGGTGTTAAATTATAAAATTCTTTCTTCAATAAAACAAAATGCAAAAAAAACCCCTATTTTATTCACTGGGGCTTATTCCTAGGAAAGTGATCTTGGTAGTGCAGCGCCAGCTCTTTCAAGGTGTCCAAACTCTGACTGTATTTATTGCCTTCCTTTGAACCCAATCCAATTTATTTACATCCTTCTTAACCCTCTGACTACCCTTTACAAAAACTTATACATACTGCATGGTGTATTCATACCTCAAGGTCAAATCCCATTGTATTTGGGTAAAAAAGTTCCCCACAGACCCCAAAATGTTTACAGTTGCAGAAGTCATTGTGTCTGACAATACTAAAACATTCAGAGCTTGAAAACAGACTAGGACATAAGGCAGAATTTTTCTTTTGCATAGATTCTGCCCTCCCCTTTAGTGTATTGAATAACACACTAGCATGGTTCCTTTACACAGCTATATATAATTTGAACAGCAAAAACTATGTTTGGAACATACAACATTAGACAAGTAACGAACTTTCATGATTTTTTTTAAAAAAAATCTAAAAGCATCTAAAATTAATAATTTCTAACATCTTTGTACTGTATCTCTCATACATCTCTTTCATTTTAGGAAAGACTGAGGGGGGTTGTTTGATAAAGAGAGTGCACAGCTGCAGCAGACAGAATTTTTAATCAGACTGTGCTTATGGGACTACATGCCCTTGCATCACTAGGTAATACTACCCAGTTTGGCTTCTACTGACTTGACATTTAGTGCATCACCTAAGATTATTTTCCAGTTTGATATTGATAATGTAGTATACAAATAAGACTACCACATTTTATGCTAACCTCAGTCCTACCAAGACCTTTGTGTTTTAGACAATGCTGAGAAAGAGGAATCGAGTTGTGAAGAACTATTTTTTTTTAAAGTACTGTTTCAAATTCAGAGATTTTTAGTCTGTCTTTCTCATTGAGACTCCAGGAGGATTATATAGTACTAGGAATAAGGCCTGTTGTGGAAATAAATACAAGTTCTAGAAAGAGGCTCTGGGCGAATGCCCTGGTCTTGGGCACTCATCATAAATTTGCTGTGGCAACCTCAGCAGGGTATAATGACACAGAGCTTACCATTGTCTCCAGTGGAACTGATCTCTGCTATCTAAAGAACAGTTGTAATTCTGAGTGATCTCCAGCCTTCCCCTAAAGATTTAAACGAAACAAACAGCCGTGATGTATAGTGCCAAAAAAATGGTTCTTCACCAACTTATAAATTCTTTTTTTCAGTATTCAGTTTACTAGAAATAATTCAAACGCCATCAACACCAATGAACTATGCATATGACATCTCATTTCATGTATACCTTTATCAAAGTGGGTAACTTTGAAATACAAAGTTAATCCATTTGCCAAAAACCCTCTAGACATATCTCATTGTCATATTAATCAAAAATGAAACGAGATGTCATATGCATGGTTCGTTGGTGTTGATGGCATTTGAATTACTTCCAGTAAACTGAATACTGAAAAAAGATTTTATAAGTTAGTGAAGAACCTTTTTTTTTGGCACTATACATCATGGTTGTTTGTTTCCTTTCAACTTCCATCCCATGATCTCTCTCTTTGGTTTGCACTCCCCTGAAGATTGGCAACAGTGATTCTCCAGGATGAAATGGCTGATTTGGAGGGTAGAGTCTATGGCATTGTACCTGTCTTGGAGGAAGCAACCCTATCTCCTTCCCAGCCAACCATCAAAATACTGTTATCTACCCTTCAGCTTTCCATTTCCTCCCACACCTGGAGCCTCTACCTAGGAAAAGTACAGCCTTTCTCCTCCTCAGTGGGGACCCAAGCAGGAGAGGAAGTGACTTCAGCAGGGTATAATGACTCAGAGTCTACCCTGCAAAGCAGCCATTTTCTCCAGGGGAACTGATCTCTGCCATATGGAAAGCAGTTGTAATTCTGAGTGATCTCCAGCCCTCACCTGGAGATTGGCAACAATGGTTCTCCAGGAGGAAATGGCTGGTTTGGAGGGTGGGGTCTATGGCATTGTACCTGTCTGAGGTCCCATCCCTCCACAAACCCCACCACCTCCAGGCTTCATCCCTCAAATCTCCAAGAATTTCCCAACCTGGGATTGGCAACCCTATCTCCTGCCCAACCAGCCATCAACCTACCATCTGGAGAGCAGTTTTAATTCTGAGTGATTTCCAGGCCTCACCTGGTGATTGGCAGCAATGATTCATCAGGAGGAAAAGTACAGTCTTTGCAATGGAGACCAAAGCAGCTTACATCATTCTCCTCTCCCCCTTTTGATCTGCACAACAACCCTGTAAGGTAGGTTAGGCTGAAAGTCTGTGACTGGTCTGAAAACACCCACTCAACTTCCACAACAAGAACCTGGGTCTAGCTGACCCTGCTTTGAAGCGCTAATTGCTATGCCTAGGGTAGCCAACCTCCAGGTGGGGCCTGAAGATTGCCAGATATCACAACTGAACTCCAGACAACAGATCTCTTCCCCCCTGGAGAAAATAACTGCTTTGGAGGGTGGCCTCTATGGCATTCTATTCAGCTGAGGCCTTTCCCCTCCCCAAACTCTGGCTTCCTTAGACTCCACCACGGAATATCCAGGAATTTCCCAACCTGGAGCTGGCAATCCTAGTCAGGACTGTCCCCAACTAATTACTCACAAAGGGCTGGAAAGGGTTTCCTTCCTTTGTCTTTTTACTGACAGACCCAAGCTTGATTGCCTAGCAACAGCCACTGAGAGAAAAGTTAGTCCCACAAGAGACAAGAAAAAGTGTCTTCATCAGGAGAGACAACAGTTAAAGTTAAACTGTTAGAGAAGAGTGTCCAGGCTGGCAGTGGGCAGGGGAGAGGAGTGGACCTAGTCCTCAGCCAATGGCACACAAGTACTCTTGAGTGGTGGTTGATGGGCCAACGGCTGATGGAGTGCACTGCACAGCCAATGGGAGAAATGGCCAATACGTAAGGGAATTATATATTTATTTTATTTATTTATTTATTTATTCAGCTTATATACTGCTCAAGCCCCGAGGGGTCTCAGAGCAGTCTACACGGTATATATGATCCTTCCCTAACTAGGGCCACAATCGATGGGGGAGGGACATCCTACTGGCACCCTGAGCAGGGCTTCCCATTCTCTTCCGGCGGGGCTCCAGGCGTCTGCGCTGCAGCCTCGATGTACTCAGCCCCTGGCAAAGATCTTCCTGGCCAGGAGACTTCCGCGGCAGGCCTCTTCCCGACGCGCAGGCCCGTGTCGGCCTCGGCTTCCGGTCTGCGTCCATCAGGCTCCACCGTGCCACACCGTCACGCCGCCCGCACATCACGGTTCCGCCTACGGCTCCGCCTACCGCCAGGTTCGGCCGTCTGCTTCGCCTGCCGCTGCTGCTGCCATCGCCGCCTCTGCCGCCGCTGCTGATGTCCACCACCGATGTCGCCGCTGCTACACCCCCCCGGAAGGGAGGGTGCCCCCCGCCTCTCTACAGGCAGGTACCCATTTATCTACTTGCAAATGCTTTCAAACCGCTGGGTGGGCGGGAGCTGGGACTAGGACTGGGAGCTCACCCCGGTCGCGATGGGACTCGAACAGCCATAGTGGCTGTTCACTTGTTGTTATAACAGGTGTGATTTACCACCTGTGCCACTGCTCCCAATATATATGTCAATACAATCAACAGGACAGGATATCCAATAAGCGGAACAATATGATCAGAATTGTGGAAATCTGGAACTAAGCAGAAATCTGAAACAAAACTGAAACAAGGCATAAGTGTCAATATGGCATGTTAAATCATGCAGAAATTTCATGACAGAATAATACATACAACAACAGATAGTACATAGTATATGCACTGTTCCTTTCCATTTTTTGAAGCATCTTCTTAACCTTTGTCTTACAATATAGTCCCATTACTTTGGTAAGAAGTTCCCTCCTAAATAATTGAGGTATTCATATTTTGCAGGATGACAGGGAAGTGAGAGTCTTCCTGACCTCATCAGACTGACCATTCCATAACAGGGCCACAACCAGGGCTTTTTTTGTAGAAAAAGCCCAGCAGGAACTTATTAGCAAAATAGGCCACAGCCAACAGCAGAAACTCATTAGCATACTGGGCCACACCCTGACAGCACAGTCCATTAGCATATTGGGCCACACCCCCATATTACCAGAAGTTTGGTCATCTTGCCACACCAACCTTTTGCTTCTTATTCTGTTTACCTTGTTTGTTGTCAATACTCAGGGCTTTTTTTTGTAGCAGGAACTCCTTTGCATATTAGGCCACACACCCCTAATGTGGCCAATCCTAATGAGTTTCTGCTGTTGGCTGTGGCCTGTTATGCTAATGAGTTCCTGCTGGGCGTGGCCAACTTGGGAGCCAGGCAGAACTCCGTTCCTGTGCATTCCTACCCAAAAATAGCCACAACAGAGAATGCATTGTAAGGGCAGTTGCCCATTTGCAGGGTGGCACC
This sequence comes from Gekko gecko, assembly GCA_029375565.1. NCBI lineage: Eukaryota > Metazoa > Chordata > Lepidosauria > Squamata > Gekkonidae > Gekko > Gekko gecko. The sequence continues at coordinate 140,651,611 of JAPDNY010000005.1, forward strand.
TGCAGAACGTCCTGACTGGAGACATTACAAAATCTGATTTGCACCCAGAATTGTATCCTCTAAATAAGATGATACTCCAGCTATTTTTAAGATGACTCCTGCTTTCCATGCTATGAAAATGATAAACTATAGATTATATTGGATGAAGTGTCACTTAAACTGGAGGAAGGTTTCAAATTTGGATCAGTAAAGTAGCAGGATAACATCTATGTCAAACAGTTCTAAATAAGTCCAGGGATGTAGCACTATGTGATGCCAAAAAGTGTGAAAACATAGAAGACACTTTTTATATTTATAAACTACAGGCTTAAACTAAAAAACGATGAACCCATAGTATCATATTTCAATCATGTATTTCCTCTCATGAGTAGCCTGTAATTCAATTTCTTAATACTAATTACAAAAAAACCCACTTTATTTATTTATTTATTTATTTATTTATTCGATTTATATACCGCTCAGACCCCCCAAGGGGTCTCAGAGCGGTTTACATATTGCGTCTAATCCTTCCTAACTAGGGCCACAATGGAATGGGGTAGGGACATCCTTACTGGCACCCTGAGCAGGGCTTCCCGTTTTTCCTCCGGCGGGTTCCAGGCATAGAAGTCTGCTGCAGCCATTGGTGCCCTTTTTTCGAGTCCCCGGCGTAGATCTTTCCTTCCTCGGCCAGGAGACTTCCACGGCCAGCCGCTGTTTCCCTGACGCGCAGGTCCATGTCGGCCTCGGCTCTGGTCTGCGTCCCTTAGGCTCCACCGTCCGCGCCGTCGCATCGCCTGCACGTCATGGCTCCGCCCATGGCTCACCGCCAGGTTCGCCGTCCGTCTCGCCTGCCGCCGCCACTGCCATCACCGCTGCTGCCGATGTCCGCCGCTGCCGCTGCTACACACCCCCGGTAGGGAGGGTGTCCCCCGCCTCTCTACAGGCAGGTACCCATTTATCTACTTGCATGTATGCTTTCGAACCACTTTCATTTTTTATCTTCATCTATGCCTAGTTTTATCATTTTTTTATTTTCCTGATGTAAAAAGGTGGAATTAGGAAAGAGACATTGTTGATCTATATATAACTTTTAGGAAATTGAAGACAAAGGCCATTATTTCTTCTGTTAATGAAAGTTTCGAAACACATGAACAATAAATCTAACACTGGTAGCTGACAACTACAATTAAGATATGGCCATTATACTAGCATAGTCTTCTTTTTAAAAAAATCAAATGCACCAAATCTACATAATATATGTACTATGTGCACCAACCATAATTGGATATATTGCTAGCAAACAGTATGCTAAAGCCCTTGTACCACTTCTTGTAAACTTTGATTGATTGTCTCTATTTAACTTATGCCCTTGTATATATCTTCAGAGACCTATGCTGAAGTTATTCTGTACTAAATGCTCTATGTTTATATTAAGCTGCTAATGCACCCAGATGTCTTTGGGAGGAAAAGCCTTGAATAAAACCTACTATTCTTTTGTCTTTTTTAAAAAATTAGATATTAGATAGTGAGGGAGAAAATCAGCTTAACTGTCAGAAAGACAATGGCCACAGAAAGTGACAATAACGCCCTCATTACTGCCCGAAGCAATGTGGTATCTGTTTGTAAGGAAGACTCACACCAAAATGATTTAACATATTGTTATTCTGAAGGTAAAACTTTGATAATGGAAGCAATCTAGAAAACATTACAAAATGGTATTTTAAAGGGAAAGAGAACAGAGAAGGACACATAAGGATGTTTTAAAATGGTGTTGTGGAGAAGAAAGCTGGAAACTACACCTACATGAAATTGTTCCTTTTTGAAATAATTTCAAAAGCAGGTTTTAAGACAAAAAAAAAGACTTTTAGGGAATAGTAACACGTATTTGTTTACACATGTAAGTGAGAGTGTATATGTACTGACCATTTGAAAGGTCTTTAAGAGCAAGATCTTCTTTACAAAGGCAATATTCTCTTTACCTTCTCTACAATCCATTAACCTGAGACAGCTGAACTCTATGGATCCTCAGAAGAATGATCTATGGTCATTTCCATAAATGATGCTAAATTAGTTTAAACATATTCCTATCTGTGAGCATAATGGAAAAGCCTCAGTTGCTATAATATATACATTCAGTTTACAAATTACTTTCTATTGCTTTTGGGTCCGTACTAACGTCACTCACAAGTGACAAAAATCATCGGCTACAAGGAGTTCTTAGCATCACTGGCAGAAATGCCCACCCACAATTTTGCTGCTGTCCTTTTATTTCATTGCAGATGTAAATATACCAAGAGTCACATTAGATGTCCATCTTTCACTGTAGCTACCACTCCCAAGTGTATCAATCCCCTGTAGATGTCTTTGATGAGGCTAGACATTGTTGCACTGTCTTCTTTTCCTAAGGGTAAATACATTGTGTTGGTGCTTAATTTCGCCTGCCAATCATATTGCTACTTCTGCTTTCTGCAGTTCTCTTAAGTCTTGTCCCTTTGCTGGATTCATGACCTTCCCTTTCTTCCCCTCAGATGTAAAGAGGCCCCTGACACCAAAAAAGCAGAATGTAGAGGCAAGATGTATTCCCATGATTCAACAGAAATTTTGGTAACTAAACCAAATTTGGTAACTAATTAAGAAAACAGCACGGATCCAATGCCTTCCACAGCTTCTATCCAGAAGCTTTTTGTAGGTTGGTTGGTTGGTGGTTGGTTTAGAATATTTCTATATTGCTTCTTCAGAGTTCTGCTCAAGGCAGTTTACAATTCAGGGGAAAGCAGAGCTCTTGGGGGAAAAGCAGAACTCTGTGGATAATTCAATCACATTTTTTTTTTAAAAAAAATCACATGTGAGAAAGCTGTTCATAAACACTTTAACATCATGAAAAGAAGTCTGAGCACGTGCAGCAGCTCCTAAGCAGACATAGCTTTCAACCAAATTGTGTTGAGGCTCTATATCCTTTTTTACAAAATATTCTGACAGTTGCAGCAGCTGATATTACAACTTTTGGTACTGATTTTGGAACACACGTTTGGAATCATCTAACTATATTGTGCAGAATGGCACTAATTGCCGGAGAGCTGGTTCTGAAGTATGGGAATGTTTAGTTCAGTAGTAGATTGAAGGCTACAAACAAGCACTTTATAGTGGGTTTTCTAAGTGATCACCATGTAATAATCAGTCATATGATCCTACATCAAATTTTGTTCCTTCGCCTAGAAGCAAGAATGGAGGTATAAGACTGATGAGCAAGGTTTTGTGTTGTTTAATTTCTTATATATCCTGGATGTGAGGAAACCATTCCTCTTTTGCAAATCCTGAAGAAACCACATTGGGTATCAGTTTACTTCTGGTCCCTCTTCAGGGTACTCCTTTTTAGCTTTAAAGCTCATCATTATTTGGGACCCACATGTCTAAAGAACTCTTTCACCTGATCATATGCAAGACTAGGTTTTTTCCCCAAGGGATACTCTAAAGGGGGGTATCTTACATTTCCATGCCAATTAGTTACTTCAGGGCTCTTTTTGTAGCAGGAACTCCTTTGCATATTAGACGACACACCCCTAATGTAGCCAATCCTCCAAGAGCTTACAGTAGCTCCTGTAGGAAAAGCTCTGCAAGTTCTTGGAGGATTGGCTACATTAGGGGTGTGCCACCTAATATGCAAAGAATTCCTGCTATGAAAAGAGCCCTGTTAACACACACACACACACACACACTAGCAATAAAGCCCATTGTAGAAGCAATACAAGGAGCTCTAGAAAGATGTGATGCGTAACGAATGCATAGAAAGGTACAGAAGTGAAGTGGAAGTAAAGTCTCACACACACAGCCAGGCATGCCTTGGCTCTCCCACCCCCACATTCAAGGCCCCTGTGGCCCAGCCAGGCAGGCCTTGGCTCTCCCACCCCCACATTCAAGGCCCCTGTGGCCCAGCCAGGCAGGCCTTGGCTCTCCCACCCCCCATTCAAGGCCCCTGTGGCCCAGCCAGGCAGGCCTTGGCTCTCCCCCCCCATTCAAGGGCCCTACAGCCCAGCCAGGCAGGCATTGGCTCTCCCACCCCCACCCCCATTCAAGGGCCCTGTGGCCCAGCCAGGCCAGCCTTGGCTCTCCCACCCCCCGTTCAAAGCCCCTGCAGTCCAGTCAGGCAGGCATTGGCATTCCCACCCCGCTGTGCAAGGCTTGTGTGGCCCAGCCAGTCTGCTCACGGCTCAGCTGCCTACTTACCTTGGGGAGTCTTCAGGGCTCTGGGAAGGGCTGGGACAGGCAGCAGCGTGGAGGGGCAGTAGGCAGCAGCCTCAGTGCAGGCCGAGGCCAGGCCAGGAGCAGCAGCAGTGCAAAGTGGCAGGGCCAGAGTCACTGGGAAGCGAGAGGGCCGGCGTCTCCATTCTCTCTCCTGAAGTGAAATTGTCTTCTGAGGTGACTTTTGGCTCCTGCTGCTTCTGTGGGTGGGACTCAGGCAACTCAGCCAGTGCCCAGGGAGTTGTTTTGAATGACAGATCAGGCCACTCTTTCCCCTCAGAGTGGCACATAGAGCACAGCCCAGTTGCCTCCCCAATCCATGCGCCAGCCCTCCTCCTTCTCCTTTCTCCTCTGCACCTGCTCAGCCCCCCCAAGCAGCTTCCTGACTTCCCTCCCTCACACCAGTTGCTTATGGGCTGGGTAACAGCCCTGGATGGGCCAGGTCCAGCTCCTAGGCCATGTTTTTGACACCTCTGATCTAAGGGGTATTAATTTTTATTGTTTATTTTATATGTATCAGATTCCTTTTTTTAAAAAAAAATGTTGCTCTGATCTATTAGAAGGGTGTAGTACATAAAATAAATAAATAAGGGCTGAGATGGCACAAAACATTTTAGTGCCCGAGATAAAATGTGGCAGAAACATAATAACCTTCATAACAGACAATGTTTTGACATTTATTGGTACTCAACAGACTGGTAACTGAAATGAGCCTGTTTGCCTAATGATAAGGATGACTATGCATACCAGTCATCACTCTGAATGCAGCACTGCAATCACTATCAAGACTTCAAGGTTCTCACCTTGTGATTGCAGTGCAATAGGAAGAATCACTAAATTGAGGGGAAATAGCTATATCATCATCATATCATCTATATATCTAATAGTGATGTGGCCCCATCTGTGGATATCTAAATCTGTGGATAGGGGCCACATGGCAGATTTTCCTGCAATCTTGGGGGACCTCCACGTTTCCAGAAAATCTGAAATCTTAAAAAAAAATACATTGGGAGTTTACATCCCCCCAATTAAAATAGCATTATCTGTGCATGTGCAGACAATGTACTTACCCCTCCTCCTCTGTCAGGCCCTAGTGATAATGATGAGTTCGGGGGCAGATGCCTCTGTGGTGCCAGGAGTCATGGGGGCCTCAATAACATCATCACTGGGGGGCAGGAAGCCTATTGTGGCCTCACAGTGGAGGCCAGGAGCCAAGTGGGGCTCACTGGTATCATTGATAACAGTCTGGCAGAAGAAAAGCTTCAGAGGTCAGGAGCCCCAGGTTTGCAGAACAATCTGAATTTTTTAAAAAATTGATAAAAGGAGTGCCTGTAGTTTCAGTGGCTGTTGCTCAGCAACAACAGCAATCCAGGCTTGGTTTCCATGAGTAAAAGGCAGGGTCCTTTCCAGGCCTGTTTTGGTCTTTGAGGGAGGACTTATCAGAGCCAGGCCTGGCAGTAGTCACTGGGTGACTTGATACTACCTGACTTGTATGACTCATTTAAGTCTGGATGCTTGCTGCTGTTTAACAGCAGCTATCCTGTGACAATCAGTGTGATGTCATGGTTAGAGCTTCACAGTAGGGTCTAGGAAACCCAGTTTGGTGTCCCCATCTTACTGTGGAAGCACACTGGGTGATTTTGGGTTGGTCACAGCCTAATCTATCTCACAGGGTTATTGGAGGAGCCAGCTGAGCTCTGAGAAGGAGCAAGGAGGTAGAGCTGCTAGAGGGGTGAGTGTTTTTGTCTGTTTTTGGGGTTTTTTTACTTTCAGCTGAGGTACTTTAGCTGAGAAGGTACTGTGTGGGGGACTGTATTTGGGAGTGTGTGGGTGAGTTGTGAGTTGTTGCAAACTCCTGGCTGCTCAAGTTAGGGTGTGAAATGGTCATTGTTTGCCTGTAATTGCATGCCTGGGTGAATTTGAATAGCTGCTGGCCACACCCTCTCCTGGGGGATGCTTCTATTTAAGGCAGGAAGCTTGCCAGAAGCAGAGGTGACCCAGCTGAGCTCTGAGAAGGAGCAAGGAGTTAAAGCTGCTAGAGGGGTGAGGTTTTTTTAAAATTTATTTACTTTCAGCTGAGGTGCTTTAGCTGAGAAGGTACTGTGTGGGGGACTGTACTTGGGAGTGTGTGCGTGAGTTGTGAGTAGTTGCAGACTCCTGGCTGCTTGAGTTAGGATGTGAAAGGGTCATTGATTGCCTGTAATTGAATGCTTCGGTGGATTTGAAAGGGTCATTGTTTGCCTGTAATTGCATGCCTGGGTGAATTTGAATAGCTGCTGGCCACACCCTCTCCTGGGGGATGCTTCAATTTAAGTCAGGAAGCTTGCAAGAGGCACAAGCCTCTAGCACGAGCTGAAGGGTGAGGCTCTTTGCCTGTGGCTCTTAGCCTAGGGACTCTTAGCCTAGGGGCTCTGTGAGAAGCCCAGGAAGAGCCAGAAAGCCAGGGACCTAGGTTCCTTGGGTCCTAACTAAGGTAAGTAGACTTCTACAACAGGAACCACATAAATACAAAGGGTTTTAAAAGGGGGATTATATACAATTTTTATTTTAAAAGCAATTATGAAGCCAGAATGCCAGCAGGGGGTTGAGGGCTATCCAGTGTTTTGCATGGAATGTCACATGTATGACTATCTACTCACTAGTCAGAAGTCTTGGGTGTTTTGATTGAGTATATTTGCAAAACATTCCATGTGTAATCAAATTTAATAAAAATAATAAAAAAAGAAGTCTTGGGTGTGTGCTTGGTGCAAGGAGCTCCTGGTTCTCAGGGAGTGAGTTTGCTCCCTTGAGGCCAAGGTGGCTGACCTAGTGTCAGGTAATCCTGCCATAAGATGGATGGAAGGGTAGGAGGGACGGATGGTCTGTAACTTTTCATGTTTGGAATGTAGGGAGGTGTGCAGGTTGCCTAGGAGACAGAGGTTGTCACAGCCTAGGCAGTCTGCTATCTCACCAAATGGCCTTGGTCTCACAGTCCTTGTTTTCCTCTGTAGAGACAGCTTTGGGCCGTTTGGTTATTTACTGCTTTATAACTTTCGCGCCTCTTCCCGCACGCGGGCTTAGTGGTCATTGGTAAATGGAGGGGGGGGTACCCCGGGTGGGTATAATTATAGATGCTTCTTCTGTGTGACTTATCCCTGACAAAGACATGTTAATGTGCCTTTAGAACTGCTTTCAATAAACACTATCTTCTTCATGAAGCCTGGTGTTCAACTGACTTTCTGAAGTGCCTGACAGATTGTCAGGGATCCTTCGATCGGGACTTGGTCTGACACCACACCTCTCTCGCAGAGATGAGTGACGAGGAAGGAACCAGCCCGACCCCAACATCCACTGCAGAGGAAGGGGTCCCTGTAACTACCGCGCCTGTAATGACAGCAGCGGCCACCCTGGAGAACCCGGTCACCAGCGCCCCGGCGCCCTGGGACTCGGACTATGACCTGGGAGGGTTCTATGGAGAAGCATATGGGGGAGCGTTTGCTGGAGTAACAACCCGGCCACGGAAGCGGTGAGACTGGGCCAAGCCATTGGCAGAGACGCAGGAGACGTGGTTCCTCACCCCCCGGGCTTCGATCCAAGAAAGCCGATTCAAAAGGTCAGTTTACCACCTGAGCACAGCGGTGACGCGCAGACTGCGTAAGCAAGGTGTAGCCACCTTGAGCCACCAGGATTGTGCATCAACTCCAGCACTTTAGCAAAGTAACTGCTATATAGCACCACACAGAGTCAGAGCTGTGGAAAACTATATACAGTGTTTATTCACAAGATACTCCAACAAACTGCTCCGCCAGACACACACATTGAGAGAAGAAGAATTGTACAGTACAAGACATTTACATTTATACATATGACAACCAATCAGCATCATGCTGAGTCATTGCCCACTGCCCTCATACCTGGGCCGGTCTGAACAGGTCAGGACTTGTTCCAAGCAGCTTGCCAGCTGTCAGTTTAGATCATGCTGATCTAGCTGCTGGATATTAACAACCAACACTCCCCCTTAATATACAGCAAAGTTAGATCAGATGCAATTGCTTCCTAAGGGTCAGGAATTTGGTTTCATCAACACTCTTCGTAAACATATCAGCAATGTTTTTTTTTGAAGAACATTGTTGCAAACTAACAAGTTTCCTCTGAACAGTATCTCTCACATTTTGATATCTGATGTTTATATACCTAGACCTAGGCTTAATCCCTTGGGAATCAGCTATTTGTGTTGCAGCCGCATTATCACACATTACAGTCATTGGCATATTACATTTCATATCAAAGTCATCCAATAATTGCTTTAGCCACTCCAATTGAATAACACATTCATTAATGGCGGCAAATTCGGACTCACACGTACTAGTGGAAATAAAATATTGTTTCACTGATTTCCACACAACCAAGGATTCGTTTACAAATATTACATAGCCAGTAGTAGACTTGGCATCATTGTTTGTACCGCAGTTGGAGTCACTGTAGGCCAGAACCTGTTGAGAATGATTCCCTTAAGAACATAAGAACATAAGAGAAGCCAATGTTGAATCAGGCCAATGGCCCATCTAGTCCAACACTCTGTCACACAGTGGCCAAAATATACCAGGTGCCATCAGGAGATCCAGCAGTGGGGCCAGGGCACCAGAAGCCCTCCCACTGCTGCCCCTTCCAACACCAAGAATAGAGTGCATCACCTGCCCCAGACTGAGAGTTCCCATCTATACCCTGTGGCTAATAGCCACTGATGGACTTCTGCTCCATATGTTTATCTAATTCCCTCTTGAAACTGTCCATGCTTGCAGCTGCCACGACCTCCTGTGGCAGTGAATTCCATACGTTAATCACTCTATGGGTGAAGAAGTATTTCCTTTTATCTGTTCTAACCCGACTGCTCAGAAATTTCATGGAGTGCCCACGAGTTCTTGTATTGTGAGAAAGGGAGAAAAGTACTTCTTTCTCAACCTGCTCAATCCCATTCATAATCTTATAAACCTCGATCATGTCACCTCTCAGCCGTCATTTCTCCAAGCTAAAGAGCCCCAAGCATTTTAACCTTTCTTCATAGGGAAGGTGTTCCAACCCTTTTATCATTCTAGTTGCTCTTCTCTTTTTGAGATGTGGTGACCAGAACTGTACACAGTATTCCAAATGAGGTTGCACCAATGATTTATACAGGGACATGATGATACTGGCTGATTTGTTATCAATTCCCTTCCTAATAATCCCCAGCATAGTGTTGGCCTTCTTTATTGCAGCTACACATTGTCTAGACATTTTCATCGAGTTATCCACTACGACTCCAAGATCTCTCTCTTGGTCCGTCTCTGCCAGTTCAGACCCCATCAACGTGTATTTATATTTAGGATTTTTGGCTCCAATGTGCATCACTTTGCACTTGGCCACATTGAACCCCATTTGCCACGTTGACGCCCACTCACCCATCCTCAACAGATCCCTTTGGAGTGCCTCACACTCCTCCCTGGTTTTCACCACCCTGAACAACTTCTTGTCATCTGCAAATTTAGCCACATCACTGCTTACTCCCAATTCCAAATCGTTAATAAACAAGTTAAAAAGCATCGGACCGAGTACTGATCCCTGTGGTACCCCACTGCTTACCACCCTCCACTGAGAAAGTTTCCATTTATACTCACTCTCTGTTTCCTATTTATAAGCCAGTTTTTGATCCACAAGAGGACTTGTCCTTTTATCCCATGACTATTGAGCTTACTTAGGAGCCTTTGATGAGGAACTGTATCAAAAGCTTTCCGGAAGTCAAGGTAAATAATATCTATTGGGTCCCCCTTGTCCACATGTTTGTTCACTCCTCAAAAAACACTAACAGGTTAGTGAGACAAGATCTTCCCTTACAGAACCCATGCTGAGTCTGCCTCAATAGTTTTTGTTCATCAATGTGCCTACTAATTCTTTCCTTAATAACAGTTTCCACCAACTTACCTGGTATTGATGTCAGACAGACTGGCCTGTAATTTCCCGGATCTCCCCTGGAGCCCTTTTTAAAGATGGGAGTGACATTAGCTACCTTCCAGTCCTCAGGAATGGAGGCAGATTTTAAAGAAAGATTACATATTTTTGTCAGGAGATCCACAAGTTCACATTTGAGTTCTTTCAGAACTCTCGGATGAATGCCATCTGGGCCTGGTGATTTATTAGTTTTTAAATTGTCCATCAGTCGGAGGACTTCCTCTCTTGTCACCGCAATCTGATTCAGGTCTTTCAAACCCCCTCCTGAAATCGGTGCTTCTGGAGAGGGCAAACACTTCTCCTCTTCCACAGTGAAGACAGAGGCAAAAAATGCATTCAGCTTCTCAGCCATTTCCCTCCTTCACTACTCCTTTTACCCCTTGGTCATCCAAGGGCCCCACTGCCTCCCTGGCTGGCTTCCTACTTCTAATGTATTTGAAGAAAGTTTTATTGTTGAGCTTTATGTTTTTTGCGATATGCTCCTCATATTCCCTTTTTGCTTGCCTGATCACAGACTTGCATTTTATTTGCCATAGTCTGTGTTCCCTTTTATCAACCTCACTAAGACTAGCTTTCCACTGCTTAAAGGAATCCTTCTTAATTTTACAGCTTCCATTATTTTATTTGTTAACCATGCAGGCTTTTTTCTATACCTATTTGTACCTTTCCTAACCTGCGGTATATATTTTTTCTGAGCTTCTAGGATTGTCTTTTTAAATAGTCTCCAAGCTTCCCCAATGGTTTTGACCTTCTCCACTCTTCCTTTCAATTTCTTCCTCACATGTCCCCTCATACCAGAGAAGTTACCCCTTTTAAAGTTAAAAGTGGTTGCGTCAGTCTTTTTGGGCAACTCCCTATGCGTACAAATGTTAAACTCAATGACATTATGGTCACTGTTCCCAAGAGGTGCAATCACTTTTACATCTCTCACCAGGTCTTGGGTGTTACTTAGGACCAAATCCAGGATCGCCTCTCCCCTGGTAGGATCTGTGACCATCTGTTCCACAGCACAGTCATTGAGAGTGTCTAAGAACGCAATCTCTTTTTCCCGACTAGAACTCATATTGACCCAATCAATGTGTGGGTAGTTAAAGTCGCCTATTACAACACAGTTATTTCGTCTAGCCTCTATCTTTAATTCATTCATCATTTTATAATCCTCCTCTATCTTTTGATCTGGTGGGCGATAACAAACTCCAACTGTTAAGCCTCCTTTTGGACCCACTATTTCAACCCATAGCATTTCCAGAAGCGAATCCAATTCTCTTACCCTCTCAATCTTACTGGACGGTATACCCTCTCTGACATACAGAGCCACCCCACCTCCAACCCTTCCCCCCCTATCCTTCCGATATAATTTATAACCAGGAATCACCGTATCCCACTGATTTTCCTCATCCCACCAAGTTTCTGAAATACCGACAATGTCTATTTCCCCCCTCAACACCAAGCATTCCAACTCCCCGATTTTACCTCGGAGACTTCTAGCATTTGTGTATAAACACTTATAGTTTCCCAGGTTTGTTAAGCCCACAGCCTTCCTCTTGCTGCCTCGAGACCTTGCCAGGCAGTCCCTATCGTTAGCCACAGTCTCAGTGGACAATTGTAATCCATTTCCTTGTACAAAAGTAACAGCTACCCCTTCATCTCTTTGAGATGAGCCATCCCGAACCAGAGACTTTTCATCTCCTGTCAGCTTTCCCCCAATATTCAGTTTAAAAACTGCTCTGCCACCTTTTTGATTTTGAGCGCCAGCAGCCTGGTTCCTTCTCGGGACAAGTGGAGACCATCCCTTTTGTACAGCTCCCTCTTGTCCCAAAAAGCATCCCAGTGCCTAACAAACTTGAACCCTTCCCCCCTACACCACTGTCTCATCCACGCATTGAGACTCCTGATCTGTGCCTGTCTCTCCGGCCCTGCGCATGGAACAGGTAGCACTTCCGAGAAGGCTACCTTGGAGGTCCTGGCCTTGAGCTTCCTGCCCAGCAGCCTAAATTTCTCCTCCAGGACCTCATGACTGCATTTCCCCACATCGTTGGTGCCGACGTGCACCACGACCACTGGCTCCTCCCCAGCACTATCTACCAGCCTATCTAAAACACGCGTAATGTCCGCTACCTTTGCACCAGGCAGGCAAGTCACCATACGGTCAGTACGCGGGTTCACCACCCAGCTGTCTACCTGCCTAAGGATTGAATCACCAACTACCAAGAGCCCCCCTCCCACCCTTCCCAGGGACGGTTCCTTGGTACGAAAGGATACCCGTTCACCAGCTGAAGAAGAGGTCCTTCTGAGGGCACATTCCCCTTATCCTCAGCATGGTGCCCCTTTTCCCCTTGACCCTCATGCTCCCTGGCAGCAGCCGGGCTGCCAGATCCAGAGTGGGACATACCTAACAAGTCCCCGAGAGTCTTCCCCGTGCACCTAACTGACTGTCCCTGCTTCTCCAGGTCAGCCACCTTGGCCTCAAGGGAGCAAACTCGCTCCCTGAGAACCAGGAGCTCCTTGCACCGAGCACACACCCAAGACTTCTGACCAGTGGTCAGATAGTCATACATGTGACACTCCGAGCAAAACACTGGATAGCCCCCAACCCCCTGCTGGCATTCTGGCTTCATAATTGTTTTTAAACAAATACTTTTCTATAAGCCCCCTTTTAATACACTTTGTATATATATGGCTCCTGTTGTAGGAGTCTACTTACCTTACCTTACCAAGGAGCCAAGGTCCCTGGCTTCCTGGCTCTTCCTGTACTTCTTACAGAGCCCCTAGGCTAAGAGACACAGGCAAAGAGCCTCGCCCTTTTGCTCTCGCCCTTTGGCTCCTGCCAGAGGCTCATGCCTCTTGCAAACTTCCTGCCTTAAATAGAATTGTCTCCCAGGAGAGGGTGTGGCCAGCAGCTACTCAAATTCACCCAAGGCACTTAATGACAGTCAAACAATGACCCTTTCACACCCCAACTCCAGCAGGCAGGAGTTCCAGTACCAACTTGAATTTGGATGTGCCATCTTCCAGTACCAACTTGAATTTGGATGTGCCCTTAAGCATTTTAAGACTCTTTTGGCAGCATTCTAATCTCTTACATAGGGCTTTGAACTCTTTTGGCACAGTAAATGGACTGCATTGCTAATATCAGGGCGAGACCATGTGGCAAGATAGGTCAATGAACCCACAAGCGACTGGTACAATTGTTTTTGTTCAAACAGCTTATCATCTGGCTCCCTAACATAGCCAGTGGACATAGGCGTTGAAACAGGATTTGCATTAGCCATCTTATACTTTTCTAACAAGGCTTCAATTTTGTTTTCCTGGCTAATGGTAAAGTAGCCCTTTTCATTTCTGGTAATCTCCATACCCAAAAAGTACTTGATTTCACCCAGATTTTTCATTTTAAAGTGCTGTTTTGTAGTTTCTTCAAACCAAACCAACTGTACATTTTGTTTGTACATAAAGCAGATATCGTCCACAAACACCATTAGATAGCATTTATCTCCATTAATTGTCTTGTGGAACATGCATGGGTCAGCAACGCTTTGTTTAAACCCCATGTTGGTTAAAGTACCAGTGAGACATACATTCCATAAATGCCCACTCTGTTTCAAACCGTATAATCCCTTTTTCAGCCTTAATACCAGGTTGGGATTTGTACTTTCAAAACCAGGTATTTGTTTCATGTATAGCTGCTCATCCAGAGCTGCATTCAGATATGCAGTTGTGAAGTCAAAATGCTGAACCTTCAACCCTTCTGCACCTGCCTTTGACAATGTTACATTCAAAGTATTACTTTTTACTGTAGGAGCAAACGTTTCATCATAGTCCACCCCTAACTCCTGAGTATACCCCTGTGCTATTAATCTAGCCTTCCTCGGAGGCATTTCTCCTTGCACAGGTTTCAGTTTGTACAACCATCTGCACCCTATGACTTTTTTCCCCTCAGGCAATTCAGACAGTTCAAACACTTCATTTGTGCATAGATAATCATACTCCACTTGCATTGCTTTTAGCCATGCTTGCTTTTCAGTTTCCTGCATCATAGTTACATCATTGTAACAAGTAGGTTCTTTTACACACACAAAATTTGCCACTTGTGTATCAAACCCATATCTTTGTGGCGGAACACCTTTTGTACTTCTCTCAGACCTCCTGGGTGTGGTGTTTTCTGTTTTAACACCACCTGTTACACTAGGCTGAGAAGAACTTGCCTCTGGAACGTCAGAACTTACATCAGTATCTGCTTCACCAGTAACAGGCATCACTGTTTGTTCAGGTAGAGAGTTTGCATGAATATTGTGCCAATTCTTGCCCTCAGAAAAATTGGCAGACCTGCTGAAAGTGATTTGATGGTGGTCATTAGAGAACCTGTAGGTTTTCATACCTGACTGATATCCCAAAAAGAGCATTTGCTTTGATCTGGGACCACCTTTTCTGTGCTGATCTACAGGTATGTTAACCCACGCTTTAGACCTAAACACACGCAGATAATTCAATTTTGGCATTTTACCTTGGAGCAGATAGAAAGGTATGTTATTCAAAACTCTTGACCAAGTCCTATTTGATACATACACTGCACATTTCAAACCTTCAGCCCAAAATGACTTTGGTAACTGGGCATCAGCCAACATTGCACACATAATGGTCTGTAGGGTGGAGTTTTTTCATTCTGCAACCCCATTTTCAGGTGGTGCCGCTGGGTTAGCAACCCTGTGTTTAACCCCTATTTTTTGCAACCATTGTTTCATTGCATTTGACATAAATTCTCCCCCCATATCAGTTTGCATGGCTTTTAACTCACCCAATTGGTTTCTTACTTTCTTGTGCCAGTATTTCAAGGTTTGGCAAGTATCAGCCTTACTCTTTAAGATATATACCCATGAATAATGAGAAAAATCATCTGTTATTATCAACGCATAACAATTATGAGATAAACTAGGAGGAAACGGTCCCATTAGATCTACATGCACTAATTGCAAAGCATGCGTTGATACTCTGTCACTTTTACAAGCTACAGGAAATGCCTGTGACTTAACTTGTTTACAGACCTGACAGTCAAGGAATGTTTTACAATCCTTCACTCCTTCCCTGCCTGTTAGAGCTAGGGTTTGATTTATGCAATGGAAGGAGGCGTGGCCTAGGCGATGATGAAGAAGATGTAAACATTCATGGTGTGGATTCTTATTCCCAGGCACGCTTGCTGACGCTGCCATTTCAGGGCAATCTAAAACATACACACCATTTTTCAAATTAGCTGTAGCCCTCACCTTCCCACCTTTGCTAATGCTGCAAGACTCATTTGCAAACACTAATTCAAACTGAGCTCTGTCCAACGCCAGGACACTGAGCAAATTATTCTCAAGGGAGGGGACACAGAGTACGTTCTGAAAAGTATGGTTTAGACAGGAAATAGTTAAGTCTCCACAGCAAGATACAGTAGCCATGTGACCATCAGCGAGGGTCACATGTGGTAGTTGTGCTTTTCGTTGATTCTGGAGCATACTGGAGTCTTACAGAAAATTTGACTCGCCCCACTATCAATTATCCCAGGGGTGGGCAAACTTGCTTAACGTAAGAGCCACATAGAATAAATTTCAGACGGTTGAGAGCCGCAAGACATGAACAAATATTACACACCCATTTTTATTTAGAAAATAGGCAGATTTGCTTTTTATTACCATTAAATGAGACTGCCAAAAATAAAAACAAAAGGGGTAAAAACAGATATTGATAATGATATTTATTTGTCCAATGATATTTATTTGTCTAAGAGAGAGAGAAAGAGGGGGAGGTGGAAAGAAAGAATGAAAGAGGAGGAAAGAGAGAGAGAGAGAGAGAAACAAAGAAAGCAAATAGATAGGAGGGATGGGGGAGGGAGGGAGGGATCAAATGTATGCCTCCCCTTCACTTCCCCAGCTGCCCTGTTGTGAGCCACACAATCTGTGTGAAAGAGCCGCATGTGGCTCCCGAGCCGCAGTTTGCCCACCCCTGAATTATCCAATCATGTGTTAAATCAGTACCTGTCAACACAAGCGAGGCATTAGGACGTTTAAACAACACGTCCTGCTGTCCACTGATGGGTTTCTTCTTCTGTTGCAAGGGACAGGTTTTTCGTAGATGGGATACAGACCCACATAGGAAGCATTTTTTCATGCGCAGAGCTCTTGCCGGCTCACATTTCACGTTGAGTTGCTCTCTCTGCCTGCAGCTGGCCTCTTTGCATTCCACAGGCTGGGCATGCTGCCAGGAAACAGATAAGCGCTTCGTGTTGATCTTAGCCTCGTATTCGAGTGCACGGCCAACAATCATTTGTAGATTTAATTGTTCAACAGGTAAACCTTCCAGGGAGGTGACTAAAGTGTCAAAGTTTTCATTTAAAGAACTTAATAAACAATAACACCTGTCCTCCTGGCTTATAACTTTTCCTCTTCCCTGCAACTGCTGAAACAGCTCTGTCAGAGTGTTCACATGCTCCCGGACAGACTCTATTGGAGCCTGAAGCTTTCTGTACAGGCGTCTCATCAAAGACATAATAGTACCTGCTGATGTTTGCACATAGACGGCTTTAAGGGAAACCCATGCTGCCTTCGCATCAATCGCAGATGAAATATTTATTAATTGGTCATCACTCACGACCAGAATGATGCATGCCAGAGCCTTCTCGACCTTTGCCACATCTGCTGCTGGAACTGGATCAGGAGGGTCATTAACATACAACCAGAGCCCTTCCCTGATGAGATAGTGTTTCATCCGAAACGCCCACGTATCTTAATTCGTGGAGGTCAGCTTGTCCACCACCTGCATTATTGGCACCAAAGCCATGCTTCCTCCGGCTTTCTCAACACGCTTGGGCTGGAACTGTTATCAGTCTCTCTCTCACACACAGCACGACTCACCACAGCCAAGGCTTTCCTGGGCAGGCTTGTTCACTCCCCCACTCCTGGAAGAAGTCAGCACCCTCAGCTCCTTGTTCACTGCGGCACGCTCACTCTCGGTCTGGCTCACCGGTGTTGTTCAGATAGTAGTGCTGGCTGTCAGACTCACCAGTCCCCGACAGGCACGAATCCCCACTGGGCTGGTAGGCTCACCGTTGCTCTGGACGGTCCTCCCGCGAGGCTGGGCCCATAACCCTGACGCGCAGACTGCGTAAGCAAGATGTAGCCACCTTGAGCCACCAGGATTGTGCATCAACTCCAGCACTTTAGCAAAGTAACTGCTATATAGCACCACACAGAGTCAGAGCTGTGGAAAACTATATACAGTGTTTATTCACAAGATACTCCAACAAACTGCTCCGCCAGACACACACATTGAGAGAAGAAGAACTGTACAGTACAAGACATTTACATTTATACATATGACATCCAATCGGCATCATGCTGAGTCATTGCCCACTGCCCTCATACCTGGGCCGGTCTGAACAGGACTTGTTCCAAGCAGCTTGCCAGCTGTCAGTTTAGATCATGCTGATCTAGCTGCTGGATATTAACAACCAACAAGTGGAGGGTGGAGAAAAGACCCACCTGGGAGCCAGAGAACTAGAAGAGGCCGTGGGAGGACGGAGATGGAGCGGGGACCCCAGTCAAGACTGCTTGCTCCACCTGATAGACGAGTCCCTGCAATGTATTCCAAAGATGATTTCGGATGGGATATGGGAGGAGATGGACAGAAGACAACCCCCAGTGCCGCATGGGCCCCCCAACCAAAGGCCTCCTCTGCATCCAGCTGGACCGCTGCCCGGGTGTGTGCTGGGGCAACCCGGGGCACCTCCAGACCAACCTCCAGGGCCTCCCACTGGGCCGCTGGCACCGAGACCACTGGGAGTACCAAGAGGTTGGGGCCCGCTGTTACCGAACCCAGCTGAACTTTTGGATGCAACTTACGACGGAACACCAGAGAAGTTCTCGTTCTTCATGGTGAGGGCCGAGAAGTTTGTGGAGAACTGGGACCACCTGTTCCCGAATGAAGAACGCATTGTGGATGCGATCGCTTCCCACCTGAAGGATGCTGCCATGGACTGGTACATGGCTTTGCACCAAGAATATGGGCATGAGCTGAGAGAGGTCGATGCATTCATGTGGGCAATGAAAGACCATTTTGAAGACGCCAATGCGAACAAGATGGCCCGAGCATTCATCCACACCTTCCGGCAGGGGACGAAGATGTTGCGAGAGTACACTGAGGAATTTCGGAGGCAAGCCGCCAAGATCCGAGGGTGGCTGGATGGGGTGTTAGCAGAACAGTACCAGTTGGGCTTGAACCCGGAAATCCGCCGCACAGTCATGAGAGGCTGAGACCCAGAAACCCTGTCGGGGTGGATGAAGGAGGCTGCAGACACTGAGACTTGTCTCCGAACCATCCGGCTGGATGATGCGGCTGCCCTGGGGAAGACTACCCAACCAGCTACCACCCCACAGAAAGGGAAGCCGGTGCCCGCCACTCACCGGCAAAAGGATGGAACCCGCGAACTACGGATGAAGCAAGGGCTATGCCTGAAATGTGGGGAATCAGGCCACTTCGC
This sequence comes from Gekko gecko, assembly GCA_029375565.1. Lineage (NCBI taxonomy): Eukaryota > Metazoa > Chordata > Lepidosauria > Squamata > Gekkonidae > Gekko > Gekko gecko. The sequence continues at coordinate 140,670,305 of JAPDNY010000005.1, forward strand.
AGCCAGATGCCCCGGGGCCACCCCATCTCTGAGCGCACCCAGAGGAACCAAGAAGAAATTCGAGACATCCACCCCGAAACCAGTGGCAAAGCCCCGAGGAGCGAGAGCACTCCAGGCCGCCCCATTGGGCAAGGAGACCAAGTCATCTGAAGAGGAAGCCGCCGCGGTGGTGGGAAACGAGAAGGACCTGCTGTGAACAGCGCTAAGCAGCAGGTCCCTGACTCCCAGGCACTGAACCCGGTGAGCAAATCCCCTTCCCTCATCTTTATGACTGTGACTTTACTGGATCCTGAACTACAAACCCATGTGAGGGTACGGGCCCTGGTAGACTCGGGGTGCAGGAGAGACATTATCAATCCCTCGTTAGTAACGGGATTGGGGGCTAAAGTAGTAAAGTTAGTGGAGCCTCTGATTTTCACCCAAATAGATGGCTCCACGATGAAGGAGCCCTGCAAATACAAGACTGTGCCACTACAAATGGGGGTGGGAAAGCACTGGGAAGTAAGACCCTTCGTTGTGACCTCCACGGCAAGGTTCCCCCTAGTCTTGGGGAGCCCGTGATTCTTCGATCATGACCTGCACATACTGTGAGAGGCTGGGGTAGTCAATTTCATCTCCCCTCGCTGCGAGGTCCATGTCTGGAAAGATGAGTGGGGTCCCATGCCCCCTGGAACTAACCCAGTGCCGGTGGGCTTGGCAGAGGCTGAGAGGAGCACGATTCCCCAGGAATATTTGGACTTTTCGGCGGTGTTTGAGGAGGAGGAGGCGGATGAACTACCTCCCCATAGGAACTCTGACTGTGCCATAGAGCTATTGCCCAACCAGAAACTCCCCAAGGGGAAGCTATACTCCATGAGCCCGGCCGAAAAAGTGGAGTTAAGGAAATTTATCAATAAGAACTTGGCAAGAGGTTTTATTCGGCTGGCCTCTTCACCCTGTGCTGCCCCTGTATTGTTCCGGAAAAAAAGGATGGGGGGCTGAGACTTTGCACGGATTACTGGGGCCTTAACGCGGTCTCGGCGACCAACACTTACCCACTACCATTAATCAAGGACCTGCTTGCAGCTGTAGCGTGGGGGAAGATTTTCTCTAAGCTTGACTTGAGGTATGCGTACTTTCGGGTGTGCATTAGGGAAGGGGACGAATACAAAACCGCCTTCAACACACCGCTTGGCCAGTTCGAATACTTGGTGACGCCGTTCGGCTTACAAGGGGCCCCTGGTGTTTTTATGAACTTAATTAATGAAGTACTGCATAAACATTTGTTCAAAGGGATCCTTGTTTACCTTGATGATATCTTGCTGTACTCCCCTGACAAACAATCTCACGTCAAGTCGGTGCGTGAGGTGCTCCAAACGTTGCACAAGCACAAACTGTTTGCCAAGCTATCCAAATGCGAGTTCCACCAGTCGGAGATCTCATTCCTGGGCTACCGTATTTCCCAGAAAGGGATTGAGATGGACCACGCAAAAGTACAAGATGTGGTGGGGTGGGAGCCCCCCAAAACACGGAGATAGTTACAAGCATTCCTCGGATTAGCGAATTTTTATAGATCGTTTTTGGCGCATTTTGCCCAGGCGGCCCTGCCCCTCACAGACCTCCTTAAGACTAAGGGGAAGGGCCCGGACAGTACTAGACCCGGGGCTAAGTTGGAATGGACGGCCGAGTGCCAAGAGGAGTTTAACCGACTGAAAACCCTCTTTACCACCGAGCCTGTTTTAGCACACCCAAACGAGTTGAAAAAATTTATTGTACATGTTGACGCCTCAGATGTCGCCATGGGGGGGCATTTTGCAGGAGGGGAGGATGGAAAACTGCACCCCCTTGCCTATGTGTCTAAAAAGTTTAATGACACTGAGAGAAATTGGTCGGTGTGGGAGAAGGAAGCAGGTTCAATTAAGTTGGCTCTCTCCACCTGGAGGCATTGGCTCGAAGGGGCACTGGTGCCGTTCGAGATCTGGACCGACCACAAAAACCTTGAACTGTTGTGTTCACCACAGAACCTGAACGGTAAACAACTCTGTTGGGCAGATTTCTTTTCCAAATTTGATTTCATGTTACACCATTTCCCAGGAAAGGTGAACTCGTTGGCTGACGCCTTGTCCCACCTTCCCCAACATGACAGCAAGAGGGAGGAGGTCCGGGATTCAGTATTCATGCCTTCCCAACTGGGCGGGGTGGTGACGATGTGGAGTCAATCCAAGAGGCCACCTATGCCTCCCTCCTGGGAACAAAAACTTGCATCCGCCCTTTCCGACACTGACCACGCCTCCTTGGAGAAGGAGGAGGGGGTGGTGTGGGATGAGCAGGGTTGCTGGCGGAAAAATGGGAAAATGTTCGTCCCACTTTCCCTGCGGGGGGAAGTCATGGAGTGGGCGCACGGGTCTAAGCTGGCGGGCCATACTGGATTTGTTAAATCACTTCAGTTACTACAAAGACAGTTTTGGTAGCTGGGAATGAGAAAAGATCTGTCATTGTTTACCCAAGCCTGTCAGATGTGCTTAATGAGTAAACCCTGCCCCGGGAAACCACCAGGTCTATTACAACTGCTGCGGACCCCCACTTGACCCTGGGAGGTTACATCTATGGACTTTATAACAGACTTACCCCCCAGTGAGGGGAAAACTGTAATATGGGTAGTGGTGGATCTGTTTTCTAAGCAAGCTCACTTTGTGCCTTTTAAAACAATCCCGTCACCAAAGAAGCTTGCGAGGGCTTTCCTGCAACATGTTGTAAGACTCCATACTCTCCCTATCAAGGTGGTCTCAGATAGGGGGTCTCAGTTCGTCTTGCAGTTCTGGGGAGAATTGATGGCACTGTTGGGGGTGGAGTGGGCGGTGAGCAGTGCATATCACCCAGAAACGGATGGTCAAACTGAGCATGTTAATCAAACTCTGGAACAGTACCTCAGATGTTTTACCAATTTCCAACAAGATGATTGGGAATCGTTACTACCTTTGGCAGAGTTCTGCTACAATAACACCTGCCATTCTTCTACGGGGGTCTCCCCATTCATGGCAGTACATGGATATGAAGCTCCACCCCTCCCGTTTTTGGCACAATCTAATTTGCCATCTGGGGAGGCTGGGGACTGGTGCAAACAACTGCGAACCGCTTGGCCGGTATTAGCCCGAACATTGGAGGATGCTAAAACGGTGTATAAGGCTCAAGCGGATAAGAAAAGGGACAAAGGGTGGAACCCTAAACCAGGGGACTTTGTGTATCTATCTACTCAAAACATAAAGGGGCTCCAACCCAGTAGAAAATTAGGGTGGAAATATGTGGGATCTTTTGAAGTTAAGCGAGTACTTAATGCTGTGACGGTTGAACTGATACTGCCAAAATCATTAAAAGCAATTCATCCTGTATTTCACCTCAGGCTCTTGAGACATTCACCTGGGGACAATGACTGGAGACCGAAACGACCAGCGCCACCCCCCGATGATGGTGGTGGGGGGAACCACACTACGAAGTTGCGCAAATCTTGGACTCAAAAATTTCTCGGAACCGCTTGTATTATCTGGTTGAGTGGGTGGATTTGGGGCCTGAACAGAGGGAGTGGGTGAGGGAGGAACATGTTCACGCCTCCCAGTTAATCCGCCAGTTTCACAGGTTATACCCCCTCAAGCCGAAGAAGGGGGGTTTGTTATCGGAGGGGCAGAATGTCAGGTAATCCTGCCATAAGATGGATGGAAGGTTAAGAGGGATGGATGGTCTGTAACTTTTCATGTTTGGAATGTAGGGAGGTGTGCAGGTTTCCTAGGAGACAGAGGTTTTCACAGCCTAGGCAGTCTGCTATCTCACCAAATGGCCTTGGTCTCACAGTCCTTGTTTTCCTCTGTAGAGACAGCTTTGGTTATTTACTGCTTTATAACTTTCGCGCCTCTTCCCGCACACGGGCTTAGTGGTCATTGGTAGATGGAGGGGGGTACCCCGGGGGGTATAATTGTAGATGCTTCTTCTGTGTGACTTATCCCTGACAAAGAAATGTTAATGTGCCTTTAGAACTGCTTTCAATAAACGCTATCTTCTTCATGAAGCCTGATGTTCGACTGACTTTCTGAAGTGCCTGACATCTAGAGAAGCAGAGACAGTCAGTTAGGTGCACAGAGAAGACTCTCAGGGACTTGTTAGACCTGTCCCACTCTGGATCTGGCAGCCCCGCTGCTGCCAGGGAGCATGAGGGTCAAGGGGAAATGGGGCACCATGCTGAGGATAAGGGGAATGTGCCCTCAGAAGGGACCTCTTCTTCAGCTGATGAATGGGTATCCTTTCATACCAAGGAACCATCCCTGGGAAGAGTGAGAGGGGGGCTCTTGGTAGTTGGTGATTCAATCCTTAGGCAGGTAGACAGCTGGGTGGCAAACCTGCATACTGACCATATGGTGACTTGCCTGCCTGGTGCGAAGGTAGCGGACATTACGTGTGTTTTAGATAGGCTGATAGGGGAGGAGCCAGTGGTTGTGGTGCACGTCGGCACCAACGATGTGGGGAAATGCAGTCGTGAGGTCCTGAAGGAGAAATTTAGGCTGCTGGGCAGGAAACTCAAGGCCAGGACCTCCAAGGTTGTCTTCTCAGAAGTGCTACGTGTTCCACACGCAGGGCTGGAGAGACAGGCACAGATCAGGAGTCTCAATGCGTGGATGAGACGATGGTGTAGAGGGGAAGGGTTCAAGTTTGTTAGGCACTGGGATGCTTTTTGGGACAAGAGGGAGCTGTACAAAAGGGACAGTCTCCACTTGTCCCAAGAAGGAACCAGGCTGCTGGCACTCAAAATCAAAAAGGTGGCAGAGCAGTTTTTAAACTGAATAATGGGGGAAAGCCGACAGAAGATGAAAAGTCTCTGGTTCGGGATGACTCATCTCAAAGAGATGAAGGGGTAGCTGTTACTTTTGTACAAGGAAATGGATTACAATTGTCCACTGAGACTGTGGCTAACAATAGGGACTGCCTGACAAGGTCTCGAGGCAGCAAGAGGAAGGTTGTGGGGATAACAAGCATGGGAAACTATAAGTGTTTATACACAAATGCTAGAAGTCTCTGAGATAAAATCGGGGAGTTGGAATGCTTGGCGTTGTGGGGGGGAATAGACATTGTGGGTATTTCAGAAACTTGGTGGGATGAGGAAAATCAGTGGGATACGTTGATTCCTGGTTATAAATTATATCGGAAGGATGGGGGGAAGGGTTGGAGGTGGGGTGGCACTGTATGTCAGAGAGGGTTTACAGTCCAGTAAGATTGAGAGGGTAAGAGAATTGGATTTGCTTCTGGAAATGCTGTGGGTTGAAAGAGTGGGTCCAAAAGGAGGCTTAACAGTTGGAGTTTGTTATCGCCCACCAGATCAAAGGATAGAGGAGGATTATAAAATGATGAATGAATTAAAGATAGCGGCTAGATGAAATACCTGTCGTAATAGGCGACTTAACTACCCACACATTGATTGGGTCAATATGAGCTCAAGTTGGGAAAAAGAGATTGAGTTTTTAGACACTCTCAATAACTGTGCTATGGAACAGATGGTCACAGATCCTACTAGGATCCTGGATTTGGTCCTAAGTAACGCCCAAGACCTGGTGAGAGATGTAAAAGTGATTGCACCGCTTGGGAACAGTGACCATAATGTCATTGAGTTTAACATTTGTACAAATAGGGAGTTGCCCAAAAAGACTGATGCAACCACTTTTAACTTTAATAGGAGTAACTTCTCTGGTATGAGGGGACATGTGAGGAAGAAATTGAGAGGAAAAGTGGAAAAGGTCAAAACCATTGGGGAAGCTTGAAGCCTATTTAAAAACACAGTACTAGAAGCTCAGAAAAAATATATACCGCAGATTAGGAAAGGCACAAATAGGTATAGAAAAAAGCCTGCATGGTTAACAAATAAAGTAATGGAAGCTGTAAAACTTAAAAAGGATTCCTTTAAGTGGTGGAAAGCTAGTCTCAGTGAAGTTGATAAAAAGGAACACAGGCTGTGGCAAGTAAAATGCAAGTCTGTGATCAGGCAAGCAAAAAGGGAATATGAGGAGCATATTGCAAAAAACATAAAGGCCAACAATAAAACTTTCTTCAAATACATTAGAAGTAGGAAGCCAGCCAGGGAGGCAGTGGGGCCCTTGGATGACCAAGGGGTAAAAGGACTACTGAAGGATGACAGGGAAATGGCTGAGAAGCTGAATGCATTTTTTACCTCTGTCTTCACTGCGGAAGATGAGAAGTGCTTGCCCACTCCAGAACCACCGATTTTGGGAGGGGGTTTGAAAGACCTGAATCAAATTGAGGTGACAAGAGAGGAAGTCCTACGACTGACGGACAATTTAAAAACTAATAAATCACCAGGCCCAGATGGCATTCATCTGAGAGTTCTGAAAGAACTCAAATGTGAACTTGTGGATCTCCTTTCATTAATACGCAATCTTTCTTTAAAATCTGCCTCTATTCCTGAGGACTGGAAGGTAGCTAATGTCACTCCCATCTTTAAAAAGGGCTCCAGGGGAGATCCAGGAAATTACAGGCCAATTAGTCTGACGTCGATACCGGGCAAGTTGGTGGAAACTGTTATTAAGGAAAGAATTAGTAGGCGCATTGATGAACAAAAACTATTGAGGCAGACTCAGCATGGGTTCTGTAAAGAAGATCTTGTCTCACTAACCTGTTAGTGTTTTTTGAGGGAGTGAACAAACATGTGGACAAGGGGGACCCAATAGATGTTATTTACCTTGACTTCCAGAAAGCTTTTGATACAGTTCCTCATCAAAGGCACCTAAGTAAGCTCAATAGTCTTGGGATAAAAGGACAAGTCCTCTTGTGGACCAAAAACTGGCTTATAAATAGGAAACAGAGAGTGAGTATAAGTGGGAAACTTTCTCAGTGGAGGATGGTAAGCAGTGGGGTACCACAGGGATCGGAACTCGGTCCGATGCTTTTTAACTTGTTTATTAATGATTTGGAATTGGGAGTAAGCAGTGAAGTGGCTAAATTTGCAGATGACACAAAGTTGTTCAGGGTGGTGAAAACCAGGGAGGATTGTGAGGCACTCCAAAGGGATCTGTCGAGGATGAGTGAGTGGGCGGCAATGCAGCAAATGGGGTTCAATGTGGCCAAGTGCAAAGTGATGCACATTGGAGCCAAAACTCCTAAATATAAATACATGTTGATGGGGTCTGAACCGGCAGATTTTGACCAAGAGAGAGATCTTGGAGTTGTAGTAGATAACTCAATGAAAATGTCTAGACAGTGTGTAACTGCAATAAAGAAGGCCAACACTATGCTGGGGATTATTAGGAAGGGAATTGAAGACAAATCAGCCAGTATCATAATGCCCCTGTATAAATCATTGGTGCAATCTCATTTGGAATACTGTGTACAGTTCTGGTTGCCACACCTCAAAAAGGATATTATAGCATTGCTAAAAGTGCAGAAAAGGGCAACTAGAATGATAAAAGGGTTGGAACACTTTCCCTATGAAGAAAGGTTAAAATGCTTGGGGCTCTTTAGCTTGGAGAAACGATGGCTGAGGGGTGACATGATCGAGGTTTATAAGATTGTGCATGGGATAGAGCAGGTTGAGAAAGAAGTACTTTTCTCCCTTTCTCACAATACAAGAACTCATGGGCACTCAATGAAATTGCTGAGCAGTCAGGTTAGAACAGATAAAAGGAAGTCCTTCACCCAAAGAGTGATTAACAGATGGAATTCACTGCCACTGGAGGTGGTGGCAGCTACAAGCATAGACAGTTTCAAGAGGGAATTAGATAAACATATGGAGTAGAAGTCAGCAGTGGCTATTAGCCACAGGGTGTAGATAGGAACTCTCAGTCTGGGGCAGGTGATGCACTCTATTCTTGGTGCTGAGGGAGGCAGCAGTGGGAGGGCTTCTATTATCCTGGCCCCACTGCTGGACCTCCTGATGGCACCTGGTATTTTTGGCCAGGTGTGGCAGACTGTTGGACTAGATGGGCCATTGGCCTGATTCAACATTGGCTTCTCTTATGTTCTCATGTTCTTATGTTAAAACAATAATTTAAGCTGCTTTGGTCCCCACTAGGTAGAAAGGCATGGTATAAATGAAGAATGGCTGAGAAGAAGAGCATGTGGCAGGGAAAGGAGAGAGGATATAAGATTGACAGGAGGAAGGGAAGATGTAATAGGGGAAAATGAGGTGCCACCCGCAAGTCCTTGACCACAATGCAAGTCAGCCTGGCTCAGTACCTAGCACACACAACTCTGCCATAGTTTTCCTAGATAGGTGCTTGCAGGGAGAAGGGAGGGAAAGCTGAAGACAGGGGCAGATAAAGGTATCTTGGTTGTTGTGTTTGAAAAGGAAACAGTTCAAAATGGGTAGCTGTGTTACTTTGTCTGTAGCATTAGCAAAGAGTAAGAGTCCAGTAGCACCTAAAAACTAAAAAAAAATTGTGGTAGGCTATGAACTTTTGTGAGTCACTGCTCACTTCTTCGGAAGGAAAGAGTGAAAGAAACAGTGAAAGAGGAGAAGCTTTGGGGGCTGCTCCATATTTGCTTTTGGAAATGAAATTTTTGGACCAAAATAGGAGGGTACATAATTGAAATACCATTTTGGTTATATGTACCTGACTTGGACACAAGGCAATACCACATGAGACTTATCTGTCCTTATATATATTTTAATTTTGGTTCCACAATATTCTATTCGTCATAATTGATTCGGCACAAGAACTGGCAGTCAGAAGCTACTGGCTGGGGCTGACTGGCTGCTTGGCAGAGTCCCCACGTCAGCCCTGAAGATGGAACGCCAGACAGATGTGCCTGTGTGAATGGCCCCTTTAATCTGTTTGTGAAATGTTGCTGAAATATGTCTATCTCAGAGCAAACTGCCAATCTGAATTCAGCCATTAGTATTGCAATAGTTGAGCCTATGTGTAACATTTTTGCTTGACCACTGAAGAACGCCAGTAGTCCAAAACACATCTGTTTTAGGGTTGCATAAGGTCCCTATTGTTAGGGCCATGATGGCTCAGAGGTTAAGACACCGAGTTGCAGACTGGAAGGTCTGTAGTTTGGCAGTTCGAGACCCTAGTGCTGTGTGATGGAGTGAGCTCCCGTCTCTGGCCCCAGCTCCTGCCAACCTAGCAGTTCAAAAGCAAGAAATTGCAAGTAGATAAATAGGTACCATTTCAGTGGAAAGGTAACAGCATTCCATGCACCTCAGCATTTAGTCATGCCAGCCACATGACCACAGAAACGTCTTTGGACAGTGCTGGCTCTTCAGATTGGAAACAGAGATGAGTACCGCCCCCTAGAGTCAGATTTGACTAGTTTTCGAGTGAGGGAGACCTTTACCTTTTAAGGTCCCTATTATGCACATTGTATGAGTTTGTTATTTTAATTGAGGCTATATTTGGGTCTAGAATTATTTTTTAAATTAATTTGTAATAAATGTGTATTTTTTATGTTTTGTAATATTTATGTTGTATATTTACTGATTTGTATTCCTTTAGCCTTCCAGGCTCTTAATAAATATTGCTAGGCAACTACACCAGGCTTAGTTTCTGTCAGTAAAAGGCAGAGGGAGGGACAGGATCCTTTTCAGGACCGTTTTGGCCTTTAAGAGAGGACTCACGTTGATACCACATGACTTGCATTACTCACTTAGGTCTGGCTGCTCAGCACCCACCCCATAAAAGCCAGTATAGTGCAGTGGTAAGAGTTTCAGACTAAGATCTCAGATCACTTTTCTGACCAGGAAACTCACTGGGTAACCCTGGGCCAGTTAGACATTCTCAGCCTAATTTACCTCACAGGTATTGCCAGGTTTGTCCATTAAGAGCACCTGGATGTCTCCCAGAGAGCAGCACCTGAACCATGCCCTTCATTTTAAAAAAAATAAAATAAAAGTTTTTTATTATTTTCATACAAACATACAACAAAAAAGACACAAAACATACCAACAATCATACATAAAATGGAGGGAGGAAAGTGTGGATAATACAGAAGTCTCCTACTTTGTTATAATAACTACTAGTTGAATTCTAATTACTTATTTTAGTCTAAAAAGTCTGTTACATTTTTTAAAGTAGTAAAGTATCTCAAAGTGTAGGAAAGAGTATATATTCCAGTTCATTTGATGTAGTCTTCAAACCATGCATAAAATTTGTTCCATGTATTCTGAAATTTCTCTTCCTGAAGTCCTTTTAAAAATAAAGTCAATTTATCCATTTCTGCTGTTTCCAGTACTTTAGTTATAACTTCTTCTTTTTCAGGTGTTTCTTCTTTTCTCCAATATTTAGCATATAATATTCTAGCAGTTGTTATTACATGTATAATCAAGTAAAAATCTTTATTTTTACAATTTTCTGGTTTTATATTCAAAAGGAATAGTTCAGGAGTAAAAGGTATATTAATTTTAAGCATTTTTTGTAAAATTTCATGGATCTAAACCCAATATTTTTTAGCTTTATCACACATCCACCACATGTGGAAAAAGGAACCAGCAACTTTTTTGCATTTCCAACATAGATTTGATAGGTTAGGATAAAATTTTGCTAGCATATCTGGTGTCATGTACCATCTGTAAAACATTTTATACATATTTTCTTTGTAGGAAGCTGCTTTAGTAATTTTTACATTCATTTTCCATACCTGGGCCCATTGATCCAAATGGATATTATGGCCAACATTTTGTGCCCACTGAACCATGCCCTTCATGAGGCAAGGTTGTGCCCAGTGAAGCTCTATACTAAGATGATAGCGCTCAGCCCAGTGGAGCCCCATTCAATGTGAGGCAAGGCAGACTACAGAATCTGGCCTACATGGGGCAAGACAAGCAGCACATAGCCACCTGGTTAGGTGGGCTGCCTCTTCCTCCTTCTTTCCATCCACCCTTTAATAGGGAGAGGCAGGGTAAGATTGCTTCTTCTTCTCTTCCTCCCTCCTTTGGGGGTGGGGCCAAGCCAGGCTAGGGGAAGGATCCTTTCCCAGGGTTTTTTCACTTCTGGACTGTTTCTGCTCACACTGATTTTTTAGGGATAAAATGGAGGAGAGGAAAATGAAGTAAGATGCTTTGAGTCCCCATTGTGGAGAATGGTAGTTTATAAATGAAGTCAATAAATAATAAATATAGGTGAAGATAGAGGGACAGACAGAAGGTTTGTGGTTGGGTGGGAAAGAGAGAAGGAAGCAAAGAAGGCTGAGTATATGGGGGGCTGTTAGATGGAGGGGAAAAAGAAAATATTGTGGGGTGGTTGAGACAGAGGAAAATGGATGCCCTACACAAGTCCTTTCAGGTTCCCAACTGTGCAACTGGTCCCACCCTGGCAACCAGCACCATGCAACTGGATCATAGTTTTCTGCAGAAACAGTGCTAGGGGTGTGGAAGGGCAGAAAACTGAAGATGGGGAGAAGATAGTAGGATGGTGGTAGGTGGGAAGGAGAGGAGGCAGGAAAAGGCAGTTGCCCCCCCAGTCGGAATAATGAGACAGACAACAGATTGGAATTAAACAAGGGCCACTTTATTAACTATTTAACAGAACATTGCAGCAATAACCACTAAGCAAGCATGGAACAGGCAAGGCAGGCGTCACTTCCCTGACCAACCCCTTGCCCTTAAAGGGCGGGTCACCCAGCTCCAGCCGTGAGCCATTTACTCTCTGGCTCGTGACCAGCAGCCCAGCAACTGGTTGCCTTCTAGGAGCGCCTACCCCTGAAGCCTTTGAACTTGCAGGGAGGAGCCTGCCATAAAGGTTCCCAGTGGAGGTGATCACCATTCCCCACCCTGGACCCTGAAATCCGAAGGCAGTTCCTGATGACCGCCTGTTCCCTAACGGAATATGCCGAAAGGTGCTCACCAGTTCCGTTTCTTGCTTGCATAAACCTGCCAAGTGACCAGACTAATTAAGTGCTCCCACAATAATTCCCTTAAAACCACTGCCCTCAGTGCAAGGTAGGCGAAAACACCACTACCACGTCCGCCAATATGGGTAGAAGTGAAAAATTCCTACCTGGCCCCTTCAAAATGACGACCAGCCAAAGCCTGCACTGATAACAGGGTGGGAGGGTGGGCGAGCACGCGGAGCAACTGCAAGGGCGGGAACGGAGCCTGGCCCTTTGAAGCAGCCGGCTCGCCCCGCCGCGTCGGGACGCACAGCGTCCCCATCCATGCCGTCTCCCTTCCTCGGAGCGGCAAATGAGCCCCCGCCCACCAGCGGCGTTGCCGGGCGGGCGGGAGCTCCGATGCTACTGGACTTTCAAGGAAAGGAAAGAGGAAATACTGGGGAGATGGAAATTAACCCACAAGTCCTTGTGGGTTCCTTCTTTTTATGTATTTAATGGTATTAGCCATTAGATATGACAGTAGAAATATCCTCTATACAGCTGAAGATGGGGAAAGGATGGATCCCTGAATTTAGATAAATTTATAACTCCAGCTTTCTACATTGTCCCTCATTCCTGACATTAATTCATGGGTCAGGTCTAAAAATCCTCTCAATTTAAGCAGATGCTTGACATATGATATACATTTCTTATTCACATCAGTACTGAACTATCTCAAATAGTTATGTTTCTTTGCTTTAACATAGTATACTTCTATTATTCAAGGTAGGATCTGCTCTTCTTTTGCCCCAAGTATAACCATAGGATGAATACACTTTTCAACCACATGATATGCATTACTGAATATTTATTTCCTGCCTTACAATTTCTAATTATAGTAAGATATTCATGCTAGCACAACTAATGATTCTAAGAGTAATGTCTGTTTTAAGCCATGAACAGCCCTTCTCTCTTGGTGAAAGACCAACTTGATCAGCTTTTAAAAGAAAAGGCTATTTTTTGCTCTCTTTTTTCTGAACAAGATTTTTTTTTTTTGGTCTACCCTTCTGGAAATTTGAAATAACCGAGCAGTTAAAATTCATGATCTACATTTTGTGTCATTATTATTGCATTAGCATGAAATTATGGTCCTAGTTAGTCATAATTATACTCATAATTATTCAATTTATCACTATAGATCCTCCTGGAAATTTTATTGGAGGGGTTATTAACATTAATAAATTGTTTTTCTTCATATCCATATTATTAATTCACCTCGTGTATGATAGGAACTATCAGCCATAAAATTAATACTAAGTCTGTACTTCATATAGTTAACTTAATGAAGGATAGTCTGATAACCTTTTGTAATTTTGTTGGGTTGTAGTGTATCCTACTTCCCCGTAGCTAAACAGAGAGATATTAATCTATAAGGTTCAATGGCACCAAACAGTATTGCTAGAGGTACTCTTTTATTTTGCCTAGGCATCAAGTTCAGCATAACTAAAGCTGTACCTGCCAACCATTTTATTTATTTATTTATTCAATTTATACCCTGCCCTCCATGCAAGCAAGCTCAGGGCAGCTATCAAGGTGGTCTACAGCTATCAAGGTGGTCTACCTTGGGCGGCTATCAAAAGTGGCTATCAGGGCGGCTAACAAGGTGGTCTACAGTCTACATAGGAAATTGCCTGTCCAAGTACTGAACGAACAGACCTGCCAGTGCTTAGCTTCATCCAGGTTCCTCTACCATACCATAAATAAGTAGATTGGGCAAGTCACCCAATCAAACCTGCAATTCCATAATTCTTTTGCTTTTTTAAAAAAATATTTATATATCACAATTTATATGAGTGGTGCTTTGTAGAGTATACAGTTTCCTGCTTCAAGGAAATCCAGCATGATTGTTGTGGTTTGAGTGTTGAACTAGGATCTGAGAGACCAGGTCCACAACCTCACATCAAGGTTGTTGTTGTTGTTTTTAAAGACAACATATTACACTTCAGACAAGGCAACTTTATTTATATGGGAATATTTATGATATATATGCATATTATTACAAGATTGCTGGTAGACATTCAATGAGACTATGTAGGTGGAAGAATTAAAGAAGAATATTGGCTTGGATCAAGCAACTGCATAGAAAATGATTTGGGGAGCATATGGAGCTGCCTTAGGATAAGGCAGGCAGGAAAATCACCATCCATGGCAGAAATCCATGTATCTTGCTAGCATGGATCCAAGCCATTGAACTCATGGCAGCCATGTGATTTGGCTAAGGGACCTTTTGGATCACCACTCATTTTCTTGGTGCTTATGCCTTCCTAGTTTTTACATTACAATTTTTCATATTTCTATAATGTCAGGATTTTTTTAAAAAAAATTCAATGCATGAAAGGGCATTTCTTAAAATATATATATATTAAAATATTTTCATCCCTTCTTGTCTGGTTTGCCATTAATGTAGGGTGCTTCTATTATGCTTCACATTTCTTTTTGATATGATCTTTGGTTCCTATAAGCTGAACATTGTATAGACTACCCCACAACTATGTCTGAATTATGATTTGTATACTAAACTGCTGTTTAGGAAAGTAAACCCTTCTGCTGTTCTTATTGGGTGTTCTAGTCACTTCCCTGCCTGATAACTGTTCTTGGAATGAGGGGGTGGAAATGAAATGTCCTGTAAGATGGATGATCTCCTTTTCCTGCTTACACTAGCAGCTGTTGCTTTGCCTTGCTTTGGGATGTATTGTGAACCTAGCTCCAGGGGATGTATAGTACAGATTTGCAGTGTTTTTATCCTCAAGTTTTCTTCACTCTTTAATAGAGCAGAACCAAAATGTAAGCAAACTTCAGCAGGTAACATGATAAATAGTAGTGATAAAACATCCAGCAATTCATTAGACTGTCCAACAAACATGCTAATGCTTTGATGCAGAAAGTGTGACAAACAAATCGAAATACTTCTTTTCCATAGTTTATCCTTTTTGCATTATTCTCCCTCTTCCTAAAGCACTAGAACTGAACCTTTCTTTAATTATAAAAATCAAACACTAATAAATAAGCTGGTAAAATACAACATCTGGGATATTGCAAAAACAATAGCCAGAGTTATACAGAGACAACATTCACAGGTAATATGGTATTTGCCCCCCAAGCCGGAATAAAGAGGCAGACACACAGGATGGATTAAATCTTGGGCCACTTTATTAACTGACAAACTTTTTAACTGGCAAGGAAAAAATGGCAAGGGCAAACAGTTTGCGGTGTGGTCAAGGCCAGGGGTAAAATACCCCTCCCTTGTCCATGAATAGGGCGAGCCGCCCTGCCCCAAGTGGGCGCCATCAGCAATGGCTTCCACCCGGCCGGCTAGCCATCATTGCTCCGTCCCGTAGCCCCATCCCCCGAGCCACCAGGCTCAAAGGGAGGAGCCAATCAGGGCGGTTCCCAAGGCAGTCTGTTTTCCCCATCCCATGCCGCGCGGCACAAAGACTGTACTCACAAGACCCCTTAAAGCCCAAATTGGGTATCGGCTGGTGCTCACTGGGCTGCAACTGTATACCGCATAAGAAACCCTGCCACCGCCAAGGTCAAGCCTCAGCTTAGGCCTTCGCGCCCATCGGAAGCCCTAAGGCCCTCCGAAGCCCTTGCCTCAAATCCCCCCAAAAGATGTCCATGCCCTTCTCAGACAGATGTACACCATCCTGTCTGTACAAATCAACACACCCCACATGAAAGCCTGGGTGTGGCAAAAAGATACCCACACCTCCTTCCAGAAAATGCTGTAGCTCTCTGTTAGCCTTACGGCAAGCCTTATCAATGGCTAGTGGACTTTCTGCCCACCGCTAAACTCGCCGTGGTATCATGGCGGACCAGACAATGAGGGTATTGGGCCATCTCTTCTGGATCAATTGAAAATCCTCACGAGCCTGTAGGATGAATCCCTTGCCATTAATCAGGCCTAGATCATTACCACCTAAATGAATAACCAAAACATTTGGTGGTGGGCCAACCCGCCCATGAAACAACAGCTGCAACAGGCCCGGCCATTGAAGGCCCCGGTGCCCCAGCCACTCAACCGAGGCCCATTTGCTAAGGCGCAACTGCGTGCTGACTGATGTCCCCTTGGCACAATGAGCTGCCGAAAATATGTAACTGTGCCCACAGATTAAAATCCTCTTCCTCTGGAGCCGGCAACTCGAACCTGAAACAAAACCAGCAAGAAACAGAAGGGGGGGAGGAGCACAAGTTTAACAATCATCCAACTGGCCAAGCCTAGTTCTTTTTTAATGGGTGGACATAAGATTTGTATGCAACAGAACGCCATCTACCCAAGCGCTGGATATCGTGCCCCTGATATCCCATGGCTGCCGCTGTAGAAGCTGCCCCAATACGGAAAGAATGGGTACAGAAACACCTCCTGGCAAGCCCAATCCTGGCCAGAGCTCTAGAAGTCACCGACCAAAATTGGTGTCTCGTGAGGGGAGACCCATCCTGGTGCCAGAACAAAGCACCAGCCTGCAAACCCCGAGCTGCCAGGTAAGCAGCCAAAGCTGAAACAGGGCAGAGCTGTTTTTCGGCACATGCACCCAGCTTGATAATCGCACCTCGATATCTTTGATCCGTCTTCAAGCACCTAAGGGTAATAGATACCTGAAGTGCCCCTAAACGCACATCTTGCACCATGAGGGCCCGGCCTGAAGAATCCCTTTTTGATTGTGCAACAAGCTCACTAATTCTAAAAGCCCCCAAAAAGGCTACCAATGCTGTTGCATGAAATAGTGATACCTCAAAGTCAGAGGAGCAAATGGCACCCCACGAGGCCTGTAAGCCACGCAGAATCTCGGGTGAAATTGGCTGCCTCGAATCCATCCGCATCCCTGCCTCGCGAGCCCATCCTTCCAGTAACTTACGTACCTGAAAGTCGCCGGTGTTTTCAGTCAGCCATTGCGCCTTGCTGGCGAATGCGAGGGCAAACAACAACCCTTTAATTGAACTGATGGCCAGCCCCTTACCTCTTGATGTGACACAAAAATGCAATAAGTGGTCCACTGGAATCGGCCAAAGATTAGGATACCCTACCTCACTCCTAAATTCTGAGAACTGGGTGACTGCCTGATCATATGCCTTTTTGGTGCTTGGTGCTATGGCTAAACCTATAGCCCTGAGCACTTCTGTTGTCCAACCAGCCACATCTCTGGAGGCATCTGAGCCAGCTGCAAATTGGCTTCCGGGGCAAGGTGATGGAACCTCTCCATATGTTTATGAGAGAGTGTCAGCCACCCCATTGTCAACCCCCGGCCCATGCCTGACAAAAATTAAAATGTTCAACTGGAGGCAACGAAGCGTAAAAGCCCTAACCAAATGCATAACATGTGGTGACCTAGAGGATAAAGAATTGATAACTTGCACAACCGCCAAATTGTCGCACCAAAAGTGCACAGTGTGGTTGGCCAATTCCCTACACCATAGATAAATGGCCACCAGGATAGGAAAAAACTCCAAAAAAGTTAAGTCAACTGTAAGCCCCTCTGCCAACCAAGACTCCGGCCAAGTCTCAGCACACCAATGTCCGCGAAAGTAGACTCCGAAACCAGAAGAACCAGCTGCATCGGAGTGTACTTGAAGCTCAGCCTCCAATTTGAGTTCTTCCCTCCAAAAAGAAATCCCATTAAAATACTCCAGAATTTCTAACCACATTTCCAAATCCCACCTGATACCAGCGTTGATTCGAATTCTGTGGTGGGGGAGCCGCAACCCAGCCATGACAGCACACAATCTACGCAAAAAGGCCCGGCCTTGCGCTACCACCTTACAAGCGAAGTTCAGATGGCCTACCAACTGCTGAAGCTCCCTCAAAGTGGCCTTATGCTTGCCTAGGAACTCACGAATACGGCCACGCAAGTCCCTCAACTTGCCAACAGGCAGCCGTGAAGCTTGCTTCACTGAGTCCAATTGGACCCCCAGAAAAGTAAGCACCTGAGTGGTGCCCTCCGTTTTCTCTTGGGCCAGGGGAACCCCTAATTCTTCAGCTAGCACCATGAAAGAACCCAACAGGTGATCACATTGCCCTGACCCCTGGGAACCAACGAACAAAAAGTCATCTAAATAATGCGCTACCAAACTACAACCGGTTCGGGTACGCAGGGCCCACTCTAAAAATGAACGAAAGCGCTCAAACGCAGCACATGAAATGGAACAACCCATTGGCAAGGCCCTGTCTAAATAAAACTGACCCTCAAAACAAAACCCCAAGAGTTCAAAATCCAGTGGGTGTACGGGAAGAAAATGGAAGGCCGACTTAATGTCGCTCTTCGCCATCTCAGCCCCTTTTCCACAATCACGCACGATACGCACAGCCTGATCGAATGACGTATATCAAACTGAACACAGATCCTCAGGGATGGCATCATTGACAGAGCCCCCCCTTGGATAAGAAAGATTGTGGATAAGTCTAAATTCCCCAGCCGCCTTTTTGGGTACAATGCCCAATGGGGACACTCAAAGGTTGGGAACTGGGGGGCGAGGGAAAGGTCCCAAAACCCTCCCTTCATGTAGCTCTTTCTCAATCTTCTTCTTAACCACCTGTTCCATGCCTCATATAGAAGGGAGGTTACATGCCATAGTTGGAACCCTATCACCCTGATAAGGAATACGAAAACCTTGTGAAAAACCATGTAACAGATATAAATGATCAACTCTGCTCGGATAAAAACGCAACAGCTTCTCAAGCACTTTCAGCCTTATGGGCGGTGGCCCCCTTTCCCGGCATCTGCCCAGGTCCACTCCCATCTGGCCATCTGCGACCCCACCGGGGTCTTCCACGGAAACATGCCAAGAAAGGGTGTGGGCCCGCACACAATGGACACTCATGCCGATATTGGCATGATTTTCGGTTGCACACACCCTGGGCTCCAAATTCCCAACATATCTGGCGGGGTTGAACCACCCACCCCGCCAATGGGTGGGGATTGAAGGACCCAGATGCATGTTCCACCAAATGTCCACTATGGGAATGATCCCTTGTGTTAGGCCTAGAGGATGCCATAACCTGCAACCAAAGGTGTGGGTGAATTTGATCCCATCTCAAAGAAGGGTTCATGGCTGCCCGCATCCTGAACTCCTCATCATACTGGAGCCAAGCAGGACCACTAAAGCCAGTGTAACCCTTATACACTATATCAAAATATTGAAATAGGGAAGCAGCCTTATACGGATGTGCTTTAGAAAGAACCCCCGCATACACCAGGAAACCAGCTACCCAATTGGCCCAGGTTTTATCCACTCTCATCTTTCTGTACTTTTCCTTATCCCTATCCTCCAGTTCATCTTTCTCCTTCTTCTCCAATTCCCTATATAAAAGTGTGAAAACATCGACGTATTCACCTTTACAAATCTTCTCTCTAGTGGACGGAAGCAAGTGGTCCCCAAGTGGGAGTGCCAAGTCCCCAAAAGGGAGGGCAGCGGCGGGGGCAGAAGCATAAGACATGCCATAAGGGGAAGGCCCACCCCACCAGGGTGTACCCAGCGCACCGCACCGCTGCGGAGAACCAACAGTACAAACCGGTGGATGCGCACCCATAGATGAAGAACCACATGCCTGGCTACAG
This sequence comes from Gekko gecko, assembly GCA_029375565.1. NCBI lineage: Eukaryota > Metazoa > Chordata > Lepidosauria > Squamata > Gekkonidae > Gekko > Gekko gecko. The sequence goes on from JAPDNY010000005.1 coordinate 140,689,702, forward strand.
CCCATGCCCCAAGCCAAAGCACCTGATTGAGTCATTGCCGCTCCGTCAGCTGACGGGTGGCCCCAGGGCCAGCCGCTGTCTGTGTGGTGTGAGCTGCACTTACCAGGTGCCGAGGAAAGGCCTGCCACAACAGCAGCCTGGTCCTGTTGACCGGCAGACAGAGGTGTAGTAGGATTGCCACGATCAGAAGTCATAGGGGTTCCATCGACAATGTGCGTAGATGATGCAGTCTGCCCTTCTATGAGAGATAAGTGGGTTAGAACTTCGGTCTGAAAATGCTTGTGGGCCATGGCATGCGCCTCCTTCTGACAAGGAACCGCACCCATTGGCTTCACCTGAGGAGTCGATAGCCCTGCGGCCTGCTCAACTGCTGCTAAGCGATCCAAAATAGCTTGCTGAACCCCATCATCATCATCATCTGACGAGGATAGGGTTGGGGCAGGCCTCTTAGGCGGTGGTTTGGGTGCAGGCTGCTTTCCCTTTGAACGACCAGACCCTTTCTTAGGAGCCATAGCTCAAATGTATTGGCCACCTCCAAAGACAAAACTGTATGGTGTGAAATTACAACCCTCAATAACAAATAAAAAGCAAAAGCAGAAACCAGACCCACTTCAAATGGCTGCTGGATAGCCCCAAATGGCCTCCATGAGCAATTCAAAATGGCCAACTGCCAAGCCCAATTCCTACTTTCAGTTTCCACTTCACTAAACCTAAACTAGGGAGTCGTCCCCATGGGCCAACGTCTCAGTGCAGAACTACCCTGGTAGACCACCAAAAGCACTACAAACCAATCCACCACACTTACAATGGGGGTGGGGGGTGACACCCAAAATTCACAAGAAAAAACTACCCAGGCCACCAGTCTCCAGCAAAGCTCTAGTTCAAGGAAAAAAGGGGGGGATAGAAGAAAAACCCCAAAAGAAAACCAGCTGGGCCAGCCCAAACCCCTGAGGCCCTATGAAGTGCCCCCAAGATGCCTGGCCCAATCCGCACACGCACGCCCCAGCCAAACGCTCAACAGTCCCCCCCAGAGCCCAGCAACCAAACTGCATCCACTGGAGACGACTAGACTCTCCGTATTCCGCCTCTCTCTGCTTCGCTGCTGAGCCCCAAGGCCGTCTGCTGCCGCCGTCTGCTGCCTCCAGGGGCCTCCAACCCCGACGCTGTCTGCCTGCTAACGAGCTGCCTCCTACCTACCCAACTGCTGGTGAGTCCGCTCTAGCAGCCCCTAAATCACTGAACTAAAGAGGGTGCAGGAGAAGGAGTCTGTCTGCAGCGCATCCCGCAGGGCGTTGTCCTTCTAAAAGGCCAGACGCGCCGCAGAGCCTCCCACCAATCGCCCCACCGAGAACTACTGCGACTGCCGAGGGGATAGGAGGGGCCAAGCTTTTAAGCTTCTCGGCCCCTCCCCCCTCGATTACATCCACCAGGCACTCATTTAGCGCTTAAACTTTTTGCCTCATCCGGCCAGGAGGCAAAGACGCCTCCCCAGACCAACGGTCGCGAGGACCGAGGGCTGGGGATTCGAATTATAACAACTGTTCATAACAATTTGATTCTCTGATTAAAGATGGCTTTCTTTTCTTGCGGTAGGTGATGCAAAAGCTTGTGATCCTAGAGAGCTGCTGCCTGTCAGAGTAGCCAATACTGACTTTGACAGATTAGTGGTCTGATTAAGTATAAGGCTATTTCACAGGTTCATAAGAAGCAGGTTGAGTACAGAAGAAAAATGATGGGTATCAGACCAGGGGAACGTCACCATTGTCCTCCCATGGGTTAATGTTTGGCAAGTCCAACATGTTTACATGTGTTGCTCATCTCATTTCAGTGAAATGTTTGGTTCAAATTTGGCATTACCACCCAAAACATAGAGATGTGTCATTAATAGATACATCTTTATTTAAGACCTACAATATCAACTTCCTCCCATTATTTTCAAGTACTGTGACTACATATGCAATCTCTGAGTGTATGCATATAGTCAGTGAACCCATGATGGCTTCCACAGGAATACTCCCTGTGTTTATGAAGAGAGATTGTAAAGCTGTGGATGGAACTGCCCTATCTGCATAGTGAGCTGCTCAACACGAATAATGTACTATAATGGACAAGAGGATGTCCTGCCCCTGAAGGTAAAAACTGCCACTCAACTGAGCCAATGGAAGTGCTACTCCAGCATCCAATTACCTTTCAGAGAGGGGAAGCACAGGAGGAGTTAGTTCAGGCCTGTCTCAGGGAGAGAGCAGTGATAGCTCAGGTCAAGCTCAGCAAGAGAGCAGATGATTTAAAGGGTAGCTCTGCCTGGTAGTGTGGCAGAGTGGCTTAGCTCTACCTCTGGGAGAGGATAGACTATCCAATAAGTTAGTCTGACTCCTGGGAAAGGCAGGCTGGAGTGGTTGGAATCCTGTGTGTGTGTATGTGAGGATCCAACCTAGTCAGTAAAAGTGTGTTTGCACCAGAGCGCATTAAAGAAAATACAGACCACACTCTGAAGCTACAAGTAGCTTGAATTTATGTACCTTGGCTACGTTTCTCATTTGACTACATGGAGACCTGTGCTGCTGATCTGTTCTTTGAAACCAATCTGTAAATAAACCAATTTTCTTAGTTATTTATATATGGCTCCTGACTCAGTGATCTGAGTCAGCTTATAGGAACCAAAGATCATATCAAAAACTTCCCTCATGGCAGTGAACCCAAAGCCTTTACACTTGCTACCTTAAGAATATCTGGTAACTGAGGGGAAGATTTACAATTTAAAACAAACCTGGTTCCTCAAAATCATAAGAGGCTGTGTGGGCCTCCTCCTTTGGTCGAAAAGATCTGTCACACATATCTTGTTGACTTTGGCAGCTACAACACCTTTGCAAATGCAGTGTATAGAACGGCCCATAAGAATGTCGGCTGAATTCAGACTGGCAGTTTTCAGCGGGAGCCAGTCATGGCAAAAAAGCCCCAGAATAAACTGTTCTGGGTTTTCCCGGTCACACAGGGCTGACAGATGCGGGAGCACACTGGGAGGAGGCACATGGGAGCGTTCAAACTGCTGGCCCAGCTTTTCCCTCTATGTCCATATGGGCACATGGGAGCAATGCACTCATGTGCATAAGTGCATCTGGCTGATTTGGGGTGGACCCCATTGCACCAGCACCACATTGGGCGGTAGAATGGAGCACAGCCAACCTGATCGCTGCTGCCTTATGTGCGGAAACACCCGGCGCACACTATAGAAGTGGGTTGCTCCCAGCTTTTTGGCTTCATGTTCACACTTCCGGGAAGCGGAATAATGTGGGATAAAGGCACTCTCCGGGATTTGCTACCACTTTTGTCAGGTATCTTTTTAACGCGGGAGTGAAGCGGAACAGCATGGGTTGCCTACGGGTGGGGAACACCAGGCAGATGTGCCTGTGTGAACAACCCCTTTAATCTGCTTGGGAAATGCGGCTGAAAAGTGGCTATAGTGGGGCAAATTGCCAGTCTGAACTCAGCCGTCCTGAATGTATTATGTCTTTAAGTAACTGCCATCTGCATGGTTTGTTCTGTTAGCCTTCCATTTTGCAGAACACTATTATATAATAGTTCCTACGTACTTAATATTCTGAATTGTGTTTTTCCTAGCAACCTACCAACAGCTATAATAAAGAAATGTTGAAAGTGTTCCTTCAGATAAGAGATAACCACATAACATATTGATTAAAATAAAACTCATGTCATTGTTCAAATAAATGATAACATATTTATTCTGATTTATTTTAAAAATACAGAACTTTGAAGAACAAAATTAAGAACAGTTTGATACAAAAGGTATGAATGAGTTAACAATTTTTTCAAAATAATACTATTGTACTAATTCTGGTTGCTTCATGAAAAAGAAGGGTGTTTTATAGCTATAAGTTGTAAAGAGTTTCTTTTTTAGGTCAGAACTGTCACAGAAACAGCTGTTGAACAGTAATTTATTTGAAAGATCAGTTATGAACATTTGTTAAAATGTAGATTATTTGGGGGGAAAGTGGAACACACATTAAATGCAACAAAAATGTTGATGTGCTCATAGTATCAATGATCAACAGATTTAGAAAGATAACTGTTTAGGATTGCAGTGTGAGGGTCGTTCCCTTTTTATATAAGTAAATGTCAACTCTTATTAAAATCTGTACCATTAATTAATTTTGCAGACTTTCCTTTTCAAATTACTTTTCTTCCCTAGAATAAAGTTGTGAAATGACCTTTCTGAATGAGACACTTTTTAACTTTTTGTGAATCATTCTGCCACTGTTGTTCTCTAAGTAGGACAGATTTCAGTAATTATAATTTAAATAATTTATTGGAAAGATAAATGCCGCTTGCTTGATTGTTTTTGGAGGAAAGAATTTTCCTATGAGACATCTAGATTTTAGTCCAGTAGCAACTTAGAAACCATCAAGATTTTCATTGTATGAGCTTTTGCGAGTCAAAACTCCCTTTGTCAGATACCATACCATGTCTGATGAGGGAGCATTGACTCTCAAAAGCTCATACCCTGAAAATCTCGCTGGTCTTTAAGATGCTACTGGACTTGTATCTAGCTATTCTATTGCAGACCAACTCAGCTACCCTCTGTAACTATTCCATAAGTCAGAACTTTATGGAGATTGTGGCAGAGCTACCTACAAGCAGCTGCCTTCCCACAGGGGCCAGGCCTCCTGCACAGGAAGAGACCAGAGTCAGAAGGCTTCTAAGGGTCAGACTAAGCCTGAGACAACTGACCATCCTGTGGGTCACTCATGGCCTGGGTCATGTTGTGGGGCATGGATGGTTAGCTATCTCAGCAGCCCTTGGAGGAGAAGGGATGCCTCTAGGCTTGCACAGGCACTGGAACCAGCAGACAGAGGCCCAAAGGAAAAGGGGATGGGCCCAGTTGCTAGGATAGCTTTTTAAGACTGTAGTTGAGTGGAGTTTGGGGCAGTTAGGAGTGGAGGCTATGGGAAAGCCTTACCCCAAGCATAGGGAAGTGAAGTGAACTTACCCTGGATACAAGTAGCCCAAACCAGCACACTGTCCCTGCCCATCACCACAAAGCTGAGGAGTTGTAGTGCTGGTTGTCAAGGAGTCCATATTGGCTTTGCTGGCCTTGTAATTTTATGGCTGTAGATAGGGTTGCCAGGTCCTATCTACTCACTGGCAGGGGACTTGAAGGGCATCACTGGAGGGAGTGGGGATGTCTCCAATGTGATGATATCACACAGAAATGGCATCATCATGTTAGGGGGGCAGTCATTTCAACCTAACAGCAGGGTAGGTCTGCCCATCTGCTATTAGGCTTAAATGGCTGTAAGCCATTAAACCTGTCACTTTCGCTTGAAGCAGGGGGAACCAAAACTGACGGCGATCCCCCCCCCACCACCACCACTGTCCTGACTGCAGCTCACCACAGCCAGGAGAAAGGGGGACTGAACTCACCAGACTGACTTGGTTCAGGTAGGGGCCTTTTGGCTCAATTCAGTTTGGTTTTGGTTTGGGGGACGCCCTGAATCTCAAACCAAACTCTCTCTTTTTTTTAGGTTCGTGCCCAGTGAGAAAATTCTTGGTTGTTTAAGAGGAATCCTTCCCTATGTTTTGTCATTAGTTTGGCAAAGCATACCTCTATCTCTCAGATGTGAAAAAGATATGAAGCAGAAGAAGGAGAAGCAGAATTATTTTCCTGTGAAAATGAACATAGTATGATATCTGTATGAATGCCAAATGATTTTTAGTCTGTTCATTATCACAAAGGATGCCAAAGGGCATTTACTGTAGCAAGAGTAATCACAATGAAATCCCATTTAAACTGAATTAATAACAACAGGACACAAGTGCTGACAGACTACAAGAGTAAAAATAAAGGGAGGGGATGTTTTTGTTTGCAGTGGCTATTAAAGAAGCTAATATTGCAAAATCAGATATTGACTGTTAAAGAAGCATGGCTGTTAAAGAAGCTAATATTGCAAAATCAGATATTACGAGTCAAAAGCCTGTGGCCCCCATGGCCGTTGGGCTGGGGAGGCACCTTTGCTGCCCAGCTGGATGAGGCAGGCAATAAGTTTAGGTGCCAAAAAGCGTGTCATATGGGTATGCGATGAAGGAGCGGCCAAGCAGATAAAAGTCCAGTCCCTCCCCTCCTCGCCAGCAGTCCCGCTTGGTTCTCGGCTGGTGAGGAGCTCTGTGGCACGGCTTGCTTTTTGAGGCCTACCTGCCCTGCGGACCACATGGTGGAGAGCTCCTCTTTGGGCCGACGACTGGGACCTAGGGGACCGGCTGGTGTGTGGCTTCCAATGGTGGAGCATGCAGTTTTGGCTTTGTGGGGCTACAAGTAGTTGGATAGCTTCTGTTGTTTTATTCCACTTTGGGTGGGGAGATAGTACCTAGCACTATGGATCCCAGTAAAGGCTCGGGTCATTCTAAGGGTAAACAGCCTGCCCCCAAGCCACCTCCTAAGCAACCTGCTCCAGCCCTGTCCTTGATGGACAACGAGGATGATAGGGTCCAGCAAGCTATTTTAGATCGCTTGCAGGCAGTTGAACAGGCCATGGGATTATCAGCTCCTCTGGTGAGGCCTGTGGGTGGGGCCCAGGGACAGAAGGAAATGTGTGCTGTGGCCAATAAGCATTTTCAGGCCAAGGTTTTAACACGCTTGTCTCTTGGAGAGGGGTGCACTGTAACACCTGTAGCTAGTACTGAAGGGGCCTCTGTGAATCAAGACCTTGGCACACCTTCTGCAACGATGCCTTCAGGACAACAAAGTCTGACTAATGTCTTGTCTGGCCCTTCCTTGGTGGCTGGTAAGTGCAGCTCTCACCACACTGGAAGCAGGCCTGGGGCCACCCTGCGGCTGACGGTTCAGCACCTGCCCACCCAGCACACTGGCCTGCAGCCATGGTTGTGGCCAGATATGTGGCATCACTCCATCATTGAGCACGCCTCCATCAGTCTGTACCACTGCATCCACACTGCAGTGCAGCACACCTGGAACACCCTGCTGTGGTGGGCCCTCCCCTTGTGGCATGTCTTATGTGGTGGCCCCCACCACCGCCCTCCCCTTTGGGGATTTGGCACTCCCACTTGGGGACCACCTGCTTCCGGCTGCTAGAGAGAAGATTTGTAGAGGCGAATACGTTGATGTTTTCACGCTTTTGTTCCAGTAATTGGAAAAGAAGGAGAAGGAGGATCTCGAGGATAGGGATAAGGGAAAGTATAGGAAGATGAGGGTGGATAAAACCTGGGCCAACTGGGTGGCTGATTTATGGCTGGATTGCAGCTCACTCACCACAGGATTTGAATTACTGCTGGTATCCGTCAAGACTTGGAACTGTGGCTAGAGTTTCCTTCTTCTTTCAACAGGATTTCGTTCTGGAGGGACGATCTCAGATTGGAGGCTGAACTTCAGGTCCACTTAGACGCAACTGGTTCCTCAGGTTTCAGTGTCTACTTCTGCGGGTGATGGTGCGCTGAAGTGTGGCCTGCGTCTTGGGTGGCAGAGGGGCTGACAGCTGACCTGACCTTTCTGGAATTTTTTCCTATCCTAGTTGCCATTTACCTGTGGTGGGGAGAGTTGGCCAACCACACGGTGCACTTTTGGTGCAATAACCTTGCAGTGCTGCAGGTCATCAATTCCCTATCATCCAGGTTACCATGGGCCATGCATTTGGTTAGGGATTTTACACTTCATTGCCTCCAGCTGAACATTTTATTTTTTGCCAATGGCTGACACTCTCTCTAATAAACAGATGGAGAGGTTCTGTCAGCTGGCCCCAGATGCCGACTTGCAGCCGGTGCAGATGCCTCCCAGGCTATCGTTGGTTGGAAGACAGAAGTACACAGGGCAATAGGACTAGCCATAGTACCTAACACCAAGAGGGTATCCTAGCTCGTGGCCCATTCCCATAGAGCATCTATTGCATTTTTGTGTGGCGTCCGAAGGTAAGGGTTTGGTGATTAGCTCAATGAAGGGGCTATTGTCTGCTGTGGCCTACGCCAGTAAGGCACGGGGGCTTGCTGATCATACAGGGGATTTTTGAATCCGCAAGATGCTAGAGAGATGGTCACACAAGGCCGGAATGAGGGCAGACCATCGGCAGCCCATTTCGCCCAGAGTGCTTCGTGGCCTGCAGGCCATTTGGAATTAGGTTTGCTCATCAGATTTTGAGGCATCTCTGTTCCATGCAGCCGCCCTGGTAGCTTTCTTTGGGGCCTTCCGGATTAGCAAGCTGGTCGCACAATCAAAAAATGATGATTTTGGTTCTACCTACAGGTACAGGATGTGAATTTAGGCACCGTCAAGGCCTCCATTACATTGAGGCATTCCAAAACAGACCAGCAGCAGTGTGGAGCCAGAGTAGAGTTGTGCACTTGTGCAGAGAAGCAGCTGTGCCCTGTGGTGGCTTTAGCCACCTACCTGGCAGTTAGGGGCATGCGGGCAGGCCTGCTGTTTCAGCACCAGGATGGCACCTCCTTAACAAAACACCAATTTTAGTCTTTCACCATTAGGGCATTAGCAAGGTTGGGGCTGGCTGGGATGCGTTGTTGCACCCATTCTTTCCGTATTGATGCTGCATCCACAGCGGCAGCCATGGGGTGCCTGGCGCATGACATTCAATGGCTGGAGAGGTGGTGCTCAGCAGCCTATAAGGCTTATGTGTGCCCCTTGTCGGGATGCTAGGCACCCCTTGGTTAATGCTCATTGGGGAATTGGTGCCCCTGCTAACTGTGTTTTCCATTTCAGGTGTGATTCCCCAGCAGAAGAGAAAGACTGTTTTAATCTGTGGGCACAGTTTTATTTTTTGGGCGGCCCATCATGCCAAGAGGACGCCGATTGGCACACAGCTAGGCCTTAGCCAGTGGGCTACTGTGGAGTGGCAAGGGCATCAGGGCTTACAGTGGCCTGGCCTTTTGAAGTTGTTTCACGAGCGAGTTGGCCCTCTGCCGCAGGTTTTATTTATACATTTAGGGGGCAACAATTTGGATTTAATCAAAGGGAAGGTGTTAATTCTTCAGACCTGTGACAATTTTGAGTTTATCCACAGGCAATGGCTGGATACCCTCATTATTTGGTTAGCCATGTAGGGTCTGGTGGGGGGTGTTGAGCCCATTGGCCATTGACAAGGCTCGCTGTAAGGTGAACAGAGAGTTGCAGCGAATTCTTGAGGGTGGCCTGGGCATCTTTCTGTTACACCTGACCATACATGTAGGGCATGCGGAGCTGTAAAGGCAGGATGGTATCCACCTGTCTGACAGGGGCATGGACATCTTTTTGAAAGACTTACGGCAAGGGCTTCGGAGGGCCTTGGGCCTCCCGATGGATGCTGAGGCCTAAGCAGAGGCTTGGTCTCGGTGGTGGCAGGTTTCTAGGCGGTATACAGATTACAGTCCGGTGAGCACCAGCTGACACCCATTATTTGGGATGAAGGGGTCCAGTGAGTACAGCCTTTGTGCCTCGTGGCACGGGGCGGGGAGAACAGACTGCCTTCGGGACCACCCCGATTTGAGCCTAGCAGCTTGGGGGTTGGGGCTACAGGGTTGCCCCACAATGGCTAGCTGGTGGGGGGGAGCCACTGATGATGGCTCCCTCTCAGGGCAGGGTGGCTCACCCTATTTCATGAGTTAGGGAGGGGGTCCTTGACCCTTGGCCATGACATACCACAAATTCTGTTGCCCTTGCTGTTTGTTCCAGTTAAAGTTCTTCACCCAAACAGTGATTAACATATGGAATTCACTGCCACAGGAGGTGGTGTGTCAGGGTAATCCTGACATCGGATGGATGGAAGGGTAGGAGGGAGGGATGGTCTGCAACTTTTCACGCTCTGGAATGTAGGGAGGTGTGCAGGTTGCCTAGGAGATTCAGAATTCCATGGCCTGGGCACTCTGTTATCTCACCAAATGTCCTTGGTCTCACAGTTCTTGTTTCCTCTGTCTGAGACAGCTTTGGGGCAGTTTGGTTATTTACTGCTTTAGTACTTTCGCACCTCTTCCCATGCGCAGGCTTAGTGACTATTGGTAGATGGGGGGGCACTTCGAGCGGGTATAACTGTGGGTGCCTCTTTAGATCTAGTCATCCCTGACAAAGAGATGTTACCGTGCCTTTAGAACTGCTTTCAATAAACACTATCTTCTTTATGAAGCCTGGTGTTTGACTGACTTTCTGAAGAGCCTGACAGATTGTCAGGGATCCTTTCATTCGGGACTCGGTTCTACACTGCACTTCTCTCGTAGAGATGAGTGATGAGGAAGAAACCACGATCCCAATCCCAACATCCACATCAGGGGACAGGGTCCCCATATCTATCGCACCTACAACGACGGCGTCAGTGACACAAGAGAACCCGGTCTCGACTGCCACTGCGCCATGGGGTCCGGAATACGACCTGGGAGGGTTCTATGGAGAGGCGTACGGGGGAGCGTTCGCTGGAGTGACGACCCAGCCGCAAAAGAGGCGAGATTGGGCCAAGCCGCTAGCGGAGATGCAAGAGACGTGGTTCCTCACCCCCCGGGCCTCGATCCATGAGAGTCAATTTGAAAGATTGGTCTATCGTCTGAGCATGGCAGAGGGGGGAGAAGATACCCACCCGGGAGCCAGAGAGTCAGACAGGGCCGTGGGAGGATGGAGATCCCAGCCAGGACCGCTTACTCCGCCTGATAGACGAATCTCTGCAATGCATCCCGAAGATGATTTCAGACGGGATACGAGAAGAGATGGACAGACGGCAACTCCAGGTGCCACCGGGACCCCAAGACCAAAGACCTCCTCCGCAGCCACTTGGACTGCCACCTGGGGGTGTGCCGGGGCAACTCGGGGCACCTCCGGACCAACCTGCAGGGCCACCCGTAGGGCCACCGGCACTGAGACCGCTGGGAGTACCGCAAGGCTGAGGCCCGCTGCTGCCTAACCTGGCTGATCTATTGGATGCCACCTACGACGGAACTCCGGAGAAGTTCTCGTTCTTTCTCGTGAGGGCTGAGAAGTTCATAGAGAATTGGGGCCACTTGTTCCCAAACGAGGAGCGCATTGTAGACACGATCGCCTCCCACCTGAAAGATGCCGCTGACTGGTATGTGGCCCTACACCAAGAGGATGGGCGCGAGCTGAGAGAGGTTGACGCATTCATGTGGGCCATGAAAGACCACTTCGAAAACACCAATGTGAACAAAACGGCTCGAGCCTTCCTCCGCACTTTCCAACAAGGGACGAAGACAGTGCGTGAGTACACTGAAGAATTTCGGAGACAAGCCGCCAAGATCCGAGGATGGCCGGATGGAGTACTGGCCAAACAATACCGGTTGGGGTTGAACCCAGAAATCCAACGCACGATCATGAGGGGCCGAGATCCCGAAACCTTGTCGGGATGGATGAAGGAAGCTGCGGCTACAGAAACCCGCCTGCGGACCATCTGGCTGGATGATGCAGCCACCTTGGGGAAGGCGACCCAGCAGACCAGCACCCCGCTAAAGGGAAAACCGGCAACCACCCCTCACAGGCAGAAAGACAGAACCCATGAACTACGGATGAAGCAAGGGCTGTGCCTGAAATGTGGGGAGCTGGGCCACTTTGCAGCCAGATGTCCAGAGGCCACCCCATCACCGAGCGCAACCAGAGGGGTCAAGAAGAGGTTCAAGACCTCCACCCCAAAATCTGTGACAAAGCCCAGAGGGGCGAGGGCCCTCCAGGCCACCCCGTTGGGTGAGGAAATTGAGTCATCAGAAGAGGAGACTGCCCTGGTGGCGGGAAACAAGAAGGACCTGCTGTGAACAGCGCTGAACAGCAGGTCCCCGACTCCCAGGCGCTGAACCCAGTGAGCAAAAACCCTTCCCTCTTCTTTATGACTGTGACTTTAATGGACCCCAAACTACAGACCCATGTAAGAGTATGGGCCTTGGTAGACTTGGGGTGCAGGAGAGACATTATAAACCCCTCCAAGGTAACGGGGTTGGGAACTAAAGTAATAAAGCTGGCGGAGCCCTTGATCTTTACCCAAATGGATGGCTCCATGATGAGGGAGCCCTGCAAGTACGAGTCTGTACCATTACGAATAGGGGTGGGGAAGCACTGGGAGGTGAGACCCTTTGTTGTAACTGTGGCGGCAAGGTTCCCACTGGTTTTGGGTAGCCTGTGGTTTTTCGACCACAACCTGCACATACTGTGGGAGACGGGGGTAGTCAACTTCATTTCCCCTCGCTGGGAGGCTCACATCTGGAAAAACGCTTGGGGCACCCCCCACCCCCCAGGGAGTTAACACGGTACCGGTGGGGTTGGCAGAGGCAGAACGGGACTCGATCCCCCGGGACTATTGGGACTTGTTAGTTGTGTTTGAGGAGGAGGAGGCAGATGAATTACCCCCCCATAGAAACTCTGATTGTGCTATAGAACTATTACCCAACCAGAAACTGCCCAAAGGGAAACTGTACTCTATGAGTCGGGCTGGGAAAGTGGAATTAAGAAAATTCATTGACAAGAACTTGGCGAGGGGTTTTATCCGGCCTGCATCCTCACCCTGCACTGCCCCTGTGTTGTTCCAGAAAAAGAAGGATGGGGAGTTGAGGCTATGCACGGACTACCGGGGACTCAATGCGGTTTTGGCCACTAACGCTTACCCACTACCGTTGATCAAAGACTTGCTCCCAGCCGTAGCGGGGGGAAAGATTTTCTCTAAGCTCGCTCTGAGAGACGCGTACTTTCGGGTGCGCATCAGGGAGGGAGATGAGTACAAAATTGCGTTCAATACCCTGCTAGGCCAATTCGAATACTTGGTAATGCCGTTTGGCTTACAAGGGGCCCCTGGTGTATTTATGAATTTGATCAACGAAATACTGCATAAGCATTTATTTAAGGGGTTTACCTTGATGATATCTTGCTGTACTCCCCTGACAAACATTCTCACGTCAAGTTGGTGCGTGAGGTGCTCCAAACGTTGCACAAGCACAAGCTGTATGCCAAGCTGTCCAAGTGTGAATTCCATCAGTCTGAAATCTCTTTCTTGGGCTACCGTATTTCCCAGAGAGGGATTGAAATGGACCCGGCAAAGGTCCAGGATGTAGTGAGGTGGGAGCCCCCCAAGACACGGTGGCAATTACAAGCATTCCTTGGGTTCACGAATTTTTATAGATCGTTTTTAGCAAACTTCACCCAGGTGGCCCTGCCCCTCACAGACCTCCTCAAGACTAAAGGGAAGGGTCCAGACAGTACTAGACCGGGGGCTAAACTGGAGTGGACGGCCGAGTGCCAAGACGCGTTTAACCAGCTGAAAACCCTGTTTACGTCAGAGCCCATCTTAGCACACCCGAACAAATTGAAAAAAATTGTTGTACATGTTGACACCTCGGATGTCACTATGGGAGGGGCCATCTTACAGGAGGGGGACGATGGGAAGCTTCACTCCCTAGCTTATGTGTCAAAAAAATTAATGACACTGAGAGAAACTGGTCAGTGTGGGAGAAAGAGGCAGGGTCGATAAAGTTAGCCCTCTCAACCTGGCGACATTGGCTTGAGGGAGCACGAGTGCCATTCAAGGTATGGACTGATCACAAAAACCTCGTATTGTTGCGCTCTCCACGGAACCTGAATGCAAAGCAACTCCAGTGGGCTGACTTCTTTTCTAAGTTTAATTTTACGTTGCACCATTTCCCAGGCAAGGCAAACTCGTTGGCCGATGCCTTGTCCCGCCTACCCCAACACGACAGCAAGAGGGAGGAGGTCTGGGATTCAGTGTTCACGCCTTCCCAGTTGGGAGGGATGGTGACGACACATAGCCAAACCAAACGGCCGCCTACCTCCCCCCCGACTCCCTCATGGGAGCAGAGACTTGCCTCCACCCTTTCTGACGCTGACCACAGCTCCTTAGAGAAGGAGGGGGGATGACTCGACACGCACAAGGCTGTTGGTGGAAAAATGGAAAACTCTTCGTCCCACTCTCCTTGAGAGGGGAAATTATGGAGTGGGCGCACGGAACTAAACTTGCAGGTCACACAGGATTTGTTAAATCGCTACAGTTACTCCAAAGACAATTTTGGTGGCCAGGGATGAGGAAAGATTTGTCTTTGTTTGTACAAGCCAGCCAGATGTGCTTAATGAGCAAACCTCGCGCCAGGAAGCCACCGGGCTTGCTACAGCCACTACCGACCCCCACACGGCCCTGGGAGGTGATCTCTATGGATTTTATAACGGACTTGCCTCCCAGTGGGGGAAGACCGTCATTTGGGTTGTGGTGGATCTGTTTTCTAAACAAGCTCATTTCGTTCCCTTTAAATCGATCCCATCGGCAAAGAAACTTGCAAGAGCTTTCTTACAACACGTTGTGAGACTCCATACTCTGCCCACTAAGGTGGTCTCCAATAGGGGGTCTCAGTTCGTTTCGCATTTCTGGGGGGAACTGATGGCACTGTTAGGGGTGGAGAGGGGAGTGAGCAGTGCATATCACCCAGAAACAGATGGTCAGACTGAGTGAGTTAATCAGACTCTGGAACAATATCTCAGGTGTTTCACCAATTTCTAACAAGACGATTGGGAAGCGCTGTTACCATTAGCGGAATTCTGCTACAACAACACCTGCCATACGTCCACGGGGGTCTCCCCTTTCATGGCGGTGCATGGTTATGAGGCTCCTCCCCTCCCATTTCTGTCTCAATAATCTCTACCGGCTGGGGAGGCAGGGGACTGGTGCAAACAACTCCAGGCGGCATGGCCTCTTTTGGCGCAGACTTTGGACGATGCCAAATCGCTGTATAAGGCTCAGGCAGACAAGAAGAGGAACAAAGGGTGGGACCCTAAACCAGGAGAATTTGTGTATTTATCCACCCAGAACATCAAGGGACTCCAGCCCAGTCAGAAACTGGGTTGGAAGTATGTGGGACCTTTTGAAATAAAAAGGGTAATTAATGCTGTGACTGTTGAACTGATCTTACCCAAGTAATTATGAACAATTCATCCTGTATTTCACCTCAGGTTACTAAGACGTTCACCTGGGAAGAACCAATGGAGGCCACAACAACCAGCGCCGCCCCCCCGATGGTGGGGGGGGGAACTGCACTACAAAGTCGCTGATATTCTTGATTCTAAAATTTCTCGGAATCGCTTGTATTATCTAATTGAGTGGGTGGATTTGGGGCCTGAACAGAGGGAATGGGTGAGGGAGGAACATGTTCTCACCCCGCGTTTGCTCCGCCAGTTTCACAAACTGTACCCCATAAACCTGGAGGAGGGGGTCTATTATCGGAGGGGCAGAATGTCAGGTAATCCTGACATCGGATGGATGGAAGGGTAGAAGGGAGGGATGGTCTGCAACTTTTCACGCTCTGGAATGTAGGGAGGTGTGCAGGTTGCCTAAGAGATTTAGAATTCCATGGCCTGGGCACTCTGTTATCTCACCAAATGTCCTTGGTCTCACAGTTCTTGTTTCCTCTGAGACAGCTTTGGGGCAGTTTGGTTATTTACTGCTTTAGTACTTTCGCACCTCTTCCCATGCGCAGGCTTAGTGACTATTGGTAGATGGGGGGGCACTTCGAGCGGGTATAACTGTGGGTGCCTCTTTAGATCTAGTCATCCCTGACAAAGAGATGTTACTGTGCCTTTAGAACTGCTTTCAATAAACGCTATCTTCTTTATGAAGCCTGGTGTTTGACTGACTTTCTGAAGAGCCTGGCAGCTACAAGCATGAACAGTTTCAAGAGGGAATTAGAGCAGAAGTCCATCAATGGCTATTAGCCACAGGGTTTAGATGGGAACTCTCAGTCTGGGCCAGGTGATGCACTCTATTCTTGGTGCTGGAGGGGGCAGCAGTGGGAGGGCTTCTAGTGTCCTGGCCCTACTGCTGGACCTCCTGATGGCACCTGGTATATTTTGGCCGCTGTGTGACAGAGTGTTGGACTAGATGGGTCATTGGCCTGATTCAACATTGGCTTCTCTTATGTTCTTATGTTCTTATGTTCTTAAGTTGTCAGTTAATAAAGTGGCCCAATAGTTAAATCCATCTTCTGTGTCTGCCTCGTTATTCCAGCTTGGGGGGCAAAGACAATCCTTGGAGGGTAGTTAAGCAGCCCAAAGTGTATTTTTTTCTGATTCCCCAAATGAGAAAAAGGTTATGTCTGATCTATTTATTTATTTATTTATTTGATTTTTATCCCACCCTCCTGGCCTAGGCTGGCTTTACAATCCTGAGGTCCCCCCCACCCTGCAAAGCTATTATGTAGACACTGAAATGTTGTAACTTCGTAAAGGTCTATAAATAGGATGTTGCCTATACATAATAGCATGCATTTAAAATATGTGAAAGAGTTTTCCTTAAAATGGAGTCTTTGAGGTTAGTAAACGGCTCAGGAACAAGACAGTGACATTAAACTTGCAGGGAAACTTCACCTGGGCTGACCCCCCGGCCAGACACTGGAAACAAGGCAAGGATGCTCCCTATGCTCGCAGCCCCTCCAAGTCTTGAGAGCAGTTACAAACCAGAAGAAAGCCTTGAATAGGTATTTTGGAAGAATATGCCTGAGTTTTGGTTTCAGTGACATCCTGTTTTGAGAAAGTGCTTCCTGCTTGAAAAAGCCTTGTCAGATGAAATGTGGAACAACATTGCTAGTATGCACATAGGAGGACTTCATCAGGACCTCTGTCTTTGGGTATCAATGTTGTGACTCAGTTGTCTAGTTTCAACTTGGAATGTGGCTTCTGTTTCTGAAAACTGAAGACACTCGAGCACCTTCAGCAGAATAACTTGTGAGCCTTTGATGGACCGTGCAGGGCTGGTGCCAGGGTTTTTTGCACACTAGGCAAGGCTACCATCTAGCGCCCCCCTCCCCCCTGTGCCCCCGAGCCATACAGACTTTAATGGACAAAACTAGTACTTTGTACGTGTATGTTGCTTTTTGCCACATGACAGGTAGGAAAAAAGCAGAAGAAACAAATTTTGTAGTAGTGCATTATCCACACAGAAAAGTACAATCATAATAGGGTTAGCAGCATATTTGAATACTGGATTAGACTTTATAGCATTGAGAATACTATTTTGATACAGTCATCAATGGTGGACAGGATTAATCATATTTAAGCAATAACTATGCACCTGGAAATATGTTGTATGAATACAGTATACAGAGAAATATCAGTGTTTAAAGCTGAAGATCATTTTAGATAAAAAACCTTACTGCACATTCCACATGACTAAAACCTTGCCTTCACTCATACCAGAATAAGAAATTTCATGTGTTTTCTTCCCAAATTTCTAATTTTCCCATCATAAAAGTTGGAGGGGGGTCCTGTGGACTTTTTCCAGGCCTTCATATTCCCTGCCACCACCACAGACCCCTTCAAAAGTTTCCAATCCATGATACTGGGCTTTTCTGGTGCCAACAGGGTGGGTGTGGCAGAACTTCTAGTTCCCCCCATACTCCTGGCCTCATCTGATAGCTGTGTTTGGGCTCCAGCCCATTATGGCAGCAACCAGAGGGTCGCTAAAGGTTCAGACTTCTACTGACAGGTGTGCGTGGGTAGCACAAGAGAAGATCAGCAAGAAACATAAGCACAATGTGCAATTTTAAGTGAGGCAATGGTGCTTTTTAAAGGAAGATAGGATCACTGAGTTAAGCACCCCTTGTCATTGCCTAAGTGCTGACACCTGACACACTAACCCTCAGCCACAGACTCTTTCCTACTCCTACAGGCAGCACATGTTTTGGGTAGACAGATGTCTTATATAAAGGCTAAATTGCTCCTGTTCTTCAATACATTAGAAGTACTTTTCTCCCTTTCTCACAATACAAGAACTCGTGGGCACTCAATGAAATTGCTGAGCAGACAGTTTAGAACAAATAAAAGGAAGTACTTCTTCACCCAAAGAGTGATTAACACATGGAATTCACTGCCACAGGAGGTGGTGGCAGCTACAAGCATGGATGGCTTCAAGAGGGAATTAGATAAACATATGGAGCAGAGGTCCATCAGTGGCTATTAGCCACAAGGTATAGTTAGGAAGTCTGGGGCAAGTGATGCCCTGTATTCTTGGTGCTTGAGGGGGGCAACAGTGGGAGAGCTTCTAGTGTCCTGGCCCCACTGCTGGTCCTCCTGATGGCACTTGGCATTTTTGGCCACTGTGTGACAGAGCATTGGACTGGATGGGCCATTGGCCTAATCCAACATTGGCTTCTCTTATGTTCTTATTCTAAGAAAAATCATCACCAGAAAAGTTCACCTTGGGAACTAGAGAAAACTCATCATGTGTAACTCATTGGAAAAAAGTAAAAGCGTCCATTCATTTTTTATTATTTTTCTAAAAAAATCATTTAAAATATTTAAATAAGTATTTTTATTTAATTTATTATTTAATAGAATTATTTTACTATTTTTATTTATTATTATTTTATTTTTATTATTTAATAAAATAAATAAATTTTAAATAAAAATATTTTATTTAAAAAATAAACAAGCCACCAACACCCAGGCAGCCCAAGCAGCATAAACCCCATAAGGAAATATTGTTTCCAACAGCATTCAGTTAAGTTCCTCTGGAAGCCTACAAGGAAAGCATGAATGGAACTGCAGTATAGGTTTTACCCTCTGAAGAAAGCCTGTAAGGGTGCCTGATTGTTGCTTGGAAACATCTAAGGTAGAGGCAGTCACCTGTGGCAAAATAAGTAAAGTTTGCTCTGCATGGAGTAGCCCTGGAATTCAAACACTCCAATACTTCATAATTTGAATTAAAAGCCCTCCCCCCTCCTCCAACCTATCAATGTGCAAAGTTGGTGTGTTGACCACCCACTACTGAGCAAAAATCCACTCTGCCCATGGTCAGAAACACCCTCTGTAATCATTTCCCATGATGGAGAGTTATTCCTGTTATTGGCAACAGACACATTCAAAAAGCTGAGGCTGCCCACCTTCTTGTACAAAGGATCAGTTCAGGTTCTTCAGTATTGACAGAACCCCACTTTGCACATGGTCAGAGTTGCTATAGTGATTGATGCCTAATATAGTTGCTAGGATTGAAGTAACAGAAATGTAGGTCCCTTCTCCCATATCGAGGGAAATCACTCTGCACATGCCCAGAAACAGAGTTACTCCTTCTAATGAACCAACCCTAGACTCTGGCAGAAAGTGAACATCTCTCCACCAAGACACTCACTTCACTGCTCCTTCAGAGACATCACTGAGGCCACATAGTGCACCAAGTCAAAGAAGGGGAACATGGGCAGCCAGGAGAAGTGCAGGGGCAGCTCCCCCAGGAGCAGCTCAATCTTGGAAAGTCCTCTCATGCTGGGCTCATGTGCTGAAGCTGCACAGTGGAGAGAAGGCAAACATATGAGCCAATGGGGGGGGGGGAGTTTTTAGCTTCCAGCTCACAAACTTTTGTCTTCGCTCAGGAAGGACAGCTCCAGAGCAGACTAAATTTATGCAGCAGCCAAATCGCTCATCCACAACTTTAATGCCAGGAGCTTAAAAAGGAGAATTTTTGCTCACAGCTTCACAGGACTCCACAGCTTAGAGGGAGTATAAGCGACCGGCTCCAATGTTGCCCATAGACTCCGTTTGTGATCCCAGGAGGGATCCAGCCCCTCCTTCCTCGTTTCCTCCTGTGCAGGAGCTTGCCTTATCCTGTTTCCCTGAGGTGAACAGGAGGGGCACACCAGCCCCCCCCCCCAATGCTGGGACTGCAATGGCGCTTGAAGGGGGGCATGTGTGGGTCCACAAAGGCAAGGGATTCTGCCAAAGTAGCCTGGAGGCACGCCATGTGCCGCACGCAGAAAGCCCGATGCCACCTACCTGCGGGGCAGCCAGGAAAGTCTATGGCCCAGACACCCCCCCACACCTTGGCTCCTTGCAGAAGGGGGTGAAAAAGCCTGTGGTCCTCGAGGGAAGGGGACGCTGGCAGCAGCACATTACTTCTTCCTCCAAGAGCCTCTCCCCCCTAGCCAAGTAGGTCATGAGGAGAAGGAAGGGAGAAGAGGTGATGTGAGGGAGGGGCAGCCAGAACCAGTGTGGCACCCTCATAGAGACCATGTCCTAGGCAACGGCCTAAATTTTGTCTACAGTGGTCTGGGCCAGGGACTGTGGGAATGTTTTAGTTTATCTTTGTTTAGGTAAAAACAATTTTTTTACACGCAGTTGTTCTTCTGGTAACAAAGTAACCCCACGACAACTTGGCAGGCACCCTAACCACACCACACAAGCAAAGCAAGCAGAGGAGTGGCTTTTAAAGCCAGCAGAGGAGTGGCCTTTGAAGCAAGCTCTCAGGATTCCTACCAGTACTACAGAATATGGTTTATGCATTAGTAAAGGTAAAAGTAAAGGTTCCCTTGCTCGAAAACCCATTGAATCTAACTCTAGGGTTGTGGTGCTCATCTCCGTTTCAAAGCCAAAGAGCCAGCACTGTCCAAAGATGTTTCTGTGGTCATGTGGCTAGCATGACTAAACACCAAGGTGCACAGAATGCTGTAACCTGTTAACGCTGGCCACACCCTCTCCTGGGGGAAGCTTCTATTTAAGGCAGGAAGCTTGTCAGAAGCAGAGCTGACCCAGCTGAGTTCTGAGAAGCAGCAGGAGATAGAGCTGCTAGACGGGTGAGTGTTTTTTATTTACTTTCAGCTGAGGTGATTTAGCTGAGAAGGTACTGTGTGGGGGACTGTATTTGGGAGTGTGTGGTGAGTTGTGAGTTCTGGCTGCTCGAGTTAGGGTGTGAAAGGGTAATCGTTTACCTGTAATTGCGTGCCTGGGTGGATTTGAATAGCTGCTGGCCACACCCTCTCCTGGGGAAAGCTTCTATTTAAGGCAAGAAGCTTGGAAGAGGCATGAGTCAAAGGGTGAGGCTCTTAGCCTAGGGACTCTGTAAGAAGATCAGGAAGAGCCAGAAAGCCAGGGGCCTAGGCTCCTTGGGTTCCCAGTAAGGTAAGTAGACTTCTACAACAGGAACCAGATAAATACAAAAAGTTTTAAAAGGGGATTATATAAAAGTATTAGTTTAAAAGCAATTATGAAACCAGAATGCCAGCAGGGGGTTGGGAGCTATCCAGTGTTTTGCATGGAATGTCACATGTATGACTATCCGCCCACTGGTCAGAAGTCTTGGGTGTGTGCTCAGTGCAAGGAGCTCCTGGTTCTCAGGGAACGAGTTTGCTCCTTTGAGGCCAAGGTGGCTGACCTGACCTGGAGAAGAAGAGACAGTCAGTTAGGTGTACAGAGAAGACTCTCAGGGACTTGTTAGATATGTCCCACTCTGGATCTGGCAGCCCTGCTACTGCCAGGGAGCATGAGGGTCAAGGGGAAATGGAGCACCATGCTGAGGATAAGGGGAATGTGCCCTCAGAAGGGACCTCTTCTTCAGCTGGTGAACGGGTATCCTTTCATACCAAGGAACCATCCATGGAAGGGTGGGAGGGGGGCTCTTAGTAGTTGGTGATTTGATCCTTAGGCAGGTAGACAGCTGGGTGGTGAACCCGTGTACTGACCGTATGGTGACTTGCCTGCCTGGTGCGAAGGTAGTGGACATTATGTGTGTTTTAGATAGGCTGGTAGATAGTGCTGGGGAGGAGCTAGTGGTCGTGGTGCATGTCGGCACCAACGATGTGGTGAAATGCAGTCGTGAGGTCCTGGAGGAGAAATTTAGGCTACTGGGCAGGAAACTCAAGGCCAGGACCTCCAAGGTAGCCTTCTCAGAAATGCTACCTGTTCCATGTGCAGGGCCGGAGAGACAGGCACAGATCAGGAGTTTCAATGCGTGGATGAGATGATGGTGTAGGGGAGAAGGGTTCAAGTTTGTTAGGCACTGAAATGCTTTTTGGGACAAGAGGGAGCTGTACAAAAGGGACGGTCTCCACTTATCCCAAGAAGGAACCAGACTGCTGGCACTCAAAATCAAAAAGGTGGCAGAGCAGTTTTTAAACTGAATATTGGGGGAAAGCTGACAGGAGATGAAAAGTCTCTGGTTCGGGATGGCTCATCTCAAAGAGATGAAGGGGTAGCTGTTACTTTTGTACAAGGAAATGGATTACAATTGTCCACTGAGACTGTGGCTAACGATAGGGACTGCCTGGCAAGGTCTCGAGGCAGTATGTCAGAGGAGGTATACAGTCCAGTAAGACTGAGAGGGTAAGAGAATTGGATTTGCTTCTGGAAATGCTATGGGTTGAAACAGTAGGTCCAAAAGGAGGCTTAACAGTGGAAGTTTGTTATCGCCCACCAGATCAAAAGGTAGAGGAGGATTATAAAATGGTGAATGAATTAAAGATAGCAGCTAGATGAAATAACTGTGTCATAATAGGCGACTTCAACTACCCACACATTGATTGAGTCAATATGAGTTCTAGTCGGGAAAAAGAGATTGAGTTTTTAGACACTCCAAATGACTGTGCTATGGAACAGATGGTCACAGATCCTAGCAGGGGAGAGGCGATCCTGGATTTGATCCTAAGTAATGCCCAAGACCTGGTGAGAGATGTAAAAGTGATTACACCAGTTTGGAACAGTGACCATAATGTTATTGAGTTCAACATTTGTATAAATAGGGAGTTGCCCAAAAAGACTGATGCAATGACTTTAAAAGGGGCAATTTCTCTGGTATGAGGGTATATGTGAGGAAGAAATTGAAAGGAAAAGTGGAAAAGTTCAAAACCACTGGGGAAGCTTGGAGACTATTTAAAAATACAATCCTAGAAGCAGGCAGGGGGGCTCTGGTTCCGGGCAGCGCTGAGAGCAGATGCAAGCAGCTTCGTAGCTTACTAATGCTTTATTCTTCACAGCCTTTTTGAGTCAGACTAAGCTCAGGGAAGAGTTCTTTTGGAGGAAGAACTGTAAGCAAGAAGCTTTCTCCTGAAAATGAACAGAAAGGGCTATTCTGTTCATTAATTAGGAGGTGCTTCGAGGCGTAAGGCTGGAAGAACGCCTGGCGTAGATACGATGGGCACAAGATGAGCTGTAGAAGAACCGCAAGAGTCAACAAACGAAAAGAGACTGTAGCAGCGAAAAACACCAGCTGAAGCTAAGTATCTAAAAGAGGGGGGAATCTTCCAAGTGGTGGGGGGAAAGGTGAATTATAGAATCGGTAAGGAAAAAAAGGATCGCAAATGCTCTGGACGACTAAGAGTGAAAGGAGTGAGCGTGGGACTCTAAGGTGGACATTCAAATGAGAAAAGGGTTAAAGAGGTGGTGGAAAGAACAAGTTATTGAGGAAAGACCGCTTGGAAATACTGTTATTACCTTGAGTGTGTTCTTTTTTCTTATTTGTATTTATGCAGGAGGGAGAAGACGGGAATTGTGAATTGGCAGAGATATTGTAGTTGGAGCTGGGAGTCAGAGAACGGAGTCGAGCCGTGGCAGGAAGGTGGGGCTGAGTGATGGAGGCCGGGAGAGGGAACAGGATGCGCAAAAGGAGCCGGAAAGAGCTGAGGGAAGGCGAAAAGCAACGGAAAGACCCAAGAGCTGCTAAGAGGAGCCGAGAAGAGGCGGAAGAGACGGAGAGTACCGGGAGAAACCGAGGAGAGACTGAGAAAGGACAAGCATTTCAAAAGGCTACACCTAGCGGGGGAGAGTGTAGAAAAAGAGAAGAAGGACGAATTGGAGTAAGGGATCAGTGAGTAAAAAGAGCATCACAATTAAGAGAGAGATAAGATCAAGTTAGAACTGCAAAGACAAGTAAAATTGATAATGAATCACTAAAATATAGTAGAGAAAAAGAAAGTCAATAGGAAATATACAAAAGACAGTAAGAAGGGATATAGGATAAAGGGCGATAAAGAGCTGATAATAAATAATAATAAATTGATAAATTATTTATAAATTAAACAGTAGCACATAATTTAGTTATGATAAGCCATATATAAATTAAGCGGTTGCAGGGCATATTAAGATCAATTTGAATCAAACGTATGGCTACAGGGAACACAGGAGCAACTGGTTCTAATGGACTGAGAAAGGCATCCCTCAAATCACCAGGACAGCAGAACATTCAAAGCTTATTAAAAACAAATACAATGAGTATAACCCAACTGAATATAAAAGATCTGAAAAGCCTCACACAAGAGTGCATAGAGTCGGAGATGAAGACGTTTGCAGAAGTCACTTTACCACCTTTGATTAGACAGGAGATCGAACCAATCCAAGTGCAAATGCAGAGCACAGAGACTGAAGAAATCAAGAAACAGATAAATGAAAATAAACAAGAAATTCTAAAGATTGCAATAGCGAATACTGATCTGAAAGAATGGGTACAAGAAATAGAAGTTCAGGATGTTAGACTAAAAACAGATGGTATCGAAGATGCTCTGATGGGGCTAGAGATGGAGAAAGCCTCTTTGGTTATTAGATGCCAGAATGTTCCAGAGATTATAGGGAATTGCCCCCCCAGTCGGAATAATGAGACAGACAACAGGTTGGAATTGAACAAGGGCCACTTTATTAACTATTTAACAGAACATTGCAGCAATAACAACTAAGCAAGCATGGAACAGGCAAGGCAGGCATCACTTCCCTGACCAACCCCCTTGCCCTTAAAGGGCGGGTCACCCAGCTCCAGCCGTGAGCCATTTACTCTCTGGCTCGTGACCAGCAGCCCAGCAACTGGTTGCCTTCTAGGAGTGCCTACCCCTGAAGCCTTTCAACTTGCAGAGAGGAGCCTGCCATAAAAGGTTCCCAGTGGAGGTGATCACCATTCCCCACCCTGGACCCTGAAATCCGAAGGCAGTTCCTGATGACCGCCTGTTCCCTAACGGGATATGCCGAAAGGTGCTCACCAGTTCCGTTGCTTGCTTGCATAAACCTGCCATAGCCAAGGCCAAGCCTCTGCTTTGGCCTTTGCTCCCCACTCAGCAACCTAGTGCCGACCTAATCCCTTGCTGCAAGTCCTGCAAAAAGATCCCATTGCCCTTGAATGACAAGTGTACCCTGTCATCCCTATACAGGTCTGGGAACATGACCCGTATATCAGGGTGCGGCAGAAACATCCCCAATCCAGCATCCATGGCCTTTTTCAGCTGCCTATTTACTTTTTGCCGGGCGCGGTCAATACACCTGGGGTCCTCCAAGTTCCGCCACACCTGGCGGGGCAGTATGGCAGACCATACTATCTTTACGCTGGGCCACCTTGCTCTTATCCTCGCAAGGTCTGCCTCAGCCTGCAACACAAGGGCCTTGCCCTTCAATAGACCCAAATCATTGCCCCCCAGGTGTATGACCAGTACATGCGGAGGAGGCCCCGTCCTCTCATGGAACAGCAAGGGAAGGAGCGCTGGCCACCGCATGCCCCTCCGTCCCAACCATTCCACCTCCGCCCATGCGCTAAGGCCAAGTTGAGAGCCGCTGGATGTCCTCTTGGCCTGATGAGCTGCCCAGAAGACCATGCTGTGGCCACAGACAGTAACCCTCTGTCGCATCCTGCGGCCTGCAGCATCTGTAACAAAACAAACATTAATAAGCGAAAGTACACTGAGGGATAGTTAAATAGTACAATTCTGGACATAACCCTTGTAGCACCTGGACTTCCAGCGCCCTATCCTCTGAATCTCCCTGCCAGTATACCCCATAGCTGCAGCCGTTGATGCAGCTCCTATTCGGAAGGAGTGGGTGCCAAAGTGAACACCACCCAACCCCAACTGAGCTAGCACCTTCTGTGTCACACTCCAAAATTGAAATTTAGTGAGGGGGGTACCATCCCTGTGTTGGAATAGGTAGCCCCGACCCTCTCCCCTTAATGCCAAAAAATGGCTCAAGGCCCCCACTGGGCACAATTCGACCTCTGAACATTGGTCAAGCTCAATAAACTTCCCCTTGCCACACTGATCGGTCTTCGACCTGCGTAGCCTAATACACACCTTGGAATCTGAGACAGAAATGTCACGTCGTTCTAGAGCCAGGCCAGACACATCCTGCTGTGAGCTAGCAACCAGCTCACTGACCCGCAGGGCCCCAAAGAAGGCGACCAGCGACGTCGCATGAAACAAAGCAGCCTCATAGCTATCAGCGCACACTGTGTGCCACTGGTCCCTGAGACCCTTCAAAATAGCTGGGGTCAGGGGTTCTCTGGGATCAGCCACTATGCCGCTCTCCCTGGACCAACCCTCGAGCATCTTCCGAATACGGAAGTCGCCCGTCCGGTCTACATGACCCGATGCTTTGCTAGCATAGGCCAGAGCAGCCAACTTGGATCTGATGGTACGAGCTGACAGGCCCTCCCCCTTCAGCGTCATGCAGAACTCCATTAAATGAGGAACAGGTATGGGCCAAAGCTGCCGCAAGCCTGCCCTCTCCCTAAAGGAGAGGAATTGCTTACCCGCCCTCATGTAACCCCTGCGAGTGGAAGGGGCGAGGGCCAAGCTCATTGCCCTATTGGCCTCAGCCCGCCAATCTGCCACACCTCATCTGGCATACGCACCGGGAACTGGTCGGCCTCTGGAGCCAGCTGACGGAATCTCTCCATCTGTTTACGAGAGAGAGCGTCAGTGACCCCATTATTAACTCCCAGCACATGCCTGGCCTTGAACATTATATTATTGAATAGGCACTGCAGAGTGAAGGCTCTGACTAGAGCCATGACCCTGGGAGATTTTGACGTCAAGGAGTTAATTACATGTACTGTGAACATGTTGTCGCACCAGAAGTGGACGGTGTGGTTGGCAAAGTCCCCTGACCAAATCCACACTGCTGCGACAATCAGGAAAAATTCCAGGAAGGTGAGGTCAGTGACCCACCCTGCCTGAAACCACTCCTCAGGCCAGTCCCCAGCACACCAATGACCCCGGAAATATACTCCAAAGCCGGAGGAACCCGCCGCATCAGAAGCGACCTGTAGCTCCGCTTCGACTAATAGATCCTCACGCCAAAAGGACACCCCGTTGTATGACTCCAAAAATTGCTGCCATACAAGGAGGTC
This sequence comes from Gekko gecko, assembly GCA_029375565.1. Taxonomy (NCBI): domain Eukaryota; kingdom Metazoa; phylum Chordata; class Lepidosauria; order Squamata; family Gekkonidae; genus Gekko; species Gekko gecko. The sequence goes on from JAPDNY010000005.1 coordinate 140,716,551, forward strand.
GTCCCGGATCCACCTGGTGACCCGAGTCCTATGATGTGGAAGACGCAAACCCCTCATAGACTCGCAAAGTCTCCTAACAAAAGCCCGTCCAGGTGCCACAACTTTGCATGCAAAGTTGAGGTGACCAACCAACTGCTGCAACTCCAGAAGGGTTATTTTAGTCTTCTTCCTCGTTGTGTCTATTAATGCCTGTAGTGCAGTTAATTTATCCGCTGGCAATCTGCAGAACTGTCCCACCGTGTCAATTTCTATTCCCAAGAAAGTCAAAATAAGGGCCGGGCCTTCAGTTTTTTCCTCAGCCAGAGGAACTCCCAGCTCCCTTTCCAGATTGATGAAGCTGGACAGCTGAAATGCACATTGACCCGTACCCCTCCTTCCTGCCAATAAAAAATCATCAAGGTAATGGGCAGTACTGCTGAGACCCGTCCTGTACCACAAGGCCCATTCCAGAAAGGAACTGAACCTCTCGAAAGCGGCACAGGATACTGAGCACCCCATAGGAAGAGCCCTATCCATGTAAAATTTGCCCTCAAATGCAAAACCCAGGAGCTCAAAGTCATCCGGATGGACAGGAAGGAGGTGGAAGGCTGACTTAATGTCACATTTTGCCAATTCCGCTCCCTGTCCACAGCTACGGACTACCCTCAAGACCTGATCAAAAGAGGTGTACCTAACAGAACACAACTCCTCAGGTATCGCGTCATTCACCGACTCCCCACGTGGGTAAGACAAGTGGTGAATGAGGCGATATTCTCCTGGTGCCTTCTTTGGCACGACTCCCAAAGGGGAAACCCTCAAATTAACAACTGGGGGGAACAAAAAAGGACCCAGGACTCTACCCTCAGCACATTCTTTGGCAATTTTTTGCCCCACTAATTGCTCCATACCGTGTACTGATTTCAAATTAGGAGCCATGTATGGAGTCCGAGAACCCTGGAAAGGTATCCTAAAACCTAACCTAAAACCATCCAACAGGTAAACACGATCACGCTGGTTCGGGTAATCCCGTAACCAACGCACTAAAACTTCCAACTTTATTGGACTAGGTCCCTTTATCAGGAGGGGGGTTGTAGCCCCCACCACCTCCGGGGCGCTTACCACCTCTACCTCCACCCCGGCCCTTAGGTTTAGGGCAATTGGAGAGGGAATGAGGCCCGGCACATAGTGGGCACTCGTGCCGGAATGAACACGACTTCTGACTACACGTCCCATGGGAGGTAAACTCCCAGCAAAGCGGGCTTCGCTGAACTGCCTGCCCCGCCTGGGCGCGGGTGCCTGACTGGGTTTGCAACCTACGGACGGAATGACCACTATGAGTCCTCTCACTCCCCGGTGTCTTAATAGTGGACATAATCTGCAACCATAGATCAGGACGTATCTGGTCCCATCGCATGGCTGCATTCATGGCTGCCCGCATACGGAATTCCTCGTCGTACTGCGACCAAGCAGGGCTCGGAAAATCCGTAAAGGCCTTATAAATAATGTCCATGTATTGGAGCAAGGCTACAGCTCTCCATGGATGATGCCGGACAATCACTGAAGCATAAATCAAAAACCCTGGGAACCAATTTGCCCAGGTCCTGTCCACTACTCGCCTCTTCAGGCGTTCTTTCTCACAGTCGTCTAGCTCCTCCCTGTCCTTCTTCTCCAGTTCTCTATATAATAATGTGAATATATCTATGTATTCTCCCTTAAGGATTTTCTCCTTAGTGGCGATAGAAAGATGGTCCCCAAGAGGCAATGCTGAGTCTCCCGATGGCATGGCACCCGCTGATACTGTATCATAAGAAACAGCTGCTGCATTTGTAAACCCTGTTCCTGGCAGCGTATAGCCCCAGCCAGGCCAAACCCCGGGAGGGGGTGGTGGATACCCACAGCCCCAACCCGTATACTGCTGACCAGTAATTGGCGCAGTCTGCAGTACAGGCCCAGGGGCATTCTGAGGGCTTGGGCCCCATGGCCAATAGGAACTGCTCCTTTCACCATGCACCTCCTTACCATCCTTCTGTGGCTCCTTGTACAACTCGACTTGCAATTCCGCGGTGCCCTGCCCCTGTTGACCAGACGTTGAAGCATCGCCTCCATTGTCTTCCAAAAAGGCCAGCCGAGCCAGCACCTGCTCTTGAAAAGAAGCATTAGAATCTCCTACAAAACGCTTCTTCCCACCCTTCGTCGAAGGGGCACCCCGCTCCTTCTCCAGAGCCTCCAACCGCTGCAAAATAGCAGCATTTATAGGGTCATCCTCCTCATCACTGGATGGGAGCACTGGCTCTGGCCGTACAGGGGGTCGCTTAGGGGCAGGTTGCTTCCCCTTGGCCTTACCTAGCCCTTTCTTAGGAGCCATCACAAATAACAATCGCACTAACTGTGCACTTACGTAAATTGAAATGATGCAACAAGGCCCCAACAGGAAACCCGGTAACCTCCCTCAAATAACCAAGCAGTTACATTTGTGGAAAAATGGCCACCCAGTTCCAGCTATATAAAATGGCTGCCATCAGAATTCCTTAAAATGGCCGCCAGGAACCTATGCATCCAAGATGGCCACCCCTAACTACCCTACCAAGATGGCCACCTCCAAAGTAACAGCCTAAGATGGCCACCCCCGGTGAGGACCTCCCAAGATGGCCACCAAGCCTGCCGCCCTCCAAAGTCCTTTACAAAATAAAGTGGAGGGGGGGGCTTATTCACCCAGTTTAGGGAGGCAAATATAGAGCTGGGACTACAAATCCTAAAAAGATGGCCAAGCAGCCTCACCAACTGCAGCACCAAAATGAAAAGGGGGGGGGTTTAACAAAGACCTGGGTGGGGGGGCTGCCAACCGCCCCCACCACCTCCGGCCCAGACGCCATAAGGGGCGTACGCCCTGCCGCCGCAAACCGCTGCCTCCGCCTCATCAATAAAATTGCAAAGGGGGGCTGTTCACCCGCTGCCCCAGGCCCCTGCCGCCACCGCCGCTGCCCAACAACAGCCAGCCAAGCGCTCCGTGTCCCGGGGAGTCAGGAAGCTTGCCCCCAAGCTGGTCCACTAAAGGCCACAAGGCCTAATCTAGCAGCAACGTCTCTGCATGCTCTGCAATAGACGAGCACGCGGAGCAACTGACAAGGGCGGGAGCGGAGCCCAGCCCTTAAAAACAGCCGGCTCCGCCCCCCGCCACGTCGGGACACACAGCGTCCCTTCTGTTGCCGTCTCCACTCCCCCGGAGCGGCAAAACAGCCCCCGCCCACCAGCGGCATTGCCGGGCGGGCGGGAGCTTCGAAACCTTAAGGAAGAAATGATAAAAAATATTTCAGAACAATTGAAAGTAGGAACTTGTGAAGAAATAGAAAGGGAAATAGACCAAGTGTATAGAAAAATAGCTTCTATGCCAGAAGAAATAAAATTCCAAGGGAAGTCTATTTGAAATTTACGAGACGGAACATGCGGAACAAAATAATTAAAGAAGCAAATGTAACCAAAATGAGCATACAAGACTCTGAGATAAAATTTCTAAAGGAAGTTCCATGGAGAATTAGAGAAAAAAGACAGAATTACGCAACCCTAACAAAGCTATTAAGAGAAAATGATATTCCATACAGATGGCTGGTCCCGGAAGGAATAATTTTCAACTATGAGGGAAGAAGGCAAAGATTAGATTCAATCTTTAAATTGGAAGATTTCTTGAAAAAAAATGGAGAAAATCTAGGTTGGCAGAGTGAAGAGGGAAGTGAAAGAAGAGGAGGAAACAGGAGAAGCATCACAGAAAGGGGGAAAAGAGAAATACAAAAGAGGGGGAAAGACTTATTATACCCCAACGCAGGTGACAACTAGGTATCAACATAAAGTAGCAGCACAAGATAAAGGGAAGAAGTAGGATGGAAAAACAAAAAACCATTAGAATATTTTTGGTGAATGTGAATGGTCTAAAGAGCCCAACAATAAGAAGAACCTTACATCAGTTATTAAACTACAAACGGAGATAACATGTATACAAGAGACCCATATAAAAAAACAAGATCAAAAATATCTAGAATGTAAAAGACTAGGCAAAGTCTTCGTAGCATCAGACACCCAGAAAAAAAAGGGAGTGGCAATTTATGTGAAAGAATATTTGAACCCAGAGCTAATTTATGCATCAGAGGATGGCAGAATAGTTGGGATAAGGATCACAAGATATCAGAAGGAAAGCATAATATGGAACATTTATGCACCAAACCAAGGCCAAGAGACCTTCTTTAAAAGTCTAAGAAAATTGATAAACAAACACATCTTGACAGAAACTTGCATATTAGGACACTTTAACACGGTATTTTATGGGGGGGGGGAAATAGGAAAACACATGCCTCACCAAAAAAAAAAAAACTGGAAATGTGCTACCGCAGGAATTTCTACAATTAGTAGAAGAACATAGTATGGTGGACATGTGGAGAGTAAGAAATCTGGAAAAATCTGACTATACATTTTATTCAGCTAGACATAATTCGTGGTCTCGTATCAATATGATATGGGTCACGGCTGCGCTGGTGACTGAAATAAGAGAGGTGGAAGTATAGCTGAATACTTTCGCAGATCACAGTCCAGGAATATTACATTAAGAGAAAGATCACATAAGACAAGATGGAGGGCAAATAAAAATTTAATAAAGGATAAAAAAATGATAAAGAATTAGAAAAAGAAATTGAAGATTTTTTTAAATGGAACATACAATCTGAAATATCGATTGAGATAGTATGGGAAGCTTTTAAAGCATTTTTAAGAGGCTTATTTATTCATCAAGAAGCATGGAAAAGGAAAGCAAGAAAGAAGCAATATTAAAAATTGACAAATCAGATTAGGGAACAAGAAGATGAATTAAAGAAAACAGCAGTCAAGGCAGAAAAAATAAAGATAACACTCAGACTATTGCACCACCAAATGAATCTTAACTCAAGAAATAGCTAAAAATATAGAATTGGCCAAGCATCATTACTTCAAGAATGCTAATAAGCCTACAAGATGGCTGGCCTACAAACTAAGGAAACAAGAGGAGAAAAAGGTAATAAAAGCACTTAGAAATGAAGGAAATGAGGAAAAATATGATATTTCAAAGAAAATAATAGAAAATTTCTATATGAAGCTATACCAACAAGATGTACAAGATAAAAACAGAATCAAAGAATATATTAAGGACAGGAACTGTAAAAAATTTAACAAAGAACAAATAAGAATATTGAGTGAACCCATAACAGTATGTGAAGTTAAAGGTAAAGGTAAAGGTTCCCTTGCTCTAAAGCCAGTCAAATCTGACTCTAGGGTTGCGGTGCTCGTTTCCGTTTCAAAGCTGAAGAGCCAGCGCTGTCTGAAGACATTTCCGTGGTCATGTGGCCGGCATGATTAAACACCAAGGTGCACGGAACGCTGTTACCTTCCCACTGAAGTGGTACCTATTTATCTACTTGCAATTTCTTGCTTTCGAACTGCTAGGTTGGCAGGAGCTGGAACTAGAGATAGGAGCTCACTCTGTCATGTGGCCACTTGGGTCTCGAACTGCTGAACTACTGACCTTCCACAGCCTGCAGTTCAACATCTTAACCACTTGAGCCACCGCAGAGACAAAAGAAAAATAAGACCCCTGGACCTGACGGCATACCAACAGAAATCTATCAGAGATACGACGAGCAGGTAGTATTAATACTTAAAGATTTATTTCAAAATATAGCCAAAACTGGAAAAACACCAGAATCATGGAATCAGGCGATAATAACACTGATCTATAAACCCAATACTGACGACAAAGAAATTAAAAATTACAGACCAATCTCATTATTGAACACAGATTATAAGATCTTCACATCAGTGCTCGCTACGAGAATGAAAAATATATTATCACAGATAATACATCAAGATCAAATGGGATTTCTCCCCAAAAGGCATATGAAAAATAATATTAGAACAATACTGGATATTCTAGAATATTACAAAATGCGTTTGGATAAAGCAATGGCATTGGTATTTTTGGATGCCAAAAAGGCGTTTGATAATGTAAATTGGAATTTTATGATAGAAAAGCTAGAAGCATGGAAAAGTGGGACAAATTTTTTAACAATGATAAAAGCCATTTATAAAATGCAAAGTGCAAAAATCCAAATAAATGGGGATCTAACACAGGATATCAAAATAAAAAAGGGAACCAGGCAAGGATGTCCATTATCTCCCTTATTATTTATTTTTGTATTAGAAACACTAAACGATCAAATAAGAGAAAATAGTTCAATCAAAGGACTCAAGATAAAGGGAGAAGAATTCAAAATTTAAGCTTTTGCAGACGATCTAGTGTTTATTTTAGAATATCCGATATCATCCATAGGAAACCTAATAAAGGTAACCCAACAATATGGAGAAGTAGCGGGCCTAAAAATTAATTTCAAAAAACCCAATATTTTAACCAAAAATTGCTCTAAACAACAAATAGATCAAATTCAACAGGTATCCAAAATGGAATGAGTAAGGAAGGTAAAATACTTGGGAATAATGATTTCAAATCGAAATATTACACTGATAGACGACAATTATAATAAGTTTCTGACAGAAATCAAAAAAGACCTTCAAAGATGGCAAGATATGAAAATCTCTTTTATGGGAAGAATTGCGGTTATTAAAATGAACATTTTGCCTAGATCTTTGTTTCTTGTGCAGAATATACCGATATTAAGGAAAATGAAGTTTTTTCAGGAGTTGGAGAAAAGATGTAGTAAATTTATATGGAACAATAGGAAACCAAGGATTAATCGTAAAGTTATGCAGGAGAAGAAAGAGAGAAGAGATTTTGGGATTCCAAATTGGAACTTATACTATAAGGTAGCTGCATTAAGCTGGATAAAAGACTGGGTTGCAGTAGAGGACACCAGATTATTAAATCTTGCAGGACACGATATTCCTATGGGATGGCATAAATATATATGGTACGAAGAGGATAAGGCATCAAAGAATTTTACTCAACATACTATAAGAGGGGCCTTGCTAAAAGTATGGAAAGAGATAAAGAGGGAGTTATATAATAAAATTCCCAAGTGGGTCGCTCCACTGGAAGCAATTATGAAGACAACTTTATGCGAGAAATGGGAAAAAAGTGACTTATGAGGAGTTATTAGATAAAAAGAATGAATTAAAAAGTGATGAAGTATTAGTAGAACAGAATATCAGGCTAACGTGGTGGGACACCGTGTAATTGATGGCGAGATACAATAAAGACAATAGAACTGGTTTCTATATAAACAAAAATGAGCTGGATAAAATTTGGCTATCTTCTAATGATAAAATGATACAAAAACTGTATAAGTTGTTGATATCAAACTACCTTATGGAGGAAACAGCAAAAAGTTCAATGATTGCATGGATGAAGGATTTAGAACATACTTTAGATTTAGAGCAGTGGGCTAAAGTGTGGGACACTATCAAATTAATGAGAGCTATTCCTTACAAAGAAAATATATATAAGATGCTGTATAGGTGGCACTGGACACCTGATAGGGTAGCAAAATGCTATGCAAATGCCAGTAAGAATTATTGGAAATGTAAAAAAAATGTGGGTACATACTTTCATATGGGGTGGAGGTACGAAAAGGTACAAAAATACTGGCAAATAATATACAAGATTATTAGGGAAGTAACCAGGTTGGATATGCCATTATTACCAGAAATGGCATTACTAAATATTCTCCCAAGGACATGTATTAGGAATAATAAATATATAATTATTTATATACTAACTGCGGCAAGGATATTATGGGCCAAATGTTGGAAAGAGGTGATAATACCCTCAAAGGAAGATGTTATTGAGCAATTGCTGTTCGTGGCAGAAATGGATAGACTAAGCGTGAGATTACAAGAGAAAAGCTATGAACTATTTGAAAGTAGATGGAAGGACTTCTATTTATGGATGGTTAAAATGAGGCAAAAATGACTCACATGTATATTCATATGTTAATGGAAGGTGTTATCTGTATAAATTTTAAAATTATAAATAAACTACGTAAAAAAACCCATCCTAGAAGCTCAGAAAAAGTATATATCTCAGGTTAGGAAAGGCACAAATAGGTATAGAAAAAAGCCTGCATGGTTAACAAATAAAGTAACAGAAGCTGTAAAATGTAAGAAGGATTCCTTTAAGCAGTGGAAAGCTAGTCTCAGTGAGGTTGATAAAAGGAACACAGGCTGTGGTACATAAAATGCACGTCTGTGATCAGGCAAGCAAAAAGGGAATATGAGGAGCATATTGCAAAAAACATAAAGGCCAACAATAAAACTTTCTTCAAATACATTAGAAGTAGGAAACCAGCCAGGGAGGCAGTGGGGCCCTTGGATGTCCAAGGGGTAAAAGGACTACTGAAGGATGACAGGGAAATGGCTGAGAAGCTGAATGCATTTTTTCCCTCTGTCTTCACTGCGGAAGATGAGAAGTGCTTGCCCACTCCAGAACCACCGATTTCGGGAGGGGGTTTGAAAGACCTGAATCAGATTGAGGTGACAAGAGAGGAAGTCCTACGACTGATGGACAGTTTAAAAACTAATAAATCACCAGGCCCAGATGGCATTCATCCGAGAGTTCTGAAAGAACTCAAATGTGAACTTGTGAATCTCCTTACATTAATATGTAATCTTTCTTTAAAATCTGCCTCCATTCCTGAGGACTGGAAGTAGCTAATGTCACTCCCATCTTTAAAAAGGGCTCCAGGGGAGATCCGGGAAATTACAGGCCAGTCAGTCTGACGTCGATACCGGGCAAGTTGGTGGAAACTGTTATTAAGGAAAGAATTGCACATTGATGAACAAAAACTATTGAGGCAGACTCAGCATGGGTTTTGTAAGGGAAGATCTTGTCTCAATAACCTGTTAGTGATTTTTGAGGGCGTGAACAAACATGTGGACAAGGGGGACCCAATAGATGTTGTTTACCTTGACTTCCAGAAAGCTTTTGATAAAGTTCCTCACCAAAGGCTCCTAACTAAGCTCAATAGTCATGGGATATAAGGACAAGTCCTCTTGTGGATCAAAAACTGGCTTATAAATAGGAAACAGAGAGTGAATATAAATGGGAAACTTTTTCAGTGGAGAATGGTAAGCAGTGGGGTACCACAGGGATTGGTATTCAGTCCGATGTTTTTTAACTTGTTTATTAATGATTTAGAATTGGGAGTAAGCAGTGAAGTGGCTAAATTTGCAGATGACAGGAAGTTGTTCAGGGTGGTGACAACCAGGGAGGATTGTGAGGCACTCCAAATGGATCTGTTGAGGATGAGTGAGTGGGCGTCAACGTGGCAAATGGGGCCAAGTGCAAAGTGATGCACATTGAAGCAAAAATCTTAAATATAAATACACATTGATGGGGTCTGAACTGGCAGAGACTGACCAAGAGAGAGATCTTGGAGTTTTAGTAGATAACTCAATGAAAATGTCTAGACAGTGTGGAATACCGTGTACCGTTCTGGTCACCACACCTCAAAATGGATATTATAGCATTGGAAAAAATACAGAGAAGGGCAACTAGAATGATAAAAGGGTTGGAACACTTTCCCTATAGTTAAAACGCTTGGGGCTCTTCAGCTTGGAGAAACGATGGCTGAGGGGTGACATGATTGAGGTTTATAAGATTATGCATTGGATTGAGCAGGTTGAGAAAGAAGTACTTTTCTCCCTTTCTCACAATACAAGAACTCATGAGCACTCAATGAAATTGCTGAGCAGTTGGGTAAGAACAGATAAAAGGAAGTCCTTCTTCACCCAAAGAGTGATTAACAGATGGAATTCACTGCCACAGGAGGTGGTGGCAGCTACAAGCATGGACAGTTTCAAGGGGGACAGTTACCTTCCCACCAAAGTGGTACCCATTTATCTACTTGCAATTTCTTGCTTTCGAACTGCTAGGCTGGCAGGAGCTGGAACTAGAGACAGGAGCTCACTCCGTCTTGAACTGCTGAACTACTGACCTTTCACAGCCTGCAGTTCAGCATCTTAAAAGCCACTCCTCGGCTTGCTTCAAATTCCTGAACAACTCTGTGTGCCATGAAGGTGAAAGTCCCCCACCCCCTGCAAAGTCCCCCACCCCCTGCATACCACAAGCCCCCATCACTGAGTACCAAACCCATCCTGCCAGCCCACTGGAGCCTGGCCCTAACAGAGGATCACCAAGAGTCTCAGAGCCTCCTTTCCTTGAATTTTTCCTGGGGCTCTTCACAGGAGCAAAAGAGTTGTTAGCACTGCCCAGAGAGACCAGCACTCTTTGGAAAGGAGAACTCTGACAGCAGTGATTCAGAGGATGGGGGAATCATCCCCCCCTTCCACATCCCAACTCTCTGTTGCTGCTCCCACCTCAAGTACACCCCTCTATGCCCCCTCCCAGTCCAGCAACAGAAAGCAGCTGTGCCACCCAGAGGGGTGCAAATCCCCAACACTTGTCCTCCTCAGTCCTCCACCTACAAAGGCTGCACTCTAGAATGTTGCCACTGGGGGAAAGGATGGTGGGCAGTGGGACGAAGAAGAGGGCCACTCCCTCTCATCAGGGAAAAACAGAGGAGGAGCAGGAGGCCCCTCCAAGAGAGGCTCCCTGTACTTGGGCTGCTGTGGGTGGGTGTCATGATCTGTGTAGGACTGGGAGACAAGGCCTAGAGGCCTAGGCCACAGGAGACCTGTGTGGGAGTAGAAAGCAGACAGCCTACAACCACCACAATGCTTGGCGATTATGGTAACCAATCGGTGTCCAGGGATCATTTGAGGAGATGTAACTTAAGCTTTGTGGGCTGTGGAACTATGTTCTTTTCTCTTCTGTGGTCTTCCCTCTCACAAAGCTAAACTGATGGGACAGTCTGGTCTGAGAGAAAGATCCCTCACTTTCTCTCAGAGTGAGTACAGACACAGGCCTGGTATAAAAGGCTGTGGGCCTTGAAATAGTAACCAGTTAAGAAATAGGTAGTTGTGTTAGATTTGTTTATTTTGCCTTTAAACACTGTTATATATTTTAAAGCATATTGTCTTGTTTTCCTTGCCCCATTACTGTATTAATAAACTATTTGTTTAATATTCTTTGCCTGGTCATCATGCTTATGCTTCTCAGTTTAAAAGGGGGCATATTGGTTGGGCTTGGGAAGGTACTCTGGGCCTTCTCAAGGGACCCTAAGTCCAGAGTGGGGGCAGCTGAAGGTGGCAACCCACAGGGGTCATGACAGTGGGATATCAAGGTTGGCCACCCTCCAAGAGTTCAAAAGGGGTACATATAAGCCCAGGAAGCAGTCAGTCATCACCAAGATGATTGCTGATGATGGCCAACCCTTCTCCCTCATGGAGAATGTAGCCTTTTGCCAACTATTGAGGTTAACTGGTTTGGTTAGTCCAGTTGCCATTAGTTAGCAGAGTGCTTAAATAAAGCTACAAATGCAGGAGCATCACTTTTACCAGGTCACTCAACTTACAAATCTACACAGAGCCACGCTGTAAGTTTAGAAGAGAAATACTTCTCTCTTTATTTGAGAAATACATTTTGGATAAGAAAGAGGAAAGATTGATAGATTACTAGCTAAAGGATGGAGGTGGATGGTGAGAGGCCCATCTGCCTCATGGTGCCAAGAGAGGACAGCATGTCTCTCTCTTGGTGTGTGCTGGTAGAGAGCAAGTCTTCATTCAGAGTGAGAGAGAAGCAGGAAAGAGAAATTGGTCCCTGAGATTATGATCTGCATATCAAAGAGGACAGTGGCAGGAGAGTAGGCACAGAAAGAAAGGTCAGTGTGCCTATCTAGCTATCTAGCTTCTCTTGCCACTCTTACTGGAGGTCTGAGGCAAGGGACATCGGATCTGGAACTTTGAACACCAACTGCAGTGGGGATAGTCAAGGCTCAGCTTTCCAGGGTGCTAGGCAGAACCATGCACTTAAAGGCAGACCTCTGGAGCAGCTAGCAGGACTGTTGAGGCATGGCCCAGGCCCCAGGAAGGGAAAGTCTTGCCACCAGGCTACAAAGTGGTCCTGCTCCATGTGCAGAGGATGGACCACATGGTACAAAACTTTGCCACCATGTGATTCAGAGTAGCCTGAAGGAGTGGGTGGGTGGCAGCAACATCACCCATGGCTACATATTCATGTATGCTAGCATCAACATGCTGGCAGAGGTGAAGCATGTGCACCTCAAGGAGATTGTCTGCTAAATGCTCATGCTTCAGCTGGCAGTGAAGGATGCTCTGGGGTTGGGAAGAATTGTCAAGGTCACTTGGGATGCTGTCTCCTTCAAGATGCGGGCCTTTCTTGAGACCTGTTGATGCTTGGCTGCTCACTTCCAATAAAGCATCAAGTGTGCCTCTCGGCTGCATGAGAGGCAGGGAGATGAGGAACTCCACTTACACTGTGATTATGTGTTTGGTGGATCAGAAGAGCTCTGCACAGATGCCATCTCCTTTATTACCATCCCACACAGGGAAGAGGCAATCAGCACCAGTTCCAATGACTGGCTGACCCTCTATAAAATGGTGGAGTTCTCAAGCCCTTCCAGGACACGGTTGACAGGGAGGTCAGCAGTGCTGGGAATGCCAGGTGTGCAATGGCAAAGGATTCAGCAGAGGTGATAATGAGGGTGTACCTTTCCAAGACCCCTGAAACTACTGAAGCTGATCTCCTGGAATACTGCTCATGCAAAGCTGGCATCTGGCTCAATGTTTCTTGCATGGCCATGAGCCCTAGGTCACCTGAACCCCAGCAGGGGAGAGGAATTCACAATCAGGAGGGTATAAAATGTGGGTCCTAACTTAGCCAGAGTACCCGGTAACTAAGCCCCGCCACTCAGCATGAGTAGAGAGACAGGGTGGTTCAGAGCAAGCCTTGAGTGGCACTGGTTCTGCTGGGCTTGCAAAAATGCCCCCCACCTTGTTTCTACTGCAGAGATTCTCTGGTACTTTGGTTCTGTTCTGCTGGACTTCTATTGCCCTTGCCTTATTTGCTCTTTTCCCCCTCCTTTTGAAACAATGTAGAATGGGGGCACCTTTTTTTGGGGGGGGGCTGTAATTCAGACCCCGTAAATTCAATCCTTACCAAACATGGAGGGAAAGTAAAGGAGAGTCAGCCAGAGATCCCCTGTGAGGTTGGTGTTTCTAGCATGTCAAGGGGGCATCCTACAGCATCACAAACCTCACTAACTGAGACAGTTCATTTGGCATCTATAAGTTTGTGACAATTAGTGGTTCACAAACTGGGAACCCCATGAACCACAAACTGAACTGCACATTCACGGTTTGTGCCTATCACTCCCAATCCGTATGGCTGTTTAGATGTAGGGTGACATAAAAATTGCAGTAGGCAAGAAAAGGAAAATGAGAACAGAATGTTCAGCTTAAGGGGGCACTTATTGCTACTGTAATATAAATCACTATATTACTTTAACATAAATATTATACTTAGATTATTTCTTTCTTAGGGTGCGTTCAGACGCGCCGTTTGAGCCGTTTTCGGCACGGCTCAGAAACGGCTTTTACCTGCGCGTTCACACACCCAACATCTGCCTACCGTCCCCAGCCGTCACTTTCTGGAGCAAACTCCCTTTGAAACGGAGTATTTTGACACCACTTACCCAAGTGGTGTTTTCCATGATTCTCCGTTTCAAGCCGCACTTTCCGCTGTCTGATCGCTCCATCCAGCCACTTCCGGGTGCTTCAACCCCCCTCCCCTCTGGGAAGCTGCCTCCGGCTTCCGGTTTCAGTCCGCCATTTGTTTTTTTCCTTAGCGGTGTGCGCTTGAGCGGAGCTCCACACTTAAGTTAAAAAAAGAAAAGCTTCACTGGTGCCTAGTTTAGGCATTTAGAGGAGTCCGGGATCTCGGGGAGGCCATTTTAAAAAGGAGTCTTCATTTAAACTTTAAAGGGACCTGTTGAGATCGCTCTTCTGCGCACCCGCCAAACTTCCTGTTCGGGAGAGGGCTGCCTGTGCGCATGCTCAAAGGAGAGGAAACCCCCCCACCTGCAGGAGGACGGCGGGGAGCTTGGAAGGAGGAGGTGAGTGTGATCGTGATTCTCCAGTTTAAAAAAAAAACGCATCATGCCGGAGCAGTTTAAACCGCTCCAGCACGCTGTCTAAACGCACCCTTAGTGTTTAGTGCAGGAGATGATTAGATTTTTGTAAGCTCTTTTTGGAAGTGTTCATAAAAAGGGCATTTACCTGAAAGTTAATCACAATGTTTTCTCAGTACAACACCTAAACCCACATTCCTATTTCTGTTCCCCACCCCCATTTACTAGAACATCTACAGTACTACCCATTTCATTGTAATGGATGGATCTTTCACTTGTATTAAAAGGCATCTTTTGTAGAACTAAAAGCATGCTTTCCTGCTTAATGTCTGTTTTTGTCTGTAACAAAATGAAGAACAGAGTGTTCTCTGAGATGACATTGGGTGGATAGTCTTTAATCAGTCTTAAAATGCCCACCTTTGTGTGAAGTTACATGACTGAAATTCTTTATGCTAATACTGAAAGATGAATTTTCATGTAAGAAAACTTGGTTAACATATGGAAGTAACCTACAGAGTAAAGAAGATAAATGGAGACACATGAAAATTAATTTGCAGAATTACTGTGAAGCAAGGAGGAGTAAACATAACTTACACCTTGTTTTTGAAATGGCACTATGACGGCAGTCAGAAGAACAAATTGTACTTGAAAACATACTTACTATTTACTGAAAGGCTCTTTGTTTTGGTCAGCGTGGAAACTTTTGTGTGTCCTAAAGGTGCAATTGGTATGATTTTCAGAGTTCAAACATCTGCCAAAGCATTTTTTGTCCATGCTCAAATGATCAGTAGGAAAAAATGGGAGGGGAGACATTGTTGACACATCAACATCAATTCCAGTGGTGTTGTCACTTGCAGCTAAAACCTGGAAGTGATGACACCATTGGTCTAGGATTTTGCTGATCTCTATGTCATTTATTATGGAGATCAGCAAAATCCTAGAGCACTGGTGAAGTCACTTCTGGCTTTTATTTGGAAGTGATATCAACAGGTCAACAGCATCCTTCATATCCCCTCAGACTGGTGTGGGGAAAGTATTTACCAAGCCAATGCAAATATCTGAAAAGAATGTTCATACAGGTGTAGAGGAAATAGCCTCAATTGTGTGATGAATTCCTTTAGCTGATCATCTGATATTAGCTCTCCAGATCCTTATGAAAAGCCGCAGTGTTGCAGCCATTACACGCTGATAGTTTATCACTCACTTATTCTAAGTGCTAATGTCTTGCATATGCTTCTGCAGCTTTCTATTGTCTGTGTATTTTACACTAGATTTTATGTTAAATCTACATTTCCTATTGAACAATAATTGTTGGGTGGCCATCACCCGTTTTGAGTAAAGCACATACTTTTTTAACATTGGATCTTGTTTTAAGACAGCTTCTGTTTGTAACATCTCCCCTCACACATACACACCTTTCTGTTTTGAATATGAAAACATCAAACTAATGAATTTATATGCTAATACATCTAATAAACTTAGCTCTAACTCATGAAAATGTATACTGGAATAAATGTTATTAGTCTTTTAGCTACCACTGGACTCCTGTTTTATTTTTTTATCCTGTGCATATTTGTTTAGGAAAATGTCTTCTATATTTAGTGGCACAGTGTTTAGTAAGCACACATAGGTGGCAGTCACAGAAGCAAGATAAAGCAAGGGTGGGGGGGAAGCAAGGCTATTTGCTCTGTAGGCATTTTACTTGCAGTTGCACAATCACACAGTCCTTGGAAGCTGCAGGTACAGCCCACCACCAAGTGATCAGATGCAACCGCAGGTGGGTCGTTTGTTTGGGGGTTTTGCCTTGTGTTTTTGGAGTGCTTCAAAGAGGGATCGATGATTCACATCTCCGCACTGAGGGCTCCCTATGCCATATGCAATGATGCACATACCAAGACGAGGGGGGGGGGGATAATGGCATGGAGTCGGGATGGCCTGATCAGACCATCCTGATGCCATGGGAGTGTGCTGGAGCAATCACACAAGGCAAAGTCCGTCCGTGGCCCCTAGCAACCCGTTTGCTACCAGACTTTCCCTGGTGTCTTTTTACTCCGCTTCTGCGGCAGAGCAAAACTGGTTGCTGATGTGTGTGGGGCGCTTCTCAGATGTTTGTATCTGATCGTGCCCTTTAAATCCATTTGTGCCTATGGTGCAGCTAATTGTGCGTGTGATTGCAACCATAGTATAAAGTTGTGCATGTATATTCTATGTACTATAGCTACTTTACAGTGAAATCCTAAAGACACTAAGGTGCTCCCTGAAGAAACAGAACATGGGTTTTTTTGCATAAGTGAAGCAGGTAGTTTCTCCCAGAGTCATGATGGTTTCTTCAGGTAAATAAATGATGTGCGAGGGGAACTATGCCTCCCATAAGACTGTACGGAAATGTGTATGCACTGTAACCTTGCTAATGCAGACTTCAAACCAGAAGAATTTTTTTAAAGTATTTAATGATAGCCATAGTCTGATTAGTTGCTGTAGATTTTCCAGGTTGTGTGGCTGTGGTCTTGGCATTGTAGGACCTGACATTTCGCCAGTAGCACCTGACATAGTTTGATTGATTTGTTCACTATTTATATGATTGGTTGCCAGGTGGCGTGCAGTGACAACAGGTATGTGCAGGAGGGGGAAGCTAGAACTTGCATTCAGTGAGAATATCCATTTGGAAGCACAGCTTCCAAACTTTAGTCAACCTGCTTTCATCTCAGTGTTGGACAGGGCTGATAAAGCACTTGTTGCTGGTTGCGGTCCCTCATCCTAAACACACCCATGCATCATTAAAGGATTGTAAATGGATTTAATGCTTTCTACCATGTCTGACTGAAAATGGATCCTTAAAAGGAAGCACTTGTGGAAATGTACTTCCCTGGTAATGGACTTCAAATGCAGATATGCTGTTTACTGCCTAAATGCTTAGTTTGGACATCCTAGACAGGGGGTAGGTGACAGTCTCAATGAAATATTACTTAACTCCACTTCAGCTCATATCACCAAAGGATAAATAATAATGGAGAGATGGGAATAAAAACATGCATTAAGGTCTCGGATTAACTGTGTGCATATTTTTTAAAAACTTGGCCTGCCTTCATATATCTAATTCACAATGCAGGCCCTAGACATCTCCATGTCAAAGCAGTTTTATTTAACTAGCCTCCTTATCTAGCTAGCCTCTTTGATGTCTTGCACACCATATATATCAATTTGAAAGAGATATTTGTTCCTGCTTTCTCTTTTTCTGTGCACTATAATTTTAGCTAATTAATAAGAGGAACGTCAATAAATATTGACTATGAATTTGCGATCCTGGCTAATGGTTGTGTGGCTGCCAAAAAAATATTTCTAGGTGATGTACAGCATGATACTATGCATGTTTACTTGGAAGTAATCCCACCGTGTTTAATCATCCTTACTCTGAATTAGTATGTATAAAATTCTATAAGCCAGCCTCCATGTGGGACCTGGAGATCCCCTGGAATTATAGGTCATCTCCAAACTACAGAGATCAGTTTCCCTGAAGAAAACGGATGCTTTGGAGGGTGGACTCTATGGCATTGTACCCTACTGAGGTCCCTGTCCTCAGGTTCCAACCCCAAATCTCCAGGAATTCCATGGAATTGTTTCTGAACTGAAACCAAATGATGAATTAAGAATTTCCCAATTTTTAAAAAAATAATAATAATCCCAGTTTTGTATATAGTGTTGTTCATCTATAATATCCAACAGTAGCTAGTTGGTGTAGTTCAAATTAATTGATAAAACAGTGTAAAAAAGTAATCTTGATGTGATTGTGCATGTGGTTGTATCAAGATTATTTTGTATAGTGTTTTACCAATGAACAGGAATGCATGTGTACAGCAATAAAACTGTACGTATGTACAATCACATGCTGTGTTTTATCAATGCATACATGTGCATTTACATGTGATGATGTAAACCAACCAAATGAACTGAAAGCAATGGCAAACTGTTTATTCAATTAATTTTAAGGATTCTTTTCTAATTAAACAGAATAGTGTAAGGAAGTACAGAGACAAATTCCAGAATAACAAAGGAAGTCAACTGAGGGAATCCAGTTTGGTGTAGTGGTTAAGTGTGCAGACTCTAATTTGGAAGAACCAGGTTTGATTCCCCACTCCTCCCCTTGCACCTTCTGGATGACCTTGGGCAAGCCATAGTTCTGGCACAGCTGTTCTTGAAAAAGAGCAGTTTCTATCAGAGCTCTCTCAGCCCCACCTACCTCCCAGGGTGTCTGTTGTGGGGAGAGGAAGGGAAAGGAGTTTGTAAACCACTCTGAGACACATTTGGGTAGTGAAAGACAGGGTGTAAATCCAATCTCCTCCTCCTCCTCCTCCTTAAAGATATTAAGGCAGCCATGAGAGAACACCAATGAAGTGTCATGAGCCAGCCAGCTGCCACCTCAGAGGAGGAGGCGACATCTGAAGAATTGGGCCCCACACCAATGGAATCCCCACCTGAGCAGATGGATCCGGCAGCAGTCCCGATGGGGGAAACATTGGGAAGTGAGAATGCTTTCCAGTCACAGCTGGGGTCTTGATCTTACAGGAGAAGAAGGAGAAGCCACAGAGTATGGTTTTCCCACCAACCTTTCCTGAGCCAGTAGAGAGGAGGAGGAGGAGGAGGAGGAGGAGGAGGTGGTGGTGGTGGTGGTGCTTGGCAGCTCAGGAGAGACATAGGAACACCCACTTGGCTGCTCAGCAATGGTCAGCATTAGTTCCTGGAGCAGAGTCCTTGCAGGACCAGGACTGGCAGGCTGATAGGGAAACAGTAAAAGACCCATACCTGTAGGAAGGTAAATGTGAATGTAAGGAGCAACACCTGGCCCTTGGGGGATGAGTCAGCAAAAGGTGCAGATAAAAAGAACATGCTGAGCAATGCTTGGTTTGGAAGCAGCCTTGCTTGCTACCTCTCTGTGTGCTGACCTGTTTAGTAAACAGAGTTCCAGGGCTCTTTTTGTAGCAGAAACTCCTTTGCATATTAGGCCACACACCCCTAATGCAGCCAATCCTCCAAGAATTTACAGTAGCCCCTGTAAGAAGAGGGGTCGAACCTGGAGAGGGTGAGTGTTGAGGAGGGGTGGGCCCTCAGAAAGGTACAATGCCATAGACTCCACCCTCCAAACCAGCCACTCCCTCCTGGGGAACCACTGTTACCAATCTTGGGGGCAGGCTGGAGATCACTCAAAATTACTACTGCTCTTCAGGTAGCAAAGATCAGTTCCTCTGGAGAAAATGGTGGACTCTGTCATTATACCCTGCTGAGATTGCCACAGCAAATTGTCACTGAGTGCCCAAAGGTGGGGCACTCTCCCAGAGCCTCTTTCTAGAGCCCATTGTATTTATTTCCACAACGGGCCTTATTCCTAGTAGGGAATATTTCCTCTATTCCACCTGGCCAAGTTTTAAGGGCCAGGGTGTGGTTATGGCCACCAACTTGTAAGGCTTTAAAAGGGGTGTGGAAAAACTCGAGTACTGGGCTATCAATGGCTGTTAATCATGATGGATATGTACTCCCTCCAGTATTAGAGGTAGTATGCCTTTTTAAATCAGTTGCTGTGGAGCACAGGCAGGATAATGCTGTTGTAGTATTCCTATTTGTGAGCTTCATAGAGGTGGCTGGTTGGCTGAATGCTGGACTATATAGGCCTTGGGTCTGATCCAGCATGGCTCTTATGTTCTTATGTAAAGCTCCCTTCATCAAATATCTGGTATCTGACAAAGGGAACTTTACCACAGAAATGTTCTAAGATGCTACTGCACTTGAATCTATCTATTCTACTGCAGACAAATGTGGCTACCCTCCGGAAATCATGTCCTTAGGGTCATAGTTAATGTCTATTAAACTTTAGGTGTTTTTAATTGTTTTGTGCATTTAATACATTATTCTATTATACTGTTTTTCTAACTTTGTAATCTGGTTTTGTTTCATTGTATGTTGTGTACTGTAGTTAGCTTGCTGGTATCCAATTTTGTAATCAGGTTGTATTGCATTTTGAATGCATGTATTATACTGCTCTGAGAGCATTTTTGAAAACTCTGTGGTCAGTCTTCAGTCTCGGTGAGAAAGGGTGCCTATAAATGCAGTAAATAATTTAGATATAGATTGATAGGATTATGTATGTTGTTTCAGATAAATCTCTCATGGAACCAGGGCATACTTCTCAAACCCATTTCCAAAACTGGTTTGTAATCTTCTTGTGTTTTAACTCAACTTTTCCTCTAAAGAGCTCCTTCATTTTATCTGCAAAGGAATTTCCCAAACTGGAGTTGCCAGCCCTGCCCTGAATTTCCACCAGTTGTTCTTCATTTGGTATAGGGAGGTGGAGTCTTCATATGATCTGGTTTAGCACTTTGTGCAGTGAGTGGAAGGGACTGCCTTCTCTTTCACTGCTTACTTGTTTTGACTAATCAAATGTGAATTCTGAATCTTTAGCTCAGTTCAGACATCATCTGAAACTATGGTATTAGAACATAAAGTTAGCCTGACCAACAAAGGCAGCTACAACAAAGACTATGGCTGCGTTCAGACGGCCAGTCAATCCCGCCATGAGCCCTCCTAAAATTTTATCCCGATTTTTTTAATCCAGCCTAGCACGACCAGACGCCCCCCCATGAAATAGCCTCACCGCGCATTGTTCCCGCCGTGATTTGTCTACACGGCATCCACCGAGGATTTTTTTTTAAGTTTTGTACATGTGCATAGGCAAAGCTGCACCTCCTTGGATTCCGTGCAGGAGATTCTGCATACTTCAGTTTCTGTTTTGACCCGCGCTTGCAGGGATGGAAAGAATAAGTCCCAGTCCTCCCCCTTGCCATTGCCATCATGATCAATGGAGGGACTATTTTGCAAGTTAGAACAGTCCTTCCCCCCCCCCATCTCCCATCGCGGTAACATCTTGTCCCTAAAATAAATAAGCATGAATATTACATTCCTCATAGTGCTTATCGCTGAATGTGGGTTTCAATTTTTTAAAAATCGCGCCCCCGTCGGCTCGGTCAGACTGAGCCGATGGGAGCATTGCGTGCGAATGGAGTGACCAGACGGAAGAAAGTCTGCAGTTGTTGCGCGGGTAAGCAAAAACCCTACATTGAAACTGCTTCTTAAAAATCAGGATTGGAGGCGCAGCAGAACGGGATGCCTACGGGACCAGAATATTTCCCAGATGTTTCTGTCTGGTCGTGCATTTTTGATCTGCAAGGGAGTCGTTCCTATGGCAGATCAAAAAGATCCGTCTGAACGCACCCTATATCTGGTCAGTAAGGAGCTGGAAATGTAGCTTCTGGTCAGAGGTCAGAGAATGAGGGGAGGAGTGATAGTTGCTGCCAGTTTGTTCCACACTTGCTTGCAATAAAGCCTGAGTCATTAATCTAGGCCTGTTTTTCTTGAAATGAGCTATTAAAACACATGGTTTTATTAAAATAGCTATGATTATGTGATTGACTGAATTCAGGATACTCCACTGACTATCATCAGTTGCAATCCATCAAATCAAGATTTGAATTCATGGTTTAAGCAGGTTTATTAAACACAGTTAGTTTTAATCATTGTTGGGTTTAGATAGAGCTGGATTTGTGTACAGCTAAGAGCCAAATTGGACATTATGTTTTTTGTCAAGTTGTATCTGGGCTCCCTCAAGCCAACGTATGTTCTCTGCAATTACACATAAGCTTCAGGGAAGGTCATTTTAAAGATAACAGGGATCCCTTTTCAGCTTGGAACTGTAGTGTGTATGAGGTTTCTTCCCCCCCCCCCATTTTTAGAAGTTGAAATTACACTGAGGAAGGGCATAATTTACTTAACTTTGGAGCAGAACTCAGGTACAACTTGCCAAAAAAATGTCTAGCCTTAGGTAAGCTACAGCTTAGGGCTTCAGATTCTATTAAAAAAAAACCCACCCACAAACCATTATTTTATAAATTCTATGGGGCCTCTTACACTTGATATAGTTTGTAGCTTCAACATGTCTTAATTCTGCCTTGCATTTAGTGTTATGTGTAAAAATACAGACATCTTGGCTTAATCCTCACTTGTTCCCCAGCATTGCTCTCCCCAGCTATAGGGGAGCTAGGATTAGTTGAGGGATATGGCTGATTGTCAGCGAGCTGAATTCTGGTATCATAAAATAAGCACATGGTTTCACATTATGTCTGAAATGAACTATTAAAGTTTCATTTTATTACAATCATGGTTTTTGACACAGAAAATAATAGAAATAACATTAACACATGGATTTCCATCCTGTTACACTTCCTACAGTTTATATTTTAAGATACTGGGACATTTGCTAAATTTAATTTTAAAGATTGTTAAATTGCATTATTCCAGTTCAGTTCCAGTTCCCCTATTTATTAAGTTACCCTTACATATATCACTTCTGTTTTTATTGAATGTGACAATTTATTCCCATTACAAATGATTGTTGCCCCCGCCACACACAAACACACCTCCAAACCAGTGAAACTACACAAACATTATCTGACCAGAGTTAAGTACATTCTAAGGATAATCTCCCTAGGATAGCACCTAACGGGAGAGTGAGGAAAGAATGTCAGATGAAAATGATGCTATGTAATGTGCCCGTGGACATTTGATCAGCCTTGCTTATTAATTCTCATCCTGATTAGATCATTTATTTCTGGAAGTGTTAGTAACAGCAGATAGTAATTATTCTACAGTGAAAAAGAGCACAAGGGGTCACTTTCTCATTAAAATAGGAAAATTAAGTCCATTCGATTTAAAACATTGTTTCACCTTTTATTTAACATTATTGGGTGAAATTAATCCCTGCTAAACTAGACAAGTCTTGTGCCTGTGCCTCAGAGAACTGGAAAATTGGTGAATGGCAACTGGCAAAGCTTTGTCTGGAGAGGTGGTAGAGGAGCTTGTTGGAGGTTATGAGCAGTTCTATTGCTTCAGCCTGATGGAAAGTCTTCTCAAAGCCACAGCCCACAACCTCCAGGAGGAAATGTGGGGTGGGACTTACATCTCTTATGGTAAAAACAGGAAGCAACATGGCAGACACTCTAGCATTTTGCAAAAAACTCTTATGTTTTTACCATAGAGTTTTCTGCAAAATGCTACAGCATCTACCATATCACTTCTGCTTTTTTACAAGAAGTGATGTATGCACGCTGGCATGATGCCAGTGTAGCAAGCCCCCCCCCTCCCTCCTGCATGCACCTGAGTTACCTGCAGACAATGGGTCTGGAAGCCAGAAGGCCTCCTGCTATAGCGGAAGGCCTAGTTCACTGAGATGAGTGGTACAATAATTGGAGAAAGTGGAAATGCTGTACGTAGGCTTGATCTCATTCTGTGTGTAAATATACAGGCATTGATAGTTTGGTGAATGCAGTGATTAAATCTTTGAGGCCAATACTCAATGATAAACTAAGCTTGTTTGTGAACAATTCAAGTCTGTTTGATGGATTTATGTCTGCATTTGCGCATGCATGCATGCACAGTCAGCAGAATCTGTGTGTGAACTATGCTCCTCCTCCCACCACCATGCTGTCATTAAAAACAAAAACTGTCATACTCTTTGGTGTTCATCTGAGTCTGTCTGACACAGCAATGATAATGGCTGCTGATCTGTCTCCATGTACAACCATTTGTGCATGTGTGCTGTCTCAAAGATTCCTGGGAGTAATAGTTTCAGGCCCATAGCTACATTAAATCATTTTGGGGCCCAACCCCCCAACTTTCCATCAGGGCCCCCCAACTTTCCATCAGGGCCCCCCAACTTACTACCCTGGACATGCAGGCAGGCAACCAGGTGGGCCCCAGACAAGATGCACTCGCCAGCCAGCCAGTGGGCATAGTGCCCGGTGACCTAGCGTGGCCCTCCTCCCTCACCTTGCTTCACCCCATGGTGCTCCGCTCCATCCCTGGTGGCCGCCCCCACCTCCAGCCCCATGCCAGGCAGAGTGAGTGAGCGCCCCTGTCTGCCTGCCTGCCTGTCTTTGTGCTGATGGATGGGACAGTGAGTGGGTACATTAGGGGCTGCAGAGTCACCTTCAGACACCCACCAGCCCCTCTCTGAGCTTGCTGCCTTTGGTGCCCACTCGATGGAGCCTGCAGCGCTGCCTCTGAGGGGAAACAGTGGAGGAGGAGGGGGGCCACCCTTCACTTCCAGGAGACCCTATTCCCTCCTGTGGCAGCGCACTCCCTTCCCAACTCCCCTCAGCTCTTACAATGGGAAAACAGTCATCTACAGGCCTGGACCTACCACTGCTGTTGCTTGGGGAGGTAGTGGGGAGATGGCAGTGACACCGTTGCCGAGTGGAGAACATGGAGGAGAGCGGAGAGGAGATGAGGTGGCTGCAGCCTGCAGCAGCATGCCTCCATCCCAGGCTGGCTGTGCTCAGCCTTGACTGGCTAAAGGGTCTCCTAGCAGGGCGCAAGCGAGTGCACCGGCATACTCCTCCACAACCTCACCTTTCCATCTACCTTCCCCACCTGGCCCCTGTAAAAGGGAGAGTGGTGGCTGGCTGGGGGCTCTCCAAGTGGGCAAGTGCACCAGTGCACTCCTCCACTACTGCCTTCCTGCCCTTCCTACAAGGTGAGTGAATGGGGGGTAAGTCAGTGAGGGTAGGGGTCCAGGCTGGGGAAGCCCCCTCTGTGGGGGGAGGAGAGGAAGAAGCTATCAGATGCAGCTGGGTGAAAGCGGCACTTAATTTAACTTACTTTAACCAAATCAATAAGGTGCCCCCCAAGAAATTTAAAGGCCCCCTCACACAATAAATCCTGGCTACGGGCCTGGATAGTTTATTCTCCCACCACATCAATTTAATAATGTTTTAATTTTTTTCATTGTAAAGGTGATAAAGGGATGCTTTATGTGCAGGATGCATAACAACAAAAAACAGCAACGCAACCCTGTTGCCCCAATGAAGGATAATGTTTGCTGAACAATTAGTGCTTCATAGGAGCTCTGTGGAAGAGGCTGACACTTCCTAGGCAGCTGACTACATCATGAGCAAGGGTTTCTGTGACTGCTTTCATGTGGTTCATGTTTTGCTTGAAACAAGCTGCCTGGCCCAATATTCAGGGGTAGTGATCTAAGTCTTGTCTCATGAGTGATCATAATTGTCAAGGAAAATATAAGTTGCCTGGTGAACATGGTCACCACAGAGTTCTTAGATTTCCTTATTCGATTGAAATGTCAGCAAACTGTTCTGGTAGGATAACATCACTGTCAGGTGTAGTTTTACTGAGTCATACTCTCCCCATACTGCCATTCTACTTCCTGTACTGTTGATTTGGAAAAAGAAGCCCAAAAGGAAGGCGCCAGAATTGACAGTCAGATCAAGATCTTTTGAACAACTCCTGAAATTCACAAATAGTTCTGTTGAGATTCAGAGCATTTTTATGACTGGGCCTCCTTCAGGTCAGATCTTGATTAAAACATTTCCAATTGTACATCACTGATAATTTGCTCTAAACTGGACTTTATTGTAATTTTTATGTATATATAATCAGATTTTGAAGGTGCAGTAAATAAAGATCATGGCTACATCTTTTTCACCAAGGGTGAAATATATATCAAAATAGCTGGTACAAATATCACCAAAAAATACCACTGTTATTTCCTTTCTGCTTATCACACTATTATGACATATGTGTCACTCTTCCATACTTAATCCAAATTAGAGGTAAAGAGTTCTCTAGTAATTAAAATTCAGGGAAACTCTCACTTGGGTAGAAGACCATGAATAATACTGACACTTCCTCAATTGCACCTTGCCAGTTCACTATTTAGTTTCAGCTGTGAATACCATTTTGTGAATTGATTGCTATTCTTCCAGCTGCAAATAAATGCATAATGAGCTTTATTATACTTAGTTATTCCTTTAAATTTTATCATGGGGATAACATTTTGTCATTTGCAAGTTCAGTGACATACAAATAGGCATATTAAATTATGCAACTATGGTACAAAATGAAAGATTTTATCTCTTTGGAACTTTCCATATCCTACATCTGAAATTCATGCAGTGTGCAAATGCAGTATTATCTAGGTCATCAAGCTTTTTTCCATTCTTTGTTGAAGAGCTTAAGCCCTGGAAGTAGTAAGATGAACAAACACCTTCACCTAGTTACCTGCATTGGTTCATTGTAGGTGGTGCTTGAGCCAGAGGATACGTATCAATGAGGTCTGTTTCACAGTTTGATTAAGATCCTCATCTCAAGCCTTGCTTTCTGTGTCCTGGATCCAAAGAAGTGAAGTAGGCAGTGATCAATAGGGATGGGCATGAACCAGCTGACAAACTAAAGTCCACCATGAATTTTGGCCAGTTCATGGTTCGTGAAGTGATTTTCATGAACTGAAGAGATACCATGAACTTCCACAGATTTTGATTTCATAGTGGTTTGTGAAGAGCAGAAAACAGGGGTTTAAAAGGCTCTGATCGATTTAACCCCCTGCTTTCTGCTCTTCATGAGAAACAGCTGAGTGGTGGGGAGCTCCTGCTGCTCAGCTATTTGGTTTAAATAACTCAGAACCATTTAACCACTGCTTTCTGTTCCCTGCAAAAAGCCCCAGCCATTTTACTCACTGCCAAAAGCCAAGGTGAGCAGAAAAGTGGGTACAAAATCCAATATGTTCTCTAGCTATTCTTCTATTTTAGGTATTGTCAGACATTTCCATTTCTATGGGTATCATTTTCACCATCATAGTCAAACATAGGAACAAAATTCCATAACTTCTTTCCGACTGATTGTCCATTAAATCTAATAAAAAAGACTCTGTTTTCAGTTGTATCTTAGTCTTCAGAATCTTCTGCAAATTCCATACCTGTCTCTTCCCTTTGTAGAAAATTGGCCAAAAGTAATACTATCCTCTCTCTGAAATCTTTGTCAGTTTCTTTTTGAATATCAGTCTCATACAATATTCCTTTACTCTCAATTCTGCAAGGGCTAAGAAATTGGCTGAGTTCAGACTGGCAATTTGCCCCGGTAGGGACCCGTGCCAGCGACAATTCAATCCCGAAGTAAATTGGGCGTTCACACAGGCACATCTGCCTGGCGTCCCCCACCCGTAGCCAACCCGTGCTGTTGCGCTTCACTGCCAGATTAAAAAGATACCTCATAAAACTGGTAGCAAATCCGAAAGCCCACGTGTGTCACATGTTTCTCCACTTCTGGGAAGTCTGAACGTGTAGCCGAAAAGCTGGGAGCAACCCGCGTTGGGCAGAAGGCAGCAGCAGTATGATTGGCCATGCTCCACTCTATTGCCCAATGCGATGCCAGCGCTGTGGGATCCTCCCCCAATCGGCAAAATGTGCTTATGCACTTATGCGCATGAGCGCATGAGAGCTCATGCGCACATACACCCATACACCCACAGCTGAATTAATGGGGAAATGCTGAATACAGTGTGCTCCCGCGCGTGGCAGTCTGAATGCTCCTGCCCGGCTCCGCCCCACATCTTCCGGCAGCAGCCCAGGCTGTCTGAACGTGAAAACCTGGAACAGTTTATTCCGGGGCTTTTTTGCTATGACTGGCTACCGGAGCAAACTGCCAGTCTAAACTCAGCCATTCACTTGCTTCCTGAGTTCTTTGCCAATCTCTTCTGTTTTATTTTCTACACCAACCACTTTATGATTGATTTGTTTAACTTCTGTAATATGCCCTATTGTTCCTTCAAGTTCTTTCACATCGTCTTTCATTTCTTGTTTAGATTTTCCAAGACTCTCATTCATTCTTTTCCAAGATTCTCTGTTTTACTCTCTATTCTACGTCCCATTTGTTCACATAATTTCTGCATCATATGGTACTGCTATTGGCTTGCGATGTCATTCTTTCTTTATGGATATTGCATTAGTTGTACAAGTTTGAGTAGTCATAAGACTGTCTAATGTATACTTCGTTACACTGTTTATAGTTTCTGTTATTGTTTTATGTATGTGAAAATTAAATAATAATTTAAAAATATCTGAAGTGACAGGTTGGTCTGATTCACCTTTCCTGTTAGGATTCTTCCTGATACTCATTATAGAATAAAATCCAAAATGCAAAAAGGTAGAAATAGAGAGAGAACATTTTCAAATAAAATACTTCACTACTGTCAGAAGTTTGTGTCCTTTCACCATGGCAACAAAAGTGAAAACAAAACAGATACTCCAGAATGTTTTCATATCAGTTACTTTCACTTTTAGGTGTCAGTAGTTTGTATTCTTTTCACCATGGCAACCAAGGTCAAATAGTCCCAGAATGTCTCGTTTATCTTCTATTATGTATAATTATCCAATAGTAGGTAATCTTCTAAAGTAAATTTAAGAACAGTCTTATGGCAGATATATTTTTGCAGCCAAAATACTTGTACACATGTGCACCTTCATCAAAAATAAAATTAAAGATTAAAAATTAGGGATGGGAAAAACATTTAATCCTCCATCCATTTAGCTTTCCTAATTTCATTTCTAGCTTTCTTGATTTTTTAATTACATTTTTGCCAAAGTTATTGTTTCAGAAAGTTCTTTAAGAGTGTTTATAATCCCATGAGACAGGTTACCTTTAGCAGGGGTCATATCTTTTTGTCTTCAAGAAGACATTAAAGAAAGAATGGCAAAAATCTTAGCAGAGTATCTAGAACGGGGAGCTACTCAAGCTGGTATTGAAGATATAGATGTTGCCTATAGAATGAACTCTTCTTATGCAAGAAGATAAAAACTGCCAGGGAGGTGCATGTAAGATTTTACAAGAAGATTTTACATACAATAGATGCCATCCTAAGCACAGCAAATAAAAAGACCTTAATGATACAAGGGACAGAAATCAAGATCCTAAAAGAGATCCCATGGAGAGTAAGAGAAAAAAGGAGAAGCTATGTACAACTCACCAATCTGCTAAGAGAAAAAGAAATAAATTACAGATGGCTACTTCATGAAGGGGCACTATTTAATCATGGAGGAAAGAGGTTCGAGATTAATTCAATATTGAAAATAGAAGACGTCTTAAAAAATATGGAGAAGAGCTAGAATTTCAAGAAGAAGAAGAGGAAGAACAAGATGAGGAAGAAAGGAAAGAAGAAGAATGTCAGGCCCAAGGAGCAACAAGACAAAAAAAACAGGAACTATCAAGAAAAGACCTAAACTACCACTACGCCACATAGTCACAAGATACCAGGACAAGAAAAAAAATGAATCTAAAAAGAAGTTGAAAATAATTTCTACTAAAGTCAACGGTTTGAATGCCCCACAAAAAAAGGAGACAAATCTTTCAGCAAATAAAAAAACTACAGGCAGACGTAGTCTGTCTGCAAGAAACTCATATTAAAGGATCTGACAAAAAATTCTTGGAAGTTAAAAAAATTGGAAAGTTCTTTGCCTCTGCGGATAAACAGAAGAAGAAAAAAGGAATGGTGACCTGTGTGAAGGAACACTTACACCCAGAACTGGTCTATGATTCAGAAGATGAAAGAATATTGATAGTTAAGCTTCAAAGACAAGCTAAAACCACACTTATAGTTAACATTTATGCTCCAAATCAACACCAGGAAAGTTTTTTATAAAACTTTACAAGAGATCCTGTCAAATCAAGTATATGAGGAAATCTGTATAATTGGGGATTATAATGTAGTATTTGATAGAGCCATTGACAGAAAGAGCCACACAGGAAGACAGAAAAAAAGGTAATGAGTTACCTAACACTTTTTTTAAATTGGCGGAAGAATTTTCCTTAGCAGATGCATGGAAAATCAGGAATATAAACAAGCAAGACTATACTTTTTTTTCAGCAAGACACAAATCTTGGTCAAGACTAGACATGGCATGAATCTCAACAGATATGATTAGTGAAATTATAGAAGTTGAGATTTTCCTGCAACACTTGCAGACCATAATCCTCTGCTTTGACTTTACAAGATACCCAAAAAGGAAACAGATGGTCAATGAACTCATGGCTCTTAAAGAATTCAGACTTTGTAAATAACTCAAAAAAAGAATTCCAGGAGTTCTTTAAGTTGAATATGCAACCTGATATTGCCATGGATATTCCATGGGATGCTTTCAAAGCCTTTGCAAGAGGTTGGTGTATCAAACAAAATACATGGGTGAAAAGAAAAAGAAAAAGAAAAGGTTTATACAGATTGAAGAACAAATTAAACAAGGACAAAAGTTGAAAACAGGACCTGTAACAAAACATTTAAGGATTAAGATTAAAAATTTACAGCACCAACTCAACAGTCTATTAACACAAGAGATTGCAAAGAAAATAATGTTTGCAAAACAAAATTATTTCAAAAATGCAAATAAATTGACAAGATGGTTAGCATATAAATTAAGAAAGGAGTCAGGAAAAAACACATAAATACTTTGAAAAATGAAAGAGGAGAAGAAAAGAACATTCATAAAGACTTGAAAAGTATTATTGAAACCTTTCTTCAAAATTTATACCAGAAGGGAAATACTAATCAAGATCAGATTAGATACTTTCTGAAAGAGCATAGTAAGAAAGAATTTACAGAAGAACAGAGGAAAATTCTAAATGATCCAATTTCTTTTTTCTGAGATAACTGAAGCAATTAAAAATCAGAAGAAAAAGAAGACACCAGGGCCAGATGGATTCCCTGTGGAGTTTTATCAGGTATTTGAAGTTCAAATTGCTTTACCACTGAAACTAACTATACAAAGCATAGCTGAAGAAAGGAAACTACCAGAGACCTGGAACCAGGCACTGATTACATTGATACATAAACTGGACACAGATGAGAAAGAAATTCAAAATTATAGATCAATCTCATTACTTAATGTGGATTACAAGATTTATGCATCTATATTGGCAAATAGGTTGAAAAAGGTGTTGATGCAGACAATTCATCAAGACCAATCAGGGTTTTTGCCAAAGAGACAAATGAGAAACAATGTGAGAACAATTTTGAATGTACTAGAATATTTTGAAGCACATCCTGAAAATCAAATGTCATTGATTTTTCTTGATGCAGGGAAAGCTTTTGACAATCTTAGTAGGTCTTTCATGTTGGAGCAACTGTTGACATGGAAATGCGGTGAATATTTCAATATTATGGTTAAAGCATTGCCCCCCAGTCGGAATAATAAGACAAACAACAGATTGGAATTAAACAAGGGCCACTTTATTAACTATTTAACAGAACATTGCAGCAATAACAACTAAGCAAGCATGGAACAGGCAAGGCAGGCGTCACTTCCCTGACCAACCCCCTTGCCCTTAAAGGGCAGGTCACCCAGCTCCAGCCGTGAGCCATTTATTCTCTGGCTCATGACCAGCAGCCCAGCAACTGGTTGCCTTCTAGGAGCGCCTACCCCTGAAGCCTTTCAACTTGCAGGGAGGAGCCTGCCATAAAAGGTTCCCAGTGGAGGTGATCACCATTCCCCACCCTGGACCCTGAAATCCGAAAGCAGTTCCTGATGACCGCCTGTTCCCTAACGGGATATGCCAAAAGGTGCTCACCAGTTCCGTTTCTTGCTTGCATAAACCTGCCATAGCCAAGGTCAAGCCTCTGCTTTGGCCTTTGCTCCCCATTCAGCAACCTAGTGCCGACCTAATTCCTTGCTGCAAGTCCTGTAAAAAGATCCTATTGCCCTTATCAGACAAGTGCACCCCATCACCCTATACAGGTCTAGAACCAGACCCGTATGGCGGGGTGCAGCAAAAACTACCCTGGACCACCATCCACAAACTTCCTCAGCCGATGGTTAGGCTTTACGCCTAGCAAGGATCTCCCAAAATTGTGCCATACCTGGCGGGGCAAAAATAGCCAACCTGAAGAACTGCACACTGGGCCATCTTGCTCTTATCATCACAAGGACTGCCGCAGAATGTATCACAAGGGCCTTGATAGCCTGACTATCAGCACACCGGGCCACCTTGCTCTTATCATCACAAGGTCTGCCTCAGCATGTCACACAAGGGCTTCAACAGCCAGACTATCAGCACACTGGGCCACCTTGCTCGTATCATCACAAGGTCTGCCTCAGCATGTAACACAAGGGCCTTTATGGCCTGACTATCCGCACACCGGGCCACCATGCTCTTATCATCACAAGGTGTACCTCCGTTTGTAGCACAAGGTCTTAATGGCCAGATAAAGGCCTTGTCAACCAGCTATCAGCACACCATGCTATTTTGGTGTCATCACCACCAGATCCACATCAGCATGCAACATGAGGGCCTTGCCGGTCAGCTATTGGCATGCTGGGCCATCTTGCTTCTATCATCGCCATGGCTACCTCAGCTTGTAACACAAGGCCTTGCCATGCTGTGGCCGCAAATGGTGACTCATCATCTCACCCCCCCCGGCCTGCAGCACCTGAAAGAAGAACCACATTAATAACATTAAATTTTCAATCCCGCAGGACCAGCCCTAGGCCAGATACATCCTTACACGACTTCACAACTAGTTCCCTGATCTGCTGTGCCCGAAGGCTTACCAGCCCTCATATAAGCTCCCCAGGTGGAAGGGGCGAGAGCATCCGACCAGGGAACTGGCCAGCCTCTAGAGGACCAGCAAAGGCAGACGTAACCTGCCACTTGGCTTCAACCAGAGAGTCCTCCCACCAAAAATACCCAATCGTATGAATTCAAAATTTTTCCATACAAACTCGTCTCATATCCCCTGAGGACCCTAATCCTATAGTATGTTAGGCTCAAGCCCTTCAGGGACTCAATAGTCTTATAGCAAATGCCTGGCTGGGCACCACAACTTTGCATGCACAGATGAGGCAGCCAACCAGCTGCTGCAGCTCCAGCAAAGTAATCTTCTTCTCCCTGGCCGTGTCAATTAAATGTCTGGTCAGTAAAATTCACACTGCCCTGCATCTTTCCTTCTTACCCATAGGCAGTCATCAAAATAATGGGCAGAGCTGCATAGTCCTGTCCTGCAGCGCAAGGTCCATTCCAAAAAGGAACTGAACCTCTTGAATGCCAACATGACACCGAGCATCCCATGGGAAGGGTCCTATCCATGTGGAATTTGCCCTCTAAAGCACCACCCAGCAGCACAAAATCTGGTAGGTAGACTGGGAGGTAGAAGCCTGACTTGATGTCCCATTTTGCCAATTCTGCACTCTGTCCACAACGGTGTGCCCTCAGATGGCCTGATCAAATGACATTACCTAACCGAACATAACTCCCCCGGTATCGCATCATTCCACAACTCCCCACGTGGGCATGACAAGTGGTGAATGAGGCAATACTCACCAGGTGCCTTTTTCAACACAACTCCCATTTGGGAAACCCTAAGATTGGTAACTGGGGGGAATGGAAAGGGGCAAGGACCAATGCCCCCAGTAAGTTGTGAAGTCCTGTGAGCAAAAAATTCAACCCTGTGACCACCAGCATCAAAGCCGTGAGCAGGCGGCCCGGCCACCACACAACCAGCCCGCTCGGAGCCATCCCTCCCGAGCCAAGACAAAAACTGTGTGAGCCAGAGGCCCAAAAAACCGAGCTAGCCTGCACCAACACAGCTTAGAAGGAACACCACCAAGGCTCCACCCTCCTTGCATTGCTTGGCAATTTCCCCAAAGTATGTGCTCACTCCCCATAACTGAGTTCAAGTTAGGAGCACTATAAAGTCACCTTTTTCCGGCTAAGGTAACCTAAACCTTAAAGCAAAACCTTCCAAGAGGTAAACATGAGCCTGTCAGCTGGGGTAATTCCTCACCCCATGCTCCAGAACCTTAACTTGAATTGGGCTGGGACATTATGTCTGGGGGAGGGGGTTGTAGCCACACCTCCTCCTGAACACTTACCTCCCCAGCCCCCTACCCGTCTTTTTATTTTGGGGCCAATATATATATATATATATATATATATATATATATATATATGCATGCATGCATGCATGCATGGGGTCTCCCAGCAAATGGGTATTGCTGAACCGCCCGCCCAGGCATGGGTACCTGCCTGCCTTGGGATCACTGAACTGAATGGCCACTACCAGACCTCATTACCAGATCTGGGCTCTGCCCCCCCCGCCCTTTTTGGGTGATGATGGAGCAATGAACAGAATCATGAACAAGTTCTTCAATGTCACCCTTAAAGTTGTGTAAGTCTCCAGTAGTCAGTACTTTGTCTCATTAATGGTCAGCTGTACTCCAACTAACAGCATTTTCTGCCAATAATGTGGTGCTTTCAACCTAAATAAAGAAATACATTTCTCAAACTGTTAATGTGCCTTCCACCAATTGTTACTGCACCTTCACTTCAGTCTAATCCAGTTGTCCTTATGATGTGTTCTGCACATAGATCAAGAGAGAGATAAAAGACATTAATCTGACAGTTTTACTGATTGGAAACCAACCCATTTGTCCATATCCAGTCCTAACAGTACCCTCTTGCCCAAAGTACAAGTTTGAACATCCCAACAAAAACAATGCATGGGACAACCATCACTTTTGCCATATCCAGTCCTAACAGTACCCTCATGCCCAGAGTACAAGTTTGAACATCCCCCCCCCAAAAAAAAAAAAAAAATGTATGGGACATCCATCACTTTTAAAACCAACACCAGCTTGTCAAGATTTACCCAGTCAGAAGCTTAGTGGTAATCCGTAAAACACAAGCTGACATTTTTGCTTTTAAATTCTCTTGTAATTCTTAGTAACCAACACAAATGTTGGCAATATGATCTCAGTGCTTCTTCCCTTTCTGTATCTGTCTTGAACATCTGTAAAAAGACACAGGAGCCAGGATGATTAAAGGGTTGGTGTGCCTTTTGTATGAAAAGATGGGACCTTTCAGCTCAGATAATGGCCCCTTATGCACACACCTCTCAGTGCAGTTTCAGTGCAGCAAGCCCTCAATCCTGACTTCAAACTCTGCACCAACCCCATGCACCATTCCCTTTCTCCCGGTGCATGTAGTCTGCAGCCACAATTATTATGTAATGTATAGCAATGTATTTTTAAAGGACAAACCCAAATACACCTCCACGGAAACCGATCACATATCTATGGTGTATTATTGATTACCAATCTGTGGTGTAGTACTGAGGAGCCACCTAGTTAAAATCTGATATATTATGGACTGGTACTTCTGAAGACAGAGAGTAAAAGAAGAAGAAGAGATTGGATTTATATCCCACCCTCCACTCAAAGTCTCAGAGTAGCATACAAACCCCTCTCCCATCCCCCATCACAGCAAACACCCTGTGAGGCAGGCGGGGCTGACAAAACTCCTTCAAGATTTGAAATATGACTAAAAATAAATAAATAAGAGCTGACCGTTCATGGACAGCGCTTGTCAGTACTATAGCTGGCCCTGCTCCCACCAGAGGCTTTTTAGCGCCACAAGCCCTTGAAGAATCACTGGGTTGACAGGGTCATCCCACTCAGGATGGCTGCCCCCAAGAGCTCCACTCAAGATAGCCATCCCCACAGCTCCACTCAAATGGCCGCCTCCTGAAGTATCAATAATAATAATACACCAATTGGTGCCCAGAAGGGGGGGGGGAAATATGGGGGGAAGGAGGGAACTGGGGCCTCAGCTGCTGCACCAACTGCACTCTCGCTACCCAGGAGCCCTCCAAAGAACTCCCCCTAATGAAAAGTGTGTTCCTCCGTGTGGGATTTTTTTTTTTTTTGTAATGAACAGAGGGTGAGGCGCCGCGGGCAACAATAGCACCTACCTCCACCTCATGCTTTGGTCCGCCTCAACAGGCCGCCACGGGGAGTGGGCCACCGCTGCCACCACTGAGGGAGCAGCCGCTCCCACTGGGAACGGCCGCCGCCACCGCCCCTGCCACCAGGCACGGGCTCTTGCCTCCACCACTGGTGGGAATGAGCTGCCGCCGCCAGCAGGCCATCGCCAGCGGGCCATCGCTGCCACCAGCGGGCCGCCGCTGCCATCATTGGGCCACTGCCACCGTTAGCAGGTCGCTGCGGGGAGCAGGCCGCCGCTTTCAGCGGGCTGCTGCTGCCTCCACCACCAAGCAGGGGCTGTCACCCTGGTGGGAATGGGCCACCATGAGAGCGAGTCACCGCCTCCGGGAGCAGGCCGCCGCCCCCGGGAGCGGGCCACCGCCACTGGAACGGCCCCTTCCCACACACTCCTCCTGCACACGCTCCGAGCACGCAGAAGCGCCTTTCCCCACTCCAGCCCACAAACTGGCTACTGTATGAGGCCAGCTGAAAAAGCTGGCAAAGAAGCTCCCCTCTGGTGCTCTTCACCCGATGAGGAAAATCCCCCCCCCTTTTCCAAGGCAGCGTTTGAAGAGGACAGCCACAGTGCGAATGCCCCTCAGTCGATGATTCCACCTGCTCTGAAAAGCCTGCGAATGAAGAGGACCCAGAAGACCTGCCCAGGAGCTCCACTCTGCGTGCTCTGAAGTAACGAGCACGCAGAGAAACGGCAAAGGGCGGGAGCGGAGCCGGGCCCTTTGAAGCAGCCGGCTCCGCCCCCCGCCGCGTCGGGACGCACAGCGTCCTCATCCGTTGCCGTCTCCCTTCCTCGGAGCGGCAAATGAGCCCCCACCCACCAGCAGCGTTGCCGGGTGGGCGGGAGCTCCGATATATACAAAACAGTCTGCTAAAATCATGGTAAATGGTGATCTTTCACAAAGCATCGAAATTGAAAAAGGAACCAGACAAGGTTGTCCATTATCTCCTCCCTTATTCATTTTTCTCCTGGAGACACTTTGTGATATGGTAAGAAGACATAAGGCAATTAAAGGACTTAAACTTAGAGGAGAAGAATATAAACTGCAAGCATTTGCAGACAATTTCATCTTTATATTGGAAGAGCCACAAGTAATAATCAATCAACTTCTGTATATAATAAAAGAATATGGACACTATACAGGAATAAAAATTAACTTTAAGGAAACTAAAATCTTAACAAAAAAAACTGTACTAAGAAGCAAATTCAAACAATCCAGGAATGTTCTGGGATTGAAGTAGAGAAGACAATGAAATACCTAAGAATAAATTTAACTAACAGGTGTAGCTCCCTATTTAAAGGAAATTATACAAAACTTCTAGCTGTGATTAAAAAAGATTTAGAAAAATGGAAACATCTACAGTTATCTTTTATGGGAGGAATAGCTGCAGTGAAGATGAATATATTACCAAGGCTTTTTTTTATTATTCCAAATACCAATTATAAAAAAACCAACAGTATTTTAAAGAACTAGATAAATTGGTGAAACAATTTATCTGGCAAGGGAAAAGGTCCAGAATTAAGATGAAAGTCCTGCAAGATTCAAAAGAAAAAGGAGGTTTTGCGTGATGAGATTGACAATTATACTACAAAGCAGACTGGATTACATTAGAAAATTTAAGATTACTAAAGTTTGAAGGGCACGACTTACAGTAAGTGTGGCACACCTTTGTCTGGTATGGGAAAAGTTGTATCCACAAGTACTTCAACCAACATGTTGTAAGAGCTGTATTATTGAAATCATGGGAAGATATACAAAAACTGTGCTATACCAAAATCCTTAAATGGATCTCACCATTAGAGGCCTTTATAAATCCCATGACACATACAAAAGATCTATTCTGGACATATGAAGATCT
This sequence comes from Gekko gecko, assembly GCA_029375565.1. NCBI lineage: Eukaryota > Metazoa > Chordata > Lepidosauria > Squamata > Gekkonidae > Gekko > Gekko gecko. Next base: position 140,754,061 of record JAPDNY010000005.1, read on the forward strand.
GCTAAATAGCCAAAACAAAATATTCAATCAAGATGAGCTTAAAAGGGTATGTGCCTGAACTGGTGGGAAAGAGCACAATTAGATTCCAGATATGCAATTGGTTTTTATGATACACCCCTAGAACTTGACAAAATTCTGTTGGGAACAGAAGGGAAACACATAAAGCTGATTTATACTTTGTTATTAGATATGAAAATGCAAGATGAAGTTGTAAACGAATCTATGGTTAAGTGGGCACAAAACATAGGTCATAATATACAAATGGTGGAATGGTCTAGGGTGTGGAAAGTAAATATGAAATTTACAAAAGCTGCTTCATATAAAGAAAATGTATATAAAATTTTTTATAGATGGTTTTTGACTCCTGAGAATTTAGCTAAATGGTACCCAAATATGTTGACATTATGTTGGAAATGTAAAAACAAAATTGGTTCCTTTTATCACATGTGGTGGTCTTGTAAGATAGCAAAAACATGTTGGATATGGATACACGAAATACTGCAAAAATATTAAATACAAATATACCATTTATTCCTGAATTATTTTTATTAAATATTATACTGCAGAATTTTACAAAACAGTATATTTATATGATTGTACATGTTGTGACAACTGCCAGGATACCTTATGCAAAATATTGGAAAAAGGAAGAAATACCCACAAAAGAAGAAACAATATACAAATTGCTTGATGCAGCAGAAATGGACAAACTAACTTTACAATTACAAGGGAAAAAAGAAGATACTTTTGAAGATAGCTTGTCAAGATTATACAGATGGATAGAAGACTATATTCGGAAATCGTGAATCAACATAAAACGTAGTTGCTATGTGTTAAGAATGACTGTATAATACAGTTCAAAGAGCCCCTAGCTCTTGTGGCCATAGGGCTGGGGAAACGCCTTTGCCTCCCAGTTGGAGAGACGGGCCGTTTGTTTGGTAGCAAAATGCCGCATACAGGTCTTGGGGGGGCAGGGCCGATGAGCTTATAACTCAGTCCTCACCCTCCCCAGCAGCAGTTCCAGGCGGTTTTTGGCCCACCCTCCCACCCTGTTAGTAGGGCAGGCTTTGGCTGGTCACCCAGTTTTTGGGAGCCAGGTAGGAATTTTTCACCCCTTCCTGAATGGTACTTGGAGGGGGTGTTTTTTCCTACTCTGTACTGCAGCAGTGATGCAGGGTTTGTTATAGGGGTGGAGCTGTGTTAGTTAGGTTGGTCACTTATAATCGGGCAGGGTTCTATGCTAAGACAGATTGCGGTCTGGTGAGCACCAGCTGATACCCCTTCTTTGGGGCTGAAGGGGTCACGTGAGTACAGTCTTTGTGCCTTGCGGCACAGGATGGGAAAAACAGACTGCCTTTAGGACTGCCCTGATTGGGTCCTTCCTTTGGGCCTCGTGGTGCGGGGGATGAGGCTGTAGGGCTGTCCTACAATGGCTAGCTGACTGGGCGGGAGCCATGGTGATGGCTCTTGCTCAGGGCAGGGTGGCTCACCCTATGTCACAAGGCAAGGGAGGGGTCTTGGACCACTGGCTTTCAGCTTACCGCAATCTGTGTTGCCCTTGCTGTTAGTTCCAGTTAAAGTTTATTGTTAATAAAGTGGCCCTATAGTTAACCCAACACTCGTGTCTGCCTCTTTATTCAGCTTGGGGGGGTAATCAGGTATAGGTGTACAAGATAAGATTCAATTCAATTCAGTTTTTGTCTGTTTGTTGTTTTTCTTTGTTGTCTTAATTCTTTGTAATGCTTTTCTTTTTTTCTCTGAAAATAATAAAAACTATATTAAAAAAAGAAAATCTCTCTTTGGCTATATGTCTGTAATTCTTAAGAAGCAAAGGAGATCAGGCTTTAGTTCTTATCAGGATTCCAATTACAGCTGGGAGCAAGACTGCAAATTCCAAGAACTCAGATCGCTCTAGGGAGGTGTTTGTAAAGCCACCACTCAGCAGAAAACACACAAAGACCTAAAGAAGTACACATGGTTTATCTCTTTAATCTGCCTTTAATCTAGGTAGGATTTGCCAACCATAGAGGCCTCACTAGTCACTAATTAGCTCCTAGTCACTAATTAGTCTTCACTCCCTGTGAAGACATCAGCCTGCCATTACATCTCCACCAGAAGCTGATTCTTAGTGGAATTCTTGATCCCTTTTCCTTTCCTTGTTTTTTATACGGTTCCTAATACAAATACCTCTTATCCTAAAGTGACCCCAAATTATGGATTATGTGTGACATTCTATAGCATTAGAGTCTGTTTTCTTTAGACAATTGCTATATATCAAAAGATGCACCATAAGGTTCTCCTGTTGGATGTCTTACTGAATAGTTGGGAACAGAATTTGTTACTGATCTCTAGACCAGGGGAACCATCCAGAAGGGACACCCATCTGAAAGCAGTAGTTTCATTTGGGTGATTTCACAATGGCAGCACTTAGCATTAACTTGGAAAGTCAAAGAGTGAAATCAAAACAAGTGGTTCACTAATGAAAACAGAGTGTAAGAGTGAAGCTTGAAATATGGGGGAGTGAATGCACCCATGCAAGCATTTTGATTTAGCTTTTCCTTTGCTAGTAAAGCCTAAATCATAAATGAGAAATAACAGAAGAAAGCAAGTGAAGAAACATGAGAAAAAGGAAACTTCATGAACTGGGATGGCATCAATATCAGTTCAGGATGAGACAATGGGGGCATAGCAACAATAGTCTGTTGTAAGCTGATGTTGACAGAACAGTTTGAATTGTCACTTTTTAAGGGTTATAATTTGGAATGAACTGATCTCTTTATTATTATTACTATTACTGCTACTATGATGATGATGATGATGATGATGATGATGTTACATTTAGGTTTTATTCTCCTTAGAAACTTGAAGCCCCCCCTCAAAAAAACCCAGAAAAATCACCCAACCTTTTTAATGAGAAAAAAGGAAATCAGGTACTATGATTTGCTGCATCTTTCAGTAATGTTCTAATGTTCTTTTACAGCCATTTTAGCTATCCTTATCTCAAAGAATGCTATTGCTCCATGTATGAAGATGCACCTTATGTGGTCTGCCATAAATCTACTGCTTATCAGTTTCACTGGATAACTAAAAGTTCTAGCAGCATGAGAGTAGTATGCAGTCTCCCAACACTGTCTATAATCTTAGTACTGAAATACATCATTTGCACCCTCATGTTATAGATTTTATTTTCTGGACTGTATCACTGTAGATAAAACAGCAGATACAGTAATGGAATATTTATATCTTCCACAAACCTTTATGCACAGGCTGTTCAAGTGTTTTCTCCCATACCAACATTTTAAAGTGGTGTAGTCTAGCAGAGACTCATAGACTCACTTGGATTTGATTTTTTTTTTTACCATAAACTCATACATTACATGGTGAGAGCAGGACAAGTTATAAAGTAAATCTCTTATATACTGTAGAAAAAAGCAGCCCAACCAATATAAGTTATGGGAACACAAATGGAACTGCCAAGAATTTTATATATCAGTATGAAGACAATTCCTGTACTGTACACTGTAAACTAGACATGTCCTCCAGAGAACCCCTATTTCTGGATTACTATTAATATATCAGCTTTGATAACTGGGTAAGAGTTGATGAACTGAAATATTAACACAATAATATCTCCTGCAAAATATACATTTACATTTCCCACTGGATGCCACTATTTGATCAAATTTTAGGCCACAGAAGGTCTGTTCAATTTTTGAAAATTTGTAGCTTTGAGAAGTTATTAATTCAAATTAAAGCATAGGAATCCTAGAAAAGCATGTTTTATTAAAATACCAGAAATACAACTGCAGCATGCTCCATATGACTTATATGAAGTTACAGACAGTCAACAACTCTTCATGGGGTCTGCCAGATTTTATTTTCATTGTGCCAGATGCTGTTGAGTATGGGTGGATGATGTTCATCCCAATTTATTAAATGAACATTCATCATGCATTTGTAGTCTAAGCTATATCAGTTCACAGGAACAGGAGACAAGGGCTGAGTTCAGACTGGCAATTTGCCCTGGTAGGGACCCCAGGCCAACGACAATTCAATCCCGGAGTAAATGGGACGTTCACACAGGCACATCTGCCTGGCGTCCCCCACCCGTAGCCAACCGGTGCTGTTGCGCTTCACTGCCGGATTTAAAAAATACCTGATAAAAGCTGTAGCAAATCCGAAAGCCCGCATGTGTCGTGCGTTTTTCCACTTCCGGGGAGTCTGAACGCGCAGCCGAAAAGCCGGGAGCAACCTGCGTTGGGCAGGTGGCAGCAGCGGTGTGATTGGCTGTGCTCCGCTCCACTGCCCAATGCGGTGCCGGCGGTGCCAGCGAATATAGCGCGCCTCCGGCGCGGCTGTCTGAACGCTCCCGCACGCCTCCATCCCGTATCTTCCGGCAGCGGCCCCCGCAATGTGAACGGGAAAACCCAGTATAGTTTAATCCGGGGTTTTTTTGCTACGACTGGCTACTGGAGCAAACTGCCAGTCTGTACTCAGCCAAGGTCTCTGGGCTAACTCCAGTTTGCTAAACCAAGATCACACTTGGCATCTCTGCAGCTGTACTCCACAATGTTATTATTTGAATCAGGGATAATCATGGGTGAACCTCAAAGCTACACTGTACCTGTATTTCAAATGAGGAAATGAAAAGAATATATTTGTAATTTTTTATGATGTAAAAGACATGATGGGATGATAAAGTCACAATATTCTGTGTATATAGAATATGTTTTTTGGGGGGATGAACTACATGTTACACAGGGCTGCCACTTTCCAAAGTATAGAGAAAAACTTTCAGGCGTTCTGCAATTAACTCCTTATACATTTCTTTGCCCAGCCAGTAGCAACCAATGGCGATATCAAGATCTATATAAGTGTGACTTTACAGAGAACACAAGTCTCTACTTGCATTTTTGCAGTGAAGCAATTTCCTCTGGAGCAGCTTGTCAGATATCATTTAAAAAAAAAATCCAGGATTTGCATAAGAATACAATTTCCCAAATATAAAAATAGTAATCCTCCAACAAAACCTATTTTTATCCATTACCTATGCCAGTTATTTTAATCACATGATCTTTCCCTATGATTCTAAAAGGTACTGGGCCAAACTAGGGCTGCAGTCAGACATGCAGTTTGATCTGGTGTGGCCCTGCTTTTAATTGATCCAAGTTTTTTTGTAACTGAGAGTTTTGATCAGATCTACCCCCTTAACCCACTTCAATGTACATTCATTCCATTGTGGATTGATCAGACATGGAAGCCACAGAGTGGGGGGTTGGGCAGGTTTTTTTAACCATTTGTCTTTTGAGCACTCACATAAGCACTTATAGGAAGCAGTGCTTCAAACTCTTGGTAGAATGGTGGCAGCTGGCGGCCAATGGGGTTGCTGGAGGAGGCTGCTGGGATATGTAGTTCAGTGTGAAGGAAGTGTTTTTGAAACTGCTTTTGATAAATTTAATGTTTCAAAGTTGGAGGGGGGAGAAAATAGAGAAGGCTCATTCTGTGTTGTGTCATGTGTGCTGCTGGCATTTTTTTAAAAAGCTTGGAATGAATGATCATCCCAATGCAAAACCTGCACGAGAACATGAATTGCTGGACAAAAGGGGGGAAACAGCAGACCCCATTCAATACATCAAGATAACCAACATCGTGAGTAAGCTTTACATGCACTGAGATCAGAAACTCTTCTATTGGCCAAGCCCTTTAAATTCTACACTTTAAAAGTTAAGGGAAGGGAGGGTAAAGGGATTCCCTCCCCCCTTTCTACTGAAGCGGCTAGAAGGAGAACAAGAAAAGAACTTTCTAAATAAAAATTTGGGTGAAAGAAAAAATGGCTAACTTTAACTATTAACTACTAAATCCCATATTGTGGATTACAAATACACTTAAAATCTCTCTTTTATTGGATTACAATTTATGTTGTTGAAGTTTTCCTTTCATTGAGATTAAAAGACGATTTTTTTTTACTAAAGTTTCCCATTAATGTAACTATAAGTAACTATTTGGAACTATAAGAAGACTTCCTTGAGGATTACAATTATGATCTGGATTACAAATTAAACAAGAAAGAAAATAAGGTTAAAATACTAACTAATTAAAATTGACTCACTTTTTAAAAATAATTTTATTAGTTTTCTACAGAGAAGACAAAATACTACAAGTACAAAGAACTAACACAAAACAACAAGAAGCATGTACTCAAGATGCCTACTTAAATTTTACACATTTAGAATCATTATTCTATGCACCTAAACCATTTTAACAAATTGCAATATGTAGAAATTGTATTTTGTTGATTATCCTCTACAGCTTTGAAGGTATTTCTCAATCCATTTATACAGTCTTGACCAAGTTTTCTCAAAGATTTCTTCTTTTTTATCTTGTAATTGTAAAGTTAATTTGTCCATTTCTGCTATTTCGAGTAATTTATAAATTATTTCTTCCTTTGATGGAACTTCTTCTTTTCTCCAATATTTTGCATATAAAATCTTAGCCATAGTTATAACATGTATAATCATATAAGCATCTGTTTTTTAAAAAAACTCTCTGGTATAATGTTGAATAAATAAAATTCTGGTACAAATAGTACAATTGTTTCTAACATTCTTTGCAGTAGCTCATGTATCTAGATCCAATATTTTTTTGTTATGGTACAAGACCACCACATATGAAAAAATGAACCAGTATTTTGCTTACATTTCCAACATACATTTGACATACTTGGATAAAATTTTGCTAAATTCTATGGTGTTATATGCCATCTATAAAATATTTTATATATATTTTCTTTATATGTATAGCTTTTGTATATTTTATATTAGTTTTCCATACCTTAGTCCATTGATCTAAATGTATATTATGACTTATGTTTTGTGCCCATCTAATAATTGAAGATTTCACTATTTCATCTTGCATTTTCATGTCTAATAACAAAGTATAAAATGAGTTTATAAGTTTTTCATCTATATGCAATAAAATTTTGTCCAATTCTATAGGTTTTTCATAAAAACCAGTTTGTTTGTCACTTTTAATGTGTCACTTCCTTGTAATATAGATAAATTTGATAATGTAATGTATTGTCTCTGCATCTACTGATTGTTCTGTAAACAACTGATAAGATTTGTTACTGTGAGGAAATCTTATGTTGATTATTATGACTATAATAATGGTGCAGTAACTGTTACATAAACTTTGCGAAATTGACTGTGCTAGATCTTTGTATGGGAAAAAATCAGTGAGATTCTTTGTTTAAAGTATCTTAAGATGGCTGTAGCAGAAGTTAAAGAAAAAATTCCTGTGGTGCCACTTCTAGGTATTAACTTAGTAGACCTACAGGCCTTAATTCAAGAGGCAGTGACCTTGGCTGTGGCAGTGGCATTAGAAGCAGTTATGAATCCTATACAAGAAAAAATAAACACATTTATCCAGAAAATATAATTGCAAATGGAAGAAGATCAGAGACAAGAAAAAAAACTAGAAGAACCAGATGTCAAACTGGAACCAGGAAAAAATGAACAAGACTTTAAAGAAGAAACCTTTATAAAAATGGAGCCTGACAAAACATACATATTAAAATTTCAAAATACTTTTGAAAAGAATGTTCAAGATTTAAGAACAACAAAGATCCACACAAAAATAAAATACATGGATACAGAAAAATTAGAAGAAATCTACAATGAGATTGAGTTTGCCTTGCTTACAGCTTCAGTGTTTCAAAAGCAAAAATTTCTTAAAGACCATATGACAATGAAGATACAATTCATATGGCAGAACAGGAGACCAAGATTAAAACTTAAAGATACATAAAAGAAAGAGCTGGACTGCACCAACACAGAAGAAGACCTGAAATACTCCTAAAATAAGCAACAATAGACATTAAACTTAACAATCTCAATGATTTAAAAACTAAATATCTGAAAAAAGTATAAAGAACTGGACTGACATTAGCACTGAAGAAGATGTGATAAGATAAGAAATACAAAGTGTTGAAAAGAGAATAGACTGAACAATTTTTTTTGAAAATATGTAGTTAAGATTTTGAAAATGATTTGGAGAATATATCAAGTAAAATATATAGATTGACAGCCAATGTAGAAGGTGATGAGATTTTTTTTTATTTTTAACTATTCACAAAAGATATACATAAGAATATAAAATGGAATTTAGAAGGCAAATGTAGTGTATGAGGTCCTTGAATAGCCAATCTAATGATATACGAAAATTCCCCAAATATATGTATGTATGTTTGTTTGTAATTGTCTTATAATTTTTTTTTGAAAAAATATAAGAAAAAAAGCTTGGAATGAAGCTGGAGTCATGGGGATTGTTCTCAGACTGCCCCCCTCCCTCCCTCTCTGGAAAAAAACGTAATCTTTTCAATTAATCCTTTCCCCATCCTGTGGCTGGAAAGCACAGAAAAAATTACACAGGCATCTTTTTTGGAAGTTTTTAAAAAACTAAAAGACAATTTTGAGAAACTCCTGCGCGTGTGTGTCCATGTCCGTGTGTCTGTGTCTGTGTTTGTGTGTGTGTGTGTGTGTGTGTGTGTGTGTGTGTGTGTGTAGAGAGAGAGAGAGAGAGAGAGAGAGAGAGAGAGAGAGAGAGAGGTGAATATGCAGTTATGCACACCTCACTAACTACCTTTTCAAACCCGAAGGGAACGTTCACACTTCCCAAGCAGCTTGAGAGTGTGATGAATTGACCAGTCATCCAGAAATGTGGAATGAAACTGCATACACCAGGAAGGACTGGACTTTCCCCAGTGCCAAATAACTCCAGCTCTAAGACAATCAGAACGGGGTGCCCATGACTGGGGAACAGAAGACATGTTGCTGTCTGGATGTGCATTTTAAATTTGTAAGGGAACAGCAATGACACCAGATCAAACAGCACGTCTGATTGCAGCTTCTATGTGACAGGAGCCACGGGGCTAACCTGTGACCACAGCACCATTTTAAAGGAGAATTTAGTCATTTAAAAATTGCCATGACAGCTCAATCAGGTGTGGTGGAAACAGGCAATCCTGTATATTCTAAAGCCTCCCCCAGCCAGCTGTTTCATCACTTTAAATGGCATGCAGGGCAAAATAAGATCCCCTGTTGCCACCATACCACAGGCCTGATCAGGTCTGGGTCCTCACAGAAATTTTTAAAGTAGCTAAATGCTCCTCTAAAATGGTATTGGTGGCCATGGATTGGCCCCATGCCCACTGTTGCTTCTAGTTTGGCCCATCGCAACACATTTTTAAAGAAGCAAACTTTAATGGAAGGTATATGAGTAGTTGCCAGCATAGTCTCCAGCAAAGATCTTTAAAAAAAAACAGTAACTACCTTTAGTCAACTTTCACAGAACTAATACAGAATCAACCCAAACACACAGATATGCAACAGCAGTACCTAGTGGTAGGCATGGTTATATACGCATTATGGCACTTATGTTCTAAAAGCTTTCTTAGGCTCTGTTTATTTGAGATTTTATATACAATACATGGACAGAATCAAAACCTCCTATCCATTGTCACCAGTGGTCAACCAGAATGATTAAACTTGGGTTTTCAGGTGGTCAGAGTGAAGTTTTGACACTTGCACATTTGTTTATATTACTTATTTTCAAGTTTTTTAAAAATCAGATTGGCAACATTCCTCTCATTAGCAGGAAAGACTGGCTTAGGTTTTCTTAGTAGGATGAATTTAAAGGGAGCGGGATCTCTTCCCCCCACTCAACATTTTCTCCATTTTCAAGAGCATTTAGCGTTAGTCTAACTGATCCTACTCAGATCAATCATCATTTCACTATTAACCTCCATGGGAGAAGTGCTAGGCCCAGCCAAAGTGCTTAGACTATATCATCCTTAAAACAGCTAGCTGTATGATTTGTGACTGTAATAAGGAAAAACAGCCAGACCTTGAAATGACATTAGTTGCAGTCTCACACAACTGCAGCAGTTTCAGATGTCACATGGATGGGTGCTTCCTGAAATCAGATTCAATAGTCATTGGAGGGTTTTTTTAAGAATGACACACAAAAGCAGAGAGGGCTCAACGAGCTCTTAAATGAACTGATTGTGCAGATAATATGATGTGCTACAAGAAAAGAACAGAACAGCACTATATATTTGAACTATACAATATTCCAGTTGCTCTTGTATGATGCTACCTTCATTGTGTGGTATCATTCTGTAACTTCATCCTTTTTGCTACATGGAACCTGATAGGCTGTGTAGAATGTGATTTTAAATGTCAGCCTATACCACATTTGATATTTTACATGAATGATAGCCGGTGGCTGTGTATTTGACTTCTCGTCAGTGATGGCTTCCGTGTTCAAATTGCAATTCAATTTGATGACATTCTAAACATGTTGCAGATTTATGTATGAATTTATTTCCAATGGCTTTCTCACCCTCCCTTTATGATGTTCACATGATAGGAAAAAAGAACTTTCATTTATTTATTTAATTTAAATATTTATATGCTGCCTTTCCCATAGTACAAGCCAGCATTTTATCCCCCTTTCCACCCAATAGGAACCCTCCCTCCAAAGCAGTATAGAGAAAATAACAAAATGTTTTAAATTAAATATTTCAACAAACAACATACATTTTTTTTTCATAGACAGATATACAAACAAAAATGAAAGAGTCCACCAAATTACATTCTGGGCCAGTCCAGGATCCAATGAGATGACTCATGCAACATCACAGGCTGTGAGCTATGGACTAAGAATAAAATCCCTTTGGCTTTTGCCTTTTGGCTTGTGCCCAAAGGCTCATGTGTCTAGACATGCTCAAACTATGTAACTGCAAGCAAGTGTGCCTGCACAGAAGAGCATATCTCTCCTTATATATAATTCTGTTTTGGAGTGGCACTTTGTAGCTCTCCCATTGGCTGTGCAATGCACTCCCTCAGCTATTGGCTGGTCAGCTGCCACTCAAGAGTACTCACGTGCCATTGGCCAGCTGCTGGGTCTACTCTTCTTCCCCACCCACTTCCCCTTCAGCCACTGTGCCCTGTCAGAATTACTGGCAAATGGCTTTCTCTCTTGACGAAGGCGCTTCTCCTCCTTGCCTCCTGTGTGGGACTAACTCTTCCCTCAGTGGCTGTTGGTAGGTGTAACAAAGTGGCAGTTACCTGTGTTTGTAAGATGGCTGCCGTATGTGGTTGGTTGTTTAAAATGTTCCTCTATAAGGTTTAATTGAGCTGTAGTTCCAGAGAGGGGCCTGCACAGGTATCACTCACTGGGTTAAATGGGGCTTCCTCATCTGCTGGCCTACAGTTCCCAGCTGCTCCAAGGCCAAAAAAGTGCAGGAAAACAGGGACTGTCCCAACGGATGGGGTGGCATCAATATAGACTATAGCCCATCCAGCTGAGTTGTAAACTGGAGCCTGTTTTACCACACTAGGCAACCAAGCTTGGTTCAGACAAAGGAAGGAAACTCTTCACAGGCCTTTGTGAGGAGCTCATTGCAGCCAGTACTGACTAGGGTTGCCAGCTCCAGGTATGGAGATTCCTGGAGATTTTCTGGTAGAGTCTATGAAAGCCAGGGTTTGGGGAGAGGAGAGGCCTCAGCTGAACAGAATACCATAAAGACCACTTTCCAAAGCAGTTATTTTCTCGGGGGGGGGAGATCTGTTGTCTGGAGTTCAGTTGTGATACCTGGTGATCTTCAGGCTCCACCTGGAGGTTGACTGCCCTAGGCGTAGCAGTCAGTGCTTCAGAGCAGGGTCTACTAGATCCAGGTTCTTGCTGTAGAAGCTGAGTGGGTTATTTTGGACCAGTCACAGACTTTCAACCTAACCTACCTCACACGGTTGTTGTGCACATTAAAAGGGGGAGAGGAGAATGATGTAAGCTGCTTTGGTCCCCATTTCAGAAAAAGACTATTTTTCCTCCTGGGTAGAGGCTGCAGGTGTATGTGGGGGGAGATGGAGAGCTGAAGAGTGAGGGGAAAATAAACGTAGGTTGATGATTGGCTGGGAAGGCGATAGGGTTGCCAGCTCCAGGTGGGAAATTCCTGGAGATCTGAAAGATGGAACCTGGAGAGGGTGAGGTCTGAGGAGGGGTGGGACCTCAGACAGGTACAATGCCATAGACTCCACCCTCCCAACCAGCCATTCCCAACCATTGCATCATCTTGCCTATTAGGATTGCATCACCCTTAACCAGCTATAAAGCTCCAGCATTTTTAGTTGACCAACACTTCTCTTTGCTTGAGGATTATTTGGCTCTACAATCATAGGAAGGTGATTCCTGGACCAGAAGTAATTATTTTTTTAATTATTTATTATTTTTTGCATTTAGGCTCTAAATTGTGGGATACATTGATTTATACATGTTTTATCTTTAGGTTTGTATCTGAGAACCACTTGGCATGTGATTGCACGGTTAGAGGCCTCATTTATTTTTTATTCTGTGCCTGGTGGTTTATCTTGAAAGTAAGTCAATGGTATATATTTATTTATTGGCAATGTATATTTACAGTCTCTTTATTTGTTTTAATACATGTGTTTAATTTTCCATTTTTTATCTTTTACAGCAACTTGCTTCTGGTCCTTATTGAATTTATGCTTTGTATTTACATGATTGTACTATATTTTTATAATAGCCAATATGTTCCTCACTATTGACCTCTGAGGAAGGCCTATGTAGGCCGAAATCGTCAGGTCAAGATTTATAAGCCCTTGTGTTTTATTGTTTGTTATTTATACATAATGTGTGATTGGGCCCTTATATAATTTTAAATTTGTGATTAATAAATACGTGTATTTTTATATATTTCCTTCAGTAAGTTTTTAATATTGGCCCTCTTTCTTACATTTGGCTAACCTTTGTCAGGTTCTGGGTTTGAGGAGGTCACCACAGCAAATTGACACTGAGTGTCCAATCTCCCTGAGCCTCTTTCTAAAGCTCGTTGCATTTATTTCTACAACAAGCCTTATTCCTAGTACTGAGGCATTAATAAAAGACCTCAGGGAATTAATTTCTAATTAAGTTATCACATTAGGGCTAGAAAGGCAGGCTGATATTGCAAGCAAATATAAGGAGATGACCCATTTCAGTCAGGAAGCTTTGTGGTCTGCTCAGACAGCATTTCAGCTCGGTTGGGCAAGGCTTGCGCTGGGATGCAGGATATGTAACTTAACCGCAGCAACTTTGAAATCTCTTGCAAATATGTTAACCTCTGTTTAAGAAAGAAACTTTGAAATCTCTTGCAAATATGTTAACCTCTGTTTAAGAAAGAAACTTTGAAATCTCTTGCAAATATGTTAACCTCTGTTTAAGAAAGAAACTTTGAAATCTCTTGCAAATATGTTAACCACAATGCAAAACTGTGTAGGAAAGTAGAGAATTTTGAAATCTTTTCTCTCTTCCTTTACTTGTGGCTTCTTGCAGCAAAGAAAGGGGAGTTACCTTTGGCTCTGGCATATAAAAATTGTTACTGTCTAAGAGTGGGGGATGAGTCCCCTTTGTTTTGTCGTTTGACGGCTGGACTCAGTCTGCTGCAGCAAATAAATAACAAAGAATTTTTCTTGATGCCTGTGTGGTTTTTCCTGGAGGTCATAAGCTAATCTGCATCTATAACATTTAATGGTGCATTGGCCTTCGGGGAGAGCCGGGCTCTTGTGGCCCCCCTCTAGCCACGACGTCAGGGAGAGGAAGCCCAGCGAGTAACTGACTATCAGCGGGCCCACTCTCTCTTTCGAGAGGCTAACTGTTCCCTTCCTCCTGCACAACTTCTCCTTGAGAGTCGCTCGCTACTGAAAGGACCCAGCCAAGAAAACATTCTCTCGGTCAACAGGCGCCTCAGTCTTCAGGACAGGTCAGTATTAATCGGTTCAGCCCCTCCCAGTGCGAGGGAAGCAGGGGCCTGATCAACCCCTGAGCGGTTTTAGGTACAGTCAGGCAGGTGAGGGAGCTTTTGGCTTCCCTGTGATCTGGGTGGGATTTGTTTGGCTTGAATGGTGTGACTGACTGACAAGGGGGGCGTTCATCAGAACAAACCCAAACTGATTGTGGACCTCTTATGGCTACGGTTCTCACTCGGGCGACCGCAGTGAGCTAGCTACAGAGGGAAGCGCTTGTGGTTTAGGGAATTCCTCCTTGTGTCAGGTGTTGTGGAACCCTTACCACACCCTCGTTTTCCTACCCTTGTGTTTGTCTACTTGTCTGTTTGTTGTTATGGGTGGGACCCAAGCAAAGGCTAAACCCACGACCCCCCTTCAATTCATGCTCAACAATTTTGGAGATATTTTCACCAGTGATTATGGAGGAGATGAGCCCTTGAACTCTACCTTCCTTGAAACTTTATGCACCATTGACTGGCCAGCCTTTAATGTAGGTTGGCCCCCGAATGGACTTGGAGCTCATTAGGAGAGTCTACGTTGCAGTCACTGATTCTCGCTCGGATCACCCTGATCAATTCCCTTACATAGACTCCTGGGATGGCTATGTCCGAGCTCACCCTTCCCTGATGAAAAAGACTTGGCTGCAATCGAGCCTACCCACTCAACAAGCTTCAGCCACCCTGCACCCTGTTAAGCCTCCCAGATTGTGTCCAGTGCGGTCTACAACCCTGCCTGTTCCCACGGGGTCACGCCCCCAACTCATTCCCTCTGAGGATGATGACTTGCCTCCGCCTTACTCGGCTGGCAGGGCACCACGTTCAGGGCAGAGACATCAATCCTCTTTTTGGATGCCCAGTCCAACAATGACTAGAGCAAAGACTAAAGCTGCACTGCAGGAGAAGGAGTCCATTCATTTACTACGGACAGCTGAGTCTGCCTCAGCCCCACCAGATGACCCGGAGCTGCCATTACTCCATCCACTTCTGCCCAAACATCAGACTTATCCGGATCTCACTATAGATACGGAGTTGCCCTCCACCACCTGCAGTTCTGGCAAGCTCTATCCCAGTCCTTCACTCACTCAGGAAACTTCCCAATTAGTCAAAACCCCCCTGCTTCCAGAGGTGTGCCAGAAGGCTAGCCAGGACACCCAGCTGCCATCACCCTCGGTCCTCTGCCCCTTATGGCAGACCCCAGCTGGCGCCCAGGGAAATATCACATATGTCTACCACCCATTCTCAACTGTTGACCTTTGCAATTGGAAATCCCAAACTACGCCATATTCTGAAGACCCCAGACCGATGACCGACCTCATCACAACTATCATGACCACCCATTACCCCACCTGGCGCGATTGTCACCAATTGCTCTCTGCCCTCCTCACTGCTGAGGAAAAGCGCCGGGTCTTGGAGGCTGGCCGTAAAGCGGCTGAAGCCGCACTCCCCCAAGGAGGGGTGCTTGCTGACCACCTCAGAGACAACTTCCCGGATTCGGCGCCCAACTGGGAGCCTACCAACCCTGCCCACCGGGACCATATGACTGCCTATCGGGGTTATATTCTCCAGGGTCTAAAGGAGGCAGGGAAAAAGCCCATGAATATGGCCAAACTAAGAGATGTTATTCAGGCGGCCAACGAACCGCCCTATACATACCTTGAACGCCTCTATAAAGCATACCGCCTCTATACCCCTTTTGACCCTGAGGCCGAGGCCAACCGTAATATGGTTAATGCCTCCTTTGTTAGTCAAGCCGCCCCCGACATCAGACGGAAGCTCCAAAAGCATGAAGGGTTTGAGGGGATGAACATGTCCCAGCTCCTTGAGATTGCCCAAAAATGTTACATTAACCGGGATCTGGAAGAACGCAAGGAAGAAGAAACTAAAATGAAAAAGAAGGCGGCCCTCCTTGCAGCCGTGATGAAAGGCCGAGGCCCTGTAGATGACAATGGATTTTGGGGGCATGGTGGCCCCGAGAGAAGGGGGCCCCTCAGTAGGAACCAGTGTGCTTACTGTAAAAAAACTGGCCACTGGAAAGATCAGTGCCCAAACAAAATGGCCATGGGAATCACCCCCTTGACCTTCACTGCGGGAGGAGGTCAAGGTCGAGGCAGGGCCGGAGGAAACAGGGGCCAATTCCAAGGAAGAGGACAAGGGAGTTTCCTAGAAGACCCAAGGCCTGGCCGTGTCCAAAGAGGCCGTTACTACCCGGCTGGTCCAGCCCACCAGGCCAATGATGACGAGGATTGGGGATTTATTGGCATGGCCGGTCTGCCAACGTTGGCTGAACAATAGGATAGACCGGGTTCCCTCCCCGCCGGCTCCCAGGAACCCATGGTCTACTTACAATTTGAGGGACAAGAAGTCCCCTTTATGATTGACACGGGAGCTGAATTATCAGTTGTGACCCATCCTGTGGCACCCTTAACCAACCAGGAAAAAACAGTTGTGGGAATGGCAGGTAAAGAGGTCAAGTTGCCAATTTTACAGTCCCGCGAGTGTGTACTGGGAGGCCACCGTGTCCAACACAAATTCCTCCTAAATCCTGCCTGCCCACTTAATCTATTAGGCAGAGACCTACTCAGCAAATTAAGGGCGACTCTTTCCTTTGATACTCCAAGTGGAAATCTAGAAATGGCCCTTCCCCATCCAAAGGTCCTGTGTACACTAGAGATAGATGCCACTGAAGAGTGGAGGCTCTGTGGCCCTAAGCCGGCAAATTGTTACCCAGTCTCCACAGCAGACGATGCCTGGGAAATCCCTGATGAAATTGAAGACTTCTATGAACGCTTGGAGCGTGATGCATACAGAGGACTGTCTACCGGTGATAGAGAATACTTTCGCCTGAAGCACTGGAATGAAACCAACCCTCCAGGCTATGCCAAGCACCATCCACCGGTGCTGGTCACTCTCAAGCCAAATGCTGTGCCTGTGCGAGTGCGACAATATCCAATTCGTGAAGATGCCTGCAAGGTCCTCACTAAACATTTTAGTCGCCTTTTGCAAGCTGGAATCTTAGTACCTTGTGAGTCTAGTTGGAACATGCCAATCCTTCCTGTTCCCAAGCCTGTTTCAGAACATGAACCCCTGGACTTTAGGCCGTGCCAGGACTTACGTGCCGTGAATGAACGGGTGGAAACCCTCCATCCCGTTGTGCCAAACCCCTATACCATCTTGACCCTGATTCCTCCAGAAGCCCGCTATTTCTCGGTCCTGGACTTGAAGGATGCCTTCTTCAGCATTCCCCTGCATCCCAGTTCGCGCCCCATCTTTGCCTTCGAGTGGAGGGGACCCTCAGAGGCCTGCGCCAAACAATACACCTGGAGCCGCTTGCCTCAGGGGTTCAAGAACTCGCCTGTAATATTCGGAGGGGCCCTAGCTAACGATTTGGAGGATTTTGAAAACCATGGAGGACTCCTGACTCTCCTGCAATATGTAGATGACTTACTTTTGTGTGTGCCAGACCTTTCACACTGTGCCAGTGGCACTTCCAACTTGCTGTCCCTCCTTAGCACCCGTGGATACAAAGTTTCCTTCAAGAAGGCCCAGTTGTGCCAAACCAGCGTCCGTTTCCTCGGGTTTCAAATATCCCAGGGTGTCCGCTCACTGGGGCCAGAGCACAAAGAGGCTGTCTGCCGCATCCCCACACCCAATTCACGCAAAAAACTCTGGGCGTTCCTCGGTGCAGCAGGCTACTGTCGGTTGTGGATCCCAGGCTTCGCTCTCCTAGCCAAACCCCTCTACGAGGCTACTCGACGAGCAGACAAAGATCCATTTCTCTGGGGCCCCGAGCAACAGTCAGGTTTCCAGAAGTTAAAGTAAAAGCTCATCAAGGCCCCAGCCCTTGGACTACCCAACCCGGAAAAACCGTTCTTTCTCTGCGTAGATGAGAAGAATGGAGTGGGTCAGGGAGTCCTATTGCAAAACTTAGGACCCCACAAGCGCCCAGTTGCCTACCTCAGCCAGGCCCTAGATACTGTGGAGATAGGCTTGCCACCTTGCCTAAGAGCGGTTGCCGCATGCTGTCGTCTTATCAAGATGGCCCATAAGTTCACTTGGGGTGGCCCCATGACAGTTTTTGTGTCCCACGGAGTAAAAGCAATCCTCGAAGCGCGTGGCCACAAATTCATAACTACATCCCGCATGGCACGGTACCAGGCCATCCTCCTTGAAAATCCAGCAATCCAACTGGCCCTGGCCACCACTCTCAACCCTGCAACCTTTCTGCCTGAAATTGAGGAGGACTTAGAGCATGATTGCCTTGTAACCACTGATCATATCTTCGCCTCTCGCCTTGATCTCAAGGACCAGCCAATCCCAGAGCCTGACCTAACTCTCTTCTGTGATAGAAGCAGCTTCCTGGACAACCTCGGACAACGCAAGGCAGGCTATTCAGTTGTCACGCATAACTCTTGCTATGAAATGTGCTCTTTGCCATCTGGGACCTCAGCTCAACTTGCTGAAATCGTCGCCCTCACCAGAGCCTTAGAACTCGCTCGAGACAAAACTGTAAATGTCTACAGTGACTCCATGTATGCCTTTAAGTCAGCTCATGCCCATGGAATCCTGTGGCAGAACCGAGGACTCATTAACGCTGCAGGAAAAGATTTGAAATATGGCACCTATATTCAGAAATTAATGGAAGCTATTCAATTGCCTAAAGCTGTAGCTATCATCCACTGCCGTGGCCACCAGAAGAAGATGGATCCGATTGCCAGAGGCAATGCCATGGCTGACCGCATGGCCAAAGAAGCCGCCCTAGGTAGTTCATGTACCAACTCAAGCAGCAAGCCACTGTGGCCCATACATGCATGTCCTGTCTTTTGCAGCCCAGTCGGCACCTGGACCCCCCAATATAATCCGGAAGAAGTAGAATGGATCAAATCTCAAGGGGGAGTACTTAGTGCGGCTGGGTGGTGGCATATTCCTGGGGTGGAAATTTGGATTCCAGCAAACTTAGGGCGTGAAGTTATGACTGCTCTTCATGAAAATACCCACTATGGAGAAACAGCCCTGGCGCGGTCCATCTCCAGATGGGCTCACTTAGATCGGAGAGATGCCCTAGCCAAGGAAGTGTGCTCTAAATGTGTCACCTGTGCTCGTAACAACCCGCGGGAAGGCCCTCGGAGGCCACCCAGGATCCAAACTGTGGGTCCAGCTCCAATGACCCACCTGGTCTGTGATTTCACTGAAATGCCTAAGGTAGGCCGCAAGCGCTACCTCCTAGTCTTTGTGTGTTCCTATACCGGATGGATTGAAGCCTTCCCCACAGCAACTGAAAAGGCACCAGAAGTTTGCCGTGTCCTATTGCAAGACATAATCCTGCGCTTTGGTCTCCCAGCTACTTTATCATCAGACAACGGCCCATCCTTCTCCTCTGTGGTGACCCAGCAAGTGGCTCGTGCACTTGGCATAACCTGGAAGCTACACTGTGCCTACAGGCCCCAAAGTTCAGGCCTTGTGGAACAGGCAAATCGAACAATTAAAGCCTCCTTGTGAAAATTCACCCAAGAAACCAATCTGCCATGGACCCAAGTCTTACCCATGGTCCTGTTCCGCCTTCACTGCCTGCCAAGCAAGCGCACATCAATTTCCCCCTATGAAGCCCTATTTGCCAGGCCTCCTCCCCTAACTCTGGGCATCCATGCTGAAGCTTATCCCTTGGGACGCTTAATTTCCCATAATGAGCTCAAACTCTTAGGACAGCAGGTTCAGGAACTTCAAAAATATTACTCCATCACTTTGCCAGTGCCTGTCTTTGATCAAGTGTGCCCCTTCTACCCAGGCGACTCAGTTTGGGTAAAACGCTGGTGAATTTAACCCATGCAACCCAGATGGGAGGGTCCATTTACTGTCATTCTCAGTTCCCCAACAGCTGTTAGTTGCTGAAAAGAAGCCCTGGATCCACTGGACGCACCTCAAACCTGCTGCCCCTATTGCTAACTGGAAGGTGACCCTGGAACAAGCGGCCTAAAGCTCCGTTTCACCCGCCAACGCCCTGCTTCCCCTGGGCCCGCGACCCAGGCGGACACGGCTGAAGAATCTCCAAAACCCTCTGCTGGGACTGACCTGGATTAACAGTCCCTCTACGCACAGGGGAAGATCTGAGCTTCGCTGGAAAGGAAAGTCCCTGTTCTAGTCACTCCGGAGGCTGACTAGTCTACACACGGACCATCTACCACAAAATGCGTCCTAAAATCATCCTATACCTAATAATCTTTTTCCTTGTTAACAAAACTAATACTGTTCCCCCTTGTACCCCATGTATAACCAAGACCTATAGGGACAGGCAAATTACTGATACCCTTGTGTATTTCTCTGATTTTGAATGTACCACCAAAAATGTAACCGTGTGTCTACATCAGGAAACCTCATATAGAGTATGTTGGGGAACAAGACCCACATGTTACAAACCTGAAAGCAACTCTGTTCGGGCCAGGGTTAATGTGTATGCTTATTCAGGGTCCACAAGAGGTCAGCCTGTGACTAATAATGCCCTGCTAGTTGCATCTAATGTTACCTTGCAGACTAATCAGGGTTTACAAGTATGCTTTGATGTGTGTGGAGCCCTGTCTAAAACCCAGGGTTATAAGGTTCCCTGCCATAATCTAGAATGGGAGCAGTCTTATGTAGCTGCTTGCCGTTATTTTTATACTGAGTCTGGTGGCAGAGCCTCAACTTCTTATGTGCCCAGCACTACCCATTATGCTTATTACTATGCACCCCTCACTGGAATGGCAAGAGGCCCTCCTCGACTCAACCAGGGCCCTGATCCATGGTTTAACCTAACCACACCCCCAGTGTCCACTCACTGTTCAAAGGGCCACTGCACCCCCCTCTGTCTGCACTTCAGCCCCACGGCTACTACCGAGGGCACACGGCGTCACATCTATGGCATTGGGGTAGACGGTAGTGGCCGAGATCCATTTGGCTCAATTGTAGTGGAAATGCTGGGCTATAAACCTGCACCAGCTGAATTAAAGGTACATACCATGTTTTGGAAGGAAATGGGAAAGACCATTGAAATTCCCCCTGTCACAAAAAATCTTTTCATTGATTTAGCAGAAAGAATTGCTGGTGAACTCATGATTAAAAACTGTTATGTATGCGGTGGTACTGCCATGAGCGAGGCTTGGCCGTGGCTATCGACTGAAATACCCCTTACTAACCTCTCTGTAAAATTTAATCTCACCTGAGTAGATACAAAACGCCCAAACCATTGGGTTCTGGGAAACCCATTGGTCGGGGAACTGTGTTTCATCAGACAGGGAGGGCCATTCAAAGTATCAGTCGGACAGTTAGACTGTGAGGCAGGGTGGGTGTGTAATAATTCTTGAGGGCAACAGTTTGTCTCCTTCTCTAACCGCAATGTTACTACAGAACCAAGAGTTGCTAATCTGGGCTCCCTACAAGAATTCTGGACCTCCCCGTGTAATACTAGTTGGGAATGGGTGGCTCCAGACTCCTTCTACTGGATCTGTGGTACCACAGCATATGCTGTCCTTCCTCGCCGGTGGTCTGGAGCATGTGTTCTGGGCACCATCAAACCTGGCTTCTTTCTGCTGCCTTTGTCTACTGGGGAACGCTTAGGGGTCACTGTTTATGAGTCCCTGGGCTGGCCAAGGCGGTCTATCCCCAGCTTTGAGGACCGGACCCTCCACATAGGCTCCTGGAAAGATGATGAGTGTCCCCCAGAGCGTATTGTCCAAGTCTATGGCCCAGCCACCTGGGCAGCAGATGGTACTTATGGGTATAGGACCCCTATCTATATGCTTAATCACATTATCAGGCTTCAAGCAGTGCTAGAGATAATCACAAATGAAACTTCAATGGCTCTCTCTCTCTTGGCAAAAACTAACACTCAGATGAGAACGGCCATTTACCAAAACCGCCTGGCTCTAGATTATCTGCTTGCTGAGGAAGGTGGGGTATGTGGAAAGTTTAATCTCACAAACTGCTGTTTACAGATAGATGACAATGGGAAGGCAATAGAGCAGATAACTGAACGTATGCGAAATCTGGCACATGTCCCGGTCCAGACCTGGTCGGGGATGTTTGAAACTGAGGGTTGGTTCAGTGGAATTTTTGGGGATTGGAAGCAGACCCTTTTCCTTGTGGGCTTGGCTTTTGGGGGTCTCCTCATGTTACCATGCTTACTTCCCCTGATCAAAGGAATGGTCAACCGGGCTGTGATTGCAATAACGCCTCCAGATACTGTCCCCGCTAAGCTTATGTATCTATCTGCCTCAGAGCGCCGGACAGTCTATCGCAATTGCCTGAAGTTCAATCGCCCCTGGCCCACAGCTTCTTACTCCCCAGTAAAAGTGGATAATAACAGGAAAAACAATCTGACACGCCTTTAAGTTGGTCATTCTCTCCTGTCGGCGAGTTGACCAAGAGGAGGGAGTGAGGCATTAATAAAAGACCTCAGGGAATTAATTTCTAATTAAGTTATCACATTAGGGCTAGAAAGGCAGGCTGAAATTGCAAGCAAACATAAGGAGATGACCCATTTCAGTCAGGAAGCTTTGTGGTCTGCTCAGACAGCATTTCAGCTCGGTTGGGCAAGGCTTGCGCTGGGATGCAGGATATGTAACTTAACCGCAGCAACTTTGAAATCTCTTGCAAATATGTTAACCTCTGTTTAAGAAAGAAACTTTGAAATCTCTTGCAAATATGTTAACCTCTGTTTAAGAAAGAAACTTTGAAATCTCTTGCAAATATGTTAACCACAATGCAAAACTGTGTAGGAAAGTAGAGAATTTTGAAATCTTTTCTCTCTTCCTTTACTTGTGGCTTCTTGCAGCAAAGAAAGGGGAGTTACCTTTGGCTCTAGCATATAAAAATTGTTACTGTCTAAGAGTGGGGGCTGAGTCCCCTTTGTTTTGTCGTTTGACGGCTGGACTCAGTCTGCTGCAGCAAATAAATAACAAAGAATTTTTCTTGATGCCTGTGTGGTTTTTCCTGGAGGTCATAAGCTAATCTGCATCTATAACAGTACCTTCAATAAAACTATGTTGGTCTTAAAGGTGCCATTGGATTCAAACTTTGTTCAGCCCAGTTATGTCACTAGCAAGTTGTTTCCAACCTTCTTCATGCTAGAGGGAGGTGCTTAATTGCCTTGAACTTGCTTGACTGGATAGTTATGGGGTACAAGCTATGTAGCTTCTCTTTTTAGTATCCCAGCCGTGATCATTTTGTGTGCTTGATTTCCAAAACTGAAAATGTTCATTTTAACAAAATATTCAAAATTTGATCACAAATGTTTTATGCATGCTCATGCAAGGAGCTGTAGCATGAACCAGTTAGTTCTTAAAATATACTCATGTGATGAATGCTACTGACTAATACTGCTGAGTGCAGAGGTGCATAACCAGCACATACACTGTAAGTGTATTTGACACGTAGCTAATTTTCAGTGATGCCTATTGCCATCATAAACCTGAGGCATATTCAAGAAAGCCAGAAAATTGCAAGCATGTGTCAGCTGCACACATGCAAAACTGCCTGAAATACTAGTTGTGTTAAATTATGAACAAAACTTCAGTGAAAAAATAGGAGTTTCTCAACTAGAAATGATTTGGGGGAGATTTTGAGATCACAGTTTATGTTGATGCTTTTCTCCCAGCCATATTTTTGTCTTCCTATTGCTTTGATTTATGAACTGACTGAAATGAAAACAAACAAACAAAGAAACAATGATTAGTCTCAGTGAGGTCGGCTTAATCACACACTGAGATGTTGTTCCCACTTTAAATCCTTTACAAATGTCTCCTTTAAGATACAACCAATTTTAGAAAGGCCAGTACAGAAAACTCAAATAGGAAAGGAAGATCTGTGATGCTGAAGGCACAACCCACAATGAACTCTTCATTCTCCAGGTAGGTTTTAGGACTGAACAAAGTGATGCCATCATTCAGCAGAGCATAAGAAGAGTTCAAAGAAAAGAGTTTCTGATGTCATTTTAAACATCCAAGTCAATTTCTTTAAAATCAGAATTAAAGCTCTGGATAACTGGGTGGTCTGAATTCACACCTAGCATACTCTAGAGACCTAAATTGAAGAACTATCTCTTTAAAATGCTTGTTAGCACCAGCACATATGCAAATATGCTTTTTCTGAACACTGTTAAAGGAACACACATATAGAACTGGTTAAGAACTGGGGAATGCACTTTGTCTGCACCTCAGTCATACAAAAAAATTAATTAGTTTGCCAATTCTAATATATTTTTTATGACATTCATGGGACTCCGTGCAGCCTCTGCTGGCTAATGCACTGCTTGATTGTGTTCTACCAATGGCTTGAGGTAATTTTATGAATAGGTTAGTTGAGCATATCATGAAATAGGTACAGGTTCAAATCCTGTGGAGACTTTGCTTTCATTAACACTTCCATTATTAATATCTACCTTTTGTGAGAGGAAGAATTACAGATTGAATTCTTATTTCATTACGCTTATTTTTTCTCATTTTTAGATTGGTGCCACTTTGATGATTGAAATTGTGAAAACATTTGGGAGGGAACTGAAGTAACAATGGACTAGCTTCTTATATATGAGAACATCTGATTATTTTTATGTAAATTATGTTGAAAGTTTCAAGAGAAATGTATTCCAATAATTTTGCTGCATATTTTTGTTCTTATATAACAGTCATGACTCATATAACTAAAATTAATTATCCCCATTTATTTAACTTCATTTATACTCAACTTTTCTACCTAGTGGGGACCCAAAGTGGCTTACAACATCAATTTTATCCTTGCAACAACCCAGCAAGATAGGTGAGTCTGAG
The DNA here is from genome assembly GCA_029375565.1 of Gekko gecko. NCBI lineage: Eukaryota > Metazoa > Chordata > Lepidosauria > Squamata > Gekkonidae > Gekko > Gekko gecko. Next base: position 140,778,697 of record JAPDNY010000005.1, read on the forward strand.
TGTGTGAGAGTGGCCCAAGGCCATCCAGCAAGCTTCCATGGTGGAGTGGGAATTCGAACCCAAGTCTCACAGATTTTGAATGTTTGAGATACACAAATAAGTGCTAGTCACTTAACATGTGGTGGGAATGAACTACACTCCACAAAAACTTAATATTCAGCCAAAGTAGGTTTCCTTCCTTCCTTCCTTCCTTCCTTCCTTCCTTCCTTCCTTCCTTCCTTCCTTCCTTCCTTCTCTTCCTTCCTTCCTCTCTCTCTCTCTCTCTCTCTTCCTTCTCTCCCTCTCTCTCTCCCTCTCTCTCTCTCTCTCTCTCTCTCTCTCTTTCTCTCCTCCCTCCTCTGACCGAAAGGTCAAGAGTATTATCAGTCTATCCCAGCTAAAGTATAAGGAAGAAAGGAAGAATTCAAGCCAGAGAAGTAGGCTATACTATATTAGAGAAGATGTCTTGTCACAAGCTGCCGGAACTCTTGTGGCCTGAACAAGGAATTTAGCTAATAAAATGGTATTTATTGGCCTAGGATCCATTAAAATTTTAGTAACTAAAATATCTAGGGAGGCTTGCTTTGCTGGCAGATAAGTGGTTTAATCCAGTTCTCTCTAGCCTTCTTATACCATGGACATTCAAATAAAACATGCTTCACAATTTCTATGATCTGTAAACCACAACCACAATATCTACCTGAAAATTGTATACCTAATATACAGCCTTCAGAGCTCACAGCCAGTAGTGCATTTTTGCTTAACTGTATCTTGGAACAGTAAGGCTAAACACATATTTTGGGATTGTAAAGAACAGTGGGATTTATATATGAAGAGAAAACATACCTAGCCTAGCAGATGGTACTATTGATATCAGTCTTCATAATCAGCTGCTTGATAGTTTTACAGACTAGGGGCTACTCTAAAACAAAACATCCAAAGGTCCAAACAGAGCCTATGCACATACAATTGCTGTGCAGGATTCCTGATCACCTAAATCTCTCCTTATTATATAAACACAATTTGGACTGGCAATGTTCTATGCATGCCAAAATCAGTGGCCGCATGAACTGCCACTCAGAAGGCACTGGCTGGGTTGGCTGCCTGCCTTGCCATGTCCTGCCAACAAAAGTCACAGCCAGCATCTCGGGCTCACTCTACATGGAGCCGATGGAAAGGAAGGGTGGAGTAGACCCCCCCCCCACAGCATGGTAAGCACAGGGACAGGACTCCCCGGGCAGGGAAAGGCATCTGGAGGTCCCCCGCACCACCTTTCCCTGCTCGCCCGCTGAGGCGGACGGGCAGGGAAAGGCCTCCTGAGGCCCCTGTGCCACTTTTCCTCACTCGCCCACTGAGGCGGACAAGTAGGGAAAGGTCTCTAGAGGCCCCCCCGTGCCACCTTTCTCCACTTGCCCACTGAGGCAGACGTGCAGGGAAAGGCCTCCAGAGGCCCCCTGCACCACCTTTCCCCACTCACCAGCCAAGGCAGATGGGCGGGGAAAGGTCTCCGGAGCCCCCCGGCACAACTTTCCCTGATCGCCTGCCAAGGCAGACGGATGGGGAAAGGCCTCCAGAGGCCCCTCCTTCCCCGCTGACCAGCTGAGCCGGCTGAGACAGGGAAGGACTGGAGAGCCCCCCTCCCTGGCCCTCCCTCTTTCTCTACCGAGCATCTCTTTGCCTTCTCTCTCTCTCACCCTCTTTTCCTTCCTTCTTTCCTTCCCCTTCTTTTCCTCTCTCCCTCTTTCTCTTCCTTCTTCCTTCCTCCCTATCTCTTTGCATTCTTTCCCTCCCTCTTTCTCCCTTCCTCCCCATCTCTTTGCATTCTTTCCCTCCCTCCATCCTCCCTCCCCCTTCCTTCCTTCCTTTCCTTCCTTTCCTTCCTTCCTTCTTTTTCTTTTCTTTTCTTTTCTTTTCTTTTCTTTCTTTCTCTCTCTCTCTCTCTTGATCCCATTGTATTAATTCTACAATGGGCTTTGCTACTAGTAAACCTATATATGTACAACTTGTATACATGTACACTGCAATCTGAACTAGAGTTAGACCCTTCTGAGACTCTTGGCTTCAATTGATTTAGAAGGCTGTAACTCTTCTTAGGGTTACAGTGTTAATCAGTGTTCACACCTTTAGCTGAATGCTTCAAGGTCAAGTGGGGAAACAGCAGACACTATCCTAATCTCCCCCTCCCTGATTACCATGTATGAAAAGACCTAGGGAAATCCATTCTCTTTGTAGCCTAGGAACTACTATGTTTCAGGAGTTCCTCCTGATGTTGAAGATGACCTGCTCTCATAATAACTGAGATCCCTAGACCTTTGTGCCATAGTCAAAATCTTTACTACCATTAGAACTTGAACAGTCTTATCCCACAAAATTAGAAGAAATAATGACAAAATAAAGCATTTCTAATTGTAGTCTAGTTGATTGGTCATTAGTCCTAATTATGGATTTTTAGTATAAATATACTAGAAAATCAGCAACTAAAGAAATTATACAAGCTGGCCTTAAGGAACAGTCCTCTATAAAATAAATAGCTATACTGTTAAGATGATATTTATTGAAAGGAATTGACTAGTATCTACCCAAGATATTTTTTTTCGTACTAATAATAGGGACTGATGCATTGTTCCTAGCTGCTACAGGTTAGTTTTGATCCAAGATTTCATAGTTCATAATATGATGCTTAAGGAACATGTTCTAATCTTACTTTTTTGATATATTGTGCATATAATAATTAATTGTCACATATTGGTCTTAGGTTTTATTTGGACATTTAGTAAAACATGTGCATCCTTTTTGTGAAGTGTTCACTCTTAGTGCAATGCAATGCTACAGACCTTCCTGCTGCACTAGAGGCAAATAACTAAATCCTCCTAAAATTCAGCAGTAACTTTTTCTGCATGTAAAATTAGTGCTTTATGAACAGCCTCTAGGAATAGAGATGCCACTAAAACTCATCTTGTCATATTCCTAAGCAGCAGAAGTTTTTGCTTGTTTGTTTAAGATGCCTGGCATTGGGTCATAAGTACTTGGTATGTGGTCTGTCCATAATTTGTCATGGTGTCCTGCAGTGAACCCTCACCTGGACATACTTGCATGGTTGCAAGAGCAGAGAAGAAGCTCCACGGTTCAAGTCACCAACCTCCCTGCAGGGGATTGGGGGCTATCCAGTGTTTTGCATGGAGTGTCACATGTGTGACTATCTGCCCACTGGTCAGAAGTCTTGGGTGTGTGCTTGGTGCAAGGAGCTCCTGGTTCTCAGGGAGCATGTTTGCTCCCTTGAGGCCAAGGTGGCTGACCTAGAGAAGTAATGTAAGCTGTAAAAGGTAAGAAGGGTTCCTTTAAGCAGTGGAAAGCCACTTTCAGTAAGGTTGATAAAAGAGAACACAGGTTGTGGCACATAAAATGCAAGCCTGTGATCAGGCAGGCAAAAAGGGAATATGGGGACCATATAGCAAAAAATGTAAAGACCAACAATAAAACTTTCTTCAAATACATTAGAAGCAGGAAACCAGCCAGGGGGGCAGTGGGGCCCTTGGATGACTAGGGGGTAATAGGAGTACTGAAGGATGATAGGGAATGGCTGAGAAGCTGAATGCATTTTTTGCCTCTATCTTCACTGTGGAAGATGAAAAGTGCTTCCCCACTCCTGGACCACTGATTTTGGGAGGGGTGTTGAAATGCTTGAGTCAGATTGAGGTGACAAGAGAGGAGGTCCTACGACTGATAGACAACTTAAAAACTGGTAAATCACCAGGCCCGGATGGCATACATCTGAGAGTTCTGAAAGAACTCAAATGTGAACTTGTGGATCTGCTTACAAAAATATGTAATCTTTCATTAAAATCTGCCTCCATTCCTGAGGACTGGAAGGTAGCTAATATCACTCCCATCTTTTAAAAGGGTTCCAGAAGAGATCCGGGAAATTACAGGCCAGTCAGTCTGACATCGATACCGGGTAAATTGGTGGAAACTGTTATTAAGGAAAGAATTAGTAAGCACATTGATAAACAAAAACTATTAAGGCTGACTCAGCATGGGTTCTGTAAGGGAAGATGTTGTCTCACTAACCTGTTAATGTTCTTTGAGGGGTGAACAAACGTGTGGACAAGGGGAACACAATAGATGTTGTCAGGGGTCTTTTCGTAGAAGAACAGCTGCAGGAGCTCATTAGCATATGGTATGCTAATGAGCTATTAGGCTATTAGCATATGCCACGCCCCCTGATATCACCGGAAGTGATGTCAGAAGGGGAAGCAAAAGGGGGGGAAGCATCTTCAAAAGCCTCCCTTCCCTTCCCCAGCTGGTCTGGGTGGGGGAGCTAAGAGAGAAGGGGTTTAAAGTTTAAAGTTTAAACTCCTTCTCATGAGAGTTGGGCCACAGAAGGAGAAAAGAAGGAAGGAAAGAGAGAAAGAAAGAGAGGGAAGAAGGAGGGTAACAGGGAAAGGAGGAAAAAGAGAAGAGAAGAAGGTGGGAAAGAAAGAAAGAAAGAAAGAAAGAAAGAAAGAAAGAAAGAAAGAAAGAAAGAAAGAAAGAAAGAGAGAGAAAGAGAAGAATGAGGGAAAGAGAAGAAAGAAAGAAAGAAAGGAGGGAATGAAAGAAATTCAGTGGCAATCAGCCCCATTATCTATGAGCCATTGAAGTCAATGGTGAAACATAGAGTATATCTGGGGCTGGAGGGAAGAGTTTGAGGAAGAGGCCCAAGATCACAGGATAGCTGATGGAGCCTCTCCCCAAGATGCCACAAGTTTCAAGAACATTGGACCAGGGGTCCAATTCTATGACCCCAAACAGGTTGCCCCATTCCTCCATTGTTCTCATGGTGGGAAAAGTTATTTTTCCCACCATGGAGAACAATGGCGGAATAGGGGCAACCTGTTTAGGGCCCATAGAGTGGACCCCTGGTCCAATGTTCTTGAAACTTGGTGGGTATCTTGAGGAAGAGGCTCCATCAGCTATCACTGTGAGTTCGAGCCTCGCTCAGAGCCCTCCTCCAGCCCCAGAATATATCCTATGTTTTCACCATTGACTTCAATGCCATAGGATATAATGGAGCTGAAATTGACATTCGGCTGCCTGAAAGACTCTCCGGGACGCTGGCTGGGGCAGGGCTTGGCTCCTGAGCTCCCGGAGCTGCGCTCCGGTGCGCTCCCCCGAAAAGACCCCTGGATGTTGTTTACCTTGACTTCCAGAAAGTTTTGATAAAGTTCCTCATCAAAGGCTCCTAAGTAAGCTCAAAAACCATGGGATAAAAGGACAAGTCCTGTTATGGATCAAAAACTGGCAGATTAATAGGAAACAGAGAGTGAGTATAAATGGGAAATGTCAAAGGCTCCTAAGTAAGCTCAAAAACCATGGGATAAAAGAACAAGTCCTGTTATGGATCAAAAACTGGCTGATTAATAGGAAACAGAGAGTCAGTATAAATGGGAAATTTTCTCAGTGGAGGGTGGTAACAGTGGGGTACCGCAGGGATCAGTACTTGGTCTGATGCTTTCTAACTTGTTCATTAATGATTTGGAGTTGGGAGTAAGCAGTGAAGTGCCTAAAGTTTTGGATGACACGAAGTTGTTCAGGGGGGTGAGAACCAGGGAGGATTGTGAGGCACTCCAAAGGGATCTGTCAAGGATGGGTGAAGGGGCGTCAATGTGGCAAATGGGGTTCAGTGTGGCCAAATGCAAGGTGATGCACATTGGAGCCAAAAATTCTAACTATAAATACAGGTTGATGGGGTCCGAACTGGCAGAGACTGACCAAGAGAGAGATCTTGGAGTTGTAGTAGATAACTCATTGAAAATGTAAAGACAGTGTGTGACTGCAATAAAAAAGGCCAATGCTATGCTGGGAATTATTAGGAAGGGTATTGTAAACAGATCAGCCAATATCATAATGCCCCTATATAACGGAGCTCCCGCCCACCCGGCAATGCCGCTGGTGGGCGGGGGCTCATTTGCCGCTCCAAGGAAGGGAGACAGCAACAGATGGGGACGCTGTGCATCCCAACGCGGCGGGGGGCGGAGCCGGCTGCTTTAAAGGGCCAGGCTCTGCTCCCACCCTGTGCAGTTGCTCCTCATGCTCGCTTCAGAACGGAGCACGCAGAGGAGAGCTGCACAGCCATTGTGGCCTCGAACGGGCCGGCTTGGGGCTGGAGAGCACTTGGCACGGGGGCGGCTCGGCAGCACGGCGGCTCGTGTGGCGGCGGCGGCAGCGACCCGTGTGGCGGCAAGGTGGCTGGGCGAATGGCCCATTGCAGCAGCAGCTGAGTAGCAGCGGAGGCCTGAGGTGGGGGGGCGGCTGTCAGCCCCCGCCCTCACAGTTCTTGTTTCAAAAAAAAAAAAAACACAAGAAAAAGGAAAGGAACAGAAAAGAAAAAACCTCCCCCCCATCACACCTTCACATTTGGTGGCTGCAGTTGGTGAGACTGCCTGGGCCACATTTCTTATTTTCTTTACCCCAGCTCTGCATTTGGCCCCCCCTCCACACTGGGTGATCAACCCCCCCCCAAGGGACTTTGCTGGGCGGCCATTTCGCTATTCTTTACCTTTGGTGTGAGGGAGGTCTCTGGGCGGCCATCTTTGGAGGGCATTGCCCAGGGGAGGCCATCTTAGGCCAGCATTTTGGAGTCAGCCATCTTGTTAGGGTACTCGGGTAGCCATCTTGAATGTCCCTCCCAGGCAGCCATTTTAGGTAACTTTGACAGCAGCCATTTTCTATAGTCGTAGCTGGGGAGATTTTGTGAGCAGAAGTTACCAGTTATCTATTGCGGTGGAGGTTACGGGGCTTCCTGCTGGGGCCTGAGTGGGATGACCCTGTCAGCCCAGAGATTCTTCAAGGGCTTGAGGCGCTAAAAAGCCTCTGGTGAGAGCAGGGCCAGCTATAGTTCTGACAAGTGCTGTCCATGAAAGGGCAGCTTTTATTTATTTATTTCTAGTCACATTTCAAATCTTGAAAGAGCTCTGTCAGCCCCGCCTACCTCACAGGGTGTTTGCTGTGATGGCGGGGATGGGAGAGGAGTTTGTGGGCTCCTCTGAGACTTTGAGTGGAGAGGGGATATAAATCCAATCTCTTCTTTTACTCTCTGTCTTCCGAGGTGCCAGTCCATAAAACATCAGATTTTAACTAGGTGGCTTCTCAGTACTACACCATAGATCAGTAATCAGTAATACACCACAGATAAGTGATCGGTTTCCATGGAGGTGTATTTGGGTTTATCTGTTAAAAATGCATCGCTATCTGTTACATAATAATTGTGGCTGCAGAATAAATGCACCGGGAGAAAGGGAATGATGCATGTGGCTGGTGCAGGGTTTGAAGTCAGGACTGAGGGCTTGCTATGCTGAAACTGCAGTGAGATGTGTGTGCATAAGGGGCCATTATCTGAACTGAAAGGTCCCATCTTGTCGTACAAAAGGCACACCAACCCTTTAATCATCCTGGCTCCTGTGTCTTTTTACAGATGTTTAAGACAGATACAGAAAGGGAAGGGGCACTGAGATCATATTGCCAAAATTTATGCTGGTTACTGAGAATTACAAGAGAATTTAAAAGCAAAAAGATCAGCTTGTTTTTTACGGATTACCACTAAGCTTCTGACTGTGTAAACCTTGACAAGCTGGTGTTGGTTTTAAAAGTGATGGATGTCCCATACATTGTTTGTTGGGATGTTCAAACTTGTACTCTGGGCAAGAGGGTACTGTTAAGACTGGATAGGGACAAACAGGTTGGTTTCCAATCAGCAAAACTGTCAGATTAATGTCTTTTATCTCTCTCTTGATCTATGTGCAGAACACATTATAAGGACAACTGGATTAGACTGAAGTGAAGGTGCAGTAACAATTGGTGGAAGGCACATTAACAGTTTGAGAAATGTATTTCTTTATTTAGGTTGAAGGCACCACATTATTGGCAGAAAATGCTGTTAGTTGGAGTACAGCTGACCATTAATGCGACAAAGTACTGACTACTGGAGAATTACACAACTTTAAGGGTGACACTGAAGAACTTGTTCATGATTCTGTTCATTGCTCCATCATCACCCAAAAAGGGCGGGGGGGGGGGCAGAGCCCAGATCTGGTAATGAGGTCTGGTAGTGGCCATTCAGTTCAGTGATCCCAAGGCAGGCAGGTACCCACGCCCGGTGGGCGGTTCAGCAATACCCATTTGCTGGGAGGCCCCATGCATATATATATATATATTTGGCCCCAAAATAAAAAGACGGGTAGGGGGCTGGGGAGATGAGTGTTCAGGAGGAGGTGTGAATACAACCCTCTCCCCCAGACATAATGTCCCAGCCCAATTCAAGTTAAGGTTCTGGAGCGTGGGGTGAGGAATTACCCCAGTTGACAGGCTCACGTTTACCTCTTGGAAGGTTTTGCTTTAAGGTTTAGGTTACCTTAGCCAGAAAAAGGTGACTTTATAGTGCTCCTAACTCGATCTCAGTTATGGGGAGTGAGAACATACTTTGGGGAAATTGCCAAGCAATGCAAGGAGGGTGGAGCCTTGGTGGTGTTCCTTCTAAGCTGTGTGGGTGCAGGCTAGCTTGGTTTTCTGGGCCTCTGGCTCACACAGTTTTTATCTTGGCTCGGGAGGGGTGGCTCTGAGCAGGCTGGTTGTGTGGTGGCCGGGCCGCCTGCTCAGGACTTGATGCTGGTGGTCACAGGGTTGAATTTTTTGCTCACTAGACTTCACAGCTTACTGGGGGCATTGGTCCTTGCCCCTTTCCATTCCCCCCAGTTACCAATCTTAGGGTTTCCCCAATGGGAGTTGTGTTGTAAAAGGCACCTGGTGAGTATCGCCTCGTTCACCACTTGTCATGCCCACGTGGGGAGTTGTGGAACAACGCGATACCGGGGGAGTTATGTTCAGTTAGTTAATGTCATTTGATCAGGCCATCTGAGGGCACACCGTTGTGGACAGAGTGCGGAATTGGCAAAATGGGACATCAAGTCAGTCTTCTACCTCCCAGTCTACCTACCAGATTTTGTGCTGCTGGGTGGTGCTTTAGAGGGCAAATTCCTCATGGATAGGACCCTTCCCATGGGATGCTCGGTGTCATTTTGGCATTCGAGAGGTTCAGTTCCTTTTTGGAATGGACCTTGCGCTGCAGGACAGGACTATGCAGCGCTGCCCATTATTTTGATGACTGCCTATGGGTAAGAAGGAAAGATGCAGGGCAGTGTGAATTTTACTGACCAGACATTTAATTGACACAGCTAGGGAGAAGAAGATTACTTTGCTGGAGCTGCAGCAGCTGGTTGGCTGCCTCGTCTGTGCATGCAAAGTTGTGGTGCCCAGCCAGGCATTTGTTATAAGAATATTGAGTCCCTGAAGGGCTTGAGCCTAACATACTATAGGACTAGGGTCCTCAGGGGTTATGAGACGAGTTTGTATGAAAAATTTTTGAATTCATACGATTGGGTATTTTTGGTGGGAGGACTCTGGTCGAAGCCAAGTGGCAGGTTACATCTGCCTTTGCTGGTCCTCTAGAGGCTGGCCAGTTCCCTGGTCGGATGCTCTCGCCCCTTCCACCTGGGGAGCTTATATGAGGGCTGGCAAGCCTTCGGGCACAACAGATCAGGGAACTAGTTGTGAAGTCGTGTAAGGATGTATCTGGCCTAGGGCTGGTCCTGCGGGATTGAAAATTTAATGTTATTAATGTGGTTCTTCTTTCAGGTGCTGCAGACCGGGGGGTGAGATGATGAGTCACCATTTGCGGCCACAGCATGGCAAGGCCTTGTGTTACAAGCTGAGGTAGCCATGGCGATGATAGGAGCAAGATGGCCCAGCGTGCCAATAGCTGACCAGCAAGGCCCTCATGTTGCAGGCTGATGTGGATCTGGTGGTGATGACACCAAAACAGCATGGTGTGCTGATAGCTGGTTGATAAGGCCCTTATCTGGCCATTAAGGCCTTGTGCTACAAACGGAGGCACACCTTGTGATGATAAGAGCATGGTGGCCCGGTGTGCGGATAGTCAGGCCATAAAGGCCCTTGGGCTACATGCTGAGGCCGATGTTGTGATGATACGAGCAAGGTGGCCCAGTGTGCAGATCATCAGGCAGACCTTGTGATGATAATAGCAAGGTGGCCCGGTGTGCTGATAGTCTGGCTGTTGAGGCCCTTGTGTTACACGCTGAGGCAGACCTTGTGAAGATAAGAGCAAGGTGGCCCGGTGTGCTGATAGTCAGGCCATCAAGGCCCTTGTGTTACACGCTGAGGCAGACCTTGTGATGATACGAGCAAGGTGGCCCGGTGTGCTGATAGTCAGGCCATCGAGGCCCTTGTGTTACATGCTGAGGCAGACCTTGTGATGATAAGAGCAAGGTGGCCTGGTGTGCTGATAGTCAGGCCATCAAGGCCCTTGTGTTACACGCTGCTGCAGTCCTTGTGATGATAAGAGCAAGATGGCCCAGTGTGCAGTTCTTCAGGTTGGCTATTTTTGCCCCGCCAGGTATGGCACAATTTTGGGAGACCCTTGCTAGGCGTAAAGCCTAACCATCAGCTGAGGAAATTTGTGGAGCGTGGTTCAGGGTAGTTTTTGCTGCACCCACCATACAGGTCTGGTTCTAGACCTGTATAGGGTGATGGGGTGCACTTGTCTGATAAGGGCAATAGGATCTTTTTACAGGACTTGCAGCAAGGAATTAGGTCGGCACTAGGTTGCTGAGTGGGGAGCAAAGGCCAAAGCAGAGGCTTGACCTTGGCTATGGCAGGTTTATGCAAGCAAGAAACGGAACTGGTGAGCACCTTTCGGCATATCCCGTTAGGGAACAGGCGGTCATCAGGAACTGCCTTCGGATTTCAGGGTCCAGGGTGGGGAATTGTGATCACCTCCACTGGGAACCTTTTATGGCAGGCTCCTCCCTGCAAGTTGAAAGGCTTCAGGGGTAGGCGCTCCTAGAAGACAACCAGTTGCTGGGCTGCTGGTCACGAGCCAGAGAGTAAATGGCTCACGGCTGGAGCTGGGTGACCCGCCCTTTAAGGGCAAGGGGGTTGGTCAGGGAAGTGACGCCTGCCTTGCCTGTTCCATGCTTGCTTAGTTGTTATTGCTGCAATGTTCTGTTAAATAGTTAATAAAGTGGCCCTTGTTTAATTCCAGTCTGTTGTCTGTCTCATTATTCCGACTGGGGGTGCAAATCAATGGTGCAACCTCATTTGGAATACTGTGTACAGTTCTGGTCACCACACTTTAAAAAGGATGTTATAGCGTTGGAAAAAGCGCAGAAGAGGGCAACTAGAATGATAAAAGGGTTGGAACACTTTCCCTATGAAGAAGGTTAAAACACTTGGGGTTCTTTAGCTTGGAGAAAAGACGGGTGAGGGATGACATGATCAAGGTTTATAAGATTATGCATGGGATAGAGCAGGTAGAGAAAGAGGTACTTTTCTCCCTTTCTCACAATACAAGAACTCATGGGCATTCAATGAAGTTGCTGAGTGGTCGGGTTAGAACGGATAAAAGGAAGTACTTCTTCATCCAAAGAGTGATTAACACATAGAATTCACGGTCACAGGACTACAAGCATGGACGGCTTCAAGAGGGAATTAGATACGCATATGGAGCAGAGGTCCATCGGTGGTTATTAGCCACAAGGTATAGATAGGGACTCTGGGGCAAGTGATGCTCTGTATTTTTGGTGCTTGGGGGAGTCAACAGTGGGACGGGTTCTAGTGTCCTGGCCAGGGCTGGCTCACCCACTAGCCAAAAGGTGCCCCACCCACCCCACGAAAAGCCCCCCGCCTCTTCCCTGGCTTGCTTGGGTGCCCCACAGCCACAGAGCGCCCAAGCAAGCTAGCGCTGGGAGGGAAGGGGCAAGGGTTTAAACCCCCGCTCCTTCTCTGGCTTGCTTGGGCACCCCTTAGACACGGAGCACCCAAGCAAGCCTGCACTGGGAGGGAAGGGGTGGGGTTAGAACCTCTGCCCCTTCCCTGGCTTTCCTGGGGCCCCCGCAGCCATGGAGCCTCCAGGAAAGTTGGCGCTGGGAGGGAAGGGGCAGGGGTTAGAACTCCTGCCCCTTCCCTGGCTTTCCTGGGGGCCCCGCAGCTGCAGAGTGCCCAGGAAAGGCAGCCCTCCGCCCCCCCCAGTCTCCAGGTCCCACAGGGAGGTTGGCATCCCTGGTGGGGTGGGTGCCCCAGGCTGTCCTGCCTAGGGCGCCCAGGCACCTGGGGCCGGCCCTGGTCCTGCCCCCCCCAGTGGATCTCCTGATGGCACCTGGTATTTTTGGCTACTGTGTGACACAGAGTGTTGGACTGGATGGGCCATTGGCCTGATCCAACATTGGCTTCTCTTATGTTCTTAAGACCACAGCTCCAATCAGGCAGGGTACCTCATATGATTGTCCCCTGTATATACCAATTTATAAAACAGGCTGATTCTCAATTAAATATTAGTTTTTCTCAACAAGGAACCTATTGTTGTATATTTCACAAATGTGTGCACCTACAAGTTTAAGAAAGCCTTGACTAATTTCATTGAAACTCTAGTCTTGCAGTTATGCTCCCATCTCAACCACTACATTAGAGTGGTCTCCCAGTGTAGTGAAAAGGAAATCGAGCAAAACCTTTTTAGTCACTGAAAACTTCAGTCAATTTTATTTTCAATATACTGAGGAGCCACTCAATATATTCCTTAAGATAGGAGCTGCAGTACCTACATTAGCAGCTAATTGAAATTGACTAGGACTTCCTTAGTTGCTGTTAAGCTTGTTCAGTTTCATTTCCCTCACACCCCTATTAGTTTGGATGGGAGCACAGCAACAAGACTAGAAATCAAATTGACCAAGGGTTGCTTAAGGATGGCTATGCTCACCTTTAAGAAATAGAAGGGGGGGGGAGAGACGGAAGGGAAGGGAAGGAAGGATTCCAGACTATAGACAGCAAGGAAAGAGTAAGAGATGGAGGAAATTGCTGACTGATGAATGACACCATCCACACAGGTGCAAAAGTTGCACACAAAATCTAACTATCCATGGGTGATGGGAGCAAAAGCACTTCTCATATCATTCCAAGTGGGAAACATGCTTCTCTTCCAAAATTATAAGTTTTACACAGGTTACCTGTGAGGTGTCGCTATGCTGATATATCATGTTAACTGTTCATCATACATTATGGCAGGGGTCTCTAACGTAGTGCATGTAGGCAGAATGACACCTGCTGACCCTTTTCCTGGTGCCTGCCAAGTGTGTTTAGACAGTCAGCAGGGCCAGGTGGGGTTTTTGCCCATCAGGGCTCCCGATTGGCCACTGGAGATTTGATTGGCTGTGCAGATAGTTACTTTGGCCACAGCATACAGCACAGCACAAAGATATTTACTATGACTCAAGGTAAATTGTGTGTATGCAAGATTTTTTTTAAAAAAAAATGTTCATTTTGAAAGTCATCCTATTAAACAGAGCTCTGTTGTAGAGCGACGATTAGTGCGTGACCTCCCTGTTTGTGGTTGGCTCCACCTTTTGCATCAGTCATTTTGTGGTTGTGCCCACCATCCTGTGTCAGATTTCCAAAGGTGTTCCTACTGGGCTTTAAAAAGTTGGGGAGCCCTCCCTTACATAGTGCTATATACCATTTACTCAGTGGTATAGTGATCTTTCATTTTCAATGCAATCTCTCTGCCAGAAGTGTGGATGAGTTAATAAGAATATTGCATTTTGAAAACCCCCAGAATGTTAGTTGAATTTTTATACTGTAGCATCATTATGGGGAGTGTGGAATTCCTTTTCCCAAAATTCACTTTGTTTAGATATAGCTATTGGTTCATCTTACTCTTTTTCAAAAGCAAAATTTCTATTTCATTTTTTGTTCTTTTGCTTCATAGTTTTCTGTTTTATGCCCTTTTGTAATTTACCTTACATAGTGGTCTAGAGGGAGGGCAAGTACTGCCTGCCTCCGAGTATCTTCAGAATAAAATTCTGAATCTTGTAGATTCTTCCTTCCTACCCCTCCTGTCTTTGAAGTTCTCTTTTGTTCAAAAACAGAACTGAATAATAACAGACTTCCAAAGTCCTAAAAAGTGGAAAGAAATTGATTGTTGGATTTAAGGGAAAAACCAGGTAAAGATAAAAGAAGGGAATTCCCCTTAACAATGCTGATTTACTGAGCAGATATAAGAACTAAAGTCTGCCACACTAGGACTTCAAAAGATTGACAGGTTAAAACCCTTACACTCTGAAACCCTAATTATCTGGCTTTTCCTTTTAATTTATTCTGATGTTTCAGGATCACATTTTCTTGTTCTGTTTTGTGGGAGTTACTCCCAGGGCATCTGGGTTACAGTGTCTACAGTGTCTACAGTGTGCAATTTTTTTACCAGTATTTTTCAGTTTGGATCTATTGGACCTGAAAACATTTTGGGATTTCCAAAAAATCCCAGATTACAATACTGATACTATATTTGGATCCAGGGTTTTTTTAAATTTTATTTTGGAAATCTCATTTTTTTCCAGGTCCAATAGACCTGAGAAGAAGAAAAACTGGGGGGTGGGGAGTAGCAGCAAAGCTACAAAAAATAGCTGACAGACAAAGCAGATTGATCCCCCATCAGCTGTTTTTTGAGCTTTCTACTGAATTCCCTGTAAACATGAGACATTTGAAAGGACTGCAGAAGACAGCCCAACAAACAGCTGACCCATGAGGGGCAGTCTCCGCAGGCTCAGCTGAGCTCCAGGCTGGCTTCCCATGCAGCCTCATTCAAACAAGGCTATATGAGAAGCCAGCCCAAAGCTGACATAGTGGGGAGTACTCTGCTTCTTGTCAGCTCAGCTGATCCTTGGGCTAGCTTCTACAGTCCCTTTAAAATTTAACAAACAGCTGAGAGGCAGGAGCAATGTGCTCCAACCTCACCAATGGTTTTTTTTGGATCTACCCCCAAATATATCTGGGATTTGGGGGGGATTTTTTTTTGTTTCCTAAAAAAACCTTGGTATCTTTGGGTATATTTTCAGCTAGGGTAGATCTGAATGCACATCTCGGGTAGATCTGAATGCACACTTGCCTATTTTGTGTTTAGTACATGCAGCTCCACTCTTTAAAAGGTACTAGAGCTTAAAAGGACATCAGTGGTTACCACCTTTACAACCTGTAAAGGTGTAGAGTAACTAAAGTTTCTTGAGTGTAACCAGGAGTGAGCAATCCTGGAAGTACAGAAAGTCACAGTACTGTAATAGAAGCCCAGTATTTTAACTATTTTATCTTACTGCTCATTGCAGATCTCATGAGAGGTCCCTGGGGTCAGTTAGATATCCATAACCTACAGCTTTTCTATGTCCACCAGATAATTGGGTACTAAGTTTAAATCAATATGACAAATGCTGTTCTCTGTCCCTCTCATTAGGTTTTGCTCTGATTTTCCTCTGAAGGTGTCTTGCCATAGAAGTAAAAGAGAAGCCACCATAGGCAGAATTCCCCTTCTGTGAAGCTGAAGAGTTCCCCTGCTCCACCTACTCTTCTGTCACAATTGTGTTTTTCAGTCCATAGCCTACTTCATATCCATTCCCCCTGCATGCTTCCAAACTCCCTAGTTTCTTAGCTTCTTTACCTGTTGAGGCCTGCCCGGTTCAATGTTTGCCTCACAAAGGTATTTTTGTATGAAGGCCTACACAAGGTTTTAATCTCAGCTACATTTACACCTTGCACTTCTCTCAAAGAAGATAAAGTGCAGATATTCTTTTTCTTTCTCTGAATAGCTGGAACATAGTTAGTATTTCATGCCATCGTGCCATCACAACCAATCAGGATCAGAAGCTATTCTTCTACAGTATTCTATAGATATTGGATTTTCTGCATTGCTAGTTAGTTTTGTAAAGTATAAGATTATACACGTGAGGTATTTTTTTCTTTTTCCAGAATACTGCCAAATAAGCAAGATTTTTAAGTGCCAATGCCCTTTCCCCTACTTACATTTTTATTGCATTCTGAGGGTAAATGCAGGCAGAGAACGTGTTCAGGCCAACACTTATGGACCCTTTGCACCAAACTGACAAAAACCTAAAGAGGAGCTGGGAGGTTCAGATTAACAGGGCCACCCTAAACAGAGTTGCACCTTTCTAAATCCATGGAAGTCCATGGGTTTGGAAGGGAGTATGTTGGATTAGGATGGCACTAAAACATAGTGAGTCTTTTAACTATGTCAAATTAAGAGGCCCATAGTATTATTTAAAGTAATAATAATTTGCAGTGTAATAAAAAAAAGACTTTCCTAGAAGTAAGCCCTACTGAATAGACCTGAATAAGATTCTGAGTAGGCATTCAGTCACTTTTAGGTTTGTGTGTGTGTTTAGTGGCCTTCATAATCAGAGGTCCTAACTATAGCTTACTTAGCCTGTGCAGAAATCCAGCTCTGAAGGCTGGGACGGTTCACTTGATTTGTGCCAGGCAAATGCATACCCATTCTTCTTCTGAAACCTTTTACCATTTCCCCTTCCTTGTGATTAGCCACAAATATCCATCACATCAAATTCAAATGGTTCAGACTCTCTTGGTTTGTATTTATGGCCCTATTGCATTGTTACAGTTCTGCTTGTGAGCACTGCCATAGATACAATTCCAAGCATATTTTATATATCAGTAAGAACTACTGAGTTGAATACAATTACTCCAAAGAAAGTCTGCATAGGATTGTCATCTTAGAAAATGCAACTGTGTTGTCCTTGTTAGATGAGAATTCCACTTCGATTTCCATGGAACTTTCTTTTAAGTTAATATGCTTAGGACTGCAGCTTCAATAATCATTTGTGTTGGCTAAAGGTCTCCAAATTCTCAGGTGCTTTATATATTTGACAGCCTGAGTTTGTCTGAGAGTGTTAAGTTTAGACTGAAGTATTTTTTTATAGTTTTTCCTTGTTGGTAGTTTTGCTATTTTGGTCTAGTCTTCAGGGACCTTCTCTAAGGAATGCTATACAAATGCTTGAATTGGATTAGATTGGATTTTCAATCATTCATTTATTCATATGCTTTGCTCATAACTGGCCGCATCAGGGCTTTTAAAGCCCATTTGTTTACAGAACGTTTATGGTTAAGAAGCACTCTTGTAATCACTTTATTTGTATATGTTGTGCAACTGCAATCCTGCCATTGAATCTGAATCTTTAAGTGGTTTCTCATTATTATGGTTCTGAACTGCCAGTCCTTCCTAGAGTTTTTGTTAAAACAAAACAAAACAAAAAACTCCACAGAAAATTGCCAAGATAATACAAACTGTAAACCATGTAAGTACGAGAGTTTGTCTGTTAGACTTCTGTATCATGGAGTTCCTGCATGGATCTCATGGGCTCATGGAAATTCCCAGATTCCTTCTGAGCTACCTTCCCCTCACCTAGATCCAACTGAAACATTCTTTGAAAACAAATCACATGGCTTGTCCAGTTTCATGGACCCTCAGGGTGACCAGAGTCCCCATAATGGTGCCTCTCTAACCCTCCCCCCCCCCCGCCAGCCTTGCTTTAAAAGACTTTGAAATTTGTATGGCTATGTGTACTCTCATACAAATCAAAATGTGACACTAGATGTAATATGTGATGCACCAAATGGAATCCTGAAACTATCACTTTAATTTTATTTTAAAGGGTAGGTGTTTCATGATGATCCTGTTTTGATACAGATGTTGCAGTTTTTTTGTGTTATCTTGGTGCTCAGGATGAAATTGCAATCATCTCTTTCTTAACCAAAATAATAGCTTCAGTAACAAAAATGGTATTAAAATTATTTTTGTTAGTGTATTTGAGTTTTTGTGTGAACTCTTTCACACGCCTCCCCAGGCTTTGGGTCCCTGATCTGTCGCTCAGGAGGGGGCCAATCCTCTGGCTGCATTGCCTCCCTCCATCCCACCCACAGTCTCACTGGCTGCCCTCTTGCCCTCAGTCTCGGGGGAGCTGCTGGCCGGGATGGATGCTCCGGCAGCTGGGTGCCTCCGGAGCCCACTACCTCACCATCCAGCCTCCGCCCCCATGGCGCCTGGTGCCCCACTGGCCCAAGGGGCACTCCAGGCTGCTCATGGAGCTGGGAAACTCCATGTCCAGCCGGTGGCCTGCACAGTGAGGCTGACAGGGTACGGGTCATGGGGGCAGGAAGGCCGGGGCCTCTGATGCAGAGGGAGACCTGGCTGCCACCTCCTGGCAGCCCTGCAGAACTTTGCCCCATGGCCCCATGATTCCCCATGCACCATTTGCCTATACACCACAGCATGGCTGAGCTCCTTGCCGGCCTCTGCTTCCTAGACTCGGTGCCCGCTCCGCTCCCACATTCACCTTTGACCCCCATGGGACCCAAGGAGCTGGGGCTGCCTCCCCCACCTGACCTCTCCACTGCTGGCAAGCCTTGCGTGCTGTCCCCAGCCCCCCAACATGCTTTGTCCACAGCTGCTGAGCTCTGACCACCATGGCTGCAGTGGCGGCAGCACCGGCAACACCTCCCCAGAGGGAAGGTGGCCATGGAGGCACTGGCCAAGGCAGCGTGGAATGCGCTGCAGATTGGAGGCTCCTCTTGCTGCACCCAGTAGCCAGACGCATGCCACTGACTGCCCAGCCACCCAACTACTGGCATGCCCATGCCAGCAGGAGTGAGACACCAGACACCAAGGGTCCTGACGGTGACTTCTGCGGCCTTCATGGCTTCAGCCCTCACCCCGGAGCCTTGCTAGAACCTGTTGCATTGACTTTGCAATGGGCTTGGCAGCTAGTAATGAGATAAATGTAGTAAAACCAAACATAAAAGAAACAAATAAAATGAGAAAACTAAAAAGAAAATGGTCAAAATGAGAACACCCATAATGAATTTGTACAAAAACTAAAAGAGATATTCATTCATCCATCTTAGGTGACCTTGGACCAGTTATATATTTTCATCTTAACCAACCTTACAGTGCTGTTGTGAGGATAACACAGAAGAAAGAACAATGATGTGAGCCACTTTGGGACCCCATTGGGGAGAAATGTAGGGAATAAATTAAGTAAATAAAATTAAATCAAAATCTTAATGAGCAAATTTCCTTATAACTTGCTATCAAAGAAGAAAAAGAGGAGGAGCATGAGGAGATTGGATTTATACCCTGCCCTTCACTACCTGAAGGAGTCTCAGAGCAATCTCCTTTCCCTCCCCCTCCCCACAACAGACACCCTGGGAGGTAGGTGGGGCTAAGAGAGCTCTTTTGAGAACTGCTCTTGAGAAGACAGCTCTGAAAGAACTTTGTGACTGACCCAAGGTCATGCCAGCAGCTGCATGTGGAGAAATGGGGAATCAAACCCAGTTCTCCCAGATTAGAGACCATGCTCCTAACCACTACACCAAACACTCTCACTAGCCTGATATATAAGAATAAGACTTTGTGCTTACACTATTTTACCTCCGCATTTTCAACTGCTGACTTCACCTTACCTTTCCCCTTGATATTAAATAAAACCTTCTGTTATTTTTGAATTTTAAAAGCTTCTCAGGTGCCATTTCCTGTCATGTAAGTTAAAGTGAGACCCTAACATTTCCCTCAGGTCATGGGCTGAGAAAATAGCCATTACATATTACTGACAGGGTGGGACTGCTAAAGCTACTTTAAAGAGAAGAATACGTGTAACCAGGGCTGCTAAGTCAGTGAAGGACACAAAAGAAAAATGGAGGGAAAAATCTTCCCTCTAAAGGAGGTAAGTAGATAGGGTCTGTCATAACATGTTTTTGCTTAAGTGCTCACTGCTCAGAAATGAGATAGGGCTTTCATATGCGGTGACCTCTTTCCTTGGAAAACCTTTGAGGGAAGGCAATTCACAATAGTCAACAATTTCTTAATCTGCACATTTTTTATTTTTATTTTTTTTATGCACCATCACATGAATCTAGTGATGGGTAAACTTTGTTCCATATGCACCATTAAATACTTGGGGGGAAAGTTACCTTTCTCCATACTTTCGAATTTGTTACACTTTGTATTGCAAATGTTTATGTATGCATGTTCTCACACTGCTTTCCTGCAGATTTCTCTTTCCCTATCCCAAAATACTACAACATGGGAGCATACAACGAAGTTGATGAACAATGAATGCAGGGTAGCCAAAAGGAATTTGGTGATGATTCGCCGCTTGGAATCCAGGCATGTGGGCCCCACTAGCTAGTAGCATTTAAAGAATCCCTTTAAATGCTTCTGGCTAGTAAGTCCTGGGCCTCACAAACCTGAATTCCAAGTGGCATTGCTATTTGGAGATCAAGCAAAGGCACATTCCTGCAGGAGATCAGGGTCCCTTTAAATGCTTCTGGCCAGTGGGCACTGGGCCTCAGGCACCTGAATTCCAAGTGGCATTATCACTTGGAGTTCAGATATGTCGCAATGGCCATCCCTCTCCCTCCCCTACTGCACTGTTTAAAGGGCCCTACATCTGATAGGTGGACTTTTTAAATCTTGCAGGTGGGGAGGCAGATGGGTGGCCACAGGTGATCATTCTTGGGGCAGGATCATTCCCAATGTGACACTATCACTTTGGGGACACCCTCCCCCTCCAAGAATACTCCCCAAAAGTCCCCCGCTGGGGAATAACCAGACCTGGCAACCCTAAACAGAATGCTGGAACAGATGGGCTACTGGTCTGATCCAGCAAAGCTCTTCTTATTTTCCTGATCTCTACTGATCTCCAATACCCTTGTCCTACAGGGACCCTCATATTGTCAGGGCTTTTCCCCCCATTTTGTATGCATGTATAGCTCAGCATGGGTATAGAAATGATAGATAGTGCCTGTATTAAACTAATACCAAATGACAGAGAGTAAAGGAATGCAGGGCAATACCTGCATCAATCATGCAAAAACTTGCCCTAAGAGGGATTCAGTTCAAGCATTAGTCTGAATCTGGACTTTGGTATACATAGGGTTAAGTTCCTAAATAAATATTTTACTCTGAAATACATGTGTCTGTTTCATCCTAGCAAGGGGATGTCTTTGGAAGTTACAGGACCTTCACGGGTAGCCATTTCGGGTAACACAACAAAACAGAGAAAAGGAAAAAAAAGTCTTCTAAAGTGATTTGCAAATGTTTTCTGCATTCTTGCACTGCCACATGGGTTCTGTAGTTTAATGTAATAAACCCTTACGATGAACCAGCATGATGAATGCTGCTAACCGATGAAGGCCTCTGACTATGCAGCGAAGGCCGCCAACTGTGTACAACTCTGAACAGCAGCTGCCAATGAATGGCGACCCTGCAACACATGTAATCCAAAGTAGCTGATTGACTGTGAGCATGCACCAACTGCAACTCCCTAGTTAGACTCAAAAAGAATGCTACCAGCTTCCTGATGCACTAGTCAGAGTATTGCTCATTGTAAACTGTGAACAAATCACCAGTACAGTCACGCTGAGGTGTTCAGCTTGAGAGAAATAGACACTGACTGTCTTTTCTAGACTGGCACTCAGATTTGCAAACTACTGAAAGGTACAAGCCAACTGAAAATACACTAAGCCTTTTTTTTTAAAAAAAACCACACATACCCCATTTTGCATATTTTATTCCAATGGGTAAAATGACATTTTTCAGCCCCAGAATTTGTAGAATGTGCCAGTTCTTGAACAGTACAACTTTACCATAACAATGAAGATTCCTAATCTCTTTAAGATCAAGCATTCTTCCAGACCTGGATGGAGAGTTATAGGCACTGATGCCTCTGCAGCACTACCCTTCCCTGATCTTTACATAATTAGATAGATAGCCAGTGGTCAGAGTGCTGGGCTAGGATCTGGGAGACCCTGGTTCTAATACCCACTCTACCACAGAAGCTTGTTGAGTGCCCTCTCAGTTTAACCTATCTTATGGGGTGCTTGTGAAAATAAAATGTAGAAGAGGAAGATGATGGTGTAAGCCTCTGTGGGTACCCATTGGGGAAAGTTGGGATATAATGAAGTAGGTAAATAAATGCCCTGACCTGGATGGCCCAGGCTAGCTCATTCTCAGCAGGTCTTGGGAGCTAAGCAGGGTCAGCCTTGGTTGGTACTTAGATAGGAGACCATTAAAGAAGTCCAGGGTTTATATGCAGATGCAGACAATGGCAAACCAATTCTGTTTGTCTCTTGCCTTGAAAACTCTATGAGGTCTCCGTAATTTAAAAAAACAACAACAACGCTGAAGAGATATTTTTATGATAAGCAACCCCAAAGTATATGAGCTTTTATCTCACAGCATTTGAAGATAGTGTCAACAAATTCTAATGTCTTAAAAATTCTGTAGCTGAACATATGAAAGGATCTCAGTGGTGTGTAATAAATCCTCATTCCAGGCATGAAGTATTGATGTGGGCATGAGCACTGGGCTATCTCCCTCCCACCCAAATTTCATTTGAACTAAATATATATTTCTCCTTAGCTGACAATACTTTAAATTAGAATTGCAGGCAGCCCATTTGTAGGACCTTGTGAATATTTCATGTCATGGGTGCTAAATAAAAGTATCTGTTGTTACTGACAGGCGTGATATGAAATATGCACTCAGGTATTTCTTCAGTTTGCAATATGCTGTAGAAATAGTTGACGTATTATTAGCTCTGTATAATTGGGGGTGGGGGTGGTAGAGTAAATGTACATTCCAAACCCACAAACCTGCTAAATAGCAAAACTCATCATGGTGCAGCTGCTGAACATTTTGGACAAGGTCTGCTCTTCTCTGTTTGAAACTGTCTGGGAAATGCAGCTGGTGTCCAACTTGTTTTCTAGCGGGACTGTTTGTAAGCCAGAGCAGTCAGTAAACATTGAAGCAAATAACAATCAAATATTCACCCCTGGTAAAATGCCATGTTTATCGATGCAGAGGGCACTCATGTCGTTTGGGCCATTGCTTTTTGTCACTGCTCAGCAAGATAATCTTCACCATCAGTTAGACATTGTTCCGGACAACTTTTTGTATGTGTGACCTTACCAAAAAAAAAAAGGCGCCCCCCAAACCCAAAAGGCTTCTGTTTGGTAATCTTTAGGCAATATTCATTGCTGAGATAAAAGAAAATGTGAAAATGTAGCTGTCACTCTTTTTTCCCAAATAAAGAACCAAATGGAAGAGAAACATCTGTTTGTGGCTGGCTTTGAATACCAGTAACTGGAGTGCATTCCAGGATTTATGTTGCTGCTTTTTGCAAATATCTCACCATGTATAATATTTAGAAGCATGTGCTATCATATTTTTCTCTCTGGTCCTAAAGGAATCCTTCCTTTTAGGTCAAGTTCCCATTAAATTTTGACAAGAATGAGGCATCAAGGTTTCTGCTTTGGCAAAGCATTCAAGGGATTTTTTTTTTTAATATGACTAGCAAATTCCTCAGGGAGATTTCACATATCTCCACTTAAGATGATCCATACAAAGTAGCATTTGATCACACCATCACTATTGTGACAGTTCTGTTATATAAGTCTGGGTTCTCATATCAGGTACAATTGGGAGTACTGAATTTATGGAGTTACTTCTGAAGGATCCAAATTCTATACTGCTCTCCTGAGTATGTCTACAGTAGTAGAACTGAAATTCATCATTTTATACACACACACACATATGCACAGAAGTGGAGCATAGTGCAACAGAAAATTAATATTTATTTATTTGCATTTATGCCTAATCTTTCTCAACAATGGGGATATCGTTTAGTGGGCTCTTGTGTAGTTTTGAATGTATTGCAGGCTAATGGTGTATCTTGGATTCATTATTGTCTGTTTTATATTGATGTGTATTATTTCTGTTTTGTTATTTACATAGCTTTTGTAAGCATTTTTGATTGTCATAAGGACACATCTAAATGTTTTACTAAATTTATAAATCTGTTTCTGCTGTACTGAATGAGCTGAAGATTTTACTGTAGTAATTGATATATGCCTTCCCTTTTCGAATACTGTACAGTGGGCACATCATTGTTTCTTGAGTGTTTTTTGGTATATACATAAAAAGTGTTCAGTAAATGATGATCTTTCAGGAGGAGAAAGCATCACCAAAGAATAACTAGAATAGTTCTAAACTCCCTTGATATAAAATCATGTAGTATCTAACTTATCAATTAAAAAGAACACTGCAGGCTTTTCAATAATAGGTTTTTATGTCTAGGCATCTGCTGGCTAAATTATTCTCACTCTCTTGAGACCAATTTCACACAAGAGCTGCGCTACAGTCACACCTTCCTTTGCCTCACGTCTATTGGTCAATTTCCCACTCAAGGTCGTGTGGCCGCATTTTGGCTTTGCTTGATTTTCCCCGCGGTTTCGTGATCCTCAAAAAACAGGATCACAAAACCGTGGAGGAAATTGGGTGAAGCCGTGGGTCAAAATGTGGCCATGTGGCTTTGAGTGGAAAATTGACCTAATAGATGTGGGGCAAAGGGAGGCGTGACAGCGGTGCAGCTCTTGTGTGAAATCGGTCTATAACTGTCTGGAGCAAGTAATTCTGTCTGGCAGTAGAGCTACTTATCTGGTGCTAAGTACGTTTGATCATTTGTTGACACCCATGGTAATATCCCATTCATGAAACCAAGCAGATGTTCTTACTATGTAACTACAGACTAAAAACTACAAACAGAAAAAATAGGAAAGGGATACTACAATCTACAAGAGAAAGTAAAGAAAACCCTCTAAAAACCCAAGAGACGGTGATCAAACATTTTACAAAGTTGCTTTCCCTCTTAAATGGAAATTAACCTTCACTGAAAATGGTAATCTATCTAATAAAGCCTTTCGATATTTCACCAACTATTTCAACTTCTTAAAAGAACTGTGAATTTCGGTATAAAATGAACATATTTCAGATACTCCAGGGTATATTAACAATCTATTTTTTCCTTTTTTTATATCTCAAGAGATAGCCTTGTTTGGGGCCCACTGCCCCCAATTTAGAGTCTGTGTCCTCATCTGAAGATCCAGCCTCTCCTTCCTCGCTTACTTTGGACCATTGCTAACTCTTTCTCCTGGTGGACAATGTTGATGCAAAAACTCGCCGGCCTTTTCAACAGAGTCTATCCTTTCTTTGCCATTTGCATATCTGAAGATTAATCCCTCAAGTGTTAACCATCTGTAGGGAATGTTGTGACTTTTTAGAAATAAAACCAAGTCTCCATATTTCCTTCTCTTCCTTCTTATCTCAAATGGGACATCTTTCAATAGTTTTATGTCCTTGTCTTTTATCTTCAGGGTAACTCCATCGGTCACTTTCAGTAGCTGGTCTCTCACTTTTCTTCAGGAGAATCTTATTGTGACTTCCCCAGGCAGATTATTCTTTCTGATAAATTCTGAATATGATCTGAAGACTGTATCTATTTCACTTTGGAGTTGCTCCGATGTCATCTCTGCCGAGGAAGCCACCAAATCGCCAACAATCTGTTTCAAATTCTTCCCTTTCTCCTCCTTGATACCTTGAAGTCTCAAGACATAGCTTACCCCTTCCATTTGCAGCTGTAGTACATGAGACTCTTCGATTTGACACTTTCCCCCCCTACACCTGCAGTTTTTTATTCTTTTTTTTCAGTTGGAATAAATCTCTTTAAGCTCCTGCTCCATTTTTTTGATTTTCTGTGTATTCAGAGCCATTTGTGTTTGTTGTGCGTCCAGCTTATTATCAATAGCCGTAATTTTCTCCAGCAGGGGGCAAAGTGCTTCTGACAGCAGCCTTTGGAGTTCTGCAGTTGAGTCCTGTCTAGGGACAGAACTCGTAGGGCTGGAACTTCCGAAAGGAAGCTTAACTTTCACTAGTTTCTCAGCGACACCATGTTTGAGAATTGTTTACTTTTATTAAAAGTTTGTCAAAGTCTCTGGAAGCTTTTATACAATACAGTAAGTTCTCATAGTCTCTTTATTTCAGTTCAGTCACTTTTTACTGCAAGCCCCCCCTTTTTCTGGCTTTGAAATTGCTTGTAAACAGTTCTTAACAGGGGGAAGTCCCCTCCCCCCCTCATTTTCTTTTAGGGGCACATGCTGTTTTTAGGTGATTTTCACTTGTACTTAGACTCACATTTTCAGCAATTGTCCCTTTGCATTCAAAATTGCTTAATCACCATATGCTTGCTCTGGTGTGCTGATCTTGCTCCCATTTGGGATGATCCATGGCGAGCCTGGCGGGGCTTGGAGGGGCCTGTCCTCTGCAGCTAGATGTGCTGGGGGAGGGCTCTCTAGTGCCCCATGCCTGGGAGTCCAACCCAAGGACTCCTGGGGTGGTACGAATGATCATGCCCCCACCTAGCTGTAGGTGCTGGCAGGTTTCTCCCAGAGCCCTGGGAGAAAGCAACTGCCATGGCTATTGCTGAAACCGGAAATCTCTGAAAATCAAACCACTAGCTCTTGACTTAACTTTGAAGGATTCCTACTTTGATCTCAGCATGGAGACAAACAGTCAGATTCAAGGAGGGTTATTATGGCTACTCCTGCTCCATTGCACCTCATTCTTCAGTTTCATGATCGTTTTTAAACATAATTTCTCTTTTATTGCCTGAATTAAGAAACCTTTGCTTTTTGATGAGTTAAAATGTGGTCTGTATACTTTATACAGTGGTGAATGAGCTGGTGTTGAACTCTATTGTTTTCATTTCCATCTCAATGGCAAACCAAGATGAAGAAATAGTAATATTTCCTTTGGAAATCAATGGAGCTTAAAAGGATCCTTTAGCTCTTCTCCCAAGTCACTGGATGTTATTGCAAACTGAGTCTCCCCTCCCCACTCAAAATGAATATTTGCATGCAATTCTTCTCTTTCCCCCTTTTTAGTAATTAACACATCTCCTAGTTAGGGCCAAAGGTATTTTTTTGTTTGTTTACATGATCAGTGGTTGCAGCTGTTACTCTTTCTTTGCTCGTAATATACATATTCCCTTTCCTTTGGTGAAGAGGGATCATATCACCAAGTTCTCATGGACACTTAACAGATCCATCAGAGAGCTATCTCTGAACAGTTATGCAATTGGAAAAACATCAACCAGCCATTCTGAGCTATCTACCTAGCAAGTGTATGGTCAGTAATATTCTGAAGCAATAGTGTTATACTATAATTATTGTTGTCTCATCTGGACAAAAAGTATGAGCCCTTGAGAGAATGCATTCAGTGGAGGACCACTGCACAAAAGGAAGAAACAAGATGATGAAGGAATATTAAAAAGCCCCAAAGCTAGAAACATAATAGAACAAGAGGGGACCCATAAGAAACTTCTGGAGAAGGTTCATCCCTGCCCAACTTTACTTCCTTCCTGATTCCCCCTTTTCTAAAAATCTTCCTCCCCTTTCTTCCCCTCCCCTCATCTGTCAACCTACCCCCAACTCTTTTGCATGTACCCCTCCCTTTCTCAATCAACCTATCCCCTATTCCCCACTTTCCCCCCTCTCCTTATCTGTCAACCTACCCCATCTCTTTTGCCCCCCATCTTTTCTCCATCAATGTACCCCACTCTTGCTGGTCTCCTTCCCTACCCCCACCCTTGGCACTTCACTCACCCCCACCTCGGCTGCTGTCCCCATCTACCTTCCAGCAGGTGAGCAAGCAGGCTCCCTGGCTCAGTGGGGGGGCAAGGACTTCTCTACCTTCTCACCTGATTATTTCCTTCCCAACTCAATGAGGGGGCCTGAAAGACTCACAGTAGTGAGAATTCCCCCCTCCTGCTTTCTTGCTGGGCTCAGTGCAGCTCCTAGGCTGTGCAGAGAATGCTTTTTCAGTTTGATGGTGGATTTAAACCCCCAAGGTTTACTCCTCAGCTGCAGGGGTGAATTAATACCAGGGAAGCTAAAAGAGGGACAGAGATTGCATATGAACTAGCATGAGTGTGTGTAAGATTGTGCACCTGGTAAACTGGAGAATCATGGAGAGAGAAAATTAGCTTTGGGATCAATTTTGGAAAAACATATAGCCTATGAGGAAAGGGTTAAACTGTATAATTCCCTTAAAGAGGAAGCAGCTGGGGCAAAGAAGGGGGTAGGTGAAGGAAAAAAAATGACTGGCCAGGAGGGAAAAGGTCAGAATCTCCTTCCTCACCTGATGTTCCCTTAGTCTTGTTGCATCTATTGTTTGTTTAAAAGAAGAAAAAATGGGAGGAAATTTTCACTTAATTCTATATTTGTATTTTAGTTCTGCATGTATGCACAGGGCTGGCCCCAGCTTATTTTGTACCCTAGGCGAGGATCCCTTCTGGAGCCCCCGCCCCCGTGCGTCCACCAAATTTCAAAATAATCAAGAAACTCCCAGAATGCCCCCCGCCCCCATGGCCTCAGCAGCCTGGCTGCCGTCCCCGGATGTCTCACCCTCTCCCGGTCGCCACATTCAGGCCGGAGTCTTGGCCAGCTCGTCCTCCCTGCCTTGGCCTGCCAAGGGAGGGGGCAGCCCGGAGAGGCCCTAACACCCCATGACCCTCCCCAGCTCTCTTGAGGGCTGTGGATGGGACCTCCTCCCCTAGAGAGGACAGCTGGGCAGAAGTGGTCCCTCCCTCCCCTGCCCCTGTGCAGCCTGGCAGGAGAGGCAGAGAAAGGTGGCATGGGGGGGCACGGTTCTTGGGGCTGTTGGGGAGGGAGGAGGAAAGGGGCTCCAAGCCAGCTTCCTGGTTCCCACTCTGGGGGAGTCACGACCCAGGATGGGGTGGGCGATGGGCTGGGGGTCTGCCTTCCTCACCGCCTTCCTCACCTGCCAGGCAGCACTCCTTAGCCAGCCTTTGGCTGCTCTCCATCCAGGGGAAGGTGAGGCTGGGTCCCTGGGACAGTGAGAGCAGGACGGCTGAGGCGGGTGCCAGGGGCCAGGGGGTGGGGACTCAGATCACCCCTCCACAGCAGGCAGGGGCCCCGGGGAGGCCGCCGCAGCCCCCCACCAGCAAGCAGGCTGGACTGTAGTCTGCTCCTGTGTCTTAGAGGGCTGGGTCTTCCTCCTCCTCCTCCTCCTCCGGATGGGCTGCGGGGGTTGTTGTGATGGGACGGCCCCTTCTGGCTCCAGCCCGAGGAGCTCCATGCTGCCCTGGGGCCAGGGGGGCTCAGCAGCAGCACCAGCCCACCTCCCTCATTCCAGCACCCAACCGCTGTCAGACTCCCCGGCACTCTGCTGTGCCCGCTGCCTCCCGGGTGCCACACCCCAGCCCAGCCTCCCTGCACTCAGCTGAGGGCAGCTGGGCCCTGGGGAGGCACCACTGGGGGGGGAAGCCAAGCCAGGTGCACCGCTCTAACGCAGATGCTCTCCTGGTGTGGTGCTGCTGCTGCTGCCACTGGGCATCCCTGACTGGTGCTTTGCCCCTGTGCTCCATTCCCCGGGGGCAGGTGGGCTTTTGGCGGGGAGGCTGGGTGCAGTTTGGCATCCTAACGGCCAGCCCGCCCTAGGTGAATGCCTAGTTCACCTAGTGAGTGTGCCAGCCCTGTGTGTGCATGAGTGTTCCTTTGTATGTGTGTGTGTATGTATAAGAAATGTGGAGAGGCGGGGAGCAGAAAAAGAAGAACAGAGAAGATAAGACAAGAACAGCAGTAGAAAGAACCAGACTTTTTCAGTGGTGGCACCTCACCTTTGGCTCACCTGGAACCTCCTTTTAGGTACCAGGCCAAAAGATTTATTTTCATCCAGGTTTCTGACTGAGGAGTTCCTTTTTAGCTGTTGTTTTTTATGGCCCATATATTCAGAGTCTGAGGACCATTTCATAGAGATGTTCCAGGAAGCTCAATATTGTTTTTATGCTATTGTCAATGTCCCAAGTGGCTTTTGGTTTGTTTTACTGTTGGTTTCAATTTGTTTTATGATTTTATTGTCTTTTACTTTTTTAACTTTGTGAGCTACCACAGGCAGATTTCTAGAGAGGTGGTTTTCTAAATAAATTAATAAATAAAATCAGTATTTTAAAAGTACTGGGAGAGCCTTTTTATGATTCTTCTCCATGACTTTATATGTGTTCTTCATTTCTCTGTTGTTCTTTAGTCTTTCTGTCTTCAGTCATATGAGGTTCAGAAACTATTCACACAGCAACACAGACACCAGTTAAATTAAGGTTTCCATACGAAACAGGCACACAGGTCATTCTCCACTCGACTGTAAGCTATCTGAACATTTGCAAAGACAAATTGTAGGCAGCTTTGCAAAGTAGGAGTGCATCCCACTATTCCCTTCTGTTAGCTGTCTTTGTGCCATTTTCTACAGCTCTGTTACCATCTGTCTGACAACAAGAGAAGACCCTGAGGAGTCTCCAGCATACCTACATCCTCCTCCTGTGCCAGTCAACATTTCTTAAAATCATTACCCATTTTGCCTCTGCCAGCAAATTAGTATGGCCGGGTTTCCACAAAGCTTACCTTGAATAAGCATAGAGAATTGGCTTCTGGTATAACTCCTTGCTAAGTGAACCTGGTAAGGATTTGAAAATGTTTCAAACACATTTATTTTAAGTGACCTTCAAAGTTGTAGTTATCAGTGGAAATAGCTACATAGAATCAGATTTGTGCACTATCTAGAAATATGTCCATTTTCAGAGTATACTTTGTTACAAACTCTAGCCAGAACAACATTTTGTCATCAGAAGAAGAGCCAAGGAAATACCACAGGGTCCTAATTGGTCATTTCTAAATTCTCTCTATCTCCTTGATAACTCTTTCTTTAGTGAAATTAGGCCTACATTGTTTAGTTGAGTCATCAGTTATATTAATGTGTTACAACAATTCTGATACACTAAAAAGTTGTCCCCAGTTAATCTGGCAGCAGATCTGTTATTTAAAAAATTGCTTGTAATACAAGTGATGACTGATATTGTGAGTAATACAAGTACTTATAAAAGCTGCAAATGACAAGCACCATTTTGGAAAAGGCAAGAGGGGATGAATTTTGTTAGAAAAACATACCTGCAATGATTTGAAAGCTGTGGGGATCCTCCTTCATAGTCTTTGTCTTTCTGCCTTCAGCCATGTTGGCTCACATTGAAGGGAGATCCTCCAAGCCTTGGAAAGGTAACGTTGCAGCAGCACCTTCATTCTCTTCCTTCCCTGGATGTTTCCCTTCCTCCACACAGGAAATCCTGTCCTTACCTTCCTCCCCACCTGAGGGCCCAATCCCTGCCCAGGTTCCTCAGGCTTCTGGGCCTGAATCAGCTAATTTGGAGCTGGGAGTAAGCAGCCTTCCCTGCCATATCTGTCTTGCTCTGACTTCTTGGTTTTATCCTCTCTTCCTATCCCTTGGGCCCTCCTGCCTTCGTTACTGATGAAGGCTTGCCCCCAACCTTGCTCACAGACCATTCTGGTCCAACCATGCTCCTGGCTCCTTGTCCATGCTATGGTTGTTACAAGCTCCACCAGGAGGGCTACTTTATTCCCCAGTGGCTCTTCAGGCTGTAGGGGACTGTCCTTGGCTGGCATGGGGGCCTTTTTCCCATCACCACCTGATGGCATCTCTGGCCATGTCAGGACATTTCCTGGCTGCCTCTCATCCTTGGCAGCCACTTTGTCTCCCCAGCACAACTTCTCCTTTGGCTGGAATCCAGCCAGTGGCTTTCCGTGTGTCAGGTAAGATGCTGGGTTCTTTATCTTCTTGCCTGTCTCTCATGGCTCCTGGGCCAACTTCACTGCATTCCAGTCTGAGGCAGATACGAACCCCAGAGACACTTATTATCTAAAAATAAAGTCGGGGGGGGGCTGTTGCTTTTATATGCGAAAGTATGAAGATGTGATCAGTCCATTAATTGACTAAAGCTCATATGATTAACAAATTAATTAACCAACACTTTAACTTGAGAACACTTTGGCCTTTGACCCATGGCTTTGAGTGAACCTAACCAATGGGTCTGAATCCCCCCTTTTCCCTGTGTCCTTTGTTCCCTTCTAGAAATCCAGTACAGTGTCTGTTTCTCTGGTGACGATAGGGAATTCCTACTGCTGCAGCATGGTGTGCATGCCCGGTGACAACTCGCAGACCTGTTCTTGACACCATGGTTGTGCCCATGGTTGAGGTTGAAAGGCAATTAAACACTGGTGTGTTACCTGAAGCACTTCTGGCCAAAAATTCCACTGAGGAATAGTGTAGTTGAGGGTGCCTGGTATGTTCCCTACTTCCTGGTATGTTACCCACTTGATATCAGAACTGTATGTGCCTAAAGTCCAAACCAAGTGAGATTATGGGAATTTCCCCCCCCCCTTTGGTAACTTGCCTAGGGTCACCAATTGAGATGCAATGCCTAGCAAAGGATAGAATCTGCATCCATCCATCCATCATCCATCATTTATCTTAGTTTGAGATAGAGAAATTGCTTACATGCTACAATGTGAGTATTATGTCTCTGCTTTTCCGCCCCAGATCATATGTTTTGATGTTATTTCCTTTTAATATACTGATGTAGCTCTGAGAACCATTTCTGGATGTCAGAAGAGTAGAGATTGTCTCAAAATATGTTAGGGGTAAGTGCTGTGCTAAAAATCTTGGGGACTTTAAAAGGTGGCAAAGAAAGCATAGAAATGTTTCAGAGGGTAGCCATGGTGATCTGCAGTAGAACAGCT
The DNA here is from genome assembly GCA_029375565.1 of Gekko gecko. Lineage (NCBI taxonomy): Eukaryota > Metazoa > Chordata > Lepidosauria > Squamata > Gekkonidae > Gekko > Gekko gecko. The sequence goes on from JAPDNY010000005.1 coordinate 140,811,076, forward strand.
AGATTCAAGTCCCGTAGCATCTTAGAGATCAACAAGATTTTCAGAGTATGAGTTTTCAAGAGCCAGACTCCTTCTGTCAGATACCAGATTTGACAAAGGGAACTTTGGCTCTCAAAAGCTCATATCCTGAAAATCTTGTTGGTCCCTAAGGTGCTACTGGACTTGAATCTTGCTGTTGTATTCATATATTTATTTTTAAAAGACACAAGTTTTCACTTAGTTTCAAATAAATCTTAACTTTGGTGTGAGTTGCTGCCAGCAAGTGGCCTACCAAAACTTGAGGAGTCCACCCTGATTCTGAATTTGACCAGTGCTACTCCTGCTATTATAGCTGTTGCATCATATAGGACTTTTTCAGCCTACATTGACTACATCTATTTAAATAAGTTTATGTTCTTTGGTACAATATGAAGTGGCAGGGGGAGGGGACTTTCTCATGGTCAATGAGTCCTCCTATATTCCTGCTTGGCTCCAAAGTGATTGGCTATCCCGTACTGTATATAATAGGGCTGCCAGCTTCCACATGGGGAGGGGAGATCTCCAAGAATTTCAAGTGATCTCCAGACAACAGAGATCAGTTCCCCTGGAGAAAATGGCTGTTTTAGAGAGTAGATTCTATGGTGTTTATACCCTGCTGAAGATTCTATGGTATTATACTTCAGGCTCCACTCCCAAATCACTGTTAATTTCCCAATCAAGAGCTGGCAACCCTAGTATACAATCTACTACACATTTTAAATATCAAAATAAGTACACACATTCAAACCAAATGTCATAATATTTCATTTTTTTCCTGCATAACAAATAAATCTTTCTTTGACTGCAAGGTCTAACTTTGTGGCAGTTCGTATTTCTATATGTGGCATCGCACCTGCTCTTCACTTTTCAAGTATTATTTATTAACCAAGGTTCATAAGATCTAGAGCCTTTGTCCTTTTGAGAGATTCAGGAAGAAGGAATAAATGCTAATGTTGTAGTAAGTGGATTAAGATCCAGTGAACCTTCTAGTGTAAAATTAATTCATCTGGTAATTGAATTATTTTTATTTTGCTTGTTGTTTATGTGCCTTCATAAGGTGCTATGGATCCCTTGTTAGGAGAAAAATGGCATATCAATCAAAAATTAACTTCCTATTTCCACCTACATCACTAATTACTGGCTTTGTAGGACAACTTTGGTTCCACCAGGACTCAGCATGACTTCTTTTGGTGTCTGATGGAGGGCCCCTCTTACTAGGTTCTCTGACGTCACCTCACATGGCTCCCTTAATAGAAAGGCAAAATTGGAAGACAACTAAATCCCTGGTATGAATATCTTCAATTTAGTAGCCTCATTACTTCCCTACACCCTCCATGTTCCTTACATATATCTTTAACAGAATTTGAAAAATTATTAGTTAACAAACAACTCCCTACTAAAGGTCTTTCTCCTTCTCCTAATTATCTTGTTTTGTATATTATACATATGTTTTATATATTATATAAAATAGTGTTAAAATTGTACTTCTTCTATTAATATTTTATATTTTCACTAAAGAATATCCATATATTTATAAGGTTTTACTTATTGTAATCTCTGATCAAGCTATATATGTATGTGTGTGTGTGTTACTGTTGTTTGTTATCTGTTAATCTAGAGTCTTATATTTTAATAAAGCATATCATAATTTAAAAAATTGAATGCCAAAAAAACAAACAAACCCAAATATCCTGATTCAGCTATCTGTTCTGGTTATGATGATGATGATTTTATTTCAGCTTACATGACCAAAAGTCTTAAGCACACATAAAAGAATACGTTACATGATTAAACATTGGGGCATGTTTAAAACAGTGAACATTCATAAAATCAATGGAATGTGAGGTAATACGTTGCTTTACAGGAATTACCATAAGCATATAAAATACGTTATCCACATCAGAATATTACACAACATAGAGACTCAGAACAGGTAAACACATCATAAAATCCTTGAATGAGTGTGGACTCAGAAAATTTATCCCCTTTCTCCTTTTTTATTTATTTATCACCAGGGCCAGAAACACGGCTACAAATTTAGTGACAGTATTATCAACTTTGTCAGACAGGAGAACAGAAATTGACCATGGAAGGGAGGGGAGCTTTTCTTTCACCAAAATGGGTATGATGTACTTCTGCCTCTCCAAATTTCATTTGGGGCAGGCTAGCAATATGTGGTCCAGCGTCTCCACTAAACCTTGATTACAATCACATGTCCATTCAGAGTATGGAATACTATGAAAACGGCCTGAAACTATATTGGAAGGAAACGTGTTCAATCTGGCCAGTGTAAAGGCTCTGTGAAGAACTGGACTTTTAAGAGTGTAGCAATAAATAGGGATCACGTCCAGCGGTGGAAGGCCAAGGGCTAGGCCCGAGCAGGTACGACGGGCTCTGCAAAGTGTACTACTAAAATCAAGTTCACTCAGTTTTGTTTTTATTAATTTGAGGGTCTCACTTTGTGATAAAGATGTGATGTCGATGTTCAAGGTTTCTAATTTAGATTCTATTAACTTGGTTCTACTACTTTTGTGGGTGTCTCTCTGGATCAAGTAGGTAAAACCTGGTCCACCAGGGATAGCCCCTTGAGATTCTTTATTAATAAACAATTTAAACGCTGAGTGCCATGCTCTTTTTTCAATTGAAGGCTGTGCAAATTCAACCCTAAGCGCCATGCCCGCCACACATTTCGGGACTGCAGCAATGTCTCTTAGGAACATGTGAAGGGGGGAGTCTAGTTTCTCCGAGATGCCTTCTATCCACACTCCACAACCATATAAGAGCTGGGGAACAGCTTTAGTGTTGAAAATCCTAATAGCTGCAGGGATATGTTTGGCCCCTTTTGAGCAGAAGAATTTTTTGGTTACTCTAGATGTAAGACTTGCGGCTTTCAGGGCCGCCTTGACATGTGGGGTCCAAGATAGATTATAACAAAAAGTTATTCCAAGGTATGTAAAGGAGGAGACTTTTTCCAATTCCCCCCCTTCACTTTTAGACATTTGGAACCAGTGTAGAGAGATCTTGAAAACCTCAGGACCTTTGATTTAGAGTAGTTCACTACTAAGTCCTCTTTGTTGCAGTAGGTGACATATGCATTAATTAGAGTTGATAAACAGATTAAAAAGAGAGGGGGCAAGTAAGCAGCCTTGTTTGACACCTTTGTCCATTTGGAAACTCGAAGTGAGTTGGTCTTGTGAGTTATAGCGTACTTGGGCCGAGGTGTCAGTGTGTAGGTTAATTATCAAGGCTACAAGTCTCTTGTCTAGAGTGGATTCTGACAATTTACACCAGAGTCTAGCTCTGTTGATGGAATCAAATGCCGCCTTCAAATCCATAAAGGTGGCATAGAGCTTACCTCCTGAAGGGGTGAGATATTTGCTTGCTAGTTGGTGTAGGACCAGACAGTGATCCAAAGTTGAAGTCCCCCTTCTGAATCCAGTTTGCTCCGGGAATAGAAAGGAATCTTGTTCCATCCAATCCGTTAGTCTTTCTAGCAGGTGTGCTGCATAGATTTTCCCTGGGATTGAAAGTAGGCTTATGGGGTGGTAATTATGTGGATCTAATCTACTGCCCTTCTTATGGATTGGGACAATAATCGACCATCTCCAGTCCATAGGTGTTACACCCAAACTATTTATTAGTGAGAAGAGAGTGGCCAGATAATGTCCCCACCAATTGGGGTTCGCTAGAAACAATTCAGGGGGGGTGAGATCAGGCCCTGGGGCTTTACCCCTTCTCAGTCATTTTATTATACTCATTATTTGGGTAGGGGATACCTCCTGCCAACTATCAGATTGATCTATTGTAGGATGAGATTCATTAGAATCTACCCAAACAGATTTGCATGAGGATTGGAAAAGAGCACTGAAATGCGAGACCCATTGGTGGGCAGAAATGTTGGATCCAGGGGATGTGGGGAGTGATGAGTTTCTGACAAGCTTCCAAAATAAGTTGTGATCCTTATTTAATATTGCTAGACGCAGGGTTTCCCAATCCTGATAGACTGCAAGTTCCTTCTTGTGCTTTAGAACCTTCCTATATTCTCGTTTAAGGAGTCTGATCTTAGCTATGTCTAGTTGGGAGCCCGTGTTTCTTGCTATTCTAAAGCTAGCCCTAATAGATTTCTTCAGTTCTCTACATTCTTGGTCAAACCATTTGTTACCCCTAATGATAGATTTGGTGGTCTCTCTTTTCAGACTCCATCTTTCAACAGAAAAGAAAATAGACAAATTTGACATCAGAGCATTATACTCTTCTAAGCCCAATGCTATATGATATGGATGGGAGGGTTGGAGGATTTGTAAGTCTGAATGGTTATGGTTAAGAAATTCCAGGATCTGTGATTCAACTCGAATGGACCATTTAATAGATTTCCTAAAATGGGTCACGGAGTGTAAGTCAGCTATAGCAGAGATAAGTTCCACCCGGCTTTGATGGGAAAATTCCAAGATTACAGGGAGGTGGTTCCCGCCTAGGTACTCACCCACTATTACGTTGGTCACTAAAGAAAATACGTTTGGGGTTACTAATATGTAGTCAACAACACTAGCCCCAGTAGGAGTGAAACAGGTAAAGGCACCAGAATGTTCAGGGTTAATTGTGCCATTGAGAAATACCAAATTCAATGAAACTGCCAGGGAAACAAGGTGTTTACCAGCAGAGTTGATTTTTAGATCCTTAGAATCCCTGGCAAACCAAGGTGGGGGGAATACTAGGTCTGATGATCCCAATACCGCTGGTAGGAGATCATCATCCTTGCCACCAACCCTTGCGTTAAGGTCGCCTGCCAATATAGTCAGCGCTTCAGGGTATTTAGCCATGGAATACTTCACATTATCAAAGAAATCTTCCCACTGGGATTGGAGGTTAAAATCTCCTGCTGCTGGGGGGATGCATGCTGTTAGAAGCAAAAGCGGTAGTCCTAGGTATTTAGACCAGATACAAACAGCAAGAAGAGAAGGAGATGTCATAATTACCTCACTCTTAATCACCTCTAAATCACGGGACACCAGGCATGCAAGGCCAGCTTTTGGGCGGCCCTTACTCCAACACTTAATTGCTAGAGCTGAAAAGGACCAATAGTTTGGCAAGTTACTCTGGTCAAGGATCCACGTCTCTTGAAGAGTTATTATCTGGAAGCGACTCAGTGAATATAAAACATATGGGTCACTACTTGTACTTTTCCAGCCATTGACATTCCATGATAATAGACTAATTGCATTTGTATAAGGTAGTCATTTGATGTTACTATCCTGGTAGCCTTCCGGAGATGTAACTTCTAAAATGGCCTCTCTTGCCATCGAAACCATCGTCGGAGCAATCGTCTCAATTTCTTCAAAGGTTTGTTTGTCTAATACACATCCATTCTTGACTTTGCCGATAGGTCTAGGAGAGGGATTTTCTGATATTGGCTGGCTTACCAATGCTAAATGTTGATTCATAGGTTGCTGGTTCATAGGTTGCTCAATTGCCTCCATAAGTTCCTCTGCAAGGGTTTTAAAACCCACCAATAACCCTCGGTTATCATCAGGGTTGATAGAAAATAGGGCTGGGGGGTCAAGTTCATAGTCCACTTGAGAGGACTCCGGAGGCTCAGCAAGTATGTCCTCATTCTGGGGGCCACCCTTGAATCTAACTAAAGGGGAAGCTTGTGTTGAAGGATTGATAGCTGGGTGCCAGGCATCAATGCAAGGCTCTCCTGCGGCCATTAGAGAGTTATCTATCGTGATAGGGCTTAGAGCGTCGGAGAAGGAATCTGCCCTCCGTGGTTTTTTGATGGAGTTCCTTTCAAGTTCCAGTTGTATTCACTTTACTTGCAATGCAGGGCGAATTGTAGGCAACTGGGATGTCAAACCAAGTCCGTGGCTTATTGGTATGTTTGCCAAAGAGCCTTTGGGCAGATGTTTATGTAAAATTGGCACCGCCCTTGTTACTTCAGGTGGTCCTTTAGTTTTGGTGTTCTGGTTATGAAAGTTCTGGTGGAACATATGAAACTCCTGCATCCAAGGAATTTCCCATTGATATCATTTGGTGGAAACTGATTGCATGTCAAGTCATTTCATCCATTTAAAAAAAAAACAGCAGCACATATGCATAAGAGCTTAATGTTTATTTTATAGGACATGACATTCTGCATTGGAACAAGAGTATGCAATCTATAGTATGTCACTGCAGTACAATCTAGGACAACCATTTCTATATTATATTAAAGTCTGAACTATTATTATGTTTACCTTTGCTATATGAAAAGGCACTCATATAACAAACATACAACCTTTGTAATTTTCTAAAATGGCTGCATTTTGCTTTTTTAGCTATATTGTATGTTGTCTTCTGGGCTGTGTCTCAAATAGTGCAACATTAGCCATTGGAGGATACTGGAGACAACTATATCTTATCAAACTAAATGCATATATTTTGATATTTTAAATATGGAATATAAAATTGAAGCAATATATCTCTGGAATTGTAAGGCTGCTTTTCTGCTATAGTAAGCAACATTCAGAAAGTGTTGGAGCAAGTCTTGCTGAAACTCTATTGTCATTCAAAATAGCATACACAAGCCATGCCATCTGAGGCAAAGCTACTCCAATTTAAAGCCATTGAAATCAATGGGCTTAGATTGACAAAACTCTTCCTAGGATGGCGCTGGAGATAATGACTTAGAAAACACTGATATGTTATAAATTAGGTACATAAAATGAAAACATAACTCCCATCATCTCCCTTTCTTGTCCTCTCTTGGTATTCATGCAAACACTCACACAGTGGGACTGTACTATTGTTTTTTGATAAAACTAGGGATAAGGCCCATTATGGGAAGAAATACAACTAGCTCTAGAAAGAGGCTCCAGGTGAATGTCCCAGCTGTGGCTAGTAGAGCAGCGGAGGGAAGGGAAAAACAGAGGGAGGCAAGGCCTCATGAAATGTTAGAAAACCTTGCAAATCCAGGCTCAAATTTGAAATGGTTCATTTGCTTTCCATCCATTTTCAAAACAGACTTATCAAAAGGAGGAAATACCAATAGAAAACCAACCTGGTCCTTCACCAGAGAAAACACCATATTGCACAGAAATGAAACAAACAAAGAACTTTACAAAAAACAGCTAAGGTCCAATTAGGTGTAATAGAATTGAGTTTATGAATCCATCTGGCCTCTTCTTGAAAAAGAACTTGCAGTACGTTAGCAGTTTTATCCACTACAAAGAGTACAGTATATCTAAAGTCGTCACATTTATGTTTCTTATTATTAAAATGTTCAGTTAAAGCCACCTCAGAAATATTATTTTTTAATGTGAGAAATATGTTCAAGGATACGAACCTTGCTAGGTCTAGTCGTCTGTCCGATATAAATTAATTCACAGGGACATAAAATTAAATATGTTACATTTGGAGTTAAATATGTTGAAAAACTGGAAAGCTTTATCTGATGTTGACCCAGAAGATTAATCACATCCCCTTCCATTGCTAAATGGCAAATTTTACAATGCAAACATCTATGGTGCCCAAGTGGAAAAGCCCTATTATTTGCATGTCTCCTAAAGTCGGAACGCACCAATAAATCCTTAATACTTTTAGTTTTTCTGAAGCCGACTTTAGGGGAATTCCACACCCTGGAATATCTTCCACCAAATTCCATAACTTTGTACTGTTCTTTTAATGGGCATAGCCAAGGATGTATATTGCAAATTAATACTCTCATTTTTTACTTTCATTTTGTTAGTCAACAAACTCCTTCTAGAGACTCCCTTAGCTGTCTCTTCTGCTTTCTCAATGATGTTCATAGGGTACCCTCTAGTGGTGAAATTCTGAACCAACTCCCTACTCTCACGTGCATAATCTTTCTGTCGTGTGCAGTTACATTTATTCTCAGAAACTGGCTGTAAAGCACATTATGATGTAAATGTGCAGGATGATAAGAATCAAAATGAAGGTATTTTTGTCAGTAGCCTTTTTATAAGTCTTCACTGCCAGCCTGTTGTCCTGGGTTTTATACACCAAGGTATCCAGAAAATTAATTTCTCTCAAACTATGCTGCCAAGTAAATAATATATTCACATCAATTGAATTCATCCATCCACAAAACTGAGCAAGAGTCTCACTATCCTGTCCTATTATATAAAAGGGTAGTGGTCTGGCAAGATTCTATGCCTGGCAAAATCAGTTCGCTCCCTGGTATGTTGCTCAGAATCTGCCCCTACCCACTAGCTGCGTTGCCTGAGTTCTCTCCCACCCACTGCAGCCTAGGCCACTCTTCTCTGATTGGGCCAGCATTTCAAGCTCATTTGCATATGGAAGCTGATTGGCCTTCACTCCATTTCTCACCTCAAACTCCCCCCCCTGCAAGACAGTTGGAATTGTCAGTTGTTTATGCAACCTGTTGTATTGTGAGGTGAAATATGTCCTCACTCACAACACTTCCCTTTCAAAAGAAACAAACCCAATAACACAACCATGCCACACCACAAAAAAAAAAAGGTCACACCACAAGCAGAATACCACAAGGCAAAAAAAGCTCTGGTACTAATTCTGGCAGGGGACGCTGTGAGTGTAGAAAATGATTTATCGACACAGTGGAAAATCTTTAGGAATTGTTTGGTGCATTTACCATCGGGTACCCACCCAGAGCCTCTGACATCTTTTCACTCTGCTGGCATCAAAACCAATTGAAGGCAAAATAGAGATATGGAGACTTTTCCATCCTCCTTTGCATCAATTTGTCTTTGTTGGCAATGGCAACCCTAGGCCTGGCTGCTTGCTCCTGTTCAGCAGGAGCATCCCTATGGAAATTGCCTGGGTGATTTCAGATCAGCCAGAGACTTTCTGCCTAACCTGCCTTACAGGGTTGCTGTACAGATCACAAAGCCGAAACGAATGAAGTAAACTGCTTTGCTCCCCACTAAAAAGAAAGACAGAATTTTGCCTAGGAAGAGGCTGCTGAGAGGGGATGAGATAAAGTTGCCAACTATAGGTATGGAAATTCCTGAAGATTTGAGGGGTGGAGCCCAGAGAGGGTGAGGTTTGAGGAGGGGTGGGACCTCAGACAGGTACAGTGCCATAGACTCCACCCTCCAAACCAGCCATTTTCTCCTGGGGAACTATTGTTGCCAATCTTGGCCCAGTGGCCATCAAACCATTCTCTTCCACCCCCTGCTGTGCAGCTCTTTCCCCTCGGGTTGCCAATCTCCAGATGGGACCTGGAGATCTCCTGCTGTTACAATTGATCTCCAGGTGACCAAGATCAGTTCCCCTGGAGAAAATGGCTGCTTTGGAGGGTAGACCCTATGGCATTATACCCTGCTGAGTCCTTCCACCCCCCTCCAATGCTGCTCTCCACAGGATCCACCCCCAAATCTCCAGGCATTTCCCTACTTAGAGCTGGAAACCCTACTTTCCCCTCAGTGCCTGTTGGTAGGCAACCAAGCTTGGTCCTGTCACCCGTTTTGGCCTTTGAGAGAAAACTCATTGGGGCCAGTCCTGATAGGGTTGCCAACTCCAGATGGGAAATTCCTGGAGATTTGAGGGATGGAGCCTGAAGAGGGTGAGGTTTCAGGAGGGGTGGGACCTCAGACAGGTACAATGCCATAGACTCTAGCCATCAAACTAGCCATTCCATCCTGGTGAACCATTGTTGCCAATCTCCAGGTGGGGGCTGGAGATCAATCAGAATTACAACTGCTCTCCAGGAGGGAGGGGGGAGGAGATGGAAAGCTGAAGTCAGGGGGCAGATAATGGTAGGTTGACAATTGGCTGGGAGGGAGATAGGGTTGCCAACTCCAGGTTGGGAAATTTCTGGAGATTTGAGGGGTAGAGCCTGGCGATGGTGAGGTTTGAGGAGGGGTGGGGTCTCAGACAGGTACAATGCCATAGACTCCACCCTCCAAAGCAGCCATTTCCTCCTGGGTAACAATTGTTGCCAATCTCCAGTTGAGGGCTGGAGATCACTCAAAACTACAACTGTTCTTCAGGTAGCAGAGATCAGTTCCTTTGGAGAAAATGGTGGTCTCTGTCATTATACCCTGCTGAGGTCACCACAGCAAATTCACACTGTGTGCCCAAAGCCAGGGCACTCTCCCAGAGCCTCTTTCTAGAGCCCATTGTATTTATTTCCACAATGGGCCTTACTCCTAGTTTTTATATAAAAGGAAATAATCATCAATGTATCTCCTTGCCATAATTACCTGCTCAAAATAGGGATTCTTTTCTGGATTTAAAATGATATCTGCCTCCAGTTTCTATTGGTATTTCCTCCTTTCTATAAATCTGTTTTGAAAATGCATGGAAAGCAATGGTTTTCTTGTGTGTAAAATTATGGTGGTTTTTCCAATGGTGGTCTTCTCCCCCTGACTTTTTTGTCCTTGGTAAATAGTTTGTATTGTAAAAAGACTTGACTGAAGTTACTGATGTATTTGAAATGGTGAACAATTGTAAAACCTCATATGATGGTTCTCCTCTTCAGGGCATTCTGCTTTTGTAGATGAGTTTTGTCCCTTTAAGATGCAGGTCTGACAAATGGCTGGCTAGCAGCAATTATGGGCTTTAGTTATGTATAAGGAAGTAGGAAGAGTAGATTTACATTACACTAATGGATTTGATGAGTGCTACTAGGAGATATGACTAGAGTGGATGCCAAAAGGATTAATATTGTAAGTATATTATAAAACAGCCAGTTGTTTGTACAGTCTTGCATTTCTTTTTTGCTAATACTAATAATAGAAATTTATTTTTTGTAATTAGATATAGGTATTTCAATGTTACCCACTTTGATAAAGTTATACAGTAAATGAGATAAAATATGCATTGTTCATTGGTGTTGATGGTGTTTGAATTGCTTCAAATACACTGAATTCTGAAAAAAGAATTTTCAAGTCTGTGAAGACTTTTTTTGGCACAGTACATCACAGTTGTTTGTTTCCTTTTTATCTCCATCCTGTGATCTCTCTCTTTGGTTAGCTATAAGGCAGTGCTGTCTCATTTTGCTGCCCCAAGTGTGTAGTATGGGAGAAGAGCTGTATGGTAACAGGTATACTTCCCTCCATCCCTGACTTATGTTGATTTGGGGCTATGCAGTGGCAGCTAAGCTAGAAAACCACCTCCTCCTATGCCATGTTTTCTGGGTTCCAAGGGTCTGGAAAGTGGTTCTGTAGCCAGTTACAGGGTTGCCAACTCTGGGTTGGGAAATACCTGTAGATTTGAAGGATAGAACCTGTGGAGGCCAGGGTTTGGAGTGGGGTATAATGTCATAGAATCCACTGTCCAAAGCAGCCATTTTCTCAAGGAGAACTGATTTTGGAGATCCCCAGGTGCCACCTGGAGGTTGGCAATACTAAGGGGAGTTCCAGGTTTGTTGAAGGACTTCAGTGAGTTATAATACCATAGAGCTCACCCTCCAAAGCAACAATTTTCTCCAGGGGGACTGATCTCTGTAGTCTGGAGATCAATTGTAATTCAGAGAGATGTCTAGGCCTTCCCTTTCCCCCCAACCCCTTTCAGTTCTAAAGGTGCTTCCCATTTAACATTTTAACTGATTAACGGTTTAACTGACTCCCTGCTAATGCCCCATGTCCTCCAAGAGATGTCCAGCCTTCCCTTCCCCCGACTTTCTCCATAAACACTCTCTAGATATGATTTTTTTTTTCTTGATCTGTGCCTTCCTTCTCAATAACTCTGTTTTTGATCCACCGGAGAATTTCTAGAGATGGAAGAGATTTTGCTATCACAGCCCAACTTCATTTTATCCCTCCTCCCACTGAAGCCCAAATTTCCACCTGAAATGCTGCTCTGGGGGAGAGGTAAACCAGGAAAAGCATGAAGGGAAGGGATGGACTAAAGGGGGGGGGGAGTCCTTGAAAAGGGCCCAAGTCCCTGGCCCTGCCCCCAAAAGGAGAGAAGAGATGGTTCTTCATGGCACAAGTTTTGTCCCTCACAATGTGTGTGAAGCTGTGCCATGCCTGTTCCTCACCATGCAAACGAGGCTGCACCAGACAATTCCTTCTCCCTGCATTGCAGGGCTGGCTTGTGGAGGTTTCTATCTGCCCCTCAAGTGAAGCTGAGGTGGCCCAGGTGGGGGAGTGACCATAGGCCATCAACTCACCAAGATTTTCCCTAGTGGCATTAATGGACAATCCACCCCCATTTGAGGGGGAATTGGAGGTCTTCCACATGAGGGGAGACTGGGAAAAAACACTCCATTTGTCTCTAGGATAATCCTCTGGTAGATGCAGCCCCTATCTATACATCTTGATAAAATTCAAAACCACTCCCAAATTTTTCACACAGTCTGTGAAAGACAGGTTTACCCCATCCAGAACACGCATAGTGTTCCCTTATAGAGCATCAATCTAACTAACCAGCATGAAATATACTGGGTTCAGATGCATAGAGTGATCACCTCATTGTTTATTGTGATTTCAGCTCAAACTCAAGACAGACAAGCTGGGTCTGAGCCCTGCTTAAATCCCTGCAACACATTACACCCAAATATACACCCATTCCCTGTGATAGGCTATTTACAGTGCAATGTTCAACAATTGGTTAATTCTAGGATCCAGGCAAGTCTATAGGTCTGTTCCAGAATCCTAGCCATCTTTTGTTATGCAGCTGAAGCTGTGCTTATTCGCATGGGTTGTAGGAGTTTGTGCACAAGTACATGTGGCCATTCACATGAGCAGTAGGAGCTTGTGCACAAATACATGTGGCCATTACAATATATAACATGGCATCTACTCTGTTTTGTCTGGATTCAGCTGTGGTCTAGAGTGAGCTGTGGTCTAGACCAGAGTGAGGTGGTAATGTGGTGGCAGAGGATTGCTATGGTATAGTGAACGATACCACTTCAGAGTGCAAGGGAGGGACTACTTTTTTTTCTTGTACCCATACACTATCATTCCCTGTAAATGGTAAACTAGCAAATCATGTGAACGGCTAAGAATGTGAACAGTCTGCCTAAAGTGTTTATTTGTTTGTTTTAATTGCAGGGCATTTTTACAAAGCAAGTATTTTTTAAAAAAGTGAGTGTTCCCACCTGGTATTTGAAATGATGGTCCATTCTATCATTTCAGTGGGCTGTATAATAAACCTCCCAAAGATTTCCAGGGACCATTATTATTTATTTTCATAAGTGGAAAATTATTGATGTTTTTGCATCTTATGAAGGGCAAAGCTGTAAACACTGAATATATGGTCATTATAAAAATTAGAATCTTAATGGAACATATAATTGCATAACAGGAGAGATATATAAAGAATACTTCATTTGTCATGGCCTTTCATAATAAGGAAACTATTGTTAGTGTGTACATGGTTCAGTAAATTAGTAAACTTAAATGTATATTATCATCACTTCTGTGTTTGCTCGTGTTCATATTAATGGAAGCAAAAGGGACATGTTGTGGAGAGAATAGGTGTGTAATTATCGAAGTGCTATAATATTAGTTTTATGACTCACTGTATAATGTGAACTTTCACTGTGGTAAAAAGCCAACTGGGAGTAACAAAATAACCAGAGAGACTTGGGGTATTACAAAGTATTTAATTTGATAGTGAGGTTAAAAAGCTTGATTCAGTATAGCATAAGCTCAAATGGTACCCAGAGCACTAAAGACTTTTATTAGTTTCCGACTCTGCTTAAAGGCACAGATCCTGGTGGAATATCTCCCTGGTATTGACAAATTGTTTAAAGACCAAATCTAGTGTACAAATAACATTAGCCTCCTGTATACAGCGTCTGACCCCAAGATTAAAACAGCAAATGCCATTGATCTAACAGTTAAATATCTTTTCAGTGCAGATTCCCTAGCCTGTGAAATTATTGACTTCTACTATATTTCCAAAAAAGATTTTTTTTTATTACTGAAGGAAAAGTAGCACAATCCTATGCCTGATTTTTAGTCCTATAATTATTGCCTTATTTTTATGCTAATTCGATATAGATGGCTGTGATTAATGTTTATGTAATGGCCAAGTTCTACAACCTGTTCATAGCTGTATTTATCAACATGTGGGGAGAGGATGTGATTTGATAGCAGAACACACACTTTGCATGTAGAACATTCCAGGTTTCATCTCTAGCATCCAATCCAGATTATTATTTTTTTTTTAAGATCTCAGGCAGCAGATGTTGGGAAAGATCTTCCTCTGCCTAGATTGGAGTAAACAAGACTGAGCTAGATGGGCCAAAGGTCTGGCTTGGATAAGGCAGCTTCAATCATTCAAGTTATAAGATAAGATAAATTCCACAGGAGAAGCTGTGTTGCTACATAGGGGTGTGCACTGGGCATAAACCAAGCTGAAAATTACCCAAGAGATCAGAGAATCTGATCAGCTACCAGTATAGCTGAGCTCGAATGAAGTCGTTTATTTATTTTTCTTTTATTCAGGTGTATTCAGCTAGTCTGAATAGGCGGCACGAACTGAGAACTCTGCACTGCCTTAGCTTGGGCTGGCACCTCCCAGCTCCCACCACCCCAGCTGATCCTCTCTTGCAGCTTGGTTTAAAATGCAAGAGAGGATCAGCTGGGGTGGTGGGAGCTGAGAGCTCTGTGCCATCTTGGCTGGGCTGGCTCCTCTTGCAGCCCAGTTTAAACCAAGCTGCAAGAGGAGCCAGACCAGGATTGGCCATGGTGGTGGGAGGTCTGCATACAGTGGGGGGAGACATCCCCACCACATACAGATCCTGGAGCCAACCTCTCCTGCAGCACTGTTTAAGCCATGCTGCAGAAGAAGCCAAGCCAGCCCAAGGGACAGGCTGGCTTTAAAAAAAAAAAATCATTATTTTCCTTCTCAGGTCTATTGGACTTGAAAAAAATTGGGATGTCCAAAAAATACCAGATCTGAATACCATACTGGTATTGGGTTCCCCTCTCATAGATTGCTGCCCCATGGTGAGGGGGCTTGCATGGTTTGATGACGCTGCGGGCTATATCATGGAGGGCCACCCAGGACAAATAGGCCACAGTGGAGAACTTAGACAAAACATGATCCACTGGAGAAGGAAATGGCAACCCACTCCAGGATCTTTGCCAAGAAAACCCCATGGACAGTAACAAAAGGCTAAAAGATATGATGCTGGAAGATGAGCCCCTCAGGTTGGAAGGTGTCCAATATGCTACTGGGGAAGAGCAGAGGGCAAGTACAAGTAACTCAGAAAGAATGAAGAGGCTGGGCCAAAACCAAAAAGACACTCAGCTGTGGATGTATCTGATGGTGAAAGGAAAGTCTGATGCTGCAAGGAACAATTCTGTATAGGAACCTGGAATGTAAGATCTGTGAATCAAGATAAGCTTGACGTGGTCAAAAATGAGATGGCAAGACAAAACATTGACATCTTGGGAATCAGGCTCTGGTCACACTGCAAATGACATGCGCTTTGTTCCCGGTTTATTTAAATCGGGAACATTTTTATTTGCACTGGGCTGTCTACATGCAGCCAGCCCCTTTCCCAGCACCCACTTGCCTGCTGCTGCGCCGTCCTTCCAGGTGATCCTGCCGGCCACGGGGAGGCTCGGGCGGCTGCAGCTCCTGCCAACACTTGGGGGGGGTGCTACCGCTGCTGCCGCCGCCATTGCCCCACGAAAATAGGATCCGCCATCTCCGCCATCCTCCTTGCCGACCCCATCCAGGCTGCCGGAGCCCCTGCCTCTCGTTCCCGCCTCCAGGGCCGTCTTTGTGCAGTTTTTTTTTAAAGCTTCTGGTTTGAGCACTTGACTAAACATGCGCTTAATAAATCCATTATTAAACATTAAATGGATTTATTAAGCGCATGTTTGTTCAAGCGCTCAAACCGGAAGCTTTAAAAAAAAAAAGTACAAAGAGCGTTCAGACAGCCCTAATCGCAATCCTTGCAAGAGATGGGCTGTCCACATAGGCGAAATCGCACAATCAAAGCGGAAGTGCCAGGAAAACACTAGATTTTCCAGGGGTCAGGAAAACCCGGAAGCATTGCACAAGTAAGCCTGCTTTGGGGCGGGAGGTGGATTGGCGTGTGTGAACGTGAAACTGACATGCGCAAGGAAACAGCAGCGAATCCCGATCAAAACGGTAGTGTAACCGGACCCTCAGTGAATGAAAGTGGATGGGAATGGGTGAATTTAATGCAGAGGACAATTATATCTACTACTGTGGCCAAGAAGCCTGTAGAAAAATGGTGTGGCCTTTATAATCAACAAGAGAGTGTGAAAGGCAGTAATGGGATACGATCTCAAAAATGACAGAATGATCTTGGTCCGAATCCAAGGCAAACCATTCAACATCACAGTAATGCAAGTCTATGCCCCAACCACTGATGCAGAAGAGGCTGAAGTGAATGGGTTCTATGAAGACCTACAACACCTCCTAGGAGGAGGAGGAGGAGGAAGAGGAAGAGATTGGATTTATACCCCGTCCTTCACTTGGAGTCTCCTTTCCCTTCTCCTCCCCACAGCAGACACTCTGTGAGGTAGGTGGGGCTGAGAGAACTCTGACAGACCCAAGGTCAGTTACATCAGTAGGTGCAAGTGGAGGAGTGGGGAATCAAATCTGGTTCTCCCAGATTAGAGTCCACGCACTTAACCACTACACCAAACTGGCTCTAACTAAGGTGAAAATGAAAGATTTACCTAACTGAATGCAGATTTGCAGAGAACAGCAAGGAGAGATAAGGAGGCCTTTCTGAATGAACAGTGCAGAGTAATAGAGGAAAACAATAGAATGGGAATAGAGGAAAATAATAATAGAGGAAAACAATAGAATGGGAATAGAGGAAAATAATAATAGAGGAAAACAATAGAATGGGAAGGTCTAGAAATCTCTTCAAGAAAATTGGAGAAATCAAGGGAACGTTTCGTGCAAAGCTGGCCATGATAAAGGACAAAAATGGTAGGGACCTATCAGAAGCAGAAGAGATTAGGAAGGGGTGACAAGAATACACAGAACTATACAAGAAGAAACTCAATGTCCTTGACAACCATGATGGTGTGATCACTGACCTCGAGCCAGACATCCTGGAATGTGAATTCAAATGGGCCTTAGAAAGAATCACTAACAAAAAAGCTAGCAGAGATGATGGTATCCCAGCTGAGCTATTCAAAGTCCTAAAATGGTGCTGTTAAAGTGCTGCACTCCATATGGCAGCAAATTTGGAAGAAACCAACAGTAGCCATGGGGGCCAAACATCTTTTGGTTACCCGAAGCGCCAGTGACATCAAACTTGCTGTGACTAGGGCCAGGGCCTTCTCTGTGGCAGCTCCTACCTGGTGGAATGATCTCCCGGAGGAGATCCGGGTCCTGCGGGACTTTGGGCAGTTCTGCAGGGCCTGCAAGATGGGGCTCTTCCACCAGGCTTTCGAGTAGGAGCCGCCGCCGCCACTGTACCACCACTGCACCACTACCGTAAAGAGCAGGGATGCCATCAGGGTGCATGATGGCCCTGGGTTGAAGATCAGAGGACAGTGTTGTCCTGGAACCTGCTTCGTTGTTCTGGCACCATCTTCCAGAACCATCTTGGAACTTTGAACTTTTAGAGTAGCAGGACTTTATTGTAATTTTGTATTGTTTTATCTTGTTTTTAAATGTTTTATTATGGCTTTGTACCCTTATTGTTAGCCACCCTGAGCCTGTTGGGCAGGGTGGGATATAAATTTGAATAATAAATAAATAAATATTGGAAAAGGTCAGTTTACATTCCAATCCCAAAGAAAGGCAATACAAAGGAATGTTCAAGCTATTGCACAATTACACTCATTTCACATGCTAGCAAGGTCATGCTCAAGATCCTACAAGCTAGACTTCATAGAAAACTGCCAGAAGTACAAGCTGGGTTTTGAAGCGGTAGAGGAACAAGAGATCAAATTGCTAACATCACTGGATTATGGAGAAAACACCCACTTCTGCTTCATTGACTACACATGGATCACAACAAACTGTGGCAAGTTCTTAAAGAGATGGGAGAACCAGACCATCTCACATGTCTCTTGAAAAACCTGTATAAGGGTCAGGAAGCCACAATTAGAACCGGACATGGAACAACTGATTGGTTTAGAATAGGAAAAGGAGTACAGCAAGGATGTGTATTGTCACCCTGCTTATTTAATTTATAAGCAGAGTACATCATGCAAAATGCCAGCCTCAATGAATGACAAGTTGGAATTAAGACACAGAGAGTACTACATCTTTTTGTGTTATACCTCTGAGGATGCCAGTCACAGCTACTGGCGAAATGTCAGATCCTACAATGACAAGACCACGGACACACAACCTGGAAAATCTACAGCAACTAATGAACTCTGGCCGTGAAAGCCTTCGACAATACCACTCTAATGGCAGAAAGTGAAAAGGACCTAAAGAGCCTCTTGTTGACGATAAAAGAGGAGAGCACAAAAGTTGTCCTGAAACTCAACATCAAAAAAACTAAGATCATGGCATCTGGCCCCATTACTTATTGGCAAATAGAAGGGGAAGCAGTGACAGAATTCACATTCTGGGGATCCAAGATCACTGCAGATGGTGACTGCAACCATGAAATTAAAAGACATCTGCTCCTTGGGAGGAAAGCTATGGCAAACCTAGACAGCATAATAAAAAGTAGAGACATTACACTGCCAACAAAAGTCCATATGGTCAAAGCGATGGTATTCCAAGTAGTAAGGTATGGCCGCGAGAGTTGAACCATAAGGAAGGCTGAGTGCCAAAGAATAGATGCTTTTGAATTATGGTGCTGAAGGAGACTCCTGACTGCAAGGAGATCACATCAGTCAATCCTAAAGGAAATCAACTTTGACTGTTCCCTGGAAGGCCAGATACTGAAGCTGAAGTACTGCAAACGAAGACACTCGGAAGACCCTGATGCTGGAAAAGATTGAAGGTAACAGAAGAAGGGGATGACAAAGGATGAGATGGTTAGACAGTGTTTTTGATGCAATGGACATGAAATTGAGCAAACTTCAGAGGATGGTGGAAGACAGAAGGGCCTGGTGTGATGGGGTACATGGGATCGCAAAGAGTCGGACTCAATTGTGCAACTGAACAACAACAAATTGGGATCCAGGATTTTTTCAGAAATATCTTTTTTTTCCCCCAGGTCCAATAGGCCCAAACCAAACAATACCACTTTTTTTTGCACACCCCTATTGCTCTGTGGAGTGAAAACAAATCAGGAGAATTATGACATCATAAAGACTGCACATTTCAAGTATACTTGCAGTGCGGCAGAGTCCCAGGCAATTACTCCAGTCTGATCCCATTGATTTCATAGCATTTTCTAGACTAGAGGCTGCTTCATGAGGCCAGAGTTATTATTAAGCCAAAGTAAGGAGTGTGTACTCCATGGTATAACAGAGCTATCAAAAATTCAGATTAAATCTTGTGGCTATTATTGCTGCAAAAATTTTATAATCTACATTTAGTAATGAGATTGGCCTATAATTCTTAATTTCTTTTTCATCAGAGTTTTGCTTATGAATTAGCATAATCAGTGCTTGGTTCCATGCGTCTGGGAGTTTTCCACTTATTGTTACATTATGTAGAACTTCTTTAAATGGTAGAATTATCTGATCTTCTAATTTCTGATAGAGCTCCACAGATAATCCATCTAATCCTGGTGTTTTTTGGGTTTTTTAATAGTTTCTGTAATTTCACAAATTGAAATTCTTTCATTTAATATGTGTTTCTGTTTCTCATTAAATTTTTTCATGTTCCATTTTTGAAGAGATTCTTTTATTGTTTGTTTATCTTGTATATTCTGCAAGTATAACTTTTTATGAAAATTTTCTGTTATGACTTTCAAATCTTGTAAATTATATTTCTCTTCTCCTTTCTCATTTCTTAAAGCTGTAATAATCTTTTT
Organism: Gekko gecko; assembly: GCA_029375565.1. Lineage (NCBI taxonomy): Eukaryota > Metazoa > Chordata > Lepidosauria > Squamata > Gekkonidae > Gekko > Gekko gecko. The sequence continues at coordinate 140,830,913 of JAPDNY010000005.1, forward strand.
TCCTTTTTCTTTCCTCAGTTTATAAGATAACCATCTATTTGGTTTATTTACATTTTCAAAATAATAGTGTTTTGCATACTCTATCTTTTTTGCCATTTCTTAATAGTAGATTCATTTTATGTTGTAACAATCTTAATTTCACTTTTATTTTCCTAGTATCCTTAAATCTCTTCATCTGATCTTCTGGGTTTTTTAATTTCATTTCCTAAATCTCTATATTGCTTTCTTTTTTGTTTATTTTTCCAAGCCTCTTGATTTATAAACCAACCTCTTATAAATGGTTTGAATGTTTCCTAGACTGTCTCCTTTGATATATCTGGTTGTATGTTCCTTTTGAAAAAGGCTTGAATCTCTATTTTGGTTTTCTTCATAAACTCTTCATCCCATAATAAGTTCTTATTCATGGACCACCTCATCTTTACCTGTGTTCCTTGAAATGTTAACATTAATGGACTGTGATCTGCAAATGTGTTTGGTAAGATTTCAGTATCTATTATACCTTTCACCGTAGATGTTGATACCCAAGCCATGTCTGTTCTTGACCATGAACTATGCTTGGCTGAATAGAATGTATAATCTTTTTTATCTATGTTCCTAATTCTCCAAGCATCAACTATATTTTGTTCTTCTGCTATTGCATAAAAAGAGGTTGGAAGTATATTTCCTGATTTCTTGTTTTTTGACTGATTTTTCCTATCTAATTTTGTATCAAATACAGTGTTGTAGTCGCCTATCATACATATCTCATCAAAATTAAATGTTGCCAGGGTTTCTTGCATTGTTTTGAAGAATTGTTCATGATTTTGATTAGGGGCATAAAAATTTACCACTAGTGTTTTTTTTTGTTCTGTCTTGAAATAGTGATTACAACCATTCTTCCATCGTTTGATGAATATATTAATTCTGGATTTAAACACTCTTTTGCATATATCACGACATCCTTTTTTTCTTTGAATCTGCCGCGAGAAATACTTTACCTAGTTTATTGACCGTTAAATATTTCGTATCTTCTTTCCTTATATGAGTCTCTTGTACACATGCAATATCTAGTTGTAATTTCTTTATTTGATGAAATATTCTCCTTTTTTGTGGACTATTTAAACCATTTACATTCAGAGAAAGAATTTTAATCTTATTCTTTTTCTCCATCTTTATTTATATTACCCTTTACCTTGGCTCTATATTGGTATCTTGTAAGAACTTGCAAAGGGGTATTCTTTTTTTCCCTTTGGCTTTTCTATCTTTTTTAGCTTGTTCTGTTTTAGGGTCTTTTTCTTCTACATCCCTTTCACTCTCTTCCTCTCCTTGCCACCCTAAACTTTCTCCATATCTTTCCAAAAATTCTTTAATGTTGAACACCAAATCTATTTTGAATCTTTTACCTTCATAGTTGAATAGAACTCCCTCTGGAAGTAGCCATCTATAGGAAATTCCATTCAATCTCAACAAATTTGTTAAAGAAAAGTAGCTTTGTCACCGCTCTCTAATTCTCCATGGTATATCTTTTAAGATTTTTATTTCTTTTTCCTGGATAATTACTTTAGTATCATTAGATGCTTGAATAATTTTGTCTTGCATCTCTCTTCTGATAAATTCTATGTGTACTTCTCTGGGAGTTTTATTTCTCCTCACATAAGATGAGTTTTTCCTGTATATTGTGTCTATTTCTTTTTCTACTTCTTCGTACGATCCTAAACTAAGTTGTTCTGCCAAATTACAAACTACTTCTTCTTTTAAGTTTTTCTCTATTGTCTCAGGAATATTTTGGCATCTTGTTAAAGTAGCTCTTTCCATTTCCAGGTTTATCAAAAATTCTTCCAGTCCATCTGATTTTAATTTTAATTCTTGCACTTCCTGTTGCAATTCTTGTACTTTTCCATCTGTATTGCTACAAGCTGTTCCTATTTTTAAAATTTCTTGTTTATTTTCAATTATCTGGGTTTTTATATCTTCTTTATCTGTCTTCATCTGCTGTGATATTTCTTCCATCTTTAATTGTAAAGGATCGATTTCTTTCTTAATTAGTTCAGGTAGTGCATTATCAATTGTGGTTTTAATAGATTACATTATGCATTCTTGTATAAGATTCTTTAGGTCCTTAACTGACATTTGTGATATGTTCATTATACTGAATTTAAGTTGGCTTTGTATACCTACTTGACCTGGTGATATTATAGATGTCTTTCTTGACCCACTGGTTCCTGATGCCATTTAGTTTAAATCTGTCTCTTGGCTTCCTTCCTATTTATCTTTTAAACTATTTATCTGTCTCTTTTCTCTTTTCTTCTTTTATTCATTCTAATATCTATTTTCTTCTTAAATTTCCTCTTAAAATTTTTAACAACTTTTGTTTTAGTTTGTTTCTATGCTCTGCCTCTCGTCCTCCCATCTCTGGCTCTGGCACTTCTCCGTATAGCAATGATTCAGTGGTAAGGGAACAAAAAAGAGACACAAAGCTGTAATATTTCTCTTGCACAATCTCTTAACTTATTTCCTTTCAAATCATTATCTTGCTGTCTTATAATCTTTAACTACCCTTCCTGTATTATTCAAAAGTTTATTCTTTATCCCATTTAATGGCTGCTTTAAAGGGGAAATCCCCCCTTTATATTTCTTCTATCTATAATTACTTGGGTAGCACTACTTGTTTTTTATTCCTATATTCTTTATGCTAACCCTTCAAGAGATAAAAGGAGCTGTAACTTAGCTTCGTTGGTGTTTCCTAGTGTGGTTTTTCACTTGTAGACTCTGTCGGTTCTGTCAGTTTTGGCTTGCACCCAGCATCTGGTCACGTGTCCATGTCAGCCTTCCACGTAGAAGCAGCCCCAAACTGAAAAAACAAGGAGGTTGCCTTCCTCACTTGTTTTTTTAGAGCAAGCTTCATGCCTTTGTGCTCTCCCTCCAAGAGAACTCTGGGGGGTTGCATGGCAAACAAACAAACAAACCTAGAAAGCTTTGGGAAATCAGCATAAATGAGCAGCCAAAGTCGCCTGCATCTGCGGTCATCAATCCCCAAACCAGAAAAAAGTGCTAGTACAAACCATACACCAAGACCAGGCCAGTTTTCTACCAAAGAGACAAATTAGAAATAATGCTCAGACCATCCTTAACATTTTAGTGTATTATGAAATGCACCCCAAAAAACAACTGGCTTTAATATTTTTGGATGCTGAAAAAGCATTTGACAACATCAGCTGGGACTTTAGGTTACAAAAGTTGGAGGCCTGGGATTGTGGCACTAAATTCTTCATGGTTATAAAAGAAATATATACCACCCAATCGGCAGAAGTTATAATAAATGGTGATGTAATGCAAAATATCATTATACAAAAAGGTATGAGACAAGTCTGTCTGTAATCTCCACTATTGTTTATATTTACTCTGGAAATGTTAAATGATCTAATATGTGAAAATGGGCAGATAAGAGGTCTCATAATAAAAGAAGAGATATCTAAGCTGCAGGCATTTGCTGATGACTTGGTTTTTTATAGTGGAGGAACCATTAATATCTTTACCTCATCTTATAAAAATAATTCAAGAATATGAACAAATAGTGGCTCTTAAAATAAACTATAAAAGTCAAATATACTAACAAAGGATTGTACACAAAAGCAAACAGAACAAATACAAAGCATATCATCTATGGTAATAGCCAAAAAAGTCAAGTATTTAGGTATTATAATATCTAATAGAAACAATACTTTGATAGAGGACAACTATACAAAACTACTAATGGAAATGAAGAAAGATTTGGAAAAATGGAAAGATTTAAATTTGTCCTTTATGTGGAAAATTGCAACAATAAAGATGAATATACTCCCTAGATTTCTTTTTCTTGCACAAAATTTACCAATTTTAAGAAATAAAAAAGTCCTTACAGATATGAGAAAAAAAACTATGTGAACAATTTATATGGTACAACAAAAAAGCTCGGATTAAATTGAAAATGTTACAAGAGAAGAAAGATAGAGGAGGCTTTGGACTACCAAATTGGAATATATATTACAAAGTGGCAGCATTCAGATGGATAAAAGAATGGTTTAATCTTTCTTAAAATTAAAATTAACATGGTGGGAAACAATACAATTAACTAATAGGTTTAACAAAGATACAAAAATAGCCTTTTATGAAACTAAAAATGACTTAGATAAGATTTGGCTGTCATCAAGTGACAAAATGATCCAAAAATTATACAACTTTTTGTAAGAGGAATACTTGCAAGATGAAACTAAAAATAACAATGATTAACTGGATGCAGGATATGGGTTATAATATAGAACTAGATGAATGGTCTAAAATTTGGAAAGTAGCTAAGTTTATAAGAGCTATACCTTATAAAGAAAATTTATATAAGATGTTTCACAGATGGCACTGGTCACCCGATAAGATTGCAAAATGTTATCCAAATGTATCTAAAAACTGTTGGAAATGTAAGCATAGTACTGGAATTTTTTATCACTTATGGTGGAGGTGCGAAGTAACCCATAATTATTGGCTGAAAATACATAAAATGTTAATGGAAATACTAAATGTAGATTTACCCTTCACACCAGAATTTTTTCTGCCAAATGTTATACCTGATAGCTGTAAGAAAGAAGATTAGTATTTAATAACCTATATCATAATGACTGCTAGAATATTGTTTGCAAAAAAATTGGAAATTAGATAGGCTCCCATCAAGAGAAGAATTAGTTTTGTAACTGTTGGAAATGGCTGAAATGGATAGATTATCTATAATAACACAAGGAAAGGATAAAGAGTTGTATATTAAAAGGTGGATGAGAATGTATACATGGATAAATAATGATGTACTAATAGACTCATAATATACTAAAAACAGTATGGTTTCACATGCAATAATGTGAAAACTCAATATACAAAGTAAAAAAAAAATTCAGATTAAAAAAAACAGATGTAACCCCAACCTCATTGGCTTTTTTAAAAGACATTTCTGCCTCAGTGAAAGTGACATTGTATGTTTGAGATGTTCATGGTATGACATATAATTTTGGCAAGTGGGAGATGAGTGCCAACATGAGTTCACAAAGCCTAGCCTAAGTGTGCATCCTTTCTCATTCAGAATGCTGGCTGGCTGGATAGTGTTTATCTTTGTTCACCATTAAAGCACCAACCAGCTTGTTATTGTACAGGTGCCAGATTGTTTTTCAAAAGCCTGAGCTACTTCACATATTTTTCCATTCATTTTTTTATCCAGTTGGAGACTCCTTTTGCCAAATCAGCTGCTTTCTTCTCTTCCTCTGTGCTTAGTCCCAAAGGAACAAAATTCCTCTCCTGACAGGAAAAAAAATGCTGAGTAAATGATTGGTGGCTCAGAGCAGGAAACATGACTTTTGTAAGTCATTATATGATAAAAACTTCTGATCAATCTTGTGTCATGCAAATAACTGCACTTTTTGTTTGGATAAAATGATCAATCAAATCTCCCTTTTGTGTAGATCGTAGGCAGGTGGTAATTTAGCTGCAGCTTCTCTCAGGCCTGCTGGGATTAGGGATGCTGCCAACTTTGTGGCAAATATGTTGCACAAGCAAACACTCATCATTTGATCCTCAGATGTCCTTGCTTCATGACTATTTGACTCAATCAGCTGCTGAACAGCTTTGCACTGAGCAGTAGCTGTGAAGGTGTAATGTCATTTCCTTTGCCTTGTGGCCACATTTGCTTCTATGCAGTATGTAAAACTGACTCTCTCAAGGTCATGGATGGTTGAGTCACAGAATCAAATAATGCAGGGTAGTGATGGTGAACAAGGACTGCCACAAGCCTGTGCAAAAGCATGCACACTGTAATACAGACTCAGCTGAACATCAAAGGGTAAGACTGTTTTGGTTTTTTTTAATAGTTTACTAAAAATAACTTACTGACTGATTTGCTCAGTCTGTTTAAGCATTTGGCTGCCAAGCTACATGCAATAATGACAAATATGGGGCAGGGGATGAGGACTGTCATCAAACTGTGTGAGAACATGAATTTTTGAACTCTTGCCAAATGCAATGTACATATGGCTTGCATACAGAAAATAACCTACAAAACAAGGTTAGCCTGGTAATGATCAGCCAAACTGCTCAATGGAAAATAAAAATCCTGTTCACAACCAGGAAGCAGAATGTGAGCCAAACCAGTGGGTGCTCAAGCATCCGTACCTGTAATTAGGATAAATCAACACCCCCAAAGTTCTCATTTTGAACTATCTTGTTGATTGGATCAGGTGTTGGGATCTTTCCTACACACAGCCATGATGGCAAAGAGGCTTCATGTCTAAATTTATGGGCTATCGCTTTTTCAGTATGGTACATTTCCATGCCTATCAGAGCAACTCTTCAGCTACAGAAGTATAATCACATCTTCATAGCTAATAACAGTGCGAGGGCTCCATCCAGGGCTACATCTGCAAACTGGGGGCAAACAGCTGCTAAACAGATTTTCATGTAAACTTAAGGGACCTCCCAGGTTTGCAGAAAAATCTGAAATCATAAAAAACAAACAAAACCCCAGGGGGGTTAAATTCTGCTCAAAATTGCAGACAATGCAATTATTTTGTTTATTTATTTACTTTACTTATATACTGCCCTCCCCATGAGTGAGCTCAGGGCAGTTTACATCATTCTAACATAATATCATTAAAACAGCATAAAATCACTAATCATAAAATGCCATATAAAGCAATTTGTTCAGATGTCAATCCAATTGATTTGGGTACAGCAGTGGTGCCCCAATGTCACTTTAGATCCAGGCCACTCGTGGGGGATAGGTCAAGAAAGGGAGGGATGTCCACCACCTCAACCAAAAGCCCAGCAGAAGAGCTTATCTTGCAGGCCCTGTGGGACTGTAATAGATCCTGCAGGGCCCTGATCTCACATGGGAGCTCATTCCACCAGGTGGGGACCAGGGCCGAAAAAGCCCTGGCCCTGTTCAAGGCTAGTTGGACATCCCTGGGTCCAGGGACTGTTAGAAGATGTTGATTTGTGGATCACAGTGTGCTATGGGGCTCATATGGGGAGAGGTGGTCTCGAGGGTATGCTGGGCCCTGGCTGTATAGGGGTTTAAAGGTAAGCACCAGCCCCTTGAAACGAATCCGGAATTCAATAGGCAGCCAGTGCAGTTCACACAGCACTGAGTGGATACAAGCCCACACAGGCATCACCATCAACACCCAAGCTGCTGTGTTCTGCACTAGCTGTAATTTCCAGAGCAGAGTCAAGGGCAGCTTCATGTAGAGAAAATTACAATAGTCCAGCCCGGAAGTGACCATTGCATGGATCACTGTAACTAGGTCCCGGGGGTGAGATATGGAGCCAACTGCCTGATATGTCTCAGGTGGAAAAAGGCAGACCTAGAAGTGGTGGTGACCTGGACCTCCATAGAAAGGAAGAATTAGAGACGGCCAGGGTACATTGACAAAGAAGGGCAGGGGAAGGTTGATGAAGGGTTGGGGAGCAAAGGAGAGAGGGCTGTAGGTTGACAGAGTGAGGGGAGAAAGGGCAGGGGATACAGAGGGGGTATGTTGACAGAGAAGGAGGGGGTAAATTGACAGAGAAGGGCTGGGGATCAAAAGAAAGATGGGGTAGGTTGTCAGATAAGGGGAAGTGGGAAGAAAGGCGGGACAGTCTGAGGAAGCAGAGAAATAGAGAGGGGTAGGTTGACAGATAAGGGGAGGGAGGAAAAAAGAGGAGGGAGTTTGTTAGAAAAGGGAGGCAAAGGGAGGAAGCAAAGGGGTAAGGGTTACACCCTCCCCACAAGTTTATTGTATATTTTAATAGCAAAATCTGTCAAATCTCACAAATCTTATCTCAAACCTTTATCATTACAGGTCACAACTTACCATTCTTACCTGAGACAGTTTTGTTGGATGTACTTCTGAAAACCTGTAAAAGAAACAAAATGAATATATTAATATCTACTCTGCTAGATATTAATTGCTAGAATATCACTAGCACAAAATTGGAAAGACAAAAAAACCCTACCTTGTTCTGTTGACAAAACAAAATTTGGGAGCACTTTGTTCAAAGCAAAACAGTTAACCAACAACTAACCTGGAATATTGTAATTTACCAGAAAACATTCCAAGCCATATGATTTCCTGTAGTCAGCTATCTGTCAGAAGGAGGAATTATCCTGAAGAATAAGCATTACTAAGAGCTGTTATATTTTTGAAATATGTAGAGTAACATCTAACTCTGTAAAGAAGAAAGGGTATTGACCAGTTGTTTCTGTGACAATCAGTTAGTGGAAATAGCTAAATTTACACATGTACTAACTTCTGATTAATGTTGTTGTACTGTTGTACTGTGTTAAAATAATAAAAATTTAAATTAGAAAAATCTGTCAAATCTGAGATCGGAACTGTGAATGGGCAGGACAGATCTTTCTACAAACCTGGGGGAAAAAATCCCCAAATTTACAGAAAAAACTGAAATCTCCAAAAAAGAGGGAGGGTATATATATATATTTTTTTAAAATCCAAAATTATAAAAGAAGTGCCTGTAGTTTTAAGAAAGATTACTTCACTGGCAGTTGCTAGTCAACCAAAGCATTCCAGGCTGGGTTTCTGTGAGTAATAGGCAGCAGTAGGAGACCGGGTCCCTTACAGGTCTGTTTTGGTCTTTAAGGGAGGACTCATTGGTGACATGCCTGGCAGCAACCACTGGGTGACTTAATACCAGCCAACTTGAATGAGTCAACTAGACCTAGATGCTTGCTACTGTTCAACAGTATTCACCCTATGAAAACCAGTGCCATGCAGTGGTTAGAGCTTGAATCCCCATCCTTCTGTGAAAACTTTGAGCCATTCACATACTTTCAACCTAACCTACCACATAGGGTTATTGTGAGGATAAAAAGCAGGAAAGGAGAATAATGTAAACTGTTTTTTCCCCACTGTGGAGAAAGGTGGGGTATAAATAAAGAAAATAATATATATAGCTGAAGATGGGAGGGAGAAGGAGAAAATGAGGAAGGAAAAGGAGAGAGGATATGGAGGTTGCCTGGAGGAGGGAAAGCAGAAATAGTGCCACACCACTGTGGCACCACAAAATTGTGCCATAGTTTTCCTAATTAGAGGCTGCTGAGAGACGGAGAGGGAAAGCTGAAGACAGAGGAGCAGAAAAATGTACATTGGCTGTTGGGTGGGAAGAAAAGAAAGCAGGAAAAGGGGAAAGGCTATAAGGCTTTCATGAAAGGGAAAGAAGAAATAGTGGGGGAAGGAGAAATGAGATGCCTCCAGGAACTCCTTGTGGGTTTCCACTTCCACATTCTAATAGCCAAGGTGGCCAGATCTGAGGATAATTAAATTTAGACACTAGGCCCATGGATGGAAAAGACAGATCTTTCTACAAACCTGAAACCCTAGGTTTATAGAAAAACTATGAAATCTAAATAAATAAATAGGAGGGTTTTTTCGTTGTTGTTTTTTAAATTGTGTTATAAACCAGCCAGACTCCTCAGATGCAGGTGTTCCCTGACCTGTAGCCAAGAGTGGATGCAGAGCCATCTGAGCTCTCTAGCTCTAATCTGGCAGCCAAAGGCCAGCCAATTGTTTCAACTTCTCCAGGGTCACCAGCACCCTTGGAAAGTCACAGGAAACAACTTAGGCAGGGCTTACAGGCTAGGCGTAGGAGTGCTGACCTCTCGGCCCAATGTCACCTGCCAGCTGACACTGAAGATGAGTCATTTCAAGAGCTGGCCAAATGAAAGGCTACAAAGACTACCAATGGGAGCTTATGGGCATGGACAAACCATCTTCCTAAACACTGAAGTTGCTGCTACCGACCTTATGATTCCTTGATAATTCTCACTAGGGATGTGCATTCAGTATAAACTTAGCTGAATAAATACCTGAATAATGGCTTATTAGTATTATTCAGGTATTATTAAACCGAATAGAGAAGCCTGAATAAAGCCCAAAATTACTCAGCTTTCATTTGGGTATATTTGGTTATTCTGAATAGTGGCTCGGGGGGGGGATGTTAAATTTTAAAGGGATACATTTACCTCTGTTTTCCTGCCATTTCTGGCTTTTCCCCACTGTTTGCTCTGGTTCCCAGTGCAAAATGAGGGAGGGAGAAGAGGGATCTCTGCAGGGCCAATAGCATATGCCCCTTAGGGGGAGCTTAGAGTCAATCATTGCAATGCATTTGCAAATGGCATTGCATTGCAGGTTTGCAAGATTGTTGTTGCTGGTTTCAAAAGTGAAGCCCAGCTGGTACTACCTACCTTGCCTTCCCAGTGAACAGGAGGGATGGAGGGAAGGAACAGTGGCAATTTGGCCAATAGGCTTCAGGTTGGGGGAAACATACACTGCTCTTTAGCCAATCAAAGAAACTTGTTCTTTTTTAAACAAAATATCTTCTGTGCATGGGCAGATAGCATAAAAGCAAAGGTCTGGCTGAGCTAGACTCCATTACTGTGGAGAGGTTTGGCTGGAGATTGTGTGGCTGGCTCTCACTTCAGCTGCTTCTCTGAGCCTGACTATCCTCTCTTGCTTCCTGAGAAACTGTGAACTTTGGATCAGATCCTGCTTGCCTGCCTGCCTGCCTGCCTGCCTGGACAACAAAACTGAAGACAACAACTGGTTTGACTTATAACAACGGGTTGGTTTTTTAAAAAGTTTTCTTATTGTACTGTTAGTTTTTATTTGGGACTTGGTGAGTAGGTTGTGTGGGGTGGGGATGTGAGGCCTGCCTACCTGGCCTCAGCCTTTTCCTGGTTCCCTCTAGTTATTGTACACTTCTGGTTTGTGGTTAGCAGCACTTTGTAGTTAACAACAGTTTTTAAAAAAATTTCTTATATAACTATTTGTTCTTTGGGCTTGATGTGTGGGTTCTTCTGGGTTGTGTGAGGTGGTGGGGTGAGGCCTGTCTGCCTGGCCTAGGCCTTTTCTTGGACTTCTGTCCAGGAAATTTGTATTCTGAAATTTGGTATTTATTGTTTTATTCTGTTGACTGTTAATTCATTAATTGTATTCTAAAAATGTGCTTTTATTTTGAATAAACTTTTGATGGTATTTGAAATTAACTTTTGAGAACTAAAACATTGTAATGAAGTAGGTATTTAAATTACATATACATTTTGAATTATATATTCTGTGAAATTTTCTATGGTATTTATAATTAATTATGATTATTATAGTCTATTATTGAAGATAACCATAGTCTACCTTATAGAAGATTGCTGAAATGAAAAGATATTTCCAGAATCTTCATTGTGTTCATCTGGACTCCAGGGTTCTTTTGACATTCTTATTCGGACTTTTTCTGTATTTTCTAAATATCATAATAGCGTCTTTGTATCTTTGTAATTTTTACACTAATATTTGTTATATAAATTACACAGAGAGACTAATAGTATATATTTAACATTTTTATTAGTGTCTTTCCACACAGCTGAGAGAGGAGGATCAGGGTGGACACAACCCCATCCATATTAATTTATGAGGCATTCCCTGAGGTAATGATATATAAGATTTCCCTGGGTTTGCCCTTGGCTTTAGAAGGAGGAGGAGGAGGAGGAGTAGGAGGAGGAGATTGGATTTATATACTGCCTGGAGTCTCAGAGCAGCTTACAAACTCCTTTCCCTTCCCCTCCCCACAACAGAATGCCTGTGAGGTAGATGGGACTGAGAGAGCTCTTTCAAGAACAACTCTGAAAGAACTATGGCTTGCCCAAGGTCATCCAGCAGCTGCAAGTGGAGGAGTGGGGAATCAAATCCAGTTCTCCACGCACTTAACCACTACACCAAACTGGCTCTCAAAGCATTACTGGGCAGGGCTTTTGTATATTGGGCTTGCTTGATTCAGGTGGGCTAGCAAAAGTGTCCACCCACCCTGCACTTTTGAGTGTTCTGTGGGGTTTCTAATGTGTCCTTGCTTCTGCCTTTTTTAAAACCTCTGCTGGGATTCTTTGGTGTGACATTGGTTAGTTCCGTTTGCACTGCTGCCACATTGGCACTGAGTTATGCTGCTGGGCACTATTGCACTGGTTCTGCTTTCCTTGCAACCCCCTCTCTCTTGCTCGAATTGTGAATCTGTGCTTAACATCAGGCCTGTTGAGCTGGAATTTGCCATGATGGCACTAGTAGGTCAGCATTAGGTTCTGCTGCTGGACATTAGTGCAGTGTACTGGTTCTGCTGTCCTTGCAGAAATCCCCCCCCCCAGTTTTAATTTCAAAGATTCTCACATTTGACCTTAGTCCTGGTGGGTTTTTGGCACTTCCACAGTGGCACTGGTTCTGTTAAACACATTGCACTGGTTCTGCTGCTGGCCTTCTTGCAAACATTCCCCTCCCCACACTTCATTCTCTGCTTCAGAGATTCTCTGGGACAAAATACTGGGCTTGTTGTATGCCTTGCTATTTCCCTCCATTGGAAACAATGGAGAATGGGGGCACCCTCTTAGGGGTTTTTTGGAGAGAGGCTCCAGCAGCCAAACTGCAAATTTGGTGCCTGTACCTCAAACCCCCCTCCCCCAAGACCACTGAATTTACCCTAGGAGATGGCACCATAGGATATAATGGACCCAAATATCTTCAGGATTCCCAAATATTTCCCAAATCTGAATACAATACTGATATTGGTATTTGGAAAATTTGGGAATACCAATATTATTTGGGTCCAATGTACCCGAATCTGAAAAAAAACAAACAAGAAATTCTTGCACTCCCCTAATTCTGACTCCTGGACTGCTTCTTGACAACCTACTCTCTGAACTCTCTGTCTCTGGTTTTGTTGATTTGGATGCTGTTGTCTGGTAACTCTGACTCCTGGACTGCTATCTGACACTGTGTTCTCTACATCTGCCCTCCCTGGCCTGGCTCAGCTGGTCTGCTGAAGATGTTGAAATATGACACCGGAGACCTGTAGCCTGACTCAGCACACCCCAAATGCTAAAAAGAGAACCTGTAGATTTAAGAAAATATGTCCTTCAGTGGCTATTGCTAGGCAACTATAAAAGTCTTGGTTTCTGTTATGTACTGAGCCTGAACGGAACTCAGTGAAGGACCTAGTTTGGAGTACTAAACAATAGATAGCCAGGATCCTGGAAGGAGCCTATAGAAAAGCAGTTCTTATGTAAATAGCCTATCACGGGGAATGGATGTGTGTAAGCAGTGGTGTTTTGCATGCATTTAAGCAGGGCTCCTGTTATGTATGTGGACCACCACCAGGGGTCCGTGGCTAAGCAGGAGCTTAGTCCCCAAACACAAAGGGGCCCTAGGATCCTAGTCCACCTCGTCCACCAATAGAACCTTGGCAGGAAATTCAAACCTTCCAATGGGGACAATGGGTGTGCCTGGTGGAGTGTATATAGCTGGCCTTGCAGGGCCGTTTTCCTTGTCTAGTGGGTGAAGTACAATGAACATGTCTGAACGCATGTCATAGTTTGAGTCTTCCATGCAGCAGACCCAGTACTTTACAATGGTGATGAGGATGGGATCCCAATGAGCGGGCCTGACTCTCCAACCAGCGCAGCACCAAGCAATGTTCCAGAGGAAGCCACTGCATCCCGCACTGCTCCCGAGCAGCACCGCACCATGCCTGGCAATTCTGAACACCGCTCCCTGCTCCATGTTAGAGTCATGGCCTCCACTCCAGGACACCTAGAAGCTTTCAACCCCACTAATCCCAAGCTTTGGGATTCATAGATGGACCTGCTTACCTGCTGCCTTGCCTACCATGAAGTGACCAATGCAGGCTCTCCTCCTCAGCTCTTGCAGCAGGATGCTGGGATGAAGAATGGATGGCAGTGCTGTCTGGAACTTACTTTGTTACTTTGTTTTTCTGGGCCATCTTTACCAGAACCCTAGTTTGCTATTAAGAACTTTGGTGACAACTAGAGCACCTGCATTTTATTGTATTGTTTAAATGATTGTTTTATCCTGTTTTTAGCTGTATTAACCTTGGCATACGTGCCTCATCTGTTAGCCGCCCTGAGTTTGCTTGGGGAGGGCGGGTTATAAATCTAACAAAAAAAACAACCATCCAGCTCACAAAGAGCCTCCTGTTCCCGAAGGCAATCCTTGAGTGCACGTACGAGGAAATCATCAATGCCCTGACCAGCCAACAATGCTGGCCAAGCAGATGGAATTCCAGGGGCACATCCAGAAGCCTGGCGAGATGACCACAGCCTTCCCGGCCTTGCTGCGCCAACATGCCATGGAGTGCAAATTCACTAAAGTTCACCTGGGGAATCAGTGATGTGAAGCTCCGCCAGAGGATGGTCAGCACCACCGACATCAACCTCAATGAGACCCTACAGCTCGCCATTGCCCACAAGGCCTTCCACCATGACCGACCACCAGCAGCATCCCATCTCATGCTCCCTGACCCGGAGCCCGAGAACTCAGATGAGGAGGACGTCCGTCTAATCCGCAAGCCCAAACGGCGGAAGCCGCCGACAACCGCTGGAGTCTCCAGGCATTCAGGGACAGCCACCGGTCATTCCACGTGCGCCAGTTGCAGAGAGGTGCACGAGAGAAAGTTGTGCCGGTTCTGCAATGCTGCCTGCCACATGTGTGGAAAACAAGGACACCTCGCCCGTGTTTGCAGGTCCAAGGGCAACTGGAACCATCCCTCCCAGCCAAGAGGGTTTGAATCCAAGTCTTATAAGGAAAGGCTGAAAGAGTTGGGTATGTTTAGCCTGGGAAAGAGAAGACTTAGAGTGGACATGATTGCAGTCTTCAAGTATTTGAAGGACTGTCATGTAAAAGATGGAGCAGATCTATTCTCTCTTGCTCCGGATTGCAAGACTAGATCTAATGGGTGGAAATTACAAGGGAGTCGTTACCAGCTAGATATCAGGAGAAACTTCCTAACTGTAAGAGTGGTTGAGCAGTGGAACAGTCTGCCTCAGGAGGTGGTGGATGCTCATTTGCTGGATGTTTTCAAGCGGAGGCTGCATGATCATCTTTTGGGTATGTAGGATTATCTTTTGGCTATGCTCCTGCAGAGTGCAGGGAGTTAGACTAGATGGCCTGCAAGGTCCCTTCCAACTCTAACATTCTAAGATTCTATGATCCACGCTACCAGACCTCTGCGCACTATGAGGCCTCCGAGGACACGGACGGTCTCTACCTCCTGATCAGCCAGACCTCACTACAGGTACTGCACCACCCCAACTTGCCCGCAACCCTGAAGTTCCAGGTCCAGGTCACGATCGAGGGGTCCCCCTGCTCAATGGAAGTGGACTTCAGGTCAGCGGCTTCTATCATATCGGTGGAAATGCTGTACAGACATTGCCCAAACGGCGGGCCCCACCTGCGGCCCTCATTTTTTAACTTGGTGGACTTCCAGAAGAACCCGGTTCCAATATGGGGCATGGGGACTTTCTGAATGAAGTACCAGGGATTTGAGGGTTTCCTGGACTTGATTGTTGTGGAGGGGAATTTAGTTAGCTTATTGGGGCGGGCGTGGTTTGCACCATTGGGCATCACGGCAGGGGGGTGAATAAATGTGCGCTGTGTGACTTTGCTGAGTTTTGCAGGGAATTTAATGGGGGTCTGGATTGTTACAAGGGACCCCTGGTTTCATTGCAACTCGACCCCCAGGTTGCCCCCATCTGCATGCAGTTCCACAGCACTCCACTTGCCTTGCAGCCGAAAATTGATGCAGAATTGGACCACTTAGTAGCACAAGGGGTCCTTGAACCAGTCTCCCATGTGCCATGGGAGACCCCCATTGTTACCCCCGTCATGCCCAACGATGATGTCCGCATCTGTGTGGACCATCTGTATACCAATTCAGCTTTTAGGAAAGAGTACTACCGTTAATGAAATGATTATATTTTTGTGCATTGTTATTTAATGCTAGTGGACAAAATAATGCTTCCAGTATTTGAGTGCATACTGTATGGCAGAATAACACACATAAGAGTCAAAATCAATATAAAATAACAAGAAGACACAGAAAAATCCCTTTTCTGAACATTAACAAGATTCCCCAGATTTAAAAATAAATCTGAGTTCAAAAACTCTCTGATGAGCTATAAGCATGTATACCAATATATTAGTCCTGGTGTTCAGTCTAAGTATGATTTATGACACCAGCTGCTAATTAATGCTTATAGTATAAAATGCATTTTGGGGATCTTCTAGAATTGTGTGAGGAAAATGAAGAAAAACTATAAGAGAAGCTGGTGTTATGGATTCAGAAGTAGGAAAAGCCAAGCAGCAAGGAACTGGTATGGGGGGGGGGTTGCTATCAAGTCACAACTCACTTACACCACAGGTTTTTCAAGGCAAGAGACATTCAGAGGTCTTATTTGGGATAGTATATTGGAATAGGAGATTGTAATGCAATGTAATGAATAGTAGAATGCAACATAATTTGGAATGGTAGATTATAATGTATTTTTCTGGTGTGGGGACAGAGAAAATTCACTGCACAGCCAATTGCCCCACCTCAAAGAAGAGATTGCTGTGAAGTTACCTCCATGCTTGAGAGGAGACAGAGCATGATAGAGGGGTCTCAGTTAACTACTCTCAGCATTCCACAATTAAGAAAGGTGTTATCTACCCATCAATCTCTGATTTTGATATCTTTATTTCCTTCGCTATGTGTCATCCCCCCTCAAAAAAAAATTAAACCTAAACAAATGGTGACCATGTAAACTAAGCTCACCATTTGTACATAGTTCTGTCTCAAATTTGATCTTAGATTGCTCAAAGTCATAATGCCTTTTATCTACTTTAAACCTTTCTAAGATTTACAAATAAGAAAAACATTGTTCAGTTTGGTCCTTGCATCTGTTAAACAAAATTTTCTCTTATTTTATGTTTACAAAGAACTCTCTCTTTTTCTATTGTCTAAGTTCCTTATTCATCAAACTCGCAAGTCATCATTATTCACTCTTTCATGCAAAAAGTCTATAAGGGGTTTCCAGTCTGCAATAAATGAATTTATTATCTTTTCTCTAATCAATAAAGTTTTGCCATTGCTGTGTATTCCAACACCTTCACTAACTATTCCTCTGTTGTCGGCAGTATTGGACTCTTCTACTTTTGTGAATATAATATTCTTGCTGCCATTGTCGTATATTAAAAAAATGGTCCATAACCTCTTTTCAATTGAGTGTCCATTAATCCCAAAAGAAAAGACTCTGGTTTCAGTTGTATATTAGTCTTTAAAATCTTCTGAATTAATCATTGTACTTTAATCTAAAAAAAAATTACTTTCGTACATGTCCACCACGTATGATAAAATATTCTGTCATGTTGCTCACATTTCACACTCAAAGTACCTTTATACATTTTGGCCAATTTTTCTGGAGACATATACCAATGATACATCATTTGATATAAATTCTCTTTCAGGTTAGAACTTAATGTAAATTTCAACCCTTTTAACCACATTTTCCCATTGTTCCATTCGTATCTCATATCTAAAATTTGTAGCCCATTTTATCATACATTCTTTCATTTGTTCTCCCTGTCTGTCTCAAAATTCAACAAGAGTTTGTCCATTTTGGCAATAATATGTTCACCATTTGTACATAGTTCTGTCTCAAATTTGGTCTTAGATTGCTCAAAGTCATAATGCCTTTTATCTACTTTAAACCTTTCAAAGTCATAATGCCTTTTATCTACTTTAAACCTTTCTAAGATTTACAAATAAGAAAAACATTGTCAAGTTTATCATTCTATTAACAAATCTTCTCTTGATTTTATTTTATATCCACCTTGCAAAAGTTCTAACATATCAGGGTATGTTAACCATTTATATGAGTTTGTCATTTCTCTTCTAAAATGAGCTTCTTGTGGCAATAACCACAAAGGTATTCGGGGTGTGGTGTCGGCGCCAATGGAAGCTGATGCTTAAAAGCTACACTCTGACCCCTCATATCCCCTAATTGCAAAAATCAACATCTAGAGCCTTTTTCCCCCCTAAAAAACTATGGGCAAATTGGACTCATGCGAGGCACCACCTTCTGCACCAGTAATCAAATTGATTCCAGATTTCTTTCTAACACCGCAGCTGAACACAACTCCTGAGGAAGAGCCTGAAGAATCTGCCAAAATGGTGACAGATGAAGCAGCCTCCCTCCCGCCGGAACACTTGCCTTCAAATCCTTCCTTACCACTACTGCTTGCAAATATGGTGTGGAAAATCTTAGAGAATATGATGGCTCTTATTTCCCCACTAACAGAACAATTCTCAGAATTTAAAATAGCCCTGACAAAAGTCAGCCAAACCGCCGACCATGCTAATGCCCCAGGTCTGAGGAATGACTTACAGACCTTGCAACATGATAATGACAAACTTCAAGACCATGTCCTCAATTTGAAAGCCTTCACGCACAATCTTAAGTTTCGGGGTTTTCCGGAGCAATTCAGCATTAACACAGATTTGTTGATTTTCCTTTCAGACTGGCTGGTGGGGGAGTTAGCGCTTGAAGATAGAGTAGCTCCGCTGATTAATGCAGCTTATCGCTTGGCCTGGCAGATCCTGCTCGCTTAAAGGGACCGAGAGACATTTTAACAACTATTCTGGACTCTCACACCAGAAAGAAGATTTTGGACTTGGTGAGGCATCAAGGAACCCTAAGATATAAAAATATGTCCATTCAAATCTATCCAGATCTGCCACAAGATGTCCTTTTCAAATGTTGTGACCTGTGCCCTATAATAGAAGCACTCAGACATGCTAAGATAAGATATAAATGGGTGAACTTATCCAAACTACGTGTCTCCATTAAAGACAAGTTTCATTACATAGAAGATCTTGATGTGGGCTATAAACTGCTCCACTCCATTCACATTAACATGGCAGATCCAGGCAAATCATCACAGAAACAAAAGCACCCATCTTCATCTGATAAGGATAGTATGATGCCTACTAGATATATCTAGATTCTTGATCAACTATTTGTATGTTTTTTTTTGGCTGTTTATAATGTTCATGGCTCTGGGTTGTAACATTATCTCATGAATTAATTATTTTATAAACCTTAATGACTTTGCATCCACATATAGCTACAGTTTGGGGGGGGGGAGTAGTTGCTTGGAACTCAGCTCCCAGCAATGCCGCTGGTCGCCGGAGGCTGCTTTGCCGCCCTCAGGAAGCTGGACAGCAACAGTCACGATGTCTATCGTCATGGCGTGGGCGGGGGGTGGAGCCGGCTAGGATAGACAGCCAGGCTCTGTTCCCACCCGTCAGTTGCTCCAATGTGCTCGCCCACCCTCCCACCCTGTTCTTAGTGTAGGCTTTGGCTTGTTGCCTATTGGGGCCAGGTAGGAATGTTTCACTTTTACTCAGTATTGGCTCAATTGGGTAGAGGTGTTTTCGCCTACCTTACACTGAGACCAGTGGATTGGATAGTTGGTTGTGGTGGTCAACACTTAAATAGGCTGGTCACTTGGCAGGTTGGTGCGGGCAAGAAACTGGAACCGGTGAGCACCTTACGGCATTTTCCCCATTAGGGAACAGGGGGTCATCAGGAACTGCCTTCGGATTTCTAAGGTCCAGGGTGGGGAATGGTGATCACCTCCTCTGGGAACCTCTTAGGGTATGCTCCTCTCTGCAAGTTGGAAGGCTTCAGGGGTAGGCGCTCCTAGGTGGCGACCAGTTTGCTGGGCTGCTGGTCACGAGCCAGACCGATGGCTCAAGACCAGAGCTGGGTGACCCGCCCGAAAAAAGGGCAAGGAAGTTGGTCAACGGAGTGACACCTGCCTTGCCTATTCCGTGCTCGCTTAGCTGGTCCCTTGCCGCAATGTTATGTTAAATAGTTAATAAAGTGGCTCTTGTTTACTTCCAAAACTGTTGTCTGTCTTGTTATTCCGACTAGGGGAGCAAAGGCTCTCCTCTTGTCTGACAGTCTTTGCACTTGGAGTACTCTCCATTAGCATCTACAGCGCATTGTACTTCCGTGGTTAAGTGAGACTGCCTTTTTAGTCTCCTTGTTTCGTCATTTTTATACAACTTCCTAACCTTTTATAGTTCCCTTAATTTGAAAGAATTTAATCTGCTGATCCTAGTTAGATTTCCTCAATTTATTGATTGTACTTGATAACATTATTTTTGTTTTGCTTCTCTTAATCACTTTAGCTAGCTGATTTGCTTACACAGCCTTAATTGTATTTTAGTAACATCATTCTTGATTAGCGTCTACCAATCAATTTAGCTAGTTGTTTTGCCTACACTTATTGCTCAATTTATAAATTTTACTAATACTGAAGTATATATATATTTGTATACAAGGAGTAAGGCCTGTTGTGGAAATAAATACAACGGGCTCTAGAAAGAGGCTCTGGGAGAGTGCCCTGGCTTTCGGCACACAGTGTGAATTTGCTGTGGTGACCTCAGCAGGGTATAATGACAGAGACCACCATTTTCTCCAGAGGAACTGATCTCTGCTACCTGAAGAGCAGTTGTAGTTTTGAGTGATCTCCAGCCCTCACCTGGAGATTGGCAACAATTGTTAACCAGGAGGACATGGCTGGTTTGGAGGGTGGAGTCTATGGCATTCTACCTGCCTGAGGTCCAACCCCTCCTCAAACCCCACCCTCTCCAGGTTCCACCCCTCAAATCCCCAGGAATTTGCCAACCTGGAGTTGGCAACCCCATCTCCTTCCCAGCTAACCATCAACCTACTGTTATTTTCCCCTCTGACTTCAGCTGGCTTCTGCCCTCTCTCCTGCAGAGCAGTTGTAATTCTGAGTGGTTTCCAGCCCTCACCTGGAGATTGACAACAGTGGTTCCCCATGAGGGACTGGCTGCTTTGGAGGGTGGAGTCTATGGCACTGTACCTGTCTGAGACCCCACCCTTCCTCAAACTTCACCATCTCCAGGCTCTACCCCTCAAATCTCCAGAAATTACCCAACCTGGAGTTGGCAACCCTATCTCCCTCCCAGCCAATTGTCAACCTACACTTATCTGCCCCCTGACTTCAGCTTTCCATCTCCTCCCCCTCCCTCCTGGAGAGCAGTTGAAATTCTGATTGATCTCCAGCCCCCACCTAGAGATTG
Source organism: Gekko gecko (assembly GCA_029375565.1). Classification (NCBI taxonomy): domain Eukaryota; kingdom Metazoa; phylum Chordata; class Lepidosauria; order Squamata; family Gekkonidae; genus Gekko; species Gekko gecko. The sequence continues at coordinate 140,851,886 of JAPDNY010000005.1, forward strand.
GCAACAATGGTTCCCCAGGATGGAATGGCTATTTTGATGGGTGGAGTCTATGACATTTTACCTGTTTGAGGTCCCACCCCTCCTGAAACCTCACCTGCTTCAGGCTCCATCCCTCAAATCTCCAGGAATTTCCCATCTGGAGTTGGCAACCCTATCAGGACTGGCCCCAATGAGTTTTCTCTCAAAGGCCAAAACAGGTGACAGGACCAAGCTTGGTTGCCTACCAACAGGCACTGAGGGGAAAGTAGGGAAATACCTGGAGATTTGGGGGGTGGATACTGTGGAGGGCAGCATTGGGGGGGGCAGAAGGACTCAGCAGGGTATAATGCCATAGGGTCTACCCTCCAAAGCAGCCATTTTCTCCAGGGGAACTGATCTTGGTTATCTGGAGATCAATTGTAACAGCAGGAGATATCCAGGTCCCACCTGGAGATTGGCAACCCTAAGGGAAAGACAGCTGCACAGCAAGGGGTGGAAGAGAATGGTTTGATGGCCACTGGGCCAAGATTGGCAACAATAGTTCCCCAGAAGAAAATGGCTGGTTTGGAGGGTGGAGTCTATGGCACTGTACCTGTCTGAGGTCCCACCCCTCCTCAAACCTCACCCTCTCTGGACTCCACCCCTCAAATCTCCATGAATTTCCATACCTATAGTTGGCAACTTTATCTCATCCCCTCTCAGCAGCCTCTTCCTAGGCAAAATTCTGTCTTTCTCATTAGCGGGGAGCAAAGCAGTTTACTTCATTCTTTTTGGCTTTGTGATCTGTACAGCAACCCTGTAAGGCAGGTTAGGCAGAAAGTCTCTGGCTGGTCCAAAATCACCCAGGCAGTTTCCATAGGGATGCTCCTGCTGAACAGGAGCAAGCAGCCAGGCCTAGGGTTGCCATTGCCAACAAAGACAAATTGATGCAAAGGAGGATAGAAAAGTCTCCATATCTCTATTTTGCCTTCAATTGGTTTTGATGCCAGCAGAGTGAGAAAATGCCAGAGGCTCTGGGTGGATGCCGCATGGTAAATGCACCAAACAATTCCTAAAGATTTTCCACTGTGTTGATAAATCATTTTCTACACTCACAGTGTCTCCTGCCAGAATTAGTACCAGAGCTTTTTTTGCCTGGTGGTATTCTGCTTGTGGTGTGACCTGTCTTTTTTGTGGTGTGGCATGGTTGTGTTATTGGGTTTGTTTCTTTTGAAGGGGAAGTGTTGTGAGTGAGGACATATTTCACCTCACAATACAACAGGTTGCATAAACAACTGACAATTCCAACTGTCTTGCGGGAGGGGGGAGTTTGAGGTGCGAAATGGAGTGAAGGCCAATCAGCTTCCATATCCAAATGAGCTTGAAATGCTGGTCCAATCAGAGAAGAGTGGCCTAGGCTGCAGTGGGTGGGAGAGAACCGAGGCAACACAGCTAGTGGATAGGGACAGATTCTGAGCGACATACCAGGGAGCAAATTGATTTTGCCAAGCATAAAATCTTGCCGGACCACTACCCTTTTATTTAATGGGACAAGATATACATATATACATATATACATATATATGTATACACACACACACACACACACACATTGTTGTTGTCTTGTTTGAATGAACTGTTTACCTGTTTTAACTGTCTGATGGTATTAGATTCTTTTGAATATATTATACTGTTCATTATCTTATCTATTTAAACTGTAGCTGTAGCTTAATAAGTTTTCATTTGGTGATTGTTTTGATTGCCTTTGATTAATTATTGTTCATAACTTGTCACTCCTATATCGTGTTTAAAATATTATAGCAACTCATAGTTTTAGATGTATTAACTTTGGTACATGGCTCATTGAAATTTTTCTTATTGTAGTTTCCACACTCTTCTCAAGTTGCACAGCTACTCACTTACCTCTCTGGTCACTTGATTGCTCCTACTACACAACCAGCATTGTCTCCCTTTTCCTTGAAATTATTTATATACTTATTTACTTACTTGCTTACCTCCCTGGGGGGGAGGCGTGGGGGGGCATGACTCTGATCCTCTATCCTTGTAAAATGATTGACTCGCTAATATCTGTTTGAATCTAGTGCTGGTTACCTGTTTATACTGCACTGTTGCTATGGCTTTATGCTAATGCAATAAAGATGATGATGATGATGATGATGATTACTTGCTTACTTATTTATCTTTGCTCCTTTTTTTCTGCTCCGCTTCTCCCACTAATAGTACAATATGACTGCCATCTGGAAGATTGTCATGCAGAACATGTGTGGTCTCAACAACTTAACCGAAAGAAAGAGAGTTCTCTCCAATCTAGCCAAATTAAACTCAGATGTGATGCTCTTACAAGAAACTCACCTTCATTCAACATCTCAACAGGAACTAAAAGCTAAATGGTTGTTGTTGTTCAGTCGCACAGTCGAGTCCGACTCTTCGCGACCCCATGGACCAGATTACGCCAGGCCCTCCTGTCTTCCGCTGTCCGCTGAAGTTTGCTCAATTTCATGTTCGTTGCATCGATGACACTGTCTAATCATCTCATCCTTTGCCGTCCCCTTCTTCTTTGACCTTCAATCTTTCCCAGCATCAGGGTCTTCTCCAGTGAATGCTCCCTTCTCATTTGGTGGCCAAAGTATTTGAGCTTCAGCTTCAGGATCTGGCCTTCCAGGGAACAGTCAGGGTTGATTTCTTTTAGGATTGACTGATTTGATCTCCTTGCAGTCCAAGGGACTCTCAAGAGTCTTCTCCAGCACCATAGTTCAAAAGAATCTATTCTTCGGCGCTCGGCCTTCCTTATAGTCCAACTCTCACAGCCATACATTACTACGGGGAATACCATTGCTTTGACCATGTGGACTTTTGTTGGCAAGGTGATGTCTCTGCTTTTTATCATGCTGTTTAGGTTTGCCATCGCTTTCCTCCCAAGGAGCAGGCGTCTTTTAATTTCATGGCTGCAGTCACCATCTGCGGTGATCTGGGATCCTAGGAACGTGAAGTCTGTCACTACTTCTACAACTTCCCCTTCTATTTGCCAAGGAGTGATGGGGCCAGATGCCATGATCTTAGTTTTTTTGATGTTGAGCTTCAAGCCCACTTTTGCACTCTCCTCTTTCACCCTGAGCAAGAGACTCTTTATGTCCTCTTCACTTTCTGCCATCAGAGTGCTATCGTCTGCATATCTGAGGTTATTGATCTTTTCCCCAGCAATCTTAACTCCAGCTTGTGATTCATCCAGGCCAGCATTTCGCATGATGTACTCTGCATATAAATTAAATAAGCAAGGTGACAATATACATCCTTGTCATACTCCTTTTCCTATGCTAAACCAATCAGTTGTTCCATACCCAGTTCTAACTGTTGCTTCTTGACCCTTATACAGGTTTCTCAGGAGACATATGAGGTGGTCTGGTACTCCCATCTCTTTAAGAACCTGCCATAATTTATTGTGATCCACACAATCAAAGGCTTTAGCATAGTCAATGAAGCAGAAATAGATGTTTTTCTGGTACTCTCTTGCTTTCTCCATAATCCAGCGAATGTTGGCAATTTGATCTCTAGTACCTCTACCTCTTCGAAACCCAGCTTGTACTTCTGGCAGTTCTCTATCCACGTACTGTTGGAGCCTAGCTTGTAGGATTTTGAGCATGACCTTGCTAGCGTGTGAAATGAGTGCAATTGTGCGATAGTTTGAACATTCCTTGACGTTGCCCTTCTTTGGGATTGGAATGTAAACTGACCTTTTCCAATCCTGTGGCCACTGTTGTGTTTTCCAAATTTGTTGGCAAATTGAGTGCAGCACTTTAACAGCATCTTCTTTTAAGACTTTGAATAACTCAGCTGGGATACCATCACCTCCACTAGCTTTGTTGTTAGTAATGCTTTCTAAGGCCCATTTAACTTCGCTTTCCAGGATGTCTGGCTCGAGGTCAGTGATTATACCATCGTGGTTGTCAAGGACATCGAGGTCCTTCTTGTATAGTTCTTCTGTGTATTCTTGCCATCTTTTCCTAATCTCTTCTGCTTCTGTTAGGTCCCTACCGGTTTTGTCCTTTATCATGGCCAGCTTTGCATGGAACGTTCCCTTGATTTCTCCAATTTTCTTGAAGAGATCTCTAGTCCTTCCCAATCTATTGTTTTCCTTTATTACTTTGCATTGTTCATTCAAGAAAGCCTCCTTATCTCTCCTTGCTGTTCTCTGGAAATCTGCATTCAGTTGGGCAAATCTTTCCTTTTCCCCATTGCCTTTAGCTTTCCTTCTTTCCTCTGCTATGTGAAAAGCCTCATCAGACAGCCACTTTGCTTTTTTGCATTTCTTTTTCTTTGGGATGGCGGTGAGTGCTGCCTCCTTTACAATGTCACGGACCTCTGTCCATAGTTCTTCAGGCACTCTGTCTATCAAATCTAGTCCCTTAAACCTATTCTTCACCTCTACTGTATATTCATCGGGGATGTGATCTAGGTCAAATCTGAATGGCCTTGTGGTTTTCCCAACTTTCTTCAATTTAAGTCTGAATTTTGCAATGAGTAGCTCATGATCTGAGCCACAGTCAGCTCCAGGTCTTGTTTTTACTGACTGGATAGAGCTTCTCCATCTTTGACTGCAAATTATATAGTCAATCTGATTTCGGTGTTGCCCATCTGGTGATGTCCATGTGTAGAGACGCCTCTTAGGTTGTTGGAAAAGGGTGTTCGCTATGACCAGCGTGTTCTCTTGACAAAACTCTGTTAGCCTTTGCCCTGCTTCATTTTGTTCTCCAAGGCCAAACTTTTCTGTTATTCCGGTTACCTTTTGATTTCCTACTTTAGCATTCCAGTCCCCTATGATGATGAGGACATCATTTTTTGGTGTTAGTTCTACGAGCTGTTGTAGGTCTTCGTAGAACTGGTCCACTTCAGCCTCTTCTGCAGCAGTGGTTGGGGCATAGACTTGGATTACTGTGATATTGAATGGTTTGCCTTGGATTCGGACCAAGATCATTCTGTCATTTTTGAGATTGTATCCCAATACTGCCTTTCTCACTCTCTTGTTGACTATAAAGGCCACACCATTTTTTCTATGGGATTCCTGGCCACAGTAGTAGATATAATGGTCTTCTGAGTTAAATTCGCCCATTCCTGTCCACTTTAGTTCACTGATTCCCAAGATGTCGATGTTCATTCTTGCCATCTCATTTTTGACCACGTCAAGCTTACCTTGATTCATAGATCTTACATTCCAGGTTCCTATGCAGTATTGTTCTTTGCAGCATCGAACTTTCCTTTCACCGTCAGACACATCCACAACTGAGCGTCCTTTCGGCTTTGGCCCAGCCGCTTCACTCTTTCTGGGGTTACTCGTACTTGCCCTCTGCTCTTCCTCAGTAGCATATTGGACACCTTCCGACCTGAGGGGCTCATCTTCCGGCGTCATATCTTTTAGCCTTTTGTTACTGTCCATGGGGTTTTCTTGGCAAAGATACTGGAGTGGGTTGCCATTTCCTTCTCCAGGGGATCACGCTTGGTCTGAGTTCTCTGCTGTGGCCTGTCCGTCCTGGGTGGCCCTCCACGGCATAGCCCACAGCCTCATTGAACCACGCAAGCCCCCTCGCCACGACAAGGCAGTGATCCATGAGGGAGAAGCTAAATGGATCCAACAACAATTCCATGCTAAAGGCAACTCCAGATCAAGGAGTGTAGCCATGCTGATAACATATAAGATTCACTTTCAGCTCCAGAAGGTTAAATCTGACTCTCAGGGTCATTATATTTTCATTACAGGCCTTCTTGAGTACCAACTGGTTACATTGGCCTCTATCTATGCTCCCAATTCTAATCAGTTGGCTTTCTTAGAAGATACCCTGTCCACCTTAGATGCCTTCTGTGAAAGGGAAGTAATCATAGGTGGGGATTTTAACATAGCACTATGCCCGGACTTAGATACAAGAAACCTTCTCGTCTGATCCTCAAAACCATCCAAGATTGATTAAAAATAATCTATTTTTTGCAGCTGTCCTGAAAAATTGGGACTATTGCATCTCAATGCTGGTATTGAAGTACTCTCGTTTTTTCTCATTTATTTTTCAGTCCTGGTTCCCTCCGGGAAATAGCATGTGACTAGCCGATCTTTGGAGGCACTCTAAAACAAGTTGTCTTATAGATATTTCATCTCAAAATGGTCTGATGCCTAAGTCTATTTTAGAACAGAATATTGGTCAAAACATTCCTTGGTATTTTTACCTCCAATTGAGTCACCTGCTGCAAAATCTAAATGTATAAATTGCCCCCCCCAGTTGGAATAGTGAGGCAGACAACAGTTTGGAAGTAAACAAGGGCCACTTTATTAACTATTTAACATAACATTGCAGCAAGGGACCAGCTAAGCAAGCACAGAACAGGCAAGGCAGGTGTCACTCCCCTGACCAACCTCCTTGCCCTTTTCTCAGGCAGGTCACCCAGCTCTGGTCCAGAGCCATCAGTCTGGCTCATGATCAGGAGCCCAGCAAACTGGTCACTACCTAGGAGTGCCTACCTCTAAAGCCTTCCAGAGAGTAGCATACCCTAACAGGTTCCCAGAGGAGGTGATCACTGTTCCCCACCCTGAACCATAGAAATCCGAAGGCAGTTCCTGATGACCCCCTGTTCCCTAATGGGGAAAATGCCATAAGGTGCTCACCGGTTCCGGTTTTTTGCCTGCACCAACCTGCCACAGCCAAGACCAAGCCTCTGCTTTGCTCTTTGATCCCCACTAAAAGCCCAAGGCTGACCTAATCCCTTGCCACAAGTCCTGCAAAAATAACCCATTGCCCTTGTCTGATAGGTGCACCCCATCAGCCCTATACGGGTCTTGGAATTCAACCACCCTCCATGGTCTTCCTCATCTGGCAGGTGGCTTTATGCCTTGTGGGGTCTCCCCATTTGTGCCATACTTGGCGGGGCAGAATAACCAACCCAAGTCGCCGCACTACCGGGCCACCTTGCTCTTATCATCACAAGGTCAGCCTCCGCATGTAACACCAGGGCCTTGCCCTTCATGGCGAGGCAAAGTAGCCAACCAGACTATCTGCATGCCAGGCCACCTTGCTCTTATAATTGCAAGGCCAGTTTCCACTCGTAGCACCATGTCTTTGTCATTCATGGTGAAGCAGAATAGCCAACCAGACTATCCGCACTCCAGGGCACTTGTTCTTATCATCACAAGGTCCACTCTTAGCACCATGTCTTTGTCATTCATGTTGAAGCAGAATAGTCGACCAGACTATCTGCAGGCCACCTTGCTCTTATAATCGCAAGGTCAGACTCCACTTGTAGCACCATGGCCTTGTTCTTCATGGTGAAGCAGAATAGCTGACCAGACTATCTGCACTCTGGGCCATCTTGCTGTTATCATTGCAAGGTCTGCCTCAGCTCGTAGCACAAGGGCCTTCACAGCCAGGGTGTCCTCCTGGCCTGGTGGGTGGCCCAAATGACCATGCTGCGGCCACAGACATTGACTCTTTGTCTCACTCCATGGCCAACAGCACCAGAAAGAAAAACCTCGGTAATAACTTTAAACTTTGTAATTCCATTCTTTGAACGCTAGGCAAAAGCCCGCCACTAGCTCACTGATCCACAATGTCACCTCCCAAACTGGAGTGCAGTAACCAGACAAAAGCCTTGATCTGAACAAAGTTCTACTGACACCACCACATGACAAGGGAACCCACAGCCCAGGGCAGCTGCAGTGGAAGCGGCACTGAACCGAGAAGAGTGAGTTCCAAACTTCACCCCGGGAAAGGTCCAACTTGACCAAAGCCTGAGTGCTAACCGCTGCAAAGGGGTAACCATCTTAATAACTGGAAGTGCAGCAACACCCCAGATTGCAAATTGATGCTTATTTCGCTGCCAGATAAATAGGTTGCCTCTGGTCCTCTAGAGCTCCCTTTCCCCAATACCTTCATAGAATGCTGTAGTATTCCACTACATCCTTATAAAAGCACTAAGGATGTGCAGCTCAAAATGTTTGCATTTGCACAGCCATTGTGATCTGCAAGGCACTGCCCACCATTCATAGGGCTTATGTGTGCCCTGATCAAATGACATAACTTATTTATATTCCTGTGTAGCAAAGGAAGCCCCTCCCTTTATAAAGGACACAAACGTTTTTGGTTTTTTTACTTAAAATAAAAACATGCTTAAAACATTAGCACACTTGCAATATTTTGTTTATTTAACAGTGTCTGATAACTGACACCTCTTGCACTGAATTATTGCATCAAAATGTCTGTGCTGTTGCAATCTTGAGTATGCTATTCAGGTGTGTATCTGTAAGCTGCAAACCTACGATGATTCAGCAGCAGCAGAACTGGAAGAAGAAGAGGAAGAAGAAGACAGCCATTTCCACTGCGGGCCTGATAGAAGCCTTCTGGGGGCCTGATCTGGCCCCCGGGCCGCATGTTTGACACCCCTGATCTAAAATGTCTTCTTCTCATTCTCTCCTGTGCTGAAGGAACTGTGGTCAAGTTGGAACTTTTGTTCATTGTTACTGGCATTATGATCACATGAAAAAGTTCTGGCAAGATGTCGTCTCACAGATACATCAAATTACGGGCTACATTGTACCTCTGGATCCAGCCTTAATATTCCTTGAAGAATGGGACTGCAATGACATTCCGAAAAGTTGAAGAGATTTAATTACTAGTGGCAGCAAAAATACTGATTGCCTCCTCTTGGAAATCTAACCAGGTCCCTACACGTTCCTGCTGGTTCTAAAGAGTTTGTGATCATTTCATTCTAGAAAAAAATCACTGATTGTGTACAAAGTTCAGAGGCATTCCCCAAACCCTCCTCTTTCATAGAGAAATGGTTTCCATTTCTGGAATTTGTTACTGTATCTAATCTCTAGCCTCACAACTCTATCTACCTAAAGCTCTTATATCACACAACAAATACAAATACTATACCTTTATTGGCATAGAAGATACAGTACAACATGCAGGATAAAGCCTCAAAATAACCAAGGGAGTGTATCATATTCTGAATTGCCTTAAGATGAGGCTCGCCTCCTAGATACCTCATAAAAGAACTTTGCTACCAGTTTGAGGATTTCTATATTCTGAGAGGACAATAGAGAAATAATTTGGTACTCATCCGATTGACCCAATAAGGGGTCAGTCACAGGTTCAATATAAGCAGCACGGATATCATAGTGAAATTTGCAGTACAAAAGCACATGTCTGATAGATTCAGTTCTCTCCAACCCACATGGACAGAGTCTATCTCTATAGGGAATTTTCTTGAACCTTCCCGATAAGGCCGCTGAGGGAAGGACATTGAACCAGGCTAGCATAAAAGCCCTGTGAAGATGGGACTGAGTCAGTCTTGCCAGATATCCTGAGGAAATGTGGCTGAGAGTCCCATACTCATGAGAGAGCAGTGTCTGAGTGCAAGTCTTCTCAGATCTTGCCCTTCTATGTCGAGAAGTCTTTGTTTGAGCAAGACAAAAGCCTTCTGCTCAGACAGAAATACCAGATCATCCAACATAAAGCCAATTGATGAGATTTTTTCCTCTATGTTAGCCAGCCAAGTTGAGCTCTTATATCTGTAACTTCTCCTCTTTCCTGTTTTATAATGCCTGGTTGTGACACACGTTTATAGACCTCAAACTCTTTGGTCACTTCAGTACTGCTTATTATACAGTTGTTATTGTTTACTCTAGTAACTACATATTTATGCATTTACCTGTCTTGAAACTTGTGATCTTTTGATTTGTGAGTTTGATGTTACAGTTCTACTATGTTAATTTTCAAACTTTCAATAAAGTTATTATAAACGGGGGGAAAAGATATTTTTGGACAGAGCCTAGGTTTATATTTATTCCATATTCTCAATATGGCACATCTAACATAGTGGTTATTGAATTCTACATTAGCCTTAACTTTATCATACCACAAGTATCTGTGCCATCCAGTTCTCAAATTATGTCCTTCTAACTCCAATAATCTTCTGGGTGTTTTTTTAGCAAGATCCATTCCTTCATCCACACTAAACAGCAAGTGGCAAAATATAATTTCAAATCAAACAAACCCAATCCTCCTCTTTCCTTTGCATCTTGTAATATCTTATACTTAACTCATGTCCCCCCCTTTCCACCTATACTATAGCAACCTACAAAGCTCCTAATTATTGCCTAATCAATCCAAGACCAGGCCTAATCAAATTATCACCACCAACCCAAGAATAATGTGAAGCAGTTGAAAAAAGGCCTTCTTCTGTGCAAAAAAATCCAAAAAAGGTGACCAGCTAATCCCACATTATTCATTAGGAAGGGCAGAAAGGTGACAAGCAGAAAGCCTGAGGAGGAGAGACAATGCTAACAAATAGCTATGCCAAAGCCTCCACGAGGCCTCAGTGGCTTCAATCTTGTCTAACCAATATCTCAGGTTTCATTCGAAAAAGGGAGCTGCCCTTAAAACACACCAGATCCATGTAGGTAATGAAGTGTTTTCTTTTTAAAAAGTCTGATATGTAATATTTACTAATACTGTTTAGGCAAAGTATATGGAGAGTTTTGTATATGTGTTAAGTACCATCAAGTTGTTGTCAAATTATGGTCACCCTACGAATTAATTATCTCCAAAACATCCTATTGTTAACAGCCTTGCTCAGGTCTTGCAGCTTCCTTGACTGAATCAATTTATCTCATGTTGAGTCTTCCTCTTGTCCTGCTGCCTTCAACTTTTCCTAGCAACGAGTGTACATAGGTCAGTAAGCCAATGGGATGCTAATTTTCTTACTTAATTAAACAGTAATTCAGTGCTTTTCTGTGATGAGGAAAACAAAATTGTACTCAGTATTATACAAAAAAGTTTTCCAGTGTACTTTGAAAGTAACTCGCCCAAAAGAAAGAAAAAAAAACGCACACACAAAAAGGCTCTTTAAAAACCACTGAGATAGTCTCAGTACACATTAGCCGGCTTTTGTTGGTCCGTTTTTGCCATGATGTAAATTTTAAGCATTCAGAATGATAGACGAATTTCTCAAATGAAAATATATTCCTTGTAAACTAGACAGCCTTCAAGAATATTATTTTGACACTAGATAGGAAAGTGACCTTTGAATCTTTTATTTGAGTTCATAATTTCATTCCATAATGTTCTGCAGCTCATGCCCCTCTCATATCAAAGCTCTGGAAATATAATTTTTTGACAGAACCAATGTGCTTGTGTAATCTGTGCACCTGAGTGGTGATAGTCAAACACCCCTGTGCTTGATCAGTATCCTCAAACACCTGAAAACAGCTTTTAAAAGTCCTACATTGTTTTTAATGGATCATAAATGCTCCACTCATATTCATTGTTGTACACACACATTTCACTTTGAAACAAAGAGGATGTTCCCTGCTCATCTGCTACAATTTCTCTTCTGGAATCATGTTTTGATCACAGAAGGCAAGCAGCACCCTTCAACGTGGAACAACATGGCCTTTTTAATGGCTTGTTTTTATGCCCTGCCTTGGTTTTATTGGTTTGGTTTTAATGGCTGCATGGTTTTATTGTATTGTTTCAGCTGTGAGCTGCAGTGATCAGGTCTCTGTAGTGGTGGCATATTTGTTTCTAAATACGTATAATTGTATTTACTCCATTTGTAGCACACCATAGTCAATGAGACTCCAGATGGATTACAATACAAGTGTGTGTATCCAATATTGTGTTGCTAATCTGTTGTTCACCACTCTGAACCTGTTTTGTGGGGAGGCTGGTGTAGAAGCCTAATAAATAAATAAAGAATGCTGTAGGAGTGTTAGCTCACGTGCTCTTAGTGTTTAAGTTCTGTTGGCAATGTGAGAGGGGATCTTTTTTTTTTTTTTTTTTTTTTTAAACATTTTATTATTTTCCACTTAGCATGTTTACAACAAAAATCTCTTACATTTTAAACCACTATATATAGTATTAAATCATATTATACATAGTGTCACTGGCATTGTCTGCTTTATATTGTATATATATATATTTTTTTTCCCTCCGTCTTTGCCAGTGATGCTTGAAAAACTATTTATTATCCACTCCTTAAACTCCTAAACAAATGATACATAGATAATAAAGTGATATCTAAAATTAACAAGAGTATTTCAAATTGGGCTTTGAGCTTATATCACAAGCTATTACTTGTATGTCCTAGCTGTTCTATCTTGTGCCTTTGAAGAAAATTATACAGCAACTACAGTATCTATATCTTCATCGTGGAGTTCTTGGAGATAGCCTCCGCCCCGTGGGTCTTTGGAAAATTCCAAAGGGGGTCTTACCCCAAGACCCCGCCCTATGGGAGGTAATTGGGGAGTTCCTCCCGAATGCCTTACCCGCTGTATTCCTGTTATGTAAAGATATCTCTATATTTAAAGAAAAAAATAATAATACTAGAACATGGTGCCTGAATTTAAACTATTTCTATCTCTCTCATTGAGGGCTCCAATGATTATTTTTTCAGAGGCTCTTGAAGATTCATTAATAAGTCTTACAGTTCATCTCCGTTGAAGTTTCTTATGTAGATTCATTTTCCAAAGCTCTTAACATTTCTTCTCCAGACTTAACGTCGTGAACAGTGAAGACTCTGTTTTTATAGTTTATATGCAGGTGTCCTAATGGAAGCCAACGATAACGGATGTGTTTTTCTGCCAGGCGTTGAGTAATTGTTTTCAGGTTGCGTCGTGCTGTTAAAATCTCTGGTGGCAAATCTTGAAATACCTGAACCCGGGTGTCCTCCAGTTGAAGTCCGTTGTTCGTCCTTGCAGCCTCTAACACGGTTTTCTTAACTTTGATATCTGTAAGTTCCACTAATATGTCAGGAATGAGAGTAGGAGAGGCTGGTTGCGATGGGTTCAGCCGATAAGCTTGACAAATTGGTGCAGCCGGCAGTTGCAAAAGTTTTTGGAGCCATTCGTTTAAAGAGCCCATGAGATCTTTGTCTGTAGCAAAATTTGGGGATATTCCCCTGAGCTTGATTTTTCTTTCACGGGCTTTTATGTCCAAGAGAATAATTTTAGACTTGCTCCATGTCTCAAAAGTCCTTAGGCTTTCTATAGCCTTTGTATTTTTTGCGGCCTCCGTCAGTGCTTTGTCTGTATTTTCCTTCAGTTCTGTTAAGTTCAGATTCATAGCATCAAGTTTTTGATGGATTGGAGTAATGCTTTCTTTCAGTTCTTTTTTCATTTCTGCAAACAAAGTCTGTATATCTTTTTTTGTTATAGAATCTTCACGTTTTCTTTTGCCCTGTCGATTAGCAGCTTCTCCTTCCGAGTCTGCTTCCAATGGAGGGGGAATCCTCCTCCGATGTTTGCATATTTCTCTCAGTTTGTTGAGACTCCTTGGTGTTTTTCTTGGCTCCTTTGCCTCCTCTTGGCCTCCCCATTCCCTTCAGCAAACAGTTTTTATCTTTGGAGTCCTTAATTAATCTTTTCTTTACGATTTTAGAAGCTCAGACGCGGAGGCTATTTCGGTCTGACTGCGCAGCCTCGCAGTCACCGGAAACTCCCCGAGAGGGGATCTTTTAAGCTAGGCTCTGCAAACAGATGTCTCAGAAGCATGAGAGACCAGACACTTTTGTGGAGGTAGAAAATATAGATTTATTCAACATGACTTTTAATAGCGGCCTTCATTATTAACATTCAAGAAAATCACACCATGCTTGGTCCCCTAATTCTTTATTTCAATCTAATAAAATGAGCCAGAAGCAACACTTCCCTCCTCCTCCCCAGCAAAAGCATATTATCTCACCACTCTTGAAGCAGCTTGAGAAGCAAGACAGGCTGACAAAGCTTCTGGGCTCCTGTGTAAACAGTTGTTGGAGCGAGAGACGGCGGGTGTACTTCCCTTCTTCTTGGCACCCTCTCAGACCCCCTCTAATTTTCAGCCTTCCATCTTTTATACCTTTCTCTTCTTTTGCCCACCTTACTTTCCCCCTAGCCAATCAGAAACACTGACCTTTACAATTCTCCTAATTAGGCATGAACATTACATTATCTTGTTTTCCTCAAAGTTGGGGTTCTTTGGGATTTTCCATACATAGGAGTGGTTTTCTCAAAGTTGGGGGATTTCTGGGGGGAAATTCCATCTATGGGAGTTTTTGTCTTGCCTTTTCCTCTTCGTCATAGTAGCCTGTTTATGGGCCGTTTTGGGGGGGATTCCAAATATGGGATTATGTCCCCATCTCCCTTCCCCGGTCATAGTGACCTATTCACGAACACCCGTGCTCCTCGTGTTCATCTCATGATACGCGTGTCATTGGGGTTTCTGTAGATATTCGCCCACGCTGATTCATTCCCTATTCTGATAAACATGCTATCTGTTGATATTAGAGGCTCTGCTAGTGTTTACTTCTGCCCTACTAAACATTTCTGCTCTAGGGGCCCCTTACCAATACTATCAGTTCTCCTATTGCATCCCTTTAATTCCTATTCTTCTAATGTCTTTTGCCCTATATGCTTCCTTATGAAGTATAAATGATTTCTTATAATGTGCATGCAGGTGTATATGTATTCTCCTGTGGTTATGCTTTGTGCAGGTAATCCTGTGCAGTTAATATATCTAGCCTTCCCTGTGACCAGAGAAAAGAAGTTGATTTTAGGCGCTGCTGTGTCCCTGGTGTTCTCTGTTTACAGACACAAATGGCTTCTTCCTTCCAAACAGCTGGTTCGCCATAACATGGCTTTTCCTAATCTAAACATCTTTTTGCAAACGATTTTCTTCAGCTGAACAATTATCAGGCAGGCCTAATTTTCTTTGAACCAGCATTCCAGTGAACCAAAGTCTGTCTCGGCTTTTTGGGGCCTTCGGGCTTTGTGAAGCTTTAAACGCTCTTAGATTTGTGCAGGTAAACTTGTAAGTTTCTCCAAGGTTTTCTAAATCCTGACAGGAGTAGAATTACAGAATCTCTCCTTATAAATATTTATCCTTTGGTTTTGCAAGATTCCATGTGCTCCCATTGGCTGTAAAATGCCTTCCCTCAGCCATTGGCCCATCAGCCGCCACTCAAGAGTACTCGCGTGCCATTGGCCGGGTGCTGGGTCTGCTCCTCTTCCCCACCCACTCCCCCTGGCAGACAGCTCTGTCTCCTGAGGAAGACAGTTCTCTTGACTCCTATGAGGGACTGTCCCCTCAGTGGCTGTCGGTAGGCAGCCAAGCTTGGTTCTGTGAGTAGAAAAACAAAGGACTTTCAGCATAACCCCCTCCCCCACCCATAACCCCCTCCCCAATGGCCACTTTCCTGTCAGAATAAATGGAAAAAGGCTCTTTCTCCTGCTTAGCTTCAGCATGGCTGGCTGGCTGGCTAATGAGGTGGGCCAGCGACCATCAGACCATTTTCTTCAACTCCCTGCTGTGTGGCTGACCTTCCCCTAGGGTTGCCAATCTCCAGGTGGGACCTGGAGATCTCCCACTGTTACAATTGACCTCCAGATGACAGAGATCAGTTCCCCAGGAGAAAATGGTTGCTTTGGAGGGTAGACTCTATGGCATTATACCCTGCTGAGTCCTTCCACACACACCCCAAATGCTGCCGTCCACAGGATCCCCCCCCAAAAAAATCTCTAGGTATTTCCCTAATCAGAGTTGGCACCCGTACTTTCTCCTCTGTCAGTAAAAAGCCCTTTCCACACCTATGTTGGCCTTAGGGAGAAAACTCATTGGGTCCAGTCCTAATCAGGTTGCCAACTCCAGGTGGGCAATTCCTGGAGATTTGAGGGATGGAGCCTGGAGAGGGTGAGGTTTGAGGAGGGGTGGCACCTCAGACAGGTATGATGCCATAGACTCCACCCTCCAATCCAGCCATTCCCTGATGGGGAACCATTGTTGCCAATCTCCAGGTGGGGGCTGGAGATCACTCAAAATTACAACAGCTCTCTAGGAGGGAGGGGGGAGGAGATGGAAAAATAAAGGTAGGTTGATGGTTGGCTGGGAGGGAGATAGGGTTATCAACTCCTGGTTGGGAAATTTCTGGAGATTTGAGGAGTCGAACCTGGACAGGGTGAGTGTTGAGGAGGGGTGGGACCTCAGACAGGTACAATGCCATAGACTCCACCCTCCAAACCAGCCACTCCCTCCTGGGGAACCACTGTTACCAATCTTGAGGGTGGGCTGGAGATCACTCAAAATTACTACTGCTCTTCAGGTAGCAAAGATCAGTTCCTCTGGAGAAAATGGTGGACTCTGTCATTATACCCTGCTGAGATTGCCACAGCAAATTGTCACTGAGTGCCCAAAGCCGGGGCACTCTCCCAGAGCCTCTTTCTAGAGCTCATTGTATTTATTTCCACAATGGGCCTTATTCCTAGTTAGATATAATGCAAATAGAAAACTGTCTAAGGAAAAGCCTACCATAAACAATGCAGAAAGTGGATTACAAAGTACTAGATGATACCTACAGTAAACTTTGTATCAGATTAAAATTCTGTTCCCTTATAAAGGCACTAGGGATGTGCAGCTCAAAAAAAATCAGTATTTTTTTCAGATCCAGATATCAGAAAGCTAAAAAAATATTGGTATTTCCAGTTTCCTGGATTCCATATACTGGTTTGGTATTCAAATCCAATATTTTTTAGTTCCATTATTCCCTATGAGGAATATTTCTAGGGGGCTGAAGGAGCTGTTTTTTTAAAAAAAAATTACTGGCACCTAAATTAGAGAAAAGCTGCAGTGCCTGTCCTTTAAATAACCTCCAAATTTCGAGTGAATTGAACCAAGAGGTCTAGTTCTATGGGCCCCTGAACAAGGTGTTCCTAGCCATCCTCCACTGACTCCTACAAGGGAAAAATCAATTTAAAATTGCATAATCTAAGAGAAATCAACCTAGCAGGCCACTCCCAAGCCTGGGAAGGCCCAGACACTCCACAAAAAGGAAGAAGAAAAAACAATCCTGGGAGCTTTCAAACACGGTCTTCTGATACTTCCAGTTAATCCTGAATATTTCTGGGATTTTTGAGGACTTGTTTATTGGTATCCCAGAAAATCCTAGATGCCATTAGGAGAACTAAATATATCCAAAAATACCTTCAAGCTCACACACACACGGGGGGACTTGCAAGAAACTTGCAGGAGCAGCTATCTCATTCCCCCCACCTCTGCTTCTTCTCCTCTCCCCCTACTTCTCTCACACTCTCTCCTTCCTGCCATCCCTATTCTTACTCTCTCTCTCCCTCCCTTCCATGTGTGTCATTTCCTTTCTGCCCCCATCCCATCACTCTTTCTGCCCCTGTCAGTCTCCTGGCCTCCCATGTACCCCCCCCCGCACAGCAGCAGTGGCAGTAGCCATTCTCCAGGAATCTGAACATATTGCCCAAATACAGAGATCATTTCCTCTTAGGGTTCCCAGCTTCATGTTGGGAAATTCATGTAGATATGTGGGTGGAGCCTTGGGAGGACAAGGTGTAAGCTTGGAAGTTACCTCAGCAGGGTGTCTCATCTCATCTCTCCTTATATATATTTGAATTTTGGTTCCACAACATTCTATGCTTGCCACAATTGATTCAGCACAAGAACTGGCAGTCAGAAGATGTTGGCTGGGGATGACTGCCTGCTTGGCGGAGTCCCGCCCACATCAGCCCCAGCCAGTATCTTTGGCTCAGTCTGCTCTGGTCCTCTGACAGGAGAGGACCGTCTGCAGAGAGAGCGCAGGGACAGGCCTTCAAGGCTGAGGCAGGTGAGAGAACCCCCTCCTGCCCCCCCCACACACCATCCTCTGGGCCTTCTATGGCCAGAGAAGCCCCTTCCACCCCCCCACACACCATCCCCTGGGCCTTCTGTGGGCCCAATAGGCCAGAGAAGCCCCTTCCACCCCCCACACATACCATCCTCTGGGCCTTCTATGGGCCCAGTAGGCCAGAGAAGTCCCTTCCACCCCCCAAACACCATCCTCTGGGCCTTCTATGGGCCCAGTAGGCCAGAGAAGCCCCTTCTGCCCCCCACACACCATCCTCTGGGCCTTCTATGGGCCCAGTTGGCCAGAGAAGCCCGTTGCCCCCCCGACCATCCTCTGGGTCTTCTATGGGCCCAGTAGGCCAGGGAAGCCCCTTCCGCCCCCCCACACCATCCTCTGGGTCTTCTATGGACCCAGTAGGCCAGAGAAGCCCCTTCCACCCCCACCAGACACCATCCTCTGGGCCTTCTATGGGCCCAGTAGGCCAGAGAAGCCCATTCCGACCCTCTTCCCTTCCTTCTCCCCCTTTCCTTTCTTCCTCTCTCTTTCTTTCTTTCACTTGCCCCCCTCTTCCTTCCTTCCTCCCTCCCTCCCTCCCTCCCTCCCTCCCTCCCTTTCTTTCTAGGGCCCATTGTCTTCCTCCACAACGGGCTTTGCTCCCTAGTATATATATAATTCCCTTACATATTGGCCATTTCCAGCTCTCCCACTGGCTGTGCAGTGCACTCCATCAGCCATTGGCCTGTCAACTGCCACTTAAGAGTACTTACATGCCATTGGCTGGGTGCTGAGTCCACTCCTGTCCCCCACCCACTGCCAGCCTGGGCACTCTTCCCTCACAAAATAAATTATCAAAACAGCTGTCTCTCCTGACTAAGTCACTTCTTCTTGGCTCCTGTGGGACTAATTTTTTCCTGCAGTGGCCCCTGCTGATTTTTCAAGTTGGCCAAGTCTGCAGTGTCTTTCATGTTCTTTTATTCTTGTCTGAATGCTACACTGTGTGGTCCCAATGTAAACTTGTCCACAACTGGATGGTATGCGGTATACTCCTGCAGATATGAGGGGGTCTCTTCTGTCTTCCTGAAAAATCAGCAGTGGCTGAACATAGCCTAACTTAAACAGGACACAGTATTTTGTTCCAAGACACTGAAAGGATGGACAACACTTCCAGTTACCTAATCAGATTACATAGGGAAGCCATTGAAATTCATAAATATAAACAGAATTTCAACAGGAAAGAAGAAATTTTAAAAATAAATAGGGCATGGTTTCCTGTCCTGAAAAACAATGGCACTACAGATAAGATTAGAATTTCAACAGCCAATCCACATACAAAAGAACCTCCTCAGGAAACAGGAAATCTCCTTAGGAAACAATCCATAGACAAAAGAACCTCCTCGGGAAAGCTCCTCCGTTAATATGTTCACAGCCTGGGGAACTCCTACAAGATAATGACTCAGGCCTATCACACCTTCCTGAGTAGATATAAATTACTTGCCTACCATTTTTCTTCTCACCTTGACACAGAGAGTACTTCATCTTTCTGTGCTGTACCTCTGAGGATTCCAGTCACAGCTACTGATGAAACGTCAGGTCCTACAATACCAAGACAACCCGGAAAATCTACAGCAGCTAGTGAAAATACAAATACAAAATATTTAAGGTAAGAGAACCTTTGAAGGACTAACTTTGTCAGCACACCAATAAGAATGTTCCATGGAAATAACTGAGTTCTGAGAAGAATTTGAGAAGACTTATGGATAGTTTGTGACTATATTCTGTGCAACTCTGGGAGAAGATTTGCTGGAAACAGTTTGCAGAGGCCAGCAGGACCTTTTGGCTGTGGCAGAGGCAGTTGTGGAAGGGTTCTTTGTTCTATTATCAGAGAGGAAGAAACAGGGTCCTCATCACTTTAAATCTCTCAAAAGCATCTATGTTGAAGAAATTTTTCTATGAAGATTTTGTGAATGGTTCTTTGACAGACTTTAATATTTTACTATTGAAAAGTTATATGAACCCTCTGGCACTTTAAATTTGATCTGGAATGAGGACTCATTTTACATTTGCTATAGCTTTGACTTTGTAAATGGCTTTGTTCTGTAATTGATGGTTGTTTATTGTTGCTTTGCCTTAAATATTTTGTATTTGTATTTTCACTGTTTTGCTATTATCTGAATAACATACTTTATATTTTGTGTGAAGCAGGTTAGTTATTTTATCATGGCCTATGTTGATTTCTGTAGTTAGATTTTTCTGTGATACTCTTTGGGTTGTACTCACATAGAGGTTGGCAACATTAGTTCCCCTGAAGGAAATGACTGCTTTAGAGGGTGGGGTCTATGGCATTACATCTGTCTGAAGTTCCTCCCCACCATCTCCAGGCTCCACCCTTCAAATATCCAGGAATTTCCAAACCTGGAGTTGACATCCCTATCTCCTTCCTGCCCAAAAACCAACCTACCTTTATCTGCCCCTCTGCCTTCAGCTTTCCATCTCTTTCCCCCTGCAGCTTTGACTGAGGTGAACTATGGTCTTTCTCCACAGTGGGGACTAAAGCAGTTTACATTATCCTCTCCTCCTTTTTATACACACAACCACCCTATGAGGCTGAAAGTGTTTGACTAGTCCAAAATCACCCAGTGAGATTCCACAATAAGACAGGGATCTAAACCTGGGTTTCACAAATCCTACTCTGAAGCTCTGACCATTATACTACACTGACTTTTATAGGGTGGTTGTAGTTGAATGGTAGCAAGCAGCCCGGTCTAGTTGAATCATGCAAGTCAGGTGGTATCAAGTCAACCAGAGGGTGCTGCTAGGTCTAGGTTTGCCAGCCTCCAGGTAGGACCTGGAGATGCCCCAGAGTCACAACTGAAATCCTGACAACAGAGAACTGTCCCCCTGAAAAAAAAAATGGGTGGACTCTGTGACATTATATCCAGCTGACACCTCTCCCCTCCCCAAACTCTACACTCCTCAGACTTCACCACAGAATCTCCAGGAATTTCCCAACCTGGCACAGACAATCCTGACTCCAAAATAGGTCTGGAAAGTGCTTCTCTCCCCCTGCCCTTTTAACCCAACCCCACTGCTATTTAGCTATTCATACTGCAGGTGGAATCCTCCCCAATCCCAGCTTCAGATCTGCTGTTACTTCCTGCCCTCTTTTCCCAGTCATCATATCTCTCTCTCTCTCTCTCTCTCTCTCTCTCTCTCTCTCTCTCTCTCTCTCTCTCTCTCTCTCTCTCTCTCTCTGGCTATAAGCCAGTCTACGGTCCCGGTCACACAGAGGATTTGCTCCACAAAAGGTATGGATTGAGGGCACATCAAACAGGCACGATCATACCACAACATCTGGGAAGCGTAGGGCACCCATCTCCAACCTGTACTGTCGGCCAGAAGAAGCTGATTTAAAAGGCACTGGGGAAAAGGTAGTAGCTTCTGGTAGATGCATGGCACAGGTGGGCGTCTGATCGGAGACGCACTGGTAGCCCATTGCATCCAGCAGCCGTCCGTGACCTGCGCATGCGCAGTAACGCAGTAATGCCATGTTGCCTCACTGGGACTATGCTGTTGCCTCCCAGGTGTGATCGGCTGCCGACGGCCTAAGGATAGAGCCTCAGGGCACTGTAAGATCATGCTCCCCCACTTCTTTTAGCTCTACCTCTAAAATGCCTCCCTTCCAGTGTGGATTTTCCCGCTCGTGTGACCAGGGCCTATGTCTCATTGTCAATGCAGCATGGCCTAGAGTAGATCCCTGCAGTAGCCATTTCAAAAGGTATGGGGAAGTAATTTAACCCTTCCTGAGGTTTTTTTTTATAATAGATTTTCCTGCAGACCCACGGAATCCTCTGAATCTGTAGCAAAACCTGTTAGCAGAGAGTGTGCCCTCTGTTTGCAGAAACAAGTATCTGCATGCAGAGGGGACTGTTTAGAAATATATCTGTACAAGTGGAGACCCAGAAGAAACTTGCAGGATGGTTATACCATTCCTCACACCCTCTCCCCCTACCTCTCTCACACTACTTCTCCCTTCTGTCCCCTCTTTTTTACTCATCTCTCCTCCATGCATGTTACTTTATCTCTTTCTGCCCCCTCATCATCTGTTTTTCTGCCTCTCCACCCCATCACTCTTTCTCTCTTTCTGCCCCCTGCCCCATCACTCTCTCTTTCTGACCCCATGTTTCACTCAGAGGGTGCTGCCAAAGATTCCAGCCTCCAGACTACAGATAAAATGGATGCTTGGAGGGTGAACTCTATGTTAGTGTACTTCGCTGGGGTCCCTGTCCTCCCCAGGGCCCACCCCCAAATCTCCAGGAGTTTCCCAGCCTGGATCTGGAAAGCTTACCCCCATCCCCTGCTGGTAGACCCTGGCAACCGGAGACTGCTGCCAGGCCTACGGTTGCCAACCTCCATGTGGGACATGGAGACCCCCCAGAATTACAACTGAACTCTAGACAGCAGAGATCTGTCTCCCTGGAGAAAATGGCTGATTTGGATGGTGTACTCTGTGGCATTTTATCCCGCTGAGGCCTCTCCGTTCCTCAAACCCAGTTCTCCTTAGACTTCACCACAAAATCTCTAGGAATTCCCCAGCCTGGCCCTGGCAACACTTGTCAGGCCTGGCCCTGAGGACCCCTCTCTGAAAGGCCAAACTAGGCCTGGAAAGGGCCCTTTCCTCTGTCCCTACCTTTTACTGACAGAACCAGTTAGAAGCCCCCAAACATTCTAATCTCTCACCATTGATGCCTGGAGTAGATCCCTGTGGAGGCCATTTCAAAAGGTATTGGGGGGATTCAATTCTCCCTGAGTGTTTTTTTAAAGTTTTTGGATTTTTCTGCAAATCCACAGAGTCCCCTGAATCTGTAGAAAAACTTGTTGGGGATAGAGTGTGTCCTCTGTTGGCAGAAATAAGTATCTGCATGCAAAGGGAACTTTAGCTATTAGGAGAGAGAGAAAGAGAGAGAGATTCAGCTTGGCTGTATCTGAATGCATGTCCCTAAAAAGCACCCTCCTGGACTGTTCCATTATACTATACTTCTAATCCCTTTATTTAAAAATGCCATCCTGAACATTTTCTATTTTTGCTTTTGTTTGAGCAAGAACACTTCCTAATGATTAGAGAACACAACAGGAGATGGTCCAAGGAATTAAGGTATTTTGTCCCTTTCCTCTAAAAATACTGTAATATCCCCAAGGACAGATAGCCCCAGAAGAATAATGCTGCCATGTCTCCCACTGTACAAGGACGCTATTATAGTAACATCTTAGGAGATCCCTGGTAAGAATGTTCTCATATTATTCTAAGCATGGTAGTGCACATGTTTTTGAAACTGTTCCATGGCTTTGTATAGTAAAAATATAGAAATTCATTTCCAATTTCTACTCATTACCATGTAATTCTCTGTGTGTGTGTGTTTGTGAAACAGACAGCACTCTGACTTCCATGTTTCATTTGGAAAAGGTGGTGGATCTAAGCAATAAGAAAGATGGGCAATTACTGTAACTACTGTAGCATGTTATCCTATTACTGTTAAGTACAAAAGTTTCTGAGCTTTTGCTTCCAAAATGTCATGTCACACAAGACCTGGATTACTGTTGAAATTTTTTAATCTTCGGAGTAGAGAAGACCAACATTTTTTATAATAGGATGTGAGCGCTGATCCTCTATTGTGTCAATGACAATGCAGTAGCTTTTCAGCTTTGTTGCTGGTACCGAATGGCATTGTGTATCTGACATTTAATGTACTGAGTCATTTAAATGATATCTCCAGGAATTGACTATTAACTATATATTTCTAGGATTTCATAAATCCCAAAGCAGATTTTCTCTGTCAAATTATATAGTTCAAAATAAAGACACTACCATGTATTTTCAGTTGCATCTAGAAGGAAGCAATTTGGCCACAAGCCAGTTCAAACTGCACAAATTCTAGCACAGATGCAAATATCTGGTTAGCTATGCTTCCATGTTAAAAATGAGTCAATTATTAGGCTTCCATATTGAAAACAGTTTTAAATTAGGCAATAGAAACAGTCACTGTGGTATAGTGGATGAAATATAGGACTAGGATTTGGGAGACCCAGGTTCAAATCCCCACTATGCCATAGAAGATTACTGGGTGAACTTGGACTAGTCGCATATTTTCAGCTTAATCTACCTCACACGGTTGTTGTGAGGATAAAATGGAGGTGAGGAGAATGATGCAAGCCACTTTGGATCCCTATTGGGGAGAAAGAGGGAGAATAAATGTAGTGAATAAATAAATTAAATAAGTTATTGTGACTTCCATATTGTGAAACTGGAATAATGTGGCTCATTTTGAGCAGACTGGTGATGGTATAACATTTTTTTTTTACAAAGTTTACAAAGACCAGAGTTATAGTTTATATAGTCTGTATACCTTAATTTGGGATTTTATCATTGCAAATGTTTCATTCCTCTAATAACTAAGCAAGTTAATTCTTGTAACTCTTGTCTTTACCCTTGTCTTTAATTTGTGTTACCTTTGTCTTGAGAGCCAGTTTGGTGTAGTGGTTAAGTGCGCGGACTCTAATCTGGGATAACTGGGTTTGATTCCCCACTCCTCCACTTGCACCTGGCTGGATGACCTTGGGCAAGCCATAGTTCTGATAAGAGCTGTTCTTGAAAAAGAGTAGTTTCTGTCAAGAGCCCTCTCAGCCCCACCTACCTCACAGGGTGTTTGTTGTGGGGAGGGGAAGGGAAAGGAGTTTGTAAGCCCCTCTGAGACACCTTTGGGTAGTGAAGGGTGGGGTATAAATCCAATTTCTTCTTCACAATTCTGAAAAATATGGATGTTATAATTAAAACAGTAAACCAATATGTTCACGTTTGTCTACATTGTACAATAGATAGACTGCAGAATTTTTTATCTCTGACTCCAGAATTTTGATATTCTACTGCAGAAAATTCTTTGTAAACCGTCTGTTTATAGTCATTGTATAGGGCTGGGCAGGGGTCTTTTGGGGGGGAGCGCACTGGAGCACAGCTCCGGAGCTCAGGAGCCAAGCCCTGCCCCCAGCCAGCGTCCTGGGGAGTCTTTCAGGCAGCCGAATGTCAATTTCAGCTCCATTATATCCTATGGGCCATTGAAGTCAATGGTGAAAACATAGGGTATATTCTGGGGGCTGGAGGGGAGGGGGTGTGAGGGAGAGGCTCCAAACTCACAGGGTAGCTGATGGAGCCTCTCCCCAAGATACCCACCATGTTTCAAGAACATTGGACCAGGGGGTCCAATTCTATGAACCCCTAAACAGGTTGCCCCTATTCCCTCCATTGTTCTCTATGGTGGGGAAAAAGCTTCAATGGCCCATAGGATATAATGGGGCCGAATTGCCGCCAAATTTCTTTCATTCCCTCCTTTCCTTCTCTCCTTTTCCTCTTTCCCTCCTTCTTCTCTTATCTCTTTCTTTCTTTCCCACCTTCTTCTCTTGTCTTTTTTCCTCCTTTCCTTGTTTCCCACCTTCCTCCCTCTCTTTCTTTCCCTCATTCTTTCCTTCTCTTTCCTTCCCTCTTTCTTTCCTTCTATCCTTCTCTCTACTCTCTCTCTTTCTTTCCCTCTTTCCTCCTTCTATGGCCCAACTCTAATGAGAAGGACTTTAAACTTTAAACCCCTTCTCTCTTCACTCCCCCACCCAGGCCAGCTGGGGAAAGGAAGGGGAGGCTTTTGAAGATGCCTCCCCCCCTTTTGCTTCCCCTTCTGACATCACCTCCGGTGATGTCAGGGGGTGCGGCTTATGCTAATAGCCTAATAGCATACCATATGCTAATGAGCTCCTGCAGCTGTTTTTCTATGAAAAAACCCCTGGGGCTGGGGTATCAAACATGTGGCCCAAGGGCCGAATCAGGCCCCTAGAGGGCTTCTATCAGGCCCACAGTGGAGATGGCTGTCTTCTTCTTCTTCTTCTTTTTCCAGTTCTGCTGCTGCTGCATCATCGTAGGTTTGCAGCTTACAGATACACACCAAAACAGCATACTCAAGATTGCAACAGCACAGACATTTTGATGCAATAATTCAGAGCAAGAGGTGTCAGTTATCAGACACTATTAAATAAACAAAATATTGCAAGTGCTAATGTTTTAAGCATGTTTGTGTCCTTTGTGTTTGTGTCCTTTATAAAGTTTATATCTCTGCTACCTGGTATTACATTTAATGACACAAATGGCCCAGCCCAACAAGGTCTCATTTATGTCAGATCCGGCCCTCATAACATATGAGGTCAACACCCCTGGTATAGGGTATTCTCACCTCCACTTGGGGCATATCAAGTTTGTTGATTCTGACTTGTTGCAAGAAACCTTTAAGTAGCACTACAACCTTTTGAACTGAAATTCAGCCCAGGGAATGCATATCTGATCAGGGAAGAAACAATGGAGGATGGATGGGAGTGCAGAATGCTTATTTATTTTTCAAAGGCTATTTTTACCACTCAAAAATCTTCTTCCCTAAATCACTTTTCTTTCTGTAGGTAGAAAAAAACATAGGAATCCCATTTATTTTCCCGCCAAGATGGTGATTTGGATTTTAAAAAATGGGAAAAGAGGAAATGGCATTTCCTCTGCTACTTTGATCAAATCCACAGCCATCTGCAGAGTTTTTTCAAATAAAAAATGGGAAAACTGTTCACACATCTCCAGTGTCATGTCTAGTTTGGTCCTTATTTAAAAACTTTTTCACAAGTTATTTAACAATTAGCATGGAGCACTGAAATCCACCACACATTCACACAAATGTAATTACAGAATTTAAACACATGTATTGCATTTGGCAATGAATGAACCTTTCCTGCCTTTCCCCTATAGGTTACTCACTATGAAATCAAGAGAAAATAGAATTGGTGGAATGGTCGTTTTTCATTTCTGTTATCAAACAAATATATTTGGTGGGTGAGTTTTTTCAAGGTTATCATTAGTTTGGTGCTGCCTTCAAAGCACAAGGATGTCATTTGTGCCTGGTCTTGTAGTCCAGTTTTATTGTGGGTTCAGTAGCCAATCTGAGAAACAGTTACCTTTTAGTTCTGTTTCCTTTTTGTTAAAAG
This sequence comes from Gekko gecko, assembly GCA_029375565.1. NCBI lineage: Eukaryota > Metazoa > Chordata > Lepidosauria > Squamata > Gekkonidae > Gekko > Gekko gecko. The sequence continues at coordinate 140,878,562 of JAPDNY010000005.1, forward strand.
AAAATGGGGAGTGGAGGGGGGAGACTAGTCTTATAAAGTGATGTCACAGATTCTATTCTTAGCACGTCTGCTGACATCTTGAAATAGAACTAGCTTTGGCCAACAGTCCTATAATAGGCTTCTGCCTGGGAAATGCTCACCCCCAGATGGAGCTGATCACTTGCATCACTTCTGTGATACTTAATTTACTCTCTACATTGGTTTCATCAGAACCAGGAAAGCAGCAATTAGGGACTGTGCTACAGCAGATCAATGCTCTCTTCAAGATGTCAACAGGCCTTATTGGGTTCTGGTGCTGATCATGTTTAGCCTCAGGTGATGCATTTTTAAAAAAATCTTTTCATGGAGTGGATCTTCCACCCTTGCACTCCACTTCTTTGCCAGTTCTAAATGGAGAACTCTTACAATTGATTTAGGAGTTGGTACATGTGCAGTTTATTCTTGGCCAAACTCTCCATGCCTTACATTTACTGATTTTTTGTATGCTCCCTGAAATATCCATTCACAAATGATTGCTTATGCACACCTCAATTTAATTTGCTCAGGCCTTCCCAAAAAAGGACAGGAAACAATGGAATGGGTTTAACTTGTCTATTTAAATGGCTGATCTGTGTCATAATTCCTTAAAAATGCTAATATCTTAAGGGCAGGCTGTGCGAGGCAACCTAAACATGACTTGTTTGGATAGATTCACTCTGACTCCAAACTCAGCCAATGTCTTCTGCCAGAGTTGTTTATCATTGCATCCACATAATATGTCCAACCCCCTCCCCTGCTGCACCGTGAAGTAACTACCAAGTGTTGTGCCTTTGCAACCCCAACCCTATCATTAACAGCCTTGCTCAGGTCTTGCAAACCAGGGTCCATGGCTTTCTTAATTGAATCAATCCATCTCATATTGGGTGTTCCTATTTTCCTTATGCCTTCAACTTTTTCTAGCATCATTGCATTTTGTAGTAACTCCTGTTTTCTCATAATATGAAGAAAGTAGGATAGCCTTGATATGATCTAAAACTCACTACTTTGTCTTTTTGCTGGCCCATAGTATCCATAAACCTCTCCTCCAATACTACATTTCAATACTCCTCCAATACTACATTTCTTCCCTATCCAACATTCACAACCATACATAGTAATGAGGAATACTATAGTATGACTCATCTTGATCATGGTCGCCAACAACATATCCTTACACTTAAGGATCTTTTCTAGCTCCTTCATGGCTGCCCTCCCCAGTCTCAGTTTCCTTCTGATTTCTTCATTGCAGTCTCTTTTTTTTTAGTTGATGATGAGGCAAAGAAGAGAAAATATAAAAGAATTTCAGTTTTTTCATCATCAACCTTAAATTTTTGTAATTCTTCAGTACTTGTTCTTTTTGTCTTCTTGATGTTCAACTCTAATCCAACTTTGGCACTTTCTGCTTTAACCTTCACCAGGGGTAATTTCTTCCCTATTTTCTGCCAGTAATCTGGTGTCATAGGCATATCTCAAATTGTTAATATTCCTTCAGCCAATTTTCACTCCATCTTCATTTAATTTTTATCCAGCTTTCCTTACAATATGTTTTGCATATGGATTGAAGAGACAGGGAGATAAAATACATCCTTGTCTGACACCTTTGCCAATTGGAAAACATTCTGTTTCTCCATATTTTGTCCTAACAGTAGCCTCTTGTCCAGAGTACAGGTTGAGCATCAAAACAGTTGGATGTTGTGACACATCCATTTATTTTAAAACCGACCATAGCTTTTCATGATCCACACAGTCAAAAACTTTGCTGTAATCTATGAAACACAAGCTGATTTTCTTCTGAAATTCTCTCATATATTCCAGCAACCAATGCAATATGATCTCTAGTGCCTCTTCTTTTCTGAAGCCAGCTTGAACATTTGGCATTTCTTGTTCCATTTATAGCTACTCACATAAGAAAGTAATGTGATGGTCTGATAGTTGCTACAGTCTTTGATGTCCCCTTTTGGCATTGGAAGGATTGAGCATTTCCAGTCTGCAGGCTATTGTTATATTTTCCATATTTGTCAGCATGATGGACTCTGTTTCTGTGGCTTGAAAGAGCTCTATTAATATCCCAACCTACTTATTGTGATTTGTTCCTCCCAATTGCTTTGAGTGCAGCTTTCACTTCACTTCCTAAAATTGCAGGTTTAGCTTCAAAAGATTCTTCTTGGAAGGAATTTGTCACCATCTCATCTCTTCTGTATAATTCCTTAATGTGCTATTCCTGTTTGTATTCTGTCCTGCTCAATAAATGCATTTTCATGCTTTAAATTTCCCTTTGCTTTCTTTGATCTTGTGGAACAGATCTCATGTTCTTCCTTTTTTGTTGTTCTCTTCTATTACTTTACTCTAGTTATCATAATAATTATCTTTATGTCTACATGCAAGTCACTGGAAAGCTGCATTTAGACTTCTAATTCTATTTCTGCCTCCTTTTACTTTTGCTTCTCATCTATTTTAGCAATTTTAAGGGCTTCATCAGACATCCATTGAGACTTTTCATTTATTTTGGCTACAGGAATACTCTTTGAGCATTCTTCCTTGATAATATCTCTGGTTTCAACCCAGAGTTCTTCTGGTTCCTATTCACTGGAACATAGTAATGCAAATCTGTTCTTTACATGGTCTTTAAACTCTTCGGGAATATTGTTTAGATTGTATTTTGGCATTTTGGATATTTTGGTGTTTTTCTTCAGCTTTATACCATTTATTGATGTTAACAAAACATGGTCTGTACCACAATCAGCTTCTGGACTTTTTTTAGCAGACAGAATAGAGATTCTCCATCTTCTTTTTCTGATTATGTAATATGAAATTATTACAATGCCCAAACTCCATGCAATGCCAATCTTACTTATTGCATAACTTACAGTGTTAAATCATTGCCATGCAAATAAATGCTGCTTAACCTGTAAAACAAACTCAGCATGCTATTTCAAAATCTGCTTATGAAGTGAGTATAATACAAACACTGCTCTAATTATGACACAAAATCTGCTTGGATAAGTCACCAATTCAACAGTAGAACAAACCATGTCTGGTAGCAATCCTAGACTCAAATCTCCGCTTTCATACCTTGCCGATCCTTCTGCGGAGCACTTTGATCTCTTTGGTTCACAGTGAGCCATGATCACCTGACAGAGATCATTCCCTTTCCCACTAATTTTCAAACCCAACCTAGAGATGGAGATGATTATGCAGTTATGCACATATCACCAAGCAAATTAAGAAAATGGTGCCAAGTTGGGATGAAATGAGCAGACCATCCCGATGGCTTGAGAGCATGCTTGATTGATCAGACTAGGGCAAATCTGTCCATGCTCATTGACAAGTATTAGGAATAGACTTTCCCTGGTGTATTTTAACTCTGATTCAGGGGTGGGACAGAATGGGGTGCTGATGACTGTGGAACCTTTCACAGATGTGGGTGTCTGAACATGCACTTTAGATCAGTCAGGTATCAGCATCTATATCAAATCTAAATGCACATCTAATTGCAGCCCTTGAGTGTTTTGAAAACACTGAAACAAAAGCTTCTCAACATAAAGATTTAAGTCACTGTGAAACGCTTAATGTACTCTCTTTAGCCTGAGATGTAAGAACTAAATCTGTGCATGTACTGGTTTTACCTCAGAAATTTCAACCCCTGATTTCATCTGACCTTTCTCCTCTATGTTAAATAAAATATTTTGTTATTTTTGAATTTCAAAATGCCTCAAGTGCCTTTTAAGTTGTTTAAGTTACAGTGGACTCCTGATCCTTCCCTTAGATCCTTCCCTTCCAACAGCCAAAATATCATACTGTAACAGTGTGGGATAGCCAGAGTTCTTCAGCAAAGAAGAAAACACATTTCTAGGGTGGCTCTGTCAGTAAAAGGAAAGAAAAACAGAGGGAAAATCTTGCCTCTGAGAGAGGGAACAGAAGAAATATGAAGGAAAAGAATACAGAAGAAAAATCCCACAAGAGATGGAAAGAAACTCATCCTTTCAACTAATAAGGTACTGTAATGATGTGTCAGAACAAGAGGTGCTGAAACTAACTGATAAGTTTCTAAACAATGAATCATTGGTGCAACACCATCTACTAAGTGTTCCATCAGCATTTTAAAACAAGATTACAGAGTGAAACAAAAATGCAATTACTCAATAAAGCATTAATATATTGGTGGGTAGCATCACAATGGCTATGTATTAGAATGAAAGCAACTTTAAGGCTCTCCCATATTGAAAAAATGAGGATCCTGTTCTTTGCATTTTCAAAAATGAAAGGGTCAGTGATGCTCTATTATTTTTATTTGTGGGAAAATGTTTAGAACCTATGTTTTGTTCATGTAAGTGTTTCCATGACAACTAAAGCTTATTTACAAAAGAATCTTAACTTCTATCTTCTTTTCATTTATCTCTGGATGGTGTGGTTGCATGTGTTTTTTTTGTTTGTTTGTTTTGAAACTCTTTTACAGTTTTTCCAGTCTAAGTTTCCTCCTGGATTTTGGAGTTGCAAAATCCCCAGTTTTGTTTCCAAAGTAAGAGCAATGCATTAGGTGTTCTCCACTGCTTCACTCTTATCCCAAAACTCTGTGTATGTGCAATGTTCTGTGGATTTGATTTATATTTGATTCATACAAGTCTCTCCCACTCCTGTATGTTACTGATACGTTTATGTGCATTGATACAAGTTTGAAAAAAAGAGGTCTAGATGTGCTTGTATGTAGTTTTATCAAGTTTTTAGTCCACAGGAGCACATGCAAGCATTAAGTATATGTCAAAATAATCTTGGTGAAATCATATGTACAATCAAATTAACTTTGCAATGTTTTGGTAACACAGATGGTAAACAAGATGCCAGTGAGCCTAAGAAACCAGAAGCTGAAGCAAAGTGCAAACTTGGGTGTTGGAATTATTTTTTTGAAATTCTAGGAAAACAATTCAGTGCAGAGTAAGATTGGGAAACAATTGATATGTGTAGAATGAGGAACATCTGCTCTTCCAAATTCTGATTGCTCCCATGCCGATTCTGATATGTGTAATTTGGTCATTAAAGACAAGGCTGGTTTCTTCACCTAAGTAATCCAAGTGGCCACTTAGGACAACATTATTTGATGGGAGGTGGGTATCCCTCAGTTGGAGCAGCCCTTGTCCTAGTTGTTGGGATTGTTGGAGGAGGAAATAGGATAAGCTCATGCCCAACATTCCCCAGATCCACAGTACTGCTGACTGGGTCCAAGCTGAGCCCCTTAGGTACCATTACTTTCCCTTTAAAAAAAAAGTATTATTGTTGGTGTCCATATTAACAAAATGATTTAGTATATAAGCATTGTCTCATAGTCTTATGGGAGTCATCACTGCTCCCTCCCCCCCTTCTGTCATGGGAATGACAATGCCTGATTATCTATGATCCTGGGGCAAAACAGATTTCGCCTACTGCACAGATGCAAATATGGCTGCAAGGCAGAAGGAAATGACTTATTTATTTACTATTTATTTATTTATTAAATCTTTATGCTGACTTTTCAGGGAACCCATCCGAGGCAACTTACAACATTAAAAAAAGAGAAAAGTTCTTAATTAAAACCCAGCTTTAAAAAACTCAGCCAAAGTATAAAAGCATAGATCACTGAGCATTTTAATTGAATGGCAGTTTTAAGACTAAAAACACACTATTAAGATGGTGCTACAAGATCAATCCCTTCATTAAAAGCCTTGGTAAATAGAAATGTTTGGACCTGGCACCTAAAAGAGTACAGCATATAAGGATGGTCAAAAACTGGGTAACTGCGGTTCATTTCATTTTGTGGTTTGTGGTGTGCCCAGTTTGTGAGCCACAAACCCTTGTGAACTTTAAGGCACCAAATGAACCAGTGAGGTTTGTGAGGTTCATGATGTGGTGGAACCCCCACCCCCAGCATGCTAGAGGCACCAGATTCACAAGAGATCTCTGGTGGACTCTCCTCTGCCTGCCCTCCACATTCAGGGAGGATTGGATTTACAAGGTCTGAGTTACATCCCCCTCAAAGAAGTTGCCCCCAGGAAAGTGCTTTCTGAGGAAAAGACAGGCACAGGCTCAGGGGATTCAGGAGTATATAGAGTGTAAGATAGACAGAGACAGCAAACTTGCAGGGGATCTGCCCTTTGATGCTCCTTTACATGTCTTCCAAATTAAGGGCCAATCTGCATTTAGCATTTGCTCCGTTGTTTTACCAAACCCACACTGTAACAGAAAAAGATGCAGTTTCAAACCACATTCAACTATCCTGGGCCAACACTGTATTGACTGCAGAGTCACCCCCGAATGGCCATAAAACAGCCATAAATCTATGCAGACAGCCACTATAAAAGCAGAGATCAAACAAAGTGAAAGCAGCATGCAGCCTGGACAATGCCATAAAATGCGACACTCAATCAAAGTGAAAGTGGCATGCAATGTAGATGGGAATTTCTGTTCCAGTATGAGTTTGGTAAGACAGCAGAGCAAATGCTAGATGCAGATCGGGCCTAGGTGCAGATTGGATTTAGGGGATCCAAGTTATGACTCCATAAAGAAGATGCCCCCAGGAAGGTGTTTTTGGTGAAAATATCAGGCTCAAGTTCACAAGTGTATAAAATGGATCCCCTGCAAGCTACACACACCACACACACAGGGAACCTCACCCTGCCACCCACTCCTCTACAATGTCTCCAAGCTGGAGACAGATTATATATCTGGGGTCCCAGTTATGGACACCCCCCCCCCAAAAAAAAAAAAGGTTTCTCTGGAAAAGTCCTCCTCTTCAAGGAATGTTAGCAACTGCCAGTGTCTGGGCAGTGCTAATAACACTTTTGCCTCTGTGGAGACCCCCAGTAACAGATTGAGCATGGAGTAGCTTTTATGACGATCAAAGTTCCCTTCCCTTACTATTCTGATTTTTGTTGTTCTTAGTCATGCTGACCAGCCCAGTCTTTTGTTGACTAGCCCAGTTCCTCTACTCTCTCACTCTAACTTTGTCCCATCTCTTCTCTCATTCCAGCAGAACAGACTGGAAAAGGGGAGAAAGGGAGGGGCGGGAACTGCCAGGGAGATACAGAATGGGACTTAAAAATGTGTTTTCTTAAAGACTTTCTGCCAGTAGATACTGGTTGGACAAGTGGAGGCAAGAGGCTTCAACATGTGCTTTTGTCTGGGGCCCCTCCTCACCTGCCCGCCTGCTGCCTTCCTCTCGCCCAGCCTACCTTCTCCCTGGTGGTCCCTGCCGCTCTCTCCACGATGATGAGAGGAAGAGGCTGGAGGGGTGGGGGCCACCTTCCAGCAGGCTGCTGCCCTGCCCCCTCACTTTCCCTGGGAGGGCTCCCTTGTCCACCTGCTGGCCCCCCAAGCCATACTCCCCCCTCCCAGCCAGCCTGTCCCTGCGATTCTGTTTTCTGGAGCAGAGGTCTGTCAGTGGCTATTAGCCACAAGGTATAGAATCTCTCTGTCTGGGGCGAGTGATGCTCTGTATTATTGGTGCTTGGGGGGGCAACAGTGTGAGGGCTTCTAGTGTCCTGGGCCCACTGGTGAGTGACAACTGGGGGAGGGGTTCTCCCTGACCCCTTGGCTGCCTCAGAGGTAACTGAACAAAAGCGGTATATGTGGCCAATTCCTCCTGATGCAGAGTGACCATTCACAATTATTCTCAGGGTATTTAGCATGTTTCCCAGCCATTAGGAATCTGGTGCCTGTTTCTTACAGAGTTAGCTGCATTTTTTTAAAAAAATGTAAAATATATAATGGAAATACCCCCCCTTTAAAAAAAAGTAAACAAATTGTCTAAATAAAATGTTTCTCAACTCTTCTTGCTAGTTAAAAGATATATTTTGCTATAATTTATTTGTATGAATTTATATTGTAATGGCTGCTCAGTGTACCCTTCTTTGCAGGCACCTTTTGTGAGATGTGCAACATGATTGTTATTGCATCTTCCTTTTGTATTTGCTCAAAAGTCCTGAAAAATAGGTTCTTTTCAACCATCTCTCTGCACAACTTAATTCTCTCTCTCTGCCATCTACATGAACAAGATTTTTTTTGGGGGGGAGGGAACATGTAGATCAGAGGCCTTTTAAAATTTCCTTTTGCCCTGTGTGCAGCCCAGAGAGAACACTGGCATGAAATGTGCACTCTGCACATGTTCATGCTCTTCATTTTGCTGTTACCTAAAATGGTATGGTACAGTTTCAAATGGGCAAATAACTGGGATGTATAAAAGGAATGACAGAATTGCCCATTGGAAACAGTGGGAGAGGCTTGAAGGCCCCAGGAATGCCAATCAACTTGCATGGACTCCACTGGTATTTAGTGTCAGTATTTGGATTTTAGTTCAGGGCTGACCCAAGGTGTGTTAAGAAATTCAGACCAAAAAAATGGCATGAGGTGTGAACTATTGGGAAGATGTTCGATATCATGACTCTTTGGAAGTTGATGTCATGCAAGTCTCCAACTTACTCTGTTTGGGTTTTGGGTAAAAGAATTTCCCAGTGTGTTGGGCCCCCTGGACCACATCTGTTGGTTTCCCTCCCCCATCTTTAATGACACCCAACTAACACAGATCATGTCTCACCTGATCTTACTGTAGGACTATCCTTGCTATAGCCTGCCTTGATGTATTTATGGTATAATGCAAACATTGGCAGCATTGTGTACATGGCTGCTGGTGTGATGTCTGTTTGGGATTATACCTTGTCTGGTCTTAATGTGTGTGAAGGTGCAATAGAAGGCTATAAACTGCTTTAAACATTGCCCTTTTAATTAATATTTCTCCAGGCATGTTGTTGCCAGAATAATCTTTTGATTGTGTTCCTGATTTATTGCAGAAAAAGCAAAAGCGTACTAACTTGATCTGTATTTTCATGCTTGTTGTAGGATAGGTTCCCTGCAAGAGCAAAGGAAACCTAAAGTGTCTTTAGTCAAAGTGTAAAGCTGGCTCACCAGCTCTGAGTTGGGAAATGCCTGGAGATTTTTGGGGTGGAGCCTGAGTGGTGGATGTTGCCTTCTGACACACATCTGGTGATGCCAGGGGGTGTGATGTATGCAAATGAGTTATCCTAATGAGTTATGCTAATGAGCTCTTGCACCCCTTTTTCTATGAAATGGACCCCTGATTGGGACCAATCTATTCCCGCCACTCAGCATTTGTTTTTGGGTTTTTTGCAGCTTTGTAGCTTCTCTGGGGTTTTTTGTGTTTTTTTCCCCCTTTTCAGGTCTATTGGACCCCAAAAATTCAGGATTTCTGAAAAATCCCAGATACAAATAATTTGACAGTATTTGGATCTGAGATTTTTTGGGAATTGCAGATTTTTGAGAGGTCCAATAGACCCAGACTGAAAAATACCAGACAAAAAATTGCACACCCCTAGTTCAGTAAATATTTTGATTATGCAGAGACAGACTGTCTGGAAATGTATCCATTCACCAACCACCATGAACCACTTGAAGATTCATGGAAAGTTTGTGCTGGTTGACAAACTTCAGTTTCCAAATCACAAACTGACTGACATTCATCACAAACTTTAGTCTGTGAGCCAATTCGTGCAAATCCCTAATAGCATAAACTCCGGATGAGCTTCAAGGGGAAGGTGCCATGACTGAAAAGCCCTGTCTCTGGTTGTCACCCACTTCACCTTTGGTGGGGGCATGTAGGGCAGGCACATCTTAACTGGTGAGCTGGACAGTATGGGAGGAGGCAGTCCTTCACCTTCACTACCACAGCTACTGTGCAGCTACGATGATGCTCAGCGTTTTCTGAGGTAGAAAGATTAGAAGATCCAAGGCTTGGCTTATAAATGATATCCATCAAAAATGGTTTACTTGCTGAATCAGTATTATTTATGTATCTACTTTACAGTTTTAATATATATTGAATATTGCCCAGAGCCCTGAAGTAGCAGGTGATTCATAAATTTAATAATTAATAAATAAAATAAGTCCACAGCACTAACTTTACATCTACCTCCTGGGCTGAAAATGCTGACAATCTACCACTTTCTATACAAAGGGGAGTGCTGTCTTATCTTTTACTCTTTTTTATGTTTATTCAAATTTCAACAGCAATTGTCCTTACCAAACAACAGAACATTAGCAAAACAAAAGATGAGGAAGCAGTTCTTTGCTTCATTTTCATTAATATAGTGGCAGATGCAGTGTATGTCAACTATTCATGGGGAATCAGTATTTCAAAACTTAAAGAGGACACATCTAAGAACATCTGAAATTAAAGTTCCTTTGAAAACAAAGATGCATTGTGGATTAGATCCAGTAGAAGAAAGTATCTTTTTCACACTACCACTTGCAGAAAGAATAGCTGAATTAGGAATAGGTTTGTCAGCACTATACTTGGGAAGATTGGAAAAACTGAAAGTCATCTCCCTTCGACATGGTGAGAAAGGAAATGTCAAGGACACTGACCAACCTAACTTTAAAAATAAAATCAGATCCAAGGGGGATCACTGTCAAGGAAGTCCGAGGCTCTTTTTCAACTTTTGATTTACACTTTGCCACAAAAATGTTAAATGAGATTGTGTGCAATGTGATGAAAAAACCTGCCTTCAATAGTACCATTTCTTTGGTATGAGAAGGGGGGGTGGGAATGACAACCAAAGCATCTTTCTTCTTGCAGGAAAAAAAAATACTTACACAAAGGATAAATCAGACACACAACACAGGCCTGTTGTGAGGGTCATGACTCATGAGAACATCCAGGGTGGGTCATCAAGATGTGAACTGGGGGATCAATATGGAACAAAGGTTCAGGGAGACAGAAGGATGCAGAGCAAAAGCACAGCTCTGTTGTTGGATCTATTATCAGAAGAGAACTGGAGTAGAAAAGAGTTCTGGTACAATGGTACTCATTCAGTGCATTATTCTTTATAATAGTATAATCATGAATCATCTCAGTTTTGTTCTGTAGTGTTCTAAATTTGTACAGAACACTAAAACCTGATTCAAGTCAATTAAATCCTGCTCCAGCTAAGCAGTTTTTTTAATGGGGGGAGGAATATATATCTATCTCAAAAGACCAAGTAATTCTGTGGCATAGCTTTAAAAGGCTGATTCATTTACAATGCAATCCTAAACAAAGATACACCCAAGGGATGGGCATGAACCACACTTATGAGGTTCAGTTCATGGCTGCACCATGAACTGAACCACAAACCTACATGAACAGAGATCCCAGTTCATGGACCGAACCAGTTCATACAAGCTTGTGAACCACTTGAAGTTTAAACCCCTGCTTTTGTTCCCCCTGAAAGTGGTGGGGAGCAAAAAGCAGGGCTTTAAATGGCTAGGAGCCATTTAAACCAAACAGCTGAGCATCAGATCCTGCCACTCAGCTGAGAGGTTTAAATGGCTCCAAGCTACTTAAACCCTTTGGATTTGTTCCCCTTCTCTTCAAAGTGGCAGGGAATAAAATTGGAGAGTTAAATGGCTCCATTTAACCCTCCTGTTGCACTCCCCCCTCAAAGCAGCAGGGAGCAGATCAGGAGGGTTTATATGGCTGGGAGTTATTTAACTCTCTGGTTTTGCTCCCTGCTGCTTTGAAGTAGGGGGGAGCAAAACCAGAGAGTTAAATATTGGGGTGAAGTGCCCCCTGGGAGGCACTTGACTTCCTCCTGTCTGTTGGCCAGGAAGAGCCATGACCAGCAGAAAGGAGAGGGTGAAATGCCCCCTACGAGGAATTTCTCCCCTTCCTTTCTACTGGCTATGGCTTTCCCCAGCCTGAAGAGACTCTGAAGCTGGACCAGTGGAGAGACCTCTCCCTGTGGGCTCAGCTCTATTGGGCTCCCTTGCATAGCCCCTTTAAATGGGGTTGCACAAGAGAGCCCAAAGCTAGTTTCCGGTGTATGGCATGCCATTTCCAGTGGGTCTTTCCCAGAGCACCTAGCAAAAACCCCTGAACCTCCTGATCTCAGAGGGAGGGCCAGATTCACTGACCTCCCAAAACACCTCCCGAAGGCAGGTGTTGGGGAGGAGCTTGATTTGGGGGCTTATGGATGTGGCAGCATCCATTTATACCCCTCATTGCTCCTTTGCAGAAATTGGGAAGGGAGCAGAGGCACAATCAACCAACTTCTGGAGCTATACTCCACCTAAAGAATCTACACTTTATTTCTGTCCTTCAATTTCAACCTTGTGCTGTGAGTATAGATCTACTCAGTCTGACTGTATCATAATAGTGACTGACATTTATAACTGCAACTATAACTGCAACTAACAAAGTGTAATGCCCTGGGAGTGAGAGAAAAGGGAGGTGGATTCCCCCCCCCACTATGCTGCTAGGAGCAGTTGCTTGGGCTTTACACCTAAAGAAATGAACTGAAACTAACCTTTGGGATTAACCTGCAGAGTGACTGAACCATTCTTCCTTTGGATTTAAGAAATATTTGCTGGGGAAAGTGTGGCAAAACACCTAAAATCATTTGAGATAGAATGTTAGGAGGCTGCAACTTTTTTTTTTCTTTAAGAACTCTGGAGTGTGAGGCTGAGGAAGATGGCATGGTTTTCCCTGACCTTTCTGAAGGATGTTATTATATCTAAGTGACTTTGATGATACTTTGATGATTTGAATAACTTGGGCTATTATGGTTTTTAGAATGGTGAAGGAAAGACCTGGATGCTGGATGTGGGAAGATGCATACTGGCTTAAACCTGGTGGATTAATTTTTATGTTTGGATTTTTGTTTTTATTTTCTTTTGATTATTAAGGTTTGAGGATTACCTGATTTTCAATTTCAGACCTATTTGGAAAAAATAATTTCATTTGATGGATTACTAAACTTGTATTTTGGGCCTTTTTTCTTTGGTTTTTGAACTCTTGGTGGATTAATTTGGTTTTATTATGGTTTTACCTTATTGTTTCTATCCCTTATACAATGAGATGGATTTATCTTGACAAGTTTGGAGGACTGTAAAGGGGGATTCAAAGTCTGGGGGATTACTTCAGTTTTTCCAATTTATGGCTGCTTTATTGGGAAAATAACCTTTCTTTCAGATTTTATGTACTTTATAAGTGGATAGTTTATTTTGTTTTGGCATAATAACTTTGAAGCAGCTACAAGGACTTAAAGGCTTCTAATGGAACATTGTTAAAAAATTATGGAACAATACTAATACTACTCCCTTGTGAGACTTCTACTGAAATATATATTATTAGAATACTTGGCAACCTGACTTGGAAATTGCAATATAATAACTCTGAACTAGTTTGGAACATCATTTGGAGACAATTTGATATTTTGACCTTTTGGAATTGGACAAAATTATTACTTAAAGTATTAAAGAGTGGTAAGACCTTAGATGGCTGTTTGAAGAGGGGAATTGTGATGAACTATCTTTTTTCCCCTCTCTTTCTTTCTTTCTTTCATCTGGCTGTTAAAATACAATCTTGGACTGTAATGAATTGTTTTTGGTTGAACCACAGGGTATGAATGTTTTGTCTTGTTACTGTGATAAAGGGAACTATGGGAACTATCAGAAAGTAGTATGTTTGGGAACACGAAGACTTTGTTAAGTAAATATTGTTGAATGGTAATATAAACAGGTGTAATGGTAATATAAACTAAAGGGGGGGGAGGGAGAGTATGTTGGGGCAGAAATTAATATTTTAAGGGAAAATGCCTTCCAATTCAACTAAACCTTCCCGAATTGTACAAAAATCTGTGGCATCAACCTTAATGAAGATGCAAAATCAGGAGTTGCAGAACATGATTACAAGAGGTTGTAAATAAAGTTATAGAGAGTACAGTTCCACAAGCTATACAGAGTGCAATTCCTCAAGCTATTGCACTCCCAATGGTGGTTGAACCACTGCAAGCAAAATTTGATGCTTTGGCCTTGCAAGTAACCACCCAGACTCAGGAGTACAAACATCAAGTTGTAGAAAATACCCAACAGATTTCTATGTTGAAACAGACTACTAGTCAACTACAAGAGAAATCAGAGATGGTTGACCAGAAATGGCAAAGTATGGAAGTGACATATGATCTTCTTGAGGACTCTGTGGTCAGATTAGAGGTTGATAAAGCCTCTTATATGCTGAGGTTTCAAAACATTCCTGAAAAAACAGATGAAGATGTTAAAGAGGAAATATCTAAAATTTTAGCAGCATATTTGGAAGAAGATAAATTCCAAACTGTATGGGATGAGATAGACAATGCGTATCGAATGAACTCAGCATATGCAAGACAAAACAGAGTGCCTAGAGAGATACATACGAGATTTTATAAAAGGACAATGAAAGATCTTATTTTGAGGACTGCAAGTAAAAAAATATTGAAGATTCAGGAGACAGAATAGGTTCCATGGAGAATGAGAGAAAAGAGAAGAAACTATGCACAATTGACAAAGCTGCTAAGAGAAAATGCAATAACCTAGAGATGTATAATACCGGAAGGTGTACTTTTTACCTTCCAAGGGAAAAGATTCAAAGTAAATTCAATATTGAAAGTAGAAGACTTCCTTAAAAAATATGGAGAAGACTTGGAAACTAAACCCAAAGATGAAGAGCAAGAAGAGGAAGAAGAAGACTAGAAGAGGGTGAAGTACAAGTAAAAGGAGCAGCAAAACCAAAGACTCGGAGAATAATAATAAAAAAAGATAAAATACCATTACAGCCCATGGTGACACGATTACAAGAAATGAACAAAACCAGAGACAAAAATAAAAAAGAAGACAAAAATGGATAAAAGGAAAATGAAGATAATTTTTATAAATGTTAATGGGCTGAATGCGCTGCAGAAGAGGAGACAAATATTTCAACAAATTAAGAAAGTTAATTCAGATGTTGTTTGTTTACAAGAAACCAACATGAAACAGGTGGGGGGGGATTTTAGAAGCAAAAAAAATTGGTAAACTATTTTCTCAAAGGATAAATATAAGAAAAAAAGAGGAGTTGCCACCTATGTGAAATAACATTTACATCCGGAAATGATATATGAAGTGGAAGATGGGTGAATAGGTATTGTCAAAATTCAGAGACAAGCTAAGATGACACTAATTATGAATATATATGCGCCAAATCAACAAGAGAATTTTTTTTAAGATTTACAAGAAATTATTGCAAATCAAACATATGAGGAACTATGTATTATTGGAGACTACAACACAATGTTTGATAAAAGTTTGTATAGAAAGTCCCTTAAAAAAAAGGAAAAGAGTGGGAATGAATTTCCAAAGGCATTTTTACAACTGATGGAAGAACATACTTTAGTGGATGCATGGAGAGTGAGAAACAAGAATAAAAAAGATTTTGCTTTTTTCTCTGCACGACATAAATCATGGTCAAGATTGGATATGGCGTGGATAACTACCAGCATGGTGAATGGTATAATGGACGCAGAAATTCTCCCTTTGACACATGCTGACCATAACCCCCTACTTTTGACCTTGCAGGATACCCCAAGAAAAAAAGATACTCATTGAACTTATGGTTGTTAAGAGATTAATATTTTGTTACCAAATCTAAAAAAGAATTTCAGGATTTTTTTAAAGACAATGTTCAACCAGGAATGCAGAGTGATATAATTGGAGCTCCCGGACTCCCGCTGAAAGCAATGGAGTCCGGGGGCTATTTTGCCGCTCCTAGGAATGATGGAGCAGCAGCGTTGTGGCGCAATGCGCCATGAAGGGGGCGGGGAGGAGCCTACCCAATATAGGGCGGCTCCGCTCCCGCCCGAATCAGTTGCAGCCTCGTGCTTGGAGAAAGCGGCGGCAAGAGGCTGTTGCTTGCAGACCTTTCGGTCCTGCAGGCCTTGTGGGAGCAGCGGTTCGCACTGTGTGTCTAGGGGATGGAGACTTGTTCAGAGGCAGTGTCGGTCTCAGAGGCAGCGAGGGACAGATTGTGGCGAGTGGCTCTTTGACGCAGCTGTCTTTTTTTTTGACTAAAGGCTTGATTGGGGTGGTTGTTTCGGGGGGAAGGAGGCACCCTGGGTCCCCTCTGTTTATAACGGTAGCATTTCTGTCCCGGGAGCTATTTCTGGAGGATAAACAGTTGGTGGGCTCCCCTGGGCATTTTGCGCGTTCTTCCTGGGTGGGGGTGCATTTTACTGCGATTCCCCCCCCCATTAGTTGTTCTCGGCACTCGGGGAAAAAAGTTTCTGGGAGCCATCTTAATTAGCACTTTGTAGGTGCCGTTGCTTTCACTTAGGCGTCCATTTTGGTGGTGAGCTGTGGCAATTTGACGGCAGCCATTTTGAGAAAGATTTGTCTGGCTGCTGTGTAGGAGAGGCCATTTTGTGATTCATAACGAGTTCTTATCCAACCCCCCCCAATCCTTATAATAGTCAGCAATCTTGGGGAACAGTGACTACCTTTAGTAATTCATTCAGGTATTAGTCAACGTAGAGAATTTTAGGAAAGATGGCCCCCAAGAAAGGTCAGGGAAAACCTAAGGGCAAGCAGCCTGCGCCTAAGGTGCCCCCGGCTGCGCCAGCAATGCCAATCTCTGATGATGAGGAGGGTGACCCTATTAATGCCGCTATATTGGCTAGGCTGGAGGCTCTGGAGCAACAGAGGATTAGGCCACAGCAGGCTGATTCTACGCCATCTTTAGCTAAGAAGTTGAAAAAAGTCTGACATTTCTTCTTTTCAAGCTCAGGTATTAGCTCGGCTGGCACTTCTAGAAGATGGGTAATCGTCCGCCTGTGGATCTGGTGATGTGGAGGCTGAGCCGGCTCAAAGAGACGACGGTTCTCAGCAGTTGGAGCTTTATAAGGGCCCAGTTCGTCCTCCACGGCTGGATGGTAAGGCTACTGTTGTTAGGCAGGAAGATGCATCATGGCCCTGGGGTTCTGGTAATCAGGATACATCAGGAGTGGCCTCTTCATGTAAGGTCTCATCAACACGGGTGGGGGCTTCTGCAACGTCCAGTGGGTGGCATTTTGTGCCACCTACCGTAGACGGGGGTACCTCACAATGTTCAGGGCAAGGTGGGTGGTATCCACCTGCTCCGGTGGGATATTCTTATGATCAGGCCTCAGCCAAATGTATGCCTGTGGGCGATATATCGTTGCCATTGGGAGACCACCTTTCCTTGGCTACCAAAGAAAAGATTCTTAAGGGAGCATACGTTGATGTTTTTACGCTATTATATAGAGATTTAGACAAAAAAGACAAAGAAGATTTGGACAAGAGGGATAGAGAACGTATTAGGAGGCGTAGAGTGGATAGGACCAGGGGTAATTGGTTTCCAGGTTTCCTGGTTTATTCTGGAGTGATAGTGCGCCATCAGCCCTGGAGGGCGTTGGCGCTTTTACAATATATGGATATAATTTATAAAGCCTTTACAGGCTTCATAGGACAGGCGTGGTTGGAATATGATGAGGGTTTCCGTGCTCGGGCGGCGATGAATCCGTCTTTGCGCTGGGATCTTATTCATCCCCACCTGTGGCTACAGGTGGTGTCCATGCCTAAATCTAATTCAGAGCACACTGACAGTGGCCACGTGGTACAGCGGCTGCAGAGTCAGAACCCTCCAAGGGTACAGGGAGGGACTACTTTGCAGAGGTGTCCATTGTGCTGGGAATTTACGTCGCAGGGTACTTGTGGAAGGAAATCTTGTTCCTTTCGGCATGAATGCCCTCTATGTGGAGGGCCGCATGCGCTGTCCGGTTGTCCCAAGCCAAAGGGACGCTTTGGAGCAAGGGGAAGTAAGCGACCAAGTGGGGCTGGAGGTCAAGCCGTCCTTAATGGAAAAGGGGCCCAGCCCAATTAAAGTGCAGGTGGTAAGAAATTTTTTGAGAGGTTATCCAAACAAAAAAGTCAGTAAGTATTTACTTGAAGGGTTTTTGTTCGGGTTTCGGATCCCTTATCAAGGTGAACGGGCCCCATTTTTGGCTCCGAATTTAAAGTCAGTCATAGGGATGGAAGACATAGTGCGAGCTAAAATTGGCAAGGAATGTAGAGAAGGGAGAGTCCTCGGGCCTTTTCTCTCCCCCCGCAGTACATAATTTAAGGGTGTCTCCTTTGGGCATTATACCAAAGAAGGCTCCTGGTGAGTATCGCCTCATTCATCATTTATCGTACCCTCAGGGCAGATCTGTGAATGATGCTATACCTGATGAGCTATGTTCGGTTAAATATACGTCCTTTGATCAGGCCCTTAAGGTTGTGCGGGGTTGTGGATGAGGAGCATTGTTAGCTAAATGCGACATCAAATCGGCCTTCCAGCTTCTGCCTGTACACCCTGCCGATTTTGTTTTTTTAGTTTTCGCTTTTAAGGGTTGCTATTATATGGATAGGGCCCTTCCCATGGGTTGTTCTGTGTCCTGTGCGGCATTCGAGAGGTTTAGTTCCTTTTTGGAATGGGCCTTACGATTCAGGACAGGATTGGGCTATACAGCTCATTATTTGGACGATTTTTTGTTTGTAGGACAGGTAGGGAGTGGACAGTGTGAATTTTTACTGTCCAGTTTCATAGATATGGCGGCTAAATTAGGCCTTCCCTTGGCAGAAGAAAAGACTGAAGGTCCGAAGCCGATCTTGACCTTCTTGGGTATTGAGTTGGACACGGTTCAACAGTGCTCTAGGCTCCCTTTGGATAAGTTGGAGGGCCTTCAGGTCTTGGTTAGCAAATTTAGGGACTGGAAGAAAATATCCTTATGGGAGTTGCAGCAACTAGTGGGCCATCTCAACTTTGCATGCAAAGTGGTGGCTCCCGGTAGGGCTTTCGTCAGGCGTCTTTGCGACGCTATGCGTGGGCTTCGCCTCCCACATCACAGGAATAGAGTAACTAATGGGATGAAGGAAGACCTTTTAATTTGGGAGGAGTTTTTACAGTCTTTTAATGGGGTATCCTTTTGGAGAGAAGACTTACACTTAGAGGCTGAGTTGCAGGTGATGTCTGATGCCGCTGGCTCCTCAGGTTTTGGGGTGTACTTTAGGCGTCACTGGTGTGCGGAGGATTGGCCGCAGGATCGGTTCCAGGCAGGCTGGGTCAAGGACCTAACCTTTCTGGAGTTTTTCCCGATTGTTGTTGCAGTTGGGATTTGGACGGCTGATTTCACTGGTCGTTCGGTTCATTTCTGGTGCGACAATCAGGCTACAGTACAGGTGATAAACTCCCTAACATCCAGGTCACCACGGGTTATGAAGTTAGTTAGGGCATTTACTTTGCTATGTTTAAGGAATAATATATTGTTTCGAGCAAGGCATGTCCCAGGTGCGAGTAACGGGGTCGCTGACGCTCTTTCTCGAAAACAGATGGGGAGGTTCCGTCAGCTGGCCCCGGAAGCAGACGAGTGCCCGGTAAGGATGCCTCCCAGTTTTTGGCAGATTGGAGATTTGAAGCTGAACGGGCAATAGGTATGGCCCTTGCCCCTTCAACACAAAAATCATATTTGAGGGCAGGTAACCAGTTTGTTGCTTTCCGGAAGGAGGCTGGATTAAGGGATGAATGGCCCCTTTCCGGTTCATCAATTGATGCAGTACTGTGTATATTTGAAGGGCAAGGGTTTGTCAGTTCGCTCTATAAAAGGCAGGTTATCTTCTCTAGCGTATGCAGGTAAAGCTGCCGGACATGAGGACAAGACTAAAGATTTTAGGATTAAGAAAATGCTTGAAGGATGGTCTCGCGAGGCGGGGCAGCTACCTGATTCCAGGGAGCCATTGACACCTTCAGTTCTGTTAGGCCTGAAGGCGTTGTGGCCTGGCCTTTGTGCTGACGAATATGAGGCCGCTCTTTTTCACTCGGCATCATTGCTGGCATTTTTGCAGCGCTTCGCATCAGTGAGCTTGTCCCAGCCTCGCGACTTGATGCATCTAATAGGGCTCTTAATTTGGGTGACATCAGAGTTAATGAGGACAATGTGATCATTTATATTAGGCGATCGAAGACTGACCAGTTAGGTAGGGGTTCGACTATAGAATTGGGGCGTTGTTATGAGTCTGATTTGTGTCCGGTATCAGGTTTACATCATTACCTGCAGCTGCGGGGGTCAGACAATGGAGTATTATTTCGGCACAGAGATGGCGCACCTCTCACAAAATTTCAATTTTGGGCATTGACAAAACAGGCACTAGATACATTGGGATTAAGTGGATTCTGTTTTGGGACCCATTCATTTAGGATTGGAGCTGCTTCTACGGCAGCTGCAATGGGGTACTCTCGGGAGGACATACAAGGTATAGGACGCTGGAGAACCCGTAGTTTTAAAAGTTATGTTCGTCAGTGTAATTTTAAGCAGTTCATGTTACTAAAATAGTTCTTTTTCAGGTGCTGTGGGCCGTCAGACACGACGGAGAGTGCTACTGTGCGGCCACAGTATGATATTTTGGGCGGCTCGCCAGGCCAGGAGGACATCGGTTGGTTCTCAGTTAGGTTTGAGTGAGTTTGCTGTTGTTGAATGGTGGGGAAGGCGGGGCATGCATTGGCCCAGATTGCTCCCACTGCTGTTTGAGGAACGGCATGGGCCGCCTCCTGACGTTTTACTTGTGCACTTAGGTGGCAATGATCTTGGCCTGATGAAAGGCAAGGCCCTGGTGATTCAGGCTACACACGATCTGTCAGTGATCCAGAGAAGATGGCCTGGGGCATTGATAATATGGTCGGCGATCTTGCCGAGGCAGGTATGGCGCAACCTGGGGGATCCCAGGTGCATTGACCGGGCTCGCCGCAAGGTTAACCGGCAAATGAGGAAGGCAATGGAGGGTGGCCTGGGTCAATTTTTACAGCATCCTGGAATTTTGGTCGGAAATACCGACCTCTATAGAGAGGATGGTGTCAGACAAGGGCAACATATTGTTTTTGGAGGATATTCAGCAAGGGATTAGGGCTGCACTCGGTTTGGTGGCCGCGTCGGCCAAAGCAGAGGCTTGACCTAGCTAGTGGCAGAATAGTGCAGGTATAGGAAAGCAGAAATTGGTGAGCACCTCAAGCCATTCCTTGATTTTGGGAACATGGGGTCGTCAGGAATGGCCTGCAGGTTATTAAGGCTCCGGGCGGTTAATGATGATCCTCTCTGGGAACCTCTTGGTTAAGCTCCTCTCTGCAAACTATATGGTTTCAGGGGTAGGTGCTCCGGGAGGCCACCAGTGGCTGGGCTGCTGGTTGCAAGCCAGATGATTGGCTTGAGACCGGGGTTGGTAGCTCGCCCGTATCCTTGACAGGGAGGTTGGTCTTTATGATACCTGCCTTGTCTGTTCTGCTTTCAAAAATGTTCTCTTGCTGTTTTTTCTAGTTCGTTAAATACTATGTAGTTAATAAAGTGGCCCTTGTCTGATCCAAAACTGTTGTCCGTCTCTTTATTCCGTCTGGGGGGGCAAATGGGATGCTTTTAAAGTGTATGTGTGAGGATGGTTTATCAGACAAAATGCATGGATTAAAAAAAAAAGGAAACAGAAATTTACACAAATTGAACAACAAATTAAAAAGGAAGAACATAAGATGATTACTGGATCTTCAATGGAAGATATAAGGTTGAGAATTAAAAATTTACATCGAATGAACTGTATGTTAACCCAGGAAATTGTAAAAAAAATAATGTTTGCTAAACAAAACTTTTTTGAAAATGCTAATAAACTACAAGATGGTTGGTATATAGACTAAAGAAACAAGCAGATAAGAAGCAAATAAAATCATTAAGAGATGAACAAGGGGAATAAAAGTATTCATAAGGACATAAAAACCATCATGGAGAGATTCTTTAGGAATTTATATCAAGAAGTGAAAGTTGATCAAGTTCATATTAGAGAATTTCTACAAAAATATAATAAGAAAGAATTTACCCAAGATCAAAAACAAAGTTTAAATGACCCAATCTCTTTTGCTGAGGTAATTGAAGTGATCAAAAGTCAGAAAAGGAAAAAAAAAGGGCCCAGATGGCTTACCTGCAGAATTTTATCAAATATTTGAAGACCAAATAGCATTACCATTAAAGGATGCTATTCAAAACATAGTAGAACAAAAGAAGATACCAGAATCATGGACTCGTGCACTGATTATACTAATTCATAAACAAGACACAGATGAAAAAGAAATTAAAAACTATCAGCCTATCTCATTACTGAATGTGGATTATAAAATTTATGCATCTATATTGGCAAATAGACTTAAAAAGGTCTTACTTAAAGTAATTCATCAGGACCAATCTGGTTTTTTACCAAGAAGGCAAATGAACACTAATGTGAGAAATATTTTGAATGTAATAGAGTTTTTTGAAGCACACCTTGAAAAGCAAATGGCTCTTTTATTTTTGGATGCAGAGAAAGCCTTTGATAATTTAAACTGGATTTTCTTGTTAGAACAACTATTGGCATGGAATTGTAGAGAATATTTTTTTACTTTGGTGAAAGCAATATATACACCACAATCAGCTAAAATCATTGTGAATGGAGATCTTACATGGAATATTTTTTTTAAAAAAAGGAACAAGACAAGTATGTCCCTTATCACCATTATTGTTTATTTTTGCATTGGAAACATTAAATAATATGGTTAGAGAATATGAGTTTATAAAATGGATTAAAATTAAAGGAGAGGAAAATAAATTACAAGCTTTTGTTGATGACTTGGTGTTTATTTTGGAAGAACCTCAAACATCAATAACTTCTCTTTTGTAAATAATAAGAGAATATGGCAAATTTGCAGGATTGAAAATTAATTTAAGAAAAACAAGGTTGGTTTTAAAAACTGTATGCTATCTCAAAAACAAGAAATACAACACCTCTCAAGATTAGAAGTACAAAAAAAAATACTTGGGCATAGTATTATCAAATAGGTGCAGCTCTTTGTACAAAGACAATTATATGAAACTTCTAACAAAAGTTAAGAAAGATTTGGAGAATTGGAAACATCTACAAATATCATTTATGGGTAGAATTGCAGCAGTAAAGATGAATATTTTGCCAAGGTTACTTTTCTTATTCCAGACTATTCCAATTTCAATTAAATTATTTTAAGAACTTGAAAAAATGATAAGGCAATTCATATGGGAAGGTAAGAAGCCAATAATTAAATTGAAACTACTTCAGGAAGTTAAAGGGTTACAAAGTGGCAGCACTTACCTGGATAAAGGAATGGATTACATTAGAAGATATGAGACTTTTGAAATTAGAAGGTCATGACTTGAAAATGGGTTGGCATGCATTCATATGGTATAGAAAAAGTGAAACTTATAAATACTTTAAACAACACTTTATCAAAGCGGCACTTGGAAAGGTACGGGAACCAATTCAAAAGTAGATACCAAAATGGGTTTTGCCATTAGAAGCATTTACAAATCCAATGATATGTACTTAAGAACACTTGTGGAGATATGGAGACTTGCTAGATGAACAAAATAAATTGTTACAGAAAGAAGAATTACCGTATTTTTTGCTCCATAAGATGCACTTTCCCCCCAAAAAAAAGTGGCGGGGGGGAAGTGCATGCGTCTTATGGAGCGAACACTGCAAAAGTTGGGGGGGGGTGGAGCGCCGGCTTTTCTGGGCACGCCGCAGCTGCGGTGTGCCCAGGAAAGCCAGGGAAGGGGCGGGCATTCTAACTCCTGCCCCTTCCCTCCGAGCCCCAGTGCCGGCTTTCCTGAGCACGCCACACAAGCAGCGCACCCAGGAAAGCCAGGGAAGGGGCGGGCGTTCTAACTCCCGCCCCTTCCCTCCGAGCCCCAGTGCCAACTTCCTGATGTGCATCTTATGGTCAGGTGCGTTTTATGGCGCGAAAAATACGGTATGTAAAAAAAGGTTTTAATTTGAATTGGTGGGAAAAAGCACAATTAGATTCTAGATATGTAAAGGACAAAGTGACGGGATTTCAAACTACACCTTCTGAGTTAGACAAAATTCTTGGATCTGCCACAAAGCAGTATATAATTTTTTTTTATAAATTTTTATTAGATTGGGAAATGCAAGATGAAGTGGTGAAGGAAGAAATGACTAAATGGGCACAGAATATAAGTCATAATATACAACTAGACCAATGGGGAAAAGTTTGGAAAGTTAATATAAAATTTACTAAAGCATCATCTTACAAAGAGAATTTGTATAAAATGTTTTATAGATAGTATATGACACCAGAGAAACTAGTTAAATGGTATCCAAATATGTCAAATTTATGCTGGAAATGTAAACTTAATACTGGCTCATTTTATCATATGTGGTGGACTTGTGATGTAGTTAAAAATACAGGATATAGGTGCATAGTAGGTAATACTAGGTAAAACTATTCCATTTATACCAGAAATGTTTTTATTGAATGTTGTAACACAAGAGTTTAACGTACAAGATATACATATAATTGTACAAGTTGTAACTACAGCTAGAATTTTGTATGCAAAATATTGAAAGAATGAAGAAGTCCTGAAAAAAGAAGAACTGATATTCAAATTGTTGGATGCAGCAGAAATGGATAAATTAATGCTACAGTTACATGAAAAAGCTGCAAGTGAATTTGAAAAAAATGGGAGACTTTATAAATGGTCGCAAAAATATCAGGGTAGCTTAAGGGATAGATCTTAACAATAATTAACTAAGGTAACAAATGAAATTGATTTGAAACAAACATATGGTTTATAGTAAATGTAGAGTAGGCTCCAGCACATGACTGTTTTCCTGTTCTATGTCTCACTATACTTTTTGCTTTTCTGTCTGTTTAAAGTCTGAAAATAATAAAATGTCTTTTTTTAAAAAAGAGAGAGAGAGAGCGCCCAAAGCTGGGCCAGCAGGGAGACCTCTCCCCACAGTCTCAGATGGATTGCACTCCCTTGTGCAGACCCTTCAAAATGGGGCTGTAAAAGGGACCCTAAAGCTGAGTCCACAGGGAGACCTTTTCCAATGGTCCCAGCTGGTTTGCGCTCCCTTATGCAGCCACCTTTAAATGGGACTTCACAAGGTGATCCTGAAGCTGTGGGGAGACCTTTCCCTGCAATCCCAGGTGGATTGCACTCTCTTGTGCAGCCTCTTTAAATGAGAATGCTCAAAGGAGCCTAAAGCTAAGCCTGCATGGAGACCGTGATCCCAGTGGATTGTACTTCCTTGTGCAGTCCCATTAAATGGGACTGCATAAAGGAATCCAAAGAGGAGCCCATGGGGAGACCTCTCTCCACAGGCTCAGCTCCATTGGGTTCCCTTGTGTAGCCTCTTTAACCAGGACTGCGCAAGGGAGCCTGAAGTTGTGCCATTGGGGAGGCTTCTCCCTGTGGGCTCAAGTCTATAGGGCTCCCTCGTGTAGCCCTGTTTAAAGAGACTACACAAGAGAGCCCAAAGCTGGGCCAGAGGGGAGGCTTTTCCCTGTGGGCTCAAGTCTATAGGGCTCCCTCGTGTAGCCCTGTTTAAAGAGACTACACAAGAGAGTCCAAAGCTGGGCCAGAGGGGAGGCTTCTCCCTGCCTCTTAGCTTTTGGTTTAAATGGTTGGGAGCCATTTAAACTCTGCTTTCTGATCCCTGTGAAAAGCCATGGGGAGCTAAAAGCAAGGTTTGAATGGCTCATAGTTATTTAAACCCTGCTTTCTGCTCCCCTCAGCTTTCTGCAGGGTACAGAAAGCAGAGCTATTTAAAATTTACCCTGAAGGTAGAAAGTGTGTGGGGGGGGTAAATGGCTTAGAGCCATTTAAACCCTGCCTTGTGCTCCCCACAAAAAGCCATGGGGAGCAGAAAGCAGTGGTGGTTTAAATGGCACTGAGCTGTTTAAATGCTGCTTTCTGCTCCTTGCAAAAAGCCACAGGAAGCTGAAAGCAGGGTTTAAACAGCTCAGAGCCATTTAAACCCCTGCTTTCTGCTCCTTGTGAAAAGTCACGGGGATCTCCCAGCTGCTCAGCTATTTCTCATGAATAGCAGAAACCCCTGCTTTCTGCTCTTCATGAACCACCACAAGCCACCATGGATTGCACCAAAATTCATGGGAGTTCATTGTAGTTCCTCAGTTCACAAACTTCAGTTCATGAATTATAAACCAGCCAAAAATCTTGATGAACTTTAGATTGTCAGACGGTTCATGCCCATCTCTATTATGTCCTTCTAAGTTCTTTGAAGTCAATGGGCTTAGAAAAGTGTTTAAGATTGCACTGGGTCTTGTTCCCTGCAAAGTGTCTTTAGGGTTGCATTTAGAATTAGCTCATTGCAAGCCTATCTTCCCCTTCAAATCTGCTGGTGATAGCAGAAGTTCATTTGTTGTCTTGAGCAGCCCGCTATGTGATACAAAGCCAACACACACCCTTCTAAGTCTACTGTTTTCAGCTAAAGCAAAATGAGCTGGTTATGAGTTACAAAACCAGAAAGGGCCAGCAGGACTGCACAAACCAGCCTAACACTTCCACATATTTGAGTTCCAGTGTTCTATTTATATATGTTCTCCATGCTGAGCAAGGTGGATTCCTGTTACTCCCTAGGGCAGGCTGAGTTGTTAGCCCTTCAAATGTCATCTTCTCCAGCTGCCATAGTTTCAGCATGCCTCTCATGGCAGATCAGCTCCATCGCTAACAGAATGCTGAAGTGAGTGTGTCTGTATATTTGTGTAGGAGCTTTGGAAAAGAGCTAACAGACTACAGAACTCCTTTACAGGCTGAAAGCAGAAGACATGTACCAGTCGATGATGTGTTATGCTTGAACTGAAGTAAGCATTAATGAAAGGGCCCTGAGGCAAAGAACCCAGAAGAAACTTTTGTCTCAGACTTTGTTAACTCCCAGGTGTTTTGTTACATAGTTCACCAGCTCAGTCCCTCTCTCTGGGATTGTCACCAAACTGTAGACACTCTTATGTAAACCCTGGCCCCTCTGTGCACCTGAGAGAACTGGACTAGGAACAGAAAGATTATTTCTTAATGGAATGTGGCTGTATAGTTTAAGCCAATTAACATGTGGCTTCTGATTGTATCTATTGCTGATGCCAGAACTCTTTAAAGGTTATAATTTGTGTCCAATTCTTTCCTTTTTTGGAAAAAAAAATGAATTCCCCCCTAGAGCAGAAGAACTCATTGATTCTGAAGCTCTGGATTTCAGCAGCTCTTTGAATACACTTGAGAATGAAGTTGAAAAAGTGTCTGCTGTAGAGTGGCTGAATGGATTTTTCCTTGTTTAGCACAACTCTTCAAAATATTTGAAAGGGATTGGAGACATTTTATGGAAACATATTCTTGGGGAAGAAGCTGAAGGCAACTGCCTTTTTGTGATTCACCCTCTGCCTTAATGTATTGGATTAGTGTAAATTGTTCTTTATCCCATAAACCTATTTCTGATCATTGATTTCTGAACTAACAGACTTTCTAGAGGTGGTGCAACAGATTTATGCAGGGCTGTTGTGCTGTGTTATAAAACAATGTTTTTGTATCATACCCCATGAACTGTTGTATTGTCAGATAAATAAAGGATGTTTAAGAACACCGGTTAGATCTACAACAATGCAGGAAATAATTGAGAATTGTGTGAACAAGCTGAGCTTGTCACACAAACACACGACTGAACCCAATTGTTCTATCTCCCATTTCCTATTCATATCAGATTAGTAGAATAGCCTCCCCCCAGCTAAAATGAGTATTCATTGCAGTGTACCATATGCCAGATATCTTCAATGGTAGCTGTAAATGTGAAGATTTGACAAGACTGCTGATGTTTGAACTGTTAGGATTGAGTGACACATTCCTAACATGAAGTCATTAAAATGAACTGCTTGGCTAGTTTTCGGGGGGGGGGTTAAGCAGGCAGGTTGCCTGTATGCCTTGCATGACAGTACAACATGATATATGGCATTGTTTAAAGCATGATTAATGGGAACTGTGGAGTGTGAGGGAATAATCAAATTCTTAGCATCATTACTTGGATATTATGCTGAACAGGAGCCTGTATAAACTGATCCAAGGCCACATCTTTCCATAATTGTCCACATTATAGTTTCTCCTTGAGAAAGTAAAAGAGTAGTGATAACAAATACAAGAAAAGGAAAAAGCAGGTTCAAATCTCCAGAGTCTCAAGCTGAGGTATTTTGTGTCATTTATTTAACTGGAGATGTTGAAGAAGTAACTTGGGAATTCTGCCTACAGAACAGATGCTCTCCCCGTAAATCTTGGTCCCTCTCCAGTGCATGTTTAACAATGTTTTGGTGATTAAAACTGTGCATGAGTAGTACAGCTATGGGTGAAGGGTTGGATCCAGGCTAAATTGACAATTTCCACTTATACCCCTTCCTGCCGCAGACCCCATGATATTCCTCAGGCTCCCTTATCTTCCAGAAGCAGCATTTTGTAGAGAACAGTGGGCTACACTGGGAAGGTATAGGCATTCTGACATTGGAAAATTTAGTCCAGATTGAAGATGTACAAAAAAAGAAGAGAGTGGTATTTTTCAGGTTTGGGTATATTGAACCCAAAAGATACCAGTATTTTTCTATATTCTTGCATCCCAATATTGATATGGTATTTGGAGTCAGTAAATATTGGGGATTGCCAAGTTTATTTGGCTCCATTATACCATATGGGGACCATTATAGTCAATGGTCCCCATAGGGTATAATGGAGAATCAATCCAGAGGTATTAGGGGCTCTTTGTGGGCTGTTTTTTGAGATAAAGGCATCAAATTGGCAGCATAGCTGCTGATGCTTCTCCTCAACCTCCCCTCCAAGTTTCAAAAAGATTGGACAAGGGGGTCCAATTCTGTGGTCCCTAAAGAAGGTGCCTTCATACTCTAGTGTATGATCCCTTTAAATGCCTTTTGCAAGCCATGGCTGAATTCCAAAGGCATTTAAAGGGCTCGTAGTCCCTTTAAATGCCTTCTCATAGCCACAGCTTTACTCACAAGGTGTTTAAAGAGACTTCAATCCCTTTAAGACAGCCAGTTTGGTGTAGTGGTTAAGTGTGCAGACTCTAATCTGGGAGAACTGGGTTTGATTCCCCACTCCTCCACTTGCACCTGCTGATGTGACCTTGGGTCAGTCACAAGCTCTGGCACAGCTGTTCCTGAAAGAGCAGTTTGTGTTAGAGTACTCTTCGCCCCACCTACCTCACAGGATGTCTGTTGTGGGGAGGGGAAGGGAAAGGAGTTTGTAAGCCACTCTGAGACTCCAAGTGAAGGGCGGGGTATCAATCCAATCTCCTCCTCCTCCTCCTCCTCCTCTTCTTCTTCTTCCTCCTCTTCTTCTTCTTCTTCTTCTTCTTCTTCTTCTTCTTCTTCTTCTTCTTCTTCTTCTTCTGCTTCTTCTGCTTCTTCTTCTTCTTCTTCTTCTTCTTCTTCTTCTTCTTCTTCTTCTTCTTCTATGCCACCTATCCAGCAGCCCCCCAAAATCCCATTTTTTTCATGATTTTTTGGGCTTGGCCATATTGGATAGCCAGAGAAATACCCCAGCTAATATCCGGCTTAAAAATTACCCAAAAATACCTGTACTTTTTTGTTTGTTTGTTTTCCAGCTTGGATAAACCAAATACACACCCCTAGAAAAGATCCCAAAGTCTGGAAGAGCCAACCCATTCAATGCTCAAACATGGCACAAGAGAAAAAAGGGGGGGCAGGGGGAAAAAGGGATGAAGTTTTTCCTGGGAGATGGCTGTCCCACATAAACTGGGACAGTTGAATAGTGTGCTAGTAAAGTTGGTTATTTCAAAAAATCCTTAAAGGGCTATGAAGTGAGGATAAGGTGACTTATGATCTGGTGGTAACTCAAGTAGAAGGACTAATAACAGAGAGAGAGACTTTCACTTGGTGGTTCTTTTTCTTCTTCTTTTTGTGGTGAATGATGACAACTCCCACAGCAACATATATGAATTGGGATAATAATCTGCATTCATTGCCCTTTTACTTATCCCTTGAGATGGCACCTTTTCATTTCATTGCGTAAATGCTTGGGCAACAATTAGTAGGTTGCTGATGAGTTTACCTCCAGTGTGGATCTGATGATTGCTGATTAAGTATAGATGGGAAGATCCAAGAGAGCAGAAAGATGTTTGCAATAGATCTATTGCTAGCCAAAGAACACATATTTCCTTCTATATCAAGGGAAATCTCATTTGAATGTTAATTTCTTGAAAGATATTTCCATTTTGTTGTTTTGTTATCACAGATGTATACTTTTGCCATCCTTTTGCTCCAAGCCAGAGGTACAATTTCATCATTTGACAATGCATATTAATATACTATAAAACACTTGGAAATTAGCTGGTGCTTTGAATTATACTTTCATTATTGTTTCTTCAGCCTGTCCCTTTTTGTGATTACAGTGTGTCCTGATTCCCTTTTAGTGGTCTATAAAAATAATTTAGCCTGCAATTTGCAGTAATTGTTAGTCCCAAATAGCTCACAAAATCTCTTCCTAATAGAGGGAACAGACCCTGGGGAGTTACCTTTAGTGCACATTTAACTAGAGGTAGGCCTAAAATATGGCATGATTTCTTTCTGACAGAAGATGTTCAAGGGAAGTTTGCAGTTTTAGGGCCAAGATGCATTAAGGCAAAACTAGGAAATCAAAAGTACAATTTGAAACAAACAATCCTTGTTAAATCTTGGTTCTCATACAGGTAGTGAGTAAACATGCAACCAAACATACATTGTGCCAGTCATTTGAAATTTCTATATTGTATTTTAAATATAAAAAAATGAATATTTGTAGAATTTCACCCATCCATACTTCTAGAACTGCATTTTCAGAGAGTGGCACATTTCTCAAAAGTCACATTATATAGCATGAATGGCAATGCCCACCAATGCCAGCCTATTGAGCTGGCCGGGATGCTAGTTCACATACTAACCAATAAACTGGATTATGGGAAGGCTATTTAAAACTTACCTGGTCATTTTAGCCTACCTTCTTCTGGAAAAGCTTTCCCTCCTTTCATCTCTTTCACACAGTAATGAAAGTACTACTAGTAGGACTCAGCAGGAATTTTGGGGCTGTTTTCATAAAAAAAAAACCAGGAGAAAAGGTGGTTGTTGTTTTTTTGCTTGCTTCACACTGCAAGTGCAAATGAGGTATTTTTAAAAGACCAGGTGTGTGGGGAGGGGGAGATTCGTTAGGTCCCAGCTAGAGATTGGCAGGATTAGTGTGGGTTTGGTAATTTCAGATTATTTGTTAGTAAGCAACAATTTACTAACTTCACCAACTTTGGGTCAAGCTGAACCTTTACAAAAGAGATGGGCTTCACTTGAACCAAAAAGGGAACCAGGCTGCTGGTGACTAATATCAAAAAGGTGTCAGAGCAGCTTTTAAATTAATCCCAGGGGGAAAGGTGACAGAAGATGGGAAGCCTCTGGTTCAGGACAAATCAGTCCAAAGGAATAATTGCATAAACACTCTGGGTAATATTGATAGGAATATAATAGAACTTGGGAGTGAGGGCACGAGGGTGACTGAGGGCCATGTATGGTGACTAAGGGGCCAAGGGAGGCAAGGGTTACTGGAGTGGGAAACACAGTATAGGTATCTACATGCCAATGCTAGAAGTCTCTGGGCCAGGATGGGAAGCTGTGGTGCTTGATATTCAATGACAATTTACATATAGTAAGTATCTCAGAAACATAGTGGAATGGGGGAAATCTATGGGAAACAGTCAGTCCTGGATATAAGCTCTATAGACAGGAGAGGGAGGGATGGGTTGGTGATGGTGTTGTGTTGTATATCAAGGAGGGCATAGAATCAAATAAGTTAGAAAACATCAAGGGAATTAAATCCCAATAGAAATGATATGGGTGGAAATACCTGGCCCTAGGGGTTACTTAAAGATGGGAATGTATTATCAATGCCTGATCAAACCTTTGAGGCTGAACTTGAGATGAATAAGGAAATAAGGGAGGTGACTAAAGCTGATAATGTTATTATATTGTTATTCTTCAACTTCCCCTCACATTGACTGGATAAACATGCTTGAGTCATGCTGTAAAAATGAAAATCCTAGACATCTAATTTTATTGTCTTTACTGTTTTTACAACTAGAGTCATAAACTGCAAACATTCCTAGACTTCATAAATATCTGTGCACTGGAATGGCTGGTCACAGAGGGGTAGTGGTCTCGGACTTAGTTCAGAGCTGCATGTGGAGGAGTGGGGAATCAAACCCGGTTCTCCCAGATTAGAGTCCGTGCCCCTAACCACTACACCAAACTGTGTCAATCCAGTGTGCTGCAGCAGTGAAAAAGGCAAACTCTATGCCAGGGATTATTAGGGAAAGGAATGAGAATAAAATGGCTGATATTGTATTGCCCCTGTATAGATTTATGGTGCAGCCACATTTTGAATTCTGTGTACAATTCTGTTCACTATATCATCAGAAGTATATTGCAGAGCTGGAAAAAGTAAAGAGGAGGGCAACCAAGATGATTAGGGGTTTAAAACATAACATAAGAGAAGCCAATGTTAGATCAGGCCAAAGGCCTATCTAGTCCAAACTTCTGTTACACAGTGGCCAAAAATACCAGGTGCCATCAGGAGATCCACCAGTGGGGCCAGGACACTAGAAGCCCTCCAACTGTTGTCCCCCAAAAAACCAAGAATAGAGATCCTCACTTGCCCCAGAGTCCCTATCTATACCTTGTGGCTAATAGTCACTGATGGACCTCTGCTCCATATGTTTATCTAATTTGCTTTTGAAGCCATCCATGCTTGTAGCCGCCGCCACCTCCTGTGGCAGTGAATTCCATGTGTTAATCACTCTTTGGGTGAAGTACTTCCTTTTATCCATGTTAAGCACCTTCCCTATGAGGAAAGGTTGAAGAGTCTGGGACTTTTCAATTTAGAAAAGAGATGACTATGGGGAGACATGACAGAGGTTTATAGAATTATGCATGGGGTGGAGAAAATTGACAAAGAGAACTTTTTCTTGCTCTCCCAAAATACTAGAACTCAAGGGCATCCTATGGGCAGTACATTCAGGATAGACCAAAGGAAATACTACTTTACACACACTAAATACTACTTTACACACACATTAAAATATGGAATTCGCTGCCAGAGGATGTAGTGATGGCCACAGGAATAAACAGCTTTAAAGAGGGATTAAATAGATTCATGGAGGATAAGTCTATCAATGGCTGCAACCATTATAGGGACCTCCACATTCAGAGGCACTAATCCTCTGAATCTCAGAGCTAGGAGGCAACCTCAGGGGAAGGCCTCATCCTCTATGCCCTGTTGTTGGCCATCCAGAGGAACCAGTTGGCCACTCTGTGAGAGGATGCTGGACTAGATGGACTATTGGTCTGATCCAGCAGGGTTCTTCTTATGTTCTTATCTTCAGAACCATGTGATGCCCATTGACCTTCTTGTCCGTCTTGGACCTCCAAATCAATAGCCTCTCTTCAATCCCCTCTCTTGTGCTGGGATTATTAACTTTATTCTGCCTATTTATTTGTTAGGGTTTTTTTAAATTTCTTAAACAACCCACAAAGGCAACACTAAGGGAAATGCTGTGAGGGAAGGAATAGAGAGGGAAGGAGTGGGGGTAACTAGAGAAAGACTGTGACCACAGTTAATGCTAAACTCCTTCACTTCCCTTCACACACACACACCAGACATTCCAAGCACACTAGACACTGGGTACTTGAACTCCCACACAACAGGAGAGATAGGCTCCTAAAGGTCAGATTTTTCCCAGATGGTCTACATAAATGCTGTGATAAGAGGGAGCAGCTGAATAAACTAACCTGCTGGCCTCCTCTGGGTAGCCACATTTGCTGTGAGCCAATTACCCCTTATGCCACATTTGAACTTAATGGGGCCCAGGCAAATTGATCCACTTCATGAGCTGTTGTGGCTCTTCTTTTCCCTTGTGCAAATCAAACCTGAGTTTCTTTATTTTCATGGCATTATCTGGTTCCTTGCATCAAATTTCTCCCATGTATTTATATCTTCCACAACAACCCAACATTAATCTATCTATCTATCTATCTATCTATCTAGTCAGACCAGTGCTATTTCTAATCTGACTGGTTCTGTTGGGTCTCAGGTAGAGGTCTTGACATCATCTACTACCAATATTTTCAAAAGGAGATGCCAGGGATCTTCTGCATGCAAAGCAGATGACCTACCAAAGACCCACAGCCCTGTCCCAATTGTATGATTTATAGGATATTTAGATGTACAATGCAACATTTATATTAAAATGATACACATGCATACACTAATAACCTAATAAGAACTGAGATTATTCACCACAATAAAAATATTAAACAGGGACTGTTTCTCAACCCTTGAGTTGAATAAGAATTATAGTAGTTGGAAAAATTACATATCTTTTGTTACTGGCTTTAATCTCAACGTTACCATTTTACTAGTAAAGAAAATGCCTTTCAGAAAGTTATTTTGCCCTTCAATCATTTTCCACAAGAATTCTCAATTAGAAGTACCAATCTGCCCCTACTGTGATCACTTCAAAACTGCTGTTCCTAGTGAACAAACTGGTATTTTTTAAAATTCACCTCTTCATTTCTGTTGCTTATTGATGCTTTTAACATATCATTACAATATTTGTAAAGATTAAAAAAGAAGTCCCTAGTTAGTCATGGAATTCTTCTTTAGTGGATGTCCTTTCAAGATTAGATGCTATTTTCCATTTTTCTTTCTCCTTTAGCTTATTGCCTCTCTGGAGATGTGATTCAGATGACAAAACAAACACACTTTCATACTTAATGGTGTCTAAAGGAAAAGAAATGCAGGTAATAAGGCACTTACCAGTTTAGAAATCAAACACTTTTGTTGCAACTCTGCCAACCAAGTTAGAAGTGAGAAAAATCTATAGGTTGTTCTTTACAGTTAATTAAGCATCTACAAGTACACTTTTCCCCTCAAGAAAATCAATTTCTGTGCCCTATGAAAAGCTGATCAACATATTGTTCTCCCCCCCACCATGAATGATGTGAATATTTTCATGTGTTCTCACAGCCCATTTACAAATCTTCCAATTGTTTTCTCCAGTAATAATGAAACAGTCAGTTGAAATACAAATATCACCATCTTCCCCACTCTCTGCAAGAATCATTGATTTAATTGCCTAATGACAGAAGAATTAAGTAATAAGCCAGGAGTAGGAATGCGGGCAACCATGTGAAGCCATGTGCCAAATTGATATTTCAGTAGCTCTGATAACTTATTAGGGCAATGACCACAGAATGTTGTGGAGTAGAGTAATAAATCTTCACTTGACTGACTTCATATTTCTCATCGCAAATCACTTTTGTCTCACAAAAATGTCATTTTTGTTGTCTTGTCTTTTTTTTATCTAATATGATAACACTAAGATTATAATGATATTAAACATGGCAGGGAAGAAGAAAAATTGCTTTTTGTGAAATATGAGAACACAGACTCTTATAGTTCAATAAAAGAAAGCTGTTCAGAGCTATTTTCAACAATATATTCAGTATAATCTGTGCAAAATATCATCTCTAAATCATTTGCTATTGACCAGCATAAGGAATTATTGTAGGGAAGAGGACTGCTGTTAAAATCCCCTTCACAAGCTCTGGCATCCTACCTGACGAGGTGAGGTGGGTGGAGACCAGAGACTGAGCTTTTGCAGTGGTGGCACCTTGCCTGTGGAATGCCCCCCTTGATGTTCAGTTAACACTTACCCCACACTCTTTTAGGAGCCAGGCCAAAACATTTCTTTTCACCTGGACTAGCTAAGAGTCACAGTGGGAGACCTCGCACAAAACAAGGGAAATCACAGTGTATGAAATAAACAAATCTGTGAAACACTGTGTATAAAGCAATTATGTATATATATATTTATATTTAAAGACCTTACTATACAAAATAAAAATATTCAAAGCATTATTTTATGTAGCAATATTAGAATAAAGAATTTAACACAATTCAAACTTCTCACATTAGCACAACAACATAATTGAACACAAGTAATTCCAGTAAATACCACGAGCTAATCTGGTGCTGACAGTCTCTAGAAACTCAATAAAAGAGACTGCTGTACATCATCATTTATTGTATTGACTCCCTCTGTGGAATCTGCCTTGACTCCATCTTTTTTTTTTTTTTTTTTTTAAACATTTTATTATTTTCCACTTAGCATGTTTACAACAAAAATCTCTTACATTTTAAACCACTATATATAGTATTAAATCATATTATACATAGTGTCACTGGCATTGTCTGCTTTATATTGTATATATATATTTTTTTTTTCCCTCCGTCTTTGCCAGTGATGCTTGAAAAACTATTTATTATCCACTCCTTAAACTCCTAAACAAATGATACATAGATAATAAAGTGATATCTAAAATTAACAAGAGTATTTCAAATTGGGCTTTGAGCTTATATCACAAGCTATTACTTGTATGTCCTAGCTGTTCTATCTTGTGCCTTTGAAGAAAATTATACAGCAACTACAGTATCTATATCTTCATCGTGGAGTTCTTGGAGATAGCCTCCGCCCCGTGGGTCTTTGGAAAATTCCAAAGGGGGTCTTACCCCAAGACCCCGCCCTATGGGAGGTAATTGGGGAGTTCCTCCCGAATGCCTTACCCGCTGTATTCCTGTTATGTAAAGATATCTCTATATTTAAAGAAAAAAATAATAATACTAGAACATGGTGCCTGAATTTAAACTATTTCTATCTCTCTCATTGAGGGCTCCAATGATTATTTTTTCAGAGGCTCTTGAAGATTCATTAATAAGTCTTACAGTTCATCTCCGTTGAAGTTTCTTATGTAGATTCATTTTCCAAAGCTCTTAACATTTCTTCTCCAGACTTAACGTCGTGAACAGTGAAGACTCTGTTTTTATAGTTTATATGCAGGTGTCCTAATGGAAGCCAACGATAACGGATGTGTTTTTCTGCCAGGCGTTGAGTAATTGTTTTCAGGTTGCGTCGTGCTGTTAAAATCTCTGGTGGCAAATCTTGAAATACCTGAACCCGGGTGTCCTCCAGTTGAAGTCCGTTGTTCGTCCTTGCAGCCTCTAACACGGTTTTCTTAACTTTGATATCTGTAAGTTCCACTAATATGTCAGGAATGAGAGTAGGAGAGGCTGGTTGCGATGGGTTCAGCCGATAAGCTTGACAAATTGGTGCAGCCGGCAGTTGCAAAACTTTTTGGAGCCATTCGTTTAAAGAGCCCATGAGATCTTTGTCTGTAGCAAAATTTGGGGATATTCCCCTGAGCTTGATTTTTCTTTCACGGGCTTTTATGTCCAAGAGAATAATTTTAGACTTGCTCCATGTCTCAAAAGTCCTTAGGCTTTCTATAGCCTTTGTATTTTTTGCGGCCTCCGTCAGTGCTTTGTCTGTATTTTCCTTCAGTTCTGTTAAGTTCAGATTCATAGCATCAAGTTTTTGATGGATTGGAGTAATGCTTTCTTTCAGTTCTTTTTTCATTTCTGCAAACAAAGTCTGTATATCTTTTTTTGTTATAGAATCTTCACGTTTTCTTTTGCCCTGTCGATTAGCAGCTTCTCCTTCCGAGTCTGCTTCCAATGGAGGGGGGGAATCCTCCTCCGATGTTTGCATATTTCTCTCAGTTTGTTGAGACTCCTTGGTGTTTTTCTTGGCTCCTTTGCCTCCTCTTGGCCTCCCCATTCCCTTCAGCAAACAGTTTTTATCTTTGGAGTCCTTAATTAATCTTTTCTTTACGATTTTAGAAGCTCAGACGCGGAGGCTATTTCGGTCTGACTGCGCAGCCTCGCAGTCACCGGAAACTCCCCAACCCCCTTGACTCCATCTTTGAAGGCAGACTGAAAAGAGTCAGGTGGGGAAATTCCTGGAGATTTGGGTGTAGAGCCTAGGGAAGTTAGGGTTTAGGTAAGGGAGGGACCTCAGTGGGGTATAATGCCATATAGTCTACCCTCCAAAGCAGCCATTTTCTCCAAGACAGCTAATTTCTGTAGTCTGGGGAGCAGTTGTAATTCCAGTAGGTCTCAAGGCCCCACCTGAAGGTTGGCAAGCCTACCTGAAGTCATGCCTCCACCCCATGTTAACTTAGTTCACTTGGTATAACATTATTCTGAAACAAGAACCAGCAAGCCATCAAGTTTGCACATATTAGTAGACTTTGCATTGCTAAGGGCCAAGTTCCACAGCAGGCTGATAATCTAGTCCAAACTGCTACAGAGAAGAGTTTAGAAATATACATACAATCTACACTGTATTGATAGAATTAGGAAAAGGATGAACATGCTCCTGAAGTGAGCCTTGTTTATGGAAGGAGACATAATGATTCCTCCTGCAGACATCTGCCAATACATCAAGCAGGAATGAAGGTGTTCTCTTCTTGGATAGGGGATACACCATTTTGTTGATGCCTTGTGACAGGGTGTGGCACAGAGGAAGCAGTGGAGGCTAGAGAAGGCCCCACCTACCTGGTAAAAGGCAGCAGCTGCTCCAGGATGGGCTGTGAGAAGGCAGTAGCATCTTGATGGGCCTAGCAAGAGTTGAGGGTACACCACCTACAGGACAGTCTCCCTCCAACCAGGCAGCAGCTGAGCATAGCAGCATGCCTAGGAGGTTTGCCAAACCAGGTCATTAGCTGGGATCATGGAGATACCAAGAGTCATTGGTAGCAAGAGTCTCTGGTAGGGAGGGGTACTGAGTGTGGCCAGCAGGGGTGGAGCATGTCAGAAGAGATAGGGAAAGTGAGGAAGAAAGGGGAGGATGCAAAGAAGGGAGGAAGAAGACCCTAAAGGAGGAGCTGGGGTCTTGGGCAGGAGAAGATTACTAGAGCTTTGAAGGCTTGGTACTGCTACAAGGGAGAGGCACAGATGAGCCCCCTGAGGTTTTGAAGGGGCAAAAGTGGGGAGCTGAAGGAAATTGTGCTCATGAGGAAGCCTATGTGGACTTCATTGTTCCCAATAAAAATAGACTTAAGGATCACCATTGTGTCTGGTGAGTCTCTGCTGCCTATTATTTATTAATTGATTGAATTTATATCCTGCTCTATCCCATGATGGGCTCAGGGTGGCTCACAACAGAGATAAAATGATAAATATACAATTTAAAAACAATTAAATAAAACAAAAGCTTGGGCTTGCCTGGCACAGGAGGAGCTCTCCAACATTCCCTGAGAGTATAGAGACTTAGCAAAGTCTTTGAGGAAGAGGAGGCAGATGAGTTACCACCCCACCATAATTAAGACTGTACCACTGAACTACTCCCTGAGCAGAGGTTACCTAAGGGTAAGCTTTATGCCATGAGCCCAGGGGAGAAGGAAGAATTAAGGAGGTTCATCAACAAAAACCTGGCCTGTGGGTTTATACGCCCTGCCTCTTCCCCTTCACAGCCTCAGTCCTCTTCCAGAAGAAGAAGGATGGCGGTCTTAGACTATGCACAGACTATAGAGGTTTGAATGCGGTGTCAGCCACACATGCTTATCCGCTGCCCTTAATAAAGGACCTCTTAGCAGAGGCAGCAACAGGGAAGGTCTTTACTAAGCTGGATTTGCGGGATGCATACTTCCGAGTGCATATCAAGGAGGGGGATGGATACAAAACAGCGCTGAACACTCCCCTGGCCAGTCCGAGTACTGGGTGATGCTGTTAGGGCTCCAAGGGGTCCCGTGGGTCTTCATGAACTTGATTAATGAAGTGTTACACAAGCACCTGTTCAGGGGGGCCCTTGTTTACTTGGATGACATTTTACTGTACTCCCCCAACATGAAATCTCACGTGAAACTGGTGCGGGACGTACTACAGACATTGTATGATCACAAGCTCTTTGCTAAGCTGTCCAAATGAGAGTTCAATCAGACCAAGGTAGACTTCCTGGGCTATCACATCTCCCCCCGTGGGTTGGAGATGGACCCGGCCAAAGTGAAATATGTGCTGGGGTGGGAGGCCCCTTGAACTCACCGCCAGCTCCAATTCTTCTTAGGATTCACGAACTTTTATAGAGCATTCCTCTCTAACTTCGCCCAAGTCAGTCTGCCCCTCACAGATCTTTTAAAGACTAAGGGGAGGGGTCCAGAGAGCACCAAGGTGGGGGTGAGGTTACCTTGGACTTCCGAGTGCCAAGAGGCTTTTAACTGCCTAAAGGCTCTGTTCACTTCCAAGCCTGTGTTAGCCCACCCAGATTAAAACAAAAAAAATTCATTGTACAAGTAGATGCATCAGATGTGGCGATGGGAGGGGCTATTTTGCAGGAGGGGGCTGACAGAACGCTACACCCCCTATGGTATGTCTCCTGTAAGTTCAATACCACTGAGTGGAATTGGTCAGTGTGGGACAAGGAGGCGGGGGCTATAAGATTGGCACTGACCACTTGGAGACATTGGCTAGAGGGTGCCAAGGTCCCTTTTGAAGTATAGACAGATTACAAAAACCTGGAGGTGTTACGCACTCCCCGTAACGTAAACACCAAACAACTATGATGGGCAGACTTCTTTTCTAAGTTAAGTTTCACCCTGCATCATTTCCTGGGCAAATCGAACTCCCTGGCAGATGCCCTGTCCCGCCTCCCTCAGCATGACAGTCAGCAGGAGGGCATCATTGACTCAATGTTTACTCGAGCCCAGTTGGGCAGGGTGGTCACCACACATAGCCAAGTCACAGCGCAGAAAGGGGAAGCTAAAGAATGCTGGGAGTTGAAGTTCGCTGTGGAGTTTTCCGAGGCCGATCAAGTGGAAATTGAAACTGATGGGGCACTGGAAAAATGGGAGAATGGTTGGTATCAGGGGTCTTTTCGTAGAAGAACAGCTGCAGGAGCTCATTATCATATGGTATGCTAATGAGCTATTAGGCTATTAGCATATGCCATGCCCCCTGACATCACTGGAACTAACTTTTTTCCCACTGTAGAGAACAATGGAGGGAATAGGGGCAACCTGTTTAGGGGCCCATAGAATTGGACCCCCTGATCCAATGTTCTTGAAACTTGGTGGGTATCTTGAGGAGAGGCTCCATTAGCTACCCTGTGAGTTTGGAGCCTCTCCCTCAAACCCCCTCTCCTCCAGACCCCAGAATATACCCTATGTTTTCACCATTGACTTCAATGGCCCATAGGGTATAATGGAGCTGAAATTGACATTCGGCTGCCTGAAAGACTCTCCGGGATGCCGGCTGGGGGCGGGGCTTGGCTTCTGAGCTCTGGGAGCTGTGCTCCGGTGTGCTCCCCCCCCGGTTGGTATAAAGGGTCTTGCCTGTTCATCCCTGCCTCCCTCTGGGGGAGAGCATGCAAGCAGCGCATGGTGCCAAACTGGCTGGACATTTGGGCTTTGTAAAAACTCTCCACCTGTTACAATGCCAGTTTTGGTGGCCAAGCATGCGCAAAGACATTTCTTTGTTTGTCCACTCCTGTCAAACTTGTATTATGTGCAAACCTCGGCCAGGAAAGCCCCCCAGATTACTGCAAACCCTACCCATGCTGAGTAGACCTTGGGAAGTCATCTCAATGAACTTTATCACTGACTTACCCCTTAGTAAGGGAAAGATGATCATATGGGTGGTAGTGGACCTATTCTCAAAGCAAGCAGATTTTGTCCTGTTTACTAAGGTGCCCTCAGCCTAGGCCTTGGTGAAAGTTTTCATGCAACATGTTGCCTGGCTCTATACCGCCCCCCCCGTAAGATAATTTCAGACTGGGGTTTCCAATTTGTCGACAAGTTTTGGGGTGAACTCTTGAAGGTCCAGGGGGTAGAGCATGCCCTTAGTAGTGCTTACCACCCTGAAATGGACAGCCAAATGGAACAGGTGAATCAGACCCTGGTACGGTTTTTGAGATGCTTTACGAACTATCAACAAGACGATTGGGTGGAGTTGTTGCCATTCGCCGAATACTGTTATAATAACACATCACATTCATCCAAAGGTGTCTCAGCTTTCAAAGCTGTGTATGGTTATGAGGGGAACCCCTTGCCTTTCCTTACTGATGAATGTACCCTGGGTGGGGAGGTGGCCAGCTGGTAGGAGGATATACGACATACCTGGCCTTTGGTGCAGAAAACTCTTGAGAATGCTAAGGCTGCTTATAAAAAGCAAGCTGACAGGAAATGACTGAAGAGTGGGACTTGCAACCAGGAGACACTGTGTACGTTTCTACAAAAAATATTAAGGGGTTTCTGCCCAGCCGCAAGTTGGGGTGGAAGTATGTTGGCCCATTTCCGGTGACCCGCAAAATCAATGACGTGACTGTTGAACTTGCCCTCCCCAAATGTCTGAAACATGTGCATCCTATCTTTCACTACAGCCTATTAAAATGGGCCCCAGGGCCAAATGTCTGGCGCCTCAATGCCCCACACCATCCCCTGATGGTGAATGTCGATCAACACTTTGAAGTCTCGCAGATCCTGAACTCGAAATGGAAAAGGGGGCACCTGTATTATCTCATTGAATTGGTTGACTTTGGGCCAGAGTGGGTGAAAGCCTTGGATCTCAGTGCCCCTTGTCTCTTACGAGATTTCCATTCTCGCTTCCCAGACAAACCTGGTGGGGAGGGGTCTTTGGGGGAGGCAGGATGTCAGCTAATGCTGCCATAGTCTGGAATGTGTGGGTAGCCTCTTCCCTCTCTTCCTTCTCCCCCTCCTGCCTTAACAGCCAACTCATGTTATCTCCCAAGTGTCCTTGGAGCTCTGCTCTGTCTGCTCCTGCCTCCCTGCTCATCTTTCCTGGGAATGTAACTGTTGCTTTTTGCCTGCATCTCCAGGTGCCTGCCTACTGGCCTCAGTGTATCCGGGGGTCATGTCTGAAGGGAGTATATCTGTTGTCACTGTATCTGAGCCTGCCATTCCTGACACAAGAGTTCATGGTATCCTAGTACTAGCTTTCAATAAACTGAAACTTCTGAAGGA
Source organism: Gekko gecko (assembly GCA_029375565.1). Lineage (NCBI taxonomy): Eukaryota > Metazoa > Chordata > Lepidosauria > Squamata > Gekkonidae > Gekko > Gekko gecko. Next base: position 140,921,208 of record JAPDNY010000005.1, read on the forward strand.
AAGTTTTTGAGAGTCTTGACTGGGGAGCCTGACACCTGACACTTCCTGTTAGGTGTTAATAGGATAGTAGGCATCTGTAGGCCTACTATGGGCTGGGGAGGCTGGGATGGTAAAAAACATCCACCACCTCAACCAAAGGCCTGGTGAAACAGCTCTGCTTTGTAGGCCCTGCTGGAAATCAGTTATAATGTCTCACTGCGCCCCGGGGTGCACATATGGCCTGCTTTTTTTTTTTTTAACTTTTGAAGTGTTTATTAAGATCAAGTATAACATATCAAAACATACAATAACTGCAAAATATTATGTAGAAGTCTTGCAAATCCAAAATTACAATCCCATCAGTCACCAACAAAACATTAACATACACCTACAAATAAACATAATAAGATGATATCAATTCCGTTCACCTATACCAAAGTGCTGTTTAAACCATATATTCCAATGAATTGAGTCAAGTTTATTGCTCTGATATACAAGAGGAGTCTCGGCAGTAAGATGAAGGTCAAGGTGAAATCAGAAATGGAGCCATGTGTAATAGCTCGTCCTAGATGGAAGCACATTATGCTCTGCCATAAAGTCAAGTACTGGATACCAGGTAAGTACAAATTTATCATAAGTTCTGCTGGAACTGTTTTGTAATTGATCCACAATGTTAGAGATTTTATTCATCACAAACTGATCCCAAATCTTGTCATACCAGGATGTCAGAGTAGGAGGTGTTGGAGATTTCCATTTTGCCGCAATTGTGAGTCTGGCTGCTGCAAGAAGAATGGAGGTAAGGGTCTTTTTGGAGTCATTCCCAAATGATGAATCCCATAGATTGAGCAAGGAGAGTTCGGGAGTTACAGGGAGTGTTTGTTGAGTAATGCTGTTGATTTGGGAGAATACGTCCTTCCAGAATTGCTGAATGACTGGGCATTCCCACCAGCAGTGTAGATACGTTCCAAGATATCCACAATTTTTCCAACACAGAGGATCACACTGAGGATTCATTCGATTCAGCTTTTTTGGTGTAAAATACCATCTGTGTATGATCTTAAAGGAGTTCATCCGGATGTTATAAACACGTGAGGAAAACGCTGGAGAGTTCCATATGTCGAGCCAGTGTGAGTGTTGCAAGTCTGTCTTGAGCTCTGCTTTCCAAATTTTTTGACAAGGAATAGATTGGGAACCTTCAGCAGATAACAAAATCTTGTAAACCTTTGAGACCAAGCCCTTCAAGGAGAAGTCGTAACTAGATAAGAGAGTCTCAAATTCCATTTTTGGTCTGGTGAATATGTCAGATTGAGCTAGACAGTCAATCAAATTCTTCAGCTGTAAATACTGGAACCATGGAATAGGTGCGCCGAGAGCTTCCTCCAATCCAAATTTATCTTGTATTTTCCCTTGTTTTACTAGATCTGAGAGACGAGTCAGACCCGCTACTTTCCAGTCCCGAAAGGCTCCTGATTCCATTCCAGGTGGGAATCACGGTTGATTGATAAAAGATGAAAATTTAGACATCCTTGGTATTAGCTGTGCTCGTTTACGATCCCAGATTTTTAGAGTTGTATGTAAAAAACAATTATTTTGTGCTGAGATTGGGCGTTCGGTCGATGTCATCCAAAAAAGATCCTGCAATAGTACCGAAGAAATATATGATTGTTCAATTTGCATCCAACCTGTTAAAGATTCATTATTATTCATCCGTATTACTGTGGCAATTGTATTCGCCTGATAGTAAGCACTCAAGAGTGGTAAATCTAAACCTCCCAAGGATGAGGGTCTGCTGAGTACTCGGCGATTTATTCTAGCCTTCTTATAGGCCCAGAAAAAGTCAGTGAGGGCTCTCTGCCATTTAGATAAAGCTGTCTCCGGTATCCAGATCGGAAGAGCTCTGATAAGAAAGAGAAATTGTGGAAATATGAAGTTTTTTATTAAATGCAGACGATCTGGTAGTGTTAGTGTTAAGTTGTTCCAATCTTTCAATCGAAGTTGGGTATCCCGGTACAGACAATCAAAATTACAGGACATTAAGTTATTCAAGTCCAAAGGAATTTGGACTCCCAGATGTCTCCAGGAGTGATTTGTCCAACAGAAAGGGAAAGTCGATTTAATGATTTGTCGAACGTTTGCACTTAACAATATTGGATATATCTCTGATTTCAATGAATTAAGTTTGAGGCCAGAAATCCTCCCAAAGTTTGATAAGGATTCTAAAATTGCTGGCATAGAGTTCACAGGATCTAAGACATAGAGTGTTAAGTCGTCTGCATATAAGCTTACTTTATGTTCCTGTTTTCCAATGGTAATTCCAGCAAAGCTCTTATTTCTTCTAAGGGCTTCAGCTAGCGGTTCCATGGCAAGCGCAAAGAGTAGGGGCGAGAGTGGGCAGCCTTGCCTGGTGCCTCTGGAGGGAAAAAAGTATTCTGAGTTGCACCCATTGATTCTGACTTTGGATCTAGGTTGTGTGTATATTGATTGTAGTGCCCTCAGAAAGTTATTTCCAAATCCCATCTTATCCAGTAAGCTTAATAGATATTGAGTTTCTAGGGAATCAAACGCCTTCTCAAAATCGAGGGCTAGCACTAAAGATTCATGAGAGGATTTTTTGCTATGAGCTATAATGTTGAGAGTGTGACAGATGTTGTCTGTCAGTTGTCTTCCTGGTATAAAGCCTGTTTGGTCAGCTGCCACATATTTTGGGATTATATCCTTGAGCCTATTAGCCAGTAGTGTCGTAAATATTTTGATGTCATTATTTAGAAGAGCGATTGGTCGGTATGCCTTTGGATCTGTAGCATTTTTGGGGTCCTTTGGAATGACAACAATATTGGACTCCGTCCAAGAGGGAGGTAATTCCCCCGTTAAAAGAACATTATTGCAGACCTTCAACAGATGATCTAGTAATGATGATTGAAAAGTCCTGTAAAATTCCACAGGGAGGCCATCTGTCCCCGGGGCTTTATTGAGTTTCAGAGATTTGATGGTCTTCTGTAGTTCCTCTATTGTGAGGTTTGTCCATATATAATGAGTGATCCAAAGAGAGTTGTTGGTAGCAGACTTCATTTTCAAGATATTTCTGAATGTCCTCTAATGAGGGGTTCTCAGAGCTATACAACTTTTTGTAATAAGTAGCAAAGGTATGGGCAATCTCTGAAGGAAGATATTGTGTATTGCCATCTGGACTTCGAAGCGCCTTTACCTGAGATGAGTTCTTCTTGTCCTTAACCCTCCAAGCCAGGACTTTGATGTTTTTAGCTGATTTTTGCCAGAAGCGCTGTTTCAAGAACAGAAGGTTCTTCTGAATCTGAGAGACTTCAATAGATTCTAAGATCTTTCTTTCCGCCAGAATTTGAGCGTAGATTTGCTTATTCCCAGTCCGTTTATGCTCCTTTTCTAATGTCACAAGACGGGTTAATGCTTCAACTCTGATGCGATTTTTCTCTTTTTTCAGCTGTGCCGAAATTGAAATGATTGAACCTCGCAGGACAGCCTTCATAGCATCCCAAATGATTGGGAGAGGAGCAGCGTCCAAACTATTCTCCTTGAAATAATGTTTAATGTCCAAATCTAACTTTTCTCTGACAGATTGTTGTAATAAAATATTTTTATCAAGAGACCACTGCTTATCTTTTGCAAGTGATGGTATAAGATCAAGTCGACAATCTAGCCATGCGTGGTCTGTCAGGTGTCTCTGGCCAATATTTGCTGAAGAAATCCTTGGAAGAACTGAAGTGGATGTCAATAGATAATCAATCCTGGTGAACGTGTCGTGCCTGGCAGAGTAGTACGTGTAGTCATATTCTTTTGGATGAAGTGTTCTCCATACATCCTGTAGCTGGTATTTAGTGAACAATTTAGCTAGTTTAGTTTCTGATGACTTTACTCCAGACCTTCTCAGTTTAGGATGGGATCTGTCTAGGATTCCATCTGCAATAAAGTTGAAGTCCCCTCCTATTATAACGTCACCACTCTGAAAAGATTGCAGATTCAAAAAAAACTCCATCCAGGAAGCTGATTTGATTACAGTTAGGAGCATAGACAGATCCTAATGTTAAGCGTTTTCCTTCAATTGTGCCCTTGATGAAAAGAAACCGACCTAAAGGATCAGACAGAGACGCTTCTAACACAAAATTTACCTCTCTAGCCAGTAATATCGCCACCCCTCTAGCTTTGGAAGAGCCTGTAGCTTGATATTGTTGTGGAAACGCAGGTGATTTCAGAACAGGCCCTTTAGAAGATCTGATGTGTGATTCTTGCAAAAACAGAATGTGAGGACGCTGTTGCTTCAAATATTGTAACACCCTTTTTCTCTTGATCATACTGCCGAGACCCCTAATGTTAACAGAGCAAATTTTGTAAGAACCAGCCATGTTTGTATGACTCCAAACTTGAGCCCAAAATCAAAAGTTGTAAGGTTATTGATTTTTTGTTTTGTTGTGCTGTTGTGTGTTTGTATATTTTTAGGTAACTTTTGTATTGTTCTGTAATGTGACCAACTATGTCTGCAGTACACTAACAAGGGGTGTAGATGGCAGCCAAATCAAGTTATGTAGAGTAAGCTGTTTAACACACTACTATAAACACTATTATAAACACAGTATCTCAGATAGTGTGGTGGAGTCTAAATGGACTCTCCAATGGTTATTTAACAACTATAAAGTGCTAGAAAAAGTTCAGAACTATAACAGTATATATAAAACAAAAATTCAGCCAATTTAACTATTACCTTGACTTCCTTTTCTTATGAATGAATTAATTTTATATATGTGATAATCAAGTAAATTATTTAATTAGACAAAAATCAATATCCAATTGATTAAGCAGCTTTTAAAAATTAATTAAGTTTTATGAGATTGATAATCAAGCAATGAAATTAATTATATAGTTATAAATCAGAATCCACTTAGTTAATCAACTTTTAAAAATAATTAAATGATACCTCCTGTATATTGAATTAATTAAGCTATCACACAATCAAGTAGACTCTAGGAGTAAATAATCAGATAAAAGATCCCTTGTTGCAATATATCTTGTGTGCTGGATAACCCTCTACAGATTAATATAGGAATATCAACTTACTTATCAAATGAACAGTTTCCCTTTAGTTCCTTTTTACTTCCCACTCCTGGAATAACAACTAGCTTTCTGTAAGAAACAATTCCTATATAATAGAAGTTGTTAACTTGGATGACCCTGAGGGCAATTAACCTGTGAAAACTTACTGTACAACAATATATTATGATATAAAACACAATAACAGAGATAGAAACTATTAAAAATAACAATTAGGAATTTCAAGCCGTTTAGGAAAAAATATAGCCTCACCCAAACAAATAGAGTGAGAGCCCTGAAACGGCTGTAAACTAGTGAGCGAAAACAATCTCAATGAGCTCACCCCCCTCCCTCGTAAACATTACTATTACCTAAAAGATCTGCTCAGCTTTGCATTTTATTTTACAGTGAATAATGGGCATCTTAATTCAATCTCTATATGCTTAGTGTGGAGACCGAGATCTGTCAGTTTGCATTGGAGAGGCAGTTTCATGGGAATGTATTTTATTTGCTTGCCCTGGAGACGCAGGAAAGACCGATCTTCTTTTGGATGAGCGGCGGCTGTTATCTGAGCCCTCTGTTAGCCTGAGTGCAACCAGTAAATCATGGCCAGATTCCTCATCATCAGTTAGGCGTTGAATGCCATGATGTATAACCTGAAGCTTTCCTGAAGGGAGCCACCTATAACGGATGTTTTCTTGTTGAAGTTTCACGGTGGTCTCTTTAAGTGCCTTTCTGATATTCAGAGCTTCAGAGGGGATGTCGGGGAAAGCCAGAATTTTAATGTCCTTGAATTGTAAATGACCCGTTTTTCGCGCTTCTCTCAGAATCTGCCTTTTAACCCTCCAGTTGGAAAATGAAACTAAAATGTCTCTAGAGCCTGCACGTCGGGGATTGTTGGGGGGGCCGAGACGGAAGGTTTTTAAAATGGCCGGCGCCAGTCCCTCTTCCAACTGTAGTATGGAGGAAAGCCATCCTGTCATAAAATTAATAAGATCTGAAGCCTCCTCCACCCCCTCCGGGAACCCACGAAATTTGAGGTTAAGCTGTCTTGCCTGGGATTCCATAATTAATAATCGCTCTCTGGTGTTTACTTCTCGTTGTTTTAACTCTTGAACATCATCCTTGAGGATCGTGCTCATATTAATTGCTGTTTCAGCCATGGCTGAGGTTTTGGAGAGGGAAGCCTGTATTTCTACCAACTGCTCTCTTACTGGTTGCATGGTGAGTTGTGAGTGTTCCATCAGACGTCTTTCCATATTTTCCATCATACTTTCCATCTTTTTAGATAAGTCTGTAATTGTTTTTGCGTCTCCCGCCATTTCTGTTGTCCCAGCCTCTGGAGCTCTGCCGTCTATACGCTCACTCCTTGGTTTAAAAAAATCTTGTGCTGTTTTAAATTTATGTGTAGGCGTACTTGAGTTTAGTCGATCTTTTTTGCCCATTACCTAAGACCAGAAAAAGATTTTTAAAGCTGAAGTGATATAAAACCGAGGAAAGGGAGGTGGAGCTGAGAGATTAGGCGACCTCCATCTTTCTCGGCGTCGCCCCGCCTCCACATATGGCCTGCTTGATTAGATCTAGAGCCAGTGGGGGAAGGCTACTTGAGCAAATACAATTCCAGATGGGTAGCCATGATAGCCTGTTGTACAAAAATTAAGCAGGAATCCAGTGGCATTTTAAAGACCAGCAAAATATATTCCAGCATAAGGTTTCATGAGTTAGAGCTCACTTTATCAGTACACATCTTTTTTTGTTGTTCAGTCGCACAGTCGAGTCCGAATCTTCGCGACCCCATGGACCAGATTACGCCAGGCCCTCCTGTCTTCTGCTGTCTGTTGAAGTTTGCTCAATTTCATGTTCATTACATCGATAACACTGTCTAACCATCTCATCCTTTGCCGTCCCCTTCTTCTTTGACCTTCAATCTTTCCCAGCATCAGGGTTTTCTCCAGTGAATGCTCTCTTCTCATTTGGTGGCCAAAGTATTTGAGCTTCAGCTTCAGGATCTGGCCTTCCAGGGAACAGTCAGGGTTGATTTCTTTTAGGATTGACTGATTTGATCTCCTTGCAGTCCAAGGGACTCTCAAGAGTCTTCTCCAGCACCATAGTTCAAAAGAATCTATTCTTCGGCGCTCAGCCTTCCTTATAGTCCAACTCTCGCAGCCATACATTACTACGGGGAATACCATTGCTTTCACCATGTGGACTTTTGTTGGCACGGTGATGTCTCTGCTTTTTATCATGCTGTCTAGGTTTGCCATCGCTTTCCTCCCAAGGAGCAGGCGTCTTTTAATTTCATGGCTGCAGTCACCATCTGCAGTGATCTGGGATCCCAGGAACATGAAGTCTGTCACTACTTCTATGACTTCCCCTTCTATTTGCCAAGGAGTGATGGGGCCAGATGCCATGATCTTAGTTTTTTTTGATGTTGAGCTTCAAGCCCACTTTTGCGCTCTCCTCTTTCATCCTGAGCAAGAGGCTCTTTATGTCCTCTTCACTTTCTGCCATCAGAGTGGTATCGTCTGCATATCTGAGGTTATTGATCTTTTCCCCAGCAATCTTAACTCCAGCTTGAGATTCATCCAGGCCAGCATTTCGCATGATGTACTCTGCATATAAATTAAATAAGCAAGGTGACAATATACATCCTTGTCGTACTCCTTTTCCTATGCTAAACCAATCAGTTGTTCCATATCCGGTTCTAACTGTTGCTTCTTGACCCTTATACAGGTTTCTCAGGAGACATGTGAGGTGGTCCGGTACTCCCATCTCTTAAAGAACCTGCCATAATTTATTGTGATCCACTCAATCAAAGGCTTTAGCATAGTCAATGAAGCAGAAGTAGATGTTTTTCTGGTATTCTCTTGCTTTCTCCATAATCCAGCGAATGTTGGCAATTTGATCTCTAGTTCCTCTACCTCTTTGAAACCCAGCTTGTACTTCTGGCAGTTCTCTATCCACGTACTGTTGTAGCCTAGCTTGTAGGATTTTGAGCATGACCTTGCTAGCGTGTGAAATGAGTGCAATTGTGCGATAGTTTGAACATTCCTTGACATTGCCCTTCTTTGGGATTGGAATGTACGCTGACCTTTTCCAATCCTGTGGCCACTGTTGTGTTTTCCAAATTTGTTGGCAAATTGAGTGCACCACTTTAACAGCATCTTCTTTTAAGACTTTGAATAACTCAGCTGGGATACCATCACCTCCACTAGCTTTGTTGTTAGTAATGCTTTCTAAGGCCCATTTAACTTCGCTTTCCAGGATGTCTGGCTCGAGGTCAGTGATTATACCATCGTGGTTGTCAAGGACATCGAGGTCCTTCTTGTATAGTTCTTCTGTGTATTCTTGCCATCTTTTCCTAATCTCTTCTGCTTCTGTTAGGTCCCTACCGGTTTTGTCCTTTATCATGGCCAGCTTTGCATGGAACGTTCCCTTGATTTCTCCAATTTTCTTGAAGAGATCTCTAGTCCTTCCCAATCTATTGTTTTCCTTTATTACTTTGCATTGTTCATTCAAGAAAGCCTCCTTATCTCTCCTTGCTGTTCTCTGGAAATCTGCATTCAGTTGGGCAAATCTTTCCTTTTCCCCATTGCCTTTAGCTTTCCTTCTTTCCTCTGCTATGTGAAAAGCCTCATCAGACAGCCACTTTGCTTTTTTGCATTTCTTTTTCTTTGGGATGGCGGTGAGTGCTGCCTCCTTTACAATGTCACGGACCTCTGTCCATAGTTCTTCAGGCAATCTGTCTATCAAATCTAGTCCCTTAAACCTATTCTTCACCTCTACTGTATATTCATCGGGGATGTGATCTAGGTCAAATCTGAATGGCCTTGTGGTTTTCCCAACTTTCTTCAATTTAAGTCTGAATTTTGCAATGAGTAGCTCATGATCTGAGCCACAGTCAGCTCCAGGTCTTGTTTTTACTGACTGGATAGAGCTTCTCCATCATTGACTGCAAATTATATAGTCAATCTGATTTCGGTGTTGCCCATCTGGTGATGTCCATGTGTAGAGACGCCTCTTAGGTTGTTGGAAAAGGGTGTTCGCTATGACCAGCGTGTTCTCTTGACAAAACTCTGTTAGCCTTTGCCCTGCTTCATTTTGTTCTCCAAGGCCAAACTTGTCTGTTATTCCGGTTACCTTTTGATTTCCTACTTTAGCATTCCAGTCCCCTATGATGATGAGGACATCATTTTTTGGTATTACTTCTATGAGCTGTTGTAGGTCTTCATAGAACTGGTCCACTTCAGCCTCTTCTGCAGCAGTGGTTGGGGCATAGACTTGGATTACTGTGATATTGAATGGTTCGCCTTGGATTCGTACCGAGATCATTCTGTCATTTTTGAGATTGTATCCCAATACTGCCTTTCTCACTTTCTTGTTGACTATAAAGGCCACACCATTTTTTCTACAGGATTCCTGGCCACAGTAGTAGATATAATGGTCTTCTGAGTTAAATTCGCCCATTCCTGTCCACTTTAGTTCACTGATTCCCAAGATGTCGATGTTCATTCTTGCCATCTCATTTTTGACCACGTCAAGCTTACCTTGATTCATAGACCTTACATTTCAGGTTCCTATGCAGTATTGTTCTTTGCAGCATCGGACTTTCCTTTCACCATCAGACACATCCACAGCTGAGCGTCCTTTTGGCTTTGGCCCAGCCGCTTCACTCTTTCTGGGGTTACTTGTACTTGCCCTCTGCTCTTCCCCAGTAGCATATTGGACACCTTCCGACCTGAGGGGCTCATCATCTGGCGTCATATCTTTTAGCCTTTTGTTACTGTCCATGGGGTTTTGTTACTGTCCATGGCGTTTTCTCCATGGGGGATACTGGAGTGGGTTGCCATTTCCTTCTCCAGGGGATCACGCTTGGTCTGAGTTCTCTTCTGTGGCCCTTCCATCCTGGATGGCCCTCCACGGCATAGCCCACAGCCTCATCGAACCACACAAGCCCCCTTGCCACGACAAGGCAGTGATCCATGAGGGAGTTATCTTTTAGGACATGCTATTATCCGTGATGCCATGAATCTCAAAGTGACGCTCCAGCGTCTCGATCCAGGTCTCCCAGTGTGCGGGACGAGAGATGTCAAAGGCAGGGAAGCTCTCGTTGCTAGTGGCCATTGCGTTCACCCGTGGAGGTCGCGGTTCAGGTGTAGTGTTGGTGGTGTTGGAAGCGAGGCTGCTCTCGGGGTCAGCGGTACTTGGGAGCGGTGCTGTGTCCAGGAACCAGAGAAGCGGACATGAAGCTCGGCAGTGGCATTCGGTGCTTTCGGCGTTGGAACGGGCAGCAATGCTCATCTCTTGGTCGTTGTTCATGGAGGGAGTTGGCATCCCACCTTCATTGCCAGTGAAAAGTACTGAGACTGACGAGTGATTTCAGCTCTCACATACTTTATTATAACAGGAACAAGACAAACTAGCTGGCTCGCAGGCCGACTTATATTCCCCAACAAACCCACACCCCAACTCCTACTACGCCCGTGATAGGATCATTCAAACTAATCCACTTAACTTCCTAAGATATTCAAGGCCCAATTGGCGGGGCCTCAGGAACCCCTGTTCTATTGTTCTCCTGGAACGAAGCTCAGCCTAGGCCAGCCCCGTGCTCCACCGGTCTGTGCCGGCTGGAGCACGTGGTCGAGCCTGGTCGAGCTGGATACATTACAATAATGGATTATAAAACACCTGAATTTACCGTAATTCTATTTCATAACATAGAAACCTGAAACCTGGATTTTTATAGGCATTCCAGGAGCTTTAATTATTTGTAACTTACTATGTGAAGCTTGTCTTAGATTTTTGTTCTGACCCCATTCCCTTCCCTTTAGGATGTAGTTTTGTAAAACCAATAAAAATATTATATATAAAAAAGAAGAAGGGATTAATTAGTTAAGTGAATGTTCCAGTTTCCTTTTATTTTGTACTTCATGGACAAATTCTATCACAGGACATTCAATCAACCATCTCTGTGGAAAAAAGCTCTATTTTTCATCTAGTGTTTATTTTGATCTTCATGCAAGGCTGTATAAGCATCAGCAGTAACAGTAGTAAAAACAAGTCATTTGTTTCATTTTCAGGATATTAGACAAGTCGGAAATAGTACGCTGACAAAGAATGAAGTGATGCACACTGTAAGTGGCTTATTACCTCACAGGGGTTTGCATTAGCTATGAATCTTCTGCTTCTAAAACTGAAAAGTCACTTTTGGAATTGGTAATAGCATTAGACTGTTTGGCTGCAGTCAGACAACAAGCTTGGTGTGGTCTGGTCATGACTCAAATTACACCATTGTATTTTGTAATGGAAAGATTTGATCAGACATCCCACCTTGGACCAGCTTCACCACATGCTGGCCCCATGGTCAATCATTCAGACTGCTGTCATGCATCAATCATGGAGTGTGCTGACCCAAGACTTAGCTGCTGGACCCACAAGCTGTGGCTGATGACACTAGGAGCAATTATATGCTTATGCGCAGATTGCTAACAAATTTTTAAAAGGGTGGAGATGGATCAGAAGGTTCACATTTCCCAAATGACTTGAGTTCACAACAGACATCCAGAAATGCGAAGTAAAAGCACTGACATCCGTAAAGACCACTCTTTCCCCAGTGTCAAATAACTTTGATTTGAAGACATATCAGAATGGGGTAACAATGACTGGAGAATGGGAGGCAGATGTTGCTGTTGGATTGTGCACTTTAAATCTGGAAGGGAACAGCAACTACATTGGATCATACTGCTCGTCTGACTGCAGCCTTTTTGAAGCTTCTTCCAACATCTTTCATTAGCACATACTGTAATACCATCTATGGTTTTCCAAAAAGAAGTCATCTAATTTTGAGGAATGTTTGAAGCATATTTAATATTGAGAAAGCTGGAACTGTTTAAAAATTGAAATGAAAAGTAATATTGAAATGAAAAGTGAAATTGCAACTGTCTACAACTAATTTTCAGAAAACTTTGATGCAGACATTATTTTGAAAAGCCTGAAAGTATCTTAAGAATGGACATTGGCTGCTGTATACAGAATGTGGAAACTCTTCCAAAGAATCCTTATGGGTGTGTACCAGTGTTGATTTTTTTTCAAAAGGCAAGTGTGTATGAAGGGAACACTTAAACAAGACCACAAGCCTGCCAACAATCCAGAAACTTGCAATTTATAGGGAGCAACATTTATAGGAAGCAAGGGGGGGGGGGTGTAAAGAAAAAATAATTGCTAGTCCCTGTGCCAGTATGTCCCTTCCAGGAACAACTGGTAAAACCATAGACTTTCCAATAATTCCTAGATCACACATGTCCTCCCTGTCCCCAGCACCCAACCCTTCCACTTTTTGTCAGGCTCAGCCTGGCAACCCTAAATAACCTTCTTGTTATGTTGCATCTCTTCTCAACTTCTACATAGTTCAGATATTACAGCCCATTTGTGTGATTTGTTTTCCCATTCATTAGTAGAAGAAATAGGATATTTAGGCTACAATCCTAGGGAAAGTAAGCAGACAATAAGCCCCACTGAATAACATGAGACTTATTCTTAAGTACACCTGCTTGGGAATGCACCCATAGCATAGTAAATGAGGACTTAGCAGGTGACTTGTTTGATTTCTCACCAAAGTTTGTAAAGATAATTCCAGGAGACCCGCCAGATACTGAGCTACTCCCAAACACTGTCTGCTTCCTCCTTCTGTACTACTCCAATTGATCAGAGAAGTAGCATGAATTACAAAAATAAATAAACAAAACAAATGCCTGAAGGCAATTTTAAGTTTAAAAAATCCATCCTCTCATTCTCTGCTTCAGTTTCAAAGTCACCATGTAGCAAGCAGTGAAAGTAACCGTATGGAATGAAAGTTATGAGCCAGCAGACAGGAGACCAGACCTGTTTCCTTGCATACCTATACATGTACATTATGTCATAGTTGTCTGCTCAGGTATTGTTACAAAAACAATTTTTGTTCCCCCTGCAATTATCCTTTCCACCTTAAATGGATTACTTCAAGTCTACCTGGAAGGTTGGTATTTGCTTATTTCAAAATGGCATCTCAAAGGAGGAAATTGCATCCTCAATGAACATGTGAATTAACGTATTATGTGATATACATCTTGGACACCCTTGAGTAAGGGAGCTATATCACCTTGATTTTCCCTTCATCCAGTTGAGAAGCAATGGTATCAGCAAAGTGAATTAATACATTAAAGGGCCCACCAGGGATGTAAATAGGAATTTGGACGAAGTGACTAATACCCTCTAGGAAAAGAAAGTGCCTAAAAGTGAAGACTTCTGGAACATTTCCAGCATATATAAAAAAAGGCATGTTGCAAAGTAGAGGGTCACTCAGTGACTGTTCACCAGATGGAGCAGATGTTGCTACTAAACAGATGCTTGTTGCTGTCAGTAGAAGCCTTATGGGGAAACATCTAGATGGATATTGATGTACTAAACTTTGGCAAAGTCATAGATCTTTGGCTATTTGTATTTTTATAGCATTTCTTGGGTTCCTGTGAACAAAGTAAGTTGTTCCAGGCCTCTCTCTGATGGAAGGAAATAGAGGTAAAGGCCACCAGTATACATACAGCACTGTCATCAATATATCTAATTACCAATACAGCCAAATCTGTGAACATTTAAATCTAGAAATTAACAAACAAGACAGATCTTTCTATAAACATAAAAAAGTCCTACAGAAAAATCTGAAAGCTAAAAAGAAAAGGGGGGGGGGTAACCGCCCAAAATAATAGAAGCAGTATCTGTAGATTTAAGTGACCATTGTGGGGATTGCTAGGCAACCAAAACAATCTTGCCAACCTTAATACTTTGGTTTCTGTTAGTAAAAAGCAGGAGGGAGGGTTTGGCTCCCCAGCAGCCACCACTGGCAAGCCTGGCTGCTATACTATTCAGTAGCAGCCATTGCACAAAAGCCAGTATGGTGTACTGGTTACAATTTCAGACTTGAAACCAGGAGACCCAAGTTCAAATCCCTATTTTGCTGTGACAGCTTACCTTGGGCCACTCACACCTTCTCACCCTAATGTACCTCACAGGATTGTTGTTGCTGTTGTGAGGATAAAATGGATGACCAAACCATATGACCTGCTTTAGATTCCCATTGCCGAGAAATGTGTTGGAATGTACAAGGTCTATAGTTTACCTACTTGAAGAAGATCAGAAGAACAGCCTATAGGGGAAAGCTGAAGGACTACTAGTTATCATAGCTAGATTAGGGACTTCCCACAACTTCAAATTATGTCCTTCCTGTCTCCTGATTGGCTCTTTGAAGACTTCCTGCTCCAGTTGAGCCCTTCCCCTTTGTTCCTGCTTCTCACAGCACTTAGTCAGTGAGTTATTCCTCTCTCCCATCAGAGTTTATTTTTCTTTAATAAACTGAGTTATTTTACTTAAACAGTTGGTTCTCCACTCCTTTACATATTTAAACTCGTCCGACAAAAAGTGGGGTATAAAGACAATGTGTCCCAACTGTTTCTAATGGGGTAGCAGAGGGAAGGGGAAAATAGAGGAAGGTGAGCCATGTTTATTTCCTTCTGCCTAGCTCTAAGGCAGGGCTGTCATTTTACTGCCCCAAGTGGGTGGTATGGGAGGAGAGCCACAGGGTGACAGGTATGGTTCCCTCCATCTCTGACTTATGTTGATTTGTGGCTATGCAATGGCAGATAAGGTAGAAAAGTACCTCAACCTATGCCATGTTTCCTGGGTTCCAAGGGTCTGGAAAGTGGTTTCGTAGCCAGTTACAAGGTTGTCAACTCTGGGCGGGGAAGTACCTGTAGATTTGAGGGGCAGAGCCTGGGGAGGCAGGGTTTGGGGTGGGGACGGACTTCAACAGGGTATAATACCATAGAGTCCATTGCCCAAAGCAGCCATTTTCTCCAGGAGAACTGATATTGGTCATCTGGAGAGCAGTTGTAATAGCTGAAGATCTCCAGCTTATGGGAGGGTCAGGTTTGTTGAAGGACTTCAGTGAGGTATAGTGTCATAGAGCTCACCCTCCAAGGCAACCATTTTCCCCATGGGGACTGACCTCTAGAGATCAGTTGTAATTCAGGGAGATGTCCAGGACTTCCCTCCTCCAACCCCTGTTTAACAGAGGAGGAGGAGGAGGAGAAGAGATTGAATTTATACCCCACCCTTCACTACCCAAAGGAATCTCAGAGCAGCTTACAATCCTTTTCCTTTCCCCTCCCACAACATACACCCTGTGAGGTAGGTGGGGCTGAGAGAGCTCCTTCAAGAACTGCCCTTGAAAGAACAGCTCTGAAAGAACTTATGACTGACCCAAGGTCACACCAACAGCTGTATATGAAGGAGTGGGGAATCAAACCTGGTTCTCCCAGATTAGAGTCCACACTCCTAACCTCTACACCAAACTGGCTCTCTTGATTAAGTGATTAACACTTCAACTGACTCCCTGCTAATGCCCCAAGGCCTCTTGTAACTCACAATCTGGGAGTTGTAGTCAGGGATCATTTGGAGCAGGAGCGTGCAGGAGCAGAGCTCTGGCAGTTAGAAGCACGGGTGGCAGCAAGCCCCCAGCAGGAGCGCAAAGCAGCACATGTAGCATTCCTCCTGGGGCCAGATAGGCTACTCTGGGACTGGAATGACAGCACCCAGAGTGGAAAGACAGTTCCTAGGGGTGGAGCCTGAGCAGTGGGTGTTGCCTTCTGATACACTTCCACTGATGTCATGGTGTGTGGCATATGCAAATAAGTTATGCTAATGGGTTATACTAATGAGCTCCTGCACCTCTTTTTCTACAAAATGACTCCTGGTTGTAGTTCTAATTCCCTTTGCTATGGTTGCAGTAAGGCCAGCTGAGAACTAAAACTCCCAAGATACAATGCATCAAAAGTGGGAGTGTACGAATGTAGGACCCAGCAAGATGGGCCAATAGGACACCAAGGCAGCTTCTGCAGTAGCCAATGGGAGAATAGGTGAGTCACACACACACACACTAGGAATAAGGCCTGTTGTGGAAATAAATACAACAAGCTCTAAAAAGAGGCTCTGGGAGAGTGTCCTGGCTGTGGGTACCCAGTGTCCGTTTGCTGTGGTGACCTCAGCAGGGTATAATAACACAGAGTCCACCATTTTCTCCAGAGGAACTGATCTCTGTGAGCTGAAGAGTAGTTGCAATTTTGAGTGATCTCCAGCCCTCACCTGGAGATTGGCAACAACTGTTATCCAGGAGGAAATGGCTGGTTTGAGGGTGGAGTCTATGGCATTGTACCTGTCTAAGGTCCCACCCCTCCTCAAACCCCACCCTCCCCAGGCTCCACCTCTCAAATCTTTAGGAATTTCCCAACCTGGAGCTGGCAACCCTATCTCCTACCCAGCCAAGCCTCAACCTACCTTTATTTCCCCCTCACCTTTCACCTTTCCATCTCCCCCCTATCAGCAGTCTCTACCATGCTCTGAAGCCCTACATCACATTGGCTGTCATGGGAGGCATCTCAGCAGGGTATAAGGACACAGAGTCCACCATTTTCTCCAGGGGAACTGATCTCTGCCATCTGGAGAGCAGTTGTAATTCTGAGAGATCTTCAGCCCTCACCTGGAGATTGGCAACAATGGTTCCCAGGAGGAAAAGTAGTCTTTCTCTGCAATGGGGACCAAAGCAGCTTACATCAATCTCCTCTCCCCCTTTTGACTTGCACAACCCTGTGAGGTAGGTTAGGCTGAAAATCTGTGACTGGTCTGAAATTACCCATGCAACTTCTCATTTTCAGAACAATAACCATAAGACAGAGGATTTTAAATATATTGTGCTGCATGTTGTGACCCACCAGAACCAAGCTTGGTTGCCTAGCAACAGTCATTGAGGGAAAAATTAGTCCCACAGGAGCCAAGAAGAAGTGTCTTCATCAGAAAAGACAGCTGTTTTGATAGTTTATTTTGTGAGGGAAGAGTGTCCAGGCTGGCAGTGGGCAGGAGACACCCAGCCCCCAGCCAACGGCATGCAAGTACTCTTGAGTGGCAGTTGACAGGCCAATGGCTGATGAAGTGCACTGCACAACCAATGGGAGAGCTGGAAATGGCCAATATGTAAATGAATTACCAAGAAACAGAAATGTGAGAATTTTAGATCTACTGTGTTCTTTGTGGTGGATAAAACTGCTAATGTATGGCAAGTTCTCTTCAGGAAGAGACCAAATGGATTCATAAGCTCAAATATCTTCAACCTATTGGGCTAAATGCTGAGTTGTACCTTAGCTGTTTTTTGTAAGGTTTTGCTTGTTTAATTTCTGTGTAGCATAATGTTCTCTCTGGTAAAAGATCATGTTGGTTTCTATTGGGACAGGGTAAAAGCCGGTTCCGGGCCATTCTGGGCTGTTCCGGCTTTTACCCTGTCCCATTTCTATTGGGATTTCCTCCTTTTGATGAGTTTGTTGTGAAAATGGGTGTAAGTAATGGTTTTCTAGTGTGTAAGATTATGGTGAGATTTCCAGTGGTGTTCTTCTCCCTCTGACATTTTGTGCCTGGTAAAAAGGTTTTGTTTTGTTAAATGGCTTGACTGTCAGGCTGGCAGCAATTACTGATGTTTTGAAATGGTAAAAACTTGTAAAACTTCATATGGTGGTTCTCCTCCTCAGGGCATTCTGCCTTTGTAGTTGGGTTTTGTCCCTTTAAGACACAGGTCTGACAAACAGCCAGCTGACAGCAATGATGGGCTGTAGATATAAGAAAGTAGCAAGAGTGGCTTTATATTACACTAATGGATCTGATGAGTGTTACTATGGGATATGAATAGAGTGTTTGCCAAATGGATTAATATTGTAAGTATATTATAATATTGCTAGTTGTTTTGTATAGTCTTGTGTCACTCTCTTGTTAATACTAATAATAGAATTTTATCTTTGTAATTAGATATAGGTATTTCAACACTATCCACTTGGATAAAGCTATACGAGATATAATATGCATGGTTCATTAGTGTTGATGGTGTTTGAATTGTTTCCAGTAAAGTGAATATTGGAAAAGAAATTTCTAGTCCTTGGAGACTTTTTTGGCATAATACATCATGGTTATTTGCTTCTTCTCAACTTCCATCCCGTGATCTCTCTCTTTGGTTTGCAACCTCCAGATGGAGTCTGAAGATCGCCAGGTATTACAACTGAACTCCAGACAGCAGGTGGCTCTATGGCATTCTGTTCAGCTCTCCCCTCCCCAAACCCTGGCTTTCGTAGACTCTACCATAAAATCTTCAGAAATTTCCGTACCTGGAGCTGGCAACCCTAGTCAGGACTGGCTCCAGTGAGTTTTCTCCCAAAGGCCAAAACAGGTGTGGAAAGGGCCTTTTACTGACAGAACTAAGCTTGATTGCCTAGCAACAGGCACTGAGGGGAAAGTAGGGTTGCCAGCTCTGAGCAGGGAAATGCCTGGAGATTTGGGGGGTGGATCCTGTGCAGGGCAGCATTTGGGGGGGGGGCAGAAGAGCAGAGCATAATGCCATGGGGTCTACCCTCCAAAGCAGCCATTTTCTCCAGGGGAACTGATCCCTGTCATCTGGAGATCGATTATAGAGGAAAGTCAGCTACATAACAGGTAACTGAATGGTTTGACAGCCGCTGGCCCATCTCAGTAGCCAGCCAGCCATGGTGGAGCTAAGCAGGAGAGACAGCCATTTTCACAGTTTATTCTGGCAGGAAAGTGGCCAAGCTAGCAGTGCGCAGGGGAGGGGGTTACACTGAAAGTCTGTGACTGGTCCAAAATCACAGAACCTGGGTCTGGCAAACCCTGCTTTGAAGCACTAACTGCTACCCCTAGGGTAGCCAACCTCCAGGTGGAGCCTGAAGATCACAGGGTATCACAACTGAACTCCAGACAACAGATCTCTCTTCTCCCCTGGAGCAAATAACTTTGGAGGGTGGCCTCTGGCATTCTATTCAGCTGAGGCCTCTCCCCTCCCCAAACTCTGGCTTCCTTAGATTGGCATCCTTAGACACAGAATACCCAGGAAGTTCCCAACCTGGAGCTGGCAACCCTAGTCAGGACTGGCCTGAATGAGTTCCTCACTAAGGCCTGGAAAGGGTTTCCTTCCTTCTTTTTACTGACAGAACCAAGCTTGGTTGCCTAGCCATAGCCACTGAGGGAATAGTCCCACAGGAGCCAAGCAGGAGAAGTGTCATCAGGAGAGAAGGTTAAAATATTTTAAATAAATAGTACAATAATGTGTCAGCAAAAGCCAAGATTCTAGACTATGCTATGGGATGACATGTTATTGGTATGTGCCTGACACGTCTACCAAATTGGTGGTATGATAACAAAATAAACACTTCTCTTCTGGATTTATTTTTGTCTGTTAAATGTTCTTATCCAGGAATCAAAACAAAGACGCTGAAAACTGCTACATGTAAGATCATATCAAGATTTTTTTAAGTATTTCATTTATGTGCTCATGCATATTGTTAAGGCAGAAGGGGGAAACATGGAAATGAATGGACAGATGTGAAACTATGGCAGACTTGTGTATGTCCACTGTATTGTACACTATTCAGTTTTTTAAAAAGGATTCCTAATGCATTGATTCTTCTTTACACTTCAGAAATAAAATCAGATCTCATGGAAAATTTCTGTTAAGGAATGGGGAGCAATTTACACATTTCCTCCCATCTTGCTGCCAGTCTTCTAGAAGCAGTAATTTGGTGGCATTTTCTGCTGAAATGCAAGGGGAAAAGTGAGGTAGTCCCACTCTGTATACAGAAATCTCTTTCATCAGTAGAGATTTACCACACAACCAAATGAGTAACTTAGACATCTAGGAAGAATTTCAGAAGGTGAGGATTTTTGATACATCTCCAACACTGTCCTGTCTTATGGACTTGAGATGGCTAACAAATACTCCATGCTTGCAATTTACTTGAGAAGTACCCATATATGTGAGGTGTAAACCTGTGTTTGTTTCTAGTCCCCCTTCAGATTGCGTGCAGGGGCTATGTAAGTGAATGTTCTGCTGAAACACTGAAGTCTATAAGCACAGAAAATGAAATGTCAAGGAAGAGTGTTCAGACCTAGCCTATTTTCTGTTTTCAGTGTACATGGTTATCTTTTTTGAGGGACATTTTACAATTTTACTATCCAAGACAATCTCTCTTATGAATATCTGATTTCTCTCTGTGTGTACTGATTATTTTACTGGACCTTTAAAAACTGTTCTCCTATTAGTTTCATTTACTTATTTGAATTATATCCCTTTTATCTTCCATTTTGGAGGTCAAAGTGGCTTCCATTCCCAGGGGTTTCCAAACCAACCTTGATCAATCCAGCACTAGCTTAGCTTTTGCAAAGTTGCTTTAGGAAGTTGCTTTGGTCCTCTCAAACCATCCCCTGGGCCACTTTAAGGAATGATAGCCGTAGAGAGTGGTGACTTTCTCCCAGTACTCTTAAGTAGAATGAAAGAGTGGCAGTACATGCTACCAGAACAGCCCTTGTTCCTTGCATACAGCTCTCTCTACCTTAAAAAAAACTTACCCTTCCCCCAAAGAGTACAGAATGGCATGCATGGTCAGCCTGTGAGTTAAGTGAGGTGCCAAAGAATAACTGTCCCAATATGACCCAACAGGCTTTCAAGCCCAAATGGGGATTTGAACCAGGTCTCCCCAGTCCTGTCCCTGATAATCTAACCAATGAGCTTAGACTGTATAGGATTGTGCAATTACTGCCTGCCTTTTCCATTTATTTATTTATTTATCTATTTATTTTTTAAAAAATTGGGATCCACCTGGTTCTCAAGGTGATTTGTGATTGACAACTAGAGGCTCAGCCATTCATTCTCAGAGGAATCAGAATTGGCCCGAAATCATCCAATTGCTGATCCTACTTTAAACTGCAGGGTCTGTTTTACTAAATGCCATTCTTCTTAATGGTTGCATTCATTCAACAAGCATTTAGCATGGTCTGACATCAGATGCTACTGTGCCAATGATAAGTCTGGTCTTGTCTACCTAATCAGCCATTTTGGTTTGTCACAATAATGCAGTGATTTCAGCCATTCCACTTAACTGCCATGTTTGCAACAGCCTGGAGTTTTCTTTTTGTCTGCTTTAGAAGCTCAGTGGCACCAATTTCTGATTTGCATTTCATTGCAACCCTAATGGACGAACAGCGGTGAGCTTGTGAATTAAAGCTTTGCAAGATGAGAGAGTTGGTGCACCAGATTTCAAATCTCTGGTGAACAGCTTGCTGCAGCTCTACAAATCATTCTGTCAAAACAAATTGGACTGTTAAAATATACCTTTAAGACTAGGCTCCCCAAATAAGTAATACCGAGGTAATTGAAAAACCCAAAGTGCATACAAATAATTGGGGTAGTGAGTCATGAAGGAAAAAGAGCTAAATGAAAGCAGTGGAAGAAATGGGTGAAATACTGTACCAAGAGTAAATATTTTACTATTTTATTATTACTACTATTATGTTTATCAATCATGTTTATACTGCTTTACAGACCATAAGAAGAGATCCCTGGTTCAAGAAGTTTGCAGTCTAAAATTTGACAACCAGCATAGCGTCATGATTAGTGTTGGAGTAGAATTTCAGAGACCAGTTTCAAATCCCCATTATGCTACGGGAGCTTGCAGGGGGCCTTTGGCCAGTCTCACGCACTCAGCCGAACCTAGCTCACAGAGTTGCTCTTGAAAGGATAAAATTGAAGACAATAAAATATTGTTGTCAATAAAATTAAAATAATTTTTTTAAAAATATAAAGCAGACAACAAAGGAAGGAGTGAGAAGGCAGTGTTTCAGTATAGCAGATGGGTTATGCCAGTGGTCCATTTTATCACACAAGCTATAGCTAGGAACCATTTTCAAGGTTCCTATCTCTTAGTCTAAGGCAATGTTTTTGTAAAGCACTCTGATAAAAATCAGAAGAAACCCTCATGAATTCTAAGTATCGACAAATGACAACTGCTTTTACAGAAGTCCATCAATTAGTCATTTGCATTCATTGATGTACCAAAATTCCAGTTATGTAAAGAAGTGGGCTAGAGAGCTGTATGTAAAATAATTTTATAAGAAATGCATTTGTTAACCCACTGCATAGCCCCTAATCAACAGGGACATCCACCGGGTATAATGCCATAGAGTTCCCTCTGTACACACTTTCTCCAGGGAAACTGATCTCTGTAATCTGAAGATCAGTTGTAATTCTGGAAGAATTCCAGCCACCTGGAGGTTGGCAACCCATATTGGCCATTCCTAAAACAGTATCCCATCATTTGCTGTTGTAGTGGGGTGAGTTGTAAAGAATACCCTTGGTGCTGAGGCGATTCAGTTAATTAAAACCAAACTCTTTGATGCTTGAGCATAGTTTCATGTGTTGATGTTGGAGGAAGAGAGAATGAAGCTTGGCACCTCTTGGCATAGTTGATGTACTAGTTCAAAAAAACAAAGCCAGTATTGGCACTGATTGAATTTGGAGCTGGGGTAGAGTTGCCCAATTGAACATAGCCTGTGGCTGCCCAGCTGTAACCTGCTCTTACAATAAAAGAGCTGTAACCTGCTCTTAGATAATAAACCTCACTAAACTCATACATGGTGTTTTGTTTCTTCATACTGTGTGGGGAGGTGATGCTACGAATCTCTGTCCCAGTTGTCCCAAACCTTTTTGAACATGGTGACACTGTTTGACTTCTGATGCAGGGTGGTGGGTGCAATCAAAAATAGCCACCATGGGAAGCAGAGTTGCACACACACAGTGAAGAAGACCAAGGAGTAATTTTGAAAAATAACTGGGAACACAGGAGTAAGTGAGCAAATAAACCAACTCTGTAATCGTGGTGTATAAAGCCAAGGGCAGAGACCTGGTTGGTGCTACAATCCAAATGACAGTTTTTCCCCAACTGGGGGGAAGATCCATGATAAAATCCATAGAGATAACTTCCCACTGTCGACAGGGCATGTAAGACATTGAAGAAGTCCCAGAGGCTTACCAGGTCTTGGTTTATTCATGAGGCAGGTCTGACAAGACTGGACAAAGAGGGAGAGGTCCTTCCTCATCCCCAGACACCAGAACTGGCATTGCAGTAAATGTAGGGACTTCACAAATCCCAAATGACCTGCCAGTTTATTACCATGCACCAATGATAAGATTTGGTTTGGCTTGGCTGCGTGTAACTAGTGCCCCTCCCAACTGGGAGGGTGTGAATATAGAGTCAAGGACCTCCTCCTGGTGGCTGTCATGTTGCGGGAGGGAGGCCAGCACATCAGCTAGGGAGTTAACCTTCCCAGGGAAATGGTGGAGAGTGAAATTGAATGTAGAGAAAAAAATCAGCCCACCGGAGCTGTTTGGCATTGAGATTATGGGGTGTGTAGAGGACCTCAAAGTTCTTGTGATCAGTCCATACTTCGAACGGCACCCTGGCCCCCTCCAACCAATGTCTCCATGTAGAGAGTGCCAACTTAATAGCTCCCGCCTCCTTGCCCCAAACTGACCAATTGCGTTTAGAGTCAGAGAACTTCTGAGAGACATAGGCAAGGGGGTGTAACTTCCTGTCCTCCCCCTCTTGCAAGACAGCACCACCCATAGCGACATTGGAGCCATCCACTTGCACAATAAATTTTTTAAGTACTGGTTTGGAGGTGAACAAAGCCTTTAAGTGGTCGAATGCCACCTGGCATTTGGGCGTCCACTCCAACTTAGCCCCTGGTAGTGTACTGTCTGGACCCTTCCCCTTAGTTTTCAATAGGTCCATGAGCGGCAAGCTCACCTGAGCAAAGTTTGCCAGAAACGATCTATAAAAATTTGTGAAAATGAGGAATGCTTGGAGTTGCCTCCAAGTGTGAGGGAGCTCGCACACCACCACATCCCGGACTTTCTAAACCCCGGGGGAAATGTGGTAACCCAAAAAATCAATTTCTGTGCAGTGGAACTCACACTTTGACAGCTTGGCAAAAAGTTTGTGCTTGTGCAATGTTTGCAGGACCTCCCTGACCAAAGACACATGGGATTCTTTTTTGGGGGAATACAGCAAGATATCATCTAGATAAACTAACAGCCCCTTAAACAAGTGCTTGTGCAGAACTTCATTTATCAGGTTCATGAAGACCCCCAGAGCCCTCTGAAGTCTGAAGGGCATCATTTGGTATTCAAACTGCCCCAATGGGGTATTAAACGCTGTTTTGTATTTGTCCTTCTTAATCCAGACCCAGAAATAGGCATCCCGGAGGTCGAGTTTGGAATAAATCTTCCCCTTTGAGGCCTCCACTAAGAGGTCCTTAATCAAGGGGAGGGAGTAGAGGCATTAGTGGATGACACTGCATTCAACCCCCTATAGTCTGTACACAGCTGCAGCCCCCCTGGCCAGGTTCTTGTCAATGAATGTATGCAATTCTGCTTTTTCCTTTGGGCTCATAGAGTACAATTTTCCTTTAGGTAATTTCTGGTTGGGCAACAATTCAATAGCACAGTCCATGTGTTGGGGGGGGCAGCTCGTCCTCATCCTCCTCTTCCTCAAACACCCGAGCCAGGTCTCGGTACTCAGGGGGAATTGTCTCAAGCTCCTTGCTCGCTAGGCAAGCTTGCACAGTTCCTTCTTGAGGGGGGTTCCCCATGCCCCATCCCAACTGTGGGTCTGGCACTGGGGTGAAATGAAGTGGATGATGGCCTTCTCCCACAAAATATAAGAATCATGAACATGGAACCAAGGACTCCCCAGCACCAATGGAAAGTGGGCTGCTGGAGTAATAACAAATGGATGGTGCTCCCAGTGTTGGCCCGCTCCCATCCACAAAGGAACAGTCTCGTACCTGCATGGGTCTTTCATTGCGGACCCATCCATTTGGGTAAACACTAGGGGTTCATGGAGGGATGGATGAGATCCCTTCCACATCCTGAGTCAATTAGGTCCCACACCCAGACATGGATATCTAAATCGGAGTTCATTTAGTCACAGTCACGAAAAAAGGGGGGGGTAACTGCTCACCATTTTCTGCGCCTCTGGGACGGGGCCTGCTGGCCATTTTCTGCCAGCTGGGTCTCCTCCCCACAGGACGACTCGGTCTCCTCTTCTTGGAGGCTGGCTTGCAGAGGCCATTGAGTTTTTGGACGAGCAGTCGACTTCTTAACTGGGGTGTCAGACCATTTCTTCTCCACGCTCTTCTTTGGGGTGCTCGCAGGTCCTGATCTTGGGCAAGCAGCCACAAAATAACCGGCTTCACTGCATTTTAGGCACAGACCTTGCTTTATGCAGAGCTCCTGCATCCCCTCCTTCTGTCTCACAGGCATCTTGGGCTTTGCTGATACTGTCACACTTTTCCCCAGGGTGGCCACATTGTTGATGCAGATGGTCCAGAGACGACTCTCTGTGTCTGCCGCCTCCCTCATCCAAGCATTCAGGGAAACAGGTTTTACGCTGTGGAGGATTGTCCCATGAATCTCAGGAATCTCCAATCTCATCTTTTATTGAGTCAATTCCTTTGCTGAACTCATTTTTCATTTATGTGAGGACATGCATAATTGTTGTTTGGAAACTGAGATCAGCTTCAGCTCCACCCATCACCATTCCCTCTAATGAAAGCAGTGAGGGCTCCAACTCTCCATTGGATTCGTATTCTTGTCTCTGTGGTGGTCTATATGGGGGGGGGGTTTGCTGCCCTTCTTACCCCTGACTCTTTCCATCATTGACCTTGTATCATTCATTTAAGTTCATGCAGTATTCCCAGAGCAATTCTTGTTTATCAAGAGGGAGTATTGGGAGGGAAGGCAGGATCCAGCCAGCCAGAAGCTCTGCCAGCACACTCTTTCTTATGTAAACAATGTCTCTATGAGGAGATAAAATGGTGCTGAAAAAGAATCCTTCTCCAGGAATTCCCAGCTCACAGTCATCGAGACACAATCTGGAAGTGCCTACTGATTCCCCAAACATGTTAACTATGGCTTTACACCCTCTGCTGGACCAGATGACTAATCTCAACAGTAAATTTGATGATCTTCAGAAACAGCTGAAAGAAACAACTACCAAGGCAGAAAAAAATCATAAAACAGTTGTACAAGTTGAAGCTAAGATGAATTTGATAAATCAGAGACTAGAGGTGGTGGGAAAAAAAGGTGGAACTTCCAACAAGGAGCAGCTATTACAGCTCCAAATGGAGAAATCATCATATGTCTTGAGGTTCCAGGATATCCCAGAACAAAAACGGGAGACCTTAAAACAGATATTAAGTGAAGCATTGGCACCAGTGACAGATCTGAAAGTGGAACTGATACAAAATGATATGGATATGGTTTACAAAACCTATCCAGATTTTATTAAGAAAAATAAACTGCCTGGTGAAGTATTTGTTAAGTTCTCCAATCAGAGCCATAATTCTAAAAGCTACTAATGGGATAACCCTGAAAATCCAAGATGAAGAAATTTGAATACTAAAAGACATTCCATTTGAAATATGAAAGCGGAGGAGACAGTACAAAAATCTAATTTCTTTTTTAAGCAAACAATCCATTCCCTACAGATGGACATTTCCAGAAGGACTTATCTTCAACTACAAAGACAAGAAAGAGAAAATTGACTCTGTACAAAAAGCAAAGGCTTTTGTGCAGAAACAAATAACAGCCAAAGAAAAAGAGAAAACAGAGGATACTTTGGGGGGCATTGGGGGGCATTCTTGGAGGGGATGGGGCATTCCCAATGTGGGGATCACACTGGGGATGTCCCCACTCCAAGCCCCACCCCCAAGAACAATTGCCTGCAGGCACCCTTCTCCCTAATCTTCTGCACGATTTAAAGGGCCCACCGATCAGGTGAAGGGCCCTTTAAATCTTGCAAAAGAGGAGGGAGAGGGACAGCCATCGGCTGTGCATCTGAACTCCAAGCAGCAACCCTAGCCCAATGTCATCTGATCCCAGAAGGTAAGCAGGGCCAATCCTGGCAAGTATTTGGATGGGACACCTTCAAAGAATACCAGGGACAGGAGGCAGAGGCAGGCTATCAAACCACTTCACTGAACATCCTCTATGCCCCAATAGGAGTCGCCTTAGGTCGCCATGACTTCCAGGCATGGGGGCACACACACACACACACACACACACAATTGCAAAAATAAATTTAAAAACAACAACAACCCACAATGTTTCCAATTCCCCATTGAATATACTCTTGTAGGGGTAGGGTTGCCAACTTACAGATGCTAATACAAAAACTGAGGTTCTCAGTATTAGGAACATATCCTTTCATTATATATAATTGGATTTTGGTTCCAGAACATTCTATGCTTGCCATAATTGATTGGGCCCAAGAACTGGCAGTCAGAGGATGCTGGCCAGGGCTGACTGGCTGCTTGAAGGAGTCCCGCCCACATCAGCCCTGGTCAGTGTCTTCGCCTCAGTCGGCTCCAGTCCTCTGGCAGGAGAGGACCGTCTGCAGAGTGAGAGCAGGGACAGGCCCTCAAGGCCGAGGCAGGTGAGAGAAGTCCGTTCTGCCCCCCCCCAAAGCCAGGGCCTTCTGTGGGCCCAGTCGGCCCAGGCAAGCCCCTTCCACCCCCCCACACCATCCTCAGGGCCTTCTGTGGGCCCAGTCGGCCCAGACAAGCCCCTTCTGCCTCCCCCATCCTCAGGGCCTTCTCTGGGCCCTGTCAGCCCCGAGAAGCCCATTCGCCCCTTACACCATCCTCTGGGCCTTCTATGGGCCCAGTCGGCCCAGGCAAACCCCTTCCCCCCCCCATCCTTTGGGCCTTCTCTGGGCAATGAATTTTGCAATGAGTAGCTCATGATCTGAGCCACAGTCAGCTCCAGGTCTTGTTTTTACTGACTGGATAGAGCTTCTCCATCTTTGACTGCAAATGATATACCTTTTGATTTCCCTCTTTAGCATTCCAGTCCCCTATGATGATGACATCATTTTTTGGTGTTAGTTCTAGAAGGTGTTGTAGGTCTTCATAGAACCCGTCCACTTCAGCCTCTTCTGAACCAGTGGTTGGGGCATAGACTTGTATTACTGTGATGTTGAATGGTTTTCCTTGGATTTGGACCAAGATCATTCTGTCATTTTTGAGATTGTAAGCCATTACTGCCTTTCACACTCTATTGTTGACTATAATGGCCACACCATTTTTTCTACAGGATTCTTGGCCACAGTAGTAGATATAACGGTCTTGTGAGTTAAATTCACCCATTCCTGTCCACTTTAGTTCACTGACTCCCGAGATATCGATGTTCAGACTTGCCATCTCATTTTTGATCATGTCAAGCTTACCTTGATTCATAGATCTTACATTTCAGGTTCCTATGCAGTATTGTTCTTTGTAGCATCAGACTTTCCTTTCACCATCAGACACATCCACAACTAAGAGTCCTTTCGGCCCAGCCACTTCACTCTTTCTGGGGTTACTTGTACTTGCCCTCTGCTCTTCCCCAGTGGCACATTGGACACCTTCTGACCTGAGGGGCTCATCTTCTAGCATCAGATGTATGCTTAAGGTAGATCTATTTTGTGCTTTCTATGTTTTTATACTATTATATAAATATTAATGTTAATTATTACCAAACATAGGTTTGCCAAAACAATACATTAAAGTGCTGGTTTATACAATGTTCAAACATGAATGAATGAATATAATTTATTGTAGTCCATGACCAGATACAAGTTCACAGAGCAAATCATTTTTAAGTATGACGGTATAGAACTCCAATTGGATTAACAGATGGACAGATATAGAAGTATAACAGAGTAGCTAATTCATATATATATAAAAGTTAATTAAAATAATTAGAATACATATGAAAGTTAATAAGATAACATCATAAAACTATTTAATTATAAACCTAAAAGTTAAAAGAGGCACTACTTAATCAAATTCCTAATAAAATCTAAATCAGAACTCAGAAACAGAACTAAAATTTATTACATACTCTAATCACCTGAGCAAAATATTTAGTTGCTGGTTTTCTAATAGCTGGTTTTTCATCTGCTAATAGTTTATCTAAGCATGCCCTGTTTGACACAACAGTGAATCTATCAAAAAAAGACAGAAATGTTGTGTTGCATATTTCTTTATAAAGTGGGCAGAGAAGAAAAATATGTTCTATTGTTTCCACCTCCGCTAGAGGGCATGAGCAGGTCCTCTTAGAATATGGGGTCTTATATCTTCCTTCCAGAAGCCTGGATGGCATTACGTCAAATCTGGCGAGTGTAAAAGCTCTCCTATGAGGGGGGAAATCTAAAGTTTTAAGTTAATTGGCCATTGTCATGATGTATCTTGTCTCCTCAGAGGCCCTGAAGTTAGGAGACTTTGTTAAATCTTGCTGGTGTACTGTGTCACAGATCCTTCGCTTAATTAAAGATTTAGCCTGATCAAAGGACTGTAATAAAAGAGTGTCATGTTGAAAACCCATTTTTCCAAGGCCTTCCTCAACTATTTGTAAACATCTCAGTTGCTAAGAATCTTGCAGTAGAAGGGGGAGAAGGCCTTTGTGGATCATACATTTCCCTGCATCAACCATACTGTTTTTGGAGAGCACTTACCAAACATGATCACTTTAGTCTTATTATAATTGATTTTTGAAGCAATTTTATTGAAGAAAGAATTTTATAATTTTACAACACTACCAAAATCAATTAATAATATAAAAAACAAAACTTCACATTCATGCTTTGTTTTTATGTCTTCTTTTTTTTTAAAAAAAAGAAATTTTATTAACAGGATATAATACTATCCAATTCTTAACATATCCTTTTTCACAGTTTTCTATCCCCCCTCCCCTGGCTTCCAGTGATGCTCCACCCCCATTAATATTTCTATCAATATTTTCTTACATCCAATTCTTATTCCATATTCAAATCATCATTTTCAATATTTTTCTTTTCTATTTCTCACTATTAGGTAACACTTCTAATACAATTCGTTTTCTTGCTACACTTCTATACTTAATAATTGTCAAAGCAAAGCAACCTATTCTTCACATCCCAATTGTATTCCAGATAGTCTTTAAAGTCTTTCCAATCTGATAAGAATTCTTCATCTTTTTTTCCATTAAGTTTTCTTGTCATTTTGTCCATTTCTATCATGAAAATCATTTTCCTTATCCATTCCCATTTATCAGGTCTCTGCTCCTGCTTCCAGAGTTGGGCATAAGTCATTCTTGCAGTTGTAATTAAATACCATAACAATGTTCTCTTTGTAACTTTAACTTCTTCCAGTTTGAGCCCTAAAAGTAACATTTCTGGCTCTTTTTTCAAAGTACATTTCAGGATTTTCTGAATTTCATTATGGATCTCAGTCCAAAAAGCAACCGCTTTTTTGCATGTCCACCACATATGGTAAAACGAGCCCTCTTTTTTCTTACACTTCCAACATTTGTTAGACATGTTCTCATTTATATTAGCAATTTTTTTTTTGGCGTCATATACCATCTATACATCATTTTATAACAATTTTCCTTCACACTAACTTATGTTGAAATTTTAATCGATTTTTTCCCACAAACATTCCCATGATGACATTTCTATATCTCTATTTATGTTTATAGCCCATTTCACCATTTGTTCTTTTACAATCTCATCTTCAGAATACCATTTTAACAAAATCTTATAAATTCTAATTTTTTTACCTTTTTCTACCCACACCATTTCAATTTCATTATTTTCTTTCCTGAAACCATACCTCATTTTATCAGTCTTAAATAAATCATAAATCTGCCTGTAATTTAACCAATCATATTCAAATTCCAGCTCCTCTCTAGCTCTCATCGCGAAACTACTCCCCTCAGTCTTCAAAATGTCTCTGTAAGGTAACCAATCTTTCCCTTTGTGCCTTGAAAGTGGTTTGATTACTTCTGCCGGAACAATCCACAATGGTCTTGTTTCAAAAAAGAACCTCTTATATCTCATCCACGTCATGTATAGTGATCTCCTTATAAAGTGGTGTTTAAAGAGGTTGTCCACTTTAGACTTTTCATACCATAGGTAGGCGTGCCATCCAAATTTACAATCATGTCCTTCTAACGCCAACAATTTTCTGTTGTCCAAATTAATCCATTGTTCAAGACAAGCCAAACATACAGCATCATGGTACAATCTAAAGTTAGGGAGTTGGAAACCTACCCTTTCTTTTGCATCACATAGAATTTTCATTTTAATCCTTGGTTTCCTTCCAGCCTACACAAACTTTGAAATCTCTTTTTGCCATAAATTCAACACTTTACAGTCTTTTACTATTGGAATTGTCTGAAATAAAAATAACATGTTCATTTTAACTACCGAGATTCTGCCCAAAAGTGATAGATTCAAAGTATTCCATTTTTTAATGTCCTGTTGAACTTTAGTCCAGGTCTTTCCATAATTGTTCTTAAACCGGTCTATGTTTTTCATTGTAATCTCAATTCCCAGATATCTAGTTTTCTTCACCACTTCACATTGAACTTTTTCTTGTAAATCCAGTTGATTTTCTTTTCTCATGTTTTTGCAAAGTAACTTTGTTTTGTTCTTATTCACATAAAATCCAGCCAAATCTCCAAATTCTTTAATCCTTTCCATCAATAGCGGTACATTGATTACTGGATCTTCAATTATAAACATTACATCATCTGCAAAAGCCCTGTATTTATACTCAAAACCTCCAATTGTAAGTTCTTTTATATCTTTGTCTTCTTTTATTTTATTCAGCATCACTTCCAAAATCCAGATAAATAGTAAAGAAGATAACGGGCATCCTTGTTTGGTCCCTTTTTGAACTTTAAAATAGTCCGTCATCTCTTTATTTACATTCAGCGACGGTTTTTGTTCACAATATATCGCCCTAATTATATTTAAAAAGGGATGCCCAATGTCCATTCTATCAAACACTTGTAACATAAATTCCCAATTTAAATTGTCAAAGGCTTTTTCAGCATCTAAAAATAGAAAAGCAACTTCTTTTTCCGGATGTTTATCATATTATTCAATTGCGTCGATCACAATCCTTAAATTGTCTCTAATTTGTCTACTTGCTAAAAAACCGGCTTGTTCTTCTCTTATGACGTCTTTTAAATAATTCTTCAATCTCTCCGAAATTACTTTGGCAAACAATTTATAGTCATTATTGAGTAGTGAAATTGGTCTATAGTTTTTAACATCTGTCAAATCTTGTCCTTCCTTAGGTATGAGTGATATGTTGGCTTCTTTCCAAGATTCTGGTATTGCTTTGGTTGACTGAATTTCATTTATTAGAAGTTCCATAATCGGGGTCAGCTCCTCCTTTAATTTTTTATAAAATTTTACGGTAAATCCATCTGGTCCTGGAGCTTTCCCTAATTTGGCATCTTCTATTGCTTTGTATATTTCTTCTTTCTGAATTGGGCCATTCAACATTTCCTTGATTTTTGGGTCCATCTCGGGTAAATCTACTTTGTCCAAATAGTTTTTGATTTTCACTGGATCAATATTCTTTTTTTGAAATAATTTTGCATAATATTTGAAGAAGGCTCTTTTTAATCCATTCATGTCTACTATTTCTTTACCTTTTTCAATTATCTTACTAATTGTCTCTGCTCAATATCACCTTTAATTGGTCTTGTAAGATTTGAATTTCTTTAAGAAGTGTCTTTTTGCCTGGTCTCCTTTTCAACTCTTTTTCTTTTTGCTGAATTTTTTCCTGCAATTCCTTTTTTTGTTTCAAATTTTGCTTCTTATCAGCCGCATTCATTGATATCATTGATATCAATACTCCTCTCATCACCGACTTATAGGCATCCCAGACTGTCTGTATTTTTATGTTTTGGTTTAAATTCATTTGAAAAAAAGTTTGAGTTTCCTTATGCACTGTCTCCACTAACTTTGTCTTATCCAATAAATCTTCATTAATTCTCCAATGGAACTGTTTCGTCTTTTCTTTTAATATCCAAATTAATGGATTATGATCTGAACTTGTCTTTGGCAAAATTTCCATCTTCCGAGTTTTTAGTGCAATTTCACTCAACATCCAAATCATGTCTATTCTTGAGAAGGATTTGTGTTGGTTAAAGTAGAAAGTAAAGTCTTTGACCTTTGGGTTCCATTTCCTCCACACATCTTCCAGTTTCTCTTGTTCAATCAATTTTTTAAAAAAATTGGGGGTAACTTCCCAATCTTCTCATCACCCCTTTGTGATTTCCTGTCCAGTTTATTATTAACAGGACCATTAAAGTCTCCAGCTAAGATTATCTGATCATAATGCACCTGGTCCAATTCCTTCATCAAGTCTTTAAAAAAAATTCTCTTTAGCTCCGTTAGGAGCATACAAATTAACAACCAGTGTCTTTTTTTGAAGCATTTTAATTTCTACAGCAACATATCTCCCTTCTTTATCTGCAAAAAATTGTTTTGGCTCCAAGCTTCTATTTACATAAATCACAACTCCTTTATTTTTTTTTCTCTGCCAATGAATAAAATTCTTCTCCCAATGTTTTATTAATCAAATATTTATTGTCTCATTTTTTTTATATGAGTTTCTTGTAGACAGATGATATTACATTTCTGCTTTTGTAGCCAATAGTTCACTACCTTTCTTTTGAAAGGTGAATTAAGTCCATTTACATTCCATGATAACAATTTGTAATCCATCATGAAGTGTTTTTAAATACCTCCGAAATCTTCAGGGTTTTTGGCTTTAAACCTGTACATATCTCCAGATGTTTTAATCATATGTCTTTTCGAATTGTAGGTAAATGACAGACCTTGTGGTATCTCCCATCTGAATCTACTATTCAACTGCTTCAACTTATCCACCAACTTCTTGTATTTCTTTCTATCCTGCAAGATGGTCCTTGGGAGTTCTTTCATTACTATTATCTTTTTACCGTCAATTTCCAATGGTTGTGTGAACTGCTTCTTAAATACATCCTCTTTCATTTTCCTTGTTACAAATTGAACAATGACATCTCTTGGTAGATTTTGTGTGTGTGCATAAGCTGAGTTCACTCTGTAAATTAGATCAAAATCTGAATCTATTTCTCCTTGATCTTCTCCCAGATATTCAGTCAAAGCTGCCATCACTTTCGTACATATGTTTTCCCCCAACTTTTCTTCTATCCCTCTTAATCTCAGATGATTTAACATTGCTTTATATTCTACCACTGCCTCAAGATTCCGGTTATTTTGTGTATTTGTTTCAATTTTTTCCCCCCAAATCTTGTGTCTTTTGCTCCATTTCAGTTGATTTTGTCGCCAAAGCTTTAACTTGGTTACTTGTATTTTCCACTTCTTTTTTGACCTCTGCCACCTCTGCAAGCATTAACTCTCTCAAGGCCGCCACATTTTTTCTTGAACTTCTTCCAACTGTTTCAGCTGCTTTCCCATTTGTTTCTCTAATTGCTTGTCCATCTGCTTCATCATACCTTGAATCGCTTCGAGCATACACTTCTCCATTGCTTCCATTGCTGCCTGCCATTCTTTCTTCTCTTTGGATGACATGCTTGGACTTGCAGCTGATGCTGCTCTTTGTTGAGGTCTAGGTTCTGTTTTGGAAATTTGTCAATGCGCTTCAGCTGTCTTCTCAATATCCTTTAAATTCTGCTTTTTTCGCTGTTTTTAATAGTCTATTTTGTTTTAAAATTACGTTTTAAAATTCAGTCCTCCACAAAATGGCGGGTGCAATTTCTCAATGGTTTCTGTGGCTAGAGTAGGCTGTCTTTAGATTTCCTGTTTCTGGTCCCACGTTAACAATGTCCTACTGGAAACACTTCTGGTCCGTCTCCTTTTAAGTCCTCCAGCACACACTCTAGCCAAATTACAGTTTCAGCCGGACACAGATTTGTGTTACACCTTCATCTCACGATCTTTCCAGTCACATTCGCTCATATGCTTATCGCTCAGTCTCTGACCACAGGAATGTTAAACAAAGTCAATTTAATCCAATTTCAGCGCTTTAACAAACTCTTCTAAATTCTACGATGGATCGATTATTCAACTTTAATCCTTATGCTTAACCGCCTTGTTCAAATTTTATTATATCTTCTCCCCAGTAAGCAAATCGTTTTTGTTACCTTAAATGTTTATTTTGGACTTCGCATCACTTCTCTTTGTTTCCCTCTTCCAGTAGTTTCTTAAGAGATCGGGAAATGGCAAATTTAAGTTGGGATTTCAGCTCAGCTGGCTTCTTTAGTGCTGTCTTGCAATAGCCCGCTTCTGAGAGGAGTTCAAAGCATAAACAAGCCCCCTCCGGGACTTGTGCATGCCGATCTCAACTCTCACTTGGACCTTTGTTACTTGCCTGTCACCCCCCTGCCTGGGGGATGCCGGGTTGGGCAATATAGCTGCCCAAACTGTCAGAAGAAGCTGCCATCCACTTCGCTCTTTGCAGAGTGCATCAGTTCGCCATTTTACTCTGACCAGAAGCCCTTTTCATGTCTTCTTCTTCATCTTCTTTCTTCTCCCAAAATCATTACAAAATTATGTTTATAAAGTTTCCAAACAATCTTAGCTCATGATAGTAATTTACACCAGTTTGGTGTATTGGTTAAGTGCGTGGACTCTAATCTGGGAGAACCGGGTTTGATTCCCCACTCCTCCACTTGCATCTGGCTGGAGGACCTTGGGCAAGCTGTAGTTCTGATAAGAGCTGTTCTTGAAAAAAAGCAGTTTCTGCCAACAGCTCTCTCAGCCCCACCTCCCTCACAGGGTGTCTGAGACACCTTTGGGTAGTGAAGGGCGGGGTATAAATCCAATCACTTCTCTTCTTCTATATTCACAAATTAATATTGAACTAAAGTATAATTATAATTAAACTCTGTCCTTGGAGGCCTCAAGGGTCAGGAGGGTAAGAACCCTCCTTCTGAGGACCAATCAGTCCTGGGGGGTATTACAATTGATGGAGAGATGTTCTTTATCACAGTATGTGGCAAAACTGTTAAGTGCCCTACAGAGTCCCAATGGTATCCTTGATAAAAAGAGTGCATTGTCTGCATCTAGTAAGATCAATATATGAAATGAACCAAGTTTTGGGGGATGAAAGTCAGTATTTGTTCAAACATTCAATTTGTCATTGCTGGGGCACACACCAAAGGGAAGAAAAAGATGGCGCCGGACTCGTCGACAGAGGTAGCGTGAGGGAGACGCTCCTCTGCCCTTGGACTTCCTTAGTCAAATTTAGCTACTCAAATTCTTTCAGGAGCTGAAAGATTTGGCAGGGGGCTTTTTTAGTCCTAGCTGGAAGGGGTGGCGACCCCAAAGCTAGCGGCTAACTGCCCCGAGGCAAGGAAGCCAAGCTACAAACAAAGGGATCCACGACGGAGCTGAAAAGTTACGTCGTGTACAAGAGGAGCCGTGGAAGTCCGAAGAGTCGAAAGGAGCACAGAGAAAGAAATTTCAAGCTAAGTACCGGGGAGTTTAGCGTTTAATTGTGTGGGGGGAGATCTTTAGGGGACTGGAGGAATGATAGGTACCAGCAAGAGGGTCCCGGTTTAACAAAGAAAGGAAGGGTAAGGTAAAGCAGCTAGCAGAAGGGGGTGTGCATTTTTTAAGCAAAGCTAGAGAAAGGGACGGGAGTAAAGCGCTAAGCCAAAAAGAAAGAGACGCCACAAAATTTTTCTTTTTTTTTGTTGGCTTTCAGTGAAGCTGGATACATACCCCTTTAAGAGAGACGCAGAGTGATTCAGCATTGATATCTAGGAAGTGTGAGGCATCGAAAAAGAAGCGACAGAGGAGAGCCAGAGGCAATTGTGCGACGCAACCAGGAGAGCGACGAGAAGAGTGAAGAGACGGGCGGGGCTGTGGAAAGAGAAGTGGAGGAGCGGCGAGAGAAATGGAAGACGTGATCGTTTCAGCGACTGAAATTTGGAAGCAGTAAAGATGGAGATGACAGTACAGACAGTGCAGGCAAGACTGTCTCCCGAAATTTGACTGTGGGAGCTTTGCCATAGTGTGGACACAGAAAAGAGTTAAAGAGCTGGGGCACTGTATAGTTGAAAGCTAAATATATATACATGTAATAACAAGTGGGTAAAGAGGAGAAAGTACCTAAGACTGTACAAAGATATACTGAAGAGTAGTCAAGGGATATGATTTAAAGGTGATAGAAGGTATAATTTAGTTTAAACTCAGAGACAGAAGGAGCAAAATTTAAGATATACAAAGTGAAGGTAAATACAAGACGATACAGATAGAAAGAAAAGGAGAAAGAAATTATTGTTAATGCTAATTAAGGGAGACTCTATGGCCTCAGGAGGTGCTAGGAAAGGATCAGTGTCGTCTCCAAGCCAAGTAGGAGGAGTAACCCAGTTCAAGGTTGTCAATATGAGTTCCTCACAAGTGAGTATGAAGGAACTCAATAAGATGATTCAAGAAAGTGTGACACAGGCGGTGTCACAGGCAGTTTCACAGGCGATGAAAACAACAATAGAAAATACGTTACCAGCACTGATTAAGAGAGAAATAGAGCCACTAAGGCAGAAAATGGAGGAGCTCACAACGCAAATTAAAAATGAAACAGAGGAAATTAAAAAACAAATAAAAGATAATAAACAGGAAATTACAAAAATGGCAGTTAACCAAGGGAAAACAAAAGAAAGGCTGCGAGATTTGGACTTAGATTTGCAAGAAATTAAGAGTAAAAATGAGAGAATGGAAGAGACTCTTATTAATTTGGAAATGGACAAGGCCGTGCTAATCTTAAGGTGCCAAAACATACCCGAAACGATAGATAAGAATCTCAAGGAGGAATTTGTGACTTTAGTGTCTGAGCAATTGAAAATAGGAACAAAAGAAGAATTAGATGCAGGAATAGAGGCTATTTATAGAAGGAACTCGGCGTACGCCAAAAAGAATAGGAAACCAAGGGAGGTACATGTCAAATTCTATAAAAGAGATTTGAAAGAAAGAATTTTAAGAGCGTCAAATGAAAATAAGGCAAACTTAGAAGAGGAAGAGATAATATTCTTAAAGGAAGTGCCATGGCGAGTCAGGGAAAGGAGGATGCCATACACAACCTTAACTAACCTTCTGAAAAATAACAGGATTATGTTTCGCTGGTTGATACCAGAAGGAGTTCTATTTTCATACAACGGACAAAGACATAAGATAGACTCTACATTCAAGATTGATTTTTTTTTAGATAAATTCGGAGAAGATTTAGGTTTGAGAAAGGAAGATGCAGAAGCAGAAGAAGAAGAGAAGGAAGAGGAAGTGGAAGAAGAAGAAGAGATGGAAGAAGAGAATATTAGGCAAGGGGCCCAAAAAGGAGCAGGGAAATCACCAAGAAAAAGCAAAAACAAACCGAATAAAATAACGTATCAATATTTGACTAGGTTTAAGTACAAGAATAGAGGGAAAAAGTACTAAAAAGCAAGATGACTAACATTAAAAAATTTAAAATTATTTCTATAAATATTAATGGTCTTAATAGCCCACAAAAAAGAAGAAAAACATTCCATCAGTTACAAAAAATGAAAGTAGATGTCGTATGCTTACAAGAAACGCATATTAAGAGAGATAATGCGAAATACTTAGAATGTAAAAAATTAGGCAAAGAGTTCACAGCACTTGCTGAAGAAAAGAAACGAGGAGTTGTGATATATGTGAAAGACGCTCAAGACCCAGAGTTGATTTATTGTGCTGAAGATGGAAGGATAGTTGCAATAACAGTGGTAAGAAAAGGCGTAAAGACTTTAATAATTAATATTTATGCGCCTAATCAAAGTCATACCCAAAAAGTTTTCTTCCAAAAACTAGAGACAGTTCTTAGCTCAATAGAGGTTAATAACATTGTCATTGTGGGTGATTACAATTCTGTATTAGACCCGAATATTGACAGAAAGACGAATATGAAAAGACAAAAAAATGGAAACGTAATAGTGAAAGACTTCATGCAAATGGCGGAAGAATTTAATCTAATTGATGTTTGGAGAGTTAGGAATATAGGTAAAAAGGACTATACTTATTATTCAAATAGGCACGACTCCTGGTCAAGGATAGATATGATTTGGATGATGGTCAATATGTTACAAGAAACAATTGAATGTGAAATACTACCAAATACATTCGTGGACCATAGTCCTGTTTTGTTGGAATTAAAAGATAGGCGTAGAGACAATAGGAACTTTCTTAATTTAAAACTATTAAGGGACACGAAATTTGTTGAGAAATGTAAAAAGGAAGTGGTAGAGTTTTTCCAGATAAATATTAACTCTGAAACTCCAATGGAAATAATTTGGGACACTTTCAAAGCATACGTGAGAGGTATTTTTATTAACCAGAATGCGTGGAGAGTTAAACAAGCAAAAAAGAAACAGGACCAAATAATTAATGAAATCAGAGTGCAAGAAAGTATAATGAAAAACGAAGTAGTAAATAAATCAGCTCATATGAAATTAAAGTTGTTGCATCATAAATTGAACTTAATGCTGAACTACAAGATAGAGAAAAAAATGGAGTATACAAGACAGTATTATTTTGAAAACATAAACAAGTCAAATAGGTGGCTAGCATATAAGGTAAGAAAAGAAAGAGAAAAACGCATAATAAGACAACTAAAAAATGATAAAGAGGTAGTAAAAAGTGACACACAAGAGATGAAACACATCGTGGAAAATTTTTATAAAAACTTATATCATAGAGAAGAACAAGAAAATGACTTAATAATAAAATATTTGGAAGGGGATAGGAAAAAATTCAATGAACAACAGATAAAGACTTTAAATAATCCTATAACAATGTGCGAAGTGATGGAAGCAATTAAAAACAGAAAAAGAAGAAATCGCCAGGTCCGGACGGTATACCGGCGGAATTTTACCAAATACTTGCAGAACAGATTAGTATCCCGTTCAAAGAATTACTACAGACAGTGGGTAGACATGGGAAGATTCCAGAATCATGGAACCATGCGCTAATCACGCTGATCCCCAAACCCAATTCAGATCATGAGGAAATCAAGAACTATAGACCTATATCCCTACTCAATGCCGATTATAAAATATTTGCAGGTATTTTGGCCGATAGATTAAAGAAAGTTTTATCGCAAGTTATCCATCAAGATCAAATAGGGTTTCTACCCAGAAGGCAGATGAAAAATAATCTAAGAATAATAATGGACGTGTTAGAATTTTATGAGGCACGCCCAGACAAAGAGTTAGTGTTATTGTTCCTAGACGCGGAAAAAGCATTCGATAACTTGTCATGGAACTTTATATTGGAAAAACTGAGAAAGGTAGACTGCGGGCAATATTTTCTTACTTTGGTTAGCGCTATTTATAAGACAAATTTCGCAAAGGTAATAGTAAATGGGGAAGTAACAAACAATATTGAAATTCAGAAAGGTTCGAGGCAAGGATGCCCGTTGTCGCCATTACTGTTTATCTTAGCATTAGAATCCTTAAATGATGCAATTAGGGGTAACCCACTTATACAGGGTTTAAAAATAAAAGGGGAAGAATATAAGTTATTGGCGGCCGATGATCTTGTATTTATATTGGAAGAACCGGAAACATCTATTATGCATTTGATGGACACTATCAAACAGTATGGGCAAGTGGCAGGCCTCAAGATAAATTATAGTAAATCTAAAATCTTAACTAAAAACTGTTTACCTACAACGATTCAGAGAATGCAGGAGATTACAAATATGGAGACTGTGAAGAGGGTAAAATACTTGGGGATCAATTTTACAAATAAATGTAGTTCATTGATAGAGGACAACTATAACAAGTTTTTGTATGAAGTAAGAAAAGATTTGGAGAAGTGGAACAAGATACCCTTGTCATTCATGGGCAGAATTGCTTTGGTCAAAATGAATATATTGCCTAGATTTTTATTTCTTGCACAAAACATTCCGATTTTAAAAAACAAGAGTTTTTTTGAGGAATTGAATAAAATCACAAGACGATATATATGGAATTACAAAAGATCCAGAATATCTTGGAAGAATTTACAGGACAAAAAAGAAAGGGGAGGGTTACAAGTTCCCAATTGGTATATATATTATCAAGCAGCTGCACTGGTCTGGATCAAGGAATGGATAACATTGGAGAATAGGAGAATTTTGGCACTGGAAGGCCACGATCTATATATGGGGTGGCACGCGTACATATGGTACAGAAAAGATAAAGTACATTCAAATTTCGGGAGACATATGTTAAGAGGAGCATTGAATAAGATATGGTCTAGCATAAAAGAGAGATGGTACAGAAAAACTCCTAGATGGGTCTCCCCCCTGGAGGCATTTATAGCGCCAACATTACTAACAACGAGTAAGAAAGAAAATTATCAAACACTGTTAGGTAGAAATAATAAATTGAAAGCAGAGGAAAAACTCGCTTGTGAGAATAGACTGTCATGGTGGGAACAGACAATGTTAAGGGACAGATTTCAGAAGGACTTAGTAAGGGGGTTTGAAGACCAAAATAATGAACTTGATAAGATTTTTCTCTCGTCAAATGACAAATTAATACAGAAATTGTATGGCTTCCTGTTGGATGAATATGAGCAAGATGAGGCAATTAAGGTAGTGATGGTTTCATGGATGAAAGATCTGGGCGACACCATAGAAATAGATCAGTGGAACAAGATATGGAAATCGATTAGATTTATGAGAGCTGTCGCATATAAAGAAAATGTATATAGAATGTTTTACAGGTGGTACTGGTTACCTTATAAATTGGCTAAATATTATATAGGCTATTCTGGTCAATGTTGGAAATGTAAATCTAATGTGGGGACCTTTTACCACTTATGGTGGAAATGTGATAAAGTACAGGGATACTGGAGAATGGTGTGAAAGTTGATTCAAGAAATTTTGGAGAAGGATGTCGCTCTACGACCGGAATTATATTTGTTAAATATAATACCAGATGGTTTCAATCAACAGGAAACCTATTTAATATCTTATATTGTAACGACTGCTTGTTTATTATTGGCAAAAAGTTGGAAATTAGATATAATCCCCTTAAGAGAAGAATTAGCTTTGAAATTGCTAGAGCTAGCACAATTAGACGATTTAAGTTTGAAGTTACAAAACAAAAGGGAAACGGTACATGACGAAAGATGGATAAGAGTGTATAAATGGATAGAAAACTTAACGATTGTATAAGACTCCAAATTATATGTAATCTGAATGATGGAATGTAGGTAATGATAAGAAAATGAAAATAAAATATATATATATATTTTTTAAAAAAGCACCTTGTCAGTATTTTTCCCTATATTATTACATAAATATTGGTGTCAAATATTACCAAACATAGGTTCACCAAAACAATACATCAAAGTGCATGTTTACACTATGGCCAAACATTCAAACCACACAGCCCCGTAACT
Organism: Gekko gecko; assembly: GCA_029375565.1. NCBI lineage: Eukaryota > Metazoa > Chordata > Lepidosauria > Squamata > Gekkonidae > Gekko > Gekko gecko. Next base: position 140,963,450 of record JAPDNY010000005.1, read on the forward strand.
AAGGAGTTTTTCGGGAGGGGGCTGGGAGGGGGCCACCAACCAATTAAATCAAATTTAATTCTATTAACTTTGATTTAATTGTGGGGACTGGCTGCAACTGAGGGGGAGGAGAGCACCGCCTCCAACAGCAGGGTCAGCCCTTGCACTGCAGATGAACCCTCAGGTCTTGCAGGCACACCAGGGCACTCTCTCTCCACTTCCCTGGGTGACTGGCCACCAGCGAGCACTCTGCCAAGCTTCTCCGCCTCCCTCCCTCTCAGTGTGGACTGACATGGACAGCCACCTTGCCCGGGATACCTCGCCCCCCCGCCAGGCCCGCTGATGATGACTCCACCAGCACTTTTACCTCCCCATTGAGAAAATGTGGAGGGAATGTTAGATGCAGAATTACCCTAAGTCTTATTTCCAAGCAACGTCCTCTATAGTCAGGCTGCACCGCATGTGTTTGAGGTGGGCTTGTTGGAGGGAACAGGGCATCCACACCTTCCTAAACCAGGAGAGGGGCAGCTGGTTGCATCGCTGGCTCTGCCACTTTTAAAATCACCAAGTCCCAAAGTGCACGTGTCGCTTAAGGTGCTGCGAGGAGTGAAGCTGATCCACTCTGCAGCTGAGCTGATCTGGACCTCGAAAAGCCGTGAGGGAAGCAGCTAGAAGGGAAAAGTGGCCCAACTTGGGAGGGAGGTGGCCCAGAAGAAATGTGAGGGGGCTGGGCCCTGTGGGCCCCGTGTTAGCTAATGAAAATGAAGCACCAAGGGAATGTTCTATTGTTTAACTATACTGGTGCTATGACTGTCTGTATTGAACCACTGTTGTAATATCTATAAACACTTTAAAACTTTGTTAGAAGTGTCATGATTGTTCTAAATTGCAGATTTAAATGAGGATGAAGCTTCAAGGGATTGTTTTATTGGTTAAACTATACTGTCTGGTACTATGACAGTCTGCATTGTTGAAAAATAAGCATGGACACTCTAAAACATTTTCAGAAGGATTATGACTGCTCTAAACTGCAGGATTTTAATATGGATGGAGCTCCAAGAGCATGTTTATTCCATGAATTTTATACCGGAACAAGGAAGATAAAACTTGTGGGCACTTTAAGGAAAGGTGTTTAAAAGAAAAACAAAAACTATTTTATTCAACATAAGATGATTACAGTACAAGCAAAGACATAAACAACAAACACAGAAGACAATGCATAAAGAGAACTAGTACAGCATGACAGATATCAAAAACCAACACGTTAATAGCAAGTAGCCAGTGAACAAGTGATTCTTTTATACTAGAGATAACCATAACCAGGAGGAATACTGAGAGGATATTAAAACAGTTAAGTTGAGCAGTAACTAAGTCAGACATCAGCGGTGTCAAAATTGTGTCCGAGTGTGAAGTTAAAGAGTGAGCCACATGTGATAGTGTTGATTAGAGGGAAGAAGATCCCTGTTCAGCATATAGTATAGTACAAAACTGGGAACCAGGTGTGAGTGAATCTTGAACGTGATTTGCGTGAACACAGATAGTGACCAAGAGAGTTTGAAATCTTGCTCATAATGAATTGGTCCCAAATCTTCTACCAAACATCAATAATTAGGGGCTTTGAGGATTTCCAGACTGACACTATCATCAACCTGGCCGCCACCAGCAATATCGCCATAAATTCTGAAAGATTACCATCCACAGCTGTAGGGTCAACCAATTTTAAAAGAACAAAATCTGGCATGACTGGAATTGTCTGAGATGTGATAAATGGAAAATAATAAAATAATAATTATGTTTATTTCCTGGATAATATTCTGCTAAAATTGCTGTATTATGGGGCACTCCACCAACAATATGGCTGAGTTCAGACTGGCAGTTTGCTCCGGTAGCCAGTCATGGCAAAAAAGCCCCGAAATAAAGTGTTCCGGGTTTTCCCATTCACACAGCCCAGGCTGCTGCCAGAAGATACGGGGTGGAGGCGCGCGGGAGCATTCAGACTGCCGCACCGAGGGCGTGCCATATTCGATGTTTCCCCATTAATTTGGCTGTGGCTGTATGGGTGTATGTGCACATGAGTGCTTATGCACTCATGCATATAAGCGCATATGCACTCATGCACATAAGCACATTTTGCCAATTGATGGAGGACCCTCCAGTGCTGGGCCTGCATTGGGCAGTAGAGCGGAGCATGGCCAATCATACCGCTGCTGCCCAACATGGGTTGCTCCCAGCTTTTTGGCTGCGCGTTCAGACTTCCCAGAAGCAGAGAAACGCGCAACACACGTGAGCTTTTGGATTTGCTACTAGATTTATGAGGTATCTTTTTAATCCAGCGGTGAAGCACAACAGCACGAGTTGGCTACGGGTGGGGGATGCCAGGCAGATGTGCCTGTGTGAACGCCCAATTTACTCCGGGATTGAATCATCACTGGCCCGGGTCCCTACTGGGGCAAATTGCCAGTCTGAACTCAGCCTATATATAGTCAGCCACAGAGCCACAATTTTTCCAACACAAGTGATTATATTTGGCATTCATGCGAAGAAGCCTAAGTGGAGTGTAGTACCAGCATGATGTAGTTTTGAAAAATTGCCACCGAATACTAAAGATTCCTGATCTGTTTGCCAGGGAGCCCCAAATGGATGACCAATGATGAGTTTGCAGGGTCATATGGCAATCATTTTGCCAAGCTCTGTTATACGGCATCTCAAATTGGCTATCAATTGTTATTGGGATTTTGTAGATAGTAGGCAGCAAAGATTTTGAGGAGTCTGGATACAGTTCCACAAGGCATTCAAATGATGTTTTAGGCTGAATAAAAGTCTCCTTGGAGTTGAGAAAGTCTATTAGGCTTTTAACCTGATAGTAGTGGAGCCAGGGGATGCTTTTACCTATCCGTCAAAATAGGCTTTCTGTTGAATCTTCCCACATTTGACAGGATCTTGTATGTGGAAAAGATCTACTGAGATTCATTCATTAAAAAAAACAAACCAAAAAAACCAGCGTCCATTCCAGGTGGGAACCAAGTCTGGTTGAGGTAGGTAGAAAGTGTTGATACATCCAGCATGAGGCGTTCTGAGATCCCATACCTTCAAGGTGGAAGATAATAAACAGTTACGATTAATTCATTGAGGTTGTCATGTAGGAAGTAAGCAAAAGACTTCAGATAAGTGGAAGGGGGTAGTATATGAGCTGCCTTGGCGGGAGGGCGGGATAAAAGCAATAAATAAATAAATAAATAAATAAATAAATAAATAAATAAATAAATAAATAAATAAATTCTATCAGCATCCATTGTGTTGAAGGTTTACTCTGTATCATTCTGGTCACTTCAGAGAGTAATGCAGCATGGTAATATATTTGCAACCAAGGCAGGTCAAAGTCCCCCAGTGAGCTGGATCTGCTTAAAATACGATGGTCAATTCTGGATTTCTTGAATCCCCATAAAAATCAGAAATGGTTTTTTGCCAGATGAGCAGGTCCCTGTCTGAAATCACTATGGGCAGGGCTTGGAAGAGAAAAAAAAGCTGGGAAAGCTGGGAAGCATTTTATGAGATGTAGGTGATCTGGTAAGAACAGACAAAGTGAATTCCAATCCCTAAATTGACTTTGCGTTTCTTTGAAGATGGACCTGGTAATCCTAGATTAGGCTTACCTGGGCTATCCAGATCAGGTTGGAATTGGAAGTATTGTTTTGATAGAGCTTCATTTTCAACTGACATCTACATTGTCTCCAGAGGTCAACAGTAGGGAAAGCCAGTATGATTACCACCCTCAAGGCTGAGCAAACATCCAGAATTTTCTTTTTCTAGTCTTTTTACATTGCTGTGTGTGCGTGTGTGTGAGTGTGATTTCAGGAAGCTTAATGCATTTTTGCTGAGGGCTTTAGTTGGGTTTAAAAACAAACATATAGTAGTAGTAGTTCTGCGGTAGGACATTTGTTGTAGCTGTCTGTGGAGAAGGAGTTTTGTTTTTGTACAGAAGAGTATTCAGTCAAGTGAATTTACACCTGCTGCAGTTTGAAGTGGTACAGCCCAAACACAGTTTTATCAACTTAGTGAAAACGGAGCTCCCGTCCACCCAGCGACGCCGATAGTGGGCGGGGGCTATTTTGCCGCCCCGAAGAGTCGGGACGGCAACAGACAGGACGCTGTGCGTCCCGATCGGGTTGGGGGCGGAGCCAGCTATTTAAGCAGGCTAGGCTCCGCTCCCGCCTGTCAGTTGCTCCGCATGCTCGCTAGTCGATCGAGCACGCAGAGGGAGCAGTTGGTGGGCCCGACGCACATTGTGGTGGCGTACGGGCCGAGGGCTGCCTGACGCGGCGTTTGCTTGGGCGCCGCGTCACTGGGGGCAGATCTCAGGGGCACTAGCGGCTTTTGAGGGCCAGGGCTCGGTGCCGGCGGTGGCGGGGCCGGCTGAGCTGTGGAGTCCTTGGGCCTGCTTAGAGGCTTGTTGGTGCGGGATAGCTGGAAGTGGCGGCCTGCCTGGAGAGGGACAGCGGCGGAGGCTTGAGCTGGTGGGGCGGCTTGCAGGGCCCCCTCCCCACAGTTCTTTGTGTAAAAAAAAAAAAAAAAAAACCCTCCCCCCCACCATACATTTGCATTCTGTGGCTGCAGTTGGTGAGGCTGCTGGGGCCACATTTCTTATTTTTTCATTCAGCTTTGAATCCCCCCCGCCTCGCTCTTGCCCCCTCCCCCGGGGTTTTGGTTAGCGACAGTTTCGCTATTTTTTACCATTTGTGTGGGGGCAGTCTTCGGGTGGCCATTTTTGTGAGGGCATTGCATAGGGGAGGCCATCTTAGTGGGGCAATTTTGAGGCAGCCATCTTGTTGGGGAAGTTAGGGGCAGCCATCTTGAGTGTGTCTGTCTCAGGCAGCCATTTTGAGGAATTTTGTTGGCAGCCATTTTCTATAGTTGTAGCTGGGCAGATATTTATCTGTACATTTTTGGTTAATCTGGTGGAGGCTACGGGGCTTCCTGATTAGGCCTAGTCACATTAGTTTTAGTAAGTATACGCTTAGTGGGGATTGTTGCATTGTTGTTTGTGATGGCTCCTAAGAAAGGTCTAGGTAAGGCCAAGGGAAAACAGCCTGCGCCTAAGCGGCCCCCTGTACGGCCAGAGCCGGTGCTCCCATCCAGTGATGAGGAGGATGATCCCGTAAATGCTGCTATTTTGCAGCGGTTGGAGGCCCTGGAGAGGGAGCGGGGTGCCCCTCCGACAAAGAGTGGGAAGAAGCGGGTAGTTGGAGATTCTAACGCTTCTTTTCAAGAGCAGGTGCTGGCCCGTCTGGCTTTTTTGGAAGACAGACAGGTATCCCCTGTGGGGGACGAAGGCGAAGCATCGGTGTCTGGTCAACAGGGACAGAATGCTGCGGAGCTGCAAGTCGAGGTGTATAAGGAGCCAAAGAAGGATGGTAAGGAGGCGCATAGTGAAAAGCATCCTTCATATTGGCCATGGGGCCCAGGCCCTCAGGGTGCCCCTGCGCCAGTGTCACAGATAGCGCCAAGTAGTGGTCAACATTTTGTGGGTTGGGGCTGTGGATATCCACCGCCCCCTCCTGGGGTGTGGCCTGGATGGGGCTATCCGCTGCCAGGACCAGGGTTTACAAATTCAACGGCTGTTTCATACGATACTGTCTCAGCCGGTGCTATGCCGTCGGGTGATTCGGCATTGCCCCTTGGGGACCATTTTTCTATCGCCACTAAGGAAAAGATCCTTAAGGGCGAATACATAGATGTATTCACATTATTATATAGAGAATTGGAGAAGAAGGACAGGGAAGATCTAGATGACCGTGAGAAAGAACGCCTGAAGAGGCGAGTGGTGGACAGGACCTGGGCAAATTGGTTCCCAGGGTTTTTGATTTATGCAACTGTAATTGTCCGGCATCATCCATGGAGAGCAGTAGCTCTGCTCCAATACATGGATATTATTTATAAGGCTTTTACGGATTTTCCAAGCCTGGCTTGGTCGCAGTACGATGAAGAATTTCGTATGCGGGCAGCCATGAATACTGCCATGCGATGGGACCGAATACACCCGGACCTATGGCTGCAGATTATGTCCACTATTAGGACGCCAGGGAGTGAGAGGACTCACAGTGGTCATTCGGTCCGCAGGTTACAGGCACCGACAGGCACCCGCTCCCAGGCGGGGCAGGCGGTTCAGCGACGCCCGCTTTGTTGGGAGTTTACCTCCCATGGGACGTGTGGTCGGAAGTCGTGTTCATTCCGGCACGAGTGTCCACTATGTGCCGGGCCTCATTCATTCACCAGTTGCCCCAAACCTAAGGATCGGGGCGGAGGTAGAGGTGGTAAGCGCCCCGGAGGTGGTGGGGACTACAACCCCCCTCCGGATAAAGGGACCTAGTCCAATAAAGTTAGAAGTTTTAGCACATTGGTTACGGGATTACCCGAATCAGCGTGATCGTTTTTACCTGTTGGAGGGTTTTAGGTTAGGTTTTAGGATACCTTTCCAGGGTTCTCGGACTCCATACATGGCTCCTAACTTGAAATCAGTACACGGTATGGAGCAATTAGTCGGGCAAAAAATTGCCAAAGAATGTGCGGAGGGCAGAGTCCTGGGTCCTTTTTCGTTCCCCCCAGTTGTTAATTTGAGGGTTTCCCCTTTGGGAGTTGTGCCAAAGAAGGCACCAGGAGAATATCGCCTCATTCACCACTTGTCTTACCCACGTGGGGAGTCGGTGAATGACGCGATACCTGAGGAGTTGTGCTCTGTTAGGTACACCTCCTTTGATCAGGCCTTGAGGGTAGTCCGTAGCTGTGGACAGGGAGCGGAATTGGCAAAATGTGACATTAAGTCGGCCTTCCGTCTCCTTCCTGTCCACCCGGATGACTTTGAGCTCCTGGGTTTTGCCTTTGAGGGCAAATTCTACATGGATAGGGCTCTTCCTATGGGGTGCTCAGTATCCTGTGCCGCTTTTGAGAGGTTCAGTTCCTTTCTGGAATGGGCCTTGCGGTACAGGACGGGCCTCGGCAGTACTGCCCATTACCTTGATGATTTTTTATTGGCAGGAAGGAGGGGGACGGGTCAATGTGCATTTTTGCTGTCCAGCTTCATTAATCTGGCAAGGGAGCTGGGAGTTCCTCTGGCTGAGGAAAAAACTGAAGGCCCGGCCCTTATTTTGACTTTCCTGGGAATAGAAATTGACACGGTGGGACAGTTCTGCAGATTGCCTTTGGATAAATTAACTTCACTACAGGCATTACTAGACATAACGAGTAGGAAGAATAAAATAACCCTTCTGGAGTTGCAGCAGTTGGTTGGTCACCTCAACTTTGCATGCAGAGTTGTGGCACCTGGACGGGCTTTTGTTAGGAGACTTTGCGAGTCTATGAGGGGTTTGCGTCTTCCCCATCATAGGACTCGGGTCACCAGGGGGATCCGGGACGACCTCCTTGTATGGAAGCAATTTTTGGAGTCATACAACGGGGTGACCTTTTGGCATGAGGACCTATTAGTCGAAGCGGAGCTGCAGGTCGCTTCTGATGCAGCAGGTTCCTCCGGCTTTGGAGTATATTTCCGGGGTCATTGGTGTGCTGGGGACTGGCCTGAGGAGTGGTTTCAGGCAGGGTGGGTCACTGACCTCACCTTCCTGGAATTTTTCCCGATTGTTGCAGCAGTGTGGATTTGGTCAGGGGACCTTGCCAACCAAACCGTCCACTTCTGGTGCAACAACATGTCCACAGTACATGTAATTAACTCCTTGACGTCCAAATCCCCCAGGGTCATGGCTCTTGTCAGAGCCTTCACTCTGCAGTGTCTACGCAATAATATAATGTTCAAGGCTAGACATGTGCCGGGAGTTAATAACGGGGTCGCTGACGCTCTCTCTCGTAAACAGATGGAGAGATTCCGTCAGCTGGCTCCAGAGGCCGACCAGTTCCCGGAGCGCATGCCAGACGAGGTGTGGCAGATTGGCGGGCTGAGGCCGATAGGGCAATGAGCTTGGCCCTTGCCCCTTCCACCCGCAGGGCTTACATGAGGGCGGGTAAGCAATTCCTCTCCTTTCGGGAGAGGGCGGGCTTGCGGCAGCTTTGGCCCATACCTGTTCCTCATTTAATGGAGTTCTGCGTGTCGCTGAAGGCGGAGGGCCTGTCAGCTCGTACCATCAGATCCAAGTTGGCTGCTCTGGCCTATGCTAGCAAAGCATCGGGGCATGTAGACCAGATGGGCGACTTCCGTATTCGGAAGATGCTCGAGGGTTGGTCCAGGGAGAGCGGCATAGTGGCTGATCCCAGAGAACCCCTGACCCCAGCTATTTTGAAGGGTCTCAGGGACCAGTGGCACACAGTGTGCGCGGATAGCTATGAAGCTGCTTTATTTCATGCGGCATCGCTGGTCGCCTTTTTTGGGGCTCTGCGGGTCAGTGAGCTGGTTGCCTGCTCATGGCAGGATTTGTCCGGCCTGGCTCTTGAGCAGTGTGATGTTTCTGTGTCGGATTCTAAAGTGGGGATTAGGCTGCGCAGGTCAAAGACTGATCAGCGTGGAAAAGGGAAAGTTATTGAGCTTGGCCGATGTTCAGAGGTCGAGTTGTGCCCAGTTCAGGCTTTGAGCCATTATTTGGCATTGAGTGGAGAAGGCCGGGGCTATCTATTTCGACACAGGGATGGTACCCCCCTTACTAAATTTCAATTTTGGAGTGTGACACAGAAGGCACTGGCTCGATTGGGATTGGGTGGTGTTCATTTCAGTACCCACTCTGAAGGATAGGCGCTGCATCAACGGCAGCGGCTATGGGATATACTGGTACTCAGATTCAGAGGATAGGGCGCTGGAAGTCCAGGTGCTACAAGGGTTATGTCCGGAATTGTGCTATTTAACTGTCTATAGGGTATTTTTGTTTACCAAGGCTTGTCTTGTTACAGATGCTGCAGGCCGCATGATGAGACGAAGGGTTACTGTCTGCGGCCACAGCATGGTCTTCTGGGCGGCTCATCGTGCCAGACGGACATCCAGCGGCTCTCAGCTTGGCCTTAGCGCATGGGCAGAGGTGGAATGGTTGGGACGGAGGGGCATGCGGTGGCCAGCGCTCCTTCCCTTGCTGTTTCACGAGAGGACGGGGCCTCCTCCTCACGTACTGGTCATACACCTGGGGGGTAATGATTTGGGTCTATTGAAGGGCAAGGCCCTTGTGTTGCAGGCTGAGGCAGACCTTGCGAGGATAAGAGCAAGGTGGCCCGGTGTAAAGATAGTATGGTCTGCCATACTGCCCCGCCAGGTGTGGCGGAACTTGGGGGACCCCAGGTGTATTGACCGCGCCCGGCGTAAAGTAAATAGGCAGCTGAAAAAGGCCATGGATGCTGGATTGGGGATGTTTTTGCCGCACCCCGATATATGGGTCGTGTTCCCAGACCTGTATAGGGTTGACGGGGTGCACTTGTCTGACAAGGGCAATGGGATCTTTTTACAGGACTTGCAGCAAGGAATTAGGTCGGCACTAGGTTGCTGAGTGGGGAGCAAAGGCCAAAGCAGAGGCTTGACCTTGGCTGTGGCAGGTTTGTGCAAGCAAGAAAACGGAACTGGTGAGCACCCTACGGCATATCCCGTTAGGGAACAGGGGGTCATCAGGAACTGCCTTCGGATTTCAGGGTCCGGGGTGGGGAATGGTGATCACCTCCACTGGGAACCTTTTAGGTCAGGCTCCTCCCTGCAAGTTGGAAGGCTTCAGGGGTAGGCGCTCCTAGAGGGCAACCAGTTTGCTGGGCTGCTGGTCACGAGCCAGAGATTTGGCTCACGATCAGAGCTGGGTGACCCGCCCTTCAAGGGCAAGGGGGCTGGTCAGGGAGTGACGCCTGTCTTGCCTGTTCCATGCTTGCTTAGTTGTTATTGCTGCAATGTTCTGTTAAATAGTTAATAAAGTGGCCCTTGTTTTATTCCAAACCTGTTGTCTGTCTCGTTATTCTGGCTGGGGGGGCAAATAGGCCTCTGACACTGATGGTAGCAGAAGCAGCTTGAGCTTCTCAGTGTGAGTTTTGTCCTGAAATGAAACCAAATTCTGTGAATAATTCTTCCCAGCCTCTGGTACTTGCAGTAAATGATGGAAGCCTTCTGTTTGTGTGTGTATGTCCAATGAAGATATCTACATATTTCCATAGGAACCTATCCAAGTGCTAAGGTCATCTTCCAAGCCTATGGTTCAGGTGTGCCTACCTTCTGAAATTAGTTGTGTGGCAACCTGCAAGAAGGCTTCGTCTGTTGTGGCACCAAAACTATTTCATCTGGCATTCCCTCAATGATCCTGCCTTATATTTTAGCTATTGTTTGATGTGTTTTAACTGAGCCATTTTGGTGGCCCTGATTAAGTAGAAAGTTGGCACATAAATCTTAGTAATTACTAATTTATCATCATCATCATCACTATTATTATTTTCTCATTAAGAGAAACTATGAGAATGTGCTTTGAGTTCCATAAATGCAAAAAAAGAAGAAGCTATACTTCCAATTTGGTTTTTACGCCACATACTAAGGTAGCTATTTTTAGTTATATGTTAAAACCATTGACTAATATAGAAAACTTTGCTGGTCTTACCTATAACTTCATTCCTTGCTTTAAAATAAAATAATTTGCATCAATTTAATCTTCTAGTGACCTTTTATCTCCAGGATTCCTAATCAACTGTCTCTGATGATTAATCTATCTTTATATACTATAAATTACTCTTCAAACCTTCTCCCTAACTTTTCTGTTAAATTTTTCAATTATTTCTAAAGTATCTGGGAATATCACCACTGTTGTTATTTTTTAAGTCACCAGACCAGAGGGTAGACTTAATTAAATATTAATAACAGCCCCCAAAATTACCAGGGAGGGTATGCTATTTCCTGATATGTAAAATGGGGGGACAAACATTTTCACCCCGTATGGCATTGCTGCAATGCTTTTTTCAATGTTTTGGAATGGTTTCAATTAAATAGAACATCCCCTTCACATATCCATTAATTTTTTTTTTATCTTTGTAATGTAGTAATGTTGTGGTGTTACCGAACTATAGGAATTCAAAATCACAGTTTTGCATGTGTTTCCCAGTGCTATAATTAATTCAGAAATTAATTAGCCAGTCTCCTGCCCAGTGCTGAAATGTAGCACTGAACTTGGGAAAGGGGAACTTATTCATGAAGAATGGTAGGGTTCATCTCATGAGTTTTCTGGTGTTGCAATTAATCCTGAAAAGGGAGGATCATAAAGTCTCCAGTCCAGCATTGAAATATAGCAAACTTGTGTGGGAACTTGTTCAGTTAGGGAGGGGGGAAGAGTTGTGATATAACAGGCAGGAAAATACAAGTGGTAGAAAACTTTTAAGTTTTACTCCTGAATAGTGATGCATAAATTAATGGGAATTGTGTGAGTGTGTGTTTTAAAGCCTTGTATCACACAATTCCTCTTCGACACCAAGCATGTGCCCACTTTATTCTTTAAAAAGGGAAAAGAGGGTGTGTGGGGATGCATGAGGAGGAGAGACAGCAACGGAGGGAGTGGGTATGTGCTCCTAATGTGAATGGGCAAACATGACTAATACCAGATTACACAGTGTTATATGTAATCTTGATTGCATGTAGAGATGGGCACAAACTGGGAAAATGTGATCTGGTTCAGGTCATGGTTTGTGACGTACCACATTTGCAAACCACAGATTGTTACAAACTTTTTTTTTTTTTTTAATTTATTTTAGGGTTTTTCAATACAAACAAACATGTATTCTTTACAAAATCACTTCCATATATTTACAGAGTCTTTAAGTCTCAGTACATTTTTCTATCCAACTATAAAGTTTAGACCATCTATTTACATGTACTTTCAAATCTCGATTTTGCAGTCTTAAACTTAAATCATCCATTTGGGAGAGATCTAAAATTTTACAAATTAATTCCTCCTTAGAGGGTATAGTATCGGAGTTCCAATTTCTTGCCCACAGAATACGCGCAGCTGAAATTATATAAGATAACAAATATCTATCATTGGATTTGTATACCTTCGGTATTATATTTAATAAAAAAGTCTCTGGTTTTAATACAAGTTCTTTGTCTATGATTTCTCGCAAGATCACCAATACCATCTTCCAATATTTTTGTGTTTTAGTGCATTTCCACCACATATGGTAAAATGTTCCCGTATTGGCTTTACACTTCCAGCATTGGTTTGAATAGTTTTTAACACATTTCGATATCTTGTCTGGTGACCAGTGCCACCGATAAAACATCTTATAGACGTTCTCTTTATATGCAATTGATCTCATATTTTTCACAGACTTCCACATCAAATCCCATTGATCTAACTCTATATTTGTTCCTATATCTTTCATCCAATTAATCATTGTATTTTTGACTATCTCGTCCCTTTGGTAGTCCTCTAACAAAAATTTGCATAGTTTTTGAATAAGCTTATCACTTGACGAGAGCCAGATTTTGTCTATTTGGTTGTTTTGATCCTCAAAACCTCTTAGCATATCCTTGCCAAATCTGTCCTTTAACATTATATGTTCCCACCAAGATAATTTATTTTCTTGTCTTAGTTTGTCTTCTGCTTTTAACTTACCTAACTGGTTTAGCAACTTTTGGTAACTCTCTTTTTTCTGTGGTGTTATTAAGACTGGATTGATAAAGGCCTCCAAGGGTGATACCCATCTTGGGTTTTTTTTATAAAATTTATCTCTTACGGAACTCCATATTTTGTTTAACGCTCCTCTTAATAGGTGTCTTCCAAAATTATTATAAATTTTGTCTTTCCCGTACCATATGTACGCATGCCAACCCATATGTAGATCGTGACCTTCAAGAGTTAATATTCTTTCATTTTCCAGGTTTAGCCATTCCCTTATCCAAACCAATGCTGCTGCTTGATAGTAAATGTACCAGTTGGGCAGACTCAACCCCCATTTTCTTTGCTATCTTGCATATTTTTCCACTTTACTCTTGGTTTTTTATATTGCCAAATAAACGGCTTTATGAGCTTGTCTAATTCATCAAAAAAACCTTTATTTTGCAATAACGGTATTGTTTGGAAAAAAAATAGGATTCTTGGCAGTATGTTCATTTTAATTAAAGCTATCCTTCCCATTAGGGAGAGGGGGATGGTCTTCCACTTTGACAAATCAGTAGCTATATCTTTTAATATCTTATAATAGTTATCTTGTATAATGGAACTACATTTGTTAGTTAACATAATTCCCAGATATTTGACCTTCTTAACTACCTCAATTGATGTTAGTTTTTGTAGTATTTGCGTTTTTTTTAGGCAACAATTTTTTGTTATAATTTTAGATTTTTTATAATTTATTTTAAGTCCTGCTACTAGGCCATATTGTTCAATGGCATTCATTAAGTTTATAGTCAATGTTTCTGGGTCTTCTACAATAAATACCAGATCATCTGCGAATGCTAATAATTTGTATTCCTGATCTCTCACCCTTAAACCTTTGATTGCTATATTTTCCCTAATAGAAGCATTCAATGATTCTAGCGCAAAAATGAACAATAGTGGTGACATCGGACAACCTTGCCTTGAGCCTTTTTGGATTTCAATATTGTCTGTCATGTCGTTGTTAATCATAACTTTTGCATATTGTTTTTTGTATATTGCCTTGATCATATTATAGAATAGTGTCCCACATTCAGCTTTTAATAATTTCTGTAAGAGAAATTCCCAAGACAGGTTGTCAAATGCCTTTTCCGCATCAAGAAACATCAACATAATCTCCTTCTCTGGGTGTTCTTCATAATATTCTACACATCAATGATTACTCGCAAATTATTCCTAATATATATCCTGGGGAGAAATCCCATCTGATCATGATGTATGGTTTCAGCTAGCACCACTTTTAACCTATTAGCCAATATATTAGCAAAGATCTTGTAATCTGCATTTAGTAGTGATATGGGTCTATAATTTTTAATATCTCTTTTATCTGTGTCGGGTTTAGGAATCAGTGTTATTAGAGCATTATTCCATGAATCTGGTACTACTCCACTTTTCCCTATTTCCTGACAGACTTCTTTTAATTGCATCGATATTTCATCTTCAAAGATTTGATAAAATTCTGCAGGAATTCCATCAGGACCTGGAGTTTTTCTCTTTTTTTGTCTTTTGATTGCCTGAATTATTTCACACATAGTTATAGGTTCATTCAAAGCCTGCTTATGAGATTCCTCAAATCTTTTACAGTTTTTAATCAAATACTTTTCTATTGCTTCTTGGTCCAATTTATCTTGCTTGTATAATTTTCTATAAAAATTCTCAGTTATATTTTTTATTTCTTGTAGATCATATTTCTCCTGATTTTCCTCATTTCGTAGTGAAGATATAATTCTCTTTTCCCTTTCTTTTCTAACTTTGTATGCTAACCATCTATTGGGTTTGTTAATATTTTCAAAATAATATTGTTTTGTATATTCGATTTTCCTTTCTATTTCTTGGTTTAGCATCAGATTAAGCTTATGCTGAAGTAGATTTAATTTAATTTTTTCGAATTATCACCTATTGCATTTTTCCATTTCATTTCTTGTGTTTTAATTTGATTTATTAATTGTTGGTATTTCTTATCTCTTTGTTTTTTTTGCCATGCATTTTGACTAATAAAACAACCTCTCATGTATGCTTTAAATGCATCCCATATTACCCCTACCGGCGTATCTACAGTATTGTTTATTCTAAAAAATTCTTTTATTTGGGTAGTATTTCACATTCTTTCACTTTGTTGATCATAGCAGCAGATATCCAACACTTATCTAACCGTGACCAGGATTTATAACGAGCTGAATAATATGTATAATCTTTTTTCTGTATATTTCTTGTTCTCCATATATCTACTATACTATACTCTTCCACTATCTTAAAAAAATCTAATGGCAAAGTATTACCTCCTCTTAGTTTTCTTTTGCTTCTTCTTCTATCTATCTCAGGATCTAACACTGCATTGAAATCACCAATAATACAGATTTCATTAACTTCTACTAAAGTAATTACTTTCTGAAGTTCTTTAAAAAAGGGTTTCTGATTGTGATTAGGGGCATATATATTAATAATTAAGGTTTTAATCCCATTTCTCAAAATTGTTAATGCTACTAATCTACCATCCTCTGAACTACACACAAGCTCTGGATGTAGATAATCTTTTACGTAAATTACCACCCCTCTTTTTTTAACTTCCACAGAAGAGGTGAAAGCTATTCCCAATTTTTTACAGTCTAAATATTTTAGATCTTTTTTCCTTATATGAGTTTCTTGGAGACAAATAACTTCTGACTTAAGTTTTTGAAGTTGATGAAATATTTTCCTTCTTTTTTGTGGTATATTCAAACCATTGATGTTAACAGATATAATATTAAGTTGTGTTGATAATGTCATTTTTGTTTCACTTCCTAGTACCTCTTGTTTCTATCCCTGAATTTATATCTAGTCAGGTACTGATAGGTATTTTTATTTATCTTTTTTCTTTGTCTTTTCTTTGGTGTCAAGTCTTTTCCCTTATTTCCTTGTTGAGAGGATAAAAGTTCTTGTTGTTCCTTCTGCTGTCGCTGTTGTTCTCCCTCTACTTCCCTTTCAGCTGCTTCTACAACTTCACCCTCTTCCCCTTCACTTTCTCTTTCTTCTTCCTCTTCATTCTCATCTTCTGTTCTATCTCTTTGAAGTCCTAATTCCTCTCCATGTTGGTCCAGAAAGTGTTCTATTTTAAATATTGAATCTATTCTGTACCTCTTAGATTTGTGGACAAACAATATTCCTTCAGGAACCAACCATCTGAACATGATTGCGTTTTTTTGCAATAACTCAGTAAGGCTTCTATAAGGTATTCTTCTCTCCCTAACTCTCCACGGTACATCCTTCAAGAACCTTATTTCTTGCCCTTGAATAAAAACTTTTGTTTTGTTTGTCTCTTTAAATATTTTGTCTTTCAAATCCTTTCTATAAAATTTTATGTGGACCTCCCGCGGCTTTTTATGTTTCCTTGCAAAAGCTGAGTTTCTTCTATATATAAATTCAATCCCTTCTTCAATCTCCTTTTGAGATGCTATTTTTAATTGCTCTGCTAATTCAGATGCAATTGCTTCTTTCAGATCTTTATTTAAAGTCTCAGGAATATTTTGGCATCTGATTACTAAAGCCACTTTATTCATTTCCAGACTAATCACCGTGTCTTCAAGTCTTTCATTTTTGCTTTTAATTTCTTGGACGTCTAACTCTAGGTCACGCACCTTTTCTTTTATTTTTCCCTGATTTACTACAATTTTAGCAATTTCCTGCTTGTTATCAAAAAATTGTTTTTTAATCTCCTCTGTTTCAAACCTAATTTGGTTTGACAGATCATCCATTTTTATGCTTAGTGGTTCAAGCTCACGTTTAATTAAGGCAGGTAACATGTTTTCTATTGTAACTTTCATTGCTTCAGATACTGCTCTGACAACATTGTCTTCTATCAATTTGTTGAGGTCTTTCATAGAGATTTGGGATGGGTGAACATTGGCAAACTTAGTTAAACCTGCTTGCCCTGATTGGCCAGGTGAAGGAACTGACCCTCTTCTAGGACCTCCTGTTGCCATATTTACTATTGGTCTTATTATTTTTTTCCTACTATTTTTCTTTTACTATGTCTCTTTAAGATCACGCCTATGGTCTTCTGTCTCCGTCCATGCACTCCTCCGTCTTATTGCCCTGTTGCTGCCTCCGCTTTTCTGCTGAGTCACATTTATTCTTTTC
This sequence comes from Gekko gecko, assembly GCA_029375565.1. Classification (NCBI taxonomy): domain Eukaryota; kingdom Metazoa; phylum Chordata; class Lepidosauria; order Squamata; family Gekkonidae; genus Gekko; species Gekko gecko. The sequence goes on from JAPDNY010000005.1 coordinate 140,980,141, forward strand.
TCATCCATTGCACTTTCCAACCTTCGCCCTTCCGAGCCACTGTAGCCTCCATCTCCTCAATGAATCACTCTGCTCCACACCACTTAATCACCGACAGCTGCACTTCCTGGCCCCTCCTTAAAGGGATCATATCAAACATTTCCCTGGGACTACAGGAAAAAAAACAAAAACAAAAACAAAGGGTTTGTAGCACTTATAATTCTTAAGTTAGTATCTTATCTCTAACATTACTAATACTTCCTTAACCATCCCTTGTGTTTCTTTCATACTTTTTCACTGGCCTTTTCTTCTTTCTCTCTTAAACTTTCAAAATGTTATTTGGAAGTAATACCTCTTATGTCTGCTGCTATCTGTTTCTCCTATTATTAGTCTTTAATTTCCCCCCTCAAATGGCTTTCCCATTCTAATCTTACAAGTTGTAGAAACAATACTTAGCTTTGATTATTATTCTTTAGACTCTGTGACTCCCGTGGCTCGTCTATGGCTCGGCGTGTGTTGACGCATCAGGTCCCCTCTTTCCTGCTTTCTTGCTTCAGGATTTGGCTGAGGAACACACCAGCTGGTCGCCTCTCCCCTGGGTGTTTCTTCAACAATATCCCTTGCCAAAATTCTCCTCTCTTGAGAGTTTTGAGTTGCTGTAAACAACTAAGAAAGTCAGTGGGCAGTAGGAGCAGCTTCAAAACGCTCCCTCTGTCGACGAGCTCCACCCCAGAAGTCCGATTGTTACAAACTTTTCAGGGTTAAATGAACCAGTTCAGTTCATGAGGTTTGTGATAATGTAGAATGCACCCCCCCCCCAGCATGCTAGAGACACACAGGAGATCTCCAGCTGACACTCCTCTACCTGTCCTCCAAGACTGTTGAGGATTGGATTTACAAGGTTTGAGTTATGCACTCCCTTCCCTAAGGAAGGTGCCCCCAGGAAAATGCCTTCTGGGGAGATGACAGGCACAGGTTTAGGAGGTTCAGGAGTGTATAGAACAGATCCTGCACAACCTAGACCCATCAAACTCACTGAGGATTTCCATCTGACTTTCTTCTACATGCCCTCCAAGATAAATGCATATTGAACTTAGAGGGTCCAAGTTATGGCCCCCAAAGCAGGTCTCCCCAGTACTCTCTCTGGAAAAGACAGCTGCACTTACAGGAGTCTATGGAATGGCTCAGGAACAAGCCAGTGACAACAAATTCACAGTGAAATGTCATCTGGACAGAGCCCCCCCAGCCAGACACTGGAAACAAGGCAAACATCCCCCCCCCGTGCTCACAGCTTCCCTATTCTCCAAAAGGCAGGTTCTGAAGGACAGAAGCAGAAATCCCTAGAATTGGAACAGGGGTTCCCCAAAGCTGCCCCCTAGCCAGGTAATTTTAGATAAACATATGGAGCAGAGGTCTATCAGTGGCTATTAGCCACAAGGTACAGATAGGGACTCTGGGGCAAGTGATGCTCTGTATTTTTGGTGCTTGGGAGGGTCAACAGTGGAAGGGTTGCTAGTGTCCTGGCTCCACTGGTGGACCTCCTGATGGCACCTGGTATTTTTGGCCACTGTGTGATCGAGTGTTGGATAGGCCATTGGCCTGATCCAACATTGGCTTCTCTTATATTCTTATGTTAATTTTATGTGGGGAGTGAAGACATGTTGGGGGGGGGTGCTACTGCTCCTTCCAGAATGCCACCTCATCCAGCAACCACAGTGTATTCTTCTACTCTGTGGAAAAATGAAAACAACAACAAAACACATGTTGAGCTGGCTACCCCCCCCCCAGTTCTCCAAAGGACGATTTGGAATGACCTAAAGACAGACACTCCCAAACTTCTGGCAGGGGCTCCCCAAAGCAACAGCTTGGCAGGCAACAGGTTTGATTTCCCACTCCTCCACATGCAGCTGCTGGTGTGACCTTTGGTCAGTCACAAGTTCTTCTAGGAGGTTCTTCTAGCAACATTTTTGGGTTCATGAATGCTTCTAAAGTGGCCATTAATTTAGAAATTTTAGAATTTCCCAATTGGCCCTTAGCCAATGTTTTTTGAAATACTTATGGGAATCTATTTTCCCATACCATAAAAAAGCATGCCATCCTAATAGCATATATGGCCTTCTAATTTAACCAGTCTTTGGTTATCTAATGTAATCCAGTCTTTAATCCAAGCCAATGCTTCTGCTTTATAATACAGAGCACAATCTGAAAGGCCAAAACCAGCCCTTTCTCTTGAATCCTGTAACATCTTGAGTTTTATTCCACGTCTCATTCCTTGCTAAATAAACTATGTCAACAGTTTATCAACCTCTTTAAAAATATTCTGGTTTTGCAGCACTGGAATAGTTTGAAATAGAAACATCAATCGGTAGAATATTCATTTTAATGGTGGCTATTCTGCCCATAAAGGAAATTTGCAGGTTCCTCCATTTGCTTAAGTTTTGTTTTATTGTTTTCAATAATTCCATATAATTGTTTTCAATCAGGGAGCTACATTTGTTCATTAAATTTATTCCAAGATATTTAATTTTCTTTTGAATCTCCAGTCCTGATATTTCCTGTAAATGTCGAGATTGAGGCTCTGTCATGTTTTTTATTAGAATCTTTGTCTTGGGTTTATTGATCTTAAGTCCGGCTACTACTCCATATGCCTGTAATCTCAGTAACAAAAGCTCTATCGAGTCTGTAGATTTTTCCAAGATAAAAGCCAAGTCATCCACAAAGGCTAAGAGTTTGAATTCTTCTCCTCTTATTTTAAGTCCTCTAATTTGTTTTTCTGCTCTGATTACTTCATTTATAGTTTCCAGTACAAAAATAAATAATGGTGAGAGTGGGCATCCTTGTCGTGTCCCTTTTTGAATTTCAATTTTTGAGTTAAATCTCTGTTAATTGAGATCTTAGCTTGTTTTGTATATATTGCTTTAATCATTTTGCTAAATACTCCTCCTGCCTGTGAGTATTTTAACAATTCCTTCAAAAATTTCCAATTAACATTATCAAAGGCCTTTTCTGCATCTAAAAAAATTAAGGCCATTTGCTTTTCCAGATGGACTTCATAATATTCCAAAGACTCCAAAATTATCCTAACATTATTTCTGAGTTGCCTTTTGGGAAGAAAACTCGCTTGATCTTAGTGTATAGTTTGTGCTAGTACTTTTTTCATTGTTGCTGCTAAGATGGAAGCAAATATTTTGTAGTCCACATTTAACAATGAGATAGGTCTGTAGTTTTTGGTCTCTTTTCCATCTAAGCCTTGTTTGTGTATAAGCGATATTATCACCTCATTCCTGGAGTCTGGTATTTATTGTTCACACACTACATTCTGGCATACTTCCTTCAAGGGCTCAATCAGTTGATCTTCAAAAATGTGGTAGAATTCTGCAGGGAGCCCATCAGGACCAGGTGACTTGCCTTTTTTGTTTTTGTTTTTTCAGGGCTTCTATAATTTCCACCATAGAGAATTGTTGATTTAATATTATTCTTTGCTCTTCCATGAACGTTTTGGGATTGTATTTCTTTAAATATTCTCCTTGTTCTTGAGGTATTTCTGTTCTTTTATATAAATTTAGATAGAACTGTTCCACAATTATTTTTAAATCTTCTAATTTATTTTTGTCTTTCCCTTTTTCATTTCTTAGTGCACTTATAAATCTTTCTTCACGCTGCTTATGTATTTTGTATGCTAACCATTTAGTCGGTTTATTTGCATTTTCAAAATAGTTTTGTTTAGCATACATTATTTTCCTTGCTATTTCTTGTGTGAGCAGACAGTTCATTTGATGTTGTAGATATCTGAGATTAATTCTCCCTTTTTCGTTCTTTGAATTGTGCTCTCTTCCTGTTCTTTTATTTGTTTTTGTAGTTGGAAATATTTTTCAAATCTCTGTTTTTTTCCTTTATGAAGTTTCTTTTATCATCCATCCTCTCACAAAAGCCTTAAAAGCATCCCAAACTGTGTTTATAGACATCCCTGGTTGTATGTTCCTTTCAAAGAATGCTTGAAATTCCTTCTTAGAGTCCTTTACAAAACTATCATTATTTAGGATCGAAGTATTTAACTTCCATCTGCTTCTTTTAAAAGTACCTTGAAGCTCTAAAGTGATAAGGTTGTGATCTGCAAATGTCTGAGGTTGTATTTCTGCTTCCAATATTCAATATATCATAGTAGCCGAGATCCAACACATATCAATTCTTGACCAGGACTTGCTGAATAGAAAGTGTAATCTTGCTTATGTGGGTTTCTAGCTTTCCAGGCATCTATACTTTTATTCTCTTCCATTAGTTGATAATTGGTGGAAGTTTGTGTTTTCTTTTCCACTTCCTTTTCTTCAAACTCTTTCTGTCTTGGCTTCCCTCAAAAACTGCATTAAAATTTCCAATTATACAGGATTCTTGGTATTCCTGCTTTGCCATCAATTCTTGCAAAGTTTTGTAGAATTTTTCTTTGTGGTGGTTTGGTGCATAGATATTTACCAAGAGAGATTTTTTAGGTTTGCCTTTGTACCTGGACCATTGAGATGCGTCCATCTTGAGATGCATATACCATTTCTGGCTGAAGATGTTCTTTTACATACGTCACCACACCTCTTTTCTTTTTCTTTTTCTCTGATGCTATGAACATTCTACCTAGCTTCAGATTTTGAAGATATTTCTGATCAGCTTCTTTAATGTGAGTCTCTTGCAAACAAATAATATCGGAATTGCTTTTTTTTAATTGTTGAAAGGTTCGCCTTCTTTTCTGAGGAGAGTTCAATCCATTAATATTTATCGAGATCAATCTTATTTTACCTTTACTTTTATCCATCTTAATCTTTTGCTTGTGCTTCCAGGTTTTCTCCTAGCTGTTTCCTTGTAACTTGTGGTGAAGTCTTGAGGTGTTTGGCTTTCTTTGGGGCTTCTTTAGGTACTGCTGATGTCCCTGTGGCTCCTTGGGGAAGATCCCCCTCTTCTTCCTCCTCTTCTCTCTCAGAGCCCATTTCTTCAGTTTAGAGATCTGCTCCATACTTTTTCAAGAAGTCCTCTGCCTTGAATATAGATAAAATTCTTTGTCTCTTACCTCTGTAAGAAAAAAATTAAGCCATTGTTGTTGTTTTTGAGCAAGTACTATGTTGTTGGCATTCATAGAAAAAATTAAGCCTTCAGGTAAAAGCCATCTATACTGAACATCATTTTTCCTTGGAACAGCTGTTAGTTTGGAGTGTTCTCTTCTTCTATCTCTAACTCTCCATGGCACCTCTTTCAGAACCTTTATTTCAGTCCAATATCAATGTTTTTTTGTTTGAAGCCTTTAAAATTTCATCTCTAAATATTCTTTTATGGAATCTTACATGTACTTCTCTAAGCAGTTGATTGTTTCTGGCAAAAGCCGAGTTCATTCTGTAAACTGCATCCAGTTCTTCTAATACTTTCTTGGGTTCCTCTGCTCCCATATACTCTGCCAAACATATGGCTATTTTTCCCCTGATATCTTCATCTTGTTCTTCCAGAATGCTTTGGAATCTCAAAATATAGGATGCTTTGTCGACTTGGAGTCTGATCAGATCTTGTTCCAGTTGTGCTTGTTTAGAATCTGTTACTTGAAGTTTTCTCTCAATTTCTTTCATTCTGGTATCAACCTTCTGCATTGTTTTAGTGATTTATGTTAATTTTTGTGTGTTGTCTGCTATTTGTTTCTGCAAGCCCTGCATCTGGGTAGTAAATTGTTGTGTCATCTCTTTCATTGCTTCTTTTATTGGATCGATAGCCTCAAAAATAGAGCCTTTAATAGGTTCCTGAATTAGGGCTTGTAATTCCTTTGGTTGTGTAGTTGTGATAGCAGCAGCAACCGAGCTGGACATCCCTCGTGAACTTGCTGGTATTTTGGTTGGCCTGTTGGTTCTAGCCATCTTTATTCTGATTCCTCTGTTCCACCTCAAAGGAAACTTCACCTAAAGGAGGGTGTTAACACTCCCTTAACAGCACAGAAGGGAAAGAATTATTTTCAAACCCAAATATTTAGAATTTATAGTCGGAAATCCTCTTGACAGATGCATTCATGCTCCACATACTTTATCACCTGTATTTTCCATACTGTATCACCTTTATTTGATTTTAAAGAAAAGATAATAGGGATCTGCATTTTCTAAATTAGTTTCCTCCATCTAAGTGAATTGACATTTCTCTTCTATTTTGGATCATACTGCCAAAGGAAATGATCCATAGAAAAACTTAATGATTGACATTAACAGGTATTTCTTTTCCCAAGACAGGGCTTGGGTATGTAGTGATTGTATTATAATATTATGCTCTACTTGGTTCTTTTGATATTCTTAAACTTAGATGGCACATAATTCCCTGCACAGAAAATGTGTGGAACAGCCATTAATGAAAATGGGAGGGGGGGAATCTTTCTCAGAATTGGCTTCATTTTTTAAACCTTTATTTGTGGAAATAATCAAACACAGAGAACAGAGAGAGAGAGAGAGAGACTTACAGCTACCAACTGAAGAAAGTAGCACTGGATTCCATAGCCCATAAAAGCTTTTTTTATGGGCTTTTCAGTGGCATAAGTAAAATATTACAAGAGTCTCCTTTAGTTTCTATTAATCCTTTGGGGGGGGGGGTACAAATAAAGAAAGAAGCCTATGGGAATTTCAGACAGCCGATATGTTCCGTTTCAGGAACTGTTCACTAACAGTTTCTGTCATTTCAGACAGAATCATTTTAGTAACGGTTCCCTGATGAAATATATTTCCCCTTTCAGACACAAACACTTTTGTCCCATTCAGGAAGCATTCCTGAGCCATTTTAACTGGAAACAGCTTCCAAGAGGTCTTCAATTTCTTCTACCATTCCTTAAGTGATACGAGGTGCTGTGTAAAATGCCCCATAGAGTAAAATGCTCCAGGGATGAGGTTTTCCTGCCCTTTTTCACCTGCGTGGGAAATCTCAGTCTTTTTTTAAACATTCTTTTGAGAGTGCTATGGCAAAAACAGTGCAATAGTGACCCCATTGGGATGCCTGGACCACTGAGATACATGAGATCACTACATATGGGGAGAACAGTGTTTTCAATGGAGTACAATGCCATGGAGTCCTCCTTCCACAGCATTCACTTTATGCGAGGGAACTAATATCTGTAGGCAGAAGATAAGCTGTAACTCTCAGTGCAGGGGATCCCCAGGTCCCACCTGGAGACATGGTATCCCTATATTCTGGCCATCAAAGGGAGGATGCTGTTTGCAAGGCTGGAAGGAGCTAGTGTGGTTTGGAAAAGCAGGAGGGGGGATTTTAAAATCCTGCCACAGGATTTGAGTTCCTGGAATTCTCCTTGGGCAAGATAGCTACTTGTAAAACGGAGGCTGGGAAAGAGGGGAATGAAAAGGCAGCCTGTTGTCCTGTCCCTAAATACTGCATGGGGTGGGGGGAAGCAGTTTGATTTAAGGTGCCTGAAGGAGAAAAGTTAAAGCAAGAGATTTTTAAATTCCAGGCAGCCTGAAAGAGAGTGCAATCACAGTGGGGGGGGGGGAGAGACAGTTTATAAACCCAGACAGTATCCCTTCCTCCCTTCCTAATGTTCCAGAAATCAAATCCAGAAGTGTGTGCATGCCTGAGCTTTCACTTGTTTCTAGGTGGCAGATGTAGTGATTTCATGTATCTCAGTGGTCCAGGCATCCCAATGGGGTCATTATTGCACTGTTTGAGGGTTGTATTACAGTGTCATAGCGCTCTTAAAAGAAAAAAAAAGATGGAGATTGCCCACGTGGGTGAAAAAGGGCGGGAACATGACTCCACAGCCCACGGCCCTTCCGGTAGTTAGGCTGGGGGGAGGGCGACTTTGCCTCCCAGCCAGAATGAGGCAGACTGGGGATTTTGGTGCCAAGAGCGCTACATATGGGCATGAGAAGGTGGTGGGGCCAAGAAGGCTTAAAAGCCAGGCCCTGCCTGTCCTCGGAAGTCCCACGAAATCGTTGGCTGAGGAGGAGCTCTGTGGCGTGCCTTCTGTATGAGGCCTATCTGCGTTGCAGAGTGTGGTGGAGGCTCTTCTTCAGGCCGGCGATGAACGAGGATGCGGGCTCGGCGGGTGCAGCCTCCAGTGCTGCTCCACTTGTGGCGAAAATGCGGCATCAAGAAAATCAGCTGTGGACCCTGCTGTGGCACAGAGGCCAGCTGGGAGTGGCGAGGAGATCAGCGCATGAACGCACTGGCGGATGGGCCTCTGTTTAAAGCTGGGGCCAGCAGCAATGTGTGGTAGTGGTGCCAGGCTTTGGCTGGCTTTGGGGCGCTGGGGCTCAGGCCAGTGGGCGTTTCATGCATGCACACTGCGGCCTTATTGCAGCTGCATGTGGGCAAATTGGGCACAGGGGCGGCAGGTTGTGCACCCCCCCTGCTGTGATAGCAGTGAAATGAAGGACCCCGGGCACCTGGGCGGTGGCTTGTAGCAAACTTGAATAGGCCACTTGGGGGCTCAAAGTTTCTTGGTAACTGCCCCTAATGCTAGTGTGCAGGGATCACTTTGGGCAGTGTTTTCCAGTTTTTCCCTCCTACGTACCTTGATCCCTGTCTATGCCTCCCTCCCCCTTTTTTGACCTGGATAGCTCAGGCTTGCTTGATCTATCAGATCTGGGAAGCTGAGCAGGGCCAGCCTTGGTTTGTACTTGGATGTGTGACCACTCAGGAAGTACTGGTTTGGTCCATAGATTCAGGCAGGGCAAAGTCCTGACCTGGGTGGCACAGGCTAGCCAGATCTCATCAGTTCTCACAGCTTGGAGGGTGTGGACCCTGGTTAGTGCTTGGATGAGAAGCCATCCAGAAAGTCTGGTGTCACTACCAGGGGCAGGCAATAGCAAAGCTACCTCTTTTCATGCCTCTGGCCGTCTCTTGCCTTGAAAGTAATTACAGGGTTAACATAAACTGGCCTGTAGCCAGGATTTTTCTATTTTTAGGGCCATTTATGGTGGCCACCAGGGCTGCCAGGCCTGACCTGAATTGCCAGGCTGACCTGGTCCAGTCGGATTGTTATGTACTGACTGGTGAACTGGCTGTATTCTTTTCTATGTTAAGCTTCAAGTCAAGAGGAGGCTGGACTGGGTGGCTGGACCACATCTCCTCCCTCTTACCTCGATCCTGTACACTTTCAGGACAGGTGGTATTATCTGACATTCCTGCCCCCTCTGAGGCTGCAACCACTTATACATGTATGTTGCAGTCTCTGATCTGAATGTAACTATCCAGATTATTGAATCTAGTCAAGAGGAATGGTTTTGTTACATTTTGGAATGGTTATTGTCAAAACTTGGGGATGAGGGAAGTATCTCCAGTTAAACTTATGGATCCTTACCCCAGTCTTCCTGACTGGCCTTTGTATTAATTCCTTAGTGAAGCGACAACAAGATGTTCTAACGAAGCTGTCCTGGGTTGTAGATGTTGTGGATTGAGATGGGCCAGTTATCCTTTATTTTGGACTTTTGTGTTGACCGCACGGCCCAAATTTATTATGAAGGAAATGGTCCCTGGCAGTCCTGCCAGGTGTTGGAGGGATGTTGTGTGCTTCGAAATCCTATGGGGGATCCATTTCTCTTTTCATCCTCAGTATTCCCATTTCCCTGTGTTTATACCAGTCTTCTGGTTGGCAGTAAGCTGCCTCTAACTGAGGGGCGTGTGGCCCGGCTGCACCCCTTTGGTGGTCACTAACCCAGGGATGGCAGGGGAAGTGCACCCCAACTTTTAGGGTGAATAGCAGGATGGGTAGTAGCCCTACTGAGGGAGCTGGAGCAGACAGTGGATGGGTAATTGGTCCAACCGTGGCTAGTTGGTGGACAGCAGGAAAGGTAGCCAGTTGCTACCCTGCCATGTTTGCAAAAATAGGGAAGCAAGGTCCCGGCTATGGCTAGCTTGGGAGGCAGCTGATTTCAGCAACCCCGCGAAACCCTGCATATATTTTCAGGGCACTGATGCACGGGTATAGTACCCTTGACTTAGGCAATTATTGACAAGGATCTTCCCATGCTCGGGCCCAGGGTCATATCCCAGCAGGAAATGGAGTCCTAAAGGGGGACAATCCATGGGGTGTAATGGGTCTGGGACGGCCCTACCTGTGCCCATCCTAGATGCCTTCCCAATGGCAGTAATATCTAAAACTCAGCTCCTGTATAGGAGATGCTTGAAGGGGAGATGGTTGCACTGGGAGACTGTGTGGCATTCCTGTGCATGTTGTCTCGATACAAAGGACCTGTTGAAGGATTGGATGATCAAGGGAGTTCCAGTCGTGTCATGGGGCAGCCTTGGCTGCCCACATGGTGGTCAGGGGTTTGGGCTGGCTTGCATTTCAGTGTTTGGACAGCAATCCTGTTGGTAATGCTGGTTTGGGTAGTCCCTGAGATGTTGCATGCTGGGGTTGGCCTGGCAGCTCTCCCATACTTCCACTTGAGCTGCTCCCAGCAATGGCAGGGTATTTCCTGCTAGGAGGCTAGGTGGCTGGGGAGCTGGTCCTTTGCACGTAAGTTCCACTTGAGGCCCTGGGGGGCACTGAGGGGATGCCTAGGTGCCTGCGAGGGAGGTGAGTCTGTTTCCTTGCCACTGTTTTTGTTTCAGGCTTGCTTTGCCGGTTGGAGTGGAAGAACGTTTATCTGCTGGCTTGCTCATCAGGACTGCTCATCATGCCAAATGACACCTATAGGCTCTTAACGGGGCCTTAGCAGTAGCCTCAATGGACTGGCAGGAGCGCCGGGGCCTGCATGGCTGGGCCTGCTGCAATTATGCCAGGGGAGGGTCGCCCCTCCGCCTCAGGTGCTGGTGCTTATTGCGGAGGCGCCGAGGCCTGCCTGATCAAGGGCAAGGTGTACACCTTTTTGCCCTGGCTGATTCCAGTTATTACAGGCGGTGGCCTGACTTCACTGCTCTGTGTGGTTATGATACCTTGCCAGGTTGGCGGAGGGTGGGAGCCGCTTGCTGCCAAAAAGACTTGCTGGGGAGACCATACAGACTGCAGCGACTTTTGATGAAAATTGGGGGTCTTTTGGCTGCATCCAAACATCCTGCTGTGCAGGTTGAGCTAGACCGACAGGATGGTATACACCTTTTAGAGTCTGGTATTGACATCTTTCTGGACAACATTGGCAAGGGCTTGGGGGGGGGTCTTGGGCCTCCTGGTGGGGCACAGAGGCCTAAGCAGAGGCTTGGCCTCGGCAATGACAGGTTGCTATGCAGTATACAGACTGCAGTCTGGTGAGCACCAGCTGACACCCCTCATTTGGGGTTGAAGGGGTCCTGTGAGTACAGTCTTTGTGCCTCGCGGCATGGGGCGGGGTAAACAGACTGCCTTCGGGACGGCCCTGTTTAGGTCCTCTCTTTCAACCTGGCGGCTCGGAGGATGGGGCTACAGGGTTGTCCTGCAATGGCTAGCCAGCTGGATGGGAGCCCCTGCAGCGGGCTCGCTTCTGGGGCAGGGTGGCTCGCCCTATTGAAGAGGTAAGGGAGGGGTCCTTGACCTCTGGCCTTGACCATACCGCAATGCTGAGTGGCCCTTGCCTTTTGGTTCCAGTTAAGATTGTCAATTAATAAAGTGGCTCTATAGTTAAACCCAACATTTGTGTCTGCCTCGTTATTTCGGCTTGGGGGGGCAAAACAAAGTGGTGTAGTCTGAAATTACAAACCACTTCAGAGGCAGCTCATTACCAGTAGGGGAAAGGGTGGGTGAAATGGCCATCCCTGTACCAGTTTATTCCAAGGCTGAGTTCAGACTGGCAGTTTGCTCCAGTAGCCAGGCGTGGCAAAAAAGCCCCGGAATAAACTGTTCCGGGTTTTCCCATTCACACAGCCCAGGCTGCTGCCAGAAGATATGGGGCAGAGCCTGGTGGGAGCATTCAGATTGCTGCCCCGTAGGCACGCTGTATTCAGCGTTTCCCCATTAATTTGGCTGTGTGTCTGTGTGTGTATGGGTGTATGTGCTCAGGGGAGGACCCCGCAGCGCCGGTACCGCATTGGGCAGTAGAGCAGAGCATGGTCAATCATACTGCTGCTGCCTTCTGCCCAATGCGGGTTACTTCCGGCTTTTCGGCTGCACGTTCAGATTCCCAGAAGCGGAGAAACCCGTGACACATGCGGGCTTTCAGATTTGCTACCAGTTTTATGAGGTTATCTTTTTAATCCGGCAGTGAAGTGCAACAGCCCGGGTTGGCTATGGGTGGAGGACACCAGGCAGATGTGCCTGTGTGAATGCCCAATTTACTCCGGGATTGAATCGTCGCTGGCCCGGGTCCCTACCGGGGCAAACTGCCAGCCTGAACTCAGCCCAAGACAGTACAATAACAGTTTTAAAAGGGTAATGTGAAATTCCCCTATATTTGCCCATTTGATCTTGTTGATAATAAATAAAAACAGAGAACACGGTAAAACCCAAAATGAACTACAAAACACCACATTAAAAAGGTAGTCTTAATATATTCTGTAAACTAACAATGCTTCTCATACATTGTAATAGTTTGCTTATACATTATAAACTTCACTAAAGCTATTCAGGAGCTGACTTCTGCATCTGAATGGAATGCACCCTCTTGCAGATGAAATCCTTTAACCAGGGTTTAACTGGGTAAGACGCAGAAGTCAGCTCCTGAATAGCTTTAGTGAAGTTCTTTATGAATTGATGAGTGTTTATGCAAGCAATTCTTGATAAAGAGGTAGTTGAAATGGAAGGAGACATCCGTGGCTATCTGTTGGATCGCAATTAAACTGGAAGCAAAGGCTTGCTTTCTGCATTTTAAAGAACTTTTTGTAACTCTTTGTTAAAGAAGATTGTTGTTAAAAAGTGCATTGTGAAGAGTAAACTGTGACAAAATATGTACCAAAATACCCCACTGATGTTATATATATTGTTTAGCTTTTTGTTGAGGATTCTTTACGTGAGTGGACTAGTTGTTTAGATCACTTATGTATGGCTTCATATCCTCAAAAAGTTAAAAATTTATAATGTATAAGCAAGCTATTACAATGTATGACAAGTGTTTATAGTTCATTTTGGGCTCTTGTTGATAGCAGTTCTAAGCAGGTTTGCTCAGGTCTTATTTTATTCAATAAGCCTTACTCCCAGGAAAGTGTCTTTAGGATTGTGGCTATCTTCTATGTAACCCAAATGCATAATGGCCCCTGATCAGAAGAGCCTAGAATGAATTTTGCCTAGCCTAGAAACATGTTTGTATGTACTTGTGGAGCTGACATTGCAGGGCCACGCTAATATAAACATAGCAGGCGATCCTTCACCTGGATGACATGGGCCAAATTTGGAATAACATCATTAACATAGTTGTTAAAAAAAAACAAGAGTACTTTGGGGGGACTTAAGATGAGAATATTGTCTTTCTACCTACAACCATTAGCTGAATCTCCAGTTAACCCACTGCCTTCATTTTAGATTTGGACTGAATTCATTGGTAGCTTTGGCCCCACCCAACATTTTACCTATTTGGAGATTTTTAAAATTTTACAGTTCTTTGGATCATCACTAAAACACTATGGGCCAATCTGCATTTAGCATTTTTACCAAACCCATACTGGAACAGAAAAAGATGTAGTTCAAAACCACATTCAACTACCCTAGGCCAACACCGTACTGACTGCAGAGTCATCCCCAAATGGCCATAAAATGGCCATAAATCTATGCAGACAACCACAATAAAACCAGAGATCAAATGAAGTGAAAGCAGCATGCAGTCTGGACACTGCCATAAAACGTGACATTCAATCAAAGTGAAAGTGGTATGCAATGTAGATGGGGATTTCTGTTCCAGTGTGGGTTTGGTAAGACAGCAGAGCAAATGCTAGATATAGATTGGGCCTATATCTGATTCTGAAAACCTGTCCCTTGTGGATAATAGAAGCCAAATAACAGGACTGGGCAGGAAGGGTAACAATCTACATAATGAAGGTGTCTTAAATATGTTGAAAAAATGTAATATTTCAAATTGTACCACAACATCAATGAAACCTCTCCCCACAAGATATTTGGTTGCTCTGGCTACTAATAATGGGATCAGAAATCTCATGATATGACCTTGCATGGTCTTGGCTAGAGATATGTGTGATCATTCCAGAAAATCATGGTCATGACCCCATACAACAATTTTCATATAAATTCCCACCCTGGGCATTCTGGAATGGACAGCCCTAATCTTGCTCAAAATCTTAGTTTACCCTGTCCCCCTTCAGAACACCTTAAATGTTTCATTCATTGTCTAGGATGGAGAACTGGGGGAAGCCAGGAAAGGAAAGCCAGAGGGCAGAAATCAAAGGGTGGGAAGCAGCACGTATGGAGAGAAGCCAGGGGAAATTCGGGGGGGGGGAAGCAGGAGTCAGAATTGAGGCAGGTGCCACAAAGGATAGAACATTTTCAGTGTCATCCCTGGGTATTATGTGACCTTTCCCTTCGGTTATTTCTGCCATCTATCTATCTATCTATCTATCTATCTATCTATCTATCTATCTATCTATCTATCTATCTATCTATCTATCTATCTATCTATCTATCTATCATCTATCTATCTATCTATCATTCCAGGTTAACGATTTCTTTAAAAAAGAAAAGAAAAGAAAAAAAATTCACTGCACTTTTGGTTGCTTGAAGAAGTAACCATTCTCAGTGCAGGGGTGATGGTTTGCACTAAGAATGTGATTCTGAATTGAAGAGAAGAGTCTTTTGGAGAGTGAAAAAGGTGGTCTAGTTGCAGGTTACCAGAAAAAAATATACTTCTGACTGGTGGTGTTGAAAAGCAATCATAGATGTGCTGCAAGGTAGGAGTGAGGTGCAATAAAGTTAGAGCAGTGAAAGCATTGTTGAGTTCTAGCAGCTTGAGAACAGGGCCAACAGAGTATATTTTATATTCCTTCTGGTGCCTCCAAGCCTGGCATCTAGGCACAGCCTTCTGAAGTTGCCACCCTGCAAATAAGTGAGATCAATTGCTGCTTATACCTAAGTATTTTCTGTTGTGGCAGAAAGATGCTGAAATGGCCATGCATTGTTTTTTGTATTTATTAAACTATTTTATTGCTTTGGTTGTTTGTTGTATGTATTATACTGTTATTTTACACTGTTCTCTAATTTTGTAGTTCAGTTTTCATAAGTATTTGTATATATTATACAGCTTTACTTGAATTTCACCTCTAATTGTGTAATCTTCCTTGAGTCTCAGTAAGAGAGGTGGACTATAAATGAAGTAAACAAACTAATGTAAAATAAATAAATGTATATGGTAGATAGGGCTGTCAGCCCTGTGTGGCAGATGATGGGAGGTTTTGAGGACAATTCCTGGGGAGGTTGGAGTTTGGAGATGATATGGCAGCACTTATGGGTGATGCTCTGGGAATTTTCCTTAATCCCTATGGGAAAGAACATAGAGAAATGGGAAGATGCCTGGACGGTCACTACAGATGTTATTTTCTGGGTATTAATTCCTCTTTCCTCAATTTCTTGAGGGCGGGGGTTTACCTTCTGCTGGTGGGCAAATGGAAAGCCTAGTGGTGGATGGTGGTTCATAACATCGGCCTAACAAAGCAGAAACTGAAACAGGACTTGGGTAGAGATTTGGCCTCTCCTGTCAGATGCTCCTTAGGAAAACCTAACTCCCACTTTGGAAACTTAGCTATCCACATATAACTTTTCAGGCATTTTGTTTCTTTCTCTTTACTCCTTAGGCTAAACATGCTATAAATAGCCATTCACCTCAGCCTGATTGAAACAATTTTAATCTTACATTTTTAGTTTGTAAACATTTGCTAATGACACATTAAAGCTGCTGTGCTCATTAAAAAGAAAACACACAAACACACACCCAGCAGTAATGTGCACAACTTTAAATATTACATTACACCATTACTATTTTAAAGCTTAGGCCCAATTAGCTGTACAGTTAACAGCTGTCTTTGAGAGGGAAAATGACATTTGCCAAGTTTAGCAAATTCCCAAGTGTGTTTTTTTTTCTTCCAAGGTTCCTGAGAAGAGGACATCAATAGTTAAATAGTTAAATTTGTGACAAGAAACTGTAGGGGTTCTTGGTGAAATATTTCCTCAGAGGAAGCATTCGGTTGTATGAATAGCAGAGGGAAACAAAGAAAAACATTCCTACCCAAATTTAAATGGTCGTATAATATTAAAAATCATGCAAATAGGGTTTTATGCAACAAAATCTTGGAGGAGGAGAATAGAAAGATTTGTTAGCTTTTATTCAGAAGGGGCACAAGTTGTTTAAACTAAGCTGCATGCAGCATCTTTGTTTTGTTTCCTTCTATTTTTCCCCCAACTCCTTGCAATCTAAATGCTGCTGACTTCACCAAAAAAAAGCTCTCTCTGGAGATTCCCCCAGCTGTATGTATCTTAGATTAGGCTGATGGATTGTGATTTATTGTATACTAAACAGGCCTTCCTGAGCGCTGCTGTGTTTCTTCAAAGGTTAAACAGCATTCAATATGGGCTCCAGTGGAACTGTTTATGGTGGAGAGGAAAAAGGAAACCTGCACTGCCATCCATTTGCTGACAAGTCTGAGCAAGCCTTAAAGCATCAAGACAGCAGTTTGGGGAGTCAGTTGCCACAAGATGGATAACAAAGAGCAGATGTGAGTTGGTATTCAGAGCATGTTCCAAAATGCCTCTACCCCCAAACTGCTGTGGCTCTAGACAAAAGAGGTATGAATGTCTTCAAATGAGCTTTAATTTATTAGGATATTACCAGCTAGCCTAACATTTGAGATTTGCATTGCACATACTTCTATTTTTTTTTAAAAAAAATACAAATGTGTTTTTTAAAAGTAGGAAGGAGGAAAACTAGGAATCCTGAACTATGTTTTGTCAGCTGTTAGGCAAGCCAATTTAGCAGCATTGATTTGAGGTGCCATCATTTTGTTTATTTCAGATTACAGAATGAATGAGAACCAAAGACCAGAGACAGATGGAGGGGAAGATGACAATGTCACTCAAGTGATTTTTTTTCTGTTGAAACACTGACAGTATCTAGAGGAAAAGAGATTTGCTAGTACAATTATCTTAACAATTTCTACCTGGCTGACTTTTACTTGACTAGTGCCATCCATAGATTCCCTTATGCTTCATTTTTTTAAAAATCCTTTTTGACATAGTAGACATACTATGTCCTCTGAGTTTTCCCCACATGCCCAAAAATCAAGTATGGTCCCTTCATTGAAATTTTAATGCATGAAACTGTGGTTCATAACCTTAGCAAAGGAATCTGAACAGTGTGAAGATTTAATTGTCTTTTACTTGTTCCTTTATCACACTCTCTCTTTGGTGACAGCTGTAAATGTTTAAGGGACTATTATCAATTAGTATATTCCCGAGCAGGATGATTAAACAACTGTGCTACTATTTAGCATGATTAGAACAATAAGTGATTACATCTAAGTTAGTAATTTTTGAGATTCATAAAAATGTTTGCAAATATTCTTGAAATATTGTGTAATGTATCCACTGGAGAACATGGGCTCTGGACAGCCATGTGCTTGGACTGGTTCTAACCGGTCCACCATGTGGCCAGGCGAAGGGTCTGAGCTTCGCCCCAAAGGACAATGGACTAGTGGATCCTGACTCCCCTCCAATGGAGGAGCAGGAGGTAATCCAATCAATGTAAATAGCGAATCATGGGGTGTGTGTGTGTTTGGGGTGTGGTTCACTTGGGGATAAAAGCCGGCCTGCGAGCCGGCTCAGTTGTCTTGTTCTTCATCTAATAAAGTATGTGAGAGCTGAAATCACTAGTAAGTCTCCGTACTTTTCACTGGCGACGAGGATGGGATGCCAACTCCCTCCATGAACAACGACCACGAGACGAGCATCGCTGACCGCCCCAACGCCGAAAGCACCGAACGCCGCCGCCGAGCTTCGTGTCCGCCTCTTCAGTTCCTGGGCACCGCCTCGCTTCCAACACCGCCAACTCTGCACCTGAACCACGACCTCCATGGGTGAGCACCATGGCCGCTAGCAACGAGAGCTTCCCAGCCTTCGACATCTCTCGTCCCGCACACTGGGAGACCTGGATCGAGATGCTGGAACGTCACTTCGAGATCCATGGCACCACGGATGCGGGTACGAAGAAGGCCTATCTCCTGCGCTACTGCGGCATCGAGGCACACCTCCTCCTGAAGGACCTGGTAAACCCCCTCCTGCTGAAAGATGTGGCCGCCACCTACGACATGCTGGTCAAGGCATTTACCGACCACTTGGCACCAAAGCCCACCAAGTTCGTGGAACGAATGGAGTTCTTCGCAAGAACGCAGGGCCCCGATGAAACGTCTCCGGAATTCCTGGCCGGACTACGCCGCACAGCCACAAGGTGTGCCTTCCCCAACCTCACAGATACCCTCCTAAACCAGTTCTTGGTGGGGCTGAAGGAGGCGAAGCTGCGCCACAGGCTCATCAGCCGGGACGACCTCACTCTGGAGGCTGCCCTCCAAGAAGCGGCCGCCTACGAGAAGTCCCACGCAGATCGCCGGTCTAAGACGGTCCATCGCCTCCAGGACTCCGGCCCCTCGGATGACTCGAGCGATGAGGAGGTCTTACAGGTGAACTGCCGATCACAGCCATGCACCCAACGCAACAAGGGATCCCCCGCAACACCAACCCAGCCCAACGCATCTGCCTGTGCCAGCTGTGGCGACGCTCACGAGTGCCAGACCTGCCGTTTCCGGGACGCCGTCTGCAGGACCTGCAACAAGGCCGGACACCTCGCCCGAGTCTGCCGCTCCAAGGGCAAGCGCCTGGGATCCACGGCCCAGCTGGACGCCGCAAGCCTGCACACCGTGACGACCCAGCGCCGGCAGATGGTATGTAACTTGCCCCCTGAGAGCCCGGACAAGGTGCATGTGACTGTCCAAATAGAGGGGTCCCCCTGCCAAATGGAAATAGACTCAGGGTCCTCGTTCTCTATAATCTCCGCGGAGACCCTTAAAACGCTATGCCCAAAGGGAGGACCCCGACTGCACAAGCCACGGGGTTTGAAACTGACGGACTTTAACAAGAACCCAGTGGCAGTCCGTGGCTGGGGTAAGTTTCAAGTCCGATTTAAAGGGTTCTCGGGCTTGCTGGACCTGCTGGTTGTGGAGGGGCGCCTCTCGAGCCTCCTGGGGCTGTCGTGGTTTGGGCCTTTGGGACTCCAAATAGCGGGTGTAAACCACCTCAGGACTGCAGACTGGGAGGCGGTCTGCCGGGAGTTCCCCAAAGTTTTTGACGGGACCCTGGGAAGGTACAATGGGACCCCGATTTCGCTAGACCTGGACCCCAACGTACGACCCATCCACATAAAGGCACGGCCCCCTCCCATAGCCATGCAGGAAAAAATTGAGGCCGAGCTCGACCGCCTGGTCGCCCAAGGAGTGCTGGAACCGGTCGCGTCAGCGCGCTGGGAAACCCCCATTGTCACGCCTATTAAACCGAATGGGGCTATACGCATTTGTGCAGACTACAAATGCACCATAAACAAGGCCCTGCAGGACCACGCTTATCTGGTCCCAGTAGTGAGCCATGTCCTGGCCTCCCTGACGGGGGCCAAAGTTTTCGGTAAATTGGACTTGGCGCAGGCTTACCAGCAGCTGCCAGTAGACACGGCCGCTGCGGAAGCGCAAACCATCACCACCCACAAGGGTGCTTTCTGGGTCAATAGACTGCAGTTTGGGGTTTCAGTGGCGCCAGGGATTTTTCAATTTTTCATGGATTCCCTCCTGAAAGGAATTCCAGGGGTCCAGCCCTTTTTAGATGATGTCATCATCGCGGCACCGGACTCCACCGCCTTCACCGAACGGTTGCGTCGGGTCCTGCAGAGGTTCAACGATGCCGGCCTCAAGGTGAAGAAGGAGAAATGCCTCCTGGGGGTGCCCCGCATCGAATTTCTGGGTTTCGCAGTCGATGCGCAAGGCATCCACCCCACAGACGAAAAAATTAGAGCAATCACACAAGCCCCGGTCCCCACATCCAAACGGGAACTCCAGGCCTTCCTAGGCCTCTTGAATTTTTACCACGCGTTTCTGCCCCAAAAGGCAACGGTGGCTGAACCCCTCCACCGGCTGCTGGACAAGGAGGCGCCGTGGGCCTGGAAGCTGGAGCATGCGGCAGCTTTCCAGGCGGTAAAAGATTTGTTGGTCTCCAACGGGGTGCTGCACCACTTCTGCGAGGCTTTACCTGTGGTTCTGGCGTGTGATGCGTCGCACTACGGGGTGGGGGCGGTGTTGGGGCATCGGTTGCCGGATGGCCGGGAGGTTCCGGTCGCCTATTATTCTCGGACCCTGTCTTCTGCGGAGCGTAATTATGCGCAGATAGACAAGGAGGCACTAGCGATAGTGGTGGGGGTTAAAAAATTCCACCATTATCTCTATGGCCGTCCGTTCGAGATCCTTACAGACCACAAGCCTCTCCTGGGCCTTCTTGCACCCGATCGACAGACGCCGCAGATGGTCTCGCCCAGGGTTCTCCGCTGGTCCATATTCCTGGCGGGGTACTCTTACACCCTCACCCACCGCCCAGGGAAGGCCATGGGTCACGCGGACGCACTCAGCCGCCTCCCACTGCCCGCGACGGACCCAGACCCGGCCCCCGCCCACGTCATCACACTCCTAGAATCGCTGCCCGGTCGCCCAGTACATGTCAAGGAGGTGGCCCGCCTCACGGGCCGCGACAGGGTTCTCTGTCGGGTTTTGAACTGGGTGGGGAGGGGATGGCCGACAGCTAGACAAGACCCGGAGTTTGCGCCTTTTATCACAAGGCGCGATGAGCTGTCGACCTATAAGGGGTGCCTAATGTGGGGAGGCAGGGTGGTCATTCCGAAACCACTACAGGAACGGGTACTGAGGGACCTTCATGAGCACCACCCTGGGGTAGTCAGGATGAAGGCTCTGGCGCGGGGGTATGTCTGGTGGCCAGGGTTAGACCGGGACATTGAGGACATTGTAAAAAGGTGTCAACCCTGCCAGGCCTCCCGACCCGCACCCCCGACGGCCCCAGACAGGGCCTGGGAATCCTCTCACTGCCCCTGGTCGCACCTGCACCTCGACTTCGCGGGCCCGTTCCAGGGGCAGCTGTTTTTTATACTTGTAGACACCTACAGTAAGTGGCTAGAAGTAGAGCCGGTACCATCCACCTCCTCCCGGGCGGCCATCCGAGCGATGTGGCAGATTTTCAGCTCGCACGGACTCCCCGACACCCTGGTCACCGACAACGGGATGGCCTTCACGTCCGGGGAGTTCCAGGAGTTCACCCGCCAGCACGGGATTCGCCACATCAGGTCGGCCCTGTTCCGCCCCGCCACCAATGGCCAAGCTGAACGCATGGTGAGGATGGCCAAAGAAGCGCTCCGTCGGACCGAAGGTATGGACTGGGACTTCAGGCTGGCGCACTTCCTGTTTGGCCAGAGAACGACGCCCCATGCGACAACCGGCCGGAGCCCAGCGGAACTACTGATGGGCCGACGCCTCACCACCAGGCTGGACCGGTTACATCCCGATCGAGCGCCCGAGCAGGAGCCCTCCACGGAAACGCCAGTGGCGGCACGAGGGTTCTTCCCAGAGGACCCGGTGTACGCACGGAACTACGCAAAAGGGCCCCCGTGGATTCCCGCCCGAGTAGTCCGGGTCCGTGGCCCCCGGTCCTACGAAGTCTCGGTAGAAGACGGCCAGATCCTGCATCGCCACATCGATCAGCTACGTCGCCGGGTGCTACCCCTGGAGCCGGATGAGGGGGAGGAGTGGGACGAGCCAGCTCAACCAGACGCGGGGGCGGACACACCAGAAGAAATCCCAGGGGACTTCAACTCCGGACTGACAGCCACCGCTAATGACACACCGGCCGCGATGGTGAGCCCAGCCCCGCCAACACCAGAGCAGCCACCAGTCCCCACAGCTGCCCGGGAGGCTGTCAGTTCCCCCATGCCAGAGCCCCGCCGCTCCACGCGAGAGCGGCGGCCCCCAGCTATTTGAAAGACTATGTATGCGGGTGTTTATCGGACCAAGGGGGGAGGGGTGTAATGTATCCACTGGAGAACATGGGCTCTGGACAGCCATGTGCTTGGACTGGTTCTAACCGGTCCACCATGTGGCCAGGCGAAGGGCCTGAGCTTCGCTCCAAAGGACAATGGACTAGTGGATCCTGACTCCCCTCCAATGGAGGAGCAGGAGGTAATCCAATCAATGTAAATAGCGAATCACCGGGTGTGTGTGTGTTTGGGGTGTGGTTCACTTGGGGATAAAAGCCGGCCTGCGAGCCGGCTCAGTTGTCTTGTTCTTCATCTAATAAAGTATGTGAGAGCTGAAATCACTAGTAAGTCTCCGTACTTTTCATATTGCAACTTTTTCAACAGTTTCTTTTTCAGGAAGTTCTTCCTCCTATCTGCAAACCTCAGATTGCACTGAAAGCTTTCCCACATTTACAAAACAATACAGAGATATGATGCAAGGAATCCCTTAACAGGAAACAAGGAAAAGTACATATCTGGGGGGAGGGGTGTCCAATCCCCAGAAATAATTTGTGAATTTATGGAAATAGCACAATTTGGGGGTTCTAAGAGGTTACTTCTGGAAAAATTCTGAAGATCATTACATAAAAATTATGTCAACCCCTTCTAGATGCCAACTGCCTCTCTGTAGTCCACTGTATCCATTGGGTCCCGAAAAGGTAGCCAGAGTTCTAATTTCAAAACAAATTATAATTTTGAATGGTGGAAACAGGGTACCATTTCCCCCCCTCAAATGTTAGCTTACTATAGTATGTATGCAACTGCCTATTAAATTCATTGGTTGTTTTTGTGATGAGAAGGGGCATTCATAAGGTTTACAACAAAAATGAAAACCTAATACTTCTCCAAAACTCTAGGCAAATAAAATAGTTTTAATATCTTACCCAACAACAAAATAGAGAATGTCAGAGAAATCTCTCTGAAAAGGACATTCTAGGTATGGGGAACCACCACGGGAAGCTTATCTCTGCTTGCTCCAAACCAACTAGTCACTAGTCAACAAGTTTATTGTATAACCCATTGGCCATAACAAAACAGAATACAAACACAAATCTTATACACAATGGGATAACCCTTCAGTAGTGTGCATTGAATCCTAACCTTAATCTAATCTTCCTTGTCGCCGGAACAAACAGGGACATTTTGCTGGTGACATGAGCATCGGAGTCAGAAAGCAGAAAAACACTCAGCTCCTGTTCAGAAAAACCATTATGCAAGGGTAAAATAGGGTAGATAAATCTCTGCCTGAGTGATTCGTGCCATGAGCATCTCAGTAAATAGTGTTCAATATCGTTCACTTCGCCCAAACCACATTGACAGATTCCTAAAGTGGCAGGTATATCCATAAAATGACCAATACAAACCATTGAGGGGATGGCATGGAACCTTAGGGCGGTAAATGGCCTTCTTAGGTCAAGGTTTGTTAATTTCTCCAAATATTCTGTCCTACAGTGATCTCTTTTAAAGATCTTAAACAAGAGAGCTGTGCGGCAACTTGCTACCGCATGAAGGTTCAAAAGGCCATCCTTGTTAAATTCCCAATCCTTCAGTTTGAACTTTTGGTTTTCACTGTCCACTGGGCCCCAAAGGTCATCCAGAATTGAATATTTCTGTAGAATAGAGGACAGATGATTGCCCATACTTTTGGAGGATTTCAACAACAATCCAAAGCTTTGGACACCTAAGATATCCTGGGGCCATTCCTGACATTTCCTCCAATAGGTGAGGATTCTGACATTGGCCCTGGCTTCCAACGATGCCATACCCAATCCAGTCCTCATCAACGCCACAGGTGAACCTTTGGGCAAAACCAAAACCCATCTCATAAAATAATTTTCACAGTTTCTACCAGGGTTAACATCAACTCATTCCAACCCCAGATCTCTACCCCATACAGCATTGCATTGGTTATCTTACTTACAAACAATTTAACTACCGGGTCTATCAAACCACCACCTCTAGAGAAATAAAACTTCAGCAAAGCCCCTAGATTACTCATAGCTGTGGTCTTCAGCTGCCTAATATGTGGATGCCAGGAGAGGGTCTCTGAAAAAGTTATACCTAAGTATTTATATGTGCTACATTGCTCTAATGGTGTGCCTAGGATGCTCCAACTAGATTTCTTGGGTCTTTTCCTAAAAGCCAAAACTTTGAATTTGGCGTAGTTTATTTGCAGGGCTTCTGCCTTGCAATACTGGCCTAGTTTGTTCAGTAATCTCCTCAGGCCAATCTTGGTAACAGATAGAAGGACCATTGTTAGCCCAGCCACCTTTTATTGGGCTATTTCTGGACTGTTTTTATGCTGTTATGAACCTGATGGTCTGCCAGCCAAGAGACTGTATAATAAAGCACCATGGGGAAAAGCCCAGAGAAGGAACAGAGGCCAGGCAAGGACTATGAGATGCTGGCTAAAATCACTTCAGAGGGTCTCCATAGCTTGCTTGCCGGGTGTCACATATTACAGTCACAGGTTTGCATTCAAACAAAAGACTCTTGCATACCGCCCAGACTCACTGTCTCCAGTATAAAGGGATTAAACCCCCTATGTGCCAAAGCACATGGTTCTCATGGAGGATCCAACTGAAGAGCCATTCTTCTTTGTTCCAACTTCCTCCTTTCCAGCACCCAGGTGACCACTGGTCAAGATAGCCACTAGCATTTGAGATTGACCCTTGCGACCAATCCCTAGCCAACAGGGAGTGTCTTCAGGTATAAGCCGCCTGGCTGTCCACGCCCATCGCTCGAGAGGTTTTAAAAACACACACACGCTTCTCAGAGCTCTCTCTGCCTCGCCCTACCCCCCCCCACCAACGACCTCTCTCAGCCTGCTTTGTACCTCTTACGTCCAGCTTACTCTCCCCAATCCTCACCTCGTTTTAAGGCTCCAGTCTGCAGCTGGAGTAACGCACGTGCTTAGCCGGCCTATTACGCGTGCTCCCCATTTTTTTCCATATTCTCCCCCCCTTTACCTCCCTCTGGAAGATTTTAGGAGCTGCACATCAGAGGTAATTATCGCCATCATCAATACCTGCTCATGCGAATGTGCTATTTATTTCTTGCCTGCTTTTATTTAGTCTCTTGTATGCCAGTGTGTGTGTGATTGTATGTGTTCTGCTGAATATTATTACACAGTAAACAGAAGATTTATTTTACTCCTGTCTCTCGCCTCTTTACTGGGAAATAGTGTGGCAGGCCATCCTTCGTATACAAAGACCAAAGAATCCCAATATTAAAAACTGTCCCAAATGCTCTATTAATTATAGATCAGAGCATTTCGGCTAACACCATGTCATCCGCATACAGAAGGATTGGAACTTTGCATTGCCCGATACTTGGAGGCATAAATTCACTACCTTCCAAGCAGGCAATTAGATTGTTCAGATAAAGGTTGAACAGGATGGGAGCAACACACAACCCTGTTTCACACCCTTCTGCACTGGCATGTCTTCTGTGAGCCGACCCTCCCTTCCAACTTTCACCTTGACAGAGGTGTTGTTATGTAACAAGCTAATTAACTTAACCAGCCGAGGCTCGATTTTTATACTCAGAAGTTTCTGCCATAGCCTACCTCTATCTATAGAATCAAAGGCTGCTGCAAGATTGATGAAGGCAGCATAAAGGGCCTTAGTAGGGACAACTAAACTCTAAAGTTCAAGCATCCTGGGCAAGATCTTGAAGAAGATCTTAATGAATGCACAAGTTTATACAGGACAGTTCTTTAGATATCTTTATTTCCACACTACTGACAGGGAACTACACCATTTTAAGACCAGACTTTGAAGGATGTGACTGCTTTTGATTGCATTGTTAGAGTTTCATTGGTGAAAGCTGGAACTTTGAACTGAATTTGGAAACAATCTGGAAATCAGCAAATAAATACTCATCAGGTAGATGCCAGTTAATAACATCCCACCTGCCACATTATGAACCGAATTAAATATCCTTATGGATTATATAGACAGTGCACATATTATGCATTAAATCAATCCAAACATACCTTCTGAAGGTAGCTAAGGATTAATCTGGTTCTAATAGCACCCCTAGACTGCAAAATAGGTCTTTTAAAGATATGCCAAACCATCCTAAGCTGGGTTACATTCTTCTAAGACAAATGACTCCAGTGGTTTTAGAAGAATGTAAATCTGTTTAGGACCACACTGTTAATCTGGCTATACTTGCTGCCAGGATTACAAAATGGTAGTGGCACCATTATGAAATTCTCATTTACTGCATCCAACTTGTAACCAGAAGGAAGTTTCTGGTTTGGGTTTTAAATCAGTAAGTACTTGAGAATGTTAAATGTGCTCCATTTGAATTAAAAATTGGATAGGCATTTATTGCTAAAGCATCTGCATAAAAACTGCTTTTCTTCATTTTATAAAACCTTGTTGGGAGCATTAACAGCTATACAGAAAGCATGTATTTACCTCCATGAAAAATCAGCTACACTACCTACCTCCATGAGAAATCAGCCTTCTCAAACGAATGACTGTCATGTGTAAATTTGAGCACTTTATTTGTAACTAGGAATAAGGCCTGTTGTGGAATTAAATACAATGGGCTCTAGAAAGAGGCTCTGGGAGAGTGCCCCGGCTTTGGGCACTCAGTGACAATTTGCTGTGGCAATCTCAGCAGGGTATAATGACAGAGTCCACCATTTTCTCCAGAGGAACTGATCTTTGCTACCTGAAGAGCAGTAGTAATTTTGAGTGATCTCCAGCCCACCCCCAAGATTGGTAACAGTGGTTCCACAGGAAGGAGTGGCTGGTTTGGAGGGTGGAGTCTATGACATTGTACCTGTCTGAGGTCCCACCCCTCCTCAACACTCACCCTTTCCAGGTTCGACCCCTCAAATCTCCAGGAATTTCCCAACCTGGAGTTGACAACCCTATCTCCCTCCCAGCCAACCATCAACCTACCTTTAGTTTTCCATCTCCTCCCCCATCCCTCCTAGAAAGCAGTTGTAATTTTGAGTGATCTCCAGCCCCACCTGGAGATTGGCAACAATGGTTCCCCATCAGGGAATGGCTGGATTGGAGGGTGGAGTCTATGGCATTGTACCTGTCTGAGGTGCCACCACTCCTCAAACCTCACCCTCTCCAGGCTCCATCCCTCAAATCTCCAGGAATTGCCCACCTGGAGTTGGCAACCTAATCAGGACTGGGCCCAATGAGTTTTCTCCCTAAGGCCAACATAGGTATGGAAAGGGCCTTTTACTGACAGAGGAGAAAGTACAGGTGCCAACTTTGATCAGAGAAATACCTGGAGATTTGGGGGGGTGGATCCTGTGGAGGGCAGCATTTGGGGGTGTGTGTGGAAGGACTCAGCAGCAATGTTCCCTCTAAGCTGTGGAGTCTTGTGAGCAAGAAATTCTACTTTGTGAGCTACTGGCATTAAAGCTGTGAGCGAGCGATCTGGCTGCTGCATAAATTAGTTTGCTCTGGAGACATCCTTCCTGAGCTGAGACAAAAATGTGTGAGCCAGAGGCTAAAAAACTGTGAGCTAGCTCACACTAACTCAGCTTAGAGGGAACACTGCTCAGCAAGGTATAATGCTATAGGGTCTACCCTCCAAAGTAACCATTTTCTCCCGGGGAACTGATCTCTGTCATCTGGAGGTCAATTGTAACAGTGGGAGATCTCCAGGTCCCACCTGGAGATTGGCAGCCCTAGGGGAAAGTCAGCTGCACAGCGGGGAGTTGAAGAAAATGGTCTGATGGTCGCTGGCCCACCTCGGTATCCAGCCAGCCATGCTGAAGCTAAGCAGGAGAGAGAGCCTTTTCCCATTTATTCTGACAGGAAAGTGGCTGTTGGGGAGGGGAGTTATGGGCAAGGGAGGGGGTTATGCTGAAAGTCCTTTGTTTTTTTACTCACAGAACCAAGCTTGGCTGCCTACCAACAGCCACTGAGGGGACAGTGCCTCATAGGAGTCAAGAGAACTGTCTTCCTCAGGAGAGAGAGCTGTCTGCCAGGGGGAGTGGGTGCGGAAGAGGAGCAGACCCAGCACCTGGCCAATGGCATGTGAGTACTCTTGAGTGGCGGCTGATGGGACAATGGCTGAGGGAGGGAATTTTACAGCCAATGGGAGCTCATGGAATCTTGCAAAACCAAAAGATAATTATTTATAAGGAGAGATATTTGTTGGTTTTTACTGTTTTTATTATGTATGGGCATATTTTTTGCCCTCTTGTAAGCCGCCCTGAGCCTGTTTGCGGGGAGGGCATTGTATAAATACAAAAATAAATAAATAAATAAATTTACTAACCTACAGAAGGAGCACTGCTATCACTCCCAGCTTTGTACCTGCTGGATTATACAACAAGGAAACAAATATTTGCCTCCATCACCTGTTCTATGATGGTGCTTGCATCTATCATGAAAATCTGCAGTGTGGTGTATATAAGGAAACACATTTTAATATTTATCAGCTTTTGTCATTAGGGACCATAATAATTCTTCCTTCTCACAGTAACTTCTTCAACTGATTTTTGTCTGGCATATTTTAAAAATACCCCTTAAAATATTGAATTAGGTTTAGACTGGGGGGGGGACATTTTGAGAAGATATGTCAGAGCAGGGGTCATTTCGTAGAAAAAGTGGTGCAGGAGCTCATTAGCATAACTCATTAGGATAACTCATTTGCATATGGCCACACCCCCTGTCATCACTGGAAGTGTGTCAGAAGGCAACACCCACCGCTTAGGCTCCACTGGACTCTTTTGGATTGCTATCTATGGGGGGAAAGGCATAGATCTGCCCTCAGAGAGGAGGGAGAGCTTGTACCTGAATAAACCTTGGTCTTGAAGGTGCCACTGGACTCTTTTGGATGGCCAGCAAGTGCAGGAAAGTATATGGCTGCTTGTGGGTTAAGGAGGGTGGCACAGAGGATGCACATGGCCTCGAGCAGGTAAGGGGCCAGGGTGGTGGTGGGGCAGAGGTGCAGGAGGAGGCCAAGTAGGCACAGGAGGCCAGGGTAGAGCTCCTCACAGGACTCATGGGAGTAGCTGGGGCCCACCTTGCAGAGGCACTGCACTAGGGCCGGCATGAGGGCAGGCAGAGCCTGGGCGGGCTGGGTGCCACGGCCTAGTCAGTGGTAGAGCAGTTTGAGGGCCAGCTCATGGCATCACTCTGCTGGTTCAGCCAGGGGGTTGGGAAAGGTGAGGGGGGGGCTGCTGGGAGTAGGAGGTGGAGCTTGCTGCATGTGCTTGCTGCATGTGCTTCGCTTCTGTGTGCTCCTGCAGGAAATGAGCCCTGCTTATGATACCAAATTTCATATTTTTCATATGTCTGTGGATTCATGCTAAGTGAAACAGGTATTTGTTCTCTCCCTTTAATTAGTACCCAATTCTGTAGTGCTAAAAGCTTTCAGGGTTTCTCTGCAAAGGTATAAGAATGTTATTGTGGAAAAAGTGCCGAAATGAGCAGCTTTCAAGTGTACATTGCAATATCATTTATCAGCATGCCCTGGGGAATATTTATACATTTGGATAATGAGTATTCTCTTGCTGAGGTATATAATAAAAAATGAGTGGGGATGTGGAAATAGTAGCATAATTTTTTTACATTATATTCTGCAAAGAGTTTGTTTCAACATGGCATTCCTATAATAGTTTGACTTATTGTAAGGGCAGTTTGCTTGAGCTCTCTTTCTTGGCATCTGCTGCTTTTGGAGATTCCTGTTTTCTACTTTCCACTCCTGCTTCCCTCTCCTGTTCACTTAATGGATTCAGCTAATAGGGAGATGGGGTGTTCTGTCCACATTCAGTTCTAGCAATGCCTCATCACTTCTCCTCCCTTTCCTAGTACTCCCTTCAAGTGGAGCCAGCCGTAATGGAGAGAGCCCAAGGAGGTATAGTTCCTGTTGCAGCTCACAACATTTTGAAATATAAAACCTCACTGCATTAATAAAGTAATAAAACATCGCAATCCAAATACATTACCCTAAATAATTAGCAGTAAACTTACAACTAAAGTTTAAATTTTCTGTTTACTGGGGAGTCTTAAGAAAGACAAAGTTCTTGAATTTTCTCCTGAAAGACAAAAGAGAATGGACGTAATGATATTTGCTGGGTAGAATTTTCCACAAAATGGGTATCACCTCCACAAAACCCCTGTTCATTGTGCCATTAAAATAATTGTGTGTGGCACTGAAGCTAGCATTTTGTAAGTAAGTCTAAGCTCACAGCAGTAACTGTAGAGAAGGAGAAACAGGCCAAGCCATTTGGGTAACATCTGTTTCTACATGGTTGCCACTCGAATTAGGTTCTCTAAGCATGGTTCCTTCCTATACATGGCATAAGACTGTCATTTGCTGAACCCTCCTTTCTTTAAATGGAAGACTTTGGAACTTGGGAGTGAGAATATTCAGGTGTATTGGCCAATGGGATGAGGCAATGAGATATAGACTAGAGTGTGTTCTGTCTCTCCAGAGCTGGCACTTGCCACTGCCTTCATGTAGTGGGACCTAGGTGTTTACTTCAGCTTTTGACTTGAAGCTTGTTACATAGGCTTCCCAACTCCAGATTGGGAAATTCATGGAGATTTGAGGGGAGGGGAGGATTTGGGGATCTCAGCAAGGTATAATGTCTTACAGTCCACCCTCTGAAGCAGCCATTTTCTCCAGGGAAACTGATCTGAGCTGGCTGGGATTCTGGGGAGTCTACAAAGCCCACCTGGAGGCTGGCAACCCTGATAGGTGATAGCTCAAATATTACATTTTGATGTCAGTAGTGTGCTGCTGCTGCCATAATGGCTCCAGTTCACAGCAGGCACCTGCCTTTTGTTGGTGGAAAAGTTTGCATTCCAGGGGAAGGGGGGGAAGGGAAAATCTGTCTGTAACCTTTTCAGAATGTATGTTATTGTTATGGGATAGCAGCAGGATTTTAAAATGTTATAATGTCTTTTTAATTGGTGAAGTAAGTGTCTGTTAATAAGGTCACTTAGAAGATCTTTCAAGTGCAGAATAGGTTTTCAATTGGGAGGGAAAGTGGGGCCCTGCAACGAGGGAACCACTGGTGATTTCCCTTAATGCGGGGGGGGGGGGATCTTGAGGGCATGGGATCCTGGCCAGCTCCTGATCCTGATGTCCTTCTTTGCTGCTGCTGGGCCCAGCTGCTGGGCATTCTCTGTTGCTTACGATCTGGTGGGGGAATCCCATATGCATCCTCATGCCAACTCTGGTGCAGCTCCTGAGCCCAGTATCCTACTCCACCATCAAGCCCAGTACAGCTCCCAGGCTGCTGTGCCTCTGCTACCATGCCCAACACAGTTCCAAGCAGCTACACTGCTGACAGCAAAGCTCCCAGGCTGCCACACCACCAAGCACAGATCCCAGACTGCAGCACCTCCATAGCCAGAGCCAGCACATCTCCTAACCTGCCATACCACCAGAGTGCTGAAGCTGACTTTATGCTACTGCATGCCCTGAGGAGTATCACAGGTAATAAACAGAGTGATTTAACATTTAGGGCTGGTTTTTTTAAGCTCAGTGAAATGGAAGAGGTGTTAGGTAGACAAGCATTTTTTATATATTTGCCTAAGCACCTGGCTCACATTGTACAGAGAGGAGGTTTCTCACTGAACACAGGCCGTGAGTGACCACCCTTTCCCCCCCAAGAAGTGATATCATGATGATGGTGCCCTCCACTGTATCTCCACCACCCCAGTCTCCCACTGGTTGCCAGCATGTGCCTGGAAATCCTGGCAAATTATATTATCTTTCTCTGAACATATCTCACTACCATAATTCTAGGGGGCTTTCCTATGAAACTGCATATAGAGTGGGGCTGGGAGGGGGAAAGGACACACTGGAAGCAGAGTGGAATGATCACACTGTTCATGTGTTTCCATGGCATGTCCAGGCAATCAGACACCCAGAAACCCGCCATGGAAGCACTTTGCCAAGATAGCGACCAGAATTTGCCAGTGGCTTTTTGATCCATGTGGGAGTCATTTTAGCATGCGGTAGGGATGAGTGGGGCACAGGAGCCAGATGTACATGTTTGATCATTCCCATTTGGTCTGGAGGGGAGGGGTGGCTATGTCAGGCCAAACTGTGCATGTGATCACACCTCTAGTCTGAATAGACAATACTGACTTTGTTGGACCAATTTCATGTGTTCAGCTGGACACATTTATGTTGGATAGGCCTATCACTGACTGTTAGCCATTATTGATTTCAGATGATGCAGTGCTGGTGAGAAGAAGAGATAAGGGCTGTAGTCAGAAGATTCATAGGCCTCATCGATGAAGTGTCATATATGCTGAGATTTCAAAATATCCCTGAAAAAACAGATGAAGAAGTTAAAGAGGAAATAGCAAAATATTTGGAAGAAGATAAATTTCAAACTGTGTGGGATGAGATAGACGTTGTGTATCGAATGAACTCAGCATATGCAAGAAGAAATAGAGTACCCAGAGAGATACATGTGAGATTCTATAAAAGGACAATGAAAGATCTCATCTTGAGAGCTGCAAGCAAAAAACCATTAAGGATACATGAGACAGAAATTACAATTCTGAAAGAGGTTCCATGGAGAGTGAGAGAAAAAAGAAGAAACTATGTCCAACTGACAAAGTTGTTAAGAGAAAATCCAATAACCTACAGATGGATAACACCTGAAGGTGTACTCTTTACCTTCCAAGGGAAAAGATTTAGATTAAGCTCAATATTTAAAGTAGAAGATTTCCTAAAAAAAAGTATGGAGAAGACTTGGGAGTTAAATCTGAAGAAGATGAGGAGCAAGAAGAGGAAGAAGGACCAGAAGAGGGTGAAGAACAAGTGAAAGGAGCAGCAAAACCAAAGACTCAGAGATTAAGAAAAAAAGATAAAATAGTACCGCAACCTATGTCAACACGATTACAAGAAAAGAACAAACCTGGAGATAAAGACAAAAAAGAAGATAAAAATGGATAGAAGGAAAATGAAGATAATTTCAATAAATGTTAATGGACTGAATGCACCACAAAAAAGGAGACAAGTACTTCAACAAGTTAAGAAAGTAGATGCAGATGTTGTTTGTTTACAAGAAACTCACATTAAACAGTCGGATAAAAAAAAATTAGAAGCAAAAAAATTGGTAAACTATCTGTATCAGCAGATAAATATAAGAAAAAAGAGGAATCACTACTTATGTGAAAGAACATTTACATCTGGAAATGGTATATGAAGTGAAAGATGGGAGAACAGTGATTGTTAAAATCCAGAGACAAGCCAAGGTGACACTGATTGTGAATATATATGCACCAAATCAACAACAAGAGAATTTTTTTAAAGCCCTACAAGAAATTATTGCAAATCAAACATATGAAGAACTATGTATTATTGGAGATTACAATGCAGTGTTTGATAAAAGTTGGATAGAAAATCCCTCCCCCAAAAAAGGAAAAGAGAGGCAATGAGCTTCCAAAGGCATTTTTACAACTGATGGAAGAGCGTACTTTAGTGGATGTCTGGAGAGTGAGAAATAATAATAAAAAAGACTTTACCTTCTTTTCTGCAAGACATAAATCATGGTCAAGATTGGATATGGTGTGGATAACTACCAGCATGGTAAATGATATAATAGATGTAGAAATTCTCCCTTTGTCAAATGCAGACCATAATCCTTTACTTCTGACCTTGGAGGATACCCTGAGAAAAAACAGATGGTCATTGAATTTATGGTTGCTAAAAGATGAAGATTTTGTTACCAAATCCAAAAAAGAATTTCAGGAATTTTTTAAAGATAATATTCAACCAGGAATACAGAGTGATATAATATGGGATGCTTTTAAAGCGTATGTGCGAGTATGATTTATTAGACAAAATGCATGGATAAAAACAAACAATGGAAACAGAAATTTACACAAATTGAACATCAAATTAAAAAGGAAGAACAAAAAATGGTTATTGGATCCTCAATAGAAGATATAAGATTGAGAATTAAAAATTTACAACATCAAATGAACTGTATGTTAACCGAGGAAATTGCAAAAAATAAAAATTAAAAAAATGTTTGCAAAGCAATTTTTTTTGAAAATGCTAATAAACCTACAAGATGGTTAGCATATAAATGAAGAAAATAAGCAGATAAAAAGCACATAAAATCATTAAGAGATTAACAAGGGGAGGATAAAAACATCCATAAGGACATAAAAATATTGTGGAGAAATTCTACAGTAATTTATATCAAGAGGAGAAAGTTGGCCAAGATCATATTAGAGAATTTCTGCAAAGATATAATAAGAAAGAATTCATGGAAGATCAAAAACAAAGTTTAAATGACCCAATTTCTTATGCTGAGATAGTTGAAGCGATTAAAAGTCAGAGAAGGGGGAAAAAATGCCCCATCTGGATGGTTTACCTGCAGAATTGTATCAAATATTTGAAGACCAAATCGCATTACCACTAAAGAATACTATTCAAAATATAGTTGAACAAAAGAAGATACCAGAATCATGGACTCATGCGTTGATCACACTAATTCACAAACCAGACACAGCTGAAAAAGAAATTAAAAATTATCGGCCTATTTCATTACTGAATGTGGATTATAAAATCTATGCATATATATTGGCAAATAGACTTAAAAAGGTTTTACTTAAAGCAATTCATCAGGATCAATCTAGTTTTTTACCAAGAAGGCAAATGAGAAATAATGTGAGAAATATTTTGAACATAATAGAGTTTTTTGAAGCACACTCTGAAAAGCAAATGACCCTTTTATTTTTAGATGCAGAGAAAGCCTTTGATAATTTAAATTGGACTTTCTTATTAGAACAATTATTAGCATGGAAATGTGGAGAATATTTCTACACCTTGGTTAAAGCAATATATACATCACAGTCAGCCAAAATCATTGTGAATTGAGGTCTTATGTGAAATATTTATATTGGAAAAGGAACAAGACAAGGAT
This sequence comes from Gekko gecko, assembly GCA_029375565.1. NCBI lineage: Eukaryota > Metazoa > Chordata > Lepidosauria > Squamata > Gekkonidae > Gekko > Gekko gecko. The sequence continues at coordinate 141,014,986 of JAPDNY010000005.1, forward strand.
GTCCGTTATCACCATTGTTATTCATCTTTGCATTGGAAACATTAAATAACATGGTCAGAGAACATGAGCTTATAAAAGGGATTAAAATTAAAGGAGAGGAATATAAATTATAAGCTTTTGCAGATGACCTGGTGTTTATATTGGAAGAACCTCAAATGTAAATAACTTCTCTCTTGCAAGCAATAAGAGAATATGGCAAATTTGCAGGATTGAAAATTAATTTAAGAAAAACAAAGTTGGTTCTAAAAAATTGTACTTCATCTCAAAAAACAAGAAATACAAAACCTCTCAGGACTAGAGGTACCCAAAACATTAAATATTTTGGAATAACATTATCAAATAGATGCAGTTCTCTGTATAAAGATAACCACATGAAACTTTTAATAGAAGTTAAGAAAGACTTGGAGAATTGGAAACACTTAAAAATATCATTTATAGGTAGGATAGCAGCAGTAAAGATGAATATTTTACCAAGATTACTTTTCCTATTCCAGACAATTCCAATTTTAATTAATCTAAATTATTTTAAAGAGCTTGAAAAATTGATAAGGCAATTCATATGGGAAGGCAAGAAACCAAGAATTAAATTGAAACTACTTCAAGAAGTCAAAGAAAGGGGAGGATTTGCATTTTCACACTGGCAACTATATTACAAGGTGGTAGCACTCATCTGGATAGAGGAATGGATCATATTGGAAGATACGAGACTTTTGAAATTAGAAGGTCATGACTTGAAAATGCGTTGGCATGCATTTGTATGGTACAGAAAAAGCGAAACCGATAAATATTTTAAACAACACCTACTTAGAGCAGCACTTGGTAAGGTATGGGAACAAATTCAAAAACTGCATTATAATGAGACTAGTGAGGAAAGCCCATTGTGGCAGTAGACAACGGGTCCTAGATAGGAAGGAAGGGCGGGTGGAAGGAAGAGAGAAAGTGAGTTAGAGGGGAGGGAGGGAGGAAAAGGGGGGGAGAGAGAAGGAAAGAGGGGGAGTCAGAGACAGAGTGGGGGGGGGTCAGGGCCATAAGTTTGAAAGAAAGGGAGGGAGGGAGGGAGGGAGGGAGGGAGGGAGGGAGGAAGGAAGGAAGGAAGGAAGGAAGGGAAAGATTGAAAGCCAGGAAGGAAGGAAGAAGGGTAGAGAGAGATTGAGAGAGAGAGAGTGGAAGGAAGGAAAGAAGGGAGGGAAGTAGAGGAGGGAAGAAAGGGGGGAAACAGAGTGAGTGAGAGAGAGAAAGTGGGGAGGGGAGAGAGAGAGAAAGGAAGAAAGAAGAGGGAGGGGGGGAGGCACGGGGTGGGAGAAGGGGCGGGGGGCCTGCGGGAGCTTCTCCCATCTGCCCGGATTGGTGGGGAGGGGGAGAAGCGATGGGGGGGCTGGGCGAGCTGCGGCTCCATCGCCACTACCGCCAGCCATCTCCTGGGTGGGTGGGGGGAGGAGGGCCTGATCCTGGAGCATGGCTGGCTTTCTTCTGGGTGGGTGGGTGGGGTCAGGATTGAGGCCAGCGCAGCGGCTCCCTGGCCGGCACAGCTGGCTTTCTCCTGGGCGGGTGGGGGAGGCAGGAGTGAGGGCGGCCTGATTGACAGTTCAAGCCGCCAAACACTGTTGGCGCGCATCGAACATTGTGGAGCAAAAAGGCAAATATTATAAGGAGAGATACCAAAATGGGTTCTGCCAATAGAAGCATTTACAAATCAACATTTACCAAAGAACATTTGTGGAGACATCAAGATTTACTAGATGACCAAAATAAAATGTTACAGAAAGAAGAACTAATAAAAAAGGTATTAATTTGAATTGGTGGGAAAAAGTACAATTAGATCCGAGACATGTAAAGGACAAAGTGACAGGATTTCAAACTACTCCTTCTGAGATAGACAAAATTGTTGGGTCTGCTACAAAGCAGCATATAAAATTATTTTATATTTTTTTATTGCAGTGGGAAATGCAAGATGAAGCGGTGAAGGAAGTAATGATTAAATGGGCACAGAACATAGGTCATAATATACAACTAGACCAATGGGAAAAAGTTTGGAAAGTTAACATAAGATTTACTAAAGTGTCATCCTATAAAGAGAACTTATATAAAATGTTTTATAGATGGTATATGACACCAGAGAAACTAGCTAAATGGTATCCAAATATGTCAAATTTATGCTGGAAATGTAAACTTAAAACTGGTTCATTTTACCATATGTGATAGACTTGTGATGTAGTTAAAAATACTAGATATAGGTGCATGATATATTACAAAAAATACTAGAAAAAACGGTTCCATTTATACCAGAAATGTTTTTATTGAATGTTGTACCACAAGAGTTTAATGTACAAGATATATATATATTTGTACAAGTTGTAACTACAGCCAGAATTTTGTATGCAAAATATTGGAAGAAAGAAGAAGTCCCGAGAAAAGAAGAATTGATATTTAAATTGTTGGATGCAGTAGAAATGGATAAATTAATGCTACAGCTACATGAAAAACCTGAAAGTGATTTTGAAAACAAATGGGAGAGACTTTATAAATGGTTACAAAAATATCAGGGTAACTTAAGGGTTAGATCTTAACAATAATCAACAAATGATATAAATGAAATTGATTCAAAATAAGCATATGATTTATGGTAAATGTAGAGTATAGACTCCAGCACCTGTTTTGTTTTGTTTTTTATTCTATATCTTTACTGTTTTTCTTGCTTTTCTATTTCCTGTTAAAAATAATACAGATTCTATAATAATAATAATAATAATAATAATAATAATAATAATAATAATAATAATAATAATAATAATAATAATAATAATAATAATAATAATAATAATAATAAAAGATTCATGGGCTTCCCTGTAGTATTCTGACTGGAGACAGCTCATGATTGGTAGCCATGTTTAGTCAGTCTGTAGCAGTAGAAAAGAACAAGAGTCCAGTAGAACCTTAAAAACTAACACAATTTGTGACAGGGTTTGAGCTTTTGTGAGTCACTCCTCATTTCTTCAGATACAGCTAGAATGTGAGTCCAAAATGACCATTTCCTCAGTAGTGAAATTCCCTGCACTGACATTTTAAAAACTGGAGAGTAGAATGATTTCAGATGCCGAATGACAATAGCAGGTGTGGTGGAGTACATGGGCCACTGTTTAATCCAGGATGTTTACTTTTGTGATATTACAAATTCCTTTTACTCCAAAGAAGCCTTTAGAAGATAGCTGCTTAATATTTGATTGCAACAAGATTATTTCTATACAGAGTTACACCATTGTACAGGTTTACAGGCACACGTCTGTAAACCACTTGTATAATCATGAGTACAGTCACCTCGATACTGGTTTGTTTCAGTATTTTCCAGTTGCAAACTCTGCTAATGGAATAGCAGGGAAAATGGAATAGAAGGAACTATGAACTGCATTAGTTGGCACTTGCTATAGTTCCAGGATAGTTTGCACAGACATCATTAAACAGAAATTCAAGAAGAGTACCACACAATAGAGGGGAGATGATGACGATGATGATGATGATGATGATGATGATGATGATGAAGATAGATAGATAGATAGATAGATAGATAGATAGATAGATAGATGATAGATAGATAGATAGATAGATAGATAGATAGATAGATAGATAGATAGATAGATAGATAGATAGATGGATGGATGGATAGATAGATGGATAGGTGGATAGATGTGTGTGTGTGTGTGTGTGTGTGTGTGTGTGTGTGAGAGAGAGAGAGAGAGAGAGAGAGAGAGAGAGAGAGAGAGAGAGAGAGAGAGAGATATTACTAGATGCAGCAAAACAGCTTGAAAAACCAGGAGGCAGTTCAGAGAAGACCAGTGGGAATGGTAAAAGGACTGGAGGGACTTACTTATGAGGGAAGATTAAAAGAATTAAATGCAAATAATTTAGTGAAGCAATTACATCTGGGTGGAGCGAAAGGGGTAATAACTCTGAGAAGTATCTGAGGGTCTGTAAACACCAACAAGGGAGAGGGATAATGAAGCTTGTTGGAAGAAGCATAGATTAAGTTTTTAGAAATGAATATTGATCATAAATCCATGCAATGAGTTGGGGGACTTGAAGGAAACCTGTTAATGAGACTACAAAAATTATGGAAGATCACTTAGCAGTACTAATAAAAGTCAGTGCTATATTGACCCAAAATTTAATGGGACTAGAAGGAACATACTGGGAAACTTTGAAGATTTTTAGCAATAAGTGAATACCTAGTGTGGCCAAATACAAGCAAAGTACATTTTATTTAGTTATATTTAGACACTTGTACTCCAGTTTCCTCCCCAATGGGGATCAAAGCAACTTACAACATCTGCTTCTCCATTTTACCCTCACAACAAATGTTCTGTGAGGTAGGTGAGCCTTCGGGGAGGGCGGGATACAAATCGAAATAAATAAATAAATAAATAGGTTAGGCTGAGAGAGAGAGAGACATTCTGTCCCAATGTCCCCCACAAGTTTCCATGGTAGAGTGGGAATTTGGGTCTCTCAGATCCTAGTGTAACCACTACAGCATGCTGCTCTCAAATTCTATTTAAAATTCTACTTATTTTCAGTGGACACAAATCTAAAAAATCCACACAACACTAAATATGGCAATGTTTGAAATACTTGCTGTTTTTTTCTTGTCCATACAGGAAAATGCAGGAGATGAATGATTAAAACAGCACAATACCCAGTGATCCATCGTACAATGTCTGGCAGTTGCAAACTAGTAGACATATATTGGTCAAGTATTGCACAACTGCTTGCTTTAATTTTAAGACTTAAAGTTACTGAACTGTGAACAGATCTGCTAGACCAGCAAAACAACCCTAATTGTAGTAACGTATCTTTTTAACCTTCAAGGAAATAGATGATGGGTCTGCAATACATTAGAATATTTTGCAGAACTTGCAATCATAAATAAAATGACAAATGTTTGTTGAATGTTAGGGCAACTTCTTTAAAATTTAATATCACAAGTTCTAGAGGTTTTAAGTGTTCAATCTGTGCAAACGTTTATTTCCTAATTTCCTACTATATCCTATTATGCACTATACTTGGTTGCATTAATATTGGAATGCATTAAATAGATAGAATTAACACTGTGTTCCTTCATTTGACTCTCTAATATAGCAGGAACAACTGCTTTGTTCCACTGATCACAGGTACAAAAAACTGAAAGTAGAAGAAGGAGGAGGAGAAGAGGAAGAGGAGGGGTTGGTTTTTATACCCTGCTTTTCTCTACCTGAAAGAGTATCGAAGCAGCTTAAAATTGCCTTCCCTTCCTCTCCCCACAACTGTCACCTTATGAGGTAGGTGAGACTAAGGCTGCGGTCACACCCACTAAATATCCACGTTCAATGCACTTTCCAACTGGATTTTTACTTTGTGAACTGGTAAAATCCAGTTGGTAAATGGTTGAAAAGCAAACTGAAAGTGGATTATGGACTTTCGGTTTTGGCGGAGCGAATGGCGGCCACCTCTCGGGACGTTCCCGGAGGTGGTTAGCCCACACGCGGTTGGGGGGGTCTTCACATATGTGAAAGACCCTAGTGAGCCTTAGGCAAAGGCTCCGAACCGGGGGTGCTTGGGGAGTAGCCTCTTTGCCAGCAAACAGCCGGGAAATTGAGGCTTTCTCCCCGCCCCAGTCGGCCCCGCTGCGTTGTGCCTGTATGGGAAGTAGCAATGCCACCGACTTCCAGGAGTGGAGAAGCAGCGGAATGAATTAAAATAGAAAGAAGAATCGGCAGCGAATCGTGAGTTGGAGATCTATTTTTGAAGCGGCATAAATGTGCTCCCCCCCGTAAATGTATAAGTGCATGGGAGGAGGGAGGAATCCCCACCCCCTTTGAAAAATGGGACTGTTAAAGGAAGAGTGAAGGGGGGTGAAGCAAAAAAGCGGCTTGGTGAAAGTACTTTTGGGGTTTTACTGAAGATTAAGAAGCTAGCTTGTCTCCTGGGTGACGCGGCACGAACTTTGTTAAAGTAAACAAACAAAAAAAATGTCGGGGCAGAAAAGTGTCCCTGAGAAACCGGTAAAGAAGGGGGGAGGGACTTCCGGTCCTGGCAGCCTCCACCTAGAGCCAGCTGTCAATCAACAGAAAAGCGAGCCACTGCGCCCTCTGCTGGATCAAATGCAGAAAATCAGCGAAACCCTTTGCAACATGGAAAGTGTTCTCAACAGTCAACAAAAACAACTAACAGAAACAGCAAAGAAGATGGAGGAGATCGCACAGAAGTGTCTGGTCTCAACGGAAGACACCAAGAAAATTAAGAAAAGGGTCAACAAATTAGAAAAACATCAAAATACGCAAGAAAAAAGAATTTTAATGCTTCAGATGGAGAAAGAAGATCTCAGAGCTATACTGGCGAATGCCTTGGCACCCCTAACTGGCAGAGAAGTGCAAGAATTAAAGGATGAGATGGATATGGCCTATAGAGCCTATTCCAGCTTTACAAAGAAAAATAATCTGCCAGCAGAAGTGGTTGTCAAGTTTATCAAGCAGTGTACTAGAGATCAAATTTTGCGTGCAGTTTCAGCGGTGCCCTTGAAGATTGGAGAGCAGACTATCAGAACTTTAAAAGATGTTCCATATGAAATTCGTATGAAAAGGAAAGCATACAAAGGATTGACCACGTTTTTACAAAGACATCAAACCATTTATAGATGGTGCTTTCCCGAAGGACTGATGTTCAAATTCAAGGATAAAAGAGAGAAGATTGACTTTATCTTCAAAGCTCAAGAATTTCTGAAGAGACACGCCAGCTCAGAGGAAGATGCAGAACTCGCCAATTGGACAGAGTTAAGCAGCGAAGAGGACAGCGGCCCAGAGGAGGGAGGTGCCGGAGCGGGAGACGAGAAGGCAAAAGAGGGCCCATCATACAATCTGAGAGACTTAAAAAGAAGACATCCCAAGATATAGCAATTGTTCGTGAGGTGGCAGAAGGGAGCTGATCAACAACTAACCCCAAAGGACTTTACTAATTTAACTAACAGAGTTATTTTGGACTTTCGGTAGATGAAAAGAAGATCTTCCAACCACGATGGATGCCAAAAACTGTATTTGTACAAAATAAAACTAATACTCTAACAGAAAATTCACTCCAATCTTTTTCTTAGTCCATCTATATACCCTACCCTTTTCTTATATAAAAAAAGCAATAAAATTCTCTCCTTTTTAGGAGAGGTTTTTACAAAAAAAAGAAAAAAAGAAAGTGGATTATTTAGTGGATGTGACCGCAGCCTAAGAGATCTATGACTGGCACAAAGTCACCCAGCAGGCTTCACATGGAGGAGTGCTTCTGGGTGCTGATCAACCTAATGTCTGGTCTGGGCCAGTTTTCAAATAGAATGGCATGTGGGAAAATAAGATTTAATGAGACAGTAAACAGATCATGGTGACTCGGTACAATAGACTAGCTAAAACGAATCTTAAGAGGTTCTCACAAAATTTGGGTTTTTTTTCTAGTAATGAAGCAATTTAGTAATAATACTATATTGGGAGGGTAGCAAATATGGTAGAAGACAGAGATGATCTTAACAGGCTAGAGATGATCTTGACAGGCTGGAAAACTGGATTAAAACAAATAAAATGAATTTCAATGGGGATAAATGTAAAGTTCTGCATTTAGTTAGGAAAAAATCAAATGCATAATGATAGGATGGGGGAGACTTGTCTTGGCAGTAGTAGGTATGAGAAGGATCTAGGGGTCTTAGTAGATCATACACTGAACATGAGTCAGCAGTGTGATGCAGTTGCTAAAAAGGCAAATGTGAATTTGGGCTGTATCAACAGAAGTATAGTGTCCAGATCACTTTATTCTGCTCTGGTTGGGCCTCACCTAGAGTATTATGTTCAGATTAGGGCACCACAATTTAAGAAGGATATAGACAAGCTGGAACATGTTCAGAGGAGGACAATGAAGATGGTGAGGGGTCTGGAGACCAAGTCCTATGAGGAAAGGTTGAAGGTGCTGGTTATGTTTAGCCTGGAGAGGAAATGACTGAGAGGTGATATGATAACCATCTTCAAGTATTTGAAGGGTTGTCATATAGAGGATGGTAAGGAATAGTTTTCTGTTGCCCCAGAAGGTCAGACCAGAACCAACAGGTTGAAATTAAATCAGAAGAGTTTTCAGCTTAACATTAGGAGAAACTTCCTGACAGTTAGAGCAGTTCCTCAGTGGAACGGGCTTAAGAACATAAGAGAAGCCAATGTTGGACCAGGCCAATGGCCCATCCAGTCCAACACTCTGTGTCACACAGTGGCCAAAAATACCAGGTGCCATCAGGAGGTCCAACAGTGGGGCCAGGACACTAGAAGCCCTCCCACTGTTGACCCCCCCCCCAACAGAGCATCGCTTGCCCCAGAGTCCCTATCTTTATTTTGTGGTTAATAGCTACTGATGGACCTCTGCTCCATATTGCTTATCTAATTCCCTATTGAAGCTGTCCATGCTTAGCCACCACCTGGGACAGTGAATTCCAAGTGTTAATCACTCTTTGGGTGAAGAAGTACTTCCTTTTATCCGTTCTAACATGACCACTCAGCAATTTCTTTGAGTGCCCACAAGTTCTTGTATTGTGAGAAAGGGAGAAAAGTACCTCTTTCTCTACCTGCTCAATCCCATTCATAATCTTATAAACCTCGATCATGTCACCCCCTCAGCTGTCATTTCTCCAAGCTAAAGAGCCCCAAGCACTTTAATCTTTCTTCATAGTGAAAGTGTTCCAACCCTTTTATCATTCTAGTTGCCCTTTTCTGCACTTTTTCCAAAGCTATAGTATCCTTTTTAAGGAGTGGTGACCAGTACACAGTATTCCAAATGGGGCCATACCATTGACTTATATAGGGGCATTATGATATTGGCTGATCTGTTTTCAATTCCCTTCCTAATAATCCCCAGCATAGCATTGGCCTTTTTTATTGCAGTTGCACACTGTCTCGACATTTTCAGTGAGTTATCTACTGCGACTCCAAGATCTCTCTCTTGGTCAGTCTCTGCCAGTTCGGAACCCATCAACGTGTATTTATAGTTAGGATTTTTGGCTCCAGTGTGCATCACCTTGCACTTGGCCACATTGAACCCCACTGACAGCCACTGGACAATACTGACTTTGAGGGACCATGGACCTGGATCAGTGTAGGGCAATTCCAGTGTTCCTGAGAATCTCCATGTATTTTGGGGAGTTTCATTTATGCCTGGTGGGACTGAAAGCAGGGTTGGGGTTGGGGGACTTCCTTCTCAGGGTAGTTTCTAGGTTGAGGATTCAGTTTAGGGGTTGAGTGCACCCATGCCCTCTAAGAAGGCAGCACAGAAGAAAGGGGACTGGCCAAGAAGGCCCCAATGAGGCAGGTGCCACCATGACCCTCTTCAATGGAGGACAATGATGGCCCCTCCATTCACAAGTTGGTGGCGTGAACAGATTTCATAGAATGGGCCAGGGAGTGGAAGCAAGGGTGTGGTGTCATCACATCTGGCATGCCCACCTTGGTCAAGCAAACTAGGTTGGCAACTCATTACCACTTTTTGCAGGAACCTTTTTCACTAGGGTGACCCATCTGGAAGAAGTGGATGATGAGGTGGACCCCATATCAGTCGTCAAAAGAGAAGCAGCTAATATGGAGGTGGTTGGGGCCAGTTGGTGATAGGTGAGGATGCGGGCATGGGAGGTGAAGGCTGTATATCTGGGGTGGTGGTAGGCATGAGGTTTACTGCCAACTTGCCTGCCCCAGTTGCTGGTATAGCAGGGCCAGTGGGGGAGCAGTGGCAGTCCACCTTGTACCCTTGGATGCTGGGTCAGCAGCCTGCGGCTTGGGTTCAGAGCCTGATGGGGCAGGTGTGGTGTGGGCTAGTCCCAGGGCAGGGGTGCCTGCTGTGGTCAACAGTCAGACACCTTGGTGGGGGTAATCACTCCTAACCTGGCTGCAGACCTCCCCTATGCCTATATGGAATGGTCCCTTCTTCTGGGTCATCACCTACTACCAGCCATGAAGATTAAGATTTGGAGTGGGAATATGTGGACATGCTCACACTGCTCTTCCATGACATGGGGGTGATGCACAAATCTGTGCCCCAGTGATGCACAAATCTGTGCCCCAGTGATGCACAAATCTGTGCCCCGTGTGCTCCTGGGGTCAAATGAGGAACACACAGTCGGAATCCAGTGAGAGATAAAAACCTGTTTATTGCAATAACAGGAAAATACAGGACTGGATACCTTGGCACCCAGTAACACCAATCTGTACTCTGCCCCAACCAGGAAGAGCAGTAGATCTTATACCCCAAATTACATTACTATAATTTATACTTCAATTAATCCCTAATTGGCAACATTTGAGCTGGCACCTTTCCATTGCAGCATCCCTAGGCTGGTCAGAATTACAAGTATTTGCATCTGCTTACCTGGTCCTGGAACGGAGAAGAACTTTAAGGAACAATGAGCTCTTCTTTCAGGCATCATCAAGAGCTCATTTATCTCAATATAGTGCTAGGGATTTCCCTGAAGGTATAATAGTTTACATGGTCTCAACACTTGGCAGACTTCCTAGGGCCCAGCTTTACAGAGGTAGATATTGTTTGGGAACATCTCACTTCTCTCCAGTTATTATTATAACACATATTTCTTACTCTCGGATGTCGTTCAACTGGGGTGCTTGCATTTTCTATCTATGCTGTTAATCTTAGGTGCATTACATTCTATTGCTAATTATTGCTAAAAGCTCTTAAAGTCTACTTCTTTTTCCTGGAATGGAATAAACCATAAAGCATATATATGTCTCTATACTCTGTATTACTCTATACTATTTCTTCTGTAAATACTAAGATATAAATATACTGTAATCAGAACTTTAAAAAGGCACAGTGGCAGTTGTTAATACACAAGACAAAAAGAATATCAGAAATCACACTCCTAAATCACATCCATTGATCCCTTCTCCTACACCAGGGAAGTGGGGAAAATTAAGTGCAAACAGGTCAACAAGAATTTTGCCAATTGGCAATCAGCTTATACAATCTACATGGGCATGGTAACATTAACCCAATAAGTAGTTGGCACTGGTGAAGTGCCATTACCTCATACACAGGGTGTATAGGGAATATGCAGGGGGGGAGTGGCTATGCTATGATGAGATGTTTTGCTCACTTGCAACATTTGACCCCTCGTTGTCCTGGGACTGAGAGCATGAGCAGCTTCTGGTTGCAATGCATGGGCCCTGTGGTTGCTATTGCAGGCAGATACACTGATAACAGGCATTTGGCGCCCAGTGAAGCTGAGTGAGGAGCTGGAACTAAGCAGTGGGTTCCACCCCACCTCATCTGTTGGAACTTCAATGCCTCCGGGAGGTATAGGAGGAAGCAGTGCAAGTTCAAGCATAGCTGAAGTTCCTGAGGGGGGTGCCCACCCAGCAACTTCCTGTAGGAAGGGAGCGAAGGGATGGCCTTTGGGGGGTGACACTGGTGGTCAAAAGTAGACAAGTGAGGGTGCCCCTGGGAAGGGTGTACAGCCAAATCAGGCTTGAGGTGTTGGCCACCTGGCTGAGGCGGAGTATCCCTGCAGGAGGGATGTGTGGTATCTCGAAGAGGAGTTTCATGAGGGGTTTTAAAATAGGGGGAACAGAGGCAGAGCACAGCCATTTAGGGTTTTGGAACATGTGGTGCAACAAAAACTGATAAAAGAGTTTCATGAGGGTAGGGTGACAGGGCCCTTTGAGGAGTTGCCGATGGCAACGCTGCACATCTCACTGCTGGGAGGGGTCCCAAAGAAGTTGCTGGGGGACTATCAGTTGATTCATCACTTATCATACCTGCACAGGAGCTCTGTAAATGGCAGGATCCTAGACGAGCTGGCCACAGTGCGATACTCTTCTTTGACAGTGCAGTGATGATGGTGCTGCACTGTGGAAAGGGTACCTTGATCGGGAAGTGTGACATTAATTTGGCTTTCTGCTTTTTACCGATACATGCCAGTGACTTCAACTGGTTGGGCTTCAACTTCAGCAGCCAGATATATGTTGACATGGTGCTACCCATGGGTTGTTGAACTTCTTGTGTGGTGTTCAAGAAGTTCAGTTCCTTTTTTGAATAGGCTTTTAGGCAGTGGGCAGGGACTGATAGGGTCACACATTACCTGGACAATTTTCTGTTAGTTGGGGGGAGCGGGGTCGAATGAGTGTTGAAGGCACATGGATATTTTTCAGACCCTGGCTGTGGAGCTTGTGGTCCCATTGGCAGAGGAGAAAATGGAAGGCCTGGCCATCAGCTTGTCATATTTTGATATTTTGATAGACTCAGAGAGGGAGCTTTGCGCTTTGTCTGTGGACAAGGTGGTCAAGCTGGTGGCTGTGCAAGAAGGGGCATGTGCATGGAAAAGTCTTGCTCTGTGGGAATGGCAGGTTCTGCTAGGGCAGTCAGGGTGGTCACCTTGGGGCATGCATTTGTGCATAGGATAAGTGTCTGCCTTAAAGGAATTTCCAACCCCATCATAGCATGTGGGACTGAGGGGGGGGATCAAGGCAGACATGCACATGGGGTTGGAATTCTTGAAGGGGTACAATGTGGTGTCATTCTGGCACAGCACCATGCTATTGGAAGCCTCCCTGTAGATCTCCTCTGACGTATGTGGAAGTAGGGTGTTTGGGGTCTTTTTCCAGGGAACATGATGTTCACAGAATTGGCCTCTGGAATGGGCAGAGGCAGTCCTCAGCAGGGATTTGACCTTTTTGGAATTCTTTCCACTGATCATGGAGGTTCATTTATGAGATATCCATCTGAGGGACAGGGTAGTAAAGTTTTGGTGTGACAAGCCATGATACAGGTGGTCAATAAGCTGACTTCTTGGTCCCCTATGGCTGTACGGCTGGTTAGAGCCTCTGTTTTGTGATGTTTGCAGTACAATGTTTTGTTTATTGTAGAGCATGTACCAGGAGTTCACAATAAGATTGCCAATGCATTGTCTTACTTCCAGGGAGATTGATTCAGGAAATTCATTCTGGATACCAGCAGGGAACCAGAGCCAGTGCTGGAGGCTCTGTGGAACCTTGGCAGAGTAAGGTCAAGCAGGTAGTCAAGGCACCATTAGTGCCAGGTACAAGGGCAGCTTACCGGGGCCACTTGGAGGCTTTTCACAGGTTGCAGTGCAGTCATGGGCTTAGACAACAGTGACTGGTGCCAGTGCACCATTTGCTTCAGTTTGCTGTGGTTCTTCAGTGGAGGAACCTGATGGTTAGGACTATTACAGGATACGTAGCTGCGATAGCCTTTCAGTCAAAAGCCAAGGGGCTTGAGGAGCATACAATGGAATTCTGGCTGTGGCACATGTTAGAAGGCTGGATCAGGGAGTCACTGCCTGCCCCAAATGCAAGGCTGCCTTTCACACCTGAGATCATTTGGACTTTAGTTAATTTGGGGACATATGTTCATCATGGTGGGAGGTAGAATTATTTTGGGTAGCCATATTGGTGGCCTTTTGGGGAGCATTCAGGATAAGTTAATTGTTAGTTAGATCATGCTGGGACAGAAGGAACAGGGTGTTACTTGTATCAGATGTGAAACTGGGGGGCAATGAGGTCACCTTAAGGGTGCAGCTGTAGAATATGGACCAAAAGGGGGCTGGCCAAGTGGTAACACTTTACTGGAGTGAGGATAAAAATTTGTGTCCAGTGTAGGTGCTGGCACAGTGGCTTCCAGCATGAGTGCAGCCTGCCCTTGACCCAAGATCAGTTCTGGTCAGTTACCTGCAAGGCATTGGGAGCAGCTGGCCTGGCTGGAGCTAACTATATGTGTGGAAGTGTTAATGGCTAATGGTTTGTTTCTTTGCAGGATGTGGCAAATAGAGTAACCACAAGAATTGTAATATCAGACCAAAATGACACTAAATAATGAAGAATATTATAATAAAATATATTGTCTTTCTTTAAGATAATCATAGTGCACAATACTTATTTTCAAAACACAACACACACAATGCTATTGTCCAGTAAGAGAATCACTCTATAATACTCATATCATATCAAAGAATCTGTTTAAACATGTAACAGAGAACTACATACAAATCAAGGTATCACAACTTAATTTTGTAGCAAGCAAAATCCAAAAATCTATCCAAGAGATCACGGTCTTTAATCTTGATGTATGCAGACCATTAAAGACGAGATGAAGACTCTGGATTATTCTATACATAGTTTCATGTAAACTTTTTCAAAACATAGACTAACATATAATAATATTGTTACTTTCAAGAGTAATAAAAATAATCATATTATTTTTCATATAATTATTGCCATGCCTGTCATTAAATACTCAAGGAGAACACACCTGGTCTTGTAGCTAAAAGTAGCTAACTATAGGCAGCCTCACCACAAATAGTATTATTCTTATGATGCGCCTTTCTGCAGTTCTTACTATGATAAAAAAGACAAGCCTCTTTTAAAACTGTTTAATTATAATGAAACCTTAACCAAGCAATACACATTCATGTAACAATCCAATTAGCAATGATTTACCAATGCTCCTAATCTCTCATTTCCTATGAAACTAATCCTTGAATTGTAATAGTTGCCTGAGCATCCTAACCTCTCTTTACAAAGGGCCATTAGGTAGATTGTGCTCATGGAACTTAATCACTGTTACAGCTATTTAAAGGAACAGTTATAAGAAACATGAGTAATCCTGAGTTTGGTTTAAACCATGTGGGATGAGGGTGTTCAGCCAATGAATCTACAATGATCCTATGCACAAAAATTTAAACATATCAACCCTGTTCTAGGGATGGGAAGATAAAGCTTCCAGTATCACAAATCTAAAATCATCGTGTTTATGCTGGCTTCCCAAAAATGCTCTATCAAGGTAGCATCAAACTGATGATTTTTAAAAAAAATTTAGAGCAATGTTCAATGATACAGATCTATATAGCACATGTTGAGATCCCCACATATAACAAAATCCAAGTACATTGTAATAAATATATTACTCTCTTGGTGGCACATCTAGTTAATCCATTAATTTCTTATTAAAAAGTTCAGTTGGAAGTATGATTAATTAATTTCAGACTGGCTATGTTAACATGTAAATTTTATGGAGGGATGGACCTGATTTAGCCAGTTCAAAAACAGTGGAGTCATCTTTAAATAAAAGGAAACATGATCTATGGCTGAGTTCAGACTGGCAATTTGCCCCGCTATAGCCACTTTTCAGCCACGTTACCCAAGCGGATTAAAGGGAGTGTTCACAAAGGCACATCTGCCTGGCATTTCCCACCCGTAGGCAACCTGTGCTGTTCTGCTTCACTCCTGCATTAAAAAGATACCTGACAAAAGTGGTAGCAAATCCCGGAAAGTGCCTTTATCCCACGTTATTCTGCTTCCCAGAAGTGTGAATGCAAAGCCGAAAAGCCAGGAGCAACCCGCTTCTATAGTGTGTGCTGGGTGTTTGGCCCCCCAGCCAGAATAACGAGACAGACAACAGTTTGGAATAAAACAAGGGCCACTTTATTAACTATTTAAAAGAACATTGCAGCAATAACAACTAAGCAAGCATGGAACAGGCAAGGCAGGCATCACTCCCTGACCAGCCCCCTTTGCCCTTGATGGGCGGGTCACTCAGCTCTGATCGTGAGCCAGATCTCTGGCTCGTGACCAGCAGCCCAGCAAACTGGTTGCCCTCTAGGAGCGCCTACCCCTGAAGCCTTCCAACTTGCAGGGAGGAGCCTGACCTAAAAGGTTCCCAGTGGAGGTGATCACCATTCCCCACCCCGGACCCTGAAATCCGAAGGCAGTTCCTGATGACCCCCTGTTCCCTAACGGGATATGCCGTAAGGTGCTCACCAGTTCCATTTTCTTGCTTGCACAAAACCTGCCACAGCCAAGGTCAAGCCTCTGCTTTGGCCTTTGCTCCCCACTCAGCAACCTAGTGCCGATCTAATTCCTTGCTGCAAGTCCTGTAAAAAGATCCCATTGCCCTTGTCAGACAAGTGCACCCCGTCGTCCCTATACAGGTCTGGGAACACAACCCGTATATCGGGGTGCGGCAAAAACATCCCCAATCCAGCATTCATGGCCTTTTTCAGCTGCCTATTTACTTTGCGTCGGGTGCGGGCAATACACCTGGGGTCCTCCAAGTTCCACCACACTTGGTGGGGCAGTATGGCAGACCATACTATCTTCACGCCGGGCCACCTTGCTCTTATCCTCGCAAGGTCAGCTTTGGCCTGTAAAACTAGGGCCTTGCCCTTCATTAGACCCAAATCATTGCCCCCCAAGTGTATAACCAGGACATGAGGAGGAGGCCCCCTTCTCTCCTGGAACAGCAAGGGAAGGAGCGCAGGCCACCGCATGCCCCTCCGTCCCAACCATTCCACCTCCGCCCATGCACTAAGGCCGAGCTGAGAGCCGCTGGATGTCCATCTGGCACAATGAGTCGCACAGAAGACCATGCTGTGGCCGCAGACAGTAACCCTTCGTCTCATCGTGCGGCCTGCAGCATCTGTAACAAGACAAGCCTTGATAAACAAAAATACCCTATGGACAGTTAAATAGCACAATTCCGGACATAACCCTTTTAGCATCTGGACTTCCAGCACCCTATCCTCTGAATCTGACTACCAGTATATCCCATAGCCGCTGTCGTTGATGCAGCGCCTATTCTGAAGGGGTGGGTGCCGAAGTAAACACCACCCAATCCCAATCGAGCCAGTGCCTTTTGTGTCACACTCCAAAATTGAAATTTAGTGAGGGGGGTACCATCCCTGTGTCGAAATAGATAGCCCCGGCCTTCTCCACTCAATGCCAAATAATGGCTCAAAGCCTGAACTGGGCACAACTCGACCTCTGAACATCGGCCAAGCTCAATAACTTTCCCTTTTCCACGCTGATCAGTCTTTGACCTGCGCAGCCTAATCCCCACTTTAGAATCCGACACAGAAACATCACACTGCTCAAGAGCCAGGCCGGACAAATCCTGCCATGAGCAGGCAACCAGCTCACTGACCCGCAGAGCCCCAAAAAAGGCGACCAGCGATGCCGCATGAAATAAAGCAGCTTCATAGCTATCCGCGCACACTGTGTGCCACTGGTCTCTGAGCCCTCGCAAAATAGCAGGGGTCAAAGGTTCTCTGGGATCAGCCACTGTGCCACTCTCCCTGGACCAACCCTCGAGCATCTTCCAAATACGGAAGTCGCCCGTCTGGTCTACATGCCCCGATGCTTTGCTGGCATAGGCCAGAGCTGCCAACTTGGATCTGATGGAACGAGCTGACAAACCCTCCCCCTTCAGCGTCACACAGAACTCCATTAAATGAGGAACAGGTATGGGCCAAAGCTGCCACAAGCCCGCCCTCTCCCAAAAGGAGAGGAATTGCTTACCTGCCCTCATGTAAGCCCTGCGGGTGGAAGGGGCAAGGGCCAAGCTCATTGCCCTATCGGCCTCAGCCCGCCAATCTGCCACACCTCGTCTGGCATGTGCACCAGGAACTGGTCGGCCTCTGGAGCCAGCTGATGGAATCTCTCCATCTGTTTTAGAGAGAGAGCGTCAGTGACCCCGTTATTAACTCCCGGCACATGCCTAGCCTTGAACAGTATATTATTGTGCAAACACTGCAGGGTGAAGGCTCTGATGAGAACCATGACCCTGGGGGATTTGGATGTTAAAGAGTTGATTACGTGCACTGTGGACATATTGGTGCACCAGAAGTGGACGGTGTGGTTGGCAAAGTCCCCAGCCCAAATCCACACTGCTGCGACAATCGGAAAAAATTCCAGGAAGGTGAGATCTTTGACCCACCTGGCCCGGGACCATTTCTCAGGCCAGTCCCCAGCGCACCAGTATTCTTGGAATTATACCCCAAAGCCGAAGGAACCTGCCGCATCAGATGCAACCTGCAGCTCCGCTTCGACTAAGAGGTCCTCGCGCCAAAAGGACACCCCGTTGTATGACTCCAAAAATTGCTTCCATACAAGGAGGTCGTCCCGGATACCCTTGGTGACCCTAGTCCTATGATGGGGAAGCCGCAACCCCCCCATAGACTCGCAAAATCTCCTAACGAAAGCCCGGCCAGGTGCTTTCGTTACCAACCAACCGCTGCAACTCCAGAAGGCTTATTTTATTCTTCTTCCTTGCTGTATCTATTAATGCCTGGAGTGCAGTTAATTTTTCCAAAGGCAATCTGCAGAACTGTCCCACCGTGTCAATTTCTATTCCCAGGAAAGTCAAAATAAGGGCCGGGCCTTCGGTTTTTTCCTCAGCCAGAGGAACTCCCAGCTCCCTTGCCAGATTGATGAAGCTGGACAGCAAAAATGCACATTGACCCGTACCCCTCCTTCCTGCCAATAAAAAATCATCAAGGTAATGGGCAGTACTGCTGAGACCCATCCTATACCACAAGGCCCATTCCAGAAAGGAACTGAACCTCTCAAAAGCGGCACAGGATACTGAGCACCCCATAGGAAGAGCCCTATCCATGTAAAATTTGCCCTCAAAGGCAAAACCCAGGAGCTCAAAGTCATCCAGGTGGACAGGATGGAGACGGAAGGCCGACTTAATGTCACATTTTGCCAGTTCCGCTCCCCGTCCACAGCTGCGGACCACCCTCAAGGCCTGATCAAAGGAGGTGTACCTGACAGAACACAACTCCTCAGGTATCATGTCGTTCACCGACTCCCCACGTGGGTAAGACAAATGGTGAATGAGGCGATATTCTCCAGGTGCCTTTTTTGGCACAACTCCCAAAGGGGAAACCCTCAAATTAACAACTGGGGGGAACGAAAAAGGACCCAGGACTCTGCCCTCTGCACATTCCTTGGCAATTTTTTGCCCCACTAATTGCTCCATACCGTGTACTGATTTCAAGTTAGGAGCCATGTATGGAGTCCGAGAACCCTGGAAAGGTATCCTAAAACCTAACCTAAAACCGTCCAACAGGTAAACATGATCACGCTGATTCGGGTAATCCCTTAACCAATGTGCTAAAACTTCCAACTTTATTGGACTAGGTCCCTTTGTCAGGAGGGGGATTGAAGCCCCCACTGCCTCCGGGGCGCTTACCACCTCTACCTCCGCCCCGACCCTTAGGTTTGAGGCAATTCGAGAAGGAATGAGGCCCGGCACATAGTGGACACTCATGCTGGAACAAACACGACTTCTGACCACACGTCCCATGGGAGGTAAACTCCCAACAAAGCGGGCGTCGCTGAACCGCCTGCCCCGCATGGGCGCGGGTGCCTGCCTGAGTGTGTGACTTACGCACTGAATGACCACTGTGAGTCCTCTCACTCCCCGGCATCCTAATTGTGGACATAATCTGCAACCATAGATCTAGATGTATCCAGTCCCATTGCATGGCCGCATTCATGGCTGCCCACATATGAAATTCCTCATCGTACTGCGACCAAGCTGGGCTCAGAAAATCCGTAAAGGCCTTATAAATAATGTCCATGTATTGGAGCAGAGCTACAGCTCTCCATGGATGATGCCGGACAATCACTGATGCATAAATCAAAAACCCTGGGTACCAGTTTGCCCAGGTCCTGTCCACCACTCACCTCTTCAGGTGTTCTTTTTCACAGTCATCTAAATCCTCCCTATCTTTCTTCTCCAACTCCCTATATAATAATGTGAATACATCTATGTATTCGCCCTTAAGGAACTTCTCCTTAGTGGCGATAGAAAGATGGTTCCCAAGAGGCAATGCTGAGTCTCCCGATGGCATAGCACCAGCTGAGACTGTATCATAAGAAACAGCTGCCGCATTTGTAAACCCTGGTCCTGGCAGCATATAGCCCCATCCAGGCCAAACCCCGGGAGGGGGTGGCGGATACCCACAACCCCAACCCACATACTGCTGACCACTAATTGGCGCAGTCTGCGGTACAGGCCCAGGGGCATTCTGAGGGCTTGGGCCCCAAGGCCAATATGAACTGCTCCTTTCACTATGCACCTCCTTACCATCCTTCTGTGGCTCCTTGTACAACTCGAGTTGCAATTCCGCGGTGCCCTGCCCCTGTTGACCAGACATTGAAGCATCGCCTCCATCCCCCACAGGGGATACTCGATTGTCTTCCAAAAAGGCCAGCCGAGCCAGCACCTGCTCTTGAAAAGAAGCATTAGAATATCCTACAAAATGCTTCTTCCCACCCTTCATCGGAGGGGCACCCCGCTCCCTCTCCAGAGATTCCAACCGCTGCAAAATAGCAGCATTTACGGGGTCATCCTCATCACTGGATGGGACCAATGGCTCTGGCTGTACAGGGGGCCGCTTAGGCGCAGGCTGCTTCCCCTTGGCCTTACCTTGACCTTTCTTGGGAGCCATAACAAATATTAAAGCAGTGAACTCACTAACTGTATACCAACTAAAACTAAATGACGTGACTAGGCCCCAGCAAGAAGTCCCGTAGCCCCACCAAAATAGCTAACTGGTAATTTATGCTTACAATATCAGCCCCGCTACAACTATATAAAATGGCTGCCATCAAAGTTCCTTACAAAAATGGCTGCCTGGGATAGACACATTCAAAATGGCCACCCCTGACTACCCTAACAAGATGGCTGCCCCAGGATGCCCACCTAAAATGGCCTCCCCTGGGCAAAGCACATCAAAGATGGCCACCCAATACTACCCTCGCACAACAGAAAAGAATACTGAAATGGCCACCCTCAAAAGACCCTGGGGGAGGGGTTGGTCACCCAGTGAAGAGGAGAGGAGCAGATCCAAAGATGAGGCAATAAAATAAGAAATGTGGCCCAGGCAGCCTCACCAAACTGCAGCCACCGAATATGAAGGCGTGATGGGGGGGAGTTTTTTTTTTTAACAATAAATGTGAAGCGGGGGCTGCCAGCCGCCTCACCACCTCAGCCCCAGTTGCTGCATGAGCAGCCGCTGCCACTGCACTGGACCGTTAGCCCAGGTGCCTTGCCACCACGAGAACCGCCACCACGAGAACCGCCGCCGCCGCACAGCCACCGAATTAGAAACTGGGCCCCTCGCCACTGAAAAAAACCCCACCCCGAAGCTGGCCCGAACAAAGGTACAGCTCTCCTCTGCGTGCTCTGCTCTATGCCGAGCACGCGGAGCAACTGCAAGGCGGGAGCGGAGCCTCGCCAGTTTAAAGCAGCTGGCTCTGCCCCCTACCACGTCAGGATGCACAGCGTCCTGTCTGTTGCTGTCCCGATTCTTCGGGGAGGCAAAATAGTCCCCGCCCACCATCGGCGTTGTCGGGTGGTCGGGAGCTCCATTCTGCACATAAGGCAGCAGCGATTGGATTGGCTATGCTCAGCTCTACCACCCAATGTGGTGCCAGCGCAATGGGGTCCACCCCAAATCGGCTGGATGCGCTTATGCACATGAGCGCATATGTGCCCATGAGCCCATACACACATAGAGGAAAAAGCCATTTACAGCCGCGCCTCTGGGCCAGCAGTCTGAATGCTCCCACGCGCCTCCTCCCAGTACGCTCCTGCATCTATCAGTCCTGTGTGACCAGGAAAACCCAGAACAGTTTATTCCAGGGCTTTTTTGCCACGACTGGTTCCCACTGCAAACTGCCAGTCTGAACTCAGCCTATATATCTCCTATAATAAAATGTGTCATTATAAAAGGTATTATGTTTACTATTAGTGATATATTTCAGTTCCAGGTTGGCCATAAACTTATTGGCCAGAATGGGGGCAAACGCACTGCCCATGGCAACTCCCTTTATTCTCAGGTAGGATTACTCTCCATACCTAAAGTAGCTATCTTCTAAAACAATGTCAATTAGATCTAATAAAAATGAGTAGGGGGATGATATTCCAATTGTTGTTTTTAATAGTTTGCCTTGGTGTTCCATGCACCTTGGTGTTTAGTCATGCTGGCCACATGACCACGGAAACGTCTTCGGACAGCGCTGGCTCTTCGGCTTTGAAATGGAGATGAGCACCGCAACCCTAGAGTTGGATTCAACTGGCTTTCGAGCAAGGGAACCTTTACCTTTGCCTAAGCAGTCCCTAGCTTCAGTAAGGGGGATATTAGTATACAGAGAAATTACATCCAAGGAAATCAACTTTATATCCTCGGGGATCTGGAGATTCTCTATTTGATTAATAAAGTCACTCATGTCTTTCAAATGTGATGGTATTTTTACTAAAAATTGTTGTAAAAATGAATCTATTATTTTGAAAGAGGCTCTAATAGAGAATTGTAGCTTGAAATGATAAGATGGCCTTGAGGTGGCATCCTCGATTTATGCACCTTAGGCAAAATATAAAACACAGGGACCCATGGCTAATGATTAATTTTAAAAGAGCCACCTTCTCATGGATATGCCCCAGGGCAGGGACTTCATTTACTTTATATTACATTATAATAACCCTCAGGATATGTTCATTTGGGTCATGATCAATTGGTAAGTTAACATCCTGTAGTTGTCTTTTCACTTTCCCATCATAATCTTTAAAGTCCAACAGCCCATTCCCTTCACCCTTATCTGTCTCTTTTATGACCAATAAATTGTTTTTGGCTAAGTTGGCTAGGATCTTAGATTCTTCCTTGGAGAGATTGTGTTTAACCCTAGGTCTATGCTTTTCCAGCCTCTCAGTATCCTGTAATAATCCTGTAGTCTTTCAAAATACTTGTAGGGAGGGTGGATTAATATTAGGTGTAAACTGAGATTTAGATCTAAATTTCATCTCTTATTTATTGTATATCCAAATTGCATTTCAAAGTATTAATTAATTTAAATATATCTATACCTGTTTGAAATGGTGTGGGGACAAAGCCTAATCTCAAATTAGGTATATGTTTCTCAGCTTCAGATAATGTTCTTGAGGATAAACTTTTCTCCTGTTATTATGCATGGAATACTGGGGTTAAAGAAAAACACCCTCTCTTGCCTGTGTCTTCATTCTCCTCTCTAGAACTGGTCTATACTAGGGACCTTCATCCCCAGAGGTGTTTGCAGAATCGTCCACTTCAGTAGTCTCATAATCATTAGGTGGTTGATGAGAGTCAGCCCCAGTAACTCTACATGTCTTATTTGTGTCAGAGGAATACCACCTATAGACATAATCTCTGTTATCTCTTTCAGACTTTTTGATTTTAATTTCTTTTTTTTTTTAATCAAAAGATTTCAACTCCTCCTCTAAATTCCTAATCTGTTTTTCAAAAGCCTCAGGGGAGAGTGCACCTTTAAGGTAATCCTCTGTATTTTGAATGTCTAAGACTCTCAGTATCTTTCAATGCCTGCTCTATGATCAAAAACATAAGATAATATGCACATTTATTCAAAATTGCCGGCCACTTATTCTGAAATTCCTCATTTTCTACAAACATAGTTGGTCCTTTTTGGATCCTTAAGCCTCTAGAAATGTGTTCAGCATGACATTAATCTTTTAAGGAACCCACATGTAGCATAAATTGAATTCTCTTTTTTTGGCTTATATTCTAATTGGGTCCAGTAAGAAAGCTCTTCAGATGACCATGATCTCTTGGACTGATTTTTGGGTCTTAATTGCTATATAATTAAGTTGTAATACCTTGATTTGCATGTAGTTCTCTGTTACATGTTTAAATAGATTCTTTGATGTGATATGAGTATTATAGAATGATTCTCTTACTGGACAATAGCACTGATACCATGAATATACTGATCTGCGGGTATTCCATTGTGGATTGGCCAAGCAGTGGGACTGGCTGCTCCAGCATTGGTATGCACCTAGAAATTGGAGACCATACCTCTGTTGAATAGCTGGGGAAGAGGGGAATTTGTTGGAGCCAGCTGTTACCTCTTCTCCATGATCACAGGTCAGCTGGAGTGCCTCCCCAGGTTGTTGTCATACATTTGGGTAAGAATGATCTGGGCAGTAGGTCAGCTAGGTCGGCAGTCTCCTTGTTGGCAGAAGTTCTTCAAGATTTAGAGGTCACTAGGCTGTAGTTCCCCAACACTGTTTTGGTATGTTCAAATATGTTACCTAGGCAGGTGTGGAGGGGGGTTTACCAGGTGCTGGCTGAACAACATCACAAGGGTGTGTGTGTGGGGGGGTGGTCATGGAGGAAGGAGGAGTGATTCCACACCCTGGGATCAAGCTCTTGTTGCTATACCTTTTCAGGTCCTATGGAGTTCACCAGTCTGCTATGGGGTCAGATATTTTCTTAGCTAATCTGCAGGTTGGCCTATGTGATCTGTTGGCGTGCTGATAGCAGGAGGGAAGTTAAGCCAAAGATAATCTCCTTTGTGGCAGGAAAGGGATTTTGGGTTGGTAAGCACACCATGGTATCAGTGATAGGGGGGATCTCAAACTGGGTACCTATTGGCTTGGCAGTCTGGGTGGATCAGTAGGGGCCTTTTGGGGATTGGAAGGGTCATATGATGAGCCTTAAGGCTTAGCAGTCAAGGGCTGGATTGTGCCCCTCCATCCCCTCTACACAGTCATTTGTGGGCCAGTAAGGTTTTGCCCTGTTAGGAAGCTTACCTGGGCAAGCCTGATACATCCCATGCTTTAACGTGTTAACCAAGTGTTTCATTCAGGGTTGGGTGGGCAGTATGAGTCAGCTAGTACGAAAGCTGTGGATGCATCTTTGATTATTATTGTGAAATACACTAACGTTTAAAAGTGCTCTCTCTCTCTCACACACACACACCTTTCTTCCAAAAAGCAGAAATGAAATTGTTGTTCTGGTTCCGAAAGCAGCTATCTGCTTATGCCAGGGTTGACTTTTGACCACTTCTGCCTAAAGTATATTCTGCATCGTTTGCTCACCCAAAATGGCACGTTACATAAAAATCAGCACATTTCTAGCCCTGAGCAATTTTGTGTTAAGACAATTTGCAAGGAGGGAAGCAACATCCAAGTGGGGGGGAGATCAAAAATCTAATACACCCTTCCCTCTTTATTTTTTTTTCTTCCTGGAAAAAATCTAGGAAAATGCTCTTTGCCCCATATAATTAATAACTAGGGCAACAGTGTGAACATCCTCTAAATGTACCTTTGTCACTTAATGAATCAAACATTGTCAAAAGGAGCTCACAGCTAAGGAGAGGTATTGCAAACAAAGATTGAAAGGGGGGGGGAATAATGTCTCCTTGACTATATTAAGTCCTGTGTATTTAGCCTTGTGGGTAAAAGGCAGAGCTTGAAATGGGATGAAAACAGAACCTCTGAAGCCTAAGTCCTCATTTCCCTAAGGGTATTACTTAGAAAGGAAGAGAGAGAAAGTGAACAGTCATACAGAGAACTCTCAAGCTAATATTCCTGCTTGGAGCTACAGAAGAAAACAGAAAAGAGATGGGGGTGTCCTATACTGTCTAATTACAGAATCATGTTTCATTACCTCTGGACACCCCAATTAAAAAAGATAAAAGCCACTGGGGTTATTTGTATTTCCTTTGCTCATTCATGAATCCATCACTTTTCAGGCTGTTTTCCTGTAAATGAACTGTAAAAATTCAGCCTGTATTGAAACTTGGCAAAAAAAACCCAAAACAAAAACAAGTTCAACCAGAAGCTATTTGTTTATTCGCTCCCAAAGAATGTTATTTTGGGCAGGTTTTTTTTTAAACATAAAATCTTACACTATATTATTGCTCTAAAAAGGAGCAGTTCCTTATGGACATTTTGGAGTACATTTGGGTTGACAAGCTACTGGTCCATAAAATGATCTAAACCCTTTTGGTTATAGATTACTAAAGCAGTTCTGGCAGAAAGAAAGCATGCAATCTGCTCATGAGGTTCTCCTGAAGGGCCGGTTTGTACAGCAGCACATGAGTGGCTTCCAATGAACAGGGGAGGGATACTTTAATTTGTCATTTTTTTTGTAACAGGCTGGCTTTTCTCAAAATTAATCTGTACTCTCTCCTTTTCCCAATCTACTTCCATCAAATATTTCAGAAGTTGTACACAGTGATGGCCCTGAATCTCAAAGGGGAAGGGGTAGATTCAAAATGGCATTGCAGGAGTCTGAGCTCTCTTGATCCCTTTTGGATCATATTATTTATTTATATTTATTTATTTACTAGGGAGCAAAGCCCATTGTAGAGGAAGACAACGGGCCCTAGAAAGGTTGGTAGGGTGGGAGGATGGATGGATGGAAGGGAGGGACGGAGGAAGGAAGATAGAAAAAGGGGGCAAGAGAGAGAAAGGAAGGATGGAAGAGGGGGTAGAGTGAAAGAAAGAGAAGGAGAGAGATGGAGAAAGAGAGGAAGGGAGGAAGACAGGAAGAGAGAAGAGATAGCATGGAAGAGGGTAGGTAAAGGGGAGAAAGTGATAGTTAGAAAGATGGGGGGGAGAGACGGAGAGAGAGAAGAGTGTGGGGGGAGTGACGGAAACGGGCAGCAGCGGCGGGCTCAGCGCTGTTGCTGGCCTGCCCCCCCATGACACTTCAGGGAATGGTGTGGGGAAAACGGGGCAGCAGCCTTCACCAGCCCCCCCAAGGCCTCTGAAGGCAAGGCTGGGGTGAGACCAGCAGAAACGGGACCTTGGCAGTCAGCTCAGCACCGGCGCCAGGCCTCTCCTCCCCGCCGAAGGTCTTTGGAGGCGGGGCGGAGTGCTGGGAATGAGCCCGCAGCAGGCAGCACAGCGCCGCCACTGCACCTGTCCTCCCCCCTGAAGGCCTGTGAAGGCGAGGGGGGAAACGTTGGGAACAGACCTGCGGTGGCCGGCGCAGCATCACCACCAGGCCTCTCCTCCCCCCTGAAGGGCTCTGAAGGGGAGGGAGTGCCAGGAACGGTCCCACATTGGCCAGCACAGTACCGCCGCCGGGCCCCCCCCCAAGGCCTGTGAAGGTGGGGGGGAGCTGCAGGAACAGGCCTGCAGTGGCCAGCGCAGTGCCGCCACTGGGCCTCTCCTCCCCTCAGAGGTCTGTGAAGGTGGGGAGGAGCACCGGAACGGGCTCGCGTCGGGCGGCGCAGCACCACCGCCGGGCTTCTCCTCCCCCTGAAGGCCTCTAAAGGTGGGGGGTGAGCAATGGAACGGGCCCGTGGTGGGCAGCGCAGCACTGCTGCTGGGCTTCTCCTCCCCTCAAAGGTCTGTGAAGGCGGGGAGGAGCACCAGAATGGGCCCGTGGCGGGCGGCGCAGCACTGCTGCTGGGCTTCTGCTCCCCTCAAAGGTCTGTGAAGGCAGGGAGAAGTGCCGGAACGGGCCCATGGCGGGCAGCGCAGTGCCGCCGCCGGGCTTCTCCTCCCCCTGAAGGCCTCTGAAGGTGGGGGGGGGGAGTGCTGGAACGGGCCCGCAGCTGGCTTCTCCTGCGTCCCCGAATGGCTCTGAGGGTGAGGGGAGAACAGCCGGAAATGGCCTGGGGCAGTGGTAGTGCAGGCGGGACATGGGCTTCTCGCTCTGATTTGTTGTCCCATGTTAAGTAGCAGTGTGGCCCACAAGCCACTGTTGGCGTGCGTAGAACCTTGTGAAACCAAAATTCAAATATTATAAGGACAGGATTCCATTTTTACCCCGCCCTCCTCGCGGACGGGCTCAGAGCGGCTTACAGTGAGGTAACCAAGTGCCAAAGACAAACAGCTTAAAAACATGTAAAACAGATAAAACATTTGAAAAGGTAATCACCATAGAGTGCTCAACAGTTATTCAATCAACTCAATATGAAGTTTAGGCCTAGTTTGAAAAATGGCTTATTTCTGCATCAGTTGTTGTTGTTGTTATTGTTGTTCAGTTGTACTTCTCTGAAGTTCTCCGGTTGGAGGGGGGGCTTTTATAGTCATGTTTTGAAGCTTTCTGACCTAATAATTATGACTCCCTATTATTTCTTATTATTCCATATTTGGTATACTGTGGGCTGGATCCAGCAGAGTAAAGCTCGCTGATGGGTACATTCCTGTCTCCTGCTGCAGCTCACTCAGTCTGCTAAAATTCTGCTTCTGGAGGTCAAGAAAATCTCAGGGACATCATGAAGGCAAAGTGAGGATCTGCAGTAGGAGCATGGGACTGCCAAAAATTGCTCTCCCATCCACCAACAGAAATGCCTTCTGTTGGCATAACTACCATTATGCCAATAAATGGCACCTTTCACAATTCTCAGTTTCTTTTTGGTGTGTATTACCAATGTACGGGAACACATGCATAAAACAGGAAAGCACAGCACAAGACTAATCCTGCAGTGTTTTATCAATGCACATGTGTTCATTGTTAATATGCAGAGGAGGAGGAGGGAGTGAACAAAGTGAAGGAACTAATGGATGCAACAAACTGTGCATGCTTAACTCCAGGATTAATTTTAGGGATGTTCCTAGTTAAAGGGGAGCTAAGGAATACTGGAGCCAGGCCCGTAGCCAGGATTTTTTAAGTCAGGGGGCATTTAAATTTCTTAGGGGGCACTGGCTAATCCAGGGGGAAAGGCCATGATATCCAGGGCTAGATGGGAAGTCAGGGGGCCTAGCCCCAAGATGCCCCACTGTAGCTATGGGCCTGACTGGAACAGGCACAGTTCAAAGTTACAGGACAAGAAAAGGAATGGGACAGGGAGAATTCTCTCATTCTCATTCCAAACTTACTTTAGCTAGGGGAGACAGCAGTAATGAGGCCACAAGGCATTGTAGCCTTCACCATTCATACTTGGATGTGGCAGAAAGCATTCATTTAGTACAAGAATATATGGACGGTATAGTTCCTAGTACTTCCAGACACCCATAGATCCTACTGCAGCCATGCACATCAGCACCTATTGATGAGTGGGGCACCAGAATTAGCTTCTCCATGCTTCTTTGCATCAGTTACTGGGCAGGGAAAACTTTTTCTCCCTCTTCCCTAACACTAGACATTGGGAGCACCCAATAAAGATGATGGGCAATAGATTCACAGTGGACAAAAGGAAATACTTATCTACTTATGCTATGGAATTCACTGTCAGTGGACATAATGATGCTCACTAGCATATATGCCTTGAAAAGGGGATTAGACAGATATATACAGGGTAGGTCCATCTGTGGCAGATGGCTATGGCAACTAATGGGAACCTCCACATTCAGAGGCAATAAGCTACTGAATATCAGTGCTAGGAGGAACTATCACGGAAAGCCTTGGCCTCTTTGCCCGGTTTGTTGTATCCTTGGGGCAAGTGTGTGAAAGGGGATGCTGGACAAAATGAACTACTTGCCCATTGACAGCAATATACTCCTTGTGTTCATTAAAACTAGTAACCATGTGAACTACATTTTTCATCCTTTCCTGTGCTAGTGAAAACCATCAGGCATGCTCACAGTAGGGTTTATAACTTAATCCTGAGATCTAGGTATGGTATACATTCTCCCAACCGCCATCTCACCTTACTAATATAAGTTTGAGATGAGGTGGTGGGAACTCAGGGTAAGGGTGTCTGATGACTGATGAGAGATGAAATATCTTTCAAACAAGGATGAAATGTTGGGTGAGTAGAGAAATTTTCAAAATTGTTGCTCTGGTAACAGTAGGGAGACCTCCCAATGACAATCCCCCCGAATTCCCACCACTACTTTGTAGGCGAGTGTGGAAAAATACCCCCAATTCACCATCAGTGCTATAGCATGATGTTGTCCCCAGGCTGAACCCAGAAGTGACATCACAGAGCTCTATGATTCACCTGTAGCTCTATGGTTTTACTTCAGAGAAGTGTGATGTCAGTTCTGGGTTCAGCCCAGAAAAGATATCATGCTGTCATGACAACGGTGCCCCCCATTCCCTTCCCCAAAAGCTCTTGGGATTGCCAGGCCTGGTGACCATAGGTAACAGGGAAGGTTTGTGTAGCACAGAGGTATCATCATCTGAACTCAGCATGAGTTTCAAAGAATTTACTTGATCCCAATTCAAACTGGGAGCAAATTAACTTGTTTATGTCAGGCCCATCACTTGCCCATCCCTGAGAGCCCTCCTTTGGTTCTCTTGTTCAATAATTTTTATTGACTGCTTCCCTGTAGCATGGATGACATCTTCTTAGTATCTGCATAATTTATCCTATTTCCATAATATATTCTGCTTGCATCGAATATACATTTTGTGACTTTCTGGCTTGTGGAACTAAACTCTTAGCACAAACTCCTTGAAAAAGGTCTGCTAATGTGCTACAAGATGGATCGCCTTCTGTTTATTGATCAATGAATTCAGAAACAATTCATTCTCAGCTAGCCAGTATTTCTCATATTTTTTTAAAGAACAAAAGATGGAAAAGCCCTTAATCAATGACAAAGTTGTTTCATCTGTTGCTGCAGAAAACAGATTAACAATGATCTGGCATATTTTACTGGTCCACAAAAATGCTGGAAGTTATGCTATTTATTACAGATTGTCCCACTTAAAGGAGTGTTTCCCTTAAAATAAGAGGATTTTTTATCTGCAAGTGAGTCAGAGTTACCAACAACATGGAAAGAAATGCATTGAGTAAATTGTTGCTAACTTGCATATTATGGGTGTATGAATATCCCTTTGCAGTGAGAATATTTATTTTCTTTCCAGTGAGTTCATTTTAAAGTTGAAAAGTTGGGTTTGTGGCCATAGAGAGGGGCAATTGTCTTCTTTGGTTATTTCATTTTGCCATTTTTTTATGACTGGAACTATTTGGTTTCAAAGTGGAAAAAAATGGTTGTCATGACCCCTACCAACCAACTCAGTGACTTAGACTTGTAGTCCTCAGAGAAAGAGCCTGAGGAACCCCAGCAGAGGAGGACCAGGAGGACCAGGGAGAGCCTGACATGGCTGAGGCACCTACTGACAATGGTCCAGCAGCACCAGAGGCCATCTCACCTGAGCCTTCAAGGGAGGCCTCACCACCAGCCCCCGAAATAGTCACCAGGTCTCAGCTGAGCAGGACACCAAGCCAGGTTTATACCCTTCCAGGGGACACTCTTACTCTGCAGACATGGATTGCTAGAAGGACCACCGATAGCTGACAGCCAAAATTGAAATTATTTGATTTGAAATCATTCTCCCTGTGCCAAAATCTGTTGATGCTCCCAAACCTCACTACCTAGACCAGACGGTACTGCTTCTAAGGAGACCTGAGTGCAGGACAATATTGAAAGACAGTCTATTAAAACTCTGCCAAAATTTGGGGCATTAAGAGGTCTAGCACAGGCTTCTATCCTGCATCAACCAGAATTATGCTCATCACTCCTTGAAGCATCCAACTGGTTGCAACTTCTATACTGAACAGGATCTAGTGTTGGAAATGCCATTCAAAAAGCTAGATTCTCATGAAGAACACAGGGATATCTCAAAGGATATAGTTTCTGTTTTTCCTGGTCAACTACTACATTAACAGTTTTGCTGCTGATGTGTTCTGTGTCCATAAACATAATTCAAAAAGATTACAATAGGCTAGAATTATCTAATAACCCTGCTATGTCTTCTCAATGCCATTGGACTATTCTAAATTGGACAGCTCAGTCATGGAAATACTTTCTCTTTTCACCTATTCATGTGCTGGGGAAAACACCAGTAAATGTACAATTTACTTAAGTAACCCATTTTTATATCAGCAGAAATTTGTCAATGTAGCTTGACATGCATAGCACAGAAGTTTCCCCCCTGCTTCTCCCACTACGATTTGCTCCATTACATCTGGGAGGGGAAAGTAAGATCTGGCTCCATTTTCTCTACACTGGCTCCTCACACCAGATTATCCTCATGTTTATTCTATGCAAAGCTGAGACCTTTGCATTGATAGGGGTTTTCCTCAAAATGGTGGCCAAGAACCTTTTAATAACTATTCTTATTTCCATTTGTTCATAAAATCAGAAATGGACAGTGCAATCCTATAAGCCCCACTAAATAGACCTGATTAGGATTTTAAGTAGACCAATTTAAGATTGCTTTCTAAAATGCGTTGACTATTCATACTTGACACACAGTGCATGCATTTTACACTCAATGGTATACACATGTCTACAAAAATGTACCACAAGAAATTATTCCTATGAGCCTTCTACCTGGATTAATAGGCAGGACTGCTTGTAGACTCCCCACATTTCAGTGGATTGATTTAAAATAATTCCTGACCGAGGCAACTTTTTAAGACATGATTGATTGCAGGTATTACAGCGCCTTTCTGACACCTTTCTGAATCCACTGAAGTCAATGGGCTTAGAAAAATGTAATTCTGTTTAGGATAGCACTGTTACTTACACACCTGTGTGTATCTTTTGAGATTCAATATGAAACAGAAATAATGTTGTGTGTGTGAGTGGCATCCTTATGTTAGAACACCTGAAATGCCAACCATAAACTTGCTTTGTTTCTGGCTTTTTGTTTCTGTTTATAGAAAAGTTAGTTGGAAAAGAATCAGTTTGGGCTTCCTTATAAGTCAGAGCTGATTCCAGCACAAGAAAGATTATTCCTTGCAAAGGGAAATGTTGTTAATCCCCCATGTTAATAGGATAAAACATTAATAAAGGGACAAACCGGGAGCAATCAGGGCTGATGCTTGAGAAACATCTGCAAAATGAGACTAATTGCTTAATATTTGTTTATGCAGCATGGGAAGGCAAATGGCAGTGGGCTTTGTAAGCTACCTTGAGCTGCTGTTGTGGGTAGGAGAAGTGGGCTATAAATAAATATAACATGCATGTTCAACATCAAGCTTAAAATTTCAACTAGCAAAACAGAATTTAAGGATGAAGAGTGACCACAGGCTTTTCAAAAATCAATTAGTGGATTCTAGATTTCTTTCAGCCATATATCTGGTGATGGCAGATAAACTTTCATAGCCTGGAGGCTGAGAACCAATGAGGGCCTCTGATAGATGGGAAGTGAGAAGACAAAGGAAATCAATACATTGCTGCCTGCAAGATTTTATTAACACTATATTCCTCATGTCTCCCATTGCCCCAATAATGATTCAGTAATCTACCTCCTAAAACCAGCCTGTTATCTAATTAAGGGGTTTATTCTCTCATTAATTTCAATGTGCAAATCTTATTAACTTTAATGGCTGTTATCCACATGCATTGATTAGTGATCAGGACCCTAAATGGTAAGAGAAGACAAAAATATCACTGCCATGGTGATAGCCCTTTGGTTATAAATGAGCTGGGTTAAAAAACATCTCTAGATGAATTTGCTAGGTTATTGTATGTTTTCTCCTCCTTTAGAAAGGAGCAAAATGTTCTCTATTTCATTTTTCATATTAATTTGATTCTTTGACAATCAGTTTGGTTTTCTGATCTTTTTTTGTTGTTGTTGTTGGTGGTGTAGGTTTGTTTGCACTGTATAGGTATACCTTATTTAGATTTGCTGTTCCATGCCTGAGCATGGAACGACTCAAAGAAACAGTACAAGATAGGAAAATGTGGAGAGAGCTGGCCCATAGAATCACCAAGAGTCGGACACAACTAAATGGCTAACAACAACAACATTTATGAATAGAATGTCTGCCATTTATAAGTACAATGTAGTTATACTATGTAATGACAAATTATTTGTACAAACAGTACAGAACAATGTGTACATTGTACAAAGTGATTATATGCCAGGAAACAGAAAATTACATAGAACAGAAAAAGGAAACAGAAGAAACTCATGGGCCCAGTTAAGTTTGTACAAGATGGGTTGGATCTAACCAACTTTTCTGTTGGATAAAAGGGAAAGGAGGAGTCCCACTGACCACTGAAAACTGTGATGCTGGGTATCAGAGGACCTGCATGTACAAAAGCCATATGGGACTCACTCTATGGAAAGGAGAGGTGTTTGGTGAGCCTGAGTGAAAAAGCTGACTGGATCTAATATGAAGGAAGTAAAATTAAGCAGGATCAGAAATGCTAGATGACCTGCCAGTTCAGCTCACATCCTGCTCACCATTTGCAGTCATAGCTGCTGGTTATTTGAGGGGTTGTTCATCTACATGATAACAGTTTGAATGTAGACAAGTATATGATTACAGACTGTCATCAAACCAGCTTCCCCTCCCCCCTTCCAGTTGGGAAAAGGCATATAGTTAAAAGAAGAGTAAACAATTTTTTTTTTCCTGACTGAGTTGTGACCAGTTGGATTTGTAATCATTTTCTGCAATCATGACAGTTGCTGCCAAAGCCAGTAATGTATCCCCTATAGGACACAAAATTTGTTCTATCCCCTTTAGGGTCCTTTATGGGATGCCTCCGACTGCACAGACACAAAGAGGTTTCTAGAATTGGCCTTTGACATACAACTTGTGACAAGTACAATTATAAGAGTGTAAATAAAGTAAAGTAAATGTAATAAGTAAGTAAATGTAATAGCTTATTGACAAACAAGTATAGGATTCTCATACTTTCCTGAATGTTCTCTAACTCTTATTGCTTGCAGTTCTTCCCTTCTAACCAGCAGAGATTTTTTGTAAACTCCCATCCTCCATGTTCCTTAAGAATGTGTCTCTACATTATACCAATGAAAACATACCACTTTCCCAACACACACATGCAGAATACAGCTGATTTCTTGTGCATGAGCCTTCTTCCCTGTATTGGTAGGTTATGGATCAGCATGTTTTGGTTATCTCACTTGGCCCTACATATACAGAGTGCTTCCATGTCTGGTTATAGAAAAAAGGCACACAAAAGTACATAGTACACTTTCTCCTCTCTAGCTCAGAAAAGAGAGAGATTTGTGTGACAGATTGCAATGTGCCTTTTCATTTTTCCTGCAGAAGAGCCTGCACTTACAGATCCATCCTGACAATGTAGCCCATTTCATGCATGGTTCACTAAATCAAGGGCTGCACGTGCAATGAAACCTTCATTTTTATGTATATAATTATCTGAAGGACTTAACGCATTAACAGCTTTATAAAGTAGTGATTCACTTTGAAACTCCATAAAAATGCAGTAAAAAGTCAGAAACTATTATAGGAGGGAGAGGTGATGACCTTTCATCATTGCTTTTGAGCAGATTCATTTAAATGGTTTACCCAAGATATATCTGAAATAAACTCTGGAACTTGGAAGACAAACTCTTGGGCTGAGTTCAGATGGGCAGTTTGCCCCAAGATAGGCACATTTTAGCAATGTTTCACAAACGGATTAAAGGGGCCGTTCACACAGGCACATCTGTCCAGAATTCCCCAGCCGTACTCAACCCGTCTTGTAATGCTTCCCTCCCGAGTTTAAAAGATACCTGGTGAAAGTGGTAGCAAACCCTGGAAAACATGTCTATCTCGCGTCCATCCCACACCAACAAAGTGTGAATGCTAAAAGCTGTGATTTTTGATTGTGCGCTTATGCGGTCATGTGCATAAGCTCTCATGCACATATCTCTGGATTACAAAAGAGAGAGCTGTGCCTTAAAGCTGCACCTCCACCAGGGGTGGGCCAACAGTGTGAATGCTCCCTTGCATGATCTCCCCAGTATGCTCCCGCATCAGTCTGCACAGTGTGACTGGGAAAACCTGGAACACGTTGTTCTGGGTCTTTTTTGCCACGACTCTCTCATGCTTCAAACTGACAGTCTGAACTCAACCTTGGTTTTGCTTAAGTCAGCAGCCACAACTGCTATCAACTTCACTGGTGTTACGGTTTCACCCAGAGTCTACTATAGCCACTTTAAAAAAAAAAGTTTTTAAAGTTGGCTTGAATTGGCAATAATATGCTACTTCATGCTTGAGAAATCTCACAACTGGGAGTGTAAAAGGCTGGGTATTGTATCACTGGTATAATCATGTGAAGATTTATGCGTTCTGTGACCTTGAAAACAATTTCCCAGATCACAGAAGGGGTGAACTTTCAATCTTTCAGAATGTGAGCTTGCCAAATAAATATATTATCATCCTGGAAAAAAAGCAGCTGAACCTTTAATGTAGTCATCCATTGAAAAGTTAAGAGCTATTCATAAGACATATTTTAAAGTATAAATATCACCTAGCACTTGAAATGAAATAAAGCTAGAGTACTGTTTTCCTCCCTGTAAGTTGACACAGATTCTTCAGATCTGAGTTAAAATGTTCTGGAAGAGCAGTGGACATGCAAGATAGTCTGAGGGAAATCATAACTTTTTAAAAAGGTACCAAAAATATTCCTTCACAGGGTTCCTGTGAGGAGTGTGATGAAATGCACTTTTCTTTGGAAATTGAAATGAGCAAAACCTTCACTTCGTGTTTTAATCCCTCCCCCCCTCCCGGGCAGAGAACAGGCAGGGAGAAGGAAGTCAGTCAATGCCTTTCCAGGCTCAACTCAGCAACCTCTTAAAAAATGCCAATAGATCTAGCTAGAGACAATAGGAGGGTCCAGTCCCCCCACCCTTCAAGCAGGGAGCAGAGATTTGGAAGTGTTAAACAGAGACTTCAGAAAGGAAATTCTGGAGACTTCAGGAAAAGTTTCTCTGAACTGGCCTGATCAGGTCAGTGGGTGGGGAAGACAGGGGTTTCCTTGTATCCTCAAATAATCTTGGAGCACTCTCTGAAATTCCTCTTCCAGATTGGACGTCCCAAAATCTTCTGATACACTTCTAAAACACAGATTATTAGATCTGCATTGAGTTTCCAAAAGTTCCGTTCTCTGTTCTGTGTTCTCAGTCCAAGAATATTGTCTCTCTAAACATGTGTCATTCTCTTTTTACTGTTTTATATTTAAATTTTCTTTTGTTTGATCTTGTAATTTTGCATTAATCTCTGACAATCCGGTTGATAGTTCCTGACATGTCTCTTGAATATTCTTCTGCGTTCTTACCTCAGATTCTTGAATATTTTTTTTCTGAATACTTGGAATATTCTTCTGAATGCTTTCCTCTAATTGTTGCATTTGATTTGCCAGTATTTGTGATAACTTTTCCATCAGTTCTTCATTTTTTTGGTCTTCATCAGTTTCATCTCTTTGTCTTTTATCTTTCTGACATGTTCCAGTTGCCATTATTCTTTTCACCCTGCTGTTTATAAAAATGTTATAAAAATTTTCCATATACTATTCCCGTAAGCTTTTCTATATATGAATTTACAACTATCCTTTAAAATTATATAGGTAAGATAACCAAGCTATGTAAATATCTGTTAGAAGTATTATCTTATCTTCTTATCTATATATCTATATATATCTACATCTATCTATCTATTTTAAAATTCAAGAGATAAAAAACAGAATAGGTAACTTATTTTCTATTCCATTTGCTATCACCTGTTAGGATCAAAATTTACTAGGTTGGAAGGGATAAGAAATAATATAGGGAAAGGAAATGGGAAATGGAGAGGGACGAGAGAACAAAAAAAAGAAACAAAAGATAAAAAAGACAAAAAACAAAACATAAAACCAAAATATTCTATATTTAATATTATTTATAATTATAGAAGGGGAAGTCGTAGAAGTAGTGACAGACTTCACGTTCCTAGGATCCCAGATCATTGCAGATGGTGACTGCAGCCATGAAATTAAAAGACGCCTGCTCCTTGGGAGGAAAGCGATGGCAAACCTAAACAGCATGATAAAAAGCAGAGACATCACCTTGCCAACAAAAGTCCGCATGATCAAAGCAATGGTATTCCCCGTAGTAATGTATGGCTGTAAGAGCTGAACTATAAGGAAGGCCGAGCGCCAAAGAATAGATTCTTTTGAACTATGGTGCTGGAGAAGACTCTTGAGGGTCCCTTGGACTGCAAGGAGATCAAATCAGTCAATCCTAAAATCAGTCAACCCTGATTGTTCCCTGGAAGGCCAGATCCTGAAGCTGAAGCTCAAATACTTTGGCCACCAAATGAGAAGGGAGCATTCACTGGAGAAGACCCTGATGCTGGGAAAGATTGAA
Organism: Gekko gecko; assembly: GCA_029375565.1. NCBI lineage: Eukaryota > Metazoa > Chordata > Lepidosauria > Squamata > Gekkonidae > Gekko > Gekko gecko. The sequence continues at coordinate 141,052,628 of JAPDNY010000005.1, forward strand.
GGTCAAAGAAGAAAGGGACAGCAAAGGATGAGATGGTTAGACAGTGTCATCGATGCAACGAACATGAAATTGAGCACACTTCAGCGGACAGCAGAAGACAGGAGGGCCTGGCGTGATCTGGTCCATGGGGTCGCGAAGAGTCGGAATCGACTGTGCGACTGAACAACAACAACAATAATTATATGAAGGAAAAAAGAGAACAAGGAAAACAAAAAAGGGGGAACCATAAAATGGAAAAGAGAAAAATAAATATATTGCTTAACTTGTTTTTCTTAAAAGTCTATATTACATTGTTATGCTTCACCCAGAGAACGTCCAGAAGACAGAGGGAAAAAAATGTAAGAGAGGGGTTTGTACTTTTGCTTTCCAATATGCTGATTCCTTTCCGTTGTCTCAAAAGGAAGAAAAAAAGAGACAGAACATAATCCAAGAGTCTGAGAGTCTTCCCAATGATTCTATGTAGTAGAAAGTATATACAATAAAAGAGATTTATGTCTTCCTGTTAAACCATCCATTTGCCGAATCTTCCAAGCCATTCTTTTCTTTTCTTTTGCTGCATCACAGTGGAGCAAGCATGGACCCTTTTAAATAAACATTTTTTCCTCCGAAAAAAAGGGGGGAGGAAAGTAATCAATTATTTGGTCCACAGAGAGTATTATCCCCAAATATTTGCAGTGAGATAGATACACCTAAAAGGTAAGGATACAGATTAGTTCATCTACTTCTAAAATTCCCACTGTATTTTAAGTTGAGGCTTTCTTGAGAAGAACAGTTAATTAAACAGAGTTCAACATCTTATCTCAGCACCGTAGATCTGTAATTCTCTGTTCCCTAAATGGACCATAAATCTTCAGTAGTTTCCTTACCAGTGAAGACAGGAGCTGCTGGGATCTGCCACCTTCCAGAATAGATTATATTTCCACAGTAGATAGATTTTAATTTCATATAAATCCTTAAAAGCCACACAGTCACAGATTTATAGGGGGGGGAAGAAGAAAATACAGATAAAAATGAAAATAGTGGGCGAGGGCCAGTTTGATGTAGTGGTTAGGAGTGTAGACTCTCTAATCTGGGAGAACTGGGTTTGATTCCCCACACCTCTACTCCTCCACATGCAGCTGCTGGTATGACCTTGGGTCGCTTATAAGTTCTTTCAGAGCTGTTCTCAAAAGAGCTCTCTCAGACTCACCCACCTCACACAGTGTCTGTTGTGGAGAGGTGATAGGAAAGGAGATTGTAAGACACTCTGATGTTCCTCTGGGTAGTAAAGGGTGGGATAAAAATCCAATCTCTTCTTCTTCATCATAAACCTTTGCTGAGGAAAAATAGCCTCCTTATTCTATGCTGACTTTTAATAAATTCTCTCTATTCACAGTGAGATAAGACCACAGCTTTAGAATCGGCTAAACTGCCATTTCTCCAAAAGTTGCTTCCAATTTGGATTTTCTAATGGCATAAATTCATCTATGGGGCATACCAATGATGAAGCTGATAGTTTTTAGCTAGGAATCTCACTTTTCCCAACACCATTCCAAAATAAGTTACCTCAAGATATATTGATCTGCTTTACTCATAAGAAAAATGAGACACAATCCTAAAGAAGCAAAGAGAGCCAGTTTGGTGTAGTGGTTCAGTGCATGGACTCTAATCTGGGAGAACCGGGTTTGATTCCCCACTCCTCCACTTGTACCATCTGGATGACCTTGGGCAAGCAATAGTTCTGGCACAGCTGTTCTTGAAAAAGAGCAGTTTCTGTCAGAGCTCACTCAGCCCCACCTACCTCATAGGGTGTCTGTTGTCGGGAGGGGAAGGGAGAGGAGTTTGTAAGCCACTTTTGGTAGTAAAAGGTGGGGTATAAATCCAATCTCCTCTTCTTCTTAAAAATAGCAGGAAAAGACATGTAGATCTTTCAGGACCTACCAACAAGTGTTTAAGAAAAAGGAAAGACTTTGACTGTGAGACAGATTCTACAAGAGAAGGAGATAAAATATCACTGGAAAATACCATTTGCAATAGAGGTATATTTACCAAAAGGTAGAAAAGTAATTACAACAGAAGAACAAGCCAAGTCATTGGTTGAAGAATTACAAATGAAGGACCCTTATAGAGGAACTGAAATAAAATCTTCAAGCAATTAAAAACAAAGTCCATTTAAGAGCTCAGGAGAAGAAATGGTGGTCTCATCAACATCACGATAGAATGGAAATTTAAAATAGTATCAGTAAATATTAACAGATTGAATTCCCCAATAAAACACATTTTTAACCAATTTAAAAAGCAAAATGCTGATATTTTATGTCAACAAGAAACCCATGTTAAGAAGAAAGAGGAACATATCTTAAAGAATAAAAAAGGCAAACTAAATCTTGCCTCAGCCCTCAATAAAAGTGTGGAGTGGCCATTTATATAAGCAATCCACAATCAGAAATAACTGAAGAATTAAGAGATCCAGAGGAATTTCTGATATTAAATTTTAAAAATGAGACTTCCAGAAAATCAGATCTGTATGTTGGCAACAATATATGTGCAAAAAACAAAAAACAAAAACCAATGCCAATGTTATTTTTTTTTAGATTTCTTTCCCGATTATACTAGAATTTCAAGATAAATATGCAAAGATTTTTGGAGATATGGAGTTTTAGATCCACAGAAGGATAGATTAAGAAATTTGAAAAGTGGGAAATTACTGAAAAAATTAATTTCAGTATATGGAAATGATGAAACTAAAAGATGCTAGGAAGATTAAACATCCAAAAGATAGACAGACACCAAACATGTTAAAGAATAGATAAGTGTTGGTTAACATAAAATCTAACAATGAATTTAGATAAAGCAGGGATTCAACCCAAAATACAGGCAGACCATAGTCCCATAGAAGTAGTTTGGCAATGGACAGGAAATCAAGACAAAGATGGAGCTCAAGCAGCAAGGCCACTGGGAGATGAGGCACAAGGAGTGCTGTTGGCCCTTAAGGAACACAAGGGCACCCAGTGGCACTTTGACGGGTGGTTTTCGGGATGCTCCCAAGCCACCCGATCCACTTTTGCTCTTTTTGGAGCCACCCAAGTTTCAGGTGGGCTCCGCCAGGTCTCTCGAAGAGAGATCGAGTGGCAAGGAGTTCAGTCCAACCCCCTCCCCATGTCTGGCAAAGACGGGAGTGTGGTTGGTTTTGCCCCAAAGCAGAAGCATTGGGAGGAGCAAGGACATGTCTGCCATTTTATTCTTTTTTCTTTGATATATAATCAACACATCGCAAGGAGCACCTCATTTCATGTGCATTCAAGTGGAAATAGAGAATATTTTTGACTTCAAGATCCTCTGCAGATATTCTCAAGCTTTGAGAAAGCAGCCATAACATTTGTTTGGGAACAGAGGCTGATGCAATATGATGGGGGTAAGAAATAACCCTGTACTGTCTGAAATTCTATTACTTATCAAGAGCAATGTTTGAAGTACAGTCTAAAGAATGACATAATGCAAGGACTATTGAAATGTTTAGGAATTTGGCTAATTGAAATCTATGCAAGTAGGAGCTAGAATATGGAGTCGGTGGATGATAATGAGGAGATAGACCAGGATACAAAAGTTGGAGATCTCATCTTGGAACAATTTTGGAAAATCTTATTTGAGGAAGTTAAATTAGCCTATGAAAGCCTTTTTGAAAATCACCAAATTTTCTGTCTGGAGGTGAAGGACAATAAGGAACAAACGCAAGCACTGCAGAATTTGGAGGAAGTGCAAGATATTGATCAGGAAAGAGAGACGTTTGATAACCAATCTTTACTCATAGAAAAGGAGATCCAGGAGGATGATATTTCTAAATGCTGTGTGGAGGAAGTAATAAATTTGGAGCCAGAGGCAAGAAAAAGACCTTTTCTAAACCTCCCTCTGGGAAAAAAGAGGAAGAGGGAAAAAAGAGGAAGAGAAAAAGAATTAATGGTCCGTGCCAAAAAACTTAAGGCTTCTAAAAGACTGTGGTTTGGTTTAGGGAATTATGGGAAAGGAAACCTGGAAATAAAATCACAGGAGTATAGAGACCTTTGACATTTAGAGGAGATTGGAAAAAAGAAAGAAACTACAGAAAGAGGGGGAAGAAAAAGGAAACAAAAACTATGTTTAATATGGTAGCATGATTGTTTGATATAAATAGTTTGTGTGAGAAGGAAATGAAATGTAATGATATTATGATGAGAAGCTATGTATTAATAAATTAGTATTTTTTGTTTGGCTTGTATTTTATAAGAGTACTCTCATTTTCTTTCCCACCCTCCTTATTTTACCTCTTTTGCCTTGCTTGATATGTGGCCTTATTGTGTAAGGGAGGAGCAGATATTTACTATATCATAAAATTTATCTGTAAAAAGATAGAGGCTGTTATATTTTACTTTGTAAAGCCTGATTATGAAAATGAGAGCCCTTTAATATCTATTTGAGGAAATGAGAACTAATGATAGACAAACTTTAGAACAGGAGAAGGTGAAATTATGTATTATTACTTTAAGTTATAAGTTCAACATGATTGTAGTGCTCTTATTTCTGTATAATTATTTTTTGTTTGGATTAGGTAAATGAGATTCACTCTTAGGAATACTTTAGTACTGGTAGTGATTCCATTGTTAAGACTTGTAATTTATTTTTCTTCTTTTCTTGTAACTATTTTAATTCTCTCCTTGATTTATACTTTTTTATACACTTATGTAATTATATTCTGTAGTGGTATTTGTGTTAGATATTGGGGAAATAAATCAAAAAGAAATTTATCATAGAAGGTGAATGTGGTTGTTTTGCAAAATAGGAATGAATACTAATCCTTTGTACTATAAATGATTCAAATAGAAAATAAGATTATAATAGCTGTATAGATATTAAGATAAATCAGGAGTAGAGACTATATAGTAGTTTATTAATTATACTGCTGGTAAAATCCAATAAGAACTTGAGATAAGAAATGGGTTATGATTATTGTATCGTTTTGTAAAATAGGAATGAATTCTAATTCTTTGTACTTTATTTGATTTAAACAGAAAATAAGATCAAATAGCTGTACAGATATTAAGACAGATCAGGAGTACAGTAGTCTATTAATTTTACTGCTGGAATACTTTAAGAAGAACTTGGGACACGAAATGGGTTATGATTATTGTATTAGAATGGAAGGATTATGTAATCAAATTATTTATAATCTAATTTATTCGATCATTGTGATGTGTTGAAAAGATACCTATATAAATCTAACTTTTCTGTTTTTGCTTGGAAAATTAATAAAGATATTGCAAAAAAAGACAAAATGGAGCTTAAATTATGCTCATTCATTAGAAGCTGATGTAATCAATAAGTGCAGGAAAGAATTGGAAGAATTTTTAAGATAAACAACACAGAAGGAATGTTTTCAGCCACAATTTTGGAAACAAATAAAACCTTCATCACAGCAAACTTATTAGCTGCTGCTGCTAAGAAGAAAAGAGAAGAAAACAAACCGAAATATTAATAGAAAAAAAACAGAAATTGGAAAAAAGCATAAAAGCTAATAAGGAGCTATTAGAAATTAGATAATAAAAAATCAATTAGATATAGAGGAGGTACAATTTTTTAAAAAAAATTGAACATGTGAACAAACCTGGCAGATATTTGGTGTATTGTTTAAAGAAGGAGAAAGAAAAAAAGAGCAATAATATGTATAAAGAAAGGAAATGAAATTACATATGCAGAAAAAGATATATAAGAACAATTGATCAGTGTGTTCTCAAAATTATATAAATCAAAGTCTATCTCTGAAAATGGAATAACATAATATTTTTTTAGAACACAGAACAATTCCAAATCAAACCATATCAATTCAAGAAATTCATCAGGCTATAAAAATAGGAAAATGGATAAAGCACCAGGTCCAGATGGGCTGACAGCAATATATTATAAATAGTCTGAAGAAGTTCTAATGATACCACTCCAAATAGTTATGAAAGAGATCAAAGAATGAAAGACAATACCTCCAATGTGGCAAGAAGTGTATATAATACTAATACATAAAGAAAGCAGTAACGCAATGCCTCTGCAGTCATATAGACCTATTTACTTATTGAATGTAGACTATATAATTTTCACCATAATAATGGCAGAATGATTAAGAAGATGTATACCAAATCTAATACACATGCATCAAACAGGTTTGTACCAAAGAGGTATATGAAAGGTAATATACAATTTATAATAGATGCAATTGAATTTGTCAATAAAAAAAGGAAACCAGGAATTTTATTTTTCGATGGAGAAGAAGTGTTTTATAACATAACATGGTGTCAGATTCTTGGACAAAGTTACTCTCAACTACACTCTCTGGCAGTGATTTGTTTATTGAGAAATAAAAAGTTCCAAGCTAAGACAAGTACTGTGTCGGAACTGAGATTCTGGTGGGAAAACCCAAAGATATAGACAGTTCAAACAAGCCCCCCTCTTTGGTTCCATCCAATCATACATTGCAATCATCCTGCCTAGATTTTGCGTGCTCAATGCCCCACCTGTAAATCTACCATTGCAGTTATCTCTGACAGCGAAGCAAGCACAGACACTGACCAAGGTTATCCCACTTAGGGAGGCTGCTTGAGAAGAGTTACATCACCACTAAAATAAAGCCATTCTTACCCTCTCACATTCTCACCCCCCCCCTGGAATTTCTCTTCCCCCTACAGACCTCAATTCCCCAGAAAACATGACAAACGAGAGTCCGAGTTTGACATTCTGCCCCCCAAAGCCCTCACCCACCTGGCTTGAGGGGGTAGCACTTATGAAAAGCACACACAAGTTTGGAGGCTTTCACATGGTTCTCTTTCATCCATTCATTATGACTCAGATCAAAGTCTTACTAGGACAAAAAAATGGGGGGGGGGAACTGAACCTAAAAACCTAGAATCCAGAATCTGAAAAGGTTAGTCAAATAGAAAAGAGGGCCAACAATAAAAGCTTTATATATAAAGATACATGTATTTATTAACAAAAAATTATTAAAAAATATAAGGGCCCAATCACACCTCATGTAAAAATACCAAATTCTAACACACAAGGCCTAATGGACTTGACCTGACTCATTTTGGCCTGCATAGGCCTTCTTCAGAAGTCAAACACAGTGAGGAACATATTGGCTAATATAATAGTACAGTACAATCATACAGATGCAAAATATAAATACAAGAAGGATCGGAATAAAGTTGTTCCAAAATGAAACCACTAGGCACAGAATAAAAGTACAAATGAGGCCTCCAAAGGTGCAATCAGATGTCAAGTGGTGTTTCACTGGTATTAATTTCAGGTCCAGAAAATGCCTTCCTATGATTGTTAAGCCAAAGTATCCTTAATAGAATTGTCCTTAGGCAAAGAGCAGTCAAAGCCCTCACCGACCTGGCTTGAGGGGGTAGCACTTATGAAAAGCACACACAAGTTTGGAGGCTTTCCATTTTATGAGATAGTATAATTAGCCCCTTTTTATCTTAGACTCTGGTGGGGTTCTCCATCCACAATTAGGGGAGGAGGAGCTGCTGGACGAGGTCTCCACATCAATGGTCCCAGATCCTTCTTCAGTGGACTAAAATGAAAAACAGGGTGAATGTGGTATAAATTCTTTGGCAATTCAACCTCAACAGTCACTTTATTGATAAGCCGCACCACTTTAAAAGGTTCCAGGTATTTCCACCCCCGCTTCTTTCCAGGCTGCAGACCCCTGAGGTTTTTTTATGGAAATATACACAAAGTCCCCAGGCTTTCGGTCTCATTCAAGGCCCCTCTCCTTGTCAGTGTATCATTTGTAATCCCCTTTTGCTTTGGCTAGTGTTTGCTGGAGGGCTGACCACACTTGTGTTACTTTGGCCCACCATGTCTGCGCGTCACCCAGGCTCAGTTCCTCTAAGTTCAGGGTGGGAAGGGGTCCCCCTTCATATCCATACACTGCTTTGAAGGGGAACATGCCTATGGAGCTGTGCACGGAATTATTATAGTTGTACTCTACGAAAGGAAGCAGGTCTACCCAGTCATTTTGCTGATGATTTATGAAACACCTCAGGAATTGCTCTAGCACTTGATTTGTCTGTTCTGTTTGGCCATCTGTTTCTGGATGGTAGGTGCTACTTAGTCCTTGTTCCACACCCAGCATCTTTAATAATTCCTTCCAAAACCCAGCTACAAACTGGGAACCATGGTCAGAAGTTATTTTGCAGGGCAAAGCATGAAGTCAGATTATAAACTGCATGAATGAGAGGGCTTCTAGTTTCCTGGCCCTGCTGTTGGATCTCCTGATGGCACCTGGTATTTTTGGCCACTGTGTGACAGAGTATTGGAGTAGATGGGCCATTGGCCTGATCCAAGATTGGCTTCTCCTATGTTCTTATGAACATCTGTGCCAATTTCTGGGTGGTTGGCAATTGCTTACATGGGATGAAATGTGCGTGTTTGAAAAAAACATCAACCACCACCCAAATTACAGTCTTTCCTTTACTCGGGGGAAAATCCATGATAAAATCCATAGAAATGATGGACCAGGGCTGGTCCGGGGTTTCTAGGGGTTGTAACAGTTCTGGGGTTTTCCCTGTCCACCTCTTGCCAATCAAACATGTCTGGCACAAGGCTACATATTGGAAAATGTCTCCTTTCATTCAAGGCCACCAAAATAGTCTTTGGATGAGATTCAAAGTCTTTAAATAACCATAATGCCCAGCCAGCTTGTTATCATGCCTCATCGAAAGAATCTCCCCCCCTTAAAGTTTTTGGAACATAAAGTTTATTTTTCTGGTACCAACAACCATCCTTTTTTTGGGTTAGAGTTCCCTCTTTCTCAATTTCTCCCTTGTAAGTGTCTGTTAGAGTGGTCTTGAACTTCTCCGTCCAAGGCTCCATTCCCAGTGCCTGCCCTCACTTGGCTGTGAATCACTATCGCCCCTCCCAACTGCATGGGTGTGAACATGGTATCCACCACCTCCTCTCATTGGCTCACATGTTGTAAGAGGCAGGACAAGGCATAAGCTAGGAAATTAGACTTCCCAGGGAAGTGCTTTAGAGTAAAATGAAACTTAGAGAAAAACTCTGCCCATCTCAGCTATTTCACATTTAGGCACTGAGGGGCTCGTAGCACCTCTAGATTTTTATGATTGGTCCAAAGATGTTAATAAATGGAAAATTAACAGAAACAATCTCAATTGGAAAAAGAACATGTCAATGCTGTCCTTTGTCACCTCTATTATTCTTTCAGCAATAGAGATGCTAGCCATAAAGATCAGACAAGATACAAGGATTAAAGGAATAAAAGTGGATGATACAGAATTTAAATTGAAAAGCTATACAGATGACATGGTTATAACACTTTTGGACCTGCAAAAGTTGCTACAGTATGTAATGGAACATATTGAAGAATTTGGATCTTTTTCAGGATGTGAAGTAAACAAGGAGACAAAAATCATAATGGAATTCCTAACACAACAAGAAGGAGATACTATAAAGAGTACATAATTTATTGTTGCCACTGACAGAAACAGTTTAAAAATTGTATATAAATGTGTTATAATGCATATAAATGCATTATAATGTTAAGCTGAATAGAAACAAGTTTTGAATATAAATGTATAAGGAACTGGACTTGGAACAAAATATTCTCTACTTTTTATGTGTGATACACGTGGGGATACATAAGGGATTTTTTTATTAAACTTTGGTATATTAAAGTTACAGCTAGTATGTAGAAATGATAAAATATGAAATATAGAGTATGTAAGGTAAAGGTAAAGGTTCCCTTGCTCAATAAGCCAGTCAAATCCGATTCTAGGGTTGCGGTGCTCATCTCCATTTCAAAGCCGAAGAGCCAGCGCTGTCCGAAGACGTTTCCGTGGTCATGTGGCCGGCATGACTAAACACCAAGGTGCACAGAACGCTGTTACCTTCCCACCAAAGTGGTACCTATTTATCTACTTGCAATTTCTTGCTTTCGAACTGCTAGGTTGGCAGGAGCTGGAACTAGAGACAGGAGCTCACCCCGTCATGCGGCACTCTTGGGTCTTGAACTGCTGAACTACTGACCTTCCACAGCCTGCAGTACAGTGTCTTAACCACTTGAGCCACCGCAGCTCCTATAGAGTATGTAGTAATGACAAAATTAATAATAAAGTTGTAAAACAAATCAGTAACAAAATTTGAAATTTAAAATGCTCAGAGTAAGATTCACTGTACCTTACAGAAAATGTCTTAACATTGTGATAAAGGGGATGTTGGGGAGAAATATTTTCAATTTCTTGTTTGATACACCCTGCAATGTACAATAATCTTTGATATATACAACTAGTCATATATTCCTTATATTTTTTTCTTTTGTGGGTTGGCCCTGGCTAGAATTTGGAAGGGCAACCTCCAAGGAATACCAAGGCATGACACAGAGGCAGGCAATGGCAAATCACCTCTGAAATGTCTCTTGCCTAAAAACAAAGTCTAGCTCACCACCTAGTGGTGCATAACACAAAAAAGAGCAAGAATTTCTGGCTGGCAGACAATCTTAGGATGCCTGGCTATACTACACACACTGCCATACAATAATTAATAATTATTATCCTCCTGTTTGTAAAATATATACATGAATGAATGACATGACGCAAGGAAGCAAGGAGGAAATGCTCTCTTTTGTGCTGAGTCCATCAGAGCAACAGAACTCTTAACTGCAGTCTGGAGGAGGCAGTCATTAACCATGTGCTAGCCTGAAAAGCTGGAGGAAATGTCAAGGTTAGAGTAACTTTGTAGAGATCTGTACCTTTCCAAGAAAAGGAGCCTGTCCTGTATTTTAACATCTGGTAGGGCATGTATAGAGAGAGGGACAAAGGAATTGTGTTTTACCAAATCTTTGGAATCCCTTACTCAATCTGGTGCTGTGCTAAAGGTATGCTTATGTACAATTTCTTTTTTAAAAATATAACTTTAAATGCTGGTAGTGGTTTTCTGTACCACATAGTCCTCCACCATCTTGGACATGCTATTTTAAAAGGAGTGCCAGGGGGAAGGCAGGCAGTTGGCAAGTGGCTGTTTCTCCAAGGGTGCACAAGGCTGTATATAGTCCCCATGGTTACCAGGCATTGGGCAGCAGGAGACACAGAGGCAAGGAGGAAGCTGGGAGTCAAGATAGCTGCATGGGGAGGGCCTCATGTGCTTTTGGATTGGCTAGGCAATATCAGGTGTACTGTCCCTATGGAAGGTCAGAGAAACAGACCAAGGATATTCATGTGAACAGGTGGAAATACTATGTTAACTGAGAAATGTTAGTGCTGAGTGTGACAGGGAAGGAAAAAAGGATGTGGAGCCAGAGGAAAGCTTAACAGATGTCTTGGCTCAGTTTTCTGTACCAGCTCAGTGTGAGAAGCTGGAGTGGCCAGCAGGAGTATTAGTTCAGGACAGAAAAGCAATCCTTTCAGTTTCATATCATTTTGAAACTGGTTTCAGGAAGGAACCAGGGGAAACGGATTTGGTGAGGCATAGAATAGATTCAGGGTCTCGCCTGCCTGGCAGATGTCCCCCTTACAGAGTGGATGGTAAGGGCTATTGACAAATTGAGCTGGAGGAAGAAGTCAGAGTTAAATTGCCTTCATCACTCCATGTGGTCTTTATGAGGTTATTGTGTTGCATTCTGGATTTAGGAATACAGATGCATCTTTCTGAAGCTGTCAAATGACTTGTGAGGTGGCAGGTCAGCATTTGCAGTGGCTTACATTGATTGTAGGGGCCACAGTGCCTCAGAGGTTAAGACACTGAGCTACAGACTGGAAGATCTGTAGTTCGGCAGTTTGAGACCCTAGTGCCACATGACGGAGTGAGCTCCCATCCCTGGCCCCAGGCTCCTGCCAACCTAGCAGTTTGAAAGCAAGAAACTGCAAGTAGATAAATAGGTACTGCTTTGTTGGGAAGGTAACAGTGTTCCATATGTCTCAGCATTTAGTCATGCTGGCCCCATGACCATGGACTAGAAGCGCTGGCTCTTCAGCTTGGAAACGGAGATGAGCACCATCCCCTAGAGTCAGATTCAACTAGCTTTCGAGCTTTACCTTTACACATTGATTGCATCACCACTTTTTACAAGGACTTAGGTTTGTACTGGGAGCATTTAGCAAGGGTGCTAGGTGCTATCCAAGGGGCAGGTCTCAGCATCAAGCTGGAAAAATGGCTGTTTGGAATGCCAGAGGTGGTCATCTTGAGATACAGAGTGGGAAGTGGGAACATCTCACCAATGAGGGACAAGGTAGAGTTGAGAACCCCGAAAGACCAAGAGGTAGGTCGGGGCTTTTCTGGATATAGTGATGGTGTGGGTACTTCCTATGTGTAGTTATGAGCTGGATGACTTGCATGTAGATTCTTTACTATGTGCACTAAGTAACTTATAAGCTTCTTATAACCAATTTGTTTGGATTCACTGCAGAGCAACCATTTGTAAAAGGATGCTCTTCATTATGAAAAGTTGGGAGGGGGAGGTGTGAACATTTTTTCTTTGGAGATTGAAATCAGCAAAACCTTCAGTTTGTGTTTTAAAAAGTTTTTTTTCCCCTCTCTCTCTGGGCAGAGAACTAGCAGGGAGAAGGAAGTCAGTCAATGGCTTTCCAGGCTCACCTCAGCTACCTCTTAAGAAATGTTAATAGGTCTAGCTAGAGACAATAGGAGGGTACAGTTCCTCCCCACTTCAAGCAGGGAACAGAAATTTTGATGGTGTTAAATACTATAGATACAGGATGGAAATTCTTGAAATTGCAGGAAAAGTTCTGACTGATCAGGTGGTGGCAGTGGTTACCAGAGAGAGAAAGGAAAGCCAGGTATTGGGAAAATCTAGGAGGGCAAGGTGGAACAGGACCTGCAGGCCAGAGTGGGCCCATTCCAGCATAAGGAGAGATGGGGGGGAGTTCAAAAGAAGGGCATATGTTCTAGTATTCTGGTCAGCCTACTGTAAACCCTTCAAGCCAGCCCCATAGCTAGGGATTTTGGGGGGAGGGGGCCCAGTAGCCTATTAAACACAACATTAATTAGATTAACTTTGATTTAATTGGTGGGACTCCTTAGAACTCCTAAAGCAGCCCTGTGCCCCCAGGGTCCAGGGCAAGGGGGGTTAATACCCAGTGGCCGTAGCTTCCCTCCACTCCCCCATGGCAAGGGCAGGCCTTCCCTGCAGAGCATCTGGCTCCCCCCTCAAGGCTCCCCAGTTTCTCTTCCCACAGCAGTGCACAAAGTGCATCCTGATGTCCACCCTCGGCTCCCTCCCAGGGAGAGGTAAGACGCACAATGCGCAGGCTGGCCACAGAGCCGCTGCATGTGGTCTTGTTGGCACAATGGAGAACCACCAGGCATGCCTGCCAGGGGCAAGAGGAGGTGGTGGCTTACCTCCTTGCCTGGCTGGGCTTACCTCCTGCTGGCAGGCGGCACAGCAAGCATCTAGTGGAAGCCCAAGATGGAGGGTTCTCCTTGTACCATTCATGCTCGCTACCTGCCTGGTCTGTTCTCTTAAGTCCAGCCTCACTGCTGCCACTGCTACTGCTTGTGCCGGCCTTATCATACCTGCCGACAGGCAATCGGGGTTAGGTGGCCCAGGAGGAAGGGGTAGCCATAGCTTGTGGAAGGGCCCATAAAAACCAGTAGGGGGGCAGGCCCTGTGGACCCAATGGTAGCTACGGGCCTGCTTCCAGCCATGCTCCAACTTAAGAGGTTCTTCTGCTGAGAAAAGGCTTCTTCAGCTTGGCTGAACGGAATGGAAGGCTGCATACCCGTATTCAGCAGTTTCACATTCAGGCTCAAAACGTGGGCATTTTTGAAGGGAAAAAGTTGTTTTTTCCAGACTCCTCTTGTAATTTTCCCAAACATCTGTTATATTGTATTTATATAATTTATATTTTAGAAATCTGTAAATGTTTATAAATACATCCAGTATTCTCTATGGCCCTATGCCTTTACAGGTAATGGGTTGGATGCAGACTAAATTTTCCAGAAGTGAAAATGTCAATATGGAAGTTTCATACTGTAGCAGTCCACTGCTCTCCTGGGAATAAGGGAGGACCATGTAGAATGTCATGAGGGGTGGGGGTCTGCAAGGGGAAGGGGGAATCACTGGACACTGCCAGGTCAGTCTGGATCCAGTTCATTCTCTGTATGTGTGTGGACACACAAGCATGCGTGTGCACATAGGGCCAGCTGGAGGTGTTTCTGCGCCCTAGGTGGGGTGCAGATGCCAACCTCCTAGTGGGGCCTGGAGACCTGCCATGCCGCCCCCGCCTCCTCTCCCCCCCAGGGGGAGGGGGAGGGCCGGCAAGCTGCAAGCCAGGGAAGGGGTGGGGGTCTAACCCCCCACCCCTTCTGTCCCAGCACCAGCTTGCCTGCATGCCCCACAGCTGTGGGGCCCACCGGCAAGCCAGGGAAGGGGTGGAGGTTTAAACCCCTGCCCCTTCAGTCTCAGTGCTGGCCTGCCTGCGTGCCCCACAGCTGTGGGGTGCGCCAGCAAGCCAGGGAAGGGGCAGGGTTTTTTGGCGGGGGGCTTTTGGTACCCCTGAGGGCCGGCACGCTCTAGGCGAATGCCTAGTTCGCCTAGTGAACAAGCTGGCCCTGTGTGCACATATAGTCAATATAAATCCGAGAGAAAAAAAGAGAGAGATGCCTGGATTTCTCACCATCCTTTAATAGCATCTTGTTTAAGTAGAAAGCTTTAGAATGTTAAAAATCAAACTGTCTCCTAAATTCCATGAGGAATGCCTTAAATTCTGTCCCTTTACATACCTGTGAGGTCTTGTACCAAATGTTAAAGCCCCCCCAATGAGAGTTTTTCAAAAAGGCAGCCCAAGAATATGTGCCTTAAATATGTAACCCTCTGCACACTGTAGGTCTGGAAAGGAGGAGCCAAGAAGACAGTCAGTCACAATGGTGTAGAGAGAATATGGTTACTGTGCCTTGTCTGCACAAATGCCTGTAAAATGATACTACTGAGAAGGGAGCTTCTTCCACTACTGTCAGGGAGATGCTCCAACCAACGTCTGTTTCTAAAATATTCCCTACCGTCTCTTCCCCCCAGCAGCCCACTTTAGCCCTCTAAAAACCATTACTTTCCTCTTCCTCCATGGAGCCTCTTGCATGGTGAAGATCAGCAAGAGGCTTGCATTTGGGATTCATAGGTGTCAAGCCAATTTATCTGTTTACAAAACCAAAAGGGAGAAAATGTAACAGCAGTTTTTGAAATAAGGAAGGGAAGAAGGGATTGCAAACCAGGATATTTCTTGAGACTCTGGCACATGCCATATATGGTTGATGGCCTGCACTTGGCTTAGTTGATTACAAATTGTCCGGTCCTGGTTTAGGATTTACCATGAGTGGTGGATTCTGACTGAAAAGAAATAAACAATAATAGAAATGTGGAAATGCACCCTGCCTTTAACCAAGGAGCAGATGGAAGAGTAATTTAAATGTAATCAAATGAACTGTCAGTCGTTACAGTTCCCTGTGAAGTGAAGGCATCTGCTGGCAGGCTACCCTGAGAGAAGAATTTTGTTCTTGATATAGATACTGTGTCCGTGGTTGTCCGATTAATTTTATGCACACAGCTCCTTGACATAAATACTCACTCAAGCATATGAAAGCTTTTCGTTAAAAAAAAGACCAGCATAGAGATGGCAGACTTGAAAATTACAGATACAGTACCTGAATCAGGAAGAAGCTTTGATACACTCTGTTGAAAAAGATAATGAATTTTTATTTAAAAAAAAGGTTCTTGAAAGTATATAGAGGACAGTAAAGACAGTTTATCAGTATTCTCAGCCTCACATAAATGACATTTTTTATCAAGTGCTGTTAGTATTCAGAGGTGCTGTCCTGTTTTCATATTTACACTGGACATGCTTTGATGCAAACAAAGTATCATTTCAATACCATCTTGTTTATCACCAATGTCACTCACTTCTGTCCACTTCTTTATTGTTTTAATAGCATTCCCTGAAAACATTCTTTTTTTCAGTTCAGTTCTTCACACTTTCTTGTTTTACTGCCCACAGATTTGGATCCAGCCAGTTTCCTTCCTTCATTTTACCCAGGTCCCCTCTTTACTACAGGCCCCATTTTACTGGGCTTTTGTCCAAGCAGATCCCATAATCATGGGCATAGTTATTTTGGGTAGTCAAATGGAATCCCTTCCTCCCCTTTTCAATGGCAAAAAAAGCTTGGTTGGCTCCCACCCCTACTGTCTAAGAATATTTTTGGAATAATTCTATTTTGAAAGAAATAAGCTACAGATTTAATGTTATTTAGATTCACAAGCATGCCTCCACATTGCTACTTTTGGAATAAAACTTTTCAAAGAGTTGATACTACTTAAATACTCTCCCATTTGAGAGAAAATAACTTCAGTGAAATGCACACAAAAAGTCTGGATGTGTGTGTTTTTAAATCCAATCACATTACAGAGTCAAGCCTGTTCTGGTTTCAGCTTAAAATGATTTATTAATGCAGTCTGACTTGGTCTGTTCAAGCATTTTAATTCTGCTTGATCAGCGTGCCACTTTTGACACTGTTGATTATAACATTCTGCTTCATCATTTGTGAAATTATGGAGGCTGAGCTGTAACTTCTTTGAGCTGGTGTCAATCTTATTTGTCAAACAGATATTAATCTGTGCCTTAAGGAATTTTCTTTTTATCTACTCCATCTCAGAGTCTAAATTGCATTACTGCATGCTGTATTTAGCATAATTTTTAAACCATGATGTGCAGAATTTCCAGTATTCAGCATAAATGATCAACCTAATCCAGATTCCCAATGCAGTGCAATTTTGCAGTGATGTATGGGGAAGGTGTGTATGCATTCTACAGATGAGGGGAAACCCGATGCATGGTACAATAGCAAAGGAATTTATTTACATATATGGAGATTAGGATTCTAACTTTTCCATGGAGTAAAAGGAGAATTCAGGAGAAATGAAGAATAATCTGACTTTTGCGGTCCAGCCAAGTAGAAACAAAAGTAAAACAAAAAGTAACTAAATTTATTATCAGTGAGGATCTGGGGAAAGTAAGGGGAAAAGACAGATATGATGTGAAAAGTGCTGTCTTTCTGTAATTCTTCTGCATGTATATGCTCAGAGAAAGAAGAATACCATATTTCTGTTTTATCTTCTTCTTATTTTTGGAATTATTTAAATACATCATCTGTCATTTAAAAATGCACTTGAAAGGCTCCTCCTGAGTGATCTTAAGAACTTATTCATAGATGATTTGTCAGCCTTTCCTCAGTTATTCTCAGTTGACTAGTTTTAAGAGTACAAAAACTTAACAGGCTTCATTTAAATGCTATGCAACAAATTAAGTTGGGATGCTTAAGAAAAACAGGGTAAACACACACACGCAAAACCAAAAACACTCACTTGGCCTTCCTAGGTTTAACTGTATATTAGTACAAAAACTAGGAATAAAAAAACACATTATAAACAAAACGAAAAAATGCAGAAAAATTATTTCTCAAATAATATTCCTTATAATGTGGAGACTTTTCTAAGAGCAACTGAATTGTCAAATACCTATCACGGCTGACTAGATATTGCATCAGTATTTTCGAAAGGGGATTTTGAAGTCACTTTAATGTCAGGAGATTGGGGGGGTTCCCCATTTTCCCTAATACCTGGTGTTAGACATTTGCACAGAAACTGTATATAATTTTCTTTTTGTTTCCTTCTAAAACAGGTGTGGCACCAGCAAATATTGGGCAGACTGGAGAAAACACCTCTGCTTACATATAATTAGTATCCTTCATATGGATGGACACAAATCAGGAAAATGTGGTTCAGTTCATGGTTCGTGGCATTTCCAATTCATGAACCACAAACCGTCATGCACTTTTAGACACCAATTTGTGACCAGTTCAGTTTGTGAGGATCGAGATGCAACAGAACAACCCTCCTGCTAGAGAAACTAAACTTGCAGGGGATCTCTAGATGACTCTCCTCTACCCGCCCTCTAGGGTTGGTGAGGATTGGATTTATGGGGTTTCAGTTACACCCCCGCCCCGGTGCCCCAGGAAAGTGCTTTCTGGAGAAAGTACATGTGCAGGTTCAGGCATGTATAGAACAGAACCTGTGCAAGATAGAGACACTAAATGAGCAGGGGACCTCCCCCTGGTGCTCCTCTACATGATCTCCAAGTTATATGCAGATTAGATTTAGGAGGTCTGAGTTATGACCCCCCAAAGAAGATGTCCCCAGTAAAGTGCTTTTGAAAGAAATGTCAGGCGCAGGTTCAAAACTGTATAGAATGGACCCCCAGCAAGCTACACATACCAAACACACAGAGAACCTCATCCTGCTGCCCACTCCTCTACAATCTTTCCAAGTTGTGGGGGATTACATTTCTGGGGTCCCAGTTATGGACCCCCCCAAAAAAAGGTATCCCCAGTGCTCTCTCTGGAAAAGACAGCTGCAGTTACAGGAGTCTATGGAATGGCTCAGGAACAAGCCAGGGACCTCAAACTCAATGGGGAGCTTCAGATGGGCAGACCCGCCCAGCCAGACACTGAAAGGAAGAAAAGCATCCCCCCTATATTCACAGCCCTTCCAAGCCTCCAAAGGCAGGTTCTGAATGACAGAAAGGCAGACATCCCCAGAATTTTGATGGGGGGGGGGTCCTCAAAGTAAGCCCATAACAGCTTGGCAGACACCCTAGTCACACAAAACAATCAAGGGAAACATGTCCAAAACTCTCACTGTCCCTCCACCAGGGCTGAAACATGCAAGTCCAGACTTGAACACACCCATCAACCATGGTGAATTCTTGTACTCTCCAGAGGAAAAGAACCACATGTTGATCTGGCTTGGGCTACCCTCAATTCTCCAAAGGCAGACTTCTAGATTTCTCCAGAAAGACAGGCATGACAACAGTTCCAACATGGGCTCTCCAAAGTAACTCACGGCAGCTTGGCAGGTACCCCAGCCACATCAGACAAGCAAGGAAAGTGTGCCAGCTACTCTCACAGTCCACCCCAGGGGCTGGAACACACAGGTCCACAGCACATCCCTCAACCAGGGTGCATTCTTCTACTCTGTAGAGGAATGGAAACACATGTCAAGCTGGCCAGGCCACCCCCAAGTCTGCAAAGGCAGGTTCTGAATGACAGAAAGGCAGACATTCACAGAATTTTGACAGGGGCTACCCAAAGTAACCCCATGACAGCTTGGTGGACACCCTAGCCAAACAAGATGAAGGCAAAGATGAAGGTGAGGAGATTGGATTTATACCCCGCGCTTCACTTGGATTCTCAGAGCAGCTTACAATCTCCTTTCCCTTCCCCTCCCCACAACAGACACCCTGTGAAGTAGGTGGGGCTGACAGAGCTCTTTCAAGGACTGATCTTAAGTGAATAGCTCTGAGATGGACCCAAGGTCACACCAGCAGCTGAATGTGGAGGAGTGGGGAATCGAACCCGCTTGTCCCAGATTAGAGTCCACGCTATTAACCACTACACCAAACTTGCTCTCAAACAAGGGAAGTGTGCTCACAATTCCCTCCAGGGATGAAACACACAGGTCCACAGCACAACCATCAAATGAGATGTATTCTACTCAACAGAGGAATGGAAACACATGTTGAACTGGCCAGACAACCCCCAAGTCTGCAAAGGCAGGCTCCGAATGACAGAAAGGCAGACATCCCCAGAGTTCTGACAGGGGCCACCCAAAGTAACCCCACAACAGCTTGGCAGGAACACAACACTCCCAGGCACCCTTAGGCTCAAACATGTAGATCCTCTTGTCACAGTCCTCCCCTAGGTGAAATTTCTGGTTATTCACCATTAGCAGAACACAAGCCATGTCTGTTGGCCTGTTATTTTACTTCTTTACAGAGTTCATGCTTCCTTTCCCTTTCCCTTCCCCTCCCCACAACTGACACTCTGTGAGGTAGGTGCTCTACAATACTGCCTGATATCTGGGGGTCACAGATACAGACCAGTTGGAATTGATAATTTTTAAAATAAAAACCGTGTTGTTTTTTTTCTGTTGGTTTAATTTTTTAAAAAAAACCTTATATATTTATTGTATATTCCTGTTGTCAGCCACCTTGAGCCCTGCCCGCCGAGGAGGGCAGGCTAGAAATCTAATAAATAAATAGTACAGATACAAGATCACCTGCTGTGAATTTTACAAATACAGTGGAAAGGGGAAGTCAAACAGGCTTTGCTTTTAAAGGCACATGTTTGTTGAGGTACATATTTGCTGAGGTGGCTGTTATTCCAAGAGGTAGGTGCTGTGTTATGAGATAGATATACTTCCATGAGGTAAATGGTCTTCCATGAGGTAGATATTGCATTGTGAGGTAGATGTGGTTTCATGAAGTAGGTATTGAGTGGGGGTAAAAATAAAGGGGGTGTCTAGGGACTTTCTCAGTGGGAGAATTTCAGTGAGAAAGGGTTAGGTGTGGAGCCAGCCCACTCCCAGAGAGGCCATCATCCCACCCAAGAGCCAATGGAACAAGCCACAGGCCAGATCACCCAGAGAGGCAGAGAAATGGGTGGACACAGGTGATAAAAGGAGGTCCAAAGAGAAGTAGCCCAGCAGGGGGAGGTTGACCTTGAAGAAGGCCAACTCATCCACTCTGACCAGGTCCAGGTGAGAGCAGTGAGGGCTGGACATTTTAAGCTGGTGTTCAGGCTCATCCCCCTCCCTCTGCTTCTTGTGTAGCAGACAGGCAGACTTGATGCTGCACAAGAAGTGGGTGGCCAGGCACCAGCAGGACTCCAGCAAGGACTGCATCTCAAGGGTGGCAGTGTCCCAGGTGGCTTTGACAGTGCTCCCCAGCCCAGAGAATCCTTCAACAGGTGAAGCATGTGCACCAGGAAGATGATGCCCTTGAAGGGCACAGCCTTCACCACTGTCAGAATGTTGGTGCCAGCATCCATCACCATGTAGTCATGTTCAATGTTGCCACTGTCCACCCACTCGCTCAGGATACTCTCTATCATGACAGCATTGTGTGGTTTGCATCCATCCTCTGTGCATGGAACAGAACCACTTTGTAGTTAGGTGGTGGGACTGTCCTTTCCTGGGGCCTGGGCCATGCCATGAAAATCTGGCCATACAGGTCCTTTGTTTTCCGAACTGCAGGCTGGAAATAGGGCCACAGTATTGAATAATGTCATGAAATTGAGCAAACTTCAGAGGACAGTGGAAGACAGGAGGGCCTGGCGTGATCTGGTCCATGGGGTCGCAAAGAGTCGCACTTGACTGTGCGACTGAACAACAAAAATTGAAGTATGTGGGAAGAACAGCTGTTTTCTGGTGCTGGGCTGGGAGGGGCCATTGAGGAGTATAATTGAGGCAGGAGCAGTAACAGGGAGTTGTATGGAAGGGGAGGATGCTTCCCCCCTCACAATCGCTGTTGTCAGAGTCCTCCTCTCCAAAGAGTGTTAGCAACTGCTGGTGTTGGGGCAGTACTAACAACTCGGTTGAGTCTGTGGAGAACCCCAGAAACAGATCAGAGAAAGGCATCTTCAAGAGCCTTGGTGATTCCCTGCTAGGACTGGGCTCCAGTGGGCTGGCAGGGTGGGTTTGGTGCTGGGGGAGAGGGGCCTGTGGTATGTGGGGAGTAGAGGACTTCTTTCCTCAAATGAGCACTCTTTGCACCCACTTTCACCCTCATAGCACAGAAGTGTTCCCTATCAGAAGGGTATAAAATGTGGGTCCTCACTCAAGGCACTCAGTAGCTAAGCCCCTCTGATCGGCACGAGCAGAAATGGGGTAGCTCAGAGGCCTGAGTCCACATAGCACCCAAAGCCCAGCAGGTAAACACTTGTAAACACTTATCAGGTGGGTATAAAATGTGGATCCTCAGCCAAGGTCCTTATTGGTCAGGGACCTCTTTTAGTGTGCCCCTGGAAGAGTGTTATGCACAGGGAATAAGAACCTCCTGGTGATTCTTGGCCAGAGAGAAATCCGGCTTTCCTCAATCAGCGCCAGGGCTTTTTCAATCCTGGCCCCCATGTGGTGGAATTCTCTGTTAGAAAACATCCATGCCCTGCAGGAGTTATTGTCTTTCCACAGGGCATGCAAGGCAGGGATGTTCCACCAGGCATTGACTTGAGGATAGTATGATACCTGGCACTCTCACATACTCCCCGCATTCCTCATGACCTCCCCCCCCCAAGAGGCTTGGGGAGGTGAATTTCTTTTTTCTGCCATCTTAGAATATATATTGTTTTATTTATTGACATGCTTTAGGTAATTTTTAATGTTGGTTTTAAATTAAATTACTTATTGTATTTTGCTCTGTTGTAAGCCACCCTAAGCCCTGCTTGTAGGGAAGGACTGCCTAGGAAAACCAATTAATTAATTAAGGTATCCAGTAGCTAAGCCCCTCTGCTCAGCTTGAGCTGAGAGATGAGGTGGCTCAGAGCCTTGAGTCCACCTAATACCCAAACTCCAGCAGGGCACAGAAGTTCACAATCAGAAAGAATTGTTCAGGGGTGAAGGTCCCAGCCCCACTCACAAACCTTAACAAGAATGTAGTCTGCTTTCAACAATTCCCTGCCTCTCTCTGCTAACAGCCAACAGAGGAGAGGCTGCAGAGTTGAGCTGAGAGTGTATATATAGCATTCTGATCCCATAGAGCAGAATGCAAACTCTGTTATTGGCAGCCAGCAGTACCTGTTAAGCTTTGGAAGGCCTTCTTGGTGTTTCCAAGGCTGGAGAATTCCACCCCCCTCATTGCTTTGAAGTTTGGTAAACATTTTAATTGAGTGGAGACAGTCTGTCTGGAAATGTATCCATTCATGAACCACCATAAACAACTTGAAAGTTCATGGAAAGTTTGTGCAGGTCACCCTGTCACAAACTTCACTTTGCAATTCACAAACCTGCCAAAATTCATCACAAACTTTCCTTCATGAGCCAGTTCATGCCCTCCCTACTCTTTCACAGAGGGGGGACATGGTGTCATGTGTGAGTGGATTTTAACACCTTTCCTTGGGCCCTCAAGAGTGTTTGGGCAGTACATTTAATGAAAATTGGAGCATACGGGCAAGGGAAATTAAACCCTTGTCCCTGCTTTATCTTACTGGTTAATTTCATTAACTCAGCAGGTGAAAGGTTGAATAAAGGTTGTAAGAGCCTAGAGTCTTTCCTCACTCACCTGCACACTTATGGCCTATCACTGGAAGGGAAAGAAAGCATGGTCCTCCTTTTTTTAATTCCCACTCCATCTGAGCCTCTGCCTTTATCCATTCCCCATCTGTGAAGAGTTTATTCCAGTTTCTTTAAGTGCACAAGATTCCTGTTTATGTTCAAAAATGGGTATGATCTTGATTAGTAATTACCTAAAAATGCATCCCTTTTTGACATCATCCTCATGATATGCCTATTAAAAGTTTCTCCTAGACACTATTAATTGCTCTAGTTTTTCTCTACAGAAAGTTGTCTACTTAGAGTATATAGTTTGCAGGTCCTGACAGACCCTCTCTCAGATGCTTGTAATACATATTTGGTTACAAAAAAAGTTACTATAATGCATTTTTTGTGTGTTTTGCCTTGCTTTCACCATGCATGTCCATTGGGTTTTCTTTTTCATTCTGCATTGATCCCCCCATACACATTTCTCCCCCCACAGCACTCATTTTTGTTGCAAGTCGCTGTTTCCCCAAATTTTCTGAAAGTGGTTTTGTGCTGATTTCCCCCATATTTCACTGCTGAGCCCAAGGTAGTTAAAAAACATACAGATTCCCTCAGATTACCCCCTGCCCCTTTGACACCCAACTTAGGTCACTCCCCACCTACATCGAGGTTGTTCCACCCACTCTGCACCTAGTGCCATCCTTGCCCCTTCCTCGATGTACAAGGTCCATGACTCTAATGCTGCTTTCACACACCTTGGATAATGTCCCAGATATGGAATGGGGAATGTCTCTTCAACTCCAAAAAGCCTCAGGCATGTAGCCAGAAGGTGGCTTGCAGGGGAACCGTGGAGGTAAGTGGGAGGGCAAGAAAGCAGGGTGCAGAACATTGCAAAGTCTCTGTAATGGGGCCACCTCAACCCACCCACCCAGGTAAGGGTACACTGGCCAAGGGTTGCTTTTATGATGTAGAGATAAGAAGCTGTTTTGTTTTCACAAGCTTGGGATGTTTGCAGAAGTCCGGGGGGGGGGCGTGTTGCTTGATGTCTGTTCTTTCGGCTGGGGTGATGAGCCTGAATGTTCTGTGGGGGAGTGTATGTATATGGAGAGAGCTAGATGCATTGATCATCTGTGCTGCTGTGGTCTTTCAGAAGTTGGGTTTTCCTCACAGGGAAGATCACAGGAAGCATTGTGGGTCTGGTGATTTTGGAACCCAAGAGCTTTGATTTTGTAGCTTGTTACTGGATCCCAAACTTGGCTTTGCTTGTTGGTGTTTTGAATATGGACTCAGATCTCATGGATCCCAATTGGGGTAGGGGGGATGGAAGCTTCAGTGCAGTCTGATGCCCATTTTCTTGGAAATCAATTCCACTGAATATCACAAGGCTCACTTCTATCAGAGGACTCCTCCCGCATATAAATTGCATCCCCATGGAGTTGCAGCTGACTTTGCACATCAGCATGTGCGCACACACACAGCATGCAATGCCAGTTTCAGTGGTTACTACAATGCATTCTGTACACTCGACATGTCCTCCTCATATTATGAGATTGTGTGACTTTTCTCCATTTTTCACAGTGGCTGGTAACAGAATGCTCCACAATATGGAAAATGGGGCTTTGCAGTTGCTTGTCAATTTCAAAAAAAGGCTTGTCAGTTTCAACATTGGTTTCCCCCTTTGCTTGTGTTCCTTTCTCTTTCCTTTCATCCAACAAACTAATGCTAAAATGTATCTGTAAAACCTGAACCATGAGGATTTAAATGGAAGGTGCTTGCTGGACACTACTGTGCAGCTGCAATAGGGCAATTGCGTAAATTAAAACAAAACTTCAGACACCACCCCCAAACGTGAGGATCCACCCTGATTTTAAAAAGTGTGGTGTTTTTTATTGTAGCTGTGGAATAAATATACTGGAGAAAAAAGAATGATGCATACGGTAGGCACAGAATCCAAAGTCAAGCTTAAAGTCTAACTTAAAGGCTTGACTGCTCAGATTCGCTGCAATAAGCTGTTCATGCATAATAGGCCAAAGTTCTATAAACTCAAACCTTTTGAAAATAATTAAAGTAGGCTTCACATGACATCTCTTTCCATATCACAATGCTTGTAACTCTTCAGTTTCACTGTATCATTTTTAATGTACCATTTCATCATAAGTAAGCACCTACATCTCGAGATCCTTCTCAGTGTGACAGATGCTACATTTTCTCAAAGAACTTCCTTCTGTCTCCCACAGATAAGGTAGCACACAACACACAACACATTAATCTCTCTCACAGTACATCCCCAAACTTAATTACTGCCTCAGCAGTGCTGTCAAATAGTGTGTGAATAGGTAGATGTGCTGAGGCTAAGTGCTATATGTTTATGGGGCATATCCAAACCCCTAATTAAGGCATTTTCTTAAACTGTCCTTCACCTTCCATTGGTAAACTTCCTTTATGTCCAAGACTGTCATATGAAATTGATTGAAAGCCTTTAAAAATCAGATCAGTATGTACATTTTCTTTATGCTTCCATATTGGACATATTTAAAAGATATTGATAGGAGAAAAAACATTACTTTTTGCAATGAACAGTAATAAAAACCCTCTGCATAGAAACAATTCCTTAGTAACTGCTTCTTATTCAGGATAAGTCCTAGTGAGATTTAGTGGTTAGAGTGTCAGATTAGGATCTGCAAGACTCAGTTCAAATTCCCACTCTGCCATGAATCTAGCTGGGTAAGACTGGGTTAGTCACACGTTCTCAGCCTAACCTATCTCACAGGGCTGTTGCATAATGTGTGGAAGAGAAAACAACATACTCCACCCTGAATTCTTTGAAGTAACTGCAACATCAAAATCCACTAGATAGGAAAATTATAAAGATGGAAAGGCTATATAATGAGCATCAGTAAACTGTTCATAACCATGATTTGATATGCAGCCTCTGGGTTGGATAAATATCATTTATTCCATTGAGTGTTGTCAGGTACTCCAATTACTCAGTATCAACAGCAGGTTCTTAAACAGATTCAGCTTTATTGATCAGAGAGAGATGAAGTCATCATGGATGTTTGAGTCAGGAACAGAGCATACAATAACCCCTGATGCCTAGGGGCCAATAAGGAATCATTGCAAAGCACGGGGAACTGTATAACAGTTCAGGGGTGAGCAGGAGACAGCAGAGATTTCGTGCTGAAGGAATCAAGCGCTCAAGGCCAGCAGTCAGATAAGACTACAGAGAAAGAGAAACAACTGCACATAAAAGCACATTCCACAGAAGGAGCAAAACTCCATGGCAACATCTGGCAACCCAACATCTGGCAGCCAGCAATAGGGTTTTGTCAGTGGTAGCACCCCATCTGTGGCATGTCTCTCCTCCTTAACTGGCACCAACTTTACTAGCATTTTGGGCACCAGGCTAAGACAATGTTATCTATCAGGTTTAACTCAATTTTGGCTTTTTCATTGTTCTGTTTTAGCCCGGCTCTCTCTCTCACACACACACCTGCTGAAGTTTTTATGGATTTTATGCCTATGTTTGTTTCATCCTGCTGGTTTTAACAGTCATGTGAGATGGTTTTACTGCTTGAGCTAGGCTGCATTGAATGATCTTTAATATATTCTGGTGCTCTCAGTGCAGGGCAACAGAAATATGAAAACTGCTATCTTAGCACCAGACAGATTTATGATCATCAAGTAGCTAGCAGCATCTTGCATGAGCCATAAGAAGAAGAAGAAGAAGAGTTTGGATTTATACCCCGCCCTTCACTGCCCAAAGACGTCTCAGAGCGGCTTACAAACTCCTTTCCCTTCCTCTCCCCACAACAGACACCCTGTGAGGTAGGTGGGGCTAAGAGAACTCTAACACAAACTGTCCTTGAGAGAATAGCTGTGTCAGAGCTTGTGACTGACCCAAGGTCACATCAGCAGGTGCAAGTGGAGGAGTGGGGAATCAAACCTGGTTCTCCCAGATAAGAGTTCGCGCACTTAACCACTACACCAAACTGGCTAGTAACACTGGCTGCTACTAGCCACTCAGCTTCTGCTGCTCAGAGTGCTCCTCTAACTTTCTTCTGCCACTTTTCAGTGCCCTCCGGAAAGGCATAATGTCTACCCTCCCTTGATTGCTAGTTCCACAGTAGCTGCCTTTGGACCTGTGACTAAGAGGTTTATGAACTGTGAGTAGTCAAGCAGCCCTTAATCTTCATTCAGTGTGCTTTCTTAATTAATGCCCATCTTTACTAATATGGCCCTGACCTGGATAGCCCAGGCTGACATGATCTCATAGATCTCAGAAGCAAAGTTGGTCCTGATTAGTACTTGGATGAGAGAACCCCAAGGAAGCCCAGCTCACAATGCAGGATTGCCATAAGTAACTACAACTTGAATACTCTTAGCATACAAACATAGGCAGAGTTGTGATTATACTGCCCATTCCATATCATTCAAGCTTATTGCATGGGTGAAATTATTCTGGAAATGGAGGAACATATCACCCTTATATTAATTTAGCTGAAATTTATTTTCTGCATGTTATTGACATTTTTGCTGACTTAGTGCTAAAGGCCTTTGTAAAGTGAACCCACCAGTATGGGCAGATAGCTTTTCAGCTGATTTACATAATCTAATCACTGTATAAACCTTCAGAACTTTTGTTTACATACATACATATATATATATGTATATATATATATATATGTATATATAGTGTGTGTGTGCGTACATATATCCCTAGTTGGGTTGCCCAGGACTCCAGCTATAGTGGGAGACCTCTCACCCCCTGCTGCCATTGCCTGCCACCACTCAACAGGGCAATGAGAGGAAATTCATGGCAAAATGGGGGGCAGGAGCAGCACTCCAGACATGGTGATGTCATTTCCAGCATGACTCAAAAGTAAAATAACCACATCCAGAATGTCATCCCAGCATGATGATGTCACCTCTGTGTCATGCCAGAAGTGATATCATGGCACCTGGGGTGGCAATTGCCCCCAATAAATACTCACATTCCCTCCCACCAGCTGCTAGGCTGCTCCTGGCAACCCAAAGCCCAGCCCAGTAATGTAACATTAAGTTTTGTAATGTGGCAGGCCAGATGGGCAAGCTAGATCCATTTAGAACTGCATAATAGAGTCAAAACTCCAGTCCCAAAAATCAAATCAGAGAGCCATTACCAGAGGAGTTGTCCAGAGAGCATAGTCAGAAGGTCCAAGGGTCACACTCAAATAGAGGGTTCCCGAAGCCTAAGTCAGAGCCAGTCCAAGGCCACATGGGTGAAGCAGGTCCAGGAGCTGTGACTACTGACTCTAGCAGAACAACTTGTTGCTTCCACAAACAAGCAGACTCCCTGAGCTAGTTTTATTGGCATCCACTAATAAGCCTTGTTAGCAGCTGGCTGCTGAAGCATAATTTTGCAACTACTCTGAGATGTTATCAGCAAGCAGCTGGCAATGAACCAGGATCTGAGAACTGTCATCTTTCTCACAGCTCCCTTCTTAACTGCTGCCTTTGGTGCTCAAAGGGTGGAGGTGAGCCTGGTGGGCTGCTAATGCTTAATTGAGGTTCACCTGCTGTATCAGGGCTGAGTGCTGGTAGCTCTGAGTCAGCTGCTGATTGTGAGTCTTGATGAACCTGCAACTCCTTTTCCAGCTTGTCTTCTGCCAGCTCAGAGCTGGCCATATGAAGCTCTCCTTCTCCTGAATAGTTTACATCTCCTGAGGAGTCCCTGTTGCTGCTGAACTCTGGCTGGTCTACTTCTCCTGAGGAGTCCCTGCTGAGCTGTGGCTGGCCCATGACACCTTTCCTTTATTCTTTGAACAACCATTCCTGAAGACAAGTTGTGTGCGTACTTCCAGTTTTAAATTCTGGTCCCAAAGGGATACTGGTGTGCTTTTTATGTAGCAATTACCAGTGTGGCATAATAGTTTGAGTATTGGATTAGGATCTGTAAAACCCAGGTTTGTACCCCCATTTTGTGAGTAACATGACTACAGAAGTCACTCTCTGTCAGTCTAATCTACCTCACAGGATTGTTGTTCTGAGAATAAAACAGGTAGGGAATAATGTTTGTTGCTCTTTGGAGGAAGTGCAGGATAAAAATGTCCTTAATTAAAATACATTTATTTGTAATCCTAATTTCAATCATACAATTGAATTTCACAATTTATGAAATTGTATATAGTCCAGTGTATGCTGATATCTAAAAAACTTTTTTGTACCAAGGGGAACAAAGTAACATGAGGAAGGGGGGACAGCCCTGGAAAAGGGTCCTGCACCAACAAAAGAGGGAGGAAAGAAGGAATGAGCCAGACTGGTGGTTCACACCTATAGTATACAATAAGCCATCAATTAGACAAGGGAAAGAATGGAGGGGGGGTGAGAAACAGGAAATTAATCATTTATATGTATCAGCAAAAAAGAAGTTTCAAACATAGAAAGGAAGAAAGGCTTTTTGTTGCAGCTTTAAAGCAGGGTTTTGAAATAACTTGACCACACTAAATGAATCTCACCCCACCCTGCATTGTTAGAACTCCTTCAAATGATAGGCAAATTATCAATGGCTGTATTTTGCCTCTCTGTAAATGGGGATGCAGAAAAGTATATAATAGAGGGGGGATTAACCCCCTTTCTCGCACCTTGACCTAGGCTGATTTCCCACAAGCGCTGCTCCGCGCTCGCCTTCCTTTTTGCCCTGATAGTAGGTGTCAATTTCACACAAGCTGCTGCGGGCCACATTTTGCCCCGCAGCTTCACGTGATTTCCCCCGTGTCTACTCAGTCCTCAAAAAACAGGATTGAGTAAACCTGGGGGAAATCGCATGAAACTGCAAGGCAAAATGTGGCCACGCAGCAGCTTGTGTGAAACTGACACCTACCATCGGGGCAAAAGGGAAGGGCGAGCGCAGAGCAGCACTTGTGGGAAATCAGCCCTAAACTCTGTGCCCCCATGGTTATGGTTTTGTTTTGTTTTTAAGTTGAATGAAGTTCTGCATTTTCTTACCTTGTTTTACCCTAAGTCATTCATAAAACTTGCTTCCCTTTGACTCATCAGAAGAAGCATGTTCCCTTGGTCTTCACCATTTGTTCTTTATTTCTGCCTCTAGCCAAGAATTATGTTGAAAAAAATCCTGTGACATTTCAGGGTGACATGTTCAACTATCATCAGATAAAGTATATACCTAATATGTAACCTCCTGTTATCTAAAATGTATTGCATCCAATGGAGCAAAAAAAAAAAAAGGAGAGCCATTCTGTATCTTCTTTGAAGCAGCCTTGTAAATACACAAAGACTCTTATCGTGCCACCCTTTAATCCTTTTGTCTGGGCAAAACAAACTAGCAATTTCTGTTACTATGTTCCATAGGTCTTTAGTGTGTATAATAAGGATGGGCCAAGATATGAAAGGTGATAACAAGCAATGGGACCTTCAGGGCCAGCCTAACTTATCACTTTAGATCATGGGGGGGGGGTGTCTCCAAATGCAGCCTTCAGCCAGAGATAGGTGAGCTCCCCCCAGCTCATCATTCCAGCCCTTCACTTCTTCCACCCCTAGGCTTTGCCAGTTTTTCTGCTGAGGTTTATTTTGTACCTGGCTATAATTGTAGTGAGCTATTTTCATTTTGATTGCAACTGTGAAAGCCTTAATTGTTTAAGTTCCCTTCCGGAGGGGGGCAAGATGAGACTTAACGCCCTCAGCACAGTCTTCCAAATAGGCTAAGTGGTAGCACTGCCTATGTTTGGAGCTAGGGTGGAGTTATAGATAGAAGTGATAGAAGTAACCCAAGCACTGATAGAAGTAACCCAGGAAAAAGGATGTTTTAACAATGATGCAGATCAGCATTATACAAAGCCAGTTTAACCCAATCTCATATCTTGTGCCTTCATTTTGGAGTAGTGCTCAACAAGTTGGCAACAGTTCAAAACATACCTCAGCAATTGTGGACCACTAAATGAAAAGTGATGCCTTCGTTTTTGTATATGTGGAGCTGCGGTGGCTCAAGTGGTTAAGACGCTGAACTGCAGGCTGTGGAAGGTCAGTAGTTCAGCAGTTCAAGACCCGTGAGTGCCGCATGACGGGGTGAGCTCCCGTCTTTAGTTCCAGCTCCTGCCAACCTAGCAGTTCGAAAGCAAGAAATTGCAAGTAGATAAATAGGTACCACTTCGGTGGGAAGGTAACAGCGTTCCGTGCGCCTTGGTGTTTAGTCATGCCGGCCACATGACCACGGAAACGTCTTCGGACAGCGCTGGCTCTTCGGCTTGGAAACGGAGATGAGCACCGCAACCCTAGAGTCGGATTCGACTGGCTTTCGAGCAAGGGAACCTTTACCTTTACAGATGTGTATGCACTGAAAACTTGTTGTTGTTCAGTCGCACAGTCATGTCCAACTCTTTGCGACCCCATGGACCACATCACACCAGGCCTCCTGTCTTCCATCATGCTCCGGAGTTTGCTTAATTTCATGTCCGTTGCCTTGATAACACTGTCTAACCATCTCATCCTTTGCCATCCCCTTCTTCTTTTACCTTAAATCTTTCCCAGCATCAGGGTCTTCTCCAGGGAGTGCTCCTTTCTCATTTGGTGGCCAAAGTATTTGAGCTTCAGCTTCAGTATCTGGCCTTCCAGGGAACAGTCAGGGTTGATTTCTTTTAGGATTCATTGATTCAATTTCCTTGCAGTCCAAGGGACTCTCAAGAGTCTTCTCCAGCATGGGGTGGAGAGGTTTGACAAAGAACTTTTTTGTCCTCTCCCCAAATACTAGAACTCAAAAGTCAATGAAGCTGATGGGCAGTAGATTCAGGACAGACAAAAGGAAATACCTCTTTACAAAGTGAGTTATTAAAATGTGGGATTCACTGCCAGAGGAGGTAGTGAGGCCCAGGGCCGGATCACCCATTGGGCGAACTAGGCGCTCGCCTAGGGTGCACCGGCCTCAGGGGTGCCAAATGGTGCCCCACTCCCCCCTAACCGGGCACCTGCTGCTGCCACTGTGCTAGACCCCCGCCCCCTTCCCAGCTTTCCTGGGGACCCCGCAGCCGTGGAGCCCCCTGGAAAGCCGGCTCTGGGAGGGAGGGGGCGGTGGCTAGACCCCCCGCCCCCTTCCCAGCTTTCCCGGGGACCCTGCAGCTGCAGAGCCCCTGAGAAAGCCAGCGCTGGGAGCGGGGCGGCTAGACCCCCCTGCCCCCTTCCCTGGCTTTCCCAGGGGCCCTGTAGCCGTGGAGCCCCTGGGAAAGCCGGTGCTGGGAGGGAGGGGGCAGCGGCTAGACCCCCGCCCACTTCCCTGGCTTTCCTGGGGGCCCCGCAGCTGCAGAGCCTCCAGGAAAGCCAGCGCTCCACTGCTTCCCCCTGGTCTCCAGGCCCCACCGGGAGGTTGGCATCCCCAGTGGGGGGCACCCCAGGCTGTCCTGCCTAGGGCGCCCAGACATCTGGAGCCGGCCCTGGTGAGGCCACAGACAAAGACTGCTTTAAAAGGAGTTTAGACAGTTTCATGGAGGATAGGTCTATCAGTGGCTACTAGCCATGGTGACTAAAGGGAACCTCCACATTCAAAGGCAGTCAGCCTCTGAATTCTAGTGCCAGGAGACAACATCACAGGAAGCCTCAGCCCCTATGCCCTCCAAAGGAATCAGTTGGCCAGTGTGTGAAACAGGATGCTAGACTTGATGGACCATTGGTCTGATCCATCAGGACACTTTTTATTTCTTAAGGTCTCATAAGTTTTATTCCCCCTCCCACTGCACTGCTGCTTTGCTCAGTTGAAAAAACCTTATATATTACTGAATATATCTTAGAGTATATTCCTAGACCATTGGCTGCTGGACTTCAGCATTACAGATAATATATCTGTGCAATTCTAAGTATATCAAGTAAATTAAGGGATATAAAGTACTTCTCATATAAATAAAATTAGTGGAAACAAAACATATAACAAAGAAGTATAGGAAAAACAACTACTTTAAATGTTTAAAATTAGAGTTCAAAATCCAAAAAACTAACCAAGAGGTGTCAGAACTTAAGCACAAATTTTCAAAGCTACTCTAATATACTTAGCAGCAGCTTCCATGAGTCTTCAGTTGTAACTTGCAAGATTTTATTTATTATTTTTATTGATTTAATTTATACCTCACCCTCCCTGCCAAGGTGGGCTCAGAGAGGCTTACAAGTATTTCATAAAAATGCAATTAAAACCTATCATAACATATAAACATATAATATCAATCATTTAAAACACAACTAAAATGAACATTATCGAGTAAATAGGAGACAGTATAATTCCCATAACTTCACAGCAGCTCAGTTCGGTTACTTGTTATATGGTGGGTACAGGCTGAAGATAGCGATGGTAAGGCCAGGACACAGGCTGGCAAAGGTGGTGATTTATTTAATTTATACCCCACCCTCCCTGCCAAAGCAGACTCAGGGCAGCTTACAGACCTACTGCTATCATAAAAAACAACAAACCAGTAAACAAATTAGAATCATAAAAAAAATCATAAAGTGCTACATTTATATAATGGTGGAATAACTGTCCTTAATGATTGTCCACAATGGGGAATCCAATCAGCAATAAGTATGAGGCTGGCGTCTGGCTCCATAACATATAGTTCATTAATGTGGACACAGATGTTAAGAGCAGGGAGCCAAGAATGGATTGTAGGACACAGGTTCCTCAGTTGATATTAGACTATTAGATGCAGCATCTCAATCAAACGCTTGGTGAAAGAATTCCATCTTACAGGTCCTGTGGAACTATGATAAATCCCGTAGGGCCCTCATGTCCTCAGGGAGCTCATTTCACCAGAAAAAGGCTGCCACCAAGAAAGCTCTAGCTCCAGTTATAGCCAGCCTGGCATCTTTAGGGCTGGGGGGGAACAAGAAGATTTTGTAATCCTGTCTGTAGTACTCTCTGGAGAATGTGTGGGGAAAGGTGGTCCCTCAGGTAGACGCAGTCCCTTTAAATGCTTTTGGGGAGAAGGGGGGTAGGTCACCCGCACCTGCAGTCCAAGCTGCAAACTCGAGCTTGGAGTGTAGGTATGAGGCCCTGCTTCTCCCCAAAAGCATTTAAAGGTTTGCGGCTTGGACTACAGGCGTGGATGGCCACCCCTCTCCCTCTGACAATATTTAAAGGGCTCTCCAGCTGATTGGCAGGCCATGTGCTCCCATTGGTCAACTAGAGGGCCCTTTAAATCTTGAACTAAGGGTACCCAGTCTTGGGGCAGGGCTTCCTCCCACTGTCCAGCTGCCTGGCAGTGGGAAGGAGCCCCCTAAGTCAGGGGAACCCCCACTAGGACCGGGGTCTGGCAACCCTACTTTGAGATATATGCATATAACTAAGTGACCCTTAAAGACCTAGTAACTGACAAAGAGAGCTTTGACTCTCAAAAACTTATAATCTGGAAATTTTCTTGTTTTTTTAGGCGGTACTGAACTCTCAATCTTGCTCAGTAGCTAGTTCTGTTTTTCCCCTAAAGGTCTCTATGGGAGGGGTCTTCCTTTGCTCTTGAAAAGTACTGAGGCCGGAGGCTTAGCATAGTGAAATTAGCAAGATGTTTATTGATTACATAGCAGAACGAAGCATGCTTTTTGCTGGTCCATGCCAGGTTTCTATGCATACCCCAGTACCACACCCACAGACACCCATCACCCATAATTGGCTCTATTTACAAGTTTTTGTTTCCATAGGTTCTTTTTCAGATCTGGGCGAGCCCATTGGTGTGCCCTATGATCCGAGGTGGCTATTGTCTTTAGGACTGATGGTCCGAGGGTCTGTCCAACTGCATGGCCCAGCTGGCAGGCCACAGCCATCTTTTACATCTTAATACACAACACCCCTTCCCCTATAGTTCAGACGTATTAGCATACGGAGTCCTTTAAATATTCAGGCTGCCGTCGTTCCCAATTAGATCTGTGCAGCTCTGTTCTGGTGTGGTCAGGGGTGTGCCTGATGACTTCTGTCTGGGCCGTTGGTTCAGACTGTACTGCCAGCATTGCTTCTGCTGCAGGGCTGGGTGCCAGGATCGCCTTGGCTGCTGTCCTGTTTTTTGCATCCTCCTCTATGGCCTCTCCACTAGGTACAATGGGTTCCGGTTCAGTCTCATTGTTGTTTGCCTCCCTCATCTGTGTCTTGTCTAAGGGCAGTAGGCAGCAGCGTATCTGGTCCACATTCCTGTGGAGTAGCTGGCCATCCTCTGTTGCGACCTCATAGGATAAAGGTCCCATTACCCACACTACCTGGGCTGGGATCCATGTTGGCCCATGTGCATAGTTTCGGGCATACACTGGGTCTACTGGGAAGAACCCACAGGGTGCGTCTCATTGTTCCGAGCCTGGAGCTTGTTCGGGTGCTCGATCTGGGTGAAGACGATCTAGCCGGGTCGTCAGTTGCCTGTCCATGAGCAGCTCCATGGGGCAGCAGCCGGTGGTGGTGTGGGGAGTCGTCCTTTGCCCGAATAGGAAAGCGGCTAACCTGTGGTCCCATTCACCTTGCATGATCTGCCACAGCACTTCTTTTTTTGTCCTCACCATCCATTCTGCCTGTCTGTTGGTAGCCGGATGGAAGGGCGCAGAGTGGATGTGCCGAATCCTGTAGTACCATACGAAGTCCCCGAATTCAACAGATGTGAAAGCTGCCCCATTATTGGATACTAACGTGTCCGGGATCCCATGGGTACTGAATATCCTCAATATGGACTTGATCGCAGCTCGTGATGATGTGGAGGAGACCGGGATGACTTCCAGCCACTTGAAGTATGTGTCTACAAGGATAAAAAAGATCTGCCCCTGGAACGGGCCTGTGAAGTCTAGATGCAAGCGAGCCCAGGGTTTGCTGGAAGATTCCCAGGGATACATGGGGGCTCGGGGGGGGGGCTGGCCATGATTCTTGGCAGGTCTGGCAGTGTTTGATTAGGTCCTCTTTCTCCCCATCCAAACCAGGCCACCAGACATAGCTGCATGCTAGGGCTTTCATGCGTACGATTCCCGGATGGGTCTCGTGCAGCACAGCAAGTGTGCATTTGTGTAGGGGAGCAGGGATGACTACCCACCTACCTCACAAGAGGCATCCCTTGTGGGCAGACATCTCATCCCGGTGGGATGAGAATGCTATGAATTCTGGGCCCACTTTCCCTGTAGGCCAACCCCTCCCCACCCAGTCCAGCACCTGGGAGAGGACGAGGTCTTTCCCGGTGTACTTGGCAACCTCAGGGACCTGGATCAGTTGGTCGGGGAGTTCCTCCAGGAGCATGACCTGGTGTGCTGTGTCCAGGTCACAGCCTGAAAGAGGAAGGCGGCTGAGTGCATCAGCGTGTCCCATGGCCTTGCCCGGCCAGTGTAGCAGGCTGTATTGGTAACCTACGAGGAAAATGGATCACCGCAACACCCGCGGTGACAACGTTTGGGGCGTTTGATGAGCCAGGAGACCCAGAAGCGGCTTGTGGTCTGTGATGACAGAGAAGGGGCAGCCGTAGAGGTAGTGGTGGAACTTGTGAACACCCGCTATGATGGCCAAAGCTTCTATGTCAATTTGGGCATAGTTGCACTCCGTGGACAAGAGCATTCTGGAATAGTATGCCACCGGCACCTCCCGCCCATCAGGCAACTGGTGTCCGAAGACTGCCCCCATCTTGTAGGGCAATGCATCACATGCAAGCACGACTGGGAGATTCTCATCGAAATGTGCTAGTACCGTGTTCGAAACCAGCAAGTCCTTGACCACTCAGAAAGCAGCGGTGTATTTAGGGCCCCATGTCCAGGGAGTGTTCTTGTCCAGAAGCCTGTGGAGGGGTTCGGCCACTGCCGCTTTGTGTGGAAGAAAGGTGTGGTAAAAATTAAACAGGCCCAAGAAGGCCTGAAATTCCACTTTGGAGGAGGGAATTGGGCCATCCTTGATTGCTGCAATCTTCTCCTGAGTAGGGTGGATCCTGCTTGCATCTACTCAGAAACCCAGGAAGTCCACGCTCGGGACACCCAGCAGGCACTTTTCGTGCTTTACCTTCAACCTGGCAGTGGCGAAGCATTGTAGAACCTCCCTCAGTCGGTCAGCGAAGACCTCCAATGATGGCACCATGATTAGAATGTCATTGAAGAAGGGCTGTACCCCGGGAATCCGTTTAGGCAAAGAGTGCATCAGATTTTGAAAAATTCCCGGAGCCACACTCACCCTGAACTGTAGTCTTCACACTCTAAAGGAGTCCTGGTGCGTCACAATAGTTTGGTCTTCAGCCGTGGCATCATCAACCTGTAGCTGTTGGTAGGCCTAGGCCAAGTCCAACTTCCCAAAAACCCCAGGCAGGGATGCAAGGACATGGCTTACCACGGGAACTGGGTATGCGTGTTTTTGTAGCACTTTGTTTATTGTGCATTTGTAGTCTGCACAGATCCTCATGCCCCCATTGGGTTTCACTGGAGTGACTATGGGCATCTCCCACATGACGTGAGGAATGGGCTCTAACACCCCTTGGCTGACCAGGCGATCCAGTTCCATCTCTATCTTCGGCCAGAGAGCTAATGGGGGATGCCTGGCTTTAACTCGGATGGGGCGCACTATTGTATCCAGGGCCAGTGTTACTGGTGGCCCGGCGTAATGTCCAAATGCACCATCAAAGACAGCTGGGAACTCTTGGCACACTTGACTGTAGTCCCGGTACCCCCATCTGATTGATCCCAGTTACCACTATTCTGAGTGCATTGAACCAGGATAGGCCCAACAAGCTGGTGAGAGGGGCCTTCACTACAACCAGTTCTAAGAGGCCTTCAAACGCCTTGTACTGTATGTGAAACTGGCCCACCCCCTTGATTTTAACTGGGTTCCTCTGAAAGTCTCTTAGCCTGAGGCCAGTATCCCCTAAAGGGGGTCTCCTATTAGGGCATATCCTCCTGAGGTTATCCTCGGAAATAATGGAAAGAGATGATCCCATATCTAATACCATCTCACAAGAGGCTCCCTCTATTAACACAGTTACACTCAGTTTGCGGGCCGACTCCTAGGGCAAGTAATATACCTGATTTTGGTTGACTGTGGTGGAGTTGAGTTCGGTCATCCTGTGGTGCAATGAGGTGTTCCAGTGATTCCCCCACGAATGGCAGGCACAGGTGATGTGGCCAAGTTTGCCACACGTGTGGCAGATGGTGTCGCGGAATCTGCAGGATCTTCATTCATGGGGATCTCCACAGCTGGCGCACGGAGTTGACCCGGGTTGTTTCGTGGACCCTTGTGATGACACACAGCTGATCAGTGCTCTGCTCTTGTGGGCTGGGCATGATGACGAACCTGATGGGCTCCTATTCCTTCTTCCTCTGAGAGGTCGGAGTCCTGAGTGGCTGTGGTGTGGTGTGTGGAGTGTGTTTGTTGGTCCTTCTGTGATTTCTCGAATGTGGTGGCTGTTTGCAGTGCTGAGTCGAGCTTCAAGTCGGTCTGGGTGATGAGTTTCTGCCATAGCTTCAGTTCGCTGACCCCCCAGATGAATTGGGTCAGCAGAGTGTTTCCAAGGGAGGGAAATTCACATTCACTGGTGAAGCGGCGGAGGTTGGCAAGGAATTCGGTGGTGGACTCCCCGGGCTTTTGCACGTGTCCCAGGAAATCCATCCTGATGGCCCATTTCAATTGTTTTGGGACATAGTAATTGGTCAGTGTGGTGAGCAGCTCATTGTAGGTGGTGGTCTCCAGCATCTTTGGCATGATGAGATTCTGTGCCAGCCGGATTGTGCCGATGCCACACGTGCTCAGCAGCCATGATTTCTTGAGTTCCACATCAGTTTCTCCTTGTATGTTTAAGAAGGGTTTCAGCTGAGTGACCCAGGCTCCCCAGTACTCAGGATGGGTCGGGTCAAAGGCTGAGAGGTGCTGTCCTGGGGCTGAAGCCTTGACTCATTGCGGTAGAGCTGAGGCTGGTCATGATGATGCGGTGGCCACGACCTGTGGATCACCAGTGGATGGTGGCATGGGGCAGGAGTCCTCGGGATCTGTGGTGGTCGCCGATGCAGTGCTCTTGGGTGCGGAGGAGTCAGGCTTGCTCACGGGATCCCACCTGCATTGCCAGTGAAAAGTACTGAGGCCGGAGGCTCAGCATGGTGAAATTAGCAAGACGTTTATTGATTACATAGCAGAATGAAGCATGCTTTTTGCTGGTCCATGCCAGGTTTCTATGCATACCCCAGTACCACACTCACACACACCCATCACCCGTAATTGGCTCTATTTACAAATCTTTGTTTCTATAGGTTCCCTTTCGGATCTGGGCGAGCCCATTGGTGTGCCCTATGATCCGAGGTGGCTATTGTCTTTAGGACCAAAGGTCCGAGGGTCTGTCAGACTGCATGGCCCGGCTTGCAGGCCGTGGCCATCTTTTACATCTTAAAACACAACAGTTCTCATTCTTTGTGTATGTGTGTTTGTATTAGTCTTCCACTGTGTGTTTTACTGTTCTCCATCTCTAAGTGTTTTCTTCTAGTTGGAAGTAATGAAGAGGCCTGTCACTGAAGGTAGTGGAGTCTCCTGTGTGCTGGCCTTGAGCAGGAATGAAGGGTGATCTGATAGCCACACCTCAGAGAAAACTACAGTGGCTTTCCAGAGGCAGGTACCAGAAAATAGCAACAAGCAATGAAGCCTTTTGTCAACAAAAATGTATAGTATCCTTA
Organism: Gekko gecko; assembly: GCA_029375565.1. Classification (NCBI taxonomy): domain Eukaryota; kingdom Metazoa; phylum Chordata; class Lepidosauria; order Squamata; family Gekkonidae; genus Gekko; species Gekko gecko. The sequence continues at coordinate 141,092,364 of JAPDNY010000005.1, forward strand.
TTATATTTTTTTATTTAGATTCCACATTTATGTCAAAGGATTGATTGAATGAATGAATGAATGAATGAATGAATGAATGAATGAATGAATGAATGAATGAATGAATGAGGACTCTGTGTTTTCTGTCTGTTGAAGCACACATAGAAGTCTTCATAAGGGATCTTGTCTGCAGCTCTGCACATTTAAGATGCATTGGTTTCAAGGAGGTGAAATTGTTTGCAGGGTTTTATTTATTATTATTTACTTAGTTACAAAATGTGTAGCCCACCTTTTTTGCCCTCATTGAGGTTACCAATTTAATATTCCAAGGAGTCCAAAAATAATTCCATGTCCATCTCAGACTCTCTCTCTCTCTCTGTTCCAAAAGACAAAACTTCTCTATGATAATGGAGACAGAATTCATTCTTTCTAGACTATGTTTGTGTATTTTAATTATGCAAGTATTAACACTCATATTAAGAACAGAAAAAAGGGAGGAACCAGAAATACTCTGTTTCTTGACCTTCCAGATAACAGCCTGTTCCTAAGCAGATATTTCTGAACAAGCATGGTATTAGTAGAACCCAACTCTGCTGAAAAGGAAGAGATTGTTTCTGTTTTAAGCCTATTTGCCTGAAAATTGATTCATTGCTTTTTTTTTTTTTTCAAATAGACTAAATTGAAAGTGTGACTGGACTTTGTTGTTCTTGCATTGCTGTCTCCTCAAAGTTCCAAACCATTGAGCTTGGCAGCTCCTGAATTGCACTGGGACTGTGAACCACCAAGAGGCCTGTAATGTCAATGCTCTTTAATCCTTTGCATGTCTAACAAGAATTTTTTAAAAAATGGCTGAACAAGGATTGTTTTATGGCCATAGCATATAAGTACATAACATATATCCTGTCTAGCAGTGCAATTTTTTTCCCTCCTGAATCACATTTTTATGTTTGCAATACTAGAACCTTATGCAGCCATTAAAAAAAAAATCAGATCCATTTGACAGCATACACACACATATTCTAATTGTAGCTTTATAAAACAATCTTGTACAGAATTTGGATTATTGAGACTGTAAGTTCAAGGAGGTGTGTACAAACATCAGAATTGTGGAGAATTACTGGATTATCTAGGTTCAGGACATTTTCATTTTCTCTGTAGTCCTTTCTGCCACTACTCTGTACACTTTCTCCACTCCCACTCAAGGATATTTAAAGTGAAGTAGAGTAGAAGTTCTTTAAATGATGTTACCATTATGTGTGGTAGGTTACCCTGTGAGGTAGGTTAGGCTAGGAGCATGACATTAACTAAGGTTGCCAGGTTCATACCTTTTGTTGGCAGCGGGGTTCCAGGCTCCTCTCCTGGATTTTCTTGCACACACGATGATGTCACCTAGAAGTGGCATCATCATGTGAGGCACATAATGGGAGGGATGCTCTAGCATCCAGCTAAAACCTCTACAGTCACCATAGAGTTTTTGGCTGAATACTAGTGCATCCCCCACACCACATGCCCGGCACAATGACATTACCTCCAGGTGACATCATTGCACTGGGCTGGATTGGGTTCCCCCAAAATCAGGGGAGCCCCTTCCCCTATTAGGTGGATGGCAATCCTAACATTAACCCTTGCACCTGTGCTGTGGAACAGGCTTCCCATCCCAAGGATGTCAGGAAGGCCCAGACCTTGTGCAAGTTTTCAAGGCTCTGTAAAACAGAGTTCTTTCATCATGACTTCAGTAGTCCATGAGTGACATTCTGCATTGCTACCTTATATTTGTATTTCTGTGATATTCAGTGCTCCCTCTAAGCTGTGGAGTCTTGCAAGCAAAAATTCTACTTTGTGGGCAAGTGATTTGGCTACTGGTTTGCTCTGGAGCCATCCTTCCTGAGCTAAGATAGAAATGTGTGAGCCAGAGGCTAAAAAACTATGAGCTAGCTCACACTAACTCAGCTTAGAGGGAACACTGGTGATATTATATATTAAATTTAATGGAAGCCATTTTGAGTTCTGTTGATCAAAATAAAAGAAGGATACAAATATTTTATAAGAACACCACATCTCTCACGTTTAATGGAGTTCAGTTGACCTTTGCTTTGTCAATTAAAAGCCAAGAATTGTACCAGATCCAGCATTGCTTCTGAAGCAGGTTAAGGAGCAGCAACAACAACAACAACAAATGTGTGTGTGGGGGGGCACACCACTTTCTTCCAAGTCTGCTTAGCCTGGAAAGCAGCCCTCTACCTAGACTTATCCAGTCTGGCCAGCTGGATCCACACCAAGACTAGATAACTATAATGCAGTTGACAGGAAAGTTATTATTTGTTGGGTTCAGTTGAAGGGGTCCAAATAAGCAAATTAAATTCAGTAGAAGCAAAGTCTTCTTGGCCAAGGAAAGTATCTATCCCTACCCTATTCCTTTGTCCAGCCTGAACACTTATAACAAGTGTTACATCACAAGGATACAGTAATATACACTAATAGCATCAGGCCACTACAGATCTAGTAAAGGCTAAGGCTATCATCCAGTCCTGGTAAAGCTCTTTATCCTTCAGGCCTGCTGGCATCAGTACCATGTATAATTCTTACTCTTCTTTTGCAACTTATTTTTTAAGAATATGACTACCTTATCTATATGATACATTTGTAGTATAGTTGCTGAGCACAACAGATAACAGAAAGCAGTATGAGGATGAAAGAAGCTCTGTCCATTTAAGACAGAGAGGTATGCAGACTAGCTGTCTCTATATAAGATAAGAATGAAGGTTGGCAAAGCAAGTCAAGCTTTCTCAGGGTCATCTCTCTCTAGCTCGTAGGCTTTTGCCCAATCACCCATTGAATGAAACATGACACAATTTATAGGTTAAACTGGGAATTTTATTTATATATAAGCTGATCTGTTCAATTTCATTAACACATAAAAGCACAGGTTGCATTGTGGTTGCAAAGCAAGCCTCCTAACAGGGCAGACCCACCCTGGCTCAGAGCCAGGTCTGGGATCCTTCCAGACCTTACTCATCATGGCCCGCAACCAGTGCATAGAGGGCATATTCCAGCCCACAATTGCAAAGCCTTGTCATATGCTCCCCCAACCACGAAGAGGCCCCCAACTGAGTCACCCTGACAGCAAATCCCGTAGATACCCAGGTTTTAGGACCCCTCTATTACTGATGTCTTAAGGTGCTGGCCAACCCAAAATCAGCTCAGTGCATGCTTTTTCCCACCACAGAGGTGGTTAGCCTCAGCTTAACTCCCCTCCCACCAACCATCAACCAACTGATCACACAGACCACCCCACAGATCAGCTAATCCAGTGACCAAATCAGTAAACCCATTGTGCCCTCCCCCAAATGTAGCACCAAGGACTAGATCCCAGGGTGAAGACTGCCAACCTAGTGCCTAGATTGTCACTGCCTAAATGCATGATCATGGCCTGGGGAAGCGCTCCTGCCAACCAACAATCATGAGGAAAGGTAACAGCAGGCTCCAACATACTTTGCCTTCCTCCAGCCATTCAACAGAAGCCCAGACTCAGATGCCTAGCTGGGTGCCTGAGCTAGAGCTGCTGACCATTATATTGGTGACCTCTGTCCTTGTACCTCATCCTGTAAAGAAACATATCATCAGACAGCACTGTTGACATCCACCAACACCAAACACCCAGGGCCTCCCAGGGCCCAACGCCGTACCTCAGAGGGACTAGACCCCCACCCTGTGGCTGTTGAAGCTGCTCCAATACCAAGGAGTGGATACCAAAGTTAACCCCCCTGCTAGCCATCCAGGCCCCTTCATGGCCATCCTGGCCAAATCCAGCCACTAAGGGCACTCCCAGCCCTGGCATGTCCCCTGGACCTTTCCATACTTGACCCACCATATCATGCCAGGCCCCAAGCCCTATGAAGAAAACTGAGGGACTTGGAAATTTGTAGTCAGGAGAAGAGGAGGTTGAGGGGGGACATGATTGCTCTCTTTAAGGGCTGTCACTTAGAGGAGGGCAGGGAGCTGTTCCTGTTGGCAGCAGATGATAGGACTTGCAATAATGGGTTTAAATTAAGGGTGGGAAGGTACCAGCTGGATATTAGGAAAAACTTTTTTACAGTAAGAGTTGTGCAACAGAGGAAACAACTACCTAGAGAGGTGGTGAGCTCCCCCTCACTGGCAGTCTGTAAGCAGTGGCTGGACAAATACTTGTCAGGGATGCTCTTAGTTGATCTTGCATTGAGCAGAGGGTTGGACTAGATGGCCCCTTCCGACTGTGTGATTCTATGATTCTATGCCCCCACACTGCAGGCTGTGGGCTCGTGGGGTGGGCCACTGAGTGGGCATTACCATGCAGTTGTCCATCCCATCTATCTAGTATGCTTGGAGTGGGAGCATGCTTGGAAGGAGTGGATGTACCTGCTGTGCCAATGCTACCATGGTCCCACCACTCCACCTGGGCCTTCTCTACGGCTTTGATTTTTTGCTGCCAAATCCTGAACAGATTGGCCAGCCTCATCCTCTGAAGATGGTTGGTGGCACCCACTTGGGTGCCGGGGCCTGGCCCTCTTTCTTCTGTGTAGCTTTCATCACCAGCATACTATATTCAACTGACAAGGGGGAGGGGAAGATGGCGTTACACCCACACTCCTCCCCTGGCCCTGATCAGTTGGTGGGCCCATGAAATCTAGGATAGGTGGAGACTAGCCCCTCGGCCCCCCTGCTAGTCACAGAAGAGTGAAAACCGCCAAGCTGGCTGATCTCCAGGACTTTACCAACCCAAAGCTAGAACTGAACCCTGAAATGCTGAAGCCATGAATGGTGCAAGTGAGCTATTCAGTACTCAAGCACTTAAGCGATTCTTTTGAGAGTGATGAGACTGGTAGGCAGAACCTGGAAGAATGAAACCTCCATGTCCAGAGGCAGTGACCCTGGATCATCAGATTCCAGAATACTGGCCCCTAAAGCAGCTCTCCTGAGTCTCAGGCAGAGGTCTTTTGCAATAGTTCCCACTGCTCTCTTGAACTGGATAAGCTGGGGACAGTACCTAGGACCTCTAGCACACCAGGCAGCCACTCCACCTCTGTGACATGGCTGCTCCCTGAATGACCACCTTCCTAGCAATGACTGCTCACAAACCTATGGAGCTGCCTTATACTGAATCAGACTATTGGTACTCCAACTCATATTGTTGTATTTGGATGTGGGTTTTTTGCCATTGCATTTTTGGTTTAAAATTTCCTGTTTGTTTTAAAGTGATTGTTTCAGTTTTACTGTGAATCATTTTGACTAGCTTGGTTGGAAGGCAATGCATGTTGATAAAATACTGTAGTACACTTGGTAAATTTACCCACTCTATTAGAAGCCTAAACTTATAGAACTGCCTCAATTGAAGCAAACCTCTGGCCCTGATTTTATTGATTGAAAATAGTTATCAATGTCTTTTTGTTTTTTAACCAAACATTTTACTCATCATTCCCAGATATCTCACTTGTCCCCTTACAATGTACTTTGTCTGAACTGCACCCTACTGTAGTCAAGAATCCCAGATCCTTCTTGACTGATGATATACATGATCACAAAATGGTTTGTTAAATTGAAATACAGCTAAACTGACTAGGGTTGCCAGGTCTTACCTTTGTTGCAGCGGGGGAGTCCCCGCCCCTCTCTGGGACATCTTCAGCATGTGCGTTTCATGCATACACCATGATGACGTTACCTGGAAGTGACATCAACACATTGGGCACATTGGGGGTGGGAGTTTTCCGTCAAATGATAGAGTGTCCCCCCTAATGTGCCTGGCGTGATGACATCACCTCCAGGTGACATCATCACACCAGGCACGTCACTGCAATCCCGGCACTTTGGGGGTGGGGTTCCCTCCCAGTAGCCAGATCCAAGCCAGCGGGTAAGGGATCTGTCGAGTGGGCAAACTCCCACCCCCTGCCCCAGAAATCTGGCAACCCTAAAACTGACCCAAGTCACAAGTCTGTGCTGCTTTTGAGTTTGGCTGCTGTGACCACTTCCTAGAAACTATTGCTCATAAACCCATGTAGCTGACCTCCTAGAAAGGACTGCTCATAAACCCATGGAGCTGCCTTATGCTGAAGCAGACCATTGGTACCTCCAAGCCACATTGTCTCCCCAGCCCAGCAGGGGCTGTGACTGTCTCCTAGAAACAACTGCTCAGAAACCCATGAAGCTACCTTATACTGAATCAGACCATGTGTACTTCAAAGCAATATCATCTCCTCAGACCTGCTGGGGCTGTCCAGGGTCTCAGAATATTGATAAAATTGGTAGAGAATGGGCATGGGGGGGAGCAAGGCAGCCCGGCCACTGCATCTCTGCACCATAGGAGCAGCAAAGAGGGCCTGAATGTGGCCTCCCTGAGAGAGAGAGGCATCAGGGAGGGAGAGAGGTGAGCTGCCTGTGAGAGCAAAAACTGAAGGAAAGTGAGTCCAGCAGCTCAAAGAGCAGGCATGGGATGAAGCAGAGGCAAACACCCACAGGCCCACAGCCTGTGAGTGACCACTAACAGGCTGTGGCCACTGGCCTCCTAATGCCCTGTTGCCACTCAACAGTTGCCCAACCGACCTGGAGCCCTCCCACCACCGAGAGCCCTCAGAACCTGACCATCCCGAGCAGGCCCGTCACTGAGGTGTCTTACCAGCAGCCCCTGTGCTCTTCCCAATAAAGAGTGGGAATTGGAGGGGAGTTGTGAGCTGCCCCTCAGGAGCACAAGGAAGGAGAGAAAGCCCTGTGGCTCAGAGACCACTGGTAGCCTAGTATTTTAAAGGTGACAGCTAGCCAGCTGCCACTTCAGCCACCAGCCTACCAATGCCCTGTCACCACCAGATGACCACACGATCAGCCCAGAGCCCTCCCACCACTGGGAGCCATCTGAACCTAGCCTGCCCATGCAAGCCCACTGCTGATGAATCCCACTGGGAGGTGCCCTATGCAGTCCTCATTCCTGACCCAGGTGCACAGCTCCATCCTCCTCTGAGCTCATTCTGGGCCAATCTAAGGAGGAAGGGTGGCTTCCACCAGACCTGACCAGTGAGCCAGCCCTCAATTGGCCAGCACTCCTGTGCTGAGCCACAATTGGATCCCCCCACCCTCATGCTTCCTCCGAGGAAATGGAGGGGCAGACAAATGCCAGCACCAGTCATCTTGTCAGTTTAGAAATAGTGGCTGTACTATAGCTCAAAACTGTATTTCCAATAGCTCCTTGTTGTGAAAATAATGGGGCTGCATGTGTCTTGTGAATGTGTTCACCCGTGCCACCCATAACTCTCCCTCTTGGTTCGTGTGTTCCCTGAGTGTCGCCTCCTTACCAAAGGCAATAGATCCAAGCTAGGAAACCCCCAAACGCTGGCAGAGATACTCTTAGCAAAAGGTCTCTTCTTAAAATAAAACTTATCTTTATTAAGAAAACATCCAAAAGTTTATCAGGCAAGGTGATTAGCAAGATGCCAAACCAACTGCCAACACAGTACAATCCTATTTCTTAAACATTGATAGTGAAAACACAGACAATACATGCAAGCAAAGTCCCCCCCCCCCAAAGCATGCAGAAACGAAAGGCCTTTCAGGCTGACTCCCAAAGTCTCCAGAGAGCAAAATCTCTCCTGGTTCCTTCAAGAGCCAGCGAAAGTCTGTTGGAAGTGACTAGCATTTGTACCACATGATCAAAGGTGTCCGCAATAATTAAATTACAGTTGTAAATTGAAATCTTGAAGTTGAGAATATTTGCAAGGAAATTGCTTTCTTGCGTCTCACACAACAAAAGTTGCCTTTTGTTTACAGGACCAGACAGTGTCATTGTTTTTTCCTGGTGTTCCCAGCATCGAAGATAAAACCATTCTTTCATGTTATCTCTGGGATGGGAGTAGGGGTGTGAATCCCTGTATCAGATGGACTGAAGTCTGTCACTACCCAATTGGCTTTTCCTGCCAGATGTGATTTTATGGTTTAAATGGATATAGTGGGTCTCACACCTAAGAGAATTTACATTGATTTAGATCCTGGGAATGGAATGTGTAAACTTTGTACGTGACAGAGAGGGGTGCTTTGCCTGGAACAAGGCTTTTGCAAAGACACATGGGATTTGATTAAGTGAAAGCAGGCTGTTGGGTTCCTGCTAGCAAAAATAGAGACAGATACATGGATTTTATAAACTATTTGGTTCATTTTAAAACCCAAACCTTCTATATTTCTAACATTTCTTACCACAATCCCCCCATTTTTGGGTTTTAAAAAGGAACCCAAACAAAATAGGCTACAGGAAGCTATTAGGCCCATCTGTTTATTTTACGTTGTTGTGGTGATATAGCTGCTGTGGAGTTAGAGACTATTTTGATTCCAGAAGAGAACAAAGAAGGAATACATTTAGTTACACCCAAAATAGTGAGAAAACATATCAAGATTACAAAACCACCTAACAATACTGCATTCTTTAAATAAAAGATCAGAGGAAATAGCTAAATATTCTTCCTGATAATCTTGCTCTACATAAAAATATTTAGAACAAAATGAAACCCACAAATACTCTTCAGGTCCAGTATTACCTAAATGAAAAGGGTTAAAGAAAAGATCAAAGTTGTCTACTGTAAAAGCAATAGAGTCAGTACTAGATGCAAGGCTGGAATTGGAACCAATTGGAATGCTGTAATCTTCTAAGGGAGTGATTTCTACAGGAATGATTGGAAATAGTTCAGTAGCGAATCTAGGTTCACTAAATTCGTTAGAGTCAGTACTAGAAGTCTCTAGTGGGGTGAATGGAGAAAGTTCACTGGAAGGTCTTGATTCATTAAACTCAAACTCACTACAGTCACTCTCACTCTCACTAGAGTCCTGAGCTGGCATAAGAGTTCTGTGTCGGCTGGTGGCTTGCAAACTTTATTATTCAGGAACAAAGTCAAAGTTCAGGAACAAAGCTGGAACAAAGACTGGGTCAAACTGGAAGAAACTAGAACACAACTGAAACAACAAAACACTGGCTGGAACAACAGGGTGCTGGCTCTGCATGTCAAGATGGCTTGTGCAGGTGGCAGGCATGCAAACGTTGCCTGCAAGGATGCAGATTGCAGGGTTCCGCTGTAACTGGAACGACTGGAGCAGGGACGGCTGCTGGTCTGACATGGGTAACAAAGTGTGTCAGGTCTGGGTAGGGCCTCGGCTTCTGTCACTTCCACCTGCTGCAGGTCCAGATAGGCATCTGGATCGGCTGTTGGGTTCCACTGGAGACACAACCCATCATGCGTGAGAGGCGTGAAGTCCAGATGTTGGTTCCCTTGTTCTTTGGCAGTGGTGGTGGCCAGAAACGTCACAAGAGGCTTTCCCAGTGATGGACAAGTGAATGCTTTGGTGCTGCGTCAGTAGCCAGACTAGATGGCCAGGTTGGCAAGCCTTATCAGCCGAGACAGAGTTGGAAGATTGGGGTTTCCCATGGGCACCCTTTTAAAAAGATGGGTCAAAAATATTTAGTCACATAGTTAGGCTGTGTAGTCTGAAAGAGGCCGCAAGTCTACTGTTGCACTAATTGACTTAGCCTTATTGTTGCTGGTAATTCAAAGTCCTAACACTAAATCTTTACCTAAATCCATAATTACTTATTTCACTATTACATTTAATCACTAAATAATAAACAATTTAATAAAAATAATATGAACATAATGCAAAGATGTACAAAACAAAACAAACGAACAAACAAATAAAACCCCAACCTCAAAACCCAAAGGATAGGTTCTCATTTTCCCTTATGGTTTTAAGGCAAACTGTTTGCAAGTGAGGCAAGCCTGGGTCTCTTCTAAATGGATTTATTTAAAGAACTGGGTTGCTACTCCCCCCCATTCCCATGAGGGTCACAAAGTGGGCCTCATGGGCATTCTCCAGGTCTCCTGGTCTCCTGCCCAGGAGAACAAAAATATAACATAGTCCTTTTCTTTCTCAGGAGTTGCTTATTGATCTTGTGTGGATGCTATTATAAAAAGGTGGGGAAGAGTCCCAGGGATGCCTACACCCCCATTTGTAACATTTGTGTTTCATTTAAAAGATAACATAAAGAATGACCGCAAGCTCTGCCAGCTGGAGCATAGCATCCAGCAGGCATAATATGACACAGGGTTGCAACGCTGCTGGCATAAAAACCCAGTGCTGAACCGCCTTTCCCCACCTGTGGTGGATGAAGGGTGGCAGGGTTTCAAAATGAATGGCTGGCTCTAAGTCGATTTTATTATCAGGAAGGAAAAGGGAAAGGAGGGGGAGGGAACGGGGATAATGGGGAAGAAACTTCAGGCTCAAAGCATCTGAATGCTGGATATTGAGCGAAACGGGTGAGGGTTTTCATTATGCTGATCTGAGTTCTGACCCAATACCCCAATCCAATTAATGCAATGCATAGGGCAATCTGGAATCCCACAATGATTACTATGGGGTGCAGGGCTAGATTGAAAAAGCCCATCGCCCTTGGACTCCAGTGAAGAAGCCCTTAAATTCTTTGCCTAGGTCTGTTATTTCCTTGCCATTACATGAAATAACCATGGAGAATGTGTCTCCATCCCTTTTGATGGTTTGCAATGAAAGCTGTAACCAGGGTGTGTGTTTAGCAGAATCTAACTGCAGAGTCAGATAAGGATGATGCACCTCAAAAGCATGGTCTTTGCATATAAAACCCACATTTTCCTTGTGTTTACACCTTGATTATTTATTAGTTCCCACTGTGACTGTTGCAGTCTGGCCCAGTGGTCTGGGTGCCTGGCATAAAGCACGTCTGAAGGCCCTACTTGGAGGCCTAGAGGTACCACAGGAAAAATATGGAACGATTCCTTGGCATTGTCAGGGAGAGAAGAGATAAAAAGGGATCTCCACTCTCCCCCATGCCAGGGCTGCCAAAGGCTGGGAAGCAATAAATATTAACACACACATACACACACAACAAACAATTCTTAAAACCCCTTATAAGGTGTACCTGTATTATCAGGCATAAGATTTCAATTGTAAGTTCAGGCTCTTGAGTCTGTCCAGATATAAAAAAATTTGAGTGAAAGAAGCTGTGGCCATGCAGGGATAAAACTCAAAAAGGAAAATAAACTTAGAATGGTAAGGCACTGATTGTGCACCCCAAAGAGAAAGCCCTATTGTAGGGTACATGGCGAACTAGGCTGTAGGCACAGTATCTCAGGCATAAAATTTGTGTTAGAAATAGTCCTCTGTGCATACAAGGTGTAAATAAAAACAAAGAGAAAAGAATATGGCATGAGTGGCAGGGATATTTCATCAAGTAGCTGGCTTATAGACTGGATTGGAAATCCAAGACAAGAGAAGAAACAGTAGCCCTTAATAAGGCTCACAGAATTCGTTATCACTTAAGAAGTCAGCCAAAAAAGATCACAACACGCGCGCGCACACACACACAAAATGCTGTGTCTCTGGCACAAGCTTTGTGCCAGCAAACAATTACCCTGAGCAAGTAGAGCTTCTTTCCTTACTGGTAGAAACCAGGCTGAACATTCAGTGGCTAAACCATCCTCAATACTAAAAGAGAGACATGGGCACAGAAGGTGTGGCTGTAAGAGAACAGCGAATCACAAAACCAAAAAGAACGTTTATTATGAAAAAGAGAGAGCTAAAAGAGATCCACTTCTATAAGAATGGAAGAATAACACATTAAATTTATACTAACATGAGAAAAGGATTAAGAGGGAGAAACAGTACCATAATAATGAAATAGAAATAGAATTCTTGAAAATAAAGGATTCCTTTTTTTTTTGAAACAAAATTTTATTGGGATACATTCAACATTTCCAATCACGTTACCAATACAATTTCAAAAAAGAAGATCCCCGTCCCAATCCCCCCCACCCCCTAATAGGCTTCCAACACTGCTAATAACAAACAGAAAAATTATAAGGTAATCAAGCTTAGACTTAAATACATCGACAAACCAGGTAACACATTTCAATTATATATAACCTCTACAATTTCAGCATATTATATATAACAGTACATACAGTTCAAAATTCATTTCACTTCTCGTTCAATATCCATACGTATCCAAGTTATATATTTTCCCCTTCATTCTATATTCAGTTTCTAGATACAATTTCAATCCTTCCCAGTCTTTTAAGTACTGTTCTGCCATTTGTCCATTTAATTTCTTTGTCATTTTGTCCATTTCCGCTAAAAATAACAATTTTCTCAACCAGTCATGTATATCTGGCACCTTCTCCATTTTCCAATGCTGAGCAAAGGCCATTCTCGCCGACGTAATCATGTACCATAACAGTGTCCTTTTTTCTTGTGGAATTTTTTCCATTGTCAAACCGAGGAGAAGAAGTTCTGGCTTTCTCTCAATTGGGATTTTCAATATTTTCTGCATCACACAATGTATATTAGACCAGTATGCTTTCACTTTATCACATGACCACCACATATGGTAAAAAGAACCCTCTACTTTTTTACATTTCCAACATTTATTACTCAAGTTCTTATCCATACTAATATTGGCAATCTTTTTTGGTGTCATGTACCATCTATACATCATCTTATAACAGTTTTCTTTTACATTGATACAGGTAGACATTTTAAAAGATCTTTTCCACAAAAATTCCCATGATTCCATAGAAATTTCTTTGTTCATATTTATGGCCCACTTTATCATTTGTTCTTTAACAGTTTCATCCAAAGTATATACAGTCAACAAAGTTTTATACATCTTTGATATCATTTTCCGCTCTTTTTTCAACCATATATTCTCAAAATCATCATTCATAGCTCTAAAACCAAACTCTTTACAATCTTTTTTATAGATGTCCCTTATTTGACAATATTGTAGCCAACCATACTCAAATTCTAATTCATTATTTGGTTTTAAAACATATTTTTTCCCTTCTTTTTGCAACAATTCCTGATATTTCAACCAGTCATTACCTTTATGCTCTGAAAACAGATGTATAACTGCAGCTGGAACAATCCACAGAGGCCTCTCATCCGAAATTGTATCCTTATACCTGGTCCATGCATCAAACAATGTCCTCCTTACATAATGATGCTTAAACATAGAGTCAGCTTTGTTTTTCCCATACCAAAGATAGGCATGCCAGCCAAATCTGCAATCGTGCCCCTCAAGAGCTAAAAGTTTTCTATTTTCCAAATTTACCCATTCAGATAACCAAGACATACATACTGCTTCATGATACAAACGCAAATTCGGGACTTGGAAGCCACCTCTGTCTTTAATATCATACATTATCTTCATTTTAATTCTTGGCTTCTTTCCTGCCCAGATAAACTTAAAGATTTCTCTTTGCAATTTTACCAACACTTTCCCATCTTTCACAATTGGTATTGTCTGAAACAAAAACATTAACCTGGGCAGTACATTCATTTTAATAACGGCAATTTTTCCAAGAAGAGATAATCTTAGTTTTTCCCATTTTTCTAAATCACTCTTTATCGAACCCCACAGTTTTTCATAATTATTCTTAAACAAATCTATGTTTTTCATTGTAATTTCAACTCCCAAATACTTAACCCTTTTAACCACTTCACATTCTGTCACATTTTGTAACGTTTGTTGCTTTGTACCAGTCATATTTTTACACAATATCTTAGATTTATTTTTGTTGACATAAAACCCTGCAAGATCACCAAACTCTATTACTTTTTCAAATACCTTAGGCATATTATTAACAGGATCTTCAACAATAAACATGATATCATCCGCAAATGCTCTTAATTTAAATGAAAAACCTCCAATATTCAAACCTTTTATGTTATCATCATCTCTAACCGCTTGTAGCAAAATCTCCAAAATCCAGATAAATAACAATGGTGACAGGGGACAACCTTGTCTAGTACCTTTTCTTACCCGGAACATATCTGTTGGTTCTGCATTGACAATCACCAAAGCTTTTTGTTCTTTATATATCGATTGAATCATTCTTATAATTTCTACGCCCATCAAAGATTCCTCAAGCACTTTAAACATAAATTCCCAATTCAAGTTATCAAAAGCCTTCTCTGCATCCAAAAATAAAAAAGCAACTTCTTTTTCAGGGTGTTTATCATAATACTCAATTGCGTCCAAAACAACCCTCATATTGTCTTTAATTTGTCTATTTGGTAAAAAACCAGCTTGATCCTCAACAATAGTGTCTTTCAAAAACTTTTTAAGGCGCTCTGCCAATATTTTTGCAAATATTTTATAATCGTTGTTCAATAATGAAATGGGCCGGTAGTTTTTAACATTTGTTAAATCTTGCATTTCTTTAGGAATTAAGGTGATTGCAACTTCATTCCAGGAGTCTGGAATCTTTCCTGTCTTTCTAATTTCATTTAAAAGAATCTCCAACACCGGGACCAAATCTTCATGAAATTTTTTATAAAATTTAGCTGAAAAGCCATCCGGGCCTGGAACTTTAGAGATTTTTGCCTCAGCTATTGCTTTACTAATTTCATCTTTAGTTATTGCAGCATTTAAAATTGTTTTCATTTCAGGGTTTGGTTGTATCAAGTTAGCTTTGGATAAGTAATCCAACATTTTTTGAGGATCTGCTTGCCTCGCTTGAAAGAGAGTCGCGTAGTATTTAAAAAATTCCCTCTTGATTCCTCTTGGGTCTAAAATCTCTTTATTTCCATCTTTCAAACAAGTGATTGTTTTATTCTCTCTTCTTTTCTTCAATTGCCATGCTAAATATTTGCCAGGTTTGTTTGCACCTTCAAAGGATTTCTGTTGCAATTTTTTCAAGTTCCAAAATACTTCTTTGTTCAACCTTGCCTCATATTGCTCCCTTAAAATCCTCAATTCTCTCAAAATCTTCTTTTTGCCAGGCCTTTTCTTGAGTTCTGTTTCTTTTTTCCAAATATTTTCCATAATTTCTTTGTCTATCTTCATTTGTTGTTTCCTTTCATTATTATTGATTGCAATCAGATGTCCTCTCATCACAGCCTTGTAGGCTTCCCATACCGTTTGCGTCTGTACACTTTTATTTAAGTTCAATTGAAAGTATGTTTGGGTTTCTGTCCTTATTTTATCCACAATATTTTGCTTGTCCAGCAAATCTTCATTAAGTCGCCATCGAAATTTTTTTCTCTTAACATACGTTGACCATTTTATCGGACTGTGGTCAGAAAGAATCCTAGGCAATATCTCAATTTTGCGTGTTTGCAAGATTAAATTCTCTGTCATCCACATCATATCTATCCTTGAAAAAGATTCGTGTCTTGATGAATAAAAAGAGTACTCTCTATCTCTGGGATTTTTAAATCTCCAAACATCTGCCAAGTGTTCATGTTTAGTCAATTGAAAAAAGACTTTAGGAAGTTTGCCCATAGCCTCAATTCCTTTTTTTGATTTTCTATCAACAACATTGTCAACAGTACCATTAAAATCGCCCATTAAAATCGTTTGCTCATAGGTCAGCTGTCATAGTTGTTCCCACAAATCCTGAAAAAAGTTTTCTTTTGCCCCATTGGGAGCATAGAGATTAACAATTAATGTCTTTTTATTCTGCAACACAACTTCTACCGCCAAAAATTTCCCTTCATTGTCTTTAAAAATTTCTTTTGGTTCCAACTCCTTTTTAATATACGTAACAACTCCTTTTTTCTTTTGGGAGGAGAGTGAATAAAATTCCTCTCCTAATCTTTTTTGAATCAAAAATTTGGCATCTGATTTTTTAATATGTGTTTCTTGCAAGCAAACAATATCACATTTCTGTTTTTCCAACCAGAGTCTGACATTTTTCCTTTTTTGGGGTGAATTCAGTCCATTAACATTCCATGAAATTATTTGACTCTCCATGTTGGTTTTATAATTATTTATCAGAGTCTTTAAAATTATCATTGATGAATCTGGTCATTTGGTCAACTGACTTGATGGTGACTCTCTTCTGCTTGAACGAAAAACTGACGCCTTTAGGAATTTCCCATCTATATCTTATGCCCTCTGTTTTCAGCTTGTCAATCAGGTCTTTAAAAAGTCGTCTGTCCTGAAGCATCGCTCTGGGTAGTTCCTTTAGGACCATAATTTTCTTGTTGTCAATTGTGAAGTCATCCTGAAATTGTTGCTTAAACAAATCCTCCTTCAGCTTCTTAGATATAAACTGGACAATTACATCTCTAGGTAATTTTTTCCTTTGCGCAATCGCAGAATTGACTCTGTATACCACATCAATCTGTGCTGCCACTCTCTCCTCTTCCATTTTCAAAAAGTCTGCAACAGCATCTACCATAACTGAATGGATGTCCTCATTCTTGTCTTCAGGGATCCCCCTGAATCTCATGTGGTTAATCATTGCATTATATTGGACCATCACATTCACTCTATCTGTTTCTATAGTGACCTCAGCTATATTAGATGCTACTCCCTTCACCCTTACATCCATCTCATCTGCTCTTTTGGTCAGCGTCTGTATCTCTTTTGTAATTCCAGACATTTCTTTTTTCAACTCTGTTACTTCTGTTATTACAGTCTTTTCCAACTTCAGAATCGCATCCATCACTCGTTTCTCCATAGCTTCCATCATGCCCTGTAGCTTTTTTCCTCTTTCCCAGCCATTTTCGGGGAGGACCAGGTATTTGCCCTCTGTCGTTGCCGCAGGTCGTAAGCCGTTGTTCAAAGTTTTCCCTCCAACCCACTCTAAATCAAAGTCCTTCTTGTGCCCACCTAAATCGCACTAGTTTCACTTTTTTATATTGAGTCTTTCGTTTAAAATCAAAGAAAATTTTTCTGACCTTCCCAAAATGGCGGGCGCAATTTCTCTATGGTAAATGGTTCTTCCAGGTACTCACTTCCTGTCCGGCAGTCTTGATGGTCCCCCTTGTTCCTGATTTCCTCCCTTCTTCCGGCCTCCTTGGTCTTCTCTAGGATGATTACTTGTCTGTTCTGAAGTCACTTCCTGTTTTGCCGATTTCTGCTGCAGCAGCTACAGTACTTTTCCACTGTAATTCTCGCGGAGTTACTGTTAGTTTCTATTTTAAAGTCAATAATCTAACCGCAGGAATGATCAACAATTCGGCTTTTTGGCCTTTTTTAGCTGTTTAACTGCACTTTTTCTGCTCCAATGTTAGTACGACAGATACAGCACGATCATGTGCTTCATTGGATGTTGTTTATTTTCGGCCGAAACGCGTCTCCGGTGAGCAATTTTAAAAAGTTACCTTCAAAGTCCGTGTCTTGTTATAGCAGTGTTTCCTTGATATCAGTTTCCGTAGAATGTCTTGGAGGTCTGGGTCATGCATTCTTATGTTGAGAATCCAACTCGGTGGGGTCTTGTAGAGATTTTCCGAAGTGCCTTCTCTGGGGGAGGGGATCAAGGCTGGTCACGACGCTCTTTAAAGCCCCGCTATCAGCCGATCTCAACTCCTCTCTCAGGCCAGGCTCGCTGCCAGTCACCCCCCTGCCTGGGGGGATCTGCAGTGGGCTATGTGAAGCCCACCCTGTCATCAAGACCCTCCGTATGCTCTGGGAGCTCTAAGAGCAAGCCAGAACACGTTAGGATGCCATGAATCCCAGACCGGAAGCCCGAAAATAAAGGATTTCTGAAAAGAGATATACTCAAGAAAAACTACAATGAAGAGAATGCAAGGGAAAGGATTTCCTGTTTTATGAGGAAAGACTTCTATATATAAAAAAATTACAAAATAAGCTTTATAGATAATTAAAGCTTTAAAAATAGCAACAACAATAAAAAGAACTTTTAAACCCAAATAATATATATATTTTTTTGCTTTGGCATATGGAAAACTTCAGGGTATCTTCCAAAAGGGGACTGAAACCCAATTTTAAAATGTTGAAGATTTCTGTAAAAACAACATTACAAAATAGACCTTAAAAAATACTGTAATACTTATAAAAACAAACATGAGAATGTATGCTCCTTTCCCACCCAGGCATTTTTCCTAAATGGAGAGGTCTCTCAGACAGACTGCCTCTGTCTGGGGAGGCTTTATCACAAACTATGTGCCACGTGGCCAATTTTGAATTTTCCATGCGTCTCAAAAGTTTTTAGCAGAATTGCTGCTGTGATTCAAAAAAGTTTGGAGGTGGAACACAAAATTTTACCACTGACTCCCCCTCCTTGAATCTACAGAACTCTCTGTGAATTCACAAAACAGACTAAAAGATGTTAGCAGAATTGCTTCTGAGATTCAGAAAAAGTTATTCATCTATTATTTAATTAAAAAAAAACAGAATAAAAAGGAAAGATAAAACATTTTTTCTTTCTACTGTGCCCCCCCCCAGTTCCTTTGGGGTGGGGGTGATGTTAAAAAAAAAAAAAAAACCCAAAAAAAGACTTTTCTCCCTCTCTGGCTGCAGAGGGAAATTACTCTCTATTTTATCTCAGTGCTGCTAGCTCTTTGGATTATGCAAAATTTACAAAAGGGATTAACTTCTTTTGTCAGGTAAGGCTGAAGTTGGGCTCAATTTTTTTCTTTTCCCTCAAAGGCAGCTGAAAGGAGAGAGTCTGCCTGGGTTGTGCCAAGCAGTGCTACTTCAGTTTTCACTGCACTGGAAGCTGGAGGCTCTACTTTTGTGCTCAAAATGAAGATTTTGCTGCTTCTTGCAGACATTGGAACTAACTCACTGCTGGGGCTCAGAAGTTTAAAATGTGCCACTTAAAACTGTGTTTGCCCCTCAGTTACTCCTGAGGCAGGGCTATTAAAAGTTTAAACAAAAGATTTCCAAATAAAGTGGCATTCTTCTAAAACATATAAAAGGGCAGCCTTTAAAGGCTTGTTATTATGATACAAAACAAAGACAATACATTGGACATACAGAGGTTTCAGATGGAAGAAGGTTATGCAGGGGGAGGGTTCCCCTGTTTCCCAAGTGCTCCAGGTGAACTATAGCTGTCTAAGGCTATAATTCTGGGGAGTCTCCAGGTCCTACCTAGGGGGTGGCATCCCAATGGATTATTGGGAATTTGCAGAAAGAATGAAGCTTAGGAGTTTCCATTTTCAAAATAAAAGTTACATTTCTTATTTTAGAATTTCCCTGCCATTCGTGCCCATTTAGGTTTGGGAAGGGGAAAATAATTTCTCATTTTCTTTTTTTCTTTTTTTTTTTTTTGGCTGCTAAAGTTTCCTGATTAGGCAAGTGTTAAATTTCAGCTCTTTTGGCTGTTTTAAACATGACTGAAATGGATCCATTTGGGAAGAGAATGGGATTTCTAGAATTCTATATTTTAAAAGGTAAATCCAGAGGTACAGAATTTTCTCAATTTCTCTCAATTATGCCAGTAATTGTAGAAAGATTATTTCTGATGTCACATCTGTATTGTACTTCATTTATCAAACATTTAAGCTTGTTTTGGGAATTTTGGTGACATAGCTGCACTGTTTTATAGCCACTGAATTTAAGTTCTTTCTGGGGCCTGAGTTTTGCAGCTAAGGTTCTTTATTTATATTAAAGTTACATATTTTGGACTTGTTGGTCCTGTTGAGCTCTAAGTAAGATTGCCAGGTCCAGGTGGGAGATTCCTGGAGATCTAGGCTGAGGCCTGAAGAAGGATGGAGACTCCAGTGGGGAAAAAGCCATAGAGTCTTCCCTCTCCCTCAAACACTCATTTTTCTGCAGAGGAACTGGACTCTGCAGCCTGGAGATTCGCTATAACTCCAGGAGAGCTCCAGGTCTTGTCTGGAGGCTGGCACTACCAAAGGGAGATGCTATTCTCCGGGCAATAAGCTAAGGGATGAGGTTTTTTTCTTTCTTTCTTTCTTTCTTTCTTTCTTTCTTTCTTTCTTTCTTTCTTTCTTTCTTTCTTTCTTTCTTTCTTTCTTTCTTTCTTTCTTTCTTTCTTTCTTTCTTTCTTTCTTTCTTTCTTTCTTTCTTTCTTTCAAGTTCTTTCCACAGGGAAGTCCTGTGTACACTCCATTCCTTACCCAGTTTGGGGTTGGAATGGGGGGAGGTTTTACTTTGGGCATTCACTGTCTTTTTTTTTTTGAAACAAAATTTTTATTGGGATATATTCAACATTTCCAATCACGTTACCAATACAGTTTCCAAAAAAGTAAGATCCCAATCCCCCACCCCCCTAATAGGCTTCCAACACTGCTAATAACAAACAGAAAAAATTATAAGGCAATCAAGTTTAGACTTAAATACCTCGACAAACCAGGTAACACATTTAAATTATATATAACCTCTACAATTTCAGCATATTATGTATAACAGTACATACAGTTCAAAATTCATTTCACTTCTCATTCAATATCCGTACGTATCCAAATTATATATTCTCCCCTTCATTCTATATTCAGTTTCTAGATACAATTTCAATCCTTCCCAGTCTTTTAAGTACTGTTCTGCAATTTGTCCATTTAATTTCTTTGTCATTTTGTCCATTTCTGCTAAAAATAACAATTTTCTCAACCAGTCATGTATATCTGGTACCTTCTCCATTTTCCAATGCTGAGCAAAGGCCACTCTCGCCGACGTAATCATGTACCATAACAGTGTCCTTTTCTCTTGTGGAATTTTTTCCATTGTCAAACCGAGGAGAAAAAGTTCAGGCTTTCTCTCAATTGGGGTTTTCAATATTTTCTGCATCACACAATGTATATTAGACCAGTATGCTTTCGCTTTATCACATGACCACCACATATGGTAAAAAGTACCCTCTACTTTTTTACATTTCCAACATTTATTACTCAAGTTCTTATCCATGCTAATATTAGCAATCTTTTTTGGTGTCATATACCATCTATACATCATCTTATAGCAATTTTCTTTTACGTTAATACAAGTGGACATTTTAAAAGATCTTTTCCACAAAAATTCCCATGATTCCATAGAAATTTCTTTGTTCATATTTATGGCCCACTTTATCATTTGTTCTTTAACGGTTTCATCCAAAGTATATACAGTCAACAAAGTTTTATACATCTTTGATATCATTTTCCGTTCTTTTTTCAACCATATATTCTCAAAATCATCATTCATAGCCCTAAAACCAAACTCTTTACAATCTTTTTTATAAATGTCCCTTATTTGACAATATTGTAGCCAACCATACTCAAATTCTAATTCATTATTTGGTTTTAAAACATATTTTTTCCCTTCTCTTTGCAACAATTCCTGATACTTCAACCAATCATTGCCTCTATATTCTGAAAACAAATGTATAACTGCAGCTGGAACAATCCACAGAGGCCTTTCATCCGATATTGTATCCTTATACCTGGTCCATGCATCAAACAATGTCCTCCTTACATAATGATGCTTAAACATAGAGTCAGCTTTGTTTTTCCCATACCAAAGATAGGCATGCCAGCCAAATCTGCAATCGTGCCCCTCAAGAGCTAAAAGTTTTCTATTTTCCAAATTTACCCATTCAGATAACCAAGACATACATACTGCTTCATGATACAAACGCAAATTCGGGACTTGGAAGCCACCTCTGTCCTTAGTATCATACATTATCTTCATTTTAATTCTTGGCTTCTTCCCTGCCCAGATAAACTTAAAGATTTCTCTTTGCCATTTTACCAACACTTTTCCATCTTTCACAATTGGTATTGTCTGAAACAAAAACATTAACCTGGGCAGTACATTCATTTTAATAACGGCAATTTTTCCAAGAAGAGATAACCTTAGTTTTTCCCATTTTTCTAAATCACTCTTTATCGAACCTCACAATTTTTCATAATTATTCTTGAACAAATCTATATTTTTCATTGTAATTTCAACTCCCAGATACTTAACCCTTTTAACCACTTCACATTCTGTCACATTTTGTAACATTTGTTGCTTTGTACCAATCATATTTTTACACAGTATCTTAGATTTATTTTTGTTGACATAAAACCCTGCAAGATCACCAAACTCTCTTACTTTTTCAAATACCTTAGGCATATTATTAACAGGATCTTCAACAATAAACATAATATCATCCGCAAATGCTCTTAATTTAAATGAAAAACCTCCAATATTCAACCCTTTTATATTAACATCATCTCTGACCGCTTGTAGCAAAATCTCCAAAATCCAGATAAATAACAATGGTGACAGGGGACAACCTTGTCTAGTACCTTTTCTTACCCGGAACATATCTGTTGATTCTGCATTAACAATCACCGAAGCTTTTTGTTCTTTATATATCGATTGGATCATTTTTGTAAATTCTACGCCCATCATAGATTTCTCAAGCACTTTAAACATAAATTCCCAATTTAAATTATCAAAGGCCTTCTCTGCGTCCAAAAATAAAAAAGCGACTTCTTTTTCAGGATGTTTGTCATAATACTCAATTGCGTCCAATACAACCCTCATATTGTCTTTAATTTGTCTATTTGGTAAAAAACCAGCTTGATCTTCCACAATAGTATCTTTCAAAAACTTTTTAAGGCGCTCTGCCAATATTTTTGCAAATATTTTATAATCGTTGTTCAATAATGAAATGGGCCGATAGTTTTTAACATTTGTTAAATCTTGCATTTCTTTAGGAATTAAGGTGATTGCAGCTTCATTCCAGGAGTCAGGGATCTTTCCTGTCTTTCTAATTTCATTTAAAAGAATCTCCAGCACCGGAACCAAATCTTCATGAAATTTTTTATAAAATTTAGCTGAAAAGCCATCCGGGCCTGGGACTTTGGAGATTTTTGCCTCGGCTATTGCTTTACTAATTTCGTCCTTAGTTATTGCAGCATTTAGGAGTGTTTTCATTTCTGGATTTGGTTGTATCAAATTAACTTTGGATAGGTAATCCAACATTTTTTGAGGATCTGCTTGTTTCGATTGAAAGAGAGTCGCATAGTATTTGAAAAATTCCCTTTTAATTCCTCCTGGGTCCAAAATCTCTTTATTTCCATCTTTCAAACAAGTGATTGTTTTATTCTCTCTTCTTTTCTTTAATTGCCATGCTAAATATTTGCCAGGTTTATTTGCACCTTCAAAGGATTTCTGTTGCAATTTTTTCAAGTTCCAAAATACTTCTTTGTTCAACCTTGCCGCATATTGCTCCCTTAGGATCCTCAATTCTCTCAAAATCTTCTTTTTACCAGGCCTTTTCTTAAGTTCTGTTTCTTTTTTCCGAATATTTTCCATAATTTCTTTGTCTATTTTCATTTGTTGTTTCCTTTCATTATTATTAATTGCAATCAGATGTCCTCTCATCACAGCCTTGTAGGCTTCCCATACCGTTTGCGTCTGTACACTTTTATTTAAGTTCAGTTGAAAGTATGTTTGGGTTTCTGTCCTTATTTTATCCACAATATTTTGCTTGTCCAGCAAATCTTCGTTGAGTCGCCATCGAAATTTTTTTCTCTTAACATACGTTGACCATTTTATCGGACTGTGGTCAGAAAGAGTCCTAGGTAGTATCTCAATTTTGCGTGTTTGCAGGATTAGGTTCTCTGTCATCCACATCATATCTATCCTGGAAAAAGACTCGTGTCTTGATGAATAAAAAGAGTACTCACTGTCTCTGGGATGTTTAGTTCTCCAAACGTCTGCCAAATGTTCATGTTTAATCAATTGGAAAAAGACTTTAGGAAGTTTGCCCATGGCCTCAATTCCTTTTTTTGATTTTCTATCAACAACATTGTCAACAGTACCATTAAAATCGCCCATTAAAATCATTTGCTCATAGGTCAACTGTCGTAGTTGTTCCCACAAATTCTGAAAAAAGTTTTCTTTTGCCCCATTGGGAGCATAGAGATTAACAATTAATGTCTTTTTATTCTGCAGCACAACTTCTACCGCCAAAAATTTCCCTTCATTGTCTTTGAAAATTTCTTTTGGTTCCAACTCTTTTTTAATATATGTAACTACTCCTTTTTTCTTTTGAGAGGAGAGTGAATAAAATTCCTCTCCTAATCTTTTTTGAATCAAAAATTTGGCATCTGATTTTTTAATATGTGTTTCTTGCAAGCAAACAATATCGCATTTCTGTTTTTCCAACAAGAGTCTGACATTTTTCCTTTTTTGGGGTGAATTCAGTCCATTAACATTCCATGAAATTATTTGACTCTCCATGTTGGTTTTATAATTATTTATCAGAGTCTTTAAAATTATCATTGATGAATCTGGTCATTTGGTCAACTGACTTGATGGTGACTCTCTTCTGCTTGAACGAAAAACTGACGCCTTTAGGAATTTCCCATCTATATCTTATGCCCTCTGTTTTCAGCTTGTCAATCAGGTCTTTAAAAAGTCGTCTGTCCTGAAGCATCGCTCTGGGTAGTTCCTTTAGGACCATAATTTTCTTGTTGTCAATTGTGAAGTCATCCTGAAATTGTTGCTTAAACAAATCCTCCTTCAGCTTCTTAGATATAAACTGGACAATTACATCTCTAGGTAATTTTTTCCTTTGCGCAATCGCAGAATTGACTCTGTATACCACATCAATCTGTGCTGCCACTCTCTCCTCTTCCATTTTCAAAAAGTCTGCAACAGCATCTACCATAACTGAATGGATGTCCTCATTCTTGTCTTCAGGGATCCCCCTGAATCTCATGTGGTTAATCATTGCATTATATTGGACCATCACATTCACTCTATCTGTTTCTATAGTGACCTCAGCTATATTAGATGCTACTCCCTTCACCCTTACATCCATCTCATCTGCTCTTTTGGTCAGCGTCTGTATCTCTTTTGTAATTCCAGACATTTCTTTTTTCAACTCTGTTACTTCTGTTATTACAGTCTTTTCCAACTTCAGAATCGCATCCATCACTCGTTTCTCCATAGCTTCCATCATGCCCTGTAGCTTTTTTCCTCTTTCCCAGCCATTTTCGGGGAGGACCAGGTATTTGCCCTCTGTCGTTGCCGCAGGTCGTAAGCCGTTGTTCAAAGTTTTCCCTCCAACCCACTCTAAATCAAAGTCCTTCTTGTGCCCACCTAAATCGCACTAGTTTCACTTTTTTATATTGAGTCTTTCGTTTAAAATCAAAGAAAATTTTTCTGACCTTCCCAAAATGCCGGGCGCAATTTCTCTATGGTAAATGGTTCTTCCAGGTACTCACTTCCTGTCCGGCAGTCTTGATGGTCCCCCTTGTTCCTGATTTCCTCCCTTCTTCCGGCCTCCTTGGTCTTCTCTAGGATGATTACTTGTCTGTTCTGAAGTCACTTCCTGTTTTGCCGATTTCTGCTGCAGCAGCTACAGTACTTTTCCACTGTAATTCTCGCGGAGTTACTGTTAGTTTCTATTTTAAAGTCAATAATCTAACCGCAGGAATGATCAACAATTCGGCTTTTTGGCCTTTTTTATCTGTTTAACTGCACTTTTTCTGCTCCAATGTTAGTATGACAGATACAGCACGATCATGTGCTTCATTGGATGTTGTTTATTTTCGGCCGAAACGCGTCTCCGGTGAGCAATTTTAAAAAGTTACCTTCAAAGTCCGTGTCTTGTTATAGCAGTGTTTCCTTGATATCAGTTTCCGTAGAATGTCTTGGAGGTCTGGGTCATGCATTCTTATGTTGAGAATCCAACTCGGTGGGGTCTTGTAGAGATTTTCCGAAGTGCCTTCTCTGGGGGAGGGGATCAAGGCTGGTCGCGACGCTCTTTAAAGCCCCGCTATCAGCCGATCTCAACTCCTCTCTCGGGCCAGGCTCGCTGCCAGTCACCCCCTGCCTGGGGGGATCTGCAGTGGGCTATGTGAAGCCCACCCTGTCATCAAGACCCTCCGTATGCTCTGGGAGCTCTAAGAGCAAGCCAGAACACGTTAGGATGCCATGAATCCCAGACCGGAAGCCCGAAAATAAAGGATTTCTGAAAAGAGATATACTCAAGAAAAACTACAATGAAGAGAATGCAAGGGAAAGGATTTCCTGTTTTATGAGGAAAGACTTCTATATATAAAAAAATTACAAAATAAGCTTTATAGATAATTAAAGCTTTAAAAATAGCAACAACAATAAAAAGAACTTTTAAACCCAAATAATATATATATTTTTTTGCTTTGGCATATGGAAAACTTCAGGGTATCTTCCAAAAGGGGACTGAAACCCAATTTTAAAATGTTGAAGATTTCTGTAAAAACAACATTACAAAATAGACCTTAAAAAATACTGTAATACTTATAAAAACAAACATGAGAATGTATGCTCCTTTCCCACCCAGGCATTTTTCCTAAATGGAGAGGTCTCTCAGACAGACTGCCTCTGTCTGGGGAGGCTTTATCACAAACTATGTGCCACGTGGCCAATTTTGAATTTTCCATGCGTCTCAAAAGTTTTTAGCAGAATTGCTGCTGTGATTCAAAAAGTTTGGAGGTGGAACACAAAATTTTACCACTGACTCCCCCCTCCTTGAATCTACAGAACTCTCTGTGAATTCACAAAACAGACTAAAAGATGTTAGCAGAATTGCTTCTGAGATTCAGAAAAAGTTATTCATCTATTATTTAATTAAAAAAAAAACAGAATAAAAAGGAAAGATAAAACATTTTTTCTTTCTACTGTGCCCCCCAGTTCCTTTGGGGTGGGGGTGATGTTAAAAAAAAAAAAACCCCAAAAAAAGACTTTTCTCCCTCTCTGGCTGCAGAGGGAAATTACTCTCTATTTTATCTCAGTGCTGCTAGCTCTTTGGATTATGCAAAATTTACAAAAGGGATTAACTTCTTTTGTCAGGTAAGGCTGAAGTTGGGCTCAATTTTTTTCTTTTCCCTCAAAGGCAGCTGAAAGGAGAGAGTCTGCCTGGGTTGTGCCAAGCAGTGCTACTTCAGTTTTCACTGCACTGGAAGCTGGAGGCTCTACTTTTGTGCTCAAAATGAAGATTTTGCTGCTTCTTGCAGACATTGGAACTAACTCACTGCTGGGGCTCAGAAGTTTAAAATGTGCCACTTAAAACTGTGTTTGCCCCTCAGTTACTCCTGAGGCAGGGCTATTAAAAGTTTAAACAAAAGATTTCCAAATAAAGTGGCATTCTTCTAAAACATATAAAAGGGCAGCCTTTAAAGGCTTGTTATTATGATACAAAACAAAGACAATACATTGGACATACAGAGGTTTCAGATGGAAGAAGGTTATGCAGGGGGAGGGTTCCCCTGTTTCCCAAGTGCTCCAGGTGAACTATAGCTGTCTAAGGCTATAATTCTGGGGAGTCTCCAGGTCCTACCTAGGGGGTGGCATCCCAATGGATTATTGGGAATTTGCAGAAAGAATGAAGCTTAGGAGTTTCCATTTTCAAAATAAAAGTTACATTTCTTATTTTAGAATTTCCCTGCCATTCGTGCCCATTTAGGTTTGGGAAGGGGAAAATAATTTCTCATTTTCTTTTTTTCTTTTTTTTTTTTTGGCTGCTAAAGTTTCCTGATTAGGCAAGTGTTAAATTTCAGCTCTTTTGGCTGTTTTAAACATGACTGAAATGGATCCATTTGGGAAGAGAATGGGATTTCTAGAATTCTATATTTTAAAAGGTAAATCCAGAGGTACAGAATTTTCTCAATTTCTCTCAATTATGCCAGTAATTGTAGAAAGATTATTTCTGATGTCACATCTGTATTGTACTTCATTTATCAAACATTTAAGCTTGTTTTGGGAATTTTGGTGACATAGCTGCACTGTTTTATAGCCACTGAATTTAAGTTCTTTCTGGGGCCTGAGTTTTGCAGCTAAGGTTCTTTATTTATATTAAAGTTACATATTTTGGACTTGTTGGTCCTGTTGAGCTCTAAGTAAGATTGCCAGGTCCAGGTGGGAGATTCCTGGAGATCTAGGCTGAGGCCTGAAGAAGGATGGAGACTCCAGTGGGGAAAAAGCCATAGTCTTCCCTCTCCCTCAAACACTCATTTTTCTGCAGAGGAACTGGACTCTGCAGCCTGGAGATTCGCTATAACTCCAGGAGAGCTCCAGGTCTTGTCTGGAGGCTGGCACTACCAAAGGGAGATGCTATTCTCCGGGCAATAAGCTAAGGGATGAGGTTCTTTCTTTCTTTCTTTCTTTCTTTCTTTCTTTCTTTCTTTCTTTCTTTCTTTCTTTCTTTCTTTCTTTCTTTCTTTCTTTCTTTCTTTCTTTCTTTCTTTCTTTCTTTCCTTTCTTTCTTTCTTTCTTTCTTTCTTTCTTTCTTTCAAGTTCTTTCCACAGGGAAGTCCTGTGTACACTCCATTCCTTACCCAGTTTGGGGTTGGAATGGGGGAGGTTTTACTTTGGGCATTCACTGTCTTTTTTTTTTTTGAAACAAAATTTTTATTGGGATATATTCAACATTTCCAATCACGTTACCAATACAGTTTCCAAAAAAGTAAGATCCCAATCCCCCCACCCCCTAATAGGCTTCCAACACTGCTAATAACAAACAGAAAAAATTATAAGGCAATCAAGTTTAGACTTAAATACCTCGACAAACCAGGTAACACATTTAAATTATATATAACCTCTACAATTTCAGCATATTATGTATAACAGTACATACAGTTCAAAATTCATTTCACTTCTCATTCAATATCCGTACGTATCCAAATTATATATTCTCCCCTTCATTCTATATTCAGTTTCTAGATACAATTTCAATCCTTCCCAGTCTTTTAAGTACTGTTCTGCAATTTGTCCATTTAATTTCTTTGTCATTTTGTCCATTTCTGCTAAAAATAACAATTTTCTCAACCAGTCATGTATATCTGGTACCTTCTCCATTTTCCAATGCTGAGCAAAGGCCACTCTCGCCGACGTAATCATGTACCATAACAGTGTCCTTTTCTCTTGTGGAATTTTTTCCATTGTCAAACCGAGGAGAAAAAGTTCAGGCTTTCTCTCAATTGGGGTTTTCAATATTTTCTGCATCACACAATGTATATTAGACCAGTATGCTTTCGCTTTATCACATGACCACCACATATGGTAAAAAGTACCCTCTACTTTTTTACATTTCCAACATTTATTACTCAAGTTCTTATCCATGCTAATATTAGCAATCTTTTTTGGTGTCATATACCATCTATACATCATCTTATAGCAATTTTCTTTTACGTTAATACAAGTGGACATTTTAAAAGATCTTTTCCACAAAAATTCCCATGATTCCATAGAAATTTCTTTGTTCATATTTATGGCCCACTTTATCATTTGTTCTTTAACGGTTTCATCCAAAGTATATACAGTCAACAAAGTTTTATACATCTTTGATATCATTTTCCGTTCTTTTTTCAACCATATATTCTCAAAATCATCATTCATAGCCCTAAAACCAAACTCTTTACAATCTTTTTTATAAATGTCCCTTATTTGACAATATTGTAGCCAACCATACTCAAATTCTAATTCATTATTTGGTTTTAAAACATATTTTTTCCCTTCTCTTTGCAACAATTCCTGATACTTCAACCAATCATTGCCTCTATATTCTGAAAACAAATGTATAACTGCAGCTGGAACAATCCACAGAGGCCTTTCATCCGATATTGTATCCTTATACCTGGTCCATGCATCAAACAATGTCCTCCTTACATAATGATGCTTAAACATAGAGTCAGCTTTGTTTTTCCCATACCAAAGATAGGCATGCCAGCCAAATCTGCAATCGTGCCCCTCAAGAGCTAAAAGTTTTCTATTTTCCAAATTTACCCATTCAGATAACCAAGACATACATACTGCTTCATGATACAAACGCAAATTCGGGACTTGGAAGCCACCTCTGTCCTTAGTATCATACATTATCTTCATTTTAATTCTTGGCTTCTTCCCTGCCCAGATAAACTTAAAGATTTCTCTTTGCCATTTTACCAACACTTTTCCATCTTTCACAATTGGTATTGTCTGAAACAAAAACATTAACCTGGGCAGTACATTCATTTTAATAACGGCAATTTTTCCAAGAAGAGATAACCTTAGTTTTTCCCATTTTTCTAAATCACTCTTTATCGAACCTCACAATTTTTCATAATTATTCTTGAACAAATCTATATTTTTCATTGTAATTTCAACTCCCAGATACTTAACCCTTTTAACCACTTCACATTCTGTCACATTTTGTAACATTTGTTGCTTTGTACCAATCATATTTTTACACAGTATCTTAGATTTATTTTTGTTGACATAAAACCCTGCAAGATCACCAAACTCTCTTACTTTTTCAAATACCTTAGGCATATTATTAACAGGATCTTCAACAATAAACATAATATCATCCGCAAATGCTCTTAATTTAAATGAAAAACCTCCAATATTCAACCCTTTTATATTAACATCATCTCTGACCGCTTGTAGCAAAATCTCCAAAATCCAGATAAATAACAATGGTGACAGGGGACAACCTTGTCTAGTACCTTTTCTTACCCGGAACATATCTGTTGATTCTGCATTAACAATCACCGAAGCTTTTTGTTCTTTATATATCGATTGGATCATTTTTGTAAATTCTACGCCCATCATAGATTTCTCAAGCACTTTAAACATAAATTCCCAATTTAAATTATCAAAGGCCTTCTCTGCGTCCAAAAATAAAAAAGCGACTTCTTTTTCAGGATGTTTGTCATAATACTCAATTGCGTCCAATACAACCCTCATATTGTCTTTAATTTGTCTATTTGGTAAAAAACCAGCTTGATCTTCCACAATAGTATCTTTCAAAAACTTTTTAAGGCGCTCTGCCAATATTTTTGCAAATATTTTATAATCGTTGTTCAATAATGAAATGGGCCGATAGTTTTTAACATTTGTTAAATCTTGCATTTCTTTAGGAATTAAGGTGATTGCAGCTTCATTCCAGGAGTCAGGGATCTTTCCTGTCTTTCTAATTTCATTTAAAAGAATCTCCAGCACCGGAACCAAATCTTCATGAAATTTTTTATAAAATTTAGCTGAAAAGCCATCCGGGCCTGGGACTTTGGAGATTTTTGCCTCGGCTATTGCTTTACTAATTTCGTCCTTAGTTATTGCAGCATTTAGGAGTGTTTTCATTTCTGGATTTGGTTGTATCAAATTAACTTTGGATAGGTAATCCAACATTTTTTGAGGATCTGCTTGTTTCGATTGAAAGAGAGTCGCATAGTATTTGAAAAATTCCCTTTTAATTCCTCCTGGGTCCAAAATCTCTTTATTTCCATCTTTCAAACAAGTGATTGTTTTATTCTCTCTTCTTTTCTTTAATTGCCATGCTAAATATTTGCCAGGTTTATTTGCACCTTCAAAGGATTTCTGTTGCAATTTTTTCAAGTTCCAAAATACTTCTTTGTTCAACCTTGCCGCATATTGCTCCCTTAGGATCCTCAATTCTCTCAAAATCTTCTTTTTACCAGGCCTTTTCTTAAGTTCTGTTTCTTTTTTCCGAATATTTTCCATAATTTCTTTGTCTATTTTCATTTGTTGTTTCCTTTCATTATTATTAATTGCAATCAGATGTCCTCTCATCACAGCCTTGTAGGCTTCCCATACCGTTTGCGTCTGTACACTTTTATTTAAGTTCAGTTGAAAGTATGTTTGGGTTTCTGTCCTTATTTTATCCACAATATTTTGCTTGTCCAGCAAATCTTCGTTGAGTCGCCATCGAAATTTTTTTCTCTTAACATACGTTGACCATTTTATCGGACTGTGGTCAGAAAGAGTCCTAGGTAGTATCTCAATTTTGCGTGTTTGCAGGATTAGGTTCTCTGTCATCCACATCATATCTATCCTGGAAAAAGACTCGTGTCTTGATGAATAAAAAGAGTACTCACTGTCTCTGGGATGTTTAGTTCTCCAAACGTCTGCCAAATGTTCATGTTTAATCAATTGGAAAAAGACTTTAGGAAGTTTGCCCATGGCCTCAATTCCTTTTTTTGATTTTCTATCAACAACATTGTCAACAGTACCATTAAAATCGCCCATTAAAATCATTTGCTCATAGGTCAACTGTCGTAGTTGTTCCCACAAATTCTGAAAAAAGTTTTCTTTTGCCCCATTGGGAGCATAGAGATTAACAATTAATGTCTTTTTATTCTGCAGCACAACTTCTACCGCCAAAAATTTCCCTTCATTGTCTTTGAAAATTTCTTTTGGTTCCAACTCTTTTTTAATATATGTAACTACTCCTTTTTTCTTTTGAGAGGAGAGTGAATAAAATTCCTCTCCTAATCTTTTTTGAATCAAAAATTTGGCATCTGATTTTTTAATATGTGTTTCTTGCAAGCAAACAATATCGCATTTCTGTTTTTCCAACAAGAGTCTGACATTTTTCCTTTTTTGGGGTGAATTCAGTCCATTAACATTCCATGAAATTATTTGACTCTCCATGTTGGTTTTATAATTATTTATCAGAGTCTTTAAAATTATCATTGATGAATCTGGTCATTTGGTCAACTGACTTGATGGTGACTCTCTTCTGCTTGAACGAAAAACTGACGCCTTTAGGAATTTCCCATCTATATCTTATGCCCTCTGTTTTCAGCTTGTCAATCAGGTCTTTAAAAAGTCGTCTGTCCTGAAGCATCGCTCTGGGTAGTTCCTTTAGGACCATAATTTTCTTGTTGTCAATTGTGAAGTCATCCTGAAATTGTTGCTTAAACAAATCCTCCTTCAGCTTCTTAGATATAAACTGGACAATTACATCTCTAGGTAATTTTTTCCTTTGCGCAATCGCAGAATTGACTCTGTATACCACATCAATCTGTGCTGCCACTCTCTCCTCTTCCATTTTCAAAAAGTCTGCAACAGCATCTACCATAACTGAATGGATGTCCTCATTCTTGTCTTCAGGGATCCCCCTGAATCTCATGTGGTTAATCATTGCATTATATTGGACCATCACATTCACTCTATCTGTTTCTATAGTGACCTCAGCTATATTAGATGCTACTCCCTTCACCCTTACATCCATCTCATCTGCTCTTTTGGTCAGCGTCTGTATCTCTTTTGTAATTCCAGACATTTCTTTTTTCAACTCTGTTACTTCTGTTATTACAGTCTTTTCCAACTTCAGAATCGCATCCATCACTCGTTTCTCCATAGCTTCCATCATGCCCTGTAGCTTTTTTTCCTCTTTCCCAGCCATTTTCGGGGAGGACCAGGTATTTGCCCTCTGTCGTTGCCGCAGGTCGTAAGCCGTTGTTCAAAGTTTTCCCTCCAACCCACTCTAAATCAAAGTCCTTCTTGTGCCCACCTAAATCGCACTAGTTTCACTTTTTTATATTGAGTCTTTCGTTTAAAATCAAAGAAAATTTTTCTGACCTTCCCAAAATGCCGGGCGCAATTTCTCTATGGTAAATGGTTCTTCCAGGTACTCACTTCCTGTCCGGCAGTCTTGATGGTCCCCCTTGTTCCTGATTTCCTCCCTTCTTCCGGCCTCCTTGGTCTTCTCTAGGATGATTACTTGTCTGTTCTGAAGTCACTTCCTGTTTTGCCGATTTCTGCTGCAGCAGCTACAGTACTTTTCCACTGTAATTCTCGCGGAGTTACTGTTAGTTTCTATTTTAAAGTCAATAATCTAACCGCAGGAATGATCAACAATTCGGCTTTTTGGCCTTTTTTATCTGTTTAACTGCACTTTTTCTGCTCCAATGTTAGTATGACAGATACAGCACGATCATGTGCTTCATCGGATGTTGTTTATTTTCGGCCGAAACGCGTCTCCGGTGAGCAATTTTAAAAAGTTACCTTCAAAGTCCGTGTCTTGTTATAGCAGTGTTTCCTTGATATCAGTTTCCGTAGAATGTCTTGGAGGTCTGGGTCATGCATTCTTATGTTGAGAATCCAACTCGGTGGGGTCTTGTAGAGATTTTCCGAAGTGCCTTCTCTGGGGGAGGGGATCAAGGCTGGTCGCGACGCTCTTTAAAGCCCCGCTATCAGCCGATCTCAACTCCTCTCTCGGGCCAGGCTCGCTGCCAGTCACCCCCTGCCTGGGGGGATCTGCAGTGGGCTATGTGAAGCCCACCCTGTCATCAAGACCCTCCGTATGCTCTGGGAGCTCTAAGAGCAAGCCAGAACACGTTAGGATGCCATGAATCCCAGACCGGAAGCCCGAAAATAAAGGATTTCTGAAAAGAGATATACTCAAGAAAAACTACAATGAAGAGAATGCAAGGGAAAGGATTTCCTGTTTTATGAGGAAAGACTTCTATATATAAAAAAATTACAAAATAAGCTTTATAGATAATTAAAGCTTTAAAAATAGCAACAACAATAAAAAGAACTTTTAAACCCAAATAATATATATATTTTTTTGCTTTGGCATATGGAAAACTTCAGGGTATCTTCCAAAAGGGGACTGAAACCCAATTTTAAAATGTTGAAGATTTCTGTAAAAACAACATTACAAAATAGACCTTAAAAAATACTGTAATACTTATAAAAACAAACATGAGAATGTATGCTCCTTTCCCACCCAGGCATTTTTCCTAAATGGAGAGGTCTCTCAGACAGACTGCCTCTGTCTGGGGAGGCTTTATCACAAACTATGTGCCACGTGGCCAATTTTGAATTTTCCATGCGTCTCAAAAGTTTTTAGCAGAATTGCTGCTGTGATTCAAAAAAGTTTGGAGGTGGAACACAAAATTTTACCACTGACTCCCCCCCTCCTTGAATCTACAGAACTCTCTGTGAATTCACAAAACAGACTAAAAGATGTTAGCAGAATTGCTTCTGAGATTCAGAAAAAGTTATTCATCTATTATTTAATTAAAAAAAAAACAGAATAAAAAGGAAAGATAAAACATTTTTTCTTTCTACTGTGCCCCCCCAGTTCCTTTGGGGTGGGGGTGATGTTAAAAAAAAAAAAACCCCAAAAAAAGACTTTTCTCCCTCTCTGGCTGCAGAGGGAAATTACTCTCTATTTTATCTCAGTGCTGCTAGCTCTTTGGATTATGCAAAATTTACAAAAGGGATTAACTTCTTTTGTCAGGTAAGGCTGAAGTTGGGCTCAATTTTTTTCTTTTCCCTCAAAGGCAGCTGAAAGGAGAGAGTCTGCCTGGGTTGTGCCAAGCAGTGCTACTTCAGTTTTCACTGCACTGGAAGCTGGAGGCTCTACTTTTGTGCTCAAAATGAAGATTTTGCTGCTTCTTGCAGACATTGGAACTAACTCACTGCTGGGGCTCAGAAGTTTAAAATGTGCCACTTAAAACTGTGTTTGCCCCTCAGTTACTCCTGAGGCAGGGCTATTAAAAAGTTTAAACAAAAGATTTCCAAATAAAGTGGCATTCTTCTAAAACATATAAAAGGGCAGCCTTTAAAGGCTTGTTATTATGATACAAAACAAAGACAATACATTGGACATACAGAGGTTTCAGATGGAAGAAGGTTATGCAGGGGGAGGGTTCCCCTGTTTCCCAAGTGCTCCAGGTGAACTATAGCTGTCTAAGGCTATAATTCTGGGGAGTCTCCAGGTCCTACCTAGGGGGTGGCATCCCAATGGATTATTGGGAATTTGCAGAAAGAATGAAGCTTAGGAGTTTCCATTTTCAAAATAAAAGTTACATTTCTTATTTTAGAATTTCCCTGCCATTCGTGCCCATTTAGGTTTGGGAAGGGGAAAATAATTTCTCATTTTCTTTTTTTCTTTTTTTTTTTTTTGGCTGCTAAAGTTTCCTGATTAGGCAAGTGTTAAATTTCAGCTCTTTTGGCTGTTTTAAACATGACTGAAATGGATCCATTTGGGAAGAGAATGGGATTTCTAGAATTCTATATTTTAAAAGGTAAATCCAGAGGTACAGAATTTTCTCAATTTCTCTCAATTATGCCAGTAATTGTAGAAAGATTATTTCTGATGTCACATCTGTATTGTACTTCATTTATCAAACATTTAAGCTTGTTTTGGGAATTTTGGTGACATAGCTGCACTGTTTTATAGCCACTGAATTTAAGTTCTTTCTGGGGCCTGAGTTTTGCAGCTAAGGTTCTTTATTTATATTAAAGTTACATATTTTGGACTTGTTGGTCCTGTTGAGCTCTAAGTAAGATTGCCAGGTCCAGGTGGGAGATTCCTGGAGATCTAGGCTGAGGCCTGAAGAAGGATGGAGACTCCAGTGGGGAAAAAGCCATAGAGTCTTCCCTCTCCCTCAAACACTCATTTTTCTGCAGAGGAACTGGACTCTGCAGCCTGGAGATTCGCTATAACTCCAGGAGAGCTCCAGGTCTTGTCTGGAGGCTGGCACTACCAAAGGGAGATGCTATTCTCCGGGCAATAAGCTAAGGGATGAGGTTTTTCTTTCTTTCTTTCTTTCTTTCTTTCTTTCTTTCTTTCTTTCTTTCTTTCTTTCTTTCTTTCTTTCTTTCTTTCTTTCTTTCTTTCTTTCTTTCTTTCTTTCTTTCTTTCTTTCTTTCTTTCTTTCTTTCTTTCTTTCTTTCTTTCTTTCTTTCTTTCTTTCAAGTTCTTTCCACAGGGAAGTCCTGTGTACACTCCATTCCTTACCCAGTTTGGGGTTGGAATGGGGGGAGGTTTTACTTTGGGCATTCACTGTCTTTTTTTTTTTTGAAACAAAATTTTTATTGGGATATATTCAACATTTCCAATCACGTTACCAATACAGTTTCCAAAAAAGTAAGATCCCAATCCCCCACCCCCCTAATAGGCTTCCAACACTGCTAATAACAAACAGAAAAAATTATAAGGCAATCAAGTTTAGACTTAAATACCTCGACAAACCAGGTAACACATTTAAATTATATATA
This sequence comes from Gekko gecko, assembly GCA_029375565.1. Classification (NCBI taxonomy): domain Eukaryota; kingdom Metazoa; phylum Chordata; class Lepidosauria; order Squamata; family Gekkonidae; genus Gekko; species Gekko gecko. The sequence continues at coordinate 141,128,848 of JAPDNY010000005.1, forward strand.
ACCTCTACAATTTCAGCATATTATGTATAACAGTACATACAGTTCAAAATTCATTTCACTTCTCATTCAATATCCGTACGTATCCAAATTATATATTCTCCCCTTCATTCTATATTCAGTTTCTAGATACAATTTCAATCCTTCCCAGTCTTTTAAGTACTGTTCTGCAATTTGTCCATTTAATTTCTTTGTCATTTTGTCCATTTCTGCTAAAAATAACAATTTTCTCAACCAGTCATGTATATCTGGTACCTTCTCCATTTTCCAATGCTGAGCAAAGGCCACTCTCGCCGACGTAATCATGTACCATAACAGTGTCCTTTTCTCTTGTGGAATTTTTTCCATTGTCAAACCGAGGAGAAAAAGTTCAGGCTTTCTCTCAATTGGGGTTTTCAATATTTTCTGCATCACACAATGTATATTAGACCAGTATGCTTTCGCTTTATCACATGACCACCACATATGGTAAAAAGAACCCTCTACTTTTTTACATTTCCAACATTTATTACTCAAGTTCTTATCCATGCTAATATTAGCAATCTTTTTTGGTGTCATATACCATCTATACATCATCTTATAGCAATTTTCTTTTACGTTAATACAAGTGGACATTTTAAAAGATCTTTTCCACAAAAATTCCCATGATTCCATAGAAATTTCTTTGTTCATATTTATGGCCCACTTTATCATTTGTTCTTTAACGGTTTCATCCAAAGTATATACAGTCAACAAAGTTTTATACATTTTTGATATCATTTTCCGTTCTTTTTTCAACCATATATTCTCAAAATCATCATTCATAGCTCTAAAACCAAACTCTTTACAATCTTTTTTATAAATGTCCCTTATTTGACAATATTGTAGCCAACCATACTCAAATTCTAATTCATTATTTGGTTTTAAAACATATTTTTTCCCTTCTCTTTGCAACAATTCCTGATACTTCAACCAATCATTGCCTCTATATTCTGAAAACAAATGTATAACTGCAGCTGGAACAATCCACAGAGGCCTTTCATCCGATATTGTATCCTTATACCTGGTCCATGCATCAAACAATGTCCTCCTTACATAATGATGCTTAAACATAGAGTCAGCTTTGTTTTTCCCATACCAAAGATAGGCATGCCAGCCAAATCTGCAATCGTGCCCCTCAAGAGCTAAAAGTTTTCTATTTTCCAAATTTACCCATTCAGATAACCAAGACATACATACTGCTTCATGATACAAACGCAAATTCGGGACTTGGAAGCCACCTCTGTCCTTAGTATCATACATTATCTTCATTTTAATTCTTGGCTTCTTCCCTGCCCAGATAAACTTAAAGATTTCTCTTTGCCATTTTACCAACACTTTTCCATCTTTCACAATTGGTATTGTCTGAAACAAAAACATTAACCTGGGCAGTACATTCATTTTAATAACGGCAATTTTTCCAAGAAGAGATAACCTTAGTTTTTCCCATTTTTCTAAATCACTCTTTATCGAACCTCACAATTTTTCATAATTATTCTTGAACAAATCTATATTTTTCATTGTAATTTCAACTCCCAGATACTTAACCCTTTTAACCACTTCACATTCTGTCACATTTTGTAACATTTGTTGCTTTGTACCAATCATATTTTTACACAGTATCTTAGATTTATTTTTGTTGACATAAAACCCTGCAAGATCACCAAACTCTCTTACTTTTTCAAATACCTTAGGCATATTATTAACAGGATCTTCAACAATAAACATAATATCATCCGCAAATGCTCTTAATTTAAATGAAAAACCTCCAATATTCAACCCTTTTATATTAACATCATCTCTGACCGCTTGTAGCAAAATCTCCAAAATCCAGATAAATAACAATGGTGACAGGGGACAACCTTGTCTAGTACCTTTTCTTACCCGGAACATATCTGTTGATTCTGCATTAACAATCACCGAAGCTTTTTGTTCTTTATATATCGATTGGATCATTTTTGTAAATTCTACGCCCATCATAGATTTCTCAAGCACTTTAAACATAAATTCCCAATTTAAATTATCAAAGGCCTTCTCTGCGTCCAAAAATAAAAAAGCGACTTCTTTTTCAGGATGTTTGTCATAATACTCAATTGCGTCCAATACAACCCTCATATTGTCTTTAATTTGTCTATTTGGTAAAAAACCAGCTTGATCTTCCACAATAGTATCTTTCAAAAACTTTTTAAGGCGCTCTGCCAATATTTTTGCAAATATTTTATAATCGTTGTTCAATAATGAAATGGGCCGATAGTTTTTAACATTTGTTAAATCTTGCATTTCTTTAGGAATTAAGGTGATTGCAGCTTCATTCCAGGAGTCAGGGATCTTTCCTGTCTTTCTAATTTCATTTAAAAGAATCTCCAGCACCGGAACCAAATCTTCATGAAATTTTTTATAAAATTTAGCTGAAAAGCCATCCGGGCCTGGGACTTTGGAGATTTTTGCCTCGGCTATTGCTTTACTAATTTCGTCCTTAGTTATTGCAGCATTTAGGAGTGTTTTCATTTCTGGATTTGGTTGTATCAAATTAACTTTGGATAGGTAATCCAACATTTTTTGAGGATCTGCTTGTTTCGATTGAAAGAGAGTCGCATAGTATTTGAAAAATTCCCTTTTAATTCCTCCTGGGTCCAAAATCTCTTTATTTCCATCTTTCAAACAAGTGATTGTTTTATTCTCTCTTCTTTTCTTTAATTGCCATGCTAAATATTTGCCAGGTTTATTTGCACCTTCAAAGGATTTCTGTTGCAATTTTTTCAAGTTCCAAAATACTTCTTTGTTCAACCTTGCCGCATATTGCTCCCTTAGGATCCTCAATTCTCTCAAAATCTTCTTTTTACCAGGCCTTTTCTTAAGTTCTGTTTCTTTTTTCCGAATATTTTCCATAATTTCTTTGTCTATTTTCATTTGTTGTTTCCTTTCATTATTATTAATTGCAATCAGATGTCCTCTCATCACAGCCTTGTAGGCTTCCCATACCGTTTGCGTCTGTACACTTTTATTTAAGTTCAGTTGAAAGTATGTTTGGGTTTCTGTCCTTATTTTATCCACAATATTTTGCTTGTCCAGCAAATCTTCGTTGAGTCGCCATCGAAATTTTTTTCTCTTAACATACGTTGACCATTTTATCGGACTGTGGTCAGAAAGAGTCCTAGGTAGTATCTCAATTTTGCGTGTTTGCAGGATTAGGTTCTCTGTCATCCACATCATATCTATCCTGGAAAAAGACTCGTGTCTTGATGAATAAAAAGAGTACTCACTGTCTCTGGGATGTTTAGTTCTCCAAACGTCTGCCAAATGTTCATGTTTAATCAATTGGAAAAAGACTTTAGGAAGTTTGCCCATGGCCTCAATTCCTTTTTTTGATTTTCTATCAACAACATTGTCAACAGTACCATTAAAATCGCCCATTAAAATCATTTGCTCATAGGTCAACTGTCGTAGTTGTTCCCACAAATTCTGAAAAAAGTTTTCTTTTGCCCCATTGGGAGCATAGAGATTAACAATTAATGTCTTTTTATTCTGCAGCACAACTTCTACCGCCAAAAATTTCCCTTCATTGTCTTTGAAAATTTCTTTTGGTTCCAACTCTTTTTTAATATATGTAACTACTCCTTTTTTCTTTTGAGAGGAGAGTGAATAAAATTCCTCTCCTAATCTTTTTTGAATCAAAAATTTGGCATCTGATTTTTTAATATGTGTTTCTTGCAAGCAAACAATATCGCATTTCTGTTTTTCCAACAAGAGTCTGACATTTTTCCTTTTTTGGGGTGAGTTCAGTCCATTAACATTCCATGAAATTATTTGACTCTCCATGTTGATTCTGTAATTATTTATCAGAGTCTTTAAAATTATCATTGATGAATCTGGTCATTTGGTCAACTGACTTGATGGTGACTCTCTTCTGTTTGAACGAAAAACTGACACCTTTAGGAATTTCCCATCTATATCTTATGCCCTCTGATTTCAGCTTGTCAATCAGGTCTTTAAAAAGTCGTCTGTCCTGAAGCATCGCTCTGGGTAGTTCCTTTAGGACCATGATTTTCTTGTTGCCAATTGTGAACTCGTCCTGAAATTGTTGCTTAAACAAATCCTCCTTCAACTTCTTAGATATAAACTGGACAATTACATCTCTAGGTAATTTTTTCCTTTGCGCAATCGCAGAATTGACTCTGTATACCACATCAATCTGTGCCGCCACTCTCTCCTCTTCCATTTTCAAAAAATCTGCAACAGCATCTACCATGACTGAATGGATGTCCTCATTCTTATCTTCAGGGATCCCCCTGAATCTCATATGATTAATCATTGCATTGTATTGGACCATCACATTCACTTTATCTGTTTCTAAAGTGACCTCAGCTATATTGGATGCTACTCCCTTCACCCTTACATCCATCTCATCTGCTCTTTTGGTCAGCGTCTGTATCTCTTTTGTAATTCCAGACATTTCTTTTTTCAGCTCTGTTACCTCTGATATAACGGTCTTTTCAAGCTTCAGAATCGCGTCCATCACTCGTTTTTCCATAGCTTCCATCATGCCCTGTAGCTTTTTTTCCTCTTTTCCAGCCATTTTCGGGGAGGACCAGGTATTTGCCCTCTGTCGTTGCCGCAGGTCGTAAGCCGTTGTTCACAATCTTCCCTCCAACACACTCTAAATCAAAGTCCTTCTTGTGCCCACCTAAATCGCACTGGTTTCACTTTTTTATATTAAGTCTTTCGTTTAAAATCAAAGAAAATTTTTCTGACCTTCCCAAAATGGCGGGCGCAATTTCTCTATGGTAAATGGTTCTTCCGGGTACTCACTTCCTGTCCGGCAATCTTAATGGTCCCCCTTGTTCCTGATTTCTTCCCTTCTTCCGGCCTCCTTGGTCTTCTCTAGGATGATTACTTGTCTGTTCTGAAGTCACTTCCTGTTTTGCCGATTTCTGCTGCAGCAGCTACAGTACTTTTCCACTGCAATTCTCGCGGAGTTACTGTTAGTTTCTATTTTAAAGTCAATAATTTAACCGCAGGAATGATCAACAATTCGGCTTTTTGGCCTTTTTTAGCTGTTTAACTGCACTTTTTCCGCTCCAATGTTAGTACGACAGATACAGCACGATCATGTGCTTCATCGGATGTTGTTTATTTTCGGCCGAAACGCGTCTCCGGTGAGCAATTTTAAAAAGTTACCTTCAAAGTCAGTGTCTTGTTATAGCAGTGTTTCCTTGATATCAGTTTCTGTAGAATGTCTTGGAGGTCTGGGTCATGCGTTCTTATGTTGAGAATCCAACTCGGTGGGGTCTTGTAGAGATTTTCCGAAGTGCCTTCTCTGTGGGAGGGGATCAAGGCTGGTCGCGGCGCTCTTTAAAGCCCCGCTATCAGCCGATCTCAACTCCTCTCTCGGGCCAGGCTCTCTGCCAGTCACCCCCCTGCCTGGGGGGATCTGCGGTGGGCTATTGGAAGCCCACCCTGTCGTCAAGACCCTCCGTTTGCTCTGGGAGCTCTACGAGCAAGCCAGAGCACGTCAGGACGCCATGAATCCCAGAACGGAAGCCTGGGCATTCACTGTCTCATTTATTTTGCTCCAGCCATTAAGTGGCTGTACTTTACAACTGCTTCTGTTTCTATACTGGGAGCTGGGCTGGTCTTTCCCAGGAGTTTTGTGTGCCATTTTAGGGCTCCTGTTTTCCTAATTTTTTTGTTTTTGCTTTACTATTGTCTTGGTTTTAACATAACCTACAGAATTCTCACTGTTCTGTTCAGGATTACAGGAATTTTAGGGATTTTTCTTTTCTTTTCTTTTCTTTTCTTTTCTTCTTTTCTTTTCTTTTCTAAGAGTTCTAGCAGCGTCATATGGGGTGCAAATGCAACCAGGGTCTCAAGCTGCTATTTCAGGGGAATTTAATCTCAGCATGGCAAGACTGGTGATTTACTTCTGCCTGTTTTTTTTACTTAAGAGGTTAGGGAGCAAGGCAGTTTGATTTCTAAAAAGACTGCCTGGCATTTTGCACCCTTTCCAGTTCTCCTTCCATTTGGGAAAGGGGAATTTGACAGAGAGGATCTTGATTACAAGGTCAGAATTTCTCTTACTTTTAACTTAGCATTTTTGCCTAACTTCAGATTCTCGGATCTGAGGAACAAACTTACATTACAATAACCTAATTGGCCAATGGCCACCAAAGGGAAAAGGACCCTGATTCCTGGGGTCTCCCTGACTTCAGATTCTCGGATCTGAGGAGCAAACTTATGTTACAAACCAAACTGGCCCGGCAGGGGAGTGCTCCCCAGCTCTGGGTCGAAATGTGCCACCATGATCTCCAAGGGGGTGGCTGCACACAACTTACTAGAGTTCCCTCCCATTTCAAAATCCCGTTACACATACAATCATGCTATCCCACTCAGAGCAGCACACAACTGCCCTTATTACACTCACACAGAGCACTCAGAGCAGCACGCAACTGCCCTTATGCAAACACACGGAGGAAAGAATATGCAATCACATGGAGCAAAGGGATGCTCTTATACAGACACACCAGGATTCATAGATGGTGTGGAAGACAGGAACGTGTAGTGATAGTGCGAACTATGTGTCAGCTGTGACTTCACCAGCTAGAGAAAGCAGGGGAACCTACTTTCTCCTTCGCTGGGGGCCAGGGTGCTTCCACTATCACCCCGGACAGCTGCCCCAAGTTTTTGGCCGGGAAGGGAGGGGATTCATGCACACCCATCATAAACTTATAATCACAGCCGTCATCTCACACATCCACACACTTATCCCACCCGTACTTACTATAAAAAAAGAAAGAATGAAGAGGAAAAAATAAAGCGAGCTTCAAGTGCTCAGTCCTGCTTTTGGCCAAAGGAGACTGACTCCTGTGGACAAAGGAGCAGGGTAGTGAGATATTAGCTCAATCTGTTAGCAAGGTGGCCAAACGCCTTATACCTTCAGCGTAACAGAGAGCATGGACCCTGACTACAGTGGCCCCTTCCAGCTAGCAATCAGACCAGCTGATTCTGGCTACTGGGCATCTACAGCGCGCTAAAACACTTCCCACAGGCTTCCTTGCCTCTTCTGAAGGCCTCTCACTAAAGGCTCCCTTCAGGAATCACTTTTAGAAAAGACAGGATAGGAAGAAAGGTTAACACTTACCAGTCCAGTGCTGGGTCTCCTTGTGAGGCATAAGGGATCCACGTCACGGCCAGGGCTGGCCCCATGTGTCTGGGCACCCTAGGTGGGACAGCCTGGGGTGCCCACCCCACCGGGGATGCCAACCTCCTGGTGGGGCCTGGAGATGGCCCAGTGCTGTTTTCCTGGGCGCCTCGCAGCTGCGAGGTGCCCAGGAAAGCCGAGGAAGGGTTGGGGTTAGAACCCTCACCCCTTCCCTCCCAGCGGCCATGCCAGCTCTCCTGGGTGCCTTGCAGTTGCAAGGCGCCCAGGAGAGCTGGGGAAGGGGCTGGGTTAGAATGCCCCCCCTTCCCTCCCAGTGGCCACACTGACTTTTCTGGGCGCCTTGCAGCCACGAGGTGCCCAGGAAAGTCGGGGCTGCCGGCGGTGGGTGGGAAGGGGGCTTTTCATGGGGGGGCGGGGGGCATTTTGGCGCCCCTGCAGGGCTGGCGCCCTAGGCAAGCGCCTAGCTCGCCTAGTGGGCGAGCCGGCCCTGGTCACAGCACCATTTTGTTGTGAAAATAATGGGGCTGCATGTGTCTTGTGAATGTGTTCACCCGTGCCACCCATAACTCTCCCTCTTGGTTCGTGTGTTCCCTGAGTGTTGCCTCCTTACCAAAGGCAATAGATGCAAGCTAGGAAACCCCCAAAGGCTGGCAGAGATACTCTTAGCAAAAGGTCTCTTCTTAAAATAAAACTTATCTTTATTAAGAAAACATCCAAAAGTTTATCAGGCAAGGTGATTAGCAAGATGCCAAACCAACTGCCAACACAGTACAATCCTATTTCTTAAACATTGATAGTGAAAACACAGACAATACATGCAAGCAAAGTCCCCCCCCCCCCAAAGCATGCAGAAATGAAAGGCCTTTCGGGCTGACTCCCAAAGTCTCCAGAGAGCAAAATCTCTCCTGGTTCCTTCAAGAGCCAGCGAAAGTCTGTTGGAAGTGACTAGCATTTGTACCACATGATCAAAGGGGTTCGCAATAATTAAATTACAGTTGTAAATTGAAATCTTGAAGTTGAGAATATTTGCAAGGAAATTGCTTTCTTGCGTCTCACACAACAAAAGTTGCCTTTTGTTTACAGGACCAGACAGTGTCATTGTTTTTTCCTGGTGTTCCCAGCATCGAAGATAAAACCATTCTTTCATGTTATCTCTGGGATGGGAGTAGGGGTGTGAATCCCTGTATCAGATGGATTGAAGTCTGTCACTGCCCAATTGGCTTTTCCTGCCAGATGTGATTTTATGGTTTAAATGGATATAGTGGGTCTCACACCTAAGAGAATTTACATTGATTTAGATCCTGGGAATGGAATGTGTAAACTTTGTACGTGACAGAGAGGGGTGCTTTGCCTGGAACAAGGCTTTTGCAAAGACACATGGGATTTGATTAAGTGAAAGCAGGCTGTTGGGTTCCTGCTAGCAAAAATAGAGACAGATACATGGATTTTATAAACTATTTGGTTCATTTTAAAACCCAAACCTTCTATATTTCTAAAATTTCTTACCACACTCCCCCATCAGAGTCTACATAGGTATGCCTTTTACATCAAGTTGTAGATTCTGTTGGTACAAAATGCCACAGTGATTAGGAACTAGATGGAGATTCCATATCACACCCACTCTGCAGTCACTCCATTGACTGCCCATAATTCACCAGGCTCAGTTCAAGGTACTGACTACTATGTACTAAGCCCTGCACTGCTTTGGACTCTCATACCTGTAGGACCACCTCTCCCCTATTCATTTGAGCAGGGTCTTCTGCAAAGGAGTGGGATCAACAACTGGCCGTACACATGCATTTTGTATTGTGGCTCCCACTTCATGGAATGGCCCATCTGAGAAAGTCAGGAAAGCCCCACATTTCTTCCATTCTACAAACTATGTAAAACAGAATTATTCAGGCAGACATTTTTATAAAGGCAATAGGATTATATTATGATGAAATGGCTCAAGAAAATGATTTAATAAAGGTACTAGGACTGTGAGCTACACTACTGTTTATAGGATGCATTATCTGTTTGACATATTATCTTGCTGTCACTACATTCGTACCTATGCAATTCTAATTTTGGCAGTGTTAAAATGCTTTGTTTTCAGAGTTCTGTAATCCTAGTACTATTACTTTGCTTATCAAGTGTTTTATCCTACTGACTGCACTGAGTTACATTATTTCAATGAGAAAGGTGAACTATTAAATAAGAATATAAACACACTGGGTGGATGAGTTGTCTTTCTTTTCTTTTTGAAACTAGGTAGGGTTGAATGCTACCTGAAGAAATAATATTCTGTCCTTTTAGTAGAGGTTTAAGGGGCTGTTATTCTCAAGATGATGTTCTTTACCTCTACACCATGAAAATCTTTTTTAAATCGTTTTATTTTCCAACACATATTACCAACACCAACACACAAAAACAAAGAGAACAAACAAACAATGAGCAGGAGTACATTCCACTAGTGCTTAAGATTTCTTTTTTATATATAGCAATAATTTTGGCACTTGTTCTAATACTTTATATATGCACATATGTAGCTGAAGTTTCTATTTCTATTACTATTTCTATGTGTACTTTTTAATGGTTATAACAAATGTCACTTAAGGTACCATTCAATCCATTTATAATGTCTTGACCAAGTTTTTTCAAAAATATCTTCTCTCTTGCCTTGTAAGAGCAAAGTTTGTTTGTCCATCTCAGCTGTTTCTAGAAGCTTATAAATTATTTCTTCTTTTCTCCAATATTTAGCACACAAGATTCTAGCAGTAATTACAACATGTATGATCATATAGGCATCTGGTTTTTTATAACTTTCTGATATTATATTCAATAAAAACAATTCGGGTACAAAATGTATATTGGTTTCTAGTATTTTTTGTAACATCTCATGTATCCAAACCCAATATTTTTTACTTTTATCACATGTCCACCATATATGGAAAAAGGATCCAACATTCTGTTTACACTTCTAGCAATCATTTGACATATTAGGATAACATTTTGCTAGTTTGTCTGGTGTAATATACCATCAATAAAACATTTTGTATACATTTTCTTTATATAAAACTAGGAATAAGGCCCGTTGTGGAAATAAATACAACGGGCTCTAGAAAGAGGCTCTGGGAGAGTGCCCTGACTTTGGGCACTCAGTGACAATTTCCTGTGGCAATCTCAGCAGGGTATAATGACAGAGTCCACCATTTTCTCCAGAGGAACTGATCTTTGCTACCTGAAGAGCAGTAGTAATTTTGAGTGATCTCCAGCCCACCCCCAAGATTGGTAACAGTGGTTCCCCAGAAGGGAGTGGCTGGTTTGGAGGGTGGAGTCTATGGCATTGTACCTGTCTGAGGTCCCACCCCTCCTCAACACTCACCTCTCCAGGTTCAACCCCTCAAATCTCCAGGAATTTCCCAACCTGAAGTTGACAACCCTATCTCCCTCCCAGCCAACCATCAACCTACCTTTAGTTTTCCATCTCCTCCCCCCTCCCTCCTAGAGAGCAGTTGTAATTTTGAGAGATCTCCAGCCCCCATCTGGAGATTGACAGCAATGGTTCCCCATCAGGGAATGGCTGGATTGGAGGGTGGAGTCTATGGCATCGTACCTGTCTGAGATGCCACCCCTCCTCAAATCTCACCCTCTCCAGGCTCCATCCCTCAAATCTCCAGGAATTGCCCACCTGGAGTTGGCAACCTGATCAGGACTGGGCCCAATGAGTTTTCTCCCAAAGGCCAACATAGGTGTGGAAAGGGCCTTTTACTGACAGAGGAGAAAGTACAGGTGCCAACTCTGATTAGGGAAATACCTGGAGATTTGGGGGGTGGATCCTGTGGAGGGCAGCATTTGGGGTGTGTGTGGAAGGACTCAGCAGGGTATAATGCCGTAGAGTCTACCCTCCAAAACAACCATTTTCTCCTGGGGAACTGATCTCTGTCATCTGGAGGTCAATTGTAACAGTGGGAGATCTCCAGGTCCCACCTGGAGATTGGCAACCCTAGGGGAAAGTCAGCCGCACAGCGGGGAGTTGAAGAAAATGGTTTGATGGTCATAAGAACATAAGAACATAAGAACATAAGAGAAGCCAATGTTGAATCAGGCCAATGGCCCATCTAGTCCAACACTCTGTCACACAGCGGCCAAAATAATCACTGGCCCACCTCGTTAGTCAGCCAGCCATGCTGAAGCTAAGCAGGAGAAAGAGCCTTTTTCCATTTATTCTGACAGGAAAGTGGCCATTGGGGAGGGGGTTATGCTGAAAGTCCTTTGGTTTTTTACTCACAGAACCAAGCTTGGCTGCCTACCAACAGCCACTGAGGGGACAGTCCCTCACAGGAGGCAAGAGAACTGTCTTCCTTAGGAGAGAGAACTGTCTGCCAGTAAATCTGACATGCAAAAGGGGAGAGGGTGGGGAAGAGGAGCAGACCCAGCACCTGGCCAATGGCACGCGAGTACTCTTGAGTGGCGGCTGATGGGCCAATGGAGGAGGGAGGGCATTTTACAGCCAATGGGAGCGCATGGAATCTTGTGAAACCAAAAGATAATTATTATAAGGAGAGATAGCTTTGGTATATTTTATATTTATTTTCCATACTTTGGACCATTGATCTAATTCAATATTATGTCCTAAATTTTGTGCCCATCTAATCATTGAACATTTATCCACCTCATCTTGTGTTTTCATTTCTAATAATATTACATACAGTTTTTAATAAGTTTTTCATCAGTATACAACAGTATTTTATCCAGTTCCATAGCCTTTTCATAAAAACCAGTTTGTTTATCCTTAACATATCTAGATTGCAGTTGAGCTCTTTCTCACCAGCTCAATTCAGTATCTTATTTTCGGACAGTATCTTAAGTTTTTAGATTATTTTTATTATCTAAGAAATCCTTATATCTCCACATTGGATGTTTTATAAATAATCTGGGATTCATAAAAGCTTCAAGTGCTGAGACCCATTTTGGAATTTTTATATAGTAAAGCTTTTTTGTTTCTTCCCATGTTTTCAACAATGAACTTCTAAGAATATGCTATTTAAAATATTCATGTGTATTATCTCTGCCATGCAACACAAAAGTGTGCCAATCAAGTAATAGTTTCAACAGTCTAGTTGAAACTTCTAGTTTCAACGGTCTTGAATTGTCCAATATAATCCAATCTCTCATCCATGTCATAGATGCCGCTTTGTAATATAGAGACCAATCTGGAAAAGCAAATCCTACTTTTTCTTTCATGTCTTGAAGTGCTTTCATCTTTATTCTAGGTCTCTTCCCTTGCCATATAAACTGTCTTATACATTTGTCCAAGTCTTTAAAATACTGTTGATTTTTTAAAATTGGGATAGTTTGAAATAGAAAGATGAGTCTTGGTAAGATATTCATTTTTACAGCAGCTATTCTTCCCATAAAAGATATCTGCAGGTCCTTCCATTTTTTCAGATCCTTCTTGATTTCTGACAGGAGTTTCATATAATTGTCCTGAATTAAAGAACTACATCTATTTGTCAGAGTTATTCCTAAATATTTAATGCCTGAAATACAATCCCCCCCCTCCAATATTTTGGTTTTCTTGAAATTGATTTTAAAGCCAGCTACCTGTCCATATTCTTGTGACGTATTTATAAGCTAAGTAATAGATTCTAGTGGGTCTTCTAAAATGAATGCTAAATCATCTGCAAATGCTTGTAATTTATATACTTCTCCTTTTATTTTGAGTCCTTTAATCCGGATATCTTTTCTCACTATATCATTTAGTGTTTCAAGAGCAAAAATAAAAAGTAATGGGGAAAGCAGACATCTTTGCCTAGTTCCTTTTTGTATTTCAATATTTTGTGATAGGTCCCCATTTACCAAAATCTTTGCTTGCTGTTATAAATTGTTCTAGCCATTGTATAAAAATCTTCTCCACAGTTCCAAGTTGTTAATTGTTTTAACATAAAATCCCAGCTAAGATTGTTGAAAGCTTTTTCAGCATCTAAAATGACCAAAGCCAGCTGTTTCTCTGGGTGTGCTTCAAAATATTCAAGTACATTCAAAATAGTCCTTGCATTGTTTCTTAACTGTCTTTTAGGTAAAAAGCCTGCTTGATCTTGATGAATGACTTGCAGAAGGACTCATTTCAGTCTCACAGCCAATATAGAGGCATAAATTTTATAATCCACATTCAATAATGGTATTGGTCTATAATTTTTAATTTCCTTCTCATCCATATCTTGTTTGTAAATTAAAGTAATTAGAGCTTCATTCCAGGTCCCTGGTATTTTCTTCTCCTTTATAATATTTTGTATTGTATATTTTAATGGCATTATTATTTGATCTTCAAAGGTTTGATAAAACTCTGCTGGAAGACCATCTGGACCCAGTGTTTTCCCTTACTTTTGATTTCTGACCATTTCAGTTATTTCAGCAAAAGAAATTGGTTCATTTAAGATTTTCCTGTAATTGTCTGTAAATTTTTTATCATTATATTTTTAAAGAAATTCTTTAACAACTTCTTGTGTGGCTTCTCTTTTTTGATTTAAATTCTTATAGAAGTTCTCAACAATCTTCTTCAAGTCTCTAGGGATATTCTTTTCCTCTCCCATTTCATCTCTCAATATCTTTATGTGTTTCTTTTCTCTTTCTTTCCTTAATTTGTATGCTAACCATCTAGATGGTGTATTTGCATTCTCAAAATAGTTTTGTTTTGTGTAGGGTTTTTTTTGCTATTTTTTGTGTTAAAAGACAGTTCATTTGATGTTGTAAGTTTTTTATCTTAATCCTTGTTTGCTCAGTAGAAGATTCCCTCTTCATCTTTTCTTCCTCTTTTTTAATTTGCTCTGGGTAATCTGGGTAAATTTTGGGGGGGTTTTGCTTCCTTATCCAAGCATCTTGTCTAATAATCCATCCCCTTGCATAGGCCTTGAAAGCATCCCATACTATATTAATGGAGATGTCAGGTTGTATATTTTGTTTGAAGAGCTCTTGAAATCTTTTTTTAAAAATCTGTTGTAAACTTTTCATTTTTAAATATCCAAGTATTCATAGTCCATCTAGGGTTGGGGTTTTTTTGAACATCTTGTAATGTCAAAAGAATAGGATTGTGGTCTGCAAAAGTTGCTGGTAAGATCTCTGCATCCAATAAGTTGTTGAAATTCAAGCCATATATAACCTTGACCTATGCCTTGCTGAGAAAAAGGTAAAGTCCTCTTTATTAATATTTCTAATTCTCCAAGAGTCTATCAAATTAAATTCTTCTACTAATTGTAAAAATGAATTTGGTAATTCATTTCCTTGTTTCTTTTTTCCTGTTTGCTTTTTCCTATCAAGCGCTCTACCAAAGACATTATAATCTCCAATTAAACAAATTTCTTCAAAATTTTGTTTTGATATGATCTCATGTAACAGTTTATAATTTTTTTCCTGATCCTGATTTGGTGCATATATATTCACAATCAGAGTTGTTTTAGCTTGTCTCTGTATTTGAACCATCAGAATCCTACCATTTTTGGAATCATATACTAATTGTGGGTGAAGACATTCTTTAACATATGTCACTACTCCTCTTTTTTTATCTGCTGAGATAAAGGCTTTTCCAAGTTTCCTTATCTCTAAAAACTTTTGATCTGAATGATTAATGTGGGTTTCCTATAAGCATATAATATCCAATTGCATCTTAATTTGCTGAAATATCTGTCTTCTCATTTGTGGGACATTCAGTCCATTTATGTTAATTGAAATTATTTTTAACTTTCTTATATCCATCTTGCATAGCTTTGGGATTTCCATCTTTATTCTTCTGTTGCAATCTGGTGACTACTTAGAATGGAGCAGTCTTTCCCTTTCCCCTTTTAGGTCTTTGTCCTAGTCCAGTAGAGCCTGATGCACCTTGTTCTTGAGTCTCTTCTTCATCCATCTCTTTTCATTGTTCCTCTTGGATTCCTAGGTCGTCTCCATATGTATTAAGAAAATCCTGTATTTTAAAAATTGAATTTATCCTACATCTTTTGCCGTCATAAGTAAAAAGCATACCTTCAGGAAGTAGCCATCTATAGGGAATTCCATGTTTCCTTAAAAGACTTGCTCGGCATGTGCAGTCTTGTCTTTTCTCTCTCAACCTTCAAGGCACTTCTTTTAGTATTCTAATTTCTTTTTCTTCTATTTGGGGAGGTGTTTCATTTGAGTTTTTAAAATCTTGTCTCACATTGATCTCTTATAAAATTTAACATGGACTCCTCTGGGTAATTTGTTTCTTCTCGCATATGCAGAGTTCATTCTAAAAGCCACATCAGTTCCATCATATGCTTCTTTTACGGTTTCTGTTTTCATATATTCTGCTAAAATCTGTGCCATATCCAATTTAATGTCTTCATCTTTCTTTTCTGGAATGTTCTGAAATCTTAAAATGTAGGCTGCTCTTTCAATCTCCAGTTTTATTAGTGTATCTTCCATAGAATTCTGTTTTGTCTCTATGATCTTTATTTGGAGATCCAGTTCTTCAAACTTGTTTTCCAATTTGCTTGTCGTCTTCACCAAGGTGGATTTATTGTCCACAATCTGTTTGTTTGTTTTTTTAATTTCTTCTGTTGGAGTAGTCATCTGTTGTGCCAGGGAGTTGAGTTTTGCAGTTGAATTGCAAACAGCAGCAACAGCAGATGGAAGGGCAGCTTCAACATCATGATCTTCAGCTTTCCAGTTACTAAAGGGTCAGAACAGGGGTTTTTTTCCCTGCCAGGCCTCTTAGCAGCACTAAAACCAGGCAACAAGAGCATGCTGCCTGCCTCTGGGAAAAGCTTGCAGGGAAGTACCAGTGGACCATGCATTCTAGAACATAAAGAGAAAAGGGAACTAGGATTCCCAACAAGGAAATTAAAGAAAATCCAAAATTCCATCTGTCATAGGGCTGCCAATCCCCCAGTGGGAGCGGCAGTTCTTGTACTGCGCTGAGTGGTGGTGATGGTGAAATTAAGGAGGGAAAGCAGCCTTATATATTTACTGAAAGTTGACACAGGAAGTGACAAAAGTTGCTCTAGGAATCTCCAGAAATTCTATAATTTATGGCAAAAATATTGGTTTTTGCATCTTGAGCATTCAGAGAAATGAAAGTGAATGGAGAACAATAGACCATTTTCAAGAATATAGTGAGATGCTTCTGATTATTTAGGATGCCCCAGTGTGAGAAGATATTTCCCTTATTTGAGTGGAATAAGCTAACTCCTCTGCCTCGCTCTTTGTTTTCTGTTCTCTCCTCACTGTCAGGCCTTAACTGTAAACCCATTGGGGCAGAGAACAGGGGCAGAGAACAGTCTTGATTTGATTCTTCTTAAATGGTGTCTTACAGTAATAAAAATGGCCACTCTGATAACAAGGTGAAGCTTTGCAAAAGCTAGAGTAGTGACCCATTACCAACACTTCCCACATGCTAATATAATTTTTGACAGGAACAAAGCACAAAAACCACTGGCTGAAAATAAACAAGGTAGATATATAATGATATAGAATAACAATTCAGTAAACAGAAGTATAACAATAATGGCCAAGGTGTAAAGGTAAAGGTAAAGGTTCCCTTGCTTGAAAGCCAGTCAAATCCGACTCTAGGGTTGCGGTGCTCATCTCTGTTTCAAAGCCGAAGAGCCAGCGCTGTCCAAAGACGTTTCTGTGGTCATGTGGCCGGCATGACTAAACACCAAGGCGCACGGAACGCTGTTACCTTCCCACCGAAGTGGTACCTATTTATCTACTTGCAATTTCTTGCTTTCGAACTGCTAGGTTGGCAGGAGCTGGAACTAGAGACAGGAGCTCACTCCATCTTGCGGCACCCGGGTCTTGAACTGCTGAACTACTGACCTTCCACAGCCTGCAGTTCGGCGTCTTAACCACTTGAGCCACCGCAGCAACCAGAATGCAAAAACAAGAATAAGGAATAAAGTCCCAAACATTTCACTGTGTCTCACTCCAGTTGTGTTGTAATATCATTGTTATATTTCTGTTTACTGAATTGTTATTCTATATCTTTATATATCTACCTTGTTTATTTTCAGCCAGTGTTTTTTGTGCTTTGTTCCTGTCTTTGTACACTGGCTCCCCTTCTTTTTTAATTTATTTTTTGAGGCAGGTTTCAAGAACAATGAAGTTTTCCATTCATCTGTTTCACTAACTGTGACAAAAGACAAACGTAGAGATGCTGAGATGTAAGTTATACCAGGGGAAAGTACCACAGCAGTTTCCCTCTCTCTTCCCACTTCTGGTATAAAAAGTTGTCTCCAAGAATCCTACCTTTTGTGTTTCATCTGTTGCTTCCCATCTCAATACTGGGCTCCAGCAACTGACTCCAAAACCCCCATATGAGAACACATAGTGGAGAATGTGGACAGACCTCTGTATTGGCCCTGCTCTTCCAATGCATACACCTGTAAAGATTGCACTCAGCTCCTGCACCTCACTGTCTCCCGCACCACTTTCTCCATCCTCTGACATATTCTACGGAACTTCACTTACCAGGACAGGCTGGTATATTTTTTTTGCTTCCTTCTCTTCCACCTCCATTTCTCTTTAGGCTTTCTTTAAATTAGTACTATTTGTTTAGGTTAGGACTTAGTAGAAGTTAGGATTTGTAGACTAGTTAGAGTGTACATGTGCCTATGTTTCAAACTAAGTATTCCGTTTGCTAATTCTCTTTGCTATTCTTCTTTTTCTTAATAAATTTTTAACTTTAAACCAATGTCTATTTATTTCTTTAAAAAGTCACAATGATATTTGCCCTGAGCAGAAGTGTGCCTAGGTTTCTGACAACTTAAAAGGGGACACCTCATTAGTCAGATTATAACAGTTTGGGTAACATCATGAATTTTTAAATTTCTTTAAAATGGTGGCCACAGGTCTAATTTGGCCCTGCATGCCCCACTGTACCAGGGAGCTACAGACATTCCTATGGTGCTGTTTTTGACACCACAACATTGAGGACACTCGAAGACCTCACAGGAGAGAATGCAGTATAAAAATGTAATAAATAAAATAAGATTTAATAAATGTAATAAATAAAAACACAGACATCAGGACTGTTGTATCCAGAAACACTGCCTGGGAAGCTGCATCTGCATCTTGGAAGCTGGCTTCCTGTGCCAGCAAAATGAGGTGCCCAACATGCTTCCATTGCCTCTAGGGAGGCCTGGTAGTTGGGAGAAGCAGAGGGATTGGGAAGACAAGGGCAGAAAGACAGGATTTTCTCTTGGTGGGTGGTTCAAAAAAGCAGGCCAGGGAGGAAATAGGTGGTCAGATTACACATAGAGAAAGAGTGTGTTTGTGTGTGTTGTGAGTGAGAGAGAGAGAGCACAGTCCAACAGGTAGGAGGAGAAACCAGGTGAAGCAACCCCTGCCTGTTCTGCTGCTCTGCAGGGCCTTGGAGAAGTGTCCCAACATGGCTGAAGTTTGGGACCCTAGGCCAGAGCTCCAGGGACACTGTATACATTCTAGTCCTGGGTAGGCCTCATAGTGGACTGTCCATTACTATTAGATACATATTTACCTAATTTCCACATTCTCCCTTTCAAAGAGGAAAGGAGTGTGAATCCCATACCTTCCAATCCTTTCTAAAAGCTAGCTCTTGAATTTGGGGAGGTCATATGTCACAAATGCATTCCCCCTCTCTACTAAAGGTGAATCCCATGTAAGGAGAAGGCAATGTATGTTGGATATACTGCCTTCTGCCCAAGTCATTTTTATAGTGGTCTTTTGACAAGCTGGAAGTATATATATATACACTAACAAATAAATAAAGAAACATGACTGACTGTTACATGAAACAGCTCATTCATTTTATTTTGATATTCAGCATTGAGATTTCAGCTAGGTCTGGGCAGGAAACAACGTTAAAAAAAGCTGATGCATTTCCCCATTAAAGTTTACTTGACCTTTACTAGAAGATCATCTCTGCATGGCAAGCAGATTTTTTCCCCTGGTCTCCCAGTAGTTGCTAAAGACAAGTTCCACTGAGAAGTAAGAGCCCATGTCTGAAAATATAAAAAGGGATAGCTGGGAGATGAGCAATGAGCACAGCTTGGTGATGAAGTTGAAGGAAGAGCTTGGTATGCAGTCAATGACATTTCTAATTACTTTGTAGGCAGAATTTAAAATAAGGGCTCATTTGTCATTATGGCATCATCAATCAGGACTCTATTACCCATAAGCTGTGGTATTTTCTTGCTCAGTTTGGCTTTCTCATTTTTACATTGTGATTTTTGACTGTTTTGTTTCTGTTTTGTCTAGTGGCTGTGGGATTCTGTTTTTGTTTTTAAAAGCCTTCTGGCATTATAGGAATGGTTCTCAAGCCTTTTTAACTGGGTCTCTTAGGGTCCACCATCATGGTACTTCAGGGCATTGTCCATTCACAGAATTGATAAAATCTTTTAATTCCCATTTATCCAATTTCTCCCTGAAAACCAATAATCATCCCCCCCCTTTTTTTTTTAAATTTGGAATCAGTTTGTAATCAATTATGTTCTGAGCTAAAAGAATGTCAAAGACAGGAGGGCAATAAAGGAGTTCCTATACAGTTTCAACAAGTTCAGTCTGTAGATGTTCAGAAGTAGGCAATATTTTCCCAAACTTTCTTATTCTCTTGCTAGAGTACCACCTTATGGTGTATAACATAAGACAAATGCAAGTGCTGGTTACAAAAACGTGCATTGATTTATTTTCAAAGACGAATGAAAGTGAAATCTTTCTTTTAAAAGAGAAAAAAGTAAGAAGAATCAATGACTATATCTGATTCTGAAGACGTAAAATTAAAAAAAAAGAAATTCCCCTCCACATAACAATGCTAGTCCACTGTCTCCCTCACCATGGATGACTGTGGCAAGCAAAATCCTTGGGAATTAATGGAGATGTAAAGTGAAAGAAAGGGGAATACAACAGCTCTGCCCGGTTCCAAGGGCCCAGAGGTTCTGCAACCAGTAAAAGAAATTGAGCCTTACAACCTATTTGCAAGACAATTATGATCCCCTTTGTGGATCACTGATGCTGAGGTCTTTGAGGACACTTCTGTAGAATCCCAGTAAGTCAACCAACCAAGTAAATTTTGTTGTGGAATTATTATCTGATTACTTTGAATGGTTTGGCCTATAAGGACTGGACTCATGATTTATGTCAAACGAATGTCGATGTCTGAAAATATTTCCGCAGTGGGGGGTAGTTATTGGGAAATAATTTCCACCTAATAACTTTCTTTCAAGTAGCCATCAGAGCCTAGAAAAAGGTGACATCCACATACCCAGTCAGAAGGGATGGGCCAGATGTGGTTGTGTGCTCCGCATGAATTTTTGTAAATAAAGAATATATGTTAGTTGTTGTATATTTTCTGGGTTGATGTAGATTTTACGGGTTGTATGGATGTGGTCTTGCCAAGCCCGGAAAATCTACAAAAACTAATGAATTCCAGCTATGAAAGCCTTCAACAACATAAAGAATATTAGCAGTAAAGTCCCTTGTAGAAACAATACAACGAGCTCTAGAAAGATGTGATGCATAACAAATGCATAGAAAGGTACAGAAGTGGAAGTAAAGTCTCACATACACAGCCAGGCAGGCTTTGGCTCTCCCACCTCCCTGTTCAAGGCCCCTGTGGCCCAGCCAGCAAGGACATGGCTCTCCCACCCCTCCGTTCAAGGCCCCTGTGGCCCAGCCAGCCAGGACATGGCTCTCCCACCACCCCATTCAAGGCCCCTGTGGTCCAGCCAGGCAGGCCTTTGCTCTCCCACCCTCCCCATTCAAGACCCCTGCGGCTCAGCCAAGCAGGCCTTGGCTCTCCCACCCCCCCTGTTCAAGGCCCCTGTGGCCCAGCCAAGCAGGCCTTGGCTTTCCCACCCCCTGTTCAAGGCCCCTGCAGCCCAGCCAGGCAGGACATGGCTCTCCCACTCCCACCACCATTCAAGGCCTCTGTAGCCCAGCCAGACAGGCCAACCTTGGCTCTCCCACCCCCCCACCCCTGTTCAAGGCCCCCGTGGCCCAGCTAGGCAGGCCTTTGCTCTCCCACCCCCCATTCAAGGCCCCTGTGGCCCAGCCAGGCAGGCCTTGGCTCTCCAAACTCCCCCTCCTGTTCAAGGCCTCTGTGGCCCAGCCAGGCAGGACATGGCCCTCCCACCCCCCGTTCAAGGCCCCTGCAGCCCAGCCAATCAGGCCTTGGCTCTCCCACCCACCCCATTCAAGGACCCTTTGGCCCAGCCAGGCAGGCCAGCCTTGGCTCTCCCACTCCCGGCTCCCCCACCCCCTCATTCAAGTCCCCTGTGGCCCAGCCACAGGCAGGCCTTGGCTCTCCCAGCCCCGTTTATGGCTCCTGTGGCCCAGCCAGGCAGGCCAGCCTTGGCTCTCCCATTCCCCCATTCAAGGTCCCTGTGGCCCAGCCAGGCAGGACATGGCTCTCCTACCCCCCGTTCAAGGCCCCTGTGGCCCAGCCAGGCTGCTCACAGCTCAGCTGCCTACTTACCTTGGAGAGTCTTAGGGGCTCTGGGAGGCAGTGGCATGGAGGGGCAGTAGGCAGCAGCCTCAGTGCTGGCTGAAACTGGACCGGGAGCAGCAGCAGTTCAAAGTGGCAGGGCCAGAGTCACTGGGAAGTGAGAGGGCCGGAGTCTCTGTCCTCTCTCCTGAGGTGAAATTTTCTTCTGAGGTGAGTTTTGACTCCTGCTGCTTCTGTGGGTGGGACTCAGGCAACTCAGCCAATGCTGACAGAGTCGTTCTGAATGGCAGATCGGGCAGAGAACTGATTTTGCCAAGCATAGAACCTTGCCATACCACTACATATTTATATAATAGGACAGAATATGACAAAATATACCATAACACTAGGGATGCCAGTCCCCAGGTAGTCGCGGGGGATCCCCTAATTTGGGGGGCTCCAGCCCACCATCAGCCAGTTGGCTGGTGGGGGAAGCCCTGTCCCCAAGCCCTGCCCCCAAGCCCTACCCCCAGCAGTGAATACCAGCGGCAGCCACTCTCCCTCCCCTCTTTCCAGATTTAAAAGGCCCTCCAGCTAATCTGTGGGGGCACATGGCCCACCGACCAGTGGGAGGACCCTTTAGATCTGGCAGTAGAGCAAGGAGAGGGGCAGCCACTGGCCACATTCCTGAACTCCAAGAAGCAAATTTGCTGCTTGGAGTTCAGGTGCACCCCTCCATTTCTTGCCCAAAGCATTTAAACTGATCCTTAAAACAGGGGTGCCCAAACTGCAGCTCGGGAGCCACATGTGGCTCTTTCACACATATTGTGTGGCTCCCAGCAGGGTGGCTGGGGAAGTGAAGGGGAGGCATGCTTCCCCAATCACTTTTCCCTTCTCCAGCCAGTGTTCTCCTCCCTGGGTAGACTTGAAGCAGGGGAGGGAGCACAGAAAGAAAGCAACTTTAACTTTAAATGCATTCTCTTTTTTTTTGTAAATACAATTTATTATTGGATATATTTTCCACGTTCAAACAACTTAAACAAGTAAATACATATCCATTTCCTTTCACCCTCTCCCCCCCAAACAAGGCTTCCCGCAGTGCTCCAACCCCATTGATATCTCTCTTATTCAGTTACATTTACTACTAAACTTACTTTCTCTTACTAATGGTAACAATTTAAAAGTCTAGTCCCTATCAATTTCTCCTTAATAGCTGTCAAAACAAATCAAACAACGTTTAACATCCCAATTTTTCAACAAATATTCTTGAAGTCTTTTCAATCTTCAAAAAAATTTCATCTTCTTCGTTGTTTAATTTTCTCGTTAATTTATCCATTTCTGCCATAAACAACATCTTCTTAATCCATTCCCATGTTTCAGGTATTTTTTCTTGCTTCCAACATTGTGCAAAAGTCATTCTGGCTGCTGTAACCAAATACCATAATAATGTTCTCTTGGTTACATTTATCTCTTCCATTTTAAGACCTAACAATAACATCTGTGGGTCTTTCTTAAAAGTACATTTCAAAAATTTTTGTATCTCATTGTGAATCTCAGTCCAGTAACTTACTGCCTTATCGCAAGTCCACCACATATGGTAAAAAGACCCTTCTTTTTTCTTACATTTCCAACATTTGTTAGACATGCTATCATTTATAATAGCAATTTTTTTAGGAGTCATATACCATTTGTACATCATTTTATAGCAATTCTCTTTGACATTTATACAAGTTGAAATTTTCATTTCCACAAATATTCCCAAGATGACATAGATATTTCATTATTTATATTTACTGCCCACTTTACCATTTGCTCTTTTACTGTTTCATCTACAGTATACCATTTCAATAACACCTTATAAAATTTTGAAATCATTTTTTTACCCTTTTTGACCCATACAGTTTCAATTTCATTATTTTTTCCTCTAAAGCCATATTCCCTTTTATCAGCTTTACATAAGTCATAAATCTGTCTGTACCTCAACTAATCATATTCAAATTCAATATCAGTTCTATCTTTTAATACAAAGTTTTTCCCTTCTATTTTTAAAAGGCTTTTATAAGGTAACCAATCTAGACCCTGATTTCTTGAATATGGATTAATCACTTCTGCCGGCACTATCCAAAGTGGTCGTTCTTCCGAGAAGAATTTTTTGTATCTCATCCAGGTCTCGAACAGTGATCTTCTTATGAAGTGGTGTTTAAAAAACTTGTCTATTTTTACTTTTCCATACCATAAATATGCATGCCATCCAAACTTATTATCATGACCTTCCAAAGCCAACAACTTCTTATTTTCAAGATTAATCCACTGCTCCAACCATGTTAAACAGACGGCATCATAATAAAGTCTTAGATTTGGTAGTTGTAGTCCTCCTCTTTCCTTTGCATCACATAAAATTTTCATTTTAATCCTTGGCTTTCTTCCTGCCCATACAAACTTCGATATTTCTTTCTGCCACGTATCCAATACTTTACTTTGTTTTAATATTGGAATAGTCTGAAATAGAAACATCAAGCGAGGCAAAACATTCATTTTTACAGTTGCAATTCTTCCAAGTAACGATAGATTCAAGGTATCCCATTTTTTCATATCTTGTTGGATCTTATACCAAACTTTTTCGTAATTATTTTTAAACAAATCAATATTTTTCATAGTCAATTCAATTCCTAAATATTTAGTCTTTGTAACTACTTCACATTGAATTTTCTCTTGAAGTTCAATTTGTCTCTGTCTCGTCATGTTTTTACACATCACTTTCATTTTGTTTTTATTAACGTAGAATCCAGCAATTGTTCCAAATTCTTCAATTTTTCCCATCAATTGTGGTATATTCTCAATTGGATCTTGAATCATAAACATTACATCATCTGCAAATGCTCTATATTTATACATAAAGCCTTTCACTGTAAGTCCTTTGATATTATTGTCTTTTCTTATCTCTGCCAATAATATTTCCAATATCCAGATAAACAATAACAGAGATAACGGGCAGCCTTGTCGTGTTCCCTTTTGAACTTGGAAAAAATCTGTTTTTTCTTTATTTATATTCAAAGCTGCTTTCTGTTCTGAATATATTGCCACAATCATGTTTAAAAAAGGCTGTCCTACATCCATTTTTTCGATTACTTGCAGCATAAAATCCCAATTCAAGTTATCAAAAGCTTTTTCCGCATCTAGAAAGAGGAATCCAACTTCTTTTTCTGGATGTTTATCATAATATTCAATTGCATCAATCACCACTCTCAAATTGTCTCTTATTTGTCTATTTGGTAAAAAACCAGCTTGCTCTTCTGCTATGACATCTTTCAAATATTTTTTCAACCTTTCCGAAATTATTTTTGCAAATAATTTGTAATCATTATTCAATAGCGATATTGGTCTATAATTCTTTACATTAGTTAAATCCAAACCTTCTTTAGGTATAAGTGAAATATTTGCTTCTTTCCATGAGTCTGGGATCCGTTTGGTTGTTCTTATATCATTTGACAGAAGTACTAAAATAGGGGTTAGCTCCTCCTTGAATTTCTTATAAAATTTTGCTGTAAAGCCATCTGGACCTGGAGCTTTGCCCAATTTTGCATCTTCTATCGCCATTGTTACCTCTTCCTTTGTTACTAAACCATTGAGTAGTTCTTTAATTTGTTGTCCCAGCTCTGGTATTTCAATATTCCCCAAATACTTTTTAATTCTCTGTTGGTCAATTCCTTTCTTTTTAAACAGTTTTGCGTAATATTTGAAAAAAGCTCTTTTTATACCTTTCAAATCCACAACATCTTTTCCATCTTCAATAATCTTACTTATGAAGTTTCTTTCTTTTCTATTTTTCAACTGCCACGCTAAAAATTTTCCTGGTTTATTTGCACCCTCAAATGCTTTTTGTTGTAGTTTTTTCAAGTTCCAATATAATTCTCTATTTAGTAAAACATTCAATTGATCCTGTAAAAAATGAATCTCTTTAATAATTTTTTTCTTCCCTGGTCTTTTCTTTAATTCCTTTTCTTTTTGTCGAATTTTTTCATGAAGGTCATTTTGTTGTTGCATCCTTTGCTTTCTGTCTTTAGTATTCAATGAAATAAGCAAACCTCTCATTACCGCTTTGTATGTATCCCATACAATCTGTATATCAGTACCTTTATTCAAATTCATTTCAAAGAAGTTTTTCGTTTCTTTTTTTAATGTCTCATTAATTAATTTTTGGTCCAGTAAATCTTCATTAATTCTCCAATATAATTGTTTTGGTTTTTCTTTTGACATCCAAAGTAAAGGATTATGATCTGAGTTATTTTTTGGCAAAATTTCAATTTTATGAGTTTTTAACGCCATCTCCTCTGACATCCAGATCATATCGATTCTAGAAAAGGAATTATGTCTGTTAGAGTAAAACGTGTGATCTTAGGGTTCCATTTCCTCCAAACGTCTTCTAATTTCTCTTGTCTCATCAACTGAAATTTTTTTTTGGCAATTTTCCAATCGCTTCTCCAATTGCATTAGACATTCTGTCCAATGCATTGTTCACCGTGCCGTTAAAGTCTCCTGCGAAAACTATTTGGTCATAGTTTAAACAGTCCAACTCTCTTGTCAAATCATTGAAGAAAGTCTCTTTTGCTCCATTGGGTGCATATAAATTTATAAGCAATGTCCTTTTTCTGTACATCGTTATTTCCACACCAACATATCTTCCTTCATTATCTGAGAAGATTTGTTTGGGTTCCAATTCTTTAGAGATATATATCACTGTTCCTTTCTTCTTGTTAATTGCTGATGAATAAAATTCTTCTCCCAATTTTTTATTAATCAGATATTTATTGTCTTGTTTTCTAATATGTGTTTCTTGCAAACAAATTATATTACATTTTTGTTTCTCTAGCCAATGATTCACTAATCTTCTTTTGTTTGGTGAATTTAGTCCATTTACATTCCAAGATAAAAATTTGTAATCCATCAGTGTTTTGAGTTAAATGTCTTTAAAATCATCAAAATTGTTCTCTTTGAATCTACACAAATCTCCTTCTGTTTTGATTGTAAATCTCACCGAATTGTATGAGAATGATAGTCCCTGTGGGATCTCCCATCTGAACCTGATGCCCATTTCTTTTAGCTTATCAACTAGTTTTTTGAACTTCTTTCTGTCTTGTAAAATCATTCTCGGAATTCCTCTTAAAATTATTATTTTCTTTCCATTGATTTCCAACGGTTGTGTAAATTGCTTCTTGAAGATATCTTCTTTCATTTTTGTTGTCACAAATTGAACAATCACATCTCTGGGTAATTTCTTTCTCTTGGCATAAGCTGAGTTTACTCTGTAGATTAAGTCAAAGTCTGAATCCAAATCTCCTTGATCCTCTCCTATATAAGTTGTCAACGTGTTTATTACTAACGCACGTATGTCCTGGTCTTCCTCCTCTTCTATTCCTCTCAATCTCAGATGATTCTGGGTAGCTCTATATTCCATCATAGACTCCAATCTTATATTCTCTTGGAGAGTTCTTTTCACTTTTTGTTCCATTTCTGCTGATTTTGTCACCAGACTTTGAACCTCTTTTTTAACTTCTTCCGTATCTTTTTTAATCCCTGCCACTTCTGTTAGTACCAATTCTTTCAACGCTGCCATATTCTTTTCTTGTACTTGAACTTGCACTTGTTCTATTTGCTCCAGTTGTATTTGCATCTGTTGTTGCAACTGTGATTCTATTTGCTTTCCTAAATTCTGCACCACTTCTGTCATCCTTTTCTCCATCGCCTCCATGGCAGCCTGCCACTCTTTTTTTTCTTTTGCAGTCATTCTTGGACTTGGTGATGAGGCGGCCCTTGGTCTTGACCTCAAATCCGTCTTGGAGGCAAATTCAAAACTAACCAATCTTTATATTGTCAATCATGAAGTCAAATCGCCACCTTTATAACTTTTTCCGTTGTTTTTTTAGTTTAAAAATAACTTTTTAAAATTTAGTCCTCCTCAAAATGGCGGGCACAATTTCTCTATGATTTTCTGGCTAGAGTAGGCTCCTTTGAAACTTCCTGTTTAGCTGTCCGTCTCGGTAATCCAACTTCCGGTGTCACACTTTAAAACGTCCGTCTACATCCGGCAGGACAACTTTAAAACATCCACTCTAGCCTACTTCCTGTACCATGGAATCACAGTCAGTTTCGTTTCTACTACGCAAAGTTTAGTCTTAGCTGACCACAGGAATGCAAAACAAAGTTACTTTTCTGCCGTTTTCTCCGTAAGAAAGCCTTCTTTTTACTTTTAAACCAAGCGGATTAGTTCTTTAAAGCTTTATACGCTTATCCGTACGTTTTAATTTTGCGTTCTTCTTCAAACCGGTAAGCAAATGTTCATTGTTACCTTACTTGTAATCTCGGGGTTTCGCAGTGCTTCTTCTGTAATCGATGTTAATCTTGATGTTAAAGAGGTCGGTAGATGGCGGATTTATGCTGAATTCTCAGCCCGGCTAGTATCTGTAGTGCTGTCTTGCAACTGCCCTCTTCGCGGAAGGAGATCAAGGTGTAAACAAGCTTCCTCCGAAGCTTATCCACACCGATCTCAACTCCCTCTCAGGCTTGGCTGCTTGCTCGCCACTCCCCCACCTGGGGAGTGCTGCGTTGGGCCAGGTAGAGCCCAAACTGTCATCAGATACTGCCGTCCACCTTGCACAGATCGCAAAGTGCGTTAATTTGCCATTTTAACTCCGACCGGAAGCCTTAAATGCATTCTCAAAGCACCCCCTCCCATGGTGGCCAGCTTGGAGAAGGCATTTATCTCTTTAAATTCCTTCTCCAAGCCAAGTCAGCCAGCCAGCATGGGGGTGTGGGGGGCTTGGAGGATGCATTTAAAGTTAAAGTTGCTTTCTTTCCACTTCTTCCTTCTCCCCAGGTATTTGCTTACTTGCTTGCTTGCTTCCTACCTTCCTTTCTCTCTCTCTCTCTTTCTTTCCACCTTTCTTTCTCTCTCTCTCTCTCTTTCTCTCCTCCCTCCCCATCTAAAGTTAAATGGATTCTCCAAGCTTCAGCTTGGCTGACTTGACTCAGAAAATCCCTTGTCCAAGCCAAGCCAGTGCAGCAATGATTGTGAAGGGCTTGAAGAACACATCTGAAGTTAAAGACATTCTCCAAGCCCCCATCCTGTAGCCCCGCCCACCAGCTTGTGGGTGTGGGGGGTTTGGAGAACTCATTTAAAGTTAAAGTTGCTTTCTTTCCACCTCTCCCTCCCTCCCCATTTATTTTCTTTCTTTCCACCTCTCTCTCTTGCTCTTTTTCCCCCTTCCTTCCTCCCTCTCTCCATCTATTTGCTTTCTTTCCATTTCTTTCTTTCTCTTTGTCTCTTCCTTCCTCCCCCTCATCTTTCCTTCCTTCCTTCCTTCCTTCCTTCCTTCCTTCCTTCCTTCCTTCCTTCCTTCCTTCCTTCCTTCCTTCTCTCTCTCTCTCCACCCTCCTTCTGCCCTCCCCATATATTTGCTTTCTTTGTTTCTGTTTCTCTCTTTCTCTCCCCTTTCTCCCCACCTCTTTCATTCTATTCACCTTTCTCTTTTTCTCTTCCTTCCTTTCTTCTGTCCTTCCTCCCCTCCTTCACCATGCATTTGCTTTGTTTCTCTCTCTCTTTCTCTCTCTCTTCCTCCCTCCCTCCCCCTTCCTCCCTATCTATTTGCTTTCTTTGTTTCTCTGTCTCTTTCTACCTTCCTTCTTCCCTCCCCCATCTATTTGCTTTCTTTCCACCTTCCTTTCTCTTTTTCTCCCTCTTTCTCTCTTCCTTCCTTCCCCCTCCCCATCTATTTGCTCTCTCTCTCTGACAAAGAAATATCATTAACAAACAAATAAATATCATTATCAATATTTGTTTTTACCCATTTTGTTTTTATTTTTGGCAATCTCATTTAATGTTATTAAAAAGCAAATTTGCATATTTTGCAATAAAAACATGTGTGTAATATTTGTTCATTTCTTGTGGCTCTCAAACATCTGACATTTATTCTATGTGGCTCTCAGGTTAAGCAAGTTTGGCCACTCCTTCCCCTCCAGTAACACCCCCCCAAAGTCCTCTGGCAACCCTATATAACACTCATTCTCACACTCAAAGGTATTTCTCACAAATGTGGAAGTGATTTTTCTTTCTTTCTTGGTAAGCTAACATGTAATGTAAAATAAGCTTGTTGAGCTAATGCCTTCCTTGTCATGGACTCTGTGGCCTCAAGGGTTAATTGCTTCTCTTTCCTTCTTTCTTTCCTCCTCTAGGCTGTTTAACCTTCTGGCTAAAGGGGGGGCGGGTGATGGGAGTGTGTGAATGTTGGTTTACGCAGTGCCTGGGAAACACGTGATCTCAGCTCCCACTTCGACCTTGGGTGCAGGGAATTTCTAGATAGTGCAATGGCTAGTAGCAGGTGTAGGGGTGGTGTATTGAGGCAGTTTGGATCTCTGGCAGGCTGAATGCAGAGAGTGATTGGGTAGTGCGCTTTAGGGGGGATGTCCTGCATACTGTATAGGTTCAGTCCTGACACCTGGGTGTCAGTTCTGACACAGAACATGTCTATGCTTGGAACCTGTTTCACTTCTCAATAAACAAATCTTGCTGATACAAGAGTGCAGTGAGAGTGACTATGTCTGAGACCTGATACATTGCAGGTGGACAGAAAAATGTTACTTTCCAGTGATTTTCATTAAGTCTTTTTTGTTGGTCTTGGTATTGTGCATGGTAATTTTATTGTTTTTATTAATATTTTTGAGCTGGTCATGTATCAAAATAAACCAAACTGAACACTATTAAAGTGTCCAAAATGGAATGGAATGTCTTTGTGGTTCCCATTTTCTATGAAACTGAGCACCTCATATGAGTACCATTATAGTTTTTTCTATTTAAAATCAGCTGTATTTTGAGTAGTTTTGCATCTGT
Organism: Gekko gecko; assembly: GCA_029375565.1. Lineage (NCBI taxonomy): Eukaryota > Metazoa > Chordata > Lepidosauria > Squamata > Gekkonidae > Gekko > Gekko gecko. The sequence goes on from JAPDNY010000005.1 coordinate 141,159,307, forward strand.
TCAGTTGGTGGCCTTCAGAATGGTGTTGTCTAGGTAGCTGCATTTATCACATGTTCGTAATTTACTGACTTGTATGATTTATATATGACTGAGGATCACCAGGGACTTCAAAGTCACCATATAGGATGACTTAGGGGGGTTACCATATTACTATGGTGATCCCTTAGCCACCATGATAATATATACCTTTAAGAAGAGGTTTAGTCTGAGTAGAACATTGCCATCTAAAAAAACATTACAAGAATGCAGGTGTCCCACTACAGTGAGCTGATAATTGTACCTTGAACTGTATGAAGGTCATGAATTTCACCAGAGCCTTTTTGAAGTTTGTGTGCAGCTTGCCAAAAGATCTCCATGGGACTGGATTTCACACACCTTGTCTCTGCTGCTTCACATAAGGCGATGTTTGACAGAAGCTGGTACTTTTTAGTGTTGCTCTCTGTTTCCAGATGTCAAGCAGATCAAAAAAGAGTAAATACTGAAATAAATAAATAACTCTGGAAACAAAAACACAAAATTACTTATGAAGGCAACTCAGGAGTTACATGTGCTTGCATTGTGTAGCTTTTCCAGGTACATTCCAGTTTACTGGGCTTATGGAGCCAGTAGAGACAAGCTAGCTTTAACTGATTGTTTTTCTTTCCTTTTGTGGTCTCCATATCCACCATCTGGAGAATGTGATGCAGAGGCTTCATACAATTGTTGTTCAACACTGGAGTTGTGTGTGCAACATTAATTTACTGGGATTAAAGAAAAGGGGTTTTGGTAATTCAAATATTTCAATAGATCACATTAGAAACATTTATATCCCACCTTTCTCCACATAAGCTGAAAGTATGTGACCAGGTTAAGGTCACTTACTGAACTTCAATGGCAGACTGGTGAACTGAACCTGGATCTTCCACACTAGTCTGAGAAGTGCTACAACACACTGACTTTCATAGGATGGCTGCTGTCAAACAGTAGTAAGTAGCCAGGCCTTGGTGAGTCATGTAAGCCAAGTGGTAGCAAGTTACCCAGTGACTGATTATGGCCCATCCCTGATGAGTCCTCCCTCAAAGGCCAAAACAGCTATGGAAAGGGCCCTGCTGCCTCCTTCTGCCTTTTACTAACAGAAATCAAACTGGGAATGCTGTGGTTGCCCAGCAATGGCCACTGAGGGAATCCATTTCTTAAAGCTACAGGTGCCTCTTTAATCATTCTGGATTTTTTAAAGTCCTCCAATCTATTTTATTTTGATTTCAGATTTTTCTGCAAACCTAGGGCATTTGTCAGGTTTGTCGACAGATCTCTCTTGTCCCTTCATGGCTCCTCCTCCAATCACCAGATTTAAGTAACCTTAGATTTGGCCAGGCTGATAATTAGAATATACAAGTGAGGGCATGAGAAATACCTATTAATTACCAAAAAGTTGATAGATGTCATTGAATGTGTAGAATGCTTTCAGTGAGAACTATGTTGTTCTTAGTGATGTGAACTTTCTATCTAAAGCTTTCTCTGATAATCCATTCAAATATGCAAGTCATCATCTATTAATGGTTCAGTCAACATGTGTGCAGGCCTCAAGATTATGAGTCAATAAAAAGGATGCTTGAGAGAACTCAGTGTGTTTTGTAGTTCTACATACCAAGAGGAAAGATAATTCATTAAAAATAGCAATGTGCCACAATTCTAGTTCTTATTTGTGATTTTGTGAATATTCAGCATAAAATGAACTGGAAGACATTGATTAATTTAGGATTGAGAAAGTATTCTCTTGAATGTGTTCCACAGCAGAACATACACATGAGCACAACTTTATATCAGATTTTGGCTTGTTTTCAAATTTGTGCTATCCTGCCCCCTCCAGTAGTGCCCCTCCCAAAGTCCCCCACTGGAGACTAAGAAGGACTTGGCAACCCTACATAACACTCACTTCTCTTACACTCAAAGGCATTTCTCACCAGAATGGAAGTGAGCAGTGCTGATTTTTCTTTCTTTCTTGGTAAGCTAACATGTATTTGAGCTCCCAGCCCCTGGCAAAACTGCTGGAGGCTGGGGGCTGCTTTGCTGCCCTGGAGGAAGGAACAACAGAGAACAGCATCTCAGCGTTATACGTCGTGACATGGGTGGGGGTGGAAACAACACTATAAAAAGCAGGGCTCTGCTCCTGCTCCAACAGTCTCATCTCGTGCTCGGGTCAGGGTCATCAGGGGAATAAGGGGGGACCTCCTTGTGTGGAAAGAATTTTTGAATTCATAAAATGGGATATCTTTTTGGTGGGATGACCTTCAAGTTGAAGCTGAGCTGCAGGTTACATCTGACACTGCAGGCTCCTCCAGCTTTGGAGTCTATTTCTGTGGACACTGGTGTGCTGAGGACTGGCCAGTGGAATATTTTCAGGCTGGTTGTGTCAAAAAGGGCCGGCTCACCTAGGGCGCCGGCCCTGCAGGGGCGCCAAAATGCCCCCCACCCCCCCTGTAAAAAGGCCCCTGAGCCGCCCAATGCCGGCAGCCCTGGCTTTCCTGGGTGCCTCGCAACTGCGAGGCACCCGGGAGAGCCACGCGCGCCGCCCCTGGGAGGGAAGGGGGGGCTTCTAAGCCCGCCCCTTCCCCGGCTGTCCTGGGTGCCTCGCGGCTGCGAGACACCCAGGAGAGCCGCATGCGCCGCCCCTGGGAGGGAAGGGGGGCTTCTAAGCCCGCCCCTTCCCCGGCTGTTCCGGGTGCCTCGCGGCTGCAAGACACCCGGGAGAGCCGCGCACGCCGCCCCTGGGAGGGAAGGGGGGGGCTTCTAAGCCCGCCCCTTCCCCGGCTGTCCCGGGTGCCTCGCGGCTGCGAGACACCCGGGAGAGCCGCGCGTGTCATCCCTGGGAGGAAAGGGGGGGCTTCTAAGCCCGCCCCTTCCCCGGCTGTCCCGGGTGCCTCGCGGCTGCGAGACACCCAGGAGAGCCACGCGCGCCACCCCTGGGAGGGAAGGGGGGGCTTCTAAGCCCGCCCCTTCCGCAGCTGTCCCGGGTGCCTCACGGCTGCGAGACACCCGGGAGAGCCGCGCGCGCCGCCCCTGGGAGGGAAGGGGGGCTTCTAAGCCCGCCCCTTCCCCGGCTGTCCTGGGTGCCTCGTGGCTGCGAGACACCCGGGAGAGCCGCGCGCGTGCCGCCCCTGGGAGGGAAGGGGGGCTTCTAAGCCTGCCCCTTCCCCAGCTGTCCCGGGTGCCTCACGGCTGCGAGACACCCGGGAGAGCCGCACGCGCTTCCCCTGGGAGGGAAGGGGGGCCTTCTAAGCCCGCCCCTTCCCCGGCTCTCCTGGGTGCCTCGCGGCTGCGAGGCACCGGGGGGAGTCACGCTGCCTGGGAGGGAAGGGGGGGCTTCTAAGCCCGCCTCTTCCTCAGCTCTCCTAGGCGCTGGGCCATCTCCAGGCCCCACCGGGAGGTTGGCATCCCCAGTGGGGTGGGCGCCCCAGGCAGTCCTGCCTAGGGCGCCCAGACACCTGGGGCCAGCGCTGGTGTCAAACACCTCCCCTTCTTGGAATTTTTTCTGATTGTCATAGCAGTATGGATCTGGTCAGCAGACCTCACTGACCACACCATCCACTTCTGATGTGACAATCTGTCCACAGTGCATGTTATCAATTCACTGACATCCAAGTCTCCTACATTCATGGCCTTGGTCAGAGTGTTCTCGCTCCTATATTTACAGAACAACATATTCAAAGCCAGGCACATCCCAGGTGTCAGTAACAGGGTCGCTGATGTTCTCTCTTGAAAACAAATGGAGAGATTCTGTCAACTGGCTTCAGAAGCTGACCAGTTTCTGGTTTGGATGCCAGCAGAGATGGCAGATTGATGGGCTGAGGCTGACAGGGTGATGAGCCTAGCTCTCACCCCTTCTACTCAGAGAGCCTAAAAGAGGGTGGGTCAGCAGTTCGTGTCCTTTAGGCAAGAAGCTGTTCTGCGACAGGTTTGGCCCATCCCAGTGTCCCATTTGATGAAATTTTGTGTATCTCTAAAAAGTAAGGGCCTGTCCAAAGTGTTCAATTAGGGTCAAGCTGTCATCTCTCGCCTATGCCAGTAAGGCGTCTGGGTATGAGAAGACAGATGATTTCTGTATTCAGAAGATGCTCAAAGGCTGGTCGTGGGAGGGTGGAAAGGTTGCAGATACCCAGGAACCCTTGACACCAGCGGTGCTACAGGGGCTCATGCCACTGTGGTACAAGCTTTGCACTGATGAATATGAAGCTGCACTGTTCCATGTAGCATCTCTGGTCATCTATTTTGGGGCACTGTGGATCAGTGAACTGGTGGTCGGCTCGCACCAGGACACATCCAGCCTAGCACTTTGCCAGTGAGATGTTCACATGCTGGATTCTAAAGTTAGAGTCATGCTTAGGTGGTCAAAAACCGACCAACTTGGAGAGGGTTCTGTTATTGAGTTGGGCCTTTGTACCGAGGTGGAATTATGCCCCGTGCTGACTTTATGATAACATTTGGCCATGAAGGGGTGGTGGTGGTGAAGGCAATTTGTTCCATCACAGAGACAGCACCCTCCTCACTAAATTTCAATTTTGGACCATAACTCAGAAAGCATTTGTACAGTTGTGATTAGGTGGGTACCACTTTGGAACTTATTCCTTACAAATTGGGGCAGCATCCATGGCGGCAGCCATGGGGTATTCTAATAATGAGATTCAGCAGATAGGTTGCTGAAAATCACATTTTTACAAGGGTTATGTGTGGGATTGTAAGGTTTAATGTTCTGTATTAATGTGTATTAATGGAGTTCTTATTTCAGGTACTGCAGGCCGCTGGGCAAGGCAAAGAGTCACTGTCTGCAGCCACAGCATGGTTTTTTGGGCCACTCACTGAGCCAGAAGGACACCTATCGGTTCCCACCTGGGCCTATGTGAGTGGGCTGTTGTTGAATGGCTGGGAAGGAGAGGTATGAGGTGGCCTGGGCTCCTTCCCTTGTTATTTGAAGAGAGGCAAAGACCTCTGCCACATGTTTTGGTGGTGCACCTAGGAGGTAACAACCTAGGTTTAATAAAGGGCAAGGCCCTTGTCATCTAAGCTGAGGTAGACCTTGCGATGATAATAGCAAGATGGCCAGATCATTTGTTCTGCTATTCTGCCTTGCTAGGTATTGCATAGCTTGGGAGACCCTCAGTGCCTTGACCATGCAAGGCATAAAACCAGCTGTCAGATGAGGAAGGCTTTGGAGGGTGGTTTGGGGCAGTTTTTGCTGCACCCCAGCATACGGGTTGAGTTACAGGACCTATATAGAATTGACAAGGTGCATTTATCAAACACACATTTATCTGTTTTTGGAAGGCTTGCAGCAAGGGGTTTGGGCAGCCTTGGGCTGCTAGGTGGGAGCAAAGGCCAAAGCAGAGGCTTTACCTTAGCAGTGGCAGGGTAGTGCAAGTAAGAAAGTGGAACTGGTGAGCACCTTATGGCATTTTCACATTGGGAACAAGGGGTCATCAGGAACGGCCTTCAGGTTTTATGGGCCATGGCAGGGAATGATGATCACCTCTGGGAACTCTTGGCAGGCTACTCCCTACAAGCTGTATGGCTTCAGGGGTTGGTGCCCCAGGAAGCAACCAGTTTGCTTAGCTGCCAGTTATGAGCCTGATTGGTGGCTCAAGAATGGAGCTGATGTCTTGCCCATGATTGGGCAAAGAGGTTGGTCAGAGAGTGACGCCTGCCTTGCCTGTTCCGCACTCGCCTTAGCTTTTTTCCCCCTTGCCACTTAATTATATTTCTGCAAATAGTTAATAAAGTGGCCCTTGTTTGATTCCAAACAGTTGTCCGTCTCGTTATTCTGATGGGCGGGGGCAATGTACAACAGCTATAAAATGCAGGTGGACAGAAAAATGTTACTTTGGCTAATATAATTTTCACTAAGTCATTTTTGTTGGTCTTGGTATTGTACATGGTAGTTTTATTGTTTTTATTAATAGTTTTGAGCTGATCATGTATTGGCTGTCTCTCCTCTATGCTAATATGGGGGCTCTGGCAGCAGTGAGGAACCAGAACATTACCAAAGCTGTGCTCATTTTTTAAAAAAAACCTGAGACCAGCTGATAGATGGCTGGAAACTCTGTGCATGGCTCTCCTCCAGTGGTGATATAAGGGTTTTGTGCTGCAAGGAACCAGGTAGTGTTGGGGAAGGGTTCAGCTGTGATGGGCATGCTAGATCACATGGCCAGCAGGGGCTAGGGTCCTTGGGGTAGCCTTTGATCAACCCCCCTTTTTGCTTATTTGATTGGGATTTGGATTTGTAAGTGTCATCTCTTCAGTCATCAAAGGTTTAAGCTGATGTTTCTGTAAGCTAATGGTATCTAGTTAGCATAGAACCAATTAGATTGCAAGTATCTTCCAACAGGGAGGAGGTTTTATTTTTAATGAGGAAGCTTTAAGATTGACTATTGGCTAATTAATATATTGGAGACAGTACATGCTGTTCTGCATGTATGCAAGGGGTGGAGCCCTTGTTCTTAGGGTCAGAACATGACACAAAAAGACAAGACAACAAGATGGAGATGGAGATGGACCTAGAAAGATTAGTTAGGATGTTGTTGTTTTCCTTCCATGTAACCTTCCTATATTTTCTAGTAAATATTTTTCTTAGAAGCTAAACACAGATGTGTCTTGTGATACATTATTCTGCTGTGCCTCATGCACTCTGCTAAATTTCCAGCAAATAAGGTTATGGGCAGCAGAACACCAGAATACCCTAAGAAGCAGCAGCGTGTGTGTTTTAGCTTGCAAGAGGTCGGAAGTAGAACATTTTTTTATCATATCCTATATATATATATATATATATATATTTGTTATATTACAAGACCACTACATATGAGAAAAGGGACCAGTATTTTGCTTAAATTTCCAACATACATTTGACATATTTGGATAAAATTTTGCTTAATTCTCTTGGTGTTATATGCCATTTATAAAATATTTTATATATTTTTTCTTTATATGGTATAGCTTTTGTATATTTCATATTGGTTTTCCATACCTTAGTTCATTGATCTAATTCTATGTTATGGCCTATATTTTGCGCCCATCTAATCATTGAAGATTTTACTATTTTGTCTTGCATTTTCATATATAGTAGCAGTGTATAAAATGACTTTATAAATTTTTCATCTATAGGCAATAACGTTTTATCTAGTTCTATCGGTTTCATCTATATGCAATAAAGTTTTACCTAATTCATAAAAACCACTTTGTTTGTCCTTAACATATCTAGAATTAACATATCTTGCGCTCTGTCCCACCAGTTCAAACAAATACCTTGTCTTTGGAGAATATCTTGTGAATTTAAATTATTTTTCTTGTCTAAAAGATCTCTGTATTTCCATAAGTGATCTTTGGTAAATAAGGTGGGATTTAAAAAGGCTTCCAGTGGTGAAACTCATTTAGGTATTTTTGTGTAAAACATATTTTTAACCTCTTCCCATACCTTCAACAATGCTGCTCTTAAAATATGTTGTTTAAAATATTTATGCATGTTACTTTTCCCATACCATACAAAAGTGTACCAACCTAGCTTCAGGTCATGACTTTCTAGCTTTAAAAGTCTTGGATTTTCCAGGGTAATCCATTCTTTCATCCAGGTCAATGCTGTTGCTTTATAATAGAGATACCAGGCTGATAATGCAAATCCTTCTCTCTCCTTTGTATCCTGCAATACTTTCATTTTTATTCTAGATCTTTTACCTTGCCAAATAAATTGCTGTATCAGTTTATCCACTTCTTTGACATACTATTGATTTCATAGAATTGGAATTGTTTGGAACACAGAAAGAAGTCTAGGTAAAACATTCATCTTTACAATAACTATTCTTCCTATAAAAGATACTTGTAGATGTTTCCACTTTTCCAAATCTTTTTTAATTACAGTCAAAAGTTTCATGTAGTTGTCTTTTAATAGTGAGCTGCACCTGTTAGTTAGAGTTATCCCTAGGTGTTTTATTTTCTTCTGAACTTCAATACCAGAAATCTCTTGTAATTGTTGTACCTGCTCTTTAGTGAATTTTTTTGTCAATATTTTTGTTTTCTTAAAATTAATTTTCAAACCAGCTAGCTGTCCATATTCTTTTTAAAAATTCAGAAGTTGGATGATAGATGTTTGTGGTTTTTCCAGAATAAATACAAGATCATCTGCAAATGCTTGTAATTTATATTCTTCTCCCTTAATTTTAAGTCCTTTCTCTGTACATTTTCTTTCACAATTCCATTCAGTATTTCAAGAGCAAAAATAAATAATAATGGGGATAATGAATACCCTTGTCTAGTTCCCTTTTGTATTTCAATATTTTGTGATAGCTCCCCATTTACCATAACCTTAGCATATTGTTTTGTGTAAACTGCTCTCACCATTGTAAAAACTTTTTCTCCACATTGCCAAGTTAATAATTGTTCTAACATGAAGGACCAGCTGAGGTTATCAAAGGCCTTCTCTGCATCTAGAAAAAATCAATATCATTTGCTTTTCAGGGTGTGCTTCAAAATATTCAAGTACGTTCAAAATAGTTCTTACGTTATTCCTCATTTGTCTTTTAGGTAAAAATCCTCTTTGTTCTTGGTGTATTATTTAGAGCAGGACTTTTTTCAGCCTAGTAGCCAAAATAGATGCAAATATCTTATAATCAACATTCAAGAGTGAGATTGGCCTATAATTTCTAATTTCTTTCTCATCTGTGTCTGCTTTATGAATTAGGGTGATCAATGCTTGGTTCCAAGACTCTGGTATTTTCTTCTGTTCAATAATGTTCTGCATTGTATATTTCAGTGGTAATGCAATTTGATCTTCAAACGTTTGGTAGAATTCTGCTGACAGCCTATCTGGGCCCGAAGTTTTTTTTTTCTTCTGATTTTTAATTGCTTTGGTTCTCTATAAATTCTTTATTATTATATTTGTTTAGGAATTCTCTAATCCAATCTTGGTTGGCTTCTCCCTTCTGGTATAGATTTTTATAAAAGGCCTCAAAAATCTTCTTTAATTCTTACGGATACTTTTTTCTTCTCCCATTCCATTTCTCAATATCTTTATATTCTTTTCTTAATTTGTATGCTAACCATCTTGTTGGTTTAGTTGCATTTTCAAAATAATTTTGTTTCGCGCACATGGATATTTTTTTTTTTTGCAATTTCTTGTTAAGAGGCAATTAAGTTGATGTTGGAGGTTTTTAATCTTAATCTTTGTTTGTTCCACTGAAGGTTCTGTCTTCATCCTCTCTTCTTTTTTATTTGCTTTCAATCTGTGTATATTTTTGTTTTCTTTGTCACCTCATCCTGGCATCTTGTCTAATGAGCCAGCCTCTTGCATAGGCCTTAAAGGTGTCCCAAACTGTATCCGTAGAAATATCAGGTTGCATGTTTTAATTTTAAAAGTCTTGAAATCCTTTTTTAGAATTAGCTATAAATCTTGGGTTCTTTAAAAGCCATAAATTCATGGACCATCTGGTTCTTTTTGGGATATCTTGTAATGTCAAAAGTAAAGGGCTGTGATCTGCAAATGTTGATGGTAGAATCTCTATGTCTACCATATCATTTATCATGGTTGTTGACCAAGACTTATGTCTTGCTGAAAAAAAAGTGAAGTCTGATTTGTTTATATTTCTGATTCTCCATGAGTCCACCAAACTGAATTCTTCAACCAGTTGTAAGAAGGAATTTGATAATTCATTTCCTCACTTCTGTTTTCCTGTTTGCTTTCTCCTATCTAAAACTCTATCAAATACAGCATTGTAATCCCCAATTATACAGATTTCTTCATAAATTTGTTTTGAAAGAGTCTCCTGTAATGATTTATAAATTTATCTTGTTCCTGATTTGATGCATATACATTGACTATCAACATTGTTTTGGCTTGTCTCTGTATTTTCACTATCAAAACCCTTCCATCTTCTGAATCATGTATCAATTCTGGGTGTAGGTAGTCCATGGCATAAGTAACTACCCCTCTCTTTTTCTCTTGTTTATCTGCTGAGACGAAACTTTTCCCAAGGTTTTTTACTTATAAGAATTTCTGGTCTGAATGTTTAATATGAGTTTCCTGTGAACAAATTACATCTAGCTGCATCTTCTTAATTTGTTGGAAAATTTGTCTTCTTTTTTGTGGGGCATTCAATCCATTTACATTTATGGAAATTATTTTTAATCCCTTTCTATCCATCTTTCAAAACTTTTTTGCTTCCATTTTTTTCTTGGAGTGGTATTGCCTTGGGTTTTTTTCTTACCATCCTCTTTTTTTGAACCTTGTTCCTGAAGTTCTTCATCTGATTCCTTTGAGTCTTCTTCTTCTTCTTGGGCTCCTAGATCTTCTCTGTATGTCTTTAGGAAATCTTCTACTTTAAATGTTGAGTTTATTCTATATCTTTTACCTTCATGAGTAAAAGCACACTTTCATGGAGCAACCATCTGTAGGGTATTTCATTTTTCCTTAAAAGGCTTGTGAGTCATGTATAATCTCGTCTTTTTTCTCTTACTCTCCATCAGACTTCTTTTAAGATTCTAATTTCAGCTCCCTGTATTTGAAGTGGTTTCTCCTTTGAGGTTTTTAGAATAGTATCTCATATGGTTCTCTTGTGAAATCTTACATAAATTTCCCTGGGCACTTTGTTCATTCTAAATGCCATGTCAATCTCTTCAGAAATTTCTTGTATATTTTTTTCTTCCAAATATTTTGCCAAAGTTTGTGCCATAACTGCTTTAACATCTTCATCTTTTTTTCCCCAGGAGTATTCTGAAATCTCAAAATATATGCTGCTTTTTCAATCTCCAATCTTTTAACTGTGTCTTCTATCAATTCTTGTTTAGCTTTTATATCTTGTGTTTGCTGGTTCACCTCCTCAGATTTGTTTTCTAATTGGGTTGTTGTCTTCAAGGTAGATATCTCATGTTTATTTTCGAGTATCTGTTGCATGGAACAAGTATGGTACCTGTAGCTCAATATATAACTGAAAAGATCAATCAATCAAGGAAGTATATCTTTTTCACTTATATATTGAGCTACAGGTACCATACTTCAACAAAATTCATAGTGGAATTGTTTACTTTAGTATAATTAACTCTATCTGAGATTTTACTCATGATAAAGTATTCCCAAAGTCAAGCTTGCCATTGCTCGATTGTGGATATTTCCTTACCTTTCCACATAGCTGTAAATGTAATTCTGGCAATAGCTAACAATATTGATATTAATTTCATTTTACTTTTATGCTTTAAAGGTTGCTTCCAGAAATCAAGTAGAAACAGTTCTGGTTTTAAAGGTAAGTCATAATTTGTTATTTGTTTAATTGTTTAAAGGCTAATGGAATTGTGCCAAGTTACAAAAGGTAGCAAGTTGTGCACAATGAGAAGCTGTTACAGAAAGTCAGCTCAGATCTAGTTTTTATTTATTCATTCATTCATTCATTCATTCATTCATTTATTGGCCCTTTTCATCCTTCAGTTGGAAGAAACAAATATATTTAATGGATGCTGGAACTCATTTTGTCTATGGCTCTTTGATAAGATGTAAAGATCAGGTGCTAGAGAAATTCAAGAACTATGTTGCTGTTGTGAAAAACAAGTTCAATAAAGCTCCTGTTTACAGATAATGAGACAGAGTATTGTGGCACTGAGTTTCAAAGATTCCTGGAAGAGGAGGGAATAGAGTATGATACAAGTGTGGCCTATTCTCCTCAGCAAACTGGCTTGACTGAGCACCTTAATAGAAGCCTCCAAGAGATGGCACATTGACTACTCTTACAAGCTGGTCCACCTGACCCCTGCTGGGCAGAAGCAGCAAATACAGCAGTTTACCTGCCCAATAGAATTCCCTCTTAAGTTACAGGGGAAACACTGTTTGAATTGTAGTTTGGAAGAAAACCAGACCTAAAACATTCGAAAGCATTTGGCTCTAAAGCACATGCCCATATACCCAAGGTAAGAAGGGAAAAGTTGGCATCCCCAGATCTGAAGTGGGAATCCTAGAAAAGGATATAGACTTATGACACATTTGGTTAAAGTATGCAATGTGGTGCATATTGATGAAAGTAATGTACTCTGAACTTCTAAACAAATAGAGTCCACAGTGCAAACCAGCCAGGGGGCTGAAGAAGTCCCTTTTACTGATATGGCCAGATGGCTACCTGCCAGGACTGCCAATCAACAAGAGATCCTACAATCAGAATGGGAGGCAGGAAAAGCTAGACCAGAGAAGACAGAGACTACTATGGAGACAGTCACAAAGAAGCAATAAAGGAGTACCGCCACATAAGTTTTTCTTTTGGGCTAATGTGCAATTAGTGAATGAACCCTCAAGCTGGAAAGAAGAAGAAGAAGATTTATACCCCACCCTTCACTGCCCAAAGGCATCTCAGAGCGGCTTACAAACTCCTTTCCCTTCCCCTCCCCACAACAGACACCCTGTGAGGTAGGTGGGGCTGAGAGAACTCTAACACAAACTGTCCTTGAGAGAACACCTGCGCCAGAGCTTGTGACTGACCCAAGGTCACATCAGCAGGTGCAAGTGGAGGAGTGGGGAATCAAACCCGGTTCTCCCAGATAAGAGTCCGCACACTTAACCAGTACACCAAACTGGCTCTCTGATTGAACTGCCTGCACATGGAAAAGAATTTACACAAATACCTGGGACTGACCCAGCTGAGCTCTGAGAAGGAGCAAGGTGTTAGAGCTGCCAGAGGGGTGAGTGGTTTTTTCTAATTTATTTATTTACTTACAGCTGAGGTGCTTTAGCTGAGAAGGTACTGTGTGGGGGACTGTATTTGGGAGTGTGTGGGTGAGTTGTAGCAGACTCCTGGCTGCTGGAGTTAGGGTGTGAAAGGGTCATTGTTTGCCTCTCATTAAGTGCCTAGGGTGAATTTGAATAGCTGCTGGCCACACCCTCTCCTGGGGGAGGCTTCTATTTAAGGCAGAAAGCTTGCAAGAGGCATGAGCCTCTGGCATGAGCCAAAGGTAGAGGCTCTTGGCCTGTGGCTCTTAGCCTAGGGGCTCTGTAAGAAGCCCAGGAAGAGCCAGAAAGCCAGGGACCTCGGCTCCTTGGGTTCCCAGTAAGATAAGTAGACTTCTACAACAGAAACCATATAAATACAAAGGGTTTTAAAAGGGGGGTTATAGAAAAGTATTTGTTTAAAAACAATTATGAAGCCAGAATGCCAGCAGGGGGTTGGGGGCTATCCAGTGTTTTGCATGGAGTGTCACATGTATGACTATCTGCCCACTGGTCAGAAGTCTTGGGTGTGTGCTTGGTGCAAGGAGCTCCTGGTTCTCAGGAAGTGAGTTTGCTCCCTTGAGGCCAAGGTGGCTGACCTGGAGAAGCAGAGACAGTCAGTTAGGTGCACGGAGAAGACTCTCGGGGACTTGTTAGATATGTCCCACTCTGGATCTGGCAGCCCAGCTGCTGCCAGGGAGCATGAGGGTCAAGGAGAAATGGGGCACCATGCTGAGGATAAGGGGAATGTGCCCTCAGAAGGGACCTCTTCTTCAGCTGGTGAACGGGTATCCTTTCGTACCAAGGAACCGTCCCTGGGAAGGGTGGGAGGGGATCTCTTGGTAGTTGGTGATTCGATCCTTAGGCAGGTAGACAGCTGGGTGGCGAACCCACGTACTGACCGTATGGTGACTTGCCTGCCTGGTGCGAAGGTAGCGGACATTACGCGTGTTTTAGATAGGCTGGTAGATAGTGCTGGGGAGGAGCCAGTGGTCGTGGTGCACGTCGTCACCAACGATGTGGGGAAATGCAGTTGTGAGGTCCTGGAGGAGAAATTTAGGCTGCTGAGCAAGAAACTTAAGGCCAGGACCTCCAAGGTAGCCTTCTCAGAAGTGCTACCTGTTCCACTTGCAGGGCCAGAGAGACAGGAACAGATCAGGAGTCTCAATGCATGGATGAGACGATGGTGTAGGGGGGAAGGGTTCAAGTTTGTTAGGCACTGTGATGCTTTTTGGGACAAGAGGGAGCTGTACAAAAGGGATGGTCTCCACTTGTCCCAAAAAAGAACCAGGCTGCTGGTGCTCAAAATCAAAAAGGTGGCAGAGCAGTTTTTAAACTGAATAATGGGGGAAAGCCGACAGGAGATGAAAAGTCTCCGGTTCAGGATGGCTCATCTCAAAGAGATGAAGGGGTAGCTATTACTTTTGTACAAGGAAATGGATTAAAATTGTCCACTGAGACTGTGGCTAATGATAGGAACTGCCTGGCAAGGTCTCGAGGCAGCAAGAGGAAGGCTGTGGGCTTAACAAACATGGGAAACTATAAGTGTTTATACACAAATGCTAGAAGTCTCCGAGGTAAAATCGGGGAGTTGGAATGCTTGGTGTGGGGGGGGGGGGATAGACATTGTGGGTATTTCAGAAACTTGGTGGGATGAGGAAAATCAGTGGGATATGGTGATTCCTGGTTATAAATTATATCGGAAGGATGGGGGGGAAGGGTTGGAGGTGGCGTGGCTCTGAATGTCAGAGAGGGTATACAGTCCAGTAAGACTGAGAGGGAAAGAAAATTGGATTCACTTCTGGAAATGCTATGGGTTGAAATAGTGGGTCCAAAAGGAGGCTTAACAGTGGGAGTTTGTTATCGCCCACCAGATCAAAAGATAGAGGAGGATTATAACATGATGAACGAATTAAAGAGAGCAGCTCGACAGAATAACTGTGTCATAATAGGCGACTTTAACTACCCACACATTGATTGGGACAATATGAGTTCTAGTCGGGAAAAAGAGATTGAATTTTTAGACACTCTCAATGACTGTGCTATGGAACAGATGGTCACAGATCCTACCAGGGGAGAGGCGATCCTGGATTTGGTCCTAAGTAGCACCCAAGACCTGGTGAGAGATGTAAAAGTGATTGCACCACTTGGGAACAGTGACCATAATTTCATTGAGTTTAACATTTCTACAGATAGGGAGTTGCCCCAAAAGACTGATGGAAACACTTTTAACTTTAAAAGGGGTAACTTCTCTGGTATGAGGGGACATGTGAAAAAGAAATTGAAAGGAAAAGTGGGAAAGGTCAAAACCATTGGGGAAGCTTGGAGACTATTTGAAAATACAATCCTAGAAGCTCAGAAAAAATATATACCACAGGTTAGGAAAGGCACAAATAGGTATAGAAAAAAGCCTGCATGGTTAACAAATAAAGTAATGGAAGCTGTAAAAGGTAAGAAGGATTCCTTTAAGCAGTGGAAAGCTAGTCTCAGTGAGGTTGATAAAAGGGAACACAGACTGTGGCAAATAAAATGCAAGTCTGTGACCAGGCAAGCAAAACGGGAATATGAGGAGCATATCGCAAAAAACATAAAGGCCAACAATAAAACTTTCTTCAAATACAGTAGAAGTAGGAAGCCAGCCAGGGAGGCAGTGGGGCCCTTGGATGACCAAGGGGTAAAAGGAGTAGAGAAGGATGATAGGGAAATGACTGAGAAGCTGAATGCATTTTTTGCCTCTGTCTTCACTGTGGAAGAGGAGAAGTGCTTGCCCACTCCAGAAGCACCAATTTTGGGAGGGGGTTTGAAAGACCTGAATCAGATTATGGTGACAAGAGAGGAAGTCCTCCGACTGATGGACAATTTAAAAACTAATAAATCACCAGGCCTGGATAGCATTCATCCGAGAGTTCTGAAAGAACTCAAATGTGAACTTGTGGATCTCCTGGCAAAAATATGTAATCTTTCTTTAAAAACTGCCTCCATTCCTGAGGACTGGAAGGTAGCTAATGTCACTCCCATTTTTAAAAAGGGCTCCAGGGGAGATCCAGGAAATTACAGGCCAGTCAGCCTGACATTGATATCGGGTAAGTTGGTAGAAACTGTTATTAAGGAAAGAATTAGTAGGCACATTGATGAACAAAAACTATTGAGGCAGACTCAGCATGGGTTCTCTAAGGGAAGATCTTGTCTCCCTAACCTTTTAGTGTTTTTTGAGGGAGTGAACAAACATGTGGACAAGGGGGACCCAATAGATATTATTTACTTTGACTTCCGGAAAGCTTTTGATACAGTTCCTCATCAAAGGCTCCTAAGTAAGCTCAATAGTCATGGGATAAAAGGACAAGTCCTCTTGTGGATCAAAAACAGAGAGTGAGTATAAATGGGAAACTTTCTCAGTGGAGGGTGGTAAGCAGTGGGGTACCACAGGGATCGGTACTCGGTCCGATGCTTTTTAACTTGTTTATTAAAGATTTGGAATTGGGAGTAAGCAGTGAAGTGGCTAAATTTGCAGATGACACGAAGTTGTTCAGGGTGGTGAAAACCAGGGAGGATTGTGAGGCACTCCAAAGGGATCTGTTGAGGATGGGCAAGTGGGCCTCAACGTGGCAAATGGGATTCAATGTGGCCAAGTGCAAAGTGATGCACATTGGAGCCAAAAATCCTAAATATAAATACACGTTGATGGGGTCTGAAGTGGCAGAGACTGACCAAGAGAGAGATCTTGGAGTCACAGTAGATAACTCAATGAAAATGTCTAGAGAGTGTGTAGCTGCAGTAAAGAAGGCCAAAGCTATGCTGGGGATTATTAGGAAGGGAACTGAAAACAAATCAGCCAGTATCATAATGCCCCTGTATAAATATTGGTGTGACCTCATTTGGAATACTGTGTACAGTTCTGGTTGCCACATCTCAAAAAGGATATTATAGCATTGGAAAAAGTGCGGAGAAGGGCAACTAGAATGATAGGAGGGTTGGAACACCTTTCCTATGAAGAAAGGTTAAAACGCTTGGGGCTCTTTAGCTTGGAGAAACGACGGCTGAGGGGTGACATGATCGAGGTTTATAAGATTATGAATGGGACTGAGCAGGTTGAGAAAGAAATACTTTTCTCCCTGTCTCACAATACAAGAACTCGTGGGCACTCCATGAAATTGCTGAGCAGTCGAGTTAGAACAGATAAAAGGAAATACTTCTTCACCCAAAGAGTGATTAAGATATGGAATTCACTGCCACAGGAGGTGATGGCAGCTACAAGCATGGGCAGTTTCAAGAGGAAATTAGATAAACATATGGAGCAGAAGTCCATCAGTGGCTATTAGCCACAGGGTATAGATGGGAACTCTCAGTCTGAGGCAGGTGATGCACTCTATTGTTTGTGCTGGAGGGGGCAGCAGTGGGAGGGCTTCTAGTGTCCTGGCTCCTCTGCTGGACCTCCTGATGGCACGTGGTATATTTTGGCTGCTGTGTGACAGAGTGTTGGACTAGATGGGCCATTGGCCTGATTCAACATTGGCTTCTCTTATGTTCTTATGACCTTTTTGAAACTTTTGCAGCTGTTGTCAAGGTCAGCTCTATCAGGACACTTCTAAGTATAGCAGCATTAAGTAGAATTCATGTTGAACACCTGGACATTAAAACAGCATTCTCAATAGAGATTTGTCTGAAGAGATCCACATGGAACAACCGGATGATTTTAAGAGAAAAGAAAAGAGAATCTCATGTGCAAACATGAAAAGAGCATTTATAGCTCAAGCTGCCAGAACATGGAACAAAAAAATAAATAAAAACAACTATGCTGTTACTAAGTCAAAACTTTCATCAAGGAAAGGCTGAGCCCTGCCTGTTTACAAGACTGAAAGATGGACAATGTGGATGGTTTGATATTGTGCTGTCAAAGCAAAAAGAATGCATGAGAAATTGCTGAGAAGCAGAATAAAGAGGTAGAAGTTAAACAGCTAGAAGATGTGAATAATTATCTTGGAATACAAATTGAGAGGACTGAGATTGGAAGTTTCCTTTTGAACCAAAAACATACAATTATGGACCTTGCCATGTCTCTAGGCATGAAATATGCTACTGGCGTAAGTACTCCACTTTAACCAGCTTACTTCAACCTTAAGGATGGAGTCCTGCTCGAGAGCCATCAACAATACAGAGAGGCAACTGGCAAGCTTCTCCATCTGAGTTCAGTGTCTAGACTTGACATTTCTGCAGCTGTTGGATGCTTGTGCAGAAAGACAAATTCTCCATGTCACTATGACTGGAATGCTGTAGATAGGCTAGCTAGATACCTCATAAAAACAGCTGACCTGAAATTAAGATCTCAGCTTGTGACAACCCAAGACTGTTTGGAAAACAAAACTGACTGCAACTCATGGTTACATGTTGTTGTTTTTTCCCTTATGGAAACAGCCTGATCAGCTGGACTAGCCAGAAGCAAACTCTAGTTACCGAATCAACAACTGAGGTGGAATACATATCTGTTTCAAATGCACACAGTGAACTTGAGTAAATCATCTTTCTATTGAAAGACTTTAGTGTTGATGTGCCTAAGCCAATAGTCTTGTCTGGCAGGGGATGCCAACCTCCCAGTGGGGCCTGGAGACAGGGGGGCCTAACCACGCACCTTCCCTCCCAATTGCCGGCTTGCCTGGGCACTCTGCAGCTGCGGGGCCCCCAGGCAAGCCAGGGAAGAGGTGTTTTTTTTTAACCGCCGCCCCTTCTCTCGGAGCGCCAGCTTTCCCGGGCGGTCCATGGCTGTAGGGCACCCAGGCAAACCAGGGAAGAGGCGAGCATTTTTAACCCCCGCCCCTTCCCTTGGAGCACCGGCTTTCAAAGCCAGGGAAGAGGCGAAGGTTTTTAACCCCCGCCCCTTCCCTCGGAGCGCCGGCTTTCCTGGGTGCTCCACAGCTGTGGGGTGCCCAGGAAAGCCAGGGAAAAGGTGGGTTTTTTTAATCCCCACCCCTTCCCTCCCAGCACTGACTTTCAAAGCCAGGGAAGAGGTGGGGTCCTGACAGAGTCCCTTCCCTTGGAGCGCCAGCTTTCCTGGGTGCTCTGCCAGTGTCTGAAGGAAGGCCATGTTGAGGGACTCTGTCAGGACAAAGCCCCTCATTCTGGCTCTCCTGTGCATGAGGTACCGTCTGACTGCAATCAGTCTCCTCACTCTGATGGCCCTCAACCTGCGTTGCAGGTGAGAGGCCACTGTGAGAAGAACCTGAACAGTCAGGAACACCACCAAGCCCTGCTCCTGAGGATTCATGTTGCTCCCTCAGTGCAAGTGTCTGAAAAGAGCGGGAAAAACGGTTTTATAGGGGAGTGAACAGCTCAGGCGGATTGATACAGTCATGAGAGTGAAGGCACAGCTCTCTGCAGAAGGGTTAAAAAAAGCTGTGATTTGCCTTAATCGTTGTGCGTATGTGCGAAATAAAAAAACCCCTATTCCATGCATGAGCGCCTATGCGCATGCGCAGGTTGCGATAAAAATAATAAAAAAAAACAGCGAGGCACGCTTTCCGTGCGCCGGAAGTGTAAATGCCAGGAAGCGCAGCAAAGCGGGATAAAGGAGGTCAGTATGATCGCGATTGTCCGGATCAAATATAATCCGGTCAAAAATGGAGCAATTTGAACCGCTCCCACCACGCCATCTGAACGCACCCATTGCTTACTTCCAGTGTGCTCCGCTTATGTATTTGTAAAACAATAATTACAAAGACGTCATATGTCTTCAGTGTATTTTCTAAGTATAAGTGATAAAAATATGAAGAAGTGATTCTGGAAGTTCCTACTACTTAATAAGTGTGTGGGGTGGCACATTTTCATGCTAACATTGAACACATGAAGCTGCCTTTTACTGAGTCAGACCATTGGTCTATCACAATCATTATTGTCTACTTTGATTGGCGGCAGCTCTCGGGGGGGGGGAGAGATTGGATTTATACCCTGCCCTTCCCTATCTGAGTCTCAGAGTGGTTTACAATCTCCTTTCCCTTCCCTTCCCCACAACAGACACCCTGTGAGGTAAGTAGGGCTGAGAGAGCTCTTTCAAGAACTGCTCCTGAGAGAACAGCTCTGAGAGAACTTGTAACTGACCCAAGGTCACACCAGCAGCTGCATGTGGAGGAGTGAGGAATCAAACACAGTTCTCTCAGATTAGAGTCAATGATCCTAACCACTACACCAAACTGGCTTTCAAAGAATGGTGTGGTGGAAGAAGAGAAGGAGTTGGTTTTTATACCCCGCTTTTCTCTACCCAAAGGAGTCTCAAAGCAAATTACAATCGCTTTCCCTTCCTCTCCCCACAACAGTGAGGTAGGTGGGGCTGAGAGAGCTCTGAGAGAACTGTGACTCATCCAAGGTCACCCAGCTGACTTCATGTGGAGGACTGAGGAAACAAACCTGGTTCTCCAGATTAGAGTCCGCTGCTCCTAACCACTACACCACACTCTCTCTCAGGTAGAGGTTTTCCATATAATTTATTACCTGATGTTTAAACTGGATATGTCAGGGATCTTCTGCATGCAAAACTGATGCTCTGCTATTGGGCCATGGCCCTTCTCTGTCTTTGAACTTACCATACTTTTAATAAGTGGTCATTTTTAAAAAAATAATTTTATTTTTGTAAAAAAAAAGTCCCATCTTTTCATATATCAAATTGTTAAATGCTCCATCAAGTGAATGATGAATTAGGACTTCCTAACGTGTAGATGACAGAGACTTAATGAGATGTAAGAAAATAAATAGAAGGAAAATGGAATGCATGAAAGATGAGGTCTTTAACCTTATTAAGATATTAGCTTACATGAAAGTGGAAATTTCTTACAAAATATGTGTTGAGAACTTTGAGGACTGTAATACTGTTAGTTATTCAAACACAGTTTTCTGAATTTTTAGACGGGACATAAAAACTATAGCATGATGTCTTTTTACTTCCATTAATTTAACATCAGTAAGTTCCACTATGCTGTCATTAATTTAGGTAAATAGATTTGTTTTACTTAATGGGTAGTAGTGATAGCAGAGACCACTAAGAGTGTATTACATAGGACAATTTAAATCAGGGATGTCAAACTCATTTGTTACAAGGGCCAGATCTGTCATAAATGGGACTATGGGGCTAGGCCATGCATGTCATAAAATGTAATGCCAGGTAGCAGAGATATAAACTTCATAAAAGATACAAATACAATTAAAGATATCATTATTTTTACTTAAAATACAAATATGCCTAAAACTCTTGCGATATTTTGTTTATTTAATAGTCTTTGGTAACTGACATCTCCCAAACATCCCCCCCCTTAAAAGATGCCTGCCTAAAATAGAAAGGTGGGGGAATAGTGGGATTTGGTGATGCAATTAAAAAAAAAATAAAACATCAAGAAAAAGCACAAGGATCACAGTAGAAACTAAAATATAAACTAAAAACATAAAATGCTCTGAGCCTAGGAAAATATGAAATGGCTGGGCATTGTAAGCTTCTCCCTCCCCCAGGTCTACTCAGAGTGGCAGTGGCTCTCCAGTGTAATGTCGCCCTTTGGCTGTGAGTTCCCAGGTCAGGCACCCACTCTCAGGTCCATTCAGCAGAGACAAAACATCAACCCTGTATTTGTAAGGAGACAACTCCATCAAGCAGCAGTTTCAGCTATACAAACACTGGAAAGTGAAACTACTTGAACTCCACTCCATTGAAATACATGGCAGCACAGCACAGACAAGATTGCAGAGAAAATGCAGAATGGATTTCCCATTAAGTTCTCTGGGCCCAGACAGACTACTCTGGGACTGGAATGACAGAGCACAGAGTGAAATGACAGTCCCTGGGAGCAGCAGAAGCATTCTGGGATTGGAATGAGGGCCCCCAGAGTGGAATTCCATTCCCAGAAAGCTGCTGCTACTCCCAGGGGCTGTCATTCCACTCTGTGCCCTGTCATTCCAGTCCCAGAACCCAGATTCTATTGCTAGGAACCATCATTCTACTCTTGGGGCTGTCATTCCAGTCCCAGAGCACTGTTTCTAGTCTATCTGGGTGCAGAGACCTTAATGGAAAAATCCATTCTGTATTTTCTTTGTAACTTTCCTGGTGAAGCAGACAAAGACAAGATAGAGGAAGTTGGGAACTTCAGCAGCCTCAAGCTTCAAAGGGTGAGGACGGGGGGGGGGAGAGAAAGGGCCATGGGCCTGATTAAAGCCATGGGCGGGCAGCTTCCAGCCTGCAGGCCTTATGTTTGACACCTCTGACTTAAATGGTTTTAGTTCCATCTGCAACATTAAGTTCAAACTCTGATTTAGATTTCAGCACTGGCATCTCTTACAAAATTAATCTTATTTGAGGCTGAAGACATTAAACAAAGGCCATCCAAACAGTAACTAGACCAATGGTGTTTCAAAACGCCTTCCCTGCCTATATTTTTAATTATTAAATTGATCAAAACTAGTGTTCTAACTTATTTTTTCTATCCTTCATGGTTTTGATTATTACTACAACAGATGTCCACCAGTTAGCAAAGCTTTGGAGAGTCACCCAAACATTCAGTGTATGAATATTCCTCTCTCTTCACTTTTTTGAGGGAGTGGCCTGCCATATTATACCATTTTATGCCTATTATGTCTTTGGAGCCATTTTCCCCACGATGTAGTATGACAGAGTTTCAGACCAGGTTCTGGGAAACCAAGCTTCAAATCCCCATTCTGCCCTAGAAGCTTGCTGGGTGACCTTGGGCCAGTCACACACTCTCAGCCTAACCTTCCTCACAGGGTAATAGTGAGGATAAAATGGAGAAGAGGAGAAAGGTGTAAGCCAGTTGGGGTTCTTACTAGGGAGAAAGGTAGGGTATCAATGAAGTAAAACAATTACATTGACAATAGCCCATTCAACATATGCTGGGCATTCAGAGTGAGGGCTGTGTTTCCCGGATGGATAAATGATGCTAGATGATCAGGGTTTCTACAGTGAGCAGGATGATGTCATGATGCTAAATGGCTGATGAGATTTGGCAACCTGCTTATTTTACTTAAATTCATGCTGACAGGGGAAAATACTTCCAGAATAGGTAAAGTATTACATCCCCTTTTGAAGGAATCATTAAAAAAATCCACCTAAAGTACACTTCTTCTACATCAATGAAAATGTTTGTGAACCCCCACCATCACCACCACTCTGCTTTAATTTCAGCATTTCTTCCTGCCTACCAATTTTATTTAATCTGCCCCAAAGGTCAGAACCTAATTTTTCCTCTCTCCTGTGGATTATGGAAATGAGATTTGTATGTTGTAATAATACTTCAAACATGGTATAGGTTGTTAACAGTAAATTAAAAACCTAAGGGCTTCTCTGTTGGTTACTTGTTTGAACGCAGACATGCCTACAGAAATAAACATATATATTGCCAGGCCATCAAACAAGAAATCATAAAGTTATATATCAGCAACCCTCCCTCAAAACCCTTACATTATGAGGACCAATTTATTCATAATGGCTGCCACCTGGAGTCCACTAAAAAGCATGTTAATGTAGTTGCTCCACACAGCAGGTGTAATATTTTAAACAAGTAACATATAAAACACATTTTGCTTTAGAATTGTTCCCTCACTAATGGGCATCAAAGATGAATGCTTCTGAGACTTCTAAATTTGTTTGGATTACCTTGTTTTTGTATATGCATAGTTCCTTTCCAGGAAGTATGGTTGTGTTCTCACATGGATTGGTGTTCATGGAGAATGAGTTCTCAAAACCCACTTCAGTGGCTGGACTAGACACCGCCTCCTCAGTGACTGACCTAGAGACCCACATGTGAGAGTTTTGGGTAGTCATCCCAAATCACTGGAACTTCTCATTTCATGAGTTGAGTCTGTCTCTCACATCACAGGGCCTTCCAAAGGCATTTTATAACATTTTCCCCCTTTTTTCCGAAAGGCCCTTGTAAATTAATTCATACTGTCGGATCTCCAGACCCCACCTGCAGGTTGGCAAGCCCAGTGTCATACATGAACCAAGTTACTTTTTTCGCAAGTTTGCCATAGGGACATACTGCAGCTGCCAATTCCCATGGCAGATCATGTGTAAAAAGTCTAATTCTCATCATGAGAGTGGTGTGGGGAGAGGAGGGGCTAATGTCTCCCCCCCATGCCATTTTTGGCTGTGCAGAAAGCATCATCTGCAGATGCAGTGTGGATGCAAGGTCTTGTGGCAAACTTGCAAAACTGTAACTAGTTTGGGTATAAGCAACATGCCATGGAAACAGAGTTACACAGGGTTTTTGTGAGAATGAAATGGAGGAGAGGAGGGTAATGTAAACTGCTTTAGGTCCCCATTGGGAAGAAAGGTGGGGTATAAATGAAGTAAATAAATAAAACATTTTAATTCCACTGAAGTCACTAAACAAGTGAAGAAGGTTCCCCTATTTTGGAATAGTGGAGAGTAACAAGATGATGATGATAAGGAGGAGGAGGAGCAATAAAATCGTTATCTATTACCAATGTTCCCTCTAAGCTGTGGAGTCTTACAAGCAAAAATTCTATTTTGTGAGCTAGTGGCATTAAAGTCGTGAGCGAGTGATTTGGCTGCTGCATAAATTAGTTTACCCTGGAGCCATCCTTCCTGAGCTCAGACAAAAATCTGTGAGCTGGAGGCTAAAAAACTGTGAGCTAGCTCACACTAACTCAGCTTAGAGGGAACACTGCCCATTACACAGGGTGTAATGCTCTTCCCATTTGAGCCCAGGGATTTCTTACAGGCCTCCCACCAGTCTGCTTTCTGTTTCCTCCTTGGGGAAGGTTAGGATAGCTAGTCTAGGTGAGAGTGTCTGGGTGGCACCTCTGCCTCTATGGAATGGGATGCCAACTGACACAAGGGCAATGTCTTCTGCTCTGCAATTGGGGATGAATTGCAAGGCAGAGCTATTCAACAGGGTCTTGGGCTGGTTTATGGCAGTATCTTGGACCTTATTGGTTTCAGGATTATGATTTTTAACTTACTGTATATTGGATCTTTTGGTATGAGTTTTTTCAGGGAAAGTAGCATATAATATGTTAGATGTATATAGTTGGGGATGGACTTTGATGCACAAAAATTGCACCGGTAATACTCTGCCAGCATATATAAACACTGGTGTCTCATTCAGATGAATACAGTCAATCAACCAGACATATTGTGATCGCTGGTTAGGGTTCAGTATGGTTCCTGCATTTGTTCTCTGCTTTAGACCTGTCAAAATAAACAATGAGTATGTATGTCTTTGTGTGTACAAGACACATAGAGAGAAATGGGGAGGGAGCAACCACAGTATTAGATAGCAGGCATTATTTGATTTGATGGGTCACAAGTGGTGTACATCTTGGCTTTTTCAGTTATCTGCAAACTAGGTTGTTGTTGGTTTTCAAATGCAGGGTGCTCTGGCCAGCTTTGGTATTAAGCTTCTCTGTGACTTTTGCCCAAACTAGCTCCTGAAATGTAGTCACAACAATGTGATAAGGGATAAACTTTTCTACTACTGAGATATTTACACCAAAGTACATTACTAATACCTTTCAATTTGTGATTTTATTATCTATGTTTTAATTTGATAGCCACCTTGGTGGCAATTATGAGGGCAAAAAGGTGGGATCTAAATTTTGGAAAATAAAGAAATAATCACTGTGTTGATAATATTTGTAATGGGGGGGAGTCGCTTTTCTAATCAATAGTTCCGAACCAGTAACAGGGAATTATATTTTGCTTTGGTTTCATTGTTCATATATTGCAGGTAAATCATAATGGCATTTTATCTCCCCCCACATACTTTTTATTTATTTTTTTCTGTTCTACTTCTCACTATGCATTAAAGCCTTCCCAGCCAGCAAAAGTCTTTTGTTGTTTTTCAGAGCCCTTATAACTTTTGACTACCTTCTCCTATGAAACTTCTCATGATCCTGTGGTGAAAAATCACCTTTTATATCTGTGCAGGGGCAGCAGGGAAATAAATGTGCAGGTAGGCCACTTCTCTCCCCCCCCCATTTTTATTTGAAAGGGAATACAAATCACACCTTCCTTCAGAAATCTGAAGGAACATCGATTATTTTAGGAGTCTCGGCTTGTCATCAGAAAGTGCGATGTCCCCATACCTTCCATCACTGTAGGATGAAAAGTCTATTCTCAAAGCCACAGAAAGCTACTTCATTTTTCTTTTGAAAGAGAAAGAGAGAGAGAGAGAGCAAAACATGAATATTGTGCAAATACCAGACCTAATAAAATCTGAGATAACTGTCCAGTTCGCTGTGACCAGTGTTCCCTCTAAGCTGAGTTAATATGAGCTAGCTCACAGTTTTTTTAGATTCCAGTTCACATATTTTTGTCTTAACTCAGGAAGGATGGCTCCAGAGCAAACTAATTTATGCAGTAGCCAAATCACCTGCTCACAACTTTAATGCCAGGAGCTCACAAAGTAGAATTTTTGCTCACAGGACTCCATAGTTTAGAAGGTGCATTGGCTATATCTAAAGCTATTTTGGGGCAGGTTTATCATTCCTATTGAAAACTGTCCAGTTTTCTAAACCAAAAGCTGAATTACTCAGGAGGTGGCCATGAGGCAGTGTCCTCAAGTCTTGGTCTGGTGTTTGAGCACTAAACTGAAAGAGAAAGAAGCTATTGAAATGAAGTGAAATGCAATAACTTTGTAATACAGTGTAAATGTAGGTACATAAAACTTGCAGTCTGTGCTAGTCCTGCATAATTTGAAGGGATAGGCAGGGTTGCCAAGAGACACCTCAGGCCTTCACACAATGGTCTCCTCTAGCCAACCCCTACAGCACTAGAGCTAATGAAATTGTCATATGAAAGCAAATGTAAATCAAAAGGGGGGGGGGAGTGACAATAAAACCAACCCAGAGAAACAAATTAGGTAATAAAAAAAGGTTGAGTAGCCCTGACCTGGATAGCCCAAACAAGCCTGATCTCATCAGATCTTGGAAACTAAGCAGAGTCGATTATGGCAAGTATAGGGTTGCCAGGTCTGGGTTGGAAAATACCTAAAGACTTTGGGGGTGGATCCAGGAGAGGGTGGGGTTTGGGGAGGGGAGGGGCCTCAGCATGGTACAATACTGTAGAGTCCACCCTTCAAAGCAGCCATTTTCTCCAGGGGATCAGACCTCTGTCAGCTGGAGAAAAGTTGTGAAACTGGGAGATCTCCAGGCCCAACCTGGAGGCTAGCAACCTTAGGCAAGTACTTGGATGGGAGAGCTCCTTGAAATATCGGAGGTGGGAGGCAGGGGCAGGCTTTATTCAGCCACCTCTCTGAATATCCTCCAGGCCCCCAGTAGGGGTCAGTCACCGGAGATCACCATGACTTCCAGGTGTACACACACACACACACATAAAAAATACAAAAAAAATCAAAAAAGGTTGAGTGAGCCAGCTAGTACATGTGCAGAGAAACCCAAACACATACACTTTAATAATAAGAAAATGTATTCAACAATTGAAAACACAATCAAAATAGCTTTTCCAGTGTTAAATAGTCAATAAACCAATGTCAAACAACATAGCTTCACCTGAGGAGAGACGATGCCAATTGTCTGTGGAGGAGAGATGACGCCATTTGCCTCAGGAGAGCCGTTTGGAGCCTTTTTACAGTGGGGGATCCTGCTACCGCCATGAAAGGAGGATGATGAGGGCCGTGTGAGACGCCACTTGCTGAGCCATTCATTGAGGTGAGCGATCCCCCCTCCCTACCACCTGGCCATGCAGGCCCTGGCCCAAGTGCTCTTGCTGGGCTGGAGGAGCTTTCCGGGGGGGCGCTCCAAGCCTCGCTGGGTTGCCAGGGTCTTGCCTGGCCATGCTGCGGTACCTCGCTGGTCCGGCGTGCCCTTCCTGGGGGGTGGGGGGACCGCCCTAGGCCTCGCGTATCTGCATGTCCCCCGCCCCCATAGCTAGCAATCCAAAACAGTCCAGTGGCACCTTTAAGACCAAGTTTTATTCAGGCCATAGCACACAAGTTCTTTAGACAAAAAAACCTACTGCATCCTTGCTGGCTGACATCACTTGCTGCTTTTCTTTCTACAGACAACACTTCAGATTTTGAGAACCTCAATAGTTCCATTGGACTCAGACATCTGTCAGAAGACACACTGTACACATCAGAGGACCAGGTAAGTGCACAAGACATGTGGACACTGTTCCCATATAAGAATGCCCTCCTGCACAGTACAACTACACCAAAACCTGGCCTATTTCCCTGAAACCATCCAGCTCTAAACTATCTTGATGGAAAACACTCCTCAGCCACACTTTTTTACCATAAAAGACAACTTTCACTTGAAACCTGACATAGGACCACTGCAACATGATGGAAACATCAGCCGCATTGTTGCTGTACACTGCCCTTCTTATGCTAACAGATCACCACATCAATGCATCCTCACCAAAAGAGCCTACCACGCAAAAGAGAAAACTCACTCCTGAAAAACATTCTGTGAAAAAAGCTACAATGGCAACATATGACCATGGCAGCTGTGCAAACTGCAAGATGCCTGCAGGTCTTACAAGCCACACATAGTACCCAGGGCAACCTGTTCAGGATCGATCTTTTAATGGTCTGACACCAGTCCTCTCCTGTGCCTCATTCCACCCATGCTCTCACCCAGTGTTAATCTATCATCTAGGTCCTTGAGAAGCAAAAAACCACACAACATCAGAATGACAATGGAAGACATCTAAATGCTGTGAAATGTATGCCTCTCTGCACTGATTAGCATAAACTCCACCATTCCATTCTGCATTACGTTACCTTACCAATGAGCATGCACTCCCAGCACACACACACTAACCACTAGATTAACTCGGTGAACTCTGTGCGCTCATTAACATTGTACGTAAGATACCCTGTGACAGACAGTTCTCCACCAGCTGTTCAAAAAGCGCTATACCTATACATATTGGCATGCTGTCCTCATAATGCTTTTTCGTGACCTCTCAAACAGTCCTACTACATCTGGATCACCCAACCATTCATGTTCAGTTTAAAGACTGCTTTGTTAGTTCCATGAGCAATACCTCTTTTATATAATACAGCTTTGGTCAAAGCAGCAATTATCCTTTTCATCACTTTTCAAAAGCAGCAGACAATCGCAAATATATATCATATTGAATAATGATCAAATAAATTGCTGAGCTGTTAATTGGAAGGGTAGTGTGGGGGAAGAGAGAAGCCGGGCGCACAGCCCCACCATGGCCTGCCGAGCTGTCATCCCCTCTGGAAGCCAGCTGACCCATGCCGGAAGCTGCACATGCCCTCTTCCCCTTGTGGATGCCACCAGCAATGAGGACCTGACTTGGGGATAGACAGCTTGGCTGGGCACCATGCAGGGCAGCCTCTGAGGGCTCTGGCCCTGAGGTGAGAGGCTGGGCGCTGTGAGAGGGCAAGCCTTGGGTGGGCTGTGCAGAGCCAGAGTAGAGCGGGCTGGGCTATCTGCTGCTGCTGCACCAGGGGAGGTGAGGGGAGCATGGCGTGGGGTGAGGCCACAGCTGGGCTACTCCTCTGTGCTGTCTGGCTCTTGACCACTGGCACCTGGGTGGAGGAAGTGGTGGGCAGCAGGTGGTGGTAGCACAGAGTGGCACTCCTCTTGCTATGGTGCACTGTGTCATGTGTATGTGGTTTAGCAAAGGAGCATGGGGTGGTATTTTCCCCATGACTGATTTCATATTAAGTTTTTTCTTCTCATTTGGGGGCAACAAACTAATTCTGGGATCAGCTCACCATAATTGCTCCCAATGAATCTGTTAAATTCATTTGGTGAACCCGTGAAATTTGCAGCATCCTGAACCAAAACCATTCACAATAAAAATGGCAGATCTACTATTATTTCCGACTGACCACTAGTGTGCATTGAACCTGCCAGTGTGTGTGGGCTCCAGGATTAACAGGGGTGGGGCTATGGCTTTGTGGTAGAACATCAGTTTTGCATTGCAAGAGTTCCCCAGGTTGTTCCTGGCATCTCCAATTAAAAGTATCCAAGGTAGTAAATGATGTGAAAGTTTTGACCTTGATAGACAAAGGATTTGATTCAGTATAATATTCCAGTGTTGAATGCAGGTCTTCATTCTGACATGCCGTCTGAATGCATCCTAATAAAATTACAAAAGCTATGTAAGTTTAATTTAATTTACTTGAGCTTGCTCCACACTGTAGTGTAGAAATGACAAGTAAGAGATTTCTTTATATGCCTGCCCTCTGCAATTGTCTAAATGCATCACTTATTTCAGGAGGAAAACCAGTTATGTGAGTCAGCTTTGTAGAATTCTCAGTATGGAACTAGTTTCAGGTGGGTAGCTGTATTGGTCTGCAGTAGAAGAGCTAGTCCAATATCACCTTAAAGACCAACAAGAGAGAGGGAGCTTTTGCTCTTGAAAGCTCATACCCTGCAAATCTGATTGGTCTTTAAGGTACTATTGGACTTGAACCTAGAGAGCCAGTTTGGTGTAGTGGTTAAGTGTGTGGACTCTAATCTGGGAGAACTGGGTTTGATTCCCCACTCCTCCACTTGCAGCTGCTGGATGACCTTGGGCAAGCCATAGTTCTGAAAAGAGCTTTCCTTAAAAGGGCAGTTCTCCCAGAGCTCTCTCATCCCTACCTACCTCACAAGTTGTCTGTTGTGGGGAGGGGAAGGGAAAGGAGTTTGTAAGCTGCTCTGAGACTCTGAGTGAAGGGTGGGGTATAAATCCAGTCTTGTCATCCTCCTCTTCCTTCTCATCCACTGTGGAGCTATGATTCCAACTGAGAGTCTAAGAGATAAATTATTATAGGATGAAATGCAATAAAAAATATTGTTAACAACAACAACAACAAAAGCCATTGGAAAACACTGGCTTGGATTCAACTCACTTTTTTGCTCAGTCACCATTTTTTTCTGCTTTACTACAACCTCCATCTCAGATGACTTTTGTCTGTGTAGGTCCCATGATCCTCAGTATAGCTATGATCCTCAGCTGGTCACAACGTAAAAATCTGGTTGGCTTCAAGCAAATATATATCCGCAAGAAGTAATACGATGCAGGATGCTAGCTTTTAGTTTCATTAGCAAAGTTTACTAAGCAATATTCTAATTACCCTTAAAAACCATTTTTTGTCACCATTGTTCTTCCTGGCTGCTTTTAGGGCAGCATTATTCTGCCTCTAGCAGATGCTTTTTCATCATTCCTGAATTAATCATTCCTAAATTAGTTAATCCCACTATTCAGTTAATGCATAGTGAGTGGGATTGCATCAAAATATCAAATAGCCAATAAAATATTACTGTGTAAAAACACTACTGAAGATAAGTGAGGGTAGCTGAGACTGAAGGCAAGTGACACGATCTAAATGAATAAGCAAGCATTTTCACATAGAATGCTGAAAAATTAACATGGTGGGGGATACTAAGTTTTTCCATAAACGGATTCAGTACTGGCCACCGAATAGGGAAAGAGCTATTATATGAAAAAGTAGTGGTGAAAAGAGCTGATTTTTAAAAAAGAAGAAAAGAAGAAGTAACAGTTGATTTGCTATTAATCATTGAAGAAGTAGACCTCAACTCATTTCCAAGATAAGGCTTAACAGGAATATTTCAATAAACACTTAACTATTGTAAATAATTTTAAATTTCAGATAAACTATCCAAGGAGCTTAGTACACCAACAATTCTACTAAAGGATTTTTTTTAAAAAAAATCCTGTTTCTTTAAGCATTTCTACTAGAACAACAATAGACCCTCTGGCAGAGCAGGATATTTCTGATTGATGATCCTTGCAAACTAGCAGTTTTAGCCACTGTCCTTTTATTTATGTCCCATTACCTTGTGAGGATTTTCTAGTCTAGTCAGCATTTTTCTCTTTTTTAAAAAAAATCTTCTAAAATAATTAAGGTGGCTTATTATGTACCTAGGATGCCACTGGATTTTGTACAAAATGGATCAAAAAAGAAACCCTGTGTATGCTGGTTCTACCCTATATAAAAGGATAACAAGGTTTTATTTTATTGTATTTTTTCTCTTGCCTCCTTATGAAATGGAAATGTGGATCTGGCACTTGAGTAGCAGCCAATGCTATGAATTTCCATCCCTTCTTTCCTTGATTAGGTAAGTTTGTGAAATGTACTGAATTTGGACACATGGCATAGTGAATTCAGCTCATAGTTTACTGGTAGATCGAAACTAAAAGACAAACTAGCTGGTTCATGACCTGCTTATATCTATGAACACACACACTCCAAACACCCCCCCACTCCCAGTGATAGGTTCTATTTACACTACCTGGTCCCCATAGGTCCAACCTAGGATCTGCACAACCCCATTGGTCTGCGTTCGGATCCAACTTGTCCATTGTTCTAGACTTGAAGGTCTGCTAGACCACATGGCCAGGCTACTGCTGCCATGGCCATCTTAATACATAACACCCCTCCCCCCATAGTTCCAAAGTACTAACACACATAGTCTCTGAGATACTCTGGATGTCTCCGCTCTCAAGTCAAGCAGCACGGCTCTGTTGGGGGCCCGTAGGAGTTGCTGTTCCTGTCGGCAGACCTTGCGGGTAGTTCGGGGGCGACGTTTGGCGTGGCCTCAGCTGTTGGGGTAGGGCCAGTAGTAGGGTCAGGAACAGGTTCAGGAATGGGAGCCAGAACTGGGTCAGGGTTTGCAGGCTCTGATGTGTGCTCATCTGGCTCTGGCTATCCTTCACTGTCCTCGGCCTCTCGGTCCTCCTGGTTTTCCAAGGGAAGAAGGCATCAGCATAACTGGTCCACATGCCTTCAGAGGAGTTGGCCATCTTCAGTCAAGACTTCATAGGAGAGAGGTCCCGTTACCCACACTACTCTGGCTGGAATCCATGGTGGTCCCTGCAAGAAGTTTTTTGCATAGATGGGGTCCTCTGGGAAGAACCTGTGGGATGCTTCTTGGGTTTGGGGGGTGAGCTGTGGTCCAGGGCCTGGTCTGGGTGCAAGCAATCCAGCCGGGTCACGAGATGCTGACCCATCAAGAGTTCCACTGAACTGCAGTTGGTGGAAGCATGGGGGGTCATCCATTGACTGAACAGGAATCTGGCTAGCCTGTGGTCCCAGTCCCCGTGGGTGGTCTGGTGGAGCGATTCTTTAGTCATTCTCACCATCCATTCTGCCTGTCCGTTCGTGGCCGGATGGAAGGGTGCAGAGTGGATGTGCTGAATTCCATAGTACACAAAGTCCTGTAATTCGGTTGAAATAAAAGCTGTTCCGTTGTTAAACACCAGGGTGTCAGGGATGCCATGTGTACTAAAGATCTTCCACATGGCTGGGATAGCTGCCTGGGACGATGTTGTGTTGACTGGGATAACCTCTAGCCATTTCGAATGCGAGTCTACCAGTATGAAGAATATTTGTCCCTGGAACGGCCCCGCAAAGTCCAGATGCAGGCGGCCCCAGGTCTTGTGTGAAGATTCCCATGGTTGCATTGGAGCCCCTGGAGGTGCCAGCTGGGTCTCCTGGCATGTTTGGCTATGCTTCACTAGGTCTTCTATCTCTCTGTCCATGCCTGACCACCAAATGTAGCTGTGAGCCAGGGCCTTCATGCGCACAATTCCCGAGTGGGCTAGTATGCGGTTGTGCGGGGGAGCAGGGATGACCCTGCTGCCCCAGAACCGGTAGCCTTTGTGAGCCAACAGCTTGTCCCACCAGGAGGAGAATCCAATGAACTCGGGGCCCACTCAGCCAGTGGGCCAACCCTTTCCCACCCAGTCCAGAACTCGGAAAAATGCTGCTGGTGAGATGGGAGACCTCGGGTACCTGGATGGGCCTGTCAGGCAGGTCCCCAAGCATCAAGATCTGATGCACTGGAGCGGGATCAGGGTCACTAGCAGGTAGCAAGATGTGGCTGAGTGCATCGGCATGCCCCATTGCCTTGCTAGGCTTGTATTGGTAGCCGGCCAGGAAAATGGACCACTGGAGCACTTGTGGTGACAGCATCTGGGGAGTTTGCCATTCCAGGGCTAAGAGGCCCAATAATGGCTTGTGGTCAAAGGGCCACCCGTTTAGGCAATCATGGAGCTTCCGGACCCCGGCAACTATTGCCAGCACCTCTTTGTCAATCTGAGCGTTGTTACACTCATCTGAGGACAAAGTGTGTGAGTAGTAAGCCACCGGGACCTCATGGCCATCAGGAAGCCAGTGCTCTAGGACTGTCCCCACCCCATATGGCAAGGCATCGCATGTGAGGATGATGGGGAGGGACTCATCAAAGTGGGCCAGGACATTGTTGGATGTCAACAGTTCTTTAACGGCCTGGAACGCAGCGGCATGGGACTGCCCCCATTTCCAGGGGGCATTTTTGTCCAGGAGGTGGTTCAGGGACTTGGCAATGGCTGCTTTGTGTGGGAGAAAGGAATGATAGAAATTTAGCAGACCCAGGAATGCTTGAGCTCCGCTTTTGTAGACGGGTAGGCACATTTATGATGGCTTTGATCTTGTCTGGAGTGGGATGGATGCCCCAGGTGTCCACCTGTCATGCTAGAGATACTGATTCACAGAATCATTACAGATAAAAGGCTTGTAAGTTTAGTCAGAATCAGCACGTCCAGTAATGCAAGTAAATGGGAAACAGCTGGGTCAAGGCAGCAATCCCTAATTAGCCTAGGACGGGGATTGGGGAAGCAAAAAATAAGAATCCAGTCCTAGAGGCAGAGGGAGAGAACTCATGAACCTGCCTGTATACACGCACATCTACGCATCCCGAGGGAACAAGGAGACCAAAAGCCCTTGACAACTTGACAAATGCCAGGAATGCTGCACATGGCCTTGAAGAAGCCAGGGGCCATGACGAGAATCTTCCAGAACTGCTCACCGTGAGGTATAGTCTGGGTGCAGGAGCTGCTTAGAAGACAGCCAGTGTCTGCAAGCAAGTGAGTCTTGGCAGTGCTGAAGGACCAGGGAAAGCCTCCAGGACTGTTGGAACAGGCTAGTAGCAACAAACCCTGGAAGGTGTGGCTCAAGTTCTGAGTAAACCCTGAAGCAAGCAGCCAAGCCAGAAGGAGCCGGACTTTCAGGGAGAAAGGATCAACAAACCGTATGTTTATAGTAGCTAGGATAGTTAGGGTTAGTTTTGTCTATTGTCTGTTTTATTTTACAACTTCCCCTATTTGTTTTACTTGTCTTGAATAAACCTTTATGTTTTATAAGCTGGGAGTCTGAATGAGTCTTTGGGCAGTAGAGACCATTTAAGTGCCCTCCTTGCTTCTCCTAAGCTGAGCCGGTTAGCCTTGGAAGCGAAGGGGACTCAGGATAAGGGAGCACGCTACTGGAATAATGCTGAGCCCCCAGTTTAAGTCAAAGTCCAGACCCAGGGGGTCACCTGAAAGGTATTGGGATTAACACCCCACTTGGCGGCCCCCCAGGGCCATGATAGTCGACCATTTTCCTGATACCACCATAAACCTCAAGAACTTGACACTGGGAATGCCCAGCAGGCACTTTTTGCACTTTACTTTCAGGTCTGCTGCATTGAAGCACTGGAGGACGGCGCACAGATATTCAGTGAAGGACTCAGTCAATGGCACTGTTATCAGAACATCATTGAAGAAGGGCTGAACTCCAGGGGTGCCTTTAAGGAGACAGTCCATGAGATTCTGAAATATTCACGCTGACCCCAAACTGCAACTGCCATACTATAAAAGCCCCCCAGTGTGTCACAATGGTTTGGGTTTCTGTTGTGGCCTCATCCATGGGGTGTTGCTGGTGAATTTCACCGGGGGCACCCTTGATTAATACAGTCACTTTTATCTTATCATTAGACCCCCAGGGCAAGTAATGTACCTGGTTGCAGTGGATGGTGGTATTGTGGAGTTCTGTGGTTTCCTGGTGTGGTCGTCTGATGGGGGACCCCTTTAGACCTGCAGGTGTGGGCGATGTGGCCCTGTTTCCCACAAGAGTGGCAGATGGCTTCGCAGAACCAGCATGACCTACGTTCATGCGCTTCTCAGCAGTTTGCGCAGGTGCATTGGGCTTCTCAGCTTGCAGGATGGTAGCTGAAGATGGCCGGGGATCCTGACAAATTGGGCGGCGTACTTGATGAACTTCTTTCTCATCTGAGATGTCAGCAAGTCCCTGCAGTCTGGTGCATGGAAGATGACGGGCTGTCATGCTGAGACCGCTTGAACGCGGTGGCCACGTGAAGTGCCGATTTCAGTTTGAGATTGGCAGTCCTGATAAGTTTGTGGCAGAGCTTGGAATCCTGGACTCCCCAGACAAATCATGTGAGGATGATGTCTTCTATGTCCTGGAACTCACAATTGATGGCTAGCTGGTGGAGCTCGGCCATGAAGATGGTGGCCACTTCCCCGGACTTCCCAAACAAGTCCATGCGCTTTGCCATCTTAGTGGGTTTCAGCACGAAGTAATTTGTGAAAGCCTTTATGATGTCATTGTATGTGGTGTTGGCCAACTTCTTGGGCACGAGGAGGCTTTATGCTAGGTGAATGGAGGCAACACTGCACATACTTAGGAGAAGCAATCTCTTCTTGTCTGCATCAGTTACTTCTTCGTAGCTGCAGAAGTTGGTCAGCTGTACTACCCACGCTTCCCAAAACTCAGAGTGAGTGGGGTCGAAAATGGCAATGGTTCCTGGAGTGGTAGCCATGATTCAGGGTGCTGAAGCAATGTGGGGTTCAGTGTCTTGGAGACCGGTGTGCAGAGCAGTGCTAGCTTAGGAGTCTGAGGCAGAGTCGCTCATCAGGATCCTATCCTCATTGCCAGTGAAATGTACTGAATTCAGACGTGTGGCATAGTGAATTCAGCTCACAGTTTATTGGTAGATGGAAACTAAAAGACAAACTAGCCAGTCCATGACTGCTTATATCCATGAACACACACGCTCCAAACAGCCCCCCTCTCCCAGTGATAGGTTCTATTTACACTACCTGGTCCACATAGGTCCAAGCTAGGATCCGCGCAAGCCTATTGGTCCATGTTCGGATCCAACTTATCCATTGTTTTAGACTCAGAGATCTGCCAGACCACATGGCCAAGCTACCACTGCCGTGGCCTTCTTAATACATAACAGTTTACTTTTTTAAAAAAATCATGGTGCATACAGAAATTGTCAAATGTATTGCATTCTGTACCCTGCCCACTGTCAGGCAGGTTTGGCTAACAGAAGGCAACTGGATTGAAGACACCCAGAAAATGTAATGGTTGTGGGGGTTTGAATCTTGTCTCTCAGGTCCTAGTATGACATTTAGCTAGTATACCTTCCTGACTCTGCAGATTGTGTGGGCACACAGCAATAGTGATATTCTATCCATCTAGCACATTTTTATGTCACCCTTCTTCCAAGGAACATACCTGGGCACCCCATTTTATCCTCAGAACAACCCTGTGAAGTAAATGAGGCTGAGTGTGATTGACCCAAAGACAGAAAAATTCATGGCAAAGAGGGGTTCAGAACCTTGGTCTCCTAGATCCTAGTTAGGCACTCTAGCCATAATGGCTAAGCCATTACACTTCATAAATATTGTCTGTGACAGATTTCTGGAGCAAGCTGAGAAATATGGAATGAATGCCAATAAGTGAATCCAAAATTGCTCTTTGAACAACCATGCCCTGGAAATTACAGTACATAAATAATCCAAAGTGTATGGGTAAAACTATACATAACAAGTGTGGAGTCATGATACCCATGGAGGAATCCCCTGCCCCCACTTTCTCACCAGGACCAGTTAGGGATGCCAGCCTCCAGGTGGGACCTGGGGATCCCCTGGAAGTACAGCTCATATCCAGCTCTCCTGGAGAGTATGGTTGCTGTGGATGGTGGACTCTATGGCATTGTACCCTGCTGAGGTCCCTGTCCTTCCCAGGCTCCACCCCACACCCCCAGGAGCTTCCCAACCTGAATCTGGCCACCCTACACCCCATCCATTTCTGGTGTCCAGGAGGAACCCGGCAACCCTAGGCCCAGTGTGACTCAGGGGCTCTGCTGCCACTGGCATGAGCCCAGCACAACTCCTGGGTTGCACTGCTTCCAGCACCATACCCAGCACAGCTCCCAAAGCTGCATGGGTCAAGCAGGGCTCCCAGGCTGCAGAACTGCTGCAAGGCCCACTGCAGTTCCTTGGTGCTGCCACTGCTGCCACTGGGCCCAGCACAGCTCCCAGGCTCTAACAATGACCACCAGACTTTAAACCCCCCCATGTATTTTTTTAAAGATTTTATATTTTTCTGTAAATGGGGGGATCACCCAAGTTTGCAGAAAAATCTGTTTAGAACAAGTGTGGCCCTGGTCTGCAGATTTAGGTATCTGAGATAGGGAGCACACTCGGGAAATAGTATACAGGTAACAACAAAACTGGTAAAATGTGGCTGCCTCCAAAGACCTATAAAGCAAGATGATTTCAAACAAGAAAGGAGCAGGTGGTATGGTGCCTCCATGAGGTCTTTTATCATCTCTTTGAGTTCAATTATTGCTTTATAACCCATCTGGCAGAAAAACATCTGGAGAAGGGGACTGAGCAGGTAACATAAAAGGGATGCTGTAAATTTCACTTAGAATACATTTGATAGTCAAAATTAATGTATTCGAAGTTTGTGCCAATGGTCTCTAACATGAACCAATGTCAAATGATGTTGGCAGAGCACATAGTACAACATAATATATCAGACCATCTTGGGAGAACTTTTTTCATGGATCTTCAAGGAGGTCCTTCTGGATCATGAGATTGGCTTATCCTGTTATCAGTTATATTCAGTTACATTAGTGATGCTAAGAGTTCACTTGGTTACTATGGAGTGATCAGTCACTTTCCAAGCAATTGAAAGTAGCTGTCTGTCCCTTCTTCAGTGCAGCTGCAATCACTTTTTTACCTTCCCTTTGAAGCTGCCGCAGCAGCTTCTTTCCTCTTCCTCTTTCATGCAAAGGAGAAGGAGGCACATACATATCCACACACATGGCCCTTTGCTCTGTATGAAAGAAAGACAGCAAGGACAAAAAAGGGGGGGGAGGGGAAAAAACTGAACCTAAAACCTAGAATCCAGAACCTGACAAAGGCTAGTCAAATGTAGGAGAGGGGGCCAATGTTAAAAACTTGATGAAGGAAATATAAAAATACATGTATTTATTGATCACAACTTTAAAAATATATATAAGGGCCCAGTCACACGTTATGTATAAATAACCAAATATATATTGCCAATAAATAAATATATACCATTGACTTACTTTCAAGATAACCCACCAGGCATAGAACAAGAAAATACAAATGAGGCCTCTATTAGTGCAATCACATGCCAAGTGGTTCTCAGATATAAACCTAAAGACAAAATATGTATAAATAAATGTATCCCACAATTTAGAGCCTAAATGCAAAAATAAGAAATAAGAAATCATAAATCATACTTACTTCTGGTCCAGGAAACACCTTCCTATGATTGTAGAGCCAAATAATCCTCAAGCAAAAAGCACTGTTGGTCACCTAAAACTGCTGGAGCTTTATAGCTGGTTAAGGGTGATATTTATTTATTGGCAATATATATTTACAGTTTATTTATTTGTTTTAATACATGTGTTTAATACATGTGTTTTACAGCAACTTGCTTCTGGTCCTTATTGTATTCATGCTCTGTATTTATATGATTGTACTATATGTTTTTATAATAGCCAATATGTTCCTCACTATTGACCTCTGAGGAAGGCCTATGTAGGCCAAAATGCGTCAGGTCCAGTGTTCCCTCTAAGCTGAGTTGGTGTGAGCTAGCTTGCAGTTTTTTAGCCTCCGGCTCACACATTTTTGTCTTTGCTCAGAAAGGGATGGCTCCGGAGCAAACTAATTTATGCAATAGCCAAATCACTCGCTCACAACTTTTAATGCCAGCAGCTCACAAAGTAGAATTTTTGCTCACAAGACTCCACAGCCTAGAGGGAACGTTGGTCAGGTCAGATTTATAAGCCCTTGTGTTTTATTGATAGTTATTTATACACAACGTGTGACTGGGCCCTTATATATTTTTAAAACTGTGATCATTAAATACATGTATTTTTATATTTCCTTCATCAAGTTTTTAACATTGGCCCCCTCTCCTACATTTGACTAACCTTTGTCAGGTTCTGAAAGAAAGACAGCACCAATAATCTTTCCCATCCATATGTACTCCACCTCCTTCACATATGCACAGACAAACACACATAGGCTGTGGTCACACTGCAAGGTAATTGTGCTTTGTTCCCGCTTTGTTTAAATCGGGAACATTTTTCTTTGCATTGGGCTGACTAGATGCACCCAGCCCCTCTCTTCCAGCACCCACTCACCTGCTGCTGTGCTGTCCCTCCAGGTGATCCTGCCGGCCACGGGGAGGCTCGGGTGGCTGCTGCTCCTGCTGCCACTGTGGGGGTGGGTGGGCAGGCACTGCTACTGCTGCCACCATTATCCCATGAAAAAAGGCTCCGCCATCTCCTCCTTGCCGGCCCTGTCCAGGCTGCCGGAGCCCCCACCTCTCGTTCCCGCCTCCAGGGCCGTCTTTGTGCGTTTTTTTTTTTAAAAAAGCTTCCGATTTGAGCGCTTGAGCAAATATGTGCTTAAATAAATCCATTATTAAACGTTAAATGGATTTATTAAGTGCATGTTTGCTCAAGCACTCAAACTGGAAGCTTTAAAACAAACAAACAAAAAGCACAAAGAGTGGTCAGATGGCCCTAATCGCAATCATTGTGAAAGATGGGCTGTCCAGATGAGTGAAATTGTGCACTCAAAGCTCAAATGCCAGGAAAATACCTGATTTTCTAGGGGTCAGGAAAACCTGGGAGCATTGTGGGAGTGAGACTGCTTCGGCGTGGGAGGTGGATTGGTGCATGTGAATGTGAAATTTACATGTGCGAGGGAACAGCGGCAAACCCCGATCAAAAGGTCAGTGTGACCGCACCCATATTTCCTCTGGCATCAAAGCTGCTGTTTTGATCTTCCAGGGAAATCATAGAGATAACTGTATATTTCCCTCTGCAGGTCAAGATACAACTTGAAGTGATGGTGGTGGGTTGTGTTGGGAAAACAGCAGAGGAAAAGTTTCCTCACCAAAGCACTGAAGATCTGCTCTGAATTTCTGGAATGTTTGTGAGTGACTTCACCCACCAAACTGCCATGTTGTGACTGCTAGCTTCCCAAAAGGTAACTTTTGCCTTCCCTTATTTATACTGCTATATCCTCATAATTCTTCACTGTAACCTACCTAGATCATGAGATTGTCTCACTCCATATAACTGTTATATCTGTTTATACCACTAGATCCTCTTTCCTTACATTGTTCCCCCATCATTTAAAATCAAAACTTTAAGCTACACATTAACTACTCCTAAATTGCATGTCAGTATCAATCTATGCCAAAAGATCTCCCTGGTCAGGGACTGATTATTCAGAGAATTCAAGACAAAGGCAGTCATTGAAGGTCATTAATACAACAAGGACTTTGAAAGGAAAACTAGCAAGGAAGAAAAGAAATAAATACACAAAACAGACAGAAATAGATGGAAATTCAGACCTTTTCCACACCTCAGTGTTGTCACTGTTTCCCAGTGAGTTGAATCCCCAACTGATGCTCCAACTTTGTGGCACTCCTTCCACAAAAGGGCATTTATATGAGCCAGTTCAGTGTAGTGGTTAAAAGCATGGACTCTAATCTGGGAGAACTGGGTTTGATTCCCCACTCTTCCACATGCAGCTGCTGGTGTGACCTTGGGTCAGTCATAAGTTCTGTCAGACTTGTTCTCTCAAGGGCCCCCCCCACCTCACAGGGTGTCTATTGTGGGGAGGGGAAAAGAAAGGGATTATAAGCCACTCTGAGACTTCTTCAATTAGTGAAGAGTGGGGTATAAACCCAATCTCCTCCTCCTATTATTATTATTATTATTATTATTATTATTATTATTATTATTAATAATAATAATAATAATTCAGATCCAACCCTCCCCATGTGTTTCACACTTCCTTTGAAAATGGATTGTGTGTCCAAGTCGTCATGTACTTTACCAACGAAAGAACCTTCTTTTTTGTGGATGTGCAATAACATTAAACATCACAACATTGTAAAAAAAAAAAAAAGGCTGTATGTATTGTGGGGAACAGCATGGTTACCACCATTTCAAAGGTCCCTTGATCCTCCTTAGTTAAAAACTAAGGAAATGGCCAGCAAAGATTCCCACAAAATCCTATTGAAAGTGTTATTTTATTCGCAATCATGGCACTGGATACACCAATTCGTAACACTGTTATTCAATAATTATGAAGCATACTAAATGTGTCATCATGTACTTCATTGGTGATGGAACCCCACCCCTTTGCATATGCAGTAATGTTATAACATCGTAACATTGTAAAAAAAGCTTTAAAATTAGTGGATTGCTCAGGGGACAACCTAAGGGGGGTGAGATAACAAGATGTGAGGTTAATACTCTACACCTATGACACAAAATGGTGGTTGGAAACAAAATTTGAAATCAGGAATTCCTCACTGGAAAACTGCAAGTTCAAATTCAAAAAGAAAACAAAATTGCAGAAAAAGTGAATTCGAAAACATGGGGTAATAGGGCACTAAACTTGGATTCACTCCTGGAGATGCATATGTTGTGTGGAAAGTTTTACAAACTTTGATGATTTAAGAACACCAATGCAGAAGTTTGCACTTGTGTGGAAATGGTCCTAAAAAAGAGAGAGGAAGGAGAAAAGTACCCAGGTGTCTTAGCAACTTTATAAATATTTATGGTTATGAAATGCAGTATAAACAGAGAGTTTCTTTTTGTGTCTATTTAGTTATTGACTTTAATGGAGATGGGCAAGTAACCTGAGATAGAGAGTAAATCCTACCCAAGCTGTACATCTTGTGAGTTTTCAGACCAGAGTCTTAGTATGAATACTTTTTGAGCTGCTTTATGCCTGATGTTAGAACCCATGGGAGCGGTCCATTCCACTGAGCAATGTAATGTATGAGCTGGTAGAACATGGAACTCAGTGGCAGCACCATCTTTTATTATTACTGTTTGAAATATGCATAGAAATTGCTGTGGCTGAAATCTATTAGCCACCAGATATTGCATTGTTTACATAAGAGGGTAACCTATTCTTAAAAAATCAGG
Source organism: Gekko gecko (assembly GCA_029375565.1). Taxonomy (NCBI): domain Eukaryota; kingdom Metazoa; phylum Chordata; class Lepidosauria; order Squamata; family Gekkonidae; genus Gekko; species Gekko gecko. The sequence goes on from JAPDNY010000005.1 coordinate 141,202,082, forward strand.
GACCTGTTCCATCAATGGAAGAAGTTTTTGTTCAGGACAAAGCTCCTTTCACCAATGGAACGCACCTCCACTAGCACAACGTATCTGTGGGATCCAATCCATTAAGAACAAACATAGGATTATATCCTACCACTCCTTTCATCTAAATGGGGAGTGCTCCTCCAATGAACGAGGCTTCCTTGAGAAGAAGGAACGCTCCTAAGGATAGGAGTCAATGCATATAGAACAGTGGAGTAGTAAAATAGAAGCCACTGTCAATATAAGCAGAGGACTAGATCTCACAGAAGATTTCAGTGTGTGTAACAGTCCAAGTGGAAGTACTAAAATTACTCCTGTTTACTTGCACTAAGTTAAAGGAATTATATCTGCCCATCTTTTCCGCGTACACAAGACATAGTATAAGGTATTTCTTCTGTTTCAATTTCAAAATGAAAATAAATGAAATCATGTAAGCCATCAATTATATATTTCTTTGCTCCACCTGTTATTTAATTTAAAATTATATTCAAGCACTTAGTATTGTTCTGGATCACAGGATCAAACCTATACTTGCCCTGAACTAGTAATTCTAGGGCAGGGAGTTTTAGTTCCCTCATGGAGCTCCCCCAACTGTAAAAAGCTATCCATCCATTACAGGGAAAGGAAAATCTGCACATGTATACCTCTTCCAAAGTCAGTGGAGCTCTGTGGATGTATCAGACTGCAGATATTACCTTGGACAAGGAAAAAAGGGTAACTCGGTCTGTACTTTTTATGCTTATGTTGGGATTAATGAACTGTATTGTGCTTTCCCTGCTCATACTAAGCAATATCTTAATATATGTGGTCTATTTAATATTATTTACAGTAATGGAATTAACTTACAGGAACTGAACCAATCCTCCCTGTTGGAAAAATTGGCAAAAATACTTAAATATTCAGAGATTGCAATGGCTCTTTGCTTCACTGGAGAGGAGGCATTTCCTTCTATGTAAAATCTTTATTTCTAAGAGAAGGATTCACAGAATATCTACAAAACAACAAAGACACCTAAGGCTACATCTTTACACTTTGACCACATGGTCTACAACAATGGAGATTCTTCTTCTTCTTCTTCTTTTTCTTCTTCTTGACCCTTAGAAGGAAATCACCTGAATATATTAACCAATGATTGTGAGTAAACAGACTTCAGTTTCATGGGCTTTGTTTCCATTGGCTCTGTGCCAGATTTCCTTCCAGGTTAGTCTAAACCAGGGGTGGCCAAACTGTGCCTCAGGAGCCACATGCAGCTCTTTCACACATGTGGTTCCCAGCAGGGCAGCTGGGGAAGCGAAGGGGAGACATGACTCCCTGATCAGTCTTCCCTTTCCCAGCCAGTGTTCCCCTTCCTAGGTAGTCTTGAGGCAGGGGGGAGCACAGAAAGAAAGCAAGTTTAGCTTTAAATGCATTCTCAAAGCCCCCCCCCCAAAAGCCCACAAATATAATTGGACAAATAAATATCATTATCAATATCTATTTTTATCCCTTTTGTTTTTATTTTTGGCAGTCTAATTTAATGTTAATAAAAAGGAAATGTGCATATTTTTTCAATAAAAACATGTCTGTAATACTTGTTCATGTCATGTGGCTTACAAACATCTGATGTTTATTCTATGTGGCTTTTATGTTAAGCAAGTTTGGCTACCCCTGGTCTAAACAATAGCACACAAGGTAAACACACATTAACCCTATAATGACTGGATTTTAGACCCTGCAACACACATATTTCCAACACTTCCATCTGGGGAAATACATTGCCTTTGCTGGTGCTGGGTCAACTCCAAGTTGGCATTTCTCCTGCTGTTGCTGCTAAATTACAGTGCAGGTCTCTGGGGTGGCAAATGATATTGCCTCAAGCAATTTCTGCCAAAGCCTCCATGGAAGCTTATCCAGCCTTGCCTGCTCACTTGAATTTGCAAGTATTTTTCACCTTGACCAAACATGTCAGCTCATGGAAGTTTACATGCTCATGACTGATTGCATGCAGCATTCAGAAACCAGCTATGGGACCACTCGTCATCACTTGTCTCCTCATTTTATCTGTGTTCCCATTCGTAGCTACTTCTGGTCATATTGTGAATGCAGCGTATACAAGGGAGGTGAAAAAGCCTCCAAATGATCTCAGTTACTTTGAATAGACCATGACACACACACACCATAGTGTTGCCAGTGTTGACACAATCCAACAGCTGCAGGAACATGGGAGGACTCCATTTCATTAATGCATGTGTGAGCAGAAAATCCGGTACACATATGCAGGAACTGACCACAGTTATTGAGGCTAGCCCAATCTTGTCAGATCTTGTAAGATAAGCAGGGTTAGCCCTGTTTAATATTTGGATTGGAAACTACTGAAGAATGCCAGCATTGCTTCTCAGAAGCAAGCAGTGGCAAACCCCTTCTGTTTGTCTCCTGCATTGAAATCTCATGGAGTCATTATAAGTTGGCTACAACTTGTTGACACTTTCCCCTACCACTGATGCACTGATCATATCCTGGTTGGACTGCAGTACTGTGCCTTAAGATGGCTGGCCTTGAAAATGATGAGGAAGCTGCAACTGGTACAGAGCCAAATTACTGACTGAAGTCTCATATACAGAAGATATTATGTTGGTCTTGAACAACTGCATTGCTCCTTACACTGTTCTTGAGAGCCCACTGACTCTCTGGGCCAAAATTTAGGGGGGTTCAACGTGCTGCAGCAGAAAGGGGAAGTGTCAAAGTATAATAGAAATAGGAAGTATAATAGAAATAGAAAATGTAATAGAAATTTAATGGATAGATAGGCTCATTGCACAAGCTGTGTGACATTTATATCAGATTCTCTTTACTCCAGTGCAAAGTTAGGTACTGTTATGGAGACGCTGCTGTTATCTACTGTCTGCTATTGAGTGTTTTGTTTTTACAGTTAAGATTTTCCAAAAATAAAAAAAATCTCACAATAACTGTTATCATCATGTCAAATACAGCTTCTATGCAGCTGAGGTAGGGTTGCCTCAGATTTCACTAGCTGTAACATATGTAAAAGACATTCATTCCATTCCCTTGCTTTCAAAGCAGCCCTATGCCAGAAAGAAGTACTATGTTTCTTTGGCAGAAATACCACATGAACAAATTTGAGGAATTTAGAGGAAAGTGACCCAGTTTTCCTAGAATCCAGTGAAGTAACTTTTGCTTATGTAGAGTCAAGAAGTAGGGATGGGACAGACAGAACCACAGCAAATTATCGTGATAACATTTCAGGTTTATTGGAGCAACAGAAAGTTCTTTCCACAGTCCTTCATTTTTAATATTCTCTCTGTGCTTTTTGACAGTATCTTAAGAAATCTCACACTGGATACTATTTTCTTTAGATATGACTCACTTGTTCTTGTCAAACATTTTCTCTGTTTCAGAAGACTTTGAAGTGCATTTAAAAAAGAATGCCCCGAAGGACAGAGATACCTATTGTGCAACCCATGCAAAACTGTTTCAGTTATATTCAAAATGATACATTGTCATTTTGCTAGGTAGTTACAGTCCAAGACTTTAGTTAAAACCAATGGAGAAGGAAAATAGAAGCATGCAGCTGCAAAAAAGGATTTTTTCTCTCTCCTCAGTCTGCTCCTTTCATTGCCATTAGATATTGGGGGGGGGGAGATGTTTATCCCGCAAAACAGAATATTTTCAAAATTTCAGAGGAAAATGAAAGGTATATTTCTAAGCTGTAACCAGATTTAGGGTGTGCAAAAAAGGTGGTGGTGGTGGTGTGTGTGTGTGTGTGTCTGTCTGTCTGTCTGCCTCTCTCTCTCTCTCTCTGTGTTCATGTATAAACCAAGCAATGAATAAGGCCAACTTCAAAAACATATAATCTGGCATAGAAGTCACTTACTTGAGACATAGTTCTTTGCTAATAATTAACATTTCAACCTCTACTTAGGCAGAGCCAATTATGTTGCACTCTTATGTGTGACCCATTTCCTTAGCAGTGAGAAGTATCTGGACTGATTCCATTTAGAGAAGAGAGCATCAGGTGCTTATGGTGTTTTTGTAGTATTTGCTTTATGTACAAACTAGGAATAAGGCCATTGTGGAAATAAATACAATGAGCTCTAGAAAGAGGCTCTGGGAGAGTGCCCCAATCTTGGGCACTCAGCACCAATTCACTGTGGCGACCTCAGCAAGGTATAATGACACAGAGTCCACAATTTTCTCCAGGGGAACTGATCTCTGCCATCTGAAGAGCAGTTGTAATTCTGGATGATCTCCATTCCTCCCCTGGAGACTGGCAACAATGGTTCCCCATGAGGGAATGGTTGGTTTGGAGGATGGAGTCTATGGCATTGTACCTGAGGTCCCACCCCTCCTAAAGCCTCACCATATCCAGGCTCCATCCCTCAAATCTCCAGGAATTTCCCAACCTGGTGTTGGCAACCCAATCTCACTCCCAGCCAACCATCAACTTACCATTATCTGGCTCCTGGGTTCAGCTTTCCATCTTCTCCCCCTCCCTCCTAGAGAGCAGTTGTAATTCTGAGTGATCTTCAGCCCCCACCTGGAGATTGGCAACAATGGTTCCCCATGAGGAAATGGCTGGCTTGGAGGGTGGAGTCTATGGCATTGTACCTGTCTGAGGTCCCACCCCTCCTCAAACCTCACCCTCTACAGGCTCCATCCCTCAAATCTCCAGGAATTTCCCACCTGGAGTTGGCAACCCTATCAGGAGTGACCCCAATGAGTTTTCTCCAAAAGGCCAAAATAGGTGTGGAAAGGGCCTTTTACTGACAGAACCTGGTTGCCTAGCAACAGGCACTGAGGAGAAAGCACAGTTGCCATCTTTGATTAGGGAAATACCTGTAGATTTGGGGGATGGATCCTGTGGAGGGCAGCACTGGGGAGGGGGATGGAAGGACTCAGCAGGGGATAATGCCATCGGGTCTACCCTTCAAAGCAGTCATTTTCTCCAGAGGAACTGATCTCTGTCATCTGGAGATCAATTGTAACAGTGGGAGATCTCCAGGTCTCACCTGGAGATTGGCAACCCTAGGGGAAAGTCAACCACACAGCAGGGGGTTGAGGAGAATGGTTTGATGGTCACTGGTCCACTTCATTAGCCAGCCAGCCATGGTGGAGCCAAAAAGGAGTGAGAGGCATGTTAAATGTATTCTGACAGGAAAGTGGCCAAGCGGGGGGGGTGGGGATGCTGTTTTTTTACCAACAGCCACTGAGGAGACAGTTAATCACAGTAAGTCTCACACAGAAGCCAAGAGAAGTATCTTCCTCAGGAGAGAGTCCTGCTTTCCAGGAGCCATAGCTCATTTCCTCTAGGCCAGACCGTCCCTGGCGCTGCTGCCACTGCTGAAGGAAGGTGGGGGCACTTTTGAAAGGCACTGGGCAGCCTTCTCTGCAGTGCAGGCCTTGTGGCCGAGGGAGAGAACATAAGAACATAAGAGAAGCCAATGTTGAATCAGGCCAATGGCCCATCTAGTCCAACACTCTGTCATACAGCAGCCAAAATATACCACGTGCCATCAGGAGGTCCAGCAGTAGAGCCAGGACACTAGAAGCCCTCCCACTGCTGCCCCCTCCAGCACCAAGAATAGAGTGCATTACCTGCCCCAGACTGAGAGTTCCCATCTATACCCTGTGGCTAATAGCCACTGATGGACTTCTGCTCCATATGTTTATCTAATTCCCTCTTGAAACTCTCCATGCTTGTAGCTGCCACCACCTCCTGTGGCACTGAATTCCATATGTTAATCACTCTTTGGGTGAAGAAGTACTTCCTTTTATCTGTTCTAACCCGACTGCTCAGCAATTTCATGGAGTGCCCACGAGTTCTTGTATTGTGAGAAAGGGAGAAAAGTACTTCTTTCTCAACCTGCTCAATCCCATTCATAATCTTATAAACCTCGATCATGTCACCCCTCAGCCGTCGCTTCTCCAAGCTAAAGAGCCCCAAGCATTTTAACCTTTCTTCATAGGGAAGGTGTTCCAACCCTTTTATCATTCTAGTTGCCCTTCTCTGCACTTTTTCCAATGCTATAATATCCTTTTTGAGATGTGGTGACCAGAACTGTACACAGTATTCCAAATGAGGTCGCACCAATGATTTATACAGGGGCATGATGATACTGGCTGATTTGTTTTCAATTCCCTTCCTAATAATCCCCAGCATAGCATTGGCCTTCTTTATTGCAGCTACACACTGTGTAGACATTTTCATTGAGTTATCCACTACGACTCCAAGATCTCTCTCTTGGTCCGTCTCTGCCAGTTCAGACCCCATCAACGTGTATTTATATTTAGGATTTTTGGCTCCAATGTGCATCACTTTGCACTTGGCCACATTGAACCCCATTTGCCACGTTGACGCCCACTCACCCACCCTCGACAGATCCCTTTGGAGTGCCTCACACTCCTCCCTGGTTTTCACCACCCGGAACAACTTCGTGTCATCTGCAAATTTAGCCACTTCACTGCTTACTCCCAATTCCAAATCATTAATAAACAAGTTAAAAAGCATCGGACCGAGTACTGATCCCTGTGGTACCCCACTGCTTACCACCCTCCACTGGGAAAGTTTCCCATTTATACTCACGCTCTGTTTTCTATTTATAAGCCAGTTTTCGATCCACAAGAGGACTTGTCCTTTTATCCCATGACTATTGAGCTTACTTAGGAGCCTTTGATGAGGAACTGTATCAAAAGCTTTCCGGAAGTCAAGGTAAATAATATCTATTGGTCCCCCTTGTCCACATGTTTGTTCACTCCCTCAAAAAACACTAACAGGTTAGTGAGACAAGATCTTCCTTTAGAGAACCCATGCTGAGTCTGCCTCAATAGTTTTTGTACATCAATGTGCCAACTAATTCTCTCCTTAATAACAGTTTCCACTAACTTACCCGGTATTGATGTCAGACTGACTGGCCTGTAATTTCCTGGATCTCCCCTGGAGCCCTTTTTAAAGATGGGAGTGACATTAGCTACCTTCCAGTCCTCAGGAATGGAGGCAGATTTTAAAGAAAGATTACATATTTTTGTCAGGAGATCCACAAGTTCACATTTGAGTTCTTTCAGAACTCTCGGATGAATGCCATCCAGGCCTGGTGATTTATTAGTTTTTAAATTGTCCATCAGTCGGAGGACTTCCTCTCTTGTCACTACAATCTGATTCAGGTCTTTCAAACCCCCTCCCGAAATCGGTGCTTCTGGAGTGGGCAAACACTTCTCCTCTTCCACAGTGAAGACAGAGGCAAAAAATGCATTCAGCTTCTCAGCCATTTCCCTATCATCCTTCACTACTCCTTTTACCCCTTGGTCATCCAAGGGCCCCACTGCCTCCCTGGCTGGCTTCCTACTTCTAATGTATTTGAAGAAAGTTTTATTGTTGGCCTTTATGTTTTTTGCAATATGCTCCTCATATTCCCTTTTTGCTTGCCTGATCAGACTTGCATTTTATTTGCCATAGTCTGTGTTCCCTTTTATCAACCTCACTAAGACTAGCTTTCCACTGCTTAAAGGAATCCTTCTTACCTTTTACAGCTTCCATTACTTTATTTGTTAACCATGCAGGCTTTTTTCTATACCTATTTGTACCTTTCCTAACCTGCGGTATATATTTTTTCTGAGCTTCTAGGACTGTATTTTTAAATAGTCTCCTAGCTTCCCCAATGGTTTTGACCTTCTCTACTCTTCCTTTCAATTTCTTCCTCGCATGTCCCCTCATACCAGAGAAGTTACCCCTTTTAAAGTTAAAAGTGGTTGTGTCAGTCTTTTTGGGCAACTCTCTATCTGTACAAATGTTAAACTCAGTGACATTATGGTCACTGTTCTCAAGTGGTGCAATCACTTTTACATCTCTCACCAGGTCTTGGGTGTTACTTAGGACCAAATCCAGGATCACCTCTCCCCTGGTAGGATCTGTGACCATCTGTTCCATAGCACAGTCATTGAGAGTGTCTAAAAACTCAATCTCTTTTTCCCAACTAGAACTCATATTGTCCCAATCAATGTGTGGGTAGTTAAAGTCGCCTATTAGGACACAGTTATTTCGTCTAGCTGCTATCTTTAATTCATTCATCATGTTATAATCCTCCTCTATCTTTTGATCTGGTGGACGATAACAAACTCCCACTGTTAAGCTTCCTTTTGGACCCACTATTTCAACCCATAGCATTTCCAGAAGCGAATCCAATTCTCTTACCCTCTCAATCTTACTGGACGGTATACCCTCTCTGACATACAGAGCCACCCCACCTCCAACCCTTCCCCCCTATCCTTCCGATATAATTTATAACCAGGAATCACCGTATCCCACTGATTTTCCTCATCCCACCAAGTTTCTGAAATACCCACAATGTCTATTTCCCCCCCTCAACACCAAGCATTCCAACTCCCCGATTTTACCTCGGAGACTTCTAGCATTTGTATATAAACACTTATAGTTTCCCACGTTTGTTAAGCCCACAGTCTTCCTCTTGCTGCCTCGAGACCTTGCCAGACAGTTCCTATCATTAGCCACAGTCTCAGTGGACAATTGTAATCCATTTCCTTGTACAAAAGTAGTAGCTACCCCTTCATCTCTTTGAGATGAGCCATCCCGAACCAGAGACTTTTCATCTTCTGTCGGCTTTCCCCCATTATTCAGTTTAAAAACTGCTCTGCCACCTTTTTGATTTTGAGTGCCAGCAGCCTGGTTCCTTCTGGGGACAAGTGGAGACCGTCCCTTTTGTACAGCTCCCCCTTGTCCCAAAAAGCATCCCAGTGCCTAACAAACTTGAACCCTTCCCCCCTACACCACCGTCTCATCCACGCATTGAGACTCCTGATCTGTGCCTTTCTCTCCGGCCCTGCGTGTGGAACAGGTAGCACTTCTGAGAAGGCTACCTTGGAGGTCCTGGCCTTGAGCTTCCTGCCCAGCAGCCTAAATTTCTCCTCCAGGACCTCACGACTGCATTTCCCCACATCGTTGGTGCCGACGTGCACCACGACCACTGGCTCCTCCCCAGCACTATCTACCAGCCTATCTAAAACACGCGTAATGTCCGCTACCTTTGCACCAGGCAGGCAAGTCACCATACGGTCAGTACATGGGTTCGCCACCCAGCTGTCTACCTGCCTAAGGATCGAATCACCAACTACCAAGAGATCCCCTCCCACCCTTCCCAGGGACGGTTCCTTGGTACGAAAGGATACCCGTTCACCAGCTGAAGAAGAGGTCCCTTCTGAGGGCACATTCCCCTTATCCTCAGCATGGTGCCCCGTTTCCCCTTGACCCTCATGCTCCCTGGCAGCAGCTGGGCTGCCAGATCCAGAGTGGGACATATCTAACAAGTCCCCGAGAGTCTTCTCCGTGCACTTGACTGACTGTCTCTGCTTCTCCAGGTCAGCCACCTTGGCCTCAAGGGAGCATACTCGCTCCCTGAGAACCAGGAGCTCCTTGCACCGAGCACACACCCAAGACTTCTGACCAGTGGGCAGATAGTCATACATGTGACACTCCATGCAAAACACTGGATAGCCCCCAGCCCCCTGCTGGCATTCTGGCTTCATAATTGTTTTTAAACAAATACTTTTCTATAACCCCCCTTTTAAAACCCTTTGTATTTATATGGTTTCTGTTGTAGAAGTCTACTTATCTTACTGGGAACCCAAGAAGCCAAGGTCCCTGGCTTTCTGGCTCTTCCTGGGCTTCTTACAGAGCCCCTAGGCCAAGAGCCACAGGCCAAGAGCCTCACCCTTTGGCTCTCACCCTTCGGCTCGTGCCAGAGGCTCGTGCCTCTTGCAAGCTTCCTGCCTTAAATAGAAGGGTCCCCCAGGAGAGGGTGTGGCCAGCAGCTACTCAAATCCACCCAAGGCACCTGATGACAGGCAAACAATGACGCTTTCACACCCCAACTCCAGCAGCCAGGAGTCTGCTATTCAGTTTCACCCAGGCACTTAATTTCAGGCAGACAATGACCCTTTCACACCCCAACTCCAGCAGCCAGGAGTCTTTTACAACTCACCCACACACTCCCAAATACAGTCCCCCACACAGTACCTCTCTCAGCTAAAGCACCTCAGCTGAAAGTAAATAAATAAAAATACCACTCACCCCTCTGGCAGCTCAAACACCTTGCTCCTTCTCAGAGCTCAGCTGGGTCCCAAGGGGCAGTGAAGGGGCTGCAAGGGGCAGTGAAGGTGAGTGCTTCCCCAGCTTGCCACCGCTCGCTAGGTTTGCCTCCTTCTCCCCCATGCAGGGGTTGCTGTGTTGTGTCCACTGACCACTACAGGCCGTCAGCGAAAGAGCCTGAGCTTGAGTCCCCGAGAACAATGGGACTGGGGCTCCTGGCTCTGGCTTAGGGGAACCAATGGGAACGGTGGCGGGAATTCAAACCCGCCAATGGCACCAGGGGGTGTTCCCCTTCGCTTGTATATAGTTGGCCACCTGGCCAGGTAATCTCGTCTTGTGTTGTATAATAGCAAACCATGCTGATCACTACATTGTTGTCCGTGGTTTCATTATGCGTCTAACCCACTATATAACAATGGCGACGAGGATGGGATCCTGTTGAGTGCTCCAGTCGGGCTGTCGGACAACGCTACCGAAGACTCGCTCCGCCACTCCACGTGCTTCGTCCATGAGCACCGCCAAGGGTGAATCCAGAGCCATGTCACAGCAACTGACTAGCACAATGGCCATTGCTCCAGGATTCGGGCTGCTGCTGCCGTTCGACACCTCCCAGCCCCAGCGATGGGGAGCCTGTGTTATGGGTCTGCGGCAAGCCTTCGTGTTCTACGGACGAAGATCAAAAGAGAGGACTGCTGCTCTGCTCTTGCAGTCCCGTGATCGTAGAACTAGCCCAGTACCTTCTCTCTCCTAAGAAGGTGGAGGAATGCACGGTCGACAAGATTGTCCAGGCCGTGCAAAACTGCTTCTCCCCAAAGCCATCAGAGATGACCTGCCATGTGGTCTTCCAGCATGAGAACCAGCAGGGCAAGGAGACGGCCGTGGAGTTCCTTGCAGAGCTCCGCCACCTGCGGCCGCCTGTGCCTTCAGGGCGCATCTGAACATGGCTCTCCGTGACCGATTCATCATGGGCCTCAAGGAAGAAAAACTCCGATACTGGATAATGGAGGGGGAGAAGGTGACCATTGCCTCAGTTTTAGCCACCGCCACAGTGTGGGAGAGGTCCCACCCGGCCGCCACCGCAACACATTGCGTGGCCCTCCCCGGTACCAGCAACTCCGAAGACCCCGAGGTACACCGCACACTAGCCCAGTATCACCCACCAGCACCGCTCACCAGCTCTGCACGCAAGCAACCCAGCTTGGCGGCGCAGGAGTGTGCCAGCTGCGGCGGTCAGCACAAGCAAAAATTATGTCGGTTCAGGGATGCCACCTGTCAGGACTGTGGCCACATGGGCCACATCACGAGGGTCTGCTGCTCCAAGACATCCCACGCGGTGCAAAAGCCGCCCCGCCGCAGGACAGAGGTGCACTTTGAGGACTGCACAGCCCCAGAAGAGGACCTCTATCTCCTGACCAATGCCCCAGCAGCCCAGGTACAGATACTGAAACTCCCCAGTCAGGCTTCTACCCCTAAAATATATGTCCAGGTTAAAGTAGAGGGGGGTCCCCTTACAAATGGAGCTTGATTCGGGCTCCGCATGCTCTATCATTTTGGAGGCCACTTTAGAACAGATTTGCCCTAAGGGGGACCCCTGCTTGTGGCCATCACCGGTGACGCTCATGGACCGTGTGCCAGTGAAGGGGGTCGGGAGTTTCAGGGTGCAGTACTGGGGCTTCAAGGGCTACTTGGACTTGCTAGTAGTCGAGGGTGACCTAGTCAGCCTCCTAGGAAGGGCCTGGTTCGAACCCCTGGGAATCGCGATCGAGGGGGTCCAACAATGCACAACCCGTGACTTCCAGGAGGTGTGCCATGAGTTTCCATCCATCTTCGATGGGTCTCTGGGCCAGTACAAGGCCCCCCCAGTCTCGCTACAGCTCGACCCCATGGTGGCCCCTATCCGCATGCGGGCCAGGACAGTTCCGTTTGCCCTAAAACCCAAAATTGACGCAGAACTGGACCACCTGGTGGCCCAGGGGGTCCTGGAACTGGTCTCCCATGTGGTGTGGGAGACCCCGATCATTACCCCACTTAAGCCTAATGGGGACATCCGCATCTGCGTGGATTATAAATGCACGATTAACAGGGCATTACAGGACCATTCCTACCCGGTCCCGGTAGTGAGCCACGTTCTGGCCACCTTGGCAGAGGCCAAGATCTTTGGCAAATTAGATCTGGCCCAAGCTTACCAGCAACTGCCAGTCGACAGGCCGACCGCAGAGGCCCAAACCATTGTAACCCACCGGGGGGGCTTCAGGGTCAATTGCCTGCAATTCAGGGTGAGTGTGGCACCCGGGATATTCCAGCAACTGATGGACTCTCTCCTCAAAGGGATTCCCTGCGTCACACCATTCTTCGATGATGTGATGATCGCCGCTGCCACACCCGATGAGTTCACCACCCGCCTCTGCATGGTCCTCAGCCATTTCTGGGACGCCGGCCTCAAAGTCAAATGCGAAAAGTGCCAGCTAGGGGTGTCATCCATGGACTTCTTGGGCTTCACAGTGGACGTGGATGGCCTCCACCCGGCCCGGGACAAGTTTAAGGCCATAGTGGAAGCGCCACCCCCATCCTCCAAAGCCGAGCTCCAGGCTTTTCTTGGACTTTTAAACTTCTACCACGCCTTTCTCCCCCACAAGGCGGCAGTAGCTGAGCCCTTCCATCGGTTGCTTGACAAGAAGGCTCCCTGGGTATGGGGCCCACGTCAGGCCGCCGTGTTCCAGGCCGTCAAGGCCCTGCTGATCTCGAACTCGGTCCTGTCCCACTTCGATGAGTCCCTGCCTGTGGTCCTGGCTTTTGACACGTCTCCCTATGGGGTGGGAGTCGTGCTGGCTCACCGTCTCCCGGACAGCTGGGAGGTCCCGGTCGTGTACTACTCACAGACCCTATCTGCGGCCGAATGGAACTATGCCCAAATAGACTGCGAGGGACTGGCAGTTGTGGCGGGGGTGAAGAAGTTCCATGACTTCGTCTACAGCTGTCCCTTCACCATCGCTACGGACCACTGCCCGCTGCTGAGCCTCTTCGCGGCGGGTCGTCGGATGGTCCAGGTACTCTCCCCTCAAGTTTTGCAGTGGTCCATCTTCCTGGCGGGCTACAATTACATGCTGTAGCACTGGCCGGGCAAGGTGATGGGCCACGCAGATGCGCTGAGCCGGCTTCCCCTGCCAGACGAGGGGAGGCCCCGGCCCTGGCTCATCACGTCCTCCAGATGGAGAGTCTGCCTGATGCCCCCCTCCAGGCCATGGACATTGCCTGCTGCTCAGCCCGGGACCCCATTCTCTCCTGGGTTCTCAGCTGGGTGGTGAGGGGGTGACCTATGGCCCCAGCGGGCCCAGAGTTCAGTGCGTTCACAACACGGCACGAGGAACTATCGGCGCACAAAGGCTGCCTGCTGTGGGGGGACCGGGTGGTAGTCCCCAGCACACTCCGACACCAGGTCCTGCAGGCTCTGCATAAGGCACACCCTGGCATTGTGCGGATGAAGGCCCTCACCCGAAGCTACGTCTGGTGGCCGGGCATGGATGGGGAAATAGAAGCCTGGGTGAAGCATTGCCAGACCTGCCAAGAGGTCCGGCTGAGCCCACCTAGCGCACCGATGCAGTCCTGGGAGTCGATAAGGACCCTGTGGTCCCGGCTCCACATTGACTTTGCCGGCCCCTTCCTCGGATTGATGTTCCTAGTAACCATGGACTCATACTCGAAGTGGCTAGAGGTGAGTCCTGTCTCCACCACCTCCGCAAGCACTACCATCTGGGCCCTCAGGAAAATCTTTGCCACACACGGGTTGCCAGACACGATCATCTTGGACAATGGCCCAGCGTTCATGTCCAAGGAGTTACAGCGGTTCCTGAGGGACAACCTGATCCGGCACACCAGGTCAGCACCATTCCATCCCGCAACAAATGGCCAGGCTGAACAGATGGTTTGTACGGCAAAGGAGGCGCTGAGCCGCCTGACAGAAGGGGACAGGGAGTCTCGCATCGCATGATTCCCCCTGACAAACTGGACTACACCCAACCCTGTGAGTGGCCGCTGTCCTGCAGAGCTCCTGATGGGCTGGAAACCCGCGATCCTACTTGACTGCCTGCACCTCGACCAGGTGCCTGAGGCACGCAACAGGTCTGAGCAGCAGGAGGCGCCATGGGGGTTCTTTCCAGAGGAACTGGTGTTCACGCGAAATTATGCCAAAGGCCCTGAATGAATTGCGGCCAGGGTCATCTGCGTCACTGGGCCAGTCTCCTACGAGGTGTCAACAGACTGCGGCCAAATTCTGTGGCACCACATGGATCAGCTGAGGCGGTGCATGCTTCCAGACGAAGGTGAGCTTCCAACTCACGAGGAAGGGCGCGAAACCCTGGGAGCGGAGGTGAGCCAGGGCTGGGAACGGGATCCCAGGGAGGCGGCCCTTAGCAAAGCACCAACCCCAACTTGGGAGGGACAGCCAAAGGAGTGGCCGCTGATGCCTCCCGCACCGGAGCAGAAAGAAGCAGCGGAAGCTCCCCCTGTGCAGCCTCAACTCACCGGGGCCGAAGCCCCAACCCCAGCACCACAGCGGTCCACTAGGGAGCACCACACTCCAGCCTACCTGAAGGATTATGTCTCCTAGGGATGGTCCGAACTATGGGGGGAGGGGTGTTGTGTCTGCTGACCACTACAGGCCGTCAGCGAAAGGGCCTGAGCTTGAGTCCCCAAGAACAATGGGACTGGGGCTCCTGGCTCTGGTTTAGGGGAACCAATGGGAACGGTGGTGGGAATTCAAACCCGCCGATGGCACCAGGGGGTGTTCCCCTTCGCTTGTATATAGTTGGCCACCTGGCCAGGTAATCTTATCTTGTGTTGTATAATAGTGAACCATGCTGATCACTACATTGTTGTCCGTGGTTTCATTATGCGTCTAACCCACTATATAACATGCTGCTCTCTCAGTGGAGCGTCCAACCCCTTCGCTGGCTCCCTCCAGACTGAGGGCGAAATGCTGCCCGCCGGCTCAGTGGGCAGGGCCGAGCCAATGCAGTGAGCCAATACAGCCATGGGATTGGGAGACTATGAGAGTGGCATCTCAGTGGGCCAAAGGCTGAGGAAGCGTGTCCAGGAGGGACACCAAAACTCAAATATATATAAGGAGAGATGTACTAATAGAACATGGGTGGAAGCAGAGAGAGGTACTCCTTCTGGGGAGTAGGTGCATGTCAGGTCCCCAGATAGAAAGAAAGGTCCTGCTGTCCCAAAGGTACTTCCTCCAACTCTCTCAGATTGTCTTTCTGTCTCTGAGTCTTCAGTATTTGAATTGCATTTCATTTTTACACAAATATCTCCCTGCACCCTCCACTGAGATGGGAAACTTACCTCTTCCAAACCCTGATGGCTACTTGAACAAAACCATTTCTTGATAGTCAAGGCCCACTGAGGAGATATCTACAGTCATCATTACCCTTCCTTTTGTCATTTAGAAGAGGTAGAGTGATCACAGGTGAAGCCTGCAATAACACTTTCCTATCAGCACCTTCTCAGGAGCAGCCAATGCACATACTGCCCACTTTGTGATATTTACACATAATTTATTTTTATTCCACTCTTCCTCCAAGAATTTCAGAGCAGCACACATGACTTTTGCCTCTGATATATCCAGAAGGTACAGATGTATTAAGCATGAAATCCAATTTAATCATGTGATTCTTCAGCAAAGAGTTATAACAACAATTGATCTAAGTTTCTTCTAGAAGTTTCTCTATTCCTTCTGGTTCACTGTGGGTGGATTAACAGGAGCAGAATTCAGAGCCGACTTACCCTGCCAAGTTATTATATTGAAGTCTCATTTAAACTTTCAGTTGTGTTAGTGTTCTTATATCTAGACACTTTTATAAAAAGGAAGCTGGGAACTCAGAGAACCTGCTTGCCCTATCATTGCAGCAGTATATTGATATGTTGATTTTTAAGTGATGTTTTAAAATATTTTAAAAAATGAAATCACTTGTCTTCAGGGAAGTGGGGAGGAGAGGGATAGTTTGACAATCACAACAGACCAATGACTGAACAGTGGGCTGGAGATGAGTAAGTGTGGGTGACACAAAGAAAACTCACAGAAACATTATACATGAAGAAAAAGATGACTGAAAATCTGTTTCCAGAAAAAGATGGGAATAATAGTGGTCTCAAAAGAAACAGGGAAAAACCATGACAGGAAAAAAAAAACAGAGTGAAAACTAAAGAAACAAAAATGTGTGTAAAAATCAAGGAGTAAATGGAAGCAGTATGGGGCAAGAACTGATGCAAAAAAACAAACAAACCCCATACAGAAAAGCCCTTTGACTCAGCTGAACTGCCCACACTGATCCATATTTTTGCAGTTGGACTAATGTCCTCCACATTGGGCTACCTTTGAAGACAGTCTGAACATTGCAGCTGGTTCAGAATGTTGCAGCCCAATTGCTGTCACGGCTGGCTTCCTGGAATACATCTTTGCAATTTTAAACATTTTCACATATCAATTTGTTGGCTGCCAGTTTATTTTTGAGTTTAATTCCAGGTGCTGGTTATGACCTGCAAAGACCTTCATGGTCTAGGACTCAATAGAACCATCTCTCCATGTTGCTGTGCATTAGCTATGGTCTTCAGATTGCCACCTTCTGGTTGTTTCCCAAGTAAAGATGGCCCATCTGGGATTGATGAGGGTCCATAAATTTTCTATCATTATTCAGGCTCTCCAAGAAGGTGAGGAGATCACCATTTTTAGAAATATTTAGAAGACACTGTAAGACTGCTTTATTCACCAGGGATTTTAATAGATGGTAGGTACAGATATTTTATTGCATTTTATTAGGCTGGAGGGGGAGAATTTTGTATTTTATTATTTTAATTATGTATTGTAAGCCACCTTGAGTCATTGGGAAAGGCAGGCTAAAAATGTTTTAATAAACAAAAATGTCTTCCTAGGTTTCAAGATCACTAGTGGGTGAGGTAGGGAAAATCCTGCTAATGGCAGCTGAATACCATCTAGACTGAGTTTTCTTCTGTTTTGCTAGCAGCAGCTGAATACCATCTTGGTTGTGTTTGTTACTCCTCATCTTCTCCAGAACTCAGCCAGAGATACAAGCCCTTGGGCATGATCTAAAGGACTCTTGGATTTGGCCTATGATTTGCATCCTGACGCCTGCACTAGGCAGCTTGATGAACTGAGCAGTCCATAATAGGTCTGTCTTTTTGTGTTTGTTCGTTTGTTTAAATTAGTGATCGCTATTATATTTGGGAAGTTTCTGTAAGCCACTTTGATTCCCATTGGGAAGAAAAGTGGCTTAGAAATGCCTGGATAAATAAATTGTGGCCATTTAGGCATTTGTTCAAAGAAATCAAATATTCTTTTGCTGCTGCATTTAGTATCTTTGGCCACTGAGTACTTTCCCAGAAGTGCATTAGATGTGCAATGACGAAACTCTATTTTAGCAATCCTGCCTTGTCCTGGTAAGCTCTCCCTGGACTTTGTTTTAAAATTGAATTATTTCGTTCTCCTCCTGAAGTGAAGCCACTGAGACAGCCTATGGAGTGATGGCTAACACCGCTGCCAGCAGCTGTAGTTTGGCCTTCCAAAGCTGATGCTGGAGGTGGCAGCAGTTACTGGCCCACTCAGCTCAGATGCATTTGCAAGTGTTTTCCCTTTGATCAAACATGTCAAGCTTTTAATTCATGTCTAATCACTGATTTCACTAAGTGCCAAACCAGCTTGTTTTATCATCAGTTACATCTGCTGCTATTCTCATATCACACCAGTAAAATCTATCGACACAGACCGCATCCACTCAACCCTCAGCCTATTGATTGAAAAGAAATATTCAACTGTGGACACAGCCACCATCCTTTCTAGCTTGACTTGGGCTGCACATCTAGTTCAGCATGCCCAGTTGGGCTTTTCACCACATTTGCTTAAAAAAAAATCCAAATAAAATTCTTACTGTTGGAATTCTGCACCATTTCCAAAGCAGATTGCAGTGCAACAGCAGAATGTTAGATGATTAAGGGGTGACCTGATGGTGGTGGAAAGTGTTGTCAAGCTGTAGGGGCCCTGTAGGGTTTTCAAAGCAAGAGAAGAACTAACATGGGTTGTAGGGGTGTGCAAAAAACCCTCATTTTTTCAGGTTCGGGTATATTGAACCAAAAAAATAGTAATCAGTATTCCCAATATCCTCACATTCAAAATACTGGTATGGTATTCAGATTTTTTTTTTTTTTTAAGATTTCCTAATTTTGGGAGTCCATTATTCCCTATGGGGAAATGGCTGGGAAAAGGTACAGCTGTTTTTAAAAGTTTTTGGGTGGTTGGGGGAGTTGTTTTTAGAGGTACAGGCACCAAAATAGCACTGGAGCTGGTGGTGCCTGTCCTTTAAATAACCCCAAGTTTCAAGATGTTTGGACCAAGGGGTTAATTTTTATGAGCTCCTGAACGAGGTACCCCCAGCCATTCTTTATTATTTTCTATGGGTGGGGGGAACCCTGCAAGGTCTTTCCAGGACAAAAAACCCTTATGCCTTCAAGTAGCAATCACTGACAAACAGCTATTGCAGAGCTCAGTAATCCCAGTAGAACCACAAGTCAATTTGCCAAGCCAAGAGAACCAAAATCAAAACAGAAAATCTCTCCAGTGGAAACTGAAGGGGGGGGATTTTTTTTCAAGCCCAGCACAACTAGTTGCAATATACAGAATGTCCAGCAGAACCAGTGCCACTGAGGCAATCCAAGTTTAAAAAGGCTGATATCAAAGCAAAGCCCCGCTGACGACTCAGGGACGCCAGACAGATATGTCTGTCTGATCACATCCCTTTAATCCGTGGGGGAATCGCATGGCTGCCACGGCTTCTGGTAAGTATGATCGCACCCAAAGATTGTTTACAGTTTCTCCCCCAACCAAATGCTTATGGATTGAAGTGTTGATGTATATTCATACACTGAAATAATGCACAAGGGCTATTTCAAGTATGTTTCTAAGTATTAGATGTGCCTCCAAGGTTGCTTCTGTATTGAATGTTAGGACTTGCTCCTCTACAATCTTTCCAAGTTGGGGGGATTACATTTTTTGGGTTCCAGTTATGGATCCCCCCCAAAAAAAGTCTCCCACATTTACACACTCCCACCCATCCTGAATGTGAACACCTCTGCGTGCCATGAGGGTAAAAATGGGTGCAAAGGGAACTCATTGAGGAGGAGGAAGTTCTCCATCTCCTGCATACCACAGCCCCCCATTTTTGGGCATTAAACCCATCCTGCCAGCCCACTGGAGCCCAAACCTAGCAGGGCATCCCCAGGGGTATGGGACCCTCCTTCCCCTGATCTGTTCCTGAGGCTCTCCACAAAGGCAAAAGAGTTGCTAGCACTGCCCAGAGACACCAGTCTTTGTTAACACTCTTTGGAGAGGAGGACTCTGACAGTAATGATTCAGAGTGTGTGTGGGGGAAGCAACCTCCTCTTTCACATCCCAACTCTGTGTTGCTGCTCCCACATCAAGTACACCCCTACATGGCTGGGGCCCAGTGCCAGAAAGCAGCTGTGACTCCTGTAGGGTCACAGACCCCTAGCACTTGTCCTCTTCCATCCTCTGAGGGCACCTGCAAAGGGCGCACCCATCCATGTTGCCACTGAAGGAAAGTGTGGCAACCAGCAGGAAGAAAAAGAAACCCACTCCCTCTTAGCTGGGAGAAGAATAGGGGAACAGGAGGCCCCTCCAAGAAAGGATCCCCACAATCAGGCTGCTGTGGCTGGGAAATCAAGGCAGGCCACCCTCCATGAGGTCAAAAGTCTCAGGAAGTAGGGGAGCAGAGTTCACAATCAAAATATGGGTTCTCAGCCAAGGCACCCAGTAGTTTAAGCTCCTCTGCTCAGCGTGAGCAGAGAGATGGGGTGGCTAAGATCCTGAGTCCACCTAACACCAAAACCCCAACAGGGGAGAGAAGTTCACATTCAGGAAGGGATGTGCTCTGCAAGTTCCTGGCCTCTCTGTGTAACTGCCACCAGCCAACTGAGGAGAAAGTATGGGTCTGAGCTGAGGGTATGGGAACTCTTTTATTGGCAGCCAGCAGTGCTTGTTAAGCTTTGGAGGGTGCCTATTTGTGTTTCTAAAGCTAAAGAATTCCAACCTCCCCCCTTTGCCTTGGCGTTTTGTAAACAGTTTAATTGAGCAGAGACAGTTTGTTTGGAAATGTATCCAGTCATGAACTGCCATGAACCACTACAAACAGCACCCCAGTTCCTGGAATGGTCACGCTGGGTGCCCTTCCACAAGCATCACTTTGTAAATTGAAACAGTCCAAAATTCATGACAAACTTTATTTTGTGAGTTGGTTCATGCCCATCCCTAATTAAAACTGACTGCTGTTGGCAAGAGGATAGTGTACTAGATGGTCCATTGTTCTGATCTAGCATGGCTACTCCCATGTTCATACAGTCACATCCAAATTTGTGACCTATCATCACAGAATGTTCTGTTTAAGCACACTGAAGCTCTCATCTATACACGGAGTACAAAAATGACAACTGATTTCATATATATTAAATATAGAAAATGTAACATCACACCATGGTTAGGTGCATATCTTGTCCAGACGTCATTTACTAACTTTAAAGAATGACTCATCATACCATTGAGACACTTCAGTCCACTAGTCCTTTAGCACAGTCATTGAAATTACTGCCTATTTGGGAAGTTTTGGTTTGCAAGGAAATTGCATCAGACAAAATCCGCCTCCAAATACAGTATACTAAAGAAACTCTAGAGTGCTTCATTAGGAAGATGCTTACAGTGATTTACACAACCCTTCATTAGCTTTAATAGGAGATGATAGTCCATGCATATAAACATTTTGTGTACTTACAGAGGCAGCAATAAGTTCAAACAGGGAGTAAGTCTTTGATTATGGTACCGCTTCTGAACTCAGTATAAATTAATCCATATTTATAAGTATACAGATGTTCTGGTTTTATCCCCAAAGAATAGAAGCCAAATCTCACTTCATATTTTTGTGCTTCAGTATGGTTACCCAAGCACAAATTACATATGCTCCTTGCCAAATGTGAAAGATGTCTGCATGTAAAATTCTATGAAATACTTTGATCTGGAGGACTTACCCTTCCCTGCACATCAGTCCGTCAAATTTGAAACCAGGCTCATAGCAATTTTTTTTTTACCAAAGTACTCATTAGACATCAGAAGAAGTGTGTGCTGTTGGTATAATTACAAACTGTTATAATAATCTCTCAAGGTTAGAAGCATTCAGTCCAAAGCTTTCCATTTCACCTCTCTACTATACAAAGTAAATAATGTGTGAGGATGATATGTGAACAAATGTTGGGGGGGGGGGATTAAAATGAGTTCCAAATCTTATGAGGGCCATGATATTGGGAGACAAGGGGTTAACCATTTCTCCCTGATCATTTTCCTATTGCAGATTACCCCCTTCCTGGAGTTTTTTTTCCCCAGTGAGAAAATATGCTGGTACCTAAAGGGTAATGAAATAATAATGGTGTGCTGTCAAGCGGCAATTGACTTAGGCAACCCCTCATCGGGTTTTCAAGGTAAGAGATGAGCAGAGATTGTTTGCCATTGCCTTTCTCTGCATAACAACCCTAGTCTTCCTTGATGGTCTCTGATCCAACTACTAACCATGCTCAACCCTGCTTAGCTCTAAGCTCTACACAAGATCATGCTAGTTAGGGTTATTCAGACCGCAGTATGTTTTCCCCTAGAGCTGTAGGTTAAATAGTAGCTGTAATGGAATGATGTATTTTGTAGCCCTCTGAAGACATTTAATTCTATTCACACTCACCATTACACCCCATTTTTAGAAAACAGAGAGGGGTTCATTTTTGCAGAGGTCCTTGCAAAGACTTGCAGACCCTTTCAAGTACTGCCATGGACCCCCAAAGGTTCCTGGATCCCAGTTGGGGCTTTACTCCTTCCATGAAGTGATCGTAGCAACTGGCTACTCAACAATGTTGCATGCATTTGTCAACTTATGGTATTGCAAAATGGCTGTAAAGCTTCCACAAAGTGGCAGTAAAACACAGCAAACAATTAAATTTTGTTGGGGGAAAATTGATTACTTTCAAAATCTAGGCCCATCCCCACTTCAGTTCAGCTGGCCTGTTGCTAGAAGTTATCAACAAATAAGGAAATTTCTTGCCATCTTTGGGGCAAAGTTCCTTCCAATCCAAGGGTAAGAATTATCAGAACTACCACCTGCATTACTATGGGGGGGGGGAAGAGTTGATGAGAGGCCCCTCCAATGCTCACCCACTTGGACAAGAAACTTCTTGGCTGGGTGTTCTGAGCAAGCAAGACAGGTTGTTGTGCACTAGAAAGCACATAACACTCTGCCAGGTATCCAGTAACTTTCCCCTAAGCGGGCTTTTCAGCCCAAGAGGAACCAGCATTCTCTGTATGTAACCTGGAGAGCAGGTCTTCAGAATGCCTTAATGATAAGAACTTTTTGTTGTGGCTAGGCTTATCTGGTGCAGATCTCTCACCCCCAGTTCCTGATGCCCACCATCACTCCAGCAGCTGGTGGGAGAAAAAATAAATAAATAAATAAATTGGCATGTTAAGTCTGGAGAGCTTTTTTAGTCTTGTGACACTAAATTTTAAAAAATGGGGGGTATTTTCACCGATGCCCTAGCACAGCTGCATAGCAATGCTAATTTCCTGCCCTTCCTTGCAAAATTGCATGGTTTTCTCTTTATGGTTCTCTAATTTGCTCCTGGACACTTGGCAGTTTTTTTAGAGCCTGTCCTGTGCAGATTGCACATTGTTCTTCAAATGGATCGATCCCAAGTGATTCTTTAGTTTGCAGAAGGTCTATGCAGCTCAGCTGCCATTTTAATGTCAGGCTTCTGGAGACTGCCAAAATGATTCCCCCCAAAACTTAGTTCACTAAAGCATGAAAGTGAAAAATATTTTCAAAGCTTTAGGCTTCCCATCCCAGTGTCTGTCTCTTTTTACTTCTCATGCCAATTTCAATCTGTGCTGATGATCCCCCCCTCTATTTTGTTTGCATGCAGCATGCAGCACCTTTTTTGCACCAGGATGCTGCTGTTTGCCTCTTCTCTGATCACCCTTTCAAGTCAATACCAGCAGGGAACTAAACCATGTGCAGCAACTCCCCCACACACATTCAATTTTAGTCTCATATCACTAGACTCATGCTGATTGTAAAAAAATAAAAAATGGCACTTCTACACTGGTGAAGGGGGAAAGATTTCAGAAGGTGCAGAGTGGTGGACCAATCTTGATGTCAGTGGGGAGTGACGTTTTAAGAGTGGCAAAAGGATGGGTGGGGGGAATCCAAGGGAATCTGTATGCTTTTGAATTGCCTTTGGCTTGGAAGCAAAACAAGGGGAAAATAGGCACAAAAGCACTCTCAAAAAATCTGGGAAACAGTGACCAGAAAGCGACTAAGTGCTGAAGGAATGAAAATCAATGAAGAATGACAAAGAAAACCCAACAGATATGCATGGTGAAAGTGAAGGAAAACACCCATGTATAATAGGCCTATATTGCATCTCATTCCTGCTGAGCTCCTTCCTCAAGATTTACCCTCTTTAGGCACAACCCCCAAATCTCTAGGAATTCCTCAAGCTGGAGCTGGGACCCCTGCACATGTTGTGCTGAACATCTTTTGCTATTTCTATATATATGAAGAGTTCCTGTGAGCAACAGGAACTATGGCTGCAACCATTCAAAATGAAGTACATCTTTCAGTGACAAGAGAATACAAAGCTGAGCCAGGAAAAGGTGGGGAAGACTTGAGACTTTCTGACACTGTTGCCAGAAGACTAATATCACAATTTTCCTCATAAAAGTGGTCTTTTCACTTCCAAGTAGAAGGTAAGACTTGGAAGCAAAAAGTGACCAGATTTGCAACTAAAGATCCTCCATCAGAATTGCATCTCCTATTGAAAAAGACTTTTGACACGCATAAAGTGTGTTTCGACGTCTTTTAAAAAGCCTCAGTTTGTTCAGTTCTCAGTCCAGATTGAAGTGTGGAATGAAGAAGTAAAGAGCAGTTCTCAAGAGAGATCGGTGTTTCCAGGGCTATTCTGTGCTTTCGTACAAAAGAAGAAAAGTACACATTGGAATAGACTGTTCTGACCTTTGCTGCTCCCTCTGTAAGTGCCTCCACTGACATCGAAGATAATATTTGTGAAAGACTGTCCCTACCTAACATCCCATTAGGCTTTCCCTGTTTACTTATGTCTGAATAGAGACGCTGGCGGGATCATTAATTACACAGAACCAAAACCAAAGTTGTTCAGATGCACAATTTTCCACACACGTGCATGCACAAGAATGTGACTAAGAATTTTTGCTGTCATTTTGTTGGCATCATACACTACTATTTCATACCCATTTTGGAATAAGATATTTTTATAGAGGAAAAACCAGGATGCTGAAAAATTCAGGCAATAAGCTGAAAAACAAGGATCTATTGAGTTAATGAATACATTATTTAGCTTTCATATTTTTTTAAAAAACTGTCTCTGTATAAAGTAACTGTCACCCATTCCAGTTTCTGTGTAATTTTCTCTTTTAAAAAGCACAAATCTTCTGCTAAGAACATAAAACTCTGAAGGCAAGCCTTGGTATTTTATGGCCTGCCTACTTCCTTTGATTGTATGAATCATCTTCATATATTTTGTTGGTGTTATTTTCATGTGGAACAGGAGCCCACCAGCTGCATGTTTTGGGAACATGATACACATGATTGTCATATTGTGAGTATTATTTAGAAAATGTCTATAACACCTCTCCATAGATCCTGCTTAAACCATGCATAGAAAATCCATCCATCACCACATTCATACAATATGGGAATCATATGTATCACTCTGCAGAAATGCGTGGCAGGTGGGCTCCCACTCTGCATGAATGGAATGCCACCATAACATCTGCAGAAGGCTATGATCTGCTCGGTATCTCTGATTCTTCTGGTTTAACTGCTATCCTCAAAACAATCAAGCTACGTTGAACCTTAGGCTGACATCACAGTCACAATTTATTTCCTCCTTATAAATGTCAGTTTAATGTGTCATAACACAGCTTGATACCTGTTTAAATATTAACTGTATAATTCTCCATTTTTTTGCAAATGTCTGTCATTTGGGTATCTAATTTCAAGCCTTTAGTTTATAGGCAAATGCATAAAGTTATAAGAACCTTTGACCCCACTGTCAAACCCTCCTCCAGTAGTATTGTTCATAGTGAATATAATGCACACATGTATTGTATTGTATTTATTTATTTATTTATATAATCTATATAGCCCACCTTTTTCCCAACACTGTCAAGACTCATGGGCGAAAATCAAATATCATTAAACAATAATAATGTATTAAAATCATTAAAACACATAATTAAATACATAAACCAGTGCCTACTTCTACAACCAAGCTGCACTGGCAGATCATTTAAATGGTAATATTTTACAGCCGTTCTGGAAAGTCCCTAGAATAGCCACCTATCTCACCTCTTCCTGGAAGCTGTTTCACAGCACCAGAGCAGCAGCAGAAAAGACTTGGGCCATAACAGATCATATTCTCAAGAGAAAGCGGACTGCTAGGAAACCTTATTGAAAGGACTGCAGTTGCTGCATATAAGAACAGGAGGCCCTTCAAGTCTGTGGGATCAGGTCATGGAGACTTTTTGGTCTAACCAAAACAAAACCCCCAGTAACTTTATGACCAATACCTTACACATTCACGCTGTTACCTTCCCACTGAAGCGGTACCTATTTATCTACTTGCAGTTTCAAAATAAATAAATACCAACTTCCCTGCACTGGGGAATAGTGTATTATTTATTTCTAGCAGAGGGGGACTGAATCAGAGAAGTTTTGAAAAATGATGGTGGGAAAACAGAGTATTTGAAACTACATTGAAACTGCTGTTCCATGTATACTAATTACCATTACATTAATCTCAAAGTGATCTCTTAACTTTTTCCTACAGTTGGAGATGAGAGACTCATACAGGACTCATGTTGTTGTTGTTCAGTCGCACAGTCGAGTCCGACTCTTCGCGACCCCATGGACCAGATTACGCCAGGCCCTCCTGTCTTCCGCTGTCCGCTGAAGTTTGCTCAATTTCATGTTCGTTGCATCGATGACACTGTCTAACCATCTCATCCTTTGCCGTCCCCTTCTTCTTTGACCTTCAATCTTTCCCAGCATCAGGGTCTTCTCCAGTGAATGCTCCCTTCTCATTTGGTGGCCAAAGTATTTGAGCTTCAGCTTCAGGATTTGGCCTTCAAGGGAACAGTCAGGGTTGATTTCTTTTAGGATTGACTGATTTGATCTCCTTGCAGTCCAAGGGACTCTCAAGAGTCTTCTCCAGCACCATAGTTCAAAAGAATCTATTCTTCGGCGCTCAGCCTTCCTTATAGTCCAACTCTCGCAGCCATACATTACTACGGGGAATACCATTGCTTTGACCATGCGGACTTTTGTTGGCAAGGTGATGTCTCTGCTTTTTATCATGCTGTTTAGGTTTGCCATCGCTTTCCTCCCAAGGAGCAGGCGTCTTTTAATTTCATGGCTGCAGTCACCATCTGCAGTGATCTGGGATCCTAGGAACGTGAAGTCTGTCACTACTTCTACGACTTCCCCTTCTATTTGCCAAGGAGTGATGGGGCCAGATGCCATGATCTTAGTTTTTTTGATGTTGAGCTTCAAGCCCACTTTTGCACTCTCCTCTTTCACTCTGAGCAAGAGGCTCTTTAGGTCCTCTTCACTTTCTGCCATCAGAGTGGTATCGTCTGCATATCTGAGGTTATTGATCTTTTCCCCAGCAATCTTAACTCCAGCTTGTGATTCATCCAGGCCAGCATTTCGCATGATGTACTCTGCATATAAATTAAATAAGCAAGGTGACAATATACATCCTTGTCGTACTCCTTTTCCTATGCTAAACCAATCAGTTTTTCCATATCCGGTTCTAACTGTTGCTTCTTGACCCTTATACAGGTTTCTCAGGAGACAGGTGAGGTGGTCTGGTACTCCCATCTCTTTAAGAACCTGCCATAATTTATTGTGATCCACACAATCAAAGGCTTTAGCATAGTCAATGAAGCAGAAGTAGATGTTTTTCTGGTACTCTCTTGCTTTCTCCATAATCCAGTGAATGTTGGCAATTTGATCTCTAGTTCCTCTACCTCTTCGAAACCCAGCTTGTACTTCTGGCAGTTCTCTATCCACGTACTGTTGGAGCCTAGCTTGTAGGATTTTGAGCATGACCTTGCTAGCGTGTGAAATGAGTGCAATTGTGCGATAGTTTGAACATTCTTTGACGTTGCCCTTCTTTGGGATTGGAATGTACACTGACCTTTTCCAATCCTGTGGCCACTGTTGTGTTTTCCAAATTTGTTGGCAAATTGAGTGCAGCACTTTAACAGCATCTTCTTTTAAGACTTTGAATAACTCAGCTGGGATACCATCACCTCCACTAGCTTTGTTGTTAGTAATACTTTCTAAGGCCCATTTAACTTTGCTTTCCAGGATGTCTGGCTCGAGGTCAGTGATTATACCATCGTGGTTGTCAAGGACATCGAGGTCCTTCTTGTATAGTTCTTCTGTGTATTCTTGCCATCTTTTCCTAATCTCTTCTGCTTCTGTTAGGTCCCTACCGTTTTTGTCCTTTATCATGGCCAGCTTTGCATGGAACGTTCCCTTGATTTCTCCAATTTTCTTGAAGAGATCTCTAGTCCTTCCCAATCTATTGTTTTCCTCTATTACTCTGCATTGTTCATTCAGGAAAGCCTCCTTATCTCTCCTTGCTGTTCTCTGGAAATCTGCATTAAATTGGGCAAATCTTTCCTTATCCCCATTGCCTTTAGCTTTCCTTCTTTCCTCTGCTATGTGTAAAGCCTCATCAGACAGCCACTTTGCTTTTTTGCATTTCTTTTTCTTTGGGATGACGGTGAGTGCTGCCTCCTTTACAATGTCACGGACCTCTGTCCATAGTTCTTCAGGCACTCTGTCTATCAAATCTAGTCCCTTAAACCTATACAGGACTCATACATGCTCATATATGTTAAGTAAGAGAACAGTCACAGAAAAAAGTTAACTTGACAGCAATAATCCAGCTCCAGATCCTTGGAAATGGATCAGACCTGACAGAAGTTCTCTATTCTTCTAGAACCTGAGGCTGATGTGGTCATCCAAGACTGAATTTACCTTCTTTGAAGTATGAACTTGCCTGGTTTGGGAATATAAACAGCCACATAATGGGTTGGATCCAGACTAAGTTTTTCCATTAACAAAAGGTACTTCCACCTGGGGAACAGGACTCCCCCCCCCCGCCATCCTGTTGCAGCCCACTGATCTCCCTGAATGCTGCTTCTAGGGATGGGGAGACTCTTGACAATGGCATGACTGTGTAAAACAGAATATATTCAGGAGGCATTTTTATAATGTTGATAAGACTATATTACAAGGGAATGTCTCAGGATATATTTCACGGAACATAATGGTGCTGTGAATGGTATGTGTTACCTGTTGCTGTATGCATTATCTTGTTCTCAGTGCATTGTATTTCTACTTATGAAATAATATTAACTGTTTTCTTAATACTCATCCTTGTTTCAGATTTCTGCTTGTTTCAGGTATCTATGGTCCCAGTCTGATCACACTGCTTATTAAATGTCTCATCTTACTGGTTGCATTGACTTAATCCACCTTGAGTCTCAGTGAGAAACATGGATTATAAATAGCACAAATAAATAAATACATAAGCAAGAGGCAAATTCAAGGTCTGCAGCAGGAATTGCATCTCCCCTTCTGTTAGCGGGAATGTTGGATTAATGGAACAATAACTTTTTTGATAGTTTTTTTTTTTGTTTGTTTCATGCTGTTCCTAGGCTGGGTTATTACAAACAGGCTAGGCATTTTGATGGGGTGGGCCATCACAGTAATAGCAAGAACAGGATTGCTTGCTAGAACTCCTGTAGGGTTCGTTGGCAAGCATCTTAAGGCATTTATGAAGGAAAGGATGTTCATAGAAGATCCCATCATTTGCTGGAGCAGCTGTGTGTGAAATGGTGGGGAGCATCTGTTGGTAGTACTCACTGAGAGCTTCATATTTTTTGCACCCAATGAACTTCTGGCCTAACTTAGATGAATCCACCTTTAAATATCATTAGTATATCTCTCTCTCTTTTTTATGTTTTATTGAACAATATTACAAACTGACAATAGAATGGAGTGCAATCAATAAAGAGCAGCAAAAGATAAATACAAGCTCCAAATATCACACACATCTTAACAGATCTAAATTAGCATTTGAACCTTCAATATAGCATGAAAAGGAATAATTACAATTCATTCAATATGAACAGAGAAAAGAGATTTGATTGTTGTCTAGTACATAACAACTATTTGAGATGCCTGTCCAATGCTTGTGTGACAAGGGGTACCATTATCATTAGTATCTCTTGACTAAGGCATGTATTTTCCCAGATGCTTTCAAGATAAAGTAGCCTGACTGCCATGAGGGTACCAGGGGCATGTTAAGTAAAGCTTTGTAGGGTGGTCCTCCAAAAACTCCTCACACTCTAACATGAATAATGGCCCATGTTTGCAAGACAACAACCTACCCTCTCAGAATCTCCCTCACTTCTCTGGAAATCCAATCAAGTGCCCAAGAAAGGCAATTTACTGATCTCCTGACCTTTATCAGCAAGCCTGAATCATGCCTGCCACCCAATTGCCATGCCTGCCACCCAGTTGACTCAATTATCTGCAACCACACATATCTCCCTTTCCCATTACATCAGCTATGGCTATCCCTCACTAGTGCCAATTAGAATAGAAGGTTTGGATTGATGGCTGTGACCCATTTAATCACACAGAGATCCTACAGCTTTCCACAACCTCTGTCACAAAGGTTCGGGGTTACATATAGGTCAGTTAATCACAGTTCACCACCTATCTTGCCTCTTTTAAAATATATAAAGAGCCCTGACCCTTTCACACACCAGGACCTTCCTCTCATGCACAGTCACCAGCAGATGTGGTAGTCCAGTCCCTCATTCAGAGACTGCACAGCGTTATTGGGGTTGGGACTCAAATACTGCTTCATTCACGTCCTACCACCATTTATTCATATCCAAATATATTTATGTATAGGCAGAGATCTTAGCTCGTGTGTGTGTGTTTCCATGAGACCATACACATCCAGCCCACTGGGTTAAACAAACAAGGAGTTAACTTTTATTTATGGCTTAAACACAACATTAGAGAGAATCAGGTAGACAAAGTTTCTCCATATTTGAACTTTTGAACAATAGCTCTAATAGGGCATTTTAAGTTCTTTGTTACGTTGACTTTCTCCTAGTCTGTGGCAGGTTGATGTTCTGCTACATGCTAGGTCAAGCTTACTGTTTCTTCCCTCATCCAGTTCTGACTCTAACTGAAATAACAGCTGTTTAACTGTCAGCCTCTCACTAACATTACATCAACTCCCATTGGTCACATGTAAGGAGACATGGAACCTAATCTATTCATCATAGGAGACTTGGATCCTAAAATTGCAAAAATCACAGTACAATCTTAAGAACATAAGAACA
The DNA here is from genome assembly GCA_029375565.1 of Gekko gecko. Taxonomy (NCBI): domain Eukaryota; kingdom Metazoa; phylum Chordata; class Lepidosauria; order Squamata; family Gekkonidae; genus Gekko; species Gekko gecko. Next base: position 141,232,792 of record JAPDNY010000005.1, read on the forward strand.
TAAGAGAAGCCAATGCTGAATCAGGCCAATGGCCCATCTAGTCCAACACTCTGTCACACAGCGGCCAAAATATACCAGGTGCCATCAGGAGGTCCAGCTGTGGGGCCAGGGCACCAGAAGCCCTCCCACTGCTGCCCCCTCCAGCACCAAGAATAGAGTGCATCACCTGCCCCAGACTGAGAGTTCCCATCTATACCCTGTGGCTAATAGCCACTGATGGACTTCTGCTCCATATGTTTATCTAATTCCCTCTTGAAACTGTCCATGCTTGCAGCTGCCACCACCTCCTGTGGCAGTGAATTCCATATGTTAATCACTCTTTGGGTGAAGAAGTATTTCCTTTTATCTGTTCTAACCCGACTGCTCAGCAATTTCATGGAGTGCCCACGAGTTCTTGTATTGTGAGAAAGGGAGAAAAGTACTTCTTTCTCAACCTGCTCAATCCCATTCATAATCTTATAAACCTCGATCATGTCACCCCTCAGCCGTCGTTTCTCCAAGCTGAAGAGCCCCAAGCATTTTAACCTTTCTTCATAGGGAAGGTGTTCCAACCCTTTTATCATTCTAGTTGCCCTTCTCTGAACTTTTTCCAATGCTATAATATCCTTTTTGAGATGTGGTGACCAGAACTGTACACAGTATTCCAAATGAGGTTGCACCAATGATTTATACAGGGGCATTATGATACTGGCTGATTTGTTTTCAATTCCCTTCCTAATAATCCCCAGCATAGCGTTGGCCTTCTTTACTGCAGCTACACAGCTACACACTGTCTAGACACTGTCTAAATCTTAATTTCACAAATGAGCAAATGGGTCTTAATTGTGGCTCAATGACATCCAGGATCCTAATTCTGCAACAATCCTGCCCAGTAGCACTGCTTTCCCTGTCTGAGTGCAGGCCAGCCTGCACACCTACCCAACTCAAGACTACTTCATACTCTGGAAACACTTTCCCATTCATTCATCTGTATATCTGGATACCTTTTTAGGCAACCCCTAAACCTATGTCTAGGGATAGGCATGAACCAGCTCCCAAACTAAAGTTTGTGATGAATTTCCACAAATTTGTGGTTCACAAACTGAAGTTTGTGGCAGGTCAACCAGACTGAATTTTCCATGAACTTTCAAACAGTTTTTGGTGGTTGTAGCAGTTTGTGAATGGATACATTTCCAGACAGATTGTCTCTGTTCAATCAAAATGTTTATCAAACTTCAAAGCAATGGGGGCAGAACTTGAGGGTCATGTAGAGGAGCATGTGAGTCTGATGTCTCTAGCCTGCACAGGATCCATTCTATACACTGCTGAACCTCCTGAACTTGTGCCTGTCTTTCCCCGAGAAAGCACTTTCCTGGGGACTCCTTTGTGGAGCTGTAACTTGGACCCTGTAAACCCAATCCTCACCAAACTTGGAGGGCAGGTAGAGGAGAATCAGCTGGAGATCTTCTGTGAGTTTGGTGTGTCTAGCATGCCAGAGGGTGGCATTCTACCACATCATGAACCTCACAAACCAAACCAGTTCATTCAACAGCTAAACGTTTGTGATGGTTTGTAGCTCACCTGAGCACGCCACTAACCATGAACCAGACTGCATTTTCCTGATTCATGTCCATCCCTATCTATCTCTTTTCTTCAATATGGTTTCTTCAGACAAGCCACATGGGAGCAACAGAATTTGTGCCAAAAGGTAGCTTTAAAAGTGATAGAACAAAATTCAAGTCTAGTAGCATCAGACTTATCAGGTCAGACTCGCATGGCTACCCATCTGGCTAGCCACTAGAGTAAAACAATCCCCCAGAATCCATGTCCAGTTCTACATGTCTACAGGATGGTCTTCATGTGCAAACCCCAACATGGAGACCACTTTGGTTAATGTATCATTGGTGCTGACCAGCATCAACCAGATCCTTAGTTTGCTCAAGCAGTATGTTAAAGAAAGTCATCCCTGTTGATGTTGTTGGATCTCTCAGCAGCCTTTGGCACCATTGACCAATCCATCCTTATTCAATGGTTAGAATATAAAGTTGGCATTAAAGGAGTAGCTGTTCAGGAGTTTTAGTCTTTTGTTGTCTGATCAGACACAGAGTTTCTACCAGAGGATCAAAATCAAAGGACTGAGTTTCTCAGTATTCCACTCTCTCACCTGTGCTCTTCAGTGTTTATCTGAGGCCACTGAATGAGATTTTCTGGAATTTTAGAGTCCAAAGTCAGCAATATGAGAATGAAACCCAGCTCAAATCTGTCTCAGCCATGAACCAGTACTTGGAGTGGCTAAGGCAGAACAGCTAAGGCAGAACAGCTAAAACTGAATCCAGACAAAACAGAGGTAACGTTGGTCAGAAGAAAGGCTGATGCTCTGAACGACTAAATCAACTTGTAGTAGATGGAGTGTAGTTGGCATTTGCAGAGCAGGTTAAGAGCTTGGTGGTGCTCTTGGATCCAGCCTTGCTGCTTTTTGTCACGGCCAAGAACTCCTTCTATCAGTTACTTTTGGTTTGCCAAGTGTCTCCCTTTTTAGACTAAACTGATCGGACTACACTAATCTATGCTTTTCTGACCTCACAGTTGGATTATTTGTAATGCTACCTGTGTTTGTCTGCCCTTGAAGACACCCTGGAAACTGCAACTGATTTAGCATGTGGCAGCCTGATTATTGACAGGGTCTAGCCAACAGGAACACATCTCACCCATTTTAAAACTGCACAGGCTGCCATCCTGTTTCTGAGTTCAGTTTAAGGTGTTGAATTGTAAGGCCTCCCCAGCCTGGGATCCACATATCTATCCACATTGGAAGTGGTCTGTCTCTCCCCATGTGTGCATCAACTATGGTTTCCAGGTTGCCACCCTCTGGTTGTTCCCCCAGTTAAGGTAGCCCACTTGATGTCAGCTAGAGCTCATGTTTTTTCTATAGTAACTCCCATTTTATGGACCAGACTCCCTGAGGAGGTTAGGAGACCACTGTCTTTAAATTCTAGGTGGTGCTGCAAAACCATTTTGCTTTCAAATGCTATAAATGGTTTGTGAGATTCGGGGGGGGCCTTCAGGTAATTGGGATTTTATTGTATTTTGTATTTTTTTTAATTTGGATTTTTAAGATTTTTTGAGCCACAGGACAGGTGAACTACACATACTTAAATATGTTACTCACAAAGTTCTCTGGATTCTGGCCATCAATGTTGCCTTTTTTAATTCTTAGCTTAGCACAAACAGTTTACATTTAAGGCCTCTCTTAACAATAAACCAGGAATAGCAGCAGGAAGTATACCAACTTAACTAGCCTGCCGAGAGTGCTGAAAAAATGTTTTTAGAAAGTAACTTTGACTGTTGGAAAACAATATGGAACATTCAAAATCAATAAGGATTGTATGTTCACAGTGCACAGCTATACCAGAGGTGAGCATGTGGCATATCTGGTTAAAACAGTTATCATTGTCATCCTGGAACACCATATGACAAGAGCTACTCAAGCACAAATTCAATTGACATGAAAAGGGGTCTTCTTGGGAGAATTGTTTTTTGTGATTATGACTTTAATGGCTGATTCAGAGCTGAGAACAATCAGCTGGGAAAAGAACAAGCCTATAAGAAGGAAGTTAAGGACTCTCATCACCCAGCACAGTCAGCTTTCTAGTTTTGTAAAACTGTAAGTCTCACCCCAGTTGCTTGATAGGGTAAGATGGTTTGTTTCTGTGTAATCACAGTGTGAAAAAAATAGCAGTGTAGCCAATACCAAGGAGAAAGGCAGTATCCTTCATGACTTGAAATCCCATAATAAACCATCACAATGGTAGTCTATCATCTTTCTCATAGCAATGATCAGTCTATTATTTACTGATGGCAGGGTTTGAAAAATAATGGAGAGGAACAAATTATATCAAGACTACAGGTCCATGTGCTCTAATTGAGAAGTTCACATGGGTGAGATGTCCATGGAAATGTGACCAGAGGAAGCTGCCTTCTACTGAGATCAAGATCAGGGCTTTTTTTGTAGACAAAGCCTAGCAGGAACTCATTAGCATAATAGGCCACACCCAACAGCAAAAACTCATTAGCGTATTAGGCCACACACCCCTGACAGCACAGCTCATTAGCATATTTGGCCACACCCTCACGTTATCGGAAGTGTGGTCATCCAGCCACACCCACCTTTTGCTTCTTATTCTGTTTACCTTGTTTGTTGTCAAAACCCAGGGATTTTTTTGAAGCAGGAACTCTTTTGCATGTTAGGCCACACATCCCTCATGTTGCCAATCCTAATGAGTTTCTGCTGTTGGGTGTGGCCTATTATGCTAATGAGTTCCTGCTGGGCGTGGCCAACTTGGGAGCCAGCCGGAATGCCATTCCTGTGCGTTCCTGCCTAAAAATAGCCCTGATCAAGATTATTGTCTACCCTTACTGGTGGTGGGTTTCTGGCGTTTCACGTATAGGTTTGTCACATCACCTACTGCTTGATCCTTTTAAGCGGAGGGGCCATGGACTAAACCTGGAGATTTCTGAATGCAAATTAGGTGTTTTAACATTGAGTCACCATTACTCCCCAAAGGTCTGGGGTATTAACACAGCAACCCTAGGACCTTTTACCATGCATCTGATTTAAGGACTATTAGAGCCAGCTAATTTTTACTTAACTGGTAGAAACCAACTGAAGGCTACAAGACTTACAAGGACAGTCAAATGATTTCTTTTAGACAAATTAAAATTATATAGCATGCAATTAAAAAGCAATTCAAATCTGTATATTACTTTGTGTTGCAATATATGATCACCAGCATGTAGAATATTATTCCCCAAATAATTGACTTCTTCTTCTTCTTTTGCAGAGAAGGGTGACATCCTAATGCTTCACAGGAAAACAACAACAACAGATTATTTGAAAATTGAATCTAATTGGACTGTAATTCACATTCATTAAAAGAGTCGACACTTTTCAAATGAATGAAACTGTGCAATAAAAATCAATTCACTGTACAACAGTTACATATTACTAACCCACAGTTAAAATGCAATCATTTAAAAGTGAGAAACCCTAACCCACTACTAATAATTCCATTAACCTAGACAACACTCTCTCACAGCAAGGAGGCAAAACCAAGCTTAGAAAGTACTTTTGCTCTCTTGTATAATAGAAGGCTCATAATTGCTACTTAGATGTGAGAAGATGGATGGTAAGACAAAAGCGTATTGAAAGCAATTGATGAGCAGTTGCAACCAGAGTTCAATTGAAGTAAAACATTTATCTTGCCATGATGGTTCTTGACCTTGGCTGCTAACAATGTGACCTAAAATTATAAGATTTGTTTCAATTTATTAAGAGCTCGAAAACAGTGAATCTATTGAGAATATGCCTTTGCACCTGAGTTACCTTCTGTCTCTGAGCAAAAGGAGAAATTCAGAAACTCTGACAAAGTTTCTTTCATCCATTAAGGCTGTATCCTTTGCACACTTACTTGGGAGTAAGAAACGCTGGATACATTGGAATTTACTTCTGAGTATGAATACATAGGATCAGATTCATATTTCCTAAACTCAAGAACAAAGGAAGAATAACTGGTGAGGGAATTTTTTTTGGTGGGAAGGGGAACATAATCACCACCTCTCAAACCTAGCTTGTGCCTTACCTTTCTGTTTTAAGCAACATGCTGCATTTTGTTGCAGAGCACCTGGGAAACGAAGAAGGTAGACTCTTTCAAAACAACATAAACTTTTCATGAGCAACATCTGTACAGTGAATTCAACACACCAGAGACCAGGAAATGTCAACAGTTTTTGGAAGCCTTGCTGTCCCCCAATGTGAAAAGAGCACAGCAATTGGACTGCCAGAAATGCATTCACTTGGACATTCACCAAGAGAGCTGAACAATTGTAAAGAAAAGTTATCTTGTCATATTATCAGACATCCATAGTCTCTTCTCTGCCAATGAAATGTACACTAGTCTTGCTTAGCACAGATTGCTGGGTGTTTCTGCTGTCACCTCTCTTTTTTGCCTGCACCATTTCCCCTCTGAGAGACCAAACAAAAGGGATGGCAAAGGTGGGATAAAAAATGTACAGATTGCTAGCTGATTGATGGATAAATTAAAAGGGAGGGAGGGAGGGAGGCTCACAACTTTTTTTATTTACAGTAGTCAAGATAATTTATATAATTTAATTTATAAACTATGCAATCCAAATACACAAAAATCAAATAAAACATAGGTTGCAGTCAGATGAGCAGTTTGATCCAATGTCTTTGCTGTTCTCTTCCAGATTTAGACTGCTTGATCAGACAGCAACACCTGCCTTCCATTCCCCAGTCATTGGCACTCCCTTCTGACCTGTCTTCAAATCAGAGTTATTTGACACTAGGGAAAGTCTGGGACCATTTCCGCAGTAGTGAAATTCCCTGCCTTGACATTTTTAAAACTGTGAGTTATATGAAATTTTCTGCAGTACATTATTTCTTCACCAGGTGCAAAGAATGTTTTCTCATTCTTAATACACATTTTTGGAACTCACTGAAACTGGGGGTTCTGAAAATGCGGGGTAAGAAGGAGAAAACTTTGGGTTTGTGCCTGGTGAGGAAAAATCTACTGCAGAAAATGTCACATAACTTTCACCAGGCATTTCTGGATGTCTGAACTCTCTCTTGTGAGCTGAAGTCATTTGGGAAGTCTGATCACACACTTCTATTTTTGCACCTTTTGATGCAGTTAGTGATGTGTGTATAAGTGGATCTTTGCCCCAGGGTTGTAAATCACTGCTTGTGTGTTTCTGCATCCAAACATTCTATCAGGATCAGGAGCCTCCAGGAGAGTTGTTTTTGAGCAACAAATCTTCCCCCAAACCCCTATCTTCTGTTTCTTGAGGGGGGGCATGTAAATAGTCCCTAACCATGTAAATAGAGCCAGTTTGGTGTACTGGTTAAGAGCTGTGGACTCTAATCTAGGGTTTGATTCCCCACTCCTCCACATGCAGCTGCTGGGTGGCCTTGGGTCAATCAAAGTTCTCTGAGAGCTGTTCTCATAAGAGCAGTTCTCTCAGAACTCTCTCAACCCTACCTACCTCACAGGGTGTCTGTTGTGGGGAGAGGAAGGGAAGGTGATTGCAAGCCACTCTGAGACTCTGAGTGAAGGGTGGGGTATAAATGGAGAGGCAGAGGCCTGAGCGCGGTGGCAGCTTTATGATCTTTAAAGGGGTCCTTTGATCATCAAAAGGACCCCCTGCTGTCCTGGGAAGGGACGGGCAGCTGCAAGGGGCTTGATCCGAGACCCCGTGTGAGTTGCAACTCATGGGGTGGGCTGGATCGCCCCCGATGCGGGATCAAAGTCCGGGCTCAGTTTTGCTGGGCAAAGCCAATGCTCCTGCACCGAGGGGGGGAAGAAGAACCTTACCAAAAGAGCGCTTCTGTGAGTAACTGCGAGAACAAAAAAGGCGGTTTGGAATGGGTGATTTAACATAATTAGCCCTATAGAAGTAGCACAGCAGGAGGGCTCTCCCCCCGGCAGAATCTAAATGGCTAGAAAGCAAAAGTGAGCTTGGCGAAGTTGGAACAGAAAAAAAGGGCAAGAGTGAGTGAACACCATCTGAAAGCAATACAGTGAAAGCTGAGAGTACAGTGCGTTTGGCTATAAAGTGGCTGAAGTGTGGCTCTCAGAGGTTCGGGGAAAGAGTCTTAGCTTCTCCCTGTGTTATGGACCCCAGTTTATGAAATTTAGAGGGGACCTGGCCAGGGTGGGAGCTGTTTGACGACAACTTGGTGAGAAGAAGAAGATTGGCAGGGGACCCCTGTGCAGTGTATGCAATTTTTAACCCTAGAAGGGGTAGGGTGGAAGAGTGGTGAAGCGCATAAATGGGGAAGAGGAGGCTCATTTCAGCACACGCAAATTTTTAACCCTTGGGGCCAGGGTGGAAGATTAAAGAGTTGCTACATTCCCAGTTTTTGCTGCAGCTTACACTGTGACTGAAAGACAGGCTTGGCTGAATGAAAGCTGAAGAAATCTGGTTGGTGAGAGAACTGAGATCTTAATAGGGGGTCTGATCATTGACTATTGACTGGCAGGGGGCCTGTGGGAAAGTTCCCTTTTCTTTCCTTTCTGGGCAATTGGAGTTAGTGGCTTTGTATATAAACTGAAAGTGAAGGTGGGGAAAGGCAGTGGAGTGGCTAGCCTGGGAAAACTGCCAATAGAGGGGTTGTTTTGGTAAATAAAAGAGAGAATAGTGAAACAATTTCTGGGGAATTTGCCAAAGGATAAGATAGTCTAAACAAAGCTCATTGTGCAAACTTGGTGGTGATAAAAGGGTCTGGGAATGGGGCCAAAAGTTTGTGCTGTTCCTAAATACTGGATAAGGGATTGGAACAGTAATATATAAACAAAGGGTGAAGATTCTCTGAGTGAGTTAAGAGTGTAAAACTTAAATTAGATAGAAATCGAAAAATATGGCTAGCGGAGGAAGCAAAAAGACGTCCCTTGCTTCACCTGGGGTCCCTGGTTCTGCAACAGGGACGTTAGGGAACACAGGTCAGAAGGAACCCCAAAAGGAGATGCAAGCTGTGGTCCAAGCTACTATTTTAAGCACAATCAATGACGTGGTAGAGCCGATTAAAGCCAGCATGGAAGAAATCCGGAATTCGGTTCCGCTAGCGATTGTCCCGGTTAATAAAGCTATCCAGGAGGTTAGGGACATGATACCTCAGGTGGCAGTCCCGATTCAGAATGTGATGAAAGATATTACTGAGCAATTCACTAAGAGTTTACAGCTTTTGCAGAAACAAATAGTGGACAATACGACAAAAATAGTGACACTAAGTAACACGATGGAGGAAGTAGAACTGAAGACAAAATTGGTGGAAAGAAAGGTCCAAGAAAACGAAGAGAAACAACTGTCACTGGAGCAAGATGTGATGAGGCTTCAGGTGGAGAGAGCGGTGTTTGTTCTAAGGTTCCAAAATATTCCTGAGGAGAAAGAAGAAGACTTAAATGCAAAGATGTCTGAACTTCTGGCGAACCACCTCCATATTGAGGACGTGGGTGAAGTGGAAAAGGAAATTGATGTGGCTTTCAGAATGAATTCGGCCTATGCAAGGAGATTCAAGGTGCCCAGGGAGGTTCAAGTGAGGTTCCATAAATGGGTGGTCAGGGACAAGATACTGAGAGAAGTGAACGTGGTACCGCTGAAGATGGGACAAGAAGAAATTAAGGTACTGAAAGAGATACCCTGGAGAGTGAGAGAAAAAAGGAGGGAGTACTCAGAATTAACAGCATTATTGAGAGCCAACAATATCAGTTACAGGTGGATTTTGCCAGAAGGGGTCCTCTTTAGTTTTGAAGGAAAGAGATTTAGAATTAACTCAGTCTTCAAGGCCAAGGATTTTTTGGAGACATATGGCGTGGAGATGTCAGATGATCAAGAAGAAGAAGAGGAGAGAGAAGAGGGGGAGGGGGAGAAAGAATCTGAACCCCAACCCCAGGGGGCAGCAGCACCAGATTTGTCGGTTAAACCTCAAAGGCTCAGAAGATTTAGACTGAGATCTCCAATTGTTACATGGCAAAAGGCGAAGAGTGAAAAGGAACACAGACAGACACAGAACCTAGATGGATAAACAGAAAATAAAAATACTTTCGGTCAATGTGAACGGATTAAATGGACCCCCCAAAAGAAGAAGGATATTTCACCAATTGAAGAAGTGCAAAGCAGATATAACGTGTATTCAAGAAACCCACATTAGGAAACAGGATGAAAAGTATTTGAACTATAAGGGATTAGGCAAAGTATTTGTAGCAGTGGACAAAGAGAAGAAAAAACGTGGAGTGGCCACTTACATCAAAGAACATATGCAACCAGAACTTGTACTCGCCTCAGAAGATGGGAGGATACTAATGGTGAAAATTCAAAGAGAAAATAAAAAAGTTTTAATAGTGAATATATACGCCCCAAACCGAAACCAGGAGAAATTCTACGAAAGGCTCTCAATGTTGATAGCTAAACAAGACTTTCAGGAGTTCTGTATGATTGGCGATTTTAATGTGGTCTTTGACAATAAAATGGACCGGAAGGTGGGCATTCAGGGGAAGAAGGCTAAAGGTAATGAATTTATCACCTCACTTTCACAGATTGTAGAGGAACTGAGATTGGTGGACGTGTGGAGAGTAAGAAATCCCAAGACACAACAATATATGTTTTATTCTGCAAGACACGATTCTTGGTCCAGGCTGGACATGTGTTGGATGCCATCTTCAATGGTAAGAGATCTGCAGGAAGCAGAAATTGAGGCAAGTACATTTGCTGACCATAACCTGATAATGGTGGAGTTACAAGGAACTAGGTATAGGGATAGATGGACATTGAATTCATTATTGCTCAAGGAAGTAAGGTGGTGAAAAGCTTGCAAACAGAATTTGCTTTCTTTTTTAAGGAAAATAATACATCAGGTATTCCGAGACGAACGGTTTGGGATGCCTTTAAAGCTGTAGCGAGGGGATTGTTGATGAAGGAAGCGGCAAAGAGAAACAGAAAAAGGAATGAGGAATACGTCAAACTTAAAAAAGATATTCTGGAACAGGAGAGGCAAGAAATGGAGATGGGAGGAGAATTTGACAGGAAGGAAAAAATTAAGTTTCTCATGCACAGAATGAACTGCTTATTGACAGCAGAAATGGCAAAGAAAGTAAACTATGCCAAACAAAACTATTTTGAGAATGCCAACAAACAGACTAATAAGACAAATAAGAAAGCAGACAAATAAGAAAGCAATCTGAAAGAACATCGATAAAATCGCTGAGAGACAATAATGGCATGGAGCATAATGGAGCTCAAGAATTGAAAAGGATTGTGGAAGACTTTTATAAGAAATTGTATGCAAGAGAAAATAGAACTTAAGAAGAGATATCCCAGTATTTGCAAGACCGTGTCCTGCAGAAGTTTTCGGAGGAAGACCAGAAGATCCTGAATCAACCAATTACCATGATAGAGATGGTAGAAGCATTGAAAAGACAGAACAAGGGTAAAGTACCAGGGACGGATGGCCTGCCAGTGGAATTTTATATAACTTTTGAAGAAGTGTTACTTCCACAGTTACATGAAGTCTATAAGAAAGCGTGGGAAGGAGAAGAAATACCGGACACCTGGAGGGAAGCCCTAATCTCATTGATACATAAACTGGATACAGAAGCAAATGATATCAAGAACTACAGACCGATCTCCTTACTGAATGTGGATTACAAAATTTTTGCCTCTATAATGGCTGATAGGCTGAAGCGTGTTTTAGCAAAAAGAATTCATAAAGACCAGTCAGGATTTTTACCGAAAAGACAGATAAAGCACAATATGAGGAGGCTATTGAATGTCTTGGTGTATTATGAAGCGCATCCGGAAAAAGAAATGGCGATAATTTTTGTGGACACAGAGAAGGCTTTTGATAACTTGGACTGGACGTTTATAATAGAGACACTTAAGAGAGCTAGAGCAGGAGAACGGTTTATTCAAACAATCCAAGCAATCTACTTAAAACAGAGAGCAGCAGCTATGGTGAATGGAGAACGGACTGAACAATTTCAGATACAGAAAGGCACGAGGCAGGGCTGTCCTCTTTCACCGTTATTATACATTTTTGCCTTGGAAATTTTAACAGAGGAGGTACGAATGAATACAGAAGTGAAAGGCCTAAAGGTCCATGGAGAACATTATAAACTATTAGCTTATGCAGATGACTTGGCATTTATACTGGAGGAACCGAGGTCTTCAGTCACGGAACTGAATAAGATTTTGAGAGAGTATGGACAAGTGGCAGGCTTGAAGGTTAATATGACTAAAACAAAAATGTTAACGAAAAACATGACTATGGAAGAGTTTACAAGAAGAGTCTGGATATAAGCTCTGTACTAAGGTGAAGTATTTAGGGATTCAGTTAAGAAATAGATGCAGTTCTCTCCAAGAGGATAATTATAGAGAGTTGTTAAGAGCTACGAAGCAAGATTTTGAAAAATGGAAGACGCTGAAGTTGTCCCTAATTGGAAGAATTGCGTTGATAAAGATGAATGTCTTACCAAGATGGATTTTCTTATTTCAAACGATTCCTGTGTTGAAAAATTTGGCAATATTGAAGGAATTAGAGCAAACTACAACTAAGTTTGTGTGGCAGGGTAAAAGAGCACGAATTAGACTCAAAATGTTGCAGGACTCAAAAGAAAGAGGAGGCCTGGCTCTTCCAAATTGGACAATATATTACAGAGCGGGAGCGATGGCATGGATTAAGGAATGGGTGATGCTGGAGGACAGAAGGCTTTTAAAACTTGAAGGGCATGATCTTTTAGAAGGCTGGCACGCGTTTTTATGGGATGAGAAGATTGCAGCACGTAAATATTTCAGACAACATTGGGTACGAGATGCTCTAATAAGACCATCTGGAGGAGGTGGTTCATCAAAACTTCTAGACTGGTTGCGCCGGTAGAAGCAGTGACTCTCCCTAGGCTGTACTCTGAAGATCCTCCACAAAGATATTTGGACATGATAAATGCGAAGGGGGAGCTTGAATTAGAGGAGAATATTAGTTGGTGGCATAGAATCCAGATTCAATCAAGATATAAAAAAGATAAACAGAAAGGGTTTGAGAAGTCACTGACAGACATGGAGAAAATACTATATGAGCCGGAAGAGAAATGTATTAAAAAAATGTATGCATTGTTTTTAGCAGATTATATGATTGATGAAATAGTGAAAAATAGTATGGTCCAATGGACGACAAACTTTGGTTATAATATAGAACTGGAACAATGGGATCAAATATGGAAAATAAATGTGAAAATAACCAGGGCAGTTGCATATAGAGAAAACATGTACAAAATGTTTTACAGATGGTATATGACTCTGGATAGATTATCGAAGTATGATGAAAAATGCTCTAATAAGTGTTGGAAATGTAATGTTAAAGGGGGCACATTTTATCATATGTGGTGGACCTGTGAGAGGGCAAAGAAATACTGGATATGGTTGCATAGATTGTTACAGAATATTACAAAAAGCAATATTGTGTTTAAGCCAGAAGTGTTGTTGTTAGGAATACTTCCAAAAGAGATAAGGAGAGAAGAAAGATATCTGATAATATATGGAACGACGGCGGCTAGAATTCTATATGTGAAGTATTGGCGATCTACTGTGGTACCAACTGAACAGGAGCTGATTGAGAAGATAATGGAAGCAGCAGAAATGGACAAACTGACTTTGATGTTGAAAGGATATGATGAAACAGCCTTTATAAATCTTGGCAATGTTTTTATGATTGGTGGGATCAGAGGGAGCAGGATGGAAAGAAACAATGATGAATGTATAATGTAGGCTTTAGAATGAAAGTAGACCTGAATAAGATATTAATTTTGAACTAGCGGGTATAGAAGCAAGTGTGTAACATTTATGTTGGTAAGGTGTGTTGAGATCCACATGTCTTGTAAGTCTGGCTAGATGGATTTGATCTAGTGACAGGTAGCTGTCAGCCAGGACTCTCTGTTAGAGCTGGCTATAACCGGTTCAGGGCAGTCTTGCCACTGCTATCACAGTGACTCAGCACTGAAGCCTGATTGGCTGGTGTTTGTATAAATGTACAGTGAGTGATGTACAGTTTCTCCTCCTCATTTGTATGATTGCAGCAGAGCACTTTGACACTCCGTTTGATGGTGGCTGTGGTGTGTAAATAAATGTATAGTTTGCATCTAGCTGAAACCTCCAGTATTTATTTGGATACTCGCACTCTCTTCTGGCCCACTCCATGCCTACCACTTCTGCTGTTCGAACCCGCGACAGGGTTATGGGCCCAGCCTACGGTTGGCTGTGCATGGAGTAAGTTGGAGCTGTTGGGATCTGTGGAAGCAGTATCTGTGGAGTTGTCTGTCTGCTGTGGCTTTATTTGCTGGAGAGAAAGCAGTGTCTGGCCGTGCTGTATGAGAAGCAGGCTGGAGGAGCTGTGAGCTGGAGGAGCCGGAGGTCGGTTGCAGTGTGTGGGAGTCCTGTGTGGAGGAGGACGCCAAGCAGCCAGAGCCGAGAGACCAGCAGCCGGGAGCCGGGAGCAAGCATCATGGCTCAGGTATCTACTTCCCAGCTGGTTGAAAAGCTCACTTCTACAAACTATAACAATTGGGCACTTAAAATGCGGTTCTTTCTTGTGAAGGAGGGGCTTTGGAAATACATAAATGACCCCCTGAAAACCCAACAACGCTTGATGAGAAAAATGATGAAAAAGCCCTAGCACTGATTGTTTTGAGTGTCAGTGACGATCAGCTTGTTTATGTTTCTCAAGCTGAAAGTGCTGAACAGGCTTGGTCTTCACTTAAAAGCATTTATCAGCAGGCTAATGTCGGGTCCAAGCGTGATCCCCTAGAGAAGGAAATGGTAACCCACTCCAGTATCTTTGCCAAGAAAACCCCATGGACAGTAACAAAAGGCTAAAAGATATGACGCCGGAAGATGAGCCCCTCAGGTCGGAAGGTGTCCAATATGCTACGGGGGAAGAGCAGAGGGCAAGTATGAGTAACCCCAGAAAGAGTAAAGCGGCTGGGCCAAAACCAAAAGGACGCTCAGTTGTGGATGTGTCTGACTGTGAAAGGAAAGTTCGATGCTGCAAAGAACAATACTGCATAGGAACCTGGAATGTAAGATCTATGAATCAAAGTAAGCTTGACGTGGTCAAAAATGAGATGGCAAGAATGAACATCGACATCTTGGGAATCAGTGAACTAAAGTGGACAGGAATGGGCGAATTTAACTCAGAAGACCATTATATCTACTACTGTGGCCAGGAATCCCGTAGAAAAAATTGTGTGGCCTTTATAGTCAACAAGAGAGTGAGAAAGGCAGTACTGGGATACAATCTCAAAAATGACAGAATGATCTCGGTCCGAATCCAAGGCAAACCATTCAATATCACAGTAATCCAAGTCTATGCCCCAACCACTGCTGCAGAAGAGGCTGAAGTGGAACAGTTCTATGAAGACCTACAACAGCTCATAGAACTAACACCAAAAAATGATGTCCTCATCATCATAGGGGACTGGAATGCTAAAGTAGGAAATGAAAAGGTAACCGGAATAACAGACAAGTTTGGCCTTGGAGAACAAAATGAAGCAGGGCAAAGACTAACAGAGTTTTGTCAAGAGAACACGCTGGTCATAGCAAACACCCTTTCCCAACAACCTAAGAGGCGTCTCTACACATGGACATCACCAGATGGGCAACACCGAAATCAGATTGATTATATAATTTGCAGTCAAAGATGGAGAAGCTCTATCCAGTCAGTAAAAACAAGACCTGGAGCTGACTGTGGCTCAGATCATGAGCTACTCATTGCAAAATTCAGACTTAAATTGAAGAAAGTTGGGAAAAACACAAGGCCATTCAGATTTGACCTAGATCGCATCCCCGATGAATATACAGTAGAGGTGAAGAATAGGTTTAAGGGACTAGATTTGATAGAGTGCCTGAAGAACTATGGACAGAGGTCCGTGACATTGTAAAGGAGGCAGCAATCACCGCCATCCCAAAGAAAAAGAAATGCAAAAAAGCAAAGTGGCTGTCTGATGAGGCTTTACACATAGCAGAGGAAAGAAGGAAAGCTAAAGGCAATGGTGAAAAGGAAAGATTTGCCCAACTGAATGCAGATTTCCAGAGAACAGTAAGGAGAGATAAGGAGGCTTTCCTGAATGAACAATGCAAAGCAATAGAGGAAAACAATAGATTGGGAAGGACTAGAGATCTCTTCAAGAAAATTGGAGAAATCAAGGGAATGTTCCATGCAAAGATGGCCATGATAAAGGACAAAAACGGTAGGGACCTAACAGAAGCAGAAGAGATTAGGAAAAGATGGCAAGAATACACAGAAGAACGATACAAGAAGGACCTCAATGTCCTTGACAACCACGATGGTATAATCACTGACCTCGAGCCAGACATCCTGGAAAGCGAAGTTAAATGGGCCTTAGAAAGCATTACTAACAACAAAGCTAGTGGAGGTGATGGTATCCCAGCTGAGTTATTCAAAGTCTTAAAAGAAGATGCTGTTAAAGTGCTGCACTCAATTTGCCAACAAATTTGGAAAACACAACAGTGGCCACAGGATTGGAAAAGGTCAGTGTACATTCCAATCCCAAAGAAGGGCAATATCAAGGAGTGTTCAAACTATCGCACAATTGCACTCATTTCATACGCTAGCAAGGTCATGCTCAAAATCCTACAAGCTAGGCTCCAACAGTACGTGGATAGAGAACTGCCAGAAGTACAAGCTGGGTTTCGAAGAGGTAGAGGAACTAGAGATCAAATTGCCAACATTCGCTGGATTATGGAGAAAGCAAGAGAGTACCAGAAAAACATCTACTTCTGCTTCATTGACTATGCTAAAGCCTTTGATTGTGTGGATCACAATAAATTATGGCAGGTTCTTAAAGAGATGGGAGTACCGGACCACCTCACATGTCTCCTGAGAAATCTGTATAAGGGTCAAGAAGCAACAGTTAGAACCGGATATGGAAAAACTGATTGGTTTAGCATAGGAAAAGGAGTACGACAAGGATGTATATTGTCACCTTGCTTATTTAACTTATATGCAGAGTACGTCATGCAAAATGCTGGCCTGGATGAATCACAAGCCGGAGTTAAGATTGCTGGGGAAAAGATCAATAACCTCAGATATGCAGATGAGACCACTCTGATGGCAGAAAGTGAAGAGGACCTAAAGAGCCTCTTGCTCAGGGTGAAAGAGGAGAGCGCAAAAGTGGGCTTGAAGCTCAACATCAAAAAAACTAAGATCATGGCATCTGGCCCCATCACTCCTTGGCAAATAGAAGGGGAAGTCGTAGAAGTAGTGACAGACTTCACGTTCCTAGGATCCCAGATCACTGCAGATGGTGACTGCAGCCATGAAATTAAAAGACGCCTGCTCCTTGGGAGGAAAGCGATGGCAAACCTAAACAGCATGATAAAAAGCAGAGACATCACCTTGCCAACAAAAGTCCGCATGGTCAAAGCAATGGTATTCCCCGTAGTAATGTATGGGTGCGAGAGTTGGACTATAAGGAAGGCCGAGCGCCGAAGAATAGATTCTTTTGAACTATGGTGCTGGAGAAGACTCTTGAGAGTCCCTTGGACTGCCAGGAGATCAAATCAGTCAATCTTAAAAGAAATCACCCTGATTGCTCCCTGGAAGGCCAGATCCTGAAGCTGAAGCTCAAATACTTTGGCCACCAAATGAGAAGGGAGCATTCACTGGAGAAGACCCTGATGCTGGGAAAGATTGAAGGTCAAAGAAGAAGGGGACAGCAAAGGATGAGATGGTTAGACAGTGTCATCGATGCAATGAACATGAAATTGAGCAAACTTCGGTGGACGGCGGAGGACAGGAGGGCCTGGTGTGGGCTGGTCCATGGGGTCGCGAGGAGTCGGACTGAACAACAACAAATGTCGGGTCTCTTATCTCATTAACCCGGCGTTTGTATAGAAACCTGCAAGCACCCCAGGAGCCTGTGAAAGACCATCTCAAGGTCATGATGGATTATTTTCGTCAGCTTCAGGAACGTGGCAAAGTTTTTGAGGAAATTGATAAAACTTTCATAATATTATCATTGTTATCACAAACTTTTGACTGCCTTTTACCTGCATTTGAAACACTGGATGAAAAAGTTTTAACAGTCCAGTTTGTCACCGGAAAGTGAATACAACACTAAAGAAAATGTACAAACTGTTACCAATGTTATCCCCCATAATAACTGTCAACGGCCCAGGACAGACTGGCAATTTGCCCCGGTATCGAGTCGCGGCAAAAAAACCCCGGAGTAAACGATACCGGGTTTTCCCGTCCACACAGCGGGGGCCTCTGCCGGAAGATACTGGACAGAGGCGCGCGGGAGCGTTCAGACTGCCGCGCCGGAGGCGCGCTATATTCGCTGTTTCCCCATTTTTTCAGCTGTGGGCGTATGTGCGCATGAGCGCTTGAGCGCTCATGCGCATAAGCGCATTTTGGCGATTTTTTTTTTTTTGCCCTGCAACGCCGGCACCACATTGGGCAGTGGAGCGGAGCGCAGCCAATCACACCGCTGCTGCCTCATGCCCAACGCGGGTTGCTCCCGGCTTTTCGGCTGCGCGTTCAGACTCCCCGGAAGCGGAGAAACGCGCGACAAACGCAGGCTTTCAAGATTTGCGTCGGCTTTTATCAGGTGTTTTTTTAATCCGGCAGTGAAGCGCGAGAGCACCGGTAGGCTACGGGTGGGGGACGCCAGGCAGATGTGCCTGTGTGAACATTCCATTTAATCCGATATTGAGTCGTTGTCAGCCCGGGTCCCATCCCGCGGCAAATTGCCAGTCTGTCCTCGGCCAACATTTGTTACACTGTCGTCTAGGCCATGTGAGTTACAAAACTATTCAAAGACCCTGGCCCTAACAGGCCAAGAGGGAGTAAAAGAGTGTAAAAACTACCTAGAATGTGAAATATGTAAGATGGCAAATTCTAAAGCATTTCCAGTCGCAAAACAGAGCTTGAGAGTGTCTCAAAAGCCTTTGGTTTTGGTTCATATGGATGTGGTTGGTCCTTTTCCAAAAAGCCATTCAGGTAATAAGTATGTGCTCATTATTACTGATGACTGGTCGAGATTTTGCTGGGTGTATGTGATGAAGTGTAAGTCTGATGTCTTCTCAACCTTCAAATATTGGTATAAAAGAGTAAACAACCAGTTTGGCAATGTGCTAGCCATCCAAACTGACATGGGAGGGGAATTTACCTCCAATGCCTTTGAGCACTTCCTACAACAAAAGGGAATAAAACATAGGGTTGCCAATGTTTGTACTCCAGCAGAAAATGGTGTAGCAGAGCGCAAAGATGGGGTTCTTCAGAACATGATGTATGCAATGTTGAAGGACTCTGGCCTGGGTATTGCGTTTTGGGCTGAGGCAATGAAAAATGCCTGTTATGTAAGCAACCGGATTTATTCACACTCTATAGAGGATATACCATTCAGGTTACTGTACAATCGTTTACCAAATCTGGATTACCTAAGGGTTTTTGGCTCCAAAGCATGGGTAAACATACCTCTCGAGCGCAGGAGGAAAGGGGGAGCCAAAGCCAGGAAATTGGTCTTCCTTGGTTATCAGTCTGGCATGAAGACCTATAGATTTGCTGATCAGTACAACAAAGTGGTTTTCAGCAGGTCTGCCTCTTTTTGTGAGCATGAAAACTGGGGAAAAATTCATGCAAATGAAGTACCACAAATGGTTGCTTTGCCTAGCTCTGATATCACTGAGGGTGTCAGTAATGAGCCAATGATCAAACAAGAGCAACAACCTGTAAATGTGCAGTCTGATGGTGTGCAAAATGAGAAAGTACTACCAAGGGTTTCTATGCGCAGTACTAAGGGCATACCTCCTGTAAGATATGGTCATGATGTCAATCATGTTTTCATTAAGGAGCCTCAAACCTACCATGAAGTATTGCAAATGCCTACAGATGAAAAGGAGGTTTGGTTTCAGACTGGCCCTCGTAAAAGCAGGGCAAAATAACATGGGAGTGGATCTTTTGGCAAATGCATCCATCTCTAAGTAGGTTTACATAGCACAAACTTGCTAGTGTTGTGTGCAGTTAGAATGGGTTTTACAACTGCTAAATGACTTCCATGTAAACTATGTATTACCTGTCAATGTTTTCTGTGACAATGTGGCTACACAGCAGTTGGCTGATACACAGAGTATTAGAGTAAGAAGCAGGCACATTAACATAAGGTACATGAACGTTAAGGATATACTACAATGAGGTTTAATTAAGTTAACCTATTGTGCTTCCAAGTCAAACGTAGCTGACTTCTTTACCAAGTGCCTTGATGTAAAAACGTTTACTGATTTGAAGATCAAATTGAACATCCAGATGCAGACTTAAGGGGGAGTGTTTATTTGGATACTCGCACTCTCTTCTGGCCTACTCCGTGCTTACCACTTCTGCTGTTTGAACCCGCAACAAGGTGGGAGGGACTATAACGGAATTGGGATATGACGGATATTTGTAACCCCCGTCAATGTTTAATGTTTGTCTTAGTAGGTGTAGATTGTATTGTTATGTATTGTTTTGTATTGGTTGTGTGGTATGTCTTGTAGTTTTGTCGTTGTCTAAAAATAATAAAATGCCTCTTTTGGGGGCGCTTTAAAAAAAAAAGTGGGGTATAAATCCAATATCCTCTTCTCTTCTTCTTTTCTAGTTAGGCTCCCATACCAGCAGGGAGCCTGGGGAGGCTGGCATCCCTAATACAGAGAGACTTGGGGAAAGCTGGAATATTTTTAAAAAATCCAGGCAGCCTTGAGCGAACTTGGGCTGAATATCTGCCCCAAAAATGCAGGGCTTTCTCAGCATGGACCTTGGCTAAGTGGGGTGTGTATATTTACCAAACTACAGAGGTCAGTTCCCCTGGAGAAAATGAATGCTTTGGAAGGCAGATTCTATGGCATTGCACCCCATTGAGGTCCCTGTCCTCCCCAGGCTGCATCCCCAAATCTCCAGGGAGCTTCCCTGCCTGGAGCTGGCAACCCTATCCCCATCCCACTTTTCCCCATGCAAAGTGTATTTAGCAGAAAAAGAGCATCTGATTGAGAGTATTCCATGACTGACACAAGAGTAAATGCACTGAAGCCAATGGTGCTCCTCTTATGTACATCTGTAGTCCAAGTAAGACAGGCAAAGCACAGGAGGCTGAGAGGGGCCAGAATAAGAACATAAGAGAAGCCATTGTTGGATCAGGCCAATGGCCCATCTAGTCCAACACTCTGTCACACAGTGGCCAAAAATACCAAGCGCCATCAGGAGGTCCAGCAGTGGGGCCAGGACACTAGAAGCCCTCCCACTGTTGCCCCCCCCAAGCACCAAGAATACAGAGCATCACTTTGGCAGAGGGCTTGTGGAGCTGTCAAAATGGAGTGGTGCTTTAGTTAAGCACTTATGCGCATGCCTGAAAGACAATTTTTAAAAAGGATGCTGCCCAACAGCGTTCTCTGTGATTGAATCTCAAAAATAATCTGAATGATCAACTATAGAGCAAGCACGCAGTGAAGCTGGCTCATGGTGGGATGTCTGATCAAAACTTTCCATTACAACAGAATACAGAGTAATTAGAGGTATGTCCTGTTGTCTGACTGGAGCCATAGTTAACAAAGAAGCAATTATTTTTATAACTTAACCATTTTGAATTCTCATTACCACAACATCCGGAACTTGTGTAGCTCTCTCAACATTGTGGAATCTTTTCATCAGTGTTAACTTTAATAGCTTATACATTTCCTTTATCTATTTTAACCAATCTTCCTTCAGTGGTATAAGCTTGGTTCTCTAGACTTTGTTAAAAACCATCCTTGGTGCCATCAGTAGGTATAGAGATATAATCTGATATTGTTTAGGAACAGAGATAGCATAGGTAAGCAAGGTAAATTCTATTGTTTTTGTTACATTTACTTGACAAGCAAGCAACATTAATGCTCATAATTTCATTAGAAGAGGTGTAACATCCCAAAATCCAGACTGAAATAAAATCTTTGTTTTTTGTTTTGTTTTGTTTAATACATTTCTAAGCCACTTTCCCACTCAATTCAGATTTTTCCACATCTTGGTGTTGCTGCTGTTCCCCAGCTAGTTGAATCTCCAGCTGATGCTCTAACTTTGAAGTACCCATTTCACAAAAGGGCATTTTTTCCAGGTATTTTTTTAAAATTCATATCAACCCCATGAGTTTTGCGCTTCCTTTGAAAAGGGGTCATGCAGCCATTTCATCATCACTTTGTCAGTGATGGAACCTCCTCTTTTTTGTGCTTGTGCAGTAGTATCATAACATTGGCTGGATGTAGAATGGAGGCAGGTTTACTGTTGATTGGCCATTTGGATTCCCACCACACCCAGCAGTGTTTGCTATTGGCCAGCACATTGGAAAGGTTTTGTGACATTGCAATTCTCTGGTCTGCACTTCATGATCCTGCATGCCTGAGAGTCATAGGGAACTGCATAGTTGCTGCCATTTCAAAGGTCCACCCACTTCTCCTTAGTCACCAATTAACACATTGGCTGGTGAAGAGTCCCACAAAATCCTGAGGAAAATAGCATTCTATTTGTGATGATTGAACTGTATACACCAATTCATAATGGCATTATTATGGCAATTTAATAATTATAAAGTATGTTAAATGGAAATACGGCACATGTTTAGTTTTCATAATTATAAAATCAATTATATAATTCCATTATTTTCAAATGTTTAAAAGGCTGAACTTTCATTGAAAACACACAGGGAGCTATGGGAAAGAGAAGGGGTGGAATGAAGAAACAATACAAGCGTGAGGTGATAAAACCTACCCACAAAAAACATAAACAAGGAAAAGGAAGGGAAGGGGAGCAGAGGGGAGGAGAGGAGAGGAACTTCATGGATGGGTAATTGCATGTAGACTCTCTTATGGATCACTGCCCTCATGTGGTGAGGGGGCTTGTGTGGTTCGATGAGGCTGTGGAGGGCCACACAGGATGGACAGGCCACAGCAGAGAACTCAGACAAAATGACAACCCACACCAGTATCTTTGCCAAGGAAACCCCATTTTGTTGTTCAGTCGCACAGTCGAGTCCGACTCTTCGCGACCCCATGGACCAGACCACGCCAGGCCCTCCTGTCCTCCGCCGTCCGCTGAAGTTTGCTCAATTTCATGTTCGTTGCATCGATGACACTGTCTAACCATCTCATCCTTTGCCGTCCCCTTCTTCTTTGACCTTCAATCTTTCCCAGCATCAGGGTCTTCTCCAGTGAATGCTCCCTTCTCATTTGGTGGCCATAGTATTTGAGCTTCAGCTTCAGGATCTGGCCTTCCAGGGAACAGTCAGGGTTGATTTCTTTTAGGATTGACTGATTTGATCTCCTTGCAGTCCAAGGGACTCTCAAGAGTCTTCTCCAGCACCATAGTTCAAAAGAATCTATTCTTCGGCGCTCAGCCTTCCTTATAGTCCAACTCTCACAGCCATACATTACTACGGGGAATACCATTGCTTTGACCATGCGGACTTTTGTTGGCAAGGTGATGTCTCTGCTTTTTATCATGCTGTTTAGGTTTGCCATCGCTTTCCTCCCAAGGAGCAGGCGTCTTTTAATTTCATGGCTGCAGTCACCATCTGCAGTGATCTGGGATCCTAGGAACGTGAAGTCTGTCACTACTTCTACGGCTTCCCCTTCTATTTGCCAAGGAGTGATGGGGCCAGATGCCATGATCTTAGTTTTTTTGATGTTGAGCTTCAAGCCCACTTTTGCACTCTCCTCTTTCACCCTGAGCAAGAGGCTCTTTAGGTCCTCTTCACTTTCTGCCATCAGAGTGGTATCGTCTGCATATCTGAGGTTATTGATCTTTTCCCCAGCAATCTTAACTCCAGCTTGTGATTCATCCAGGCCAGCATTTTGCATGATGTACTCTGCATATAAATTAAATAAGCAGGGTGACAATATACATCCTTGTCGTATTCCTTTTCCTATGCTAAACCAATCAGTTGTTCCATATCCGGTTCTAACTGTTGCTTCTTGACCCTTATACAGGTTTCTCAGGAGACAGGTGAGGTGGTCTGGTACTCCCATCTCTTTAAGAACCTGCCATAATTTATTGTGATCCACACAATCAAAGGCTTTAGCATAGTCAATGAAGCAGAAGTAGATGTTTTTCTGGTACTCTCTTGCTTTCTCCATAATCCAGCGAATGTTGGCAATTTGATCTCTAGTTCCTCTACCTCTTCGAAACCCAGCTTGTACTTCTGGCAGTTCTCTATCCACATACTGTTGGAGCCTAGCTTGTAGGATTTTGAGCATGACCTTGCTAGCGTATGAAATGAGTGCAATTGTGCGATAGTTTGAACATTCCTTGACGTTGCCCTTCTTTGGGATTGGAATGTAAATTGACCTTTTCCAATCCTGTGGCCACTGTTGTGTTTTCCAAATTTGTTGGCAAATTGAGTGCAGCACTTTAACAGCATCTTCTTTTAAGACTTTGAATAACTCAGCTGGGATACCATCACCTCCACTAGCTTTGTTGTTAGTGATGCTTTCTAAGGCCCATTTAACTTCGCTTTCCAGGATGTCTGGCTCGAGGTCAGTGATTATACCATCGTGGTTGTCAAGGACGTCAAGGTCCTTCTTGTATCGTTCTTCTGTGTATTCTTGCCATCTTTTCCTAATCTCTTCTGCTTCTGTTAGGTCCCTACCGTTTTTGTCCTTTATCATGGCCATCTTTGCATGGAACGTTCCCTTGATTTCTCCAATTTTCTTGAAGAGATCTCTTGTCCTTCCCAATCTATTGTTTTCCTCTATTACTCTGCATTGTTCATTCAGGAAAGCCTCCTTGTCTCTCCTTGCTGTTCTCTGGAAATCTGCATTCAGTTGGGCAAATCTTTCCTTTCCCCCATTGCCTTTAGCTTTCCTTCTTTCCTCTGCTATGTGTAAAGCCTCATCAGACAGCCACTTTGCTTTTTTGCATTTCTTTTTCTTTGGGATGGCAGTGAGTGCTGCCTCCTTTACAATGTCACGGACCTCTGTCCATAGTTCTTCAGGCACTCTGTCTATCAAATCTAGTCCCTTAAACCTATTCTTCACCTCTACTGTATATTCATCGGGGATGCGATCTAGGTCAAATCTGAATGGCCTTGTGGTTTTCCCAACTTTCTTCAATTTAAGTCTGAATTTTGCAATGAGTAGCTCATGATCTGAGCCACAGTCAGCTCCAGGTCTTGTTTTTACTGACTGAATAGAGCTTCTCCATCTTTGACTGCAAATTATATAGTCAATCTGATTTCGGTGTTGCCCATCTGGTGATGTCCACGTGTAGAGACGCCTCTTAGGTTGTTGGAAAAGGGTGTTTGCTATGACCAGCGTGTTCTCTTGACAAAACTCTGTTAGCCTTTGCCCTGCTTCATTTTGTTCTCCAAGGCCAAACTTGTCTGTTATTCCGGTTACCTTTTGATTTCCTACTTTAGCATTCCAGTCCCCTATGATGATGAGGACATCATTTTTTGGTGTTAGTTCTACGAGCTGTTGTAGGTCTTCATAGAACTGGTCCACTTCAGCCTCTTCTGCAGCAGTGGTTGGGGCATATACTTGGATTACTGTGATATTGAATGGTTTGCCTTGGATTCGGACCGAGATCATTCTGTCATTTTTGAGATTGTATCCCAATACTGCCTTTCTCACTCTCTTGTTGACTATAAAGGCCACACCATTTTTTCTACGGGATTCCTTGCCACAGTAGTAGATATAATGGTCTTCTGAGTTAAATTCGCCCATTCCTGTCCACTTTAGTTCACTGATTCCCAAGATGTCGATGTTCATTCTTGCCATCTCATTTTTGACCACGTCAAGCTTACCTTGATTCATAGATCTTACATTCCAGGTTCCTATGCAGTATTGTTCTTTGCAGCATCGAACTTTCCTTTCACCGTCAGACACATCCACAACTGAGCGTCCTTTCGGCTTTGGCCCAGCCGCTTCATTCTTTCTGGGGTTACTCGTACTTGCCCTCTGCTCTTCCTCAGTAGCATATTGGACACCTTCCGACCTGAGGGGCTCATCTTCCGGCGTCATATCTTTTAGCCTTTTGTTACTGTCCATGGGGTTTTCTTGGCAAAGATACTGGAGTGGGTTGCCATTTCCTTCTCCAGGGGATCACGCTTGGTCTGAGTTCTCTGATGTGGCCTGTCCGTCCTGGGTGGCCCTCCACGGCATAGCCCACAGCTTCATCGAACCACGCAAGCCCCCTCGCCACGACAAGGCAATGATCCATGAGGGAGGGAAACCCCATGGACAGTAACAAAAAGCTAAAAGATATTACACCAGAAGATGAGCCCCTCAGGTCGGAAGGTGTCCAATATGTTACTGATGAATAGTAACCCCCAGAAAGAGTGAAGTGGCTGGGTCAAAGCCGAAAGGATGCTCAGTTGTGGATGTGTCTGATGGTGAAAGGAAAGTACGATGCTGCAAAGAACAATACTGCATAGGAACCTGGAATGTAAGATCTATGAATCAAGGTAAGTTGGATGTGGTCAAAAATGAGATGATAAGACTGAACATCGACATCTTGGGAATCAGTAGACTAAAGTGGATGGGAATGGGCGAATTTATTTCAGAAGACCATTATATCTACTACTGTAGCCAAGAATCCCATAGAAAAAAATGGTGTGGCCTTTATAATCAACAAGAGAGTGTGAAAGGCAGTAATGGGATACAATCTCAAAAAGGACAGACTGATCTCAGTCTGAATCCCAGGCAAACCATTCAACATCACAGTAATACAAGTCTATGCCCTAACCACTGACGCAGAAGAGGCTGAGGTGGATGGGTTCTATGAAGACCTACAACACCTCCTAGAACTAACACAAAAAAAGGCCTTATCATCATAGGGGACTGGAATGCTAAAGTAGGAAGTCAAAAGGTAACTGAAATAACAGACATGTTTGGCCTTGGAGAACAAAATGAAGCCAGGCAAAGGTTAACAGAGTTTTGTCAAGAGAACACACTGGTCATAGCGAACACCCTCTTCCAACAACCTAAGAGGCAACTCTGCACATGGACATCACCAGATGGGCAACACCGAAATCAGATTGAATATACCATTTGAAATCAAAGATGGAGAAGCTCTATACAGTCAGTAAAAACAAGACCTGGAGCTGACTGTGGCTCAGATCATGAGCTACTCATAGGAAAATTCAGACTTAGACTGAAGAAAGTTGGGAATACCACTAGGCCATTCAGGTTTGACTTGGATTACATCCTTGATGAATATACAGTGGAAGTGAAGAATAGGTTTAAGGGACTAGATTTGATAGATACAGTGCCTGAAGAACTACGGACAGAGGTCCGTGACATTGTACAGGAGGCAGCAATCACCACATCCCAAAGAAAAAGAAATGCAAGAAAGCAAAGTGGCTGTCTGATGAGGCTTTACAAATAGCAGAGGAAAGAAGAAAAGCAAAAGGCAAATGTGAAAAGGAAAGATTTACCCAACTGAATGCAGATTTCCAGAGAACACCAAGGAGAGATAAGGAGGCTTTCCTGAATGAATAATGCAAAGTAATAGAGGAGAACAATAGAATGGGAAGGACTAGAAAGCTCTTCAAGAAAACTGGAGAAATCAAGGGAATGTTCCATGCAAAGCTTGCCATGATGAATGACAAAAAGGCAGGGATCTAACAGAAGCAGAAGAAATAAATAAATTAGGAAAATATTGCAAGAATACATAGAAAAACTATACAAGAAGAACCTCAGTGTCCTTGACAACCATGATGGTGTGATCACTGATCTCAAGCCAGACATCCTGGAGTACAAAGTCAAATGGGCCTTAGAAAGCATTACTAACAACAAAGCTAGCTGAGGTGATGGTATCCCAGCTGAGCTATTCAAAGTCTTAAAAGATGATGCTGTTAAAGTGCTGCACTCAATATGCCAGCAAATTTGAAAAATGCAACAGTGGCCACAGGATCGGAAAAGGTGAGTTTACATTCCAATCATAAAGAAGGGCAATGCCAAGGAATGTTCAAACTATTGCACAAATGTATTCATTTCATGCTACAAGCCAGGCTTCAGCAGTACATGGATTAAGAACTGTCAGAAGTACAAGCTGGGTTTTGAAGAGGTAGAGGAACAGAGATCAAATTGCCAACATTCATTGGATTATGGAGAAAGCAAGGGAGTATCAGAAAAAACATCTATTTCTGCTTCACTGATGATGCTAAAGCCTTTGATTGTGTGGCTCACAACAAACTACGGCAAGTCCTTAAAGAGTTGGGAGTACCAGACCACCTCACATGTCTCCTGAGAAACCTGTATAAGGGTCAAGAAGCAACAGTTAGAACCAGATATGGAACAACTAATTGGTTTAGCATAGGAATACAACAAGTATGTGTATTGTCACCCTGCTTGTTTAATTTTTATGCAGAGTACATCATGCAAAATGCTGGCCTGGATGAATCACAAGCTGGAATTAAGATTGCCAGGAAAAAACATCAACAACCTCAGATATGCAGATGATACCACTCTAATGGCAGAAACTGAAAAGGACCTCAAAAGTCTCTTGCTAAGGATGAAAGAGGAGAGCACAAAAATTTGCTTGAAACTCAACATCAAAAAAACTAAGATTATGGCATCTGGACCCATCACTTATTGGCAAATAGAAGGGGAAGTCATGGAAGCAATGACAGACTTCACTTTTCTGGGATCCAAGATCATCTGTCACAACACCATTCCAGTTGTCATTGGATGTGGACGAGGAGCCTAATGTTGTCAGACTGGTTGTGTGCACTGAGACCCTGGAGCAGGAAACTCAGGAAACATGGGCCTCAATTGGCCAGCTTGTGGGTCTGGTCCTGTGGCCATGCAAAGTATCAAAGTGTATAGCTAGTATTGCATTTTCTCAATGAATGGTTATAGTATTGGAGACCCCAAGTCTAGTGATCAGCTCTACTTTACTAGTGATTTCAGCATGAACAAGACAAGACTCCAGGGCCGCAGCCCTATTTAAATAGCATGTAATTGCCACACACAAACACACCCCACTCCCAACGATAGGCTATTTACATAACATTACTTCTTGACAGGTTACTTCCAGAGTCCTGGTGGGCTATTATTCTAAGGCTCCAAGCTCAGCCTGTCTCTGGTATCACAGTCTTGGATTGTTTCAGTCCTAACACCCCTCCCCCCTAAGTCCCAAAGCACCTTAAGAGACATAGTCTTCAAGGTATGATGCCTTGCATCGTTCCCTCTGAGAACGCAGGGGCTCTTGAGGGGGTGGAAATGACACCAGAGCCGAGCTTGGTGAGGCAGGGACTGCTCTGGAGTCCTGCGAGGTGGGAACAGAGTCCAGAAGGTCCATAGCAGCCTGTGCCAGGCTTTCCTCTTCCCAGCAATCTGGCTGCATACTGTTGGGGGGGGGGAGTTGCTCTCGGTCAGCAACGGTGGTGGTGATGGTTCCAAAGCGTAATCCTCCTCCTTGGTGGGGGACAATTCAGGCTCCTTGGGCAGCAGGTGGTTGGGCAGTTGGTCTATGCGCCTGTGTATAAGCTGGCCCCCATCCATCAATACCTCATACTATAGGGGTCTGGTGACTTGGGTAACCCTTGCCGGAACCCACATGGGGCCACTGGAATAGTTCCACATGAAGACAGGGTTACCTGGAGAGAACCCATGGGGGGGCCTCATAGCTCACCAGAGTTTGGTGCAACTCAGGGGCTTGGGCTCAGTGCAGATGATCAAGCTGCGTTGTGAGGTGGTGGTCCATTAAGAGTTCCACAGGACTGCGGCTGATGGATACACTCAGGGTCACTCAATGTCCAAACAAGAAGACAGCAATCTGGCAGTCCCAGTCCCCATGGGTAAACCACTTTAGCACGTCCTCTTGGCTTGTCCATTGGTAGCCAGGTGGAAAGGAGCAGACTGCACATGCCTGATGAGGTTCTGGTCCAAGAACTCCTGGAACTCTCCTGAGGTGAAGGCAGTGCCGTTATCGGTCATGACCATGTCTGGTAGGCCATGGGTGCTAAAAAATCTGCCTCAGGGCCTGGATGGGTGCATGGGATGAGGTAGATGCGACCAGAATGACTTCCAGACATTTGGTGTAGGAGTCGACCAGGAGGAAGGACAGCTGTTCCTGGAATGGGCTGGCAAAGTCCAAATGCACCTGTGCCCATGGCATGTGGGTAGACTCCTACTGGTGAACAGGAGCCCTCGGAGGTTTGGGGCACGTCTCCTGGCAGGCCTGGCAACACTGTACCCAAGCCTGAATTTTGCTGTCCATTCCCGGCCACCACATGTAGCTCCAGCCAGCGCTTTCATCCTCATAATTCCCAGGTGGGTCTCATGCAGGGCCCCCAAAACCCATTTACACAATGGTGGGTGAATCACTACCTGGCTACCTCATAGGAGGTACCCCTTGTAAGCTGAGTGCTCATTCCTGCAGGACACAAACACTGTGAATTCTGAGCCAATCTGACCAGTGGGCCACCCCCTCCCCACCCAGTCCAAGACGCAGGAGAGGATAAGATCCTTAGTGTTGTGGTGGGAGATGTCCGCAGCATGCAGAGGGCAGTGCAGCAGGTCCTCCATCACCAGAATTTGATGTGCGGGCTGGGATCAGATTGACAGAGCTGAGCAGGAGGCGGCTAAGAGTGTCTGTATGTTCCATAGACTTTCCCAGCCAGTATTGCAGAATGTATTGGTACCCCCCCCGAAATATGGACCAGCACAGGACCCTGGGTGACAGTATCTGTGGCATCTGGCAGTCGGAGGCAAGGAGACCAAGCAGGGGCTTGTGATCAGTTGTGATGGTGAAGGGGCAGCCGTAAAGGTAATCATGGGATTTCTTTACTCCCACCACGATTGCAAGGGCCTCTTTGTCTATCTGGGAATAGTTCTGCTTGGCTGATGACAGGGTCCTTGAGCAGTAAGCCACTAGCACCTCTCTCGTATCTGGCAGCCGATGGCTTAGGAGTGCACCAATTCCAAAGGGAGAAGTGCCACATGCCAAGATGACTGGCAGCATCTTGTCGAAATGGGTGAGGATGTCATTCGAGGTGAGTAGCTCCTTTACAGTCTGGAAAGCAGTGGCCTGCCAATGGCCCCATACCCACAGGGTCTTCTTGTCGAGCAGGAGTGGCTCCGCGAATGTGGCTTTATGGGACAGAAAGGAGTGGTAAAAGATCAGAAGCCCCAAGAAAGCCTGCAGCTTGGCCTTGGAAGTGGGAGCAGGTGTGTTTGTGATGGCACGAACCTTGTTGGGGGCTGGATAGATGCCATCAGTGTCCTTGGAGAACCTCAGGAACTCAACATGGGGGACCCAAGGAGGCATTTCTCTTGCTTCACCTTCAGCCTGGTGGAAACAAATTGCTGCAGCACAGTACGTAGGTGGGTGGCAAAGTCCTCTTCCAATACATCATTGAAGAAGGGTTGGACCCCAGGGATACCTTTCAAAAGAGAGTCCATCAAGTTTGGGAAGATTCCTGGTGCCACGCTCACCCCAAACTGTAACTGCTCTACTCTGAAAGCACTCTGGTGTGTAATGATGGTCTGTGCCTCAGTGGTTGGCTTGTCCACTGGGAATTGCTGGTATGCTTGGGGCAAGTCCAATTTACTGAAGACCTTGGCCCCCATCAATGTTGATAGAACATGGCTGACCACAGGCACTGGATAAGCGTGGTCCCTCAGTGCCCTGTTGATTGTACATTTGTAGTCCGCACAGATGAAGATGTCCTCCTTTGGCTTAATTTGGGTTACGATGGGAGTATCCCAGGTGGCACAGGGAACCAGCTTTAAAACTTCTTGCACCACCAAGCAGTCCAACTCTGCCTCAATTTTGGGCTTCAGTGTGAACGGGACTTTCTAGGCCTTAAGTTGGAGCAATACAGGGGGCCCTGTGTATCGGCCGAGGGTCCCATTGAAGATGGCAGGGAACTTGTCACACACATTACTGAAGTCTGAGGGCTGCATGTGGTGCACCCCCATTACTCTGAATCCCAAGAGCGCAAACCAAAACAGTTCAAGCCAGCCGGTGAGCTGTTCTTCAACCACCTTAATGGCCACCTCATTCTTTTGGAAGTCCCGGAGAGTGAACTCAGCTGGTTGAAGGCGGGTACCCCCCTGTGGACAGAGCCTCTGGACAGTCTCTTCTGAGATGATGGAGATTGAGGACCCCGTGTCCAGTTCCATCTTGCAAGGTACCCCCTCTATATGCACAGTAATTTTATCAGGGGTGTCCTGGAGCAAATTCAATACCTGATGTTGGTGGATGGCAGTGATGTGCAGTTCTGCTGATTCCTGGTGCACGACAGTGCATCTCCAGGCTCCCTTGGAGTGGCAGGCATGGGCAATGTGGCCTGTCTTGCCACAGGCCCTGCAGGTAGCCTCCTGGAAATGGCAAGAGTGATGCTCGTGGGCCTCTCCGCAGCTGGAGCGGGGCATAGATGCAACAGTCTCCACTGGACGAGCAGCAGCAGTGGCAGAAGGTCATGAGTTGCGGTGAGCTAGGTGGTGAATCTAATGGGTTTCTTCTTCACCTGATGCCTCAGAAGATGAGAGGATGGAGGCCTGGTGTGCAATGGAGGTCTGGCAGTCTTGCCAGGATTTCTCAAAGGTGGTGGCCTCACAGAGCACCTTTGTTAGTGTGCGGTCCTCATGGCCGATGAGCTTTTGGTGTAGTTTCTCCTCTTGGATGCCCATCATGAACTGGTCGAAGAGAGTGTCATTGAGATTTGGGAACTTGTATGGGAGGGCTAGTCAGTGAAGATCTGCCATGAAGTTGGTGGCCGTCTCATTTGACTTTTGCCAGTGCATGTAGAAGTCCATGCGGTGCACCATCTTTGTGGCCTGAGGCGTGAATTGGCCAGTAAGTGCCTTGATGAGGGCATTGTAAGTGGCCGCCTCAAGCGTGGTTAATTCCCCATAAGGACCTGGCCTAAACTCAGGGTTGTGATCCCGCAGGAACTGAGCAGGAAAACCTTCTTATTGTCTTCACCCTTGATGTCCTGGAACAGTACAAAGTACTTGAGCCACTCCACCCAGATTTCCCAAAGCTCTGGGTGAGCGGGTTCAAATTCCGGCGGATGTCTTGGAGTGACAGCCATGGTCCCAGTTGCGATGTGATGCGTGTGGCACTGGAGCTGATGCGTGGTGTGGTGCAGATGGATGCTGGGCTGGCTCAACAGGATCCCATCTTCATCGCCACTATTAAATAGTGGGTTCCATGGATGAACAGACCCCAAATCTAGTGATCAGCTCTACTATATTCAGTGATTTCAGCATGAACAAGACAAGAATCCAGGGCCGCAGCCCTAGGGCCAGTGTACAATGATATAGACTGCAAGGAATGTTATGGAACCAGCTCCTGCTCTCTCTCCACCAGTTTCTGAGAGAGGGATTTTGTCCTGATATCCTTGTCCTGCATCTGGGTGAGAATGACCTGTTGCAAATGAAAGGAAAGGCCTTAACATGGAGAATTATTAGAGATTTAAAGGATATAAAAGATGCAAGTCCTGGGACCATCTAAGTTTGATTAGATTCCCTGCAAAGGAGAATCTGGAGAAGAGCCCAGAAAACCTCTTGGATTGAGTATAACAAGACCAAGGTCAATAACATAGTATGGAGAGCAATCTTGGATGGTGCATACATGTGCATACCTAACAGTTTCATCTGGTATGATATGCTACTTCTGTATAGGGACGCTGCCATGCATCTTTCTCTTGAAGGCTGAAACATCTATTTGGCTGATATACATGCAGGCCTGCATGACATTATCGTCAGCAGATGGGGCAAGGGTTGTAAAGCTGGCTAATTCCCCAGTAGGAATGATAAGCAATCACCCTGAGGCATTGGCAGTGATGGAGGGCATATCCAGAACAGTGCACAGTAGTGAGGTGCAGCTGGGAAAGGGAAGAAGAAGAAGAGAGAAGATTGGATTTATACCCTGCCCTTCACTAACTGAAGGAGTCTCAGAGCACTTTACGATCTCCTTTCACTTCCCCTCCCCACAACAGACAACCTGTGAGGTAGGAGGGGCTGAGAGAGCTCTTTCGGGGACTGCTCTTGAGAGAACAGCTCTGAGAGAACTGTGACTGACCCAAGGTCACACCAGCAGCTGCATGTGGA
The DNA here is from genome assembly GCA_029375565.1 of Gekko gecko. Classification (NCBI taxonomy): domain Eukaryota; kingdom Metazoa; phylum Chordata; class Lepidosauria; order Squamata; family Gekkonidae; genus Gekko; species Gekko gecko. Next base: position 141,266,416 of record JAPDNY010000005.1, read on the forward strand.
GGAGTGGGGAATCAAATCTGGTTCTCCCAGATTAGAGGCCGTGCTCCTAATCACTATACCAAACCTTTGGTGCAGAGTAGCATCTTTTTCCTAATCTGATTGTGGCTATGTGGTGCATCAGGGGAGGGGGCAGGGGATGGGCACCTCTAGGCATCTCTCTATATTAATAATTGAGTTTTTGTGTGACTCTTTCCTGAATGTTCCATATGGTCTCCCAGCATTTGGCTCCCTGATCTGTCACTCAGAGGGTATCCCTAGCCACTGGTTGCGTTGCCTGAGTCCCGTCTGGCCACCACTCAAGAGTACTTGCATGCCATTGGCTGGGTGCTGGGTTTCCTCCTCTTTCCCACCCTCAGTAGCTGTTGGTAGGTGTAATGAAATGGCAGTTACTAGTGTCTGTGAGGTGGCTGCCATCTCTGTGTTTAAAATGTTCCCCCATAAGGCTTAATTGAGCTGTAGTTCCAGGGAGGGGCCTGCAGGGGTATCATTCACTGGGTTGAATGGGGCTTCCTCATCTGCTGGCCTCACCTGAACAGAATGTCATAATGCCCACCTTCCAAAGTGGTTATTTTCTCTGGGCAGGAGAGATCTGTTGTCCAGAGTTCAGTTGTGATACCTGGTGATCTTCAGTCTCCACCTGGAGGTTGGCTACCCTGGGTGTCGCAGTCAGTACTTTAGAGCAGAGTCTGCTAGATCCAGGTTTTTGCTGTAGAAGCTGAGTGGGTGATTTTGGACCAGTCAGAGACTTTCAGCCTAACCTACCTCACAGGGTTGTTGTGCAAGTCAAAAGGGGGAGAGGAGAATGATGTCAGCTGCTTTGGTCCCCGTTGCAGAGAAAGACTACTTTTCCTCCTGGGAAACCATTGTTGCCAATCTCCAGGTGAGGGCTGGAGATCACTCAGAATTATAACTGCTCTCCAGATGGCAGAGATCAGTTTCCCTGGAGAACATGGTGGACTCTGTGTCCTTATACCCTGCTGAGATGGCTCCCCACATGACAGCCACTGTGACATGGGGCTCAGGGTTTCAGAGTGCCGTAGAGGCTGCAGGTGGTGGTGGGGGTTGGAAAGCTGAAGAGGAGGAAATAAAGGTAGGTTGATGTTTGGCTGTGAAGGAGATAGGGTTGCCAACTCCCGGTAGGAAATTCCTGGAGATTTGAGGGGTGGACCCTGGAGAGGGTGGGGTTTGAGGAGGGGTGGGACCTCAGACAGGTACAATGCCATAGACTCCACCTCCCCAACCAGCCATTCCCTCCTAGGGAACTGTTGTTGCCAATCTCCAAGTGAGGGTTGGAAATCACTCAGAATTACAACTGATCTCCAGGAGGTAGGGTAGAAGTCAGCTGCAGTCAGAGGGACAGATAACGGTAGGTTGATTGTTAGCTGGGAAGGAGATGGGGTTGCCAACTCCAGGTTGGGAAAGTCCTGGGGATTTGAGGGGTGGACCCGGGAGAGGGTGGGGTTTGAGGAGGGGTTGGACCTCAGACAGGTACAATGCCATAGACTCCACCCTTCAAACCAGCCATTTCCTCCTTGGTAACAGTTGTTGCCAATCTCCAGGTGAGGGCTGGAGATCACTCAAAATTAAGACTGCTCTTCAGGTAGCAGAGATCAGTTCTTCTGGAGAAAATGGTGGACTCTGTGTCATTATACCCTGCTGAGGTCTCCACAGCAAATTGACACTGAGTGCCCAAGGCCTTGGCACTCTCCCAGAGCCTCTCTCTAGTGGATCTGCCCAACAAAGGCAGCCATGGTCAGGCTGCTATCACAGTCTGTCCATTAAACATTATGACATAGATCAGCTTAATTATTTAAATAAATTTGTTAAACCCAAGTTGTTGTCCATGTCTTCATTTGGTGGGTACCTGGGCTAAAAATTGTGAGCTTTGTCAATAGGCTTATAGGCCAAGGAGGGGAAGGGAAAGGAGTTTGTAAGCCACTCTGAGACTCCAAGTGAAGGGTAGGGTACAAATCCAATCTCCTCTTCCTCCTCCTCCTTCAACAGCCTTTTCATCAACAAAGCCAGAAGCAGAGAGTTCAGAGAGCAGGTTGTTGAGAAACAGTCCAAGAATCCAAATTACTAAAGAATCATCCAGTCACTATCAGCAACTTAGAGATTTAGGAAGATGTTTCCACACCCAGCAGTTCCACTCCTGAATCTTTGTGGCTGCTGGCCTGGCATGTACCTGGCTCCTGCAATTACTCATTGTCTGTGTCCACCAGCCACTGGCATTGGACTGCAAGGCATGCCACCTCCATCTAGTCTGTAAGTCCATCCTGGACCTTTTCCTGTGATGCTCCAAGAGCTCTGGTAGCCCTGGAGAAGTGGAAACAGCTGGCTGGCCTTTGGCTGCTGGATTAGAGCCGGAGGGCTGAAGTGGCTCTTCATGCACTCTCTGCTGCAGGTCAGGGAGCACCTGGATCTCATCCCCCTGTCACTCTGCTATTTTTTGCTGTGAACTAGCCAAATTGGGTCCCTCCTCCAAGGAGTCTTCACTGTCACTGGTTGCTGTCTGGTCCATGACAGATATTTTCTGAAATATGAATTTCAAATAAGAAGTATTAAGCTGGCCCCTGATGTGTTGTAAAATATGCATCATTTTTTAGTGTCTTTGTTTTAAGAATGATATTGTCAGTTTCAGTTCAGCAGAAAGCTGGTGGTTTGAGACATTCTCAGAAATCCTGGCTGTGTGTCAAATCTCTTGCTACTTGGTGTTATGTGATGGCACTGTTCAATGAAAACTCTAGCTGGCATCCTCTTTTGTTTTGAGAGAAGATGATCTCCATTCTCGTGACTCCATGTCTACTAAGAACCAGCATTGCTTCTTCAACAACAAAGTAATGTCAGGCACCTGCAAAATACAAGGTGAGTTAGTCCAGGAACACAGGCTAAATCTGTCTGATGAAATAAGTGATGACAGCGGCAGTCAAAATTTCAGGGGAAGCAAACTGAAGGCACATTTCAAGATTGCAAAGGCACCGCAGTAGGCAAGTGCAATATTGTATAGTGGTTTTGCACACCTCTAGTTTGCCATTGATGCATACTGTTTTGGGATGGTTGCATGACAATACCTGTTCATGAATTTGTATATAGTTGATAAATTCTACTGTGTGTGTGTTTGTCTGCATACTTGCTGTATTTGTGCATGTCCTATGTGCATGCATGCATACACTCACTTTGTTGCTGTGTGTCTATGGCTTTTGAGAGTGTATGACGAGCATGTCTCTGATGAGGCAGCGTATGAATTTTCTGAATGAATAAATGCTCCTGTGTTTGTATGCAATATGTGCTTACACATGTGTGGTTAACAACAATAACAGGAAAAGAGTTACAGCCATCTATAGGCAGAAACCTACATACTGTGCGACTGCCTGTCATATGCATTGTTTATTGAACACATTATGCTGCTCCTACCACATCTATATATCTGATTCCCAACTGAGTTCCCTATGAGTGGATACTTTTTCTGCAGATGAGGGCATGTGGAGGGTAAAGAGATTTTTCTACACACTTGGGACACTCCTCAGGTGTGCAGAAAAATCTTACATCTAGAAAGAAAGTATACAGAGGATACTTAATCCCCCCAAAAAAGTACAACAGCTTTCTCTGCGCTTGTGCAGAGAACAGACTTAACAAAGCAGAGCTGTGGCAGTCCTGGCTGCATTGCCCTTCATGTGGCAGTCCTGGCTGCATTGTGCAGTCCTGGCTGCATTGCTCCAGAGGTGGCTCAGCTGACACACACCCCAGCCCCAGGAGGAGGTCATGCAGGCCATGAGAGGGGGGGGAGAGATGGAGGGATGGGCAGGCAGCAGGTGTCTCCCTCTCATCATGAGACAAAATGGCATTGGTGTCTAGGCCCAGCGGCGGTGAGCACTACCACCATGGCTGCCTGCTCTAGGTGGGTGTGGGGTGGCCTGGCCTTCCTTCTCTTTCCACCACCTCAGTCGGGGGAGACAAGGAGCACCACCAGATGGATCATTGCCTGTTGCCATGAGAGGTGGGTGAGCAGGCTGGCTGCTGAGGGTGCTATGTATCCCCTTTCAATCCTCTGCTCCATCCTCCTCCCTGCAGGCATACTGCTGGTGATGCTTCTATGTCTGCTGCCTGTGCTACAATGCCAGTGAGGAACACACCATGGACCACTTCTGGGTGCAAGAGATGTGCTGCACCCAGTGCCAGACAGTCCAGCAGGTAACATGTTCCTCTGGGGCCCCCATACCACCACCATACTCTCCCACACACAAGGGTCCAGGCTGCCACCCCCCCCAGAGGCCTTGTGGAAGTAATCTCTGAATCCCAGACTTGGGTCAGAATGGATTGCTGCATGGTGGTGGGGCCTTCTGTCACACATTGAGGCTCACTGCTCCTCTCTGGTTGGACTCCACCTTTAAAAGCCACAGGAGCCCCCCACCCCACCTGGGAGAGGCTCTGGGCCTGCCACCATGGGGAGCTGCTCCAAGCTTAGAGCAGCTCCCAGGCACTGCTGCCAGCTGAAAGGTAGGGGGAAAGAAGAGATAAAGGGAAAGATGGGGGAGTATTGGCTTGGGGGGAAAGAAAGAAGAGGGGATTGGCTTGGGAAAACAGAGAAGGGGAAAGATGAAGATGTAGTGGAGTGCCAAGAGTGGGGGGTAGGTGGAAAGAGAGCAAGGGTGAGGAGAAGTGAATGCCAAGGGTGGAAAGAGAGCAAGAGTGAGGGGTGAGTGAATGTGAACAGTGGGGGGTAGTGGAGTGCCAAGAGTGGGGATAGGTGGAAAGAGAGCAAGAGCAGGGAGGAGAAGTGAATGCCAAGGATGGCTTGTAAGTGGGAAGAGAGCAAGAGTGGAGGGGTGAGTGAATGTGAACAGTGAGGGGTAGTGGAGTGCCAAGAGTGGAGGTAGGTGGGAAGAGAGCAAGGGCAGAGGGTGAGTGAATGCCAAGGTTAGGGAGATAGTGGAGTGCCAAGTGTGGTGGTGGGTAGGTGGAAAGATAGCAAGAGTGATGGGTGACTGAGTTGCAAGGGTAGGGGTAAGTGAGAAGACAGCAAGGTTGAAGCATGAGTGAATACCAAGAGTGGGGAGTAGGTGGGAAGATAGCAAGGGAGGGGGGTCACTGAATGCCAAGAGTGTGGTAGTAGTGTAGTCCCAAGGCTGGGAGCTAGGTGGGTAGAGAGAGCAAGGCTGGGGTGAATGAATGTCAAGGGTGCAAGGGTAGTTGAGTGCCAAGGCTGGGAGCTAGGTGGGTACAGAGCAAGGGTTGGGGGCGAGTGAATGCCAAGGGTGGGGAGAAGTGGAGTGCCAAGGTTGGGGGGGTAGGTGGGAGACCAGCAAGGGTGGGGCTGAGTGGAGAAAGGGTGGTAGGGGGTAGGTGGGGAAAGCTGCAAAGATGAGGGTGAATGAAATACCACGGGTGGGTGGTAGGTGGGGAGAGTAGCAAGGGTTGGGTAGACTGATGGAGAAAATGTGGGGGAAGGGCAAAAGAGATGAGATTTATATTCACAGATAAGAGGAATGGGAGAAAGGAGTTGTCTGAGCCCTGAAGATGAGGAGCCTAGGGATGAGTCTGGATTCCTCACTTTCTATGGAGGCCCAGGTCACCACAGTTGCCAGGTTTGTCTTATAACACCTTCGGCAGATCAGACATCTGGTTCCCTACCTCTCCCCCCAGGACTTGGCTACAGTGACGCATGCAATTGTCACTTCAAGCCTTGAGTATTATAACTCACTTTATCGAGATCAGGGCCCTGGAAGACCTATTACAGTTTTGCAGGGCCTGCAAAATGGAGCTGTTCCTCCAGGCCTTTGGGTTAGATAGTGGGCATCCATTAATTGGCCTCCCTGCTGCAGTTCTGCTATTAATAGTCGGCTATTGGTAAAATCTTTGTAGTTCAGCCACGGCCCAATTGTTCTCAGCTTTAGGATTACTGAATATGTAATTGCTGCTGTGCCTATGTTTTTAACTAACTGTTTTTATTGTTTGATATTCAGTTTTAATTGTCCATTGATTGTGATTTATTGTTGTAACCTGCCCTGAGCTCGCTTGTGGAAAGGATGGGATATAAGCAGAAACAAACAAACAAACAAAAAAATGGGGGGTAGGTTGACAGATAAAGGGAATGGGAGAAAGGGGAGAAATGGGGGGTAGGTTATCAGTGAAGGGGAAGATTGACAGAGAAGGGATGGGAGGCAAAAGAGATGGAGTAGATTGACAGATAAGGGAAAGGGCAGAAAGAGAGGGAAGACAGAGGAAGAGGAAAGGAAGGAAGCAAAGAGGGGGAAGAGATTCACCCTCTCCACATGTTTATTGTGGGTTCTCATTTGTTGTATTCAAGGTCGAGGACAGACTGGCAATTTGCCCCGGGAAGGGACCCGGGCTGACAACGACTCAATATCGGATTAAATGGAATGTTCGCACAGGCACATCTGCCTGGCGTCCCCCACCCATAGCCTACCGGTGCTGTTGCGCTTCACTGCCGGATTAAAAAAAAACCTGATAAAAGCTGTCGCAAATCCAAAAACCTGCGTTCGTCGCGCGTTTCTCCACTTCCGGGGAGTCTGAACGCGCAGGCGAAAAGCCGGGAGCAACCCGCGTTGGGCATGAGGCAGCAGCACTGTGATTGGCTGCGCTCCGCTCCACTGCCCAATGTGGTGCCGGCATTGCAGGACAAAAAAAAAAAAAATCGGCAAAATGCACTCATGCGCACATACACCCATACACCCACAGCCAAATTAATGGGGAAACGGCAAATATAGCACGCCTCCGGCGCGGCAGTCTGAACACTCCCGCGCGCCTCCATCCCGTATCTTCCGGCAGCAGCCCCCGCTGTGTGGACGGGAAAACCCGGCATAGTTTAATCCAGGTTTTTTTTGCCGCGACTGGCTACCGGGGCAAATTGCCAGTCTGTCCTCGGCCCTACTCTCTGCATTGTCATATCATATCTGATAATTCTTTTGCATTGTTTCTAATTTATGTAAACCTGTTGATTAGGTATCTCATGCTGTCATAATTGCTTTCTTTTATACCCTACAATCTTCCTTGAATCTCAATAAATAAAAGTAAATATAATAAACATAAAAATAGAAGCATACAAATTTGTGTGTGGATACAATGATAAGGCATTTACCAGGGTCACACTGAGTCAACACAGGGCTTTAAAGAGGTTTTGTACTTGCTAAAAGTGCAGTAAGACAAAAAAACCATACCTTGGGGCAAATGTTATAACTGTAGTCCAGAAAAAATAAATTTGGGGGATGATATTGCTGGGAGTAGGAAGTAACAGTTAGGGATCAAATGAAGTGGATACCAAGAGTCCTTTACTGAACTGAGGAATTTCGGGATAACATTGCGTCATGGGAGTGGAGCAGGAAGAGAAAAGCTAGGTGCCCAAGCTCTCTCTGAGCCTTTATTGCTATCATTGCTCATTCAATTGATGCAAGCTACTGAAAGCTACATCCCTGTATGAAGGACTGAATACCTCCGAGCGTGCACAAAACATGCTTACCAACAAATAACCACTGTCAAGTAGGGAAGGGTACAAATAGGAGTCAGATTTGAAGAGGGGGTCATACGTCATTCTCAAAATTTGGCTTATGTCCTTTAATATACAATTCAGTAATCAAGCCAATAGTTGTTGTCACTGGTTTTAACCGTAAACATATTTCTGTTTCATTCCCATCCAATGGGGATGAAATTCTCAAGAGTTTTATACCACCAAAGGGATCTTGCTTGCAAAATTTCACACAGCAAGTGTATCCATTCTAATACAGGTATAGGAAAAGCTTTGTTAACTGGCATCCAGTTAAATGGACAGCTCAGTCAACTGGCATGACCAGGACCCATGGGCACCTCACCCCACTGGCATTGTTGCCCTCTGCCAAGGTGGGGCAGCAAGAAGCCAGTGCCAGCTTGACAAATAGGTGAATACTGGGCTGAGTTCAGACTGACAATTCACTCTGAGAGCCAGTCGCAGCAAAAAAAACCCCGGAACAAACTGTTCTGGGGTTTCCCAGTCACACGGGGCGTCTGCTGCAGGAGCTTACCAGGAGAAGGCATGCTGGAACATTCACACCGCTGACCCGGATTGGGGGAGCTCACTGCAGATCGCCGATTGGGGGAAGATCCTGGCACCACATTGGTCAGTACAGCAGAGCATGGCAAATCAAGCTGCTGCTGCTGTTCCAGCTTGCTCCCGGCATATCAGCCATGCGGTCACACTGCTGGGAAGAGGACTGATGTAGTTTAAAGCCTCTCTGCAGGGATTTGCTTCCCCTTCAAAGAGGTATCTATTTAACATGGGCAGAAAGCGGAACAGTGCGGGTTGCCTATGGGGACGCCAGGCAGATGTGCCTGTGTGAACACCCTCTTTAATACGGCTTTAAAGTGTTGCTGAGACAGGGCTCTACCGGGGCAAATTGCCAGTCTGAACTCAGCCTTGGTGCTCATCTAAAGTGCCATATTTTGAGGTGTGTCAAAAAAGGTGACAAGAGCCTCCTCTACTGGCTTGAAGTTAAGCTTGGCATTAACTGGCTTACACAATCTCTCTATCTGTTTACTCTGGTCTTCTGTAGGTGCTATGATGGAACATAAAAGTGCTTTCAAAGAACTTCTCTTTTTATTGTTCATTTTGAATACCCATTTAGTAAAATGATCATTCAAGATTTCTCATTTTCCCCTCTACTGAATGGAAAGAGGAGGAACCAAAGTCATGGTTTGCCTAGGATGCCAAAAAAACCCTTGGGCTAATCATGCAACAGGCACATAAGTGACTTAAGCCAGCATCTTGTGAGTCACTCACAATATACATCTGCCTAGTGATAGATAGATACACAGAACCTTTATTGGCATAACATAGCGTAAATAGTTCAACGAAGGAAAATATTAGAGGGTAAATTCATAAAGCAGCATCAGACATATTCACAAACAATAAAATTGACTCAGAATATAAAACAGTCTTAAGAAGTTTTGCAAAGTATTACCCTTGAGTTCCACACATAGGCCAAAAATTCAGCAACAGTCAGAGTTATTGCTGGACTCTTATCTGCTAAGAAAAAAATTAAATCCTTACCGAGGAGGTCCCTCTGCAAAGGAAAGAGAGGGCGGATCAGGGTACTATGCATAGCAGAATATTTGGGACAGCGAAAAAGAATATGCATAATAGAGACAGGTTCCCCAAAAGTACAGTTGCAGAGTCTATCCTTATATGGAATGCCCCTGTATCTACCTGAGACCACTGCAGAGGGGAAAAGATTAAACCTGGCTAACATAAAAACCCTCCTGTACACTGGGGTTGTTAAATCAGCGATATATGGTAGCATGGAAGTATGAGAGGGAAAAAGGGCTAATGAATGGGGAGAACAAACTCCAGAACTACCAGCATTGATGGTCTGTGCCTCTATATCCCAGATTCTCCTTCTGATCACCTGAAGGATTGCCACCTCACTACAATTGTATAGAGATTCCAAGTCGATACCTAAAGTACCAGTCCTTCTCACTATAGCTTGAGACCACTCCGATATGAAAGGATCAGTTAAAAGTTGGGCCGTTAGGCTAGTAGGGGAAGATCGAAAGTGAAGCCGAGGCCAATATTTGATTGTAGTGATCCAGGCCCAGGATTCTACCATGTGCAAGCCCAACTCCTTGCAAAGGACAAAATACAAGACTGAATTGGAAACACCTAGGATCCTACGCAAGAAGACAGAATAAATACACTCAACTCTTTTAGAAAAGGACTGTATCCAAATGGGAATCCCATACAGCAGGCGAGAGATAACAGTTGCTTGAAAAATCTTAAGCGCTGCCAGTACAAATTGATTGCCCTTTTGGAAAAAAAAAACTGAATCAGGGCCGCAGTCTTGTTCTTAGCCATGCTTAAGTTCTCTGTGCAGACACCAACTTAGATTATAGTGAAATAATACACCTAAATATCAAAAAGATTTAACCTGCTGTATTTCTCTTTTTGCTATTGACCAACAATTGCATTTCCATGAACACCAGAACACCAGTATTTTTGTCTTATCAAAATTAATGGAAAGAAAGTTCTGGGAGCAATAAACATTAAACTCAGAAAGAAGGCGTGTGAGGCCAATCCTTGTAAAAGAAAGAATAACCGTATCATCAGCATAGAGCAAAACCGGCACTGCGGCTGTGTTTAGTTTAGGCGGGTGACCATTAGTCCTTTCCAAATATGATGGCAAATCAGAATTAAAAAGGTTAAAAAGGAAAGGGGCAAGTATGCACCCTTGCTTGACGTCTTTGGAGACAGTAATTCCCTTGGTGAGAGACCCTTTCCCATCGTATCTTACTTGGCAGTAATTGGCCGTATGTAATTTCCTAATCAGGAATAAAAGGCGCTTGTCGATCCCCAAATTAAAGAGTTTGTCCCATAATAAATATCTATTAACAGAATCAAAGGCTTTGCGGAGGTCAACAAAGGCTGCATAAAGTTTGCCATGCAGGTGGCGAGAGTACTTTTCAGCTAGAAAGGCTAGGGTGGTACAGTGATCAAGCATGCATTGATTCACAGTAAAACCAATTTGTTCGCGTCCTGGGAGGTTCTGCTCTGCCATCCATTTAGATAGTTTAGCAAGCAGGTGTTTGGACCTAGTGACTTATGCATCCCCCACCTGAGTCACTCAGGTGAGCATCACACAAGTCATTCACATGGGAAGCTGAGTGAGGGCAGTAGTGCCAAGCAGGCAGCGTTAAAGTGGGCTGCTGGTCCTGGACAGATCCCAGGTATGGTTGCTTGCCTGCACACTGCTGATGCTCTCTAACCACTGAGTAAAACCTTTAGTCATTGGCAAATTTACACAACCCAATTCCCCATCGATATCAGTTGACACAAACTCTAATAATAATTCTCCCTTGTGAAGCAGGAACATGGAGGTTTGAGCTGGCATGTGGATGATCGTTTCTCCCTTTTTTTGGTGATCTTCAGGAGGAAAGGGGGAGAGATTCTGTTTGTTGAAAACTCTCTTAATTCCTTTGTACCCACTTACTCCCAGAAATCAAAAAATACATTTCTTGCCCTCTTTTTAGGACTTTAGAATCAGTTTCTAATCAACTCAATTTTGATCAAAGAGAAATTTGAAGACTGTCATGGCAGGAAGAGAGGTACTGCAAAATTTCAGAATTTCAGTCTACAAATGCTCAGAGGCAGGCAATGTCTTTCCAAACCATCCTGTTTTCCTGTCAGAGCACCACCATGTGCTATGTAACATAAAACAAATACACGGGCTGAAATTGCAAAAGGGTGCATTGATTTCTCTTCAAAGAGAAATTAAAGAGAAAAGAAAAAAAGAAATCCTCCTTTTAAAGGAGAAAAGAGAGAATAAAAGGAATCAATGGCTGTATCTAAAAAAACACGAATTTCAAACAAATGGACACCCTCTCCCCATAACAACCCTATTTTTTTAATTAAAAATTGATTGTTCAGATGAGGACAATTAAGCCAGAGTGATCTATGCTTTCTACTTTTTCCTGCATTTTTCTCTCAGTTCAACTGACTTCCTGATTTGGAGTTTAGCTGGAGAAAATAAAAGTTTTAAAATTGATAGAAGATTGGTCTTTCCTTTTCTGTGTTGAGTGAACATGGGGGCAGATCATGTGTAGAGAGCCACAGTTAATGGTATAGTGGTGTTTAATAAAAATATGATTACATGTTAAAATTAATAACACTAATTTCAACTATGATGAAATAGCAATGAAAGACCAATGTTAAATGGGAGGGATTCTAAAAGAGTGCCAGCAAATGTATCTGTCGTGAGCCCAAGTTGCAAATGATCATGGAATGTCAGACTGAAAGGCATCTTGACTGTTCATGGCAGGCAGAAGTTAAAGCAGCAGACTTCACTTACAATTTCCATGGTTTTTGAAGCATAAGTGAGTCTATAAGTACCTTAATTCTTCTGTTAAGAGGAAGGTATAGTTTTATTTTTTAAATAAAATACCATAATTATAAGTCTGAACAGCCAGATCCTCATCAAATCATACAAAAATAAATCCCATTGAGTTCTGGGATATAGTTTCCCTTGTAATGTGTTTAGCAGTCCCTAATAATGTTATATGTACAGGACCAAAATAGCAATGTTTCTTAAAGTGTACAGTTCCAGACATTTTACAATCCTAGAATTTTGGTATATATTTTTAACTTTTGTGTGTGTGTGTGTTTTCATCTTTTTCTGGTTGGGTTTGTTTTCTACTTTTGTGATTTTTTTCACCCTCCCCCCCTTTTATGAGATTTATTTTCTTCTTTCATCCCACTTGACAAGCCAAATAGTAACTGTAGTGGAAGCCGCTTTGAAATATGCTTGTGAAGTTTACAGACTTGAAATACCTCCGTGGATTCTCTTTTTAAGAAATTCGAACTGGAAAACAGTGCTTAAGATAATATTCCTTTTAGGAATGTAAAGACTTTGCAGACAAATAGAGAATAAATGCTTGTGGGTTTGGATATATTTGTGGAAGTTTCTTGATACTGAAAAATGCTATTGTGTTTTTTTTAACCAAAAGGAAAGGTGGGGAATAAATAGTATACTACTTTAGTTCAGAGGAGTTGAACTCATTTGTTATGAGGGCTGGATCTGACACAGATGTTACTTTGTAGGGCCGGGCCAAGTGTGTCATGAGATGTAATGCCAGGTACTGGAGATAAAAACATTATAAATGACACATGCAAACCCAATTAACAATATTATTTTTACTCAGAATACAAACAAAAGCAATTGATTCCTATGAGTAAAAGCAATTGATTTACTGGGGAACTGACAAAAGCCCTCCAAAATTTATTTAACCATATGCAAGGCTAGTTTTTTTTTTTTTTTTTTTTGCCCAAGGGATACCATGAAAGGGGGAATATCTTAAATTTTCATGAAATTAGTTACTTTTTTGCATTTATAGCAATTTTAGGAGATGAGCCATCTTCCTTACAAGTAAATAAGGTAGTTTTTCAGTAGCAATCCCATATGCCCAGCCTCAGAAGCTAAGTAGGGCTACAATTCTTCTCTCGCTCTCTTCCCCCATCCTACCTCTGAAGGTCTCAAGGAGGCACACTGGACTTCCCCTCCACCACCCCACCCCCTCCAACAACAACCCTGTGAAGTGGTCCAGGCTGAGTGATCAGCCCCAGGTGACCCAGATGACAGGGTCCTGTCTCAGGAGGAGGGGGCTCTGAATCTGGCTTTCCCAGATCCCCTCTTGCATTTCACATGGAAGCAACAGGGCTGAAGGGAAGGCCTGACAGAGTGGGTGTTTCTGAAATCTCCAAGGGGTGCTTTTTGTCCTCCCGTGACCTCTTTTCCTTCATGGGCTGAAAACAGGTGTTGGGGAAAAGGGAGATCACCATCCCCCACCCTCCCCAACACTCACTCTACCTCCCAGCTCCATGGCTATTCAGACATCTGGCAGCAACATAGTATCATAGAATCACAGAGTTGGAAGGGGCCGTACAGGCCATCTAGTCCAACCCCCCTACTCAATGCAAGATTAGCCTAGTGCATCCCTGCAAGTGCTTGTCCAGCTGCTGCTTAAAGACTGCCAGTGAGGGGGAGCTCACCACCTCCCAAGGCAGCTGATTCCACTATTGCACAACTCTTACTGTAAAAAAAGTTTTCCCTAATATCCAGCCAATACCTTCCTGCCCTTAATTTAAACCCATTATTGTGAGTCCTATCCTCTGCTGCCAACAGGAACAGCTCCCTGCCCTACTCTAAGAGACAGCTCTTCAAATACTTAAAGAGAGCAATCATGTCCCCCCTCAGCCTCCTGTTCTCCAGACTACACATTACCAAGTTCCTCAGCCTTTCCTCATAGGGCTTGGTCTCTAGGACCCGATTATCCTCGATGCTCTTCTCTGTGCCTGCTCCATTCTGTCCACATCCTTTTTGAAGTGAGGCTTCCAGAACTGCACACAATATTCCAGGTGCAGCCTGACCAATGCAGTGTACAGTGGGACTATGATATCTTGTGATTTGGATGTTATGTCTCTGTTGATACACCCAAAGACTGCATTAGCCATTTTTGTCACCATATCGTATTGGCTGCTCATATTTAACTTTCAGTCCACCCTTACCCCAAGATCTTGTTCACACACGCTGTGACTCAGAAGTGTATTCCCCATCCAGTATGTGTGTAATACTCCCTTTAAATTGTGGAGTCTTGTGAGCAAAAATTCTACTTTGTGAGCTACTGGTATCAAAGTTGTGAGTGCACGATTTGGCTACTGCATAAATTAGTTTGCTCTGGAGCTGTCCTTCCTGAGCTAAGACAAAAATGTGTGAGCTGGAGGCTAAAAAACTTTGAGCTAGCTCACACTAACCCAGCAGAGGGAACACTGTATGTATGTTCCCCATTTTTTGTTATCCAGAACTCAGCACTTATCCTTGTTAAACTGCATCTTGTTCACATCCAGCCACTTTTACAGTGTGTTCAGATCTCATTGTATTTTACCTCTATCTTCTGGTGTGTTCACTGCTCCTCCCAATTTCGTGTCATCTGCAAATTTAATCCCCTCCACACCCTCATCCAGATCATTTATAAAAATATTGAAAAGCACTCATCCAGAACCGAGCCCTGTGGCACCCACTGGACACCTCCCTCCATTCAGATAAAATTCCATTGACAACTACTCCCTGAGTGCGGTTCTCCAATGATTTCCCTATCCACCTAACTATCCTAGAGTCCAGTCCACAGTCCTTTAGTTTATGCATCAGAACATAATGGAGAACCATGTCCAAAGTTTTACTGAAATCCAGGTAAACAACATCAACAGCATTCCCTCAATCCAGTAAACTCATTGCTCGATCAAAGAAGGAAATGAAGTTGGTCTGTGAAATGTACTGGGTTCAACACACGTTTAGTGACCAGCTCATAGTTTATTGTGAATTCAGCTTGAACTAAAGACAACTCTAGCAGGACCAAAGCCCTGCTTAAATCTGTGCACAACACCACTGCCCCCACACACCCACTACCCGTAACTGGCTATATACAATGCGGCTCCTGGTCTATAGGTCACTTCCAAGATCCTATCTCTCTATTGTTCTCAGTTCCAAGCTTAGTCCATCAAAACCGGGCCCAGGACATAACACTCCTCCCCCCAAAGTTCAGAACCCCTTAACAAACATAGTCTCTCAAGTAGGCTGGTCTGCATCGTTTATGGTTTGAGCAACATGGTTCTGTCAGTGGGGCCGGGGTTTCTGGATCAAGTCCCAGTGAAGCAGCCACAGTGCTCGTGGGCGGCAGCTGTGTCAGTGCAACCTTGGGGCCACCCGTGGCCACTTGTTCCAGTGTTTCTTCCGCGAGTCCCACTGGTTGTTCTCTGGCCGCGGGCTGTGTGATGGCTGCAGGGACCCCCCCTGCATCCAGGTTCTGCATGTTGGGCAGCTCTGTGGCATCCTCTTCTGGTGTTGCTGGGGGTGAACCTGACTCGGCTGGGAGGAGACGGCAGCAGAGCTGGTCGATGTGCCTCCATAGAACTTTACCTCCATTGGTTGACACCTCGTAGGACAGGGGCCTGGTGACTCATATAACCTTGGCCGGACCCAGGCAGGGCCACTGGAGAAGTTCCGTGTGTAGACAGGGTCTCCTGGGAAGAACCCGCAGAGTGCTGCTTGCTTCTTGGAGACCGCATGGTATTCTGTAGCATGGTCTGGGTGCATCCAGTCTAATCAGGTGGTAAGGCATTGTCCCATGAGGAGTTCTGCTGAGCTGCAGCCAGTGGAGGTGCTTGGTGTCACTCGTTGGCCGAAAAGGAAGACTGCAAGCTGGTGATCCCAGTCCCCATGGACAATTTGCCAGAGGGATTCCTTTGTCGTCCTTACCATCTGTTCAGCCTAGCCACTGGTGGCTGGGTGGAAGGGCATGGATCGTATGTGCCTGATCAAGTAGCGGCCCATGAAGTCTTGGAACTTGCCTGAGGTGAAGGCCATTCCATTGTCCATCATGATGGTGTTGGGTAGGCTGTGGGTGCAGAAGATCCATTGGAGGGCATAGATGGCTGCTCTGGATGAGGTGGAAGGGACCGGTACCACATCTAGCCACTTGGTGTAGGAGTCCACCAAAGTGAAGATCTGCTTTTGGAAAGGCCCTGCAAAGTCCAGATGTAGCCAGGACCATGGTCTTTGAGCAGACTGCCACTGTTGTACCAATGCTCTTGGCAGTTCCAGTCAGGCTTCTTGATAGGCTTGGCAGCACTTGACACAGTCCTCAATTTCACTATCCATGCCAGGCCATCACACGTAGCTGTGGGCCAATGCCTTCATCCTTATGATGCCCAGGTGTGTCTCGTGTAGCACCACTAGTACTTGCTGGTGCAACGGGGCTGGCACCACTACCCGGCTTCCCCACAACAAGCACCCTCTGTGTGCAGAGAGTTCATCTCAGTGGGAGGAAAATGCCATGAATTCCAGGCCAGCCATCCCCTCCCCACCCAGTCAAAAATGCGGGAGAGGACCCAGTCCCAGGTGGTGTGGTGGGACACATCTGATACCTGGAGAGAGCAGACAGGAAGGTCCTCGAGGAGCATGATCTGGTGGGCAGAAGCAGGGTCTGGGTCACATGAGGGCAGCGGCAGGTGGCTGAGGGCATCAGCATGTCCCATTGCCTTCCTGGGGTGGTGGAGGAGAGTGTACTGGTAGCTCGTGAGGAAGATAGACCAGTGCAGTACCCTGGAAGAAAGTATCTGTGGCATTTGGCAGTCTGGGGCCAACATGCCTAGCAGGGGTTTGTAATCCATCACGATGGTGAAGGGCTGCCTGTAGAAGTAATTGTGGAATTTCTTGACCCCCGCCATGATTGCTAACACCTCCTTGTCTATCTATGCATAATTTCATTTCACTGAGGACAAGGTGCAGGAGTAATAGGCTGCGGGAACCTCTCTGCTATTGGGTAACTGGTGCCCGAGGATGGCTCCTACCCTATATGGGAACGTGTCACAGGCAATGCTTCATCGAAGTAAGCCAGGACAGTGTTTAAGGTGAACAGCTCCTTGATGGCCCAGAACATAGTGGCTTGCTTCCAGACCCAGACCCAGGGGGCTCCCTTGTCAAGAAGCCAATGCAGGGGCTCCATGATCACTGCTTTGTGGAGCAGTAATGAATGCTAAAAATTCAGTAGGCCCAGGAAGGCTTGGAGTTCCTGCTTAGAGGTGGGGGTCGGGGCATTGACGATTGTGTGGACCTTGTCAGTGGTAGGATGGATGCCATATGCGTCGACCAAGAATCCCAGGAACTTGACCTGCAGGACCCCCAGAAGGTATTTTTCCTACTATACTTTGAGGCCAGCTTCTTGGAAATGCTCTAGGACAGAGCACAGTCAATTCATGAAGTCCTCTTCTGTGGGTGTGGCAATCAGAACATTGTTGAAAAAGGGCTGGGCCCCAGGAATCCATTTAAGAGTGTTCATTAGATTTTGGAAGATTCCTGGGGCTACACTGACCCCGAAGTGCGCCTGGAATGCACCCCTGTGTGTTACAATCGTTTGGACCTCTGCGGTCGCATCATTGACTGGGAGCTGTTGGTAGACCTGTGCCAAGTCCAGTTTCCTAAAAACTTTAGCACTCGCTAGGGATGCCAAGATGTGGCTGACTATGGGGACCAGATAGGCATGATCCTGTAGAGCCTTGTTAATAGTACACTTATAGTCTGCACAGATGCAGACATGTCTGTTGGGCTTGACCGAGGTTATAATGGGGGTTTCCCATAAAGTGTGCAGGACCAGCTCCAAAAACCCCTGGACCACCAACCGATACAGCTCCCTGTCTATCTTCAACTAAGGGCAAGTGGGACTAGTCTGGCCTTCAGCCGGATTGACTGAACTTCCGGGTTGAGTTGAAGGGAGACTGGAGGACTGGTGTAGTGACCAAGTGTCCCATCGAAGACTGCTGGGAACTCATCGCACACCCCCTGAAATTCTCTGGAGGCCACGTGGTTACTTCAAACCCCAAGGGCGCAAACCAAGATAGTTCCAGTAAGCTGGTGAGCCACCCTTCCATTACTAACAAGCCCAACAGTCCCTCAAATTGGTGGTATTTGACATAGAACTTGCCCTACCCTTTGATAGCTACTGCGTTCTTTTGAAAGTCTCTGAGGGTGAATCCGGCAGGTTTGACCCCCCCCCCGTGGTCAGAGCCTATGGAAAGTCTCTTCCATTATGATGGAGATGGAGGACCTGGTGTTGAGCTCCATCTTACAGGACACACCCTCTATCAACACTGTCACCTTGATTTTATCAGGGGTGTCCCAGGGCAAGTTCAGTACCTCATGTTGGCAGACGGCGGTGGTGTGCAGCTCTGCTGACTCCTGGTGTGTTGTCATGCACTGCCAGGTTCCCTTGGAGCAGCAGGCACACACGATGTGGCCAGTCTTGCCGCAGGCCCTGCAGGTAGCATCATGGAAATGGCAGGGGCGGTGTTCGTGGTCATCACAGTTGGCGCAGAAAGACGATGCGGTGGCCTTTGCTGGTTGCACAGTGGCAGCCAAAGGTCACAAGTCATGGTGTGTCAGGTGGTGGACCTGATGCCTCTCTTCCTCATCTGATGCATCCAAAGTCAAGGGTGCAGAGGCCTCATGCACGGCAGAGATCTGGCGGTCCCTCTGGGCTTTTTCAAAGGCAGTGGCCTCATGTAGTGCCATTACCAGGGTGAGGTCCTCATGACCAATGAGCTTGCAATGCAGTTTCAGCTCCCAGATGCCCATTACTAACCAGTCAAGGAGGGCCTCATCAAGGTTCGAGAACTCGTAGTTGAGGGCCAGCCAGTGAAGATTGGCTACAAAGTAAGTGGCCACTTCACTGGGTTTTTGTTGGTGCAAAAAGAAGTCCACGCGGCATGCCATCTTAGTGGGCTGTGGTGCAAAATGGCCAGTGAGTTCCTTTAGGAGGTCCTCGTACATTGACACTTCTAGGGTGTTTGGCATGATGATGTCCTGGACTAACCTTAGGGTAGCAATTCCACAGGCACTAAGCAGAAGGGCCTTCTTCTTGTCGGTGATGCCCTGGAACAAGATGAAGTACTTCAGCCATTCCCCAGGTTTCCCACCCAGGTTTCCCACAGTTCTGGGTGTATGGGGTCAAATTCAAGCAGGTGTCCTGATGTAGCAGCCATGGTCTCTAAAACAATGCAAGGCTTGTTGCGCGGTGCTGTGCTGTCTGGAGCTGGCTCGCTCATCAGGATCCCACCTTCATCGCCTGTGAAATATACTGGGTTTGACACGTGTTTAGTGATCAGCTCATAGTTTATTGTGAAATCAGCTTGAACTAAAGACAACTCTAGAAGGACCGAAGCGCTGCTTAAATCTGTGCACAATACCACACTCCTCACACACACACTACCCGTGATTGGCTATATACAGGGCGGCTCCTGGTCTATAGGTCACTTCCAGGATCCTATATCTCTATTGTTCTCAGTTCCAAGCTTAGTCCATCAAAACCAGGTCCAGGACATAACAGTCTGGCAGGACCTGTTGGGGACAAACCCATGCTGACTTTCCCGGATCACCGAGTTGTCCTTTAGATGCTTGCAGATGGATCCCTTTAAAATATGTTCCAATATCTTCCCTGGGACAGAGGTCAGACTGACTGGCCTGTATTTATTTATTTGTTTATTTATTTATTAAAATTTGTACCCTGCCCTCCCAGCCAGGACTGGCTTAGGGCAGCTTACATAAAATCAGCAGGAATATTTAAATAGTACAAAAGCCAACACCTTTATGTTAGGGTTGATATCTGCATTTTTTAGTGTGTGTGTGTGCGCGTGTGCACGCTTGTGATCCTGGAAGTCATGGTGACTTCTGGCAACCCCTAGTGGGGCTAGGACATTTCAGAGAGGTGGCTTATGTTACCTGCCTCTGCATCCCAGCCCTGGTATTCCTTGGAGGTTACCCTTCCAAGTACTTGCCAGGGTTGGCCCTGCTTAGCTTCTGAGATCTGACGAGATCAGGCTTGCCTGGGCTATCCAGGTCAGGACAATATCTGTATGCTAAGTGGTACTTTTCAAAAGGTTGGAAGAGAAATCTAGGTTTTGTGTTTTTACTGCCAGGATAAACAATTCTCTGTTGACTGGCAAAATCCATTAGAACTGAGAATAAGGGGCTGTCTAAAATCCTGTATGTCCCCTACTGCCCCTCCCTCCAAGATCTGAATGCCACCCAAGATTTGTAGATTACCCCTACCATGTCTGCCCCCCCCAACATGCCTGAATTGCATAAATATGATACCCAGTGTATTTTTCCTCTAGGTGTTCTACCTGGCAATCACTGAGAAACAAAAAATTCACAGGGGTTCTTTGTGAAATCATGGAAGTGTGTAGCCATGGCATTTTCAACCTTTTCCTTCCCCCAGTAACAGTAGTGTCCAGTATTATGCAAACCCTCCTGAAAGTGTTCACCAGAAGTCCCAGGGACTGGGATTTGTTCTACTAAACAGTCCAAAAGAGGGGGAGTGATTCAATCATAAAATCCATTATAATAAAATGTTGTTATCATCCCCATATATGAAGGGGTTTTTTTTTATATAGTACCATCCCAAGCAGAGTTACACTTTTCCAAAGCCATAGACATCAAAGGATGTAGGAAGGTGTAACTCTGTTTAGGATTGCACTAGTGAACTACCAAACTGTTCTGCCTAATTTAACAGTCTCTCGGTGATTGCGATTCACAATCCACCCTTGCTGCATGAGGTATTTATAATTTAATAAGGTGGGGTTTAAATCTGGTACCTCCTGCATGAAAAGTATGTGCTCTGCCACAGAAATCGAGCCCCCCCCCCAGCATTATGCATCAGTCTCTGTACAGATTGTTCCACTTCCATTAGTCTCTTACTTTTTCCAACCTTTTCCATCTGTGCATGCTTGGTGCAATCAATGTGAAAGTCAACAGACTTCCCATAAGTCTTAAAGATAGTGCATGTGAATTAAACATGTGGGGGGCATATATGATCATGTTTTTTGTTCAGAGAGCAGACCCTTCCATAATCAGGATGAAAGCTTTGAATAAGGCCTTTTATGCACTGGTGGTTTCCCTTGCTTATCCAGCACCTCTGTTGCATTTGTTGTTGTTATTATTCTGAATCAATTTCCATCCCTTCAGCTCTCAGTTTGCTGTTTCTCTGGCTTTTCTGAAAGTGGTTCTGTGGTGGTTTTTCTCTTTGCTTTGCTTCCAAGGTGAAGTAATTCAAAAGCATACACATAACCTCAGATTTTTCAACCCCACCATTTCCCCACCCCTCAGAGGCCACTCCTCCACCACCCACATTGAGGTTTTTCCTCCCACCCTGCACCTTATGCCTAAAATCATAATGGTGCTTACAAGGAGCAATCAGCTCTCCACGCACATGAGAAGGCAGCCCAGCTGTAATTGCTGTGTATGTGGGGAGCCAATGTTACCCCACAGCTGATGTTACCTTCTCCTGCCATGGCCAAGCCAGGAGCCATTTTTTTACAAGTGGCATAAGTCTAGTGCAAGATTCACGCCATTTGCTTTAAACGAAAAGAAATGACTCCTAGCTGGTTCATGGCACAAGAAGGTAGCATGGACCTGTGCCTGTGGGGAGACATTGTACACTTGGTGGAGTTTGTTTAGACTTCACTGGAGTGCCAGACTGGGTGGAAGGGGGCTTGTTGTTATTGAAGGCACACCATTACCAAACTGTTGTTTTTTTGTGTGTGTGTGAGGCTGCATATACAGAGACCAGATCAACTTGAAGCAAATCCAAAACAGCCATCTTCAACTTAGATACAGTATAGGATCTCCTGAGGATGTGACATTCTCTGCCCCAAATTCCATCTCTCTTGTTCTGCAAAATCTAGGGCCAGGAGGGTTTGAGGATTCCCCCACCCTTTACACACACAAACACCTCTATGGCCTGGCAGCTGACCCCATGCTCGCCCCCTTCCATTTCCCACTGTTTTAATTTAGAAAGTTTCAGCAGTTTCCTACAGACAACCTGAGCCTTGTTCGAAGTAGGGTAAGGTGAGGTGTGAAGTGGGAAAGAAGCACATCTCCTGTCACTTAACACTGGGGAGATGCAGAGTGACTAGAATTATGCTAGCCTGGAAATTTGTGAGAAGGAGTAAAAGAAAGGAAAAGCAGTGTGTAATTAAACTGCCATCTGATCCGATGGAGGAGGCTGCGGTGTCTGAAAGAGCAGGAGGGTGGCTGGCTTTTAGCACACTGCCTGCCCCCACCCCTGGAACCAGGAGGCAGTTCAAGATGGACTCTCCCCCCCCATTTTCTTTTGACTTCTCTTCCTTTTTTCACTTCGGATCTTATCCAAATCGGTGAGTGCAACAGTAGGGCTTAGCCAGCCCAAGCTCACCCTTTCCTCTTCCCACCCCCATTCCCAGCTTTTGCCTCTCTTTCTTTTTCATTCTACACATCCACCCCCCTGGCACCACCACCCCGGCTCCAAAGGCAACCTGGGCAATACGCCAGTGTTGGCTGGGGGACCTTGCTCCCTTGGCAGGCTGGGCCTACCAGACTTGGCTTCACGCCTGATCAGTTTCTGGAGAGCCACTCCGGGTAGAAAGGAGGGAAGGCAGCACCTAGCCCTGCTTGCTGTGCCATCTCCTTTTATTAACAGCCAGATAAGCAGGCCAGAGCCATGGCATTTCCAGCACAATCCTGCTGGGTTGAAGGGATTCCAGCTCCCTTAATGGTAGCAACTCCAAACAATCAAGCAAACACACTTCCTTGCCTGACAAGCCCTTGGCCACATTGCTTGCCCTTCTCCCCACATGCACAGTGAGTTGGACTGGGCTGCCTCCCCCATACAAATTGCAGCCCTGTGCAAAGTGTGGTGGAATTTCAGCTGACCTCGCACAGGTGTGTGCACACACATGCACATGTTGCCAATGATCACAGCTTGCAATGCCAGTGTCAGAGGGCTCTACTGTGCATTCTGTACACTCAACATGTTTCCCTGTATTATGAAATCTTGTGACTCTGTCCCATTTTCACAGTAGCTGATAAAACAGCAGATAATCCCCTAATGCTCACAAAATGGAATAGGGGTTTTTAAAACTGCTTGTAAGTTTCAGAAAAAATCTGGTCAGTTTCAACAGTGAGAGGGGTTCTGGTGTCCTGGCCCCACTGCTGGACCTCCTGATGGCACCTGGTATTTTTGGCCACTGTGTGACAGAGTGTTGGACTAGATGGGCCATTGGCCTGATCCATCATTGACTTCTCTTATGTTCTTAAGAGTGGATTTCCCCCTTTTGCCTGTGTTCCCTTTGGTTCCCTTTCATTCAATGAGCTAACGCTAAAAGGCATGCACAAAACCTGAACCGCAAGGATTTAAATGCACCTGTGTAGCTGCGATAGGACAATTGCATTAAAAAAAAAAACATTTGGAAACCACCCCACACATGTCACAAGTTATGTTAGGACCCCAATTAAGAAAAACTGTGGGTTTTGGTTGCAGTTGCAGAATAAATAAAGAGGAATACACTGGAGAAAAAACAGTTCATACACATATCCATAGTCAAGCTTAAAGGCACGACTGCTCAGATTCTCTGAAGCTGTCAGTGCATAATGGGCCTAAGACAAGGGGCTTTTCTGTATGAGGTTTTGCTGTTGGTTCTGGCCCCATTCAGTTTATTTCCCAGTTTCCACACAGTTTTGTACCTTTAGTTTTCACTTTATTTTGTTTGTTCATTTGTTTGTTTTGATTACTCTCTGGTTTTTCCCCCTGGTTCTTTTGCAACCACTTCTACTCCAGTTTTTTCTGGAAGCTGATTTTTGTGTCGACTTTTTCCTTGTACATAATGTTTCTGTCATTTTCTTGGTTCTACCCTCTCCCACCTCCAGCCCACTTTTTGATTATTGGACTATGGTCATCGTCAAACCACTCCCTCTCCTCCCCCACCTGGAAGATGAGTGGTTTCAGGTTTTATTTAAAAAAAACACCCTAAATTATCAATATATAGATTCAGTGTTGTAACAATAGTTTAAACAGATTATCTGAGTTCCCAGCTTCATTGGCTATGCCTTTTCCCTTATATCTCCACAATGGAAGATGATGACGGCATCCCCCCCACCCCCAATCCTCACTGGCACTTTCTGCACCCTCAGTTTCTGAGTGCATCCTAGTTTTCCATTTTGCATTCCCTCCTGCTTTCATTTTCAGTTTGTGTTGGGGCTTTTCCTTATTTCTGCATTTGTTTTACAGAAATCTGCATTCAGACTGCTTCCAGCACACTGTTGCCTTGCAGTTACCAACAATCTTTTTGCTGAGATTCTTTGTTCTCATCCACTTTTGAATCACTAATCCTTTCTAAAGTAGAATTGTTTCTGTGAGTATTTAAGTGTTGCCCACTCCCCCCCCCCCATTTCTGCCTCTCTCTCTTTAGGTTGACCTTCCCTCCCCATTCTGTTTTAAGAACATAAGAGAAGCCAATGTTGGATCAGGCCAATGGCCCATCCAGTCCAACACTCTGTCACACAGTGGCCAAAAATACCAGGTGCCATCAGGAGGTCCAGCAGTGGGGCCAGGACACTAGAAGCCCTCCCATTGTTGACTCTCCCAAGCACCAAGAATACAGTGCATCACTTGCCCCAGACTGAGAGTTCCTATCTATACCTTGTGGCTAATAGCCAGTGATCGACCTTTGTTCCTCTTTCCCTCCTTCTCCAAAGAGAACATGTCTTCCACTCAGGCAAACTTTTAAAAAAGCCAGAGAGAGCATAAGAAAGAATCAGTAAATATAAAAGGACATGGGGATTCCCTGCTCCCAAATGTGTCAGTCTTGCATGTGTGGTCCTGGATTTCCCCCTCCCTTCCCTTTCTGTTTGCAGAATCATGAAGGACACTAGCCACACAACATCACATGACATTTCCATATTAGTTGCTGTAGATTTTCCGGATTGTGTGGCTGTGGTCTTGGCATTCTAGGACCTGATGTTTTGCCAGTAGCTGTGAATGGCATCCTCAGGGGTATAACACAGAAAGATGGAGTACTCTCTGTGTCCAGGTAAGCAGAAAAATGAACTCTGGCCTTGAAAGCCTTTGACAACATATTTCCATATTAATTAGGCAAAAAATGTGGGGTTTGCTTGTAGATGCAGAATGCATACAGACTACACAAATAAATAAAACAGAGGGGGGGAAACAGTGCAGAGGGAATGCGTGCGACTGTGAAGCTAACCCTCAGGGCTTGACTCCTCTGATTCTCTGGAGCAAGCTGTCAGTGCAGAAAGGGCAAATGAAGAAGAAAATAGACTGACTCCAGAATAGTGAAAATGCATAGTGAGAGCAAACATGCGGAAGAACCATGCCCAAACCGATTTCAATACTTGTGGACTGACTCCCAAGAAAATCAGGAGTAAGTCAAGCATGTGGAAAAGGTCAGGGTTTCTTTAGCAAAGTCAAAAAGGATCTCCCATACTTTCCATGCCCTTTACCAGAAATGAAAGCTGCATTTAGTATACACAATGGAATTACACTGGGGATGAATTTGACCATATGTCTTGAGTTGTTCTGCAGGCAGGCCCTCTGGTGTTGTTTAAATATTGTATGTTACAGAACACAGTTCAATGCACCTACTGTTTTCATGATGAAGAGATACCAGTGTGTAACAGCTTTGGGTTTCAACCCCTGCCTGTCTGTTGGTTAGCTATTCAAAATAAAAATAAAATAAAATGTGTAGGAGGCAGAATGACACAAGGGAATGCCATATTATGCTTCATGGGAAGATTGCATTTTTGGGACCTTGATTTCATGCATGGCCAACAGTTGAAGAAGAAAGTTGATATTATAAATATTTCAGAATAGAGAAGTTCCCTCAACGTTATTGCTCTGAGGGTTTCCTAGCTATGTAGATCCTTTTCTTAGTATTCTAAAGGTTTAAAGCATTAAGTAAAATTTCAGCCAATCCCATAAAGACGGTTTGCAAACATGCAGATTTATTTGTAGATATGTATATCTCCCATTTCTCCTATATGGGTCCAAGAGTGACTTACAACATTCTTCCCTCCTCCATTTTATCATCACAACAAGGTAGGTTAGCTGCATAAGAGAGCCAAATTCAACCAGCAAGCTTCCATGGCAGTGGGAATTCGTCTCTCAGATCCTAGTTTGACACTCTCACCAGTATGGAATGCTTGGACTTGTTATGCAGAGCCTATAAGCAGATTTAGAGGGGAATAGCATCCGTATTTCAGACTTTTTCAATAAAACACATCTTATATTTTGCTTCCCCCCCACACACTTTTGTTCCAAGACTATAATTTTATTTGTGCCACTGAATATTACAGATGTGCATATGGTAAGGGATGGCCACGAGTCTTGTTTCCTCTGTCCTGGCTTTTAATAAGACACCTGTGTATTTCCTAGATCAGTTTGGAGAATACAAACACATATGAACAGTATGAACAGCCCAGCTGGATCAAATCAAAGATTCATCTAGTGTAGCATCCTGTTTCACAGACTGGCCAGCAGGATTCTTCTGGGAAGCCCCAAAGTAATGTTGACAATAATTTTCTTCTATGAATCCCTTTCAGAGACTAATATTAGAAGTATAGTATGTCTGAACTTGGGAGTTTCATTTTAATTACATGACTAGTACCATATTCTCCATTAATTTGAGTAGTTCTATTTTAAACACCTGCCAGGATGTACAAGCAAATCTTTTTTCCCTCTCTTTCTCTAGACATATACATGCAGAGTATTTCGTGATGAGCTGTTTATCAGGTGAGGAATGCCATGGCCTATGCCTCTGTTCCCATCCCCCCACTAGCTATCTTGCTTGTTTGGCAGCATATGCAAGAGAAAGTATTTGCCCCTGCCTAGCATTTGTATTCCCAAACAATGAAACAGGTCATTTAACACAGAACTTGCTCTTATGCAGAATCAAAAAGTCTTCCTGATGTCATTGAGAGAGAGCAATGATTGGTAGGCATAGAATAGGCTGCTCACAGACATGCTGATTGGAAAGAATTGTACATCTTAATAAGAAAGTTCAGCTGTAATTTTACTAATCAAGACATGCCCACCTATAAATACCATAAATGCTCTGACTCTGAAATATTGCTGACATTCATCAGCAGTTGAAAATCTTCCAGCCTGACTGCTATTTGGTCACCTCATTTTTAGCCTTCGCTTTCCCAGGTAATAAGAGGAGGAAGGGCAACAAGAGTTGGGAGTGACTCTGTGGATATGTGTGTGACAGGGACATCATATGAACACACATGAAACTGCTTTATTCTGAATCTGATCATTGCTCAATCAAAGTCAGGATTGTCTACTCATACTGGCAGTAGCTTTCCACCATCTCAGGCAAAGGTCTTTCGCATCACCTACTGCCAGATTTTTTCACTGAAGATACCAGGGATTGAACCTGGGACCTTCGGCATGCCAAGCAAACAGTCTACCACTGAGCCACAGCCCCTCCCATTGTCCAACCATAATGGTTTGCCAAAGCTACTGCCAACTAAACAACTTTATTAAGATTGACAGTTAATTCACAGGATACTTTGGATGGTTAAAAACCCCTGTCTATTACTAATAGTTAAGCGAGAGAGATTATATATAAACAAATACAAAGACTGTGTTCATTAAAAGGATTTTTAAATGATGTATTTGATTAATGATGTATTTGATTAGTGATAAAGAGAAGCTCTGTTGCTTATTTTCTGTGTGAGTCTGATGGCCACATCACAGTCCTTCGAACACTTTTGGAATCCTGTTCCATTCTGTCAATTTTGTTATAGCCTTATTGCAATTTATTACTGCCATTCTGTAGCATTCTACCATGCTCTATCACTTGCCAGAAATGTGAAGACATTGCTGTTGCTAAAACTCATTTGTAATATCTTTTGGATCTAGAAAGCATTAACTCTGATTGTTATAGTTGGCAAATGTGGTTCTGGATGGCTTTGAGATAGCACAAACTTTACAACACTTTAGATCCCCTGCATAAATACCACTGTTCTATTCAATTATTGGGGAGGGGGGGGTTGACATCCTTTTCTTTAACATGTCAATGTTGGCTAAAAACAATTCAAAAACTGAACACTAATAAAATACAAATGGAGAATCCACAAGAGCTTGTGAGGGGTAACTCATTTCCCTGTATTCCCCTCCTCCACTGGCAGCCCTTATAACACCCTCCTTTTCCTGATTCCTTTTCTCATTTCACCCACCAGCCAAACTACCTGTATTTGCCTTCATCTTCACCTTTCCCTCATTCTCTACCCCCAACAGCCTCTCTCTGAAAAAACTCTGTCTGGGCTGCATGACAGTCAATGTGGGCTGGGCTGCATCATAGCCTGACCCAGTTGTGCAGTGGTCAATGCTGGGCCAGGCTGGGCTGAGTTCTGTGGTGACTGACACTGCCAAATCAGCCTGAGTTGTGAAGCCACCGGGTTTCTGGTTTGTTTGTTTTTTTTCCAGCCTGGGAACTCATCCTCCATCGGGGATATGACAGTGGAGTAAAGTAAACCTAGTAAAGTAAATATCAAACTGCATTGTATTGCAAACAATACATCTCAAACTCAAAATACATCATAACCTATCAGTAATCTTTGGCTCCAGTGTAAAACCTAGTGATCAACCAAAAACTAACTGAACAATGTGAGCCCCAATTCCCGCTGAGCCTGCGCTGGCGGGAGGGGGCTGATTTGCCTCCTCGTGAGGCAGGAAGAAGAAGGACACCAGGCAAGGGGCAGAGCCAGCCTATTCAGGCTCGGCTCCTGCCCTCTGCCCTATGCAATTCTTTGGCATACTCGGAGCAGGGCATGCTCTGTAGCTGGGCGAGCCGGGGCCTTTACAGGCTTCTGGCCCAGCACAGCATATTTTGGGCCACGTCTGCAGTGGCCAGGAGACTCGGGCCACTGCAGCGGCTGCGATGCGCGGGCTGCAGCTGGGAGAGGCGGGCCGAGCCGCCACTGGCCTGGAAAGGCGGGCTGAGCCGCTGTCAGCCTGGAGAGGTGGGCCATGGCAACTGCAGCCTGGGGAGGCAGGCCTCGCCAACGGCAGCCTGGAGAAGTGGGCCTTGTCGGCGGTGGCCTAGAGAGGCAGGCCGCGGTGACTGCGGCCTGGAGAGGCGGGCCATGGTGACTGCGGCCTGGAGAGGCGGGCCTCGCTGTCGGCTGTCTGAAAAGGCAAGCCGCGGCAACTGCGGCCTCGAGAGGCGGGCCACAGCGACTGTGGTCTCGAGAGGCGGGTCTTGCCACCGGCAGCCAGGAGACTTGGGCCGCGACAGCGGCTGGGAGGCACGGGCCGAGCCGAGCCACCGGTGGCCTGGAAAGGTGGGCCAAGCTGCCAGCGGCCTGGAGAGGCGGGCCTCGCTGGTGGTGGCCTAGAGAGGTGGGCCTCGCCGGCGGCGGCCTAGAGATGCGGGCCTCGCTGGCGGCAGCTTGAACAGGAGGGCCTCGCCATCGGCTGCCTGGAAAGGTGGGCCGCGGTGACTGCGGCCTGGAGAGGTGGGCCTCACCAATGGCGGCCTAGAGGCGTGGGCTGTGGCAGCATGGAGAGGAGGGCCATAGCAGTGGCCACAGGAAGAGCCGGCGTGGGAGTGTACTTGGTGGTACAATGAGCGCAGCGGCGGCTTCTTGATGGAGGCGCTGCTCTGCTCGGCCCGGGATGAGCATTTCAGATAAAAGGGGAACTTGATCGTAGATAGAGGCCTTAGTCCTCTGGGGGGAAGCTTCAGGTTGCCCCCCCCCCGTGGGTAGTTCGTGGCACGTGGTGAGTGGCAGCACGGTTAGGCTGACTCACCCCTGTAACATTGGTGGCCATTTTAGGGCAATTGTAGCAGGGGCCATTTTAGGCTTCTCCTCTTGTAGCCTTTTTGGGGCAGAGAGGAGCAGCGGCCATCTTAGCTACATAAAAACATAAGAGGGGCCAGAGTTGGGGCTCATCTAGTCCAGCACCATGTCACCTGTGGCCAGGGATGCCGGGTGCCATCGGGAGGTTCACCAGTGGGGCTCAGACACTAGAAGCCCTTCCACTGTTGCCCCCCCAAGCACATGGAATGTGGTGTATCACCTGCCCCAGACTGAGAGTTCCTGGTAGCCACAGATGGACTTCTGCTCCATATGCTTATCTAATTCCCTCTTGAAGTTCTCCATGCTTGTGGCTGTGCCACTTCCAGTGCCAGTGAATTCCATGTGTTAATCATTCTTTGGGTGAAGAAGTACTTCCTTTTATATGTTCTAATCCGATTGCTCAGCAAGTTCAAGGTGTGCCCATGAGTTTTAGTACTGATAGAAAGGGAGAAATTACTTCTTTCTCAACTTGCTGTCCCATTCATGATCTTATAAACTTCAATTATGTCACCCCTCAGCCATCGTTTTTTCCATGCTTAATAGCCCCAAGAGTTTTAACCTTTGGGAAAGGGGATGCATACATTTTAGGCATCTGCCTCTGGAGACCAGTTCCATTTAGAACAGCTGGGCTCCAAATAAAAGCTCGGGTGCCGTAAATGGTAAGTGGCCTGCTCCTAACCGGGTAGGCCAGGTTTTTACACAGGTCAGCAGCCCCTACCAAAGGGTAGTGGGTGATATGAAAGAGCTCTGCCTGGGACCCACTGAGCATTTTGCCAGTTTGAGTAGGCTATACTCCTTTTAGCAAGCTCGAATAGATACAGTGCTATCGAAGGGGTTATTCCTTCCGATATATCAAAATGGCTTAACTATTTATTGCAGGTGGGCTTATTTAATTTTGAGACTGTAGATAAGGATCTCTATTCAAAATAGCATTTTTGCACCGTGTTATTCAGAGAATGACAGTATTAATTGCCATCTTCCGATTATAATATTGGGCCCTAATGCAATACGGATGTATTTCCATTGCAGCAGTTTAAGAGTAAGACAAGTGCAATCTGAACGGAAAGCCGCTGAACTTTAAGGGTTTCCTTCTGCGAAGGAATCCTTGTCAGCAGCATGTGCGTGCACTCTGAGTTGGTGATTTGGCTGAGTTTTTGTCATGTGTTAGGATTCGACATAACCATTGCAATACGTCATCTGTGCTTTCTGTTTTTTGTTCTAGCAGGAATACAGTGTGACTTCCAACCTGATGCTGTGATCTGGGATTTGACAGCCAGCACGTCGTTGCATGTTATCGGTTGGTCCTCATGAACATATTTCACAGTTTTAATAGCATATTTGTCTGTAAGGGGAGGTCCAGTGAGTAGCCACGGCCTGCCAGAATGGCGTTGGTCATGGTAGGCTGTGGATGTGCCGGCTGGGATGCAGTGGCACTGCCACAGCAACAGTAATGAGGCATGTGGCTTCCATGGTGGTTCGGTGGGGGCGGTTCTGCCCAAGCACTTGGCCAGGATAGAACTATTTTCTGGCCTGGCAACCCAGTTTACTCATGTATTTATGGTAGTAAGGTTTACTGAACATAGGTTCCCATTACAGTGAATGTACTTATAGCCTATATGTAGGTATACACCTGCTTGTAAAGGGGCCAGTGCACTTTACTGCACGCTTGTCCTTGGGTTTTAGGATAGGAACCCAGTTTCTATAAGAAACTATAGGTACTGTGCACTCGTCTGGATAGGGTGTTTTTTCAAAACAGACACACAAACAAATTAATAAATATAATGGTTTTACAGTGACAATACTGTTGATTGGCACTTATGTTTCGAAAGTCAACTAACTTTTTGTTATGATGGGTCTCAGTGGTTAGTAGAACTGGGAAAGATTATATACCAAAGAAGTGTTCCAAAATGCCTTATGGGGGCAGTCTCTTGAGTTATAAATATTGATTGCCTGCATAAAGTCCTTTAGGGAACTCCGTGGCTGAGAGATTGTTTCCACAGTCTGCTAATCCAGTGGATTTGGAATTGAATCAGAGACACTCTCTTCTGGTATAGACCTTAGACATGATAATTCTTGGCCTCAAGTTCCTATCCTTCAGGGTGTAGGATTGCCAAACATTCCACAGACTTAAGTCTTGTCTGTCTTATAGTGACTAGATATGTGGAGTTGCACAGCTGTGGTTTTTTCATGGCATAGAGGCAAAGAACGGCACCGGACAATTAATGTCCCTTTAAAAGGGGTGGGCTTCCTGTGCACCCAGGAATATATAAGTCAATTCAATTGATCAGTGTTGACAAAAGCCCTTTGATGTTGGGCAGTGCCCTGCAAATCTCAATGACTGTGCAAAGGTAAGCATTGCTGTGTAAATGCCTTTACTACTCAGGAATATCATTAAGTAATTCCTTGATTAGGGCAAACATAAGCCTTATGAATATTGGGCAGTGCCTTGCAAAGCAATGACTGTGCAATGCAAACATGCTGTGTTCATGTAGTGGAATTTCTACTGCATTCTATGTAGGCACAATGGAAGCTCTAAAGGACCAGAGGCAACCCAATTTCCCTGGCTGTGGAAGATGGGTCATTTTGTCAAACTGGGTGTTACTGCACTTCCCGTTACAAAGATGGTTACTGCTTTTGCATGTGGATGGAATTCTGATGACCAGGCACCAGTTTGTGGCAGTAGGCCTGGGCTTTGGGCAAGTTTGACATTTCCTGAGTGTGAAGTTTGGAACTCATTCTCTTGGCTCAGTGCTGTTTCCACTACAGCTGCCCTGGGCTACGTATTCCCTTGCCGAGTGGTAGTGTCAGTGGGACCTTGTTCAGGTCAGGACATTTGTCCAGTCACTGCACTCCTTTTTGTGGGGTGGTGCTGTGGATCATGAGCTGTGGCAGGTTTTTGCCTAGCATTCAGAGAATGGAATTGCAAAGTTTTAAGTTATTAATGAAGTTTGTCCTTCAGGTGCTGCTGGCTGCAGGGCAAGATGAAGAATCAACATCTGTGGCCACAACATGGTCCTTTGGGCCACCCACTAGGCCAAGAGGACTCCCTGGCCAGGAAGGCCCTTGTGTTACAGGCTGCAACAGACCTTTGGAAGATAAGAGCAAGATGGCCCAGAGTGTGGATAGTCTGGCCAGCTATTCTGCTTCGCCATGAAGAACAAGGCCCTTGTGATTAAGCGAAGGCTGGCCTTATGATGATAGGAGCAAGGTGGCCTGGAGTGCACGTGGTCTGGTGGCTATGCTGCATCATCATGAAGGGCGAGGCCCTTGTGATAAAGTGGAGACTGACCTTGTGATGATACGAGCAAGGTAGTCTAGAGTGCACATGGTCTGGTGGCCATGCTGCATTGTCATGAAGGTCGAGGCCCTGGTGTCACAACCGGACCGGTTGCCTGGGGTGCAGTCTCATATTGATGGGCCGGTGGCCCGGAGTGCAGATGGTCTGGTAGCTATTCTGCCCCATCAGGAAGGGCAAGGTCCTGGTGCTACAAGCGGACCGGTTGCCTGGGGGCAACCTCACCATGGCATAGATGGCCCGGAGTGCACATGGTCTGGTGGCTATGCTGCATTGTTAGGAAGGGTATTGGCCCTGGCTTACAGGCAGAGGCTGACCTTGCGATGATAAGAGTAAGGTGGCCCAGAGTGTGGATAGTCTTGTGGCTATTCTGCACTGCCAGGCTGCACAATTTTGGGGACTCCGCTAGAGTTAAGGCAGCCAGTTGCCTAGGGTGCAGCTGGTCTTGTCTGCAATAGCGCTGTGCCAGGTGTGGCATAGCCTAGGGGTTTCTAGGTCCTTGGACTGGATGAGACTAAGCACCACTTGGCAGCTTTGAAATACCATGGAAGGAGGCTTGGACCTCTTCTTGTTGCACCCTGATATACGGGTCGGGTTAACGGACCTGTATAGGGAAGACAGGGTGCACCTCCTTAACAAGGGTTCTCTGAAACATGCCAAACCGCTGGTCGAGAGCCACATTGGGTGGCTCAAGATCGAGGAAGGTGCATTGCCCAGAAGGTGATGAAGGTGGTCAGGAGTTTGACACCTGTCATATTCCTCAGTACATTTTAGCAGCCCCTCGCCAGTTGTTTGATTATAAATAATTAATAAAGTGGCCCTTGTTAAATCCATATTGGTGTCCGTCTCTTCATTCTGATTTTGGGGGCAAAATTCACTGCATTCCAAAGTAACAATGATTGTGTCACGCAAACCTCTCAGGGAAGACTGTTCTACAAAAGTGGCCAGTAGGGGTGTGTGCTTGGTGTATTTATTTAGACAAATACAGATTAGACAATCTGATTTGGCTACCAAAATAGCCATGGGCGTGGCTAGAGGGCATTTGAGGAGACTGTGATTTCTTTAAATGTCTTCTGAGTTCACTCACCGAGTCGTGCCGCTGTGGCGGCATGACTCAGCAAGTGAACTCAGAAGGCATTTAAGCTTTAAATGTGTTCAGTTCACTCACTCACTAAGTCATGGTGCAGAGGCAGCACAACTTGGCAAGCAAACTGAAGGCATTTAAACTTTAAATGTTTTTAGTTCACTTGCTGAGTCATGCCATGATGGTGCGACTCAGTCAGTGAACTGAAGGCATTTAAACTTTAAATGTGTCCAGTTCATTTGCCAAGTTGTGCTGCTGCAGTGGTACAACTTGATAAGTGACTTGAACACATTTAAAGTTTAAATGCCTTTTGAACTCACTGAGTCATGCTGCCACTGCAGCACAACTCAGCAAGTGAAATTCTCCATTATACCCTATGGGGACAGGGTATAATGGAGCCAAATAAATTTAGGTTTCCTGAATATTTACCCAAATACCAATCCAATACCGATACTGGTATTCAGGAGTATTTGGGAATACCAGTATTTTTTGAGTCCAATAGGCCCAAATGGGAAAAGAATTGATTTTTTTTTTTTGCACACCTCTAGTGGTCACCACTGAGAAGACTCTTTCCTGAATAACCATCAGAACTGGACCTGTTTGCTTCAATAGAGCAAAGATTAGTGTCACTAGGGGTTCTTCCACATCAAGGATTTATTTTATTTTATTTGTAGTATTTTTATCCCGCCCTCCCCACGAGCGGGCTCAGGACAGCTTACATTACTTGATACAATGTACCAAGTACATCTAAAACAGTTAAAACCATTTAAACCAATCAAACCTATTTACAATTAAAGTGCTCACAGTGTCATTAAATCAAGATGGCGTACCATACAGTACAGATTTACCACATTTCAGCTACTCAACTGGTGAAGTTTTTTTTTAATGTTTCCCCACATCACCCTCTATTTGTTTACAGACAGTTAACAGCCTATTGTGTGTGCATGTTGTTACCCAAATCACCAATACACGTGCAGCCCTTGTAGCTAACAAAAGCAACCTCCTTCTAGCAAAGAAAAACACAGGTCTTATGGAGTATTAATTGGGGGGTATACGGTGGTGGTCAAGATACAGACTGAAATATACTGGGTTCGACATGCTAATAGTGATCAGCTCATGCTTTATTCAGTGATTAACTCAACTACAAGATAACTCTAGCAGGACCAAAGCCCTGCTTAAATCTGTGCACGACACCCCCCCCCCACACACACACACACTACCCGTGATAGGCTATTTACAGAGGTACTCCTGTTCGATAGGTTCCTACCAGGATCCTAGCAGTCTATTGTTCTGTGTTCCCAAGCTGGGTCTGTCAGTGTCGCGCTCCGGACATAACACAGACCAATACTCTTAAGAAATGAAGCAGAATAAGCTTCTTAAACAAGTTAAGTCAGATAAATAAAAATAGAGGCACTACAGAAAGGAAATAAATGCACATATGAAGTACAAGCACAGTTTAAACTCTTTTCCTGACAGACTACCTGCTACTAAGGGAGAAAATAAAAGGCGAGAATCAAAGACATACAAGCCTGCTTCTTGAAGATGGTGGGACAGCTCTAGAGAAGCACAGCAGAACCAGGTGGAAAAGTAAAGAAGCCAACCATACAGTTGGGGTAACAGGCTGGAATCCAAAACCTGTTACACATTGGATGGACCGAAGGATAACTTTTTATACATTTTTGC
Organism: Gekko gecko; assembly: GCA_029375565.1. Classification (NCBI taxonomy): domain Eukaryota; kingdom Metazoa; phylum Chordata; class Lepidosauria; order Squamata; family Gekkonidae; genus Gekko; species Gekko gecko. The sequence continues at coordinate 141,302,207 of JAPDNY010000005.1, forward strand.
TAAGATTGAGAAGGGGGGAATATGTTGGCATTGAAACAGGAGAGCGATGAAAAGTCCATCTCTTCAGAGATGAGCTAATTTGAAAAGAGGGTTTTTTGTGTACATTATGGAGGGAAGTTTTTCTTCTTTTGCATTAACTTAGAAGTATCAAAGAGAAGTACTCCTTTAGAGAGTTTAGGTAGGCAAGTAGATGGCTAAGTACTTTACATGATGGAGTAGAGGGAGAAATCTTCCTGTTCAAGATAAGGAAGAAATGGCTGGAGCTGGCCCATTGCTCATTGCCTTGATTATATGGGTTGTTATTTAGCCAGATTATCAGGAAGGGTTCCCCTTAGGTCCTTGGGGAAAAGGCTCTTGGGCTGACTCCCATCAGATATGGCTTTCACAAGATTAATGGAGGAGTTGCTTCACATTTTTGCATGCCCTCAATGTGACTCACTGTCATTATGATATCAGTTTGAGTCAGACTCCATTTTTTAAAAAAGAAATTTTATTAACAGGATAATAGTACGTTCCATAATTGATAACCAATTCTTAACATATCCTTTTCTAGAATTTTCTATCCCCCCTCCCCTGGCTTCCAGCGATGCTCCACCCCCATTAATATTTCTATCAATATTCTCTTACATTCAATTCTTATTCAATATTCGAATCTTCATTTTCAATATTTTCCTTTTCTATTTCTCACTATTAGGTTACATTTCTAATACATTCCATTTTCATATTACACTTCTATTCTTAATAATTGTCAAAGCAAAGCAATCTGTTTTTCACATCCCAATTGAGTTCTAGATAGTCTTTAAAGTCTTTCCAGTCTGCTAAAAATTCTTCGTCTTCTTTTCCATTAAGTTTTCTTGTCAATTTGTCCATTTCTATCATGAAAAGCATTTTCCTTATCCATTCCCATTTGTCAGGTATCTGCTCCTGCTTCCAAAATTGAGCATGTCATTCTTGCAGTTGTAATTAAATACCATAACAATGTTCTCTTTGTCACTTTAACTTCTTCCAGTTTGAGCCCTAAATGTAACATTTCTGGCTCTTTTTTCAAAGTACATTTCAGGATTTTCTGAATTTCATTATGGATCTCAGTCCAAAAAGCAACCGCTTTTTCGCATGTCCACCACATATGGTAAAACAAGCCCTCTTTTTTCTTACACTTCCAACATTTGTTAGACATGTTCTCATTTATATTAGCAATTTTTTTTGGCATCATATACCATCTATACATCATTTTATAACAATTTTCCTTCACATTAACACATGTTGAAATTTTAATCGATTTTTTCCACAAACATTCCCATGATGACATTTCTATATCTCTATTTATGTTTATAGCCCATTTCACCATTTGTTCTTTTACAGTCTCATCTTCTGTATACCATTTTAAAAAAATCTTATAAATTCTAGAAATCATTTTTTTACCTTTTTCTACCCACACCATTTCAATTTCATTATTTTCTTTCCTGAAACCATACCTCATTTTATCAGTCTTAAATAGATCATAAATCTGTCTATAATTTAACCAGTCATATTCAAATTCCAGTTCTTCTCTAGCTCTCATCGCGAAACTACTCCCCTCAGTCTTCAAAATGTCTCTATAGGGTAACCAATCTTTCCCTTTGTGCCTTGAAAGTGGTTTGATTACTTCTGCTGGAACAATCAACAACAGTCTTGTTTCAAAAAAGAACCTCTTATATCTCATCCACGTAATGTATAGTGATCTCCTTATAAAGTGGTGTTTAAAAAGGTTGCCCACTTTAGACTTTTCATACCATAGGTAGGCGTGCCATCCAAATTTACGATCATGTCCTTCTAACGCCAACAGTTTTCTGTTGTCCAAATTAATCCATTGTTCAAGCCAAGCCAAACATACAGCATCATGGTATAGTCTAAAGTTAGGGAGTTGGAAACCTCCCCTTTCTTTTGCATCACATAGAATTTTCATTTTAATCTTTGGTTTCCTTCCGGCCCACACAAACTTTGAAATCTCTTTTTGCCATAAATTCAACACTTTACAGTCTTTTACTATTGGAATTGTCTGGAATAAAAATAACAAACGAGGTAAAATGTTCATTTTAACAACCGAGATTCTGCCCAAAAGTGATAGATTCAAAGTATTCCATTTTTTAATGTCCTGTTGAACTTTAGTCCAGGTCTTTTCATAATTGTTCTTAAATAAGTCTATATTTTTCATTGTAATCTCAATTCCCAGATATCTAGTTTTCTTCACCACTTCACATTGAACTTTTTCTTGAAAATCCAGTTGATTTTCTTTTCTCATGTTTTTGCAAAGTAACTTTGTTTTATTCTTATTCACATAAAATCCAGCCAAATCTCCAAATTCTTTAATCCTTTCCATCAATAGCGGTACATTGATTACTGGATCTTCAATTATAAACATTACATCATCTGCAAAAGCCCTGTATTTATACTCAAAATCTCCAATTGTAAGTCCTTTTATATCTTTGTCTTCTTTTATTTTATTCAGCATCACTTCCAAAATCCAAATAAATAGTAAAGGAGGTAACGGGCATCCTTGTCTGTTCCCTTTTTGAACTTTAAAATAGTCCGTCATCTCTTTATTTACATTCAGCGACGCTTTTTGTTCACAATATATCGCCCTAATCATATTTAAAAAGGGTTGCCCAATGTCCATTCTATCAAACACTTGTATCATAAATTCCCAGTTTAGATTATCAAAGGCTTTTTCAGCATCTAAAAATAGAAAAGCAACTTCTTTTTCCGGATGTTTATCATAATATTTAATTGCATCAATCACAATCCTTAAATTGTCTCTAATTTGTCTGTTCTTCTTTTATGACGTCTTTTAGATAATTCTTCAATCTCTCCAAAATTACTTTGGCAAACAATTTATAGTCATTATTGAGTAGTGAAATTGGTCTATAGTTTTTAACATCTGTCAAATCTTGTCCTTCCTTAGATATAAGTGATATGTTGGCTTCTTTCCAAGATTCTGGTATTGCTTTGGTTGACTGAATTTCATTTATTAGAAGTTCCATAATCGGGGTCAGCTCCTCCTTTAATTTTTTTATAAAATTTTACGGTAAATCCATCTGGTCCTGGAGCTTTCCCTAATTTGGCATCTTCTATTGCTTTGTATATTTCTTCTTTCTGGATTGGGCCATTCAACATTTCCTTGATTTTCGGGTCTATCTCGGGTAAATCTACTTTGTCCAACTAATTTTTGATTTTCACTGGATCAATATTCTTTTTTTGAAATAATTTCAAATAATATTTGAAGAAGGCTCTTTTTAAACCATTGATGTCTACTATTTCTTTACCTTCTTCAATTATCTTACTAATTGTCCTTCACTCCCTTCGGTTTTTCAATTGCCATGCCAAATATTTTCCTGGCTTATTTGCTCCTTCAAAAGATTTTTGCTGCAATTTTTTAAAGTTCCAGTAGAGTTCTCTGTTCAATATCACCTTTAATTGGTCTTGTAAGATTTGAATGTCTTTAAGAAGTCTCTTTTTGCCTGGTCTCCTTTTCAACTCATTCTCTTTTTGCTGAATTTTTTCCTGCAGTTCCTTTTGTTGTTTCAAATTTTGCTTTTTATCAGCCGCATTCATTGATATCAATACTCCTCTCATCACCGGCTTATAGGCATCCCAGACTGTCTGTATTTTTACGCTTTGGTTTAAGTTAATTTGAAAAAAAAATGAGTTTCCTTACACAATGTCTCCACTAACTTTGTCTTATCCAATAAATCTTCATTAATTCTCCAATGGAACTGTTTCAGCTTTTCTTTTAATGTCCAAATTAACGGATTATGATCTGAACTTATCTTTGGCAAAATTTCCATCTTCTGAGTTTTTAATGCAATTTCACTCGACATCCAAGTCATATCTATTCTTGAGAAGGATTTGTGTCGGTTAGAGTAGAAAGTAAAGTCTTTAACCTTTGGGTTCCATTTCCTCCACACATCTTCCAGTTTCTCTTGTTCAATCAATTTTAAAAAAATTGGGGGTAACTTCCGAATCTTCTCATCACCCTTTTGTGATTTCCTGTCCAATTTATTATTAACAGTACCATTAAAGTCTCCAGCTAAGATTATCTGATCATAATGCACCTGGTCCAATTCCTTCATCAAGTCTTTAAAAAAATTCTCTTTAGCTCCGTTAGGAGCATACAAATTAACAACCAGTATCTTTTTTTGAAGCATTGTAATTTCTACAGCAACATATCTCCCTTCTTTATCCACAAAAATTTGTTTTGGCTCCAAGCTTCTATTTACATAAATCACAACTCCTTTGTTTTTTTCTCTGCCAATGAATAAAATTCTTCTCTCAACTTTTTATTAATAAAATATTTATTGTCCCATTTTTTAATATGAGTTTCTTGTAGACAGATGATATTAGATTTCTGCTTTTGTAGCCAATGATTCACTACCTTTCTTTTGAAAGGTGAATTAAGTCCATTTACATTCCACGATAACAATTTGTAATCCATCATGAAGTGTTTTTAAATATCTCCGAAATCTTCAGGGTTTTCGGCTTTAAACCTGTACATATCTCCAGGTGTTTTAATCGTGTGTCTTTTTGAATTGTAGGTAAATGACAGACCTTGTGGTATCTCCCATCTGAATCTAATATTCAACTGTTTCAACTTATCCACCAACTTCTTGTATTTCTTTCTATCCTACAAGATGGTCCTTGGGAGTTCTTTCATTATTATTATCTTTTTATCGGCAATTTCCAATGGTTGTGTGAACTGCTTCTTAAATACATCCTCTTTCATTTTCCTTGTTACAAATTGAACAATGACATCTTTTGGTAGATTTTTTGTGTGTGCATAAGATGAGTTCACTCTGTAAATTAGATCAAAATTTGAATCCATATCTCCTTGATCTTCTCCCAGATATTCAGTCAAAGCTGCCATCACTTCTATACGTATGTTTTCCCCCATCTTTTCTTCTATCCCTCTCAATCTCAGATGGTTTAACATTGCTTTATATTCTACCACTGCCTCAAGATTCCGGTTATTTTGTGTATTTGCTTCAATTTTTTCTCCCAGATCTTGTGTCTTTTGCTCCATTTCAGTTGATTTTGTCACCAAAGCTTTAACTTGGTTACTTGTATTTTCCACTTCTTTTTTAATCTCTGCCACCTCTGCAAGCATTAACTCTCTCAAGGCCACCACATTTTTTTCTTGAACTTCTTCCAACTGTTCCAACTGCTTTTCCATTTGTTTCTCTAATTGTTTGTCCATCTGCTTCATCATACCTTGAATCGCTTCGAGCATACGCTTCTCCATTGCTTCCATTGCTGCCTGCCATTCTTTCTTCTCTTTGGATGACGTGCTTGGACTTGCAGCTGACGCCACTCTTTGTCGAGGTTTTGGTTCCATTTTGGAAATTTGTCAATGCACTTCAGCTGTCTTCTCAATATCCTTTAAATTCTGCTTTTTTCGCTGTTTTTAATAGTCTATTTTGTTTTCAAATTACGTTTTAAAATTCAGTCCTCCACAAAATGGCAGGCGCAATTTCTCAATGGTTTCTGTGGCTAGAGTAGGCTCTCTTTGGATTTCCTGTTTCCGGTCCCACATTAACAATGTCCTACTGGAAACACTTCCGGTCCGTCTCCGTTTAAGTCCTCCAGCACACACTCTATCCAAATTACAGTTTCAGCCAGACACAGATTTGTGTTACACCTTTGTCTCACGATCTTTCCAATCACATTCGCTCATACACTTATCACTCAGTCTCTGACTGCAGGAATTTTAAACAAAGTCAATTTAATCCAATTTCAGCACTTTAACGAACTTATCTAAATTCTACGATGGATCGATTATTCAACTTTAATCCTTATGTGCTTAACCGCTTTGTTCAAATTTTATTATGTCTTCTCCCCGGTAAGCAAATCATTTTTGTTACCTTAAATGTTTATCTTGGGACTTCGCATCACTTCTCTTTGTTTCCCTCTTCCAGTAGTTTCTTAAGAGATCGGGAAATGGTGAATTTAAGCTGATAGTTCAGCTCGGCTGGCTTCTTTAGTCCTGTCTTGCAATAGCCCACTTCTGAGAGGAGTTCAAAGCGTAAACAAGCCCCCTCCAGGACTTGTGCACACCGATCTCAACTCTCACTTGGACCTTTGTTGCTTGCCTGTCACCCCCCTGCCTGTGAGATGCCGCGTTGGGCAATATAGCTACACAAACTGTCAGAAGAAGCTGCCATCCACTCTTCTGCAGAGTGCATCAGTTCGTCATTTTACTCTGACCGGAAACCCAGTCAGACTCCATTTTTCATTGCTAGGCCCATGCTAAGATGTGCAAGTGTACAGGGATCCAAAAGGGAGGGGCCCCTGTGAAGGGGAGTCCCATGGCATCAGTGTGTAAAGTGCTGGCAAGTCACAGCTGACTTTTGGTGATTCCTTCTGGTTTTCAAGGCAAGTGATGAAGTAGAGATGGTTTGCCATTGCCTTCCCCTGCAAAGTCTTGCTTGGTGATCTCCCATCCATGTACTGACCCTGCTTAGCTTTTGAGACTGGGCTATACTATACCATTTCACATCCCCTTATAGCCCTTTATTTCCACCAGAAACCCCCATTTTGTGTTTTTTTGGCACCCATTAAAGTACAGTATATTCTACATGGGATACTAGCTGCATGAGCAGTCTCTTGTGTCTAAAGGAGAAACAGTGCAATTGCAGAATTTACATGAGAAGCTAGTCAATTATTTGTCAATTAGCCTTTTCATTTATCAGTGACTGCAAAGGACCACTCCCCAGCAACAATTATAATAAAAGAAGAGAGCTGACTGTCTTTTAGAGAGATGGTAGGAGATCATCAGAGATCTGCAAATACAAGGAGGTCTTTTGTTTTCTTTACAGGTTGTTAAAGTATCACATTATTCCTGTACAGTACTGCATTACTCATGCTTCTCAAAGGAAATTGTAACAAGGTAGGCAGATACACTGCACTGGCTGCCTATTGAGTACTGGATCCATTTCAAGGTTTTGGTGCTTACCTTTAAAACCCTATACAGCCAGGGGCCCACATATCTGCAAGACCATCTCTCCCTCTATGAGCCCTGAAAGGCTTTACGATCTGCCAATCAACATCTTCCGGTGGTCCCTGGCCCCACTGACATTTGTCTCACCTTGACTAGGGTCAGGGCTTTTTCATACAAGATCAGGGCCCTGTGAGACCTTTTGTAGTTCTGCAGGGCCTGCAAGATGGAACTTTCTCCCCTCCTTCCTTACTGGGCCTCCCCTCAGTGGGACAGAACTGCACACCAGAGATGGCATCTGTGAGGCCTTAATTTTAAAGACAACTGCACTGGATAAAGGATAGTGTTGTATTTCATTGGTGTTTTAATTGTGTTAAATTTTGTATTTTGTATCAAATCTGATATAACCCACCCTGAGCCTGCTATGCGGGGAGGGTGGGATGTAAGTCGAATAAAACAAACAAACAAATAAATAAATAAATAATAAATTCTTCTGAAGGTCACAAGCACAGTAGGGGGGGTGTCAATGCATACCAGGTGTGAAAGTGAAACCACTGCTAGAATGGAGAGAAAATGGATTATCCTGGGCTGTCTAAAATCTTCATTGGAGGGCAATTACATACAGAATCATGTCAGCAAGCAACTAGGAAAACACTCTGGTGTGGAATTTCAGGTCAGCAAAGAATACAGGGGGACAGCTTCATACCTCACACTGTGGCCCTGGTCCTAATCCAAAGTGGTATTCGCACCTTTGATTTTTTTCAAAGAAAAAAAAATCTGGGAAGCTGTTCATGGACTTCATACATCATGTCTATTTTGGCTTTCAACTGAATTGAAGAAATCTGAATAAAGTTCATGTCTTCATTTTTTCCCACAACATTAAAAAAAAAAATGATTAAGTGTACAGTTCATCAAAGTGATGTAAGAAACTTTTATGGAATTCTATGTAAATAACCAGCCATGCTGATACAAAAGTAAAACCCCAAATCCAGGACACAACCAATATAATCCCTTCTATCAGGACCTACAAAATGACCCGTAACAGTATGCAAGCTTTTGATTTCACCACAACTCTTCTTTGGGCTGATTGCTACAAAAAAAAAGTTTTAAAAGGAGAAAGAAATTTCTTTAGAATGTGATGGTTAGTCCCAGTTAAACCTGCCCTTCTGTATTAAATGTAGAGCAGATTCAAGTGTTTTCAAATTATACCCAGCATTTTGGGGGAAAGTGGCAATAAAGCAAACTACAGAGGCATTAGCAAAGTCCAACAAATTAACCTCTTTAAATCAGAACAAAGTTTGAGTCCAGTGGCATCTTTAAGACCAACTAAGTTTTATTCTGGGTGAAAAGTACTGAGACTGGCAAGTGATTTCAGCTCTCATACTTTATTCAGGAGAAGAATGAAACAAGAGAGCCCAACTCACAGGCCGGCTTATATGCTCCGTGAACCCACTCCTAAAACACACACACCCCACTCTGTGATAGGCTATATACAGTGGCCGAGAGTTCCATAGATCCTGACCAGGAACCTAGCCCTCTGATTGGTGTGGGCTAGGATCCGTTCGGGCTATTGTCTCCCAGAGCGAAGCTCGGAGGTTTTGCCTGACCACGTGGAGACTTGTCTTTCGCGCGGTTGGGTTTTGATACATTATACCCTTCCCCCCATAGTCTGAATGCACCCACACACAAGGTATGCAGGTGCTTTCTGTTCCCAGTCAGAACAGCAGAGCTCGGGTGCTGCAGCTGGTGCTGGTACCCTCAGTGGAGGGCTGGTCGGTTTCGATGCAGAGGGCCTGGGTGGTGATGCCTTGCTTGGGACACGTGCAGAGTCCACTGGCTGGATGGCCAAGGGTAGACTCAGTGACTCATCTGCGGGACTGGTTGTCATCTGCGGGTGGGCAGTGTCTGCTGCCTCTGGGCCATCTGGGTCTGCAAAATCCTCGGGGTCAAGGGGGAAACTCGCCAGTGCAGCTGATTGATGTGGCGTTTCAGCAGCTGGCTGTATTCTGTGGATACTTCATAGGATCAAGGCCCTGTAACCCATACTAACCTCATCAGGAGCCACGGTGGTCCCCAGGCATAGTTGCAGGCATACACAGGGTCTTCTGGGAAGAATTACCTGGCCACCTCGTGTGTTTCTGTGTCGGGTGCCTGTTCAGGGGTGTGGTCGGGATGCAGGCAGTCCAGCCAGGTCATCAAGCAGCACCCTAGGAGGAGCTCTGTGGGACTACGTCCTGTAGTGGCATGGGGCGTTGTCTGCTGGCCGAAGAGGAAGGCTGCCAATTTATAATCCCAGTCCTTGCCTTCCATTCGGCGGAGCACGTCTTTGGTGGTTTGCACCATGCACTCAGCTTGGCCATTTGTGGCCGGATGGAAGGGAGCCGAGCAAACATGTCAGATCCCGTAGTACCAGGTGAAAGCCTGGAATTCAGAGGAAGTGAATGCTGTGCTGTTATCTGTGACTAGCGTGTCCGGAATGCCTTGTTCACTGAAAATCCCCCACATCACTTGAATGGCTGACTTTGAGGTGGTGGAGGGCACTGGTACCACCTCCAGCCACTTGCTGTAGGCATTGACTAAGATGAAAAACAGTTGTCCTTGGAAGGGCCCTGCGAAGTCCAAATGCAGATGGGACCAGGGACGGTGCAAGGATTCCCAGGTGTGACCGGGGGTCCTTGGGGGGTTGGACCATGACTCTTGGCAAGCTGTACAGTGTTTAACCATGTCCTTGATATCCTTGTCCAGCCCCAGCCACCACACATAGCTGTGGGTGAGAGCTTTCATCCTGACCACCCTGGGATGCATCTCATGCAGGGACGCGAGCACTCGCATGTGTAAGGGCCCCGGGATCACAACTCAGCTTCCCCACAGCAGGCAGCCCTTATACACTGACAGCTCATCCTTCCGAGAGGCAAATGGCATGAATTCTGAGCCCCCACTGCCTGCCGGCCATCCCCTCACCACCTAGTCCAGGACTCAACAGAGGATGGCTTCTAGTGTCCTGGCCCCACTGCTGGACCTCCTGATGGCACCTGATATATTTTGGCCGCTGTGTGACAGAGTGTTGGACTAGATGGGCCATTGGCCTGATTCAACATTGGCTTCTCTTATGTTCTTATGTTATGTTCTTATGATGCAGTCCTTGGCCGTGAGGTGGGCCACCTCCTGGACGTGTACCAGCCAGTCAGGAAGAGCCTCCAGCAGCGTCACCTGATGCACCAGAACAGGGCTGGAAACAGAGGTGGGCAAGGGGAGGCAAGGGGAGGTGGCTGAGAATGTCTGCATGACCCATGGCCTTCCGCGGCCGATGGACGAGCAAATAGGAGTAGCCCACCAAGAAAATAGACCACCGGAGCACCTGGGGGGATACCATCTGGGGTGTCTGGAAATCTGGGGCCAGGAGGCCTAAGAGGGGTTTGTGGTCCGTCAGGATCATGAAGGGCCAGCCATAGAGGTAGTGGTAGAACTTTTTCACTCCCACTATCATCGCCAGTGCCTCCTTGTTGATCTGCGAATAATTCTGCTCCACAGCTGACAAGGTCCTGGAATAGTAAGCAACGGGGACTTCCCACCAATGTTTCCACTAAGCTGTTGAGTTTTGTGAGCAAAAATTTCACTTTGTGAGCTACTGGCATTAAAGTTGTGAGCCAGTGATTTGGTTACTGCATAAATTAATTTGTTCTGGAGCCATACTTCCTGAGCTAAGACAAAAATGTGTGAGCCAGAGGCTAAAAAATTGTGAGCTAGCTCACACTAACTCAGCTTAGAGGGATCACTGCTACCCACTTGTCGGCCAGGCAATGGCCCAGAACTGCCCCCACCCATAGGGTGAAGTATCACAGGCAAGGACTGCTGGAGCACCACCTGGAGTCGATCTGCAAAGGTCGAAGCATCTGGGGCCGCGATGAGCATGTCATCTAAAAATGGCTGTACTCCAGGGATTCCTTTCAAGACAAAATCCATGAAAGATTGAAAAATACCCGGTGCGACCGACACCCCGAACTGCAACTGGTTCACCTTGAAAGCCCCTTTATTAGTCGCAATGGTTTGCACTTCAGCGGTGGCAGCGTAAACTGGGAGCTGTTGATAAGCCTGAGCTAAATCCAGTTTACCAAAGACCCGAGCTCCTGCCTGTGCCGCCAGCACATGACTGACCACTGGCACTGGGTAAGTGTGGGCTTGGAGGGCCTTATTCAATGTGCACTTGTAGTCAGCCATTTGGCTTAACCAGGGTGATGATGGGGGTCTCCCAAGGAGCAGAAGTGACCAGTTCCAGCACCCCCTGAGCTACAACATGATCAAGTTTCACCTCGATCTTGGGTTTCATTGTGATGGGGGGGTGCCAGGCCTTCACCCGGATGGGGCGGACCGTGGGGTCAAGGGCCAAGGAAATGGGGAGTCCGGAGTACCGGCCAAGCATACTATCAAAGACCTTGGGGAATTCATTACACACAGCCATATTAACAGGATATAATAGCATGTTCCATAGTTAATAACCAATTCTTAACATATCCTTTTCTGCAGTTTTCTTCCCTCCCCTCCCCCAGCTCCCAGCGATGCTCCACCCCCATTAATATTTCAGTCAATATTCTCTTACATTCAGTTCTTACTCAATAATCAAATCTTCATTTTAAACATTTTCCTTTTCTATTTCTTTCTAAACCCTTAATATTAACCCCTGTGGCTGTTTCAGAAGGGGTCCCCCCTGTGGGCATAGGGTCTGCAGTGTGTTGGCTGAAATAATGGGAAAAGATGAGGCCGTGTCCACTTCCATTCTGCAGGGGGACCCTTCTATAAAAAACATAACATGAATTTTGTTTGGGCTATCGGGGGGCAAGTTACATACCAGGTGCTGATGATGATGGGTTGAGAGGGTGTGACGGTCAGTGGATTCGGAGTGGGCCAAGGTCCTCTGGTGCTGTCTTCGCGACCAGCAGGCCCGGGCAATGTGACTGGTTTTGTTGTATAACTTGCAGATGGCATTCCTGAACCGGCAGGTCCGGCGCTCATGAGCGTCTCCACAGCTGGCACAGGAGGAGGCTGATGTGGGGACCTTTCCCAAGGTTGAGCCTTGAGACTTGTGGGTCCTCTGTGTTGGGCATCGCTGGACCTGCAGGACCTCCTCATCATTAGAGACGTCAGAACCGAGGGCCGCTCGTGTGCCGTGGACCGTCTTGCCAGGGCGGTCTTGATGTGTCTTTTTGTAAGCTGCAGACTCCTTGAGAGCCTTGTTGAAGTCAAGGTCATCAAGGCTGGCCAGTTTCCACCACAGTTTAGGTTTGTGAAGACCCACAAGGAATTGATTCAAGAGGGTGTCCATTAAACTCAGGAATGCATACCTTGTGTCCACCCTCTGGAGGCCCGCAAGGAAATTGGAGGCCATTTCGTCTGGGCCCTGGACTCGCGCAAAAAAGTCCAAGTGCTCCACAAACTTGGTTGGCTTAGGTGAGAGGTGATCCGAAAAGGCTTTTACCAATACCTCATATGTTTCCTCTTTGGTCATTTTTGGGTTGATGAGATCTTTGAGTAGTTGGAAGGTGTTCATGCCGCAGGAGCTGAGGAGCAGGGCCTTCTTTTTCCCAGCATCCACAACATCATGGTAGGCAAAATGATTTTCCAGAGTCTCCAGCCATGTTTCCCATTACTGCGGCCGAGTCGCATCAAAAGCTGGGATGTTCGCTTGTGCCATGGCCATTGTCACAATCCCACGTGGCGGTTGAAGCTCGGGAGCGGGGGCAGCAGTCATGGAAAGGAGGCACGGTGCGGTGCCAGACCAGGAGTCAATGGAGTGGTATGCAGTGCAGCAAGCAGAGTGGTATGTGGTAACCAGAGAAGCAGGGCATGATGTGGAGCAGCATATGTTGCTTTCTGGATTGGAGCATGATGCGATGCTCAAGTCTTCTGGGTTGTTGTTCATGGGAGGTCGTATCCCACCTTCGTCGCCAGTGAAAAGTACTGAGACTGGCAAGTGATTTCAGCTCTCATACTTTATTCAGGAGAAGAATGAGACAAGAGAGCCTGGCTCGCAAGCCGGCTTATATGCTCTGTGAACCCACTCCTAAAACACACACACACACACTCTGTGATAGGCTATATACAGTGGCCGAGAATTCCATAGGTCCCAACCAGGAACCTAGCCCTCTGATTGGTGTGGGCTAGGACCCGTTCAGGCTATTGTCTCCCAGAGCAAAGCTCGGAGGTTTCACCTGACTACGTGGAGACTTGTCTCACATGTGGTCGGTTTCGATACATTACACTGGGTATAAGCTTTCATACCCAACTGAATCTTCTCTTTAAACCAGTAATGCTAAAGAGATTCAAAATTCATTTTCAGAGAAGAGAGAATTTGGGTGGACAATAACTTGTGTGATTTGTGGACTGTCATAAAATGCTGCAATATAGACTCGTGAACACTATTTCAATGAGCCTTCCTATACACCCACTGTGAGTATCTTATCAATAGTAACTGCAGGATAGTGTGGGGGTGGGGGTAAGTGTACCTAGTAACATCTGTTTGAAGTGAAGAAACCAGCAGGGAATAAATGAGAAGAAAAAAAGAACAAGGAAAGGGCCACAAATAAAATCTCAGAGATGTATATATTAACCAACAGAGAAGTAAAGTCAGACATTTTGGGATAAAGCTCTAAGGATCAAAATGTTTTATTAAAAAGGGGGAAGTAGAAAGATTTTAAAACAGAACTTCCTCTGTACCTCATTAGAGGGGATGGGGAATTTATTCATTTCCAGTGATGATGACACCAATAAAGCCACAAAATGGATGTTATTCTAAGGTTGGCTTCAGGCGCAACAATTCCTAGAGGGCTGAATTGGATGTACTAGACTGGCAACCGTCCCTTGGTGTTCTGTGAATACTTGCTGTCAAGTTTTGCCTCAGTCCTAAGGCTCTTCCCATCCTTTAGATGTAGAAGCTGTTGGAAAACCTTTCTTGTAAAACAAAATGAAACAACAGACACAGAGAATTTTGATTTGAAAACCAGATAAGGACCTATGTACCAGCACACTGGAGTTTACTGTAGATATCCTGTAATCAAGTGAATAATTAAGCAAAAGGAAGTGAAAGAGAGAGGAGGGGGAATCTGAAGCTGAAATTAGTAATTACATAGATGGGTGGCCATAAGCTGTAGGCACTAGCAAGCTTGCTATTCTAGGACACTTCATCTGGGCTTTCCCAATCTGTCTTTCTGGGCTGGGTGCCACAGAAGATTTTTGCTGATGGAAGGGGATCCAAGCTTTGCCAATTCCCATTTCCATAGCAGACCTTTGATTCTTGCTCATACTGTTCCTGAGTTTCTTTTGTCCCCCAGGGGCAAAATTTCAGGGGATTTTGGGTTTGCAGTGAGAAGCAGGATGCAAGGAAGTTTCACTCTGCTGACAGAAATCCCTTCCATCCAAGGAAATATTTTGTGAGGCCATGACCTTTATCTCATTCCTAGATACTTCCTTTCAATTGACCACATCAATTTAGTTGGGAAGCTTCTTTGCTGCAGTAGGGGGGGATCATCTGAAATTCACACTCAGTGGTCAGCAATTAGGGATGGGCATGGACCCAAAAAAATGGAGGTTCATATAGGTTTATGGTTCATGAACCATGAACTAGGAACTTTCATGATTTTTTTTTTCCATTTAATGGACTGGTTCATAGTCCATGAGGTTTTTTACTTCAGGATATGCTAGAACAGCCTCCCCATGGGCTAGAGATGCCAGACTCACCATGAATCTCTAGATGATTCTCCTCTATCTGCCCTCCATGTTTGGTGAGGTTACACCCCCCAAAATCAGGTGCCCCCAGGAATGTGCTCTTTGGGGAAATCACAGCCACATGTTTGGGAGTGTGTCAAATGCCCCCCTGCAAGCTAGAGATATCAAACTCACAGGAGAACTTCTTGGGATGCCCCTCTACCTGTCCTCCAAGTTTGGCGAGGATTGACTGTGGGGGACTGAGTAACAGTCCCTCAAAGCAGCTGCCTCAAGAAAGTGCTCTCTGGGAAAATCACTGGCTGACCCTTTCCTTTTGTCTGGGACGTGGTCATTCAGCCATCTTCCCATGGTGACTGGGGTTTGGGGGTGGCCCACCACACTCGCCCTTGTACCCAGGACGCAGTCACCTGGTTGTGAAGATGGATTCTGTGGGTGGCCAACCCTTCCCCTCTGGCCCAGGAGGTGCACCTGCCCTGCATTAGAGGCGGTCTTTCCTGAGAGAGATGCATCACAAAACAACCTCTGAACCTCCACAAACAGTGCCCTCATGAAGCTAGGCTTGATTTAAGTAGTGGCTTTTGCTAGGAAACTAAGAGAATCTCATTTTGGCTTAAAACAGGCCAAGTGAGAACACAGAGCTAGCTGCACTGTCGGAACATCCCCCATGCAAGCAACACCCCCTCGACTCCTCTCTGCTCATTTAATGAGGACTAGAATAGACAAATCTCTGCCAGGTGGAGTGGATCCTCAGCTGAGGAGCTCAGTAGCTTTGCCCTCCTGCCCTGATGTCAGGGGGAGGAAAGGTGGCAGCTCAGATGGCTGAGACCACACACAACACTACCCCAGCCAGGGACAGGTGCCAAAAAATCCCACCCAGTTGTAGTAGAGACATTCCCTGAGAAGCCCCAGTAGTTTTGCCCTGCTGCCATAACATGGGCAGGAGGACAGGTGGTGGTGGCTCAGATTCCTGGGAGTAGTAATAGGGTATACACTACTTTTAATTCAGAGACCGGAAACGTTTGACAGCTGCCCCCATCCCCCTGCGGAAGCTACGCTTCCGCTAAGGGGGGGGCATGCTTCAAAAACAGGGATGGGCAAGATGGCCGCCAGTATCAGCCCCAGAAGGGAATGGAGGAGGCTGTGCTATGGGGCTGTTAGCAGCAGGGTGTTTGCAGTGGGGAGAAGGAGTCTGGTACAATGGCAGCCATTTGTGTTGTTGTGCTTGGTGCAAAAACTTCAGGCTGTGGGGCAGTAAAGCAGAGAGAATATCCATAGGGGAGCATGTGTACAAGTTTGTTTTTTTAACAAAGTGTTGTTGAAAAAGTGTGTTTGGTGTAAGTTCAAGCGCTTGGAATTTTCAGAACATCCCCCCAGTTCTCTCTCACTGGAAACTCAGACAGGCAAGAAAGGGGGGAGATTTCCACTCCCTGCTTGAAAAAAGGGAGAGCTGAAATCACTATGCCCCCCCTATTGTTGTGCTTGGTGCAAAAACTTCAGGCGATAGGGACAGTAAAGCAGAGAGAATTTCCAAGGGAAGCATGTGTGCAGTTTATTTATTTATTTATTTTTAACATGTGCTGAAATGTGTGTTTGGTGTAGGTTTCAAACTTTGCCGGCTCTCTCACGCTGGAGGCTCAGGCTGGCAAGAAAAGAAGAAAAAAGTTTTCCTCCTCTGCTTGAAAAAGGAGAGCTGAAATCACCATGCTCCCCCCCACACCCCAGAGTCATTTTCCCCTTCACCCCCCCCCGAGAAAAGGAAAGACTATTTTTTCTAACGTGTATCTACTAACAGAAATGAACACATTTTGCTAGGACCTAACCAGGTATTTTAGAAGTGGGGGAAAATGGGCACGGCAACACTCTTTTTCCTTGGGTTGTGTGTATTTTTGCTTGTGTGTGTATTATGTCTTTGAAATTTCCAAGTCTTTTTTTGTTAGGAAGAACTTTTTTTGGGGAAAAAAACACAGCTATTTTAAAATTTAGTTTGGTAAGGAACTATTGTAACATCTCAGAACTCTAATTTACATTTTACAGGTTCCTCTGCCTGACTTCTAGAAAAGTACCCTGCATAACTACACACAGTACAGAAAGCAAAAAAGATGACATGACTTACTGTATATTAGTTTTTCTTGAGAGAGAGGCTTCCCTAGGCAGCTTAGGCATGGGGGGGGGGTGAAATGCAGCCTTTTCCTAGAGGCTACAAAGAACTTTTTTAAAATTTCCAAGTCTTTTTTTGTTAGGAAGAACTTTTTTTGGAAGAAAAATGCAACTATTTTAAAATCTGGTTTGGTAAGGAACTATTGTAACATCTCAAGACTCTAATTTACATTTTACAGGTTCCTCTGCCTGACTTCTAGAAAAGTACCCTGCATAACTACACACAGTACAGAAAGCAAAAAGATGACATGACTTACTGTATATTAGTTTTTCTTGAGAGAGAGGCTCCCCTATGCAGCTTAGGCATGGGGGGTGAAATGCAGACTTTTCCTAGAGGATGCAAAGAACTTTTTTAAAATTTCCAAGTCTTTTTTTGTTAGGAAGAACTTTTTTGGAAGAAAAACACAACTATTTTAAAATCTGGTTTGGTAAGGAACTATTGTAACATCTCAAGACTCTAATTTACATTTTACAGGTTCCTCTGCCTAACTTCTAGAAAGTATCCTCTTCTAGAAAAGTACCCTGCATAACTACACACATAGTACAGAAAGCAAAAAAGATGACATGACTTACTGAATATTAGTTTTTCCAGACCCTGCAAAAAGCCCAAAACAAAAACTTTTTCCAAAAAGGCTTGCCCCCCCCCCCGTCAACAGCCACACAACATTTAAAAAATAAAAAAATAAACAAGGCAGAGTTTTTCAGTATAAAATATTCAGCTTCATGATGGTGCACCGGTAACATTCCCATGCTGCATGATCAGCAGAATTTCTGGGTTCATCACACAGTGTAAGAAGAAGAAACCACAACACTGTGTTTTGTTCAGGGATTTCAGTTAACAATAAGAGATTTTCTAAAAGTTGGGTGTGCGGTTGGTGATTGATCGCTGTTCAGAGCTATCTATGATGTCCATCTGGCATTAGAGGTAACCGGACAAACAGGAGATGATGTCACTGCTGCTCCAACCTAAAAACAGGATATGCCAACACAGGTGTCCGAAGCGAATGGGGAAAAACAGGAAAATTACATCATTTTAAAAGATTGGAGGAGTGGTGGATGATTTTTATATCTCCACTGATTTCACTCAAAATGTGTGTCACAGTTTAAAAAACCTGTTTTATTTAAGATATGAGAATGTTTAAGCACACTGATCATTTATAGCAATATTCCGTGTCTCTGGTGAAAAAAGGTTAATCACATATGATTGTGGCATAATAGCACGAGGCATTTTAGGGTCCCCATTGGTCAGAACCCACCTACAATGTGTGAAGGAGAGAATGACATTGATACTGCACACACACCCCAAATACCAGCACATGTATTTTGAGACAGGGACAATATAAGGAGAAAGTGTGGCTTTCCCTTGAAACTAAAAGGCTACTATTGTGTTCGTGCCCACCCTCTTTCCCTTCTGTGTGAAGTGAAATAAATCCTAGGGAAATTGCAATAAACAATACACTGGTCCTGCAGTGTGCGCCGTGGGTATAGAGGACCCCAGCCTTCTAGGAGAGATCAGGGGGAGTGTCCCGAGGCGGCACGTGCGATTTGGGGGCTGTAGGAGCTGTTTTGGTGATTTTAGCCTACGCCGACCCTGCGAGGTAGAACACCCAAGTGGCACCTGGTTTCATTTTGGGGTATCGAGTGACCCCTCAGCGGTCTCATCTCGAAAAGGGGGACCTCCGGGTGCCATTTTGGGGGCGACAGGGGGTACCCCCAAAATTTCGATTTTGGGGCGCCCTCTTCCATCACATGTCTGGCGACATTTAAATGCACCAATGAGCAGCAGAAGGGGGTGGTTCCAGGGTAACAGAGATAAAAGGGGCAGGCCACGCTGCACACCTGTCCACGCTATCTTTAAAAAGCTACCAGCTTTCACATTCCTCTCTGCCAGAAGCAAGGAATGGATTATTAGGACCTGCACACACACCCGCAGCATTCCAGCTTCCTAAAAGGCACACTGATTAAAACTACAATCACTTTAAAACAAGTATCTATAACACAGGCGTTATCATTATGCAGGGGAATGAATGTGATCTGTACATTCCTTCTGACAAAGTTAATACAGCTGCCCCCCACCCCCCAAAAATAAAAGAAGACATATTGCTTTGCGGCACATGAACGTTGGTTTTATGAAAATGTATTTTATTTGCTGTAGCTCCCGACAGCTCATGTTAAGTTTTATATCACAGCAAAATGCTTATGTAAAATACTCTCATGCTAATTCTAAAAAGAAACAGCTCCAACAGTTTGCTTGTAGTCCTCTACCATCATGACCATTCCCATGTTCTGTTGCCTCCAGTATGACTGGAGATTCCTGGAGGTTTTGTATCATATTCAGGGTGTGGAACAGGGGTCATCAGGGTGGTATGGGGGAGGCATTTGTGAATTTCCTGCATTGTGCAGGGGATTGGACTAAACGACCCTGGAGGATCCTATGATTCTATGATTCTGTGTCATGGTTTGGGGAATGCCAATATAGGTTGCCTCTGAGCGTGTACACGGGGCTGACTTTCCCGAGTACTTCACCCCCCGCCCCCCCGCCCCATGCGTGCATGTTAGCATGAGCGAAGACCCTGATGCGCAGGGAGGAGTTTGAAACACAGACATCTCTCCTAAACAGGAAAACTTTATCTGCTACAAGTTATTAAACTAGAGCACAACAGAAAGGGAAAGGGCAGTTGTGTCTACTAGCTACACAGATTTGAGGAAAGAAACAGCAAAATCATATCACCAAAGCTAAACTTAACAGTATAGTAGTTATCAATACACCTTGCTACAGATGTTCATGGAGCAAATACATATAGGGTAACCCGGATCCTAGCATTTGGTCAAAGAATACATTCAAATGACTTATCCTGAAATTAGTGGGATTTTTAAAAGTTGAACCGTGGCCCCTTCAGCTTATGCCTATCAGACTGATTTAATATCTAGAAATGGCATTCTTCTAGACATAGATGTATTCCATACAAACCCATGATAGTCAGTATGGTTTTGGCCTGAATTATTATATACAGAATTTCACACAAATCATCAATAATATATTTTTGTTTTAAAAGAGTAATAGGATATAGAAAGAAATAATTGTATAAAATTCATATTATGTATAAGACAAAAAAGAAATAGTCCAGTTTCTTTTTGCATACCTCTCTAGATTACTATTTCCTTAAACTGAAGTTCTACACACGCACACACATAAATTTAGGCCCACCCCACTTTACTTATAGTATGAATCAATTATCTAAGAGCAATCATTTAGCGTATGCATTTTTATTTTCTACTAATGGAATAGTTTAAAAAAGAACCGCAGCAGATCTTCAGTAAGAATCCAGGCATTACCGTTTGGATCAGGTGGGAAAGTAACTTGTTGCAAGATATATTATGATTTACTAATATTTCTAATCTTTTGCACGGGGCCTGTAATCTATGGGGCGCATACGTTCTTTACAAAAATAGCGTTCGTACACAATGTATGTTACACATACCATGAATAAATGGAAGCAGTTCTAGAAAATAGCTTGTTTGAAGTCCCAGTTTTAATACACAGGTGTTCAAATGGTTCCTTAGCGGTAGTCTCTAAAGCATCATTGCAAATCAGTGTTTTGCAACGGACCCCGATTGTTTTTGATTTTGCCTTCTGAGCAAGCGTCACGGCCAGTCACAGTACTCATCACTGAAGGAAAATATAATATGTAGTCATGCTGTAGAAAACTAGATAGCCTTGTTACTCTATGATTTGCCAATCGGTAGTATGCTTAATGGATTAACAATAGAATGCATTGTGGCGGGTGCTAAATAGTACAATCTATTCCTGAAATTACATAGTTTTGGTTTGTTTTCAGTTAGGGTGTCTTTGTTTGCTGTACAAATGTGCAGGCGGGAGCATCAGATGTGTTTCTGTTCAACGCAATGGGTAGTTTTTTACTTTAATGATCTATATCAACGGTTTAAAAATTATAACTGGATATAAGTACCGCCGGCACGCCGGTATGTTTGTAACTCCGGCCTGGGTCTACGGAATCATTTTATACCGACTTTTTAATTTGAGCGTATAAAAATAGCACGGTATTTTATTTTACTTATTTTATACCGTTCTCCAAAGCCGACCCCTCTACGAATTCATCTCGATGTGCCACGGCCAATAAGAGAGTTGTTGCTGTTCAAACGCACCAATGAGCGCCCACGGGCTTGGCAGGGGATTCTCTTTAAAATGGGAGAGACGGGCGCCGTGCTGCAGTTCACCTGCCGCTGCTGCTGCTGGTTTCCTCACACCATGCAGAGCACACCAGCAAATGTTTTTGAACCTGTGGCCCCCAGAGCACCGATGAAGAAAAAAAACACTGCCAGAAGGTGAAAGGTTAGCAGCGATTCGAACAAGGAAAATGAATTAGATTGTCTTCCAAAGCAGCTTTTTACTTCACCAGAGAAAAAGAAAGAAGAAGGGACTGAAATCTGTACCCCTGTGAAGGGGCAACATTTCCAGAGTGGGGAGAGCTCTGCTTTGAGTCAACAACCAGAGGTGCTATTCCAGGTGTGTATAGCTGAATGGAAAATACGTGTGAAGGCTGTTGGGGATGCGGTATGGAGCTTTTCCCTCATTTTTTTCGTGTTTGTTTGTTTTTAGAAATGCCGCCTTGTGGATTTGGTTGAGAATCATGGTCCGGTTCACAGAGTCCTTCAAGAATATGTGGGAATGACCGCTGATGACATCCCACCTGTGGAGAGACAAATGTCACGTTCAGCAATGTACAAACTGATTACAGCGGCAGCTTATTCAGTTATCAATTACTGTGCCAATGACCTCTCTTACTCCAAATGTGAAGGTTGCATGCTAGATGAACCAGCTCAACTGGCACACGAATGTTTGACATGGCCGTCGGCTTTTTATGAAGAGAACTTAAAATATGTGTGTTGCAATCTGAACATGGGTCCCGTGCTGTATGTGATCACTGTGGTATCATGTTCCCTGGATTTTTTCAGTATGAACGAATAGCATCTCTTAGCACTGGCCAACCTTGTGGAAGGCATACGTTCTGCACCCAGACCCTGTGAACATTTGAGAGCATTGTTTCAGAAATGCCACCAACCCTATGTGAAACTTGTTGAAAAATTTCTGTGTAATACATTTCAGAATCACATGTCTTTGACAACCTTTCTATAATAAAATGTAAAAAGTATTTGCACACTGCTAAAAAATCTGTAACTATTGTCTCGTATAAAAATAAAAAAAAATCAAAGTGTTTTTTGTGAAAAAAGAACCCATCTCATCAATGTTGCGGGGAAAAATCAAACACGTGATACTAAAAACACATTCAGGGGCAGAAGAGAAAGGAGGAAGAGTAGAATATCACGCTAATATGGTCTTAGCCATTTTATATGTAATATCACGCATTGTCTAATTTTGGCCATTTTTTTTTTTTTGTAGAGGTCAAGATACAGGGATTTGGGTAGAGAAAAAGCCAAAATCAAGTGTGTGAGGTATCAGTTTTGGCTGGGGTAGTGAGAGAAAGATTGTTGTTTTGGAGCACCGATTGGAGTAAGGGCGGGTTAAGAACTGGGTGGGAAGGTTTGGCATAAGGACTGTAAAAAGGAAGATGGAAATATACTGGGGGTGGTGCTATGGTGATAACCGGATCCTAATCTTTTCCACAATTGGCCTGCAAATTGAGCGGAACGCGGCCCCTATTCTGCTCACCCCATGTCCCCTCTTAGAAGCTGTACAAAAAAGAGATTCAACCCCACCAAAACTTCTAGTCTCCCCGAGGCGAGCCATGACGCTTCACTCTCTTTTACCACAATAAAAGAATTTTTTTTATTAGACAACAAATATACAGATGACTGTGTTCCAGCCCCCCCCATCTTCACTCTGTCTTTTCCCACTTTTCATCTTCTCCGCATTGGTTCTGCTTTTCGGCACGGTCCATCAGTTTCCCTTGCAGAAATTCACACAGGTCTTTCCCCTCTATCTCAATCAGTGTAACCTTCGGCAAACCTAGATCGGCTCCAAACTCTCCATCTCTGAGCTTATGGGCCAGTTCGATCAAACCACCGCGATAGCAGCATTCGGGGTTTATCTTCTCACTGATGCAACTGGCCAGAAGTGTAAAATTGACAGGACCATCCCACACCTGTTTAAAGAAAAACAATTTTTAGCTCACGTGTTGTTTTGTTACATTCACACAGTGGGCTCTTTTTGGACACACTTACATTTGGAAATAAAGCCTGAACACACGGACACTTCTCTTCTTCATCCTTGGCAGGATCAGCATCCTCAGGCTCAGGGGTTTGTGGTCGAGAAGGTGTCAGTTCTTTTACTTCACCCACAGCATCGGGCTCCGTATCAACCCCAGAATCTCCCAAGGTCTCACGCTCTGAATCTGCCCCGGAATCTTCCTCATCATCATTTGCAGAGTCTGAATCTTGAAGGAGAGCTAGACTCTCACAGTATGAGCAACAACGCGGATCAGCTTTCCCGGGAAAGGCCTTTGCCACATCAGAAAACTTCTGAACCCTTCCTATCTGTCATGGAAAAAGAAACACACGCCTAAGTTTCCCCATTTCACCTCTAGACATCCACAGACCCCTCTTTAAAAAACTTGCATCGGGATATAATTCTTGTACACAGGGAGGCCGCCGCCTTTTTGCATCCGCTCTCACCCAACTGTGGTCCTGGTAATACGCTATATCTTCACAGTAACAACAACAGGACGGTTTCGCTTTTTGAAAAGCAAGTTCCACAATTTGTATAAACAGGTTCCAAAGCACTTCATCATAACGGAGCTGCAAGACAGATGACACAGCCTGTTATTTCCTGTCAACAGCTCCCCCCACACTCCCCATTTCTCCCTCCTTGCTACTTACCTCCTCAATGAAATTTTCGGCACACACTCTTGGTTCTACATCCTCCTCCTCCTCCTCTTCCTCGTCAGGTCCAGATTTCTTGTGTGCTGCCTCTTTTACGGCCGCCTCTCTCAACCAATTGCACTCTTGGTAATACGCTATTAGTCCACAGTGGGCACAGCAATTTTCCTGCACCGGCTTGTGACAAATCTCAATTAAATCCGCAATCAGCCTCCAATACAATCCTTCATCCTCCAGCTGCAAGACAGACAATTCTGTTATTCTACACACACACACACACACCCTTCTTCCCAACATCCCATTTTCCCCATGCTACTTACATCCTCTTTTAAATTCTGAACACAGCCATCCCATTCTTCTTCTTCTTCAATAGCCGCCTCTTTCATGGGTTCAGATCCTTCAGGTGCCACAGGCTTCATTTCTTCATAAACTGGCTCTTCCATGGTGTGAGGAAATAAGTAAGTAAAATAAAATACCGTGCTATTTTTATACGCTCAAATTAAAAAGTCGGTATAAAATGATTCCGTAGACCCAGGCCGGAGTTACAAACATACCGGTGTGCCGGCGGTACTTATATCCAGTTATAATTTTTAAACCGTTGATATAGATCATTAAAGTAAAAAACTACCCATTGCGTTGAACAGAAACACATCTGATGCTCCCGCCTGCACATTTGTACAGCAAACAAAGACACCCTAACTGAAAACAAACCAAAACTATGTAATTTCAGGAATAGATTGTATTATTTAGCGCCCGCCACAATGCATTCTATTGTTAATCCATTAAGCATACTACCGATTGGCAAATCATAGAGTAACAAGGCTATCTAGTTTTCTACAGCATGACTACATATTATATTTTCCTTCAGTGATGAGTACTGTGACTGGCCGTGACGCTTGCTCAGAAGGCAAAATCAAAAACAATCGGGGTCCGTTGCAAAACACTGATTTGCAATGATGCTTTAGAGACTACCGCTAAGGAACCATTTGAACACCTGTGTATTAAAACTGGGACTTCAAACAAGCTATTTTCTAGAACTGCTTCCATTTATTCATGGTATGTGTAACATACATTGTGTACGAACGCTATTTTTGTAAAGAACGTATGCGCCCCATAGATTACAGGCCCCGTGCAAAAGATTAGAAATATTAGTAAATCATAATATATCTTGCAACAAGTTACTTTCCCACCTGATCCAAACGGTAATGCCTAGATTCTTACTGAAGATCTGCTGCGGTTCTTTTTTAAACTATTCCATTAGTAGAAAATAAAAATGCATACGCTAAATGATTGCTCTTAGATAATTGATTCATACTATAAGTAAAGTGGGGTGGGCCTAAATTTATGTGTGTGCGTGTGTAGAACTTCAGTTTAAGGAAATAGTAATCTAGAGAGGTATGCAAAAAGAAACTGGACTATTTCTTTTTTGTCTTATACATAATATGAATTTTATACAATTATTTCTTTCTATATCCTATTACTCTTTTAAAACAAAAATATATTATTGATGATTTGTGTGAAATTCTGTATATAATAATTCAGGCCAAAACCATACTGACTATCATGGGTTTGTATGGAATACATCTATGTCTAGAAGAATGCCATTTCTAGATATTAAATCAGTCTGATAGGCATAAGCTGAAGGGGCCACGGTTCAACTTTTAAAAATCCCACTAATTTCAGGATAAGTCATTTGAATGTATTCTTTGACCAAATGCTAGGATCCGGGTTACCCTACATGTATTTGCTCCATGAACATCTGTAGCAAGGTGTATTGATAACTACTATACTGTTAAGTTTAGCTTTGGTGATATGATTTTGCTGTTTCTTTCCTCAAATCTGTGTAGCTAGTAGACACAACTGCCCTTTCCCTTTCTGTTGTGCTCTAGTTTAATAACTTGTAGCAGATAAAGTTTTCCTGTTTAGGAGAGATGTCTGTGTTTCAAACTCCTCCCTGCGCATCAGGGTCTTCGCTCATGCTAACATGCACGCATGGGGCGGGGGGGGCGGGGGGTGAAGTACTCGGGAAAGTCAGCCCCGTGTACACGCTCAGAGGCAACCTATATTGGCATTCCCCAAACCATGACACAGAATCATAGAATCATAGGATCCTCCAGGGTCGTCTAGTCCAATCCCCTGCACAATGCAGGAAATTCACAAATACCTCCCCCTTACCACCCTGATGACCCCTGTTCCACACCCTGAATATGATACAAAACCTCCAGGAATCTCCAGTCATACTGGAGGCAACAGAACATGGGAATGGTCATGATGGTAGAGGACTACAAGCAAACTGTTGGAGCTGTTTCTTTTTAGAATTAGCATGAGAGTATTTTACATAAGCATTTTGCTGTGATATAAAACTTAACATGAGCTGTCGGGAGCTACAGCAGATAAAATACATTTTCATAAAACCAACGTTCATGTGCCGCAAAGCAATATGTCTTCTTTTATTTTTTGGGGGTGGGGGGCAGCTGGAAAGGGAAAATGACTCTGGGGTGTGGGGGGGAGCATGGTGATTTCAGCTCTCCTTTTTCAAGCAGAGGAGGAAAACTTTTTTCTTCTTTTCTTGCCAGCCTGAGCCTCCAGCGTGAGAGAGCCGGCAAAGTTTGAAACCTACACCAAACACACATTTCAGCACATGTTAAAAATAAATAAATAAATAAACTGCACACATGCTTCCCTTGGAAATTCTCTCTGCTTTACTGTCCCTATCGCCTGAAGTTTTTGCACCAAGCACAACAATAGGGGGGGGCATAGTGATTTCAGCTCTCCCTTTTTCAAGCAGGGAGTGGAAATCTCCCCCTTTCTTGCCTGTCTGAGTTTCCAGTGAGAGAGAACTGGGGGGATGTTCTGAAAATTCCAAGCGCTTGAACTTACACCAAACACACTTTTTCAACAACACTTTGTTAAAAAAACAAACTTGTACACATGCTCCCCTATGGATATTCTCTCTGCTTTACTGCCCCACAGCCTGAAGTTTTTGCACCAAGCACAACAACACAAATGGCTGCCATTGTACCAGACTCCTTCTCCCCACTGCAAACACCCTGCTGCTAACAGCCCCATAGCACAGCCTCCTCCATTCCCTTCTGGGGCTGATACTGGCGGCCATCTTGCCCATCCCTGTTTTTGAAGCATGCCCCCCCCCCAGCAGAAGCGTAGCTTCCGCAGGGGGATGGGGGCAGCTGTCAAACGTTTCCGGTCTCTGAATTAAAAGTAGTGTATACCCTATTACTACTCCTGGGTCCACACAGACATTCCCCAACCCCATAGTTCATTCCCTTCCTCGTCTCACTCTCTGCCTCTAAACTTCTCTCAGTCCTCTCTGTCTAACTGCCTGCTGCAAAGTGAAACCAGCTGAAAGTGAGCTGAGGGCATATATGCAGTCTGCTCCCATAGAGCAGAATGGGAGCTTTCTTATTGGCAACCAGAGTTGCCTGTCAAGCTATGGAGGGCCAGTGCTGGGGTTTCCAGGGCTGCAGAAGGGCTGTAGAAGAACATCCCCCTTGACAATTAATGTCTTGGCACTGGGGTTTTTGTCCCACAGATCACTCCGATGGACCAAATAGATCACCCTAAAAAAACAAAAAAACTGCAGTCCATGGGTGATCCATTAAAACTGTGAATGCATGGATTGGGTAAATGAACCATGAACCGGCCCCTGGTCCACAATGAAATTAGGTCCATGGTCTGGTCGATGACCATCCCTAGCAGCAATCCTTCCATCCACTGAAACACTCAGTTGTATCTACCCACATCAGTATCTATAGATTTAGCTCTCGTGAAGATAATGAAAGCCCTCTAACAGGGCCAAGCAGAAAGAAGAGGGTTCTTCAAGTCTGGGAGAGGGACCAGGTATTCAAAAAATACTTTCCCTTGTGACCTCCATTTTGGAGAGGAAACATGAAGGACAACATGACTGTGCAAGTTCAGGGGTTGGCTGAGGCCTAGATCTCACAAGAAATTGAACAATATTTGGGTTTCCTTGGCCATCTTATTGGATTGGCAAAGCATCTGACTCACATTCTGCCACATCTCCTCAATGGAGATGTCAGTCTTCTTATCTGAGCATTCCATGGGTTGCCTACTGTCATAGCAATGGAACTGATTCTTCCACTAAGGTCTAGTGGCAGAACACAGGGTGGATGCTTTTCTGTCCAATGATGCTGCTAATGTCATAAAATTGGTACTTTTGTTTGCAAAATGACCATGTGGAGGGAAAAGAAGGAACTCAAGGAAGGGAAAGAGAGAAGGAAGGAAGGGAGAGGGAAAATTATGGCTGAAGAAGGCAATGGGATAAGAAATGCCTATTCAAAGTGTATATTGGCTATTACAAGTCAACTGATATAACAAATATGGCTTGAGTACCCTTCATATTTAATGTGTTCTTGATAGTTATTAACTTGGTGGGGTTGAGAGAGAGAGAGAGAGAGAGAGAGAGAGAGAGAGAGAGAGAGAGAGAGAGAGAGAGAGTCAGATATCACTGGGATATGAAATATCCTGCTGAAATTGCATATTTTACCATGAACCTTTAACAGAGATTAACACTGACATTAGGAAGGAGGAGAATTCTACAGGAAACTTCCAGCCAGAAAATGGATGCAAGAAATCAGGTCACCTTATCATTCAGCTGTCATAGGATAAGGGAAAGGACTGCCCAGATTTGGCTAGGGAAGGATGACAGTGATGAGCATACATGGAAGAAAATGACAAACTCTTTGTTTTTAATTTATAGATGACAGCATTGTTTTAAGGGCTGATGTTTTCCAGTCTCTGGCTTTTTAATTGTGCTGTATGTGGGATTCTTCATATGAGCATTTTGATTTCCTGATGGGGTGGCAGAGTCAATATAAGATTCCATTTTTCACATGTTGTGAATGTCACAGAGACTATGACCTGAAAACTGCAAATATGACCAGAGATTTTGATTGCCTGCCAGTTCAGCTCATGACCTGCTTGCAGGGAGTAATAATCACAGCCAGACATTTGACACACTATTCAGCTGTGTCTGGACACCTCTGATGTGTTCAGTTGTGGAAAGAAGACAGCTTCACACACATGATTGTGTACTGCTTTACCAGAACTGTCTCCAGCTTCAGCACCACATTTGCTGCTGTCTACAATTATGTAAATACATATGGGTAAAAGAAAAAGAACATCAGACATTTTGAGATGATACTTACTATTTTTCTGTTCCTGTGTGCTTTGCCCCCCCCCCCCATTGGAATAATGAGACAAACAACAGTTTGGAAAAACAAGAGCCACTTTATTAACTATTTGCAAAAATATAACTAAGTGGCAAGGGGAAAAAAAACCTAAGGTGAGTGCGGAATGGGCAAGACAGGTGTCACTCAAAGACTAACATCCTTGCCCCATCATGGGTGAGACACCAGCTTTGGTTTATGAGCCACCAATCCGGCTTGCAACTGGCAGCTCAGCAAACTGGTTGCCCCCGAGGAGCACCTACCCCTGAAGCTGTACAGCTTGCAGAGAGGAGCCTGCCAAGAGGTTCCCAGAGGTGATCATCATTCCCTGCCCTGGGCCATAAAACCTGAAGGCTGTTCCTGATGACCCCTTGTTCCCCAATGGGAAAATGCCATAAGGTGCTCACCAGTTCCTTTTTCTTACGCACACTACCCTGCCAAGTGAACAACCTATTTAATAGCAATCACCAACAATTGTCCGTATCCACAGCTCTCCACCCATCCTGCCAATCTCGGGTGAAAGGGCCTTGCTGGAGTTTCTCTCCTCCTACAATCCACAAATATTTGTTTGTATAACCTTTAGACTATAAAAAGACAGATTTTGAGGCTTGTTGTTACACACTATTCCTGGTATTCTTGTTACACATGATCATTAAAAGCAAAGGCAGTCTATTAAATTGACTGGGGATATATGAGCACGTGGGCATTCTAAAACAGCTCTATGAGGGCTGTACTTTTTTCCCAAGAAGGACCTATCATGCCCTGGGCAATCTCTGTACATCAGCACACTAATCAGCACAACACTGAAGTCTTAAATTGAACAAAAAATATCAAGACAATCTGACAAAGGGGCTTAGCGCATGTAAATAAGGAGTTAGATGAAGGTTATTTTGGCTTGTTATTACATTTTTATGGAAGTTCTCAGCATTCCTGAATAGGATGTGCTGCAGGATCCTGACTGCAGTGTGAGTCAAAGTAGTCACAACATTGTATTTGAGATGATGACTTCTAGTGATTTGCCACCAAACCAAGGAGCCCTTTTGGCTCATCATAACTGAGAATATATTTTGAGGCAATTTCAGATCAAAAGCCATGCATCCTTATGTCTGTACATCTTAAAATTGCTTTTAGAGGTAGAAAAAACCATAGGGACCTAAGTTACCAAAAGGACATCACTTCTAACTGGTGACATCCAGCAACCATGTACAATGATGACATGTAAGGAGCTGAATTCCCCTATATCACTGCTATCTGAAAATGATTATGTGGATTCTGATAACTTTACAAGAAAAGTGTCACCTGGTAGTGACAAGGATATGTTGTGGGCCTGTACTGAATAATCTAGGAACTGACTCTTCTGCTGCCAAAACACTCTCCAATTAAAAATGTGAACCTTTTGCAGCTTGGAGAACAACCCAGTCGGTGTGCCAAAAACACAGGAAAAGTACCCTGTAAAAATGCTTGCAAACAGAGATACTGAGAAGTGGAAGAAAATTTTGGTGTTTCATGTATTTGATGTTTGGGTTGGGTCTTGGTGGTATCCAGAGAGGTGCAGAGGGAATTGTTGTCAAAATCCCATGCTGGCTTTCATGAGCACTGCTTGCATAGCAAGTGACTCCAGAGTTTATTTATTTACTGAATGGCAGGGCAAAATTAGGCTCTGGTCACACTGCAAATGACATGCGCTTTGTTCCCGGTTTATTTAAATCGGGAACATTTTTATTCGCATTGGGCTGTCTACATGCAGCCAGCCCCTCTTTCCCAGCACCCACTTGCCTGCTGCTGTGCTGTCCTTCCAGGCCATCCTGCCGGCCACGGGGAGGTTTGGGCGGCTGCAACTCCTGCCGACACTTTGGGGGGGGGGTGCTGCTGCCGCCGCTGCCGCCATTACCCCACAAAAATAGGCTTTGCCATCTCCACCGTCTCCGCCATCCTCCTTGCCGGCCCCATCCAGGCTGCCGGAGCCCCCGCCTCTGGTTCCTGCCTCCAGGGCCATCTTTGTGAGGTTTTTTTTTTTTTTTTAAGCTTCTGGTTTGAGCGCTTGACTAAACATGCACTTAATAAATCCATTATTAAACATTAAATGGATTTATTAAGGACATGTTTGCTCAAGTGCTCAAACCGGAAGCTTTTTTAAAAAAGCACAAAGAGCGTTTGGATGGCCCTAATCACAATCCTTGCGAGAGATGGGCTGTCCACATAGGCGAAATCGCGCAATCAAAGCAGAAGTGCCAGGAAAACACTAGATTTTCCAGGGGTCATGAAGACTCGGAAGCATTGCGCGAGTAAGCCTGCTTCGGGGCGGGAGGCGGATTGGCGCATGTGAACGTGAAACTGACATGCGTAAGGAAACAGCAGCAAATCCCAATCAAAACCGCAGTGTGACCGGACCCTTAGATGTGCTTAAAACCATTTGGAGGGAAGGTGGCACAGTTACAGCCTGAATGCATCAGATCCCAGAAGCTAAGCAAGGTCAGCACTTAGATGGGGGACCAACAAAAAAGATTCTGCAGAGAAGGGCAGTGGTAAAACACATCTGCTTCTCATTTGCCTTGAATGTCCCTTGCTGGGGTTGCCATTAGTTGGTTGTGACTTGATGGCAGTTGTGTCTCTATGGTTGCAGTCACACAAGCAAGATAAACCAGGAGGGAAGCAAGGCTATTCCCTCTGGAGGAATTTGACCCGCAGTTGCACAATCACACAGTCCTTGGAAGCCCACCACTATGTGATCAGACACACCTGCAGGTGAGTCGGGTGTTGTTGTTTTTTGCCGTTTGTTTCTGATTCGCTTAAATGGGGAATCGATTAATTGCATCTCTGCACTGACGGCTCCCTATGGAGTGTGTGATAATGTGTATACTGAGAAAGGCGAAAAAACAATAGCATGGAGTTGGGATGGCCTGATCAGACCATCCTGACACCATGAGAGTGTCCTAGAACAATCAGACAGGGGAACGTCCATCTGTAGCCCATAGCAACCTGTTTGCTACTGAACTTTCCCCAGTGTCTTTTAAGTCCACTTCTGTGGTGGAGCAAAACAGGTTATTGACAGCTGCGGGGCACTTCCCAGATGTTACTGTCTGATCCCACCCTTTAAATCTGCCCAGCATTCATGCCTATGGTGGGGCTGATTGTGCATGTGATTGCAGCCTATGTAAGCTCTTTTAAATAAATAGGGCTAAATGCACTGGACTCTGCACTGTATTGTACCCAAATTCTTTTTGAGTTCCATTTATTTCATTTTTGGAAGGATTGTGCCCCTATACTATTTCATTTAATCAGTTCATTCTAATGTATATCCCTCCCCCACCAGAAAGATTTAAATGAGTGAGGCATATCACTGTAGCTATAAGCTACAAAAGAAATAGGGCACTGTGAAAATACTAGTTTCAAGAACACTTTGAAGCCAGCAAGTGGCTATTTTGGCTCCCAAAAAAAAGGATGTAATTTCTTCATAAAATATAAATTGTTATTAACTTCGGAGGGGACCCTTTCACTTAAAAAAACCCAAAAACCTCTGTTACTAAGCATCATTAGAATGTTGAAGCATTCCAAAGAAATTAAAATAGTATTAGAAGATATTATACAAGGAAATTATTAGCTGTCACTTTCCTCTAAAGAGCATTTACCAGTGCTTGAAAAAAAAAATGGCCACAGAGTTATTTGTGGGAATAACGCCAATTGTCTTCCCTCCCAAGCCTTCTTAAAATAAACAGCTCTGACTACACTAATCACTTTTTTTTTACAATTAATATCCAATAGCTCATTTAGACTGTAAGTCTTCCAAATGTTGCAGCCAGTCCTCAACATTCTCTTGGTCTAAAAAAGAAACAGAAAGAGGAAGAAGGGGAAAGAAAGAAATTATTTTCAAAAACAGTAAACTGGTATTAATCACAATTACAAGCAGTAATATGTGATTATAATTTTTAATCAATCATGCCATTCCATGTAAAACTCACTAATGGTAGGACCAGTAGAGTGGACAGCCATCTGTGCTGTTGGAAAATTAGAAATATGATGGATTATTGCAAGAGGTTGTTTAAAGAATGGAGAGTGAATACAAATCACTCAAAACATGCTGGCTTTTAAAAGAGAACATACTGGGTGA
Organism: Gekko gecko; assembly: GCA_029375565.1. NCBI lineage: Eukaryota > Metazoa > Chordata > Lepidosauria > Squamata > Gekkonidae > Gekko > Gekko gecko. The sequence goes on from JAPDNY010000005.1 coordinate 141,335,223, forward strand.
ACATTATTGCTCAGAGCACTCAGTTGCTCATAGATCTGCCACACAAAAAAATGTATTAACCTTGGTATGGGGGTTACAAACATCATGATGATTTATAATCAGTGTGAAAAGGACAATGTCCTGTTAATATCCTGTTATGTTCTAATCAGCCTATCTGATAATAAACACTCCTAAGTAGTTCTCAAGGATCTGCTAGTAATGGAAATGGCTGCTAAAACCAGGAGACACTGAGCTGGATCCAGCCAGACTTTTCACTCCATTTCATTCCTCTCATTAGTTTACCACGCACCCTACCCATCCCATGTAGCTTTTATCCATGCAGGTCTTGGGCCACAGAGAAAACCAGGACGTTAGTATTTCACTCTGACTGGGTTTTCTTTTTTTCTGGTCTGTAAATTATAATGATTATTGTGCTGCTTATTATTTTATCATGTTTTACTCTGACAGCCACCTTAAGCAGGTGTCTGGAGAGGTGGCATATAAATTTTCTAAACAGATGAATGATTAATGAATGCTTTCTTAAACAGGGTATTTTACAAGTGCATTGGATTGGATCTAAGAGCAGACCTGTCCCCATTTTATAGGGCAGACTGCTTGTAGAACTGAATTATATTCAAAAGCAACTTATGGGGCATGTGGGCACTATTGTTCAAAGTTTTTTGTTGTATGTTTTAATCCCACTGGCTGCATGCAAGTCTGTGAGTGTACATAAGGATATTCTTGGATTCTGCTCCCAGGCATACATATGTTTTGTAGCTTTGTACCAAGCTATTTGTGGCAACTTCATAGAGCCTTACCACACACATGCACACAAACATATTCTATGAACCCCCACAACTTTGTAACCTCATACCCAGGGAGACTCATTTGTCTCCCCCTAACATTGCCTTCTCCCACCAGGTGAACAAACTTTTGTTTTGTTTGGTGTACCCTCAGTAACTCTTCTCGGCTCCCCACCCATCCCCTGCTGGTGGCCAGGGGGGACCTGGCAACCCTACTGGTCCTGGTCTTATGTGTGTTTCTATGTTTATATGCTTTTATTGAATTTTATATATACCTTATTTTAAATGCTGCTTGAATTCCTTAAATGTTTCAATGCTTTGATATTTGTCGCTTTGGGGGCCCTATTTGGGTGGAAAGGAGGCATCAAAATATTTTAAGTAAATGCATACATAAATAAGCTGCATCCTTTTCCCCTTAAAAATGCTTGCTTGAATTACAACTGTGTGCAACATCAAAACTCACACCTAGTATACATCTTTATGTTGCCCTTCCTCCAAGGAGTTTGTGGTGGCACATTTGTCTTCTCTGCTTTATCCTTGCAAGACTGTAGGTTAGGACTGGCCCAAGGACACCCAGTGATATTTGCTGCACAGTAGATATTTGAACATGGATCTGTGCATCCCTATGCACTTGATACTCAGCACTATGCAGGCAGAAATCAACACAAACAGAGGGGGAGCAGGTATGAATGTGCTGGCTCCACCCACCACCTATGCATGACCAGGCATCTGCACATGTATGAAGTATCGATGCATAAACTCCTTTTTTGTGATTGGGAACATAAAAAATATTTTAAAAGCAGCATTCCCAATCATGGGGAAAGACCACACATGCATACAGAATTCTACAAATGCTAAGACATTAGGAGGAAAAAGAAGAAAAGTAGAATAGATTATCTCTCTCTCTTTTTTGCTATGTACACTAGTTTTATTCATTGCTCACATATCAGCCTCTTTGGGAGAGGTAGACAATAATCTATAGATCACCTTGAACAACTTAAGCTTTAACTTTCTTCTCTCCTTGGTGTCTATTGATCACAGTTCAGGAAGCTGTTTTATCTCAAATGCAAACAGTTTCTGTTGGCATTACAGAGGACCAGAGCCAATATTGTTTGCTAAAGAATGACCTCTTGGTGACTTAATTTTGGGGAACAAGAGTATGGATGGTGATTATGGATGTTATAAAGCTGGGAAAGAAAGGATTGCTAAAACTCAAAATGAATCTGAGCACCTGATTAGGGCTTTAAAAATACCATTCCTTCTAATAGGGAACTTGATGGTTAAGTGCCTATCAGTAGGACTGTGAGAGATGGCTTTATGGGGCACTGGAGGACATTAATGATACCATATAACTTGTTGCTGATTTTCATCCTAGTTAGGCAAACTTGAGTATCTGCCTGTTTGGCTCACCAATTGTGAGCAAAGAACTGATAGTTTAGGATGCTGCAAACTTTGGCATGAACATGTATGACAGTTGAACTTAACTTGGTCTAAGGTGCTGATCAGATGTGAGCCTGTTCAGTTAATGCCAAATGGCCATAAATGCCTGTTGTGCTGGTTTATATTGGGTTTTTGCAAAACTGCACATGTGCAAATACACTGATCAGGAGCCTTTACCATCTCTAGAAACTATTTAGACAAAGACTGAATAATAGTTTCAGGTACGTAGCCATGCTGGTCTGCAGTAGGAGAGCAATATTTGAGTCCAGTAGTATCTTGAAGATCCAAAAGATTTTCAGGGTATAAGCTTTCAAGAGTCAGAGCTTGGTTTTTCAAATACCAGATGACAAATGGAGCTTTGACTCTTGAAAGTTTATACCCTGGAAATCTTGTTTGTCTCTGTGGTGCTACTAGACTCAAATCTTGCTCTTCTACTGAAAGTAGACATTTAATAAAATGCAGCATATATTCGTGACTGATCTCTATGATTTGTGATTGATTTAATTATCTATTTCAGCAATTGCCTGCTGAGTGGACCAGTCATGTAGCACAGATGGGGCTGAGGAATTGCACTCAGTCAGACTTATGAGAATGCACATGTGCAAAAAAGCCAATTGCATTATACTACATAGTTAGGAAGGAATACAGTGATGCAACCTGCCAAACAGCCACCAGTGGATCACAGACTGTCCTGTTGGGGTCCATACAAACAAATTCAGGTGTGATTGTTTCATGTGATTACCCTGTTCCACCCCCACCCCCATATCAAGGGCTTTTTGGAGATCTGTCATGCACCATCATTTGCTGCCACTTCCAATTTTAAATGGAATATAGAAACAAATTCAGTTTGAATTGAGACATCACTTAGGTGTCTGGGTGATTCATAGGGAGATGTGTATTTTGGACTGTGCTAGAAACAGGGCTGTCTATTCTGGGTTGGGAAATTTCAGAAGATTTGGGTGGTCAAATATGGAGAGGCTGGGGCTTAGAGAGGGGAGGAGCCTCAACAACGCATAATGCCAGAGTCCAACCTCCAAAGCAGCCTTTTTCTCCAGGGTAAATGATCTCTTTCATTCAGAGATCAGTTGTAATTCCATAAAATCTCTAGGCCCAACCTAGAGGCTAGCAACCCTATTTAGAAACAATTCCAATTGTCATGCAAACTGCTTGCCATAGTCACTTTTTTGAAATAATAAGAATATTGGTACTATTACATTGTTATATTATTGTTACCATTAGACAATACTCCTGGTGTCATGATATATTAGTATTAATTGGTGTGTTGTTCAGTCGCACAGTCGAGTCTGACTCTTCACGACCCCATGAACCAGATTACGCCAGGCCCTCCTGTCTTCTGCTGTCCACTAAAGTTTGCTCAATTTCATGTTCGTTGCATCGATGACACTGTCTAACCATCTCATCCTTTGCCGTCCCCTTCTTCTTTGACCTTCAATCTTTCCCAGCATCAGGGTCTTCTCCAGTGAATGCTCCCTTCTCATTTGGTGGCCAAAGTATTTGAGCTTCAGCCTCAGGATCTGGCCTTCCAGGGAACAATCAGGATTGATTTCTTTTAGGATTGACTGATTTGATCTCCTTGCAGTCCAAGGGACTCTCAAGAGTCTTCTCCAGCACCATAGTTCAAAAGAATCTATTCTTCGGCACTCGGCCTTCCTTATAGTCCAACTCTCGCAGCCATACATTACTACGGGGAATACCATTGCTTTGACCATGCGAACTTTTGTTGGCAAGGTGATGTCTCTGCTTTTTATCATGCTGTTTAGGTTTGCCATCGCTTTCCTCCCAAGGAGCAGGCGTCTTTTAATTTCATGGCTGCAGTCACCATCTGCAGTGATCTGGGATCCTAGGAACGTGAAGTCTGTCACTACTTCTATGACTTCCCCTTCTATTTGCCAAGGAGTGATGGGGCCAGATGCCATGATCTTCATTTTTTTGATGTTGAGCTTCAAGCCCACTTTTACGCTCTCCTCTTTCACCCTGAGCAAGAGGCTCTTTAGATCCTCTTCACTTTCTGCCATCAGAGTGGTATCGTCTGCATATCTGACATTATTGATCTTTTCCCCAGCAATCTTAACTCCAGTTTGTGATTCATCCAGGCCAGCATTAATTGGTACAGACTTTAAAAAAAGAAAAGAAATAAAAATACTCCCCAGATGTCAACAAGTAACAGGAGAAGCGTGATTAAGTCCCTGGTTATATTGTTGTTGTTTTTTCCACACTGGCCCTGTAGTATAAGAAGCTACTGGGCAGGTACAAAGCTGCTGAGCATGAACTTTGACAACAGGCATCCAGGAAACCTGATGAGGAACTCACCTCACAGTTAATTGAAGGAGTAGAGCAAGGCAAGTTCATCTAGTGATCATGTTCTTGTCAATGTTTGCAGCATGGCTACTTATAATTTATAGTGTATTTTACACTACCAACACATCCTCACTAGGGGCCATACATGTCTGGAAACAGGCTGAGAAAGCAGGAAAACAGTTTTTCCAGGTCCTCTTCTGATATAGCCAAAAAGTTTTAATGGAACAATATAAGTCTATTAATGGGCAAACAGTCAACATATGCTAGGGAACAACTCCATTTTCTTTAGTTGCTGGTGTGCAAGAACAAGAAGCTGTAATCCTAATTTTCATGTAGTTAAACAGAGTGCCCCAAATCAAAAAGTTATACACTTACCAAAAAGTTTAGTGCAACACCGTAAGTCTATTAATGCTGACTTGTCGCTACACTTTTTGGTAAGTGTATAACTTTTTGACTTGGGGCACTCTGTTTGGTAACATGATTTTTGGAGTTTATGGAGACATGTGTGTTTTCAATATAGGAAAGCTGTTTTGATTATATCCACCTCAGAACTTTTTGAACAATTCTCTCATTAATATTGGTATCAGGTAGCCACATATATTTATAATTTCTTTGGGAATTCTTTTGTAATGTCTTGAGGTGCTTAGTAATCTTTATTTACATCTAGTCTCTACTGAGGAAGACTTTTGAAATGAAGTTTTGAATATCCAGAGCCTTTGTCCATTATACTTACCTGTTGGATTACTGTATTATACTTACCTTTTTTAAAATTCATAATTTATTTTTCTGTAGTGCACAATAAATACAAAACATTAACCTTGTTTTCCCTCAATCCTACAATTATTTAATAATAGAAAGTATTCTGCTATTCCTTTATACCCAATTCTGTTTATACCAATTGCTAATATCTTTCTATTTTAAGTCATATTATCATATAACACCTGCTAATATCCTTCCATTCAGTTTCTTCAATACATTCCTGATGTTCGTATCAAATACCTTACATGTATTTACTTAACAATTGCATTGAACTTTCTTCAGTTTGCCATTTAATGTGATACCAGTTTGCTTTATACTTCAGTAACCTAGTTCTCCTAATATATATAAAAAACCAAATGGAGATGCCTCTCATCCCAGGTGCTGAGAAACTCAGCAGGAAGAAAAAACTTCCCTCCTCTTGTAAGAGGACTTGGGGGGGTCTCCCCCTCTTCCCTCCCTACTCCCACTGTAGAAATTAAATACCTATATCATTATAACAAAGGCACTTTTTTGTTGTGAACTAAGCTATCAATTATAGTTAACATTGTGTCTTCCATATTACTAAATACAATATAACACTCTTGTCCTTGAATTGCTCTTTAATTTAATTAAGTTCCTTGATGCCTCATGTCTCTATATCTGTTCAAGTCACTGTCTCGAGTCAGGTTAAACTCCAGTCTATTTTCTCCCTCTTATGATTTTATGCATGCTGCCAGAAGCTTTTTGCTAGATGCTTCTTCAAAGGTGGAGTGGGTTTTCCCACCTTTCCCATGAACTATGATGTGCCCCAAGGGCAACCAACAAAATTTGACACCGTTGTTTGTTAGCTGTTCTGCTGTCTCATGCATCCTCCTCTTTGCCGCAAGAATTTCAGGTGGGAGGTCAGCAAACAGATGAACAGTTGTGTCTTCTAATTGCAAACCCTCCTTTTCTTTGGCTATCTGAAATAAATGTTTTTTATGCTGGATATCTACAAACTCAATTAAAATATCTTCTGGCACTCCTGGGGTGGCCTTTTTTTACCAGGGGTAACTGGAAAGCTGCTGTGATTACATTTGGATTTGACTCTCCTATATCCAGCAGAGATGCAAGACAAAGATTTAAAGAAGTACACACATCTCCATTTAGTGGGTAGTTGGATGAAACCCCTTTGATTTTAGCTTGCCGTTCTCTTAATTTACTGTCCTGCAGTATTATTTTATTCTTTGCCCACATCTCAAAATCTTTTACTGATTTTAATTCACTCGTTGCTTCTTTTGTAGCTTGCAACGCCTTGTCAGCTTTTCTCTCTGCCTCTTTAATTGCCGTTGTTAAGTCTTCTATTTTCTTGTTCATTGGTTCTACTATTTTTTTTAAGTTGTCCTGCTTCTGGTTTTCAATGTCCAATCTCACCTTTTATTGAGTCAATTCCTTTGCTGAAGTCGCTTTTCATTTCTGTGAGGACTTGCATAATTGTTGTTTGGAAGCTTGAATCAACTTCAGCTCCTCCAGTTGCCATTTTCTCTAACAAAAGCAATCCCGGTTCCTCTCTTTCTGATTCAGTTTCTGATCTTTGTGGTGGGTTTTTGCTACCCTTTTTGCCCCTTACTCTTCCCATCATAGACTTTGTACCATACATTTAAATTCATACAGTCTTTCCAGAGCAATTCTTGTTTATCCAGAGGGAGTAACAGGAGAGAGGGGAGGATACAGCCAGCCGGAAGCTCTGCTGCCACACCCCACCTATTATACTTACCTGTTGGATTACTGAATGTACCTGTTGAATTTAATTATTTTTGTATATACTTATCATTGGCCCTGGTCACACGGGCCAGATAATGTGGGGGGCGTAGCTATTTGTGCCATCACAATCTGATCCGCCATTAGGCAATCAGATGTGACAGTGGCACACCAGGACTTCTGCTGTCAGTGCACGCAGCAAAGTGGATGACCTGGGAAATAGCTGTGCACCAGTGCAATCACACTGCGGGAGTATGTAGGTGGCCCATGGCAAACCATTTGCCAGTAGGCTGCTCCAGGTACCTTCGGCAGGAAGCTGCGGGTTGGCCATGGGAATGCTAAGCCTCTTAGATGTACTGGTGTGATCATGCCAGGAAACTCCGCAGGGCTACTGTGCCTTCTGCGGGGCAAATGCTCCTTGTGACCGGGGCCACTATACTTACCTGTTGGATTACTGCATCATATTTACTTGTTGTATTACTGAACGTACCTATTGAATTAATTTTTTTGTACTCATACTTATTGGATTACTGAATATACCTATTGAAATTTTCTTGTATTATATATATTGAATTTACCTGTGGTATTGATATACTGTACTTACCTGTTGGTTCCTTGAGTTTACCTGTTGAATTTCTTACCTTTTTTGTAAAATCCTTGTAAACTGAGCCTTTGTAGGTCTACCATTTAGCTTTCACTACTGTGGCATCCCTTTCCACACAGTTTTCTCTTAGATAGTTAGCTATAGAAATTGCCAGAATCTCTGGGTGCGATCATACACACAATTAGATCCACCATAGGTGCAAATGCCAGGTGGATTTAAAGGGTGTGATCAGACAACAACATCTGGGAAGCACCCCACAGCCATTGGCAACCAATTCTGCTCTGCCACAGAAGCAGAGTAAAAAGACATCAGGAAAAATCTGGTAGTAAACAGGTTGCGATGGGCCACAGATGGACTTTCCTGTACCTGATCAGGCCATCCCAACTCCATGCTGTTGTTTTTTCCCCTCCTTCGCAGTATGCGCATCATCACAAACTCCATAGGGAGATGAGATTCATCAATTCCTCATTTAAGCACATCAGAAACAAATGGCAAAAAAACCCTGACTCACCCACAGTTGCCTCTGATCATGCAGTGGTGGGCTGTGCCCACAGCTTCCAAGGACTGTGTGATCACACAACTGCAGGTCAAATTGCTCCAGAGGAAATAGCCCCCCCCCTTGGTTTTTCTGGTGTGTGTGACCGCAACCTCTGTGAGAAAACCATATAGTTTCCAGAGATTCAGAATGGCTGGATTCAGTTGACCCTCTTCCCTCTCCCTGTCTAACAGATTATGGATGCAACTCCCACTTTTCTAAGAAGGTGCTATGTCTGCAGTTGAATTTGATCCTGTATTTGATATTGAATGTTTGATATTGTTGTGTTTGATACTGTAATAGCTTAACCTTCATTGCAAATATTTGATGAGTCTTGGTTTGGCCTTTTCTTGCTCCAGTCACTTTCATATGTATTTTTGTACTTCAATGGAACTTTTCATATTTATTCGCCTTGCCACCCCCCCGATATTTCCAAGGAAGTGTATTGTTCTATGAAGAAACACTATTACATTGTTTTGAGCCAGTTTATCCAGAAATGTGATAAGCACTGCATATCCTAAAAAAGAGAAGTAGACCTCTGTCTCATCATTTTTTTAAGCCTACGAGCATCATAAATAGCCCTGCTTTGTGAGAAGAGGTGAATGGAACAAAGGGAGAGACAGAGAATGTACTTGGTCATCACTAAATCTTCACTTTCTTGTCTGCCATTAGAAAGAAAGACATGTTTTATTCACAAACAGTGTCATCTTTCACTGTAATGAACACCCAAAAATGCAAATACCTATCGATTGAAACAGAGGTCAGGAACAGTGACAAGCAATCTGGGAAAACTTAGCTGTCCTAAGTAAGGAAAGTAATTAGAAAGATGACTGTAACCTTTCTTTTAATGAATAGCAATAATAAATGACTTCCTTGGTGTTCTCATGACCCTGTCAAGTTGGCAAGGTGGTCCTGCCTCAGTCAATGTTGCAACTTGAACCTCTTTGTAATCGCTGTTTTGCAGTTGTGGAAAACAGCCCCATTCATTAATTGATCAGCTATGGTTTGCATATGCAGTGAGGAAGAAGCAGCCAGGTTCATCTATCCCCTGATCTCAAGGGTGCCACAGGATAGAAATGAGGAGGATTTATCATCCTTAGGCCCTGAATGCAATTCTTGTATCTTTTTGCTATTGTGGCTTGGCTCCTTTCACTTGTCAGTGCCAGGACCAGGCTGGCTGAGAAGCAGTAGCGGTCTCCATCAACCCACTTACAGGTAGGAAGGACATGAAGAAAAACTTCTTCCAGAAAAGGGGGAAAATAATCATCCTGGTGTTTGTGAATTTTATAAAAAAACTCTTCAGAACGCTATTGTTTCATAAATAATAGATGGAATTATTCCCACCTACATATACTACCCCATAGATCTTGCAATTTTATCAGAAAAATCTTTGGAATAAAATAGAAACATTCATTTCTTACTTAAATTATGCACAAAAAACAGACTTCTGCTCCAAAGGATTTCAAAATATTCTAGGGCTGAAGTCAGACTTGGCAGTTGGCACAGTGTCAGGTTTAAAATCAAGTAGATCCAGTCATTCTTGCACAAAGAAAGGTTTATTAGGATTATCTTGCTAAAACCCACAGTAGGAGGTCATTGTCAGGAATGGGGAGCAAAGCAGAGCAAGCTAACTTATAGGGTGATGCAATGAAGTGCCTAGCGAATAAAACTTGAGCACTCGCGCGGGAACTCCCGGCGGGAGAAATACTTCATGAGCGGGAGACTACTCCCCCCCTCCCCTTGCCTTCCCAGGACTGGAAAATTCTCAGCTGAACAAGAATAGTCCAAAGCCTACATTCAAGGCCACCGTGATAAGGAAAAGCGGCAGGGAAGAAGCTCCCACGTTTCTGGCTGCATAACTACGCAAGCGCAAAGCGGGGTAGGAACAAAACACAATGGATTCAGTGAGAAACATCAAAGGCATCACTTTCTGACATTCTGCCCTTCCCAAAACACCACCCACCCACCACTCAGGAAGGAGCGAACAAGGGCCCCCAGGTTTATTGGGGTATCGAGCGTGAAAGTCTTTCAGGTGATCAGGTGCATTGATATCAGAAACTTTCACCCATTCCCTGTATTGGGGCCCAAAGTGTACCCATTGCACAAGGTACATAAGTTGTCCACGAAGTATCTTAGAGTCCAAAATATCAGCGATTTCATAGTGCTCTTCACCGTCAACCATCAGAGGGGGGGGAGGAGCCGACGTCTCGGGATGCCATTTAGTTGGGGGTAAGGCCAGCTTGAGAAGGCTGTAATGGAAAATTGGATGTATTGCTTTAAGAGATTTAGGCAAGTCTAGCTGTACAGTTACTTGATTCACACATCTTAGCACTCGGAAAGGACCAATATATTTCCACGCAAGTTTCCTGGACTGCTGTGGTAGTCTTAGGTTCTTAGTCGACAGATAGACAGTGTCTCCCGGGTGCAATTTCCATCCCCCGGCCCTCTTTTTATCTGCTTGTTTTTTATACTGTGCCTTGGCCTCATTCAAAGTCTCGATAATTAGGGGCCAGGAGTCACGGAGAGTTTGACACCATGCCGAGGCTTTACCACCATTCTCACCAGGTTTTAAGAAGGGAAGAGGGGGGCTGTCATAGCCCATGGCAGCTTTGAATGGTGACATTTTCGTGGAAGCGTGCCATGAATTGTTGTATGCAAACTCCGCCAATGGTAACAAATCTACCCAATTGTCTTGTTGATAATTAGAAAAGCATCTCAGATATTGTTCCAACGTCTGGTTCACCCTCTCCGTCTGGCCATCAGTCTCAGGGTGATAGGCAGTACTAAGAGCACGTTCAATACCCATTAGAGTCATTAGCTCAGACCAAAACTTGGAAACAAACGGAACCCCCCTGTCGGAAATGATCTTGAGGGGCAACGCATGCAATTTGGCAATGTGTTGAATAAATGCTTTGGCCAAGACTTTTGCTGTTGGCATACTGGGGAACGGTATGAAGTGAGCCTGCTTAGAGAATAAATCCACTACCACCCAAATGACCGTCATATGTTTAGATGGGGGAAGATCAGTGATAAAGTCCATAGAGATTACTTCCCAGGGTCTACTCGGGGTGGGTAGTGGTTGCAGGAGGCCTGGAGGTTTTCCTGGTCTGGCTTTACAACGATTACACGTTGGGCAGGACTGTATATAGCGAGACAACTCTTGTTTCATTCGGGGCCACCAGAAGCTACGTTGCAGAAGCCTTAAGGATTTTACATATCCAAAGTGTCCTGCAGCTTTTGAATCGTGAACTGTGTGCAAAACCTGGGCTCGGGTAGCTTCTGGGACAAACATTTTATTTCCCTTGTACCAGCAGCCATTAGGACCACAATTCACATCATTCCTGGTTTGTAACTCACTTGTTTCTGGTGGGGTGATGTCAGATAAAAACTGCTTTTCCCAAGTCAATGTTTGGATGGGACTCATTGGTGCTTGTTTAGCTTTCCGGGTTACAACTGCACCAACTAATTGTTCCGGGGTGAACATAGATTCTCGAACTTCGACCCTCTTAGAAAAATGTTGGGGAAGGCGGGAGAGAGCGTCCGCCAAATGGTTTGCTTTCCCCGGGAAATGGTGCAGGGTAAACTGAAATTTGGAGAAAAACTCAGCCCACCTGAACTGTTTAGCATTTAGATTTCGGGGTTTTCGCAATACCTCAAGATTTTTGTGATCAGTCCAGATTTCAAAAGGTATTCGGGACCCCTCTAACCAATGTCTCCATGTGATCAATGCTAAACGGATAGATGCCGCTTCCTTATCCCAAATGGGCCAAAATCTCTCTGTGTCATTAAATTTTCTTGACACATAAGCCAGGGGTTGTAGCTGCTTTTTAGCATTCTCTTGCAAAATCACCCCACCCATAGCAGTGTCTGATGCGTCTACTTGCACTACAAATTTCTTTGTTTCATCAGGGTGTGCTAGTATGGGCTCAGACGTGAACAACCGTTTAAGTTGTTCAAACGCTTGCTGACACTGCGGGGTCCAGTCCAAAGGGGCCCCTGGGACTGAAGCCTTAGATCCCCTCCCCTTAGTTTTTAGCAGTTCCGTGAGGGGAAGGGCTACTTGGGCGAAGTGTGGCAGGAATTGACGGTAAAAGTTGGCGAAGCCGAGAAAACTTTGGAGCTGGCGCCTGGTTTTGGGGGGCTCCCATCTCAAAACATCCTGGACCTTTTTTGGGTCCATCTCCAACCCCGCGGAGGATATACGGTATCCCAAAAAGTCAATGCTCTCTTGGTGAAATTCACATTTTGACAGTTTAACAAACAGTTTGTGTTCTAAAAGTTTTTCCAATACTTTCCGCATAAGGGTAGTGTGGGATTCCTGATCCGGGGTATAGACTAAGATATCATCTAAATAAACAACCACTCCCTTGAATAAATAGGGGTGTAATACTTCATTGATTAAGTTCATGAAGACCCCTGGTGCCCCTTGTAACCCGAAGGGCATCACCCGGTATTCAAATTGTCCCAGCGGGGTATTAAATGCAGTCTTGTATTCATCCCCCTCTCTGATACGAACCCGAAAGTAGGCATCTCGTAAATCCAGTTTAGAGAACACTTTCCCCTTAGCCACCTCTGCCAGTAAGTCTTTGATGAGGGGCATCGGGTAGGCATTAGTTGCAGACACTGCGTTAAGTCCCCGGTAATCCGTGCAGAGTCTGAGCCCCCCATCCTTCTTTTTACAAAATAATACAGGTGCTGCAAAAGGGGATGATGCTGGTCTAATGAATCCACGGGCCAGATTTTTATCAATAAAACGGCGAAGTTCTTCCTTTTCACTTGGGCTCATGGCATAAATTTTCCCTTTAGGTAATTTTTGACCCGGAAGAATCTCAATTGCACAGTCGGAGTTACGATGGGGGGGCAATTCATCTGCTTCCTCCTCCTCAAACACCCGGGTTATATACTGGTACTCCTCAGGGATGCGGTTAAGCTCCTCCGTTGCCAAACAAGCTCGTGGAGGTTCATTGCATGGGGGATTTCCCCACCCAGGGTCCCATTTGTGTTCTGTACATTTTGGGGAGATAAATTGTACCTCCCCTTCTTCCCATAAAATGTAAGGGTTATGTCCATGTAACCAGGGGCTACCCAACACCAAGGGAAACTGGGCTTGCGGAGCTATTACGAATGAGCGTAGCTCCCAGTGGTCACCAATGCCTATTCTTAAAGGAACAGTCTCAAATTGGCATGGTTTTTTCATCGGAGACCCATCCATCTGTGTGAAAGTTATTGGGTCTTTCAAATGTACCACGGCTGCCTCCAACCCCATAACCATAGAAGGGTTTATGAGATCCCTCCCGCACCCTGAGTCAATGAGAGCCCGGACCCGAATGTGAGTCATCATTGCTGGATTCATCACCAAAACAGTCACAAAGAAGAGAGAGGGGTAGTTGCTCACCAGTTTAGGCGCCTCAGGTGCTGGGTCCTGCTGTGTAGCGCCATTCACCAACAGGACCATCTCATTTCCCTGCATCTCACTCTCCTCCTCTAGCATCAAGGTATCCACTTGGTCGGGGCTAGCGAACAGAGCCCGTGTGTTGCGTGGTTTGGCGGTACCTTTTCTCGGGGTAGGGGTTGTCCACCTTCTGGGTTCTTCTTGTGGTAGAGCTCTATTGGGATCCCCTTTCGGGCAGGCAGCAGCGAAATGCCCTTTCTCCCCACATCGCAGGCAAAGCCCCTGTCGCATACGCTGATCCCTCAGTCCACTTGGGGTAGATGTTGGTTTGGGTCTGGCCTGGACCGCCGCACTACTCGGACGATTGTTACCCAAGGATACATCCAGCTTCATCATTTGTAAGCGACTTTCGGCCTTCTCGGCTTCCTCCATCCAACCCTGGAGGGTACGAGGTTGCTGAGAGCTGAGGACATTATTGCGGACGTCAACGGCTAGTCCCATTCTATATTGTTGGGCCAACACCGCATCAGTCCAGTCTCGAATTTTCACCGCATGCCTTTGAAACTCTCTTGAGTACTCCCGCACTGAGAGTTTGCCTTGTCTAAAAGTGCGAAGGAAGGCTTCAGCTTTTTGGGCCGCCCCCGGATCTTCAAAACGGTTTCTCAAAGCCCACATGAAGTCATCTACATTCCCCAACTCCTCCGCCTCCAGATCATGAAGGGCTACATACCAGCTAATAGCACTCCCCCGGAACCTGGATGCAATAAACTCCACCTGCTGTTCTTCATCTGGGAATACATAGCCCCATCTTTGCACAAATTTTCCAACTTGTAATATGAAAAAAGACACAGTCTCTGGATCTCCATCAAATGTGATCTCAAGCATGTCTTTGGGGCGGATTACCGGGGGGGCCTGCGCCATGATTGGTACCGGCTGCATGAGGGGTGCTGGGGCCGGAGGTTGAGGCGGAGGCACAACTGGCGGCTGGATAGGTCCTGGTGGTCCTGGCCCCGCTCCCGGTACTGGGGCAACTACTGGAGGTGGGGCTGGTGCTGGCTGGCCCGGCCCCGGCCCTGGGGGAGCTGGTTGGCCCGGTCCTGGACCCGGTGGTACTGGTTGGCCCGGCCCCGGACCCGGAGGAGGGGGAGGTGGCCGTCCCGGCACCAACGGTGGCGCCGGGGCTGGAGCCGGTGCGGGTGCAGGTCTGGGTTGTGTCAGCGGATGGGCTCTAATAGCTTGGTCCATCATCTGGGGTAGGGACTGCATTAGTTTACTCATATCCCTTACCAGCCGTCGGGTGTCCTCTTGGATAGAATCCATGCGGGCATCAGTGTCTTGGCTGGACCCCATCCTGGGAGATCCCCGGGACACCCGCCCTTGGGGAAGACCAAAACTACCTCTGGGATCCAGGAGGCTGTCACGGCTCTGGCTTCCCGGCATAGTCCAGGTGGTCTGGGTAGTGTCCAACAGGTTCTTAGTCCAATCGCGCGATCTGCGAAAAGTCACCCCTTTATCCCAGGGTGTGGGGACTCCTGGCACATAGGTTCGTGGAACTGCACCTCCCTGACTTGGTATCGGCCCGGCCGGGCTGTAGATCGGGAGTGTGTTCGCGGCTCCCATGGTGCCAATCGATGGTGGGGTAGCCAACCCGGCTGCTGAATAGATAGTCGGTGTCGTCACCACTATAGTTGTAGTCACTGGAACCACGGTGGTAGTCGGAATAGTAACCACCGGAGCAGCCACGGAAGTAACGGGAGCCGTGGCTCCCACCGCAGTAGTCACTGGAACGGCACCTGTGGCTCCCGCCGTAGTGATCGCTGGAACTGCCCCGGAGGCTCCCGAGGTAGTAATCAACGGGGCTGTGCCCGGGGCTCCCTTTCCCGCCCCGCTCATCGTGGTGGATGGCGGACGTTGACGGTGAGGGAAAGATGTGATTCCTGACAATTTCTGTCAGGTTTAAAATCAAGTAGATCCAGTCATTCTTGCACAAAGAAAGGTTTATTAGGATTATCTTGCTAAAACCCACAGTAGGAGGTCATTGTCAGGAATGGGGAGCAAAGCAGAGCAAGCTAACTTATAGGGTGATGCAATGAAGCGCCTAGCGAATAAAACTTGAGCACTCGCGCGGGAACTCCCGGCGGGAGAAATACTTCATGAGCGGGAGACTACTCCCCCCCTCCCCTTGCCTTCCCAGGACTGGAAAATTCTCAGCTGAACAAGAATAGTCCAAAGCCTACATTCAAGGCCACCGTGATAAGGAAAAGCGGCAGGGAAGAAGCTCCCACGTTTCTGGCTGCATAACTACGCAAGCGCAAAGCGGGGTAGGAACAAAACACAATGGATTCAGTGAGAAACATCAAAGGCATCACTTTCTGACACACAGTCAGGAAGTGCTGCTGTTACAACTGATTATTTTTGGCACAGAGTTGCTTGACCACACATGCTGGCATGCTGCGGGCTCAGCCCATCAGTGCACGATCACATATCCTGTTTTGCTGCAGCCACAGTCCATCACTGTGTGATCAAACAGCTCATTCAGGTGAGTGGGATTTTTTTTTTGCCTTTTTGAATAGATGTGCATAAACAAGGAATCGAACCCCCATGCAAAGAGTTCTCCATGGAGTTCTCCAGGGACCAATTATGTGGTTATGTGCATATCACTAAGTGGTGGGGTGCCAAGACAGGATGGCCTGAGTGTGTGCTTGAGTGATCAGACTAGGGAAAATCTGTCCGTAACCTGTCGGCAAGCATTAGCATCAGACTTTCCTCAGTGTCTTTTGACTCCATTGCTGACAACTGTGGGACCTTTCCAAGATGTTGCAGTCTGATTGTGAACTTTAGATTCATCAGGCATTCACTGCTAAGTCAGATCTAAACGCACATCTGACCACAGCCTAGAATTAAGGAAGTGTTCAGATTCACATAAAAGCTTATGTGGAAATTCAATCAGCCTCAGCAGTTGTGTTCACACTGTAGCATCCTTATCCATGTGAAGTTGGCAATATCTCTAAAGAGGCACAGAGTGCCCTTCCCATGTTTCATACTAACTACAGTTGATTCAGATGCCATCTATACAACCACTTCCTCCCCCATTTTTAGATCAGGTGCAACAAAATATGTCATGGGTTGTTGATTTGTGAAATAGATTCCATTTAGAAGCAAAATGTCCAGTATTTCAATTAAATAATCTCTATTTGTTAGCCTCACTTTCAAAAACAAAGAGGAAGATATTAAAGGGTAAGTATGATTAAAAGTTTTATAGTTAAACTTGATCCCCCCAGTCCAATATATAACATTTTGTAAAGATAGATAGGTGTGTGTTTGTGTGTGCGTTTTAAGTAACTGTGTTAGGATAAGATGAATGACAAAATCCAGCCAATGTTAAGTACATTTAAGTCCCATTGATTTCAGTGGGACTATTCAACACATTATTAATTCTTTCTCACTGAAATCAATGGGATTTAAAAGTGCTTAACTTTAGCCAGATCATGCCACAATTTATTCAGTACTTATGGAGAAATTGATTTATTAGAGCATGGTTGGTTTTAGGATATAGCCTGTTGTATAAAATGTGTGGTGGAATGAAACAGTAATAGCCAGTCCACTGAAGGACAAACAAAGACCCCATCTATTTGTAAATGTATTTTTATATGTGTACATTACAGTATTTATTTGTTTACTTAGATATTTATATTTTACATTACAACAGTTTACAATGTGATTCTTCCCTCTTCTATTTTATCCTTGCAACAACAACCCTGTGAGGTAGGTTAGGCTGAGAGGTACCCAACAAGCTGCCATGGCAGAGTGGGGCTTTGAACCTGTCTCCCACATCCTATTCTGACACTCCAACCAATACATCATGCTGTCTTGCAGGAATCCTGTAGATGCCTCCATAACTAGCTGTCTTGTTAAAATTGTATCCCTTTCTACATGATTCGTATTCATATTACAGTGTACAGCTTGCATGTAGGTCTGTATACCTGTTTGTCAGAAAGAGCCAATGTCTGTTCATTTTACAAATGAAACCAGGGATCAGTACCTGGATAAAGGTGAGGTTTCAATCACACTTTCAGTTGTACATGCACTGAATGTAACATGAAAATTATTCAGCAAATGTACAAAGAAAATGTACAAAGTGCATACAAATTGTACATATGTTCATTGTAACTTTTGAACAGGGCTATGGATTTTTGTCATCACATTAAGTATGTTCCCACACACACTACCAGCACCACTAGCCACTAGGAACACACTGTGAGAATATGAAGAGTCACCAAATAAAGGGCATTCCAAAAGTAGATTTAGATATTATTGCTGAGAGAATGCTTGATCACCACAGGGAAGCCTTTAGGGCAGCTGTCATGTTTCAGGACTTGATGTATGGAGGAATATGAAGGAAAAGCCAAGCTCTTCAGGTACCAGGTGGATATGCTTTCCCATACAGAGATTCAAACAGCATACTGAAGCCCATTGCTGCATGTTCAGTATCACATTCTCAGAAAACCAAACCAAAACCAAAACAGTACTCTAATAGTCAGCAGTATCGCCCTTGCTCTGCCAGATAAGGCCAACTCAGGGGAATTCTACTAAGTGGCACCCTCAGGAAGACTCCACCTCAACAAGACAAGTTTTCCCCTCTTACTATCTCATTTTTAGAGTCCTTTAACCCAGTCTTTTTCTCTGTATATTTATGACTAGGGAGCAAAGCCCGTTGTGTTGGAAGACAACGGGCCTAGAAAGGTAGGAAGGGTGGGAGGATGGATGGGTAGAAAGAAGGGAGGGAGGGAGGCAGGAAGGCAGGAAGAAAGAGAGAGAGAGAGAGAGGAAGGGAGAGAGAGAGGAGAGAGAGAAAGAGAGAGGAAGAGAGAGGAAGAGAGAGAGAAAGAGAAAGAGAGAAGAGAGAGAGAGAGCAAAAGAATGGAAGGAAGGAAGACAGGAAGGAGGGGGAGAGAATGGATGGTAGGAAGGAAGGTAGAAGGGGAGAGTGAGAGAATGAAAGACGGGGGAGAGAGACCAAAAGGGGGGGGGAGCAGCAGAAACGGGGCTGTGGTAGCTGGGCCTGCAGTGCTGCCACCCTTCACCGGCCCCCCTCGCAATTGCCTCTTAAGGGGAGGGGCAGCAGAAACAGACCTGCGGCAGCCAGCTCAGCGCTGCTTGCGGCCTTCACCTCCCCCTCCCATGGTTGCCCCTGAAGGGGGGGAGTGGCAAGTGCAGCCGCCGGCCTTCACCTTCCCCCCCCCCAAATTGCCTGTGAAGGCCAGGGGGGGGAGTGGTGAGAACAGGGTAGTGGCGGCAGCTGTGTGGCGGCCTTCACCTTCCCCCCCCCTTTGCGATTGCCCCTAATGTCGGGGAGGAATGCCGAAGGCGGTCCCACGGCAGGTGGCACAGCGCCGCCGCCGGCCTTCACCTCCCCCCCACCCGCGGTTGTCTGTGAAGGGCGGGTGGGGAGTGGGGAGAACAGGCCGGTGGGAGAAGGGGGGGGCCTGCGGGAGCTTCTCCCATCTGCCCGGATTTGCGGGGAGAAGGAGAAGCGAATGGGAAGGCTGGCGCGCTGCACTCCCTCGCTGCCAGCGCTGGCTGGGCCGTTTCCTGGGCGGTTGGGGGGAGGAGGGCCTGATCCCAGAGTGAGGGAGGCCTGATCGACAGTTCGAGCCGCCAAACACTGTTGGCGCGCATCGAACGTTGCAAAACCAAAAGATAAATATATTATAAGGAGAGATTCTGTCCATCCACTCCATCCTTAATCCAAGGCTGAAAAAAAGTAATGGGCCCAAAGTCACCCAGTGAAATCCATGACATGCACCCCAGCTTTCCCTTGTGCCACCTGCACAGAGAGTTTGCTCCACATGCCACGCACAACTATGCAGAGATTTGTTTGTTTTGTTTTGCTTCCACATGAAATCATGTTTGAAACTATATCTGGGGTTCTCATGGCTTTCTCCTTTAAGTTGACACAGACGGGAAACTTTTTGTTGTTCCTTTTTAAAATTAACAACAAGTTGGCTGAAGGTGAATGCCTGTGAACATTCAGCCATCAGCCAACTTGGGGAGGGGATGCAGTTAAGATCTGCCTTTAAAATGGCAGAACTAAGCTTTACCCCTCCATTCAGCCTTTTAAGGACATTTTAAAAGTTGTACAGCTGATCCAAGGCTCCAGTGTTCAAAGGGGGCAGAAGAGGAATTGCTGAGCCATGAGGGTGCCCTAAAATAAAAGGTTTTTGTGTTTCTTTCAACCACAAAACATTTCCAGAGGTTTTCTTTATGATGTTCATGGTTCTCCCTTCCCTAATATATCTTCACACTATTGGTGAGGTATGTGAGGCTGAGAGAGAGTGAGTGGGCAAGGCCAGCCACTAGATTTCATGACAGATGGAAACCCATGTTACCAAGATCATAGATGATCATCTAACTAGTACACCACACTGGCTTGCCTAAAGTTGTCTGGTGAATTTTGAAGAGGTGAAATTTCAGTTCTGCACGAGTGCTTGGGCAGGCCTAAAGTATCTCTTTATTATAGCTTGTGTTCTCAATGCATGTGCATTTGGAGGGAAACCCAGACTAGAATCCATATCAGTTTGTGATGGTTTATTTTAACTTCTTGTTCCACCAAGTTTAACTCTGTCAAAAGAAAGAAAGGAAGGTACAATCTGCATACAGGCTACCCTTTCTCTCATCTTGCAGGCATCCCAATGCCCACTGAAGCTCTAATTGTTATGTTTGATAGCTGGCCAAAATGTAATTAATTTTTGAATGCTTCTGAGTTCTCACTAGTAGTATATGGGTAGTGAACAAAGAGGGAGTATCATTTGTTGTTGCACCCACATGAATGTGTGGCAGAAATGTGGGCTGCATTTTAGGAAGGGCTGCCCGCATACATGTCTTTACTTCTGCCAGAGTTAATCATGTGCACTGTGCTTAATTTTAAATCTTCTGTTCCATTGGGGGGGGGGTGCTAATTAAAGGATTGCTCAGGGAATGTGGGTGGAATCACAAAGAACAAGGAATTGGAAAAATAATGTGATGGTATCTCATTTTCCAGTGCATGCTCTGACAGTGAAAATCAGTCTGGTGGTGACATCCTGTGCACGGCACCCAGTTTGAAAGGGTTCTTATATCATCAGGTCCCTTTTTTCACTCCATGAATTTCAAAAGAATGAGTGTTACATGTCAGTGCATTATTGCAAGGGCAGATGGGACACTTACCTTTCTTTATACGTTTCTGTATATATAAGAGCTAGCATGGTACAGGGATTAGAATACCAGACTAGGATCTGGGAACACCCAGATGTTCTTATATTCTTACTAGCAGTAAAGCCCATTATGAAAGCAATACAATAAGCTCTAGAAAGATGTGATGTGTAATGAAAGCATAGGCTGAAAGGAGGTAAAGTAAATATTAGTAGTCTGTTACTGAAAGAAACAATTGTGGAAGTAGACTCTCACATACCTAATGTAACACAGTAGCCGGTGTCCAAGGTCATACAATGTGGGCCATAAAATGTAGCACACAGGGGTCCATGGAGTAGCATCAGCAACTGGGCAGTCTGCGAAGTCATTGTATGTTGGATGTCCATATCATTCAATTTGGTCATGGTCACGCTGTCTGTCCTGTTAGAGTAGAGGTCTCAGGAGAAGTGGGGTTGAAAGTGATTGGTTGTGATGAAAGTCTCAGCAGGGAAATGAGTGTTGTGAAATGTCTGTAGTTTTCTTTGTGAAAAGACAGTGGGATTTTCTTTTGTAAGAAGCTCATGGCCACAGCACCATTGTCCCGCAAGCCATGCACAGTGATGGGCAGGAGGGCATTCTGGTTCTGGGACACTCTCCCCAGGTCATGTCCACTTACCTGCTTCTGTAATGTGGTCACGGGGTCTGTTTACAGTGGTGTCTGTCTCCTGTGGTTTCTTCTGGTGCCCTGAATGTGAGGTGCTGTCTGTATAGAATAAAGGAGCAAGTGATGTCAGCCGCCAAGGATGGAGATAGCATCAATGAGACAGTGGGGTTTTCTTTTGTAAGGATCTCGCGGCCACAGCACCATCATCCCACAAGTCATGCATAATGATGGGCAGGAGGGCATTCTGGTCCTGGGACACTCTCCCCAGGTCGTGTCCACTTACCTGCTCCTGTAATGTGGTCACGGGGTCTGTTCACAGTGGTGTCTGTCTCCTGTGGTTTCTTCTGGTGCTCTGAATGTGTGGCGCTGTCTGTATAAAATAAAGGAGTAAGTGATGTCAGCTGCCAAGGATGGAGACAGCATCACTGAGACAGTGGGGCTTCTTTTCTAAGGATCTCATGGCCACAGCACCATCGTCCTGCAAACCATGCACAGTGATGGGCAGGAGGGCATTCTGGTCCTGGGACACTCTCCCCAAGTTGTGTCCACTTACCTGCTCCTAGAACATGGTCACGGTTTCTGTTCATAGTGGTCTCAGTTTCCTGTGCTTTTTTTCTGGTTTCCTGAATGTGTGACACTATCTCTATGAAATAAAGAAGTGATGTTAGCCACCAAGGATGTTTGTCAGGTCCACTTACCTGGTCCTGTAACATGTCTAATGTGTGTTTTCAAAGTTGTTACTGTTTCCCGTGTTTTGTGTAGTTGTCTGAATATGAAGTGTTCTCTGTGGAAAGTAAAGAAGTGAGTGCTGTTAGCCAGTAAGGGTGGATGCAGCATCTCTGAGACACAGGGTTTCTTAGTCTAAAGATCTCATGGTGACAGGACCATCAATTGGAAAACCAAGCACAGAAATGTGTAGGACGGCATTCTTGTACTTGCACATTATCCCCATGTCTAGTCTACTGACCTGGTCCTGTAATGTGTACAGCGTGTCTGTTCACAGTGGTTGCAGTCTCCTGTGATGTCTGTGGATCTTGGAATCTGAAGTGTGCTGTGTGTTAGTGATGTCAGCTTCCAAGGATGGATGCTTCATTTATGAGACTTCTAGACTTAAAGATGTTTTTTGCTGTGATATCAGAGATCAAGTGGGAAGGGGGAGGTCTGTCCAATGTTTTTGACTGCCCTGATGGGACAAATCACAAGGAGGTGGATTTAGAGCAGTGTTCCCTCTAAGCTGAATTATTGTGCTATATAGCTCAAGGGTTTTAGTCGCTGGGTCACACAGTTTTGTCTTAGCTCAGGAAGGACGGTTCCAGAGCAAACTAAGTAATGCAGTAGCCAAATCATTCACACACAACTGTAATGCCAGTAGCTCACAAAGTAGGAATCAGGCCTGTTGTAGCAGTGAAGACAATGGGCGCTAGCTTGGCCGCCCAGCCACAGGGCCCCGCCCCCTTTCTGGCACCCCCCAGCTGCCTGAGTCCCTGACAGGTAAAGCTCGATGGAAGAGTTCCCCCCCGACCTCCCAAGGGTCTGGTGGACTCAGGTGTGTGGCATTGTTTCTTCCCCCTACCAGAAGGCAGGTCTACCCTCCCCCTTCCAGAGTCTTGGTAGACCAGGCCTCTGGAGAACGGGTCCACCCACCCCCTTCCATTATCTTAGTAGACCTGCCCTCTGGAGAACAGGCCTACCCACCCCATTCCACTGCATTGGTAGACCTGGCCTCTGGAGAACAGGTCTACCCACCCCATTCCACTGTATTGGCAGACCTGGCCTCTGGAGAACAGGTTTACCCACCCCCTTCCACTATATCGGTAGACCTGCCCTCTGGAGAATAGGTCTACCAACCCCCTTGCACTGTTTTGGTAGACCGGGGGGGGGCTTGAAGGCCTTCTCCTGGCCGGACAGCTCTCCAGGCAGGCAGGAGAAGGTGGCACGGGGGGAGGCTTGGAGGCCTTCTCCCATCCGACTGGCTTTCCAGGCGGGCAGAAGAAGGTGGCATGGGGGGAGGCTTGGAGGCCTTCTTCTGGCCAGCCGGCTCTCCGGGAGGGCAGGAGAAGGTGGCATGGGGGGAGGCTTGGAGGCCTTCTCCTGGCTGGCCAGCTCTCCAGGTGGGCAGAAGAAGGTGGCTCGGGAGGGGGAGGCTTGGAGGCTTTCTCCCGACTGGCTGGCTCTCCGGGCGGGTGGGTGAAGGTGGCGTGGGGGAGGTCTTGGCCTCCCAGTCACCTCAGAAGCCAGCTGGGGGGTTTGGAAGAGATACCGTACCTGCTGCAAGGAAACAGGGTCAGCAAGCAAATGCCATGGCAGCTACTCGCTGATCTTCTTCTAATAGCTCAACGGTCGCTCTGAAATAAAGGGAATGTTGGAATTGCTGGCTCTGTGGGTGGGACCCAGGCACAGCTTCTGATGGGCAGTTCATGCAGCCAACCTATTTTGGCGTGCATAGAACATTGTGAGGCAAAAACTCAATTATATATAAGGACAGGATATTCTTACACAGGTTCAAAACCAATGGAAGCTTGCTAGGCCACTGTGAGCCAGCCACCCTCTCTCAGTCTAAACTTCCTGACAGGGTTTGAGGATAAAATGATGTTGTGAGCTGCTTTGAATCTCCATTGGAAAGAAAGGGGGCAGGAATAGATAAATAATTATGGTGCACAAAGGGCACCTACTAGAAAAATTACACAAAAATGTGAAATGATGTTAAAGGAACAAATAAATACAGGAAACTGGCCCAAGAGAATAGGCAGGATGCAAATGTTTACTGACCATGGACAAAATGAAACCCCCCCCCAATCCTTAACTGTCATTGTACCATTTCCAAGTTTATACATTTTATTTTGTTCATCCTTTGTTGGAAACATTTTTAGTTTGTGGAAGATTTTTTTACAGTGATAGCATGGTCATCTCCATTTGTCAATATTTTGTATAGACTGTAAGATTTTTCCCAGTGCATCCATTAGTATGAAGACAGATTTGTCCTGGACTGTGTTCACAAATGTGGCTTGGGGAAAACTGTTTGGCTGGCTAGTCACCCCATTTCCACTAGAAGGTGTTCACTGCATAGCTTTCAAAATCTATCCCTGAGCTCCAAATATTACATCAGGGTGTGTGTTTGTTTGTTTGTGTTTTTGCTGTCAAGTCACAGACAAGTCACAGACAAGTCACAGTTGACTTATGGTGACCCCATTAGGGTTTTCAAGGCAGGAAATGAACAGAGGTAGTTTGCAATTGCCTGCCTCTGTGGAGCAACCCTGGTATTCCATGATGGTCTCCCATCCAAATGCTGACCAGTGCCGACCCTGCTTAGTTTCTAAGATCTGATGAGACTGGGCGAGCCTGGGCTAGCTGGGTCAGGGTGTTGTGTTAGTAACAGCCTACCTATCTGCTGCCTCCATCTTCTCCTTTTTCTGGTCTGAAGTACAGTACTGGGGGATACAATCCAGGTTTGTGCAAATTTCTGTCTATGAAACTTCCAAGTACAAAGTATCACTTCAGGTTTCTCCTGGCCCTTCAATATGGTATGTGTGGGGGACTGGTGAGGGTGTCTACGGTGATCCTTTATTTTGGGCTCAAATATAAAGAAGCAAAAGCTCCAGTAAATTAAATAGCTTTATAACACCTCCTGAAAGTTTCCAAGGACAACACCACTCTCAGCTCCTTGGTAAGCCTGTTCCATAAATGGGAGCAGTCACAGAGAGACCATGGGTCCTTGTTGATGATTTTAAATAGTCCATCACTACTTGTGTAGATAAAGACCTTTAGCATGCAGTGTCACTTTTCAGATAGATAGAAACATAAATGGGAATAACTAAGAAATACAGCATCAAGAAATGTTTTGTTTGTTACATCTGCACCAATGAGGCTGATGAACAGTGAGTATTTTATGGTTATATACACTGGAAGATTATTTCAATAGGGTTACTAGCGGATTATGTCCCTAATTAATTATTTTGACAACACAGGTCCCATTATCACTGGTAAGGAGACCAGCCTTTAGGTACCTGACCTCTCTCTAAGATTTCCTGCTGACTTCCCAATATGTTTGGGGAAACTCAGCTCCTCTAAGACAAACCAGGTTAACAGGGCTGATGCATGGCCTTTCATGAAAGCATTATCCAGAGACAGAGCGGCAGAGCTAGAGAAGAATGCATCTGAAAGCCAGGCTTTTGGGTAATCATTCCACAGAGAGACTGAAATGTGACAAGTAATTTATGTTGGTGGAGAATCCACTGCAGACATTTAAAAACTTCTCCTTCCACGTGCATTTTTTTTAATGAAAATAGGTTCATCCCATGCCCATGTCTGAAATTTGGATCCCGTTGTGCTCCTAATGAGATCATCAAGAATGCTGTGGGATTTGAATGACTCCTCTTTACCTATGGAAACCTGCCACACCTTCTCTTTCTCACTTACCTGGCCTGCCAACAGCAGTGGTTGCAACTGGAAGAGTTCCCTCCCTCATTAGGACTGCCAGGCTTCCTGCTATGGGAGGGGGGTCTCCTGCCAGCAGCTGCCTTCCCTGTCACAACTCCATGCAGTAGCAGAAGAAAAAATTTAAACACTCTCAGTGTCCATTGCACCACAGAGTTTCAAGTGATTCCTACAGCTACCCTCCAACACTTCCAGGCTTGCCCCAGAAGTGACATATTGGTGCACAGGGTGTTTTGCTTTCCCATGTCCCCACCCTTGAGCCTGGGAGCCCTGCCTTCTCTGTCTTCATAAATCCTGCTGGAATACTAAACATCTTAAGGGCCAATTTTCACATTACAAAGTTCTCATGTCCAGTGTTCCCTCTAAGCTGAGTTAGTGTGACCTAGCTCACAGTTTTGTAGCCTCCAACTCAGACATTTTTGTCTTGGCTCAGGAAGGATGGCTCCAGGGCAAACTACTTTATGCAGTAGCCAAATTGATTGCTCACACCTTTAATGGCAGTAGCTCACAAAGTAGAGTTTTGGCTCACAGGACTCCACAGCTTAGAGGGAACATTGCTCATGTCCCACATGCAACTGCCCTGATCTTTTTCACTGAATGTTCTTTCTCTGAGAGTTCCCTACTTAGAACTTAATTCCTAGGCAACATGGCAAATGGAGTTCAGTGTGGCCAAGTGCAAAGTGATGCACATTGGAGCCAAAAATCCTAACTATAAATACACATTGATAGGGTCAGAACTGGCAGAGGCTGGCCAAGAGAGGGATCTTGGAGTCACAGTAGATAACTCATGGAAAATGTTGAGACAGTGTGCGACTGCAATAAAAAAGGCCACTGCTATGCTCGGGATTATTAGGAATGGAATTGAAAACAAATAAGCCAGTATCATAATGCCTCTATATAAATCTATGGTGGGACCTCATTTGGAGTATTGTGTACAGTTCTGGTCACCACACCTCGAAAAGGATATTATAGCATTGGAAGATGTGCAGAAAAGGACAAATAGAATGATAAAAGGCAGGGCTTTTTCTGTAGCAGGAACTCCTTTTCATGTTAGGCCACACACCCCTGATGTAGCCAATCCTCCGAGAGCTTACAGTAGCCCCTGTAAGAAGAGCTCTATAAGCTCTTGGAGAATTGGCTACATTAGGGGTATGCGGCCTAACATGCAAAGGAGTTCCTGCTACAAAAAACAAAACAAAACCTGATAAAAGGGTTGGAACACTTTCCCTATGAAGAAAGGTTAAAATGCTTGGGGCTCTTTACTTTGGAGAAACAATGGCTGAGGGGTGACATGATCAAGGTTTATAAGATTTATGCATGGGATATAGCAGGTAGAGAAAGAAGTACATTTTCCCCTTTCTCACAATACCAGAACTTGTGGGCACTCAATGAAATTGCTGAGCAGTTGGGTTAGAACAGATAAAAGGAAGTACTTCTTTACCCAAAGAGTGATTAACACATGGAATTTACTGCCAAAGGAGGTGGTGGTGGTTACAAGCATGGATGGCTTCAAGAGGGAATTAGATAAGCATATGGAGCAGAGGTCCATCAGTGGCTATTAGTCACAAGGTATAGATAGGGACTCAGTCTGGGGCAAGAGATCCCCTGTATTCTTGGTGCTTGGGGGGGCAACAGTGGGAGGGCTTCTAGTTTTCTGGCCCCACTGGTGGACCTCCTGATGTGTCAGGTAGCCCTGTCATGTTAATGGAATGTGAGGGGAGTGCATCTGCCTCCTTCTCCGCTGAAGGTTCTCACACAATCTCTTATCAGGTCCTGTTGACCTTGTTGCTCCAGCTGGAGGCTTGTACTGGGAACTGTAACGATTTCTGAATTGTTTATGCTAGCTTGCCCACTTCTATTGCCTGCATGCATGAGATGTATCAATTGGCTTCTGCTGTGGGGTGTGTGTGTTTGAATGTAGTATGACTAGGCAGGCTTTGCTGTATGTAGTCATTACAGATACAGACTGTACATGTGTCTTTAGTACTGATCCACTATTAAACATTGTCTTCTGAAGAAGCCCTATGTTGTGTGACTGACCGCAGAACCTGACATAGTGTCTGTAATCCTTTTCCTTCTTTGGAACCGCATCTCTCACCTATCGAGATGAGCAGGGATGAGGAAGACACAGCTGTGGTAACTACCACAGAAGGATCAGTACCTACAAACATGGTACTGACCACCAGCCCTCTAGACAAGGAGCTGGGTGAGCCGTACTTTGACCCATTTGGTGGGGCATACACCAGTGTAACCACCCGGCCAAAATGGCAAGACTGGGGCCAGTTCCAGGCTGACACAGTCGAGACCTGGTCCCTTAACCCAGAACCCCGGCAGGAAAGCCAGTACAATTGGGTGATTTATTGGCTGAGTATGGTGCCAGACCTGGAGGCTGGGGCCTGGAAACCAGCTGAGGCCGAGGATTTTGTAGACACCTATTTGGGACTGTTGGAACGTGGTCAGGATCAACACTACTGGATGGTCGAGGAGTCATTCCGAAAATGCCAGGGCTGATAACAGAGGTGGTGCAGCGTGGATCAGCATTTACCTGCACTTCAAGCACCCCTGGTGCAAGCGCCTCCAGCCCAAGGTGTCCCTGGTCAGCCACTGGGGCAACTACCACTGCCAGGGCAGCAGCTAGTTCCCCCCCCCTCCCCTGCTGTGGAGGCCCCCTGGGAGGCCTGGGAGGGATGTGTCTCAACTGCTGGATGCCATGTTCAATGGGGCTCCCAAGAACCTGGCCTACTTCCTGGTGCATGCGGAGAAGTTCATGGGGAACTGGGGCCACCTGTTCCCAGATGAGGAACACATCGTAGACTACATAGCCTCCCGCTTGCGGGAGGGTGTGGCCGACTGGTATGTGAGTCTCCATTGTGAGTATGGCCGGGAGCTCTGGGAGGTCGATGCATTCATGTGGGCCCTGAGGGTGCATGATGAGGTCACTAATGTGCGCGAGACTGCCCAAGCTTTCCTGCACACTTTCTGTCAGGGAAAGAAGTCGGTGCATGAGTATATTGAGGAGTTCTGGTGCCAGGCCACTAAGATTCGGGAGTGGCTGGATGGGGTGCTGGCTCAACACTACTGCTTGGGTCTCAACATTGAGATCAGGGGAACGATCATCCACAGCATGAAGCAGGTGTCTTGCTTGCATGGATGAGAGAGGCAGTTGACATGGAGAGCTGTCTCTGCACCATTCGCATCGATGACGTGACTACCTTGGGGAAAAGTACTTTGGTGCCAGTGAAACCCAAGACCCCTGTGAAGCCAAAGGAAGGTTGTATGAACTCCACATAAAACAAGGTTTGTGTCTGAAATATGGGGAAGCCGGCCATTTCACCGCCACCTGTCCTGAGGGGGATCTGCAACCACCCTGAAGAGGAGCAGGGAGAAGAAACAACCTGACACCCCAGCGAAAAAACTGACAGCCTGGCCAAAGACCCCCAAGGCTCTGCAGGCTAGCCTCTAGGAAGAGGTGACTGACTCTTCTGATAAGGAGGAGTTCCAGCCGGCGGGAAATGGACAGGACCTGCTGTGAACAGCACTGACCAGCAGGTCCCACGTTCTGAGGCACAGAAAACCATGAGCAGCTACCCCCCCTCTTTTTCATGACATCATCAACCCTGAGCTAAACACTCATGTATAGGTGCAGGGTTTGATTGAATCAGGGTGTGAGTGGGATCTGATCCATCCCTCTTTGATTACAGGACTTGGGGCTAAAGTGGTTAAACTCCATGACCCCTTAGTGTTCACCCAAATGGATGGATCTACTATGAAAGATCCTTACAAATACGAGACTGTGCCACTAAGGATGGGTGCAGAGCAACACTGGGAACATCTTCCCTTTGTCATCACCCCAGCAGCCCATTTCCCTCTGGTGCTAGGCAGCCCGTGGCTCCATGACCATGATCCCTACATCTTGTGGGATGAGGGGATCATTCAATTCATCTCCCCCTGGTGCCTAACCCACTACTGGGATAGGGAATGGGACAAACCTCCAAATGAGAAGATGGTGCAGGCATGTCTGGCTGAGGCTGAACTCCAGTCGATCCCCCCTGAGTACCAGGATTTGGCGCAGGTGTTTGAGGAGGAGGAGGCGAACTGCCCCCCCCCCGGCACTCTGACTGTTCCATCAAACTGTTGCCTGACCAGAAATTGCCTAAGGGCAAGTTGTACTCTATGAGTCCTGCAGAGAAAGTGGAATTGCAGAGGTTCATTGACAAAAACCTGGCAAGGGGCTTTATCAGACCTGCCTCCTCACCTTTCGCAGCCCCTGTATTGTTCCGGAAGAAGAAGGATGGGGGTCTGAGGTTGTGTACAGATTACCAGGGGTTGAATGCTGTCTCGTCCACCAATGCTACCCCTCCCCTTGATTAAAGACCTCTTAGCCGCGGTCTCCAAAGGGAAAATCTTTTCAAAATTTGACCTGAGGGATGCCTACTTCTGGGTCCAGATTAAGGAGGGGGATGAATACAAAACGGTGTTCAATACCCCCCTGGGACAGTTTGAATACCTGGTGATGCCCTTCGGCCTTCAGGGCACTCCTGGGGTCTTTATGAACTTGATAAACAAAGTTCTGCATAAGCACTTGTTTAAGGACATCCTTGTTTACCTTGATGACATTTTGTTGTACTCCCCTAACCAAGAGTCACACGTTGCTTTGGTCAGAGATGTTCTGAAAGTGTTGTGCAAGCACAAACTTTTGCTAAGCTCTCCAAATGAGAATTTCACTGTTCAGAAATTGCTTTCCTGGTCTATCGCATCTCACCCCAGGGAATTTAAATGGACCCAGCGAAGGTCCAAGATGTAGTGGGGTGGGAGCCTCCCATGACCCGGAGGCAACTCCAAGCCTTCTTAGGATTCGTGAACTTTTATAGATTGTTTCTCACGAACTTTGCCCAAGTGAGTTTGCTGCTCATGGACCTCCTGAAAATGAAAGAGAAGGGTCTGGACAGTACCTGGCCAGGGGCCAAATTGGACTGGATGCCAGAATATCAAAGTGCATTCAAATGCCTAAAAGCCCTGTTTACCTCTGAGCCTGTCCTGGCACACCCAAACGAACTTAAAAAATTTATTGTACAAGTCGATACCTCATACGTTGCTATGGGTGGCACCATCTTGCAGGAGGGGGAAGATGGGAAATTGCACCCCCTTGCCTATGTCTCACAGAAGTTCACTGACACTGAACGCAATTGGTTGGTTTGGGATAAGGAGGTGGGGGCTATTAAACTTGCACTCTTGACATGGCGGCATTGGTTGGAGGGGGCTAGGGGGCCATTCGAGGTGTGGACTGATCATAAGAACCTGGAAGTCCTCTGCAT
Organism: Gekko gecko; assembly: GCA_029375565.1. Taxonomy (NCBI): domain Eukaryota; kingdom Metazoa; phylum Chordata; class Lepidosauria; order Squamata; family Gekkonidae; genus Gekko; species Gekko gecko. Next base: position 141,366,356 of record JAPDNY010000005.1, read on the forward strand.
GCCCCGTAATCTCAACGCCAAGCAGCTCCGTTGGGCTGACTTTTTCTCTAAGTTCAATTTCACCCTCCACTATTTCCCAGGGAAAGTGAATTCGCTGGCTGATGCACTGTCCCGCCTCCTGCAACACAAGGCCCTCAATTCCATGTTCACACCCTCTCAATTGGGAGGGGCGGTTACAATGCTCAGCCAAGCAAAAGCCCCACCTCCCCAGCCTGCGGACTCTTCGGAAATGAAGTTTGCCTCCGCCCTCTCTAATAGTGACTGCTTGGAACTGAATAAGGAGGGGGAGGGGGAGGAAGGGGCAAATGGCTGTTGATACTGCAGCCAGAAATTGTTCATTCCTTTGGTGTTACAGGGGAAGTGATGGCCTCCGGGCATGGGAACAAATTGGCAGGGCACTTGGGGTTTGTAAAATCCCTACACCTCTTACAGCACCAGTTCTGGTGGCTGGGAATGAGGAAGGACCTCTCCCTTTACGTCCAGTCATGCCAGAAGTGCCTAATGAGCAAAGCACAACCCAGAAAGCCACCCAGAGTTCTTCAACCCCTGCCCACTCCCAGTTGTCCATGGGAGGCCATCTCCATGGATTTTATTACAGATCTCCCCCCCTAGCAGGGGAAAGATAGTTATTTGGGTCGTGGTAGACTTGTTTTGGAAGCAAGCTCATTTTGTGTCATTTAAATCCATGCCACCAGCCTGAATGCTTGCTAAGATATTTTTACAACATGTTTTCAGACTTCACACTTTGCCCCGGAAAATAATGTCTGACCGGGGCTTGCAATTTGTTTCTAAGTTCTGGGGTGAATTAATGACTCTCATGGGGGTTGGATGGGGTCTGAGCAGCGCTTATCACTTGGAGACCGATGGGCAGACTGAACAAGTTAATCAGACCTTAGAACAATACCTCCATTGTTTTTCTAACTTTCAACAAGATAATTGGGAGGGGCTCCTCCCCCTGGCGGAATTTTATAATAATAATGCTTGCCATTCATTTACCGGTGTATCTCCCTTCATGGCAGTGTATGGTTATGAGGCTCCACCTCTCCCCTTTTTGTCTGACTCTAGACTACCTGCTGGGGAGGCGGGAGACTGGCGTAAGCATTTGCAAGTGGCGTGGCCGCTCCTGTGTAAAACATTGGATGGGGCTAAACAAGCCTACAAGTTGCAAATGGATAAAAAATGTGAGAAGGGGTGGGAGCTCAAACCTGGTGACTCTGTATATGTGCCTACTAAGAATATCACGGGCCTTCAGCCCAGTCGAAAACTGGGTTGGAAATTTGTGGGGCCATTCCCGGTCAAATGCAAGTTCAATGACATCACTGCTGAACTTGAATTGCCTAAGTCATTGAAATATGTACACCCTGTCTTCCATTTTAGGCTTCTGAGGTTTGATCCTGTGCCTAACGCATGGCGACCACAATGTGCTATGCCCCCCCCACACTTATGGTGCAAGGCAAACTGCATTATGAAATTGATGACAATTCGTACTCTAAACTGAGACACAATAAACTGTACTATCTTGTGGAGTGGGTGGATTTTAGGCCACAACACAGGGAATGGGTTTCCAATTCTGTGGACCACATCAACACCCCCAGACTTCTTCGGAAGTTCCACCACGGCTACCCCAACAAGCCTGAGGGAGGGGCCCTTGAGGGGACAGGAACCTGGTATTTTTGGCCACTGTATGACAGAGTGTTAGACTGGATGGGCCAGTCGCCTGATCCAACATTGGGTTCTCTTATGTTCTTAGGTTGAGGAGATTGGATTTATACCCCACCATTCACTCAGAGTCTCAGAGCAGCTTACAAACTCCTTTCCCTTCCCCTCCCCACAACAGATACCCTGTGAGGTAGGTGGGGCTGAGGTCATCCAGCAGCTGCAAGTGGAGGAGGGGGAATCAAACCCAGTTCTCCCAGATTACAGTCCGCACACTTAACCACTACATCAAACTGAGCCTGAAGTTTCCAAAATATGAACCATCTGGGTGAATTATGAAATGAAAGGAAAGATGGATGCCAATATCCTGGGCATTCGGACAATATGGCAGATATACCATGATCTTGTACATAAAGCACATCATCCACACTTTAAATCTGAGAGTTAATTTTGTTTATAAAATTCTGCCTGCTTTTGTCAATATTGCTGGCTATTCTTTAGAAGGTAATGTTGAGGAAAAGCTTTGTTTACTGTAACTATTTCTTATTTAGATCAGTTTATGCAAGTTAGTCCAATGGCACTCCAATCAATTTGTCTTCTGGAATGGATTATCTGGATATATTTTTTTAAAAAAAAGGAAAAGAAGGGAAGACATGCTCAGTTACCCGATGATTCAGTGCAGGTGGTTTTCCTCACTCAGGTTAAGTAAGCAACCTCCTACAGTGAGCATCGGGTAGCAACTTTCCTCAAATCTAAATGTAGACAAACCTTCATAACTTTCTGATAAAAATAAGTCAGGAGTGACCAGCAGTTGAGTGGAGAGTAGGGGAAGAGAAAGTGGCTGCTTGCAGACATAATTACAATCAGGGATGTTTATTCATGCTCCTGTTATTGTGCAGGGCTGCAAAAGCATTCTGAAGATGACAGATGTCCCTTATTTTTTAAAGAATGCTCCTTTTCCCAAAACATGACAGCTCCATAGATCATTTGTCCTGAATTTCAGAACATCGCAACTCCCTAGCAGTGTGTAAGGGGAAAAGTTCCTTCCTTTAAAATGTAGACTTGGCAACCTTGCATTTATCCCTAATGTAAGCATTGACTTTGATACATTAACTGTCCTTTGCCCATGCATAAATAAATCAACTTTGCTTTGGCCCAGTCCATCCCCTGTGTACATTCATAATTTGGGTTCTGTTCTCTATTTTTCTTCTACTTCTAACCCCATTTAAAGTGAGCTTGTAGCCATTAGAAACAAATTCTGTCTTTTTCTTTTTTCCTCTTTCCCTCTTAATGGCATTCTGTTCATCCCTTTGAGTTTCACTCTTTAGAAAAAGGGGTGAGCTAGTGGATTCAGGGTTGTTTGCTAATAAATGTTTTTATAGCACAAAAAGAAATTGCAATGGATTTGAAATAATTAAAATTAAAACTCCACATTGCATTAATGAAAAGTCTACCTTTCTATTAGAGCAACAGCAGAGTTCACAAAGGATAACAGCTCTCAATGTGTCAAAATCATACATCAAATACAGTGATAATGACTGTTCCTTGAGCCACTGGGTGAGAGTATGATATATAAATATTTTAAATAAAAATAAGATCTGAATACCTTTATGTTTTGCATCTGGTACTTGGATCCTGTTCAGTTTGATTAAATGACCCAACTTAATGATGTAAGATCAAAAAGCAACAATAAAGAGAGAATGACTTAAATAATACTGCTCACTACTCTCCAGTCAAACTGAAATGGCTGATCTATCACTGAATTTAAAGGAAAACATTCCACATTAAATCAGATTCAGTTAAAATATAATCTTCATGGTCCATAGGAGACCATTTTGACTTCCAAGTGACTTGCCAATGCTCTGTACTGTGGCTCAAGAAATAGACCTTGTAAAATATCAGAAACAAGATTTCCTTGCTCTACCTCCTTTATACAACAAAGTCAGTGGTGCCATCAGGGCTGGACTTTGACATGGAAGTCCATGATTTAGGCTCACAGGCTCAGTGGGGAGGAGACACAGTTTGTATTTTCACATTTGAAGTATACATTGCCATCTAAATGTGAGGAGACATAAAAGTGTTAAGAGTGATTAACACATGGACTCTACTACCACAGGAGGTGGTGGTGGCTACAAGCATGGACAGCTTCAAGAGGGAATTAGATAAGCATTTCCATCAGTGGCTATTAGCCACAAGGTATAGATAGGAACTCTCAGGCTGGGGCAAGTAATGCTCTGTATTCTTGGTGCTTGGTGCAGGGGCAACAGTGGGAAAGCTTCTAGTGTCCTGGCCCTGCTGCTGGACCTCCTGATGGCACCTGGTATTTTTGGCCACCGTGTGACAGAATGTTGGACTAGATGGGCCATTGACCTGATCCAACATTGGCTTCTCTTATGTTCTTATGTTCTTAAGTCCAGAGTCCAAAGTTATCTAAATGCATCACTATCTCTGTTGCTGCTTTGACCAACAAATGGGGAAAACAATGAATAGTATTTTCAATTGTTCTGGTTTAGTGCACAGTAAAACATACTAAGGCTGAGTTCAGACTGGCAGTTTGAAGTGCAAGGGAGTCATGGCAAAAAGACCTGGAACAATTTGTTTCCGGGTTTTCCCAGTCACACTGCACCAACTGATGTGGGGGCAGAGTGGGGAGGATGCGCAAGGGAGCATTCACACTGTTGACCCACCCCTGGTGGAGGCGCAGCTGTAAGCGGCTTTTGTAATGTAATCTGACAATATGCGCTTATGCACTCATGCACATAAAAGCATCCCTACCAGATCAACTTGTTTGCATTCACACTTCTGGGAAGTGGGATGAATGCGGGATGAACGTGCTCTCCAGGGTTTGCTACCACTTTCACCTGGTATCTTTTAAACTCAGGAGGGAAGCATTATGGGTTGAGTATGGCTGGGGAATGCCTGACAGATGTGCCTGTGTGAGCCGGCCCTTTAATCCGTTTGTGAAACGTCTCTGAAATGTGTCTATATCGGGCCAAGCTGCCAGTCTGAACTCGGCCTATATCTCTGAAAAGAAGCAGTTTTACTCCTGTGCAGTTCTGTACTCTCAGTTGTGAAGCGGGAAAGGGAACACATGCTGGGATGGAGCAAATAAACTGAATGATGAAGGGATGGTGGATTAGATGGATGGGATGATGAGACAGATTGGATGAACTGAGTTGGCCAAGATAGATGAATGATGAACTGGACTGGATGGATTAATTTTGTATGGTCTACTTTTTTATTTTCCAGTAAATGCCTGGCAATAGAATACCACAGGAAAATGAAAAGTTCCTTCTTTTTGGCTTGTTTGCCCTATGCAATTTAGAAAAAAATAGTATCTATAATATGTACCAAGCTGGAGTTTCCCCTTTTTCTGCAGGCCAAAGTTGTTGAATAGTTCAGTAGAACATGTTGACAATATTGAGTTTTCATTAAGTTTTGCAGTACACTACCTAGACAGAATTAAATCAGGGAAGGTGATGCTGACCTCCCAATGTTCACATCTGACTCCTATTTTCTTCAACCACAGCAGGGAGAAAAAATCCATAGTGAACAGTTGGTTCTCTGATAGCCTTTTATATTGTTTGAAGTGTGAAATGGCTTCTAGAAGAGAAAGGGATTTACCTGCCAAAACCAGGAGATGAACATTTCAAATTGTCTATGGACTGCAAAGCATCACATTAAGAACTACTGCAAGTTCATCACATTACTTAGCATGTTTATATGGTTTACAGATGTGCTGAAACAACCCCCCTGAACTCTGCCCAGATTGAGTTCCTAAAAGGAAATGTATGTGCCTCATTGGTTAAGCAAACAGCATTGCTGAGTTTTCACAAAATGTCATAATAGATACACCTGAACACATGAGGCCACCTTATTCTGAGTCTGACCAAGATCAGACCAAGATATTGCCTATTCTGATTAACAGCATTATCCAGGGTTCCAGTAAGAGGTCTTTTATATGACCGATTACCCAGCATTTTTACCTGGAGATGTCAGGGATTGAAACTGGGATCTTCTACATGCAAAGCAGATGCTCTACCAGTAATCTATCGCTCTTCCCCACAATCTGAGCCCACTGAAATCCAACTTTGTATGATCCCATTCTCATCTCTTGATTGTTGATCCACAAGTTCAGCCTATATCATCATGGAACCATAACCACTGAAGTCTCTCAAGTTTCATCTGCATGTTTAAGATGGGAATTAAAAGTTGTGATAGGAAGATCATGGGATCTTAATTAATATATATTTCTTCCTTAGATACCTGACTGTGAAAGGGATTGCTCAGGTTCTAGAAAGATGGAGTTCACAATTCTGCAGAGAAACAGAGATAAATAAATAAATATTAATGGCTGCTACAAAACTTGGAGCTACATCTGCAACAATAATGTATAAAAATACCATCATCGCCATCATTTGAATATCTGTGTCCCTCTTTCCCATTTTCCCTATATCTGGAAGGTGTAGATGGCTTCTATATGATATAGCTGAGGTGGGAATTGTTTGCCACAGGAAATCCATTTTTTCAATGGCATTACGAAGGCAGCTGCAACATGCTCCAGTTCCCAGTGACCTCTAAATAATTTATAAAGGGAGCAAGAAATGAATGCAAGTGAAATGTCCTGGATCTCTTTGTTTTAACAAGCAAGGTATGCTATCTAAGAATAACTAAAAAATATAATGACCATTCAGAGGAGAAAAAATTCACCACTAGTCCCTAGTGCCTGCTCAAATTGCTGATTTGCTGTTCCTAGAGTGGTCTACACTAGAAATCGGCATAAGCTGGGAAAATGGTGGTTCAAGGTGGTTCATGGTTCATTTGATTACACAAACCATGAACTATGAACTTTCACAAACTTTTCCCATTTCCCAAACCGGTTTGTGGCTTGTTCAGTTTTGGAGGTGGTAGAACCACCCCCCTCATCAGTTAGAGACCCAAACTCATAGGGAGTCTTTAGTAGACTCTCCCCAATCCACCCTCCAAGTCTGGCAGATTAGTTTTGGGATGTCTGAGTTATAGCCCCCCAAAGCAGGTGCCCCCAGGAAAGCTCAGCTCTAGCTCCACTTAAAACAGACAATCCTTTCTAACTTGCTCCCACACAATGACTAACTCCTCTTACTGCAAAGTGAAAGCAGCTGAGTCAGGGTGTGGTGTGTATGTGTATGTATACACACACACACACACACACACACACACAGAGAGAGAGAGAGAGAGAGAGAGAGAGAGAGAGAGAGAGAGAGAGAGAGAGAGAGAGAGAGAATCTCCTCCCACAGAACAGAATGGGAGCTCCATGGTTGGCTCCCAGAGCTGCCGATCAAGCTATGGACAACTGCTATGGGTGTTTCTAGGGCCCCCAGCATTGCCTAGGAATTGATTAAATCTGCATCAGGCTGTCTGGAGAACAGACCATTCTAATAAACCAATGGAAAAAAAAGATGGTTCATTTTTGGATTTGGGAACAATGCAATCAAATGAACTGGTTCTAAACAACGTGAAACGGCCTGGTTCCTGCTTGAACCACGGTATTGCAGTTTGTTTCTCAGTTTGTGCCCATCCCTAGTGTATACTTATTGAACAATAGAGACTAGGAATCAACTGTCTAATTATTAATTTTCAAAAGAGATGCATTCCTAAATGGTCTTGATTCTGCTGGGATGTGGTCAGATTATATGATTTATCCCTCTAGATTCCCATCCCTCCCTGCCTGAGTAACAACAGTTGTTCCATTCATTACTGAGCATGCATCAGTGTCATTGGATGATGAATGGACAAACCATGCATGCATGAACACAGAACATACATTCTAATTCACCTGGCTTTAAAAGATGCATGGTATGCCCATGAGAACATGAGTATGCAAATCAGGAAATTATGAATACTTATCAAGAGCAGCTACTGGGACACTCACTGCACTAAATGCTGCCACTGTACAGACACAAAAGCACTTCACTATTCAAAACGCAGTTGCTTGAGAAAATACACAATGCAAATGATCAGTTAAGAAGGGCGCTTACTCAGTGGAAAATGGTCAGTGTGAACAAGGTTAGTTTGGTTTTTGAACACCCTCTCTATGAATATCAAAGCATCCCTCATGTTAATGGATAAACACACAGAACAGCTTCCTCCTTTCAAGTGAACAGGAAAACTTAAATATGCAGAGAAGCAGTGAGAGCACATTACAACATACTTGGGACTAAGGAATAGGATATTTTTATGTCCTTTTGTCTAATAAATGAATAATGAAATGAACTTGTAAATGTCACTAGAGATTCCTCTCAATCATTTTAACTAACTTAATACTTTCAACAACAAAAACAAATGTCCACAGGATAAAATGTATTTTGTTTCTTGTGATGGGTAATGTCAGGGAGCTGACATGTTGGTGAGTAGAGGTAAGAGACCACTGCCTGGTAGTTTGACTTTTGATTCTTGCCTGCCTGACAATACTCTGCTATCTGTATATTTTATGTGCCTAGAACATAAGAACATAAGAGAAGCGAATGTTGAATCAGGCCAATGGCCCATCTAGTCCAACACTCTGTCACACAGCGGCCAAAATATACCAGGTGCCATCAGGAGGTCCAGCAGTGGGGCCAGGACACTAGAAGCCCTCCCACTGCTGCCCCCTCCAGCACCAAGAATAGAGTGCATCACCTGCCCCAGACTGAGAATTCCCATCTATACCCTGTGGCTAATAGCCACTGGTGGACTTCTGCTCCATATGTTTATCTAATTCCCTCTTGAAACTGTCCATGCTTGTAGCTGCCACCACCTCCTGTGGCAGTGAATTCCATATGTTAATCACTCTTTGGGTGAAGAAGTATTTCCTTTAATCTGTTCTAACCCGACTGCTCAGCAATTTCATGGAGTGCCCACGAGTTCTTGTATTGTGAGAAAGGGAGAAAAGTACTTCTTTCTCAACCTGCTCAATCCCATTCATAATCTTATAAACCTCAATCATGTCACCCCTCAGCCATCATTTCTCCAAGCTAAAGAGCCCCAAGCATTTTAACCTTTCTTCATAGGGAAGGTGTTCCAACCCTTTTATCATTCTAGTTGCCCTTCTCTGCACTTTTTCCAATGCTATAATATCCTTTTTGAGATGTGGTGACCAGAACTGTACACAGTATTCCAAATGAGGTCGCACCAATGATTTATACAGGGGCATGATGATACTGGCTGATTTGTTTTCAATTCCCTTCCTAATAACCCCCAGCATAGCGTTGGCCTTCTTTATTGCAGCTACACACTGTCTAGACATTTTCATTGAGTTATCCACTACGACTCCAAGATCTCTCTCTTGGTCCGGCTCTGCCAGTTCAGACCCCAACAACGTGTATTTATATTTAGGATTTTTGGCTCCAATGTGCATCACTTTGCACTTGGCCACATTGAACCCCATTTGCCACATTGACGCCCACTCACCCATCCTCGACAGATCCCTGACCTTGAATGCCTAGCTGTACTGCAATCCCTGAGAACTATCCCATTGCTGGGACCTGTTACTTCTGGTGGGTTCCTCCTGATGTCTTGATTGGCTATGTGCCATTGGAGTACCCCTTTGAATCCAGTATACCTCAGATCCCACACCTTTTCCATTAGTCTTAACACAGATCCTGAAATGTTAGATGCTCTGCCAATACTGTACCAATCAACTTAACTTCTGGAGAAGAGATCTGATTGTTGTAGGAGTCTGACAGGTAATATAGTGTTGACCTTGCTCATGACATTAAGTTAAACAAAAGATATTCACATGCAAAGAGAATAACTAATTACTCTAATGCTCTTCCAGATTTCTTCCTTGGATAAAATAAAAAGTTGGGGTTTTTTTTACAAGTTAGGATTCTGTTTAGGGATTTACAATCACTTGTTCTAATAATATGGTAGAATTTTAAGAAGTATGGAGGAGAGGAGAATGATGTAAGCTGTTTTGAGTCCTAATTGGGGAGAATGGTGGGCAGGGCTTTTTTTCTGAGGGAACATGTTGGAATGGAGTTCCAGAACCTCTTTGACAAAACTCTTTAAAAATGTATAAAAGTTCATGAGTTTTCAGTATAAAAATTGAAAACTTCATTTCCCTATTGACAGTTTCAGCACCTCTCTCTCTCTTTCTCACTCTTTTTAAAGGCCTGATGGTGGGGTACAGATTAAATAAATAAATAGGAAATATAGCTGTAGATAAAAAGTAGGTTAGGTGGTGGGTAGGAAGGCAAGAAGGGTGGAGGGAAAATGGAGAAGGTATGGCAGCTACCTGGAAGAGAGAAAGAGAAAATAATGTGAGGAAGCGGATACAGGTGAAAATGAAGTTACCTTACAAGTCCTTACAGTTTCCCTGATTGTTTTGGTTTAATTGCAATTTGTATAGTGAAGAGGGTTTCTTCAAAACAGGTCTAAATCTGGATTCCTGCCATCTGTTATCTCTTATTCATTGTTATATTTGTTATTACTCCTTGGACATTGTTACCATTGCACCATATTTGAATGTGTGTGTTATTGCCCTGTCACTGTAATTGTTGAATTGTACTTATTCCTTGTTACTGTCTATTATTTTGTAAGTAATACAATAATCAGACTCAGTATATTCGCAGTGTTTGCTGTGGCACTGCATTTTTTTCTTTAAAAGGGGACTAGGCAGATTCATAGAGGACAGGTCCATCAATGGCTATGAGCCATGGTGCCTAAGGGGATCCTCCAAGTTTAGAGGTCATGAATTTCTGAATCCTAGGGATAGGAAGCAATATCAGGGTAAGATCGGCCTCTGTGGCCTGGTTGTTAGCCTTTAGGGCAACTGGTTGGTCAATGCATGAAACTAATCTTTCATCAGAGTCCCTATTATGTTCTCATACTCTTATATGAAGCAAACTAAAATGAATGATGTTCACCACATAGTAAAATTACAAAGAATTGAAAATAACCATATCACATATTTCTAATTACAAGATGGTATTTCCCTCTACAATTTTTGAAGGATAATCATTCTTTGAAATGTGTTTCTATGTGAAGAAAACTGCTGGAACTTGTTGTCAGGGAGGCCATTTGTTTTCTGAGGGTGTTCTATGAAGTGCTAGATACCCTATCACACTTCGAAGTAGGAGGAGGAGGAGGAGATTGGATTTATACCCCACCCTTCACTACCCAAAGGAGTCTCAGAGCAGCTCACAATCCCTTTCCCTTCTCCTCCCCACAACAGACACCCTGTGAGGTAGGTGGGGCTGAGAGAGGTCTCTTAAGAACTGCCCTTGAGGGAACAGCTCTGAAAGAAGTTATGACTGACCCAAGGTCACACCAGCAGCTGCATGTGGACAAGTGAGGAATCAAACCCGGTTCTCCCAGATAAGACTCCGCACTCTTAACCACTACACCAAACTGGCTGATCCCACAAAGTATACCACAGGACAATGATAGAGGAAAATATCCCCTTGTGGTGATTTTAATTGCAATAGAAGTTAATATGTATACCTGGTCTGTAGCAATAAGACAACTATAAGTACCATGAAAGCTTAGAAACAAAGTCCAGTGATAACTTTATTTCATTATTTCATTCAAATCATGTAGTTTTAACCCATTGTTCATCCCCCAGAAACCTGATTCCCAAAGTGCCATACATGGATTTAAAAACAAAGGGTTGGATCCAACCAGGCTTTCATCTTACAAAAAGGGATGGTGGGGCCTCTTTGACCATTAAAAGGGCCGTGCTGGGGATCACAGAGAAAACCACATGGGATGGGGGCTGTAGGAATGAGGGGAACTGGCATGAAAAACTTGGCTGGATCCAATCCTACTATAAACATCAGGTAACATATAATTCAAAGTGGTGCCTAGGAAATGGTAACTGCAGCAGGGCATAATGGAAGAGTGTTTCGTCATTCTTCCTTCTCCCTCTGGGAGTGTAATGTATCCACTTGAGAACATGGGCTCAGGGCAGCCATGTGCCTGGACTGGTTCTAACTGGTCCACCATGTGGCCAGGCGAAGGGCCTGAGCTTCACCCCGAAAGACAATGGACTAGAGGATCCTAGCTCCCCTCCAATTGAGGAGCAGGAGATAATTCAATCAATGTAAATAGCGAATCACCGTGTGTGTGTGTGTGTGTTTGGGGTGTGGGTTCACTTGGGAATAAAAGCCGGCCTGCGAGCTGGCTTAGGTTGTCTTGTTCCTGTTATAATAAAGTATGTGAGAGCTGAAATCACTCGTCAGTCTCAGTACTTTTCAGGGAGGAAGAGTGTTCTCTACTTGTGCTGCATTCAGGCATGATGAAGGTGGTGCAGATGTTACTTTGGCTTTTTTTTGGTTTTAATTTATTTGTAGTCTGTCTTTCTTGCTGAGAAGGTAATCATAAAATGTAAAAACAGCATGAGACATACAACAGACAATGCAGTAAGACTGGATTATAAAATAAGAAAACAATGCAAATAAAATAAAGTATAAGAAAAGATGTCATCAACAATGCAAAAACTGGATTATAAAAATTAGACAACACAGTAAAAACAGTAAATACAATATGCAGCACAATAAAATACAATCCTATTGCCTTTATAAAAGCGCCCTCAGAGAAACATGTGAATAAGGACTGGGATTATGCTTACTAGTTTGGGTCCTGACTTAAACATGCTAGTCTCATTTTGTTTGTTTGAGAATTTTTAGGCTGCTCTTCCCTGCTAATGTGGGCTGAAGATGGTTCACATCAGTATGAGCAAGACATGTTTACCAATAAAAAAACACCTCCTTCAACTGCAAATTTCTAAAATCACCAGCAAGGAAAAAATGAATACATACCATCTCCTCTAAATAAAACCATCCTACTAGATGCAAAAAGATGATAGGTGAGAGGGGGTTCTTCCTTTAGTCAGTAGCCTGTTCCAGAACATTCATATCAGCATCAAAAAAATTGCCTTACTACAGGCCACTGCTATTCACACCTCCTTGCAGCAGGTATTGATGAGGAGGGAATGGCATGATTAATTGAAATGATGGATGGGTTCATACAGGGACAGGCCATTGTTGAGGAATAAGAATCTCCAAGCAATGCAGGGCTGTAAAAGTTAAAACCATCTATATCAGGGAGATCTGATCAGTTCTCCAACCCCTGCCCCATATCCATGAACCTGAATCCCGGACCTCTACTGCTTACCTTGACAGAGTACGAACCAATGAAAAGACAACCTAAATATTTTCTTGTGTTTGCAGATCTAACAACAGGCAGACCATGCTTATTTATTGGGGTTTTTTTACATGCTGGGTGTACCTTAATTTCTGAGGTCTCCAAAGTGAAATTCTCTAGTGTAAACAGCTGAAATGTTGCTACACTGTGATTCTTATGAAATTCCACTCTGTTTTCTCTTAGCAAGAATGGCTTCCTAGAAGTGACAATCATTAGTTTAACTTTTAGCTTCATGTTGGCCAAAGTGTGAATGAACAGGCGAGTAACATTCCTGTTGGCATACTCAAACCCATGTGAGAGATTCTGTGTAACCCATTTTAAGGTGTTCTCGATCAAGACAAAATTGTTTTTCTGCTCTGGTTGATTATCTGACTTTAAAGCCTGAGATCAGTTTGCCTTGACCCACTGGGATTCGAAGAAGGTACAAGGCATTACTGGGCAACTTCTCTGGGCAGCAGTCAGTAGGGAGGCATGGCTTCATAGCTTATATTCTGACTATGCCTCTCCCTGACGAGATTTTGCTGCTGATTACTGACCCGCCCACCCTCCCTTTAGACATAACAGGATTAGCCAGTCACCTTTTGGGACCAAGGAGGAATTTTTGGGTTTCTCTGGATTGGCTGTAGGGGGATAATTTTTTTTCACCTGCTTCATGATGTTGTGGAGTTCAGTTCAATAGACCTGGTCATTGGACTGTTTAGGCCATAACTAGTTTGGCATGGATAGGACAAACTAATCTCTTTGTGTAGGGATGATTGGCAACCCTGAGATGATGATGATGAAGAAGAGGAAGATAGATAGATAGATAGATAGATAGATAGATAGATAGATAGATAGATAGATAGATAGATAGATAGATAGATAGATAGATAGATAGATAGTGTTAAGTATGAGACTCAACAAAGGATTCAGCTTCAAGTGATTTCAGCTTTATTAAACAGCAACTGTAAGTCAAGAACACACAACAACAAGGGGAGCACAGCTCCTTCTTTTAAACTCTCCCGGGCTGTCAAAACCACACCCATTACAAGTTAAAGACCAATCAGAATACAGGGATAAAGGCCAATCAGGACCGTTCCCTCTTTGCAACAATATTACTCAGTGATTGGGTAATTACACAGGTTTCGCAGAAACCGACCAATAGCAATGCGACATCTGAAGAGCGACATTCAGACTCAAGCTTAACATGTGAATAGATAGGAGCGATTCACATTCAGTACATAACAGATAGATAGATAGATAGATAGATAGATAGATAGATAGATAGATAGATAGATAGATAGATAGATAGATAGATAGATGATAGATAGGTAGGTAGGTAGGTAGGTAGGTAGATAGATAGATAGATAGATAGATAGATAGATAGATAGATAGATAGATAGATAGATAGATCTAAGCACCCTGAGACATTGGTGATGATGGAGGATGTGTATGGTGCAACACATCCCTGGTTGTGTGGCAGGTTGCAGCTGGGAAGGAGCACCCTTGGTGCTGAGCAACATCTTTTCTGAACCTGCCCTCTCAGCACTTTGTGTGCAGGTGATGATAAACAAGGTTGGAAGAAGATGTTGGTCGAGTTTGGAGTCAGGGTGGGTCTGCCCAATAAAGGCAGGAACAGTCAAGCTGCCTAGCACAACCTGCCCTTTTAAATATGCTGGCATATTAATATTATGACATAAATCAGCTTAATGATTAAATAGACTAGCTACACCCAAGCTATTGTCTCATGTCTTCATTTGAGGGGTGCCTGGGCAAGTGTATCTTTATTTATAAAATTAATCTGGTAAGCAAGGCTGCTCAGTGAAGTTTTAAATATATTCAGTATATAATGTAATTGTATCTGCAGATGACAGTTGCGATATGACTGTCACTAAAACTGCTTGCCTGGGAAGGCTTGTAACCAATATGCACATTAATGAATTATTTTTCCTTTGAAAGAAATCAGAATTCAGACTTGAGAACACTAATTGATTTCCACAGTGACTCTTCATTTTGGTGATTGAAAGCAGTGAGAACTGATCAGTGGGCCCACTTAAATTCAGATATGCTAAATGAACTGGTTGGTGGATCATACCACTAGTAATAAGAAGACAGAACTGGTGACATTTCTGAATTCCTCCTCCAGGATCCACCCTGAGATATACCATTCCAATCTCTGCTGTCTAAGTCACAGAAGAGAGTTGCATGCCTGTTCTATATTTTTCACTATCTGTGGGGAGGTATGCCCTGGATATTTATTTAGAGATCTGTTATCATTATGGATTGCAACAGGTATCAAAGACGTACAAATGCATGTGTTGTGCACATCTGCATAAAGCTGAGATAAATTTATATTAGATCAGGGGTGTCAAACATATGGCCCATGGGCTGGAATCAGCCCATCCAGGGCTCTTATCCAGCCCACGAGCAACTGGTGTGAGGGAGAGAAGGCAGGAGTAGTGATGCCAGCCTCCAGAAGGTACCTGGGGATCCCCTGGAATTGCAGCCCATTTCCAGGCTACAGAGATCAGTGTCCCTGGAGAAAATGGATGCTCCAGGGGGTGGACTCTATGGCATTGTACCCCACTGAGTTTCCCAGGCTCCACTCAGGGCCGGCTCCAGGGTATTTTGTACTCTAGGCGAGGCTACCTTCTGGAGCCCCCCATGTGCACACCCACCAATTATGGGGTTGCCAACCTCCAGGCGGGGCCTGGAGAGAAGGAAGTCCAGCCCAATTGAATGGGGAGGGTGTGTGTGCAAAATTTGCCTCCGTCTTATTAACTGGTGAAGGAAAGGTGTGTGGGGGGCAGTATGTTGTCCCGTCTCTTTGCCTTCTTTTGGTCTTCCCCCCTTCCTTCCACTCATGCCCCACTTTTCTCTTTCTGACCCACAAAGAAATGTTTTGAAAATGAGGGGTCTGTTTCTCCTTGAGAAAAAGAGGAGGCTTTTGATATGCAGAGAGCACTTTCTCTCTCTCTCTGTCTCCCTACTTTCCCCCAGGAAAAAAAAAAAACTCATTTACAGATAAGAGAGAAACGCATGCTGGGGCGGCCGCATTCCTCTCCTCCAAGGTCTTATTCCTGGGTGTGTGTGTGTGTGTGACTTACTCACGAGTAAACCTTCCCTGGATCCAGCTGCGAGGCTTTTCCCGGCTGCTGCACGTCTGGAGCTCCCCCTCTCTTCGGTGGCTCAGAAACTTCTATTCTCCCCCCATCCAGGTGGAAGAGCCTTTCTGTCTCCCCCTCCCCTACCTTTGCTCGGCCTCTCTAGCAGATAGCCCCGTCCCTGTAACCCTCGCAGTGCTGGACACGAATCAAAGCTGCTCCCTCCTCCTCTTCCCCGCTCCCAGACCCAGGCCGACAGACTGGGCTCCAGGCAGGCTCCCTCCAGCAACGGCCTTTGTGGCTCAGTGGGGCTCCTCAGGAGTAATCCTGCCCTGGGTGGCCCTCCCGGAGTCCCCCCTGCTGCCTTATTCATTGGCTCTCTCTCTCTCTCTCTCTCTCGGCCCTGGACCCACCCCAGCAGCACACGCTCCGGAGCCGGAGGGGAATGGACTGGCCCACCCCCGGGCTGCCCTGCGCTCTTCTCAGCACTCTCCCGCCAGAGCGCAGGGCGCCCCCCGTCCCTCCTCTCCACCAGCCGGGGAGGAGGGAGACGGTGGGCGAGCTGTGCATCCACCTCCTGCCCGGAGGAGGGGGAGGGCGACTTGCTTCCGAGCCGGCGCTTTTGCGGGGGGGAGTGGGGCGCCATTTGGCGCCCCTGAGGCCGGCCCGCCCTAGGCGAGCGCCTAGTTCGCCCAATGGGCGATCCGGCCGTGGCTCCACTCCCCAAATCTTCAGGAGTTTCCTAACCTGGATTTCCTACTCATCCCCCACCAGTGGCATATGATTAAATACATTTATTGGGGAGGGGGTTGTGGGTTCCCCAGTAATTGCTTTTGCTGCTAGGAATCAATTGCTTTTGTTTGTATTTTGAGTAAAAAATAATATCATTATTAATTGGCTTTGCCTGTGTAATTTATAAAGTTTATATCTCTGGAACCTGGCATTACATTTCATGGCACACCCAGCCCGCCCAACAAATTGACATTCATGTCAAATCCAGCACTCATAACAAGAGTTTGACACCTCTGCATTAGATAGTGGTTGCAGAGCAGTGTATGTGAAGTAGCAAAACTGTGGAACATGCAACAAACACAACAAGTGAGATTCAATCAACTGCTCATGAGGTTATGCTGAGCTGGAAAGGGTCATGATGATGAAGGGTTTATTTCCTAATCTAAAACCTTTCTAAATGGAACACTATTTCTCTTTGGAAAAGATCTTGGCCATGGATCAGTGATAAACCATCTTCTGTACATGCAAAAGGTCCCACTCGGTCTCCTGCATTTCCAGTTAAAATGATTTTAAAAAAAAATCCGAATTTCTACCCCACCCTCCCAGCCTGAGATGGCTCAGGATGGCTTATATAAAACCGAATAGGTTACATTAAAACATTAATTACAATTAAAAACGATTCTAAAACCACAATAAAGTGCTAGTGATCATTGTCATTCGTTTGATGGTGGCAGCTGTATTTCAATATTCTGAACTCGCAGTCAGCTCCCAGTATTCATTTTGATTGTCTGTGCAGTGCTTGATGTCCTTTAGGCTGTTGGTAGGTTTAAGCCAAATTTGTAATACCTTTACATAAACTGTCTCATAGATTTAAAGTCTCTTTTGCACATACGTAAAGTTATATTTTCAGTATCCTCAGGGAAAAAATAAATTTTAATTGACTGTGTTGCTTAACTTAGTGTAGTTCTCAAACCCAGTATAAAATCTTGACCATGTATTTTCAAATGTACTTTCTGGTTGGCTTTTCAAAAATAAAATCAATTTATCCATTTCTGCTGTTTCCAAGATTTTGTTGATAATTTCTTCTCTGGACGGTGTTTCTGTTATTCTCCAATATTTAGCATATAATATTCTAGCAGGGGTAATCAAATACAATATACGATAGGAATCATTTTTTTACAGTTTTCAGGTAGGATACTCAACAAAAATATTTCTGGGACAAAGGGCACAAAGCATTTTAAAAAAAATTGGAGCATTTCATGAATCTTAGCTTTATCACACAACCACCACATATGGTAAAAGGAACCAACTTTGTTTTGACATTTCCAACACACATTTGAGCATTTAGAATCAAATTTAGCCAATTTTACTCCTGATAATGTACCATCTATAAGACATATATATTTTCCTTATAAGAAATTGCTTTTGTAATTTTTATATTTTTTCCATACCTGTAACCATTGATCTAATTCAATGTTATGTCCCAGATTTTGAGCCCATTTTATAATAACATTTTTAACCATTTAATCTTGAGTCTTATTTTCTAAAAGCAGTGCATACCTTTTTAAAATAAATTTCTGGTCAACATACATCAAAATCTTATCAATTTCTAAGAGTTTATCATAAAAATCTGTTGGTTTATCTTTGCTATATCTAGACTCGATTTGAGTCCTTTGCCACCAAGTTAGCGCTTGTATTGGCTTCAGCTCATTTCTAACATCTAATAAGTCTTGTAGTTATATCTTCTTGAGATACGTTAGGGTTTGTAAAGGCTTCTAATAGAGCCACCCATCTTAGTATAAAAGTCATTTCTAGTTTGCTCCCAAACTTTTAGTAAAGGTAAAGGTAAAGGTTCCCTTGCTCGAAAGCCAGTCGAATCCGACTCTAGGGTTGCGGTGCTCATCTCCGTTTCAAAGCTGAAGAGCCAGCGCTGTCCGAAGACGTTTCCAGCATGACTAAACACCAAGGCGCACGGAACGCTGTTACCTTCCCCACTGAAGTGTTACCTATTTATCTACTTGTAATTTCTTGCTTTCGAACTGCTAGGTTGGCAGGAGCTGGAACTAGAGACGGCAGCTCATTCCGTCATGCGGCACTGTCGGGTCTCGAACTGCTGAACTACTGACCTTCCGCAGCCTGCAGTTCAGCATCTTAACCACTTGAGCCACCGCAGCTCCTTAAACTTTTAGTAAAGAGGCTCTAATCCAATGTTGTTTAAAGTATTTGTGGGAAGCCGCTTTCCCATACCAAATAAAGGTATGCCATTCTAACATAAGGTCATGGCCTTCTAGTTTCAGAAGCCTCATATTTTCCAGGGTTATCCAGTCTTTAATCCAGGTCAGTGCTGAAGCTCTATAGTAAAGTGACCAATCTAGTAATGTGAAACCAGCTCTATCTTTGGTTTCTTGAAGTGCTTTAAGTTTTATTCTTGGATTTTTCCCTTGCAAGATAAAGTGAGTTGTCATTTTATCAAGTTCTTTAAAATACTTTTGATTTTGAAGACTCAGTATTGTTTGGAACAGGAAAATCAATCTTGGTAATATAGCCATTTTAATAGCAGCTATTCTGCCCATTTTCCCTTAATTTCTTATTTTTTTCTTAATTTCTTTCAACAACTCCATATAGTTATTTTCCATCAAAGAACTACATTTATTTGTTATGTTTATTCCTAAATATTTGATCTTCTTCTGGATCTCAAGTCCTGTTATTTCTTATAAGTGGTGAGCTTAAGGTTTTGTCATATTTTTTATCAGCATTTTTGGGGTTTTTTTGCAATTAATTTTAAGTCCTGCCACTTTGCCATATTTTTGCAGGGCAGATATCAATATATTTATGGAGTTAGAAGGATTCTCCAAAATAAAAACTAAATCATCTGCAAATGCTAAAAGTTTGTATTCTTCTTCTCTTAGCTTAAGGCCTCTGATTTGCTGATCTGCTCAAATTAGTTCATTTAGGACTTCAAGAGCAAAAAGATAAACAATAGACGTGACAAGGGACAGCCTTGTCCCCTTATGTATCTCAATACTTTGTGATAAAGGTAAAGGTAAAGGTTCCCTTGCTCGAAAGCCAGTTGAATCCGACTCTAGGGTTGCAGTGCTCATCTCTGTTTCAAAGCCGAAGAGCCAGCACTGTCCGAAGACATTTCCATGGTCATGTGGCCAGCATGACTAAACACCAAGGCTCATGGAACGCTGTTACCTTCCCACCGAAGTGGTACCTATTTATCTACTTGCAATTTCTTGCTTTCGAACTGCTAGGTTGGCAGGAGCTGGAACTAGAGATGGGAGCTCATTCCGTCATGCGGCACTCTCAGGTCTCGAACTGCTGAACTACTGACCTTCCACAGCCTGCAGTTCAGTGTCCTAACCACTTGAGCCACCGCAGCTCCCAACTTTGTGATAGATCTCCATTAATACAAATCTTCGCTTGTTGTTTAGTATAAATTGCTTCAACCATTTTGTGAAAATCTGTACCAGCTTGGAAGTATGAAAGTAGTTCAAGCATAAAATTCTGACTAACATTATCAAAGGCTTTCTCTGCATCTAAAAAAATTAAAGCCATTTGTTTTTCTGGATGAGCTTCATAGTATTCTAAAACATTTAATATCATCTTCACATTATTTCTGAGTTTTCTTTTGGGGACAGAACCTGCTTGATCTTTGTGAATCATTTGTGACAAGACTCTTTTCATTCTTGCCACTAAAACAGAAGCATAAATTTTATAATCCACATTCAAAAGAGAAATAGGTCTATAGTTTTTAATTTCTTTTTCATCTGAGTTTTGTTTGTGTATAAGTGTTATCAAGGTCTCATTCCAAGAATCTGGTATTTCTCCTTCAGCTATTATATTTGACATACTGCTTTTAAGGGCCTTATCAGTTGATCTTCAAAAATGTGATAAAATTCCACTGGGAATATAAAAGCTCCACATACTGGCACTTTCTGGTTCTCCCATTGGCTGTGCTGTTGCTCCTTCAGCCATTGGCCCATCTACGACCACTCAAGAGAACTCGTGTGCCATTGGCTGGGGGGTGGGTCATCACCCACTGCCATCTTGGCCACGCTTCCATCAGTCAGAATAAACTGACAAAACAGCTGTCTCTTCTAACAAAAACACTTCTCCTGCTTGGCTCCTCTGTGGCCGGCTGGCTGGCTACTGAGGTGGTTAAACAACAGAAGACTTCCCAGCACAGAACATAAGTAATACAAAAGCTGTGGAATAGGATGCCAATCAAAATCTAAATATATGACAGTATTAAGTGACCAATAAGTCATATTTTTCATGGTATACAATGAAATAGATAAGTATACAATAGAAAAATATAATTAGAATAATAGAACAACGAAGATTCTGGATATGCACTTCGTTTCATGCATCTCCTTCAGGAATAAAATTATGCATGTGTTCAATTTTTTTTTTTTTTTTGTATCTTCAGTCAATTTTGAATTCATTACAATTTTCCAATACAATTTTCAGGCTAACAAGAACGACAATAATCTTCTGATTAGTGTGTGTATATATGACCCACGCCCCTTTTATATTGACAGTACTGTGAGGGTCTGTGTGTGGTGCCTGGTCAGAGCTGCTGCTGATTTTTCTGACCAGTTCTCTATGCAAATCTACAGTAGTCTCTTCAGGGTAATAGTTTTACTTCTTGGTCAGGAATATTTGTAAGGACCACTGCTAAGTGTATTTACCATGAAACAGATAGGCACCACAGCTTGCTAACTTTAAAACTGAACAGTCTTTATTTACAAACGACACAACAGGGGGATGGAAGTTTTATACATATGATAGTTTGTTTCCTTTCAGGCTTAAACTTTTGCCCTTATGTTCACTTAGGCTGTATGTTTATTACTTTCAGTTCATACAAAGATGTTCATCAGTTATCTAAACACGCTTATACTCCTCCTCTCCAGCAACTGCTTTGTGGTTTTCCTTGGGCTTTTACTAACAGGTCCCTCTGAGTCTCCCCAGTCACCAAACCAGCTTTCCAGACTCCTGCCAGACCGTTCTTTAGCCCTTTCTAAACCACCTCCAGTTCCTTTTAAGGAGAGATATCTCAATGGTGTGGAACTCTATTGTGTTTAGTTTTTAACTGTCTGGTCACTGTCCCCTTCCTTCTGAGGAACTAAGTCAACCAGGTTCTTCCGCACAGAGCTACAGAGCTTCTTCAGTTTGCTGACAGACTTCTGTTAGCTCTCTGTCCAACAATGAACTAAACTGTTGCTTCTCAACTGCCAATTCCAAATGGACCATTTGGTTTGTTAAATGCCAATCACTGAGGGTTCTGAGCTAAATGGCCCCCTCCTCACTCCATCATGTGACTCAGCAGTGTTCTATGTTTACTTTCTGCTGGTCCCAGATCTTTAAGTCCATCACAGTATATATATGTAGTGTGCATACAGTGCATACATGCATCAGCTAGAAATCAGGTACAATATATGCCTTGGGTCCAGTCCAGAATCCAACAGCCAGTTGATGTTGCTCTTTAGCTCAGCCCCAAGGGCTGGCAGAGCCTCCTGGCTATGCCCAAGATAAATTCCCAAGACAGGAAGAGCAAATACAGCACAACTAAGATGTTGTAGCTGATAGCAATATTAATACACCTGAACACCCGGAGTTGCCTTATACTGAATCAGACATACTGGCACAGCTGTTTTCTTGAGTCTCAAGCTGAGGTCTTTCACATCACCTACTACTTAATGTCTTTAACTGGAGATGCTGTGAATTGAACCTGGAACCTTCTGCATGCAAAGCAGATTTTCTACCATTGAACCATGGTCCCTCCCCAATGCATTGTAGTGGTAGTGATAGGAAATGGTAGGAATGGTGGGAGTAGTGGAGCAGTGGTAGTAGTGTACAGCAAACAATTTCACCTCATTTGTTTGACTTGTCTGTCATATATTTATATTTAGCTCATCTTTCCTCCACAAAAGTCAAGGGAGAAACCACAGTTCAAATCAAACTGATTAGTTGGCCGGGCTAAGAGAGATGAACTGTCCCCAGGTCACACAATAAGCTTCATGGCTGAATGGGGGTTTTGAACCTGGGTCTCTCCACTTGTAGCCTAATCCAACCATTTTGAGCCTGCAGGAATGTTTGGAGTTCTGACACAGCTTGGTGTGCATAGCTACAAAATGGCTGACATAGGAGGTGGAGCCAACTATATAATGGCTGCCTTCTCTTACCTTCAGTTACACAGTGAAGATCTTTGTGCTGTGGTGGCAGCTGCTGCTGAAACAACATGTATAAAAATCTGCACAGCCAATCAATCTGCAATTGCTCATCAGAAGCTTTGCTGGACAAAAGCCCAGCTGGCCACATCCATTTTCCAAAAACCACTTGGTAAACACCAGGAAAGATGTTGTGGGCAACATGTTGTGGCCCCTTGCTATAACCAATGGCTCTAGCGTTGCCAGGTCCCCTGGTCAATCCAGTGGGGGCATTTGTGAGGCATTCTGGGGTGGGCAGAAAGAGTCTTTTTGCCAGTGTGGGGGGCACAATGCTCAGGGCTCCTTTCCCAGCCACTTGGGATTCAGACCCATGTGCTGCCATCCTGAATGGGGTGGTGGTGCAGGCCTGAAACCCAAGTGGCAAATCGCTGCTGGGAAAGGAGCCTTGGATGCACTGCAGCCCCCCTCCTGGCAAAAAGACCCTTTAAAAGGACTATTTGCCTGCACAGCTGTGGCCAGCAACAGCCCCTTTCTCTCCCTGCTAAAAGATTTAAAGGGCCCTCCGGCTGGTTGGTGGGCCATGTGCTCCCTGCTGATCAGCTAAAGCCCTTTATATCTTTTAGTAGGGAGGGAGAGGGGTGGCCCTGGCTTCAGGGTGGGGCTTCGGGGCCAGCTGGCCCAGGGCAGATTTGAGCCCCCAGGAGCAGAGGAACACCCACCCAGACTTGGGTGCTGGCAACCCTAACTGGCTCCCAATAGCACACCATGTGCCAAGAACTTTGCTGTCATTATGATTATGATGTTGCTGTTATAATAAAGCTGATCCATAACAAATACTTTCTTTTTCTTCTCTCTCTCTCTCTCTCTCTCTCTCTCTCTCTCATTTTGCAATTTGTTCTTGAATATAGCTTTTAAACTATGGTAAGAAGATCAGCTGCTTTCTTCTGCAATTGTTCCCCCACCTCCTTTGCTGAACTCTGAATATAAAATTGACTATGATCTCACCTTTTATTAACACAATTGTGATATCCTCATTTTACATTCATGGCAGTAAGTATGCAACACTTCATAATGATACTTGCAGTATTAAAAATTGGAGTGGGTGGGTAGAGAAAGAACAAATAGAAATGTGTCTGTACAAGAAGAACATCATGCTAATGGTAATTGACTTGATGCTTATTTTTCTGTGGCATGAAGATATTTCACTTCACTAACGTAATGCAAACATAAATGTTAAGCAAATCTTCTCATGTGTGAGAAATGATCCTTTAGAAGCAAGAAGAAGCTGAGAACTAGGCACTGGGCAATCCAGGTGAATATATAACCTGGGCAAGAAGAAGCTGAGAACTAGGCACTGGGCAATCCAGGTGAATATATAACCTGGGCAAGAAGAAGCTGAGAACTAGGCACTGGGCAATCCAGGTGAATATATAACCATCAGAACCATAACAAAGACATTGTGGTTCCAGGTCCTACTTGGGACACCGAGGTCGGCCCGCCTTGTACACCCACCCCCGCTAACTTTGAAATGAACTCATACAAACAGTTTCTTTGGAAATTAAGTGGATAAATTTGGCCACAACTTTTATTGGTTACAGCTGTAGAGCATTGGCACAGCATGGGTCCACCGGATCCGACCTATTGGTTGGCCCGCGTGCCAGCCGAGTTAACCATTACCCAGACAGCCGGCATGGGTAGAGAAGGCGGGAGGGTAGGTTATCGGAGTTCACGCAGACGCTTGCCCCTATGTGAGCTCCCCTGCCCTCTGGCTGTGAGGGCAAGCACTGTTATTCCTTGAGCTAGCCAGCTCCGTTCCGCCCTCACACCAAGACCCTTAAAGGGGTCCCCAACTCTGGAATTGGCGTGCAGGCCGAATTCCGCCAACAGATCCGGCCCCATGCTGTTACCGCTGAAAGTTGTGACAAAGTGTGCAAGAAACAATAGGTAAACGCTAACAATACCATAACCTACAAAACCCACTAAACACCCCTTTTCACACACTCAAATTCAAAATACCAAATCCCAACACCAGAACACACAGGGAGGGATGGGTGGGGCAAACCGGGCTTGCCTCGTGGTTGAGTGGGGAGGGGGAGTGGCTTCCCTGCTGCTTTTAATGCCTTCCCCTCCCCGACCGCCCTGCTGACCCCCATTGTCTAGGGAAGGGGGGGAGGCACGTCTTTTCCCACCACGTCCCCGGCCCCCCGGCCCACTTCTGGCCGGCCTCTCCGTCCCTGCCCGTCCCCGCAAATGGCGGGCCCGGGCTACCCGGGCCCTTTCTGCTTGCGGTTCCAGGTCCTACTTGGGACACCGAGGTTGGCCCGCCTTGTACACCCACCCCCTGCTAACTTTGAAATGAACTCATACAAACAGTTTCTTTGGAAATTAAGTGGATAAATTTGGCCACAACTTTTATTGGTTACAGCTGTAGAGCATTGGCACAGCATGGGTCCACCGGATCCGACCTATCGACTGGCCCGCGTGCCAGCCGAGTTAACCGTTACCCAGCCAGCCGGCATGGGTAGAGAAGGTGGGAGGGCAGGTTATCGGAGTTCACGCGGACGCTTGCCCCTATGTGAGCTCCCCTGCCCTCTGGCTGTGAGGGCAAGCACTGTTATTCCTTGAGCTAGCCAGCTCCATTCCGCCCTCACGCCAAGTCCCTTAAAGGGGTCCCCAACTCTGGAATTGGCGCGCAGGCCAAATTCCGCCAACAGATCTGGCCCCATGCTGTTACCGCCACAAGAACAGGATGCCCCCTTTAGTCCTGTTCCCGCCAACGCCCTTACAGCTGTAGCCAGGCAAGCAGGTAATGACGGACTCCGTGCAACCAGATGTCCATACCCCAGGCCAATAGGTGCACGCCATCCACTCGGTACAGGGCTTCCATCTTGTGGGAGATGTCTGGGTGGCAAATCCAGATACTGCCTGCCGACTCGACTGCCCAGCCTAACCTGCCGGACACTTTCCATCTCGCCACTTCCACCTTCTTGGGCTGATTCGCACCCCGCCATGACCTCCGTTCCAGCCAATCCGACCAGAAGATGACAGTGCTGGGCAGGATCTCGCGCACTAAGGCCAGGTCGGCCAGAACCTGGCGCTTGAGGGCCACCCCAGGGCACTCTGTCAAGTTGATTGGAAATCAAATGGTTGGAAGTTGTTAATTTGCGTTCAACTAGGTCTGGGGCAGTGATCAACACCCTGCGCAAGCCGTTTGCGACCCACGGGCTGCCAGACTATGTGGTCTCGGACAACGGGACACAGTTCGTGTCAGCCGAATTTGAAGGGTTTTTGCGGGACAACCTCATCCGCCATGTGACTTCGGCCCCGTTCCATCCGGCCTCGAACGGACAGGCTGAACAGATGGTTTGGATGACGAAGGAGTCACTTGGGCATCTGACTTGTGGGGACTGGAGCCAGAAAGTTGCCTCTTTCCTTTTGAGGCAGCACATCATCCCATGTGCAATGATGGGGAGGAGCCCAGCTGAACTTCTTATGGGCTGTAAGTTGGCTTCGCTGCTCGACCGTTTGCATCCTGACCTCAACCAATTGAAGCAGCAGTCAGAGACCCCGGCGCAGAAGAAAGTTTTTGTTGTAGAGGACAAGGTGTTTGCCCGCAACTATGTGGGAGGTCATCGGTGGCTACCAGCCGTAGTCACCAAGGTTGCAGGGTCCAGGCTGTACGTGGTCCGGCTTCCCAGCGGACAGGAAATATGCTGCCACGTAGACCAGCTCAGAGAGCGCTGGGCAGACTCAAGCGCCGAGTCGGTGCCTGAATCTGAGCTGGTCCCCAAGCAGGAGGGGCCTCCCACCGAGGAGGTGAGTGCTGTGGAACGGGAATCAGAGTCTGGGACCCCCAACTCCAGAGCCTGAAAACCCTGTCATTGTTCCCCCTTCTCCTGTGAGAGAAGTGACCAGGGTCCCCGAAGTGTGTGCCGCTCCACCGTCAATGGAGCAGAGACCGCTGTGCCGGTCAAGCCGAAGTCATTGTGCCCCCTCCTATCTGAATGACTATCTTTGGAAGGGTAATGCTCCATCTTAGGGGGAGGAATTGTTGTGTATTGGAATGTGAATCCATGCTATACATTCCCATGTTAAGCTTGATTCTAAATGTGGCTCTTCATCTGTCGCATTACCATTGGTCGGTTTCTGAGAAACCTCTGTAAATATCCAATCACTGTGTGAGAATGTTTCAAAGAGGGAACGGTCCTGATTGGGCTTTATCCCTGTGTTATGATTGGTCTTTAACATGTTATGGGTGTGGTTTTGAAAGCCTGGGATAGTTTAAAAAGGGAGCTGTGCTCCACTTGTTTGTTGGTGTGTTCTGAGTTGGTGTTTGCTGTTACAAATAAAGCTGAAATCACTTTTGCTGAAATCCTGTTGTTGAGTGGCATACTTAACACCAGGAGATATTGTTATTATCATTCCTATCATCCCATATTCCAGACAGAAAGCTGAAAGAGATCAGCTGGCCTAAGCCTACCTGATGAAATTGTGGTAGAGGTGAGATTTGAACCTGGTTCCTCAGAAGTCATCTTAGTCACTCTGCTACACCAGTTCCTTGAATGAAACCCATAAATAATTCCTCTATTTCCCCCCTCTTTCTTTGTATACAAAGGCTTGGCCTATTCAAAGGACTACACTTTAACTTCAGCCCAGGGCTTTCTTTTTCTCCTTCACTTGGATTGATTTTTAAATTATGGTTGTTTCTGTTAGTGAGCTCCTTGGGAGCCAGGAGAGGTCTCTTTGTTATTTGTATGGTAGACTTATTACAAACTATCTGAGCCTGACAATATTCTTATGAATCTGCTACTAAATGTGATATTTCAATGCACAAAAGTGTCAGGTCAATACCTGAAGAATCCAGACACTTGTAGGAAACAGAAGATTTTCCCCTGCCTCTTCAGAATAAGAGATGATGTTCAAAAGTGAAAAGTACTGAGACTGAGGAGTGATTTCAGCTCTCACATACTTTATTAGTAGAAGAACAAGACAACTAAGCCGGCTCACAGGCCGGCTTTTATCCCCAAGTGACCCACACCCCAAACACACACACCCGGTGATTCGCTATTTACATTGATTGGATTAACTCCTGCTTCTCCATTGGAGGGGAGTCAGGATCCACTAGTTCATTGTCCTTCGGGGCGAAGCTCAGGCCCTTCAACTGGCTACATGGTGGACTGCTGAGAACCAGTCCAAGCACATGGCTGCCCGGAGCCCAGGTTCCCAAGTGGATACATTACACCCCTCCCCCTTGGTCCGATAAACACCCACACACGTAGTCTTTCAAGTAGCTGGGGGGCCGCCGCTCTCACGTGGAGTGGCGGGGCTCTGGCATGGGGGAACTGACGGCCTCCCGGGCGGCCGTGGGGACCGGTGGCCACTCTGGTGTTGGCGGGGCTGGGCTCACCATCTCGCCCGGTGTGTCATTTGCGGTTGCTGGCTGTCCGAAGTTGAAGTCCACCGGGATTTCTTCTGGTGCGTCCGCCCCCGCGTCTGGTTGAGCTGGCTCGTTCCACTCCTCCCCCTCATCCGGCTCCAGGGGTAGCACCCAGCGGTGTAGCTGATCGATGTGGCGATGAAGGATCTGGCCGTCTTCTCCCGAGACTTCATAAGACCGGGGGCCTCAGACCCGTACTACTCGGGCGGGAATCCATGGGGGTCCTTTCGCGTAGTTCCGGGCGTACACCAGGTCCTCCGGGAAAAACCCTCGTGCCGCCGCTGGAGTTTCCGTGGAAGGCTCCCGCTCGGGCGCTCGATCGGGATGTAACCGGTCTAGCCTGGTGGTGAGGCGTCGGCCCATCAGTAGTTCCGCCGGGCTTCGGCCTGTTGTCGCATGGGGCATAGTTCTCTGACCGAACAGGAAGTGCACCAGCCTGAAGTCCCAGTCCGTTCCTTCGGTCCGGCAGAGCGCCTCTTTTGCCGTCCTCACCATGCGTTCAGCTTGGCCATTGGTGGCGGGGTGGAATGGGGCCGACCTGATGTGGCGAATCCCGTGCTGGTGGGTGAACTCCTGGAACTCTCCGGACGTGAAGGCCGTCCCGTTGTTGGTGACCAGGGTGTCGGGGAGTCCATGTGAGATGAAAATCCGCCACATCGCTCGGATGGCCGCCCGGGAGGAGGTGGATGGCACCGGCTCTACCTCTAGCCACTTACTGTAGGCATCTACAAGTATAAAAAACAGCTGCCCCTGGAACGGGCCCGCAAAGTCGAGGTGCAGGCGCGACCAGGGGCGGTGAGAGGATTCCCAGGCCCTGTC
Organism: Gekko gecko; assembly: GCA_029375565.1. NCBI lineage: Eukaryota > Metazoa > Chordata > Lepidosauria > Squamata > Gekkonidae > Gekko > Gekko gecko. Next base: position 141,395,422 of record JAPDNY010000005.1, read on the forward strand.
CGGGGCTGTCGGGGGTGCGGGCCGGGAGGCCTGGCAGGGTTGACACCTTTTTACAACGTCCTCAATATCCCGGTCTAACCCTGGCCACCAGACATACCCCCGCGCCAGAGCCTTCATCCTGACTACCCCTGGGTGGTGCTCATGAAGGTCCCTCAGTACCCGTGGCTGTAGAGGTTTAGGAATGACCACCCTACCTCCCCACATTAGGCACCCCTTATAGGTCAACAGCTCATCGCGCCTTGTGACAAAGGGTGCAAACTCCGGGTCTTGTCTAGCTGTTGGCCACCCCCTCCCCACCCAGTTTAAAACCCGACAGAGAACCTTGTCATGGCCCGTGAGACGGGCCACCTCCTTGACGTGTACTGGGCGACTGGGCAGCGATTCTAGGAGGGCGATGACGTGGGCGGGGGCCGGGTCCGGGTCCGTCGCGGACAGTGCGTCCCGCGTGACCCATGGCCTTCCCCGGGCGGTGGGTGAGGGCATAAGAGTACCCCGCCAGTAATATGGACCAGCGGAGAACCCTGGGCGAGACCATCTGTGGCGTCTGTCGATCGGGTGCAAGGAGGCCCAGGAGAGGCTTGTGGTCCGTAAGGATCTCGAACGAACAGCCATAGAGATAATGGTGGAATTTTTTTACCCCCGCCACTATCGCTAGTGCCTCCTTGTCAATCTGCGCGTAGTTACGCTCCGCAGAAGACAGGGTCCGAGAATAATAGGCGACCGGAACCTCCCGGCCATCCGGCAACCGATGCCCCAACACCGCCCCCACCCCATAGGGTGACGCATCACATGCAAGAACAACTGGTAAAGCCTCGCAGAAATGGTGCAGTACCCTGTTGGAGACCAGCAAGTCTTTTACCGCCTGGAATGCTGCCGCATGTTCCGGCTTACAGGCCCACGGCACCTCCTTGTCCAGCAGCCGGTGGAGGGGTTCAGCCACCGTTGCCTTTTGGGGCAGAAACGCATGGTAGAAATTCAAGAGGCCTAGGAAGGCCTGGAGTTCCGGTTTGGACGTGGGGACCGGGGCTTGTGTGATCGCTTTAATTTTTTCATCTGTGGGGTGGATGCCTAGTGCATCGACTGCGAAACCCAGAAATTCGATGCGGGGCACCCCTAGGAGGCGTTTCTCCTTCTTCACCTTGAGGCCAGCATCGTCGAACCTCTGCAGGACCTGATGCAGCCGTTCGGCGAAGGCGGTGGAGTCCGGTGCCGCGATGATGACATCATCTAAAAAGGGCTGGACCCCTGGAATTCCCTTAAGGAGGGAATCCATGAAAGATTGGAAAATCCCGGGTGCCACCGAAACCCCAAACTGCAGTCTATTGACCCGGAAGGCCCCCTTGTGGGTGGTGATGGTTTGCGCTTCCACAGCGGCTGTGTCCACTGGCAGCTGCTGGTAAGCCTGCGCCAAGTCCAATTTACCGAAAACCTTGGGCCCCGTAAGGGAGGCCAGGACATGGCTCACTACCGGGACCGGATAGGCGTGGTCCTGCAGGGCCTTATTTATGGTGCATTTGTAGTCTGCACAAATGCGTATAGCCCCATTCGGTTTAATTGGCGTTACAATGGGGGTTTCCCAGCGCGCTGACGCAACCGGTTCCAGCACTCCTTGGGCGACCAGGCGGTCGAGCTCGGCCTCTATTTTTTCCCACATGGCTATGGGAGGGGGCCGTGCCTTAATGCGGTTGGGTCATACGTTAGGGTCCAGATCTAGCGAAATCGGTGTCCCATTGTACCTCCCCAGGGTCCCATTGAACACTTTGGGGAAATCGCAGCAAACTGCCTCCCAGTCTGCGGTCCCGAGGTGGTTTACTCCCGCTATTTGGAGTCCCAAAGGCCCAAACCACGACAACCCCAGGAGGCTCGAGAGGCGCCCCTCCACGACCAGCAGGTCCAGCAAGCCCGAGAACCCTTTAAATCGGACCTGAAACTTGCCCCAGCCACGGACCGCCACAGGGTTTTTGTTAAAGTCCATCAGTTTCAAACCCCGTGGCTTGTGCAGTCGGGGTCCCCCCTTGGGGCATAGAGTTTTGAGGGTTTCCGCGGAAATTATAGAGAAAGAGGACCCCGAGTCTATTTCCATTTGGCAGGGGGACCCCTCTATTTGGACAGTCACATGCACCTTGTCCGGGCTTTCAGGGGGCAAGTTACATACCATCTGCCGGTGCTGGGTCGTCACGGTGTGCAGGCTTGCAGCGTCCAGCTGAGCAGTGGATCCCAGGCGCTTGCCCTTGGAGTGGCAGACTCGGGCGAGGTGTCCGGCCTTGTTGCAAGTCCTGCAGATGGCGTCCCGGAAACGGCAGGTCCGGCGCTCGTGAGCGTCGCCACAGCTGGCACAGGCAGATGCGTTGGGCTGGGTTGGTGTTGTGGGGAGTCCCTTGTTGCGTTGGGTGCATTGCTGTGATCAGCGGTTCACCTGTAGGACCTCCTCATAGTTCGCATCATCAGAGGGGCTGGAGTCCTGGAGGCGATGGACCGTCTTTGGCCGGCGATCCGCGTGGGACTTCTCGTAGGCGGCCGCTTCTTTGATGGCGGCCTCCAGAGTGAGGTTGTCCCGGCTGATGAGCCTGTGGCGCAGCTTCGCCTCCTTCAGCCCCACCAAGAACTGGTTTAGGAGGGCATCTGCGAGGTTGGGGAAGGCACACCTTGTGGCTGCGCGGCGTAGTCCGGCCAGGAATTCCGGAGATGTTTAGTCGGGGCCCTGCGTTCTTGCGAAGAACTCCATTCGTTCCGCGAACTTGGTGGGCTTCGGGGCCAAGTGGTCGGTAAACGCCTTGACCAGCATCTCGTAGGTGGCGGCCGCATCTTTCGGCAGGAGGGGGTTCACCAGGTCCTTCAGGAGGAGGTGTGCCTCGATGCCGCAGTAGCGTAGGAGATAGGCCTTCTTCGTACCCGCATCCGTGATGCCATGGATCTCGAAGTGACGCTCCAGCGTCTCGATCCAGGTCTCCCAGTGTGCGGGACGGGAGATGTCGAAGGCAGGGAAGCTCTCGTTGCTAGCGGCCATTGCGCTCGCCCGTGGAGGTCGCGGTTCTGGTGTAGAGTTGGTGGCGTTGGAAGCAAGGCTGCTCTCGGGGTCAGTGGTGCGGTGCCCAGGAACCGAAGAGGCGGACACGAAGCTCGGCGGCGGCATTCGGTGCTTTCAGCGTTGGGGCGGTCAGCGGTGCTCGTCTCGTGGTCGTTGTTCATGGAGGGAGTTGGCATCCCACCTTCGTCGCCAGTGAAAAGTACTGAGACCGACGAGTGATTTCAGCTCTCACATACTTTATTAGTAGAAGAACAAGACAACTAAGCCGGCTCGCAGGCCGGCTTTTATCCCCAAGTGACCCACACCCCAAACACACACACACACGGTGATTCGCTATTTACATTGATTGGATTAACTCCTGCTTCTCCATTGGAGGGGAGTCAGGATCCACTAGTCCATTGTCCTTCGGGGCGAAGCTCAGGCCCTTCGCCTGGCCACATGGTGGACCGGTTAGAACCAGTCCAAGCACATGGCTGCCCGGAGCCCATGTTCCCAAGTGGATACATTACAAAAAGACAAGAAGCAAGTAAGTAAAAATGCAGCGTCATACAGATCTTTAAGTATTTGGACTATGCTAAGAGATATCTAAGCAAAGGGTTGCAGTGCTTCTCTTGAAAATTATTTGTGAATAGCTGAAAAGGAAGGCCACCCATTCTTGGCAATACCAGGAGAAACAAGTATGCAGACATCTCAGTGCCTAAGGAATATGCTTGAGGAAGTGCTAGACATAAAAACAAGTGGATAAAAGCAGAGAAACAACCAACAGCCGTAAGACAAGTGAAGCATAAAACAGAGCCTCAATTTTGGTGGTAAAACAAAAATAATAGAACCATACCACCTAGCATTGTTATTTCAGATTTGAAGAAATTAAATTCTAGGGCAGTGATCCCTGAATCATATGCCACCATTTTTGGATGGGACTTCCTTTTGCAATTACCCTGTGAAAGCACAGGGGCCAGCTGGTTCACACCATCCTGGACCTCTGTTGATGGTCTGTAGGAGGCCTGAATCTACACATTGGGGCTACTGCCTCTGGTGTTCCTAGTGGGGTAGTCACTAAGGTTGCAATTTGCCAGCCTCCAGACTACAGGGATCATTTCCCATGGAGAAAGTGGCTGCTTTGGAGGGGGCACCTCTGCTCACAAACCCCACACTTCCCAGGATCTACCTCCAAATCTCCAGGAATTCCCCAACCTCAAATTGACGACTCTACAGTCACCACAAAGGAAACTCATGTCTGTTCATTTGTTTATCATGCTGCACAAACATTTTGAATCATGAGAGAAACTGCCCATTTTTTTATTTTATAAGCTTTACTTGTTCATTTATAGGACAACACTTGAGTAAATTGGGTTGCAGAAGCTTTCCTGCTGGAATAGGAAGGGCTACTCGTTGGAACCAGTTTGGAGTCTATATGCATGGCTGCCTGTGTATTCAGATGCCAGTTACACTATAAAGAGCCTCCATTTGGTTAGCCATATAATCATACAGGGCTGCTGGCAAGATTGTGTTTTGGGAATCCTAGGAATGCAAGTCCTTTTGATAAGCAGTTGTGATTCCTAAAGTAACAGAAGCTGCACCAACAGCTCCCATGTGAAACTATGGAACTCCATCATGGTTGGTCCCAAGGATGGGCTGTTTTTCTTTCTTATGCTAATATTATGCTTATTTTTAATGTATATCCTGCTTTTATTCAGTGCATTGTTCTGGTCCTCCACCATATCCTCAAAACAGCAACCCCAAAATGTAGATTAAACTGAGAGAGTGTGATGGACTCAAAGTCATGCAGCACCTTCCACAACAGAGCAAGGATTCAAACCCTGTGGTCCCACATCCTACTGGGACCCTCCAAGCACTATGCCAAGCTGGGTCTCAGCCTTTTATTCTTCTGGAATTTTTCTCTGTAGTGCACCCCACTTCTCTTCCATAATTTAATTGGAAGAGTTTCTGTAATTTATTCTGTAAGAGGATTTATATTACCATTGTATTGGTCCATATTGATAAAACACTGTCAAAAAAGTATCCCTGGTGTGATGTCAAGATTCTTCTAGTGCACAGCTCTACTAAAGCACATGTGCACCTACACATTGGTAAAACACAATACCAAAAAAAAAACAAAAACCCCTAACATAATACCCCCACGAAAAAATCCTCAATCCTAACATCATGGTAGGAAGAATCACATTAGGACTGCCTTATTGTAGCATTTTATCAGTGCATACCAGTAACTCAGAGGCAGGAAGGATGCTTATGAACTGCAAGCTGTGAAAGCTTTAACACATACTCAGTGCCCTGGGCAACATTTAGATATTTTTTTTATAGAGGGTCTTCCCAATTCACCTTTCTACTTTGAAAAGAGAAATTATCCCCAAAGAAATATGAACTGAAATATGTTCTGCAATGGGAATGACAGTCTCCAGGATGGAATGATGGTCCCTGGGACTGGAATCAGTAGTCTAGAACTGGAATTACAGCCCTTGGGACTGTCGTTGTATTCAGGGGTCTGTCATTCCAAACCCAGTGCAATTTATCTGGGATCAGGGATCATCATTCCACTCCCATGGATCTGCATTCCACACTGGCAACAGTCATTCTAGACCCAGGGCACCTAAATATATTACTCCAATAATTATTGCCTACCCAGGCAGGTCTAATCAGATTTATTCTATTCTTCTCTTAGCTGCAGGGCTCTTTTTGTAGCAGGAACTCCTTTGCATATTAGGTGACACGCCTCTAATGTAGCCAATCCTCCAAGAGTTTACAGAGCTCTTCTTACAGGGGCTACTGTAAGCTCTTGGAGGACCGGCTACATTAGGGGTGTGTCGCCTAATATGCAAAGGAGTTCCTGCTACAAAAAGAGCCCTGCTTAGCTGACATCTGTAATGAAACTACTGCTGAGGTAGCAAGGTTTTGTGCTATGGCTATCCTAATCAGACACAAGGCTATTACTTCTTAGGAAAATTTAAAATTCATTTTGTCTTATTTACTACATTTTTTATCTGTTATCAACTGTCTGGCTGTATTTTTGCTGTTAACTATGTGTAACATTTTAAGGTATTTGCTGATCATTGATCATAATAAGTCAAATCAAATTGACCCAGGGCAGCTTTCTTGTAATCAGTTCCACATTTTCATTGCCACTTTTGTGTGCTGTATAGGGGTGTGCAAAAAAAAAAAAAATCCTGTATTTTTCGAGTTCGGATATATTGATCCAAAAAAAAATGGTATTTCCCGATATTCCTGAATCCCAATACTAGTATGGTATTTGGATTTGGTAAATATTTGGGAAAGCTGATTTTTGGGGGGTCCATTATACCCTATGGGGATCATTTTTTTTTTTTGGCCCCCCAAAGGGGATTTTTTTTTATTGCTTTTCTAAATACTACAAAGAAAATACAGAAAACTACAAGAAACGGGGGTGGGGGGGAACACCTACTGATGTACAGGAGAGAAAGTGATAGTCCCAAAACTACATTAGAAACCCCGAGTATGAGCGACTATTCTTAAGCTTAAAATATGGTTATACAATTTAACATATTTAGAATTAGCATCTTCTGTGGCTGGTGGTTCCGTTCATCCAATACTGTAAAAGAAAATAAACAGGTTAATTATTGCTCTCTCTCTCTTTTTTTTTAAGACGCCCCTGAAAGAGGCATTTTTATTATTTTTTTAAGACAACAACATTACATTACAGTGCATAACATACATTACATTACACAAAAGACACATTCCGACATCAACAATAACATACAACATTCAACATTCACGGGGGGATACAATTTCTATAACCATCCATCCGTTTAAATTTTCCCCTACCTTGCCGCCCTCGTTACTAATACTCTTTTACCTAGGTATCCTCAGATTCTATCTATCTATCTTATCCGCTTCTAGCTTAACATAATAAAACATTCAAAACTAATAGTACTTAATACTTATTATTTCTTTCCATCCTTCCCTCTCTGATCATGCCACTCATAAAAACGTTGCCACGTGTTTAAAAAGGTAGATTCATCATGTCCTTTCATCATCAAAGTCAGTTTATCCATTTCTGCTGCCTCCATTATCTTCTCAATCAGCTCTTGTTTAGTTGGTACTGCCGTAGATCGCCAATATTTCGCATACAAAATCCTAGCCGCAGTCATTATATATATTATCAAGTATCTATCTTCTCTCTGTACATCTTTTGGAAGTATACCCAGCAATAACACCTCTGGTTTAAACAAAAGAGTGCCTTTTATAATTTTCTGCATCATTCTATGTATCCATATCCAATACTTTTTTGTCACCTCACATGTCCACCATATATGATACAATGAACCTGTCTTGACATTACATTTCCAACACTTATTAGAACATTTCTCATCATATTTTGCCAGTTTATCCGGTATAATATACCATCTATAAAACATTTTATACATATTTTCTCTATATGGGACCGCTCTGGTTACCTTCACATTTATTTTCCATATCTGGTTCCACTGGTCCAACTCAATATTATAACCAAAATTCTGCACCCATTGAATCATATTACTTTTCACCATTTCGTCTACCATATGATCAGCCAACAGCAGTGAATACATTTTTTTAAGAAACTTCTCTTCTGGCTCATAAAGTATTTTCTCTAGATCTGTTAATGTCTTCTCAAACCCTATTTTCTTACCTCTCTTGTACCTTGATTGGATCTGCACCTTGTGCCACCAACTAATATCTTCGTCCAACTCCCTTTGCATTTATAATATCCAAGTATCTCTGTGGGGGATTTTCACAATACAACCTAGGTAAAGTCACTGCTTCTAAGGGAGCTACCAGTCTTGAGGTTTTGGTGAACCACCTCCTCCGAATGATCTCCCAAACTCTACAGAGTGCATCTCGTATCCAATGTTGTCTAAAATATTTACGAGCTGCCACTTTCTCATCTCACAGAAAGGCGTGCCATCCTTTCAAAAGGTTATGACCTTCCAATTTTAAGAGTCTTCTATCTTCCAACATTATCCATTCCTTAATCCATGCCAAAGCTCCAGCTCTGTAGTACAATGTCCAGTTGGGCAAACCAAACCCTCCTCTTTCTTTCGAGTCTTGTAGTGCTTTAAGCCTAATTCTTGCTCTTTTCCCCTGCCAAACAAATTTAGTAGTAATTTGCTCCAACTCTTTCAAAATTGCCAAGTTCTTCAAAACAGGAATCATTTGAAATAAAAAAATCCACCTTGGTAAAATATTCATCTTTATCAGAGCAATTCTTCCCATTAGCGACAGCTTTAAATTCTTCCATTTTTCCAAGTCTTGTTTCGTTGTTCTCAATAATTCTTTATAGTTATCTTCTTGTAATGAGCTACACCTATTTGTCAGTTTAATTCCTAAATATTTTACCTTCGTGCAAAGTTTATATCCCGATTCTTCTTGTAAACACTCTCTCTGTTCCAAAGTCATATTTTTAGTTAAAATTTTTGTCTTAGCCAGATTAATCTTTAATCCTGCCACTTGTCCATAATGTTTCAATATCTTGTTCAACTCCGCTATTGATAATCTAGGTTCCTCCAATATAAATGCAAGATCATCCACATATGCCAATAATTTATACTGTTCTCCTTGCATCTTCAGGCCCTTCACTTCTGGATTCTGTCTTATCTCTTCTGTTACCACCTCTAAAGCAAAGCTGTATAGTAATGGTGATAGGGGACAACCTTGTCTCGTACATTTCTGTATCTGGAATTGATCGGTCCGTTCCCCATTAACCATAACAGCTGCTCTTTGCTTTGAGTAAATGGCTTGGATTGTTTGGATAAATTTCTCTCCAGCATTCACCTTCTTAAATATTTCTATTATAAACATCCAGTTCAGATTGTCAAAGGCCTTCTCTGCATCTATAAAAATCATCGCCATTTCTTTTTCTGGGTGTGCTTCATAGTATCCCAACACATTCAGTAACCACCTTACATTATGTCATAGTCAGGTTTATTGTGTTTAGCCATAGGCCATTACAATACGGTACAATGTTAAAATTGAATAAACTAAAAAACATTTAACATTAAGAGTCCGAAAGAGAAGAGAAACTATGCAGGTAGGTAGTTAATTCACATCAAGCCGACTAAAACTGTTTTTAGCTAGAAACAGCTTTGGCCCGTATTTTCCTTGCCGCCAATGCGAAAAGTGCCATTCTGTAAGAAACATCAGCGTTAACGTCAGCTAATAAAAATGAAATCTTCTCAAGGACTGAATATAAACTTAAAACTGATAAAATACCGGATAAAAATTTTTCTCTGGGTTGGGAGTACAACGGGCAATCCAGAATATAATGCGGGAGATCCTCAATACCAGGAGTACCACAAGGGCATACGCGCTGTGCCCTAGGGATTCTATTAAAGCGACCAGCCTGTACAGCCGTGGGCATCGTTTCAAAACGCAAGTGTGTAAAAGCTGCTCTAAGGTACTGCTTGTCTATGTTGATCAAATAAAATGATCTAAAGTGGTCAATCTTAACAAATTTAAACCAGGTAGCAGTTTGAGCTTTTAGAATTAAGTGTCTATCTAATAGAGCGTCTTGCCTAAATACCCAATCTCTGAGATCAGATGTATTTGCATAGGAACTAAAAAGGTCGTCCGGGGTGGAATATCTTAAGAGAAGGTTGTTAAGAAAACGAGATCGATCTGAGTCTTTAACTAGCATTGAATTAAAGGCCCTAACGAATAAAATTCCAATTCACAAGGGAGTGAAACAGGGGTGTGTGTTAGTCCCCCTTCTGTTTAACCTATACATAAACAAAATAGTAGAGTCTCTCAGGACCGCAATTTTTCCCACCCACTCTAGGGCAGCATAAAATTTCGATTCTACTTTATGCAGACGACATGGCCCTATTATCTTTTACCAAAATTGGGATGAGAAGGCTATTACAGCAATTAGGAACATATTGCAAGGAAGAGTCCCTTAACATTAACTTTGATAAAACAAAGACGTTGGTTTTTAGGAAAAGAGCTCAAATATCCTCTTGGAGTATTCTCGGTAACCCCATAAGCCAGTGCAGAACCTTTAAGTACTTAGGGATCACATTTAGTGAGAACCTGAATTGGAAAGTCCATACGGCCACTGTAAAAGCATCTGCGACTAGGATCGTTGGATCCATCTTGAAGTTTTATCATACCAAGGGTGGATTCCTCATCGACCCCGTCATAAAAATTTTCAAAAGTAAGGTCATTCCCCACCTTCTGTATGGTGTTGAGGTATGGGGCTGGAAAGAGGATTTACTCAACAGTATTGAAACAGTTCAAAATCAGTTTTTAAGGCGTATCTTGGCTCTCCCTAAAGGTACTCCAGCTGCCCTGATGAGAGCAGAAACCAGTATGCCCTCTTTAAGGGCGCGGGCACATCTTGCAATTTTAAAATTTTCGAAGAACATCAGAGCTGCCAATACGGATTCGTTTAGCCTTACATTATGTTTTATTTGTCTTTTCAGCAAAAATCCAGATTGGTCTCTATGAATCACCTTTGCCAGAATACGTTTCAACCTCTCTGCCATAATAGAGGCAAAGATCTTATAGTCCACATTTAATAAAGAAATTGGTCTATAATTCTTAATATCATTCCCTTCTGTATCTTGCTTATGTATTAACGAAATCAAAGCTTCCCTGCATGTATCAGGCACTTCTTCTCCTTCCCAAGTTTTCTTACAGACTTCATGTAACTGTGGAAGCAGTATTTCTTCAAAAGTCACGTAGAACTCCAATGGTAGACCATCTGTCCCAGGTGTTTTACCTTTATTCTGTCTTTTAAGAGCTTCCACCATTTCCATCATTATAATTGGTTGATTTAAAATCTTCTGGTCCCCCTCTGAGAACTTTTGGACAATACGTTCTTGCAGGTAGTGAAGTATTTTTTCTCTGGTTATATTCTCTCTTGCATATAAGTCTTTGTAAAAATCTTCTACAATCTTCTTCAGATCTTGAATTCCATTTCGCTCCACCTCATTTTTGTCTTTCAATGACTTTATCAATGTCCTTTCAGACTGCTTTCTTATTTGATAAGCCAACCATCTAGTTGGTTTATTGGCATTCTCAAAGTAATTTTGTTTAGCATAGCTCATTTTCCTTGCTAACTCTGCCATCAATATACAATTCATCTTGTGCATAAGAAGTTTAATCTTGGCTCTTCTATCCAGGCCACCTCCGGCCTCCATTTCTTGCTTCTCTTGCTCCAATATTTCTTTCTTCCGGTTAAAATATTCCTCATTTCTTTTCCTGTTTTTTTCTACTGCTTCCTTTATTAAAAGGCCTCTAGCAAAAGCCTTAAACACATCCCATACAATTCACCTCGGGATGCCTGGACTAAGATTTTCTTTGAAAAGAAAAAGTAAATTCTGCTTGCAAACTTCTCACCACCTTACTATCCTTCAATAGGAAAGGGTTTAATGTCCATCTACCCTTAGGGTTTGCTCCCTGTAATTCCACAGTTATGGGATTGTGGTCAGCATATGTACCTGCCTCAATCTCTGCTTTCTGTAATTCGCTTACCAATGAGGGTGACATCCAACACATATCCAGTCTAGACCAAGAATCATGTCTCGCCGAGTAATATGTATATTGTTGCTTTTTGGGATTTCTTATTCTCCATGCATCCACTAATCGCCATTCCTCTATAATCTGCAAAAGTGAATTAGTGAATTCATTGCCCTTTATCTTCTTTTTCTGGGTATTCATTTTTCAATCCTGTTTATTGTCAAACACCGCATTAAAGTCACCAATCAAACAGATCTCTTGGAAGTCCTGTTCAGCTATCAGATTTAAAAGCTTTGTGTAAAACTTTTCTTGATTTTGATTCAGGGCATAAATATTCACAATCAATACCCTCTTATTTTATCTCTGGATAGCCACCATCAATATTCTTCCATCCTCTGAGGCAAGTACAAATTCTGGTTGCAAATACTCTTTAATATAGGTAGCTACTCCACGTTTCTTCTTTTCCTTATCCGTTGCCACAAATACTTTGCCTAATCCCTTATAATTCAAATATTTTTCATCATTTTTTCTAATATGGGTTTCTTGCATGCACGTTATATCCGCATTATGTTTCTTCAATTGATGAAATATTCTTCTTCTTTTCTGAGGTCCATTTAAGCCGTTCACATTAACCAATATAAACTTCAACTTCTTTTTATCCATCCAGCTTCTGTGTCTGTTTATGGTCCTTTTCGCCTTTTGTTTTTTGTCTCGTAACAATTGGAGATCTCAATCTAAATCTTCTTAATCTTTGTGGTCTAGCAGGTGTAGCTAATGCTGTTGCTCCTTGAGCTTGAGGTTCCATTTCCCTTTCAACCTCTCCCTCTTCTCTCTCCTCTCTTTCTTCTTGGTCATCCGACAGCTCTTCCCCATAGGTCTCTAGGAAGTCTTTTGCTTTAAAAACTGAAGTAATTCTAAATCTCTTCCCTTCAAAGTTGAAAAAGACCCCTTCTGTCAAAATCCACCTGTAAGTAATGTTATTGGTTCTCAGAAGCACTGTTAATTCTGAGTACGCCCTTCTTTTCTCTCTCACTCTCCAGGGAATCTCTTTCAACACCTTAATTTCTTCTTGTCCCATCTTCAGCGGTGAGGCATTTACCTCTCTGAGCGCTCTTTTATGGAACTGTACCTGAACTTCCCTGGGCACCTTAAATCTTCTTGCATAAGTCGAATTCATCCTGAAAGTCACATCTATCTCTTTTGCCACTTCACTTATATCTTCGACCTGTAAATGATTTGCCAGCAATTGCACCATTTTTAAGGTCAAATCTTCCTCCTTCTCCTCTGGAATATTCTGAAACCTTAAAACAAATGCAGCTCTCTCCACCTGCAATCTCATCACATCTTGCTCTAGCAATGATTGCTTCTCTTCATTTTCTTGAACCTTCCTTTCTACCTGTCTCAACTTCCTCTACTGTGGTGCTTAATGCCACAATTTTTGTGGTGTTATCAGCTATCTGTTTTTGCAGCAACTGCAAACTCTGGGTAAACTGCTCAGTAATATTCTTCATAGCATTTTGTATCGGAACTACTGCCTGGAGGATCATATCTCTTACTTTCTGAATAGCTTGGTTGACGGATGCTATTGCTTGTGGAACTGAATTTCGGATTTCTTCCATGCTAACTTTGATTGGTTCTATAACATCATTAATTGTGCTTAAAATAGTAACTTGCACCAAAGCTTGCATTTCTTTTGGGGGTTCTTTTTAGGGTTCTTTTTGACCTGAGCTCCCCAACTTTCCTGTTGTGGAGCTTGTGCCCCCTGGTGAGACCAATGACTGTTTTTTTCCTCCTGTGCTGGACATTTTTAACCGCTTAACCACAAATTCCAAATCCCAGCCTTAACATGCACAGAGTATTTCAAAATCCCCACCATATTCATGTTTTCCCTTTTATTTATGCCCAGCCCTTATCCGATGTTTGGGAACAGTGCACTTCTCTTGGCTCCCTTCCCAGACCTTCTATCTCTAAAAGCTTCAACAACTTATAAAAACCAACAATGTTTAGGCTATCTTAATTCCCTGGCAACATCCCCAGAAATTGCTTCGACTATCTCCCCAAATGTTTACCAAACAATCGTTCCGTTGGCAGTTCTCCCAGACTAGCTGTCCTCCCGACCTTTCCCCTCCTTTATTCCCAAAGATCCCCCCTATAGCCAACCTCTGATCCAAAAACCCAGAGAAATCAAACACACAGTTAATCAATAATCAAACACCTTACTAGTAATTAGAGTTATTTCATCAATAGGATTTTACATTTCTGCTTGGAGTCAGTCTGTCTCTCCAACTTCAGTAGTCATTAATGATTGCAGCAAAATTGAAGATGCTGTAACACTCTCTCTCTCTCCCTCTTGCTCTTCCACCCTGGCCCTAGAGGGCTAAAAATTAGTGTGCGATGAAGCGGGCCTCCCCTTCCCCAGTTCTTCTACCCTACCCCTGTTAGGGTAAAAATTTGAGCGCGCTGCAAAGGGGTCTCCCGTCACCTCCTTCTTCTCAAAACGCTTTGATTTCACCAGACAGTTCTCTTGCTAAACGTTTCACCCTTAGTCCTGCACTGTTTATGCCACTGCCTTCCAGTTCTTCGGGTTTTAAATCCAACTTAGAGTAAAACCCAAATTCCCTTCACCAACCATTAACCACCAGCCTAAATAACTTTATAGCCAGCTCACATTTTTCAGCTTCCACAGCTCCTGTTCATTCCGGATGGCATTTCACTTTCACTCTCACCCTCTCCGCTCTCACATCACCAAGCTCATTTATTCCCGCTTACTAGCTGGTTGTTCTTCAGGGGGGAGAGGCCTCCCCTCTTATGCTACTTCTTAGGGCTAATTATGTTAAATCGCCGTTTTAACCCGCTTAATTTATTCCACGGATACTCACAGAAGTGCTCAGTCGGCAAGGTTTCTCTTCCCCCCCTTCTGGTGCAGGAGCATTAGCTTTGCTCAGACAAACTGAGCCCGGACTTTAATCCCACATCAGGGGCGATCCAGTCCACCCCACGAGTTGCAACTCACACAGGGTTATGGATCAAGCCCCTTGCTACTGTCCGTCCCTTCCCGGGATGGCAGGGGGTCCTTTAATGGGCAAAGGACCCCTTTGAAGATCAAAAAGTTGCCACCATGCCAAAGCGCGTGTGCCTCGCCATGCCACGCCTGCACACTCCCCAATTATTGCTCTCTTGAAAATGCACCAGGTAGTCAAATGCTATAATAGTAGGCACTTCATTCAAAGTCCTTCAGCCTCTATTTTGCTTTATCTTTCTCTTCCCTAACTCTCAGATCATAAGTAGTTGGTGCTGCTGCTCCTAGCTCCAACCCCAAGTCCCCCTCTGTGGACCCTGAGTCCTCTTCGCCACTTGGTTTGTCTGTCTGGTCCAGCTTTCTGCCTTCCTTTGAATCACCGTGTTTTTTCAGGAATTCTTGTGCCTTAAAAATGGAATCAATCTTTTCTCTTTTGTCCTTAAATTTGAACAGCACTCCTTCTGGGATTACCCATCTATAGGGTACAGAATTTGATTATAAGAAGTTAGTCAGTTCCTTGTAGCTCTTCCTTGTCTAACTTTGAATGGAATGTCCTTTAAAACCTTGATTGTAGAGTTTTCAATTTTCAGGAATGACCCTGACATTGCTTTCATTATCTGATCTCTGGCACTTTGCTTGGTGAATTTCACCACTACCTCTCCAGGTAGATTGTTTTTGTGTGTGTGTGTGTGTGTGTGTATGTAGAATGGACCCTATATACCAGGTCCATATCGCTTATAATTGTTTCCATTTTACAATCCACCACAGGGGCCAATACCTGCGCCAACGTTAACCTGAGATCTTCTCTTTCAGTCTCTGGTACATCCTGAAAACGAAGAACCATGTTAGCTTTTTCCATCTGAAGTTGGATCAGTTTATCCTCTTGCAGCTCTTGTCGTTTCTCAATTTTTTGGACTTTTTTCTTAATTTGCTTATTAGCAGTGTCTGTTTCTAAGCACTTTGCAGCCATTTGTTCCATTTTTTTTAATGTTTCTGTCTGTTGCACAGCCAGTGCCTGGTTAATATTCCTGAGATGTTGATTTATAACAGTCACTTGTTCCAGCAGAGGGCGTATCTGCTCTGTGAGCAGTTTGACAACATCAGAGACTTCCTCAGAGTGAGGGCTGGGAAGGACTACTTGCTTCTTCCCCACTTTCTCCTACTTCCTGCTTGGTCCTGACATGTTGGAAAGATTGTTTACATTAACAGAGTCTGTGCCGAAGGGTCTGAATTTTGACCTAGAGCTTTTTCAAGCCTGGTAAGTCCCAAGAGACCACTTTTACTGCTGGATTTTACGTTCGCCCCCTTCTTCTCACGTATCTTGATAGTTCCCAAGTGGGAGGGGGACTCTCCCTCCTCCCGCCGCTTCTGTTGTGGGGGGGAAGCCTGGAAAGTTTTATTTCTCATTCCACCAAACTCACAGTTTTGCCGATCGGTTTATTCTTGTTTCGCTTTCTCTGTCAATGCTTCATCACTCTGCTTATCCCAGCTAGTGCTTCTTTGGTCAATTTGCATCGGCCTCACAGTATGTCAGGACCAATGGAATGGCTCAGAGCCTCAATTCTCCCACTGCGCATGGGAGGAGAGGCTACCAAGCAAAAGTCCCCTGGCCCGGAGTCCATCCCAAGGACTCCTTGGAGGGTTGCACTCATGCAAACCCCCTCCTGGCACCTGTGCACAGTACATGTCCCCGGGAGAGTTTGGGAGACATGTCCACTAGTCAATTCGCCATAACCAGAAATCCCATATGGGAATCATTATAGTCAATGGTCCCAATAGGCTATAATGAAGAATTGAGCTGGGGATATCTGGGGCTCTGGAGGGAGCTGTTTTTTTGAGGTAATTGAAGCCTAGAAAATCACCAGTTAGGATTTGTCAGTATCCCCTGCTGTAGAGGGACAGTTGGGATTGAAGTTGATTATAGAATATTTGGTAAAAGAGGAAAGGTTAGAAGAATGTACCTCTCCCTATAACACTCCTCTCCTTAAAAAAAAACACACCCAAGTTTTTAAAAGATTGGACCAAGGAATCCAGTTCTATGGAGTGTCCCCCCCATCCTCTATTGTTTCCAGTGTAGGAGGAAAAGGCATTTAAAAGGAACACAGTCCCTTTAAATGCTTTTTGCAAGCCACAGATGAACTCTGAAGGCATTTAAAGGGTTTGCTGTCCCTTTAAATGCCTTCTCCAAGCTGCAAGATCACCCAAAAGGACTGTAAGCCCTTTAAATGCCTTCCAGGTGAACTTGCAGCAGAGTTGCATGGCTTGGAGAAGTCACTTAAAGAGACTACAATCCCTTTAGATTTTTAGGGCTATCCAGTGGCCCTAAAAATCCCTAATATTTTTGGGATTTTCAGGGGTTGGCCATTTTGGATAGCCAAAGCTGATCCCCATTCGGTAACCAGCATAAAAATACCCTCAAAAATACTGATAGTGTATTTTGGTAGTATTTTTTAGCTCAGTTTATGATGAATGCACACCCCTAATGCTGTAAGGTATTTCAGTGGAGCCTACACATATGTATTCCTGGATCCCATTATAGCCAATGGGCCTTTAGGCCTCTCCCATTTTCCCCAATAGTCATTCCTGTCATTCATCTCTCAAGGAAGCTCCTTTTGTGAAAGAAACCTAACAGGCCACAACTACGGTGGTAAATGCAGCATTTTCAGTGGAAAGGTTTAAAAAGTCTATTGTCAGCCAGTTTCTGTAAGACTAGGGTAAAAGCAGACAGGGGTTTTGTTGTTGTTTGTTTTAATGCTGTGGCTGGCTGGAGCTCTCCTGCTTAGCTGCTGCTTGGCTGCTCTTTCAGGAATCCATGGCAAAATCTGTACCACAGGGTATATACTTTGGGGGTCTGTAAAAGTGAGCCTCTCAATTCAATTTACGAGGGGGTGTCTTTTAATTAGAGAGAGGAGGATGCTTTGGGCAGATTTAGAGCTATTATTGTTATAAAGCTGCCCCAGACATTATATTCATTCCCCATTGAAAATAATGGCCCCTAACTTCAAAACAACACTAATTTGAATCCTGAAATGATCATGCCCTACCCAGTAAAAGTGAATCATGGTAAAAATTCACCCCCCACCCTCAGATCTGAAGTTATAATGAATTTCTTTCTCAATGCCCACCCCTTTTTAAAACTTTAGATAGTCCTTCACCTCAGAAAGCCATTTTGTGCTACTAATTCTGTCAAGCGTAGAAAATGATTTTGAAAGCTGTGGCACCTATTACATCTTATTAACCTTTGAATCTCTTGTTCTGGGATCATACATTTCATTAAGCAATCCTGAATTGTCAGTAGTCCAAACAATTTACACTGGACTAGCTAGTACATGCTTCAATGTACAGTTAATCTGCAGCAAGCCATTGCATCTACTCTTAGTTTCATGCTTGCATTCCAAAATCATTTATCTTTCATCCTTGAGATTTTGCACTGAGTTGATTGTCCAAATACAATATTTCTTCCTCATAGGTTTTGAAAACCTTCAAGACCCCATCCACCCAGCTAATACTGGATGACATGATTTCATTGTTCCCTCATAAATACTATGCAGCATATAGAAGAAAAGTTAATTGAATGGTTTAGTTCTTTTCCTTTTTTCTTTTTTTTCTAAACTCTATTACTTATTCCATCTTGAAAATTTTCAGCTTCATCCTTCAGTGATCTCTTACTTCTGCAGTGTTCAAAACCTTTTAGAAATGTGGTTAGTATCTCTTGATACAAATATCTATTTCAATTTTCTCTTTCCATTCTAATATCCTTTTTATCTGTTTTACAATTTTTCTTCATTCTTCTTGCCTATCTATTTCATCTCTCTGCATTTTTAATATCCTTTTCCCCTTCTTTAGCATTTCTCTATATTCTCCACAGGGCTCTGCAATTCACAGTTTTCCTTTTGGAAGCGATAGCTCTGAAAACTGAATCTGACCACTAATTTCAGAGCCTGTTTATTTCCATTAACTTGATACTTAGATGGCATTAACTCATGTATCCTACTTATCCACTCACAAATATTTTTAAATATTTCTCATTGAAATGTTTTACAAAACGTCTTTGAATATTCTATTCTGTTTCCCAATCAATTTTTTTGTAAATGCACCCTACTTAATATCAAATTATTTTGCCATTCTACAAAGTTTTTATCTGGGAAGTATTATTAAACTTGAAATCACCATTATGATGATTTATTGTCGAGCTTACCAATCTTATTGTTACTGTGTGTTTATTGATGTCAAAAGTCCTCAGAATTTTCCTAATTAGATGTGGTTCACATATATTACCAAGAAGCAGCAAAATATGAAATCCACAGAAGCTTCAGCTTTTGTCTGCTTCACATATAGACACATGCAGGATCCTCCTCCAGAAGGAACTTCTTTTGTTCTTTGAAAATTCATTTGGCTTTCCTTAAAACTCCTCAGACTTTTTCCTCAAGCAGGAATTTCCACTTTCACCTCCAAATTCTGCAACAGGAGAAATTCTATGGCAATTTATTCAGAGACTCATCAACATTTCTTGTTCACAACATGGTATCCAGTGGTTGTGAGAAGCATATGGTGTTCATAATTTACACTGACTTGTTTTGGGGTCCTACTGGATCGGGGCGGTGTGGCAGCTCTGGTGTTGTTGGATCTGTCGGCAGCGTTCGACATGGTCGACCACCAGTTGCTGGCCCACCGCCTTGCCGACGTGGGGATTCAGGGGCTTGCCCTTCAATGGTTTGCCTCTTTTCTCCAAGGTCAGGGATAGAGGGTGGTGATAGGGGGACAGCGGTCCCAGAGACACCCCCTTGAGTGTGAGGTGCCTCAGGGGGCAGTGCTGTCCCCGATGTTGTTCAACATCTACATGCGCCCCCTTGCCCAGATTGCCCGGAGTTGTGGGCTTGGGTGTCATCAATATGCAGATGACACCCAGCTCTATCTGATGTTGGGGGGCCAGTCGGGCTC
The DNA here is from genome assembly GCA_029375565.1 of Gekko gecko. Lineage (NCBI taxonomy): Eukaryota > Metazoa > Chordata > Lepidosauria > Squamata > Gekkonidae > Gekko > Gekko gecko. Next base: position 141,414,897 of record JAPDNY010000005.1, read on the forward strand.
CACTCCGGATGATCTGCATTGGGCGTTACAGGCTGTGGCTGGGTGGCTCAGACTGAGCCGGCTGAAACTAAACCCGGCAAAGATGGAGGTCCTGGGCCTGAGTCGGATCAGTTCGGGGCTGGGGCTCCCTCTCCCGGCCTTTGACGGGGTACCTTTGGTGCCGGCGTCAGAGGTTAGGAGTTTGGGAGTGCTCCTGGACTCCTCTCTAACGATGGAGGCCCAGGTAGCAGCCACTGCCAGGTCGGCCTTCTTCCATCTGAGGCAGGCACGGCAGTTGGCCCCCTTCCTTGGCCACGATGACCTGGCCACGGTGATCCATGTGACGGTCACCTCAAGGTTAGACTACTGTAACGCTCTCTACTTAGGGCTGCCTTTGTCGCAAATCCGGAAGCTGCAGCTAGTGCAGAATGCTGCAGCCAGGCTGCTGATGGGTCTCTCTAGGAGGGACCATATTCAGCCTGTGTTGAAAGCGCTGCACTGGCTGCCAATAGCGTACTGGATTCGCTTCAAAGTGCTGGTGATCACCTTTAAAGCCCTGTATGGCCAGGGTCCGGCTTACCTGAGAGACCGCCTTTCCCTACATGTTCCCCCAAGGGCACTTCGGTCTGGGGGCCGTCATCTTCTGGAAATTCCTGGCCCCAGAGATGCGAGGCTGGCTGCCACAAGAGCCAGGGCTTTTCGGTGGCGGCTCCTACCTGGTGGAAGGAGCTCCCAGAGGAGATCCGGGCCCTGCGGGACCTTGTCCAATTCCACAGGGCCTGCAAGACGGAGCTCTTCCGCCAGGCTTTTGAGTAGGAGCCGCCACTGCCACTATTCCACCTTTGATATTCCACCTCGAAAACCATGCCATTGTCTTCCCGTCATCTTGGTTTTAAATGTTGTGCTTATGTTGTATTGTTTGTTTTTATAATTTTACCTGGTTGATATTGTTTTATATTGTTTATATTGTTTAAATTGTTTATATTGTTAGCTGCCCTGAGCCTTCGGGGAGGGCGGGATACAAATCCAAACAAACAAATAAATAAATAAATAAATAAATTTATTTTCCTCATGGTTCAAGGCAGATTACAATAGGTTTAAAATATTTTCAGTTACAACCAGAATAAAATAACAGTCTCAGACCTCTTCCTCCCTCCTGTCCAGGCCCCTTGGCAGTCCCAGACTTCCTGGGGCCATCACCATCTTTGCTCACCTCAAGAGAAAGCTAGTTTTAGTGACCGACATTAGAGGATAGTGAAGTGAGCATGGATACTCACCAGAGGTTTGGGAGAGCTGGCTGTCAGCTGCCTCAGGAGCATGGAGGAAGCAATGGCTGGGTTGCAATCAGGCTCAGTGCAAGGCAGTGATGCTGATCAAGAGCCAGCACCAGGGAGGATACTGCCTACAGAGACAGCATAGGGGAGAATGGTACCAGGGAGGACCAACAACCAAGTCAACTGGACTGCAGAACAGGTAGCTGTCCACACAATCTCAGCAGTGATCAGGGAAAGGGAGGAGCCAAGAAGGCTGGCTTTACACCCTGGTCTAGGAGGATGCAGGAGAAGTGGGAATGCCCTGTCTCCAGGAGAGGACAGTTAAGTTGATGGCTCAGGGGCAACCCAGACCAGGGGAAGGAAGAGTGAACTAACAGGCCCTCCCTTTATATCAGGTGAGGCTACAGTGATGGGAGGAGGAGGAGGAGGATGAAGAGGAGGAGATTGGATTTATACCCTGCCCTTCATACTCAAAGGAGTCTCAGAGTGGTTTACAATTCCTTTCCTTTCCCCTCTCCACAACAGACAACCTGTGAGGTAGGTGGGGCTGAGAGAGCTCTCTCTTGAGAGAACAGCTCTGAAAGAACTTGTGACTTCCCAACCAAGAGAACAAGCTAGCTAAGGAGATGGAGAGCCAGGGTGCTTGAACCCTTTCTTGCCCAATTCTGGGGCTTTGGAGGCCTCCCAGGCTGGCATGTGGGACCCACACAGGAGGAGCCTTACACCTCTCTTCTACCCCTTAAAAGATGCCTACCATTAAAACCCTGATAAAGCCCTGGAAAACAAGCAAGGCTTGCAGTACTTCCTGAAGCTCTCCAAAGAGGGTTTTCCCCCTCACCTTTTCAGGAAGCCCATTCTGCAGAGAAAGAGTCATGATGAAAAAGGCCATGGCTCCAGTCAATGTTAGATAGGCCATCCTAAATGGTGGGATAGCCATCAGATGGCTGATGGAAAAAAACCCATAGTCGGAGCACAAGTACATAGAAAAGGTCCTTCAAATTTGTGGCTCCCAGGTTATGAACGACTTGAACTAAACTCAGAAACAGACTGGCAGTCAATATAACTGTTTCAAATTGGACAACATACGTTCCCAGTGGCTTCTCCCTGACAATAATTGGTCAGCCAGATTCTGGACCAGTTTTAATTTCTGGGTTGTCTTCAAGAGCATCCTAGTCTGCAATATGGAAAAGGCTTGTAATAAATGTCATTTGTCCTTCCATCAGTCTTTTTTCTTCCCTTGCACTCTCTTGGATGCCTTCCTCAAGCTGGAAGAAAGCTCCAAACTGCTTCAGAATTTGCTGAATTTTTTTAAAAAAATCAGTAACTTCTCTAGCTGCAATGTGCAAACTGGAATCATTCATATATGTCTTCTTCTGTGAGATCTCTGATAATCCCAGTGGCTCAAAAAACCCATAATAGCTGAGATGCACAAGTACCAATAGGAAAAGCAGGCACTCCATTCAGTCACCTTTCATGAATACTTCTTTCATGAATCCTTATCTTCCCAGGAGCATATGTACTGATTCAAGTTCTCAAACTAACGAACTCTCCAAAATGATGACCGGATGGGATACATTAACAAATAATAGAAAAGATGTCAGGCTCCAGATACCCATAGCATTTTGTAATCCTCTAGAATAAGTGAAGCAAAGAGATAATGAAGCATTATTCTCACTAGTTAGCTGTATCATAAACCACTAAGTCAGTGTAAACACAAGGTTACTGTTAAATAGTGGGTTCCATGGGTGAACAGACTCCCAGTCTAGTGATCAGCTCTACTTTATTCAGTGATTTCAGCAAGAACAAGACTGTAGACCAGAGCCTCAGCTCGGTTATATTGCATGCAATTGCCACACCCCAACACACCCCATTCCTAATGATAGGCAATTTACAAAACTTTATATCTTAATTGGTTACTGCCAGAATCCTGTTGGTCTATTGTTATTCGGCTCTAAGCTCACCCTGTCTCTAGCAACACAGTCCTGCAATGTTTCAGTCCCCATACATAACAGGTGCACAGCCTACAATCAAGAAACATCCCCCCAAAAGACCCCAGAGCTGGGTCCAGAGATGCTATTAGACTTTGATAATAGTCTTGGCATTACCTTAAAAGACTTCTCCACTGAGCATGGCCAATGACATCCACTCCTAACTGCCACTATGTCTCATTTGTTTGACTGTAACAGCATTCAAAAGTATTCACTGATCCATCTCATTGCCCTTTGGGATGCCATGGCTACCTAGAGAGAGACAAGTGAGAGGATGGAAGCCAAGCAAAAGCAGTGGTGACTTCTGAGATTTGCCTGAGAATGAAGGCTTGTTGTTGCAAGATGTGTGTTCCTTCCTTCCTCCCTTCCTTCCTCCCTTCCTTCCTCCCTTCCTCCCTTCCTTCCTTCCTTCCTTCCTTCCTTCCTTCCTTCCTTCCTTCCTTCCTTCCTTCCTTCCTTCCTTCCTTCCTTCCTTCCTTCTTCTTTCTTTCTTTCTTTCTTTCTTTCTTTCTTTCTTTCTTTCTTTCTTTCTTTCTTTCTTTCTTTCTTTCTTTCTTTCTTTCACAATTCAAGATTGAGCATCATAAACTCAAATTGTTTTTCTCTCTCTCTCTCTCTCTCTCTCTGCTTCAGTGTTTAGAATTCCTGGCATATTCAAAAGTGTCTATCTCTATCATCCATCAGATCTTATCTCAAAATTGATTCATTGGTATAGTATCTGATTCAGAATTCAGCTCCATTTAACCATTCTTATATGAGTCTCTTCTCTCTCTAACTAAATTAATCTTTCCCATCACTCTTGATGTTTTAGGTTACTGTTTCAGCTTCTCCCTCCTGCATCCCTAGAAAGTTTGCACTCTATTTATACACTATCAATTTATTTTCTGTGTGCTTTATACAGACAGGGATTTAACTGAGCTACCAAAGATGGTTAATACAATATAAAACTATCTAGCAATATATCTAAGAGCCTGTGGTTTCTATAGCACTATATTTATATGCCAAGATACAGGAACAGGCCGTAGCTCTCAGATTAGGGTTGCCAGGTCCCTCCTGGCAACTGGCTGGGCTTGAGGGGACTTACCAGGAGTGGCAAGGAGGGCCCCCTGATGTGCAGCAATGGGCCTACATCACTGGCCACATGACCCAGAAATGATCTCATCATTTCTGGGATGTTGAGGTGACACTCTGGTATTTGGGCAAAAAAACTATGGTAAATTTGACTTCTACCATAGAGTTTTTGCCCAAATACCAGAGCATCTCCCTGATGACCTAGATGTGATGATGTCACTTCTGGGTCACATGACCAGTCATGTAGAAACATCACTGCAGGTTGGATGTATCTCCCACTTTTTCAAGGTAAGTCCTCTCCCACCAGTCAGCTGATTGGTGGTGGGGCAGTGGGGCCTGGCAATGGGGGACCTCTGCCTCCACCAGAGGGCCTGGCAACCCTATCTCAGGTAGAGGTCTTTCTTTAAAAAAAAATTATACTTCCCTTCCAGAAATATGCCTGAGGTGGCTTACAAAATAAAAACAATTTTAAAACAAAAAATTAAAAGGTATTCCATAAGCAAGGTGCACTGCTGAAAATGACCTCTTCTCTGGTTGCCACTGTCTTACCTTTAAAGGTGGGTGAATAGAAAGCAGAACTTTTGAGGCTGATATTAACTGGCAGGGTGGTTAATATGGGAGGAGGCAGTTCTTCGGGTACCCTGGCTCCAAGCCATTTAGGGCTTTAAAAGTAAGAAACAGCACTTTGAATTCTGCCTAGAAACAAATAGGCAGCCACAGCAGATCTTTCAGCACTGGGATGATACAATCCCTGTACACTGCCCCTGACAATAGACTGACTGCTACATTTTGAATGAGCTGAAGTTTCTGGATCTTTTACAAAGGCAGCCTCAAGTAAAGTGCATTGCAGTAATCTAACCGGGATGTAATTGGAGTATGTATCATCAAGGTCAGAACATGCTTTTCAAGGAATTACCATAGCTGACAAAAGGCTCTATGTCAAGAGTGTCAAACATGCGGCCCAGGGGCTGGATCAGGCCCCCGGAGGGCTTCTATCAGGCCCGCAATGGAACTGGCTGTTTTCTGCTTCTTCTTCCAGTTCTGCTGCTGCTGCATCATCGTAGGTTTGCACACCTGAACAGCATACTCAAGTTTACAACAGCACAGACATTTTGATGCAATAATTCAGAGCAAGAGGTGTCAGTTATCAGACACTGTTAAATAAACAAAATATTGCAAGAGTGCTAATGTTTTAAGCATGTTTTTATTTTATTTTTTTAAAAAAACCTTTGTGTTTGTGTCTTTTATAAAGTTTGTGGCGGAGGTCAGACTGGCAGGTTGAAGCGCAAGGGAGTCATGGCAAAAAGACCTGGAACAGGTTTGTTCCGGGTTTTCCTGGTCACACTGCATCAACTGATGTGGGAGCATACTGGAGAGGAGGTGCAAGAGAGCATTTGCACTGTTGGCCCGCCCCTGGCAGAGGCGTGGCTGTAAGTGGCTTTTTGTAATGTAATCTGATGATATGCGCTTATACGTCCATGTGAATAAGCACTCATGCGTGTAAGAGCATCCCTACCGAATCAGCTTGTTTGCGTTCACACTTCTGGGAAGTGGGATGAATGCAGGATGACTGTGCTTTCCAGGGTTTTCTACCACTTTTGCCTGGTGTTTTTTAAATTCGGGAGGGAAGCGTTACAAGATGAGTATGGCTGGGGAATGCCTGACAGATGTGCCTGTGTGAACCGACCTTTTAATCCGTTTGTGAAATGTTTCTGAAATGAGCCTATATTGGGCCAAACTGCCAGTCTGAACTCAGCCTATATCTCTGCTACCTGGCATTATATTTTATGACACACATGGCCCAGCCCAACAAGATCTCATTTATGGCAGATCCGGCCCTCATAACAAATAAGTTCGACACCCCTGTTCTATGTGCTACAGAGGAAATCTAGGCCTTCAACTGTAGGCCAGAATCCAGCAGTATTCCCAAATTATGGACCTGTTGCTTCAGAGGGCATGCAATGACTTTCAGGACAGGCTGACTCTTAAGTCTTTGAGCAGCTTTGTCATTGACCAGCAGCTTTTCAGTCTTGTCTAGAGTGAGCTTCAGTTTATTGCCCCTCATCCATCCCATTATCATCTTCAGGCACTTCCACAGCCCCACCTGACTCTGCTGTTAAGGAGAAATAGAGTTGGGTGTCACCTGCATAGTGGTAATAGAAGGCAAAAACAAGTGTAGTTAACAGACAAAACAATTACAACTTGCCAAAAAGCTGAAGAACATGTAATAGAGAATAATGTATACAAAGTAGCTACAATGAAGAAGAACAAAATGTAAACAATAGAGAACTGGTATGTGCTGCAATGTATAAACAATGGAAAACTACTAAATAATTTGACATTGTGTCCAGATGTTTGATAACGTTTCAAACTTCATCCTTCATGAGGGTGTTCTATAATAAAATATATAATTTAATAAGAAAAGGAGAGCCATACAAAGAAATTGCAAGGTCAATGTGTAAATCTAACCAACAGCTTACCCTTTTAAGCTGCTGCTGTTTTCATATTCATACTGACATGCATTGGGAACAGTCTGTGCTAATAGAAAATACAACAAGTCATACAGTGTAAATACAATGTAAATAAGTATAACTTTTGCTAAAAGCATTTCTTGCAGTTACTCACAACAAGTCAATACAAAATTGGATGCCAGTCTCCAACATGTAATCAGCTTTAATAGCTTCAGACTTGCAGCAGGACTGGCAGTGTCTCATAAGTGAGCTCTGAGTTGAGTGTGATATAAGGAGCTTCACTAATGCAGAGCAGCTGTGTTGTTTCTAGAGCACCACACTATCAAGTTTATCTTGTACTTAAAGAAAACATGCCAAGTCCAAATTTTGACTGAGACAAGATGGATGTACTGTGTTAAGATGCGAGATCCAAAACATTTCTCTCTGTAACAATTTCCTATGCATCTCTGTTCTTTCACCTGGTGTTTGTTTGATGACTTCCAAAACTGTATACAAAAAGCTATCAGGAGTATGATTAAAGATTCTAAAGTGCTGTACATTGTTATCAAACATCTGGATACAACATTGAATTATTTAGTCGTTTTCCATTGTTTATACATTGTAGCACATACCAGTTCTCTATTGTTTACATTTTGTACTTCGTCATTGTAGCTACTTTGTATACATTATTCTCTATTACATGTTTTTCAGCTTTTTGGCAAGTTGTAATTGTTGAATCAGTTAACTACACTTGTTTTTGCCTTCTATTATCATTATAGAATAGTATAGTGAACATTATTGATACCTGCATAGTGGTGGCACCTTACTCCAGATCTCCTGACAATCCCTTCCAGAGTTTTCAGGTAGATGTTAAAAAGCGTGTTAAACAGCATAGGGGACAAAATAGAACCCTGCAGTACCCCATAGCATAAATGCCATGAGGCAGAGCAGTAGTCCCCAGCAACACCTTCTAGAATCACCTTCTGGAATCAGTCAAGTAAGAGTGGAACCACCATGGTACCCAAGCAGGAGGACTCTAATCTGGAGAACCGGTGTAACAGGCCGGATTCACCCCCCGGCCAGAGTAACCCCGGGGTTACTCTGGCCTAGCCTAGAATAACCCCGGAGGGCCAGGCCAGAGTAACCCCAGGGGTTAATCCAGACTAACCCCTGCCAGAGAAACCTCTGCCGGGCTCTGTTGACTAATGAGATTGGATTCATATCCGTTCTTCACTACCCAGAGGAATCTCAGATTGGCTGACAAGTTTCTCATGGACCTCAAACCCTCAGAAGCTGACACTGTGCTGGTCACAATGACATTTAACTTACCACTCTATATTGGGGACTGGGAGACCCAGGTTCAGATAGTTTGGCATAGGCAACTTTACACCCGAGGGGTTACTTTGGCCCGGGGTTACAGGTTGTTGTGTTGTGCAGTTGGGGTAACTCTGGCGTGGCCCAGCAGAGGTTTGTCTGGCAGGGTTAGTCTGGATTAACCCCCGGGATTACTCTGGCCTGGCCCGGCAGGGGTTATTCTAGGCTAGGCCAGAGTAACCCCGGGGTTACTCTGGCTGGGGGGTGAATCCAGCCTGTTACACCAGGTTTGATTCCCCACTCCTCCACATGAAGCCAGCTGGGTGACCTTGGGTCAGTCACATCACTCTCAGAGCTCTCTTAGCCCTACCTACCTCATAGGGTGTCAGTTGTGGGGAGAGGAAGGGAAAGTGACTATAATCTGCTCTAAGACTCCTTCAGGTAGTGAAGGGTGGAGTATAAAACAATCTCTTCTTCTTTTTCATCTTCTCCTCCTTCTCCTTCTCTTTTCTATTTTTTTTTAACTGGAGATGCTGCATATTGAACCTCAAACTTCTGTGTGAAAAGCAGATGCTCTGCCACTGAGCCAGGGCCCCACCATGAACCACAGGACATTTAGTCTTCATGTATACAGACCTTATTGAGTCACTTCCTTTGATGACCAGTCTACTTTCTTTGTTGGCCATTTAATATTTGTCATGTTAGCCCATTTTGCAGCCTGTTTCAGACTGAAAGTCACTGTTTCATTCTCCCTTCTCCCTGTGTGAGTGAACATTTACTTTCATGACATTTTTTCTTTTTTGTACAAAATTTTGCCCATTACATTTTTATTTTATTTATTTATTATCAAATTTATATCCCACCCTACCCAGCCAAGGCCAGCTCAGGGTGGCTTACAGAATGAATAAAACCACAATAAATAATTTAAGCATAAAACAATTCTGCATTAAAAAGGTGCTAACAGATTGACATTTCAAAGTTGAATTTACATTTAAGTTTAAGATGGCAGTTGGCTTTCATTGTACCGTCCTAGTGATCAACCCAGATCTAACATTGTGTGGCTAGTAGAGGCTGTTCAGGGAGCATGGTTCTCCCTCAGGGCGGCTCCTAATTAAAAGCCTGGCAGAAGAGCTCCATCTTGCAGGCCCTGCCGAACTGCATAAGGTCCCTCAGGGTCAGTCGATGTTGGGACCCTGATTGCAGTGCTCTCTGGGGAACATATGGGGAAAGGTGGTCCCTCAGGTATGTAGGTCCCTGACCATATAGGGCTTTAAATGTAAGAACCAGCACCTTGAAGCTAATTCAGTATACTATTGGTAGCCAGCGCAATGCCTTCAGCACAGGCTGAATGTGCTCCCACATTGGAAGGCCCATTAAAATGCTGGCCACCCCAACTCAAGCACAGGACTTCTGTCTTCACTGGATTCAGTTTCAGTTGGCTCCGCCTAAGCCATCCAGCCATGTCTTGTAACATCCAGTCTAGATCTTCTGGTTTGGAGCCAGACTGCCTGCTCATCAACAGATAGAGCTGGGTGTCATCCCAGCCCATGTCTCTGTGCAACCTGGGCAAGGGGCACATGTAGATGTTAAGCAGCATTGGGGACAGCACTGCCAATTGTGACACTCCACAATCCAGTGGGTAACTTTGGGAGAGCTGTTCCCCCAGTGCCACCTTTTGTCCCTGACCTTGGAGGAAGGAAGCGAGCCACTGCAAGGCAAGCCCCTGAATTTCAGTGTCAGTGAGGTGGTGGATCAGTAGCTGATGGTCGACCATGTCGAATGCCGCCAACAGGTCCAACAACAACAGCACTGCTGGTCCGCCCCGATCCAGATGCCTCTGGAGATCGCCTGTGAAGACAACCAGTGCCATCTCCATCCTGTGACCCAGATGAAAGCCGGACTGGAAGGGATCTAAAATGGAAGCGTCATCCAAAAAGCTCTGTACATTCATGCCATTTAAACATTCCTTTTGTATCAGTTGTGTATGAATGTGTAAACAGAGTAATAATGGTGTCAAATATAATAATGCCATAAAAATAACAAATGAATTGGGATTACCAGCAACAAAAGTAACAAAAACTCCTAAATAAATAAAGGGGATGTGCGTCTCTATTTAGAACCTACTACTGGTTGTCTTTTTGTTATTTTATGGTGGTGTTGTTATATTTAACATCTTAGTATCTTATTATGTCTGACACTTTTCTTATTTACCGTTATTGCTTTATTACTTTCATTATGGTTTCCACTGTTGCTATTTATACTTCGAATGTCAGTGCTATATTATTGGCTATTTCTGTTGCTTACTGATGGGTATATTATTTGTTTTAGTGTTTTAATGTGATTCAGGTAGGTAACCGTGTTGGTCTGAAGCAATAGAACAAAATCTGAGTCCAGTGACACCTTTAGTGACATAAAAGCTTATACTCAGAATAAACCTTTTTTGGTCTTTAAAGTGCTACTGGACTCAAACTCTGTTCTGTTTTAATGTGAGTGATGGAAGCTGCCTTGGAAGCCATCTGGCCTGGGACTGCTGTCAGTTTGGCAGAGGTGCCATTGGCTTCATGAAATAAATATCAAAGGGGTACAACTGGAATGTTTAGCTCCTGTCAAGAACACACATACACCCTGGATATTTTCAGGCAGGTTCTACACAATCCTATACATGTCAAGCACCACAGCTGTTAAAATATCTGTCATCAATTATAAGACTGCAGCAAATACCTATTTTTCAGATGTGGACATTCAGCAGCCCTTGAAAGAGTCTGATGTGATTAAAGTTGCCGTCACATTTAGCTGAAAGTGAAAATTTAAAGCAGGTTTGGCAGTTCTTATACTCAGCTAAAACAGCCAGATATTTTAAGGAAAGCAAAAAGGAGTTTCCACAAGGCTAGTGAAGGTTTTTTAGGGGGTGGGGTGGGCAGGTTTCTATGCAAGCCTTTTTGAGGCAATGCAGATGATACTGGAGATAGAATTTCTGTAATGAGATTAATATAAGTGAATTAATATGCCTGGACTTCTTCATACAGGAACTTTGTCACAGAACAGACCTCTAAATCAAGAAAAGAGTAATCTCACTCTCTCCAAATGGCAGTTTACTAGGAATATACATTGTTACTTCTAGTACTTACTAAACGTTTCAATGTGAAAAGTACTGAGACTGACAAGTGATTTCAGCTCTCACATACTTTATTAGATCAGGAACAAGACGACAGAAGCCAGCTTGCAGGCTGGCTTTTATCCCCAAGTGAACCCACACCCCAAAACACACAACACCCTATGATTTGCTATTTACAGTAATTGAGTTATCCTGGGCTCCCCGATTGGAAGGGAACTAGGAGCCTATAGTCTATTGTCTTTGGGAGTGAAGCTCAGGCCCTTTTCCTGGCCGCATGGCGGGCCAGTCAGAACCGGTCCGAGCACATGGCTGCCCCGAGTCCATGTTTCCCCGTGGATACATTACACAATGCATTACAAAATACCTGCAATTTGGAGCCATGATCCCACTCTCAAAATACTCATAGGGCCTAGGAAAGACAAAAACAAATGAAATATGTCTACAGCACACTGCCCTGATGTGGATTACCCTAGACTAGCCCAATCGCTTCCATTCTTGGAACCTAAGTATGGTCAGCTCTGGTTAATACTTGGATGGGAGACTACCAGGGAAGACCAGAGCTGTTATGCAGAGGCAGGTAATGGCAAACCACTTCTGTTCTTCTCTTGCCTTGAAAATCCTACAGGGTCATCATAAATCAGCTGTGACTTGACAGCACTTTCCACCACCATATCAGTACTCCATCTCCATATCCATTGCCTTAAAAGAGCATGCTGAGCTAAATCTGACCAGAACTTAAACCATACCCCCTCACCTTACTACATCAAACATATTTGGTATATGAACAGCATCCACAAATGTGGTTCCTGGAGCCAACTGGATTTTAGTTAGAATGGCTTATATTCAAAGAGCGTTCCAGAATGAAGTTCTTTGATTATAGTTAAGCCAGCCTTAGCAAGCGTTTATAACATCCAGTAGCAGATTTCAGTCCTGATTCACCACCAATAGCACTTAAAAAAAAAGCTCTATAATGTACATCTCAATGTCCTAAAGGAGTAGGGTGTTCTAAGAATTATTATTATTACATTACTGTGTTTCATGACTCCTATGTTTAGCCTTTCAAGAATTAGCCTTTCAAGAAGTATTAGGCATTTCAGAATGACAATCTAGTCATATGTTTATTAACCCTGCCTTGAAATTGCAATGGCCCAGTACCTTCTCAGATGTAGGGCTCAAGGATTAATTATGCTTTTCTGCTGAATCTTCTTGGAATGCAGGGGAGAATTGATTGTATCTAGAAATGTATTGATATGTTGCAAGTGGCATATCTTGCTTACAGTGAGTTTTTGCCAGTTGAAAAGAAATCTTTAGTTCCCCACCACCATCACCATCCTGCATCCAAAATCATGTACTTGGCAATAGGAGATGATGAGTAAGCTCCCTTGAGCAAAACCAAATTTAAATTAGCACTTTAATGTGTAAGAGACCAATCAGATTAATACCAAACTAACCTTATTCGTGGAGGTTAGGTTATAGGAAGCCTGACTGCGTGAATTAAAATGGGCTGGATAATAAAACTCCCACTCCGGTCACCAAAAGCCAGCCCAATTAGAACATTTAAATTCTTCTAAAAGGTGGAGAAATGGGATTTGGAACAAACCCAGGAAAAGAAAGAGACTCTCATAATTGCAAGTCAGTCAGAGGGAATGGTTATCTACATAATGGGATGTCTTAACATGAAGTATGGGTGATGTTGCCAAGAATTTAGGAATTTCAGAGGTTACAAAATTAGGTCAGAAAGGAGATGCTGGTCATCGTTGATATTGTACTCAAACTACATAACCATTCCCAGATGACTAGGCTATTTCTAGTGGCCCCACTGCTGGACCTCCTGATGGCACGTGGTATATTTTGGCCGCTGTGTGACAGAGTGTTGGACTAGATGGGCCATTGGCCTGATTCAGCATCGGCTTCTCTTACGTTCTTATGTTCTTATGACTCTGCTGTCCACTTAAAACGGCAACAGGTTGTTGCAGGGTGTGTGTCTTAACGGTTCAAGCCCCCAAACCTTTACTAGGACTTCCCAGCCACCTCAGTCTCTCACCTGCTTGCACTGTAGATCCAGCAGAGGAACCTCTTATAGTAACCACACAAAGGCAGTGCAGTGGTACACTATATACAAGAGTTTTATTCACAGTATTCACAAGCAAAGTGCTACGCCAGGCATCCAATATACAGAAGGGAAAAGTATGGCAGTAGTACAAAGACATATATACAAACCTCCACCAATCAGTGGACTGCTGAGTCACAGTGACTGCACACTGTTCAGTGCCAGGCAGAACAAGTTGGGACTTGTCCTCTGAGTGCATCAGCTGACACTAGCTGACAGGTAACTGTCATCCTAGATCCTAATGATCTAGCTACTGGAGATTAACATACAACACTCCCCCTTAAGCTTCAGTAGGTAGGATCATGTTGAGTCTCCCCCTAAGGTTCAAGAATTGTGCTTCATTCAAGCCCTTAGTAAACATGTCTGCAACATTCTCACTAGACATACAGTGTTGTAATGACACTATTTTTCTTTGGACAGTATCCCTAACATTTTGGTATCTAATGTTTATGTGCCTAAATCTAGGCCTTATACCTTGGGCATCTGCTAACATTTCAGCTGCAGTATTGTCACATTTTACAATCACAGGCATATCATGCTTTACATCAAAATCTGTTAACAGTTGTTGTAGCCATTCCATTTGTACAGTCAATTCATTCAAGGCCGCAAATTCGGACTCACATGTACTGGTCGAAACTAGACTCTGTTTTACAGATTTCCATATCACCAATGATCCATGCACAAAAATTACATAGCCAGTTATAGACTTTGCATCAAGATTGGAGCCCCAATTTGAATCACTATAATCCAGAACCTGTTGTGCATTGTTTGAACCCAATACAAGTTTGCATTTCTTGGTTCCCTTTAAATACTTTAAAAGCCTTTTAGCTGCATTCCAGTCCCGTTTGTATGGTTTAGCACTTTTTTGGCTAAGTGCATGAACAGCATAACAAATATCTGGACAAGACCATGTAGCTAAATAGTTTAAAGAACCTATCAATGACTGGTACAATTGTTTTTGTTCAAAGACTTCATCTTCAGGTTCTCTAGCATAGCTAGTAGAGATTAGTGTGGACACTGGTTTTGCATCAAGCATATTATATTTTTCCAACAATTTTACAATTTTGTTTTCTTGGCATATTTCAAAATAACCATCAGAGTTTCTGCTGATATCCATTCCCAGATAATGACTAATTGTACCAAGATTTTTCATTTTAAAATATTGTTTTGTTGTACATTCAAACCATGTCAGATCTTTTGCTTGCCCATAGATAAAACACACATCATCGACAAAAAGTACCAAATGACATTTGTTTCCATTGATGACTTTACTGAACATGCATGGGTCAGCAAGACTCTGTTTGAACCCCATATCAGTCAAAGTATTTGTTAAACATTGGTTCCAGAGATGACCTGATTGACGTAAACCATAAAGACCTTTCTTTAGTTTTAATACCAAATTTGGATTTTCATTCACAAAACTAGGGATTTGTTGCATGTACAATGCTTCTTTCAAGTCTGCATTCAAATATGCTGTAGTGAAATCAAAGTGTTGAACATGCATTCCCTCTATACCTGCTTTAGTCAGGGCCACATTTAAAGTATGACTTTTTATTGTGGGTGCAAAAGTTTCATCGAAATCTTCACCAATAAGTTGAGAAAAGCCTTGAGCTACTAACCTAGCTTTCTTTTGAGGTTGACCACCCTGTACAGGTTTTAATTTATACACCCATTTGCAACCTATGATTCTGCTACCCTCTGGTGCTTCAGCCAGTTCAAACACATCATTTGAACACAATGAATCATATTCAGTTTGCATCGCCTGCATCCAGGCTTGTTTTTCATCTTTAGGCATTACAGTAACATCATAATAACATGTAGGCTCCTTTACACAGACCATATTTACAACTTGTGTTTCAAAACCATACCTCTGAGGAGGAATACCTTTGTTGCTCCTTTCAGACCTTCTAAGAGTACTGGTTTCAGCCTGTACATCACTTGAAACAGTAGACTGAGAAGATGAGCCAGGTTGAGACTCCTCAGAATTTGACACAGTTTGTTGATCACCTGAGAGTGGTAACATTGCCTTTTCGTATAGTGTGTTACCATGAATCTTGTGCCAATTCCTTCCCTCAGTGAAGTTGGCAGACCTACTAAAACTGAGTTGGTTATGATCATTGACAAACCTATAGGCTTTTATACCAGACTGGCATCCTATGAAAGTCAAGAGTTTGGATCTCTGACCACCCTTCCTGCGCTGATTCAATGGTACATTTACCCATGCTTGGGAACCAAACACACGCAGAAAATCTAATTTTGGCATTTTTTGGTACAACATTGCATATGGTATGGAATTTGTTACTCTTGTCCACAGCCTATTTGTAACAAAAGTGGCATATTTTAAGGCTTCAGCCCAATACTGTTTAGGCAATTGTGCATCAGCGAGCATGGCATACATAACCGTCTGTAAAGTAGCATTTTTTCTTTCAACAATCCCATTCTCAGCTGGCGTGCTAACATTTGCCACACGATGTTTCACCCCTAGATTTCTTAACCATTGTTTCATTTTGTTTGACATAAATTCAGAACCCATGTCAGTTTGTATAGCTTTGAGATCCCCTAATTGGTTCTTTACCTTCTTGTACCAATATTTCAGTGACTCAAAGGCATCAGACTTATGTTTTAAAATATAAGTCCAAACATATTTTGAAAAATCGTCAACCACCATCAGGGCAAAGCGATTATTAGACACACTGGGTGGAAAAGGTCCTATGATATCTACATGTACTAGTTGCAAAGGATAAGTTGACTCCCTTTCACTCTTGCGTGCCACAGGGTAAGCATGAGATTTAACCTGTTTACATATTTGGCAATCAAGAAAAGTATTACAAGCCTTAACACCTTCTTTACCTGTTAAAGCAAGGGTTTCATTAATTGCTTTGAAGGAGGCGTGGCCTAACCGGTGATGGAGAAGATGTAGGCACTCATGATGTGGATCCTTATTTCCAGGAACACTTGCTGTAGCTGCAAGAACAGAGCTATTCAATACATACACCCCATTTACAAGGTTAGCATTTGCAATTTCCCTTCCACCTTTCTTAATAAGACATTGCTCCCCACCAAAAATAATTTCAAAGTTGGCATGATCCAGTGCCAGAACACTAAGCAAATTACTTTCCAGAGTTGGAACACAGATTACGTTCTGGAAGGTGTGGTTTAGACACTGCAGGGTTAGTTCTCCAGAACAAGTCACTTCGGCAACGTGACCATCTGCAAGGCTTACATGTTGTAGTTGAGCATCCCGCACATTCATCAACAAGTCAGGACTGTTTACAATTGTGACAGTTGCACCACTGTCGAGAACCCATTTAGACTTGTCTTCCTCTTTGGTAGTGACAAGAGACACAGAAGGATGACTCGACGACGTGTCAGAGCGACCACCAAGATTGTTCCTTTTGTTTGAAGGACAGAATGTTTTCAAATGTTTTGTTGAGCCACACAAAAAACAGCGTTTTACTCGCAGAGCTTTAGCTGGCTCTATCTTTTCCTCTTTGAAACTCCTGGTGAAGCCTTTACTCCCACTGGCAACTCCCACACAGTCATTAGTTCGCTGGCAGGCAACCGGAGCAGACAGAGACTGCTGAGATTTTAGTTTTGCTTCATATTCCAAAGCTCTCCCAATTATATGCTGGAGGTTCAATTGGGCAGGCTGCAGCCCCTCCAAATTTACTATAAGGGGGTCGTAAGCCTCGTTTAATGAACTGAGTAGCAGATAACATTTATCCTGAGCGCTAATTTGTTTACCTCTGCCCTCAAGCTGTTGATAAAGCTCAGTCAGCATGTTGACATGCTCCCGAACTGATTCGTTTGGAGCTTGGACTTTTCTATACAAGCGGCGTGTTAAAGACATCACAGTCCCGGCCGTTATTTGAACATAAACATCTTTAAGTGATTGCCAAGCCTCCCGTGCATCAGTTGCTGATGTAATATGAATAAGTTGATCATCACTCACCGACAAAACGATGCATGCCAGGGCTCGTTTAGCCTTCAGCTGGTCTCCCACAGGCACAGGGTCAGGAGGGTCCTCAACATACAGCCAAATCCCCTCTCTAATGAGGTAATGCTTCATTTTAAAAGCCCAAACATCGTAGTTTGTAGAGGTTAATTTGTCCACCACTTGCATAGCTGGCATGAGAGCCATAATTCACTCCCGACTCACCGACACTCACAAGCTGGAACTGCCGTCTGTTCTCCGGCGTGGTTTTTGCTGCACACAGGCTTATCTACGCAGGTCACTCCCCCACTCCTGAAGAATGCAGTAACCGTTTTCAGCTCCTGGACTCACAGCTGCACACACCACCATTCAGCACGGCTCACTGGCGTTCCTTGGAAAGCAGAGCTGGTTGTTCGCACCAAGCTGGCTCTCCTTCAGACTGGGCTGGGTCCTTAGCAGGCTGGGTTCGAACCTGTTAAGGTCTGGACCCATAACTCTGTTGCAGGGTGCGTGTCTTAATGATTCAAGCCCCAAACCTTTACTAGGACTTCCCAGCCACCTCAGTCTCTCACCTGCTTGCACTGTAGATCCAGCAGAGGAACCTCTTATAGTAACCACACAAAGGCAGTGCAGTGGTACACTATATACAAGAGTTTTATTCACAGTATTCACAAGCAAAGTGCTACGCCAGGCATCCAATATACAGAAGGGAAAAGTATGGCAGTAGTACAAAGACATATATACAAACCTCCACCAATCAGTGGACTGCTGAGTCACAGTGACTGCACACTGTTCAGTGCCAGGCAGAACAAGTTGGGACTTGTCCTCTGAGTGCATCAGCTGACACTAGCTGACAGGTAACTGTCATCCTAGATCCTAATGATCTAGCTACTGGAGATTAACATACAACACAGGTTGCTTCCACCTCTAAATTCACCAACAAAAAAATGTGTGTTTATGGGTCCTATTGGCCAGAAATGACAAGCAACTCAACAAACAAAAAGAATTTGTGCCCTTGAGAGCCAGCAGAACCAGTACAGAGTAGCTACCATTGTGTTGTAGTGTAGGAAATCCATGTTTAAATGCTCACTGAGGGACACAGCTCATTTGGTGACCTCAGTCAAGTAACTTCCACATAATGTATCTCAGAGGATTAGTGTGATCATAAGGCAGTGGGGGGGGGGGAGTATCACTGTTGTGATAAGGCGGCAGGGGGAGTATCACTAAATACTAGATTTAGTCCTGAAATGTTACTTCCAGAAAAATTGAAAGGGAGTTTGAAGGTTCTTCTTCAAGCAACGTACACAAATGAGCTGGATACAATCACATGAAGAAGCATGAATGATACCATCAGTAACAAAGAATTCAAATTATACTCTACATACCATTTGTAATGATTTTATTTGCTTTTGTTCAGCATATAGCCAGGTCTGGACCCAACATTAGGCAAACCCAGGTGTCTAGTAGAAAGAGCACCAAAAATTCTCATGCTCTTCTTGTCCTCTGGAATCCTCACCAAACCTAGGTTTTACACTTCTGAGAGGTCAGTTCCCCTTGCCGCTGTGTGCCACATGGAGCCAGTGGAAGCCTGGGGGAGGAAAGAAGAAAAGACAGAGATGGCACAGTGGCTGTGCCCACTTACTATCTGAGACTGTGTCAAGGCAGTGCTTCACAGTTGGTAGCCTAGGCAGCTTCATCTCTACATCTCTCTAGGGCTGCCATTTTCCCCTGGCTCTTGTTTCCCACCACCACTCCTGTGACTGGCAGGAGAAAAAATGCAAAAACAAAAACAACCCCCACCATGAATAAACCATAGAATTTCTGGTGATTTCTGAGGCATCTGACTTCTCTTCTGGTTTTCCCAGCATGTGAGGTCATACCATCATTGGCAGCACCCCCTCCATGTCCCCACTTTCCCCAAACTCTAGCCATTTGCCAGCTGCCTTCCTTCTCTTCTCTTCTCTTCTCTTCTCTTCTCTTCTCTTCTCTTCTCTTCTCTTCTCTTCTCTTCTCTTCTCTTCTTCTTCTCTTCTCTTCTCTTCTCTTCTCTTCTCTTTCATTGTGTACTCCTGTGACCTGCAGGTCTTGAGTAGTATCAATCTATTCATGCTAAGAAAAGGAAGAAAGGAAGAATTCAAGCCAGAGGCTATATCAGCTGTAGCTCAGGAGCCACATGCAGCTCTTTCACACATAGTGTGTGGCTCCCGGCAGGGTGGCTGGGGAAGTGAAGGGGAGGTATGCCTCCCTGATTAGTCTTCCCTTCCCCAGCCAGTGTTCCCCTTCCAGGATAGGCTTGAGGTGTGGGGGAGCAGAGAAAGAAAGCAAGTTTAACTTTAAATACATTCTCAAAGCACCATACACCCCCAGCCAGCTTGGAGAAAGCATTTGTCTCCTTAAATCCCTTCTCCAAGCCAAGCCAGCCGACATGGGGGGGGAGCTTGGGGGATGCATTTAAAGTTAAAGGTGTTCTCCAATCCCCGACCTCGCAACCCTGACCACCAACTGGACAAGGCATTTGTCTCTTTAAATCCCATCTCCAAGCCAAGCCAATTGGCGTAGGGATGGGGGGGGTTGGAGAACATATTTAAAGTTAAACTCACTTTTTCCCCACCCTCTCTATTTAGTTGCTTTCTTTCCACTTTTCTTTCTCTCTCTCTTTCTCCCTCCCTCCCTTCCTTTTTCTTTTTCCTTCTCTCTCTTCCTTCCTGCCTCCCCTCCCTCATCTATTTGCTTTCTTTGATTCTTTCTCTCTTCCTTTTTTCTTCTCCATCCCTCCCTCCCCCCGTCAATTTGCTTTTTTCTGTTTCTTTCTCTCCCCCTTCTTTCTTTTCACCTTTCATTCTTTCCACCTTTCTCTTTCTCTCTCTCTTCCTTACTTCCATCCTTTCTTCCCCTCCCTCCCCATCTATTTGCTTTTTTCCCCACCTTTCTTTCTGTTTTTCTCTCTTTTTCCCTTTCTCCCTTCCTTTCTCTCTTCCTTGCTTCCTCCCCTCCCTCACCCATCAATTTGCTTTCTTTGTTTCTCTCTCTCTCTCTTTCCACCTCTTTCTCTTTCAATCCTTCTTAAACAAATATCATTAGCAAATGAATAAATATCATTGGACAAATAAATATCATCATCAATATCTGTTTTTACCCCTTTTGTTTTTATTTTTGGCAGTCTCATTTAATGAAAAGTACTGAGACTGGAGACTCAGCATAGTGAATCAGCTATAGTTTATTAGGTTACATCAGGAACAAGACAACTAGCCAGCTCGCAGGCCAGCTTATATCCTAGAGCAAAACCCACTCCCGGAACACACCAGTTTGGTGTAATGGTTAAGTGCTCGGACTCTTATCTGGGAGAACCGGGTTTGATTCCCCACTCCTCCACTTGCACCTGCTGATGTGACCTTGGGTCAGTCACAAGCTCTGGCACAGCTGTTCTCTCAAGGACAGTTTGTGTTAGAGTTCTCTTAGCCCCACCTACCTCACAGGGTGTCTGTTGTGGGGAGGGGAAGGGAAAGGAGTTTGTAAGCCGCTCTGAGACGCCTTTGGGCAGTGAAGGGCGGGGTATAAATCCAAACTCTTCTCTTCTTCTTCTACTATAGTGATAGGCTATTTCTAGTGGCCGAGAATTCCATAGGTCCCGGCCAGGATCCTAGCCCTCTGATTGGCATGGGTTAGGATCCACTTGGGCCATTGTCTCCTGAAGCGAAGCTCGAAGGCTTCACATGACCGCATGAGGACCTAGCCTCACACACAGTCGGGTTTAGATACATTACACCCCTCCTCCCATGGTCCAAAACACATCCACACATGAACTCTTTGCAGTACGCTTCCGTTCCTGGGACGAACACCGGAGCTCCGATGTCGCAGCAGAGGTCGAGCCCATTGGCAGTAGGCTGGCCAGCATTGGCTCCAATGAGTCAGGTGGTGGTGCCAGGTCATCTGGGGGATGTACAACGGAAGGGGGACAGGAGTTGTGATCAGCAAGGTCTGGGGTAATTGGTGGCTGTATGGTGACTGCCATTTCAGGGCTTTCGGTGTCTGCATAGTCCTCAAGGTCAAGAGGGAGGATGCTCTGGTGCAGCTGATTGATGTGGTGCTGCAACAGCTGCCTGTCTTCCCCCAAGACCTCATAGGATCAGGGTCCAGTTACTCTCACCACCTGGGCCAGAATTCAGGGGGGCCTCGCACGTAATTGTGGGCATACATGGGGTCCTCTGGGAAGAATCCCCCGGCTGCCTCCCACATCTCTGTGTCAGGCGCCTGTTCGGGGGCTCAGTTGGGGTGGAGTTGTTTCAGCCAAGTCACTAGGCGCCATCCCAGGAGCAGTTTGGCAGGGCTGCACATAGTCACAGAGTGTGAGGTGGTGCGCTGGCTGAAGAGGAACAAGGCCAGCTTGTAGTCCCAGCCCTTGGTTTCTAGTCACCTGAGTGCTTCCTTGGTGGTACGGACCATCCGCTTGACTTGTCCATTAATCGCAGGGTGGAACAGGGCCTACCAGACATGGCGAATCCCACAGTACAAGGTGAATTTCTGGAATTCGGTAGAGGTAAACACTGACCCATTTTCCATGACCAGGGTGTCCGGAATGCCCTGGGCACTGAATATTTTCCACATGGCACAAATGGTGGACTTTGAGGATGTGGAAGGCTTGGGCATGACTTCCAGCCATTTACTGTAGGCATCGACCAGGATGAAAAACAGCTGCCCTTGGAATGGCCCCACAAAGTCCAGATGTAACTGGGACCAAGGACGGTGTGAGGATTCCCAGGCATGAGCGGGGGCCCTAGGAGGTTCGGGCTGTGACTCTTGGCAGGCCGTGCAGCATTTGACTGTGTCCTCAATGTCTCTGTCCAGCCCCGACCACCACACATAGCTGTGCGTGAGTGCCTTCATCCTGACCACCCCAGAATGAATCTCATGTAGGGCCACGAGGACCCGCGTTTGTAAAGGGCCCAGGATTATGACCCGACTTCCCCACATCAGGCAGCCCTTATACGCCAATAGCTCGTGCTTCCAAGGGGAGAATGGCGTGAATTCAGAGCCCCCACTGACTGCTGGCCACCCTCTCACCACCCAGTCCAGGACACAGCAGAGAATGCGATCCTTGGCAGTGAGGTGGGCCACCTCCCTGACATGGACCAGCCAGTCAGGAAGGGCCTCCAGCAGCACCACCTGGTGCACCAGAGTGGGGTCGGGGTCAGAGGTGGGCAGAGGAAGGTGTCTGAGGGGATCCGTGTGGCCCATGGCCTTCCCAGGCTGATGGACAAATGAGTAGGAGTACCAGCTAAAAAAACAGATCACCAGAGCACCCAGGGGGAGACCACCTGGGGCATCTGACGATCTGGGCCCAGGAGGCTCAGGAGGGGTTTGTGGCCAGTCAACACTATGAAGGGCCGGCCATACAGATAATGGTGGAACTTTTTCACCCCCGCTACTATTGCCAGTGCCTCCTTGTCAATCTGCTCATAGTTGTGCTCCGCCAGTGACAAGGTCCTGGAATAGTATGTGATGGGGACTTTCCTCCTGTTAGCCAGATGGTGGCCCAGAACTGCTTTGACACCATAGGGTGAGGCATTGCAGGCGAGGACCACCGGTAGGGCCTTGTTGAAATGGGATAGCACAGCATTGGAAATTATGCTCTATCAGGACCATAACATGCAGTTTATTCGGGCTATCGAGGGGCAGGTTACGTACCTGGTGTGGCTGGTGGAGGGCCATGAGGGTGTGAAGGTCCGATGACTCCTGGTGGATGGATGTCTTCCGGCGCTGCCCTTTTGAGCAGCACACATGGGTGATGTTGCAAGTCCTGCAAACAGTGTCCCGGAACTGACAGGTCTGGCACTCGTGGGCATCCCCGCAGCTGGCGCAAGGAGTCATGGGAGCTGAAGGCTTGCTGGCCCCAGATGCTCGGGGAGGTTGGTTCATTGGGTGGCAGAGCAGCAAGACCTCCTCCTCATCCAAAAGGTCTGAAGCAGGGTCAGCATCAGTGTGATGGACCACCTTGGCGCGTCAGTCTTGATGAGACTTTTCATACGCAGCAGCCTCCCTCAGCACTTTGTCCAGGTCCAAGTCATCTTGGCTTGTCAGTTTCCGACGTAGCTTGGGCTCACGGAGGGCCACCAGGAACTGATTCAATAGGGCATCTGCCAGGCTGGGAAACACATACCGCATGGCCGCTCTTCTGAGCCCCACCATGTGTTGTGGCTATCTTGGGAACTCCACAAGGCAGGAGGGATCCGGAGGTGGTGGGACACAATGCTTCATAGGACTCGTTCGAGTCGGGGACCAACGTGCAGTGTGCGGTGACCAGAGAAAGCGGAGCGGGAAGCATTGCTCTTGGCATTGGGGCACGATGTGGTGCTTGGTTCATTGGCCATTGTTCAGGCGGGGACAGATCCCACCTTCGTCGCCACTGAAAAGTACTGAGACTGGAGACTCAGCATAGTGAATCAGCTCTAGTTTATTAGGTTACATCAGGAACAAGACAACTAGCCAGCTCACAGGCTGGCTTATATCCTAGAGCAAAACCCACTCCCAGAACACACCCCACTCTAGTGATAGGCTATTTCTAGTGGCTGAAAGTTCCATAGGTCCCGGCCAGGATCCTAGCCCTCTGATTGGCATGGGTTAGGATCAGCTTGGGCCATTGTCTCCTAGAGCAAAGCTCGAAGGCTTTGCATGATAGTGTGGGCACCTAGCCTCGCACACAGTCGGGTTTAGATACATTTCAGTTAATAAAAAGCAAATTTGCATATTTTACAAAAAAAACTGTGTGTAATATTTGTTCATGTCTTGCAGCTCTCAGATATCTGGCATTTATTCTATGTGGCTCTTATGTTAAGCAAGTTTGTCCACCCCTAGGCTATACTATGTTAGAGAAGGTGTCTTGCCACAAGCTGCCCAAACTCTCATGGCCTGAACAAGGAATTTAGCTTTAAAAATAGTGTATTTGCTGGCCTAGGATCCATTAGAATTTTAGTAACTAAAATGCCTTGGGGACAGTTGTTTTTCTAAGCATAGTGCGTTGATACATTTCTCTCTAGCCTCCTTATACCATGAACATTCAAATAACACATGCCTCACATTTTCTATGATCCCTAAACCACAATAACAAAATCTATCTGAAAACAAATTGCAGACAGAAGCACATTTAATCTTGTGATCATAATTATTCTCCTGTATTTTGGGATTGTAAAGAGTGGTAGGATTCCCATATGGAGAACCAGCTGCTGGCTAGCAACTCTCCTCCTCTCTGCTATTCTAGCCAGATGATTAGGTGACAATCTGGAGAGAAACAAGGCAGCTCCTCCTCAGCTCTTCCCTGGCTGCTTATGGGAGATGCAGAAGGACATGCCTTGGAGCAATTTATCTGGGGAATAACTGAAGGGCATGGCTGTCTTCTGGGCAGCTTACTATCTGCACTGTTTCCCCATCCCCTCCCTAGATTCTTGTCTGCTGTGGTGTTCTAGGAGGCTCTGCCTCCAATGCTACATGTTGTATTAACTGGGGTCCCACCAAACTGCTGCCATCATGCACTGCATGAGTCATTATGTTGGGAGGGCCATGCTGCGAATTCCACCCTTCCACCATCAGCTGGCTGGTAAGTCCAGGGGCACCCCTTGCCTACAGTGAAGGTTTCTCTTGCCTTTTTGGCACCCCTCGGACTCTGGTGCCCTGGGTTGCCAATATGGTTGGGGTGTCCCTGCTCACTCTTCTCTATATATAACAGGAGGGGCATCAATGCAGTGTTCCTGAAAACTACCATGGGCCCCTGGACAAAGATTCAATCTGCCCCCCAATATGACCATGATGCAAGCCAGATATCATTAAAAAAAATCACTTGGCTTGCTGTTACCATGCATAAGAGAGAGAGAGAGAGAGAGAGAGAGAGAGAGAGAGAGAGAGAGAGAAAGAAAGAAAGAAAGAAAGAAAGAAAGAAAGAAAGAAAGAAAGAAAGAAAGAAAGAAAGAAAGAAAGAAAGAAAGAAAGAAAGAAAGAAAGAAAGAAAGAAAGAAAGAAAGAAAGAAAGAAAGAAAGAAAGCTAAGCATCTCAAAATTGGCCATCCAGGATGATCATGGAAGTTCCAGGGCCAAGAATGAAAGGAATTAGAATATCCTGGTCCAAATTATCTGTAGACACATCTCCATACTATCTGCAATAGAAGCGAAGGGTCTCAATTTTTGACATGCATAACTTATCAGAAAATAATGCTATGTGCTTTCAAACACATAGCAGCAACCTCAGGATGATGATGGGAGTTACAGTGCCAAAATGAAGAGCCAGGTTATCTTCACAACAGGGAACATGTAGTGAGAGAACTTTTAAGCAACCTGTCATGTGTTTCTAACACTTGAATCCCCAATCTGCCACGGAATGTTGCCTTGTGACCTCAGGCCAATTGCACACATTCAGCCAGACTTACCTCACAGGTTTGTTGGGAAGATAAAATGGACAGGACAGCAATGGAAGATGCTTTGGGTCCCCATTAAGAAGAAAGGCCGGGTATGACATTTGTTATAAGTCTAATTTTGCCTACAGTTCATAAAAAAGGATGATTGCTCTTGCTGTTGCTTTGTCAGATATTGCTGCAACTCTTCTTGCCAGAGGAAGAACAGCTTATTCAGTATTCAAGCTACTGTTAAGTATTGCAAGTACAGCAATCTGGGGCAGGCCCCTAGTATCTATAAAAGTCCATCACTGTATAAAAGAAATAGGAGCAGCTTTACTCCCTCTTTCCAGACAAGCTGTTCCTGTCAGAAATGACCTTCAAATCTACTCTGTTTGCACAGCCTATGCCTTATAGCACAGTCAATATTATTCTCGATAGCCAGGTTTCTAATTGTTGTAATTTTAATGTTATAGTTGTCCACATCTATATTTGTGCACCAATACAAGATACACTTCTTACATCTAATGAAGTGGGCCCTAATTCACAAAAACTTAATCTAACAATAATATTAACAAAGGTTTGTTGCTTTACTACTATTAAATGTGTTCTGATTTGCCAACCAGTATAGGAGCTGATACCAAGATTGAAAAAGAAAAGGTGGGGTTGGAAAAGTGGAGAAAGAAATCATGCAAGGAAGAAAGCAAAATGAAGGAAGAGAAAAGTGTGGAAAAAGGGAAGAGAAATTAAGAAGAGAAGGAACAGTTGCCTTATTTTGCTGCAACACACTACAGGGCTGTACCTTTGTGAGATCTGTCTGTGCAGACAAAACTATGGAGCTGGGTGGAGCAAAAGAAAAATGGATAGGCCACAGTAGAAACAACCTTATTAGGAGGTTACATCCTGGCAATGACTGTAGCAGCTGTGAGTTGTGCTACCTGGTCTTGCCATGCTCCAATGCTAGCTTGGTTGATGCGTTTAGCAGCATCTAGGAGGCCTTGTGGTAAACTTTGCAGAAAGACATAGTGAACAGATAAAGCTATTGCTGTTTACTGTGCTCTGCCTTCCCTGCACACCTAGTGGCTGCAGTGCAGAACTTCATTAGAAGTAAAATAAATTGAAATGTATTTACTGAATGCAACATGACACTGGCTTCAGGGGCCTTCCAGCTGACTTTGACTACAGGAGTTTTGTTGATCCCCTCCCCACAGTCCTGTGCCAATGTCATAGTTGCCTAGTGTGCCAAAAAACAGCCCTGCATACAGATAACCCCTTGCACCATTATTAATTCTTTTACAATGTAACAGAACAAACTCATGTCTCATGTTACAGTTGAATAACATGCAGATGGTTTAAAGACCTCTTGTGGATTAACAAATGACATCACAATTGCAAACAAATAATCCAGCGTTCTCTGTCTTGCATGACAGCTCTAAAATCCTGCTGCAGTCTTCCTCCTCTGCTAACATCGCTGATGCTCCATTGTGCCACCTTTTAACTTTTGCTTTATGATTCAGCTTGTTTAATAATAGTTTTCTGAATGAGAACTGACGTTTTAAAGCCATGTACAAACAACATTTGGAAATGCAGTTGATTGGTGCGTCACCTCCTTTTTTAAAAAAACAACAAAAAAAACAAACCCTTGGAGCTGATGAGTTAAGATAAGTACTGCAAAGAAAATCATTAGAGGTCTTGGAAACTGTTAAAATGAACTTAGTAGAGTCTCTTACAGGTAGGGTGAAAGTAACTAAAATCCCTAACAAAGAAATGGGGATTTTTTTTTACCCCAGAAGTCATTTTAAAAATTGGTTTACCCATTTAAAGCTTTCTACAGACACAAAACTCCTGTTATGCTTTCTCTCTCCCTTCTGCCTTTCTTTTTTTAAGTTTGAGGTTTATCACAAGGGTAAAGGTGGTCATTCTGGCCCCCAATAGACTTGGCTTGAAAGTGAAAATACTATGCATAATTACATTTGGGGTCTCTAGTGACCCCAACAAATATTGAAAAATGATTTTAACAGTTTCCATGTATAAATAGATGGGCCAATAACTATTATCTCCATTTTGTGGGAAGGTGGAGCAAATAGTGAAAACTAATCCCCCCCAATTAATTCCTATAGATATTTGTTATGCAAAAAATCATCACACTTCTGTCTGGGGTTTTACATCACTTTTGGAATTGGAGGTTGAGATTACCTCTAGGGAAACCAGTGTTTTCTACCTGAATTGTTGTGTTATATAGTAGGAACAGGTAAAAGTCCTGTATCTGTGCTCTGTCAGTTTCCCCTATGTCCATAGCCACATGGAAAAGCTCAAATTGAACTGATTTACAATTTTGGAAAATGGGGTAATTCTATCCCCCAGCAGACAAGCATGGATATGTTTGTAGGTATCCTCTGAACTTCTTCACATTTTCAAGACTTGAAGGAACCATTCAGCCTGGAACTTAGATGACCCCTTAGTAGCTAATGCCATGACTGAGAGAGCTATCAGGTTTCCACTGAGCTGATTGCTTCTCTTTGTTGAACCTATTCAAATTCAAATGCCTAGGCCCAAAATGCAAATCTCCATTGAACAACAATGGAAGAACTGGCAGCCCTGGGTACTTCTCAGTCATTCTAACCAGAGGTTATTCAGCATGCCCTGGAAGAGCTTCAGAATATATTTTAAAATAGATTTTTTAAAGTAATATGTTTTAAAAATGGCCGGGTCCATTTGATCCCATTTACCTTTCTGTGGGGTTTTGATGTTTTCAATGAGTGGTATTTTTAACCTTGATTCCAAATGTTACTCTTCTTTTTCTTGCATTGCTGAAGATAATTATTCTTGGGGCCTGATTTTTTTTCTTAGTAGTTAATGCCATGATTTAGAAAGTATCAGCATCCATTATTTTGGATGTAATATGGGGTCACTTTGACTCTTATTCCAAAGTAGTGTAGTCATTTTTCCCCCTTGAAAGGATTAAGATTTCCTAGAACGTTCTAGAATTCAAATGTGCAAACATATCTTTGGCAGAAGTTGCTGGAATTTGCAATCAGTGGGGTATATTTAGCAGTAAAATTCTCCACTGGAGAGCCAGCACATGGTTTCAAAAAAGGCTTCAGACATACCTGATTTTTCTCCAGCGGAACACTTAACCTCTTGAGAATTTATTTATTTATTTATTTATTTATTTATTTATTTATTTGTTGGACTTTTATCCCGCCCTCCCGCTGGAGCGGCTGAGGGCGGCTTACAAGCAATTAAAACCAGTATACAATTTAAAACACAGTGTTACTACCTCTAAAAACAATACAATAAATACTAAATTACATTAAAATATGGCGGCATTCCATATAAAGTGCTGTATAAAGTGCTGGTGCCGATATGGCAAACATATCAAAATGCTTGTGCTAGTGCTGTTGCGATACTGCCAGTGTGGCAGCGTATTAAAATGCTTGACAGAAGAGCTCGGCCTTTACTGCTCTACGGAATTGTTGTAAATCTCGTAGTGCTCGGATCTCAGCCAGGAGCTCATTCCATAGCTTCAGTGCAGCTAAAGAGAATGCCCTAGTTCTTGTCGTTAACCTGGCATCTCTTAGGCCAGGGGGGACCAGATGGTTTTGAGTCCTTGAATGCATTGCCCTCAGGGGAACATGCAGGGAAAGGAGGTCCCTCAGGTAGACAGGCCCCAGACCATTTAGGGCTTTAAAGGTCAAAACCAGCACCTTGAAGTGTATCTGGAACACTATTGGCAGCCAGTGCAACTGCTTTAGCACAGGTTGGACGTGCTCCCGCATGGGAAGTCCCATCAACAACCTGGCTGCTGCATTCTGCACCAGCTGCATCTTCTGGAGTTGCCCCAAGGGCAGCCCTATGTAGACAGCATTGCAGTAATCCAACCTCGAGGTGACCATTGTATGGATCACTGATGCCAGATCATTGCGTTCAAGGAAGGGGACCAACTGCCTGATCAGCCAGAGATGGTAAAAGGCTGCTTTGGCAGTGGCTGCTACCTGGGCCTCCATTTACAAGGAAGCATCCAGGAGCACTCCCAAACTCCTGACCCTTGGTGCTGGCACTAATGGCACCCCACTGAAGGTCGGGAGAGGGACCCCTAACCCTGTACCGCTCCGATTCAGGTACAGGACCTCTGTCTTCATCGGATTCAGTTTCAGCCAACTCAGTCTAAGCCAGCCCACTATGTCCCGCAGCGCTCAGTCCAGATCTTCCGGGTTAGAGCCAGACTGACCGCCCAACAACAGATAGAGCTGGGTGTTGTCCGCATATTGGTGAAACCCTAGCCCATACCTCTGGGCAATCTGGGCAAGGGGGCGCATATTGATGTTAAATAGCATCGGGGAGAGAACTGCCCCTTGGAGCACTCCACAGACCAGTGGGTGCCTTCGGGACAGCTTCTCCCCAAGCGCCACCCTATGTCCCCAACCTTGGAGAAAGGAGACGAGCCATTGCAAGGCAAGGCCCCGAATCCCCACGTCGGCGAGGTGGTGGGTGAGCAACTGATGGTCGACCATGTCGAACGCTGCCAACAGGTCCAACAACAGGGGCACTGCCATCCCACCCTGATCCAGATGCCTTTGGAGGTCATCTGTGAGAGTGACCAGTGCTGTCTCAGTCCTGTGGCCCAGGCAGAAGCCAGACTGAAATGGGTCTAGCATGGAAGTGTCATCTAGGTAGGCCTGCAGCTGCATCGCCACTGCCCTCTCTATTAATTTGCCCAAATAGGGCAAGTTGGAAACCGGCCGATAGTTAGCCAATTTGGCTGGGTCCAAGGATGGGTTTTTTTAAGAGAGGATGGACCATCGCTTCCTTGAGAGCCCCAGGGGATAGGCCCTCAGATAAGGACCTGTTGACAATATCCCTGAGGGAACCTCGGAACCCCTCTCGGCCAGCTTTAATTAGCCAGGAGGGGCACGGGTCAAGGTTGCAGGTGGTTGGGTGTACAGTTGAGATCAACCTATCAACTTCCTCTAGGCTGAGGGGTCCGAAACAATCCAGAATGGGACCAGAAGACATGCATAGAGATTCAAGTTCGGATACTGTCTCAAATGTAGCTGGGAGGTCATGGCAAAGCGACAAGACTTTATCTGCAAAATAGCTCGCAAAAGCCTTGCAGCCAATATCCAATTTCCTCACATTTTGTGTGCTCTGTGGCAGGGTGGTTAAAGACCGAATCGTTCTATACAATTGTGCCAGGCGTGAGCTTGCAGATGCAATCTCAGCCACATAGTACTCCCTCTTCGCGGCCTTGGTTGCCATCTCATATGACTTCATAAATGTTTGATAGGATGTTCTTGACATTTCATCACAAGCTCGCCACCACTGTCTCTCTAGTCATCTGAGCCCTTGTTTCATCAGCCTCAACTCCTGGGTATACCAAGGAGCCAGCCTCAATCGGGGGCGCAGAGGATGTCTGGGAGCTATCTCGTCAATGGCCGCCGAGAGTCGATTATTCCAATCCTCAACTAGCTCATCTAGTGAGTCGCCAGGGGGCAATGGATCCCGGAGAGCCATCTGAAGCTGCAATGGGTCCATCTGGCTTCGCTGGCAAGCCAAAATCGGCTCACCACCCAAACAAGGTTGGGGTGACACGTTCACTCGGGCCATCAGGGTATAGTGACCATGGTACTGCCATAGCAGTAATCCAGTCCACTGTAATCCCATCCGCGAAGATCAGATCAAGCGTGTGACTGGCCTGATGAGTGGGGGCCGTTACGTATTGGGAGAGTCCCAGTGCTGCCATGGACGATGCTAGGTCCACTGCTTGGGAGGAGGTCGCATCATCGGCATGGGCCTGACACGGCCTCCACCAGAGATGGCAGGCTGTCCACCAGTGCATTGGGCGATCGGTACACCAGCCAGACAGCCAAACTCTCCCTGGCTTCCCACACAAAGAAGGCATACTTGATGCCTGAGATCCTAGCAACTGGGAGTGCCCTGAAGGAGTAAGCCTCCCAAACGAACAGAGCCACTCCTCCCCCCCACTTCAGCATCCGAGATTGGTGGAGGATCGAGAACCCAGGAGGAGCCATCTGGGAGAGAGCAACTAGAATAATACTAGATGATATCTCCCACTGGTTTCATATAGCTGCTAATGAGTATATGGAACAAAATGGAACCTTGTGGGACCCCACAGGCCAAGGGGCTGTGTGGCAGTCCCCCAGCACCACTTTCTGAAATCTACCATCCAGGCAGGAATAGAACTGCTGCAAAGTCATGCCTCCCAGTCCCAGCCCAGAAAAGTACTACCTCCCCTGTAGATATTAATGTATACTTCAAATGTGAACTTATACCCTGATTTTGCCCACACCTCCCACTAAATCTGTGATTGGAGCCCAGGCTTTCTACTCAAATTCTGGCCTTGGTTACCTCTTTAATTATTTTTTAAAACATTTTTAAGTACAAAGATGAAACACTTTTTATACCTTGGTAAGGGCCACAAACACAACTTTTAAGTATCAGGCTGGCTGACAACCCCCCATGCAAATATTTGCAATGTATTTTTTAAAATTAACCAGCCACATCTCAGTAACTCTGTATCTGCATGGAAGGTGAGCTGCTGCCTTGTTTGAAGTCCTTACAAAAACATTATCAAAGCCTAAAGTAATCCTGATATGCTTCCCAAGCCTTGCTGTAAATCCACTTATGTTACTTTATGTCACCCAGGATCTCCTCACAACATAATCCTTTAGCATGTGATCCTATTACACTTACAATGAGAACTTACTTGCAGCTTGCCACAAACACAGTTCTTCAAGCATGGAAACATTTCTATTATAGTTTCTTCATGTTTTCTAACAATGGCTGAACTGTGGAGAAAATAGGGATGGCAGGCTCTCCTTCGACAGAGTGTGTACATCTTATGGAAGGCTCAATATCCCATTCTATCCATCAATGAGAGAGTGGTCCCCGAGATCTTCTTTAAATGTGCTTAAGCTATGCTGATGTCTTCCAGTAATTCTCATAAGAAAGAACATTTTTGTTTTTTTAAAAATGTTGCTTATGATTGCATATACACAGACTGATTTCCCACTAGCCATCCTCGCTCCCCCAGGGGAAGCTGCGGGACAAAATGCGGCCGCACAGCAAGTAGTGGGTAATTGACATGTAGAATGGGGGGGAGGGAGAGTGAGGACAGAGCAGTGGCTAGTGGGAAACAAACAAAAGATGAAAGAAGAGAAGAAGTCACACAAAAAAACCCCAGAATAATCTACAACGTATCACAAAAGGTCAATGGGTAAATCTTGTTGCATATTTTCTCATTCCAGAGCATAATAGACAGTATCCAGTGTTATTAAATTCATCAGTTTTTTTTAAAAAATGCTCCTTCGTGTTATTTGATAATATATTAGTCCTGTCAATAAAGCAGTACACTAGATTTGACTAAAATGTTCATTTATAGAAGGGGGTTCTGCCTTTTTCCAATTTGCTGCTGTATCTATTTTAGTGATAGTGAATGCCCTTAAAACTAGCACCATATCTGAGGGAGCCACACAGCCTTTTAAGTATCCTGCGGCTGTGGTCACACACACTAAATAATCCACTTTCAATACACTTCCAATGTACTTTCCAACTGGATTTTTACTGTGTGAACTGGTGAAATCCAAAAGTTCCACATTTATGTAGCAGAAAAAATAGTAAACCCACCCAGTCTACCATGAAAGCTTGCAGAGTGACCTGTGGGCCAGCCACACACTCTCAGCCTAACCTACCTCACAGGATTGTTGTGAGAATGAAATAGAGGATAGGAGAACAATGAAAACCACTCTGAGTCCCCATTGGTAAGAGAGGTGGGGTGTAAATAGCATTAGCAAATAACTGTTTAAATGGGACCCACATGTTACAGTGTGCATTGTAGCAAATAAAGGTACCAGTTCTACTAACTGTAACTGTCTTTGCTGATATGTGTTGATTACATTTTGCTTTTTCATGAAATGCCACCCGATTAGGGAAAGGGTTTATCTTGCATTTTGGAAACCCAAGTCTACTAGCGAAATCAAACTTTTTTGTGTGTGTTTGTGGATTTCACTCATCAGTTTTGAGCCACAAAGCTACAAGCTTACCATCTTCTTCCACAGTACAGCCTCAAACATCTGCACAAATGTTGTCTTCATGTGCAGTTTCTGCTGATTGGGTGAGGCATTTTTCATGTTCTGGTTGATGAGCAGAATGAAGAGAAACATGAGACAGCTAAATCATTTTGCCAGAGGAAGACAGATGTGACTGACAAATGTCTCAGTGCTATGCAGCTATTTAAAAAGTCTAGGGATGCCTTGAATATATGGACACATGAAGCTGCCTTATGCTGAGTCAAACCCTGGTGTGTTTGTCAAGTCAGTGTTTACTTAGACTGGTAGCAGCTATAATTTTAATTTGAAACACAGGAAATTGAACCTCAAACCTTCTGCATGCAAAGCAGATGCTCTATCACTGAGCCACAGATCCATTCCCCACTTGTCACAAGAAATACTTGTGATTTTAATTTTTTTGTTGAGGATTTCTCTCTCTCTCAAAGCAAACATGCACTGACTATTGCAGATAAATGTCAACAGGTGGTGTACTTGCCAATTTTGTTAGCTTTATGGGCAGGAAAGGTATTCATATGTAATATCACCCAAACTTGTAATTTCCTGGCCCCAAATCTGAATTGTCATAACTTGTAATACAGACATATAACTCCACAAAATTCTTCTGTAAAGGAGTTCAAATGCAAAATGCAATTCTGCACAATTTAAATCTAATTTATAGCCCAAGTGTATCTAAGTGTTAAGTACAAAGTATAGCTCTGAAGGAGCAAAGCAAATACTTAAAGGGATATTTTTAAAGTTTTAGAGAAGAAACCCAGAGACTTTACAGTGCCATGAAAATAAGAAATTGCACCAGTAGGGACTGTGACTGACAATGTTTCAATTAGATTCCTAACTCATATTCCAAAAAACTCCCCCCTGCTAGCTAGGGTTGCCATCCTCCAGGTGGTAGCTGGAGCTCTCCTAGGATTACAACTGATCTCCAGGCAACAATTCACTTGGAGAAAAAGGTCACTTTGGAAGGCATTACATCCCATTAAAGCCCCTCCCCCACAAAACTCCAGGTATTTCCCAACCCAGTGCTGGCAACCCTACAGCTAGCGTTTTTCTTGGCCCTTTCTGCTCACTGCTAGAAGGCCAAACAAAAAAAAATCTCCTAGAAGCCTCATTGATAAATGCATTTCTATAGTGTAAATACATTTAATATTGAGGATTCTGAAAGGAATATGTTTTTCCCTTAACTTAATTGGTATTTAAACTGAATGCACAAAAATGTTTTCTACTAGACAAGTCAATTAAGATATCCCAAGAGCGAAAATATAAGGGTATTGCCCCCAAGCACACTAAACTGATGCCCATGCTTTTCTATATTGAGATGGGAAGCTTTGTTCAATAGGGTGCACTAATTATACAGGTCACTATTCATTGATGTCACTACCTCTTTTTTCAGTTAGAGTATATGGTAAAGATTATAAATAATAATACATAAGGCACGGTAATGATTAGGATCCACTTCATGAAAACAAGTGGAATCCCATGGTTCCACTCTGCTACAGGTGATATTGTCCCCTGGTGCAAAGAGTCTCTGCCTTAACAACAACAAAAAAGCTATCTTGTACCACCACTGGCAAAATGGATTGGCAGGATCCAACCCCATACTTTTTGTGTTTGGCGTAGCTTTGCAGAAAGGCAAAAATATAATTGAAAACAAAAGTTCATGCCTGAAGAAGGGATCTTTTAATCCTTGATTCCCCATTCCTCCACTAGTTTGGTGTAGTGGTTAAGTGCATCTGGAAGAACCGGGTTTGATTCCCCACTTCTCCACTAGCACCTGGCCGCTCTGAGACACCTTTGAGTAGTGAAGTGCGGGGTATAAATCCTATCTCTTCTTCTTCTTCTTCTTGATTAAAGAGAAGGAAGGAAGGAAGGAAGGAAGGAAGGAAGGAAGGAAGGAAGGAAGGAAGGAAGGAAGGAAGGAAGGAAGGAAGGAAGGAAGGAAGGAAGGAAGGAAGGAAGGAAGGAAGGAAACTGCATTTGTAACAATATGCCCTGTTATACAAACATGACTCACAGACGTGTCTCTGTGTTTGAAACAACCTGAATAATACTAAGGTAGTAAGATGACATATAGGTGTCTGTCAGTAGGAGGATTTATTGAATTTTTAACTGTCACGTGAAAAGGGCCGTATTGAACGTTCTATTTCAGTATCGTCTTTTCCCAAGGTCGGTCCTGTTTTATTTTTGTCAGTCATTGAATGCTGGCTGTGTCTTTCACTTGTCAGCAGACAGCTGATATTCATAACCCAGACAATTCTATCCCTGTCAGAAGAATAAAAGAAACAAGTCACCTCTGATTCCATGATAAGAAGTGAGACTCATAATGCAACGCTAGCAAAAAAGAGAGAGACAGACAGAGAAAGAGAGAGAGGCCATTGTGAAATAGAAAACTTTATCTGAATGCTTCTACCTTGCAAGGAAATAATCAAAGACTTTTTCCTTCTAAATTAAAATTGGAGACAGGCTTCCCTCATCTCCTTAAAAATACAAGGGGTTATTTTGAATTTCTCTTCCCTGCAGTTTTGACCCCCAAATCTCCATTTTTATGTCATCTCTCCTTTGTGTGAATTGAACCCTTGATTCTTTGTTTCTTGTAATACACTCCTAAGAATAAATCAAACTGAACATTTTCATGTCATTTCCCTTTCCCTTGCATTGAATTTTCTCAATAAAACCCCACATTTTAAAACATTTTTTTAATTTTTATTTATTTATTTATTTTGGGATTTATACTCCGCCCTATCCGGTGTATTAATAAATCATAGATTAGAGATAAAGATATGAGCTTGCATATAAATATAAATAATGTACACTATTTGAGAACAAATAGTGAACAAAGTTGGGGAATGCCATTCCATTAGAGGAATTGCATTGCTGGATACATGTCAATATTCATGCCAGAGGATGGTTCAAATGCATTGTACAGGTAGAATTCCTTCAGCTGCTCATGCTGATGATGGGGATGAGGGGATCATAGTACTACAGCTGGTGGACATTGTGAGACAGAACTAATTCAGAAATCTAACACTCAGTTGGTAGTTAAGAAGTTCTTTCTTGGAAATTATTCTAGTACACTCCCCATATACTATCACATAAGACTTGTTTTGCTTTTTAACTATTTTATGTATATTTTAGTTCTGTGATTTAATGTGGGGTACAAATGTTTGCTGCAGTTTAAAATGCAGGCTTCTAAGGTAAGAGAGAGGGTCCTGATGCGTGAGTGAAGCATGTTATGATTGGATGGTAACTGTACCCTAGGGGACATATTTGACTTGGTCTGTTCTGAAGGTTTGGAGATAAAGGAGAAAAGTGACAGGAGAGTTAAGCCCTTTCTGTCCTCACAACTTACTGCAACTTACTGCAGAGGATCTGAGCAGTCAGCCCTTTAAATTTCACTTTGAATTTCTGTGGCTGCCATCTGTTCCAGTCTTACACCACTCAGTATATTCATTCTGCAACTACAATTTTAAAACTGCACTTTTCTAAATTGGAGTGGAACATCACGTGATCAGAGCCGGCTCCAGGTGTCTGGGCACCCTAGGCAGGACAGCCTGGGGCGCCCCCACTGGGGATGCCAACCTCCCGGTGGGGCCTGGAGAC
The DNA here is from genome assembly GCA_029375565.1 of Gekko gecko. NCBI lineage: Eukaryota > Metazoa > Chordata > Lepidosauria > Squamata > Gekkonidae > Gekko > Gekko gecko. The sequence goes on from JAPDNY010000005.1 coordinate 141,452,194, forward strand.
TGGAGGGCAGCAGCAGAGCACTGGCTTTCCGGGAGGCTCCGCAGCTGTGGGGCCCTCAGGAAAGCCAGGGAAGGGGGCGGGGGGTCTAGCCGCTGCCCCCTCACTCCCAGCGCCGGCTTTCCTGGGGCTCTGCGGCTGCAGGGTCCCCAGGAAAGCCAGGAAGGGGGCGGGGGTCTAGCAGCCGCCCCCTCCCTCCCAGCGCTGGCTTTCCCGGGGCTCCGTGGCTGCAGGGTCCCCAGGAAAGCCAGGAAGGGGGTGGGGGGTCTAGCCTCCGCCCCCTCCCTCCCAGCGCTGGCTTTCCTGGGGGCTCCACAGCTGTGGGGCCCCCAGGAAAGCTGGGAAAGGGGCGGGGGGTCTAGCAGTGGTGGTGGTGGCGGGCACCCGGTTAGGGCGGTGGGGGGCACTTTTTTGGGGGGGAGTGGCGCTCACCTGAGGCCGACGCGCCCTAGGTGAGCGCCTAGTTCGCCCAATGGGTGATCCGGCCGTGCTTGTGATGAGTGTTCCCTCTACACTGAGTTAGTGTGAGCTAGCTCACAGTTTTTTAGCCTCCTGCTCACACATTTTTGTCTTAGCTCAGGAAGGATGGCTCCAGAACAAACTAATTTATGCAGTAGCCAAATCAGTCACAACTTTAATGCCAGTAGCTCACAAAGTAGAATTTTTGCTCACAAGACTCCACAGCTTAGAGGGAGCATTGTTTGTGATGTGTGGGTGGGGGTGGTGTCCGGTTTAGTTTTGTTTGTAACAATTGCCCCATCACAGCTGTGCAATAGCAAGTGGTGGGAGAAGGCAGGGAGCTGGCTGGCTGGGTTGTGCAGAGGTGGGTTTTTTTTTTAAGCTTTTGCTTTTGTACCTCCACTCCCCCTAGTTGCTGCTGGTGGGGTTCTGTCTCAGTGGATGTGGGGGACAAGATAATGTTGGAAACTTAGGCACCCCCCCTTTCACTTCCTTCAAGAGTAGGCATGGAGAGGCCTTGGGAAAGGTGGCAGGCAGGGAGGTGGGTGAAAAGTTCCACAGTGTCTGGAAAGTGGGAGTTGCCACAGGCAAGGGGCAGCCACTGCTGGCACTCTGCCTCCAGACTGGGGGGTCTAGCTGGTAAAAAGCCCTCTCCTGTGCTCTGTGGGGAGCAGCTACTCTCCTGGCATCTCTCAAGGAGAAGGGCCCTTACACAAGGACTCAGGATCACATTGCTACATGTAGAGCAAAGGCAGTCCACTGAAAATTGTGGTGGGGTAGAGCAAGAGAATGAAAAATCGGGGGGGGGGGAAGCTGTTGGCTTGTAAGGCTTTAGAGCTAGTGATCGTGCTGATCTAACCTGACACTAGATGACAGCCAACAGGAGCCAGTTCTGACCGGTTCAGGCAGGAGCTGGCAAAGCTCTGTCACAAAGGACTCAGCAGGAAGCTGATTGGTTGTTCACTGTATATATGTGCATGTAGTCTGTACCTCTTCCCCTTCTGTCTTTATGTGGTGTCTTGCAGAGCACTTTGCTGGTGAGCTGTATATATCTGTAAATAAACTGTACATAGTTAACCACAAGATGGTGTCAGTGTGGTTTGCTGCAGTAAGCTCTCAGCTGGACAAGACTGGACTTGTATTCCAAGGGAACAGATCCAACCTGCTTGGTAGCAGAGAACTTGACAGGGTTATGGGCCCAGACCACCTTCTGCTGCGTCTAGCCTGGCTCCAGCCTGAGTGCAAAATGTGGCTGGTCTGCCTGATTGTTCACCTTGGTTGCTGTTCAGGCCAGCAGTTGCTGAGAGGTCTGTGAGCTGTGGAGCCAGGAGCTGTCGACTGCAGTTCTTCCCAGGCAGGAGGAGGACGTCTGAGTTGGTGAAGCCTCTGGTATCAGTGCGGAGGAGTTGAAGAACATAACAGTTATCGGCTTGAGTGGGAGCCGGAGAGCGACTGGCCATTTCAGAGAGTTTCCAGCATGGCTCAGGTACTGGCCACCCAGTGGGTGGAAAAGCTCACCTCAACTAATTACGATGTATGGGTGCTTCGCATGAAGCATTATCTAAAATGTGAAGGGCTCTGGCTTTACATGGAGGACTCTCCTGATCCAGTCCCTGCTGGAGATGTGCCCAAGGTATAGAGGGCACTGGCAAACATTATTTTGGCCATGGGAGATGACCAGCTGGTGTATGTGGCCAAGCCCATGACAGCAAAAACAGCTTGGGACAATTTAAAAACTGTTTATGTGCAGTGCACGGCAGGTTCTTTAATTGCCCTGATGTGCTGGCTTTATCAAAAGGTCCAGAAGCTGGGTGAACCATTAAGAGAGCACTTGAATGCCTTAACAGAGTGCTTTCACCAACTGGAAGAGTGGGACCAAACCATTTCCAGTCAGGATTGTGTTTTCATAATTCTCAGTTCCTTATCTGCACAGTTTGAAATGTTAATTACCTCTCTGGAATCCATGCCAACGGACCAATTAAGTCTGGAGTACATTGTCGGCAGGCTGCTAGAACACGAGACCAAGCTTCAAGGACCGCATTCTTCAGCAGCTTAGCAGAATTCTCAGACGGATGAGGCAGCTGGGGCCAATAGCAGAGTTGGCAGCCAGCAGCAGAGTGGAGAAAATTCCAAAGCTTTGAGAGTGCGCAAGTGTTTCACCTGTGGATCCACTTCTCATCTAAAGCAGGCTTGCCTGGAGCTATGGAAGAAGCCTAAATCAAGATATATGGCTCCTGGACTCAGGAGCCCCACAATTTTTTTGCCAGAATGAAACTTTGCTTGACAAGAGGTAGCAGGCTCAGCAACAGCATGTGAGCTTAGCTGATGGAATGTTTCATGCCTCGGTGAAATAACTTTTCCAGTTCTCAACTGCACATTCCCGGGTGTCTTGTGTGTTCTCTCCCTGGAGTGTTAGCCCTTGACCAGGCTAGTTATGAGGTAAAATTTGCAAATGAAATGCATAAAATAATGAAAGTTGGGAAACAAGTTGCTAAGGCAGAGCTGCAGAATGGTGTTTATGTTTTATATAACACTCCCGTAGCAGCCTCTGCTGGGGTGACAGGCAACATAAATTCTTATGACAAATGCTTGCATCTCCTCCATTGGAGAATGGGGCATGTCAGTTTCTCAACCCTTAACAAAACCTTGGCTCTTACTGGTAAAGAGGGGGTGAAAGACTGTGGAATTCCTTCGACTGTGATATTTGTAAACAGGTCAAATCAAAGGCTTTTCCAGTTGCACAGAAAAGCGAAAGGGTGTCCAAAATGCCTTTAGAGTTGGTTCACATTGATGTGATTGGTCCCTTTCCACAGAATCTTTCTAAAAATAAATATGCTGTGATTTTTACAGATGACTGGTCATGCTTTTCCTGGCTGTATATTTTGAAACAGAAGTCAGATGCATTTGAAACATTCAAATACTGGTACAGGAAAGTCAGCAATCAAATAGGTGTGCTTAAATCTTTGCAGACAGACATGGGAGGCAAATTCATGTCTTCCTCTTTTCAAAAATGGTTGCAAGAGCATGGTATTAAACATAGAGTGGCAAATGTGGCTACACCCCAGGAAAATGGAGTGGCAGAACGTAAGGGTGCCACACTACAAACCATTATGTATGCAATGCTCAAAGATACAGGATTGCAAATTCAATTCTGGGCAGAAGCCCTGAAGGCTGCGTGTTATATCAGCAATAGAGTGTGGATGAGAATAATAAATAACATCCCCTATGTGGTTTTATATAGCAAAACACCAAAGTTGAGTCATTTAAGGGTGTTTGGGTCCAAAGCCTGGGTGAATGTGCTGCTGAAACAAAGGAGGAAAGGGGGAGCTCGCTCAAAGAAATTGCTTTTCTTAGGCTACCAGTCAGGCATGAAAGCCTACAGATTTGCAAATGAGCAGCACAATGTAAGCTTCAGCAGGTCAGCGAACTTTTGTGAAAGTCAAAACTGGCACAGGGTGCACGCAAACCAAATGCCTGCATGGGCAGCCTTACCTTTGACAAGTGTGTCTGACACTGAAACTGTAGAGACTGGGTCTCCACAACCTATGTGCTCTGAGGGTGTTAAGAGTGAACAGGTTACTCCTAGAAGGTCTGCCAGGAGCACTAAAGGTATACCACCACGGAGGTATGGTTATGATACAGAGGTTGTAAATTATGTGCATGTGCAAGAACCTGTGAGTTACCAAGAGGTTACTGAAATGCCTATGCAAGAAAAACAAGCATGGCTAAAAGCCATGAAATTGGAATATGACTCTTTGTGTGAGAACAATGTATTCACTTTGTCTGAGTTGCCCAAAAACAAGAATGTGATAAGCTGCAGATGGCTTTATAAACTAAAACCTTTGCAAAATGGGAAGTTACAAAGGAAAGCCAGATTAGTTGCGAGAGGATTCTTGCAAATAGAAGGCAAGGATTATGACGAGGTGTTTTCCCCAACTGTGAAGTCAAATACTTTGAATGTTGCTTTAACTAAAGCTGGGTTACATGGGATGCAGGTGCATCATTTTGATTTCACTACCACCTACCTTAATGCTCAGATTGATGAAGAACTGTATATGCAACAAATACCAGGGTTTGAGGATGACGACAAAAACCTTGTATTAAAGATAAACAGAGCACTGTATGGCTTGAAACAAAGTGGGCATCTCTGGAACAAATGTTTGTCAAAAACTCTAACAGATTTGGGGTTTGAACAAAGCATAGCTGATCCCTGCATGTTCAGCAAGGTGATTGGTACAAGCAGGTGCTGTTTACTTATTTTTGTTGACTATCTGTGTTTTATTTTTGATAAAGGTGAACAGCTAGACTGGTTTGTGCAAACAACTCAAAAGTTCTTCAAGAGCAAACATCTAGGTGTCATTCAACATTACCTGTGTATGGATGTTTGTAAAAATAATGATGGCTTTTATGAATTAAGTCAAGAGGGCAAAATTGTAAAATTGCTGGAAAAGTATAACATGACAGAGGCACATCCAGTAGCAACTCCAATGACCACAGGATATATAAAGGACCCTGAAGGGAAATATTTTGAACATAAGGCTATGCATCAGTCCTTGGTAGATTCATTGTTGTACCTAGCAATCTGGTCCCATCCAGACATATATTATGCTGTTCATATGCTGAGTCAAAGAAACACATGTCCTTATGTAAGAGATTGGAATGCAGCAAAATGGATCTTGAGGTATTTGAAGGGTACCATTAAAAGCAAATTGGTGTTGAGAACAGATAACAGAAAGCAAGTGCTTGCCTGCAGTGATTCAAACTGGGGTGAAAAATAGAGTGGAAAGTCCACAACTGGATATGTGGTGTATGTTTGTGGATCGCTTGTAATGTGGAAGTCAGTTAAACAACAATATATCACCATGAGCACTTGTGAAGCAGAAGTTGCTGTGTTGAACGACTGTGTTGTGCAACTAGAGTGGTTGAAACAATTATTGGAAGACTTAGAAATATCTTTTGTTATGCCTATGTCTTTGATGTGTGATAACACAGCCGCACAACAGTTAACTGACTCATAAGGAGTCAAAACAAGAAGCAGACATATTAACATCAGGTACCAGAATATATGGGAAACAGTACAGAGGAAACTGGTTACTCTGAACCATTGTAATTCTGCTGAAAACATAGCAGACATGTTTACCAAAGGATTGCAGGTGAACAAGTTCTTAAACCTGAGGGGGAGTTTAGGCCTGATCACTGAGTTCTAAATCCTAGGGGGACTGTTGGCTTGTAAGGCTTTAAAGCTAGTGATCATGCTGATCTAACCTGACACTAGATGACAGCCAACAGGAGCCAGTTCTGACCGGTTCAGTCAGGAGCTGGCAAAGCTCTGTCACAAAGGACTCAGCAGGAAGCTGATTGGTTGTTCACTGTATATATGTGCATGTAGTCTGTACCTCTTCCCCTTCTGTCTTTATGCGGTGTCTTGTGGAGCACTTTGCTGGTGAGCTGTAGATATCTGTAAATAAACTGTACATAGTTAACCACAAGACGGTGTCAGTGTGGTTTGCTTCAGTTAGCTCTCAGCTTGACAAGACTGGACTTGTATTCCAAGGGAACAGATCCAACCTGCTTGGTAGCAGAGATCTCAACAGAAGCATCACTTTTTACCAAGTTTTCAAATTGCTCTAAGAAGCCCATCTGCCACCTTCCCTTTAACTGCAGCCAAGCTGTTAATGCATCCCCTGCTAATGTTTTTTTTCTCCATCAATCTCAGTTTAACCACCATTTTGCTATACTAAAATGGCTTGTTAAAAAAATTAAATTAAAAAGTTGGGAAACCCTCACAATACTGGAGCCAAAGAAGGGAGTATGCGGAAGGTGTACTGTTTAAACAGGGCTGAAAACTCTCCAACAGAGGCTGGATTCTTGGTTGTTCTTGCATTTCAGTCGGCACAGCTTTAAATTTTTAAAGGGAAATTAAGCTTGGAACTGAGTTCCCAGAGGGTAGGGAAACAAAGGCCTTTTGGGGATGGCCTCTATGTGGTGTTGTTAGGGGGCTCTCTCTCTCTCTCTCTCTCTCTTTCTCTCTCTCCCTCCTTCCAAGAGCTTCTTATGAAGTGGGGAAGGGGCTTCTGAGAGTGCTGATGGGAGCAGAGGTACAGGAGAGGCAGTGGGCTTTCTCAGGCTTCTCACACAATGGTAGCTGCTCTATGTATCCCAGCAGCCACCTCTCACTAAACAACACTGTTTGCCCCCAAAACCCTAAGGTGCAACAACATTGGGGGGAAAACACCCCACGTGACAGCACTAACTCTCACCTCCTCCAGCAATCCCATTAGCTGTCTTCACTGCCATCTCATAGGCTTTCATAAACATTTTATAAAATGTTCTTGTGACTTCGTCATGAGCCCATTGCCACCCTCACTCTAACCATCTCAGTTCTTGTTCCATCCTCCACAGCTCCAGGTTATACCATGGGGCTAGTCTGGCACAAGAGCAAAGAGGGTGCTGGGGGGTGACTTCATCAATGGCTTCAGAGAGTCAACTATGCCAATCCTCCACCAGCTTATCCAATGAACCGCCAGGGTGTATCAGATCCTGCAGAGCATTCTGTAATCCATTAGGATCCATTAGTCTCCACTGGCAAGCATAAAACTGCTCACCACCTAAACAGGATGGGGTTGGAATACTCATCCAGGCCTTCAGGTCAAAGTGGTCTGACCATGGAACAGCATCTGCTGTTACAAGATCCACATTTATCCCCATGACAAAAATAAGATCCAGCTTGATGGGTAGGGGCCAATACAAATTGGGAGAGTCCCAGTAGTGCCATGTATGACACTAGGTCCCTGGCCTGAGAGGAAGCTGCATCATCAGCATGAAATCCCCCAGGTACACAACATTTGACCAGGTGGTGTGCATGGTGGGCCACTATGGTTTGGGATTGAAGATGGTGAAATGTGACATCAAGTCTGCCTTTTACATCCCATTAATGGAATCTCCTTTTGGAGAGAGGCTTTCAAGCTGGAGGCTGAACTTCATCACATCTGATGCTGCTGGATCCCTGAAGTTTGGGTTTCTATTTTTGCAGGCATTGGTGTGCTAAAGAGTGTCCTGCAGATTGGGTAGCAGCAGGTTGGAACAGGGACCTTCCCTTCCTTGAATTTTCCCCTATCCTTGTTGCTGTTTGGCTGTGGGGGGTTGAATTGGCTAACCACCTGTTCACTTTTAGTGTGACAATTTGACAGTGGTTCACGTAATCAGTTCCCTCACATCCAAATCCCCTTGGGTCACATCTTCAGTATGCACCTTTACTCTTCACTGCCTACAGCTTAATGTTCTGTTTTTTGCCAGACACATGCCAGGGTTTCATAACAGGATGGCTGACACTCTCTGTCATAAACAGATGGAGAGGTTTTGTCAGCTGACTCTGGAAGCCAACTTGCAACCAGTGCAAATGCCCCTGGAGCTCTGGCTGGTTGGAGGGCTGAAGTGCACAGGGCAATAGGCCTAGCCATTGTTCCAAGCACAGTTTGGTCTGCCAGTTTGAAGACTTTAGGCAGAAGGTAGGGTATCATAGGTCATGACCACCAATGAGCAATATTTTTGTACTGATTTGAAAGGAAAGGGTTTGGATGCAGCTTGGTTAAGTGGCAGGCGCAGCTCTCTGTGGCAGCTTACACCAGCAAGGCACGAGGGATGTGGGATGTCATGGGGGACTTCCAGTTACATAAGAAGCTAAAGGGCTGGATGCAGGAAGCTGGGGCATGAAAGGACCTGAGGCAGCCCATTTCCCCTTCTGTCCTTGTGGGCCTTCAGGCTACTTGGAAGGACATCTGTGTCTCCAGTTCTGAGACCTGCCTCTTCTATGCAGCTGCCCTGGTCATGGTTTTTTGAGCTTTCCACATCAGTGAGTTGGTTGCTCAGTCATGAAGTGACATGTCAGGCTGGGCGCTGTTGGCTCAGGATGTTTGCTTTGCTGGTGGCAAGGTGTACATTACTTTGAGGTGCTTCAAGATGGACCAGTGGCAGGTAGAGATAGTGGTCACTGGGTTCATGTTCCAAGAGGAAGTTGTGTCCAGTTTCCACCCTGTCTGACTACATGGCTGTTAGGGGGTCTGAAGGTGGCTTGTTGTTCCACCACCATGATTCCAGCCCCTTAACCAAGCATCAATTTTGGGCAGTCATTTCTAATACCCTAGTGAAGCTTGGGCTGTTGGGGGTGTGGTTTTGCACTCATTCTTTTCATATTGGTGCTGATTTGACTACAGTGGTCATGGGCTGCCCAGCACATGGCATTTAGCAGCTGGGTAGAAGGCGTTCTTCAGCCTACAGGTCCTATGTGCACCCCATGGTCATGCCTTGAGTTTGCTGTTCCATGGTTCACTGTTTTTTCTTTTCTTTTCAGGTGTTGTGGTCCACTGGGAGAGTAGGAGATTTCTCATCTGTGGGCACAGTTTTGTTTTCTGGGTGGCTCACCAGGCCAAATGAGCACCCAATGGCTTACAGCTGGGACTCAGTGGGCCACTGTGAAGTGGCAAGGGCGACGAGGCTTGCAGTGGCCAGGCATTGTGCCCTCATGTTTTAGTTATCTACCTGGGTGGTAACAACTTGGGCCTGATCAAGGGGAAGGCCCTGGTCTTGCAGGCCCAGGCTGATCTTTATCTTATTAGAAGCCAGTGGCCTGGGACTGTGATTGTTTTGTCCATTATGGTGCCATGCCTGGTATGGTGTGAGGTTACAGACCCACAGGGTGTTGATAGGGCTCACTGGAAGGTGAATAGGGAGCTGAAGAAGGCTCTGGAAGGTAGTTTGGGCCACCTTTTGCCTCACCCTAGTATATGGGCTGAACAGGTTGACCTGTACAGGAGTGATGGTATACATCTCTCGCATGTATGTCTTGACATTTTTCTAGATGTCTTACAGCAAGGTCTGTGGGGGTCCTTGGGCCTCCCAGTGGGTGCAAGGGCCTCCAGTGTTTTTTCCTCTTTCTTTTGGCTCTACCTACAGTTCACCTTGTTGTCTCATTTTGTCACATTTCAATTAATGCTCTTTTAGTTGGCTTTCTCTTTTTTCATCTTAAGCCTCTTATTTTCATCTTTCATTTGGTGCTCATCTTATTTTTTCTGCACAAAATATGATCATGTTTCACTGCTTTTAGGCTGAATGCACTGTTTACTGTTCCTATTTTATAAGAGGTTATTTACTTCTGAATGTAACCATGTTTAATTCTTGATCATTTTTTTCTATGTATTTACCTCCTCTGTGCATCAGTCTGCTACTCTTTTGCTCATTAATGCTTTGTGCTACCATATATGCTTTGTCCCATTTACTATGTAATCTGTATAACAGCTAGTTTGCAGGTACTCAAGTAATTATAACAAGAGTAACATTTATTATTAAATTATTACATGCTTCTCCAGGATTCCCTCAGGGTCTGATGTAGGACAATGAACTGATAGAATGTTGAAGCATTAGATTCCAATTTTGAATGTGCCACATTCAAAAACAAACTCTACACAGATAGAAAACCAGCACAGCAACAAGGAAACTTCTAATACCTCCCCACACACACACTGCTATTTGCTTGTTGTGCTGCTTTTCTGCTTTGAAGGCGATTAGGTAATATTCCCAAACATCATCCTCCACATGTAGTCTGATGTGGTGCAGTCTACTCTATCATATCAGCATTATAATACCTCTTTTTCTTGCAAGCTTAAATTAGGGTACTATTAAATACTGGGTTCTAGACGCATTGCAATGATCAGCTCTAGTCTATTCAGTGATTTCAGCAAACTACAAGATGACACTAGCAGGGCTGGAGCCCTGCATATAAGCATGCAAAAAACCACACCCAACAAACACCCACTCCCAGTGATAGGCTATTTACATAACACTGCTTATCTATAGGTTAGTTCCTGGATCCAGGCGAGTTATTGTTCCAGAGAAGCAAGCTCAGCCCATTCTAGGTACAGCTAGAGGAAGTCTTAGGCTCAATACATAACACCCTCTCCCCCTAAGTTCAAAAGCTTCTTAACAGACAGACTCTTATATAGGCCGAGGACAGACTGGCAATTTGCCGCGGGATGGGACCCGGGCTGACAGCGACTCAATATCGGAGTAAATGGAACGTTCACACAGGCACATCTGCCTGGCGTCCCCCACCCGGAGCTTACCGGAGCCCTCGCGCTTCAGAGCCGGTTTAAAAAAACACCTGATAAAAGCCGTCGCAAATCGTGAAAGCCTGCGTTCGTCGCGCGTTTCCCTGCTTCCGGGGAGTCTGAACGCGCAGCCGAAAAGCCGGGAGCAACCCGCGTTGGGCATGAGGCAGCAGCGGCGTGATTGGCTGAGCTCCGCTCCACTGCCCAATGTGGTGCCGGCGTTGCAGGGCAAAAAAAAAAAAAAATCGCCGAAATGCGCTTATGCGCATGACCGCATGAGCGCTCATGCGCTCATGCGCACATACGCCCACAGCCGAAAAAATGGGGGAACAGCGAATATAGCGCGCCTCCAGCGCGGCAGTCTGAACGGTCCCGCGCGCCTCCGTCCCGTTTCTTCCGGCAGAGGCCCCCGCTGTGTGGACGGGAAAACCCGGTATCGTTTACTCCGGGTTTTTTTTGCCGCGACTCGATACCGGGGCAAATTGCCAGTCTGTCCTGGGCCATAGGCTGGTTTGCATTGTTCCTGGGTTGAACATCATGGTTCTAGCAGAGGGGTTGTGGTCTCGGGACTTGGGTCCAAAGTTGCTGGCATGGTGCTGGCAGACAGTAGCGGCATTGGCATGACATCAGGGCAGCCCGTGGCTGCTTGGCCCGGTGCTTTGCCTGCTTGTCCGTCTGGTTGTTCGCTGGCCACTAGGATTTCCCTCGCAGACTCTAGTTCCTGTGGTTGTGGCAGCTCCGCGTCACAATCTTCCAAGACTGCTGAGGGCAAACCTGGCTCGGCTGGGAGGAGACAGTGGTGGAGCTGGTCTATGTGCCTCCGAAGTACCTGGCCATCATCGGTAGAGACCTTGTAGGACAGGGGCCCTGTAACTCTGATAACCTTGGTGGGAATCCAGGCTAAACCACTGGAGAAGTTCCACAAATAGATGGGGTCTCTGGGGAAGAATCCTCGGGGTGCCTCTTGGTTCTCTGGAGAAGGGTGGTGCTCTGGGCACAAGTCTGGGTGCAGCCTGTCCAGTCAGGTAGTTAGGCGCCTGCCCATGAGAAGTTCCGCGGGGCTGCAGCCAGTGGAGTTGCTTGGGATCACCCAATGGACAAAAAGGAAAGCCACAAGTCTATGGTCCCAGTCTCCATGGACAATCTGCCGGAGGGACTCCTTCATGGTTCACACCATCCTCTCTGCTTCCCCGTTGGTGGCCGGATGAAAGGGAGCAGAGTGGATGTGCCAGAGTGGATGCGGCAGATGAGGCCCATAAATTCTTGGAACTCCCCCAATGTGAAGCCTGTTCTGTTGTCCGTCACAACTGCTGTAGGACCCCTAACAGTAGATGATGCCCATTCTGTTTCAATGTGATTCTCCTATTTGTGGAAGCATAAAATTGGTGCAGAATTCCTTTTATAGCAGAACTAGGAATAAGGCCCATTGTGAAAATAAATACAATGAGCTCTAGAAAGAGGATCTGGGAGAGTGCCAAGGTCTTGGGCACTCAGTGACAATTTGCTGTGGCAACCTCAAACTCCACCCTCTCTAGGCTCCACCCCTGAAATTCCCAGGAATTTCCCAGCCTAGAGATGGCAACCCCATCCCCTTCCCAGATAACCATCAACCTACCGTTATCTGCCCCTCTGACTGCAGCTGACTTCTGCCCTCCCTCCTGGAGATCAGTTGTAATTCTAAGTGATCTCCACCCCTCACCTGGAGATTGGCAACAGTGGTTCCTCAATAGGGAATGGCTGGTTGGGAGGGTGGAGTCTATGGCATTGTACCTGTCTGAGGTCCCACCCCTCCTCAAACCATACCTTTCCAGGTTCCATCCCTGAAATCTCCAGGAATTTCCCACCTGGACTTGGCAACCCTATCTCCTTCCCAGCCAATCATCAACCTACCTTTATTTCCCCCTCACTCTTCAGCTTTCCATCTCCCCCCCCCACCTGCAGCCTCTCCTGTACTCTGAAGCCCTGACTGCCACAGCATATTGGCTGTCATGGGGGGCATCTCAGCAGGGTATAAGGACACAGAGTCCACCATTTTCTCCAGGGAAACTGATCTCTGCCATGTGAAGAGCAGTTGTAATTCTGAGTGATCTCCAGCCCTCACCTGGAGATTGGCAACAATTGTTTCCCTGGAGGAAAAGTAGTCTTTCTCTGCAAAGCAGCTTACATCATTCTCCTCTCCCACTTTTGACTTGCACAACAACCCTGTGAGGTAGATTAGGCTGAAAGTCTGTGACTGGTCCAAAATCACCCACTCAGCTTCTACAGCAAGAACCTGGATCTAGCAGAACATGCTCTGAAGCACTGACTGCTATGCCTAGGGTAGCCAACCTCCAGGTGGAGCCCGAAGATCATCAGGTATCACAATTGAACTGCAGACAACAGATATCTCCCCCCCCCCGGAAGTGCTTTGGAATGTGGGCTTTATGGCATTCTGTTCAGCTGAGGCCTCTCCCCTCCCCAAACCCTGGCTTCCATAGAATCTCCCAGAAAATCTCCAGGAATCTCTCTACGTGGAGCTGGCAACCCTAGTCAGGACTGGCCCCAAGGAGTTCCTCATAAAGGCCTGTGAAGGGTTTCCTTCCTTTGTCTGAACCAAGCTTGGTTGCCTACCATGGCAACTGGGCTCCCATTTACAACTCAGCTGTTCACCTCCCACCCTCATCCCATGGGTGTATCTCACTCCTTAAATTCACTGCCACCACTCACTGAATTGTCACTGCCTTTTTAGAGGGACAGTGAGACCCCTCTGGCTGAATCTCCCTATTTGGAGATGGAATCCCCAATCTTTGGGGGATCCTTGGAAAGTTGGCAACACCAAGGTCTGGCCTTTCCTTGCTTCCTTGGGCTATCCCTTTGTTATTGTGCAGAATGGGGGAGACTATGTGGTCAGAGCACAACACAGATTAGTAGCCCAAATAAAATAATTTATTTAACTATTTACACAATTATGGAGCACACTAAATGGATAAGGCAGAACTGTAGGAGTAAGCATACACTATGAACCTACAGGGCATAAATCGACAGGGGTTAAACACAATCCTTTTGCCCTGCACACAATACTCTTTACCTCTGGAGGTTGTGGGCTCAGAATAGGATCTCTCCTTGGACTGGCCTCTGGTTCTGCTTCAGCCCAAGCTAGAGAGAGCAGGAAAACTTCCATTCATTCCCCAGTCCAGCCAACTGTGGAGTGTATGAATTTCTGCTGCTTCTCAGGGTTCCCCATGTGGTTTGTGGCCTGGACAGCCTCCTCAGCACAGGCAGCAGGAGTGTTTCCTAACCTCCTGTAGGACGAAGACTGTCTCCTCCCTGGATGGGCTGGAGTTGATATTGATGCTGCCCTGCCCCTTGAGACAGTCTCTCTTTTCCTGCACTTTTTGGCCTTGGGGCAGCTGGAAACTGTAGGCCAGCAAATGAGGAAGCCGCATTCAACCCAGTGAGTGATACCCCTGCAGGCCCCTCTCTGGAACTACAGCTCAAGTAAACCTTATGGAGGGACATTTTAAACAAACAACCACACAGATGGCAGCCATCTTACAAACACAGCTAACTGCCATTTTGTTACACCTACCAAAAGCCACTGAAGGAAAAGTTAAGTACCACACAGGAGGCAAGCAGGAGAAGCATCTTTGTCAAGAGAGAAAGCCATTTGTCAGTAATTCTGAAAGGGCATAGAGGCTGAAGGGGGAGTGGGCAGGGAAGAGGAGCAGACCCAGCACCTGACCAATGGCACACAAGTACTCTTGAGTGGCGGCTGATGGGACAATGGCTGAGGGAGTGCATTGCATAGCCAATGGGAGTGCATGGAACATTGCCACTCAAAAACAGAATTATATATAAGGAGAGATGTGAGAAGGTCATGGTACAGTGAACATTGCAGAGGCCTGTGCATGTAGCAAAAACACTGTTCTATTTATTTATATAATAAATGTGGCTTTTTGTGTTTCAGGAAACAAGTTTAAATCTGAAACACTAAACGAGATATTATGAAATAAGCCATGTGCTTTTATGCATGAGTCTGCCTTTGTCATATATTGTGTGGGGAAGGGGATATGTGGTTGCTGTTTTTAATATTACAAAAGCTCACAGGTAAGGAGAACTAGAGCATTCTTCCTTTTTATTTGATCCAACCATTATCTTTTACTTTAAGCACCTTCGTCCCTTGTCCAGTTCACTTCCACTAATGAAGCTAGACTGTGAAAAAATAGGTTTTCCAGCACTGCCTTGGCCAATGCTGGGAGACTTTGACAGTAGTGCCTGGGGAGGGTGGAGTTTAGAGATGAGGTGCTATCACTTCTATGTGACAGTCTAGGGATTTCCCCAACCTTTATGGTAAAGACCATAATCCATCACTATAAAAGGCATTTTCCAGCCATGTTTTTCATCCAGCTCCTCAGTTTCTCAAGGTTGGGGATTGGAACTTAGGGCAGGCTTTGCCTGATATGGGTGGGCAAATGGCAAGCCTAGAGCATAACTGGGGAAGGTAAAAGATGAGGAAGGCTTTTAATTTTGCTCTCCTCAATAGCATTCTCATATTAAAAATCAGACACATATACCACATCTTGGTATATATCATGTCTGCAATGTCTTGGAAGGCATAACTCTGGCAAGAGGTGGGATCCAACAAGTATCAAGTGGGGTCAAGATGATTGGGTCTAGTGGGATCAAGTGGTGAAGCAGGCATGAAAGGACAGAGCCAAGAAAAAAATGTTCTGTTTATTTAAGGCATGCAAATACTCTATATACTTGTAAATCTCCCCAAACTTTATACTTGAATTATTCTCCAAAATGTATTCCAAATAACAGATTCTAAATGATTAATTCCTTAATAATGTGTGTGTTATGTATGTATGAACTTTATATGCCCTTTGAGAAGTTTGCTGCTCACAGATGAGATGTGGTCCTGCTGGCGAACTGATTCCATTGAACAGAAGAGTTAGGCAAGGATGCATCCTTGCCCTGCTGTTAGTCAATTTATACCTTAATGACTTAACTTCTTACATATCTGGAAATAAATTTCATCCACCATGCCTGGTCCCTGTTAAATTACCCTGTCTCTTATACGCAGATGATGCCCCCCTTTTATAAAGATCTGTGGTTGGCCTATGCAAGCTCATAGGTTCCTTCTCAGAATATTGTTCCAGAGAGGGTTTAGTTATTAATGTTGCTAAGTCTAAGGTTCTTCTATTTAGTAAAAAATGGAAGATAAAGAAGTGCAAGTGGTCAGTAGCAGGTCAACCTATGAAGCAAGTATAGCATTTTAAATATTTAGGAATCATCTTTCAAGCAAATCTTTCCTGGAAGGTGCACTTGAACTCTGCTGTTAGATCTGCTATGAGTACTGGGAAGGCCATGTCAAGATTTCATTATTCTATGGGTGGCCAATATGTTCCTGCGGCAGTCAAAGGATTCAATGCTAAAGTTGCTCAACAGATGATATATGCTGCTGGTGTCTGGATCAGTGCAGTAACAGACAATATCGACAGACCTCTATTAAGATTCCTACACAATATTCTGGGAACACCTCAGTGTGTGTCTGGAATAGCCCTGAGAGATGAAGTTGGGAAGATGACTTATGACGGAAAGGCCTGGGGAGGAGCATTCAATTTGAAAATTAGGACTCTAAAATCAAACCCATATCTAAACCTCCTTGGACAAGTTAAGCTGGGCCACTACACAAATGATTGGGACAGATTACTGAACCTTAAACTATTATGTCTGGGTATCACCCATGATGTGATAGAAGTCACAATTAGACAAGAACTGTTATAGCTCATTAGAAGATGTTTGATAGAGACTGACTATGAGAGCACATTGATTAGAGCCCACAGAGTGTCCTTAACCTTTTCAGTAGGCATGCAACCTCCAACAACAATGCCAAACTATTTATCTGAGATAATCCTCCCAGTACCCTGTGGAATGTGGGGTCCCTCAGGGGGCTATCCTCTCTCCAAATCATTTAACAGCTATATGTGCCTTCTTGCCCAGCTGATGCAGAGTTTCCGGCTAGGGTGCCACCAGTAGGCTGATGAAACCCAGCTGTATCTACTCATGGACGGACAGATGAATGCTGCTCCAGGAAAACTGGCTGAGGGTTTGGAGGCCATGGTGAGGTGGCCAAAACAGAACTGGCTGAGACTGAATCCAGCAAAGATGGGAGTTCTCTGGCTGGGTGAGGGAGATTCAGGACCTGGGTGCCAACTCCTGGGTCTTAACAATGCACCATTAACACAGACACAGACAGTTAAGAGCTTGGTGGTGTTTCTGGATGCCCAGATTACACATATTGTCAGACTAGCATTTTTTCCAATTTTGCCAGTTCCAGTGACTGGCCCCCTACCTGTCTTCCCCTGACCTAGCCACTGTAATCCATGCAATGGTCACCTCTAGGCTTGATTACTGTAACTTGGTCTATGCAGGACTGCCCTTGAGACTGATCTGGAAGTTTCAACTGGTCCAGAATGCATTGTTCCGGGTCCTCATGGGGACACTGTGAGCAGCACACATTCAACCTGTGCTCTGCCAGTGCACTGGCTCCATATTGAGTACCAGGTCAGGTTCAAGTTGCCTCTCACTGTCCTCCTCCCCCACCATCGGGGTCAAATTTGTACTGTGATGCCATATTGGTTTTAATCTTCTTGTATACCATTTGTTGTTTTAAGATTTCTGTATTTTATTTGTATACTTAGATTGATGGACTGTTTTTATGTTTCTTGATGTAAAATGTACATTGCTCTGAGTCTGCTTTGTGGGGAGAGCGATATCACAGTAGTAGTAGTAGTAGTAGTAGCAGTAGTAGTAGTAATATAGGTCTCAAAATGATCTGCAACTGAGACTCTAAAATTGTTGGAATATTTGGCTAATATAGCAGAGTTTGCCCAGTCATAGATCCTGAGTGCAGTAAATAGATCTCCCAAGAAGTATATTGCAAACAAGGTAAACTTACATTTATTCAAGTACTAGGGAGCAAAGCCCATTGTGGTGGAAGACAACGGGCCTTAGAAAGGAAGAGAGGGAGGTGGAAGGGAGAGAGGGTTGGAGAAAGGAAGGAAGGTCTCTTCCACCCAGATTGGCAAGCTGACGGCAGCCATTCTCCCCCTCTCTTGGGGAAACGGTCTGCAGACCAGCAGGTAGAGAGGGGGGGCGATCGTACGCCCTCCCCTAGGGTTCGTATGCCCTGAGTCAGGGGGCGCTGAGGTTCACCCCCCCCAGCTTCTAGCCGGGGGGTGGAGGTGTCCTTTTGCCCCGACAGTCTCCCTGCTGTGTTCCAGTAATGGCCGAGGTTTTGTGTACCAAGACCCAAGCGGATGGTGATTAAGGTGTGATTAAGCGACTGGCTGAATCGATTCTTTTTGCTGAAGAAATGTGAGTACAAGTTTAACGAAGCATCAGAGGGAAAAATATACCCTCCTAAGTATGGGTGGGGGAGACAAGTGTAGACCCCCCCATGGAGGACTAGATAAAGAAAACTAACATCGGAGAAATGGAAAATGAAGGGACTGTGATGGAGGAGTATTGAGAGTCATGAACTGAGCAACACACAAGCAAATATTTGGGACTTTAAAAATAGCAACTGAAAACGGTGTATCTGGCTAGCTAGAAATGGCTAGAAGGAAGAATTAGAATCTCCTTTAAAGGCTGTTAATATCACAGTGAGAGACGGAGCTGGAATGCAGTTCTCCCCTCCCCTTCCAGAAAAGAAGCAGGGGAAAGGGAATTCCCTCCCCCCACATAACAATATAATAATATAAAATAGTGAAGGGGAGAGAAGAGGAGGCATAAAAAAAAGATTGAATGGAAATGGAAACTTACACTAGCTTGGAGTGTTTTCTGAGTGACGGCTGGAAACGAGGCAGAACTCATCCTTCGGCAGGCGGAGGGGGGAGATTCCCCCTCTAGAAAGATAGACTGTGCAAATATCTGAAGGTGATCTTTTTGGACATGGAGGAACCCTCTTTCTTCTTGGGGGGGGGGAAGCACACCTTCACCCTAAAGAAAGAAGGGGTAAAAAAAGAAAAAGAAAAAGAGCGCAATTTGGAATGAGCTGGAAATAAGGCTGACTAATTTAGAGAACTTTTAGAGGTGGTATAAAGACCCGATGGATTTATGGGACCTTGGTGGCTTGATGATAAGGAGAAGATGAACAGACTGTGGATTTTGGAGTGCTTCCTTTGATATCTTCCTTGGAGATGGCGTCTGTGTGTCGCACTTGAAATTAAACCGAAACTGAATCTCTACTAAGAACTGAAGTTGGCTGGAAGTTTGAATGAGGCAGCAATGTAGCTCTGTTTCTCCTACGACAAGCGGGGGGAGGGGAAACTCTCCTCCTAAAAAATAAAGTTACTATATATTTTGATGGGGGGGCAAAGCTAACAGAAGGTTGGGCGAAAGGGGGATATGTCTTAATAAATAATGGATTTTGAGTCAAAGAAGATTAAGGAAGACTCTATAGCGAAGTGTCCTTTCTAGAGATGAGATTGCTGGCTAAGGGGGTATGTTGGGGGAAATTAAGGGAAAGGGTTTTTTACAGAAATTGACAATGAATGGTTAAATCAATTTTAAAAGGTTTTTACTAATTTAGGTTAGCTTCATAAAAGGAAGAGGGAAAAGGGGTGTTCCAGTTCATCTGTTTTCTTGTAAAGGGTAAATGGAGAGGCTTTCTTTGAAGATCATGTTTAAGCCTAACTTGGATGTTTCTTTTTTCTTTTAACAGCAAGAGGGGTAGAAAGTAATAAGCAGATTTTTTTGCAATGAGATTATGAGAATGTCTGATGTTTGTACAAAAGAAATGTTAGTGTATTGCAGAAGTATACTCCAAACAGTCTGTAGGGCTAGAGCTTCATAAGCGATGTACTCAAATGTCACCTTCGAGGTTAACAACTGAAAGTTTTTTATCCGTCAATGCCATATTTGTAAGCACTATCTAAAATCATCACGTTTGGATTTTTCTTTTCTATCTTCCCCCTTTTGTAGTTTGTTTGTTAGTACCCCTCCCTTTTTCTGTAGTTTAGAAAATGCAATTAAAAAAAACCCTTCAGGGGGCTTTAAAAAAAAAGAGAAAGGAAGGAAGGAAGGAAGGAAGGAAGGAAGGAAGGAAGGAAGGAAGGAAGGAAGGAAGGAAGGAAGGAAGGAAGGAAGGAAGGAAGAGGGGAAGAGTGAAAGAAAGGAGAGAGGAAGAAAGGAAAGGGGGGAAAGGAAAGGAAGAGGGGCAGAAAGGGCTTCTCTGGGCCCAGAGAAGGCCTTTTCTGTCCCCCACACACCATCCCCTGGGCCTTGTATGGGGGCAGTAGGCAGTGTGTGGGGGGAAAGGGCTTCTCTGGGCCTACTGCCCCCATAAAAGGCCCAGGGGATGGTGTGTGGGGGACGGAAAATGGCTTCTCTGGGCCTACTGCTCCCTTAGAAGGCCCAGGGGATGGTGTGTGGGGGACGGAAAATGGCTTCTCTGGGCCTAGTGCTCCCATAGAAGGCCCAGGGGATGGTGTGTGGGGGGCGGAAAAGGCCTTCTCTGGGACCACTGCCCCCATAGAAGGCCCAGGGGATGGCATGTGGGGGCGGAAAAGGCCTTCTCTGGGCCTAGTGCCCCATAGAAGGCCCAGGGGATGGCGTGTGGGGGCGGAAACGGCCTTCTCTGGGCCTAGTGCCCCATAGAAGGCCCAGGGGATGGCGTGTGGGGGACGGAAAAGGCCTTCTCTGGGCCTAGTGCCCCATAGAAGGCCCAGGGGATGGCGTGGGGGGGCCGAGAAGGCCTTCTCTGGGCCTAGTGCCCCATAGAAGGCCCAAGGGATGGCGTGGGGGCGGAAAAGGCCTTCTCTTGGCCTAGTGCCCCATAGAAGGCCCAGGGGATGGCTTGTGGGGGGCGGAAAAGGCCTTCTCTTGGCCTAGTGCCCCATAAAAGGGCCAGGGGATGGCGTGTGAGGGACGGAAAAGGGCTTCTCTGGGCCTAGTCCCCTCACAGAAGGCCCAGGGGCTGGCATGTGGGGGGCGGAAAAGGCCTTCTCTGAGCTTCTAGTGCCCCCATAGAAGGCCCAGGGGATGGCGTGTGGGGGACGGAAAAGGGCTTCTCTGGGCCTAGTCCCCTCATAGAAGCCCCGGGGGATGGCGTGGGGGGGGCGGAAAAGGGCTTCTCTGGGCCTAGTCCCCTCATAGAAGCCCCGGGGGATGGTGTGGGGGGTGGAAAAGGGCTTCTCTCACTTGGCTCGGCCTTGAGGGCCTGTCCCTGCACTCACACTCCAGACGGTCCTCTCCTGCCGGAGGACTGGAGCAGATTGAGCTGAAAACACTGACCGGGCTGACGTGGGCAGGACTTTGCGAAGCAGCCAGTCAGCCCTGGCCAGTGTCTTCTGACTGCCAGGTCTTGAGCCGAATCAATTATGGCAAGCATAGAATGCGGTGGAACCAGAATTCAAATATATATAAGGACAGGATATCCAGTTAGAATTCAAGTTGCAGTCAAAAGAATAAGAAAGAAGCCTAATCTAAAGAGTAGTTCCCTATCACAAATGGCCAGCTTGTCCAGCATCATCTCTGTGGGAGTATAAGTGTAGTATCTACAGAAGAAACCTGCAGGGACATGTGTCTCCATCGAAAGCCATGAGCAGTGAGACTGAGAGGACAAAGGAAGAGAGAGAGAAGAGGGGTCAGGCGACAGCCAGGACTGGCTCGCCTAGGGCGGGCCAGCCCTTAGGGCGCCAAACTGCACCCAGCCCTCCTGCCAAAAGCCCTCCTGCCCCCACCAAAAGCTCTGACCAGGTGACCGCCGCCACCACCTCTTTCTCCCCAAGTCCGGCAAGTGCGCCCAGAAGCGCTGAGTGCGAGCGCAGCATCCTCTGCACCTACCCCCCATTTCACCTCTCCCTGAGATCTGGATTGGCACCCCCGTGAAAAGGGACTCCTTGAACAGGAAGGGCAAGGGAGTGGGCCCGCGGACATGAAAGAGGCCTGGGGGGGAATAGCGAATGAAACCCCACACTGGAAGACGAAAGCCTCAAATTGCAAACAGCTTGTTCGAAGCTGTTTGCAATTTGAGGCTTTCGCCTTCCAGCGTGGGTTTTTCTTCTGCAAAAGCGCCCAGCCGAGGCACCCACCAGCCATCTCTGGGAAGTTTGACGCCCTGCTGAGATGTCCCCCTCAGGAAGCGCTCCTCACCCAGACAGAGTCAGCCGTGGGGCTGGAAAGAGATGGGCCCGGCGTTTCCTGTTGGCCCAGCCTGGCTGGACTGACTGGGGCTTCTAGGTCCCAGGAAGCCAGAGAGGCCCATCTTCGCCCGGTGCGGGTGGGCAACAACGCTTCAGAAAGTGTCCCTCCTTCAGCCTTCTCCTGCCACAAAATCTCCCCTTGCAACGCCAGGCTCGGGGGGGGTACCAAAGCATCCATCCAAAGGGATGACACTTGATGGGGGAGGGGGGATTTTGGGTGTGCGCGGGAAAGTGTGTGCACAGGCCGGGAGTCATCTTGCTAGAGAGTGTGTGTCGGGGAACAGCTGGTCTTGCCTGCGCTGCACAAAATGCTTTTAACAAACTTGCCTGGATAAATGGTTACACTCCTGTGTAATGTTCCCTCTAAGCTGTGGAGTCTTGTGAGCAAAAATACTACTTTCTGAGCTAGTGGCATTGGGGGAGGGGGCAGCACACGGGGTGATGGTGCATGGGGGGAGGGAGTGGTGCACGGGGGGCGCCAGAAGGGATCCTCGCCTAGGGTGCAAAATAAGCTGGGGCTGGCCCTGGCGACAGCTCTCAGGTTAAGACAAAGATAAGCATCTCATTTAAGGAGAATGCCTATACACAGAGTGATGTAGCAACCCCTGTCCAGGCATGCTGGGTTGCTTACTCCAACACTCCCTTGTGACTCTGTATGCCACCGAGGTTCACAATGTTCAGGTTGTCTAGCAGGCTGTGGTATTTGTCTCTTGGTAGCAATTTGGTAAACATGTCCACTGTCATTTTCTCAGTGGGACAGTAGTATAGCTTGATAACTCCTTGCCCTTACAGGACCCTTACTTACTGGTTCCTGATTCCAATGTCCTTTGTACGCATGCTGTTCCTTTCTGAAAGAGAAAGGCTGTACAACTCTGATTATCCTCTAGCAGTTGAACCAGCAAAGCCACTCTAATTTTCTGCATACTTCAGAAGAGGATACATATTCTGCTTCAGTAGATGAGTGGGCAATAATTTCTTGTTTAAAAAGTTGCCCAACTTATAGCAGCACCTTCATAGAAAAATACATAACCACTAGTGGATCTCAGGTCTGATCTTTCTCTAGCCCAGTCTGTATCAGCATATCCCAACAGTGTGGGATTATTAGTTGATGGCAGCCTCAATTAAGTGTGCAGTACCCTTTAAGTACTGGGCCATGGTGGCTCAGAGGTTGATGCTGAGCTGCAGACCAGAAGGTCTGTAGATTGGCTGTTCAAGACTTGAGTGTCACGTGATGGTGTGAGCTCCCGTCTCTGGCCCCAGCTCCTGCCAATTTAGCAGTTCAAAAGCAAGAAATTGCAAGTAGATAAATAGGTACCACTTCAGTGGGAAGGTGACAGCATTCCATGTGCCTTGGTGTCTAGTCATGTCGGCCACATGACCATGAAAATGTCTTTGGAGAGCGCTGGCTCTTCGGCTTGGAAACAGAGATGAGCACTGCCTCCTAGAGTCAGATTCAACTAGCTTTCAAGCAAGTGAAACTTTGCCTTTACCCTTTAAGTAACTCATCACCCTTTTAACCATGGTCCAATCCTTTGTGGTTGGTGGGCTAACCCTTCAGGATAATATATTTACAGTTGTTACAATATCAGGTCTTGTTGTCATCACCAAGTAAAGAAGCTTGCCTATGACAGCTTGTTAGTTATCGTTATCTAGCAGTGGTTCATTGGGTACCTTTGCTTTCTAGAAGCCTGATTCCATTGGTGCAAGCACTGGATTAACACCTTTCAGACCCAGGCTTTGCAATAGCCCCAGTATCTTCTGCTTTTTACTGAGAAAATAACTTCTTTTTTTTTTAGTAAATACAGTTTATTATTGGATATTTCACATGTTCATACAGTTTAAACCTACCTACATATCAATTTTTCTAATTTCCCTTCTCCCCCCCCAAACAAGGCTTCCCGCACTGCTCCAACCCCATTAATGTCTCTCTTATTCTGTTACAATTACTTCTAATCTTGTTTTCTCTTACAAACGGTAACAATTCAAAAATCTTATTCTATTTCATTTTCTTCTTAATAACTATCAAAGCAAATCAAACCACGTTTAATGTCCCAATTTTTCAACAAGTATTTTTGAAAGTCTTTCCAGTCTTCAAAGAAAGTTCCATCTTCTTCGTTGTTTAACTTTCTTGTTAGTTTGTCCATTTCTGCCAAAAACAACGTCTTTTTAATCCATTCCCATGTTTCAGGTACTTTATCTTGTTTCCAACATTGAGCAAAAGTCAGTCTGGCTGCTGTAATCAAGTACCATAGTAGTGTTCTCTTGGCTACATTTATTTCTTCCATTTTAAGACCTAACAATAACATCTGTGGGTCTTTCTTAAAAGTACATTTCAAAATTTTTTGTATCTCATTATGGATCTCAGTCCAATAATTTACTGCTTTATCACATGTCCACCACATATGGTAAAACGACCCTTCATGTTTTTTACATTTCCAACATTTGTTGGACATACTTTCATTTATAATAGCAATTTTTTTAGGCGTCATATACCATCTGTACATCATTTTATAACAATTCTCTTTAACATTTACACAAGTTGAAATTTTCATTGACTTTTTCCACAAATATTCCCAGGATGTCATTAATATCTCATTATTAACATTTACAGCCCATTTTATCATTTGCTCTTTTACAGTTTCGTCCTCAGTGTACCATTTCAATAAAACCTTGTACAGTTTAGAAATCATTTTTTTACCTTTCTCAAGCCATACAGTTTCAATTTCAATGTTCTTTTCTCTAAAACCATGTTCTCTATTATCGGTCTTAAATAAATCATAAATCTGTCTGTATTTCAACCAATCATATTCAAATTCAAGATCAAATCTATCTTGTAACATAAAATTTTTCCCTTCTAATTTTAAAAGATTTTTATAGGGTAGCCAATCTAACCCTTGATTTCTTGAATGTGGGTTAATCACTTCAACTGGTACTATCCAAAGTGGTCTTTCTTCTGAGAAGAATTTTCTATATCTCATCCATGTCTCGAACAGTGATTGCCTTACAAAGTGGTGTTTAAAAAATTTGTCCATTTTTACTTTTCCATACCATAAATATGCATGCCATCCAAATTTGTTATCATGCCCTTCTAAAGCTAATAACTTCTTATTCTCAAGATTAATCCACTGTTCCAACCATGTTAGACAGACGGCATCATAATACAGTCTTAAATTTGGTAGTTGTAGGCCTCCTCTCTCTCTTGCGTCGCATAAAATTTTCATTTTAATCCTTGGCTTTCTTCCTGCCCATACGAATTTGGATAATTCTTTCTGCCACGAATCCAATACTTTCCTTTGTTTTAGTATTGGAATGGTCTGAAATAAAAACATCAAACGCGGTAAAATATTCATTTTTACAGTTGCGATTCTTCCCATCAATGATAAATTCAAAGTGTCCCATTTCTTCATATCTTGCTGAATTCTATGCCACACCTTTTCATAATTGTTTTTAAACAGGTCAATATTTTTCATGGTTAATTCAATTCCAAGATATTTAGTCTTTGTAACTACATCACATTGAATTTTCTCTTGAAGTTCTATTTGTCTTTGCTTCGTCATATTTTTACACATCACCTTAGTTTTGTTTTTATTAACGTAAAAACCCGCAACTGAGCCAAATTCTTCAATTTTCTCCATCAGATGTGGTATTTTCTCAATAGGATCCTGAATCATAAACATCACATCGTCTGCAAATGCCCTATATTTGTATACGAATCCTTTCACTGAAAGTCCTTCAATACTATTATCTTTTCTTATTGCTGTCAATAATATTTCCAACATCCAAATAAACAGCAACGGAGACAACGGGCAGCCTTGACGTGTTCCCTTTTGAACTTGGAAAAAATCCGTCCTTTCTTTGTTTATATTCAAAGCCGCTTTTTGTTCTGAGTATATTGCCACAATCATGTTTAAAAAGAACTGACCAATGTCCAATTTTTCAATAACTTGCAGCATAAACTCCCAATTTAAGTTGTCAAAAGCTTTTTCCGCATCTAGGAAGAGGAATCCAACTTCTTTTTCAGGATGCTTGTCATAGTATTCAATTGCGTCTATCACCACTCTTAAATTGTCTCTGATTTGTCTGTTTGGTAAAAATCCAGCTTGTTCTTCCGCTATAGTATCTTTCAGATATTTTTTCAATCTCTCCGAAATTATTTTTGCAAATAATTTGTAATCATTATTTAATAGCGATATTGGTCTATAATTCTTTACTTGAGTCAAATCCAAACCTTCTTTAGGTATCAATGAAATATTTGCTTCTTTCCATGAATCTGGGATCCGTTTGGTCTTTCTTATCTCATTTGACAGAAGTACTAAAATGGGGGTTAGCTCCTCTTTAAATTTCTTGTAGAACTTTGCTGTGAAGCCATCTGGTCCTGGAGCTTTGCCCAACTTTGCATCTTCTATCGCCATTGTCACTTCTTCTTTCGTTACTAAACCATTTAATGATTCCTTAATTTGTTTTCCCAGCTCTGGAACTTCAATAGTCTCCAAATATTTCTTAATTCTCTGTTGATCAATTCCTTTCTTTTTGAATAATTTGGCGTAATATTTGAAGAAAGCTCTTTTTATACCATTCAAATTCATAACATCCTTTCCATCTTCAATAATCTTGGATATAAAGTTCCTTTCTTTTCTATTTTTCAATTGCCACGCTAAAAACTTTCCTGGTTTGTTTGCACCCTCAAATGCTTTTTGCTGTAATTTCTTCAAATTCCAATATAATTCTCTGTTCAATAAAACATTCAGTTGATCTTGCAGAAAGTGGATCTCTTTAATAATCTTTTTCTTCCCTGGTCTTTTCTTTAATTCCTTTTCTTTTTGTCGAATTTTTTCATGAAGATCTTTCTGTTGTTGGATCTTTTGTTTTTTGTCCTTGGAGTTCAGAGAGATAAGCATACCTCTCATTACCGCTTTGTACGCATCCCATACAACTTGTATATCCGTACCTTTATTTAAATTCAATTCAAAAAAATTTTTTGTTTCTTTTTTTAAGGTTTCATTAATTAATTTTTGATCTAATAAGTCCTCATTAATTCTCCAATATAGTTGTTTAGTTTTTTCTTTAGATATCCAGAGTAAGGGATAATGATCAGAATTAATTTTCGGTAAAATTTGTATTTTATAAGTTTTTTGCGCCATCTCCTCTGACATCCAAATCATGTCAATTCGGGAGAAGGAATTATGTCTATTAGAATAAAAAGTGTAGTCCTTAGTCTTGGGATTCCACTTCCTCCAAACGTCTTCCAGTTTCTCTTGCTTCATCAATTGAAAAAAATTTTTTGGTAACTTTCCAATTGTCTCTCCACTTGCTTTGGATTTTCTGTCCAATATGCTATTCACTGTACCATTAAAGTCTCCAGCTAGGACTATTTGATCATAATTTAAACAGTCCAACTCTTTTGTCAAATCATTAAAGAAAGTCTCTTTTGCACCATTGGGCGCATATATATTTACAAGCAATGTCTTTTTTCTGTTCATCAATATTTCCACGCCAACATATCTTCCTTCTTTATCTGAGAAGATTTTTTTAGGGTCCAATTCTTTTGAAACATAAATCACTGTTCCTTTTTTCTTATTAGTTGCTGAGGAATGAAATTCTTCTCCCAATTTTTTATTAATCAGGTATTTATTATCTTGTTTTCTTATATGTGTTTCTTGTAAACAAATTATATTACATTTTTGTTTCTCCAGCCAATGATTCACTAATCTTCTTTTACTCGGTGAATTTAGTCCGTTTACATTCCAAGATAAAAATTTGTAATCCATAATTGTGTTGAATTAAATATCTTTAAAATCATCAAAATTGTTCTCTTTGAATCTGTATAAGTCTCCACCCAGGACGGACAGGCCACAGCAGAGAACTCAGACCAAGCGTGATCCCCTGGAGAAGGAAATGGCAACCCACTCCAGTATCTTTGCCAAGAAAAATCCCATGGACAGTAACAAAAGGCTAAAAGATATGACGCCGGAAGATGAGCCCCTCAGGTCGGAAGGTGTCCAATATGCTACTGAGGAAGAGCAGAGGGCAAGTACGAGTAACCCCAGAAAGAGTGAAGCGGCTGGGCCAAAGCCGAAAGGACGCTCAGTTGTGGATGTGTCTGACGGTGAAAGGAAAGTTCGATGCTGCAAAGAACAATACTGCATAGGAACCTGGAATGTAAGATCTATGAATCAAGGTAAGCTTGACGTGGTCAAAAATGAGATGGCAAGAATGAACATTGACATCTTGGGAATCAGTGAACTAAAGTGGACAGGAATGGGCGAATTTAACTCAGAAGACCATTATATCTACTACTGTGGCCAGGAATCCCGTAGAAAAAATGGTGTGGCCTTTATAGTCAACAAGAGAGTGAGAAAGGCAGTATTGGGATACAATCTCAAAAATGACAGAATGATCTCGGTCCGAATCCAAGGCAAACCATTCAACATCACAGTAATCCAAGTCTATGCCCCAACCACTGCTGCAGAAGAGGCTGAAGTGGACCAGTTCTACAAAGACCTACAACAGCTCGTAGAACTAACACCAAAAAATGATGTCCTCATCATCATAGGGGACTGGAATGCTAAAGTAGGAAATCAAAAGGTAACCGGAATAACAGACAAATTTGGCCTTGGAGAACAAAATGAAGCAGGGCAAAGGCTAACAGAGTTTTGTCAAGAGAACACGCTGGTCATAGCAAACACCCTTTTCCAACAACCTAAGAGGCGTCTCTACACATGGACATCACCAGATGGGCAACACCGAAATCAGATTGACTATATAATTTGCAGTCAAAGATGGAGAAGCTCTATCCAGTCAGTAAAAACAAGACCTGGAGCTGACTGTGGCTCAGATCATGAGCTACTCATTGCAAAATTCAGACTTAAATTGAAGAAAGTTGGGAAGACCACAAGGCCATTCAGATTTGACCTAGATCACATCCCTGATGAATATACAGTAGAGGTGAAGAATAGGTTTAAGGGACTAGATTTGATAGACAGAGTGCCTGAAGAACTATGGACAGAGGTCCGTGACATTGTAAAGGAGGCAGCACTCACCGCCATCCCAAAGAAAAAGAAATGCAAAAAAGCAAAGTGGCTGTCTGATGAGGCTTTACACATAGCAGAGGAAAGAAGGAAAGCTAAAGGCAATGGGGATAAGGAAAGATTTGCCCAATTTAATGCAGATTTCCAGAGAACAGCAAGGAGAGATAAGGAGGCTTTCCTGAATGAACAATGCAGAGTAATAGAGGAAAACAATAGATTGGGAAGGACTAGAGATCTCTTCAAGAAAATTGGAGAAATCAAGGGAACGTTCCATGCAAAGCTGGCCATGATAAAGGACAAAACCGGTAGGGACCTAACAGAAGCAGAAGAGATTAGGAAAAGATGGCAAGAATACACAGAAGAACTATACAAGAAGGACCTCGATGTCCTTGACAACCACGATGGTATAATCACTGACCTCGAGCCAGACATCCTGGAAAGCGAAGTTAAATGGGCCTTAGAAAGCATTACTAACAAGAAAGCTAGTGGAGGTGATGGTATCCCAGCGGAGTTATTCAAAGTCTTAAAAGAAGATGCTGTTAAAGTGCTGCACTCAATTTGCCAACAAATTTGGAAAACACAACAGTGGCCACAGGATTGGAAAAGGTCAGTTTACATTCCAATCCCAAAGAAGGGCAACGTCAAAGAATGTTCAAACTATCGCACAATTGCACTCATTTCACACGCTAGCAAGGTCATGCTCAAAATCCTACAAGCTAGGCTCCAACAGTACGTGGATAGAGAACTGCCAGAAGTACAAGCTGGGTTTCGAAGAGGTAGAGGAACTAGAGATCAAATTGCCAACATTCACTGGATTATGGAGAAAGCAAGAGAGTACCAGAAAAACATCTACTTCTGCTTCATTGACTATGCTAAAGCCTTTGATTGTGTGGATCACAATAAATTATGGCAGGTTCTTAAAGAGATGGGAGTACCAGACCACTTCACCTGTCTCCTGAGAAACCTGTATAAGGGTCAAGAAGCAACAGTTAGAACCGGATATGGAACAACTGATTGGTTTAGCATAGGAAAAGGAGTACGACAAGGATGTATATTGTCACCTTGCTTATTTAATTTATATGCAGAGTACATCATGCGAAATGCTGGCCTGGATGAATCACAAGCTGGAGTTAAGATTGCTGGGGGAAAGATCAATAACCTCAGATATGCAGACGATACCACTCTGATGGCAGAAAGTGAAGAGGACCTAAAGAGCCTCTTGCTCAGGGTGAAAGAGGAGAGTGCAAAAGTGGGCTTGAAGCTCAACATCAAAAAAACTAAGATCATGGCATCTGGCCCCATCACTCCTTGGCAAATAGAAGGGGAAGTCGTAGAAGTAGTGACAGACTTCACGTTCCTAGGATCCCAGATCACTGCAGATGGTGACTGCAGCCATGAAATTAAAAGACACCTGCTCCTTGGGAGGAAAGCGATGGCAAACCTAAACAGCATGATAAAAAGCAGAGACATCACCTTGCCAACAAAAGTCCGCATGGTCAAAGCAATGGTATTCCCCGTAGTAATGTATGGCTGCGAGAGTTGGACTATAAGGAAGGCTGAGCGCCGAAGAATAGATTCTTTTGAACTATGGTGCTGGAGAAGACTCTTGAGAGTCCCTTGGACTGCAAGGAGATCAAATCAGTCAATCCTAAAAGAAATCAACCCTGACTGTTCCCTTGAAGGCCAGATCCTGAAGCTGAAGCTCAAATACTTTGGCCACCAAATGAGAAGGGAGCATTCACTGGAGAAGACCCTGATGCTGGGAAAGATTGAAGGTCAAAGAAGAAGGGGACGGCAAAGGATGAGATGGTTAGACAGTGTCATCGATGCAACGAACATGAAATTGAGCAGACTTCAGCGGACAGCGGAAGACAGGAGGGCCTGGCGTAATCTGGTCCATGGGGTCGCGAAGAGTCGGACTCGACTGTGCGACTGAACAACAACAACAACAACAACAAGTCTCCTTCAGATTTAAGAGTAGATCTCACCGAATTGTACACGAATGAAAGTCCATATGGAATCTCCCATCTGAACCTAATATTCATTTCTTTTAGTCTGTCTGTCAACTTCTTGAATTTCTTTCTGTCTTGTAAGATCGATCTCGGAATTTCTCTCAGAATTATTTTTTTTCCATTAATTTCCAACGGTTGTGTGAATTGTTTCTTGAAAACATCTTCCTTCATTTTTGTTGTCACGAACTGAACAATCACATCTCTGGGTAATTGCTTTCTCTTGGCATAGGCTGAGTTTACTCTATAAATCAAGTCAAAGTCTGGATCCAAATCTCCAACATCTTCCCCTATATAAGTTGTCAATGTATTGATTACTAGAGCTCGTAAGTCCTGATCTTCCTCCTCTTCTATCCCTCTCAATCTCAGATGATTCTGAGTAGCTCTATATTCCATCATAGACTCCAGCCTTGTATTTTCTAACAGGGATTTTTTAACCTTCTGTTCCATTTCTTCAGATTTTGTCACCAGACTTTTGACCTCTTTCTTGACTTCTTCTGTATCTTTTTTAATCCCTGACACTTCTGTTAGTACCAGTTCTTTCAGTTCTTCCATATTTTTTTTCTGTACTTGGACTTGCACTTGTTCTATTTGCTCCAGTTGTATTTGCAGCTGTTGTTGCAATTGTTGTTGCAGCTGTGATTCTATTTGTTTTCCAAGATTCTGCACCACTTCGGTCATCCGTTTTTCCATCGCTTCCATAGCCGCTTGCCACTCTTTTTTTCCTTTGCAGTCATTCTTGGACTAGGTGATGACGCAGCTCTAGGTCTTGACCTCAAATCCGTTTTGGAAGCAACTTCAGTACTAATCAATCTTTATATTAGCAATCTTCAAGCCAAATCGCCACCTTTATAACTTGTATCAGCGCTTTTTCTGCTTAAAAATAACTTTTTAAAATTTAGTCCTCCTCAAAATGTCGGGCGCAATTTCTCTATGGTTTTCCGGCTAGAGTAGGCTCCTTCCAAACTTCCTGTTTATCTGTCCGTCTCTGTAATCCAACTTCCGGTAAAAGTGGTGTCACACAATCAAACGTCCGTCTGTTTCCGGCACCGCAACCTCTAAAACGTCCACTCTAGCCTACTTCCTGTATCATAGAGTCACAGTTAGTTTCGTTTCTGCTACGTAAAGTTTAGACTTGATTGACCACAGGAATGCAAAACAAAGTCACTTTTCAGCCGTTTTCTCTAAAGGAAAGCTTTCATTTTACTTTTAAATCAAGCGGAATAGTTCATTAAAGGCTTCTACGCTTATCCGCACGTTTCAATTTCGCGTTCTTCTTTAAACCGGTAAGCGCTTATTCATTTGTTACCTTGCTTGTAATCTCGGGGTTTCGCGGTGCTTCTTCTGTAATCGATGTTAAACTTGATGTTAAAGAGGTCGGTAGATGACGAATTTATGCTGAATTCTCAGCCCAGCTGGTATCTGTAGTGCTGATTTGCAACTGCCCTCTTCACGGAAGGAGATCAAAGTGTAAACAAGCTTCCTCCGAAGCTTATCCACACCGATCTCAACTCCCCCTCAGGCTTGGCTGCTTGCTTGCCACCCCCCCACCTGGGGAGTGCTGCGCTGGGCCAGATAAAGCCCAGACTGTCGTCAGATACCGCAGTACACTCTGCACAACTTGCAAAGTGTGTCAATTCGCCATTTTACTCCGACCGGAAGCCTCACATCTTCCTGAGAAAATAACTTCTGATCTGGTTCCCATTCCATCTGAATTCCCAAGTAAAAATTAACAGGTATTTGACTTCTATTTCCTTGTTTAGTTGGAATATAATCTCTGCACAGTCATTTTGATTTTCATGGCAAGTAGTCAGATCGTCAACATAGGTCAGAATAAATGCCTATCTTCCATCTTTGTGTCTACTGTATAGACAGGGGTTAACTTTGCCTTGTCTGAAGCTCTGATTGAAAAGCATCTTGGTCAGCCTATCTGACCATGTTTTTGCACCTTGTTTAAGCCCCTAAAGCCCCTTTTGAAGTTTACAAACTAAATGTTTATTCTCAGGGCTTTTTTTGTAGAAAAAGCCCAGCAGGAACTCATTAGCATAACAGGCCACACCCAACAGCAGAAATCTATTAGCATATTAGGCCACACCCAACAGCACAGCTCATTAGCATATTAGGCCACACTCCCATGTTACCAGAAGTGTGGTCATCCAGCCACACCCACCTTTTGCTTCTTATTCTGTTTACCCTTTTTTGGAGCAGGAACTCCTTTGCATGTTAGACCACACACTCCTAATGTAGCCAGTCCTAATGAGTTTCAGCTGTTGGGTGTGGCCTATTATGCTAATGAGTTCCTGCTGGGCGTGGCCAACTCTGAAGCCAGCCGGAACTCCGTTTCTGTGCGTTCCTGCCCCAAAATAGCCCTATTTATTCTTTTCATCTGTAAACCTTGGAAGTGGTTTCATGTACAATTCTCCCTCTATTTTGCCATGTAAAAAGACAGTCTTAACATCTAAGTGTTCTGTTTTAAGTGTTCTAAGGCAGTCGTAACATCTAAGTGTTCTGTTCTGGAAGCTGTGATGCTTAGGAGCATCCTAATCATGGAATTTTTTACAACTGGTGGAAATGTTTGGTCATAATCTGATCCATAAATCTGAGAGAATCCCTTTGCTATTAGTCTGTCTTTGTATCCCTCAATATGACCTTTTGCATCCTGCTTAGCCATAAAGACCCACTTACACCCAGTGGTATTCTTATCCTTAGGTAGTTCAGCAAGAGTCTATGTGTTATTCTTATGCAGTGTATCCATTTCTTCTTGTGCTGCTTTCCTTTACTTGCTTGTTTCTGGTTCAGGCATGCACTGTAATTCAGCCGATGACGTTGATTCATGTGGTAGCAACGTACTTGCAAGGTAGGTTAGAGTCTCAGCTGGAGCTCCCTTGTTGAGCATATGCGATCCAGGGTCTTGTCTGCCACCACAGCTGTCTCCAGCTCCTCTGGCTCACCTGCTGGTTCAGGAAATTCTGCCTTCAGGTTTATAAGATTATAAAATAATCTTAATTATAAAATAATTTATAAGATAGAGAGAGAGGTTTATAAGATTATGCATGGGGTAGAGCAGGTAGAGAAAGAGGTATTTTTCTCCCTTTCTCACAATACAAGAACTCGTGGGCACTCAATGAAGTTGCTGAGTGGTTGGGTTAGAATGGATAAAAGGAAGTACTTCTTCACCCAAAGAGTGATTAACACATGGAATTCACTGTCATAGGAGGTGGTGGCAGCTACAAGCATGGACGGCTTCAAGAGGGAATTAGATAAGCATATGGAGCAGAGGTCCATCAGTGGTTATTAGCCACAAGGTATAGATAGGGACTCTGGAGCAAGTGATACTCTGTATTCTTGGTGCTTGGGGGGAGGGCAACTGTGGGAGGGCTTCTAGTGTCCTGGCCCCACTAGTGGACCTCTTGATGGCACCTGGTATTTTTGGCCACTGTGTGACACAGAATGTTGGACTGGATGGGCCATTGGCCTGATCCAACATTGGCTTCTCTTATGTTCTTATGTTCTGATTGAACATCTGGTTGTATCTGTGCAGTGACTGTGTCCATTGGCTCTGATACACCAGCAGCTAGTTGTTGTCACTATCTTCCTCTGGACTGTCATTTGTCACACAATCTGGTTGTTCCTTGGTTGCTCGTCAAACTGCACCACTCTGCTCGCAACGGTAGAGGGGTCTAGGACAGCAATGCCACTTCTGACACACACTGGAAGGGATGTCAGCATGCTGCCAATGATAACTTCACCAAAAGTGATGTTGCCACACTGCTGGCAATGAGTCCCCCAGCCAGTTGCCAGGAGGGACTAGCTAACATTACTTCAGGAACGGGCCTCTGATGAGAGAATGGAATCTGGGTCAATGACCTCCCTGGCTTGGCCCTCCCTTCTCCTGACCCACCTTCTTCTGAGATTATAAGATGCTGCTCTGCCTGCCGGTACAGGCCCCAGAAGGCCCCAGCTGCTGCAGCACTCCAATTATTTACCACAAAGATTATCAATCAGCTTTTATAAGTAGCTCCAATTTTGGTGCAAGCAGCTACTCCTTCTATGGTATTAATTCAATTCAAATTCTTGAGAACAGCCCTTAGTGTCTAAGTGTGCACATTCTATGGCCCTCAGGTTAGAAAATGGTCTTACATCACTTATAAATTTGGCCTGCCTAACACTGTTTTCCCAATACAAGCAGAGAAGCGGCATCCTAGACTGTTGTAGGAGTCCATGGACTAAATACAAATGGCAGAAGGGCTGCAGCTAGGGTAATGGCAGAAGGGCTGCAGCTAGGAGGACAAATCAGGCAAAATCACCTTCTCTTTTCTGCCAGTAAAAGCCTTGATGGCAGAAAGGGGAAGAGTATCATTTTTGCACCATTCCCCTTCATTACTGCAGCCCTTCCCATACTTTTTGCCCTCAAAAATTCTATTGCCCTTTGGGGGTCAGAGAGACTTGCTGTGGGAAGGGGAAAGTAGGGGATGATCTTATTACCACAAATCTTTGTAACATGTTTTTAGTTTATCATGCTTGTGTAGTGTATTATGCAGTGTTACAAATAAACCATTTATTTTATATTGATGAAACTTTGGAATCATGTGTCTCTTCCCCAGAAAAGTCAACCAAGCCAATATGGCTGGCCTCCAAGAACCCTTCTACAGACCCTAATGCCTGAAGTTCCAAGGTTCAAAGCACCCACACAAAATACCAGCAATGTGTTATACCAGGAGCATTGTTTTTGATAACTGAGTTGTTGCTGCATGTGGCTTCTCTGCTGTGCAAGTAATCTCACAGCCCTCCAGAGTCGAGACCCCAAGGTTTCCTAGTTCAGATAAGAGGAATCAAACGAATTCATTATTCTTGAAATAAGTTGTCATTGCCCCTCGGTTGACAAGGGCGAATATTAATAAGTGCCTTTCAGTTGAGAAACCAAAACCATTTTTTTGCTGTCATTGTTTAGATATGAAAACTGAAGTATCAAAACTTTGACTTGGGTGGGCAATTAAGCTAGCCTTCTTGCTAGCCAAATACTTGCATAAGTATACCAATTCATCACGAGAAACAAACAATTATATCCTTAATACATTATAGAAATTTTACTTGGTTTTAATTGGGGACTACAGAGTATTCTGGAATTACTTATATGGTAGAAGATTTCTTGTTATTGCTTCAAATGTATTCCTGTAACAACCAAATAAATGCAAACTAGACCATAGACTACAAAAATGTATATTAAAAGGACTGGTTAATATTTTGTGATTCATGTGCTTCATGTGGATGGAGGAGGCAGAGTTTCAAAGAGATTATTAGCATCATCCAAAAACTGACTCACCAGCTATCTCATCTCTAATGGGAAGAGATCTTATATGGGAATTATGAACATCAAACAATCCTATAAATGGCTTCATAGGATTTTGCAAGATTTTCTTAGCTGTCCTATTTTTATCTAGATGAGATTTCAGTGAGAATGATGCCTATTCAAT
The DNA here is from genome assembly GCA_029375565.1 of Gekko gecko. Lineage (NCBI taxonomy): Eukaryota > Metazoa > Chordata > Lepidosauria > Squamata > Gekkonidae > Gekko > Gekko gecko. The sequence goes on from JAPDNY010000005.1 coordinate 141,488,456, forward strand.
TTACATTCAATTTACGTTAACATGTTACAATATAATTTAAATAATCTTGCCTACAGACAACTATGATGGCCCCGTCCACTTCTTTCCCTCAGAGGAAAGATTTTCTCTCTTTCCCTTTACTGACTGAGCTGCTCTAGTAAGTGTTTTCTTCTTTGCTGAAGAACTCTGGCTGTCCCACCCTGTCACAGTATGATATTTTGGCTGTTGGCTCAGCCCAGGAACCTGAGGGAAGGATAAGGAGTCTGCTTAAATTTAATTTAAACAACTGAAATGGCTCCTGGGGTGTTCTGAAATTCAAAAAATAATAAAATATTTTATTTAACAAAAGGGAAAGGTCACATGAAATCAGGAGCTGAAATTTCTGAGGTAAAACCAGTACATGCACAGACTTTAGTACTTATGTTTCAGGCTAATGAGAGTTTCTTAAGTTTTTCACAGTGACTTAAATCTTTATTTTGAGAGGCTTTTCCCCCAGTGTTTTCCCCAAACACTTCAGTATACTTCCTTTGAGTATTCTCTAACTCTTTTGGTTTCCAGAAGGCTGGTAACTCAATCCAGTACCAGAACCTCTTCTCTTGAAACACCAGTGCTCGCCTCAGGTTTTTAACTGACTCTTAAGGTTTCTGCAGGCGGTTTCAAACTATATCAAACCAGGGATCTCTGTACTCTTCAGAGCTAACTCCCTGTTTGACTGAGTAGGGAAATTCTTCTTTCTCTAGAAGATCTATCCTTTTTCCTTGGCCTGATCCCACTGATCCTTGCCAACTTTCTTCAGTTCTCCCGTCTGCATTAAACTGCTCACAAGACCTCTCACCTCCATCTTTAGTCTATTAACAATTGCTCTCTTTTTAAATCCTCCTTATTCTTCTCCTCTCCTTTACTTTTTTTTATTCTTCCCTTGTGTTGATGTTGATTTGAGTCTCACTTAACAGTAGAAGCTTCTAGTCATGTCAATATGACTTCCTATTCATTATATATTCATTATATATTTACTTCAACAAAAAATATCATAAAGCAGTTGATAATCTTTAATTAAAATTGAACACTGATCTCATTTTTTAAGACACATTCTTTCTTCTTAACTGTATATCTCTCCTATATAATAATTGTATTCTGGGGTGGCAAGATTTGATGCACGCCAAAATCAGTTGGCTGCCTGAACTGCCACTCAGAATGTCTGTCAATCCCCTGGCTGCATTGGATGGCTGCATGGCCTGAGTTCCGCTCACAGAGCCAGTGGCCAGCATCTCACCCTCAGTCTGGAGGGAGCCGCCAAAGGGGATGGACACTCTGCTGGGACTCAGGCAACGCAGGCACCGAACATGGCCAGGTGAACGTTTTGCCAAAGTCTTGCATTCCCAGCACCATGGACAGCTCCAGGCACACTGCCAGTCAGCTGCCGCATGCCTCCTTGATGGCCGGGGACTGGAGCAGGTCAGCAGTGTGCAGGAGGCGCTCGCCCAGCTCTGGTCCCAGCTGCGCCACGCAGCTCGTGTGCCCAAAGTCAAGCAGAAGCACCAGGCACTTGGCCCCCATGCCATGCAGCTGCACCCACTCTGCCTGCGCCTCCCAAAAAGCCCTACCGAACAGGGAGCAGAAGTAGCCTGAGGCTGCCGCCACCACAGCCCGCTGGGCCCAAACTCCCGCCTGCTGCCCGCCACCAGCATCACATCCAGCAGCCACCACTCACCTTCAAGGTGGCCAGGCCCCGCAGAAGCACCATCCCATGTGCCACCTCCACCTCCATCCTCTGCAGCACCACACGTGCACATGGACAACACACAAAGATGCACCCGCTGCCACCACCTCCCCACAGACACCCATCTGCCCCTTGACCAGCTCCTCCCTCCTGACAGGATGGACTGCCAGCTGGCTCCCAGATCAGCTTGCTGGCTGTCTGGCTGGTGGGAAGGGAAAAAACAGCCCAGGTGCCAGCTTGAAGCCCCCTTGGAATGTCTTTCAAGTGAAGGGCATATTCCCTTTGGACCAGGAGTCAATACGACAGCTCAGGTGGTCTCTATGGTTGTCAACCCCAGGTGGGGCCTAGAGATCTCCCAGAATTGCAAACAATCTTCAAACTACACTGATCAGTTCCCTTGGAGACAATGGTAGCTTTGTAAAGGTAGACTCTGTTGCATTATTCCCCGCTGAGATCCTTCCCCAACCCCCAGAATTTATTTTATTTATTTATTTATTACATTTATACCCCACCCTCCCAGCCATAGCCGACTCAGGGTGACTTACAACAGCATAAAAACAACAATAAATAGTATAATAATTCTAAACCATAACAATCACAATATGAAAACGTGCTAACAATAATAATGAATTTACCAATAAACAGATAGAATACAAGAAAAAAAAACAATTTACAAACCTTAGTACATGTCTATCATCTTGCATTAGCAGAGTAAACAGTTGTAATTCTGTTGAAAATAAAAGACAGCTAAAGCTTCTGTTAACATTTCCACTTTTCTCCTGTAGTTCTTTACATGCCATCTCTTTTATATGGAGCCCCTGCAAGGAGAAAACATAAAAGGTAATAACCTGCCCCACCACCCCCACACACACTGACTGCCCCTGAAGTTGGCCTTTGTTGCCTGCCAAGGCAATAATACAGACAGTAACCTTTCTTTTGAATTCTGGCTGTATTGCTAAGCCCTGTGCTAATCACCAGTGTCTGTGTGCTCCTTCTTGCTCTGATGTTGTGAAAAGTTATGATACCAAGTTGATAAGCTGGTACATTTTATAGATCTTGCTAGAGCTCATTGTACTCCTTTTACAACAAGCTTTGTGACTAGTTTATATATATATATATATATATATATATATATATATATATATATAAGTCCCCTCACCATAAAATCAATGCCCAGGCCAAACCGCTGGACCTAGAGACATCAAATTCGGGGAGAGTGCTCCTACCATGGTGTAGGTGCTCGCTAAGAAGGGATTTTTAGAAATTCGACCCCTAAGTGTGTCAAAAGGGGTAAAATGTGCTCCCCCATTGATTCCTATGCAGCTGCCAGGCAGCTGCCTCCCTGCACCCCCATTTTCTGATTGGTCAGCTGCAGAGCTCAGTGTTCTGAGGTTAAAAAAAAAACCAGTTACAGCGGACTGCAGAGAGCTAATGACAGTTGAGGAAATCAGGAGTGGCCAACAATCACCTGCGAGGTGAAGCAAAGCTGCTGGCCCAGCCTCTCTGATGGCTTCCAACACTCCCCCCACCTCCTACACCTAACAGGCGGTTGTCTGTGAGGTGCAGCCCCACCTCCACAATAGCTTCTAATACTCTTCCCCCCTCCCCCTCCTACACTGGACAGGCAGCTGCCTGTCAGGTGTAGGAGAGAAGGTGGGACGGCTTCCAACACACTCCTCCCACCTCCTACACCTAACAGGCGGCTGTCTGTCAGGTGCAGCCCCACCTCCACCATGGCTTCTAATACTCCTCCCCTCTCCCCCTCCTACAATGGACAGGCAGGTGCCTGTCAGGTGTAGGAGAGGAGGTGGGATGCTTACAGCCACTGGGGAGATTTGCTCAGCAGGATTGCCTTAGCACTGCTGCTGGCCCAGCCTCCCTGATGCCATTAAATACAATCCCCCCAACACCAAACAGGCCAATGTCTGTCAGGTGTAGGACCAGGACCAGGGTACTTTAATGCAACAGGGATGCCACTCCAGCAGGAACACCTTAGCAATGCTGCTGGCCCAGCCTCTCTGATGGCTTCCAACACACTCCCCCACCTCCTACACCTAATAGGCGATTGTCTGTCAGGTGCAGCAGTGGTTGCAGGGTGCTTAAAGCCATGAGAGAGTCTGCCCCAGCAGTAATGCCTTAGTGATCCTACCAGCCCTGCCTCCACAGTGGCTTCTAATACTCCTCCCCCTCTCCATCCTACACTAGACAGGAAGCTTCCTGTCAGGTGTAGGAGAGGAGGTGGGGTGCTTACAGCTGCCAGGGAGGTGAGCTCAGCAGGATTGCCTTAGCACTGCTGCTGGCCCAGCCTCCCCGATGCCTTTAAATACAATCCCCCCCAACACCAGACAGGACGGTGTCTGTCTGGTGTAGGAGCAGGGCCAGGGTATGAATGTTTATGGGGAGATAGTAAAGGACATTTCTAGGAGCCATTTCGATCCATGCCCCCTCATAAACCTGAAGAAATGTCCACCACATCACCACTCCCTCACACCAACTCCCCCTCACACGTCTCACCCCTTACTGCCTCCAAGAAAGCTCCTGGCAAACATCGAGCCAGATACAACAATGCTACAAGGAGGAGGCAACTTAGGAATGCGGCAAAGATATTTGCACATAGTACTCCTGCAGTGCACTGAGCTGCACAGGCCAAGTACCAGCAAGATCACCCTGAGGTGCTCAGAACAACACAGTCTCCATATAGGCAAAACAGGAACACAAGTAGAGAGGCCATCATTTTCGTGGAAGGGGGCAGGAGTTGACTTAACAGATGACTGCTTCTTAAATGGACAGTTCTATGTGGCCTGCTCCAGAGTGAGCTCGTCAAGCAGCCTGGTGATCTTAGCACCTGAGGGCAGAACCACCAATGTGGTCTAGAGAGAGGTCCTTCGGTAGAGAAAAAAAAAAGTATGTATTTCTCACTTCATTTCTTACACTACGGTCTTCTCCACTAGAATTCTTACAACAAATGTCACATCTCAAATTTTACATCATAAGTATTATAACTGGATTTACAGAACTTAAATACCGTAGCGAAGCATGGGTAGCAGGCTAGTTTACTATATTGCTTTCTGTTTTTACAGTAAATATTTAGCATATTTTTTTTCTGATAACTACTACAGTGCTCATACATTGTCAATCTTGTTTATGTGATGTTGTCAGGGCTCTTTTTGTAGCAGGAACTCCTTTGCATATTAGGCGACACACCCCTAATGTAACCAATCCCCCAGGAGCTTACAGAGCTCTTCTTACAGGGGCTACTGTAAGCTCTTGGAGGATTGGCTACATTAGGAATGTGTCACCTAATATGTAAAGGAGTTCCTGCTACAAAAAGAGCCCTGGATGTTGTTATATACCAATAAAGTTTATTAAACAAAAAAAATCTGCTCTCAGTCAGGACTGAATTCCAAATGAATTCTCCTCCTCAGCATTCAGCTCTAAAGTTGCTCTCTGCTCAGCTGATGCTAACCAATCAGATTGCTTGGAGCAGGGTGTCACTCAATTAACCCTTCACAGTTCTTTACCTGTTTGTACAAAACTTCTAAGCTTTTAAAAAGTGTAGTCCATCACAACAACATGCATTTTTTTAAAAAAACCCAAAACTATAGTACAATGGAATGTTGGTTCTGTGATGCATATAGGTATATGTGTAAAATGTTTAATGAGTCCATGTAAAATATGTAATGAACGGATGTCATATATGTGTTTGCATTTGTGCACAGGTATATGTGCCAAAGGGACGGGACTAGCTGTCCTCCCCCAACCATGTGTGCATGTAGCAGCAAACTGCAACATATGGACATGTATACCACTACACAGTTGCCCCCCCAGCCGGAATAATGAGACAGACAACAGTGTGGAATTAAACAAGGGCCACTTTATTAACTATTTATCAGAACATTGCAGCAATGGAAAACTAAGCAAGCATGGAACAGGCAAGGCAGGCGTCACTTCCCTGACCAACCCCCTTGCCCTTAAAGGGCGGGTCACCCAGCTCCAGCCGTGAGCCATTTACTCAATGGCTCGTGGCCAGCAGCCCAGCAACTGGTTGCCCCCTAGGAGCGCCTACCCCTGAAGCCTTTCAACTTGCAGGGAGGAGCCTGCCCTAAAAGGTTCCCAGAGGTGATCACCATTCCCCACCCTGGACCTTTAAATCCGAAGGCAGTTCCTGATGACCCCCTGTTCCCTAACGGGATATGCCGTGAGGTGCTCACCAGTTCCATTTTCTTGCTTGCACAAACCTGCCACAGCCAAGGTCAAGCCTCTGCTTTGGCCTTTGCTCCCCATTCAGCATCCTAATGCCACCTAATCCCTTGTTGCAAGTCCTGCAAAATTATCCCGTTGCCCTTGTCATACAAATACACCCCGTCAGCCCTATACAGGTCTAGAACCAGACCCGTATGGCAGGGTGCAGCAAAAATTGCCCTATACCACCCTCCACAAACTTCCTCAGCTCATGGTTAGGCTTTACGCCTAGCGAGGGTCTTCCACAATTGTGCCATACCTGGCAGGGCAAAATTAGCCAACCCAAAGAACAGCACACCGGGCCATCTTGTTCTTATCATCACAAGGTCTGCCTCAGCGTGTAACACAAGGGCCTTAACAGCCAGACTATCTGCACACCGGGCCACCTTGCTCTTATCATCGCAAGGACTGCTTCAGCGTGTAAAACAAGGGCCTTGATGGCCTGACTATCACCACACCCGGCCACCTTGCTCTTATCATCACAAGGTCTGCCTCAGTATGGAACACAAGGGCCTTGATGGCCTGACTATCAGCACACTGGGCCACCTTGCTCTTATCATCACAAGGTCTGCCTCAGCGTGTAACACAAGGGCCTCAACAGCCAGACTATCTGCACACCGGGCTACCTTGCTCTTATCATCACAAGGTCTGCCGCATTGTGAAACACAAGGGCCTTGACGGCCTGACTATCTGCACACCAGGCCACCTTGCTCTTATCATCACAAGGTATGCCTCTGTATGTAACACAAGGCCTTAATGGCCAGACTATCTGCACAATGGGCCACCTTGCTCGTATCATCACAAGGTCGGCCTCAGCGCGTAACACAAGGGCTTTATCGGCCAGCTATCAGCACCCCATGCCGTTTTGGTCTCATCAACACCATATCAACATCGGCCTGCAACATGAGGACCTTGCTGGCCAGCTATTGGCACACTGGGCTATCTTGCTCCTATCATCGCAATGACTGCCTCAGCTTGTAACACAAGGCTTTGCCATGCGGTGACCGCAGACGGTGACTCATCATCTCACCCCCCGGCCTGCAGCACCTGAAAGAAGAACCACATTAACAACATTACATTTTCAATCCCGCAGGACCAGCCCTAGGCCAGATACATTCTTACATGAGTTCACAACTAGTTCCCTGATCTGCTGTGCCCAAAGGCTTACCAGCCCTCATATGAGCTCCCCAGGTGGAAGGGGCAAAAGCATCCAACCAGGGAACTGGGGAGCCTCTGGAGGACCCGCAAAGGCAGATGTAACCTGCCACTTAGCTTCGACCAAAAAGTCCTCCCACCAAAAATACCCAATCGTATGAATTCAAATTGTTTTTCATATGAACTCGTCTCTTAGGCTCCTGAGGACCCTAGTTCTATAGTGAATTAGGCTCAAGCCCATCAGGGACTCAATAGTCTTATAACAAATGTCCGGCTGGGCACCACAAATTTGCATGCACAGCTAAGGCAGCCAACCCGCTGCTGCAGCTCCAGCAAGTAATCTTCTTTTCCCTGGCCATGTAAATTGAATGTCTGGTCAGTAAAATTCACACTGTCCTGCATCTTTCCTCCTTACCCATAGGCAGTCATCAAAATAATGGGCAACGCTGCATAGTCCTGTCCTGCAGCACAAGGCCCATTCCAAAAAGAACTGAACATATCGAATGCCGCACAGGACACAGAGCATCCCATGGGAAGGGTCCTATCCATGTGGAATTTGCCCTCTAAAGCACCACCCAGCAGCACAAAAATCTGGTGGGTAGACGGGGAGGTAGAAAGCTGACTTGATGTCCCATTTTGCCAATTCCTCACTCTGTCCACAACGGTGTACCACTCAGATGGCCTGATCAAATGACATGTACCTAACTGAACATAACTCCCCAGGTATCACGTCGTTCCACAACTCCCCACGTGGGCATGACAAGTGGTGAATGAGGTGATATTCACCAGGTGCCTTTTTCAACAACTCCCACTGGGGAAACCTTAAAAATGGTAACTGGGAGGAATGGAAATGGGCAAGGACCAATGCCCTCAGTAAGCTGTGGAGTCCTGTGAGCAAAATAATAATAATAATAGTAATATTAATAATAGTAGTAATAGTAATAATAATAATTCCACCCTGTGATCCCCAGCATCAAAGCTGTGAGCAGGCAATCCGGCCACCCACAACCAGCCTGCTCGGAGCCATCCCTCCCGAGCCAAGACAAAAACTGTGTGAGCCAGAGGCCCAGAAAACCGAGCTAGCCTGCACCAACACAGCTTAGAAAGAACACCGCCAAGGCTCCACCCTACTTGCATTCCTTGGCAATTTCCCCAAAGTATGTTTTCTCCCCCCTTAACTGAGTTCAAGTTAGGAGCACTATAAAGTCACCTTTTCCCAGCTAAGTTAACCTAAACCTTAAAGTAAAACCTTCCAAGAAGCAAACGGGAGCCTGTCAGCTGGGATAATTCCTCACCCCATGCTCAAGAACCTTAACTTGAATTGGGCTGGGACACTATGTCTGGGGGAGGGGGTTGTAGCCACACCTTCTCCTGAACACTTACCTCCCCAGCCCCCTACCCATCTTTTTATTTTTGGGGCAAACAAAAATGCATGGGGCCTCCCAGCAAAGTGGGCATTGCTAAACTGCCTGGGCATGGGTACCTGCCTGCCTTGGGATCAATGAACTGAATGGCCACTACCAGACCTCATTGCTAGATCTGGACTCTGCCCCCCCTTTTTGGGTGATGATGGAGCAATGAACAGAATCATGAACAAGTTCTTTAATGTCACCCGTAAAGTTGTGTAATTCCCCAGTATTCTCATTGATGGTCAGCTGTAATCCAACTTGTGGCACTGTCTGCCAATAATGTGGTGCCTTCAGCCTAAATAAATAAATTTCTCAAACTGTTAATGTGCCTTCCACCAATTGTTACAGCACCTTCGCTTCAGTCTAATCCAGTTGTCCTTATGATGTGTTCTGCACATAGATCAAGAGAGAGATAAAAGACATTAATCTGTCAGTTTTACTGCTTGGAAACCAACCTGTTGTCCATATCCCATCCTAACAGTACCCTCTTGCCCAGAGTACAAAACAATGTATGGGACATCCATCACTTTTAAAACCAACACCAGCTTGTCAAGTTTTACACAGTAAGAAGCTTATTGGTAATCCGTAAAACACAAGCTGACGTTTTTGCTTTTAAATCCTTATTCTAATTCCCAGACCTTTTTTTTCTGTGCGGATACCTATTCCCTCCAACTGGGGCTTCACTCTCCCCCAACAGCTTTTCCTACATAGTCAGTAGACTTCCTGGGTTTGTAGAAAAATCCCAAAAGTGAGGAAATCCCTTCAGGGACGGTTGAATTCCCCCCAAAAAGCCTTTTGAAATGGCCTCTGCAGGGACCTGACTCCAGGCATCAACGGTGAGAGATTAGAACGTTTTTTTTGGGGGGGGGTAGGAGGCTTCTGACTGGCTCTGTCAGTCAAAGGGTGGGGGGAGGGCCCTTTCTTTCCAGGCCTCTTTTGGCCTTGGAGGGAGGGGGGAGGGAGGGAGCCTTGGGGCCAGGCTGGGGGATTCCTGGAGGTTTTGGGGTGGAGTGCAAGGAGGACAGGATCTGGGGAAGGGAGAGGCCTCAGCTGGGCATCATGCCACAGAATCCACCCTCCAAAGCAGCCATTTTCTCCAGGGAGACAGATCTCCATTGTTCACAGATCTCTGGAGTTCACCCTCCAGCAGGCCCCACTTGGAGGTTGCCAACCCTAGGCCTGGCAGCAGTCTAGGGTTACCAGGTCCCCCCACAGGCACTGGCAGGGGATGGGGGTAGTGGGGTTGCCAGCTCCAGGTCTGGAAACTCCTGGAGATTTGGGGATGGAGCCTGGGGAGGACAGGGACTTCAGTGGGGTACAATGCCCTAGAGTCCACCCTCCAAAGCATCCATTTTCTCGAGGGGGAGTTATCTCAGTAGTCTGGAGCTGAGCAGTAATTCCAGGGGATCCCCAGATCCCACCTGGAGGCTGGCATCCCTAGGCAGCACCCTCTGGGTGACTTGATACCACCTAATTTGCATGACTCAACTTGGCCTGGCTGCTTGCTGCTGTTCAGCAGCCACCCTATGAAAGCCAGCAGTGATGCAGCAGTTAGAGCCTCAGAGTAGGGTCTGCAAGACCCAGGTTCAGATCCCCATATTGCGGTGGAAGCTGACTGGGTGATTTTGGACCAGTCACATACTTTCAGCCTAACCAACCTCACAGGGTTGTTGTGCAGATAAAAAGGAGGTGAGAATAATGTAAGCTGCTTTGGTCCCCACTGTGGAGAAAGACTATAATTTTCCTTGGTAGAAGCTGTGGGGGAGGGGGTGGAGACAAAAAGCTGAAGACAGATAAAGGCAGATAAAGGTTAAGTTGGCTGTTGGGTGGGAAGGAAATAGGGTTGCCAACTCTGGATTGGGAAATTCCTGGACATTTAAGGGGTGGATCCTGGGGATGGTGGGGTTTGAGGAGGGGAGGAACTTCAGATCAGTATAATGCCATAGACTCCGCCCTCCAAACCAGCCATTTCCTCCATGAAAACTACCATTGCCAGCCTCTGGGTGAGGGCTGGAGATCACCCAGCATTACAACTGTTGTCCGGGTGACAGAGATCAGTTCCCCTGGATAAAATGGCTGCTTTGGAGGGTTGAGTCTATGGCTCCACCCCCAGAAGGGAGAAGGAGTGTGAGATAGGTAAGGGTAGAGGGGAGGAAGCAAAGGTGTGAGAAATGGGATGACCATCCCGCAAGTTTCTTGCGGGTCTCCACTTGTTCTCTTATAATTCTCGGTAACCAACATAAATTTTGGCAATATGATCTCAGTGCTTCTTCCCTTTCTGTACTTGTCGTGAACATCTGTAAAAAGACACAGGAGCCAGGATGATTAAAGGGTTGGTGTGCCTTTTGTATGAAAAGATGGGACCTTTCAGTTCAGATAATGGCCCCAAATCCTGACTTCAAACACTGCACAAGCCCCATGCACCATTCCCTTTCTTCCAGTGCATTTATTCTGCGACCACAATTATTATGTAACATACAGTGATGTATTTTTAAAGGAAAACCCAAATACACCTCCATGGAAACCGATCACTCATCTGTGGTGTATTATTGATTACTGATCTGTGATGTAGTACTGAGGAGCCACCTGGTTAAAGTCTGATATGTCATGGACTAGCACCTCGAAAGACAGAGAGTAAAAGAAGAAGAGGAGATTGGATTTATATTCCACCGCCCACTCAAAGTCTCAGAGTAGGTAAAAACTCGTCTCCCATCCCCCATCACAGCAAACACCCTGTGAGGTAGGTGGGGCTGACAGAGCCTTTCACGATTTGAAATGTAACTAAAATAAATAACTAAGAGCTGCTCTTTCACTGACATCACTTGTCAAAACTATAGCTGGCCCTGCTCCCACCAAAAGCCCCTCAATCCCTTGAAGAATCGCTGGGTTGACAGGGTCATCCCACTCATGATGGCCACCCCCATGAGCTCCACTCAAATGGCCGTCCCCATGAGCTCCACTCAAATGGCCACCCCCACAGCTCCACTCAAATGGCCTCATCCTGAAGTATTAATAATAATAATAATAATTGGCCACCCCATTGCCCAATTGTCTACAAATGGCACCAATTGGTGCACAGAAGTGGGGGGAATATGGGAGGAAGGAGGGAACTGGGGCCTCAGCAGCAGCACCAACTGCACCCTTGCTACCCAGGGGCCCTCCAAAGAACTCCCCCTACCAAAAATGTGTTCCCGCCTGTGGGATTTTTTTAAAAAAATATATATATATTAAACAGAGGGTGAGGCGCTGCCGCCAGCAATCGCACCTCCGCCTCACGCTTTGGTCCCAAGGGTCGCCTTTTTTTTTTTTTTTTGAACAAAATTTTTTATTGGAAATAAACAGTCAACATTTTCAATAACGGTACCAATACAAATTCCAAGAAAAGATCCCCAACCCTCCCACCCCCCAATAGGCTTCCAACACTGCTAATAACAAAGATATAAAACGATAATCAAGTTTAAACTTATATGCATTATCAAACCAGGTAACTTATTATAAAAAACCTCTACTATTACATCATATTTTCAGATAACAGTATAGTACAATTCCAAATTCGTTTCACTTCACGTTCAATATCCAAACGTATCCAGGTTATATATTTTCCCCTTCATTCTATATTCAGTTTCTAGATACAGTTTCAACCCTTCCCATTCTTTTGTATACTGTTCTGCCATTTGTCCATTAAGCTTCTTTGTCATTTTGTCCATTTCCGCTAAAAATAGCAGTTTTCTCAACCAGTCATGTATATCTGGTATTTTCTCCATTTTCCATTGCTGAGCAAAGGCCATTCTCGCCGACGTAATCATGTACCATAACAGTGTCCTTTTTTCTTGTGGAATTTTTTCCATTGTCAAACCGAGGAGGAAAAGTTCTGGCTTTCTCTCAATTGGGGTTTTTAATATTTTCTGCATCACACAATGAATATTAGACCAGTATATTTTCGCTTTATCACATGACCACCACATATGGTAAAAAGAACCCTCTATTTTTTTACATTTCCAACATTTGTTACTCAAGTTCTTATCCATACTAATATTAGCAATCTTTTTTGGTGTCATGTACCATCTATACATCATCTTATAACAGTTCTCTTTTACATTGATACAAGTAGACATTTTAAAAGATCTTTTCCACAAAAATTCCCATGATTCCATAGAGATTTCTTTGTTCATATTTATGGCCCACTTTATCATTTGCTCCTTTACAGTTTCGTCTAGAGTATATACAGTCAACAAAGTTTTGTACATCTTTGAAATCATTTTCCGCTCTCCGTTCAGCCATAGATTTTCAAATTCATCATTGATGGCTCTAAAGCCAAACTCTTTACAGTCTTTTTTATAAATGTCTTTTATTTGACAATATTGTAACCAGCCGTATTCAAATTCTAATTCATTGTTTGGCTTCAAAACATATTTTTTCCTTCTTTTTGCAATAGTTCCTGATATTTCAACCAGTCATGACCTTTATGTTCAGAAAACAGATGTATAACAGCACTTGGAACAATCCACAAAGGCCTCTCATCCGAAATTTTTTCCCTATATCTGGACCATGTATCAAACAATGTCCTCCTTACATAGTGATGCTTAAACATAGAATCCATTTTATTTTTCCCATACCAAAGATAGGCATGCCAGCCAAATCTGCAATCATGTCCCTCAAGAGCTAACAGCTTTCTATTCCCCAAATGAATCCAATCAGATAACCAAGACATACAAACAGCTTCATGATACAAACACAAATTCGGAACTTGGAAGCCACCTCTATCCTTAGCATCATACATTATTTTCATTTTAATTCTTGGCTTCTTTCCTGCCCAGATGAATTTAAAGATTTCTCTTTGCCATTTGACCAAGGGTCGCCTTGATGGGGCGCGGGGAATGGGCCGCCACCATCGCTGCTTGGAGAGGCTGCTCCCGCTGTGAACGGGCGGCCGCCACCCCTACCAGGCATGGGCCACTGCCACCGGCGGGACTGGGCCGCCACGAGTGCAAGCGGGCTGCTGCCGCCGCGAGCGGGCTCCTGCCGCTGCGAGTGGGCCGCTGCCGCCGCGAGCGGGCCGCTGCCGCCTCCGTTGCCAGCCGGCTGCTGCTGCCGCGAGCCAGCTGCTGCCACAGCAAGCGGGCCGCTGCCGCTTCCATTGCGAGCGGCTGCGAGCGAGCGAGCCGCTGCCGCCGCCACCGCCAACACCAGTAGGCTGCCACTGCCAAGGCAAGCAGGGCACCACCGCTGGGAGTGGGCACCATAAACACAGTCCTTCTGCGCCCTTGGAGTGCACAAAGCAACTGACAAGATGGGGACGGAGCCCCAGCCGTTTTAGAACGGCTGGCTCCGCCCCCAGCCATGTCGGGATGAATCAGTCCCGACTGCTGTTGCTGCCCAGATTCCTCAGGGCGGCAAAGCAGCCCCCACCCACCAGCGGCGTTGCCGGGCGGGCGGGAGCTTCGTTCTGAAAACTTAAAGTTGCTTTCTTAAATCAGGGTGGCAATTCAACCTGATTTCTATAGCAGACTCCCTGTTTGGCCTGAGGGTCAGCTGACCCTGACCACAAAAAAATGGGGGGGGAACCTCACTGGCTTAGAGAGGAGGATTAATGGAAATTGCTCCTCCTTCTCACAAAGGTGTCCTTAGGTTTTAAGAACTACTACCTTGGATATAGGTCACAGTATATGAAATGTTTGTTGCAACACACAGTACATCAAGTTGCCCCAATATCCATTTAAAACTCTAGAAAGAAAATATTAATCGCTTGTGTTTAGCCACAGAGTTACCTTTGCTGTTCTTATTATCTAAAGCTCTCTTTTGCAGAACTATTCTGTGAACATAATTATAAGAATTTAACATTTAAGCAACTATACGCGTTAAAAAATCTTGGCAACCAGCCAGCATACATAATATTGAGGAAAAGATCTCTGGACATCTGTAGCAGGTCAAGAGGTTAAACCCATTTATGTTTCTCCATCTCACAGATACAAAAAAAACATACTGACACTGGATTCAGAACTGTGATGATATTACTATTTACCATTCTTAGCCAAGCATGCTTATACTTCGGTGACTAAAAGAGTGTTTAATATTAACCACACCCATCACAAGCAATTTATTTCTTCTAGTAGTTGTCTCCCCTCCAGCCCATTAAAAACTAAGCTTTAAAGTTTGTTTGTTTTTTAAAAATCACAATAAGCATGCAACCCATTAAATAATCTTGGAAGATAGTGAAGCGGATAGACATGTTATAAAGCAGTTTATGTATTCTTGATTATTTTAAAATAGACTTCATCACAGCTTGAGCTTATATGACTGATAGAATTGGTACAGTCCAACCCCATGCTGCTACATTTGCAGCTACAGTGCAAACAGCAGGTTTATTTACACCAACAAAAGCAACATCTTTTCTTGGCAAGTGGAGCTGAGCTGCAAGCTGACCTGGGCCACTTCAACAATCTCAGATCCCTTTAATTTTCCACAGGCATTGCTACAAAAATAAAAATAAAAATTGGATTTGGTGCTAGGGATAGACAGTGGACATGCTTCCCCCTCCATTCGGGAAGACGTTTGTACAAAACCTAAACCGTGGAGCACTATAAATGTATCTTTAGTATAGAAGATGGGACTCTGGGTTGGACCTAGTGCAAGGCTAGGGCTGTCAGGCCTCCAACTATGATTTTTCAAAAACATCAGCATGATCAGCCTGCTACACCACTTCTGGGGAAAACCCCATGGAGTTTCTAGTGATTCCTAGAGCAACCCTTCCAGATTTTACTAGGAAGTGACATAATGGCACACAGGACGCAACAGCCTCCCTCTTGTCCCTGCCCCAAGCCTCCTGCTGACTGGCAGGCATGGCCTGGAAATCTCATTGAAGACTATGCAATAATAATTGAACTTCCCAGTTTTTGCCTTCTTTCAGGAGTCCTTTCCCACCTTGTAAAAGTTTATTCCTGGGACTGAAGGACCCACAGAGAGCAACAGGCATGTGGGTAAGAAGTGAGGAAGGAGAAAGTAGAGAAACCACTGCATTTTTCCTCTTCTACCCACACACAGGAGGCAGGAGGGAGTCACTGAACCCTCTCATTGCTCTCTATTTATTTATATCCTTCAATTTATATTCCTCCATCCACGCAAAACAGGCTCAGGGCAGGTTCCAACCTTTAATAATCGGCTGAGTGCAGATTTACATCATAAAAATAGAATAACAAAATACAAAATACATACAATAAATACAATAAAATATTAGAGTCTCCTGACCTGCATAGTTATTATTCCATGTGGATATGATGACCCTGGGAATCAACTCTGCCAGAGACAGAAGGTCCTGCTGGGAGAAGAGGAAAATTTGGAAGATAGGTAAGTCAGCACCAGGTTTAGTTTTCGAAGTAGGTGGATTGGGATTGCATGGACCCACTCCCTTTCCAGGCAGCTGCACAACAGCTATGGGGAAAGGCATATTTTAAAGTTCCTGATCCAGCTTGAAACAGCTGCCAGAAGGGAAAGACAGCAGGAATTCCATAAGCTACTTTTCCACCTTGAGGTTTCCAAATGCTTATTTATGAGGGTAAACAAACATGGAAAAGGATCTGGTACATGGGTTAGAGTGTCCATCTGTATCTAAAGAGACTCAAGTTCAAGTCCCTACTCTTCATAGGGCTGCCAACTCTGGGTTGGGAAATTCCTGGAGATTGGGGGTGGAGCCTGGGGAAGGTGGGGTTTGAGGAGAGGAGAGAGCTCAGCAAGTATTATGCCATAGAGTCTACCCTCCAAAGCAACTGTTTCCTCCAGAGGAACTGATCTCTCTAATCTGGAGACCCCTGTAATTATTGCCACAGAGTCTACCCTCCAGAGCAACCACTTCCTTGAGGGCAACTGATGTCTGTAAACTGGAGATCAACTGTAATTTTGGAAGGTACCCAGGCTCCCCCCAAATATCACCTACTCTCAGGCCTAAAAGAAATCAACCTTGACTGTTCCCTGGAAGGCCAGATCCTGAAGTTGAAGCTCAAATACTTTGGCCACCAAGTGAGAAGGGAGCACTCACTGGAGAAGACCCTGATGCTGGGAAAGATTGAAGGTCAAAGAAGAAGGGGACGGCAAAGGATGAGATGGTTAGACAGTGTTATCAATGCAACGAACATGAAATTGAGCAAACTTCAGAGGACAGTGGAAGACAGGAGGGCCTGGCGTGATCTGGTCCATGGGGTCGCAAAGAATCGGACTCGACTGTGTGACTGAACAACAACAACAACTCAGGTCTGTAGCTACAGTGGGGCATCTCGGGGGCCAGCCCCCTGACTTACCACCAAGCCCCCCCCACTTCTCATCCAGCCCAGGTGCTTCCTTGGGGGGGGGGCTTTTGCAGGGATGTGTGTGGGGTGCCCCCTGACTTATTTAAAGCCCCCCTCCCGAATTAAACAATCCTGGCTATGGACCTGCCTACTCTGCCATGAAGTTCAGTCAGTGAGCTTGGAGGAGTCACTCTTTCTGTCAGCCTAGCCTACCTTGTAGAGTTCTTTAAAAAAACCAAGATCTCAAATAGTTCACAATTTTAAATGAGAACATTAAAACAATAGTACAATAAACTGCTAAACAAATTTAACATCCATTAAAATATCGTAAAACTTATAATTGATTTTATTTTTATTTTATTTATTTAAAATATTTAATGCCTCCATCTACCCAACTTAGAGCCCCAAGGTGGTTAGAATAAAAAAAAAATTAAAACCACCTTCCAAAATATCTGTATGTGCACACGCACACGCACACACACACACATATATATAAACAGCTAGAAGACAATGATAGATGGGGGCAGAAAAACCTTCTTGGGGAGGGAATTCCATAGTTTTGGTGCCATGATCAAGAAGGTCCTCTTGTAAGTTATTACCCATCTAACCTCAGATGGCAGGGGCACCCAAAGCAGGGTCCCTCTTGGTGACTATAGTGGTTGCATAGCTTTATATGGGAGTAAGCAGTCCTTAAGATATCCTGATCCGAATCATGTAGGCTTTAAAGGTTCAAACCAGTATATTGAATTGAGCCTGGACACAACTTGGAACCCAGTTTAGATGGAACAAGATTAGACTGATATGGTCCTTACATACAACCCATCTTATCTATCAGTGGCACTGTAAAATAACCAGGTTCTCAAAGTTCCCATACCAAATGCTGTGCAGAACAAGAAAGTCTTCATCTCCCGAAAGATGTAATTGGAGAAGAAAGGCAAAGCTTCTAGCAGGAATGAGTTCCACAAAATTGGGGTTGATCACTGAAAATGCCTTGCTTTTGATAGATTAAGTTTACCAGTCTCCAGGTAGGCCCTTGAGATCTCCTGGATTTGCAACTGCTCTCCAAACTACAGTGAAAATGGCTGTTTTGGAGTGTGGGTTCTTTGGCATTAAAATCCACTGAGGTCCTCCCCTCCCCAGACCCTATTCCATCATTGCCACCACAAAATCTCCAGGTATTTCCCAAAACAGAGTTGGGATTCTGCAGTGGTGATAAAATTCTGCATGGAGATGGACCAGTCATGCTGACTTGCTTTCACTGGGTCTGGATAGATTGAGGGGAATCTCAGCCCTAGGATTCTCAACAGGGTCTCATTTGAAGTTCTTAAAGATCAGGAGGACTCATATAATTAGGTCAGTTTGTTGTGCAAAAGAAAAGTAAATGTAGAGCATCTTCAAGCTTTCACTGGAGGATCTGGATATGTATAAACACAATAACCTTAAAAGAATTTTGAAGTGAAGGACCTGTGGCTTCATAAATTAACAGAAATTTAGTTTCATTTTACCCCTCTTGTCATTAGCAAAACTATCATTTTGAGCTGAATGTGCATGAATTTCCTCAGAAATATATTGATTTGGTGAAATTAAACAAACATTAGATAGGTAACTCTGACATCTTTGATTTTAGACAGAAATCCTTTTGTGAATTAATTAAACCAAACTTTCCACTTACAGCCACTCAAGGAAGAAAAAAAAAAGAATTTGTTTTACATGCAAAAATGTGGCCTTATTGGAAATGGCATAAGTATAGTTGAGTCCCTAGCCACTTAACCTTTGTGGCCTTCATTGTAAATATGGTTTCCCGTTGTCATGCCTTCCATTAGCTACATGATTTGGGAGGGGTACTTCACAAGGTGGAGGTACTTGTGTTGTATACCTCTCAAGCAAAAGCGTTCCTCTGAACACTTTACATCATGCTTAACACCTAAGAGAAGGCAGAAATTGCCCCTCTGGGGATCATCATCAGGTGTCATCTTTGTTCTAATAAACTAAAGCTGTAGCTCAGATTAAAGATTTAATACATTCTTTTCTGCCCCTTGTTTACATAGTTTCCCTGAGAGAGAACCACAGGAGAGAGAGCTCTTTTCAACATTTTCCACTATTATGTGAAGGGGGGATGTTATTAAATAAATTAGCACGTTGAATATCTTTGTCTCAAGCTTGCTCACTTTCACGGCAGGAATTCCCAGAGTGCAGCACTATCTGTGAGGGTTTTTTTAAAGACAAAAAATAGTTTAATTTGTTTTCCTTGTCTTCCTTTTAGTTTAAACCACAGCAGGAGCTCTGTTTCCCTCATGTGAAGGAGGCATATCTACCTTTCACTAGATGACAGAAAGTTCTCTCATCTCATGGGACCTTGGAAAGTCATAAGAAGAAATGAGGACATTGGTGTAATATGTAATATATTGCACTCTAACTTCCTTAATAGTTAGAGGAAAGGATGAACTAAACTATTCATGGGTCTTCTGCTTCTCAAATACTCAGGGTTGGTCCAACCACTAGGTACATCTAGGAGACTGCCTAGGGTGCCAGGGGTGGAAGAGCACAAACCAACCCTATCATCCCTCCCCCCTGCAGCACTGGGGTTTTGCTGCACCAAGCAGCAGCCCCAGGAAGTGGTCCATGGGGAATCCGCTCTTTCACTCCCACACTACTGACACTGCAGGTACAAACAGCAGGCAATGCAATCTAGCTAATGTTAGTCGTTTAAAGCAGTGGTTCTCAACTTTTTGTATGTGACATTTCACCAATCACTCTTTCAAAGAACCTGGGTTGTGCCATATTAGAAACAACAAGCCCACATATTCTAAAAAAGATGTTTATATGTTTACAGGCATTCTACTATTACTGCTAGTATGCCAAAAGGTGGGATGGATGGATGGATGGATGGATGGATGGATGGATGGATGGATGGATAACCCCAGGCAGGCAGGGTCAGTAGAAGCTAGCATGTCACACTTGCAGGTGGACACGGGGATTGAAGGAGTCCAAATGTTTAGTGATTGCTATGAAAACCATGCATCCTACCAGACTACCTAGACTAACCTCTAATTTGAAGGATGCATCTGACTGTGGGCAACGATCAACAAAAAAACAGCAAGTTCCCTACCATCCAGGTGGACCTGGCCCAGTGGCTAGCATCATACAACTGGGCCATAGTTTTCCTACATCAAGGATACTGGGGGGGGAGAGAGAGAGCTGAAGATGGGGGCAGATAAAGGTAGGCTGGCTATTGGGTGTGAAGAAAGAACTGGAAATGGGGGAGGTTATGAGGGCTTTCATGGAAGGGAAAGAGAAAATAGTAGAGCAGAAGGAAATGAGATGCTTTTCCTACACAAGTCATTGCAGGTTCTCACTTGTTATAACTTATATTCAAACAGCCAAGTTGACAAATGTTTGGATACTTTTGGCGGGGGGGGGGTTGGTTGTTTTGGTTTTTTTTAAGGGAAATTTAAATCTTACTACTGAAAGTATAACACAACAATTTTTGGAATATTACAAACATGTTTATGATGATAAAAACATAGCCATAGATTTAATTTTTAAAAATGGAACAAAATTATAAATACAACTAAACTCTCCCTGGAATATAAAGCAATAATGGAGGCTCTAATTACAGAAAAGGAAGTGGTACAGGCCACCAAAAAATTAAAAATTAATAAAGCACCAGGTCCAGATGGATTTACTTCTGATTTTTATAAAAAATATGTAAATCTTTTGGTAAAACCCTTTACTACAGCCCACCAACTTGGAAACAAGCAACGATAGTCATCCTACCAAAACCTGAAAAAGACCCCACAATAGTTACATCCTACAGACCCATCTCTCTGCTCAATGTGGATTTTAAACTATTTTCATCTATAATAGCAACTAAGTTAAATTATTTTATTACTCAATATGTTCCTCAAGAACAGGTTGGATTTATGGCCACTAGAGATTTAACAGATGATACATATAAAGCTTTGAGTTTATTGAATTTCTGTAAGGTCAAGCAACTGAAATCAGTTCTAATTGTGCTTGATATAGAAAAAAGCATTCGATTCAGTTAATTTTAATTATTTAAACCAAACTTTGTATTATTTAGGTTTTGGGGAAAATTTTATGTGAATAATTAACACAATTTATAATCAACCTTTGGCACAACTTAGGAGTAATGGTAAAATATTGGAACAATTTAATTTAAAATGTGGAACACGGCAGGGATGCCCACTGTTGCCAATTTTATTTGCTTTGGTGATGGAACCCCTAGTGGCAAAAGTAAAAGCACATCCTGAAGTATTTGGAATAAAAATTCTTGGCAAAGAATACAAAATATCATTGTTTGCTAATGAGATTTTGTTATTTCTTTCGCATCCAGTAACATCTATAGGCAATGTTCAACAGATATTAAATGAGTTTAGTTTAGTTTCAGGATTGAAAATTAATGTAACAAAGTCCTACATCGTTGCTATAAATCAAGATACGTTACAAATAGAACATCTTAAGCTTACAACTCCATATAGATGGGTTTCATCCTCAATGACTTACTTAGGAATTAAAATACCATTAGATTTAAAAAACTATCAAAAATATAATTATGACACTCTTTAATAACAATACAAAAACAGCTGGAAAGCTGGCATAGATTAAAAATTTCATGGCATGATCAATTACTTATTATTAAAACATATATATTACCTAAAATATTATTTTTATTTCAAGCTCTACCAATTAAATTAGAAATCACCCAAATAAATAAATGGCAGAAGGCCTTATTAAACTTTTTTTGGCCTATAAACACAGGATTAATATGCGAATGCTGTTGACCAACAAAACAAAGTGGACTTGAATTTCCGGACTTACTTAAATATTATCAATCGTGCCACCTAACAAATATAATAAAAATAATGCAGGACAAACAAGAGATTGATTGGATTGTAATACAAAAATATTATACTTAGCCTTATAATGTGCAGGATTCTGTTCAGCAAACCCCCAAGGAAAGATCTAAAACAATAGGAAAAAGTTTTATCTTTAAAGTTTTTTTAAGTACATGGGATACTAAAAGAAAACAGTTGGTACCTAAAATATCAGGATATCAGACTCTATTTAATCAAGAAAGGGTATTACCTCCAAGTGTTATGATACCTCAAGAAACTTGGAGAAAAGTTGGACTCAATACTTTGGAGGATATAACATCCAATAAGATATTAATAAAGAAAACAACAATGGAAGGAAAATTGAGTTTGACTATTCCATGGTATCAATTTCTACAACTACAACATGTTTGTTCTCAAATAAAATTAACTACAATCACGTTGCATCCGAATTTGAACAAGTATATAAATATGCTTGGAGCTCAAATAAGTACTTAATTTCTAAGCTATATGTTATCTTAATGTTAATGGATGCTGAAAAACCCTTATCATATCAACTTAAATGGCAAACTTTATGCATACAAACTTTGGATGATGACTTTTGGAAAAGGTTATGGTTGAGCTTTCCATTTAATACCAATATTATTGACATAAAACTTCAGATGTTTAAAATACTTACTTTTTGGTATTTGATGCCATAGAAGCTGGCCCATATGGTGCCAACGGTGAGATCTGCATGTTGGAAACAGTGTGGTAGCCTGGGAACATATACGCATTGTTGGCTGGAATGCCCTATTTTGATACCTTTTTGGGAAGAGATAATTTTAACCATACAGGAAATAACTGGTATAAAACTGCAAAATACTGTGGAACATCTTCTTTTACATCAATGGAGTATAGATATATCAGTAGATAGTGTCAGGAAGTGGTGTTAGGGTCTGGTGAAGCTTCACCAGTGCAGAGTGGTACAGCGTGCTGTGGAGCTAAGTCCCACAAAGTCCAATGTCCACACAGGTAGTGGGGAGGAAATATATACAAGGATTTATTCACACTGTTATGTGATGCAGGTATACACAAGTTAATCCAACAAAATGCTCCACCATACATCCACATACAAAGAGAGAGATGAATAGACTGCACATAGAATGCTTATATACAATGACTGACCAATCAGCACTGACTACTGAGTCACTCTGACACTCCAGCAGAGGTGCTGGTCAGAACCGGTTTGCTCCAGCTAGAGCCACTAGCCTGCAGCTGTTGTCACCTAGATGGACATGATCTGAATCTGACAGCTCATATCTTTCATACACTGACACTCCCCCTAAGATACTGAGTGGCAGATTCCTAGTTGCTGTTTCAAAGAAACAAATTTATTATTGTCGAGACACTTGGTAAAGAGATCTGCAATGTTATGCTCTGACACACAGTGTTGCATTTTACCATCAGACAGTACCTTTTACTTGTACACCCATCTACAACCGATAGTGTTTTTGTTATTTGGCATAGCAGTTGGTGTGAACACTTTGTTTTCAAGCAGTGAGTTATACTCTTCCTGCATAGCCTGAAACCATGCCTGCTTCTTGGGTTCAGGCAACTCCAATACATCCTGGTATGTTTGAAGTTCCTTTAAACAAACAAGATTCACAGCTGGGAACCCATATCTTTCAGGTGGTATTCCCTTAGTAACACGAGTAGACACTCTAGGTACCTGTTGCTCACTTTGAACACTCTGTTCACCGTTCACACCTTGTTCAGTTTTTACACTTTGCTCAGAGGCCACACTTTGCTTAGAGGACTGCTGACTAACAGCACCATTCTCTGTTTTTATCTCTTCAGTCCCATTTGTTAAAGGCAAATACACTTGTTTGGGCACCTCATTAGCATGGATCCTGTTCCAATTGCTGTGCTCTGAGAAGTTTGCTGCCCTGCTAAAACTTAGCTTGTTATGCTCATCAGCAAATCTGTATGCCTTCATTCCTGCGTGGTACCCCAAGAAAAGAAGGTGTGTTGCTTTGGCTCCCCCTTTCCTTCTCTGGGTTACAGGGATATTTACCCATGTCTTAGAACCAAAAACTCTTAGGTAGTCAAGTTTTGGAACCTTGTTATACAACACTCTGAATGGTATATCATTGATAGAGCTTAACCACAACCTGTTCACAATATAACAAGAAGCTTTCAAGGCTTCTGCCCAATAAGATTTGTTTAAATTAGCATCATTCAACATTGCATGCATCATTGATTGTAACACACCATTCCTTCTTTCAGCTACTCCATTTTCTTGTGGAGTTGCTACATTTGCTACTTGGTGGCTAATGCCCTGTTTCACCAACCACGTTTGGAATTGAGTGGACATAAACTCACCACCACAATGTGTACGTGTAGTACACACTTGCCCTGGTTGTTTTTGCACCATTCTGTGCCGGTACTTGATAGTGCTGAAGGTATCAGACTTCTGCTTAAGAATATAAAGCCATGAGAAGTGTGAATGGTTATCTGTCAAGACCAAGGCATACCAGTTACGTGCAATGCTGTTGCAAAAGGGTCCCATCAAATCTGCGTGGATTAACACTAAAGGCTTTACAGAAACTCTACCAGACCTTTTAGCCACTGGAAATACTTTGATCTTTGAACTTTTACAAACATCACAATCACGATCCAATGGACAAGGTTTCACCTCCTTGTCACCTGTAATTTCCAGGGTTTTCTTGATAGCAGTGTATCCAGCATGGCCTAACCATCGATGAAGGAGGTGGATACACTCATCATGACACTTCACATTGGTTACAGACTTAGCCTGCTCTCTGGCATTGTCTAACACAAACACATTGTTATGCAAATAACCCTTGGCATGCACTTTACCTCCCTTCATGATTTTACATGTTTCATTTGAAAACAACACTTCAAAACCTGCTTTGTTTAATGCTAGGATACTCAGTAAATTGTTCTCCAAAGAGGGGACGCACAGCACATTTGTAAACGTGTGTTGTAGTGCAGAGAAAAACATGCTGCCTTGCACAGTTACCTGTGCAGTCCTGCCATCGGCTAAACTGACTTGAGTTACACTGGGGGTTTGCTTATTCTGTAGCAAGGCCTCAGTGTTGCTGTAAATCAGGGAGGCTCCGCTATCCAATAGCCATACTCCCCCAGGCTTGTTTTCCGGCACCATGACCATCAAAGCTGTCTGGTCATTTGTGACTCCTTTGGCAGAAAAAGACTGTTTCCATTGCTTACGTCTCCATGGGCAGGAACGTTGAAGGTGCTTCTCCGAGCCATGGGAAAAACATTTCCTTGAAACGTTTAAAGCTGTTTGCTGAGAAGTTCCTCTCTGCTTGGAGCTGATAGCTGGAGTGCTGCTGCAGTCAGCTGCCGGCGACTCCCCCACGCTGGGCTGCTGCCAACTCACAGTAGAAAGCTGCTCGAGATTCCTCTTCTCCTGGTCTAGGATTCTCCCGGTTACATATTCAAAAGTTAAAGTAGTTGGGTCTGCTGTTTCAAGAGCTGTCACCAACATGTTAAATTCCTCTGAAAGAGAGCTGAGCAGAATGTACGTCTTATCATCCTCGCTCACGTGTTTTCCCCGTTGTTCCAACTGCTGAAAACACTCAGCCAGGGAGTTTAGGTGCTCTCTAACAGGCTGCCCTGGTTTCATAACAGTTCAGTATAAACGTCGTGTCAGGGCAATTAACGAACCAGCTGTAGAGGACACATAAATGTTTTTCAAAGCATCCCAAGCTGGCTTTGCTGTTAGCTTATCTGATAGGTACACAAGCTGGCTATCAGAAACAGACAATATTATACTTGCCAGAGCCTTCTCATCCCAAGTGGTATCTGCAGCTGTCGGTGCTGCTGGAGGAGAGTCTACGCACAACCACAGACCTTCACGTATCAGGTAGTGTTTCATTCGTAGAGCCCACACACTGTAGTTGGATGAGGTGAGCTTTTCCACCAGCTGGGTTACTGGAACCTGTGCCATCCTGGTCTCCACAGGCTCACCAGTCTCTTGGACACTCTCTCTGGAAAGCTCTTCCTCTGGCTCTGAGGCACTCTCCCCGGATTCCTCCGTCTCAGGCTCACTGGACGACATCCATAGGACACTCCTTGGGTGCTCTGCAACGCTCTCCACAGCATGGAGCAGACCTTAGTGGGGGTCTGGGCCCATAACCCTGTCAGGAAGTGGTGTTAGGATCTGGTGAAGCCTCACCAGTGCAAAGTGGTACAGCGTGCTGTAGAGCTAAGTCCCACAAAGTCCAATGTCCACACAGGTAGTGGGGAGGAAATATATACAAAGATTTATTCACACTGTTACGTGATGCAGGTATACACAAGTTAATCCAACAAAGTGCTCCACCATACATCCACATACAAAGAGAGAGATGAATAGACTGCACATAGAATGCTTATATACAATGACTGACCAATCAGCACTGACTGCTGAGTCACTCTGACACTCCAGCAGAGGTGCTGGTCAGAACCGGTTTGCTCCAGCTAGAGCCACTAGCCTGCAGCTGTTGTCACCTAGATGGACATGATCTGAATCTGACAGCTCATATCTTTCATACACTGACAGATAGTACTATACATCAAATTGCCATTCTTTTAGCAGCGGATAAAAATGCTGTTGCACTACATTGGAAAAGTAAACAGAGACCAATTAAACAGAACTGGCACGCTAAATTATGGAATATGTACATAATGGCAAGAATTACAGAGAGTGTTAATGATTCTTATTCTCAAAGAACACAATCTAATTTTTCTGTGACGTGTTTTCCTATATTGCAGTATTTAATGCAACAGAAAGAAATTCCCGATACTATAGATTTGTTACATTTATGGTGAGATAATTAATAGTATGCCAATGATTGTTAAGATTAATAGTTGTATAAGATACATATGACCTATGTGGTGATCTGTTATAGTTGGAATTGTATTTTTTAATTGAGATTGATGTTTATGCAAACTTGAGATTGATGTTTATGCAAACTTGATTGGAAAATTAAATAAAAATATTTGGATACTTAAATTCGGTGACTGGAGATGTGAATGTGCAAGACTGATCTGTCTACAAATCTGAAAATGGTCCCAGGTTTGCAGAAAAATGTGAAATCTAAAAAAAAAAAATACATTGGAGGGGTTAAAATGCAAAATTGACAAATGGAACACCTGTACCTTTAAAAAATGGATTCCCTCAGTGCCTGTAGCTAGGCAATCACACTATTCCAAGCTTTATTCTGTCAGTCAAAGAATTGGGGGGGGACCAGAACCCTTTCCAGGACTATTTTGGCCTTTGAATGAGGAATTCTTGGGGCCAGGCCTGACAAGGATTGCCAGCTCCAGGTTGGGAAATTCCTAGAGATTTTGTGGTGGAGACTGAAGAGGGCAGGGTTTAGGGAGGGGAGAGACATCAGCTGGATATAATTTCATAGACTCCACCCTTCAAAGCAGCCATTTTCTCCAGGGGGACAGATCTCTGTTGTCTGGAGTTCGGTTGAAATGCTGAAGAGATCTCCAGGTTCCACATGAAGGCTGGCAAACCTAAGCCTGGCAGCACCCTCTAGGTGACTTGATACTACCTGACTTACATGACAACTAGGTCTGGCTGCTTGCTACTGTTCATCAGAAGCCACCCTATGAAAACTAGTATGGTACAGCAATTAAAGCTTCAGGGACCCAGGTTCAGAGCCCCATCTCACTGTGGAAGCTGACTAGGTGATTTTGGACTGGTCACATACTTTCAGCCTAACCTACCTCACAGGGTTATTGTGCAGATAAAAAGGAGAAAATACTGTAAACTGCTTTGGTCCCCACTGTGGAGAAAGACTGTATTTTTACTGGGTAGATGCTGTGTGGGAGGGGGGTAGAGTTGCAAACATAGGGGCAGATAAAGGTAGGGTGGTTGTTGGGTGGGAAGGAGCTAGAGTTGCGAGCAACCAGGGAGTTGGATGGGGAGGTTCAGCAGTCCTTTTCACCACAGCACACTCAGCTGGCAATGAGGGAGCCTGACAGCAACAGTGATGATGGTGGGGCAGGTGGGAGATGTGCCAGGCCAGCAGCAATGGGGGTTGAGGAATTCTTCCCTTGGAATATCAGGGGCCCCCACTTGTATATATTATTATTAGAAGAAGAGAAGAAGAGATTTGATTTATAACCCGCCCTTCACTACCCAAAGGTGTCTCAGAGCAGCTTACAAACTCCTTTCCCTTCCCCTCCCCACAACAGATACCCTGTGAGGTAGGTGGGGCTGAGAGAGCTCTTGACAGAAACTGCTCTTTTTTCAAGAATAGCTCTTATCAGAACTATGGCTTGCCCAAGGTCATCCAGCCAGGTGCAAGTGGAGGAGTGGGGAATCAAACCCGGTTCTCCCAGATTAGAGTCCGTGCACTTAACCACTACACCAAACTGGCCCTCCCATGGTTCCCATCTCTGTAAGCTAAACAGATCTTTCTTCAAACTTGAGGCACTTCCCAGGTTTGCAGAAAAATCTGAATTTTTTTTAAAAAATAAGGGGGGTTAAAAAAACAAGGGAGACTTTTTTTCAGGATTTAAGCATATGCTGGACAGACAGAAAGACAGAAAGACAGACAGATAGATCCCCCTGGACATTACTTCACAACTGTAGACTCAGTTCTTCACAGTGATACACAAGTCTGAGATTCAATACTTGAGGAACCTATGATTCTGTGGAATTTAAAACCAACTGTCCATCCAGAGAAGAAAAGATGTTTTGTGTCAGGGCTTCTAAGGAAATGAGCTCAGCAAGCAGTCACCTCCTATCCATTAAAACAAGATGCCCAACTGTGAGGAATAATATTAAACTATAGGACTGCTCAAACCTGTGATTTAAAAACAAAAAAAAGATTGACCTTTGTCAGCATTAACACACAATCAAACAAGCAACAGGGCATCTGCAGTGTGGCATTAAACATGCCAAAAAGGACTGTTTGCGAGTACAGAACTGTCCATTAAAGCTGTAAGGATTCCAGTACAGTTGGAGGAATAAATTGCAACAATTTATTATTTAACAAACACATTTAATCTCTTTCTTGTCCAAGGGTTGTTTTAAATCCCAGTGTTCTGAAACTGTGTATTAGTCACTCAGAAAATAATTTCCATGAGAAACACCTTGCTGGAATTTATATCCAGGATATTAAATACAAATACACACTTCCTTGGTTATATGCATGCCTTACAATGCTTTGATTTATGAAAAAGATTATAGAAGCGATGCAGTCAATGGTTTGTTTAGACTGACATACTGTTAAGGATCTGCAAAGATGATTCCCTTCCTTCCATATCCCTCTCAAATAGACCTCATTTTTTCCTTCAAGCTATTTATGTGTTTACCATACTTGCAAGGAGAATTTCAGGTTTCAATAATGCTAAACATGAGATTGGAGAAGAGAAGATAGGGGGAAGACATCATCACACTTCTAAAATAAGTCATACTATGACATTTTCCAATATTATGTATGGTTCTGAAAGTTGGACAAGGACAACAGCTGTCAGGGAGAAAACTGATTCATTTGAACTGTGGTGCTAGAGGAGAGTTTTACAGATTCCATGAACCACCAAAAAAGACAATTAAGTGGGTTCTAGATCACATCAAGCCTGAGTTCTCCCTAGAAGATAAATGACGCAACTGAGCCTATTGTACTTTGGTCACATTATGAGAAGACAAGACTAACTGAAAAGATAATAATGCTATGAAAAGTTATACCTACAGGACCATCGGTCCCCATATGTGCCCTGGAGAACCTTGCACTCTGTTGACCAACACCTAGTGGTGGTCCTTGGCCCAAAAGATGTCTGCTTAACCTCGGCCAGGGCCAGGGCTTTTTCTACCCTGGCCCTAGTCAGGTGGGACAAGCTCCCCTGAGGGACTTATTACACTTCTGCTGGGCCTACAAAATGGAGCTGTTCCACCAGGCCTTTTGCTGAGGAGGCAGACATCCAATCCATCTTGACCTCCCCTGCCCACAGAAATAAATCATTGAACTAATCATCCTACAGGAGCAATTAAGAACTGCCATGGAGTTCTTGTCTGTTTTTGTTGCCATCTTGTTTTATAGTCTGTTTTAACTTGATTTTATTATATGGTATTATTATTTATTTAGAGCCTAATTCTTGAGAGCTACCATGGGCCCACTTTTGGGATAGTGTGGGATAAAAACCTAATAAAATAAAGAATAAATAAATAAAGTTGAAGGCAGCAGAAAAAAAAAAACAAGACCTAACGTGAAGTAAAATGAAGTGGAAGCCATGGGTTTCAGTTTGC
Source organism: Gekko gecko (assembly GCA_029375565.1). Taxonomy (NCBI): domain Eukaryota; kingdom Metazoa; phylum Chordata; class Lepidosauria; order Squamata; family Gekkonidae; genus Gekko; species Gekko gecko. The sequence continues at coordinate 141,518,371 of JAPDNY010000005.1, forward strand.
AAGACCAGAGCAAGTCTATTACTGATAGGATGTTTTGGAGGTTATTAATTCATTAACTATGAAACAAATTATGTGATTATCCAAATCAAAGGTATGAGGGATAACTTTGGTTCTGGTCTATAAAATTTCAGTAAAGAATCTCTGGGTTGTTGTTTTTAATTCTATAGTAGATCCAAATCTTTGACCAAAAAAACAGGAGTTGTCAGTGACCATTTCTATTTTCTTTATATTTGTTTGACTTCCAGCAACTTCTAAAGCAGGGGCTCTAGTTTAAAGGTCTATTGTTTTAAGAGATAGGAAGAGTAAAAGACATGACACTAGAGTTTGTCCTTGAAATGGAATGGGTGAGGTTGAAATATTAAGTAAATCTTCTGCATCCCTCATTAAGGCATTGATTAATAGCCCTGAATAATAGCACCAAGAGACAGTCATTCAGAGGTAACAGAATAAGCACTCACAAGTGCTTGTGGCTAGAAAAATAAAGTGAGTTTTTCTCTTTCCAATTTATTAATCTGCCTTGTCAGCCACTTCTCTGGAGGTAGAAAAGGGAAGGAGGGAGGAAGAGGTGATAATTACAAAGCCATGCTGATGAATGAAGGAATTAGGAAGGCTGACCTTATCTGCAGCGCTAAGGACCACCATATGCTGCTTTCTTTCCCCCTACATGAAGAATATTTGAAACCCATGAGCTGATAACCAGGCATGATAATCATACAGATGTCTTAGTGGTTAGGTGGGATTGTGATTTCCCCTCTACTAAGAAGTTTCTACCTGAAACTACCAAGCAAATTATATAATTTAGAATTCTGAAAGGCTGGTCAAGACCAGGATGTATCTCGCACAGAAAATTAGAGGTAGGAAGCTGGGATGAGCAGAAGTGACATACTACATTTTTCAGTTGAATTTGACCTTAAAAAACCATTCAGATACTGAGTTATTTAAAGGACTGCCTTCTCCAATATGAACTTGGCAAAGCATAGATTGCCATTGCAGGCAACAAATCTGTGTCCCTCCATCTGACAAGTGGAAGGAGGTAAGTCATGGCAGGGCCTTTTTGGTCATGGCACTCAAACGGTGGAATGCCTTAACAAGAAAAGCCTGAGTCCATCACTCTTTTCCCTGATCAGTGAAAATCTAACTGTTCCAAAAGACTTTGGAGTTAGACCAGCACTCATCACTCTTCAGACTTTCTGCTGACAAGAGACTAATTCATCTGCTGTTTTTGATGCTGTGAGTTTCTTAATTATTTCTTCCAGTCTTTCATTTGTTTATTCACCAGCCAATTTGTGCCCATCCCTTTTCCCCCAAACTGTGCACAATCAACTATCAGTGCAATCCAGAAGTTACACTCTTCTGAGCCCATTGACTTCAGAATATTAAATTCACTGAATTGAGTAAATCTGTTTAGGATTGCACCAAAAATTAGCTTTAACAAAGAAACCCTTGGGCAAGCTTCTTCCATATATGAGCAGAAATAACTAGAAATTTGGATGTTCCACACATTCAGAAGCTTTACTTTTTGTGCTAGTTGTGGACTGAAACATAAATATACAATTAACCCATCTCTGATAAGCTGGTTTCATTTCACAGTATTAAATTGCCAGTGACTAAATGTCCAGTTTATATAGTCTATTGATACATTTCTGCATGCAAACCTAAACTCGTGCAATTTAATTAGAAAAAGCAAGGTAATAAGTGGGGAGATAAATATTTCTCAGACCTAATCAGGATTTATCTTTTAAATGAGTATTGTACATATGGACTATATTTGATAATCAATATCAGATACAGCTATCTCTCCTTATAAATAATTATCTTTTGGTTTCGCAAGATTCCATGCACTCCCATTGGCTGTAAAATGCCCTCCCTCAGCCATTGGCCCATCAGCCACCACTCAAGAGTACTCGCGTGCCATTGGCCGGGTGCTGGGTCTGCTCCTCTTCCCCACCCACTCCCCCTTCAGACAGATTTTGCATGTCAGATTTACTGGCAGACGAGCTCTCTCTCCTGAGGAAGACAGTTCTCTTGCCTCCTGTGAGGGACTGTCCCCTCAGTGGCTGTTGGTAGGCAACCAAGCTTGGTTCTGTGAGTAAAAAAACAAAGGACTTTCAGCTTAACCCCCTCCCCCGCCCATAACCCCTCCCCAACGGCCACTTTCCTGTCAGAATAAATGGAAAAAGGCTCTTTCTCCTGCTTAGCTTCAGCATGGCTGGCTGGCTAATGAGGTGGGCCAGTGACCATCAAACCATTTTCTTCAACTTCCCACTGTGTGGCTGACTTTCCCCTAGGGTTGCCAATCTCCAGGTGGGACCTGGAGATCTCCCACTGTTACAATTGACCTCCAGGTGACAGAGATCAGTTCCCCGAGAGAAAATGGTTGCTTTGGAGGGTAGACTCTATGGCATTATACCCTGCTGAGTCCTTCCACACACACACCCCAAATGCTACCCTCCACAGGATCCACACCCTCAAATCTCCAGGTACTTCCCTAATCAAAGTTGGCACCTGTATTTTCTCCTCTGTCAGTAAAAGGCCCTTTCCACACCTATGTTGGCCTTTGGGAGAAAACTCATTGGGCCCAGTCCTGATCAGGTTGCCAACTCCAGGTGGGCAATTCCTGGAGATTTGAGGGATGGAGCCTGGAGAGGGTGAGGTTTGAGGAGGGGTGGCACCTCAGACAGGTACGATGCCATAGACTCCACCCTCCAATCCAGCCATTCCCTGATGGGGAAACATTGTTGCCAATCTCCAGGTGGGGGCTGGAGATCACTCAAAATTACAACTGCTCTCTAGGAGGGAGGGGGAGGAGATGGAAAACTAAAGGTAGGTTGATGGTTGGCTGGGAGGGAGATAGGGTTGTCAACTCCAGGTTGGGAAATTCCTGGAGATTTGAGGGGTCGAACCTGGAGAGGGTGAGTGTTGAGGAGGGGTGGGACCTCAGACAGGTACAATGCCACAGACTCCACCCTCCAAACCAGCCACTCCCTCCTGGGGAACCACTGTTACCAATCTTGGGGGTGGGCTGGAGATCACTCAAAATTACTACTGCTCTTCAGGTAGCAAAGATCAGTTCCTCTGGAGAAAATGGTGGACTCTGTCATTATACCCTGCTGAGATTGCCACAGCAAATTGTCACTGAGTGCCCAAAGCCGAGGCACTCTCCCAGAGCTTTTTTCTAGAGCCCGTTGTATTTATTTCCACAACGGGTCTTATTTCTAGTCTAAAAATAATTGGAATTGTGCAATCTATGGCATGGTGAGATTGAATAAGAACATTATAGCAAAGATGCTACCACCCCCCTCAAGGCAGCAAATAATTGTTATTGCTTTTGTATATATTAGTGAATTTCATCCCAGCTGCCATAAAATAGACAGTGTTCTTTTCAAACTACATTATTGGCCTTTGGGATTTTTATCTTTATTGTGTAACCTATTGATCTTTCAAACAAACAAACAAACAAACAGGGATACAATTTGTTATTGTCAAATATGCCAGGGACCATTGAAACTCACAAAGCCACCATGTCATTCCAGTAAAAAAAGGACACTGTTTTGGTAAATTAAAAAATAATAATTGCAGTGATTTTAAAACAATATTGTGCATGACTATTGTAACTTACCGAACAGCTCCAGGGGGCACTGCCACATTGGCATCACTTTTCCAGCTCTGTTCTTGCCTGTGGTTCCCCACCTTTTTTCATCTAGAGTGTTTTACATTCCTCTTATATACAAACACACAATATTTTCATTAGGGATGCTACAAATCTGTGATTTGTACAATCCTTGTGCATATTTCACATCAACTTTTACAGGCAGGTATGCCAAATATCCAGCAGCATTGGCAATTTTTTAAAAAGTAGCAATCAGTAATTTTATATTATTCCCAACAATGGGAAATTATAGTTAATAGCTCCCCTAAGTTTTCCCAGATTTACATTCCATATCTTAACATCTTAACACTTTATTCTTAAAGTGTCCAAATTGGAGAGATGCTGCAGCTTTAAGCCAGATGATTATTGCTCTTATATTTGTAAAAAATCCTGAAGAATATGTTCTCTCTCTCTCTCTCTCTCTCTCTCTCTCTCTCTCTCTCTCTCTCTCTCTCTCTCTCTCTCTCTCTCTCTCTCTCTGTATTTGCATGGAACCTTGAATCATGGAGTACCTGAAGATATCCAATCAGAGGACTTTTCATAAACAAAGGCAGAAACGCCCATGGAATAGATGTTCTGATGCCCAGTCCTCATAAGGAAAGGAAGTGCTGATTACCATTAATTCATGGCTAAGCCAAGAGATGTAGCCATCCCATCAAATGACATCCATCTCAGTCATTTACATGTTTATTCAGAAGTAAGTTCCAGAAATGTCAGTCAGTAGACTTACTCCAAGTACATATGCATAAGCCTGCAGCACTATCTGCATGACCACCTCTCCCCATTTACATTGGTCTGTGTTGACCCCATTACTCTAATCAGGGCCTGCTTAACAGACCAAGAAGTTAGCAGATCTGGGTATCTTTAGCCCAAACCAGTCATATTTTTTATTATGGATGTGTCAGGAAGGCATCCACATTGTAGGAATTTGATAGTGTGGATACTGAAAAAAATGAGTTATTTAGAAGAATCATGTTTGTGGCCAAGATCAATGATCTTCAGTTGTTTGCATGATTTTTTAATGTATTTGTGATTTTAACTGCTTGACTGATGTGATTTGTATTATAAACCACATTGTAACCTGCATTGAGTCTAGGAGTAGAAAGCCAGGTTAAAATGCCTTAAATAAATCCACTTACTGTAACATATTCTCACTGATTCTCCATGACCTGGCCTAGCATTGAATACTTACGGGTAAGGCCTCATTAAATAGTGCTATAAACAGCACTAGAATCATTATGTAGTACAGCTGCTCTGTTCTGTATTACCAATATCCAGATTGCAACCATCCTCCAGACAGGTGCCCTACACCCAATTGTAAAATGATGTACTCGCAATCCCTATTTTTTTTCAGACCAAATTTGTCTGTGATTTTTGTCCTAGATTACTGCGATGTAGCCTCTGGGCCAAACTAGTCAGATTTGGATGCAGTTACTTGCAGGTCCAGATAATGCCCCCAGGCCATTTTTGCTTGAGGAAACAGCATGGGGAAAATTAGGAGCTCCCTCCTTCCCTCATGATACAATCCCAAGCTGAACTGGACCTCTCATAGACCCTTAAAATAGCATTCCATACAGCTGCTGCGTGGCTGTCATGAAAGCAAGTCCCCAGATCCAACACATTAAAAAATATGTTCTGTTGTTTGTGTCAAAGCCCCCTTGTCCCACAAGCAGACTTTGGGTAAAGGTCAAGAGCAAAACACACAATATTGGGGAGTGAATCCTCACTGCCACCAGCAGCTCTTTTAAGCTAACCCTCAGCGGAGACACTGAGGGGCCAAGTCTCTCGGCATACTGAGTGTTAATTAAGAAGTAAGCCCTGCAAGGTAAGACACTTGCAAGTAGAGTTCCACAAACAATTTTGGTAGCTATAGCCAAAACAAGCCAAGGTACTAGGTTTATATTGAAACCCCCAAACCCAACTAACACCATAGGAATATAATTAATAAAGTAGTATACAAAAATACCAGCAGTGCAAAATAGGGAAGAAAATAATAAAACTAAATAACTATCCTAGAATGTGTTGTCAAAGGCTTTCACAGCCGGGGTTCATTAGTTGCTGTAGATTTTCCAGGATGTGTGGCTGTGGTCTTGGCTTTGAATACTTATTCCTAGAATACTTATTCAAGCTTTAGTCCACTGATGCAGATGTTACCTGGTCAGACTGAAGATACAGGATCCAGATAGAAATCCAAGTCCACAATCCAAGAAGCAGGTGTTCTAGCCGCACAAGGCCCAACCTACAATCAAAAGAATGGCAAGAAGGGAGGCAGGCCAGAGGGGAGAGGGAAGGTCCAAACTAGAATGAACAGTCTTGCTGTATGCCAGACTGCCAGCAGCTGGCCTGATCCTGTTTGGCCAATGATGTGTTGCTAAAACACATGACCATGTACCTCTGCAATGAGTACACAAGTCACAATCAAGCATCTTACCCACGCCCAGGGTTCCTTGCATTAAAGAGATGGAATGCAAGTGCAAAACTCCCTCTGAGTCTCTGACCTCAAAGCTCTCAGGCCCATGATCTCACTTGAACTGCTGAGGACCTGAATTCTGGATGCATCAAGTGAATGAATTTGCCAACATTCATTCCTGAGGACTGGAAGGTAGCTAATGTCACTCCCATCTTTAAAAAGGGCTCCAGGGGAGATCCAGGAAATTACAGGCCAGTCAGTCTGACATTGATACCGGGTAAGTTGGTGGAAACTGTTATTAAGGAAAGAATTAGTAGGCACATTGATGAACAAAAACTATTGAGGCAGACTCAGCATGGGTTCTGTAAGGGAAGATCTTGTCTCACTAACCTGTTAGTGTTTTTTGAGGGAGTGAACAAACATGTGGACAAGGGGGACCCAATAGATATTATTTACCTTGACTTCCGGAAAGCTTTTGATACAGTTCCTCATCAAAGGCTCCTAAGTAAGCTCAATAGTCATGGGATAAAAGGACAAGTCCTCTTGTGGATCAAAAACTGGCTTATAAATAGGAAACAGAGAGTGAGTATAAATGGGAAACTTTCTCAGTGGAGGGTGGTAAGCAGTGGGGTACCACAAGGATCAGTACTCGGTCCCATGCTTTTTAACTTGTTTATTAACGATTTGGAATTGGGAGTAAGCAGTGATGTGGCTAAATTTGCAGATGACACGAAGTTGTTCAGGGTGGTGAAAACCAGGGAGGATTGTGAGGCACTCCAAAGGGATCTGTTGAGGATGGGTGAGTGGGCGTCAACGTGGCTAATGGGGTTCAATGTGGCCAAGTGCAAAGTGATGCACATTGGAGCCAAAAATCCTAAATATAAATACACGTTGATGGGGTCTGATCTGGCAGAGACTGACCAAGAGAGAGATCTTGGAGTCGTAGTGGATAACTCGCTGAAAATGTCTACACAATGGGTAGCTGCAATAAAGAAGGCCAACGCTATGCTGGGGATTATTAGGAAGGGAATTGAAAACAAATCAGCCAGTATCATCATGCCCCTGTATAAATCATTGGTGCGACCTCATTTGGAATACTGTGTACAGTTCTGGTCACCACATCTCAAAAAGGATATTATAGCATTGGAAAAAGTGCAGAGAAGGGCAACTAGAATGATAAAAGGGTTGGAACACCTTCCCTATGAAGAAAGGTTAAAATGCTTGGGGCTCTTTAGCTTGGAGAAACGACGGCTGAGGGGTGACATGATCGAGGTTTATAAGATTATGAATGGGATTGAGCAGGTTGAGAAAGAAGTACTTTTCTCCCTTTCTCACAATACAAGAACTCGTGGGCACTCTATGAAATTGCTGAGCAGTCGGGTTAGAACAGATAAAAGGAAATACTTCTTCACCCAAAGAGTGATTAACATATGGAATTCACTGCCACAGGAGGTCATGGCAGCTGCAAGCATGGACAGTTTCAAGAGGAAATTAGATAAACATATGGAGCAGAAGTCCACCAGTGGCTATTAGCCACAGGGTATAGAATGAGAACTCTCAGTCTGGGGCAGGTGATGCATTCTATTCTTGGTGCTGGAGGGGGCAGCAGTGGGAGGGCTTCTGGTGCCCTGGCCCCACTACTGGACCTCCTGATGGCACCTGGTATATTTTGGCCGCTGTGTGACAGAGTGTTGGACTAGATGGGCCATTGGCCTGATTCAACATTGGCTTCTCTTATGTTCTTAACATTCTCATTTTAGTAGAACTCCTATACCATTGGAAGCTGACTGACAGCAAAGTAACAGGTTTCCATATCACTGCATCCCCAAATATCTATTAAGCAATATAAAAAGATAGAGAAACCTTGTTTGAAGGAAAGGTTAGCAACCACACAGAGAAGTAGCTGCATGAATACTGATCACTGCTACAACTTTGCTGCTTTTGAATTTGGAGTTCTGTGGCAGATTACCTGTAACAGTTCTAGGAAGACAGTTGTTAGCAAAATGCCCTTCTAATAGCTGTTATCAGGTCAGGTCATTTGTGCAAAGTGTGTGTTTATCCAAGTCCTCATTTGTGTACCTACAAAATGAAATGAAGCCAGAGGAATGGAGCCCCATACCATATAATCTGAAATGTGGGCTTTTGTTACAGAGTTTATATATAGGGATAGGCAGTTCGAGGTTTGGGGTTCAGTTCAGGATTTGTGGCTGAACCACAAACTGAACCATGGACCCATATGAACCAGGAGGCTGATTCACGAACTGACACAGTTCATATCAGTTCATGATCATGAGGCTTTTTGCGGGAAGCAGAAAGCAGGATTTAAACGGCTCTGTGCCATTTAAACCAAACAGCTGTTCGTTTGTTCTTACAAAGAGCAGAAAGCAGGGCTTTACATTTATTTTGCTATTCACGAACCACCATTAACTGCACCAAAATTCATGGAAGTTTGTGGCACTACTTGAGTTTGCAAACATCGCTTCATACACCAGAAACCCACCAAAATTCATGATGAGGTTTTAGGTTCAGTTCCCCCCCCCTTTTTGTCCATATCCCCACCACCACCAATTTTGAGAGCCAGTTTGGTCTAGTGGTTAAGTGTGCGGACTCTAATCTGGGAGGACTGGGTTTGATTCCCCACTCCTCCACTTGCAGCTGCTGGATGACCTTGGGCAAGCCAGGGGAAAACTTTTGATTTGAGAAAGCTTAGGATATTGACTGAGTCCTTCTCCTGCCTGCTATGGCTCCAGAAGTACCCATTTCTCACCCATGTAGCAGCAGAGCCACACTATACCAGTGGAGTCTCATTGATTTCATGGTTACATATAATCGTGGTATTACCCTGGTAGAGCACAAGTCAACTTTGATGGTACAAACCAGAATATGGACCACATCATTGCTCAAAAAGAAAGTCAGTTTATCTTCTGTCTTTTACTTTGAAACACTGTATTTGTCAGAAAGGGTCTGTCCTGATCAAGAAAAAAAATCCTGAATATTAATAAACAAATTAAACACATTATCTATAGTTACTGAACAAAATATGAGAAAGTATTACAGTTAGTTCAGGCAATAGATGTTTAAAATGCTACTGTGTTCACTAATACCATGTTTGCATAATGGAGATGATCAGAATAATGCATGCCTTAGCAATAATGAGATGGTTAGAGGCTAATTATTTTGTGAATAAAATCAAACAAAATCAAGTAATTAAACAACAGACAGCAAATATCTTAAGACTTGCAATAATAATTGTTGAATTTTTGATTGAGCTTGGTGCTCTACGAATAAGGAATTAATGCAATATTGCATGCCAGTAAACAAAAAGATTGAGAGAGAGAGAGAGAGAGAGAGAGAGAGAGAGAGAGAGAGAGAGAGAGAGAGAGAGAGAGAGAGAGATCTTTATGTTTACTGGCATGCAATATTGCATTAATTCTTTATTCATACACACACACACATTTAATGCTTGAATTACATAACAGGTCACATCTTTCTTAGCTCAGGATGATCTTGTCCCATCCTGGTGGTGTAATTTGGAGTGAATATGAATGAAAAACAAATGGAAGGTTTAAAAGAGATAATTCAACACAAATTATTCTCTACAGGCATCTTATATGAGATATTGTAATTACACAAAGATTTTGTCAACCACATTTTTACATTCAAGGTTATTGTACAACACATTGTTAAGGTTATTAGTGTCTTATTTACTCATTTAACAAATAGTATTAATCTGTTGTGCATGTGAATGACAAACTTAAGGACAACCAAACTTGTTAAAAAGCATAGCATTACTTCCTGATAATTTCCACAAAAGTACTAGTTGTAATCCTTTCCCCAGAAAATTCGATATGCTAGTCACCATCTTCACAATAACGTTTGCCATATGTTCCAGTTATAGAAAGCAGGAAGATAACTGAATCCAGCCTTTCGTTCCCCTGCTGTCCCAGAACAGATGACTGGTACTGTTGCAGAGACTCTGGGACACTTAGTTTGGTAAAATGCATGCACAACAGCTGTTTGCACTCCTGCGTCCTCCTGCTGGATCAAAGTGAAAATGTGTATGATTATAAATTACTGTTCTGAAACAGTTCCCATCCACTTATGCTTTATATCAAACAAACAGAAAAAGAAACATGAATCAGTTTAAGTTTATAGCCCACTGAATTTTGCAATATTATTTCTGACTTTCTATCTGTCTGTAGCTTATATTTTTATCTGGCCCTTCCTCTAAAGATCTCAACTTGGCCTGCATAGTTATTTCCTTCTGCATTTCTCTGTACAATAATTCTGTGAATTGTACATGGCTAAGTGGGGATTTGAACTTAGGTCTCTCCAGTCCTAGGCCCACCAGTCTAACCACAGTCCCACACGAGATGTGACAACTGTAAGAGACCTATATTGCCAGGGAAAACAAATATGAATTGAACAATAAAAATATAAAACATTAAAAAGAACTTCAACACAGTTATTCAAAAGATTAATATGCAAAGGCAGTGAAATGGACATACCAAACATGTCACCATGAGAGAAATTACATCAGCTAGGCACCAGAATATAGTATAGTTTCTTCCAGTGACAACTTGCTACTGATCTTATACTCTTATACTTTTTTTGGAGAATTACTGAGAAGTTTTTGGAAATTTTAATTGAGTCATGAAATATATTTTTACCTGATTTGCACCATTGTCCTTATCCTTATTTTTTATCACCATTAGAACGTACCATTTCACCAGCCACTTGCACTAGCAAATAGCATGGCAAGCTTGGGCCTAATTCTCTTTGGTGTGGGGGGAAGAGACTTAGTCAAATGGTATCCCGTGATGCTATGACATTGATTCCAGCTCTTTAAGCTGATGTTATTTCCTGAAAACTCTATGATTTTAAAAAAACAAACATATAGTTTTGGGGGTATTCTAGAGTAGGAGCCCCCAGTGTAGTGCCTGTGGCCCACCAAAAACTTTTTTGGAATCTGCCAAGTGTTTTTAGGAAGTGAGTGGAGCCAGGTAGGGTTTTTGCCCAGCAAGGCTTCTGGTTGGCTGTTGGAGATTTGATTGGCTGTGCAGATTTTTTAAAAAATGTTACTTTGGCAGCAGCTGTCACCACAGCACAAGGATCTGCATCATGTTACTGAAGTTATGCTGTGACCAATCATTTTGTGGCTGGCTCCACCTCTTGTGGCAGCCATTCTGTGGCAGCCATTATGTTGCTGCATCCACCATGCCATATCAGGATTCCAAATACACCTGCAGGTTCAAAAAGGTTGGGAACCCCTGTTCTAGACAGGGTTGCCATCCCCCAGATGGGAGCAGGGGTTCCCCCAATTTTGGGCCCCCTGATCTGCCTGCTGGTCAGCTGGCCAGCGGGGGACCCTTAGTCTCGAAGAGCTCCATGGTGCCTGACTTGCCCGGCACAATGATGTCACCTGGAGGTGACATCATCACGTTGAGCATGTCTTGGGGGGCATTCTAGCATTCAGCAAAAAACCCTACAATGACCACAGAGTTTTTTGCCGAATGTTAGAACGTCTCCCTGCAACATGCCTAGCATGATGCTACTTCCGGGTGATGTCATCATGGTCCATGCACCTGAAGATCCCAGAGAGGAGCCAGAAGCCCCCCACCACCAAAAGGTAGGGATCTAGCAACCCTAGTTCTAGCGCATCCTGCAACATAGTGATGACACTTCAGGTTACTCAACCAGAAGTGACATTGTGGTGACATACAACACAGTCCCCCCATTCCTTGCACCTTAGCAAGTGGTAATGGGGGATGAAAGCCAAAGCTTTTGTGGCATATGCATGCGCACACTTTGAGTTGGATCCAGCTAGGCTTTCAGCTGTTGAAAAAGGGAGGACAGGGTCCCCTTTTGACCACTAAAAAGCCAGTGACACTGGGTTGTAGTAACAAGGAGAATTAGGTGAGAAAAACCTGGCTGAAAATTCTCATCAAACACTTGGAAATGCCTGGACATTTTTGAGTGTTCAGCAGCTATGCTAAAAAAAATGCAAATAAATACAAATATAGACCACCATTATTAAAACTGATCCACATACAAAAAAAGGATATTTACCTAAACCAGTTACAGTGGAAAATGAATGCTGGCCTTCTCCCTGTTGTTAGGGTTGCCAGCCCCTCATGGGGCTGAGGGATTCCTCACCCCTGGCTTTCATTTCAGCTGCTGTTTTGAATAGCAGTAGGAGAAGAACAAGGCTGTCAGGCTGATGGATTGATGCCAGTTCTAGAGAGAACCCAGAAGTGGCATCAGACCTCTCTAGGAATCAAAACTTGCTAAAGTGTGCTGTGATGCATCTAGCAGAAGAAGTAAATGAGGTTGCAATGGATAGAAGTGCTAAAACACACTTCTGAACTGAACACAAAATAGGTCTATGGGGATATGTTCATCATATTATATGTGCAAATTTAATTTTCCTGAGTTGCTCTGATATTTGCAAAATGCATAATCCGTTGCAATTTTCAGTCAAGAAGACGAAAGGTGTTATTTCAGTGAAATTAACTTAAATCAGATGTGCCTGGCTGCTAACATGAATCCAGCATTAAATTTACAGTAAATGACTTTTCTGTACATGGAGTAGCAATGAATGTTTTTTTTCTTAATATTCTGTTTCAAGGGTGCATAGTTTGAAGATTTACAGATGTGTCAAACTCATTTGTTAGGAGGGGCAGATCTGACATAAATGTCACACTGTCTGGCCAGGTCATGTGTGCCATAAAATGTAATGCCAGGTACCAGAGATATTTTACTACTGACCATGACCCACACCCCTCCTCAGCACCCAACCAACCTTTGCTCAATATACACAAGAAGTTTTGTGCAGCACGGAAAGCTATTGCCTGACAATCAAGGTGCAACACCTAGCCTAGAGACTTTTGTGGCTCTTGAAAGACTAACACATTTCAGAAGCTTTCATGAGCTGGAGCATGAAGTGCTGCATTCTGTTGCCACAGGTGTGGCAGCCAAGGATAGGTGGCCAAGTAGCATCAATCAGGACAGCCAACAAAGCCCTGGCTTAAAGAAAATGCTACAGACATCAAGCTTGGGGGCGGGGGGAGGCACCCTCCCCAGGCTGCTGTTAAAGCTGAAAGAAGAAATGGTGGAGCAAAGATTGTGTTGTGTCCGCAGACCACTAAAGGCCATCAACGAAGGAGCCTGAGCTTGAGGTCCTGTGAACAATGGGACTGGGGCTCCTGGCTCCAGCGTAGGGGAACCAATGGGAACGGCGACGGGAATTCAAACCCGCCAATGGCACCAGGGGGCGTCCCCTGTTGCGTGTATATAGTTGGCCTCCTGGCCAGGTACCTTTGTCTCGTGTTGTATAATAGCAAACCATGCTGATCACTACACCATTGTCTGTGGTTTCATTATGCGTCTAACCCACTATACAACAATGGTGACGAGGATGGGATCCTGCTGAGCGCTCCAGCCGGGCTGTCGGCCAACGCTACCGAAGACTCGCTCCACCACTCCACGTGTGTCGTCCATGAGCACCACCAAGGGTGAATCCAGAGCCGTGTCGCAGCCGCCGACTAGCACAATGGCCATCGCTCCAGGATCTGGGCTGCTGCCGCCATTCGACACCTCCCAGCCCCAGCGGTGGGGAGCCTGGGTTATGGGTTTGCAGCAAGCCTTTGTCTTCTACCAGATCATGGACGAAGACTGAAAGAGAGGACTGCTGCTCTGCTCTTGCGGCCCCGTGATCGTAGATCTGGCCCAATACCTTCTCTCTCCCAAGAAGGTGGAGGAGTGCACGGTCGACGAGATTGTGAAGGCCGTGCAGAACTACTATTCCCCAAAGCCATCGGAGATGACCTGCCACGTGGTCTTCCAACATCGGAACCAGCAGGGCAAAGAAACCGCCACGGAGTTCCTCGGAGAGCTCCGCCGCCTGGTGGCTGAATGCGCTTTCGGAGAGTACTTGGATATGGCTCTCCGTGACCGATTTGTCGCAGGCCTCAGGGAGGAGAAACTCCGGTGCCGAATAATGGAGGGCAAGAAGGTGACCATCACCTCAGTGTTAGCCACCGCCACCGCTTGGGAGAGGTCACACCCGGCCACCACCACTACTCACCGTGTGGCCTCCCCGGGTAACAGCGGCCTCAACGACCCCAAGGTACACCACACGCTAGCGCAGCATCACCCGCCAGCACCACCTGCCAGCTCCGCACACAAGCAACCCGGCTCGGCGGCGCAGGAGTGTGCCAGCTGCGGAGGGCAGCATGAGAGGAAATCGTGCCGGTTCCGGGATGCCACATGTTGGGACTGCAGCCGCACGGGCCACATCGCAAGGGTTTGCCACTCCAAGCCATCCCGCGCAGCGCAAAAACTGCCCCGCCGCAGGTCTGAGGTGCACTTCAAGGACTGCGTGGCCCCGGAGGAGGACCTATACCAACTAATCAACGCCCCAGCAGCCCGAGCACAGGTACTGAAACTCCCCAGTCAGGCCTCTACCCCAAAAATATACGTCCGGGTCAAAGTAGAGGGGGTCCCCTTACAAATGGAACTTGATTCGGGCTCCGCATGTTCCATCATCTCGGAGGCCACATTAAAGCAGATTTGCCCAAAGGGGGGCCCCCATTTGCGGCCATCACCCGTGACGCTCATGGACTTTCAGAGAAACCGGGTGCCAGTGAAGGGGGTCGTGAGCTTCAGGGTGCAGTACCGTGGTTTCAAGGGTCACCTGGACTTGCTCGTAGTCGAGGGGGACCTAGTCAGCCTCCTGGGAAGGGCCTGGTTTGGACCCCTGGGAATCGCGATCTAGGGGGTCCAGCAATGCGCGACCCGCGACTTCTAGGAAGTGTGCCGCGAGTTCCCATCCGTCTTCAACGGGTCCTTGGACTGATACACGGGGCCCCCGGTTTCGCTTCAACTCGACCCCACGGTGGCCCCTATCCACATGTGGGCCAGGTCTGTTCCGTTTGCTTTAAAACCCAAAATAGACACGGAACTGGACCGATTGGTGGCTCAAGGGGTCCTAGAGCCAGTCTCCCATGCAGTGTGGGAAACCCCGATCGTGACCCCAATTAAACCCAATGGGGATGTCCGCATCTGCGTGGATTATAAATGCACGATCAATCGGGCACTGCAGGACCATTCCTACCCCGTCCCAGTGGTGAGCCATGTTCTGGCCACCTTGGCAGGGGCCAAGATCTTCGGCAAACTAGATCTGGCCCAAGCTTACCAGCAGCTGCCTGTAGATGGGCTGACAGCAGAGGCCCAAACAATTGTAACACACCGGGGGGCCTTCAGGGTCAATCGCCTGCAATTCGGGGTGAGCGTGGCACCCGGGATATTCCAGCAACTTATGGACTCTCTCCTCAAAGGGATTCCCGGCATCACACCATTCTTCGATGATGTGATGATTGCCGCCGCCATGCCTGACGAGTTCGCCTCCTGCCTCCGCATGGTCCTTAGCCGTTTCCAGGATGCCGGCCTCAAAGTCAAGCGTGAGAAGTGCCAGCTCGGGGTATCATCCGTCGACTTTTTGGGCTTCACAGTCAACGCAGATGGACTGCACCCGGCCCGGGACAAGGTGAAGGCCATCGTGGAGGCGCCGCCCCCGACCTCCAAAGCCGAGCTCCAGGCCTTCCTTGGACTCTTAAACTTTTACCACGCCTTTCTCCCCCACAAGGCGGCGGTAGCTGAGCCCCTCCACAGGCTGCTGGACAAGAAGGTGCCCTGGGTCTGGGGCCCACGTCAGGCCTCCGCGTTCCGGGCCGTCAAGGCCCTGCTCATCTCAAACTCGGTCCTGTCGCATTTTGACGAGTCCCTGCCCGTGGTCCTGGTGTGCGACACGTCTCCATACGGGGTGGGAGTCATGCTGGCGCACCGTCTCCCGGACAGTCGGGAGGTTCCGGTCGCGTACTACTCGCGGACCCTATCCGCGGCTGAGCGGAACTATGCCCAGATAGACCGCGAGGGACTGGCCGTCGTAGCCAGGGTGAAGAAGTTCCACGACTTCGTCTACGGACGTCCATTCACCATCGTGACGGACCACCGACCGCTGCTGGGCCTTTTCACGGCGGATCGCTGGACCCCCCAGGTACTCTCCCCCCGAGTCTTGCAGTGGTCCATCTTTCTGGCGGGCTACAATTACTCCCTGCAACACCGGCCGGGCAAGGCGATGGGCCACGTGGACGTGCTGAGCCGCCTTCCCCTGCCAGACGAGGGGGAGGACCCGGCTCCTGCCCACCACGTTTTACAGATGGAAAGTCTCCCAAACGGCCCCCTCCAGGCAGCGGGCGTCGCTCACCGCTCCGCCCGCAACCCCATCATCTCCCGGGTTCTTGGCTGGGTGGTGAGGGGGTGGCCTACGGCCCCAGCGGGTCCAGAGTTTAATGCGTTCACAACACGGCGCGAAGAACTGTCGGCACACAAAGGCTGCCTGCTGTGGGGGGACCGGGTGGTAGTCCCCAGCGCGCTCCGACACTGAGTCCTGCAGGCCCTGCACGAGGCACACCTGGGCATTGTGCGGATGAAGGCCCTCGCCCAGAGCTACATCTGGTGGCCGGGAATGGATGGAGAAATAGAGGCCTGGGTGAAGCACTGCCAGACCTGCCAAGAAGTCCGGCCCAGCCCACCAAGCGCGCCTACGCAGTCCTGGGAGGTGACAAGGTCACCGTGGTCCCGGCTCCACATCGACTTCGCCGGCCCTTTCTGCGGGCTGACGTTCCTGGTGATGGTAGATGCGTACTCGAAGTGGCTAGAAGTGAGCCCGGTTGCCACCACCTCCATGAGTGCCACCATCCGGGCCCTCCAGAAAATCTTTGCCACGCACGGGTTGCCTGACACGATCGTATCGGACAACGGGCCAGCATTCACATCCGAGGAGTTCCAACAATTCCTGAGGAACAACCTGATCCGGCACATCAGGTCGGCGCCTTTCCATCCCACAACGAATGGCCAGGCTGAGCGGATGGTCCGTACCGCAAAGGAAGCACTGAGCCGTCTGACGGACGGGGACTGGGACATTCGCATCACTCGTTTCCTCCTAGCAAACCGGACCACACCCAACCCTGTGAGCGGCCACTGCCCTGCAGAGCTCCTGATGGGCCGGAGACCCGCGATCCTACTTGACCGCCTGCACCCCGATAGGGCCCCAACAGCGTGCAATCTGGTCGAGGACAGGGAGGCGCCCCGGGGCTTCTTCCCAGAGGACCCGGTGTTCGCCAGGAACTACGGCTGGGGCCCGGAATGGCTAGCAGGGAAGGTGATTCGCCCCACCGGCCCCGTCTCCTATGAGGTGTCAACAATGGACGGGCAAGTCCTGCGGCATCACGTGGACCAGCTGAGGTGGTGCCTACTACCTACGGTAGGAGATCCGGGGGACCAAGGGGAGGGGAAACAGGCCCCACGGGAAGCCCGGGGAGAACCCAAAGCAGAACAGGGCCTCAGAGAAGCGGGCCCCAGCGACTGGCAGATCCAACCGCCAGAGGCGCCGGCAGCTGAGGACTCAACGGCACACACGGCCCCAGAGGGCGGAAGCGAGATGGCCGGCCCCACCACGCATCCACGACCGGTCTGCGGGGAAACCCCAACGCCCGCTCCGTGGCGATCCACTAGGGAATGCAGAGCCCCGGCATACCTGAAGGACTATGTCACCTAGGCAGGATCGGAACTATGGGGGGAGGGGTGTTGTGTCCGCAGACCACTAAAGGCCATCAACGAAGGAGCCTGAGCTTGAGGTCCTGTGAACAATGGGACTGGGGCTCCTGGCTCCAGCGTAGGGGAACCAATGGGAATGGCAGCGGGAATTCAAACCCGCCAATGGCACCAGGGGGCGTACCCTGTTGTGTGTATATAGTTGGCCTCCTGGCCAGGTACCTTTGTCTCGTGTTGTATAATAACGGACCATGCTGATCACTACACCGTTGTCTGTGGTTTCATTATGCATCTAACCCACTATACAACAGATTGTGATGCTAAAAATTGGGTGAATTCATTCTCCAGCCTCAATAGGGGCAAAGCATATTTTGTTCTTGCCCACCTCCTTTACAGAACAGCACACACAGCTACAAGAGTTGCTTGTGCAGCCCAGATGGGAGAAGGGAGGCAGAGAGGGTTCAGTGAATCCCCTTCCAGATCCTGACCACAGAACTTTCACTATGGCAGATTCCCAGAAAGAATCCTTGCACCAAAGCAGTTTTAAAGAGAGCCCTCTCATGTCCCCTGCTATATCTCTCCAAATCAAACTGCTAAAAACTGCTCTAAACTATTTATCTGCCCCCTCACTCAGTCAGCTGGCAAACTGTGGTTGGGTAAAGGTAAAGGTTCCCTTGCTCGAAAGCCAGTCAAATCCGACTCTAGGGTTGCGGTGCTCATCTCCGTTTCAAAGCCGAAGAGCCAGCGCTCTCCGAAGACGTTTCCGTGGTCATGTGGCCGGCATGACTAAACACCAAGGTGCACGGAACGCTGTTACCTTCCCACCAAAGTGGTACCTATTTATCTACTTGCAATTTCTTGCTTTCGAACTGCTAGGTTGGCAGGAGCTGGAACTAGAGACAGGAGCTCACCCCATCATGCGGCACCCGGGTCTCGAACTGCTGAACTACTGACCTTCCACAGCCTGCAGTTCAGCGTCTTAACCACTTGAGCCACCGCAGCTCCAACTGCATCCAACTGCATCCCAAAAGCTAGTGAGAAGTTGTTAGGTATCAGGAGAATATCTGTTGTCATTCCATCATTTCATCTATTAACAAAAAATCAACAAATTATCATAAATATTAGCAAGCCTATGAAAGGATAGTCAGACAAATTCTGTAGTGGCACTTTGAAATGTGTTATAACTGATGATAAATGGAAACTAATTAAATATTTTTTAATTTTAAAATCTGCATAGGCTTACATTTGGATCATTTTTTGTTTCTTTTTTTGTTTGTTGCTATAATTGTGAACCATGCAAGAACTCTATATATCAATAGTACCCTTTTCCTGTACAGCTCATGCTGAAACAAAATTAAAAGCTCAAAAACTATGGGTGAAGTAAGATATACTTTCCTGCATTTTGGTGTTTATTTTCCTGCTAAGTTCTAAACATGCACTTTATATATGCCGATGGACTCACATAATTGTTTATATATGGACTCACAACTCTCTCTGTGTGAGTTTTATATATATAATTCTATCATGTTACACAACACTATATGTGTGTGTGGTTTGTTCCAGTTCTTACAAGGCTACCAATTTTGGTTTATCTTGGCTGGACTTCCTCTAAAATCAGTTATGACAGTTCTGCTTTGCACAGGTCACATCCTACAGACAAACTGGAGAGAAATTTGGCACATGGCAATATAAATGATAAATGGAAAGAAACAGCTATTGCCAAAGAGCAACAAGGTTGTAATGATTTCATTATGAAAGGGCTTGATTGACATTATGCAACTGCACTATTTTAACTAAATGGGAAACAACTGGATTATATTGCCCTTGGGTTTGATCATTCCAAATGACAAAACCATCACTAGTGCTAGGGTTCCAGGGGGGGGAAATAGTTCACAAATGTGCATATATTTGCATAAGACTAATGAAGTCTTCTGATTACATTCCCAAGTATCTAACATCTAAGGGTTTTAGATATTGACTAGACATATAAATTTGTTCCAGAAATAAAGTGACAGCAATGAAATGAAAGGCCAGTGTATATTTTGGTTATCCTCTTTTCAAGAAGCTGTGCATAAGCAAAAGCCCAACATTTCTGTTCATGTGCAGAAAACTTCTGAGACTGTATTAGCAGCTGGACACATTTTTAGGAGTACATTTTCTAAAGGAACAAGGAGATATTTTTTGAACCTGTACTGGAGATTTTGTTTTATGCAACAAAAAGGGTTGATACATCCCAAGTGTGGAACAAATATGGACTCAATGGGAAATATAAGGAGGTTTGCACACACACCCAAGACAATTACTAGCTGAACCCACAACTCCACCAAGATGTGGGCCCTGCTTGTATTTGGACCATAGTCAGACAGATTTTCCTGATGTTTCCTCCCCTCCTTGGCCTTCCACAAGCAAATCTACCCTTGAAAAGGAAGAGGACACCAGGAATGAGAAGACTTGAGCCGACAATGTGGGAGGTGTTTTAGACCTTACAGATCAAAAGTCTTTAGGCCTTGGATAGCCTTTGCCACTGGAGTCAATGGGAATTAAGGTTGCCATCCTCCAGATGGAGCCTGGAGTTCAACCAAAATTATAGATGATCTCCAGATTCAATTCCAGATTCTCATAAAGCCTATGAGAAATGGAAATTGTGGAGTGGCTACAGAGACTGTATGCTCTAGTACTTCCACTTCTCCTATGGTATACCATAATGACTAGGAAAGACCCAGTGATAGTCACTTGTAAAGTCATTAAGGAGCAGACGCTCCTTGGATGTGAGATATGTATGGGACTGTTGTTGACTGATGTCCTCCTATGAGTCTTCAGATTGGATTTTTTTTTCTCCTTAACACTGAGGAAAAAATCAAGAAAATTGTGAAAGGTATTTGTTTTTTTTTTAGGTTGAGTGATATGAGGCAGGACATTTAAATTTAAAATTTAAATTGGTGGGAGAGAATGAATTCACAAGAATGGAAGGGGTTTAGAGGAGCTAACCTTTGCTCTAGATGTGACGTTACATCTACACTAAGCTCCTTTCCTTTCTCAAATTTCATTTTTTCCCCCAGGCACCTCCCCAAATTTCTGGAAATTACCCAGAACAGAGTTGGCAATCCTGATGGAAATGATAGTTCCCAATTCTTCCTTGTTAGTGAATTGTCTTGGAAGGTACTGGAGACTGTCAGTCTCAAATATTCCACTAAAAATAGATACTCTAAGGCTGCAGTCACACTGGCAGCTTGGCACGGTATGGTGGTGCCTCAAACCATACTAGTTCAAAGTGTAACAGAGTATTTCATCCAGATCACAGACCCTGTGGCAGGTTACCCATGCGGCCATCCCATGGGGGAGCATCCACATTACTATTGTGTTTCAGCCACAGGATGAGCTGTGGGGGTTGATTTTATTTAAATGCAGTCAGATTGATGTGTTGGAAATGTATGTGTTTACAAGGTCTGACAATCCAGTCATTATAGGGTTAACTTGTTTACCTAGGCCCCGGTCACATGGGCCAGAAAACGCGCGGGAGAGGTGTGACAGTTTGCCCCGGAGCTAAATAAGGCGCAGTAGCTCGATCTCACAGGCCGCCGGGTTGCCATGCACCAGCTCCACGCCGCGATCACACTGCGCTGCTGCAGCGCGGCAAAACAGCAGCACACGCAAGTGCGAAGTGCGCATGCACCATTGGGGGGGCGGGCCGCTGTCGGTGACTTGTGTGTGCGCATGCTCTGTCCAGCGTTGGTGTGCATCCCAGGGAAACTTACAACATCCAGAAACCCCGGGGACATGGGCGGGCATCAGAAGCCGCGGGATAAGGTGCTCCCGCGATCAGACACCAGCCTTTGTCCCGGGGTTTCCAGAAACTAGTACCTCGGACCTACTAGATTTTTACCCCGCGTTTTCGGAGGGAAGCTGCGGGTTGGCCACGGGAGCACTACGCCTCCCAGATGTGCTCGTATGAACGCACACAGAAAGTCCGCAGGGCTCCCGTGACTTCAGCGGGGCAAATGCTCCGTGTGAACGGGGCCCTAGTATTGCTATTGTCTAGACTGACCTGGAAGGGAAACTGGGACAGAGCCAATGGGATATTAGCCCAGGAAAAGTAACTTCTATTGTGATACAGATTGGTTGTTTGTTTCAGGTGATTTCCTTTCTAGAAGTCAAGAAGAAGGACAGCTTCTCCTTTGTCTCTGTGTAGTGAGTAGCCATGACTTGAACTGTAAGCAGCTTAGAAATGTAGCTCTTAGATGTTTGTTTTATTTGTAGGTTTCCTGTATACCTTTTACCCTTAGAAATAAAGCTTTTTAAATGCAAAGAAATCTCTTCTTTCCAATAGAGCAAGATCCATCGATACTCTGAGTAATTAAATACTTTTGAATATTTTACAACAGGATGCACATATGTGCATATGGGCAGCAACTAAAAAAATAGTGGCAGTAACAGATCTGCAAGTTCAGACATTCCTTCCAGGTTCCTTTTGCTGCAAGAGAGTTCAGATATCAGAAAACCTGGAGGGGAACATGAACGATCCATTCATACTGGATTTTCCCCAGTATCTGTTTACTTTGCTTCCACTACAGAACAGCACGGGCTGCCAACGACTGTGCCACAGGTGGAAGATGTCCTCATCTGGAAGACACATTTATTCCACTCAGGTAATGCTACTATAGTGCCTCAAACTGCACGTGTGACCACAGCCCCAGTGTAGTTAGGTTCATGCCTTAAGGATGAGGTCTAACTTTTCTAGGCAGCTGTAAAACATGTTTTCCTGGGGAAACATGCAGGCTGGTAGGGAATTGGGGAACTGGTTGGCTACTGCATGAAACTGTGTGCTGGAGCAGATGGACTACTGGTCTGATCCAGCAGGGTCTACTTATTTTCATAAGCTGCACTGGTACTTTGAACTTTCTTGGAGAACACTTGGTTAAAAAAGAAAGAAGGACTCGTGATGCCACTTCTGACCATTGGACTATTAAAGTCAATATTATTTTATCTGATTGACGACAGCTCTTTGGTGTCTCGGGCAGAGGTCTTCCATATCACTGACCACCTGATTCTTTTAACTAGAGAGGCCACGCATTGAACCAGAGACCTCACATGATGTATGCATGTCAGAAGCTGTCCCTCAGAACTGCAGCCCATCCTGCCAATATCTTCGTAAGATTTTTTTTGTTTGTTGGAATCATTGAAACACCAAACAAATTTCAAGAGGGTTTTTGGAAAGTTTTCATACCATTACTCTCAAGAGGTAATCTCTCTCTTTTGTGGGAGTTTTTAAAATAACAAGCTTTTGATGTGAAGAACTTACATTTAGCTTTTTTCCCCCCTCTACTGATACATCAGGTACAAGGCAAGAGTTTCCAAAGTATCTTGAAATACATGTGCCAGATGAGGAGACATAAAGGAGATATAAAAAGCAGAACAGAGTGAATCAGACACAGGCAGCAGAAGTGAGAAATGTGATTAAGAGAGAGGGGTGGTAGGTAGAATAGGAGAAAAACTAAGCACCTTTGGAATTGACTATTGTGAGATATTTAATCAAAGAAGCACACTCCCTGTAAGCCCCATTTTCTTTGCTCTGAAAACCAGTTCTGCAAGTAAACTGGTACACACAACTAGAGAGACAGAGGTGGTAAAGCAGAACCTGAGATGTACCCATCCATATTGAAGTTTTGTTCTGTCACACCCCCCCAGCAAAGCACTACTCATCTTCTCCTTGACATCTGGTTTTCTATGTGCAGGGGATTTATTTTAGATGGTGACATTTTCAGTCATGGGGTTCTTCTTGGGTAATCTGAAGTGATATGGTCTGGGAACAGTTTTACTATTTTATCTGCAGCTTGCTTGGTCTGCTGTATTCATGCAATGGAATAAAGCCACAGAATGAATAACATCTCTGCCAATTGTGATTGGAGGATTCATGCAAGACCCTGAGAGATGAAAAAACAACAACAACTTTAGAGTAACAGAGGAAAAGGTTCCAGCTCAGCCCATTCATGCTGTTTTAGTTTTCTTCTTGTGGGATGAATTCAATGAAAAGAAGCTTAAATATGTGACCCTCCACTTGCAATCTGAAATGATATGATCTGTTTTATTACCTCACACCCCTTTACTCCCACCTCAGTTTGCTGCATGTGTAAACCAGGCCTTTGTGCAAGGTTGCCAGGGTTACCTTCAAATGAGCTGCCAATCAGAACTTGCTCTGTTAAACAGGGAAGAGATTGCCTCTATTTTTATTCACATTTATGAACAGGATTTGCATCCCACCTTTCTGTCAGACAAATTTCACACAAGACAGCTCATAAGGACAGAGCAAATTCAAAACCTGAGAGATCTAAAAAAGTCGCAGGTAGTAGAACACTAATGAAAACAGTAACATGTTAAATTTTTATAAAGCAGCAGTGGTAAAACAATTCACAGGAGCCAGTCATAAAAATAAGTAATCAGAATAGAATTTACAGAATTATGTGGCTTTCAAACATGTTGGATAATGCACTTTCACTGCAGCAATAGTTTACAAGTGTATTTTCCTGTTTCAAACAGATAAATCAAGTTGCAAATGATTGCTAAAGTGCATTGAAAGTGCATTATCCAAGATGTGTGAAAGTGGCATTAGAAAAAAATTGGGGGGGCAGGGAAAATCCTAAAAAAATGGCTTTTTCAGCAAGCCAAAAGGGAGGTGCAGTCTCAGACCTCCAGGGCTCCAGACAATACTCAAGGGATAGTGAACTGTCAGCCATAGCTTTCACTGTACCTGATGATTCACTTGTATGAGCGATAGGGAAAACAAAAGATTCCACCTCTTACGTCATGTGTGCCAATAATGGTCTTCTGGTTACCACCTTCTGGTTGTTCCTTTGCTTAAAGTTGCCAGCTTGGTAACTACTAGTCCCCCCACCCCCACCCCATGGAAGGGGACTCCTGGGGTGGTGAAAAGGGTGCCATCTTTAGAAATCCTTTGGAGGCAATTTTATTTGGGGGGGGGGGGTTGACAAGGTTTAAGATAGGTATTTTCTAGTGAAGAGAGGTTAATGGGTTTTACTGCATTGCGTAAGGTTTTGTTTTGATTTAATTTAATTTAATTTTAAGGAGCTTTGAGCCACCAGGGAAAGGTGGGGTATAAATGTTTGCATTAAGGAGCTCCTGTAAGAGGACAAATTAGACTTGCTCTTAGTATATAGGTAATTAGAAGGCCCTTCATAAGATTATTGTTATACATTAACTACCATGTCCAACACCTATTTGCATTCACCCTAAGTAAGGCTGGTATCATTTTATTATGCAGCAAACAAACTTGGGTGGGGGGGTCACTAACCATTCCATAACAAATGGACAAATGGGATCACTTTCCAGTCAGTGAATCAAAGAACAACAATCAATATTTACCATGTCAATAAAAGTCACCACTGGGGGCTATCAGCTAGTAAATGAAATGCAGCCAGAAACCCAATGGAAGAATCAAAACTAGAGCAAAGATAAATTAATTAAAAATAAAATGACTATTGAGCAAATCAAGCCACAGACCAAGGCAGAGGTTGAGGGTATGAAAAGACACCAGCTCAGTTTATTAGTAAAACAAAGTCACCTGGAAGTGAGTTCCAGAACAGCAACTCTATCCTTCTGGAACAGTTGCAAAACCAAATAGCTGTCTTTACATGTCCAGGGGGAAAAAATGGCTATAACATAACAATTAATCTTTGTGGTGGTAAAGAAAGCCTTGTTCAGTATAGTGATGTGGTATATTGGTTAAGGTGTCAAGGTAGGATTTGGGAAGCTCAGGGTCAAACCACCACTCTCTTTCATTCTAAGCTACATCTCAGATAGCTGTGTGAACATAATGGAGAAAGCAGAACCATGTATGCTGTTATAACCTCTTTGAAGGAAAGGTGGGATAAAAATGTGATAGATATATAAGAACTTCAGAGATATATGTCACATATGTTAATAAACTCAAATATTTCTTGTACCATTACCTGAAACTGCCTCCTGACACTTCTAAGTCAATTATATATAAACTGATCACAAGTCATCAAAGATTTTAAATCCTAGATTCAGAGGTCTATCTGCTTATCTTTCAATCTAGTATCTAACTATTCTAGATAGTGAGTAGTCTGATGAAAACAAAATTAACAATTTGTTTAAACTGCACTCTTATTATAAATAGTCAAATAAACATATATCACATTTAATTAAAAGTGCATAGCCTACATATGACTATGAAATACATTAATTTTGCAGTACTTATTTTTCACACACACACACACAGCATTACTTTCATACGTATATGGTAGATGTCTTTCTTTATACCTATCCATTTTTGTACCATTTCCCAAAATCTTTTTACTGTTCTGCAACCCTACCACATATGGAGGTAGGAACCAGTATGTTTTCCACACTTCCAGGATTGAATTGAGACATTTGGAAACATTTTTGCTAACTTTCTTTGGTGCATAATACTACCTGTACATTACTTTTAGGCAGTTTTCTCTCATTTCAATATTCTTTCATATCCGAGAAACAGTTTTAATGATGCTTAGCCACATATTAGGTGTCAGCTCTTTTTTAAACTCTACTTCCCAACTTTTCTTCTAATTATGTCTGGGATTTTCAGTTACTTGCAATAAATCATACATTTTGCTTTGGTGAACTATGTAATCATTTCTCCACTTTGAAACTTCTGGACTATGTGATCATTTCTACACTTCTGGAATATAGGGAGACCACTGAAATCTTGTAGATTTAAGTATCACCCTAAACTTTAAGGATGCTGTAATTCCCCCCCCACAAGTGTTTGACATTCCAGTTTCCCATGCTCAACTGTTTTTTTTGGGGGGGATGGCCCCCCAAAGGGAATTTTTTATTGCTTTTTCTATTTACTACAAACTACAACAGAAAATTCCAGGGTGGGAAACTTCAATCTATGGGAGAAAGAAAAGATAACCTCTAAAAACTCAAGAGTCAGTGATCATACAATCAGTTTAGATACAAATCTCTCTCTTAAATGTGAATTGACTTCCATTAAGATGATCATCTCACTAAAATGTTATTCTTTTCACCTGCTAATACGAATATAGTTTCATAAAGAGCTGCCTTCTACTAATAAATTTCTTGCTAGCATCTTCCAGAGATCTTTAACAAACTATTTTTCCCCTCTTTTTCCCCTTAAATGATAGCTTGATTTGGGGGCTACTGCTCCCAATTTAGAGTCTGAGTCCTCTGAGGAAGATCCAGTCTCTCCTTGGTGCCATCCGGGGTGCCTTCTCCCTCTCCTGGTGGACGGCCATGTTGATGCAAAAATTCACAAGCCTTGTCCATTGAATCAATCCTTTCTTTGCTGTTTGCATACTGAAAGATTAATCCCTCAGGAATCAGCCATCTGTATGCGACCTTCTGGCCTTGTAAAAATGTCACCAAGTCTGCATTTCCTCCTCTTTCTTCTTATCTCAAATTGAATGTCCTTCATAACTTTAATTTCCTTGTCTCTCCACTTCAAGGTAGTCGCTTTCAAGAGTTGATCTCTTGTTCTCCTTCGGGAGAATCTAATAGTAATTTCTCCTGGCAGATTGTTCTTTCGAATATACTCTGAATACGATCAAAAGACCGTATCTATTTCACCTTGAAGTTGGTCTGATGTCATATCTGCCAAAGGGGCCAACAAATCACCCACGATTTGATATAGATTCTCCCCTTTCTCCTCTTTAATCCCTTGAAGTCTCAAGATGTAGCTTGCCTTTTCCATTTGCAGCTGTAATACACGAGACTCTTTGATTTGGCACTTTTTATCAAGCACCTGCAGCTTTTTATCCATTTTTTTCAAGTTGGAACCAATCTCTTTAAGTTCCTGCTCCGCTTTTTTGATTTTGTTTGCATTTACTGCTGTTTGTGCTTGTTTTTTTTAAATAAAACTTTTATTGATAGGATATATTAACATGCTCCATAACTCATAATACTTTTAAATACATCCTTTTCAATTATCCCCTTCCTCCCCCTCTCTTGGCTTCCAGCAATGCTCCACCCCGCTGTTTCATTCAATATTCAATAACAATAAAAACTTATCCCATATTCAATTCTTCTTTTAAAACATATTAATTCATTCACTCTGACCCTTAGGTAACATTTTAGCTATTATTCAGTCATTACTTTCTTTTTTCTATCCTTAATAGTTATCAAAGCAGAGTAAGTTATTTCTTACATCCCAATTCATTTCAAGATAATCTTTAAAGTCTTTCCATTCTATGAAAAATTCTTCATCCTCTTTACCATTAAGCTTCTTTGTCGATTTATCCATTTCTACCATAAAAAGCATCTTCTTTATCCAGTCCCATTTTTCTGGTATTTTTTCTTGCTTCCAACATTGGGCAAATGTCATTCTTGCTGTTGTAATCAAATACCATAACAATGCGAGCCCCAACTCCTGCCGAGCCCGTGTTGGCAGGAGGGGGCTGATTTGCCTCCTCATGAGGCAGGAAGATGAGGACACCAGGCAGGGGGTGGAGCCAGCCTATTCAGGCTCGGCTCCCACCCTCTGTCCCACGCAGTTCTTTGGAGTGCTCGGAGTGAGTGGCTGCTCCGAGCATGATCTGCAGCAGTGGGCAGGGCCTTTGGAGGCTCCTGGCCCAGCAGACATCCCCCACCCCCTTTTGACAGTGCTGGGAACGTCGAGCCGCTTCTGCAGGGGCCAGAAGCTTCAGGCCGCGTCTGCAGCAGCCCAAGAGAGTCGGGCCGTGGCTGCGGTGGCCAGGGGCTTTAGGCCACTTCTGCAGGGGCAGGGAGCATTGGGCCGCATCTGCGGTGGCCGGGGGATTTCAGGCCGCGTCTGCGGCGGCTGAGAGGGCAGGTAGTGGCTGTGGCGGCTAGGGGCTTCAGGCTGCGGCGGCGGCGCACAGAGCATTTGGGTCACTGGTGCAGCGGACGGGGCAGTCGGGCCGTGTGGCGGCTGGGGGAGGCAGGCCACGGAGGCGGCTAGACACAGAGGAGGCCCCTCAATGCAATTGGGCGGTGGTGGTGGCGGCTTCTTGGTGGGGCCGTGGCTGGGCCCAACCGTGAGGCACCTTCTGCCCTATAGGGTACCCTGTTTGTGGCTCAGGAGCCTTTGGGGGAAGCTTCGGGTTATGCCCCCCCCCTTGGTTAGTGGATAGTACTGGCATGTAGTGAGTGGCAGCATGGTAAGGCTGCCTCAGCCCTGCAGTTTTATCATCTGTCCTATCTTCTGGCCTTATCAACCCTCTCTCCCCTTTTTATGTGGCCATTTTAGGCTTCTCTTCTGGTAGCCATTTTGGGGCATTCAGGAATGGTGGCCATCTTAGTTCCAATAGAAGGGCTCGGGAGCTGCGAAAGGGAAGTGGCCTGCTCCTAAGTGGGTAGGCCAGGCTTTTACCTTAGGTGGCCAGAGGTGCTTTCCCTATTTTAGGGGCCCAAATGCCTATAGTGTGGCTTCCACAATTGGCCCTTCTGTGCATTCTATGCGGGTGGGTGCCGTGTCTACACAATTGGTGTCCTCAGTGGCTTCTACCTCTTCAGCTCCCTTGGGTGCCGTTTGGCCTGTACATTTAGATGTTTCATTGAATACCTCAGTAATCAGGGCTATTTTGGAAAGGTGGCCAACATTGATGAACGTTTGGGTGGGCTTTCATTTGCTGTTGGTTGGAGCATTGCTCCACAGGGTGTCTTGGGAGGGGGGGAAGGGGGTTTGGTGCCATTTGGAGATTCCTGAGTGAGGCACATGGTATAAATGCAGTCCCTTCCTTCCTTCCTACTCCATCCACGGTTGCTGGCATGGTAAGAATTATAAGAGAATTAATCTCTGTGATACCTGAATTGTGGGATTACGGAAGGGATGTGTCTCAGTGTGAGACCATCTGTTTAGGGTGCAGAGGGTCCTAGGTTCAGTCTCCAGCATCTTTAGTTCATGGATCTGGTAGTGGGTGATATGAGAGTTCTGCCTGGGACCTGCTGAGCATTTGCCAGTTTGAGTGGGCTATTCTCATTTTAGCAAGCTTGAATAGACACTGTGCTGTTGAAGGGGCTATCCCTTCTGATAGTATCAAAATGGCTTAACTACTTATTGCAGCTGGGCTTATTTAATTTTGAGGCTGTAGATGAGGATCTCTATTCAAAATAACATTTTTGCATCGTTATTCAGAGGAAGACAGTATTAATTGCCAATCTTCCAATTATAATATTGGGCCCTAATGCAATAGGGATGTATTTCCAGTGCAGTGGTTAAGCATGGAATCAAGGACAATCTGACCGGAACAGCTGAACTCTGAGGGTTTCCTTTTGTGCAGGAATCCTTGTCCACAGCATGTGAATTTGTCAGTACGAAAGCACTCTGAGTTGGTAAATTGGCTTACTTTGTGTCATGTGTTAGGATTTGAAATAACCATTGCAATAAGTCATTTGTGCCTTTTGTTCTCTGTTCTGGCAGGAATGCAGTGTGACTCCCAACCTGATGCTGTGATTTGGGATTTGACAGCCGGCACGTCGTTGCATGTCATTGGTTGGTCCTAATGAACATATTTCACAGTTTTAATAGCACATTTGTTTGTAATGGGAGGTCCAGTGATTAGCCATGACCAACGCCTGCCAGAGTGGCGTTGGTCATGGTAGGCTGTGGATGATGCCAGCTGGGATGCAGTGGCACTGCCACAGCAGCAGTAATGAGGCATGTGGCTTCCATGGTGGTTCTGTGGGGGCTGTTCTGCCCAAGCACTTGGCCAGGAAGGGACTATTTTCTGGCCCAGCGGCCCAGCTTACTCATATATATTTGGTAGTAGGATTCACTGAATATAGGTTACAATTACGGTGAATGAACATATAGCCTGCATGTAGGTATACACCTGTTTGTAATTGGGCCAGTGCACTTGTCCTTGGTCTTTAGGATAGGAACCCAGTTTTTATAAGGAATTATAGATTCTTGGCACTTGTCAGGATAGGTTGTTTTTTCAAAACAGAAACAAACAAATTAATAAATAAATTGGTTTTACAGTGACAATACTGTGGATTGGCACTTGTTTCGAAAGCCAAACTAACTGTTTGTTATTATGAGTCTCAGTGGTTAGTGGAACTGGGAAAGATTATATACCAAGAAGTGTTTCAGTAATGCCTTATGGGGGACAGTCTCTTGAGTTCTAAATATCAAATGCCTGTAAAAAGTCCTTTAGGGAACTCCGAGGCTGAGAGAATCTTTCCACAGTTTGCCAATCCAGTGGATTTGGAATGGGACCAGAGATGCTGTCTTCTGTTAGACATGATAATTCTTGGCCTCAAGTTCCTATCTTTAGGGTGCAGGATTGCCGAACAATCCACAGACTTAAGTCTTGTCTGTCTTATGGTTTTTTCCTGGCTTGGAAGTACAGCTGTGGTTTTTTCCTGGCTTGGAAGTACAGAACACCACTGGACAATTAACATCCCTTTAAAGGGGGTGGGCTTCCTGTGCACCCAGGAATATCAATGTCACTTCAATTGATCTGTGTTGACAAAAGCCCTATGAACATTGGGCAGTGCCTTGCAAATCGTAATGACTGTGCAAAGGTAAGCATTGCTGTGTAAATGTCTTTGCTACCCAAGAATATCATTAAGTAATTTCTTAATTAGGGCAAACATAAGCCTTATGAATATTGGGCAGTGCCTTGCAAAGCAATGACTTTGCAAATGCAAACATTGCTGAGTTTATGTAGTAGAATTTCTATGGCATTCTATGAAGGCTTGGGAAACAGAAGCACTAAAGGACCGGAGGCAACCCATTTCCCTGGCTGGGGAAAACGGGTCATTTTGACAAACTGGGTGTTACTACACTTCCCGTTACGAAGATGGTTACTGCTTTGGCATGCGGATGGAATTCGGATGACCAGGCACCAGTTTGCGGCAGTAGGCCTGGGCTTTGGGCAAGTTGGACATTTCATGGATGTGAAGTTTGGGAACTCATTCTTCTCAGCTCAGCGCCACTTCCACTACAGCTGCCCTGCACTATGTATTCCCTTGCCAAGTGGTAGTGTCAGTGGGACCTTGTTCAGGTCAGGACATTTGTCCAGTCACTGCACTCCTGTTTGTGGGGTGGCGATGTGGATCGTGAGCTGTGGTGGGTTTTTTCTAGCATTCAGAGAATGGAATTGCAAAGTTTTACGTTATTAATGAAGTTTGTCCTTCAGGTGCTGCTGGCTGCAGGGCAGGATGAGGAATCAATGTCTGCGGCCACAGTATGGTCTTTTGGGCCACCCACTGGGCCAAGATGACTCATTGATCGGGAAGGCCCTTGTGTTACATGCTGACACAGACCTTTGGAAGATCCAAGCAAGATGGCCCAGAGTGCGGATAGTCTGGCCAGCTATTCTGCTTCGCCATGAAGGACAAGGCCCTTGTGATTAAGCGGAGGCTGGCCTTGTGATGATAGGAACAAGGTGGCCTGGAGTGCACATGGTCTGGTGGCCATGCTGCATCATCATGAAGGGCGAGGCCTTTGTGATAAAGTGGAGGCTTGCCTTGTGATGATAGGAGCAAGGTGGCCTGGCGTGCACGTGGTCTGGCGACCATGCTGCATTGACATGAAGGACAAGGCCCTCGAGTAAAGTGGAGGCTGGCCTTGTGATGATAGGAGCAAGGTGGCCTGGAGTGCACATGGTCTGGTGGCTATGGTGCATCGTCATGAAGGGCGAGGCCCTTGTGATAAAATGGAAGCTGGCCTTGTGATGATAGGAGCAAGGTGGCCAGGAGTGCACATGGTCTGGTGGCTATGCTGCATCACCATGCAGGGCGAGGCCCTGGTGTCACAAGTGAACTGGTTGCCTGGGGTGCAGCCTCATCGTGATGGGCCGGTGGCCCAGAGTGCACATGGTCTGATGGCTATGCTGCATTGTCATGAAGGGTGAGGCCCTGATGTCACAAGCAGACTGGTTGCCTGGGGTGCAGCCTCATCATGGGGCATAGATGGCCCGGAGTGCACATGGTTTAGTGGCTATGCTGCATCGTTAGAATGGTTATAGGCCCTGGCTTACAGGCAGAGGCTGACCTTGCAATGCTAAGAGTAAGGTGGCCCAGAGTGTGGATAGTCTTGTGGCTATTCTACACTGCCAATTGGCACAATTTTGGGGACTCCGCTAGATGTTAAGGCAGCCAGTTGCCTAGGGTGCAGCTGGTCTTGTCTGCAATAGCTCTGTGCCAGGTGTGGCGTAGCCTGGGGGTTTCTAGGTCCTTGTGCTGGATGAGATTAGGCACCACTTGGCAGCTTTGAAATGCCATGAAAGGAGGCTTGGACCTCTTCTTGTTGCACCCTGATATATGGGTCGGGTTAACGGACCTGTATAGGGAAGACAGGGTGCACCTCCTTAACAAGGTCAACGCTATATTTCTGGCAGATTTGAGGTGAGGGGTGCTGTTGGCACTGGATCGCTTGGTGGGGGCGAAGGCCTAAGCAGAGGCTTGGCCTTTGCTATGGTGGGTAGCGCGATCAGGAAGTTGAAATCGGTGAGCACCTGGGCATTATTATAAAGGAATTAAAGGGTCCTCCATGAACGGCTTTCGGGCCCTTGTGGCTCAAGGCCGGGAAGGAGTGATCTTCCTTAGAACAATCTGGCCCGGCCTATCTTAGCAGGCCTTTGCGGCTTCTGGGGTGGTGGGCCAGGGAGTTCTCCTAAACATGCCAAGCCGCTGGTCGAGAGCCACATTGGGTGGCTCAAGATGGGGGAAGGTGCATTGCCCAGAAGGAGATGAAGGTGGTAAGGAGTTTGACACCTGTCATATTCATCAGTACATTTTAGCAGCCCCTCGCCAGTTGTTTGATTATAAATAATTAATAAAGTGGCCCTTGTTAAATCCATATTGGTGTCCGTCTCTTCATTCCGATTGTGGGGGCAATGTTCTTTTTGTTACATGCACTTCTTCCATTTTAAGACCTAAAAGTAACATTTCAGGTTGTTTTTTCAAAGTACACTTCAGGATCTTCTGTATTTCATTATGAATCTCTGTCCAGTAAGCTGCCGCTTTATCACAAGTCCACCACATATGATAAAATGAGCCTTCCTTTTTTTTACACTTCCAACATTTGTTAGACAAATTCTCATTCATATTAGCAAATTTTTTTGGTGTCATGTACCATCTATACATCATTTTATAACAGTTTTCTTTCACATTAACACATGTTGAAATTTTAATTGACTTTTTCCACAGACCCTCCCAAGCTGACATATCTATTTCTCTATTTATATTTATAGCCCATTTTACCACCTGTTCTTTTACAATCTCATCCTCAGTATACCATTTTAACAAAACTTTATAAATTTTTGAAATCACTTTTTCCCCCTCCTCTGCCCACACAGTTTCAATTTCATTATTCTCCTTCCTGAAGCCATACCTCTTTTTGTCAGCCTTAAATAAATCATAAATCTGTCTGTAATTTAACCAATCATATTCAAATTCCAGTTCTTCTCTGGCTTTCATCATGAAACTACTCCCTTCTACCTTCAAGATATCTCTATAAGGTATCCAGTCTTCTCCTTTATGCCTCGAAAGTGGTTTAATTTCTTCAGCCGGTACTATCCATAATGGTCTTGCTTCAAAAAAAAATCTTTTATATCTCATCCAGGTCATAAACAGTGATCTTCTTATGAAGTGGTGTTTAAAAAATTATCCATTTTGTATTTCTCATACCATAAATAAGCGTGCCAACCAAATTTACGGTCATGTCCTTCCAACGTCAACATTTTTCTATTGTCAAAATTAACCCATTGAGCCAACCAAGTCAGACACACCGCATCATGATACAGTCTAAAGTTAGGTAGTTGGAATCCTCCTCTTTCCTTTGCATCACATAAAATCTTCATTTTGATCCTCGGTTTCCTTCCGGCCCAAACAAATTTTGAAATTTCTTTCTGCCATGAATTCAACACTTTACAGTCCTTCACTATCGGAATCGTCTGAAATAAAAACATTAAGTGCGGTAAAATATTCATCTTGACTACCGAAATTCTTCCCATTAATGACAGATTCAGTGTCCCATTTTTTTTATATCTTGTTGGATTTTACACCAAATCTTCTCATAGTTATTCTTAAAAAGATCTATATTTTTCATTGTCAACTCAATTCCTAAATATTTTGGGTTTTTTACCACTTCACAATGTATTATTTCTTGCAGTTCCTGCTGTTTCTCTTTTGTCATGTTCTTACATAACACCTTTGTTTTGTTCTTATTGACATAAAATCCCACCAAGTCTCCAAATTCCTTGATCTTTTCCATCAAGAAAGGTAAATTAATTAATGGATCTTCAATCATAAACATTACATCATCCGCAAATGCCCTATACTTGTACGTAAAGCCCCCAATTGTAAGTCCCCTAATGTCTTCATCTTCTCTTATCTTCGGCAACAATACTTCCAAAACCCAAATGAACAATAAGGGGGATAGCGGGCAACTTTGCCTGGTCCCTTTTTGAACCTTGAAATAGTCCATCATCTCTTTATTTGCATTTAACGATGCTCTCTGTTCTGAATAAATCGCCCTAATTACATTTAAAAAGGGCTGTCCAATATCCATTCTTTCCATCAGTTGAAACATAAAGTCCCAGTTTAAATTATCAAAGGCTTTCTCTGCATCTACAAATAGGAAAGCAACCTCCTTTTCTGGATGTTTATCATAATATTCAATAGCATCTATCACCATCCTTAAGTTGTCCCTAATTTGTCTATTTGGTAAGAAACCGGCTTGTTCTTCAGTTATAACATCTTTCAAATAATTCTTCAGTCTTTCTGAAATTATTTTGGCAAACAACTTATAATCATTGTTAAGTAAAGAAATTGGTCTGTAATTCTTAACATCTGTTAAGTCATGTCCTTCTTTTGGTATAAGTGATATATTGGCTTCCTTCCATGTCTCTGGTATCACTTTGGTTACCTGTATCTCATTTGCTAAAAGTTCCAAAATTGGGGTTAGCTCCTCTTTTAGTTTTTTGTAAAAATTTACTGTAAATCAATCTGGACCTGGAGCTTTCCCTAATTTGGCATCTTCTATTGCCTTGTAAACTTCTTCTTTTTGAATTGGGCCATTCAACATTTCCTTACTTTTTATTCCCACCTTTGGAATTTCTACCATGTCCAAATATTTTTTAATTTTTTCAGAGTCTGTATTCTTTTTTTGAAATAACTTCGCATAATACTTGAAAAAAACTCTTTTTAAACCGTTCATTTCCACAATTTCTTTACCTTCTTCAATAATTTTGTTTATTAACCTTTTCTCTCTTCGATTGTGCTTGTTGAGTGTCCAGCTTAATATCTATAGCTGTAATTTTATCCAGTAGAGGGTGAAGCACCTCTGCCAGCAACCTTTGGAGTTCCGCAGTTTGGTCCTATCTAGGCACTGAACTTAGAGGGCTGGAACTTCCTGAAGAAGGTTTAACTTTCGGTATCTTGTCCCTCACATCTTTCAGTGGGGATTGTTTACCATTAGCAAAAGTTCATCAAAGTCTCTGGAAGATCTTAATCCCACCGGTAAGCTCACGCAAGCTCTTTATTTCACTTCCACCACTTTTTTCTTGCCGCCCCCCCTTTTCCGGTTTCTTAAAATTGCCTGCAAGCAGTCCCTCCCCTCGTTTTCACTAGAGGGAATGCAAATGCATGGGTGCTTCTCGCTTAAACTCAACTCACACTTTCAGTGGTGGTCTCTTCGCATTCATGCTCGCTTGATCATCGTCCGCTTGCTCCGATGTGCTGATCTTGTTCCCATTTGGGATGTTCTATGATGGGCCCATTGGGGCAAGGAGGAGC
Organism: Gekko gecko; assembly: GCA_029375565.1. NCBI lineage: Eukaryota > Metazoa > Chordata > Lepidosauria > Squamata > Gekkonidae > Gekko > Gekko gecko. The sequence continues at coordinate 141,554,790 of JAPDNY010000005.1, forward strand.
CCCCCTTCTCTGGCTAGATGTACCGGGGGAGGGGCCCTCTAGTGCCCCTTGGCTGAGAGTCTTTCCCTGGGACTCCTGGGGTGGCACAGTCATTTGCGCCCCCACCCAGCCATAGACACTGGCAGACTTCTCCCAGAGTTCTGGGAGAAGATGACTGCCATGGTGATCACCAAGACCAGAAGTCCCCATGCTCAACTGTGTTGATGAGATGTGAGCTGACCACTGAGTCTGTTTGGTTCAGCACTGAATGACTCAAACACCTGCCATGCAGGCTTGCATTGGGATTTTGCAAAATTGTGCATGTGCAAAAACACTGTCAGTGCAACAGACTGGCATCCATTATCATGACTAAGAATTACTTAGACAATCATTGAATAGTTGGGTTTTTAAAAAACAAGCAAAGCCTTTATTTATAACAGATTTATTTGAATTGTGACTGACTTAACTGTCTCTTTAAATGGTTGCCTGCTAAGCACTGGTGTGTGTGTGTAAGTGCCATCAAGTCACTTCCAACTTATGTTAACCTATGAATTAATGACCTCCAAAATATCCTATCACTAACAGCCTTGCTCAGGTCTTGCAAACTGAGAGCCATGGCTTCCTTTATTGGGTCAATCCATCTCATGTTAGGTCTTCCACTTTTCCTGCTGCCTTCACATTTTCCTAGCTTTATTGTCTTTTTCCAGTAAGTCTTGTCTTCTGATAATGTGACCAAAGTACAGTAGCCTCAGTTTAGTCATTTTAGTTTCCGTGGAGAATTCAAGCTTGATTTGATCCAGAACCCTTTGATCTACTTGTCTTTTCAGCAGTCTACAGTATCCTTAAAACTCTCCTCCAACACCACTTTTGAAATGAATCAACTTTCTTCCTGTCTGCCTTCTAACTGTCCAACTTTTCCATCCATACACAGTAATGGAGAATATTATAGTATGAATTATCTTGATCTTGGTCACCAGCAACACATCCTCATACTTAAAGATTTTTATCTAGCTTCTTTATGGCTGCCCTTTTCAGTCTGAATTAGTGACGGGCACAAACCAGCTCATGAATGAACGTTCATGATGAATTTTGGCTGGTTCATGGTTCACAAATGGAAGTTCATGGCAGATCAACTGGTATGAACTTTCCATGAATCTTCAAGTGGTTTGTGGCAGTTCATGGTGGTTCATGAATGAATAACTTTCTAGATACACCATCTCCACTCAATCAAAATGTTTACCAAACTTCAAAGCCACGGGGGGGGGGAATTCTCCACCCTTCAAAACATCAATAGGAGAGACTGTAAAGAAGAGGGCAGCAGGGAGGGGTTCCCCGTGCATTTGATGTGTGTAGCTTGCAGGGGGCCCATTCTATACTCTTTTGAACCTGCATCTAACATTTCCCACAAAAGCACTTTCCTGGAGGATTCTTTTTTGAGGGGTCATAACCAATGCTTCCTCTAAGCTGTGGAGACTTGTGAGCAAAAAATTCTTCATTGTGAGTTACTGGCATTAAAGCTGTGAGGGAGTGATTTGGCTACTGCATGAATTAGTTTGCTCTGGAGCCATCCTTCCTGAGCTAAAACAAAAATGTATGAGCCAGAGTCTAAAAAACTGTGAGCTAGCTCACACTAACTCAGCTTAGAGGGAACATTGGATAACTCAGACCGCTAAATCCAATCTGCACATAACTTGGAGGGCATGTAGAGGAGCATCAAGGGAAGGTCCCCAGGAGTTTGATGTGTCTAGCTTGCATAGGGTCTGTTCTATACACTCCTGAACCTTCTGAACCTGTGCCTGTCATTTCCCCAGAAAGCCCTTTCCTGAGGCCACTTCCTTGGGGGCTATAGCATAACTCAGACCCTGTAAATTCTATCCTCACTGAACTTGGAGAGCAAGTATAGGAGAGTGAGCCAGAGATCCCCTGTGAGGTTGGTGTCGCTAGCATTCCAGGGGGGCATTCTATCACATCACGAACCTCGTGAACCAAACCAGCTCTTTTGGCACCTAAAAGTTCATGATGGTTCGTGGTTTATGAAACAGGCATGCCACAAACCATGAACCAAATCAAACCACATTTTCCTGGTTTGCATCCATCCCTTGTCTCAATCTCCTTCTGATTTCTTGATTGCAGTCTCCATTTGGTTGATGATAGAGCCAAGGAACAGAAAATCTTTAACAACTTCAGTTTCTTCATCATCAGTCCTAAAGTTGTGTAATTCCTCAGAGATCACTGTCTTTTGTCTCTTTGATGTTCAGTTATAATCCTACTTTGGTACTTTCTGCTTTAACCCTTTCCAGTAGTTGTTTCAATGTTCACTATTTTCTGCCATTAACATGGTGTCATCAGAACCTCTCAAACTGTTAATGATCCTACCACCAGTTTTCACTTCACCTTCATCTAAAACTAATCCAGTTTTCCTTATGATATGTTCTGCATACAGATTGAAAAGATAGGGAGAAAAAATGCAACCTTGCCTGATACATTTGTCAATCAGAAACCATTCTGTTTCTCCATATTCTGTCTTAACAGTGTTTCTTGTCCAGGTTGTGTATCAAAACAATCAGATGTCATGGCATGCCCATTTCTTTTAGCACCAACCATAGCTTTTCATGATCCACACACTCAAAGCTTTTTGCACTGGCATAGAGGAAGAATTAGAATTCCATTGAGTTTTGTGAGAAGATGTATGCAGAAAAAAGTTGATTAGAGATGGGCATGAACTGTACCACAAAGCAAAATATGTGTTGAATTTTGCCCTGTGCATTGTTTGGGAACTGAGGGGTCTACCCTCACAGACTTCCATGAACTTTTAAGGCAGTTTGTGGAATTTCTGCTGATTCCTGGCCAAAACAGAAAGAAGGAATTTAAAGGAACTCTTTTAAACACCTGTTTTCTGCTCTAGCAGACAGCCACAAAAACACCTAAGCAGCTGGGATTGCCCACCACTCAGCTATTTGGGGCTTTCTGGTGCAGTCCCTTTTAAGATTAAACTGCTCCGGGCCTCTCAGCTGTTTAAAGCCACCCATGGGGCTTACTGCTGTAAAAAGCTCCTTTAAATAGCTGAGAGGCATGGAGCAAATTGCTCCACTCTGATCTTCGCTTCTCAGCTGTTTAAAGAGGCTTTCTTCAGCAGCTAGTCCATGGGGCTCGACACCCAAGAAAGCCCCTTTAATCAGCTGAGAGGCGCAGAGGCTGCTCAATTTTTTAAACAGGCTTTCTTTGGCACCTAGCCACTGAGGTGCCTTGCCCAGGAAAGCCCCTTTAAACAGCTGAGCTGCTCAGAGCAAACTGCCCAGCTTCATAAGGGTCAGCTCTTTAAAGGTGCTTTCTTAGGTTCAACTCTGAGCCATTTAAGCCAAACAGCTGAGTGGAGCCACAAACCTCAGAAATATGGTTCATGCCCATCCCTAAAGCTGATCATGCTGTATTGCATTGTTAGGAAGGAGTACATTGAAGCAACCTGCTGAATAGCCACAAACAGATCTTTAAATAGCACCATCACTAAAATCACTAGACCTCCAACAGTGGGGCTACTGATCATCAATACAGCCAGCTGGAGCAAGTTGATAAAGGGCTGCTTTTCCATATCAGAGATGCTGAGGCAAACATCACATGCAAGGCCAGCCAGGTGCAGCAACTCATCCCAGTGGTATTCTTTATTTCTCTCTAATAGCAGCAAAATAATGCATACATAAGCCAGGGGTGAAGTAGTTGCATTATTCTCCCTTCTCACTCAATCCCACAATATGCTTCATGGCCCTGTTAAAATCTTGCCCCCTGTGCTCTTATACTAGCTCTTAAGTTGATAGTATCTTCAGCTGGGGTTATGTCCCAGGCTAACCAGCTTCTTCCTGGCCTGCTACTGCAGGCCCACATGTGCCCAAACGGCTTGCCCAGGCACTGACCCAGCTTCCACTTTCCTTTTTGTTCCTGGATCACTGGCTGCTTCTGCTCTACTTCTGCTTGTTGATATCCGTCAGTTCAGGCCCTGGGCAACTTTCTGACCTGTCAGCTGGGCTGGTGGAGTTCTACCACAAGACTGACAAACAGTTGAACAATCCATTGAAAGTTAGCTGCCTGGTCATGACTGGCAAACAAGAATTGAGCCAAACCAGGGGGTGTTTAGCATCTCTAAAAAGCATGGGCAGGATTGCTGCTTTTGTTAGTAATCCAGCCACAATTGTCTAAACCTGCTCAGGATATAGAACAATGGGTATAGAATAGCCCTTCTTTCTGTTATGAGAGAAATGTAGTTACTGAAATGAAAACAGCACTGAACTATGCCTTTTTGTCTTACAGTCATAGCTATCAATCAACATATCTTCTTTCTCTGATACTCTCTGTATCAGAATTTGCTTCTGAGAGCCAGAGATTTCATTATCAGAGTAGTTCCTCTCCATTAGAATTAGCTATGGTACAGGATGAGGGTCGGTGCAGTGAAAGCAAATGTAGAAATCTTGACTAGTGGGTGGACTGAAATACGTGGCATATTAAGAGATTATGTTCCCCCCGAGGCAACCATTTGAAATGTGAATTAAATTATTAGGTATGAAAGAGACTCTTTCTTGCAGAAGTGATATCTCCCATCATTTTTCAAATTATGTTGTAATGTAGTTCTATTGAGTGACACCAGTTCTCAGTAGAGATTTTATCACAGTTTCTTTCAACCGTACATTAAATGCATGTGTGTTTCTTTTACAATTATGTAATGATTTTGAGAAGACTGTGTTGATCTGACAGACAGGGTCTCCTTCTGCAATGATGTTCTACTGCATCCAAATATATCTTTATGCTTGTGTTACACTTAGCTGATTGTGATGACCAGCAGACTAATGATACTGCTCAGCTAGAAATGCAGAAATACCCACCAGTTCAGCTCATGCCCTGTTCACCAGTTGTGAATGGATACATGATTTTATGATGATTGGTATGATAGTTCATCAATCTGTTTGTGGGTCTTTGACAGGATGTTTCACTGAATTTCTTACTATCCATTCAGGATAGCACAGTTTGCTTGTTACACATAAAGTTTATTTAGCTCGATTGAAGTCTACTACCTCACTATCCTTTTTTTTTTTTTTTTTTTGGCCTCCCGTAGGGGATTTTTTAAATTTGCATTTTCTATAAACTACAACAAAGATATAGGGAGGGGAATTTCTACAAACTACAGGAGAAAGAAATGAAAACCTAACTAAAAGCCCAAGTGATGGAAGTTATACAATGCTTATAAATTTGCTTATTACTTTTACACAACTTATCTAAGATGAGGAGTATTCAATAGTAATTGTTTCTGAATCAATATCAGCTTATGTGGGCCAACAAAGAATATTTTCATCATTATATCATATTTACAGACTTCAAAAGACCATGGCCCCTCCTTATGTACTTGCCACCCCCCTCAGATATTTTTAATTTGGAACCCTATCTCTTCGACAAATATTAAACCATTAAGTTCATTTCTTCTTCTTTGTAGTCAGTCTTCTTGTCTTTCTTCCTCTATAGATCTCAATGCTTTTTTGTTGTTGTTGTTGTTGTTGTTGGCTAGTCTGTTATGTCCTTTTTCCAGCTGTTACATGCTTGTCTAAAGTCAAAAGAGTCCTTGCTTCTTTTGTTTCATCTTGCACTGCCGCTTCTCCATTATCTGTTCAATGCATCCTAAAGACCAGCAGAGGGCATATAGCTTCCACCTGACCAAACAGGAAGAGTCTATGATTCTTGCAGAGTCACATGATCTAGTCCAGCTAGGTCACATGATCAATCAGCTGATCAACCTCTTCCTGAAGAAAGAATGGGTCCTGCTTCCTCCTGCGCCATAATTGCCATCTTTGAAGAGTGTTTACATTTGCTGGTGAAATGCCAGAGTCTCGAAGGTCTGTTAAAACACTTTTAAAATTCTGAAAAACTCACTGTTGTAGTCCATTGTCATTATTTGTTCAGTCTCCCCCACCATAGTTCCACTTCTTTAAATCACTTGGGGGGGGGGTAAGGCGTCCCCTCCCCCTTCCCTCTTGTACTGGGGAGATTTTGCATTAAAGAATTTGATGTCTCATTTCAACTTTAAAAACTCACTCATCAATCTTCAAGACGATCCATCATGTCTCCCTGGGATCTCGCTACACAGATTTAAATCGCTGCACTTCCAAATGCTTGACCAGGTGGTCGCTTTGAACCCAATTCTGGGAATCAGGGCAGGACCTTTGGGGCAGGGAGTAACCCTCCTTTGCCGGCTGCATGCCAGGGGAAGGGCTCTCCTAAAAGCCCCCTGACTAGGAGTCCATCAACAAGGGCTCTGTGGGAAGCGCAGACCATCACACCTCCTCCTGTCCGCTGATTCATGGCAAATGTCTCTCAGTGCTGTGAGAAGCCATGACCATCATTAAAGCACCGAAGCCCCACCTCCGCACTACCTCACAATCCTTGATGAACAGGGATGGGCAGAAACTGGCTCAAAAACTAAAGTGTGGTGAATTTTGACTGGTTTGTGGTTCACAAAGCAATGTTCATGACAGGTCAACTGACAAGAACTTTCCAGCTGTTTGTAGATATTTGTGTGGATTTGTGAATGGATAATCTCCAGACAGACTGTCTTCATTCAATGTTTACCAAGCTTCAAAGCAACAACTTGGAAAGCAACTTTGATGTCTCTAGCTTGCACAGGATCCATTGTATACACTCCTGAACCTCCTCATTTTGACAGGTGCAGGTTCAGGAGGTTCGCAGGAGATCTCCAGCTGACTTTCCTCTACCTGCCCTCCAAGTTTGGTAAGGATTGGATTTATGGGGTCTGAGTAGAAATGGATAAAAAAAAATCCATTCAGTCTAGAAAAGAGATGAAGCACTTTCCTGTGGTCAATGGAATTCATTATTGATGTACATGGTGTCTGATGTTCTTTTGGGTCCATGACTACTTTCAAAAGACAACCTAGAGATGGGGACCAAAAAACAGCTTTGTGAGTTCACTGCCTTGTTGTGGCAAGGGGGCTTGCATGGCTCGATGAGGCTGTGGGCTATGCTGTGGAGGGCCACCCAGGATGGACAGGCCGCAGCAGAGAACTCCAAGTGTAATCCACTGGAGAAGGAAATGGCAACCCACTCCAGGATCCTTGTCAAGAAAACCCCATGGACAGTAACAAAAGCCTAAAAGATATGACACCAGAAGATGAGCCCCTCAGGTCGGAAGGTGTCCAATATGCTACTGGGGAAGAACAGAGGGCAAGTACAAGTAACCCCAGAAAGAGTGAAGCGGCTGGGCCAAAGCTGAAAGGACGCTCAGTTGTGTATGTGTCTGACAGTGAAAGGAAAGTCCGATGCTGCAAAGAAAAATACTGCATAGGAACCTGGAATGTAAGATCTATGAATCAAGGTAAGCTTGACATGGTCAAAAATGAGATGGCAAAAATGAACATCGACATCTTGGGAATAAGTGAACTAAAGTGGACAGGAATGGGTGAATTTAACTCAGAAGACCATTATATCTACTACTGTGGCCAGGAATCCCGTAGAAAAAATGGTGTGGCCTTTATAGTCAACAAGAGAGTGAGAAAGGCAGTATTGGGATACAATCTCAAAAATGACAGAATTATCTCGGTCCAAATCCAAGGCAAACCATTCAACATCACAGTCATCCAAGTCTATGCCCCAACCACTGCTGCAGAAGAGGCTGAAGTGGACCAGTTCTATGAAGACCTATAACACCTCATAGAACTAACACCAAAAAATGGTGTCCTCATCATCATATGGGATTGGAATGCTAATGTAGGAAATCAAGGGGTAACCGGAATAACAGACAAGTTTGGCCTTGGAGAACAAAATGAAGCAGGGCAAAGGCTAACAGAGTTTTGTCAAGAGAACACGCTGGTCATAGCGAACACCCTTTTCCAACAACCTAAGAGGCGTCTCTACACATGGACATCACCAGATGGGCAACACCGAAATCAGATTGACTATATAATTTGCAGTCAAAGATGGAGAAGCTCTATCCAGTCAGTAAAGACAAGACCTGGAGCTGACTGTGGCTCAGATCATGAGCTACTCATTGCAAAATTCAGACTTAAATTGAAGAAAGTTGGGAAAACCACTAGGCCATTCAGATTTGACCTAGATCGCATCCCCGATGAATATACAGTAGAGGTGAAGAATAGGTTTAAGGGACTAGATTTGATAGACAGAGTGCCTGAAGAACTATGGAGAGAGGTCCGTGACATTGTAAAGGAGGCAGCAATCACCACCATCCCAAAGAAGAAGAAATGCAAGAAAGCAAAGTGGCTGTCTGATGAGGCTTTACACATAGCAGAGGAAAGAAGGAAAGCTAAAGGCAATGGTGAAAAGGAAAGATTTGCCCAACTGAATGCAGATTTCCAGAGAACAGCAAGGAGAGATAAGGAGGCTTTCCTGAGTTAACAATGCAAAGTAATAGAGGAAAACAATAGATTGGGAAGGACTAGAGATCTCTTCAAGAACATTGGAGAAGTCAAGGGAACGTTTCATGCAAAGCTGGCCATGATAAAGGACAAAAATGGTAGGGACCTAACAGAAACAGAAGAGATTAGGAAAAGATGGCAAGAAGACACAGAAGAACTATACAAGAAGGACCTCAATGTCCTTGACAACCACGATGGTATAATCACTGACCTCGAGCCAGACATCCTGGAATGCAAAGTTAAATGGGTCTTAGAAAGCATTACTAACAACAAAGCTAGTGGAGGTGATGGTATCCCAGCTGAACTATTCAAAGTCTTAAAAGAAGATGCTGTTAAAGTGCTGCACTCAGTTTGCCAACAAATTTGGAAAACACAACAGTGGCCACAGGATTGAGAAAGGTCAGTATACATTCCAATCCCAAAGAAGGGCAATGCCAAGGAATGTTCAAACTATCGCACAATTGCACTCATTTCACATGCTAGCAAGGTCATGCTAAAGATCCTACAAGCTAGGCTCCAACAGTATGTGGATAGAGAACTGCCAGAAGTACAGGCTGGATTTCGAAGAGGTAGAGGAACTAGAGATCAAATTGCCAACATTCACTGGATTATGGAGAAAGCAAGAGAGTACCAGTAAAACATCTACTTTTGCTTCATTGATTATGCTAAAGCCTTTGATTGTGTGAATCACAAAAAACTATGGCAGGTTCTTAAAGAGATGGGAGTACCAGACCACCTCACTTGTCTCCTGAGAAACCTGTATAAGGGTCAAGAAGCAACAGTTAGAACTGGATATGGAACAACTGATTGGTTTAGCATTGGAAAATGAGTACGACAAGGATGTATATTGTCACCTTGTTTATTTAATGTAAATGCAGAGTACATCATGCGAAATGCTGGCCTGGATGAATCACAAGCTGGAGTTAAGATTGCTGGGGAAAAGATGAATAACCTCAGATATGCAGAGAATAAAACTCTGATGGCAGAAAGTGAAGAGGGCCTAAAGAGCCTCTTGCTCACAGTAAAAGAGGAGTGTGCAAAGGTTGCCTTGAAAGTCAACATCGAAAAAACTAAGATCGTGGCATCCGGCCCCATCACTCCTTGGCAAATAGAAGGGGAAGTCATAGAAGTAGTGACAGATTTCATGTTCCTGGGATCCCAGATCACTGCAGATGGTGACTGCAGCCATGAAATTAAAAGACACCTGCTCCTTGGGAGGAAAGCAATGGCAAACCTAATCAGCATGAAAAAAGCAGAGACATCACCCTGCCAACAAAAGTCTGCATGGTCAAAGCAATGGTATTCCCAGTAATAATGTATGGCTGTGGGAATTGGACTATAAGGAAGGCCGAGCACTGAAGAATAGATTCTTTTGAACTATGATGCTGGAGAAGACTCTTGAGAGTCCCTTGGACTGCAAGGAGATCAAATCATTCAGTCCTAAAATAAATCAACCCTGACTGTTCCCTGGAAGGCCAGATCCTGAAGTTGAAGCTCAAATACTTTGGCCACCAAATGAGAAGGGAGCACTCACTGGAGAAGACCCTGATGCTGGGAAAGATTGATGGTCAAAGAAGAAGGGGATGGCAAAGGATGAGATGATTAGACAGGGTCATCGATGCAACGAACATGAAATTGAGCAAACTTCAGTGGAAGACGGGAGGGTCTGGCGTGATCTGGTCCATGGGGTCACGAAAAGTTGGACTCGACTGTGCGACTGAACAACAACAACAAGTTCCTGGCAAAATCTAATTAAGGCTGCCAGGTATAATGAGTCCTCTAGATTCTGCTCAGACCTGGGTACTGCATTTTTCATCATTGTATTCTAAGTCAAAAAAATGATGACAAACTAGAAGTCCCAATGTGTCTTGATTTTCCAGTTCTATGTTCAGAGATAGTGAACCTTATTAAAGTCTTCCATACTTGAAAGGCCACAAGCAATGCTCCCTCTCAGCTGTGGAATTTTGTAAGCAAAAATTCTACTTTTTGAGCTACTGGCATTAAGGTTGTGAGTGAGCTATTTGGCTGCATTAATTAGTTTGCCCTGGAGCCATCCTTCTTGAACTAAGACAAAAATCTGTGAGCTGGAGGCTAAAAAACTGTGAGCTAGCTCACACTATTTCAGCTTAGAGGGAACTCTGGCCACAAGCCCTGATGGTATTCCAGCAGAATTTATTATTAACTTATTAAAACATGGACTGGTGGGTGCCACTTTTGGCTAACTTTTTCACTAGAGTGAACGCTACTGGTGTGATTAACCCTGAATGGTGTTCTAGTATGATTGTTCCACTTCATAAAGCTGGAGATAAGGACAAAGCTAAGAACTATTGACCAATTAGTTTGTTGACTGTTGTAGGTAAGATCTATGCAGCATTGTTTTTGTTAAGCAGACCAGTCTTGGATGGAGGATTCTAAGACTATTGGCCCAGAACAGGTGGGATTTTGCAAGGGATATGGTATGCTTGATCATTGTCATGTACTGTCCCACTTAAACAATAGGTATGCCATTTCAAGGAAGGGCTCTTTATATGTAGCTTTTATAGACCTTCCTTATGCATTTGACTATACATCTAGAAGCTGTCTATGGGCCAAAATGAAGCAAATCACAATCAATAAGAGATTGTTGTGATGAATTAAAAACCTCTATACTGATTCCACTGCCCAAGTGAGGTGTAACAGTGAGGGTCATTAACTACTCCCTTCCCTGTTGTCCAGGGGATCTGACAAGAGTGTCTTCTAGCAACATCTGTATTTAGTTTGTACTTGTCCAATCTGTCATGTCATTTTATTGATCCTGTTTTGCATTTGCCCAAATTACTGGACACTACTCAGTTTTACTTTCTTGAACACAGATTGGCCTCTCCCGGACTCTGAAAAGGTCCCATATTTATTGTCTGCATGAGGAATTATCTATTAATTTTACTAAAACTAAAATTATTAAGTTTGCATCTTGTCCTTTGACAAAAAAAAAGACGTGGATAGTTAATGGACGGAAGATTTCACAATTTTCCTCTTTTAGATTATTTGGAGGTTTTATTTCAGTTTGCCATGTCCTGGAGACACAATAAACAACTGGCTAATTAAAAATCTATGGCTACTATGAAGGCAGTCTTGCACTTCTTTTCCTCTAATGGGGCACAGTATATCCCAGCTGCTAGTAGAGTTTTTAACTCAGTGGTGATCTCACAACTTTTCTGTGGTGTCCCTATATGGATATCTGCTGTAGATGAATCACTAAATAGTCCAATCCTCATTCCTTTGGGCAATGGGAGGGCTGCCTAGGTGCATTACATCATTGGCTCCCCGTCATGAATTTGGGCTTAGCTCTATAGAAGTCTGTGCCTGGGTACAAGCCTTTAATATTTGGCTCTATCTATTTTTTGAGCCCTCTAAGGGTAGCTTGGTAAGCTTAACCCTCAGGGAATTGTATAAGGCCTCCTGCCTCCAGCTCTTTGAACAGAAGTTATCTCTTATAGATCTTAAGGTGCAGGATCTTTTTTTCTTCCTCAGTAAATCAATGTAAAAATATGTGGCCTAATGGATCTATGCTAGAGATAAGACCTATTTCCATTTTCATGATAGGAAGACATGTTCCCTGCTTGCTTTGGGACTTCTGTCTAAGGGGAAACTCCCTCCCTTTTTAGAATTCCTGGTTAGCCCAAAGTTATGCAGGACCTTTATGCAGTCACAATTTAATTGTCCTTTCTCAATGGTATTGCTGGGTCATCCCAAGGATCCCTTTCTCAGTGGCTATGTCCTTGCCCTCTCCAATCAGTGGTCTCTCTTGCATATATTCTCTTGCCATGTCCTTATGGATTTCAGCCTAGGCTAAAATGGATTACTATGTTTTGATAAATGGATTATGTTTCCTCTAGCAACATTAGAGCAAAAGGTTCAATTCCTCCTAGAAGATTCAGATTCTAAACATACCTATTTTGCTGCTAGATTTCTAGAGGCTGCAAAAAAGTGCTGAAGGGAGGTGTTTTTAGACATGGGTCTTATTTAAGCTCTCAAGTTTTATTGTTCAAGGTCTAGGTCTAAGAACAGGGGAAGAAAGGGAAAGTGTAAAGTATTCTTTAGTGATGCTAATGGCTGCCGATCAGTTTGAGTCAGCAGCATTTTTCCACATATGCAGTTCTGGGAAAACCTGATGCAAACTGGTTCAGATCACTCACAAAGCATATAAATCAGTTATCAATAAATTCTGTGTTTCAATAAAATCCTACCATTTGGTGTTTGGCTAAGTACTGATGCTAATGGCAGCCAACCACCAGCCCAACTTGTGTCATATATGTGACCAAGGACTCTGAGACATGTGCTTCCCAGTAGTGGGACACTGTTTGGCATGAACCAAACAGACTGAGAGATCAGTTCAAATCAGGTATGAACCTTTGAATACAATAAGTTCAACCACTGAACATGTTCCTGGGGAAATTCACAGCATCCCTACTCTGAGCTACAAGAGATTTTTTTTTTTTAATCCAGTGACTTCCCTGCTTCTATTTCAGCCGTTTCTTCTAACAGAAACATTATCTGAAGATAATGAAAGTCTCATGAAAGTTCATACCCTGCCACAAATTTTGTTAGTCTTTAAGGTACTTCTGGACTCTTGCACTTTTAAGGTACTTCTGGACTCTTGCACTTTTGTACTGCTTCAGACAGACATCTTGATCTACAATGAACTTTTACATCTGCATCTGAATTTGAAATGGAACCAATGAGAAAGGTAACACAGGCCCATTATGCATGCGCATCTTACTGCAGATTGTTAGAACAGTAAACCTTTAATCTTGACTTCAGATTCTGTGTCCATCTTATGCACCATTCTTTTTCCTCTGGTGTATTTATTCTGCAGCAGACTTTTTTTTGTAAATGCATTTTTCTAAATTGGAATTTCACTTGTGATGTGTTGGGGATGGCATCCAAATTTTTTTTAAAAAATGCAGTTGCTGTATTGCAGCCACAGTAGTGTTCAGCAAGCACCTTCCATTTAAATTCTCGTGGTTCAGGAGTTACACCTGCATTTTAGCCTTAGTTCACTAAATGAAAGGGAACACAAATGAATGCGGGCAAAGGGGAAAACCCAATGTTGAAACTGACCAGACTTTTTTAAAAAAACTGACAAGCACCTGAGAAGCCCCATTTTCCATATTGCCAAGCACTAGGGATTCTCTGCTATGTTATCAGCCACTGTGAAAATGGGAGAGTCAAATAATCTCATAATATGAGGGAACATGTTGAGTGTACAGAATGCATGGTAGAACCCACTGACACTGGAACTGCAAGCTGTGATCACTGGCAATGTGTGTGTGTGTGTGTGTGTGTGCACATGCATGCCTGTGCAAAGACAGCTGCAACTCCACCATGCTTTGCACAGGGCTGCAGTTTGTATGAGGGAGGAGTCCTCTGGAAGAAGCTCTGTAGAGCTTTTTTAGTCTTGTGCTACTAAGTTGAAAAAGGGGGGGTTGCTGATGCTGTAGTGCAGCTGCATCCTTATACTAATAGCCAAAATGTGCGGATACCTATTCCCACCAACAGGGGGCTCACTCTCCCCCAACAGCTTTTCCTACATAGTCAGTAGACTTCCTGGGTTTGTAGAAAAATCCAAAAAGTGAAAAAATCCCTTCAGGAATGGTTGAATTCCCCACAAAGCCTTTTGAAATGGCCTCTGCAGGGACCTAACTCCAGGCATCAACGGTGAGAGATTAGAACGTTGGGGGGGGCTTCTAACTGGCTCTGTCAGTAAAAGGGTGGGGGAAGGGCCCTTTCCAGGCCTCTTTTGGCCTTGTAGGAAGGGAGGGAGGGAGCCTTGGGGCCAGGCCTCACAAGAGTTGCCAGTGCCAGGCTGGGGGATTTCTAGAGATTTTGTGGTGGACTCTAAGGAGGGCTGGGTTTGGGAAAGGAGAGGCCTCAGCAGGGTATAATGCCACAGACTCCACCCTCGAAAGCAGCCATTTTCTGCAAGGAGACAGACCTCTGCTGTCTAGAGTGCAGTTGTAATTCTGGGGGGTCTCCAGGGCCCATTTGGAGGTTGGCAACTCTAGGCCTGGCAGTAGTCTAGGGTTGCCAGGTCCCCCCTGATCTGCATGACTCACCTAGCCTCGGCTGCTAGCTACTGTTCATCATTAGCCACCCTGTGAAAGCCAGTGAGGTACAGCAGTTAGAGCTTCAAAGTAGGGTCTGCAAGACCCAGGTTCATATCCCCATCTTGCAGTGGAAGGTGACTGCATGATTTTGGACCAGTCACATATTTCAGCCTAACCAACCTCACAGGGTTGTTGTGCAGATAAAAAGGAGAAGGAATAATGAAAGCTGCTTTGGTCCCCACTGTGGAGAAAGACTGTAATTTTCCTAGGGAGGAAGCAGGCAAGAGGCGGGGGGTGGAGATGGAAAGCAGAAGACAGAGAGGCAGATAAAGGTAAGTTGGCTGTTGGCTGGGAAAGAAATAGGGTTGCCAACTCCAGGTTGGGAAATCCCTGGACATTTGAGGGGTGAAGCCTGGAGAGGGTGGGATTTGAGGAGGGGAGAACTTCGGACTGGTGTAATGCCATAGACTCCACCCTCCAGCCATTTCCTCCATGAGAACCACCATTGCCAGCCTCCGGGTAAGGATTGGAGATCACCCAGAATTACAACTGTTGTCCAGGCGACAGAGATCAGTTCCCCTGGATAAAATGGCTGTTTTGGAGGGTTGAGTCTATGGCATCATACCCTGCTGAGGCTGCTTGCCTCCCCAAGCCTCACTGTCCCAATTTCCCAACCTGGAGCTGGCAGCCCTAAGGTGAATTGATCTCCGTAGCTGGAAGATCCAGTTGTGATTCCCAGAGTGCTGCCACCACTGTTGCTGCTGCTCTGAGGAGTGGGGGAGGAAGCAGGCAGGAGGCTGGGAGAGTGATGGGGGCAGAAAGAAAGAATGATGGGGTGGGGGGGCAGAAAGAGAGAGAAAGAGTGATGAAGTGGGGAGGCAGAAAAACAAAGAGAAAGATGACAGGTCAGAAAGAGAGAGGAAGTCACATGCATGGAGGAGAAATAGAGAGTAAGAAAAGGGGGGCAGAAGGGAGAAATAGTGTGAAAGAGGTAGGGGGCGAGGAGAGGAAGCAAAGGTGTGATGAATGAGATAACCATCCCGCAAGTTTCTTGTGGGTCTCCACTTGTAGTAATACTAATTTCCTACTCTTCTATGCAAATTTGCATGGTTTTCTCTATGTGATTCTCTAATTCGATCCTGCACACTGGTCATGATCTTGGCAGATGTTTAGAGCCTGTTCTGTGCAGATCGTACTCTATCCTCCAAATGGATCAATCCCAAATGATTCTTAAGTATGGCAGTTTGCAGAAGTCCATGTGGCTCAGTTGTCATTTTAATGTTAGGCTTCCAGCGACTGCCAAAATGGTTCCACCAAAAAAACTTTGTTCACTAAAGAATGAATAGGAAAAAAACGTTTTCAAAACTTTAGGCTTCCCATCTCAGTGTCTGTCTTTCTTTACATGTCATGTGAATTTCATTCCGTGCTAATGATCCCCCCTTTTGTTTGCATGTAGCACTTAAATCCTTTTTTAAATTGCACTTGGGATGCTGCTGTTTGCCTCCTCTCCAATCCCCCTTTCAAGTCAACACCAGCATGGAACTAAACCTCACTCAATTCATTTTAAATTCCCCGCCCGGTCATTTAATTTTTTTATTCAGCAATGTGAGGCTAGTGATAGTCTCATATCAGTAGACTCATGCTGCTTGTTAAAAAATACACATTTTTGGATATTGTTCTATCATTGTACTAAAGCAGTCATTTGAAACTAGATTGGCTTGTCCACACAGGAAAATCCAGGCATGAATGATTGCTATAGCACAATGATAGCACAGTATTCAACTATGTAGGCATGCATCCTATATTAAATGTTTTGCGGGACCAATGTGTTGTGTTGTGGCCCCATTGACAGCATGCTGGAGTTCTCACTTGACTTTGGAGTGTATTTGCCTGTGGCAGAACTACAGTGTCTTATGCCAAAGAAGACAATGGAGGCACACTAACCCTTGCTACTTAAGGAGGACAGTTGCTTCAATCTGCTTTGACACAACATTAGAAGCTCCCTAGACCATATACAGATGTTCCTGTGCTGAACCAATCAAGGTTGAAATTTTTACTTTTGAGTAAATAGGCACAGCAATAACATCATTTGCTAGTAAAACATACTGATTTCATTTAGATTTACTTTCAAATAAATATGCTTTGGGTTGCATTTACTTGGAAATTTTTGAAGTAGCAATTTATCCACTACTAAAAGCATATTTTCATCCCGGATGGGTCACGTTCATAAATCTCTGCCTGAATAAGAAGAAACTTTTTATAAAGAGAAATAAAGCCCAGCTCGTTTTTGCTTAGTATGATAATAAAATTAAAGTGTTCTATTCAGTTGACATGAAATATTAACAGTTCTATGTAGTCAACCTATTCTTCCATAAAATATACTGCACAAAGAACATAAGAGCAATATTTTTGATACTTCCACAGATGATATTGTGAGTCAAAATGTTATGTAACCTCATACACATTTTGATGGATTCAATTTAATTCAACATTACATGCACAAGAGAGAAAGAATGATTCTGCTCCAGCTCTTTGCTCAACAACTGCAGACCATTCCTATTGATGTATATTTCCAAGTAAGTCCTATTGAGTTCAAGAGGGCTTACTCTCAGGTAAGAGTAAGATTGCCATTCTAGTGGTCCAAAGTGAGCTGTTTATGTGTATCAAAAGACCTGCACAAATAATTCAATGTGCCTTTGCTATCAACAAAGTACTGATCCAGATTCAGATGTACATATCTGCTACATGTGAGAACGTCTGCTCCAACACATTGGTCTCCCTTGCTGAGTCAAGGAAAAATATATAGTAGACATGCTATAATTGAAGAGCAGATATTTTCCTCTGTCCTAAACAGAATCACACCCTTCAAGACCACGGAAATCAATGTGATTGTATCTAGGATTGCTCTGTTAGAAATTCATTTCCTTTTCTGATCTTAACTTTAAAGTTGCTAATATTTAGACAATGCTCATATTAATGAATTATATAGATATATTTCAGTACTATTTCATAATTCATCATTTTAAATTTCATCTTTTCTTGAATGCTTAAAAGCTGGCAGGTCTTAAATGTCTTATTCCCATAAGTTATCAAAGCTCTTGCAATTGACTTTCTCTAATTTGCATCCAATGACTTATGATTATCAGGTAGAGCCACCAGTTCTCCCAGAAATGAGAAGACAAATTGAAATATTTCTGCAAGAATCTCTGTAGGGTCCCCCTTACATGTCTCATGACTGAAACCAGTATTGTTCTAACTCTCTTGACTTTTTCACAAACTTCTCTGTCAGACGGAAATACTTTGGAGCTTCCTCAGCCTACTTCACCCTTACTGACACAACTCCACAGTGTAAGGATTCCATCTTTATTTTGATTCATTTTAATTACCTTTTTTCATCAACACTAAACAAGTTCTCCAACAAGTCTATATTTCTGACATATGAAAAAGCATTACCCATTGTTTTTAGCTATACAAAGTCCTTTAATATTCCTGTCTTTTTCGTCTGCATCCTTCACCATAATAGATCTTTAAAATTAATGAATTGCTCAAGATAGCCCAGTGAGCTTCATAGATAGAAGGAGTTGGATGTAGATCTGCTCAACATTCAAAATCTACCCATTAAACCATGCTGGTCCTTGTAGAAGTGCCCAGAAATGGTTCTCAAGCACAGTGGAAGAAATTCATAGAAGCTTTTGTATTATCATTGTGCTCAGCAAAGTCTTCCTCTTATGGAAGAAGCACTAGCTCCGTCAGAGGAAGGATTCTTGGACTGAACAAAGACTTCATACTAAGTATGCTGAGTGGTAAAATGCAAGCCAGCATATTAAAAAAATAGAATTAAATTATATGAATGAAGTTTTTTAAAAAAGTTAAATTTTATATAAATGAAGTTTTTTTAAAAAAGTTAAATTCTGGAAGCATTGGGACCTATGTGATAACCAAAATCGTTAGAGAGTATGTGTCACAACAATAAATGATCTGACGTGCCTACATACAGTGAAAATAATTAATACCTCTTGGTTTGCCAATTTGGACTCAGAGTGCACAGATGCAATAAGTTGCAATGGGCCATGTTTATTTAAAGGTCCTAGGAACATAATTGATTCAAGTAGGAGAAACCATGCACACACAAACACACACAGTCACAATTAAAAGTCACTAGACCCTGATTATAAACTCTGATTATTCAAAGGCATCTCAGTTTTTTATTCCTTGGGGTTTATGAGAAAGGTTGCATAGTGTACTAATGTCTAGGCCCATTTGCCATCTCCAACTCAGAAAATAAAGCACACATAAGATGTGGGGGGGGAGCTGAAAGTAATTTAAATTTCTTTCTGGTATATCCTCCACTCCTCTTGTTGAATAACAGTTCCATGTCTAAGACTTTCATACGTAAAGGTACTGCTACGTCTACTGAAAACTCATGCTTTCCCATAGATAGAAAACAGTCATGGAGAAGAAACAGCATAAAGAATACAATGTACCGAGAAGTCAATTCAGAAGCTCTTAGCAAGAAAGATAGATTTTGACAAATGCACATCCGCCTCCAAACAATATAAAGTGCAGACCTAAGTGCACTTATCTGGCATTGTCCCATGAAATTTAGTAGAAGGGAGGGCAAGAAGAGCCAAGGAACCAATGAATCTTCCTAAAAAGAAATCTTCCTTTGCATTTTACTAGTACTGCATACCAGCCTGAACCAGATTACTTTCATATTGCACCAAGACTTTTACCAAATTTCTTCAAGCACATCATGCTCAAACATTAGAATTTTGCTTCTTTTTCTGTATGACAATTGCTGCCAAATATTATCTTGCTGATTAAAAGTTGAATCAACATAGGGTATTTTATTACGTACATGCATTATCACATGAAGAAACCAAACTCAGCTAGGAAACTTGAGGCTCCAATAAGTCCACTGTTTTCTGCTAGTTTCCAAAGAAGATTAAGGGTCTCATTGCATGAGAAGGGCAACACAAATCAGGTTGGGAAGCATATAATGGAGGACTATGGGGGCAGACATGTGGTTCCTGGCAGCAGGACACTCAGACGCCCCCCAGCCATTTTTGAGTTGCCCAAAGGCCACAGGTGGAAAACAGGGAATGATGAAGCCTCTCTTTTTGCTACGCTGGGCTTTGAAGCAGAATAGGAGCAGAAAATACTTATAGGTGTGCCCTCAGTCAGCCCTCTGGCTTGCATCAGATGTCTCATGTAAGGAGACCCTAATATTTCAAATGGGTTGCAATTGTTGTGGAATGATATGCCTAAGGGACATATTGGCATGAGAGAAATCCAACAACAATGCAGTGAAAACATCTAATCACATAGACCTAAAAATGTATCTTTAACCTGTTTGATATCCCTCCTTTATAAAGAAAGGCACCAAGGAACAAATCAGAAGATTCCTTGTGCCAGTCATAGCTGTTTCCAAGGACTTCATCCTTCTCAGAGCACACAGAGCAGCTGTAAAATATTTATAGTATCAACCTGTTAAATGCTCCTTTTGAGTCTGAAAACAAACGCCAGCTTTACACCTGTTATATGTCCACTAGTGCAAATATTAACTAATCTTTTGCAGCTACTGAGTGAACCTGACTGGTGCTTTGAAGGCTTGAAAACAGAGACTTTTGCCTTATGTCTGCTTGCCTACATCTTGAATCAAAGTAGTCGCCTATATCCTACCATTCCATTCAGCAAAGTATGAAGCCTCCCTCTAGCCTTAAGTGCCTTCCTTCCTCATGGTGTGCTGTGAACAATACAAAGTGTGTTGCATCACCTAGTCTTTTTCTGTTAAAAAAGACCCTTGAGTAAGGAAGAGTCAGCTGGATTTAGGGATGCCAGTCCCCAGTTGGCTCTGTCTGAAGCCAGCTGGCCATTGGGGGAAGCCCTGCCCCCAACAGTCATCCATGGCCCCACTTGAAAACAGCAAGTGCAGGTGCTGTGTATGCCTGCCCCACAAGTGGCAAATTCATGGCTTACAGGGCAGGTGTGTGGGGCACCCTCTCTTTTCAAGTGCGGGCTGCCTGCTCCTGCCCTATCAGCCACAAATTTGGACTGCAAGGAGATCAAATCATTGAATCCTAAAAGAAAACCCTGACTGTTCCCTGGAAGGCCAGATCCTGAAGCTGAAGCTCAAATACTTTGGCCACCAAATGAGAAGGGAGCACTCACTGGAGAAGACCCTGATGCTGGGAAAGATTGAAGGTCAAAGAAGAAGGGGACGGCAAAGGATGAGATGGTTAGACAGTGTCATCGATGCAACGAACATGAAATTGAGCAAACTTCAGCAGACAGCGGAAGACAGGAGGGCCTGGCATGATCTGGTCCATGGGGTCGCGAAAAGTCAGACTCGACTGTGCGACTGAACAACAAAATGAAATAGTAACAAGCCTATTTAGTTGAAATGCTCTGTTTAATACTCCCATCCATAAAGGTAGTTTCACATATGTGTTTAACCCTCAAGACTTTGCATTTTTAAAAATGTGTGATAATAATATATACTTATGAACATTTCTGTCTCCGTAATTGTTGGCAGGGCCAATTTGGGGTGACAGGGAGTGGGCATTTAGCCTGGACCATATCTGGCCAACACAGTCAAAGTATGTGTCACTCTTTTTATGCCTTGTTTTATTTATTCACTTATTTATTGACCACATATGAACACAAGAAGCTGCCTTATACTGAATCAGACCATCTGTCCATCAAAGTCAGTATTGGCTATTGAGACTGGCAGCGGCTCTCCAGGGTCTCAAGCTATGTTACCCAGAGGTGCTGCGTTACTCTAGGGTAGCCCCAACAGCAGGGACACCCCACTTCTAACATGAACAGAGACCCACAAATTCAGGCCAAGGAAGACACTCTTGGTTCTAAAACACAGAGCTAGCCACACCTCTGCAAAAGGGTTTCACTATCAGGTTGCACAAGGCACTCTGCCTAGACAATCTCCAGTCTCCCACTCCACCCAGCAAGATATGCATATGAAACAATGCTGAGTTCCACCAGGTATAGTATCTGCATTTCTAAAAGGGGTTCAGTGGCCACCTGGCAAATAGTCCTTCTGTCTCCAGAACTTTACCTAGCCCTTTTGTGTGATATCTATGTCTACGTGGAAATCCTTTGCCTCCACAACTGTCCTTCCTGCTCCATCCCTCAGTAACTGAAAAAACATTCAAATGTTTAGCGAGCCTTCCTGGCGTTTCTCAGGGACCCATTTCCCACCTTTTCTCTAAATCTGGGAACCTATTCAGCCTGCCTTGGCAGGATCATCAGTGGTCATCAAACCCATTCAACCAGTTCCAGTAGAGCCATCCAGCACCTGACTAATCCTATCAATGCTGTTCTGACCCAGGACTGGTAAGGTGCCCCAAGGCCAAGCACGGAGAGGAACAGCCCTTGCCATCTGAAGGAATAGCCAAGCGAACATGGTGCCCGGGGAGTGGCAGCACTCCTGGGAACAGAGAAGCAATGACAACTCCACCCGAGCTGCCACCCTGCAGGAGAATGGCAGCTAGCCTTGTGGGGACACCTGACTGGGAGCCTGGAATCGGGCACAGGCCTGGTGGCAGGGGGACTCGAGGCAAACACTGGAGCTGGGACCATGGGTGGAACAGCTGGGATGCACCCACACCCAACCCAGAGGGCCGCAGCTGGGATTAGCACCATGGCACTTGTAAGTAAACTCACTGGGACAGTGGCAGCAGGAGAGCCTGATGGCAGTGACAGAGTGAAGGGCAGCAAGAATAGATGCCAGCCCTTCCCTGATGCGGCAAGGCCTTGGTCAGAAACAGCAAATTGTCTTACCAATAAACTGCAGGCAGACCATCTGATGAAGGAGAATAGTATTTATTGATGCATTCTTGAAAGAAGGGTGCCTAGCAATGTTAGGCACACCCTATGATCCAAAAGAGCAAACTTATACACCTCAACCCGAAGTAAATAAAAAAATATAAAAATTTCTCCTCTAAAATACCATTGGCTGGTATTCAGAGTTCACAAAACCTATCCAAACACCTAAATAAATCACATGTTTCCATGCCTCCAATTTCAAAAAGTATCCCTGACCCAATACAGAGACCACAAAAGACCCTCCCATTATTTGTTTATTCTCAAATAAGGCTCTAAACCCCCTGTAACATACACTAACAGAACTAAAATGTCTCAATAGTCCACCACAGGTTTTATTCTAAGCAAGTTGGTCAATCCCATGAGACAAGCTTGCAGCCAGAAGTTCCTGTCAACAGGGTCCTCAGACCATGAGATGTCCCATTCTTAGTCCATTGCTTAGTGACAGAAACCACAGCCTGGTTTTGGTAGCTATATTTCCTGTGTGAATGTCCCCTTTTTATGCATGCTAACCATTAGTCTGGAAAGGCAGAAAAGAATGCTTGTTAATTATCTTAGCTAAAGGTGAACATTTCTACTGCCCTTTTAATCAATGCTTATAATGTTTAATCTGCAAAAACAACACCTTTATCTTATTTCTCTCAGTGGGTCCTGACTGAAGGGAAGGAGGCAGTCGAACCAATGAGGCAGGGGAGGAGAAGGAATAGCAGAGGAGGACACCACTGGGATGGGGGAAGGAGGTGGGAACAGGGTAGAGTTGAGCTGGAGAAGGGAATAAAAAGGGGGCAAGAGGATGAAGCTGGGGGAGGAGATAGAGGCTGATAGCTGCAGGAGGCAAGAGAGAGAGGTTTTGCTCCTTCTGGTGTCACACCCCCTGGACCCCTTATTGGTCCAGGTAATTTTTTTGTCTTCACCTGAGACAAGCCCTTCAAAGCCTCCCATTGGTCTGCATTGTTTTTCCAATATCCTCTATATCCTCTATATCCCCCAAAGCACATGGCCTCAAACTGTGTGTCTGCTCTAGGATGGCAACTGGCAGGTCACCTCAAACTCTGTTTGGCCCATAATCCCTTTTCCATGGATGTCTGCACACCTGGAAAGCTATAACCCCATCAGCACTTCACCCTCTTTTGTCTCTGATATCTTAAGATCACTTCAACCCTTTCTTTCTTAGCTCTTGTGTGTGTGTGATATGTTTATTAAATTAAGCTGAATATATTAGGGATATTTTCTTAATAAATTTGATAAAAGGTATTTCCTGTCTGTTGTCTGTGCTGCTATGAGAGGGTTCTGACTCTGGTATAGTTGGAGGACAATCCCTAGCTTACACATCCATTAAGAAATGGTCTCTTAGCTTGTCAATCCTTGACAATCAAAGGATTTACATATAAGTATAGAGCTTTTGCTGATAATGTTATGTTTATAGCTGTCAGAGACTTGAGGTTTGGGTTATTTTTACACTGAGTTCATTGTGCTCTGCTGTGTCTACTATCTTGTCTTTCACTTGTGCGCTTGCGTAGCATTGCCAGCTGCAACGTGGGAGAATGGGTTCAGCCACTCTGGCTTATCACGGCGGCCTTGGGAGGAGGCTATGGAGTATTCTTTGTTTAAGGGAATTTTCCAGTCCTGTGAGACCGAGGGGTGGGGGCAACTCATTCTCCCGATCATCAAGTAATCTCCCGCTGGGAGTTTCCCGCACGCATGCTAAAAGTTCATTTGCCAGTCGCGCTACGTTCACCACCCCAATCTACAGTCCAGCTAGACCGACCCCGAGGGATGGTGGAGCGATACCCCGGACCCATTATCAGTTTGCTCCACTTCCGTGGGATAAGTGGGTCACTCAACGGAGACCTCAAGATTGGTCTAAGAACTTGTTGGACTCAACCCAGGCGACATGGGCTTTGCCGGGGAGCCAGAGCCAGGATAGCTTGGTGGACCCCCGTGGAAGTTTTGGATTACCGCAGGGGCGCACTTCCTGAGGCCCAGTGAGACCCAGCCCTAGCAAGGACGCTGATGCTCATATGGACATTTTGGAAGAGGATTGTCACAGGTTGATGCGAGACATGGGGAAGTTAACGCAAAACCTACCAATGATGATGGACCAGGCGATTTGTACCCATATTCTTGCACAACTTGCACTGGTGCCCGCCCCACCCCTGGGACCAGGACTGGGACAGCCAGTCCCAGGGCAATCTCCGCCGGGGCAGCCAGTTCTGGGACAACCTCCACCAGGGCAGCTGGTTCCTGGGCCACCTCTGCTGGGTGGCCCTCCTGTGTTACCAGCACCCGCACCTCCGCCACCACCCCCAGGGCCGTTGCCACTGCTGGGGCCCGGTCCAGGGATGGGACCGCCCCAGCTGATGCCGTAACCTAAAGATCTTCTGGATATTACTTTTGACAGAGAGCCCGAAAGCTTATCTTTCTTCATCCTACTAGTGGGGAAGTTTGTGCAGCGCTGGGGTCACCTGTTCCCAGATGAGGAACAAAAGGTGGAGTTTATTGCCTCCCGCCTGAGGGGAATCGCTACCAGCTGGTATGTAGCACTGCATGATCTGGAGGCAGAGGAATTGGGAAGTGTGGATGGTTTCATGTGGGCGTTAAGAAACTGCTTTGAAGATCCGGCAGCTGCCCGGAAGGCCGAGGCATTCCTCTGCACATTCACACAGGGATGCCTCACAGTCCACGAGTACTCTACAGAATTCCAGAAACATGCGGCCAAAATATGGGATTGGATGGACTCGGTATTAGCCCAATGGTACCGAATGGGGCTTGCTGTGGATGTCCGCAACAACGTCCTAAGCTCTAAAGAACCGCGGACCTTGCAGGGTTGGATGGAGGAGGCAGAATGCGCCGAGAGCTGTCTACGCATCATGAAACTGGATGTCTCCTTAGGCAATAGCCATCCCTCCACTTCCACCCCCCAGCCAAAGAATAAGCTAGCTCCCCCACAGTCACCCTGCGATACCAATGCATGAAGCAAGGCCTATGCCTGAAATGTGGAGAAAAGGGGCATTTTGCCGCTTCCTGCCTGAAGGAGGACCCCGGGAAGAGCCCACCTCACGAGGACGATCGATGCCGAGTGGGAGCCCCAACCCGGAAGGAAACCACGAAACCCAAGAACCCACAGCCCTTGCATGTGCATCAGGAAACCTTCGACCCACTACTGATGGAGGAGGAAGCCCCAGAGTTGCTGGGAAATGAGTCGGTCCTGTTGTAAGCGGTGTGGCACAGCAGGACCCAACACCTGAAGCACCAAATGTGATGAGCAATTACCCCTCTCTATTTTTTGTGACTGTGGTCATTATGAACCCGGCCATGATGACCCACATTCAAGTGCGTGGCTTGATTGACTTGGGGTGCGGGAGGGACCTCATCAACCCTTCCTTAGTCACAGGGTTGGAAGCAGCAGTGATAAAACTAAAGGAACCCATAACGTTTACCCAAATGGATGGGTCGCCCATGAAGGAGCCCTGTAGATTTGAGATCCTTTGCGAGTGGGGGCAGGTGATCATTGGGAACACCGACCCTTCATGGTGGTGCCACAAGCTAAGTTCCCCCTCCTTCTTGGCAACCCCTGGCTCCATGGCCACGATTCATACATATAATGGGAAGATGGAATTGTGTGTTTCGTATCTCAAAAATGTTCGGAGCACAAGTGGGATCCTTGAGTGGGGCACCCCGCCAGATAATGAACCCCCCAGAGCGTGCCTTGCTGCCGAGGAATTTGCCTGCATTCCTGAGGAGTACAAAGACTTGTTCCGTGTGTTTGAGGAGGAGGAAGCCGATGAACTCCCCCCTCATCGCAACTCTGACTGTGCTATCGAATTACTCCCAGGTCAGAAAATGCCTAGGGGAAAGATATATGCAATGAGTCCCATGGAAAAAGAGGAGTTGTGGAAGTTCATCAATAAGAACCTAGCTCGGGGTTTCATTCAGCCGGCTTCCTCCCCGTTTGCGGCCCCTGTGCTGTTCTGTAAAAAAAAAGATGGGGGACTCCGCTTGTGCACGGATTACAGAGGGTTGAATGCAGTGTCAGCCACCAATGCTTATCCCATGCCCCTCATTAAAGACCTCCTGGCAGAGATAGCACGGGGCAAAATCTTTTCCAAGCTTGATTTGAGGGATGCTTATTTCCAGGTTCGAATAAGACAGGGGGATGAATTTAAGACTGCCTTCAACACCCCCTTGGGACAGTTCGAATACCTGGTGATGCCATTCAGGCTCCAGGGAGCTCCGGGAGTCTTCATGAACTTGATCAATGAGGTGTTACACCCTTACCTGTTTAAGGGTGTGGTTGTTTACCTGGATGATATCTTGCTGTACTCACTTGATGTTGAATCCCATGTGCGATTGGTAAGGCAGGTGCTCCTGAGACTCCTAGAGCACAAACTGTTTGTCAAACTATCCAAATGCGAGTTCCATCAAACCCGCATCGACTTCCTGGGCTACCACATATCCCCCGAGGGTTTAGAGATGGACCACAAGAAAGTCCAAGATGTGTTGGACTGGGAGCCCCCAAAAACTAGGAGGGAGCTCCAAAGCTTCATTGGCTTCGCAAATTTCTATTGCCAATTTTTGCCCCATTTTGCCCAAGTGAGTCTGCCCCTCACCGGTCTCTTGAAAACCAAGGGGAAGGGAGTGGGAGCTGCGCAGCCGGGGGCGAGACTAGAATGGACCCCAAAGTGTCAGGAGGCGTTCGAGCAGCTAAAAAAGTTATTTACCACTGAACCAGTACTTGCTCACCCTGATGAAACAAAAAAAAAAATTCATAGTGCAAGTCGATGCCTCCGACACTGCTATGGGGGGGGGGGCGATTTTGCAAGAGGGCTCAGATGGACATTTACACCCCCTAGCATATGTCTCCCACAAATTTAATGACACTGAGCGGTTCTGGCCAGTGTGGGATAAGGAGGCAGCCTCGATCCACCTGGCGTTGGTGACTTGGCAACATTGGTTAGAAGGGGCCCAAGTGCCTTTTGAGATTTGGACATATCACAAGAACCTTGAGGTTTTGTGCAAACCCCGCAACCTTAATGCTAAGCAATTCCGTTGGGCCGAGTTCTTCTCCAAGTTCCAGTTCACCCTGCACCATTTCCCGGGATGGTCCAACCCCTTAGCAGATGCGCTCTCAAGACTTCCCCAACATGAAAGCAAGTGGGTGGAAATCTGCGAATCGTTCTTCACCCCTGCCCAGTTAAGCGGGGTGGTGACTACTCAAAAACAGAGCCAAAGTGCCAATGCCCCCCAGCACCTGAGGCCTTCCTGGGAGGAGCGCTTTGCCAAAGCATTAACAGATGAAGAAAGGCAAATGTTCCAGTCCCACCCTTCCGTAGAACACTGGGTGAATGACTGTTGGTACAAGGGAGGGAACTTTTTGTCCCCGAGGCTTTGAGGCAAGAAGTCTTACAATCAGTCCATGGGCTAAAGCCAGCTGGCCACTTTGGCTATGTTAAATCATTGCACTTGTTACAATGTGAATTTTGGTGGCCCCAAATGTGAAAAGACTTGTCTCTATTCGTGCGCTCATGCCCTGTCTGTAGCCTCTGCAAGGCAAAGGGGGGGCAAGCCCCCAGGTCTCCTCCAGCCATTGCCCACCCCCAATCGGCCCTGGGAAGTCATTTCAATGGATTTCATTACTGATTTACCCTCCAGCAAACACATGACGGTCATTTGGGTGGTGGTGGACCTCTTCTCCAAACAAGCTCACTTCGTCCCGTTCCCGGGGTTACCTTCCTTCAGCACATCGTTAGGTTACATACTCTGCCAGCAAAGATAATATCCAACTGCGGCTCTCAATTTGTTTCTAAACTATGGACGGAGCTAATGTCATTGATGGGAGTCGAGCGTGCCTTGAGTAGTGCCTATCATCCAGAGACTGATGGGCAGACAGAATGGGTTAACCAAACCCTTGAGCAGTACCTTCGTTGCTTCACCAATTTCCAACAAGACAACTGGGTAGACCTTCTACCCCTGGCTGAATTTGCATATAATAACTCTTGGCATTCTTCCACAGGGGTCTCTCCATACAAAGCGGCATTGGACTATGACAGCCCCCCCCGCCGTTCCTTAAATCAATGGAAGGGGGGGTTGGTGAGGCAGCAGACTGGTGCAAAGCCCTGAAAGACTCTTGGCCACTCCTCTGTGAAACTCTTGAGGCTGCGAAGGCAGCCTATAAAGTTCAGGCTGACAAGAAAAGGGTGGTGGGTTGGGATCTTCAGCCTGGGAGTTATGTGTATCTGTCTACAAAGAATTTGTGCCTGTCTCAGCCTTCTAGGAAATTGGCCTGGAAATACATTGGTCCCTTTCGAATTGTCTGCTGTATAAATAAGGTGACTGTAGAATTGGACCTACCTAAGAACCTGAAATATATTTATCCCATATTCCATTGCAGCCTCCTGAAGCCTGGGCATCCCCCGAATAAATGGCGACCCGAACAACCAGTGCCTCCCCCGCTGATTGTGGATGACAGTGAGCATTTTGAACTGGCTGATATTCTGGACCCCAAATTGACTCGTGGTCAATTCCACTATCTGGTGGAATGGGTTCACTTTGGTCCCCAACAAAGAGAATGGGTTAAAGTTACAGACATTCATGCACCCTACCTTATTAAACAATTCCACAGCAAATTCCCAACCAAACCTGGAGGCCCTGCATATGTTCCTGTTCGCAGGGTGGGGTGAATTTTGGGGAGGATGTCAGGGACTTGAGTTATTTTTACACTGAGTTCATTGTGCTCTGCTGTGTCTACTATCTTGTCTTTTGCTTGTGCGCTTGCATAGCATTGCCAGCTGCAACATGGGAGAATGGGTTCAGCAGCTCTGGCTTATTACAGCGGCCTTGGAAGGAGGCTATGGAGTATTCTTTGTTTAAGGGAATTTTCCAGTTCTGTGAGACCGAGGGGTGGGGGCAACTCATTCTCCTGATCATCAAGTAATCTCCCGCTGGGAGTTTTCCGTGCGCGTGCTAAAAGTTCATTTGCCAGTCACACTGTTGCATCATACTATAATAATGCCTGAACAGCTTGTGCCACCATTCCTGACAATAACCATATTACTGTGGGTTACAGCATTGTATTCCAATAAAGCTTTTCTTTACTTGAAGAATGCTTGGATCTACTTGCTATTGAGCCTGACAATAGCAGAGGAACCAATTGGAAACTTTACCGCTTTTACTACATAAAATAAAAGAGTTTCGGGACATAGCAGGCTTTTATGTGAATAGACAAAAATCTAAGGTGATGTGCAAGAATATGACAAAGTCCAAACAAATGGAGCTGCAGAAGTCTATAGGCTGTGAAGTGGTGAAGAAAACAAAATATTTGGGTATAGAGTTGACAATGAAGACTACTGACCTTTTTAAAAACAATTATGAAAAATTGTGGATGCAAGTTTTAAAGGATATTGAAAAATGGAATACATTAAATTTATCTTTGTTGGCAGAATTTCAGTGGTCAAAATGAATATTTTACCACATTTTATGTTTTTATTTCAAATGATTTCCATTGTAAAAGACCTAAAAGCATTCAATTTTTGGCAAAAGGAAATTTCTAAATTTGTGTGGGCAGGGAAAAAAACGAGAATCAAAATGAAAATTTTGTGTGATGTGAAGGAAAGAGGAGGCTTTCGACTACCAAACTTGAGACTTTATCATGATACGGTCTGTTTGACATGGTTAGAACAGTGGATTAGTCTTGAAAACAGAAAATTGTTGGCATTAGAAGGACACAATTGTAGGTTTGGCTGGCATGCATATCTTTATTATGGTAAGTCAAAAATGGATAATTTTTTAAAGCACCATTATATCAGAAGAACTCTCTTTGACTCATGGACAAAGTATAAAAATTTCTTTCCGGAGGAAAAACCAATGTGGATTGTGCCAGCAGAAGTAATAAAACCTTTTTCAGAACACAGGGGCCAAGATTGGTTGAAATACAGGGAACTGTTGAGACTTGAAGGGAAAGCATATGTGTTGAAAGAAGAAAGTCAATTAGACTTTAAATATGACTGGTTGCCTTTGATTATGTGGATCACAATAAACTATGGTAGGTTCTTAAAGAGATGGGAGTACCAAACCACCTCACATGTCTCCTGAGAAACCTATATAAGGGTCAAGAAGCAACAGTTAGAACCGGATATGGAACAACTGATTGGTTTAGCATAGGAAAAGGAGTACAAGGATGTATATTGTCACCTTGCTTATTTGATATAAATGCAGAGTACATCATGCGAAATGCTGGCCTGGATGAATCACGAGCTGGAGTTAAGATTGCTGGGGAAAAGATCAATAACCTCAGATATGCAGACGATACCACTCTGATGGCAGAAAGTGAAGAGGACCTAAAGAGCCTCTTCCTCAGGGTGAAAGAGGAGACTGCAAAAGTGGGCTTGAAGCTCAACATCAAAAAAACGAAGATCATGGCATCTGGCCCCATCACTCCTTGGCAAATAGAAGGGGAAGTCGTAGAAGTAGTGACAGACTTCACGTTCCTGGGATCCCAGATCACTGCAGATGGTGACTGCAGCCATGAAATTAAAAGACGCCTGCTCCTTGCTATGAAAGTATCTACATGTACTAACCTTAAATAAAACTGTTTTAAAATGATGTACAGATGGTATATGACACCCAAAAAGATAGCTAACATAGGCAAAAAATTATCTAACAAATGTTGGAAATGTAAACATGCTGAAGGTCCTTTTTATTATATGTGGTGGACTTGCGAAAAAGCAAAAGCATTTTGGGCTGTAATACATACAGAGATGGAAAAAATTTTGAAATGTACTTTTAAAAAAGAACCTGAAATGTTTTTTTGGGGTCTTAAACTAGAAGAAATAAATGTGAGTAAAAGAACATTGATATGGTATATGGTAACAACTGCTAGAATGCTTTATGCTCAAAACTGGAAAAATGAAAAGATTCCTGATCTCTGGGACTGGCGAAGAAAATTAATATACATGGCAGAAATGGACAAGTGGACTAGAAAATTCAACAACCTAGAAGCAGAAACTTTCTTGGCAGACTGGAAAGACTTTAAAGAATATATACAGAAGAATTGGGAAATGAAGGACAGCATATTTAGCTTGGAAAATTACTAGTGACATAACAAATTAATACAACCAATAAGTACCAATAGTAATTGCTAATAAGTTAATTGTGTTACCTGTAGAATTTATATGATAACAGTGTATTAACATGCATTATGTATTGATAAAATGGTGGAAGCAATGCTGGGAGCCAACAAGGAGGGAAGGGGAGTTTGAAGAAAAGAATATGAGTTATATTATTTTGACTAAATTGTGCAATACTATATATCCTAATAAAAGTTGTTTAAAAAAAAAATGGTCACTTAGCTAAATACCCCCGTCATAATTCAGAGACCCAATGTTGTGGCTAATAGAGGTCTTTCACATTATTGCCTACCTGATCCTTTTGATTGGAAATGCCTTGGATTGAACCTTGGACTTTCTGCATGGCAAGCAGATGCTCTGCCAGTGAACCACATACCCTTCCTAATTTCCACATTTCTCACTAAGACTCAAGCAAGTTGCAAAAATATATGTAAACTCCCCCAACCACCTGCTATTCAATCAAGCCACATAAAACATCCATTAAACAATGCAATAGGACTAGGATTACTGTCCTGATTCCCTTGATCCTCTACCAGGGCTGTTGGGGTGAGCAATCCCCAGCACCCCTGTGGTGGTGAGGCAACACCCCCACGAACCCCAGCTCACCACAGACAAGGCCAATGTTGAAAGCAGCAGCGCAGCCCTGAGAGAAGTGAGGAGCATGCCAGTGAGGGACCAAGCACCGGATGATGACGGGTGGGCCAGGGAGAGAGGTGTGCACACCAGGGGCCGGGGGCCTGAAGCTGGAGGAGCCACAGGAGTGAAGAGCCAGTGGCCAAGTCTGTTTGGGGCCACCAACAGACATGGGCAGGGCGGCAAAGGTGGAAGCGGTCTTAGCATCCTGCACTTTGAGGGGGGGCGTGGCTTAGGCGGGAGCGGCAAAAAGGGAATGAGGGGGTAATAAAAAGGGAACGTTGGAGTGGGCCAAGGAGGAGCAGAACGTTGACTGTGCTGACTGGGAGTGGTGTAAGGGGCAGAGAGAGAGAGCAAAGTCCAGAACAACTGTAGGCACAGCTGGTGCCAGAAAGCAGAGGTGGGGAAAGCGATGAAGTTACCCTCTTGGGAACCCACCAGTCTGAGGCCCCAGTGCTCCGGCTTCCTGCCTTATAGCCCCTCAACTCTGGGTTCCCATAACTTGTGCATCCATGGCACAGAATGCCGAAATGGCCTTGGGCGGCCTGCCCCCATCGGGCCCCCAGGACATGACAATTATAGAACTGGGAAATAATGCAAACAGGAAACTGGCTAAGGCAGGGCATCCAATTCTGCTTTCATTTTTTTTTTTTTTAACTATTATGGCTATGCACTTTTTAAAGGTGAAACTGGTCTGTGCTTCTCTGGACCTCTGAGAAGGCCTGATTGCTGATGATAAGTTAATAAAAATGGAATCTATGACACGTCTGTTTAGGGACATGTAAAAAAAAACACAACTTATCACTAAACCTGTTCAGATGCACACACCTGGAATGTGCATCTTGTTAGCCCAGCCGCCTTTATTGGGCTATTTCTGGACTGTTTTTATGTGGTTATAAACCTGATAGTAGGCCAGCCAAGAGACTGTGAGATAGATGCCACGGGGAGAAGTCCAGAGAGGAAACAGAAGCCAGCCAAGGACGTTGAGATGCTGGCTAAATTCACTCCAGAGGTGCTCCACAGCCTGCCTGCTGCTTGTCACGTCTTACACTCACAGGTTTACACTCAAACAAAAGACTCTTGCATATAGCCCAGACTCCTGGTCTCCACATATAAAGGGATTAACCTCCCCCCATGTGCCAACTCACACATTCCTCATGGAGAATCTGCCTGGATACTGAAGAGTCATCCTCCTTTGTTTCCAACTTCCCCTTTTCCCGCTCCCAGGTGTCCAATGGTCAAGGTAGCCACTAGCATTTGAAATTGACCCTGATAACCAATCCCTAGCCAGCAGGGAGTGTCCCCAGGTGTAAGCCACCTGGCCTCCCACGCCCACCGCTCGAGAAGCCTTAAAAACACTCACACACGCTTCTCGGGGCTCGCTCTCAGCCTTGCCTACCCCCTACCAATGACCTCTCTCTGCCTGCTATTACCTCTTATGCCCAGCTTACTTTACCCAAACCCTTACCTCGCTTTAAGGCTTCAGTCTGCAGCCGAAGTAGCGCACATGTCTTTAGCAGGTCTAGCACACATGTTCCCCATTTTTCTTCTCATATTCCTCCCCACCCTGAACCTCCCGCTGGAAGATTTAGGAGCTACGCATCCCTGAGGTAAATATTGCCCCTCATCGCTTCAATACCTGCTCATGCAAATGTGCTATTTATTTCCTTCCTGTTTGTATTAGTTTCTTGTATGCCAGTTTGTGTGATTGTATGTTCTGATTGATATTACTGCACAGTAAACAAAAGATTTATTTTACTCCTGTCTCTCGCCTCTTTACTGGGAAACAGCATGGTGGCCCATCCTCCATATACACAGACCAAAGAATCCCAATATTAAATGCTGTTCCGAGTGCTCTATTAACTATTGATCAGAACATTTCGGGTAACAATCTGTGTACATGAGACTAGGCACTGTGCATGCTCCCGTATGTTCAAGGTATTTGCAAAGCCACCCAAGCTTCTGAAGAATTCACTTAAGAAGGACAATAATGTACTACAATATTATAGTAAGTTTTCAAGAATAGAAAAGATACCCCGCTTCTTCTGAGTTGTGAAAATATTCACTAAATGAGCACAGTGCAATAGCAGTTTGTGAAAGGGTATAGAGATAAAGGGGGGAAAGGCACAAGATAAATATAGATTCTGCTACAATTGTGACAGAACTGTGGTTTAGTTTGTAATGGTGTGAATTATATATCAACAGCATAGAATTGTTTATCTGCTTGATAGAAGTTTGAAATATGCTGGGTTTTTACATTTCTGTTTCTGCATGCTGTGCATGCTTTCATTGTGGAAGTTTCTGTCTTGTTAGACTGTTCAATGAATAAATGGAACAATCCCTTTCCATGGCTATCTACTATGCTATAGCTTTATGCACATACCCATATACACACCACACATATCAAGATGGGTAGCCATATTAGTCTGTCTGTAGCAGTAGAAAAGAGCAAGAGTCCAGTAGCACCTTAAAGATTAACGCAATTTGTGGCAATTCATGAGATACTGCTCACTTCTTCAGATACAGCTAGAATGTGAGTTCAGCTGTCCTTATACTTTGGAGAGTGAAGTGATTTCAGATGCCAAAAGACAATAGCAAGGAAATGACAATAGCAGGTTTTGCCTGCTATTGTCTTTCGGCATCTGAAATCACTCCACTCTCCAAGATATAAGGACAGATAGACTCACATTCTAGCTGTATCTGAAGAAGTGAGCAGTATCTCATGAATGCTCACGCCCTGCCACAAATTTTGTTACATTCATATCAGTAGTACATAATAAGATGCAAATTGGTGTCCCGGCTAGTTCTTTCTGTTTTTGATCCCTTTGCCCACTTCATGTAGCATCTGTTCTTTCTCATTTAACCCTCTCCACACACAAATAATATATTTCATGTTTTAAGGTAGCTAATTTATAACTCCACCATGGCATATTATGCCATTTTGCATGCAAGTGAATTCCACTATCAGAAGTCTGCATCTTTGAGCAACATTTTAATATGCACTCGCTAGTTAAATTATTGACATGTGATGCTAGACTTTTGTTTCCTGACTCACCATTCCTCAGTCAAAGTGCTTTTGGAAAGTCTAACTAATTATTTACCCCAAACATGATTTTGAATACCTAACAGCACAAACTGAAGCAGAGTAACACTTTTCAAGGACCCTGGATTTCAATAGATTTTGTAAGGTGTAACCGTGTTTAGGATTGCAGTCCTACTGACTTTCGGTTTCGGCGGAGCGAATGGCGGCCACCTCTCGGGACGCTCCCAGAGATGGTTAGCCCACGCGCAGTTTGGGGGGGTCTTCGCATGTGCGAAAGACCCTAGTGAGCCTTAGGCAAAGGCTCCAAACCAGGGGCGCTTGGGGAGTAGCCTCTTTGCCGGCAGACAGCCGGGAAATTGAGGCTTTCTCCCCGCCCCAATCGGCCCCGCTGCGTCATGCCCATAATGGGACTTAGCAACGCCACCGACTTCCAGGAGTGAAGAAAGCGACATGAATTAAAATAAAAAGAAGAATTGGCATCGAATCGTGAGTTGAAGATCTATTTTGAAGCGAGAATTTGAACCCCCCGCAAGCATATAAGAGTATGGGAGGAGGGAGGAGTCCCCACCCCTTTTGAGAAGCGGGATTTATAAAGGAAACGCGAAGGGGGGCAAAGAGAAAAAAGTGTTGGTGAAAGTACCTTTGGGGTTTTACGGAAGATTATGAGCTTATTAGCTTCTTGAGGGACACGGCACGAACTTTGAAAAAGTAAACAAACAAAAAAAAGAAAATGTCGACGGTGGAAAAGGTCCCGCAGAAGCCGGAAAAGAAGAGGGGAGGGACTTCCGGTCCGGGTAACCCCCCCAGAGCTAGCTGTCAATCAACAGGAAAGTGAGATACTGTGCCCTCTGCTGGAGCAAATGCAGAAAATCAACGAAACTTTGATTAAAATGGAAAGTGTTCTCATCGGCCGACAAAAACAAATATCAGAAACAACAAGGAAGATGGAAGAAATCGCACAGAAATCTAGTCTGACTCTACGTTTTCAGGGCGTGAAAGAAGAAGAGAAAGAAGATCTCAGATCTACCTTGGCGAATGTCTTGGCACCCCTAACTGGCAGAGAAGCGAAAGAATTAAAAGAAGAGGTGGATATGGCCTTTAAAGCCTATCCCGCTTTTATGAAGAAAAATAATCTGCCAGTAGAAGGGGTTGTTGAGCTTATCAAGCAGCATACTAGAGATCCAATTGCATGTGTAGTGTTTGCGGAGCCCGTGAAAATTGGAGGGCAGAAATACAAGGATAAAGAGAAAAGAGAGAAGATAGACTCCGTCTTTAAAGCACAAAAACTTCTGAAGAGACACGCCAGCACAGAGGAAGATGCAGCACTCACAAATTGGACGATTCAAGCAGTGAAGAAGACAGCAGCCCAGGGGAAGGAGGTGCCGGAGCGGGAGATACCAAGGCCAAAAAGGGCTCAACTTATAATTTGAGAGACTTAAAAAGAAGACATCTTAAGAAGTAATTGTTCATGTAACATCTGAAAGGAGCTGATTAATAACTAACCCCAATGGACTTTACTAACTTTATTAACAGAGTTATTTTGGACTTTGGAAAGTTGAAAAGAAGATCTTTCAACCGTGATGGATGCCAAAAACTGTATTAAGTACTAACTAAAACTAACTTTTTTTAACAGGAAAAAAATTCACTTCACCCTTTTCTTACTCCATCTATATACCCTACCCTTTTCTTATAAAAATAATAAAATTCTCTCCTTTTTAGGAGAGTTTTAACAAAAAAAAAAAGGATTGCAGTCCTACTGCAAACAAGTTAGTCATTAATTAGGTTCCATTGCTTTCAGCAGAACACAGCAAGTAAACTTGAGATAGGCCCAGGACAGACTGGCAATTTGCCCCGGTATCGAGTCGCGGCAAAAAACCCCCGGAGTAAACGATACCGGGTTTTCCCGTCCACACAGCGGGGGCCTCTGCCGGAAGATACTGGACAGAGGCGCACGGGAGCGTTCAGACTGCCGCGCCGGAGGCGCGCTATATTCGCTGTTTCCCCATTATTTCGGCTGTGGGCGTATGTGCGCATAAGCGCATTTTGGCGATTATTATTTTTTTGCCCAGCAACGCCGGCACTGCATTGGGCAGTGGAGCGGAGCGCAGCCAATCACACCGCTGCTGCCTCATGCCCAACGCGGGTTGCTCCCGGCTTTTCGGCTGTGCGTTCAGACTCCCCGGAAGCGGAGAAACGCGCGACAAACGCAGGCTTTCAAGATTTGCGAAGGCTTTTATCAGGTGTTTTTTTAATCCGGCAGTGAAGCGCGAGAGCACCGGTAGGCTACGGGTGGGGGACGCCAGGCAGATGTGCCTGTGTGAACATTCCATTTAATCCGATATTGAGTCATTGTCAGCCCGGGTCCCATCCCGCGGCAAATTGCCAGTCTGTCCTCGGCCATAGTTTGCACAAAATGCAGTTTTATCACCAGCTATGTAAAACCATAGATTCATTATTCAAATTAATTAAAATGGATATAAAGGGGGGGAAAAACTTTTCTCAAATTCAATAGACTTTCTTGGACAAGCACATATATCCTGGAGGTATATCTATGCTAACACGGGATGCACCTATTTCCAATATCTATCTGCCAATTCATTTCTCACATTGAGTGCATTTTGCCTTTCATTGCAGGAACTACTCAACCAAGAACATTGTTATACAGTATTAGAAATTCTTCTGGTACAGAACACAGGAACATTAAGCAGATGATTGTACAAAGTTCATATGTTTTCTTTTTCTTTCTTTCTGGTCTATGATTACTTGAACACATCAAAAGAGTATTCTGTTCCTTCCAAAGTCAAGCAGGTGACAGCTAATTGTCTGTTATGAGACACAAATTAATTTAGTGGCATGATCAGCTATAATTTTTTTCATGAATAGGTATTCATATCACATGTCACTGTGAACTGCAAGATGTGGTGTTACATGAAGACTGAATTGAATTGGAGCTGAGTATGCACCTAAGCAATTTATATCTCAAAACTATGTGCCTCTGCTATTGAAAATGGGAGGAGGAATTCCTCTCTGGCCACCAAATAAGCTATTCTGGGAATCATTGTACCTGAAAGGATAAGTCATGTGGCAAGGGTAATATAGTTGGTGGTCTGGATCCAGTCTAGTTTTTGGCTGGTGAAAAAGGGAGGATGTTCTCCCCTTGGACCACCAAAAGGGCCATGTTCAGAATCATGGGACCTTTATAGACTAAAACCATGTGGGACAGAGTGGTAACAAAGATAAACATTAATTAGCTTGAATGGGGGGGATCTGCCTGGATCCAGTCCTAGAGTTTAAACACAAAAGTTGTGTACTGTTACCACCAATGGCCTGCCTTGTTTTTGGGGAAATTAGCTATGTGGCAGGGGAGGCCAGAGGGGTACAGGGATCATATACCAATTGTATACCAAAGTCAGATACAGAAGGAAGACTCCAGATCTGAAGAGTAAATTAAATAGTTTTTATTGAAGAATTTCCCTAATTACAAGCAAACTAGACATTTGAAAAGAGCCATCAAAACAGAACTAAGAAAGCAGAGTTGATTGATAATGAATAAAGGCGTCAGTTACTGGGTGATGCTACCTAATCAGACATGCAGGGATTCATGGAGATGAGATTATGGCCCAAACAGTTGGCATCCAGGGCAGACACACAATTGAGTCCATGTGTGTTGATGGATATAGACATTAGAGAACAATGGCTATGATGGGATTAGCCTGTTGTGGGGTGACTGGGTTTGATGACCACTGATGGTCTGACCTAGGCAGATTGAATGCATTCCCAGATTTAGACAAAAGGTGGGAAATGGGTTCCTGATTAGCATCAGGAAGGATAGCTAAACATTTGAGTGTATGATTGGTTTATCTCAATATCATGAGGGAAGGAGCAGGAAAGACAGTTGTGAAAACAAAGGAATCTCACATAGACATAGGTGCACATGAAAGGGCTAGGTGAAGTTCTGAAGAAAGAAGGGCTATTCACCAGGTGGCCTTTAAATAGCCTTTAGAAATGTAGATACTTTACCTGGTGAGACTGCCATTGTTTCTTATGCATATCTTTGGCTGGTTGGGGGAGAAGGCTGGAGGTTTGCTCTGAGGGCTGCCTTGTTGTAACCTGAAAATGGAGATCCTTTTGCAGAGGTGTGGTTAGCTCTGTGTTTCAGGCTGGGGGGGGGCTTCCTTGACCTGAGTTTGTGGGTCTCTGGTTCAGGTTAGAAGTGGGATGCCCTGCTATTTAGGGCTACCCACGAGTGATGCAGCATTGGTAGAGAGGGAATAGCAATTTTTACTGATCCCTCCCTCCTGCTGTAGGCTATCACTTTGCTCTCCCCAGAAACAGAATATTGGGGGGGTGGCTACAGCAGGAGAAGGAAGGGAGGAAGTCCCATTGTACTGGTGGTGTTTTGGATATAGCTCAGAGATGGCAATTTACATTTTATGACTTTCTTCAAAAGTCAAAGATGACCATGTTCTAATCTGTGGAGTGTGGAACCATGAAGTTAGCTATGTGGCAATCACATGTGCATAGCCATTTTTACATAAGGGGACTGAGGAATATGGAGGAATGTGGACAGCTATCCTGTACTGCCTTCCCCTAACATATTGATTTGTCAGCTTTTTTTTCTGGTACCCTGCATCTTGCAGTTATTTGTATATAGAGATTGTCAGGTTAGCAAAATCGATACCACTGTATATTCTGAGCTCTTATAAAATAATTAGTGATGGGGACAAGCCTGGGAAATGGTGGTTCATGGTGGTTCATGGTTCATTTAATTACACGAACCATGAACTTTTCCCATTTCCCAAAATGCTTTATGGTTTGTTCAGTTTGGGAGGTGGTAGAA
This sequence comes from Gekko gecko, assembly GCA_029375565.1. Taxonomy (NCBI): domain Eukaryota; kingdom Metazoa; phylum Chordata; class Lepidosauria; order Squamata; family Gekkonidae; genus Gekko; species Gekko gecko. The sequence goes on from JAPDNY010000005.1 coordinate 141,594,761, forward strand.
CAGCCCCCTAATGAGTTAGAGATGTCAAACTCACAGGGAGTCACACAGTAATATCATAACACACAACCAAAACAAGGGAAGATTGAAAAACTTACAGATTTGAATAAACTCTATTTTGAATTGACTAACAGATCAGATTAATATTGAATAGCAAAAAATAAGTAAACTCTCAATGAAATAATAAAAGTTTACATTTAGCATTTCTAATGGAATCCCAGTCAAAGGTATCAATATCAATTTTTTCCAAGATAGGATACCAAATACTTAGAGGGTTATAAAAAGTACATTCATTCTGAACATTAGAATGATATATAGAAAAGGTGTCAAGCATAAACAAATCCCATATTTTATGTATCACCTGAGTCAGACTTGAGACAGATTTTTCTTTCCACGATTTTGCAATTAGGATTTTAGTTACAGTAAGAAGGATATGAATTAAAAGTTTTTCTTTTTCAGGAGGACCATCAGCTGGCCACAAACCCAAAAGGATCACTGATGGTAATACAGGTAAATCACAATTTGTGAGTTTCTGGATAAGTTGCCTTACTTACTTCCAAAAGGTTTGAATATGTAAGCACGACCACCAGATATGAAAGAAAGTCGCCCTCTCACCACATTGTTTCCAACAGAAAGGTCACATATTAGGAATTAAGTGTGTTAGTTTGACAGGATTTAAATACCAACATAATAGAATTTTGAGATTTGTTTCAATAATATATATCGATTTAGATGATTTGTAATGTTTATTCCAAATAGTTAACCATTGCTGGTCGGTTATTTGGTAGTTAAAGTCTTTTGACCAAGCATTTTGGTAACTAAGAGTACTGATCGACTTATTGTTTAAAAGTAATCTGTATAATTTAGAGATTAAACCTCGTTTTTGAGGAGGTTTGTATAATAAAAGTTCAAGTTCACTAAGAGACTGAGTAACAGAGAGATGGTAATTAGGTGTTTCAATGAGATGTTTGATTTGCAAATATTTGAACCAATGAATTTTGAACTTATATTTTCTTTCTAAATTGTGTTTAGACATAAGTTTACCCTTGTGAATACAGTCAATAAATCTAGTTACATTAGCTTTCCGCCATGAAAGAAAAGCTTCGTTGGAGTTGGCCGCAACAAACCATGGCTGATCTATGAAAGACGTTAATTGAGAAAAGGGGTTTATCAAGGTTTTCCTGATTCAATACCAAGTTTTCAATGTGGCTTTCAGGCACGCAATCGTAGAAAGAATTTTTTGAGAATTCTTATGCCATAGTAAATTTTGAAAATTGGAGCTCTGACTATTTTTTCATTCAATCCAGTGCCAATCCAATGTATCCTTCTCTTGGTATTGTCTAACTATTGAAGAGAGGTAGACAGCTTTGTGGTACATTGGTAAGTTTGGGACTGCCATACCTCCTTGTTTCGTTTGTTTGTGCATAGTAAGTTTATTGATTCTGGGGTGTTTATTATTCCATATGAAAAGAGCCAGATCTTTTTGCCAGTATTTGAGTTGATGCTCAGGTATAAAGTACCGAATGGTTTGGAAAAGAAATAAATATTTTGGTAGGGTGTAAGAGTGAAGAATGGATATCCTATCCATCCATGAAAAGGACTTCGTGGACAAGGTCTTAAGCTGAGTTTTTAATGATTGTTATAGTTTAACATGGTTAGTGAGCAAGATGTCTGAGAGATTAGCAGATAAATTGACTCCCAAATATTGCAGATAGTGGTGTGCCCATTTGTAAGAATAATGCTTTTCAATGTAGTTTCTTATAGACGATGATAGGTTGATTGGAAAGATTTGTGATTTGTTTTGATTAACAATGAGTCCAGATATTTGCCCAAAAAGATCTAAAATTGTATGAATGGTTTTTAAGGATTTAATAGGAGCTGTAACATAGAGAATGACGTCGTGAGCAAATAGACTTAGTTTAAATTCTTTTTGAAATATTTTTATGCCCTCAAAAAGGGGATTTTCACGTAACATAATGGCTAAAGGTTCCATGGCAATTATAAATAATATCGGAGACAAAGGACAGCCTTGCCTTGTGCCTCTGTGTAGTAAAATATCTGAGGAGGCTGTACCATTCAACAAAATTTTTGCTCTAGGGTTGTCATAAATTGCCTGAATAGTATTGCAAAAAATAGGGCCAAAGTTCATACATTGTAACAAAGTTTTAAGATATAGAAATTCCAGAGAGTCAAAAGCTTTGTGGATGTCAAGTGAAAGAAGCAAAGAATTTAGACCAGTATGGCTCTTACCAAAGTGAATAATGTTAAGGGTTTTTTGGATGTTATCAGAAATGTCTCTGGAGGAAAGAAAACCAGATTGGTCTTTGTGTATATAATTGCTTATGATATTTTTCATGCATCATGTGATCATAGCTGTAAAGTATTTATAATCGTTATTCAGTAAGGAGATTGACATAAAAGAAGCAGGGTCTGAGGAATCTTTCCCTTTTTTGGCGATCAGAATAATATTAGCCATTTTCCATGTTTCAGGAAGCTTGCCAGTTGATAAAATTAAATTACAAGCATTAAGAAAAGGCAAACTGAGGATTGGCAAAAAGGCTTTATAATATTCAGTTGTAAAACCGTCCAGGCCTGGAGCTTTGTTTATTTTTGATGATTTAATTACCTGTTCCAGTTCCTGCAGAGTAAAAGGTTGTTCAAGAGCTTCTCGATGTTCTTCCAGAATCTTGGGTAGAGTAGTCATGTTTTGTAAGAGTTGATCCAAAGTCCTAGAATTTGGATTGGAAGTTGTGTAGAGTTTAGTATAAAAGTCTTCTAGGATTTTAGCTATGTCTTCTTCTGAGTGTTTGAGGATATTGTTAGAGTCTTTTAATGCAGATATATGTCTCTCAGTTTGTTTTTGGTTTATTTTCCAGGAGATGAACTTAAGTCTTTTAGAGGACTTAGTGGTGCTTGATTTGAAGTAATTAAAACATGACTTAAGAATTTCAGATTCTTCCAGTAACTCCAACCATTTTCGAGCTTCTTGCAACTGTTTATATACTTTAGAATTACAGGATGCCTTATGTTTAGTTTTTAAGTCATGTATAGTTTGTAGTAAAGCGGTTTTTGTTTTTGCTTTTTCTTTTTTACAGAAAGCCAATAGAGAAATACAATGACCATGGATGACCGCTTTAGATGCTTCCCAGGTAGAGTGGCCAAAACACCCAGGAGGTTATTAATTTTGAAATATTCATTCAATTCTTGTTGTAATTTTGAGTTGGAGTTTGTATCAAATAATAAAAGTTTGTTGAATTTCCAAGTTTTAGTCTTCTGAGTCATAATTTTGTCAACTAAGGTACATTCAACTGGAGCGTGATCAGACCATTTCTTTAAACCAATGTCTGAAGAAAAAATCCTAGGCAATAGATCTGATGAAATTAAAATATAGTCTAATCTTGAATGGGATTGAAATTGGTTAAAAAAAAAAAGTGTAATCTCTAGTAGACTTATTGAACGACCTCCAGACATCATGCAAGTCATATTTACTACAAAGTAATTTTAATGGTTTATTATCATCCAAATTAAGATGGATATGCTTTTGCTGAGGTTTACGACTGGATTTGTCTAAAAATTTATTCATTAAATAATTTAGGTCACCTCCTATTATTAAAGAGCCAGTTGTAAAGAAACGTAATTTTTCCAGAATTCAGGTCAAAAATTGGATTTGGTTTGTATTTGGGATGTAGATAGAGGCTAGTGTTGTTGGGGAGTTTCGTAACTGACCTTTAACAAATATATCTCTACCGTCGTTGTCTGCTTCCACATCAGTTACAGTAAAATCAATTTCTTTGGATATAAAAATAGCGAAAACTTTAGATTTAGAGGTACCATAGGCCAAAAATTGTTTAGGAAACCATTTAGATGGAATAGCTTTGGATCCTTTTTTTATATAGGTTTCCTGCAAAAAAGCAATATTAACTTTTTGCATGTGTAAATAATTAACAATATGTTTGACCTTAATATTATTATTAAGTCCTCTGCAGTTTAGAGTTAGAATTTTTAAATATTTCATACAGAAACTTTAAACACTTGCATAAGGCAACAGATAAAGATTACTAAAAAAAAGCATAGAAAGAACAAATCTTGTTATTGAGAGTATGATGTCTATAACAAACAGACAGTATCTTATTCTTTCCCTTGTGAAAACAAAACCACTTCCCCAATATCCCTCCCCACTCCCCACTCCCAGTAATCTGTTGGAGGAAGAAAGTCTTCCTCTGAGCCCTACCGGCTCATCCTTAGTGATTACTGAACACACAACAATTATATGTAAGAACATGAGTAGAATTCTATAGGGATCTCTGAGAGTGATTGAAAAACCCTATGAACCTTATTAAAACATGAATAAAACTACTTGCCCCCGAAAACAAACTACTTATAGAAACAACAAAAAGGCTTAGACATTTGCTGCAATACAAAAAAAAAGGCAGTTAACAGTAGGCACAAACCACTTGTAATGGATTTCAAAGATTTAGTCTGCGTCTTGTGGGTATGTTACTCCATCTTGGTGAAGCTTTCAAATCAGGGCATTTTCTCTTGCGGGGAGCATTGGTGTCTACGTCCATTTCTTGACTTGTAGTAATTCCAAGTGATTTTAGAAGAGCTTCTCCTGAATCAACGTCATTGGCTTGGTAGACTTGAGTTGTAAGTAACTGGTTTGGGACCAATGATATTTGAAGCCGGCCATGAAAAGCTTGGCTGTGACTTGTTTAAGAGAACATCTAATTTGAAGAGCCTCCGGGGGAACATCCAGGAAAATAAAGATATCCTCTTCATGGTATTTTATATTACCTTTTCGTTTTGTTTCTTGAAGAATACGATTTCTCATGGAAAGGAAGGAGAGCCTGATTAGTATGTCATTAGAACCTCTGCATTTATCAGGGGTTTTGGATTCAATCCTATATGCTTGAAGAATCTTGGGTTCTGAGCCTTCTTCAAAAGAAAAAGTATTTTTTAGCTATGTCTCTAGGAAGGTGATGAGATCTTCGTATCCTTCTGCTGATTCCTGGAAGTCCCTCAATTTAATTTTTTTCTTTCTCAAACGGTGTTCTAGGAGCATTAAACATTCTTTTGCCCATGTGAGTGAGTCATTCAAATATTTAATATCTTCTTGATTAGAAATCAATGCTTCAGGTCACAAAGATGGCGCCGGGCTCTCCGACAGAGGACGCGCACTAACGACGCTCCTCTGCCCTTGGACTTTCTTAGGGAAAACAACACCTCAAATTCTTTCTTGGAAGGAAAGATTTGGCAGGGGGCTTACCTTGGCACGAGCCGTGGGGGTGGCGACCCTGTGGCCTGTTGCTAAGCGTCCTGAAGCAAGAAAGTCGGCTGCTAATGACGGGGGCTTTCGACGAGGCGGGAGAGCCACGTCGGGCATAAGAAGAGCCGCGGAAGACCAACGAAGTCGAAATGAGAACAGAAAGAAGACTTTTAAAAGCTAAGTACACCAGAAGTTTAAGGAAGCGGTAGAACGGGGTTAAGGGGGAGAAATAGAAATAGAAATAGCCAGGGAGAGAAGAGTCCCAACTCAGTTAAAGCGCAATGGGTAGGAGAAAAATGGCCAGAAAAGGGGAAGTGCTTTGTTAAGAAGACTAGGTGGATGGGACAGTGGGGAAATTAGACGCGGCAAAGAAATTGGTGCTGCAAAAAAATTTTCTTTTTTTTTTCTTTCTTTGTACTACGGTAGGCTAAAAAAAAACAAAACCCAAAGCTGTATATCTTTAAGAAGAAGAGAGATTAAGCAACGGAGGGGGGGCGACGAGGTGTGGCAGGAAGTTCGCGACGGAAGAGAAGAGGAGGGAGACGGAGACAAGGAGAGCGAAATGAGTGAGCCCAGACGAAATAAGGAAGCGACAAAAAACGCTTAGAGAAGGGTGGGGCTGCTGAAGAGAGAAGCGGTGAAGAATAAAGAAGGAAGCAAGCTCAGTGGAGACCCCTGCTGGAGACTTTAATAACGACACACAACAGCTTATTGATATACTGTGGACATTTGGTATTGGGGAAAGATGTGGAGAGACTTCTAAAAATAAGTAAGACTGAGTGTTCTCACAGAGGGGGAGTCTGAGAAAAAGAAAATAGGTTATAAAGAGAATATATAAATAGAGAGAAATAGATAGAGAAGGGAAATTAAAGAAGAAGTTGGTAGAAGGAGAGAAATAAAGTTTGGACAATAAGTAAGGAAAGGAAAAAATTCTATGGCCTCAGGAAGCAGCAGGAAGCCTTCATTATCCTCACCAGGACAATTAGGAAGTGTGGGGCAACTTAAGATTACAAACATGAGTACCTCACAAATTTCTATAAAGGAATTAAATAAAATGATCCAGGAGAGTGTGTCACAAGCCGTATCACAGGCAGTCTCACAAGCAGTGAAGGTGACAGTGGAAAATACATTACCTGCACTGATCAAAAAAGAAATAGAACCACTTAGGTTGAAAATGGATGAGTTAACGATGCAGATTAAAAATGAAACTGAGGAAATAAAAAAACAAATAAAAGATAATAATCAGGAAATTATAAAAATGGCAGCAAACCAGGGGAAATTTAAAGAAAGACTTCGAGAATTGGATTTGGACGTACAAGAGATTAAAAGTAAGAATGAGAGGATCGAGGAGACACTCATAAATCTGGAAATGTACAAAGCGGCTTTGATTGTAAGGTGCCAAAATATTCCAGAAGGGTTAGATAAGAATCTTAAAGAAGAATTTGCAAACAAGTTGGCAGAACAGTTGAACGTAGGGCCAAAAGAAGAAATAGAGGAAGGGATTGAGTCAATCTATAGAAGAAACTCAGTCTATGCAAAAAAACACAAGAAACCAAGGGAGGTACATGTAAAATTTTATAGAAGAGAACTGAAAGACAGGATATTAAGAGCGTCTAATGAATCCAAGGTAACCATCCAAGGTGAAGAGATAATTTTCTTAAAGGAGGTACCGTGGAGAGTTAGAGAAAGAAGGATGGCATACACAACGTTAACGAATTTGTTGAAAAACAATGGTATTATGTTTAGGTGGTTGATACCGGAAGGAGTTCTCTTCTCTTATGATGGACATAGACATAGGATAGATTCTATTTTCAAGGCAGAATTTTTCTTAGACAAGTTCGGAGAAGAGTTAGGGCTCCAGAAAGATGAACTACAAGAAGAAGGTGGAAAAGAAGGGAATTTGGAAGAAGAAGAAGAAGAAGAAGAAGAAGAAGAAGAAGAAGAAGAAGAAGAAGAAGAAGAAGAAGAAGAAGAAGAAGAAGAAGTAGAAGAACAGAATAAGGAGCAAGATACACAGGAAGAAAAAGGGAAAATACCAAGAAAAAATAAGAACAAATCGAACAAAACAACCTATCAATACCTTACTAGGTTTAGGTATAAGAATAAAGGGAAAATTTTTTTTCTGAAATAACAAATGTTATCTACCAAAAAGCTTAAAATTATCTCTATAAATATTAATGGTTTAAACAGCCCACAAAAAAGACGAAAAACATTTCATCAGTTGCAAAAGATGAAAATAGATATAATATGTTTGCAAGAAACCCACATCAAGAGGGAAGATGCAAAATATTTAGAGTGCAAAAAATTAGGTAAAGAATTCACGGCATTAGCAAATGAAAAGAAACGGGGGGGGGTGATTTACGTGAAAGGGGTACTGGAGCCAGAATTGGTATATAGCTCAGAAGACGGGAGGATAGTGGCAATAAAAGTTATAAGAAAAGGGATTAAGATGTTGATTATTAATATATATTCCCCTAATCAAAGGCAAAGCCAAAAAACTTTTTATCAAGAATTACAAACAGTCTTAAATTCTGTTGAGGTAGATAACATTTGTATTGTTGGAGATTACAATGCAGTGGTAGATACAAGGAAGGATAGAAAGTCAATTAGGAAAACGCGTAAAAATGGGAATACGTTACCGGACATTTTTAAACAAATAGTGGAGGAATATAACTTAATAGATGTATGGAGAGTTAGAAATATACAGAAAAAGGATTATACGTATTACTCAGCCAGGTTTGATTCTTGGTCTAGGATCGATATGGTATGGATGTCGACTAATATGATTAAAGAAATAATAGAATGTGAAATCCTACCAAATACCTTTGCGGACCACAGCCCTGTGTTACTTGTACTAAAAGAGGGCCATAGGGGAAATAGATGTACATTAAATTTAAAGTTGTTAAGAGACCCAGAATTTGTTGAGAAATGTAAAAAAGAAATAGTAGAATTTTTCCAGATAAATAATAACTCTGAAACTTCAATAGAAATAGTTTGGGATACCTTCAAAGCATATATGAGAGGTATTTTTATTAATCAAAATGCTTGGAAAGTTAAACAAGCAAAAAGGAAATATGAACAAATAGTTAATCAAATCAGTATGCAAGAAAGGGCTATCAAAAATGGAACAGATATTAAATCAGCGCAAACAAAATTAAATTTACTGCATCATAAGATGAATTTAATGTTAAATTATGAGATAGAGAAAAAAAATGGAGTATACAGGACAGTATTACTTTGAGAATGTAAATAAGCCGAATAGATGGCTGGCGTACAAATTAAGAAAAGAAAGAGAAAAGCGTTTGATAACTAATTTAAAAAACGATAAAGAGGAGATAAAGTGTGATATGTGTGATATGAAGGAAATTGTGGAAAAGTTCTATGCAAATTTGTATTAAAGAGATGAGTGTGAGCAGGAGTTAATTATAGAATACTTGAAAGAGAATGGTAAAAAATTTAACGACCAACAAAAAAGAATTTTAAATGACCCCATATCAATGTGTGAGTTATCTGAAGCGATTAGAAAACAGAAAAAGAAGAAAACTCCAGGTCCGGATGGCATACCAGCGGAATTTTATAAAATTTTTGAAGAACAGATTTGTATTCCATTTAAAGAGCTACTTCAGAAAGTAGGTGAGCAGGAGAAGAGCCCGGACTCATGGAAGCATGCGTTAATTACGTTGATCCCCAAGCCTAATACAGAACAGGGAGATATTAAGAATTATAGACCCATCTCTTTGCTGAATGCTGATTACAAAATATTTGCTGGTATTTTGGCGGATAGGTTAAAGAAAGTGCTATCGCAGGTTATACATCAAGACCAAATGGGATTTTTGCCTAGAAGGCAAATGAAAAATAATTTGAGAATTATAATGGATGTGCTAGAATTTTATGAGGAACATCCGGAAAAAGAATTAGTCTTGATGTTCTTAGACGCAGAAAAGGCATTTGATAATCTATCATGGAACTTTTTGTTGAGTAAGTTATTTAATGCCGACTGTGGTCAACACTTTTTAACTATGGTTAAGAACATATATAAAGAAAATTACGCAAAGGTAATAGTAAATGGGGAAGTTACAAATAGCATTGAAATTCAGAAAGGCTCGAGACAAGGCTGCCCATTATCGCCATTATTGTTTATTTTTGCCTTAGAAGCTCTAAACGATGCAGTCAGAGATAATCCATTAATACATGGTTTAAAAATAAGAGGGGAAGAATACAAATTACTGGCATTTGCTGACGACCTTGTATTTATATTGGAAGAACCGGAGGTCTCAATTACCCATTTAATGGATACTATTAAAAAGTATGGCCATGTAGCTGGATTTAAGATAAACTATAAAAAATCTAAGTTGTTACTCAAAAATTGTTTGCCAATGCTGATTCAGAAAATACAAAACATCCTTCCCATGGAAATAGTGAAGAAGGTGAAATATCTGGGAATTAACTTTACGAATAAATGTAGTTCATTGGTAGAAGAAAATTATAATAAGTTGTTGGAAGAAGTTAGAAAAGATTTGTTTCAGTGGGGAAAGATACCTCTTTCGTTTATGGGCAGAATTGCATTGATTAAAATGAATATACTGCCTAGGTTTTTATTTTTAGCACAAAATATACCGATTTTAAAAAATCAGAAATTCTTTGAAGAGCTGAACAAAATTACAAAACAATTTATATGGCAGCATAAGAGGCCTAGAATAAACTGGAAGGTTTTGCAGGATAGAAAAGAAAGGGGAGGAATGAATGTACCGAATTGGTATATATACTACCAAGCGGCGGCATTGACTTGGATAAAGGAATGGATCACGTTGGAAAACGATAGAATTTTGACGTTGGAAGGGCACGATTTATATATGGGGTGGCACGCGTACATATGGTACGGTAAAGATAAAGTACACTCAAATTTTAGTAGACATATGTTAAGGGATGCATTGAATAAAATATGGGTTACTATAAAAGAGAGATGGTATAGAAAAACCCCAAAATGGGTCTCTCCCCTTGAAGCTTTTATTGCACCTGCGTTAATAACACAAAATAAGAAAGTGAGTTATCAAGTATTACTAAATAGTAGCAATAAACTAAAAACAGAGGAAAAATTGGCAAATGAAAGTAACTTATCTTGGTGGGAACAGACTATGTTACGAGATAGACTCCAAAAAGATACATTAAGGGGATTTGAAGATAGAAATAACGAATTGGACAAGATATGGCTGTCGTCAAACGATAAATTAGTACAAAAACTGTATGGCTTTCTGTTGGATGAATACGAACGGGATGAGGTAGTTAAGTCCGCTATGGTATCTTGGATGAAAGACTTGGAAGTAAATGTTGAGATAGAACAATGGAATAAGATTTGGAAATCAATTAAGTTTATGAGAGCGATTGCATATAAAGAGAATGTGTATAAAATGTTCTATAGGTGGCACTGGTCCCCTGATAAATTGGCTAAATGTTACTCAGGCTATTCCAGCCAGTGCTGGAAATGTAAAGCCAATGTTGGGACCTTTTATCACCTATGGTGGAGATGTGATAAGATCCAAGGTTATTGGAAAATGGTTCAGAAAATGCTTCAAGTCATTTTGGAGAAACAGGTGGGATTGAGTCCCGAAATATATTTGTTGAATATGGTACCAAGTGGTTTTAGCCAACAGGAAATATATTTGATATCGTATATTATAACTGCCGCTCGTCTATTATTGGCAAGGTATTGGAAATCTAGTGAAATTCCCACAAGAGAAGAATTGATACTGAAAGTGCTAGAATTAGCACAGTTAGATGATTTAAGCTTAAAGTTGCATAATAAAAATGAAAGGGTACATAATAATAGATGGATGAGAGTGTATAAATGGATAGAGAGTTTAGTAAATGTTTAAGACTCTAAGTTATATATAAACGGTGTAATTGAAATGTACTGTATTTGTAAGAAAATGAAAATAAAACTAAAAAAAAATAAAAAAAATCAAGGCTTCCATCGCTGTGTTGGCTGTTTGAGCAATTTGCTGCATGGAAACATGCAAAGCTTCCATTCATTCAGAGAGAGGTTGAGTATATTTATTTCGCTTCAAATGTCTTTCTTAAAGAGACAGAGAGTCTTGTTTAAATCTTGTTTAGTGAATGGCGCAGTCACTTGAGAATGAAGCGAAGATCCAGACGCCATGTTTGCAGGTTTGTGTTGCGGTGATTTTTGCGGGCCTATGAGGCCGTCAGGTTGAAAATACGAGCTAACTTGTCTGTCTGTTAATTCTTTTGTTTTAAAGTGATTGCCACCTGTTTTTCCCATTACTTGCTGTTTGTCAGAATGTTGAGGGTAAGTAGTTTATCATTGCGGAAACATAGGATTTCTCGGAGCCCTCTCAGCAAGCATCCGCCATACTCGTAGCTGAAGCCCCACCCCAAACTCGCAGGGAGTCTTCATCACACTCCTCTCCACACACCAAGTTTTTTGAAGATTGGATTTGGGGTGCCTGAGTTATAGCCCCCCCAACAGGTGCCCCCAGGAAAGCTCAGCTCTAGCCTCCTCTTAAATCAGACATGCAGCAAGCAATTCTTCCGGACTCACTCTCACATGATAACTAACTCCTCTCTCTTACTGCTGCAAAGTGAAAGCAGCTGAGTCAGGGTGTGATATATATACAATCTGCTCTCATAGAGCAGAATGGGAGCTCTGTGGTTGGCTCCCAGAGTTGCCAATCAAGCTATGGACAACTACTATGGGTGTTTCAATGGGTCTCCACAAGTCCACCCCCAGCATTACCCAGAAATTGACTGAATTGGTTCCAGGCTGTCTAGAGAATGAACCGCTCTAATGAACCAAATGAAGCTCCATAGGAAAAGGTGGTTCATTTTTTGATTTGGAAACAATGCAACCAAATGAGCCCATCTGAAACAAACATAAGAACATAAGAGAAGCCAATGTTGAATCAGGCCAGTGGCTCATCTAGTCCAACACTCTTGTCACACAGCGGCCAAAATATACCAGGTGCCATCAGGAAGTCCAACAGCGGGGCCAGGACACTAGAAACCCTCCCACTGCTGTCCCCTCCAGCACCAAGAATAGAGTGCATCACTTGCCCCAGACTGAGAGTTCCCATCTATACCCTGTGGCTAACAGCCACTGATGGACTTCTGCTCCATATGTTTATCTAATTCCCTCTTGAAACTGTCCATGCTTGTAGCTGCCACCACCTCCTGTGGCAGTGAATTCCATATGTTAATCACTCTTTGAGTGAAGAAGTACTTCCTCTTATCTGTTCTAACCCGACTGCTCAGCAATTTCATGGAGTGCCCACGAGTTCTTGTATTGTGAGAAAAGGAGAAAAATACTTCTTTCTCAACCTGCTCAATCCCATTCATAATCTTATAAACCTCGATCATGTCACCCCTCAGCCATCATTTCTCCAAGCTAAAGAGCCCCAAGCGTTTTAACCTTTCTTCATAGGGAAGCTGTTCCAGCCCTTTTATCATTCTAGTTGCCCTTCTCTGCACTTTTTCCAATGCTATAATATCCTTTTTGAGATGTGGCGACCAGAACTATACACAGTATTCCAAATGAGGTCGCACCAATGATTTATACAGGGGCATGATGATACTGGCTGATTTGTTTTCAATTCCCTTCCTAATAATCCCCAGCATAGTGTTGGCCTCCTTTATTGCAGTTACACACTGTCTAGACATTTTCATAGAGTTATCTACTATGACTCCAAGATCTCTCTCTTGGTCCGTCTCTGCCAGTTCAGACCCCATCAACGTGTATTTATATTGAGGATTTTTGGCTCCAATGTGCATCACTTTGCACTTGGCCACATTGAACCCCATTTGCCATGTTGACACCCACTCACCCATCCTCAACAGATCCCTTTGGAGTGCCTCACAATCCTCCCTGGTTTTCACCACCCTGAACAACTTTGTATCATCTGCAAATTTAGCCATTTCACTGCTTACTCCTAATTCTAAATCGTTAATAAACAAGTTAAAAAGCATCGGACCAAGCACTGATCCTTGTGGTACCCCACTGCTTACCACCCTCCACTGAGAAAGTTTCCCATTTATACTCACTCTCTGTTTCCTATTTATAAGCCAGTTTTTGATCCACAAGAGGACTTGTCCTTTTATCCCATGACTATTGAGCTTACTTAGGAGCCTTTGATGAGGAACTGTATCAAAAGCTTTCTGGAAGTCAAGGTAAATAATATCTATCAGGTCCCCCTTGTCCACATGTTTATTCACTCCCTCAAAAAACACTAACAGGTTAGTGAGACAAGATCTTCCCTTATAGAACCCATGCTGAGTCTGCCTCAATAGTTTTTGTTCATCAATGTGCCTACTCATTCTTTCCTTAATAACAGTTTCCACCAACTTACCCGGTATTGACGTCAGACTGACTGGCCTGTAATTTCCTAGATCTCCCCTGGAGCCCTTTTTAAAGATGGGAGTGACATTAGCTACCTTCCAGTCCTCAGGAATGGAGGCAGATTTTAAAGAAAGATTACATATTTTTGTCAGGAGATCCACAAGTTCACATTTGAGTTCTTTCAGAACTCTCAGATGAATGCCATCCAGGCCTGGTGATTTATTAGTTTTTAAATTGTCCATCAGTCGTAGGACTTCCTCTCTTGTCACCTCAGTCTGATTCAGGTCTTTCCTTCCTGGTTCATGCTCAAACCATGGTTCATTTCTCGGTTTGTGCCCATCCCTAAAATAATTATATTGGGTTGGATCCAACCATATTTCAGCTGTTGACAAGAGGAGGAGGAGTCCCCTTTCACCACCCAAAAAGGCTATGCTGGGGATCATGTGTTCCAAATGAGCAAAAGCCATGGAAGATGGAGGCTGTAGTGAAGTAGAAGAATTAAGTGATCTTGTGCAAAAAAAAGCTGTCTGGATCCCTGCTGATAATTGAAAGTGTTATAATACATCAGTGACAATAGGATGCAAATTTTATTTACTCTTGAAAGCAAAGTATATAATATTAACATTCCATTATGACATTTGTTACAGTCATTCAGAAACCAGGATATATGCAAGATATAAATCATGGTCAAGACTGGATATGGCGTGGATAACTACCAGCATGGTAAATGATATAATGGAGGTAGAAATTCTCCCTTCGACATATGCAGACCATAACCCCCTACTTTTGACCTTGTAGGATACCCCAATAAAAAACAGATGGTCATTGAACTTATGGTTGTTAAGAGATGAATATTTTGTTACCAAATCTAAAAAAGAATTTCAGGATTTTTTTAAAGACAATGTTCAACCAGGAATGCAAAGTGATATAATATGGGGTGCTTTTAAAGTGTATGTGCGAGGATGGTTTATCAGACAAAATGTATGGATTAAAAAAAAAAAGGAAACAGAAATTTACACAAATTGAACAACAAATTAAAAAGGAAGAACAAATATGGATATTGGATCTTCAACAGAAGATATAAGATTGAGAATTAAAAATTTACAACATCAAATGAACTGTATGTTAACTCAGGAAATTTAAAAAATAAAATAAAATTGAAAATGCTAATAAACCTACAAGATGTTTGCCATATAAATTAAGAAAACAAGCAGATAAAAAGCACATAAAATCATTAAGAGATGAACAAGGGGAAGATAAAAACATTCATAAGGACATAAAAAAATATTGTGGAGAAATTCTACAGTAATTTATATCAAGAGGAGAAAGTTGGCCAAGATCATATTAGAGAATTTCTACAAAAATATATTAAGAAAGAAAAATATATTAAGAAAGATCAAAAACAAAGTTTAAATGACCCAATTTCTTTTGCTGTGATAGTTGAGGCAATTAAAAATCAGAAAGAAAAAAAAATGCCAGGCCCAGATGATTTACCTGAAGAATTCTATCAAATATTTGAAGACCAAATTGCATTACCACTAAAGAATACTATTCAAAATATAGTTGAACAAAAGAAGATACTAGAATCATGGACTCATGCACTGATCACACTAATTCACAAACCACACACAGATAAAAAAGAAATTAAAAATTGTTGGCCTATTTCATTACTGAATGTGGATTTATAAAATTTATGCTTCTATATTGGCAAATAGACTTAAAAGGTTTTACTTAAAGTAATTCATCAGGACCAATCTTGTTTTTTATCAAGAAGGCAAATGAGAAATAATGTGAGAAATATTTTGAACGTAATAGAGTTTTTTGAAGCACACCCTGAAAAGCAAATGGCCCTTTTATTTTTGGATGCAGAGAAAGCCTTTGATAATTTAAATTGGACTTTCTTGTTAGAAAAATTATTAGCATGGAAATGTGGAGAATATTTTTATACTTTGGTTAAAGCAATATATACATCACAATCAGCCAAAATCATTGTGAATGGAGATCTTACGTGAAATATTTACATTGGAAAAGGAACAAGACAAGGATGTCCATTATCACCATCTTTGCATTGGGAACATTAAATAACATGGTCAGAGAAGATGAGCTTATAAAAGGGTTTAAAATTAAAGGAGAGGAATAACAAGCTTTTGCAGATGACCTGGTGTTTATATTGGAAGAACCTCAAATGTCAATAATTTCTCTCTTGCAAGCAATAAGAGAATACGGCAAATTTGTGGGATTGAAAATTAATTTAAGAAAAACAAAGCTGATTCTAAAAAACGGTACATCATCCCAAAAACAAGAAATACAAAACCTATCAGGACTTGAGGTACCAAAAAATATTTAAATATCTTGGAATAACATTATCAAATAGATAACTATATGAAACTTTTAATAGAAGTTAAGAAAGACTTGGAGAATTGGAAACACTTACAAATATCATTTATGGGTAGAATAGTAGCAGTAAAGATGAATATTTTACCAAGATTACTTTTCCTATTCCAGACAATTCCAATTTTAATTAATCCAAATTATTTTAAAGAGCTTGAAAAATTGATAAGGCAATTCATATGGGAAGGCAAGAAACCAAGAATTAAATTGAAACTACTTCAAGAAGTCAAAGAAAGGGGAGGATCTGCATTTTCACACTGGCAACTTGTCAGGTAGCCCTGCCATGATGGATGGAGAAGGGAGGGAGGATGGGCTTTTGTTTCGTGAAGGGAGGGTGGATGGGACTGTGTGGTGTTGATTTATGCACCTGGACTGTTCGAATGGAATGTGGGGAGCTGCCTCGACTGCCTGGGCGTACAGGCCGTATCTTACCCAGACCTAACACACTGACCTTGGAGGAGCCAGGCTGTTAGCTTCCTATCGCTTTCAAAAGCAACAGCTAGGCTGGGAAAATGGGGGCGGCGGGAACTACATTAATTATCACTGTCTCCAGTTCCCCTGCGCGCGCTGAGCTTCTATTGGCGGGGGGGGGGTCCCATTCCCCCCCCTGATGGTATAACCGTTTGCTTCATGTAACCAAGGTATTCTTAACAATGCTTCTGTTCCAGTAACCTACTATTGCAGCTTAAAATAAATACTATTCTTGCTTCAATGAACAAGGCCTGGTATTTTGCTAAGTTAAGGACTCTGACACAACTATATTACAAGGCGGCAGCACTCACCTGGATAAAGGAATGGCTCACATTGGAAGATATGAGACTTTTGAAATTAGGTCATGACTTGAAAATGGGTTGACATGCATTTGTATGGTATAGAAAAAGGAAACTCATAAATATTTTACACAACACTTACTTAGAGCAGCACTTGGTAAGGTATGGGAACAAATTCAAAAATTGCATTATGATGAGATACCAAATTGGGTTTCACCATTAGAAGCATTTACAAATCCAATTATATTTACCAAAGAACATTTGTGGAGATATTGAGATTTACTGGATGACCAAAATAAAATGTTACTGAAAGAAGAACTAATAAAAGAAGAAAAATTGATATTTAAATTGTTAGATGCAGCAGAAATGGATAAATTAATGCTACAGCTACATGAAAAACCTGAAAGTGATTTTGAAAACAAATGGGAGAAACTTTGTAAATGCTTACAAAAATATCAGAGTAACTTAAGGGATTGATCTTAACAATAATCAACAAATGATATAAATGAAACTGATTCAAAATAAGCATATGATTTATAGTAAATGTAGAGTATAGATTCCAGCACCTAACTATTTTTCTATTCTATATCTTTACTGTTTTCCTGTCTATTTTCTGTTAAAAAATAATAAAAATCCTTAAAAAAAAACCAAACCAGGATATATCTAAATATTTCAGAACTTGTAGTCAACATTGTATTCCATCTAGAATCTGGTACATAAATTTTAGACATAAACAAATAGTCTTACTTTATATCTGCTCCTTTGCCTCTACTCCGACAACTAATATTTAAAAGTAAAGCTATGACATTGAACTTAGTCTCAAGCAAGTTAAAATACTATTTTTCAGATCTATCATGTCCCATTCTTCCTGCACATTCATCACAATGTCAGTCATTTGCAATACTTGTTAATCTTATGTTAATTTCTTTCATGGGAAGACTCAGCACTTCTCCCCCCCCATACCTCTCTGTCCCCTTCTGTCTACCTCTTTTTTATTTAGTGTTTTCCATATAACTGGAAGAATAGATTTCACATTATAATTCAGTAAGGCACCTTTTTAAAAAACAAAAAAACAAAACCATTTTATTTATTTCCCTGCTACTAATTACGGCACTTCTTGCTTTACGAATGGATCATTGTTCCATTGCCTTCTGAAGGGTGTAATAGTGATTCTTGCTAAAAAGGAAGATTCAACATAGATTTCTGAGAGATAATTAAACCCAAGGGTATTGGTCCAGCAACATGTGCCTGTGCATGTGTAATTTAATTCAAATCAATGGCAATACACTGGTGTTAAACTGGACTATTTCAGCAGAGACTCTGACATAAAGTTTTCATCTGTCATCAGTTTTGATATTTGCTGCCTGGAAACTTTGGAATGCCAGTTTTTATCAATTGGAATGTACAATATTTTCTGCCTCTTGCTGAAAATGGAACATAAAAACTATAAACAGCTTTAGAAAACATTCTAAATCAAAGCCATTCCACAATAGAGCTCATCACAGGAGAGTAGATAATCTCTCCCCCCCTTTAAGTACAAATTGGATATTTACAATAAGCTGATGTGTAGAAGAGCAGAAGGAAGTCAATCCACCAAATAAGAAGTGATAGATAAGCTATTACTGCTCAGTTCTTGATGTCACCTGAAGTACCATAAGGCCTAGAAGTAGGATTGCCAACACTGCTCCCATCAAATGCCAAGAGATTTTGAGGGCAGTGCCTGGAGATGGTGGAGTCTGAGGAAGATGGGAAATCACTTCCAGGTGACGCTCTAGAAATTTCTACTAATCATTGTGGTGATTAGTAGATAAACAAGGAAACTCCTAGATCATTACTTCAGAGGCCATTTTCCAGGCTTCCCCCCCCCTCCTGTATTTCATGAGGGTGGGAGATTGGTGTCACCATGAATGAGAAAATGGCAAGCCTACCTATAAACATACCTTTTAATCCACAACACAAGCCCCTCCTCATGTATACAAGAAACTTCTTATTAGCATTTTTCCTTTCAAAATGTGCCTGACAGTGGCAGCAGTGTGGAGGGCTCAAAGCAGGGCCTTTTGATGCACCTTTCATTGCCCCCTGGTGTCAGAAGGCATTGAGGCTACATTTTCCATGGCTCCTAGTAATCACTGGATTCAGATTCAAAAATTAAGTGATAGGCCTAGTGCTTTCTCCTTGCCTTCTAAAATATTTTATAACCTTGGGCTCACATACCTGAAAAACCACCTCTACCATTACAGCAGCATCTGGCAGCATCTATTCACACACACCCCTTTTCTGCAGTTGCCCTCACACCTTGGAATAATCTCTCCAAAGGCGTAAGGAAAGCTCCTTCCGTATTCATCTTCAAGAGGAACTATGAAATGAAATTGTGTGAAAGACCTTGGCTAGTTCTGGGGAAAATTTTACTTTGTGCAGTCTGCCTACTTAATTTATTCTCACTTTCATTTATTAATATTAATTTTGTCTGCTTTTACCCACCTTGCATACCACTCTGTGGGATAATAAGATGGGCTTCTAACTAGTTAAAATAAATAAATGCTCCATCCTTCCAACCATTTGAAGAAATCAATAACTCTAGGACTCCCAAGGTTTAATTCTCACAATTCTTCCTAGGCAGAGGCACTTTGATTGATCTACTCAACTGGTCTTATTTTCAAAGATCACCTTGGCCTTGTCAGGCACAGATCTGTCATCTGACTGGGATTCCAACTATCACATGGTCCACATCAAACAATTTAGCACCTTTGACTCCATTTCAGCATTTCATTCATTTCCCCATAAGGATGTCATGAAGATTAATGTGCTTGTTCAATCCATTTTTTAAAAATCAGTGCCAAGTTCAACACTTATAATAAAATCTCTCAAACATGGCAACCATCATAATATGCCTTCCCAAAGCATACACAAGGTGCGTGTCAACTGCCACATTAAAAGCAGATGTTTGTAGCTATTTGGGTGAGCATCATTTTCTTTAATGTGTCTCATTTTTGCAAATGAAGACTGATATTTGTAAATCAGTTGCCACTGAGAAGCTTGAAAATGTGAAACAATGGACTGTGTTTTATCATTTTCCTCCTATGGGGTCCTCAGTTTATATCCCAGACTCTCCAGGTCCAAAGTTCATTTATATCTTGCATCCTGGTAAACCAAGTATGTTGAATGTGGATGGTCTGAAGATCAGTCCCTGTCATTTCCAGTGAGGACCCCCAATTTGTAAAAACCTTGGCTTGAGAACTTGGAGACCCACTGCTGGTCAGAGTAGATGATATTGGTATCAACCCAATTGTAGAAGGGCTCAGTTTAGGACAGCTTCTTATACTTAGGCCGAGGACAGACTGGCAGTTTGCCCCAGTAGCCAGTCATCGCAAAAAAAGCCCGGATTAAACTATACCGGGTTTTCCCGTCCACACAGCGGGGGCTGCTGCTGGAAGATACGGGACGGAGGCGCGCGGGAGCATTCAGACTGCCGTGCCGGAGGCATGCTATATTCGCTGTTTCCCCATTAATTTGGCTGTGGGTGTATGGGTGTATGTGCGCGTGAGCGCTCATGCGCCCATGCGCTCATGCGCATAAGCGTATTTTGCTGATTTTTTTTTTTTGCCCTGCAATGCCGGCACCGCATTGGGCAGTGGAGCGGAGCGCAGCCAATCACACCGCTGCTGCCTTGTGCCCAACGTGGGTTGCTCCCAGCTTTTCGCCTGCACGTTCAGACTCCCCGGAAGCGGAGAAACGCGCGACGAACGCGGGCTTTTGGATTTGCGATGGCTTTTATCAGGTGTTTTTTTAATCCGGCAGTGAAGCGCAAGAGCACTGGTAGGCTACGGGTGGGGGACGCCAGGCAGATGTGCCTGTGTGAACGTTCCATTTACTTCGGTATTGAATTGTTGTCGGCCCGGGTCCCTTCCCGGGGCAAATTGCCAGTCTGTCCTTGGCCTTAGTCAGGTCAAAACTGGTAACAGGTAGATCACTAGATAGATTGCTAGACTGATAGATCAATCAATCAATCAATCAATCACTAGATAGATAGATAGATAGATAGATAGATAGATAGATAGATAGATAGATAGATAGATAGATAGATAGATAGATAGATAGATAGATGATAGATAGATAATGTGTGATGTCAAGGAAGACATTTGGGATCATTTTAGCCTTGCATCTGACTATATATCTCAGTAAAGTTGTCTTTTCTACAACCAGTCATCATTTGAGCACTGCAGTATGAAGTAATGATTTCCTTGTGAGAATGAGATACTACATATTAAATATATGGCTATTTATCCAACAGTACAGTGTGTGAATAGTTCTTGAGTAAAGCTGTCACAACTATAGCACAGAGAGAAGCTGAATGTGTGCAGAGAATGATTTCAGTCAGAGAAGATCTAGTTCATTTGCATTTCAAGCACCCTTACACAAGAGATGTTTCTATTTTAGTGCTATAAACCATGAGCTGGACATTCAAGCTAGCATCTGGTTGCAATAGGAGGAATAAATGATAATGTCTTCAGAAGATGGAATGCTGCTTTAGGTCATGGGAACAAGTTTCTGCTCAGATTCTAAGTAGGGAAAACTGAAATGGTAAATAAGGCTGGATAAAAATATATTAATTCCGTACCAGCTGTCCATTTTCCTTTTTAATTAAAGCAACTCATTTCTCAAGTTGGAGTAGCAGATTGCCCACTTGGCCTTATTAGTGACATCATTATACACACTTTGAAAGTATAAAAAATTTAGCACACTGTTCAGCAGAAAGAAAAAGACATATGGTAAATCTATAAAATGAGATAAAAGTTAGTTATATGTAATAAAACTGAAACAGGTAGAAAAGTCAAAGAATGCAAGCCCCAAACCCCCGCCAAGCTTGTGCTGGCAGGGCAGGGGCTGAATTGCCTCATAGTGAGGCATGAAGAAGACAACATCAATGCTGTGAGAAGCATAGTGTTGGGCAGGGGGCAGAGCCAGCTTGGCTCCTGCCCTCTGCCCCAGCAGTCTGTGTGCTCGAGCTGAGGTGAGCACAAGGACTGTGCTGCGCTTCAGGAGGCCTTTGCTTGAGAAGCAGCAGCAGTGCAGCAATGTTTTTGGTGGCCTTTTGCGGTGCCGGGGGCTCGCTGGTGGCTGTGGGGAGTGCTCGGCGGTGACAGCAGATCGGACAGGCTTGGGAGGCCGGCAGCAGTGGTAGCAGCAATTTTGGGGGGGCGGCAAAGTCGGGCGGCTGCAGTGCAGTGCTGTGGAGCCTGACGAGTGCAGCTGCCTGTTCCTTTAGGCAGCGTGATCTGGCGGTTGTGAGAGTCATGCGGCGGCAGCACGGTTTCCTGGCCAGCACTGTTCTTTAAGTACAAGAGTTACTTGCTGGGGAGCCTTGGATGGTGTTCTCCCCCCCCCAGTCTGTGGGATAGGTAGGGATTAGCAGCGTGGTAAGGCTGCTTCAGTCCCTGTAGCCCCTAGTTTATTTCACCCCACTCTCCTGGTCGTTATTAACAGGCAAAGAGGCCTGTGGGGAGGGAGCATCGGGTGGTGTCCCCCCCCACTGATCTGTGGGAGTAGTTCTGTTTAGCAGCGTGGTACAGAACTGTGCCACTTGCCCTTAAACCGAAAATTGAGGCAGAACTCAACAAGTTGGTGACTCAGGGGTTTTTAGAGCCTGTGCCTTATGCTAAATGGGAAATGCCCATTGTAACACCCATCAAGCCAGATGGTTCGGTTAGGATTTGTGCTGACTATAAATGTACTTTGAACAAAGCTTTGCAACAGCACTCTTACCCGGTTCCTATTATAAGCCATGTATTGGCTTCACTGAAGCGGTGGGCAACTGTTTGCAAAGCTAGACCTGGCACAAGCATATCAGCAGTTGCCTGTGGACCCCAGGGCAGCAGAGGCACAGACGATTGTGACCCATCGTGGAGTGTTCAGGGTCAATCGCTTACAATTTGGAGTCAATGTGGCTCCTGGTATTTTCCAGAGTTTAATGGAAGGGCTACTCAGGAATCTACCAGGGGTGGTGCCTTACTTTGATGACATGCTGGTTGCTGGCACCAATGAGGAAGAACTGGAAGAGCGTCTGAGGGGTGTGCTGGGCCAATTCCAAGCAGCCGGATTAAAGGTCAAAGAACAAAAATGCCAGTTCGGGGTTGCACAGGTTGAATTTCTGGGGTTTCGGATTGATGAACAGGGTTTACACCCCACAAAGAGCAAGGCTGCTGCCATCCAAAGAGCGCCAAAGCCCAAAACAAAAAAAGAGCTGCAGTCATTCTTGGGCATCATGAATTTTTACCACGCCTTCTTACCCCACAAGGCGTCAGTGGCAGAACCGTTACACAAACCTCTGGAAAAGGGGGCATGATGGACTTGGGGGCTGTGGCATGATAAGGCGTTTAATGAAATAAAAGACTTGCTGGTGTCAAATTCAGTGTTGACACACTACGATGAGGGAAAGCCGCTCATACTTGCCACAGATGCCTCCCTGTTTGGAATTGGCACCGTCCTTAGCCACAAGATGGCGGATGGGCGGGAAGCGCCAATAGCTTATTACTCAAGAACACTGACTGGGGCTGAGAGGAATGATGCACAAATTGATAAGGAGGGACTTGCATTGGTTGCCAGTGTTAAAGAATTTCATCATTTTTTGTATGGTCAGAAGTTTGTGATGGTCACCGACCATAAACCGGTGCTGGGTCTCTTTGCACCGGGACGCCAAACAACTCCAGTCCTCTCACCCTGTATGCTGTGCTGGACAGTCTTTCTAGCTGCATATGATTTCGAACTGGAACATCGCCCTGGCAAGGCAGTAGGACATGCAGACGCCTTGAGCCAGTGTCCCATTCTGGGATCTGCCATGGACCCTGCTCCCACTTATGAGGTAATGGCACTGGAAGAACTACATCAGCCACCAGTCCATGCCTCGGACATTGTCACCAAATTGGCATAGGACTCCACAATTGCCTGAATGCTGAATTGGGTGTGGAGGCTGTGGCCAACGGGTTGTTTGCCGCCAGAATTCCAGGCGTATTGTTCACACCAAAAAGAACTTTCTGTGCATAAAGGTTGTCTTTTGTGGGGGAACAGGCTGGTAGTGCCTCCTCCCATACAGGAAAGGGTCTTGGAGGCACTGCACAAGGGTCATCCGGGCATGGTGAAAATGAAAGCTCTGACCCAGAGCTATGTCTGGTGGCCTGGAATTGACCATGACATTGAGGGGTGGGAAAAGGTCTGCAACGAGTGTCAGCTGTCCAGACCTGATCCCCCTCATGCTCCTCTGCACCCTTGGGAAACTCCTCATAGACCATGGTCCAGAATACATGTGGACTTTGCTGGCCCATTTCATGGGAAAGTTTTCTTTATTGTAGTAGATGTGTCTTCTAAATGACTCGAGGTGCTCCCAATGAGCAAAATGACCACAGGGGCAGTCATAAAAGCACTGTGAAAACTTTTTTCCATGCACAAGCTGCCGGACACGTTCGTTTCAGAGAACGGGCCTCAACTTGTGTTGGCAGAATTTGAGAAATTAATGCAGGACAATGTAATTAGACACATTACATCTGCGCCATTCCATCCTGCAACGAATGGGCAGGCAGAGCAAATGGTTTGAACAACAAAGGAGGCTCTGAGGAGAATGACTCTGGGTGATTGGAGTCAAAAGGTGGCCTCATTTCTCCTCTATCAGCACATTACACCACACTGCAACAGGGAGGAGTCCCACAGAGTTATTAATAGGTCACTGACTCACCACCCTCCTTGATAGACTCCACCCCGATCTAACAACAGAACAACCGCCCCAGAGAGAGGACAGGGAAACTCCTAGGTTCTTCATCACAGGGGACTTGGTTTATGCCTGGAACTATGGGGAGGGACACCTTTGGCTTCTGGGTGTTATCACTGAAGTGGCTGGAATGCTATCGTATGTGGTGCAGACAAAAGAAGGTTGACAACTTAGGCGCCACATCGACCGGCTTCGCCAGTGATGGTCCACCCCAGACCGAGACTCAGAGAGCCCAACTGCCAGACTAGTGCCTCTAGAGGTAGAAGTAGAGGTGGGTTGTCGAAGCTAGGGAGGTAGCTCTGACCAGACAAGGGACAGAATCCCAGGTGCCTGAATAGGCAAGTAGTAGTCCGCCAACTACTAGTGAGGAGCAGACACCCCTGACAGAGACCCTGTGTCAGTCTCAATGGTCTAGGCAGAGGCCGGCTTATCTGAAGGACTACATCTGCTCAGAGGTAGTCCATTCATAGGGTGGAGGGATGTTATGTCCTGAGCTTGGATTACATCCCCATTAACATACTGGTATCCTAAATGACAATACCTGATTGGCTACTCTGTGTAGCAGGCCAATCAGGAAACAAGGATTGCTGAAGGGAAGCAAAAGGATTGGATGTTATCTCTGAATTACGATTGGTTGTTAACCTGACTATGGGCATGGCTATGCTAGCCCGCACAGTTTAAATAAGAGCCTGTTGCTCTATGTTGTTGTTGTCTGTTCTGAGCTGTTCTGAGTTGCTGAATCACTATTAAAAGCTGAATCACTTTTGTTGAGAACTGCCTACGTGTCATACATATCAGTCATTAACAGGTGTAGAGGCCTGTGGGGAGGGAGCATCGGGTGGTGTTTGCCCCCCCCCCCGATCTGTGGGAGTAGTTCTGATTATCAGCGTGGGAAGGCTGCTTCAGTCACTGTAGCCTCTAGTTTATTTCATCCCATGTCTCCTGATCTCCATTAGCAGGTACAGAGGCCTGTGGGGTCTCAGGGGTGGGAGCCTGTTTCTGGTAGGTGGTGGCCATTTTTGGGTGGGAAGCCTTCGGTGTATGTTTATATTATTTGAAAGGGGCAGCCATTTTGCCCATTTCAGTGTTTGGGAGCCATTTTAGCCGTGTTCAGTTGGCGGCCATTTTAGGCCTTCCCTGCCAGTGGTCATTTTAAACCTTCCTTGACAGTGGCCATTTTAGGTCCTCTTTATCAAAAGCATTTTAGGCTTTTGTTCCTGCACCCTCTGGGGAACTTGGTTTCATTTCATTTATGGCCCTGTGATCAGGTGGTGGGTGCATACTTATTCAGGGGGCCTATCAGGGGTCTTTTTGTAGAAAAAGAGCTGCAGGAGCTCATTAGCATATGGTATGCTAATGAGCTATTAGGCTATTAGCATATGCCATGCCCCCTGACATCATCGGAAGTGATGTCAGAAGGGGAAGCAAAAGGGGGGGAGGCATCTTTGAAAGCCTCCCTTTCCCTTCCCTAGCTGGCCTGGGTGGGGGAGCTAAGAGCGAAGGGGTTTAAAGTTTAATCTCCTTCTCACTAGAGTTGGGCCACAGAAGGAGGAAAGAGGGAAGGAAAGAGAGAGAGTAGAGAGAAGGGAAGAAGGAAGGAAAGAGGGAAAGAAAGAGAAGGAAAGAAGGAGGGAAAGAAAGAGAGAGAAGAAGGAGGGAAACAGGAAAAGGAGGAAAAAAGAGAAGAGAAGAAGGTGGGAAATAAAGAAAGAGAGAAGGGAAGAAGGAGGGAAAGAGGAAAAGGAGAGAAGGAAAGGAGGAAATGAAAGAAATTTGGCGGCAATTTGGCCCCATTATATCCTATGGGCCATTGAAGTCAATGGTGAAAACATAGGGTATATTCTGGGGGCTGGAGGAGAGGGGGTTTGAGAGAGAGGTTCCAGGGTAGCTGATGGAGCCTCTCCCCAAGATACCCACCAAGTTTCAAGAACATTGGACCAGGGGGTCCAATTCTATGGGCCCCCAAACAGGTTGCCCCCATTCCCTCCATTGTTCTCTATGGTGGGAATAAAAGTTACTTATTTCCCACGGTGCTGTTTGTCGCTCTGGTGGGGAGGGGGTTTGAGAGGGAGGCTCCAAACTTTCAAGGTAGCTTCAGGAGCCTCTCCCCACATACACCCCCATGTCTCAAAGCAATTGGACCAATGGGCCTAATTCTATGGGCACCCAAACAGGTTACCTCCATTACCTCCATTGTTTCCAGTGGGGAAACCCAGCCAGCAGCACTTAAGGCAGGCAAGCAGGCAGCCACCCAGCAGTCAGACTCTCCCAGAGAATCTCAGGGAAAGTGAACTGTCTTGGGAAGTGCTTGTTTGCCATGAGAACAAGTGGCACACTCCAGAACAAGTGGCACTGTGGCAGTGCAAGCATGCTCTGTTGCTGTTCTTGGTTAACCTAGTTTCTGTTTTAGGTGCTGCAGGTCGCCATGGGAAGAGCCGTGTACTTATTTGTGGCCATGGCATGGTGTTCTGGGCCATGTACCAGGCCAGGAAGATGAACACCAGTTCCTAGTTGGGCTGCAGTGAGTGGGCAGAGATAGAGTGGCTTGGCCGAAGAGGCATTCACTGGCCTAAGCTGATGCTGCTACCGTTTGAGGAGAGACGTGGTCCTCCTTCTGACATTCTTCTGATACACCTTGGTGGTAATGACTTGGGTCTGATAAAAGGTAAGGCCCTGGTCATTCAGTCCAAGGTGGATTTGGCAGACATTGCGGACCGTTGGCCTGGAATGCAACTGGTCTTGTCTGCGATATTACCACATCAAGTGTGGCGTAGCCTAGGTGATCCTAGGTGCTTCGACCGGGCAAGGCGCAATGCTAATTGGCAGCTTTGGAATGCCATAGAGGGCGGCTTGGGCATCTTTTTTTGCACCTTGATATATGGGTTGAGTTAACAGACCTGTGTAAAGGGGACGGGGTGCACCTTTCTAACAAGGGCAATGATATTTTTCTTGCAGATCTGATGCGAGGGGTCCTGGCAGCGCTAGATCGCGTGGTGGGGGCCAAGGCCTAAGCAGAGGCTTGACTTTTGCTATGGCAGGGTAACACGATCAGGACGTGAACTGGTGAGCACCTGGGCATTGTTATAAAGGAATTAAAGGGTCCTCCAGTAACAGCCTTTGGGCCTTTGAGGCTCAAGGCCAGGAAGGGGTGATCTTCCTTGGAGAAATCTGGCTCGGGGCACCTTAGCAGGCCTTTGTGGCTTCTAGGGTGGTGGGCCAGGGGTTCTCTTGAATATGCCAAGCCGCTGGTCAAAAACTACCTTCAGTGGCTTGAGATCGGGGCAGGTGCATCGCCCAGAAGGAAATGAAGGTGGTCAGGAGTTTGACACCTGTCATATTCCTCAGTACATCTAAGCAATCCCTTGTCATTTTTTTGTCGTAAATTAATTAATAAAGTGGCCCTTGTTAAATCCATATTGGTGTCCGTCTCTTCATTCCAGCTGAGGGGGCAATGCGAGCCCCAAACCCTCACCAAGCTTGCGCTGGTGAGGGGTGGCTGAATTGCCTCATCTTGAGGCATGAAGAAGAGGATGCCGACGCTGTAAGAAGCACAGTGTTGGGGAGGGGATGGAGCCAGCCTATTTAGTCTTGGCTCCCACCCTCTGCCCCAGCAGTCCATTTGCATGCTCAGCCTGCCCTCCCACCCTGTATTAGTGCAGGTTTATACTGGTCACCTTTACATGGGGCCAGGTAGGAATTTTTACCTTTCATTCAGTTTGGCTTTTGGAGAGGGGTGTTTTTGCCTACCTTGCACTGATGATGGAGGTGTTGGTGAATTGGCTTTGGGGGGCCATGTTTATTAAATAGGATGGTCACTTTATTGGCAGGGTAACGTGATCATATGTGAACTAGTGAGCAGCTGGGCATTGTTATAAAGGAATTAAAGGGTCCTCCAGGAACAGCTTTCGGGCCTCTGCAGCTCAAGGCCGGGAAGGGGTGATCTTCCTTGGAGAAATCTGGCTTGGCCTACCTTAGCAGGCTTTTGTGGCTTCGAGGGTGGTAGGCCAGGGGTTTTCTTGAATATGCCAAGCCACTGGTCAAAAGCTACCTTCAGTGGTTTGAGATTGGGGAGGTGCATCGCCCAGAAATGAAGGTGGTCAGGAGTTTGACACCTGTCATATTCCTCAGTATATCTAAGCAACCCCTCGTCATTTGTTTGTCGTAAATTAATTAATAAAGCAGCCCTTGTTAAATCCATATTGGTGTCTGTCTCTTCATTCCAGTGAGGGGGCAGTGCAAGATTTCTATAATAAATAATATATGGGACCAGGGCCGGCTCACCCACTAGGTGCTCGCCTAGGGCGCCAGACCCGCAGGGGCGCCAAATGCCCCCTCCAAAGCCCCCGCCACCTCCCTGCCGCAGCCATCACAGTGAAGAGCGCCCCAGTGGGGTGCCCTGGGGGGGGAGGAGGCGGGGCGGTGGCACAGGAGGTGGTGGCGGAGCTTTCCTGCCCTCCCCCTCCCCCCTTGGGCTCAACCCCGCCTCTTCCTTGCCTTGCCTGGGCACCCTGGGGGGAAAGGAGGCGGTGTGGCGGTGCAGGAGGCAGTGGTGCAGCTTTCCCGCCCTCCCCCTCCCCCCTCGGGCTCAGAGAAGACAAGAGGGAAGAGACAGGAGCGTAAAACCCCACCTCTTCCCTGCCTTGCCTGGGCGCCCTGGGGGGGAGGAGGTGAGGGCGGCGGTGCAGGAGGCAGTGGCAGAGCTTTCCCGCCCTCCCCTCCCCCTCTGGGAGCAGGCTCAGGACTCTCTCAGAGGAGCCCAGCAGGCAGCAGAGGAGGAGGCGTGAGGCCAGGCGGGCCAAGCTCCCTTCCCCGCCTGCCCACCCGGGGGTTGGCGTGGCAGCGTGGGGATGCCAAGCAGCCCCAGCCGCCGCCCCTTCTGGCCCAGGTGAGTGTAGGCGCAGGGCGAGGGAGGGAGCCCCCTCGCTTCCCTTAGATGGTGGATGATGGACGAGGTGCTTGGAGGGGACCCTTCAGCAGCCACGGGACTGTCGGCAGGGACCCATTTGTGTGCGCCTTCCACTCCTTGTTGTCCCTCTGCCTGCAGCAATGCCCTCGCACACTTCCAGGGCCATGAAGCTCCAGGTCCCACCTGGAGGTTGGCAACCCCTTAACTGGTGGGCATGGGAGGGGGCGCTAGAAGGCAGCCTGCCTAGGGTGCAAAAACCCTGGGGCCGGCCCTGTATAGGACAGTGGACCAATTATAATCCAAAATGAACATTCACAAGGATTCAGACTAGGATCCAGCCAGAGATTTTATTTTATTTTTAATTGTTTGTTGAATTTGTATCCTATTTTTCTCCTCAGTGGAGACCCTTACACCATTCTCCTCATCTCCATTTTTTCCTTACAACAACCATGTAAAGTAGGTAAAGATGAGAATGTGTGACTGGCCCAGGATCACCCAGTGATCTTCCATGGTACAAGTGGGGATTTGAACCTGGGTTTCCCAGGTACTAGTCCAACATTTTAACCACTACACCACACTAGATCTCAATACAATTCCAGTTTACATCTGGTTTATACCCACAATGCCACATTTATGTTATCCATAGAGTCAAAACTAATTTAAATAACTGTGTACTTCTGTCACTTTGGAGCTTTGATCCCTAACAGCTGTATTTTCTATTGGCCCTTGCTTTTAATATAGTAAGTCTCTGAACCGCTTCAGACATATCAGCCTCTCAACCACCTGTCCAGCCAAATACATAAACTGTGAAAAGTATTGTGCTTCAGTTAATATAGGATAGTGTGAATGTTCTGTTTGTGATGATTAATCAGTGATGGATCATTAATCCATAAAGTCATCACAATGTTTCATTTGCTTTTGACTTTTTGGTTGTCTATCACACTGTATGGTTTGGGACCAACGTACCCAAAGGACTACCTAATCCCTTATGAACCTGCTCAACCATTATGATTATTTTCAGAGATGCTGCTTCGAGTCCCCCAACCTTCTGACATTAGGTGGTGGCAAACTGGGAGAGGGCCTTCTCAGTCACGGCACCAAAGTGTTGGAACTCTCTCCCCAGAGAGATTCATCTGTCCCTTTCTGTTTCTATCTTCTGCCAGAGGGTGAAGAGTTTTTTGTTTCATTTGTCAATCCCTCAATTTTTCCTCCTTCCTAATTCATGTTTTTATGCCTTATAATTGCTTTAACAGTTTTATATGTATTTGAACTCCTTTTAAAACTCTTTTAAAAGTTGTTTTAATAGATATGTTTTGGAGAATTATTTGAATGGTTTTTAAATATATTTTATTATGCATGTTTGATTAAGGTGGGTAGCCATGTTGGTCTGAAGTAATATAACAAAGTTTGAGTCCAGGGGCACTTTTAAAATCAACAAAGTTCTGGGTATAAGGTTTTGTGTGCATGCAAACTTCTTCAGATACATTGAAACAAGACTTCTTCAACCATTACACATAGGTAGAGAGAGGGTTGGGGGGGAGTTAGTTGCCGGGAAGGGCTAATTAGACTCAAGATGCATAAGTAACTGAGCAATAAGTATAGCTAAGATTGGATTAAAGCAGTTGGTAAGACCTGTGAATAGCAGCAAAATTAGCATAAAGACAATATGGTACAGCCATAGGCACCTGCATGGCCCCATCTTTATGACTGACTTGGAGCAACACTACCCACTCTCACCTCTTCTACCTGTGATATATTGATGATATTTTTATTGTTTGGACACATGGTAAAGAAGCCCTGGGCATATTCCACCAGGCGTTCAATGACTTTCACCCCACCATCAACTTGTCAATGAACCAATCTATGCAAGAAATACATTTTCTGGACAGTACTGTAAAAATACAAAATGAACGCATAGTCACCACCTTATACCAGAAACTTACTGACTGACAACTATACATACATGCCTCCAGCTACCATCATAAACATATCAAAAGCCAAGCTCTATGTTACAGCCAGAGCTGCTCCAATCCTACAGATAGAAATTCTTACCTGAGAAAAGTACAACAAACCTTTTTGGAACTAAAGTATCCATCCAATAAGGTCAGGAAACAGTTTAACAAAGCCAGAATGGTACCCAAAGAATGGTACCCAAAGAAAGCCTGTTGCAAGACAGGCCCCAAAGAGACAATAACAGAACACCACTAGTGGTCACATCCTTATTCTAATTCCAGACTTTTTTTTTTTTCTGTGCGGATACCTATTCTCTCCAACAGGGGCCTCACTCTCCCCCAACAGCTTTTCCTACATAGTCAGTAGACTTCCTGGGTTTGTAGAAAAATCCAGAAAGTGAGGAAATCCCTTCAGGGACAGTTGAATTCCCCCAAAAAGCCTTTTGAAATGGCCTCTGCAGGGACCTGACTCCAGGCAGCAACGGTGAGAGATTAGAACGTTGGAGGGGGGGAGAGGAGGCTTCTGACTGGCTGTGTCAGTCAAAGGGTGGGGGGAAGGGCCCTTTCTTTCCAGGCCTCTTTCAGCCTTGGAGGGAGGGGGAGGGAGGGAGGGAGGGAGCCTTGGGGCCAGGCTGGGGGATTCCTAGAGGTTTTGGGGTGGAGTGCAAGGAGGGCAGGATTTGGGGAGGGGAGAGGTCTTAGCTGGGTATCATGCCACAGAATCCACCCTCCAAAGCAGCCATTTTCTCCAGGGAGACAGTTCTCTGTTGTTCACAGATCTCTGGAGTTCACTCTCCAGCAGGCCCCACTTGGAGGTTGCCAACCCTAGGCCTGGCAGCAGTCTAGGGTTGCCAGGTCCCCCCATGGGCACTGGCAGGGGATGGGGGTAGTGGGGTTGCCAGCTCCAGGTCTGGAAACACCTGGAGATTTGGGGATGGAGCCTGGGGAGGACAGGGACCTCAGTGGGGTACAATGCCCTAGAGTCCACCCTCCAAAGCATCCATTTTCTCCAGGGGAAGTTATCTCAGTAGTCTGGAGCTGAGCAGTAATTCCAGGGGATCCCCAGATCCCACCTGGAGGCTGGCATCCCTAGGCAGCACCCTCTGGGTGACTTGATACCACCTAATTTGCATGACTCAACTTGGCCTGGCTGCTTGCTGCTGTTCAGCAGCCACCCTATGAAAGCCAGCAGTGGTGCAGCAGTTAGAGCCTCAGAGTAGGCTCTGCAAGACCCAGGTTCAGATCCCCATATTGCGGTGGAAGCTGACTGGGTGATTTTGGACCAGTCACATACTTTCAGCCTAACCAACCTCACAGGGTTGTTGTGCAGATAAAAAGGAGGTGAGAATAATGTAAGCTGCTTTAGTCCCCACTGTGGAGAAAGACTATAATTTTCCTTGGTAGAAGCTGTGGGGGAGGGGGTGGAGACAAAAAGCTGAAGACAGATAAAGGCAGATAAAGGTTAAGTTGGCTGTTGGGTGGGAAGGAAATAGGGTTGCCAACTCTGGATTGGGAAACTCCTGGACATTCAAGGGGTGGATCCTGGGGGTGGTGGGGTTTGAGGAGGGGAGGAACTTCAGACCGGTATAATGCCATAGACTCCACCCTCCAAACCAGCCATTTCCTCCATGAGAACTACCATTGCCAGCCTCTGGGTGAGGGCTGGAAATCACCCAGCATTACAACTGTTGTCCAGGTGACAGAGATCAGTTCCCCTGGATAAAATGGCTGCTTTGGAGGGTTGAGTCTATGGCTCCACCCCCAGAAGGGAGAAAGAGTGTGAGATAGGTAAGGGTAGAGGGGAGGAAGCAAAGGTGTGAGGAATGGGATGACCATCCCGCAAGTTTCTTGCGGGTCTCCACTTGTACATCTCTAAACTGAAAACAGTTCAAAGCATTACCAGCAACTTAAAAACCTCCACTGGATAATGACAGTTCTCTTTCACAAGTACTGGATGGCAAACCTTTTCCTGTGTACAGATAGCCCCCCATCTTAAACAACTCCTCATCCACAATAATACAACATCTAATTTGAACATAGAAACTGGTACCAGAGCTTGCAATAGACACAAATGCCAACTTTGCAGCCACATACACCCAGGCAACACGATCACTGGACTTAACATCATCTACACAATCTTGGGCACATTCACTTGCTCATCTTCTAACATTGTATATGCCATTAAATGCCAACAATGCCCTTCAGTTCTCTACATAATGCAAACTGATCAAACCCTATGCTAAAGGATAAGTGAACACAAATCTAACATCAAGAATCACAAAATTGAGAAACCAGTAGAACATTTCAGCCTGCCAGCACAGTCAATGGGGGACTTCAAAGTAGTTGTTTTATTGCAAAGTAATTTCAGAAACAGACCAAAACAGGAGATTACGGAATTGCAAGTTATTACAACACTCAGGACAATGGAATCCCCAGGGCTTAACAGAGATGTCGGGTTCTTACCTAACTACATATGATAAGTCACTCAGTTCTTTCTTATACACAGAATTGAACTTTGTTGTTCTTAAAAGTGCCACTGGACTCAAACTTAGTTCTTACATCTATTTGTTATTTTTTTATCTGTATGCTAATTTGCTGATATTCACAGGGCATACCAACTGCTTTAATCCAATTTTAGCTGTACTTATTGCTATGCATCCTGATTCTAATTAGCCCTTCATGGCAACTACCCCCCACCCTTTCTCTACCTATAAGTAGTGGATGAAGAAGTCTTGTTTTAATGTGTCTGAAGAAGTGTGTGTGCCCTTGAAAACTTATACCCAAAATTAAACTTTGTTGAATTTGAAGGTGCCACTGGATTTGAACTTCATTATGCATATTTGTTAGCCACCTTGGTGGCCCGTGTAAGGGCAAAAAGGTGGGGTATACATTTTGTAAATAAATAAATAAAATTACACTATTCCATGTCAAAAGATTTTCTTCTCTTCCAAAGTCAAAGCAAGTAGTTTTGAAGCAATGGCATACCCACTGCTGAACTTTCCTTAAAACAACAACAACAACAACAAAACAGCTTTTCAAGATTCGTTTAGTTTGTACCTCCAGCTTGTGATTACATTTTGCTGTGTTCTGATTTGTCTCTGGAAGTGCCCACAAGGAATGGAGATGAGCACTGCAGAAGCAGGCAAATGGAAGAGAATGAAAGGTTTGTGATTTAGGCTTCTGACTGTGCAAGATATGGAGCACAGTGGGAGAGGAATGGAATAATTGATCCTGGTTTCATTTCTTTGGGAACCTGACAGAGTAACTTAGATAGTTGTTGATCATCTACTTTGGTAAGCTCCTTGTTTAGATATGCGACTTGGGTATGAATTCAGAGCCAGAGCCCACCTCTGCAATTATATAGACAATTATAGCCTGTCTTGGGTGGATGTGAGAAGCCAGTAAGCAGGCAACCTTTATTTTAGCTTCCAAAATAGCCAAGAAAACCTTTCCAACCATTTGGGTGGTGGTTCATACTTCAGAACATAATTCCAGGAAGTAACATCAATAATAAGCAACTATTCCTGTAGCCTACAGATGTTTTCCCCTGAACTGGATGGCCAAGACTCGTCCAGTCTCATCACATTACAGACACTAAGCGGCGTTGGCTCTAGTTAGTACTTGAATGGGAGATCACCAAGGAAGCCCAGGGGTGTTATGCAGAGACAGGCAATGGCAAACCAACTCTGTTCATCTATTACTTTGAAAACCCTGCATGGGGTCACCATGAGTAGGCTGTGACTTCATGGCACTTTACATATACACACATGGACTTGTTTACTCAGATATCTGTGGACACTTTCAGATTTTTGAAGATTAATAATAAAAGAACATTGATGATCTCACCTGCTAATCACACAATATCAGCATTCCAATGCACAAACTAGAAACTGATTCTCATTTTTTTAATGTCATAGTTTCTCCTCCTACATATTTTTTGAAATGATTCAAAATGCAGGACAAAATAGTTAAAGAATAGATGGTTAGATGGATGCAAAATGTTGGGTATAACATCGATCTCTCACAGTGCAGTAAAATATGGAAAGTGAATATTAAGTTGACTAAATCTGTTTCAGTCAAAGAAAACTTATATAAAATGTTTTATAGATGGTCTCTAACCCTAGATAGATTAACTAAAATGTATAAAAACTTGAGTAATAGATGTTGGAATTGTAACAACCATATTGGGTTGTACTATCATATGTAGTGGACATGTAAAAAGGTTCACAAATTTTGGATTGAAGTGCATATTTTCTTACAGTCAGTCTTGAATGTTGCAATACCTTTTAAGCCAGAGATATTTTTTGTTAAACTGTGTACCAGACAAGTTAGACAAGAATCATAGATATTTTATTTTACATGTTATAACAGCTGCCAGAATTTTATTAGCAACAACATGGAGGACACAGCAAATTCCAACACTACATGAAAAGATACCGAAGATTATGGAATGTGCTGAAATGGACAAGCTGACAAATATATTAAAAGGAAAAATGGAAGAAGAATTTATAGGACACTGGAGGGTGTTCTATGACTGGTTAAAATTCAAATATTAAGAAAATATGACTAAGTGAAAAATTATAAGAATGATAGATGAAATAGGTGTGAAATCGTAATGAGAAAATATGCAAGCAGAATGTTAAACTGGAACGTGAATATTTTTACATTCCTTCCCCCCCTTCCTTTCAACTCCCATACTTTCTTTATATAAACTAATAAATTTCTTTATTAAAAAAAATAAATTTTATGTAAAAGGTAAAGGTTCCCTTGCTCGAAAGCCAGTCGAATCCGACTCTAGGGTTGCGGTGCTCATCTCCGTTTCAAAGCCGAAGAGCCAGCGCTGTCCGAAGACGTTTCCGTGGTCATGTGGCCAGCATGACTAAACACCAAGGTGCACGGAACGCTGTTACCTTCCCACCGAATTGGTACCTATTTATCTACTTGCAATTTCTTGCTTTCGAACTGCTAGGTTGGCAGGAGCTGGAACTAGAGACGGGAGCTCACTCCGTCTTGCGGCACCCGGGTCTTGAACTGCTGAACTACTGACCTTCCACAGCCTGCAGTTCAGCGTCTTAACCACTTGAGCCACCGCAGCTCCTTTTTAAATGTTATGTATACAAATACAATTTCCACTATTTGGTTTTCAGAAGCTGTGAATGAACTACATTTAAACCTGCCTTTCATTCATTGCATAACACAACTCCCCATTAAAAATCTTATGCATAAGGGAAATAAATTATATGCTTTCTCCAGGAGATTCTCCATTTCTCCCAACTCAGAGTTACAGGTTCAGCATGGAAAAACTGCAAGTTCATTTTCATACTGCTTAGAGTGGTGAGACTTCTGTCAGAAAAGTTCTAGCTTTGGATTCCTGCAGTGAGCATGCTATTGTACCAGATGGCCCATTATTGGAAAAATAGCAGAGCACCAGAAATGCACAACAGAATAAAAAGCTGCACATAGTCAATGTGTTTGGTTATAAAGAAAAGGGAAGGGTTACTTTTGGATGTAAAACTTTTACTAAAAGGAAGGGTTACTTTTGGATGTAAAACAACAGAGAACTCAGCTCCCAGCTACCCGGCAACGCCGCTGGTCGCCGGGGGCTGCTTTGCCGCCCTCAGGAAGCCGGGCAGCAACAGTCACGACATCTGTTGTCGTGGCGTGGGCGGGGGGCGGAGCCAGCTATGATAGATGGCCAGGCTCTGCTCCCGCCCGTCGTCAGTTGCTCCAATGTGCTCGGTAGCACAGGGAGCAAAGTCCAGGTCCTCTGTGGAGGTCCTGTGAAGCAGCGGGCCGAGTCCGCTGCCGGGGCAGCGGGCTGCGGCGTTGGCCAGGACATTGGCCGGACATTGCTGGTGCGCCGGCCGCAGCGTCGGGCTGCAGCACCAAGCTGGCCACAGCATTGGGCCACGGCGCCGAGCCGGCCGCAGCGTCGGGACGCGGCGCCGAGACGGCCGCAGCGTCTGACTGCGCGCCGAGCCAGCCGGAGCATCGGGACGTGGCTTGCGGCCAGCTGGCATGTCGGGGCTGCCATGTACAGCCGGGGTTGTGGTCAGGACGGTGGCCAGAGCTTCGGATGTGGTGGCGGCCGGGGGGAGATGCTAGGTGCTGGCTGGTGCATCTGGTTGTGTGGCCTGGGCAGAAGCCTTGATGGCGGCAGCCAGGGCATCAGCTGCGGGCAGACCATTGGGGCTGCGGCGGAGGCTTGAGTAGGGGCTGTGGCAGTGGCTTCTTCTTTGGAACCGCAGCTGCAGTCTGATTTGGGTCACTCTTTTTTTTGCTTTAAACAAGTTATTTTTGCTTTAAACAAGTTATTTATCGGCCCTATTGTCTGCCCTCTAAAAAGAAAATGAATAAATTAATTTAAATAAATAAATAAATTTAAGCCCCACTCCACCATCACCAGAAGCCACATTGTGCTGGCCTGCCTTGATTCAGTGTTCTGCTGGGTGGCTGGGTGAGTGGCGGCCATTTTATGGTGGGTGGAATGCCACGGCCATCTTAGGGCTACGTGGAGTGGCAGCCATTTGGGCCTTTCCCTTTGGCAGCCATTTTTAAGGTTATATGTAGCATGGGCCCAAAGAAGAGCACGGGAGCATCATCTAGTAAACTGTCTACAAATAAGTGGTGGGGCCAGAACATGGTAAAACAAAAAACAACCCCTCCCAAAATTGCCCACTTTGGCACCTGTCTGTTTCCCGTTGGCATTGTTTCCGCCTCTGGTGCCCTCTTCATGGGTAAGCACAGTCTGTGGCGGTGGCTTTTGGGCCTCCTGCAGCCACAACTTCCGGTTGAGTGACCCTCGATCAGTCCCAAGTTATCTCAGGGCTGCTCTCTCAAGTACAGTTTTGGGAGAGATCTGTCAGCATTGCCTGCCCCGTGGGGTGTCTGCTGTGGGGAGGGGAAGGGAGTTCGTGGGTCACATTGAGACTCTGAGTGAGGGATGGGATATTTAAATCCAGTCTCTGCTCTTCTTCTTCTTCTTCTTCTTCCCCCCTGTCCCGCCATGGCTGCTGGCGTGGTTTTTGAAGGTAGGCTGTAATAGAGAACTAGTCTCCGTACTACCAGAATTGGAGGGATTTTGGGATGGAATGTTTCTCAGTCAGACACCATCTGCTTGGCATGCAGAGAGTCCTAGGTTCAATCTCCAGCATCCTTAGGTGATGGATTTGGTAGTGGGCGATGTGGTAGACTTCTTGGAAGTGCTACCTGTTCCACGCGCAGGGCCGGAGAGACAGGCACAGATCAGGAGTCTCAATGCGTGGATGAGACGGTGGTGTAGGGGGGAAGGGTTCAAGTTTGTTAGGCACTGGGATGCTTTTTGGGACAAGAGGGAGCTGTACAAAAGGGACGGTCTCCACTTGTCCCGAGAAGGAACCAGGCTGCTGGCGCTCAAAATCAAAAAGGTGGCAGAGCAGTTTTTAAACTGAATAATGGGGGAAAGCCGACAGGAGATGAAAAGTCTCTGGTTCGGGATGGCTCATCTCAAAGAGATGAAGGGGTAGCTATTACTTTTGTACAAGGAAATGGATTACAATTGTCCACTGAGACTGTGGCTAATGATAGGAACTGCCTGGCAAGGTCTCGAGGCAGCAAGAGGAAGGCTGTGGGCTTAACAAATGTGGGAAACTATAAGTGTTTATACACAAATGCTAGAAGTCTCCGAGGTAAAATCGGGGAGTTGGAATGCTTGGTGTTGGGGGGGAAATAGACATTGTGGGTATTTCAGAAACTTGGTGGGATGAGGAAAATCAGTGGGATACGGTGATTCCTGGTTATAAATTATATCGGAAGGATAGGGGGAAAGGGTTGGAGGTGGGGTGGCTCTGTATGTCAGAGAGGGTATACCATCCAGTAAGACTGAGAGGGTAAGAGAATTGGATTCCCTTCTGGAAATGCTATGGGTTGAAATAGTGGGTCCAAAAGGAGGCTTAACAGTGGGAGTTTGTTATCGCCCACCAGATCAAAAGATAGAGGAGGATTATAAAATGATGAATGAATTAAAGATAGCGGCTAGACGAAATAACTGTGTTGTAATAGGCGACTTTAACTACCCACACATTGATTGGGTCAATATGAGTTCTAGTCGGGAAAAAGAGATTGCGTTCTTAGACACTCTCAATGACTGTGCTGTGGAACAGATGGTCACAGATCCTACCAGGGGAGAGGCGATCCTGGATTTGGTCCTAAGTAACACCCAAGACCTGGTGAGAGATGTAAAAGTGATTGCACCACTTGGAAACAGTGACCATAATGTCATTGAGTTTAACATTTGTACAGATAGGGAGTTGCCCAAAAAGACTGATGCAACCACTTTTAACTTTAAAAGGGGTAACTTCTCTGGTATGAGGGGACATGTGAGGAAGAAATTGAAAGGAAGAGTGGAGAAGGTCAAAACCATTGGGGAAGCTTGGAGACTATTTAAAAAGACAATCCTAGAAGCTCAGAAAAAATATATACCGCAGGTTAGGAAAGGTACAAATAGGTATAGAAAAAAGCCTGCATGGTTAACAAATAAAGTAATGGAAGCTGTAAAAGGTAAGAAGGATTCCTTTAAGTGGTGGAAAGCTAGTCTTAGTGAGGTTGATAAAAGGGAACACAGACTATGGCAAATAAAATGCAAGTCTGTGATCAGGCAAGCAAAAAGGGAATACGAGGAGCATATTGCAAAAAACATAAAGATCAACAATAAAACTTTCTTCAAATACATTAGAAGTAGGAAGCCAGCCAGGGAGGCAGTGGGGCCCTTGGATGACCAAGGGGTAAAAGGAGTAGTGAAGGATGATAGGGAAATGGCTGAGAAGCTGAATGCATTTTTTGCCTCTGTCTTCACTGTGGAAGAGGAGAAGTGTTTGCCCACTCCAGAAGCACTGATTTCGGGAGGGGGTTTGAAAGACCTGAATCAGATTGCGGTGACAAGAGAGGAAGTCCTCCGACTGATGGACAATTTAAAAACTAATAAATCACCAGGCCCGGATGGCATTCATCCGAGAGTTCTGAAAGAACTCAAATGTGAACTTGTGGATCTCCTGACAAAAATATGTAATCTTTCTTTAAAATCTGCCTCCATTCCTGATGACTGGAAGGTAGCTAATGTCACTCCCATCTTTAAAAAGGGCTCCAGGGGAGATCCAGGAAATTAGAGGCCAGTCAGTCTGACATCGATACCGGGTAAGTTGGTGGAAACTGTTATTAAGGAAAGAATTAGTAGGCACATTGATGAACAAAAACTATTGAGGCAGACTCAGCATGGGTTCTGTAAGGGAAGATCTTGTCTCACTAACCTGTTAGTGTTTTTTGAGGGAGTGAACAAACATGTGGACAAGGGGGACCCAATAGATATTATTTACCTTGACTTCCGGAAAGCTTTTGATACAGTTCCTCATCAAAGGCTCCTAAGTAAGCTCAATAGTCATGGGATAAAAGGACAAGTCCTCTTGTGGATCAAAAACTGGCTTATAAATAGGAAACAGAGAGTGAGTATAAATGGGAAACTTTCTCAGTGGAGGGTGGTAAGCAGTGGGGTACCACAGGGATCAGTACTCGGTCCCATGCTTTTTAACTTGTTTATTAACGATTTGGAATTGGGAGTAAGCAGTGATGTGGCTAAATTTGCAGATGACACGAAGTTGTTCAGGGTGGTGAAAACCAGGGAGGATTGTGAGGCACTCCAAAGGGATCTGTTGAGGATGGGTGAGTGGGCGTCAACGTGGCAAATGGGGTTCAATGTGGCCAAGTGCAAAGTGATGCACATTGGAGCCAAAAATCCTAAATATAAATACACGTTGATGGGGTCTGATCTGGCAGAGACTGACCAAGAGAGAGATCTTGGAGTCGTAGTGGATAACTCGCTGAAAATGTCTACACAATGGGTAGCTGCAATAAAGAAGGCCAACGCTATGCTGGGGATTATTAGGAAGGGAATTGATAACAAATCAGCCAGTATCATCATGCCCCTGTATAAATCATTGGTGCGACCTCATTTGGAATACTGTGTACAGTTCTGGTCACCACATCTCAAAAAGGATATTATAGCATTGGAAAAAGTGCAGAGAAGGGCAACTAGAATGATAAAAGGGTTGGAACACCTTCCCTATGAAGAAAGGTTAAAATGCTTGGGGCTCTTTAGCTTGGAGAAACGACGGCTGAGGGGTGACATGATCGAGGTTTATAAGATTATGAATGGGATTGAGCAGGTTGAGAAAGAAGTACTTTTCTCCCTTTCTCACAATACAAGAACTCGTGGGCACTCTATGAAATTGCTGAGCAGTCGGGTTAGAACAGATAAAAGGAAATACTTCTTCACCCAAAGAGTGATTAACATATGGAATTCACTGCCACAGGAGGTCGTGGCAGCTGCAAGCATGGACAGTTTCAAGAGGAAATTAGATAAACATATGGAGCAGAAGTCCACCAGTGGCTATTAGCCACAGGGTATAGAATGAGAACTCTCAGTCTGGGGCAGGTGATGCACTCTATTCTTGGTGCTGGAGGGGGCAGCAGTGGGAGGGCTTCTGGTGCCCTGGCCCCACTGCTGGACCTCCTGATGGCACCTGGTATATTTTGGCCACTGTGTGACAGAGTGTTGGACTAGATGGGCCACTGGCCTGATTCAACATTGGCTTCTCTTATGGTAGACCTTTGCCTGGAACATGGCGAGCATTTGCTGCTTTGTGAGGCAGTACTCATTTTTAGTAAACTTGGAAGCATAAAGTGCTTTTGAAGGGGCTGTTGTTGTTGTTGTTGTTCAGTCGCACAGTCGAGTCCGACTCTTCGCGACCCCATGGACCAGATTACACCAGGCCCTCCTGTCTTCCGCTGTCCGCTGAAATTGAAGGGGCTATTTCTTATTAAAAAATGATTCCATACTTATTGAAGCTGGGATTAGGTATTAGAGGCTGAAAAAAGGGATTTCTCTTCAATTTGACAGTTTTTAAAGGGTTTTATTCAAAGACTTCTGAATCCAATCTTCAGATTTTACTACTTCGCCCTCATGCGGAGGGAGGTAGTTATGGTGTAGTGGTTGAGAGCAGTGGACTGTGATCTGGGGGAACTGGTTTTGATTACCTGTGCTCCCACGTGGGGCCAGTTGGATGACCTTGGGGCAGTCACAGTTCTCTTGGTGTGGTTCTCATGTTTCTGTCAGGGCTCTCAGCCCCACCTAGCCACAATGAGGGAAGTGCGGGGTATAAATCCAGCCTCCTCTTCTCTGAATACTACAGGATCCTTTAATTGTATCTAACTGTAAGCCAGGTATAGAAACAGAATTTGAGGTGTTGTAGTGTAGTCAATGGGA
Organism: Gekko gecko; assembly: GCA_029375565.1. NCBI lineage: Eukaryota > Metazoa > Chordata > Lepidosauria > Squamata > Gekkonidae > Gekko > Gekko gecko. Next base: position 141,637,448 of record JAPDNY010000005.1, read on the forward strand.
ACAGTTACTTGAAATTGGGTGGCTCAATTGGGCACTTAGCGTGTGGGGTGAATTCAAGGTATCTGACTGGAAAACAGCAAAACTTTTAATGGCTTCCTTCGATGAAGGAATCCTTATCAGCAACATGTGACTTGCCTATGTCAATGCTTGCTGAGGGGGCAAATTGGGTTAGTACATGTCATGTGTTAGGATTCATAATACCCATTGCAACACATCATTAGTGTCTTATGTTTTCTGTTTTAGCAGGTATTCGGTGTGACTTTGAATCTGCTGCATGATCTGGGAATCTGTCAGCTGGCACGTTGTTTCATGTCATTGGTTTGGTCCAATGAGCATTCTTCACAGGTTTAATTGTGCATTTGTCTTTCAGGGGAAGTCCAGTGAGTGGCCAGGGCCTAGATGAGTGGTGTTGGTTATGATAGGTTGTGGGAGGTGCTGGCTGGGATGCAGTGGTGCAGCCACGGCAATAGGAAAGGAGGCAGATGGGCTTTTAAGGAGGTTCCAGTAGGGCAAGGGTTAAGCAGGACCCATCAGTGGATCAGTACGGCTTGGGAGGCCAGGTGGCGGTTCTGTTCATGCTCTTGGGAGGAATGAAACTACTTCTAGACCTGGCAGTTCCACTGATGCCATCTTCACCTTTTCATGATTGTGCATACAGCCTGCACGTATGTGCATACATCAGATACAGCCTACACGTAGGTGCATATATCAGATGGTAGGCACGTATGTACGCACATCAGATGCTTGTCCTAGTATTTAGGATAGGAACCCAATTTCTGTTAAGAAATAACAGGTACTGGGCAGTCTTCAGGACAAGGTTTTTAAAAATAAATAACAAACAAGCAAAAAAAAAAAATTAAATTATACAGGTTTTAAAGTGACACCACATTGTAAATTAGCAACATCACAATTTTTAAAGCCAAACTTACTGGTTGGCTAGGAGGGTTCTTAGTGGTTATTATAGGAGCATTTCATATGCCTAGAAGCATTTTCAAATGCCTTATTGGGCAGTCCCTTGACTTTATGACAATGGGTGCCTACCTGTTCAGGTCTGCCTGCAATAGTTGGAATAGCCAAGGCACTAAGACAATTGATCCAGACCTCCTCCAGTGTTGTTTTCACAGTTTGACAATTTAGGGAACCTGGGTCAGAGAGGCTATCTTCTGACATAGACCTCAGCTAGTGACACTTCCAGGCCTCAGTTTCCTATCTTTCAAGGTGTTGGTTGCCAGAAGATCCGAAGGAAAGAGTCTTGTCTGTTTTAAGAGACTTAATGTGTAACAATGCACAGCTTTAGTTTTCATGGCTTGGAGGTAAATAGCATCACTTGATAATTAACATCCCTTTAAAGGGAGGAGGCTTCCTTTGCTTTACAGGAATATATATATGAGTTAGGTCATTTGATTAGGGCACACGTAAGCCCTATGTACATTGGCTCTGCCTTGCAGATCACAACGGCTGTGCAAATGCAAACATTGCTGTGTGGATGTAGTGGAATACTACAGCATTCTGTGAAGGTATTGGGGAAAGGGAGCTTTAGAGGACCAGAGGCAGCCAATTTATCTGGCAGTGAAATAAGGGTCGATTTTTGCAGCCTGGGGTGTTATTGCAATTCAGGTTATTAATTCAGTTACAGCTTTAGGCCTGCAGATGGAACTTTTCTGATCAGGCATCCCCTCTGTAGTGGGCCTTTCCCGGGGTGAAGTTTGGAACTCACTTTTCTCAGTTCAGTGCCACTTCTACTGCGGCTGTCCTGGGCTACGGGTTCCTTTTGCCGTGTGGCGATGTCAGTGGAACCTTGTTCAGATTAAGACTTCTAGCTGGTCACTACTCTCCAGTTTGGGGGTGGCGTTATGGCTCAGTGAGCTAGTGGCGGGCTTTTGCCTAGCATTCAAACAATGGAATTATAAAGTTTAAAGTTATTAATGAGGTTTTTCTTTCAGGTGCTGCTGGCAGCAGGGCAAGTCGAAGAGTCACTGTCTGCGGCCACAGCATGGTCCAGTGGGACACCTTGGCTGTGAAGGCCCTTGTGCTATGAGCTGAGACTGACCTTGCAATAATAAGAGCAAGATGACACAGAGTGTGGATAGTCTGGTCGGCTATTTTGCTTCGCCATGAAGGACACGGCCTTGGTCCTGCAAGTGGAGTCTGACCTTGTGATGATAAGAGCAAGGTGGCCTGCAGATAGGCTGGCTGGCTATTCTGCTTCACCATGAAGGACAAGGACATGGTGCTAAGAGTGGAGGCTGACCTTGTAATGATGGGAGCAAGGTGGCCTGGAGTGCAGATAGTCTGGTCGGCTATTCTGCTTTGCCATGAATGTCAAAGTCATGGTACTATGAGTGGTGACTGACCTTGTGGGGATAAGAGCAAGGTGGCCTGGTGTGCAGATAGTCTGGTTGGCTACACTGCTTTGCCATGACGGGCAAGACCCTGGTCTTGCAGATGGAGGCTGGCCTTGCAATGATGAGAGCAAGGTGGCCCAGTGGTGCAGAGAGTGGGGTCTGTTATTCTGCCTTGCCATATATGGCGCAATTGGGCAGACCCCGCAAGGCATTCAGCCACCCACTGGATGAGGAAGGCCATGGAGGGTGGTTGAGTTATGGGTCCTGTATATAGCTGATGGGTACACCTATCAGACAAGGGCAATGGGTTATTTTTGTAGGACTTGCGGCAAGGGATTAGGTCAGCCTTGGCCCTTTTTGGTGGGGAGCAAAGACCAAAGCAGAGGCTTGGTCTTGGCTGTGGCAGGTTGGTGCGGGCAAGAAACTGGAACTGGTGAGCACCTTACGACATTTTCCCCATTAGGGAACAGGGGGTCATCAGGAACTGCCTTCGGATTTCTAAGGTCCAGGGTGGGGAACGGTGATCACCTCCTCTGGGAACCTCTTAGGGTATGCTCCTCTCTGCAAGTTGGAAGGCTTCAGGGGTAGGCGCTCCTAGGTGGCAACCAGTTTGCTGGGCTGCTGGTCACGAGCCAGACCGATGGCTCAAGACCAGAGCTGGGTGACCCGCCCGAGAAAAGGGCAAGGAGGTTGGTCAACGGAGTGACACCTGCCTTGCCTGTTCCGTGCTCGCTTAGCTGGTCCCTTGCCGCAATGTTATGTTAAATAGTTAATAAAGTGGCCCTTGTTTACTTCCAAACTGTTGTCTGTCTCGTTATTCCGACTAGGGGGGCAACTCAGCTCCCAGCTACCCGGCAACGCCGCTGGTCGCCGTGGGCTACTTTGCTGCCCTCAGGAAGCCGGGCAGCAACAGTCACGACATCTGTTGTCGTGGCGTGGGCGGGGGGCAGAGCCAGCTATGATAGATGGCCAGGCTCTGCTCCCACCCGTCGTCAGTTGCTCCAATGTGCTCGCCCACCCTCCCGCCCTGTTCTTAGTGTAGGCTTTGGCTGGTTGCCTATTGGGGCCAGGTAGGAATTTTTCGCTTTTACTCAGTATTGGCTCAATTGGGTAGAGGTGTTTTCGCCTACCTTACACTGAGAGCGGTGGATGGGATAGTTGGTTGTGGTGGTCGACACTTAAATAGGCTGGTCACTTGGCAGGTTGGTGCGGGCAAGAAACCGGAACCGGTGAGCACCTTACGACATTTTCCCCATTAGGGAACAGGGGGTCATCAGGAACTGCCTTCGGATTTCTAAGGTCCAGGATGGGGAACGGTGATCACCTCCTCTGGGAACCTCTTAGGGTATGCTCCTCTCTGCAAGTTGGAAGGCTTCAGGGGTAGGCGCTCCTAGGTGGCGACCAGTTTGCTGGCTGCTGGTCACGAGCCAGACCGATGGCTCAAGACCAGAGCTGGGTGACCCGCCCGAGAAAAGGGCAAGGAGGTTGGTCAACGGAGTGACACCTGCCTTGCCTGTTCTGTGCTCGCTTAGCTGGTCCCTTGCCGCAATGTTATGTTAAATAGTTAATAAAGTGGCCCTTGTTTACTTCCAAACTGTTGTCTGTCTCGTTATTCCGACTAGGGGGGCAATAAAGTGTCTAACTAGATTCCTGATCTATACTCTATCCTGGCTAAAACCCTAGTGATCTCAAGAACAAAGAAACTGAAAGTTCCCCTCAAACTTCCCCTAACTGAGTATGTGACAAACACCATGCAACTTTCTTTACATTACCAATCTTAGTTCACTTAATTAAGAATACTGCTTCCTACCCTGAACTGGATAGCCCAGGCAAGCCCAATCTCATCACATCTCAGAAGCTAAGCAGGGTCGACTCTGGCATGTACTTGGAATGGGAGACCAGAAGAGGGCAACCAGGATGGTGGGAGAGTTGGAATCCAAGTCTCATGAGGAAAGGCTGAAAGAGTTGGGTATGTTTAGCCTGGGAAAGAGAAGGCTTAGATGGGACATGATTGCAGTCATCAAGTATTTGAAGGGCTGTCATGTAGAAGATGGAGCAGATCTATTCTGTCTTGTTCTGGATTGCAAGAATAACTAATGGGTGGAAATTACAAGGGAGTCAATACTGGCTAAATATCAGGAGAAACTTAAGAACATAAGAACATAAAAGAAGCCAATGTTGGATCAGGCCAATGGCCCCATCCAGTCCACCACTCTTGTCACACAGCGGCCAAAAATACCAGGTGCCATCAGGAGGTCCACCAGTGGGGCCAGGACACTAGAAGCCCTCCCACAGTTGACCCCCCCCCCCAGCACCAAGAATACAGAGCATCACTTACCTCAGGGTCCCTATCTATACCTTGTGGCTAATAGCCACTGATGGACCTCTGCTCCATATATTTATCTAATTCTTAACTATAAGAGTGGTTGAGCAGTGGAACAGACTGCCTCAGGAGGTAGTGGATGCTCCTTCATTAGACATTTTCAAATGGAGGCTGGATGACCATCTTTCGGGTATGTTGTAGGGCTATCTTTTGGCTATGCTCCTGCAGAGTGCAGGGGGTAGGACTAAATAACCTGCAAGGTCCCTTCCAACTCTAACATTCTATGATTCTATGATTCCTTGAAATACCGGCAGTTGGGAGGCAGGAGCAGGCTTTATTTTGCCATCTCTATGAATATCCTCCAGGACCCCAGTAGGGGTCAGTCACCAGAGGTCACCATGACTTCCAGATGCACACACGCTCACACACATGCACATATGAAAAAATACCACCCCCAAGAATACTACCTCCTCTTTCTCTGGTAGGAACAACTACAAGATGTCTAATTGGTTCTATGCTAGTTGTAAACACAGACAATAGATTAACTCTTTCATGACTGAAGTGATGATACTTGCCTTTTCCAACACCTATAAGATCCCTTCCAATTCTAAGACTACATGATTCTATAAAAGAGAAAATGGACTAATATACATTCATAGATATTTTTAGGTATTGAACTAAAACACTGCCCATTGAACCTGACCACTCTAAGTAATATCAGCATTGCCTTTTTGCCCTGAAGAAACTATAATAGATGGTTAGGCTAGAAATTCTTACATAGTGGATACATTTGGGGAGCAGTGGCTTGTTCTACCAAGGGGAGAAAAGTGCACCTGCTAATATTCACTCTTCCACACAGCTGACAGTACCCTGACCTCCATTGTACTTCGTCACCATAGACCAATATGCTGCAGATTGTCAGTGACAATGTTTGAAAATAATGGGCTAATATGCAAATTTATCCAGCTGTCAGTACACATCTGATTTGTGCATTGACAGCTAGATAAATTTGCATGTCTAGGCCTTAAAAAGGCCTTCTGCTTGCAATTCAGTTTACATGTAAGAATATATATGTAAGTATATTTCAAGATTCTGTGCTCATTTGGGGCATGCATTTCTCAAGGCACTAAAAAAAAGCAGCTGTTGCTTGGCTAGTTAATGTTCATTGACTGATGACATTAACTTGATTTTTTAAAAAAATGGGTACATAATTTGCAGATCAATCTCCCTGCTCCTACAAGTGTCTACTCAAGAAATCAGCATGACTGGCTATTTCATGTACACTTTAAGAGCAGAGAATGTATCAAGTTAATATGACCTTCAAAAACAGATTTGGAGTCCAAAGATTGGGGAGGATACCCTAAACCTTGTGTGTGTGTGTGCGCGCGCACATGCCATGTCACAAGCAACTTATAGTGACCCCAGCAAGGGACTTCCAAGGCAAATGAGAAGCAGAGGTGGTTTTTAGTCAAGGTTTTATGAATGGATAGAAGAGAATAATATTTAAAATCCCTGGACTTTTAACCGAAATAAAAGGGAACAAGATCTATACATATATACCATGTTAGTAAAAGGTACATATTAGAATTTTAAGGTGGGATGAAATGTAATAAACTTTTTGGTTACAGTATGAGGTCAAGGAATGTGGTAAAAAGGATACAAATTGTATTTCCCCTTTATATGTGTGTATGTTTGTCCATTTGTTTGTCTTATATACAAGAAATAATAAAAACATTTATATAAAAAAGAAGCAGAGGTGGTTTTCCATTGCCTTCATCTGCAGAGTCTTCTTTGGTGGGTGCCAATCCAAATACTGACCCTGCTTAGCTTCTGATGAGTTTGGGCTATACCATGCCCTACCATGTCTACTCTAAACCATAATTTGTGAAAAATAAACAAACACGAAGAAATGAGAGCATCACAGGGTTTCCAAGCCAACTCTCTCCCTGTATCTGTTTCACATCACAATTCCAAACTGTCTGAGTGGTTCCCAATTTAGAAATCTTTGGAAAAGGTGATCTAAAAAAAAGTGTTCACAGATACTGCTCACAATCACTAGTGAGTGTTCATGTGAATCAAGTTTATTTGGCTATCAAATGAGTCACATGGTTGAAGTGTAATATAGATTTACCTGGGTTGTACAAGTTGGCTGTTATTTTCCCTTAAGACAGATACTCCATTTCATGGTATTATTTTTTTTACACCACAAGAAGCGATGGCTAATATAGTCATGTATGTGTTACCAGACAATAAAGGGTACAATATAATGTCTGTCTTCAAGTTAAATACAGACCTATAAATATTTGAACCACTGAAATAATTTTATATCCACTTTATTTCTTTGTTAACCCACCTCCCAAAACTCAACAGCTAAACTATATATTCAAGAAGAATATGATTTCTTTTGTGCTTTAGAGCAAGGAATAGAAGTCACTGACTAAAGAAGACTAGGCCTGTTTTAATGTATTCACTAAAAGGTTCAAAGAACAGACTGTTCAAGACACAAACAATTTAAGAAAACACTGGATTTTTTTTTGTTCCAGTACTTACAAATCCCCTTCTTTGTGGCACAGTGTAAGGGATTTACTTCTTATAAGATAATAAACCTTTGAATTTTCAAATTAAGTTTCAACAATATGCTTTAATTAGATAAAAATAATGTAAGGTATTGATGTAAGCATAATCTATATGCACATTAAAAATGTTTTATCCCCCAACCCCTTCTTACCAAATGTACATATCTTCTCATGGTGCAGTAAATATTTTAAATGGAGCAGAAAGACACAGACGTAATTAAAAGTACGGTTGCATCATCACCTTATAAATATTTTATAGCGTTTTACATAAAAATAATATGAGCCAGCATACAGTGAATTTGATGGGTATTAAGAGCATCTGTTGAATGCTTGATAAAGAATAGATTCAATTTAGTTCAACTTATAATTTACAAAGCATCATGCAAATCTTGGAATAACAGCCATATCCTTGTATACGACATTGTTTTTTACACCACAAGGCAATACCTCTGACAGTTTAATCTCCCTATGTGAATTACTACAGAAATCATAATGTAAGGGGAGCTGGCTGCTTCTGTTTTGCCAAAGGAAAAAGTTTGCATCAATAGGAAATTATTGCTATATAATTAAAGATAATGTGTTTACATGTCAAAAACAGCCATTTATATATTGTTAGTTCATTGGCAATATATTGCTATTTTTAAAAAAAAAAATAGAATTACATTGCAAATTGATGTGAAATATTGCATGATGTTAAGGATCCCTCAGATCTGAAGCTTTTCGTATAAAAATCTGAAGTTTCTCTGTAATACAATTATATTCACAAGTGTTTTTTTTTAATTTAAGCAACATTGAAATTGGTATTTAATATAATTAGATTCCCTAGGTAGCCACACTGGCAAATTGAACCTCCTGTTAAGTCTAAAGCAGTGTTGATACAGTCTTTAAATGATAAATTATAAATATTCAATATTTCTCCACTTAAGCTTATTTTTTTTTTCAAATCTGCCTAAAATGTCTGTATTCTGAGTTTTGCTCTAATTTTAAGGATACAGCCAAACATCAACTGATGTTGTGCTGTCATTGCTATAGCAATCTTTCACCTGACACTGTGTCCTGCCTATATGAATGAATGACATAATACAATAGCCAATGGTGTTTGGAAACAGCCCAGATTCAGGGGTGGTTGTTGTTGTTGTTCAGTCGCACAGTCGAGTCCGACTCTTCGCGACCCCATGGACCAGATTACGCCAGGCCCTCCTGTCTTCTGCTGTCCGCTGAAGTTTGCTCAATTTCATGTTCGTTGCATCGATGACACTGTCTAACCATCTCATCCTTTGCCGTCCCCTTCTTCTTTGACCTTCAATCTTTCCCAGCATCAGGGTCTTCTCCAGTGAATGCTCCCTTCTCATTTGGTGGCCAAAGTATTTGAGCTTCAGCTTCAGGATCTGGCCTTCCAGGGAACAGTCAGGGTTGATTTCTTTTAGGATTGACTGGTTTGATCTCCTTGCAGTCCAAGGGACTCTCAAGAGTCTTCTCCAGCACCATAGTTCAAAAGAATCTATTCTTCGGCGCTCGGCCTTCCTTATAGTCCAACTCTCACAGCCATACAGGGAATACCATTGCTTTGACCATGCGGACTTTTGTTGGCAAGGTGATGTCTCTGCTTTTTATCATGCTGTTTAGGTTTGCCATCGCTTTCCTCCCAAGGAGCAGGCGTCTTTTAATTTCATGGCTGCAGTCACCATCTGCGGTGATCTGGGATCCTAGGAACGTGAAGTCTGTCACTACTTCTACGACTTCCCCTTCTATTTGCCAAGGAGTGATGGGGCCAGATGCCATGATCTTAGTTTTTTTGATGTTGAGCTTCAAGCCCACTTTTGCACTCTCCTCTTTCACCCTGAGAAAGAGGCTCTTTAGGTCCCCTTCACTTTCTGCCATCAGAGTGGTATCGTCTGCATATCTGAGGTTATTGATCTTTTCCCCAGCAATCTTAACTCCAGCTTGTGATTCATCCAGGCCAGCATTTCGCATGATGTACTCTGCATATAAATTAAATAAGCAAGGTGACAATATACATCCTTGTCGTACTCCTTTTCCTATGCTAAACCAATCAGTTGTTCCATATCCGGTTCTAACTGTTGCTTCTTGACCCTTATACAGGTTTCTCAGGAGACATATGAGGTGGTCTGGTACTCCCATCTCTTTAAGAACCTGCCATAATTTATTGTGATCCACACAATCAAAGGCTTTAGCATAGTCAATGAAGCAGAAGTAGATGTTTTTCTGGTACTCTCTTGCTTTCTCCATAATCCAGCGAATGTTGGCAATTTGATCTCTAGTTCCTCTACCTCTTCGAAACCCAGCTTGTACTTCTGGCAGTTCTCTATCCACGTACTGTTGGAGCCTAGCTTGTAGGATTTTGAGCATGACCTTGCTAGCATGTGAAATGAGTGCAATTGTGCGATAGTTTGAACATTCCTTGACGTTGCCCTTCTTTGGGATTGGAATGTAAACTGACCTTTTCCAATCCTGTGGCCACTGTTGTGTTTTCCAAATTTGTTGGCAAATTGAGTGCAGCACTTTAACAGCATCTTCTCTTAAGACTTTGAATAACTCAGCTGGGATACCATCACCTCCACTAGCTTTGTTGTTAGTAATGCTTTCTAAGGCCCATTTAACTTCGCATTCCAGGATGTCTGGCTCGAGGTCAGTGATTATACCATCGTGGTTGTCAAGGACATCGAGGTCCTTCTTGTATAGTTCTTCTGTGTATTCTTGCCATCTTTTCCTAATCTCTTCTGCTTCTGTTAGGTCCCTACCGTTTTTGTCCTTTATCATGGCCAGCTTTGCATGGAACGTTCCCTTGATTTCTCCAATTTTCTTGAAGAGATCTCTAGTCCTTCCCAATCTATTGTTTTCCTCTATTACTTTGCATTGTTCATTCAGGAAAGCCTCCTTATCTCTCCTTGCTGTTCTCTGGAAATCTGCATTCAGTTGGGCAAATCTTTCCTTTTCCCCATTGCCTTTAGCTTTCCTTCTTTCCTCTGCTATGTGTAAAGCCTCATCAGACAGCCACTTTGCTTTTTTGCATTTCTTTTTCTTTGGGATGGCGGTGAGTGCTGCCTCCTTTACAATGTCACGGACCTCTGTCCATAGTTCTTCAGGCACTCTGTCTATCAAATCTAGTCCCCTAAACCTATTCTTCACCTCTACTGTATATTCATCGGGGATGCGATCTAGGTCAAATCTGAATGGCCTTGTGGTTTTCCCAACTTTCTTCAATTTAAGTCTGAATTTTGCAATGAGTAGCTCATGATCTGAGCCACAGTCAGCTCCAGGTCTTGTTTTTACTGACTGGATAGAGCTTCTCCATCTTTGACTGCAAATTATATAGTCAATCTGATTTCGGTGTTGCCCATCTGGTGATGTCCACGTGTAGAGACGCCTCTTAGGTTGTTGGAAAAGGGTGTTTGCTATGACCAGCGTGTTCTCTTGACAAAACTCTGTTAGCCTTTGCCCTGTTTCATTTTGTTCTCCAAGGCCAAACTTGTCTGTTATTCCTGTTACCTTTTGATTTCCTACTTTAGCATTCCAGTCCCCTATGATGATGAGGACATCATTTTTTGGTGTTAGTTCTACGAGCTGTTGTAGGTCTTCGTAGAACTGGTCCACTTCAGCCTCTTCTGCAGCAGTGGTTGGGGCATAGACTTGGATTACTGTGATATTGAATGGTTTGCCTTGGATTCGGACCGAGATCATTCTGTCATTTTTGAGATTGTATCCCAATACTGCCTTTCTCACTCTCTTGTTGACTATAAAGGCCACACCATCTTTTCTACGGGATTCCTGGCCACAGTAGTAGATATAATGGTCTTCTGAATTAAATTCGCCCATTCCTGTCCACTTTAGTTCACTGATTCCCAAGATGTCAATGTTCATTCTTGCCATCTCATTTTTGACCATGTCAAGCTTACCTTGATTCATAGATCTTACATTCCAGGTTCCTATGCAGTATTGTTCTTTGCAGCATCGAACTTTCCTTTCACCGTCAGACACATCCACAACTGAGCGTCCTTTTGGCTTTGGCCCAGCCACTTCACTCTTTCTGGGGTTACTCGTACTTGCCCTCTGCTCTTCCCCAGTAGTATATTGGACACCTTCCAACCTGAGGAGCTCATCTTCTGACATCATATCTTTTAGCCTTTTGTTACTGTCCATGGGGTTTTCTTGGCAAAGATACTGGAGTGGGTTGCCATTTCCTTCTCCAGGGGATCACGCTTGGTCTGAGTTCTCTGCTGTGGCCTGTCCGTCCTGGGTGGCCCTCCATGGCATAGCCCACAGCCTCATCGAACCACGCAAGCCCCCTCGCCATGACAAGGCAGTGATCCATGAGGGAGTCAGGGGTGGTAAGGTGGTGTAATTATAGCTAAAGGGTCTTTCTTCATAAAAATGAGAAGGCAAGTTTTTATCTGGCATTAAAACTATCAAGAAATAAAACATGCCAAGGATAAAAAACAAAGATGATCAGTTGGGCAATGGTGGCAAGGATATGAAGAGGTAAATTGGATGTACATGATCATCAAGTACAGAGATTGTTTGGGTGCATTCAGACGCTCCGTTTGAGCCACTTTCAGCACACCTCAGGAATGGACTTTATGTGCATGTTCACATGCCCAACATCTGCGCACCGTCCCCAGCCGTGGCTTTCTGGAGCAAACCCCCTTTGAAATGGAGTATTTTGATACCACTTACCAAGTGGTGTTTTCCTGATTCTCCGTTTCAAGTCGCACTTTCCTGACGTCTGATCGCTCCATCAAGCCACTTCCGGGTGTTTCAACCCCCCTCCCCTCTGGGAAGCTGCCTCAGGCTTCCGCTTTTAGTCTGCCATTTTTTAAATGCCTTGGCGGTGTGTGCTTGAGCGGAGCTCCGTTCCTAAGTTAATGAAAGAAAAGCTTTAACGGTGCCTAATTTAAGCATTTAAACAAGTCCGGGATCTCAAGAAGGCCAGTTTCGGTGTGAAAATTTAAAGAGAATTGTTCATTTAACTTCATTTAAAGTTTAAAGGGATGTGTGGAAATCACTGTTCTGCGCACACGTGAAAATTTTAGCTCTAGAGAGGGCTGCCTGTGCACATGCTCAAACTGAGAGGAAAAAATCTCCACCTGCATGTGGATGGCAGGGAGCCAGGAACGAGGAGGTCAGTGTGATCACGATCCTCCAGATTAAAAAAAAACCATTGGTCTGGAGCAATTTAAATTGCTCCAGTACGCTGTCTGAATGCACCCTTTGTGTATCTAGGAGGAGTATGAGAATTCCAAGCGTGATCCCCTGGAGAAGGAAATGGCAACCCACTCCAGTATCTTTGCCAAGAAAACCCCATGGACAGTAACAAAAGGCTAAAAGATATGACGCCGGAAGATGAGCCCCTCAGGTCGGAAGGTGTCCAATATGCTACTGAGGAAGAGCAGAGGGCAAGTACGAGTAACCCCAGAAAGAGTGAAGCGGCTGGGCCAAAGCCGAAAGGACGCTCAGTTGTGGATGTGTCTGACGGTGAAAGGAAAGTTCGATGCTGCAAAGAACAATACTGCATAGGAACCTGGAATGTAAGATCTATGAATCAAGGTAAGCTTGACGTGGTCAAAAATGAGATGGCAAGAATGAACATCGACATCTTGGGAATCAGTGAACTAAAGTGGACAGGAATGGGCGAATTTAACTCAGAAGACCATTATATCTACTACTGTGGCCAGGAATCCCGTAGAAAAAATGGTGTGGCCTTTATAGTCAACAAGAGAGTGAGAAAGGCAGTATTGGGATACAATCTCAAAAATGACAGAATGATCTCGGTCCGAATCCAAGGCAAACCATTCAACATCACAGTAATCCAAGTCTATGCCCCAACCACTGCTGCAGAAGAGGCTGAAGTGGACCAGTTCTACGAAGACCTACAACAGCTCGTAGAACTAACACCAAAAAATGATGTCCTCATCATCATAGGGGACTGGAATGCTAAAGTAGGAAATCAAAAGGTAACTGGAATAACAGACAAGTTTGGCCTTGGAGAACAAAATGAAGCAGGGCAAAGGCTAACAGAGTTTTGTCAAGAGAACACGCTGGTCATAGCAAACACCCTTTTCCGACAACCTAAGAGGCGTCTCTACACATGGACATCACCAGATGGGCAACACCGAAATCAGATTGACTATATAATTTGCAGTCAAAGATGGAGAAGCTCTATCCAGTCAGTAAAAACAAGACCTGGAGCTGACTGTGGCTCAGATCATGAGCTACTCATTGCAAAATTCAGACTTAAATTGAAGAAAGTTGGGAAAACCACAAGGCCATTCAGATTTGACCTAGATCGCATCCCCGATGAATATACAGTAGAGGTGAAGAATAGGTTTAAGGGACTAGATTTGATAGACAGAGTGCCTGAAGAACTATGGACAGAGGTCCGTGACATTGTAAAGGAGGCAGCACTCACCGCCATCCCAAAGAAAAAGAAATGCAAAAAAGCAAAGTGGCTGTCTGATGAGGCTTTACACATAGCAGAGGAAAGAAGGAAAGCTAAAGGCAATGGGGAAAAGGAAAGATTTGCCCAACTGAATGCAGATTTCCAGAGAACAGCAAGGAGAGATAAGGAGGCTTTCCTGAATGAACAATGCAAAGTAATAGAGGAAAACAATAGATTGGGAAGGACTAGAGATCTCTTCAAGAAAATTGGAGAAATCAAGGGAACGTTCCATGCAAAGCTGGCCATGATAAAGGACAAAAACGGTAGGGACTTAACAGAAGCAGAAGAGATTAGGAAAAGATGGAAAGAATACACAGAAGAACTATACAAGAAGGACCTCGAGGTCCTTGACAACCACGATGGTATAATCACCGATCTTGAGCCAGACATCCTGGAAAGCGAAGTTAAATGGGCCTTAGAAAGCATTACTAACAACAAAGCTAGTGGAGGTGATGGTATCCCAGCTGAGTTATTCAAAGTCTTAAAAGAAGATGCTGTTAAAGTGCTGCACTCAATTTGCCAACAAATTTGGAAAACACAGCAGTGGCCACAGGATTGGAAAAGGTCAGTTTACATTCCAATCCCAAAGAAGGGCAACGTCAAGGAATGTTCAAACTATCGCACAATTGCACTCATTTCACACGCTAGCAAGGTCATGCTCAAAATCCTACAAGCTAGGCTCCAACAGTACGTGGATAGAGAACTGCCAGAAGTACAAGCTGGGTTTCGAAGAGGTAGAGGAACTAGAGATCAAATTGCCAACATTCGCTGGATTATGGAGAAAGCAAGAGAATACCAGAAAAACATCTACTTCTGCTTCATTGACTATGCTAAAGCCTTTGATTGTGTGGATCACAATAAATTATGGCAGGTTCTTAAAGAGATGGGAGTACCAGACCACCTCATATGTCTCCTGAGAAACCTGTATAAGGGTCAAGAAGCAACAGTTAGAACTGGATATGGAACAACTGATTGGTTTAGCATAGGAAAAGGAGTACGACAAGGATGTAGATTGTCACCTTGCTTATTTAATTTATATGCAGAGTACATCATGCGAAATGCTGGCCTGGATGAATCACAAGCTGGAGTTAAGATTGCTGGGGAAAAGATCAATAACCTCAGATATGCAGATGATACCACTCTGATGGCAGAAAGTGAAGAGGATCTAAAGAGCCTCTTGCTCAGGGTGAAAGAGGAGAGTGCAAAAGTGGGCTTGAAGCTCAACATCAAAAAAACTAAGATCATGGCATCTGGCCCCATCACTCCTTGGCAAATAGAAGGGGAAGTCGTAGAAGTAGTGACAGACTTCACGTTCCTAGGATCCCAGATCACTGCAGATGGTGACTGCAGCCATGAAATTAAAAGACGCCTGCTCCTTGGGAGGAAAGCGATGGCAAACCTAAACAGCATGATAAAAAGCAGAGACATCACCTTGCCAACAAAAGTCCGCATGGTCAAAGCAATGGCATTCCCCGTAGTAATGTATGGCTGTGAGAGTTGGACTATAAGGAAGGCCGAGCGCCGAAGAATAGATTCTTTTGAACTATGGTGCTGGAGAAGACTCTTGAGAGTCCCTTGGACTGCAAGGAGATCAAATCAGTCAATCCTAAAAGAAATCAATCCTGACTGTTCCCTGGAAGGCCAGATCCTGAAGCTGAAGCTCAAATACTTTGGCCACCAAATGAGAAGGGAGCATTCACTGGAGAAGACCCTGATGCTGGGAAAGATTGAAGGTCAAAGAAGAAGGGGACGGCAAAGAATGAGATGGTTAGACAGTGTCATCGATGCAACGAACATGAAATTGAGCAAACTTCAGCGGACAGCGGAAGACAGGAGGGCCTGGCGTAATCTGGTCCATGGGGTCGCGAAGAGTCGGACTCGACTGTGCGACTGAACAACAACAACAAAAATGAGAATTCTGCCTTAGATGGTACAAAATGAGTACAGATAGCAACTCCCATGGGTTGTAATCTGCTTGCCAAGCAAGCTTCCTAACAGGCAAAACCTACCTCAACTCAGAGCCTTGTCTGTATTCCTTCCAGACTTCACTCATCATGGCCCACACACCAGTGCATAGAAGGAATGGAAGGGCACACTCCAGCTCAGAACTGCTAAGCCTTATGGCTCATCCTATGCCTCCCCAACCCCAAAGAGGACCACAACAGGGTCACCCAGACTGCAAAGCCTATAGGTACTCTGTTTGAGGACCCCCCCTATTGTTGTTATCTTGGGATATTTGCCAATTTGAAAACCCCCTCAACCCGTGCTTTTCCCACCTTCCCAGTCAGGGTCTAAATGTACAATTTGAACCACTGTAAGGCAGTATCCCCCGGTTACAGCAGACAAAAAAGGCCCCTTCATAGCCAGTTCGAATGAGGCCCAAAAAATTCTTGCCCAGCCCCTCAACCAATGACTAGATAATCCAAAAGATCTTAAAAAGAGCTTGCACTGGGCAGAATGGGTTAGTAGAATGGGTTAGTCTCTGGGTTAGTAGAAAGGCAGACAAGGAACTTCAGATCTCTCCTACCTTGAATGGGATTATAATTCCCTTGAAAATTCAGGTTCATAAATTGGGAGTTCTGCTTGATACAGCAATCACTTTAGAAAACCAAGTTGCTATGGTGGTTTTGGAGTGCTTTTTGCCCAGCTTTGCCTGGTGCATCAGCTGCATCTATTCCTGGTTCAGTCAGATCTAGCCACAGTGATCCATGCTAAACAGAGTGAACACACTCTGTTTAGAACTAGCCTTGAGAAGCATTCAGAAGCTGCAACTGGACTGCTGATCAGAGCCACCCCAATATTACAGCAATTACTACAGGGCTCTTTTTGTGGCAGGAATTCCTTTGCGCATTAGGCGATACACCCCTAATGTAGCCAGTCCTCCAAGAGCTTACAGTAGCCCCTGTAAGAAGAGATGGGATTATAATTCCCTTGAATTTTTTTTTTCATGGTATTTTTCGGTTTGGGTTTATTGGACCTGAAAAAATGTCAGGATTCCTGAAAAAAAGCTGGATCCCAATATATGTAAAGTATTTGGATCTGGTATTTTTCAGAAATCCCATTTTTTTTCAGGTCCAGTAAACCCAAACAGAAAAATACAAAGGGGGTGGTGATGGTAAAGCAGTGGCAAAGGCACAAAAAAATATATGTTAAAGGTGGCTCAGCTGAGGCTCTTTTGCACAGTCCTTTAAACTGGACTTGAGCTGCGGTGGCTCAAGTGGTTCGAGACCCGGGTGCCGCATGACGGGGTGAGCTCCTGTCTCTAGCTCCAGCTCCTGCCAACCTAGCAGTTCGAAAGCAAGAAATTGCAAGTAGATAAATAGGGACCACTTCGGTGGGAAGGTAACAGCGTTCCGTGCACCTTGGTGTTTAGTCATGCCGGCCACATGACCACGGAAACGACTTCGGACAGCGCTGGCTCTTCGGCTTTGAAATGGAGATAGGCACCGCAACCCTAGAGTCGGATTCGACTGGCTTTCGAGCAAGGGAACCTTTACCTTTATTTTAAACTGGACTGCCCAAAAGAGCTTGCAAAACAGCTGGTCCTGTGGGGAGAACTCTCCCTGCAGGATCCACTGAGGCTCTGCTGGGCAGCCTGATTTAAACTGGACTGCCCAACAGAGCCCACCAAGCAGTCCATCTTGTGGGGAGACTTGCATGGATTACTGTGGCTAGGTCACGGCAAGACAGGTAGGGGGCCAGTTGCCTGATCTGGCATAGTTGGAAAAAGGCCATTCTCACAACATTTGTGATCTCAGCCTACATTGATAAGAAGGCATCCAGAAACACACCCAAGCTCTTAACCTTCTGTGCCAGTGTTAATGGCACATGGTCAAGAGCTGGGATTTGGGACCCAAGTCCTGAATCCCCCCCCCCGACAGAGAACCTTTGTCTTTGCTGGGTTCAGTCTCTTGATATCGGTCCTTTCCATATTTGCCCGCCACTCCAGATTTTCTCAGTGTTTGAGTCAAGGCAATTTAGTCCATGACAAAACAGCATCCAAATAACCTGGGGCAACAACAGGCTGAAAATGGGCTGACCACTGAAGGGAGGTAATGTAATGCAGAATGAAAAAAAACCTGGATTAAAAAGAAGGTTGAATTAAGAACATAAGAACATAAGAGAAGCCAATGTTGAATCAGGCCAATGGCCCATCTAGTCCAACACTCTGTCACACAGCGGCCAAAATATACCAGGTGCCATCAGGAGGTCCAGCAGTGGGGCCAGGGCACCAGAAGCCCTCCCACTGCTGCCCCCTCCAGCACCAAGAATAGAGTGCATCACCTGCCCCAGACTGAGAGTTCCCATCTATACCCTGTGGCTAATAGCCACTGGTGGACTTCTGCTCCATATGTTTATCTAATTTCCTCTTGAAACTGTCCATGCTTGCAGCTGCCACGACCTCCTGTGGCAGTGAATTCCATATGTTAATCACTCTTTGGGTGAAGAAGTATTTCCTTTTATCTGTTCTAACCCGACTGCTCAGCAATTTCATAGAGTGCCCACGAGTTCTTGTATTGTGAGAAAGGGAGAAAAGTACTTCTTTCTCAACCTGCTCAATCCCATTCATAATCTTATAAACCTCGATCATGTCACCTCTCAGCCGTCGTTTCTCCAAGCTAAAGAGCCCCAAGCATTTTAACCTTTCTTCATAGGGAAGGTGTTCCAACCCTTTTATCATTCTAGTTGCCCTTCTCTGCACTTTTTCCAATGCTATAATATCCTTTTTGAGATGTGGTGACCAGAACTGTACACAGTATTCCAAATGAGGTCGCACCAATGATTTATACAGGGGCATAATATACTGGCTGATTTGTTATCAATTCCCTTCCTAATAATCCCCAGCATAGCGTTGGCCTTCTTTATTGCAGCTACACATTGTGTAGACATTTTCAGCGAGTTATCCACTAGGACTCCAAGATCTCTCTCTTGGTCTGTCTCTGCCAGATCAGACCCCATCAACGTGTATTTATATTTAGGATTTTTGGCTCCAATGTGCATCACTTTGCACTTGGCCACATTGAACCCCATTTGCCATGTTGATGCCCACTCACCCATCCTCAACAGATCCCTTTGGAGTGCCTCACAATCCTCCCTGGTTTTCACCACCCTGAACAACTTCGTGTCATCTGCAAATTTAGCCACATCACTGCTTACTCCCAATTCCAAATCGTTAATAAACAAGTTAAAAAGCATCGGACCGAGTACTGATCCCTGTGATATCCCACTGCTTACCACCCTCCACTGAGAAAGTTTCCCATTGATACTCACTCTCTGTTTCCTATTTATAAGCCAGTTTTTGATCCACAAGAGGACTTGTCCTTTTATCCCATGACTATTGAGCTTACTTAGGAGCCTTTGATGAGGAACTGTATCAAAAGCTTTCCGGAAGTCAAGGTAAATAATATCTATTGGGTCCCCCTTGTCCACATGTTTGTTCACTCCCTCAAAAAACACTAACAGGTTAGTGAGACAAGATCTTCCCTTACAGAACCCATGCTGAGTCTGCCTCAATAGTTTTTGTTCATCAATGTGCCTACTAATTCTTTCCTTAATAACAGTTTCCACCAACTTACCCGGTATCGATGTCAGACTGACTGGCCTGTAATTTCCCGGATCTCCCCTGGAGCCCTTTTTAAAGATGGGAGTGACATTAGCTACCTTCCAGTCCTCAGGAATGGAGGCAGATTTTAAAGAAAGATTACATATTTTTGTCAGGAGATCCACAAGTTCACATTTGAGTTCTTTCAGAACTCTCGGATGAATGCCATCCGGGCCTGGTGATTTATTAGTTTTTAAATTGTCCATCAGTCGGAGGACTTCCTCTCTTGTTACCGCAATCTGATTCAGGTCTTTCAAACCCCCTCCCGAAATCGGTGCTTCTGGAGTGGGCAAACACTTCTCCTCTTCCACAGTGAAGACAGAGGCAAAAAATGCATTCAGCTTCTCAGCCATTTCCCTATCATCCTTCACTACTCCTTTTACCCCTTGGTCATCCAAGGGCCCCACTGCCTCCCTGGCTGGCTTCCTACTTCTAATGTATTTGAAGAAAGTTTTATTGTTGATCTTTATGTTTTTTGCAATATGCTCCTCGTATTCCCTTTTGCTTGCCTGATCACAGACTTGCATTTTATTTGCCATAGTCTGTGTTCCCTTTTATCAACCTCACTAAGACTAGCTTTCCACCGCTTAAAGGAATCCTTCTTACCTTTTACAGCTTCCATTACTTTATTTGTTAACCATGCAGGGTTTTTTCTATACCTATTTGTACCTTTCCTAACCTGTGGTATATATTTTTTCTGAGCTTCTATGATTGTCTTTTTAAATAGTCTCCAAGCTTCCCCAATGGTTTTGATCTTCTCCACTCTTCCTTTCAATTTCTTCCTCACATGTCCCCTCATACCAGAGAAGTTACCCCTTTTAAAGTTAAAAGTGGTCGCGTCAGTCTTTTTGGGCAACTCCCTATCTGTACAAATGTTAAACTCAATGACATTATGGTCACTGTTCCCAAGTGGTGCAATCACTTTTACATCTCTCACCAGGTCTTGGATGTTACTTAGGACCAAATCCAGGATCGCCTCTCCCCTGGTAGGATCTGTGACCATCTGTTCCACAGCACAGTCATTGAGAGTGTCTAAGAACGCAATCCCTTTTTCCCGACTAGAACTCATATTGACCCAATCAATGTGTGGGTAGTTAAAGTCGCCTATTACAACACAGTTATTTCGTCTAGCCGCTATCTTTAATTCATTCATCATTTTATAATCCTCCTCTATCTTTTGATCTGGTGGGCGATAACAAACTCCCACTGTTAAGCCTCCTTTTGGACCCACTATTTCAACCCATAGCATTTCCAGAAGTGAATCCAATTCTCTTACCCTCTCAATCTTACTGGACGGTATACCCTCTCTGACATACAGAGCCACCCCACCTCCAACCCTTTCCCCCTATCCTTCCGATATAATTTATAACCAGGAATCACCGTATCCCACTGATTTTCCTCATCCCACCAAGTTTCTGAAATACCCACAATGTCTATTTCCCCCCCCCAACACCAAGCATTCCAACTCCTCGATTTTACCTCGGAGACTACTAGCATTTGTGTATAAACACTTAAAGTTTCCCATGTTTGTTAAGCCCACAGCCTTCCTCTTGCTGCCTCGAGACCTTGCCAGGCAGTTCCTATCATTAGCCACAGTCTCAGTGGACAATTGTAACCCATTTCCTTGTACAAAAGTAATAGCTACCCCTTCATCTCTTTGAGATGAGCCATCCCGAACCAGAGACTTTTCATCTCCTGTCGGCTTTCCCCCATTATTCAGTTTAAAAACTGCTCTGCCACCTTTTTGATTTTGAGCGCCAGCAGCCTGGTTCCTTCTCGGGACAAGTGGAGACCGTCCCTTTTGTACAGCTCCCTCTTGTCCCAAAAAGCATCCCAGTGCCTAACAAACTTGAACCCTTCCCCCTACACCACCGTCTCATCCACGCATTGAGACTCCTGATCTGTGCCTGTCTCTCCGGCCCTGCGCATGGAACAGGTAGCACTTCCGAGAAGGCTACCTTGGAGGTCCTGGCCTTGAGTTTCCTGCCCAGCAGCCTAAATTTCTCCTCCAGGACCTCACGACTGCATTTCCCCACATCGTTGGTGCCGACGTGCACCACGACCACTGGCTCCTCCCCAGCACTATCTACCAGCCTATCTAAAACACGCGTAATGTCCGCTACCTTCACACCAGGCAGGCAAGTCACCATACGGTCAGTACGCGGGTTCGCCACCCAGCTGTCTACCTGCCTAAGGATTGAATCACCAACTACCAAGAGCCCCCTCCCACCCTTCCCAGGGATGGTTCCTTGGTACGAAAGGATACCCGTTCACCAGCTGAAGAAGAGGTCCCTTCTGAGGGCACATTCCCCTTATCCTCAGCATGGTGCCCCTTTTCCCCTTGACTCTCATGCTCCCTGGCAGCAGCCGGGCTGCCAGATCCAGAGTGGGACATATCTAACAAGTCCCCGAGAGTCTTCCCCGTGCACCTAACTGACTGTCCCTGCTTCTCCAGGTCAGCCACCTTGGCCTCAAGGGAGCAAACTCGCTCCCTGAGAACCAGGAGCTCCTTGCACCGAGCACACACCCAAGACTTCTGACCAGTGGGCAGATAGTCATACATGTGACACTCCCTGCAAAACACTGGATAGCCCCCAACCCCCTGCTGGCATTCTGGCTTCATAATTGTTTTTAAACAAATACTTTTCTATAACCCCCTTTTAAAACCCTTTGTATTTATATGGCTCCTGTTGTAGGAGACTACTTACCTTACCAAGGAGCCAAGGTCCTGGCTTTCTGGCTCTTCCTAGGCTTCTTACCGAGCCCCTAGGCCAAGAGCCTCGCCCTTTTGCTCTCGCCCTTCTCGTGCCTCTTGCAAACTTCCTGCCTTAAATGGAATTGTCTCCCAGGAGAGGGTGTGGCCAGCAGCTACTCAAAATCACCCAAGACACTTAATGACGGTCAAACAAAGCCCCTTTCACACCCCAACTCCAGCAGCCAGGAGTCTGCTATTCAATTTCACCCAAGCACTTAATTACAGGCAAACAATGACCCTTTCACACCCTAACTCCAGCAGTCAGGAGTCTGTTACAACTCAACCACACACTCCCAAATACTGTCCCTGACACAGTACCTTCTAAGCTAAAGCACCTCAGCTGAAAGTAAATAAATAAAAATACCACTCACCCCTCTGGCAGCTCAAACACCTTGCTCCTTCTCAGAGCTCAGCTGGGTCAATTTGAGTGCAGAATTGCTTGGAGGACACCGTGGTGAACATGGATTAAAAGGAGAATGCAGAAAGGGCCATGGTCCTTGAATGATTTAGTTTAAATGGTTTATGCATTATTTGTATACTAAGTAGCCTATTCCCTAAGAATGCCTTGTGAGAATATAGCAATGCCTCCCCACCCCCTCAGACATTATGAACCTTTTGGCTACTCCATTCAATGAAATTTCTAAAGTCTGTAACCTGAAGTATTTTTTTTTCATTCAGCATTAATTGTCTGTAATGAAAATATTTTGAAACATTTCCCAGTTTCTTGTCATGCATGTCTTTGTCTCTTCCAAAAATGATAATGTTATCATAAATATTCAAAAGCTCTACACAACATTGCATGACTTGTTAATTAAATCTTGATATTTCTCAGGTGTTGGGGAAATTCCAAGCATTAATCTGGTACAGCAATTGTGGGCAGAATCTGAACATACCACTTTAAATTGATACCTCTACTCTTCATCATCTCCTTTACTTAATTTGGGTGGTAAAATATCATCAGTATACATATTTTGGGGTTAATTGCCATAACATTTCCCTTTTTGTCATTCATGCTGGCCAGTGTTGTTGCTGTACATCCCTGCACTGGATTATCTCTATCGAACATTCCTGCATTTAACCCCTAGCCATGGGGAATGAGTCTCTGCTAGCAACTACTGGATAGTTCAACATCCTTCCCTCCTTTAAAAAAAAAAAGTATTATAGCTAGTTGCAAAGTCCTCTGTAATAACACATGCAGACAAGATAATAAACGTGTGAAAAGTATACCACAGAACAATACTGCCCTGACATAGAAAAAACACAGGAGGATGCTCAGTTATACAGAAGGCTATATTCTGAGGAACAGGTGTTACAAACAAACAACAAAAATGTGAGGTAGAGCCATTATTGCAAGGAACGCTGCACCAGTGGACTCTTTCAGCTTATCAGGAATTGTCAACTGGGGAGCTGGGAAAGGTCTATATCCTATGCAGATAAAGTCTTTGTCCTTATACTGTGGAAGGTAATCCAGGACACTTCCACAACACAATAAATTCTGATGCTTACCTAACCCTTCAGTGTTAAGTGGTTTTCACATTTCATGGGATCACTTTTGTTTTAGGAGTATACATGCAACTTTGGTCAGCCTGATGTATTCAAATATTGTTTGTGCAGGTGTGCATGAGACAGAGGCTACTTCTACATTGTCATCTTTGTCACTCATTTGTCCCTATTGCTGCAGGGTGTTTTTTCCCCAATGTGTTTTGCTCTCTCTAGTAGTCCCAGAGGGAGCAAAATACATGTGAAAAGGGAGGGGGGGGCAAAGCAATAGGGACAAATTAATACGATTTTATTTACTAATGTATTTATTAATATAGTACTCTGTTTTTCTCTCCAGTGGTTACCCAAAGCAGCCTCCAACATAGTTCTCACCATCTCCATTTTATCCTCACAGTAACCTAGTTAAGTATGTTAGGTTGAGGGAGCATGATTGGCCCAAGGTCACCCAGAACCTTCCATAACAGAGTGGGGATTTGAACTCAGGTCTCCAAGATATTAAGTTCAACCATCACATGAGAAGCCATACCCCTGGGGTACAGAAATAGGACAATTGTACAGATATAAAGCTCTTAAGAAAGGAGCTGGCAAAATGAGAGAAGACAGACTTTGTAATTTTCTAGAGCATATCCAAGAACTAAGCAAAACATCTACCCTACCTGCAAACACACCAGATTTTTTTTGGCAATTTGTTGTAGCATTTCCATAGCTGGAATATGATTAGAGGGGATACTCTTAGAAGATCACTACTCTATCCTAGACTTGCATACTTTTTTGTTAAATTTATTTATATCCCACTAGGAATAAGGCCCGTTGTGGAAATAAATACAATGGGCTCTAGAAAGAGGCTCTGGGAGAGTGCCCTGGCTTTCGGCACTCAGTGACAATTTGCTGTGGCAATCTTAGCAGGGTATAATGACAGAGTCCACCATTTTCTCCAGAGGAACTGATCTTTGCTACCTGAAGAGCAGTAGTAATTTTGAGTGATCTCCAGCCCACCCCCAAGATTGGTAACAGTGGTTCCCCAGGAGGGAGTGGCTGGTTTGGAGGGTGGAGTCTATGGCATTCTACCTGTCTGAGGTCCCACCCCTCCTCAACACTCACCCGCTCGAGGTTCGACCCCTCAAATCTCCAGGAATTTCCCAACCTGGAGTTGACAACCCTATCTCCCTCCCAGCCAACCATCAACCTACCTTTAGTTTTCCATCTCCTCTCCCCTCCTTCCTAGAGAGCAATTGTAATTTTGAGTGGTCTCCAGCCCCCACCTGGAGATTGGCAACAATGGTTCCCCATCAGGGAATGGCTGGATTGGAGGGTGGAGTCTATGGCATTGTACCTGTCTGAGGTGCCACCCCTCTCCAAACCTCACTCTCTCCAGGTTCCATCCCTCAAATCTCCAGGAATTGCCCACCTGGAGTTGGCAACCTGATCAGGACTGGGCCCAATGAGTTTTCTCCCAAAGGCCAACATAGGTGTGGAAAGGGCCTTTTACTGACAGAGGAGAAAGTACAGGTGCCAACTCTGATTAGGGAAATATCTGGAGATTTGAGGGGGTGTATCCTATAGAGGGCAGCATTTTGGGGGGGTGGAAGGACTCAGCAGGGTATAATGTCATAGAGTCTACCCTCCAAAGCAACCATTTTATCCCGGGGAACTGATCTCTGTCATCTGGAGGTCAATTGTAACAGTGGGAGATCTCCAGGTCCCATCTGGAGATTGGCAGCCCTAGGGGAAAGTCAGCCGCACAGTGGGGAGTTGAAGAAAATGGTTTGATGGTCGCTGGCCCACCTCATTTGCCAGCCAGCCATGCTGAAGCTAAGCAGGAGAGAGAGCCTTTTTCCATTTATTCTGACAGGAAAGTGGCCGGGGGAGGAGGTTAAGCTGAAAGTCCTTTGTTTTTTTACTCACAGAACCAAGCTTGGGTGCCAACCAACAGCCACTGAGGGGACAGTCCCTCACAGGAGTCAAGAGAACTGTCTTCCTCAGGAAACAAAGCTGTCTGCCAGGGGGAGTGGGTGGGGAAGAGGAGCAGACCCAGCACCTGGCCAATGGCATGCCAGTACTCTTGAGTGGCGGCTGATGGACCAATGGCTGAGGGAGGGCATTTTACAGCCAATGGGAGCGCATGGAATCTTATGAAACCAAAAGATAAATATTATAAGGAGAGATTGTTCTCCCTAACTGGGACCTTAAGTGGCTTACCACATCCATTTTCCCTCCTCCATTTTATCACTACAGCAACAATCTTGTGAGGTAGGTTAGGCTGAGAAACTGTGAAAATCCCAAGGTTACCCTAGCAAGCATCCATATCAGACTGGAGATTAGAACCTGATAGTCCTAGTCCAACAATACACCATGTTTTCACATCAGGAGCTATTTTTTCTGCCCAGTGCTCACCAAAGGACCTATCCATTCATGATCTAAATGGTGATATTGTATGTCCTCAGAGACTTCCTGAGATAGCCCATTCTTTTGCCCACCCACCCCTTGAATGAAATGCACACACAAGTAATGTGTTAAACTGGGTTTTTTATTTATGTATAAGCTGATCTGCCTTGGTTATATCCAATTAAGCACAGGTTACCTTATGCTTGCAAAGCAGGCTTCCTTAGGGCAAACCCACCCTGGCTCAGAGCCAGGCTCGGAATCCTCCGTACCCCACTCAACATAGCCCGCATGTCATATGCGTAGAGGAGATGTGAGAACACACCCCACCCATGACTGCTAAGCCTTAAGGCTTGACGTATGCTCCCCCATCCCTACAGAGACCCCCTGGTCTGTGCATCCTGGATTGCTAAGCCACTAGGTGCCCAGCCTGAGGACCCCTCTTATTGCTGTTATTTAGAGGTGCTTGCCAACACCAATACCCCCCCTTAGCCCATGCTTTCCCTCCACTGAGGGGGTTAGGCTTGGCTTAACTCCCCTTCTGCCAACCCTCCGAGACCAGGTCATAAAGACCACCATGCAAATCAGCCAAAAATAAACCTGTCCCTATGACAGACAAGTGAACCCCATCCAGTCAGAATAGCTGTGGGCAACCAAATTATATTCTGGGTGCTGAATTACTCTTCTCCCACCTGCAACCACAGATGCACCAATGACATTGTTCAGCCAGCGCCGAACCTTGTCAACCTTGGATGGGCAGTACACTCCCCTCCATACCCTCTGAGGCAGCAGATTGGACCAAACCCACGTGGTGTCCGGGAACCACTGCCTAAGCGTCCCCAGATCCCTCAATGCCTCGTCCAACAGGGAGACAGCCAACCTATTGCCCAGATTGTTTTCGCCCAAATGCATGACCACGACCTGGGGAGTTGCATGACAACGACCTGGGTAACAGCTGGCTCCAATGCATTCCTCTCTTCCCCAGCCATTCAACAGAGGCTCTGTCTCCGATGCCTAGCTGGGAACCGATGCTGGAGCAGCTGGCCCTCCTACCAGTCCAATACCCAATGGAGTGCCTGCAGTTCAAAACATGGGTGGCCATCATCTGTGCATCACAACCTGAAAAGAGATATGCTGTCAACCATCACTATCTGCACACATAAACCTGGTATGCTCATGACCACCAGCATCCCATGTGCTGGACCTCCTCGGGACTGAAACCCAGCCAGGCAGCTATCAAAGCCACTCTGATGCAGAATGAATGGGTGCTGAAGTGATTCCCGGCCAATCCCGCTTGCACTAAGGCCCAGCGCACCACCGCCCAGAACTGATATTGTGTCAATGGGAGCCCATTCTCATGCGGGAACAGCAGTCCAGGCCATTGCCCCATCACCATCACCCAGCCAGCCAAGGCGTGCACAGGGCACAACTCCTCCAGGTACCTGTGCAGTATGACTGACTGCCCCACTCCTCTCCAATCCATCTTGGACTGCCGTATCCGCAGGGTAACAGACTCACACCCTATGTTCACATCCATTTTTAGCAATGCTCTTCCCCTCCCATCCCAGTGGGACTGACCAGCAGTTCACTTATTCGGAAAGCACCAAAGAAGGCCACCAGGGTGGCCACCTGAAATAGCTGAGCCTCCCCCTGTGACGTGCAGATGCCTGCAAATGAGTGGAACTATGTTCTTATGATGTCCGGCATGAATGGCTGCCTGGTGTCTGTCACTGGTGGTGCTTCACTGGCCCAGCCCTCCAACATGCGCCAGAGCCAAAAATCCCCTGTATTGTCCCACCAACCCCAGGCTTTTGAATGGAAAGCTACTGCCACCATGTACCCTCTAATGGTCTGAACTGCCAAGCACCTCCTCCACAAGGCCACATTAAACTGCAGCAAATGCTCAATGGGTACTGGCCAAAGCTGATGAAGTCCAAGTTCCCTCCGGAACCCCTGAAAATCCTCAAGGTAGCCCTTGTACGCCCTCTGTATACCTGGCACTAAAGATGCTTCAACTGCCCACTCGACCTCACCCTGCAAAGACTCTCCACTTCCTTGTTCACCCCCAGTTCTAACTCCCAGAATCTGTCCTCCTGAAAGTGAGATAAGGCATCAACAATGTAGTTATGCACACCCGGGACGTTCTCTGCCACAAACATGATATTGAAATGCAAGCAGTGCAGGACAAAAGTCTGCACCAACCTCATAACCCTGTGAGATCGCGAGGTCAGCTTGTTCATGACCTGCACCACGGCCTGGTTATCACACCAAAACTTTTTTTTTTAATAACTTTTTATTAAATGCTTCAAATAAACATAACAACAATAAAACTGTGATACAAAGGTTTTGAAACATAACTATAACGTGATATCTCCATAGCGAAGAACAATACAATAAGAATGCAAATAAAAAAAACAGTAAAAAGCAACATAAACCAGATATAACAACAATCTCTCAACTGTTAAAAAACTAGAAGTGTATTTAACATTAAATAGACTAGATAATCCAGAAAGCAAAACTAAGTTGCCAGAAATTTAGATTGATAATTTTCATTATTGCTTTGTCTAAGGGATTCTGTAATTTTGTCTAGCATACAAATTTCACTAACTTTCAAGGACCAGCTATGAATAGAAATTACATTAATATTCTTCCAACTCTGTGCCAAATATTTGCTGCAGCACACAAATATTCTAAGAGATTTTTATTAACAGTTAAATTGCCTAAGCGAGGCCAGATATTGAGTATTAAGATCTTTGGATCTAAAGGTATATTATAATCAGTAATTTGAAAAATAATGGGAACAACTTCTTTCCAAAATTGTTGCACCAAGCCACATTGCCACCAAACATGCCAATATGTGCCAGGCTCCCCACAACCCCTCCAACATTTAAGGGATGTTGTTTTCTTTATGTGATGAACTCTAACAGGCATTAAGTACCACCTTGAGATTGTTTTAAACAACTGACTTCTAATTATTAAATTCCTGGCTTGAAAAGAATTATAATTCCAGGATTTAGCCCATTCATCCAAAGTAACAATAAGATTATTATCCTTGCTCCACCTATTCACATACGATGGTGGTTTATCATATGTAACTTGCAACAAAATAGCATATAAAATAGAAATATAACCTTTATAACCAACAGAATTATTTTTAATAACTGTTCAAAGGGCGTAAGGGGACACTTTAACCTTTCCCTGATAACTGGAGAATTAAAAAGGTGATTCAACTGGAAATATATGAACCATGGAATTTTGACATTTAACATGGAGTCAATGTCTAACTTATCTAACAATTTACCATTTTTTGTTAAGTGAATAAGTCTATTCAACCTCATTGTTCTAAATAAAGTGTAATCTACATTATACATTGCAAGTAAGAACCAAGATTGACCAGTAAACGCAGCCAAGAGAGAAAAAACTGGAGTCAACTTATTATGATACCGCTCCCAAATCAATAGCATGTTCCACAGAAATAGATTTTCCTTCAAAGTAATCAAACGTTCTGAACCAGCCTGCCAAATTACTTGTTGTAATATATATTGAGGAGAAAAATCTTGTTCTATACCATACCAATCGGGGGCATTGTTTACATCCAGTAGTTTAACCAAATTAGTTAGTTGTGCAGCATCATGATACAGCAGTAAGTTGGGATAAGCCATACCACCCACACTATAAGCTCTATATAATGTATCGTAAGATACCCTAGGTGATTTATTATTCCAAATAAAAGAATTCAACACTCATTGCCATTGTTTGATTTTACGAACTGGGACAAAAATAGGTAAGGTTCTAAATAAAAAAATAAATTTTGGCAAAATAAAAACTTTCACAATATCCATTCTTTCCACCCAAGAAAGATACAGTTTTGATCAATCGTACAACTGTTTTTTAACTGAAGTCAGTAATCCTTCAAAATTCACCTTAAACAGATCAGTTAAGCTGATAGGGATCTCCACACCCAAATAACGCCAAGCTTTATGAATTACTTTAAAAGAGTATACCTTTCTGATATTATGAATTAAGTCATCATGCACATAAATAGGGAATAATTCTGTTTTAGATTTGTTAATCTTAAGACCCGAGACTTTAGCAAAAAAATCTAATTCAAGAAGTGTATGTTGTAATGAGACGAGAGGATTTGTTAAGTGTAAAACAGTATCGTCCGTGAACAAACTGATTTTATACCTGTGATCATTTACCTCCACACCATGTATATTTATATTTTCTCTAATAGCAATTGCCAGTGGTTCAATACACAACGCAAACAATAAGGGCGAAAGCGGACACCCCTGGCGTGTACCTCTGGTAGGATAGAGAGGAGTAGAAAAAGTACCATTAACTCTAAGTTTAGTTTGTGGTGAGGCATAAAGCGTAGATATTCCTTTACAAAAATTAACACCAAAGTTCATAATATGCAACAAGTAATATAAGTAGGAAGGCTCAACCGTATCAAATGCCTTCTGTATGTCCAACGAAAGAAGAACAGAGGGCAATTTTTTCTTTCTACAGACATTAATGAAATTAAGCTTTTTTAAACGTTGTCGGCCATATTTCTTTGGGGAATAAAACCTGTTTGGTCTCCATTTATATATTCATGTATAATTTTGCTTAAATGTGTCGCAAGTATAGCGGGAAAAAAATTTGCATCCTGATTGAGTAGACTGATAGGGCGATAAGACCCCGGATCAGTCTTATCTTTTCCTGGTTTCAGGATTAAAATTATAATTGCTTCATTCCATGTAGCAGGCATAACTCCCTTAGAGAGAATATCATTACAGATTTGTGTCAGAGGTTCAGACAGAAGATGTTTATAGGCCTTATAGAACTCTCCTGTGAAGCCATCAGTACCAGGTGATTTATAATTTTTTAAATTACTAATAACATGCTCCACCTCCTCTATGTTGATAGGGGCATCTAAAAAACTCTTATGCTCAAAAGACAATTTAGGAATTTTTAATTTCTCTAATAAATAAGATTGTACATCTTCAGATAATGGTGATGATGATTGGTATAGCTTATTGCAATATTGCCAAAAAATAGATAAAATTTGGTCAGGCTTCATACAAAGATTTCCATGAGTATCTCTTATTAGTGATATTGGAGTGCACTGAGATTTATTTTTAAGTCTACAAGTTAAGAGCCTCAGGTACTTAGGAGATTTTATCCACTTTTTCTATCTGAAGTACAATTCATTTGTTTTATTTTAGAAATCTCTAAATTATCAAGATTTTGCCTCTCTATTAATAGTTTACAGTAGATTTTATTACTTGTTGTTTTCTTATGAAGGTCTTCCAACTCTTTAATCTTCGCTAGCAAATCAGAGTGAAGACATTCTTTTTTGCGTTTTTCATAAGCTGCAATAGAAATAAGATGGCCCCTAAGAACAGCCTTTAGAGCATTCCAGACAACATTGTTTGGAGACCCACAAGTAGAATTAATTTCCAAATATTGCCTAATGACAGAATCAATCTTAGATTTAATATGATCTTTAAGAAGTAAAGAAGGATTCAATTTCCAGTAATAAGACATGTTACTATTTGAAGACCATAGTAGCAACCCCAAAATCCATGCATGATCTGAATATAATTTTGGGCCAATATAAGCATCAGCATTCATTGGCATACCGATTTAGACGTTAGAATAAAATCAATTCTTGTATGAACCTGGTGTCTACCAGAAAAATAAGTAAAATCCTTGACAGTTTGATTACAAAATCTCCAGAGGTCCACTAGATCAAAATGAGATAAGATACCATCCAATGAGGTCAGAGGATCTATTCTTAGATGTCAACTTAGGCATCCTGTCCCAAACTGTATCAACTATATAATCCAAATCTGCCCCAATAATAACATGACCAAAAGCAAACGATTTTAATTTCTCCAAGGTATCTTTGATAAAATCGAGCTGAGTCTCGTTGGGGGTGTAGAGCGTAGCTATTGTAATAGGTTTATCATTTAGTGTCCCTGACACAAAAATAAATCTTCCCCTTGGGTCTCTTTGAATTGATTTAAGGTTAAAAGAGACTGCATTTGAAATTAGGATTGCTGTACCCTTAGATTTGGAGCTACCAGCCATGTGGTACTGAAAAGGAAATTTCATAGAGTTAAAAAGAAATGGGTGTTACTTTTCAAGTGCATTTCTTGGATACATCAGGATGTTCCTTAAGCATGGCTGATTGAATTTTTTTCCTTTTAATAATATTATTCATGTTCCTAGCATTATAAGAAATAATTTTTAGTTTATGCTCCATAGAAATAGAAGAAAAAAGGATGTTGAAACCTTAGCTGCAATTCATTAAATAAAAAGATTAAAAACAATTCAGGGTTAAAATTAATGATAGAAACAAGTTAATCATGTCTATGAGTTCAGTTAAAAAGAAAGATACACCCAACCAATAAAATACTATACCCCTAACGTGTAACTCACAAGCGAAAGAACCTTTTTGTGTAACAGGAAGCAACCTTTTGTCAGAAGAAAGAGGCTTAAAATAGGAATAATGTGACCTGTAGAAACATCCATAAAAACTGTTAAAATTGATATTAAAATCATTTGTGGGTTAAAAAGGCAACAAGTTAAAAACGTTTTTAAAAAAGTAAGAACCAGAATCCATATAAACCAGAGAATAAGATTTAAATAACTCCAGAAGAAAAAGATCCCCCATTGGGAAACCATGTATTCCAACAACACCACCTGTATGTCATGGGCCATAACAAAACTCGAACCATTAAAGAGGAATAAGAGAAAAACAATTGAGGAACTGATTAGCCTAGAACCAGTCATCTTCAATAACACATATTGCATATAATCAACAGTATAGTCCAGGTGAGAGACATAGAGAGCATAAAAAACCAAAAAAAAAAAAAAAGGTAAAACAGGAAAAACAAGAAAATAGGAAGACCTATCCACAGGACAGAAGGGAACCGTCTGTCCCTTCTGAGGCTTTCCATTGTAATCAGTAAACTATCCTTACTTAAACCGTTGATAAAAATAGGAACTATCGAAGTTGAAACCCCCTTCCCCCCATATAACATATAGAGATATACAACTGCTCAAAACAACTTATCCAGAAGGACGTTGAAAATAATTAGTAATTTGCCATTGCTGAATAAACTGTGCCTAAGTAAAGCATTAGACAGTATGCTTTTTTTTTTTTTTGCTTGAAACAACAGCGAAAAAGAAAGAAAAAACAAAGATAATTTAAGAGCACTGAAGATCTGGGAAGCTCGCAGACATGTCAAAGAGTTAAGCAAGGTGGTTTCGTATTGGGATCTTAGACCATCGTTGCAGTGAAGCTTGAAATTCTAATTTTCTTTTTATTGATTTCTTGAGTGAAGAATCCGGTAGAGGTTCTAGATTTAGTTGTTGTAGCAACAGATGTCCACTGTCTAGATCCTGGGCTGTGAAGATAGAACCATGCTGACAAACGTGCAACGTGCCTGAGGAGAGCCATCGATAATGAATATCAGCTTCACGTAGCTTGGCTGTGATTGGCTTCAGGGCAGCACGTATTTGGAGATTTTCTCTAGGTAGGTCTGGGTAGACTTGAATCCTTTGAGTTTTATAGTGAAGAGAGCCTTCTTTGCGGGCTATTTGCAATAGAATTTTAACCATTCTGGCGTCATGGAATTCTGCAATGATATCACGAGATCTCTTTTGTGGAGAGGGAGCTGCAGAGCCGATCCTGTAAACGTGAAGGATTAAAGGCTTCTGGGCTCAGAATTTCTGTCAGCCAGTGCACCATAAATGTAATAAGCTCTGTGTTCCCTTCCTCCTTTTCTTCTATCCCTCTGAATTTCAGTGAGTTTTGTTTTAATTTGGATTCGAGCATTAAGATTTTTTCTGTAGACCACTCGTCTTTTTTCTGTAAATATTGGACCTCTTGCTATACAATCAGACCGAGCTCCATGGCCATGTTAGCTGTTTGGACTACTTGCTGCAGCGATTTATTGATATTATCTAATTGTTCTTCGATTGGATTCAGTTTCAAATCTATATGTCTTAAAATATCAGCCTTTAAAGCAGATATAACTTCTAGTAATTTATCATTGTGCGATTGGTTTTCAGAGCCTTCCATAGCATCTAAGGCATCCGCCATTTTAGATTTTGGAACAGGGAGGGCCGCGTCTACCTCAAGATGTTTTAAGAAAGCTTTCAAATTGATTTGTTTCCCTTTTTTCAAAGACTGCTTGTCCCCAGAATGATTAGGCATACCTCGTTTACTGAAAGCAGAAGATTTGTGAGCAGTTATTAGGCAATTTAGGGGTGAAGGGTCCAGAGGTTCAACATCGTGCATCTGCCATGTTAGGTAGCCGATGCCACACCCATCACACCAAAACTTGACCAACTTATCTTGCAATTGAAGGTGCCAGAGGTGGACAGCCACCACCAATGGGAAAAATTCTAGAAAGGTCAAATCCCTTGTAAGGCCTGAATCCACCCAGTCAGCTGGCCAGCACTGTGCACACCAACTCCCCTGAAAGAAGACACCAAACCCTTGGCTGCCCGAGGCATCAGAGGAGATCTGCAAGGAAGCTCCCAGAAGCGTGCTGCTTCTGCACCAGAAGGATATGCCATTATACCCCCTCAAAAAGTCCAACCACATATATAGGTCTGCCTTGATCCCCCCTGATACTTGCACCCGGTGATGCGGACAGGAGACACTACTCAACATGTGAAATTCAAGTGCCTGAGGAACGTCAGCCATTCTTTTAAGGTTAAGCTCCTCCGTGAGCATGCTTGTTCCAGCAAGGTCCTGCCACCTTGTTGGCAGGTAAAGCACAGACCTGTTTCTCTGTGTCTATCAAGACTCCCAGGTAGGACAAACTAGTGGCCGGTCCCTCCACCTTCTCCTGTGCCAGGGGAACTCCCAGCTCCTTTTCCAAGTCCTGAAAAGCAGACAAGGAACTCCAACACTTGTTAGTCCCTGCTTTCCCCACAAACAGGAAATCATCAAGATAGTGAGTCACCCCACTGGAACCTACCCTCTGTCTCACCGCCCATTCCAAAAAGGAGCTGAAGGTCTCAAGCACAGAGCATGACACTGAGCATCCCATTAGTAGGGCCATGTTGTAGTAGAACTGACCTTGGAAAGCAAATCCCAGCAAATCATGGCCCCCAGTTTATATAGGCAACAGGCGGAAGGCAGACTTAATGTCACACTTACCCATGAGCGCACCCGTGTCTCGGCATGCCACCATCTGCACTGTACTGTCAAAGGAGGCATAATGCACTGTGGCCAGCTCCCCTGGGATCCCATCATTCACCAATCCCCTGTGAGGGTACAACAAATGATGGATCAGCCCATATTCCTCGGGTGCCTTCTTGGGCACTAGCCCTAATGGAGAAATGTGCAGCATAGGCATGGGAAGCTCCCTGAAGGGGCCCACCACTCTACCTTCCAGCACTTCCTTATCAATCTTATGCCACACTATGTCTTCCAGCCCCATGACCGATTTCAAGTTCCTCGCCATGCTGTGCTTCCATTACCCTTCAAAAGAAATGTGAAGCCCCTCCTTAAACCCCCTTTCCGGAAATGCAGCTGCTCGCCTATGGGGGTACGCTTGCAGCATTGCTGTAGAACTTCAAGCTCGATCGGGCTATGAGCCCTTGCCAGGTGCCTCATCCTTGGCCCATTGTCCCTGCCTGCTGCCTGCCCCCATCTCCCCTCCTACAATACAAAGCAGGATGCATGCCCCCACAGGCACTACAGGTGTGCATGAACTTGCACAGCTTCCTGGTGTACCTTGCAGCATTGAATTCCCAGCAGACGGGGCAGGGTATAACCCATGGCCTATTGCCGACTCCTCGCCCAGTTTCTGCCTGCGCCCAAGCCACCATGTGCCTGCTGTCTGCATACCTGCCTGTCACAGCACTCACTGAACCCATGCACCATAGCTGCTGGTGCTCCTGGTCCCATGGGAGAGATGGGTCCAGTGCTGCCCATGCGTGGAACTGCTCATCATACCTCAGCCACGCAGCCCCCGCATATTCCTTGTATGCCCAGTGGATGAGGTCCAGGCATTTCACCAGTGTTGCCCCCCGATTCAGGTAGGCCTGCAGCATGACTCCCATGTAAATGGTGTAGGCCTACAGCCAATTATCAAAATTTTTATCATTTTGCATGCGCCTAATCTTTTTCAACTCCCTGGGGTCGTCCTGCATGCTAGCTTTTACCTCCACATGCCTAAAAAGTAACGTGAACATCTCAACATATTCACCCCTCCAGATTTTGCCTTAGTGGCCTGGAGCAGGTGGTTGTCCAATGGGAGGTAACATTCCATGTACACCTAGGGAAGGTCCACAGCTGGATTGTGCTCTTCCCTGCCCCACAACGGGGCCCACCCTTCCACATCAGTTGGTGCCCCCGTCGACTGTGTGGCCAAGTCAACTGAGCCTGCCACCCAGGAGGGAGCCACGCCTCCCGAACCCAGGTGGCAGCCCTAATCCCTGCCCTGTCTCCTGCATTTGGGCTGGGACAGGTGAGGGCTCCAGTCCCCACCAAACCTGCCCCACATCACCATTGTCCGACCCTCCAGCAGAATGCTCCCGGGCACCCCCAATGCCACAGCAGAGCCCTGCTTTTCTGCAGCATGTAATTCCCCACCCTCCACAAGGAGGAGGGCAACCACCTGTGCTGCACCCTGTTGGACCCCCTCCTTGCGCGATAGACTCATGCAGCCCAGGCCCAGCCACTTGTGCCTCCCCTTCCACCATTGACTGGACCTCCTCTTCCTCATCAGACTCCTGAAGCTCTGCCAACCTGGCGAAGAGGGCCCGCAATTCCCTTTTGCATGCTGCCACCCTGGTCTGCTTAGCTGGTGTAGGCACCCCTGTAGGCTCCACTGACCTGGTCGGTTTTGCTGGGGTAGGCACCCTGACCGGCTCCTGATCTGCGGCTGCACGCTTCTTTGAGTTGTCCTTCTCAAAGGCAGCAATCTTGGCCGCCAAATCCTGGAGTGAGGGGCCATCTTCATCCTCAGAAGATGAGATGGTGGGCGGCACCTGCTTGGGTGCTGCCATTTCCCACCCCCCTTTCTTCTGGGCTACCTTCTTAGCCGGCACACTGTAACTGGCAGGAAAGAAAAGAGACTACATGTCAATACTATCACACCCAGCTGCCTCTCATATCCTCCCAGCCATGCTCAGCCCCGTTCTGCCCATCCAGTGCCAGGGTGGTCCCCCCAACAACTTGGTGCTGGTGTTGTAGCCTCAAACCAACTGACACCCACAGTCTGCCTCAGCCCCCAGTCACACAAGGCCTTGACTATTTAATCCCTCCAATCGGGGCAGAGTTAGCCCATTCATAGCTCTGTAGCCCCCAGTGGAGCCAGCCTGTCTTAGCTCAGGAGGGGTGG
This sequence comes from Gekko gecko, assembly GCA_029375565.1. NCBI lineage: Eukaryota > Metazoa > Chordata > Lepidosauria > Squamata > Gekkonidae > Gekko > Gekko gecko. Next base: position 141,674,745 of record JAPDNY010000005.1, read on the forward strand.
CTCCAGAGGACCAACCCATGTAACAGCTGGTCTGCTAATGCAGACTTTGATGCAAGGAGTGTGTAAAGCAAAAACTGTTCACAAGACCCCACAGCTTAGAGGGAGCACTGTCCCAAGTAGGGATGTCAGGTTACCCCTGTCATTACGTTCTTTGACACCTAGATATTTGATTTATACTCCACCCTCCCTCCCAGAAATATAACCATAAAACAAGACCTAAGGTGTAGCTGTAGTCACTGTTTAGGTGCCATGTGAATATACATATATTAGGGGGTAGTCACATGGGTTGCTGTTTGATCAGGTGACTGTGGTTGTGAAGACTGTACAGTATTAAATTTAGACGACCAGTTGCTTAGTCATTAAAATAAAGTTAAGAAATATAGGTGTTCAAGTATGCTTTCAGTGGCTGACTCAAACAATTTTACAGGAAAAAGTAAAGGAAACCTATACAAAATCCAGAAAACCCCAACCTAAAGCCCAGCAGGCAGATGCAGGTGAGACTTTACCCAGCCACTAAACTGCTGGGTAGTCCAGCTGCAGAACCCAAGTAAGCAGCCCTAGTTCTGGAAAGGGGGGCAGCAGGTCATTCCCCAGCCACTGCTAATCGCGGCACATGGCCTCTGAGTCCATCGCTAGCCGCCTCTGCTGGGTTGAGGCCATTTGGGCACACATGCACCCGGCGGCCCCGGAGCAGCATGATGGCCCCACGCATGGAGGATGGCCCCCGTGCATGGATGATGGCCCTCCTTGAGGTATGCCAAGTAGAGAAGGACAAGTGCTCCACTTGTTGAACAAAGTTGAACAAAGGCCAGAAGATGTCAAAAACACCATAAAGGAATAGACAGCACAGGTGACCTATGGGTGGAAGGGACAATGAACTAGAATTCTCCCTGTAAGACTGCTCATTCCCAAGATTCCATAAGTCTTTCAGGAATTGATCCGGGTGCTGCAGTGCATTGGGAGCTAAGGCCCGAAACCTTTATTCCTGAAATTGAGACAATGCATCTGCAATGTAGTTACTCACACCTGCAACATATTTTGCTGGGAAAAGAAACATTACCTAAGAGGCAAACCAGGACAAATTTGTGTACAAGGTACATAACCTGATCGGAGTGAGAAGACTCACAACCAATGCTCCCTCTAAGCTGTGGAGTCCTGCAAGCAAAAATTCTACTTTGTGCCAGCTCCTGAGAATTGTGGAGGCCAGCGCTGAGTGCACCAATGACCTGCAAAGTAAAGTTTGAAGCCCAGACTGCCTTCCGCATGAGAATGGAACAGCAAATAATCACCAGAAGATATGGCCAATTGCCAAATTGCAACCCCATTAAATTTGTCCAGGAAATGAAGCAAAATGCTCAGATTCTCCCTGATGCACCTGGTGATTCTAGTGTGGTGATGGGGGGGCAGAAATGCCAGCTGTGAGGCATGCACAAAAGGCCCACCCAGGGCAACCAACCTTCAATCAAAGTTAAGGTGACCCAGAATGGCCTGCATCTCTTCGAGGGTGCATTTTTTATTTTGCTCTTGATGACCTTATGCTATAAGGTCCTGAGAGCCGACAACTTGTAATCTGGAAGGCAGGAAGTGCCCAGAGCAGAATCAAGGAAGATGCCTAGATAAGTAAACTAGGTAGACGGACCCTCAGTTTTCTTATGGGCAAGGGGAATGCTGAGTTTGGACACCAACATTTGGAATGCAGGAAGGCAGGAAGCACAGTCAGCAGATCCCACAGGACAAGTAAGAAATCATCCAATTAATGTGTGACCTGGGGACTACCGAACAGCTCTCAACTACATATTCCATAAAGGTGATAAAGGCCTCAAATGTAGCACAGGCTATGGAGTGGCCTTGGAATGGCCATGAGAATGGCCTTGTCAACATACCAATGACTACTGATCATAAAGCCCAGAAGGCAAAAGTGCACTGGATATATGGGCAGGAGGCAAAAGGCAGACAGGATGTCACACTTGGTCATATGGGAACCTGGGCCACACAAAATAACTAGGTGGACTACCTGATTAAAGGACGCATACCTGACAGAACAAAATTCGAGGGGAATTGTGTCATTGATTGATGAACCCCTTGGGTATGGCAGATGATGTATCAGTCTACACTCATCTGGGGTTTTCTTAGGAACCACCACCAAGGGAGAGACCCTAAGGTTAGGGGAGGGAGACTTTATTTATTTATTTATTTATTTATTTATTTATTTATTTATTACTTTCAATTTATATCCCACCTAGCCAGAAACATTAACCTGCCCTTCAGCACATTCCTTATTGACTTTCCTCCTAACTGTCAGGTAACCCTGCCATTGCATGGTATGGGGGGGAAAGACATCTTTCACTGTCTGGAATGAGGGAATATCACTAAGGCTCCAGGCAGTTTGAATTACTGTGTCTGTGTAGCTTCTTATCAGCACGCTTGTGTCCCAGGCCTCTTGGCATCAGAGGATTTTCGGGTGAACGTGTTGTTTTTCTTTCTTTTGCTGCACGCGGGGAATGTAACCATTGGCTTGTAGTGAGGGGGGGCAATTCAAATGGACTATAATTGAGACTGGGCTGTAATACTGGGTATCACTGACAAAAGACTTGTTCATGTAACTCTATGATTAGTTTCAATAAACACTATCTTCTTATGAAGCCTAGTGTTTGACTGACTATCTGGAGAACTTGACAGATTGTCAGTGATACCTTAACTGGTCGGGCCTCTACCTCCCATCTCTCTCCGCCGAGATGAGTGGAGAAGAAGAAAACCCGATCGAGGTGACTACGTCGCAAGACACAGTCCCTACCTCTTTGACACCGAGCACCTCGGTGCCACCCTTAGGAGAGAACCCGGTGTCCGTGGCCCCCACATCCTGGGGTCCGGAAGATGACTTTGGCAGGTTCTACAGTGACTACTTTGGGGGTACATATGCCGGTGTGAATACCCAACCACGCAAAAGACATGACTGGGGGAAACCACTGGCCGAGATGCAAAAGATGTGGTCTCTAACCCCCCCATGCCTCGCAATGGGAAAGCCAGCATGAGCGGTCTATCTATCGGTTGAGCACCGCGACGGGAGGCGAAGAGGCCCACTCTTATGAGAGAGAGAGTAAGGGCACAACATAACCACGGTGGCGGGGATGAGATAGTGATCGACTCCTCCGGCTGGTAGAGGAGTCCCTGCAGAGGATCCCTGCGATGATTTCCGAGGGGATCCGAGAGGAGATTGACTGAAGACAACAGCTTCAGCCACCTGCTCAACCACCACTGCCGCAGCTGGCAGCTCCTGCAGTCCCAGTGGGGCCACCTCCAGGAGGTGTGCTGGGACAGCTGGGAGCTCCCCCAGCCTAACCAGTGGGTCCGCCATGGGGGCCGGCTGCACCTGGGGCATTGTGGATGTGATCGCCTCACAGCTGAGAGACACGGCGGCCGATTGGTACGTGACCTTACACCATGAAGATGGGCGAGAGCTCCAGGAGGTGGACACCTTCATGTGGGCTTTAAGGGACCACTTTGAAGACTCCAATGCCAGTGAGACAGCCCAAGCATTTCTCCGTACTTTTCGCCAGGGAAAGAAGTTGGTGAGAGAATACACCGAGGAGTTCTGGAGGCATGCCACGAAAATTCGTGAGTGGCCGGATGGAGTGCTAGCCCAACATTACTGGTTGGGGCTAGATCCCAAGATCCGCAGAACAAACATGAGGAGGGGAAAACCCAGATTCCTCCTGGGATGAATGAAAGAAGCGGCGGATACCGAGAGCTGGCTCCGTAACCTCCACCTCAATGATGCCATCACCCTGGGGAAGACCGGCCCACCCACCTCCATGCCAGGGAAACTGAAACCCATGGCCCTGTCACCGCACCAGAAGGACGGAACCCGTGAACAACGGATGAAGCAAGGCCTCTGTCTTCGGTGTGGTGAATCAGGTGCCGGAGCGTCGCCCTCCACCAGCAAAGGAGACAAGAAGAGGAGTGACACCCCGATGAAGAAACCGATGGCCAAGCTGAATGGGTCGAGGGCATTACAGGCAAGCCCCCTGGAGGAAGACTCGGACTCGTCGGGAAAGGAACCATTCCAGCTGACGGGAAATGGGAAGGACCTGCTGTGAACAGCACTGAACAGCAGGTCCCTGAACCCCAGGCGCTGTGACCAGTGAGCAATTACCGTTCCCTCTTCTTTGTGACTGTGACTCTGATCTGCCAGAAACTGAACACCCTTGTGACAGTGCGGGGGCTGGTAGACTCCAGGTGTGGGCGAGACTTAATAAACCCCTCTTTAGTAACCCGACTGGGGCAAAGCTTGTCAAACTAGCTGACCCCTTGATTTTTATGCAGATGGATGGGTCCACCATGAAGGATCCCTGAAAATACGAGACTGCCCCGCTCCACATGTGGTTGGGAGATCACTGGGAAACCCGGCTGTAGTGACCCTAGTGGCACAGTTCCCTTTGGTATTAGGCAGTCCCTGGTTCCACGACCATGACCCAAACATCCTGTAGGCAGATGGAGTTGTGAATTTCATCTCCCCTCACTGTAAAACACACGTGTGGAATGACTCTTGGGGGAAGCCCCTAGTGGGGCAACCAGTACCAGTGGGGCTAGCAAGTACGGAGTTGAACCGTATCCCCGGGAGTACTGGGATTTGACAGCAGTGTTTGAGGAGGGGGAAGCAGATGAGTTACCGCCCCATCAGAACTCTGACTGTGCCATTGAACTGTTACCTAATCAAAAGCTGCTCAAGGGAAAATTGTACTCAATGAGTCCCACTGAGAAGGAGGAGTTGAGGAGATTCATTGACAAGAACTTGGCTAGGGGTTTTATCCACCCCACATCCTCCCCCTGTGCAGCGCTGGTGCTTTTCCAGAAAAAGAAAGATGGTGTGTTGTGGCTCTGTACTGATTATAGGGGTTTGAATGCGGTGTCGGCCACTAACGCGTCCCACTACCTTTAATTAAAGAGCTGCTAGCAGCAGTGGCTGGGGGGAAAATCTTCTCCAAACTGGACTTACGTGACACCTATTTTCGAGTGTGCATCAGAGAGGGGGATGAGTATAAAACAGCGTTCAATACTCCGTTGGGCCAGTTTGAGTACCTGGTCATGCTGTTCAGACTTCAAGGAGCTCCAGGGATCTTTATGAACCTTATTAATGAAGTGTTGCACAAGCACCTGTTCAAGGGGGTCCTTGTTTACTTGGATGATATTTTACTGTACTCCCCAGACAAAGAATCCCATGTTAAATTGGTGCGGGAGGTCCTGCAAATGTTACACAAACACAAGCTGTTTGCAAACTGTCTAAGTGTGAATTTCATTGTGCAAATATCTCGTTCTTGGGGTACTGGATTTCACAACGGGGAATTGAGATGGACCCGGCTAAGATGCAGGATGGGGTGGGGTGGGAGGTGCCCAAAACCCACAGGCAGTTATAGGCATTCCTCGGGTTCACCAATTTCTACAGGTCCTTCTTGCCAAATTCACTCAGGTGTTCCTTCCCCTTATGGACTTGCTCAAAACGAAGGGGAAGGGAGACAGTACACGCCCCGGGGCTAAGCTAGACTGGATCCCTGAATGCCAGCGGGCATTCGAGAGACTTAAGACACTTTTCACATCTGAGCCGGTGTTAGCACTCCCAAACGAACTGAAAAAAATCATAGTGCAAGTCGATGCCTCGGATGTTGCTATGGGTGGCACCATCTTGCAGGAGGGGGAGGATGGGAAATTCCACCCACTGGCTTATGTCTCTAAAAAGTTTAACGACATAGAACGGAACTGGTCAGTTTGGGATAAAGAAGTGGGGGTGATTAAATTAGCCTTATCCACTTGGCAGCACTGGTTGGAAGGGGCATGGGTTCTGTTCGAGGTTTGGACCGATCATAAAACCCTTGAGCTCCTCTGCACCCCGCGTAATCTTAACACCAAACAACTTTGGTGGGTGGACTTCTTTTTGAAGTTTAACTTCACTCTTCACCATTTCCCGGGGAAGGCAAACTCATTGGCTGATGCTTTATCCTGCCTCCCACAACATGATAGCAAATGGGAGGAGGTCCAGGACTCCATGTTCATGCTTACCCAACTCGGAGGGGTGGTCACAACACTCAGTCAGTCCAAAGGCCTGCCCTTTCCCCCCAGGGATTCTTGGGACACGCGGTTTGCCTCCACCCTGTCTGAAGCTGATTGCCTGGAAATCGAGAAGGAGGGGGGTGTTGGAGCAGAGGGAGAATGGCTGCTGTTTTAAGAGTGACAAACTGTTTGTGCCGGGAGTGCTCAGGGGGGAGATCATGGGTACTGCTCACAGTTCCAAACTGGCTGGACATTTTGGATTTGTAAAGTCGTTGCAGCTGCTCCAAAGGCAATTTTGGTGGCCCGGCACGAGAAAAGATTTATCTATGTTTGTCCAATCATGCCAGGTTTGCCTCATGAGTAAACCCCGGCCAGGGAAACCCCCAGGGCTACTTCAGCTGCTCCTGACGCCCTCCCACCCCTGGAGGTCATTTCCATGGACTTTATCATGGACCTACCCACTAGAAAGGGGAAAATGGTGATATGGGTGGTGGTGGACTTGTTTTCTTAGCAAGCGCATTTTGTACCCTTTAAGACTATCCCTAAGGCAAAACGGCTCGCCAAAGCATTTCTCCACCATGTGGTGAGGTTACACACATTACCCCGGAAAGCGATTTCAGATAGAGGATCTCAATTTGTTTCAGTTTTGGGGCAAGCTCATGAAACTCTTGGGGGTGGAATGGGGTTTGAGCAGCACCTACCACCCTGAGACTGATGGCCAGACTGAACAAGTAAACCAAACGCTGGAACAATATTTAAGATGTTTTACCAATTACCAGCAGGATGATTGGGAGGAACTGCTACCCCTAGCAGAATTCTGCTACAATAACTCGTGTCATTCCTCCATGGGGGTGTCACCTTTTATGGCGGTGCATGATTATGAAGCCCCCCTCTCCCGTTTCTCACTACGAGTGATTTGCCAGCAGGGGAGGCGGGGGACTGGTTCATGCAACTAAAAGTGGCTTGGCCTCTCCTGTGTAAAACCTTGGATGAGGCTAAAAAGGCTTATAAGGAACAAGCTGACAAGAAGAGGGATAAAGGGTGGGATCCCAAACCGGGGGACTTTGTCTATGTCTCGACACAAAATATCAGGGGTCTCCAACCCTGTCGGAAATTGGACTGGAAGTTTGTGGGTCCTCATGAAATCAAACGTATGATCAATGAGGTTACTGCTGAGTTAATTCTGCCAAAATCTCTGAGTTCTATTCATCCTGTGTTTCATGTCAAATTATTATGGTGTGACCCTGGAGAAAATGCATGACGGCCTCACTGAGCAGTGCCACCCCCCCTCATGATTGGGGGGGAACCACACTACAAAGTTTCTGAAATCCTGGATTCTAAGGTCTCTCGTAACAGATTGTATTATTTGATTGAGTGGGTGGATTTTGGGCCCGAGCACAGAGAATGGGTACGTGCAGAAAATGTTAACGCCCCTCATCTTCTCTGCAAGTTCCATCGGCTCTATCTAAACAAACCTGGGAGGGAGTTATTATTAGGGGGCAGAATGTCAGGTAACCCTGCCATTGCATGGGATGGGGGGGGGAAGACATCTTTCACTGTCTGGAATGAGGGAGTATCACTAAGGCTCCAGGCACTTTGAATTACTGTGTCTGTGTAGCTTCTTATCAGCACGTTTGACCTTGTGTCCCAGGCCTCTTGGCATCAGAGGATTTTCAGGTGAACATGTTGTTTTTCTTTCTTTTGCCGTGCGCGGGGAATGTAACCATTGGCTTGTAGTGAAGGGGGGAAATTCAAATGGACTATAATTGAGGCTGGGCTGTAATACTGGGTATCACTAACAAAAGAATTGTTCATGTAACTCTATGATTAGTTTCAATAAACGCTATCTTCTTATGAAGCCTGGTGTTTGACTGACTATCTGGAGAACTTGACAGAAATGTCCCTAGCAGATTTGAGATTCCCACAATCAGTGGGTCCTCAGGGGATGGTGAAGGGGATCTAAAAACTTGGCAAATCCCTCCCGTAGCAAATCTCTTCCATAGGAAACTGTTAGCAGCTCTACCGGGTTATGATGCTAGTAGAGCAATGGGGGCTTGAAGATGAATGGGTGTGTGTGCTAGATAAGTAGAGGAGAGTCAACCAGAGATCCCCTGCAAGTTTTATGTCATTTTGACAGGTGCAGGTTCTGGAGGTTCAGGAGAATGGATCATGTACAAGCTATAGACATCAAAGTTGCAAGGGACCTTCCCTGGATGTTCCTCTACATGCCCTTCAAGTTGTCACTTTGGAGTTTTGTAAACATTTTGATTGAACGGAGACAGTCTATCTGGAAACGTATCCTCTCACTAACTGGCACAAACCTCTATGAACAGCTGGAAAGTTTGTGGAAAGTTCATGCCGGTTGCCCTGCCATGAACTTGACTTTGCAAAACATGAACCAGCCAAAATTTGTGATTTAGTTTGTGAATCAGCTCATGCAGCAGACAAGGGGAATCAAGCTCTGATGAACCACACTTTCAGTTCCAGAGACAAAAAAAAAAAAAAAGCTGGAGTGCAATGCAGTGCAGCCACATGCTACCAGCTCCTTGAAACAAACACTAGTAACTGATGGGTCTCACAGTTCCCAGCATATGGTCACCACACTGCAATCTGAATGAGCTGAGAAAACCAACTGCTTAGGCACCCACTGGCAGCAGTTTAAATGGACAAAGGGGGCTCTGACACAGATCTTAGTGTGAGGAGCTCATCGCTTGCTTTCCCTCCTTCCTGAGCTAGCCCCTTTCTTATGTTGATTGCTGGCTGTTGAATTGCCACCAGGCCAGCCTACCTCATATTAAGATCAGCTCCATGTGGTCACTGGCAGCCACAGCTTCCTCCCTGGATAGACAAATGTGGCCTCTGGTAAGTTATGGACCATGCTTGTGGAACAATAGATTGTTGAATACAGACAAATATTTTGTTCTCCCTTTCATAGGTATGTTTTCTTTGCTTCAGAGAGGCATTTTAATGATAGGATTTTTGGATATATTTTTTTGCTTCTTTATTATACATCATTGATGCACAAATAGTTCTAATTAGAGTTCAGGCAACATAACATGGAAATAAATCTTTATCAGTTAAGGATTAAACTGGCACTAAATTTGATGTTGTTCATGTATCCAGAAACATTATGCCAATTTGCATCTACTTACATATACCATTCTAACTCTTTGATAAATTTAAGCCATCTGTTAATGTTGCATTTATCTGCAGTAAAATTATGAAGTTGTAATATTGTTACAGGCACCTTGACATTAGAAAGTATGGCCATTTTCTATTAGCGGGTGAAGCACCTTTTTTTTCTAGGTTGGTATTTTGCCTCAGTACATCCACTTGCTTACTATGGAAACTTCTTCCATCTTTTTTAAAAAAACAAAAACAAAACATTTTTTAATTTTAAGACAAACAAACATACATGAGAGTATTCATATCATCTTTATATCTATTAAAATACCTCATGCATACATATCTATCTTCCTACCATTTAGCCAACTATAATTCTTGCAATTCTATATTTTAACAATATATATTTACTTCTGTTAGGCATCGTTTAAGCATTCTACTATATTTTTCTATATATACATTTAGATATAGGTTAAAATTTCAAAGGTACATAAACTGAAATACAGGTTCTCTTATCATTTCTTAATGTTTTATCATCTGTTGTAAAGCTTTTCCTAGAAATTTTAAAATTACTCTTCCCTTAAATACCTTCAATGTGGGTTATGATTTTTCCAAATGGTTCTCTAACCAATCTTAATCAGTTACATATGTCCAAAGGTCCCCTGTATAGATTTTGTTTATAGATTTTCAATACATTTTTTTAAAAAAAATCATCTACTATAAACATTATCCAAATATTTTAAATTGATCTTCCTTTCAAAAGAAAAAAAAAGATTCAAAGAATCCTAATCCTTTATACATACATAAATTTTCCCTACAATTTTATAGGTACACCAACAATAATCTTACTTATTCCCTAACTCATCTTAACCAGTTGCACATACAAATAGATTCCTTAACCCATTCTTATTTATAAAGCTTCATTCTCTTCTCCTTTTTCTGGTTTCTTCTCTTCAGCAATGTCTTCATTCTGAGTCTTTTGCCTTTATAGGTAGAGAGACTTTCTCTTAAGACTCACCATCTGCATTCCATTCTTGAGGTGGTTGAGGATTCCATGAATTCCGTTTCTCTTTGGGATATTTTTTTTCTTTACAGCTTTGAAGATACCAGCTTTTGTCTGTCTTTTAATAGCTCTATTATGCTCTTCTATATTAGTTTTGGCTCTTTTTTTTGGTGTATAGGTCCTTCTTTGTGGTTCATCTGCTTGCTTGCTGTCTTGATCTGTGTCTTGACAAGTTTGATTCTGAGATTTCTCTATCTTAATTATAGTTTGCACTTGTACAACCTCTCTTTTATCTTGCATTAAAGCAAAAGCCTCCTCAACTGCCAGATTGACTGCATCAGCAATTATGTGTTTAAGCTCCTCCTGAAAAATCTGTGACCAGTTAGTATCAACAGAGCTGTCTTTACCTACATCATCTGGCATTTTTTTGTTTATGTCTTGTGAACTCATTTTAATACAAAGTCAAAAGCCCTAGCTCAGCCCAGCAGACCAGAAACCTCTAGAGTTGTTTTTCAATAGTCCCTACAAGGCTGACCACATTTCCCAGGCTGTAGCTGATGTATATATATTAACAACCAAGAATCTTTCAAGATGAGTCAGGTATTTTGCAGTTTTATAATGGAGTCTGTAGTATGTATGGGAATATAAAGATTTTTTTATATAGGTTTTTTCTTCTTGATTGTTCATATTCATATTTTTTCCTTGGTTTTATGGATTTCTCTTTTAAGTAAAATTTTATTAGGCTATAAGAAAGACCTGTTATATAGAAGGCTTTCCTCTTGTAGGTCTGATATTGTTAGCAGACAACATAATAGGCACAAAGTTCATGATTCTGTAGTTCTTAAGGGCAACACTTTGCAATGTCTGGGTCAGATAAGATTTTGGTCTTGTATCAAGAACAACGAACACTTTTGTTTAGGATATGAAGAATCCTTGCCCATTATCATTTACGTTAGGTTAAGAAAACACTTAGGTTTTACATAGATTTGATGTACATATGCTTCTTTACATCTGACAAATCAGAGGCTTATTATTCAAATGACCACTGTCTTTTGTAACCAATTATGCTTTTTGAATATTGTTTTTTGATGATGTCAGTCCATGTATAAAATATCATGTATTTCCTGAATATGCTCAGAATATGTTCAAGAAGAAGAAGAAGATGAAGAAGAAAAAGAAGAAAGTAGTCAATTTTTTGATGAGTTATTTGGTCCAATTGTTTTCTTGTTAATTGAAGCATATCTCCCAAATATATTGAGAAGAAAGTAGTCAATTTTGGATGGACTATTTGGTCCAACTGTTTTCCTGTTAATTGAAATAAAAACATAGGACTTCCTCCTCATTTCACTTCATTTTTGACATGGAATCAAATATGTACAACAAGCCTGAACAATGTAAACTTTTATAGTTTCAACAGCTGGTCTGGTACTTTAAGTGAATGTTACAGAGTAGAAAGTTCAATTTTAAATGTCTCTCTTTCCTTTCCTTTCCAAAGAAGGTTTATGATCCTTTTAATGGGGTATATTCCCTATTGAAGTTATTTGAACTTTTTTTCTTTAGAGAGTCTATATATAGTTCCAATAAGTCATTTAAATAAAAAGGGGGAGAAAAGTAACAATTGAAGTCCAAAGAATAACATGAAAAACTCGAAGTTTATTCAAATTTATATTACAGGAACAAATATTAGAAGTTTAAACAAGAGCTTTTGTACCGTCTTTGCCCCAAGGATAGTTTAGTGCAGCTTCTCTGTACTGACTTATTCTAGCCACTTAGAAGAGGAAGAAGGGGGTGATTTCCACCTCTCCTTTCCTTGTCCTTTTAAAAATTTAAAGGGGCTTAATCAAAAGGTCGTTGGATTCTTCAGTGTTGCTTGTTACAGGTATTCACGGTGTAGATCTTCATCAGTGTTATAGATGAGGCTCAGAATTTCTCTCTTGTGGGGGTGTTCACAGCTGGTGCAGTCATGGCTGCCATGTCTGCACTGCTTTGTTCCTTGCTTCAGGGATGATCCAGGGCTTCCGTCCGCTTGCTGACCAAGCCATGGTGTGCTGGCTCTGGCCAGTCACCATGAACACAATATACTTAAGCTAGATACAAAGTCCAAACCAAGCTGAGAAACAGTGCCAGGGGTCAGAATGCCAGGAGATCAATCAGAGTTCTTAGGAGTGATGAGCGGAGGCTAGCAGCTGGAACAGGGTCTAAGATTGCACAGTTGCATCCGCACCAAGGCAGGTGAGTGTGGCTGCTAATTACTGCATCCTTCCTTCCCTGGGAGGCAACCTGCAAAGACTTACAGCCCCTCACATTGCCTTTGCAACAGCTGAAGTCTGGCAGTCCTCCTTCTCTCCTGCACATCCAGATGCTGATGTGCCCTACATCTGGGACATTCAGGTGAGCTAGGTTGGGACTCTGGCCTCGAGGTGTCTCCAACTGTGGGTGCTGGGCCAGGCTCTGGACCAGGCTCTTCCTCTGACTGTACCTCAGGCTCTTTGCCTTGCTGCACCTCCTGTGCAGATGCTGGAGCCTCTTCTCCCTCAGGTGCTGGCAAAGGTTCCTCTTCTGGGCTGACTCCAGAGGAGGCTGGGTTGCTCCATGCCTCTTCCTCATCGGACCCATGACACATGGCAATCTATGCAATGGTCACCTCCAGACTAGACTACTGTAACTTGCTTTATGCTAGCCTGCTCTTGAGACTGACCTGGAAGCTCCAACTGATCCAGAATGCAGCAGCATGAGTCCTGATGGGAAAGTCACATGTGGCACATATAAAGCCTATGCTTTGCCAGTTACACTGGCTCCCAGTGGAGTACCAAGTCAGGTTTAAGGTTTTGGTGTTGACTTTTAGGGCCCTGAGCTCACATATCTACAGGACCACCACCTTTGGTATGTTCCTGGGAGATCATTACACTCCACAGATAACAGTCTGGTGATCCCCAGCCCTAAAGATGTTCAGCTGTCCTCAGTCAGGGCCAGGGCCTTCTCAATCCTGGCCCTGACCTGGTGGAACTCTCTGCCAAATACTACCAGGGCCCTGTGGGATCTAATGCAATTCCACAGGTCCTGTAAAGCAGAGATGTTCCACCAGGCTTTTGGTCGAGGGCAGCAATGGCTGACACCTTATCCTATTCCTCCTTGTTTTTGTGTTCCTTCTCTTCCCCTCCCCATGAGGTGGTGGTGCAGTCCAGAATGGGAAGAAATTGTATAGTCATGCCAACTTGGATTCTTTTAAGTGTATTTGTAACTTATTGCTGTGTGTGAATCACAGGATAGATCTTTAATCACTTCCCAAGAGAAATGTATGCATCATTTTTCTCTTTTTTAAGATTTAAAATTGGGTTTTATTTCTCTCTGTCTTAAAATATTCTTCCACTTTCTTTGTTTCTTCTGTGACTTGTGATGTCATTGTAGTTTCCTGTTCAGTATGTCACCTCACAGGCTTATATGAAGTGTTCCATTGTGGTCTGTAACATTGCTGTCAATGTTTGGTGAACATTGATTTGTTAGTCTGATGGCTTCAAATGGTTGGCTGTTTTTTGTTGCAGTGGCACTTCTTCTCAGACAGTCTTGTAATGATTCTGTTTCCATGGAAGCATGAATGAGACTGTTCCTCCCAGCTGAGGGGAAGTAAAGATCTTTGTCTATGACTGTCTGGGGGAAAGGACAGTTTTCAATTTGTTTCAAACTGTTCTAGTCTATCTGAAGAAGTGAGAAGTGACTCATGAAAGCTCATACCCTGCCACAAATTTTGTTAGTTTTTGGTCCCAATCAGACGGCTCTTTAGATCCATGACATGCACAATTTCCTGGTAGATTTAAGCAGAATGACCAGACATAAACATCTGGGAAACGTCCCTGTTCCATAGACATCCCATTTTGCCGTGCCTTGTAACTGGACTTAAAAGATAGCACTTTAAATCTGGAGTTTTCCAGGCTGACGGGACAACAGTGGACTTTCACCCATCTTATCATGTCACCAGCACACAATCCTCTCGTCGGGGTGGTCTGACATCAGATCATCCCGAGTGGGCGCGATTTTTAAAAAATCACTACCCAATATGCACTTAAACACATTTAAAAATGAGGCTCCACAACCCCAATTCAGCACCACGAAGAATTTAATGTTTATGAATGACCCATCATTTTAAGGACGATCGGTTAATGGGATGGGACCTGGAGGGAGGATAAGTCTTCTAACATGCAAAATAGTCCCTCCATTGAGCATGATCTCAATGGCAAGGGGGATGGCCAGGACTCCTTTAGTCTATTCCTGCAAGTGCCTTGGATCTACAAGGACACACAGTCATGCCTATACGCATGTGCAAAAAGTAAAAAAAAAAAAAAAAAAACACCGCGCGCATCTCCTTCAGTGGATGCCGTCCCTACAATCCACAGCGGAAGCAGCACACAGTAAGGCAATTCCCATGGGTCAATGTCTGATCATGCGAGGATGGATTAAAAAGATCTGGCTCAAATTTGAGCTGGCATAATGGTGGGATTAGCTGCCCGTATGAACGCACCCTTTAAGGTACTACAGGCCTCTTGCTCTTTTCTACTGTTCTATTCTATATCATCTTGGTCACTTTATAAGCAGACAAAAGTTTTACAAACAAACAAAAGGCAAAGGTAATTTGCAACAGCTGCTGCTAGTTTTTAAGCTAAAGGTAATCAATTCATATTTATCAATCTAAAACTATCAGTGCATGCCTGTTACTTACCAAACAACTACTTGGGATACCAAACCAGCCAAGAATAGGGTGATACCTGAGAAGAGGCAACAGGCATGGCTTCTGCCCATTATTGCCTCTTAGACTCATGCTGCTGCTGCTGCTGCTGCTACCTCTGTTAAGGGCAGGCTGGAGAGTGTCTTTGTGGCCCACTTTGGAGCTGGGGGGGTTTGCAAAGATATTCATGCAACATCAGTCTCTGCTGCCCACTACTAACCAGGTGAGCAAATCAAGTCATCCTTCCAAAAATAGTAAGGAAACAATAATCTGTATGGCAGTTGGGCTCTAATCCATGCCTCTCCCCAAAAGGCAGTGTGTGTGTTCCCTTATTGGGAGAAAATTGCTATGTGTCTCCCCTTTTCCACACACTATGAAAACATCCCAGTTCTGAGTGAAAAGGATTCATGGTCCCTTGGGTAAGGGTGTGTATTCAGCCAAAATTATACTTGAAATTAGCTGTTTCAGGTTGGCTTAAGGACACCCAAAATTATGTAAAGTGCCACCAAATTTCCAACAATGAAAATTATCTCCTGAAATTTTACAGCTGTTTCAAGGTTTCAGTGAGATGTAGTGGGGAGAGATAGAGAGAAAGCTTGTTGTTGTTGTTGTTCAGTCGCACAGTTGAGTCCGACTCTTCACGACCCCATGGACCAGATCACGCCAGGCCCTCCTGTCTTCCGCTGTCCACTGAAGTTTGCTCAAATTCATGTTCGTTGCATCAATGACACTGTCTAACCATCTCATCCTTTGCCGTCCCCTTCTTCTTTGACCTTCAATCTTTCCCAGCATCAGGGTCTTCTCCAGTGAATGCTCCCTTCTCATTTGGTGGCCAAAGTATTTGAACTTCAACTTCAGCTTGTTAGGAAATTGTTATTGGTTTGCATACTTCTTTGTTTGGGAAATGTGTAGGTTCTCCTGAATTCCCAGATTTCTTTCTTTTTTTTACTGTAATTCTCCAGCTCCTTCCATCAAGGACACATACCTTTCCCTTTATAATTCTGTAATGGAAGGAGCTAAGGGCTTACTTTATATTTTTTTAAAAACAAAACAGTAGTCATGGGGCCTGCCAGCCAACACACTATTTTCTGGCTGTGAGATGGGCTCTGCCTCCTCTGATGCTGGTGGCAAAGAGAAGCTTCCAGAGGGGGTCAATGCTGGCACTGTAAGTTCAGGTCTGGCTTCTTCTATTTCCCTTCCTGCTCTTGCTGCTTCAGAATGGGGGGGGGAGAACAAAAATAATGGAATTTTTTTAGGAACCCTTGGATAATACCCAGGAAAAAATCATGAAAAGGTAACAATAATACCCCCCCCCAAAAAAACCAGGATAATGAAAATAGTGTATCTGAAATCTGGATCTAAAATTATTATGAAAAATGTTGAAGTGTTCTTCCCTACTCTCAGGCCTATACTGTGTGCACATCTAGTGCACTCTCACCTTCTTTGGAACCTTGGTGGGAAAACCAAAGGAAAAGGAATTCAAGTGAGACAAAAGGGTGGTCCAACATGTTTGGAGTCTCAGCACAGAGCCAAAGCATGGCCAGTTCATTATTTATTGACCACTTGTAACTGCATATTTCACATTAAGTGAGGCACTATGTACTCCATAATGTGTGAATTGGCCATAGTTCTGTAATACTTTTAACCTATGATTCTTCTTGTCCCAGAGCCTCATTCAAAGGGAATATTGGTACCAGGAAAAGGGGGCATTATAATGTTTTTACTCCATAATATGCAAACTGCTCTTAGTCTCACAGTGGAAAATATTACAACCACTCTGTAACGCATCTCTCTTTCTTCTTTCCTGTTACTTACAGTAGCATACACACACATTATTAAAAGAAGACTGAAGTCACAGCCTGGCAATTGGAGAGAAGTAATATGTAGTATTTACCTTCATTTGTAACTTAGGTTTCTTTCACGTTGCCTTAAAAATCCACTTATATTACCCTATGTTAACTTTTCCCCCTGGTGTTCAGACAACTTCAAAAACATCCAACTACTGTTCCACTTTTTCCCTGCTTTCCCTCTGTTTCTAAAAAAAACCCTGGTTTCTCCTGTACTTTTTAAAAAGTGAAATGTATTTACAAGAAAGCCTCTGATGGTAATCTGAACAAAGTTTTTCACATTGGTGACTTCCATCACAACCCGCCTGCTAAATCCTGCCCTGAACAGGCAAGTTTGGGCAGCTATTTTTAAAATTTGCATGCCAGCAGTTCAATGTTTCAGCTCTGGAGGGAGCCTGCACTGGAAAAAGGTCCATCCCCAGGGAGGCTCGGTACCAGCAGCCAATCATTGCTTTCTTTGGCACTTCTTCATTCACATTCAAGAGTACATTCTTACATCCTGAAGCACCATTTTCAAATTCGTTTTGCTGTGTGTGCACCCATCTGCACAGCATACAATCCAAATAAAAGAGCAGGTCTGCCAAAGTCTGCAGGGGGTCTCCTGGAGAGACCATGAGACCCTTGACGGTCTCTCTATATGGGGTAAGGAGAAAGTACAGAAGGCACTCTGTGCCTCCCACAGAAATGATAATTCCTTCAAATCATGAAGGAAATGGCAGCCTGAGGCCACCATGGAACTGTGGAGGAATGCAGGACCAAAACAAAGACCATGCATCTTGAGTGTAAGAAGACTGTAGCCCACAACAACCAGTGTGAAAATGATCCAGCAACCTGAGCTTATTATTCTGAGCTTCATCACATTCTGCATGGGGATGCCAGTTGTGATGGAATTAAATCTTAGTGGACAGCAGCAGGTAAATAAAGAAGCTGCTGAGTCACATGACTGAGAAGGGAGGGGGCCATTTGGCTTGGAATTCTCAGAGAGTGATAGATAATGGTGGACTACTGACAGTTGGGAGCAGACAGTTGGAAAAGGGAGTTGGAAGAGAAGTTAGCAGAAAGCGGTCAGCTAGCTGAATAGCTCTGAGGTGGAACAAAACCTCTGTAGCTCTGTGGAAGCAGCCTGATATCAGTTTTGAGTGGGAAACTGGGCTGAATTAAACTCTGCACTGGTACCCTCTAAAGAAAAGAGGAGAGTGAACAGAGAGTGAACAGTATAAGACCTCAGTGGTCACAAACACCAGATACATTGCTCCAATGGAACTTGTAGAGGTGGCTAGAGAAAGGGCTAAGGGTCTGGAGGAGTCTGGAAAACTGGAAAGGTGCCCAGTTAGACTCAAAGGGTCCAGACAGATAAAGTCCTAAGGGTAGCCACAAAACAGTTACTGGATAGTGGGATCATAAGTGTGTTTAGTGTACTGAAGAACACCTGTATAAAACTGAGAGTGATAAGCCTACGGTCTATGTGAAGGATAAGTAAAAAGTTATATTCTACAAGGAAACAAAATATCCTATGTAAATACATCCCATCCCCCTGTTGGGCTTGCTGAGAAATCAAGAAGTGTACTGTTTGACTTTTACACATACTGGTGCCTGACTTTATGGTGAAGGAATTATACTGGGCAGTTGTCCTCTATAAATCCATAAGTTATATATTTATATACTAACCCCCCCAAAGAGACTAACATTTTATAGTGAGAACTGATCAGTCACATCATAAGTAAAAATAATTTAAATTCAGTACATCTATAAGCTTACACAGGCAGTGACACCATGGCTCAGTTGTTGGTCTCACCTTGACGGTTATGCCAGTGTGAAAACAAGGAGGATTTTTTACAGCCTTTTTACAGCAGTTGCAGGAGCGATTCAAGCAGTGCTGTGCTAGCAAATGTTTAACAACCAGCTCTCAAAAAAAAAAGCATATATATACTTGCATAACTTTATTTCAAATTTTACTGATATAAAATGTGTAGATTACAGATTACAGTATTATTCTTCCTCCTCCAAAGCAATGACTCTACACTTCGGAAAGGTGAATCCAGCTACCCTTGGGGAAGCAAGGTGATACAGGCCTGGGACTGGGGAGAGAAGAACTCCTGAAGGTCATTGCAAACCTTGGAAAGCTTGGAAATGCCATCTAACAAACATAATTGAGATGAAACAAAACACAAAATTCTTCCCTGGAATGAAGGCTTTCAAAAGCCGCACCTATGAGCATAGGATGAAACAGTCAGAACCCCCAAAGGGGAGCAAAGAAAAGAATGGAGAACTCTATTAACCTTCATCTTCACCACATGGGGGTAAGGAGATAAGAAAAGGAAACCAAACACAGGCCTACACAAAGGCCACAAGGAGCTCGTTCAAAAGAAAGGATAGAAAGCTGAAGGAAAATCCCAGATACTAACCCAGCCTTATGTTCCCCCTCTTTTTCTTTCTGTACACTTTTACCCCTCACAGAAGAATTCAACCAACCACCTGTTATGTCCTAAGACCAGGAACAAGAGCAGGCAAAAAAGTAGCCAAGCTCTGTTCTTGAGAACAATAGGGACTAGGCTCCTGAGCTCACCATAAGGGAGTCTATGGGAACATTGGTGGGAGATTCAAACCTGCCAATAAGAATGTGGGGCGTCCCCCCCCTTACTGTATATAGTTGGCCTCCGGCTGTTGCTGTTTGTCTTTGTTGTGTGAAGTACAAATAAACGCGTCTTCTCTTATGTCGTCGTCCAAGTCATGAGGCACGGAACCCAGTACTTTACAGTGGCGATGAAGGTGGGATCCAAACGCCTTCCCTGAGTGATGCCAACTACGAGGCCACTTCCGAGCACCACATCGCTGACCCCGTGAGCAGCAGCAGGTACTGCGCCTTCCCAACCCCAACTTCTCTGCCACCCCGAAGATCCAAGTGCATGTACGGATCAAGGGGTCCCTCTGTTGTATGGAAGTGGACTCGGGGTCGGCAGCATCCATTATTTCGATGGACACCCTTAGGTAGCTTTGCCCATCGGGGGGACCCCCTCTGTGCCCATCACCACTAAGCTTGGTGGACTTCCAGAAAAACCCAGTCCCCATCCAGGAAGTTGGCACATTCTGGGTGCAATATAGGCAGTTTGAGGGGAACCTGGACTTGGTGGTGGTGGAGGAAAACCTTGTGAGCCTCCTGGGGCAGGCGTGGTTCGAGGCCCTGGGCATTACGATTGGGGGAGAGAATAAATGTGGGCCGCAGGACTGGGGCAAGATCTGCCGGGAGTTCCCCGAGGTCTTTTACGGGGAGCTGGGTTGCTACAAGGGGCCCCTGGTGTCCCTACACTTAATCCCTACCATGATGCCAATCTGGCGGCACTTCCGCACGGTGCCCCTGGCCCTTTGGTTGAAAATCGAAGCAGAACTAGACCGGCTGGTGACCCAGGGGGTCCTTGAGCCCGTCCCTAATGCACGATGGGAAACCTCGGTTGTGACCCCGGTTAAACCGAATGGGGACATCCGCATCTGCGCAGATTATAAGTGTACTATTAACCAGGCACTGCAGGCACACTCGTACCCCGTACCCGTCGTGAGTCATGTATTAGCCAAACTGGTGGGGGCGCGCATTTTCGGGAAGCTGCATCTCGCACAGGCATACCAGTAACTGCCTGTGGACAAGGCCACGGTTGAGGCACAAACAATAGTGACGCACTGGGAGGCCTTCAGGGTAAAGCGGCTACAATTCGGGGTCAGTGTGGCCCCAGGGAACTTCCAAAATCTAATGGACGATTTGTTAAAAGGGATCCCTGGCATGACGCCATTCTTTGATGACGTCCTCATTGCCGTGGTCACCCCGGAGAGCTTCGCCACCTGCCTCCGCACAGTTTTAGGATGCTTCCACTCCGCAGGACTGAAGGTGAAGCAGGAAAAGTGCCTTCTCGGGGTTCCAGAGATGGACTTCTTGGGATACTGGATCAATGCAACGGGCCTCCATCCTGTGCAGGACAAGGTGAAGGCCATTGTGGAGGCACCCGCTCCAAGGTCCAAGGCGGAACTCCAGGCATTCTTGGGCCTCATCAACTTCTATCACACCTTTCCCCCACACAAGGCTGCTGTGGCAGAACCCCTCCACAGACTACTGGACAAATCGGCCCCTTGGGAGTGGTGGTCGAGGGACGAAGCAGCATTCCAGGGGGTTAAGGTACTGTTAATTTCTAACGCGGTGCTCGCCCATTTCGATGAAACGCTTCCCATGATTCTCGTGTGTGACGCGTTGCTATATGGGGTCGGGGTGGTCTTGGGCCACCAACTGCCAGATGGGCGGGAAGTCCTGGTGACCTATTACTCCTGCACACTGTCTCCCATGGAGCGCAATTACGCGCAGATAGATCGGGGAGGGTTGGCGCTGGTGGCGGGCTTTAAGAAATTCCATAATGCAAATGCTGGAAGGGCTTCCAACCCCCCCTTCAGGCTGTGGACATGGCCACCCACTCGTCTCAGGATCCGGTCCTCTCCCAGGTCCTAAACTGGGTGGTGAGGGGATGGCCAGCGAAGCCAGCATGGCCGGAGTTCACGGCATATAAAGCCCGAAAGGATGAGCTCTCTGCCCTGAATGGATGTTTACTATGGGGGGACAGGATGGTAATCCCAGGCCCAATGAGACAAGGGGTCCTTCACTTGCTACACAAGGCACACCCAGGCATAGTACGAATGAAAGCTCTGGCAAGGAGCTATGTGTGGTGGCCCGGAATAGATTCGGAAATAGAAACCTGGGTCTGGGGGTGCAAAAAGTGTCAGAAGGTCTGCCCCAATCTTCCGAGCGCACCAACTCAGAGTTGCAAGTCCGTGCACAAGCCTTGGTCACGCCTACATGTAGATTTCGCCGGGCTGTTCCAGGGTCTCTTATTCCTAGTAACCGTAGACTCCTATTCTAAGTGGATTGAAATCAGCCCGATGTCCACCACCTCAGCCAAAGCAGTGATAAGGGCCCTACAGAAAATATCCATGCACGGCTAGCCAGACATGATTGTGTCAGACAACGGGGCCGCTTTCACATCTGCTGAATTTCAATAGTTCCTCGAAAGGAACTTAATCAGGCACATCCATTCTGCGCCTTTCCACCCTGCGACAAACAGCCAGGCAGAAAGAATGGTCCGCACAGCTAAAGAAGTCTTGAGCTGTATTACAGATGGGGAATGGGAGTTCTAACTCGCACACTTCCTCCTCACACAGCACACCACCCCAAACCCCATCTCCGGGCGATGCCCAGCAGAACTGCTGATGGGCCGCTGCCCCACAACCCTATTAGATCGACTCCACCCGGACCGAGCCCCAGAGTCGTGGAAGCTGGTCGAAACCAGGGAGACTCCCAGGGGTTTCCTCCCGGGGGAACCGGTTTATTTCAGAAACTTCGAGTCAGGACTCCAGTGGCTGGTCGGCCACATTCTCAGACCCACCGGGCCAGTTTTGTATGAGGTCCTGGCTGACGGGGACCGGGTCCTATGGAAACACGTAGACCAACTCCAGAGGAGACAAGACCCCAATACAGGTATTATGGCCCCACAACCGGAATACCCAGAAGCCACTGCCACGGTGCCAGAAAGTCCGCAATCACTGATAATGGAATGAGAGCCAAAATGACCAATGGATGCGAGGCCAGACACTGAGCAGGCAGAACTGCCTCAACCCCAAACACCGCCACCAGAGATCCCATCCCCGAGTACGGTAGAGCAACCAGAGGGGGCCTCTGCCAGTCCAACGCTGCCCACCCAAAGGTCACTTAGGGAGCGGAGAGCACTGGCCTACCTAAAAGACTATGTCACCTGACAGGGGACAAACTATAGGGGGAGGGGTGTTATATCCTAAGACCAGGAACAAGAGCAGGCAAAAAAGTAGCCAAGCTCAGTTCCTAAGAACAATAGGGACTAGGCTCCTGAGCTTGCCATAAGGGAGCCTATGGGAACATTGGCGGGAGATTCAAACCTGCCAATAAGAATGTGGGCCGTCCCCCCCCCCTTACTGTAGATAGTTGGCCTCTGGCCATTGCTGTTTATCTTTGTTGTGTGAAGTACGAATAAACGCGTCTTCTCTTATGTCGTCATCCGAGTCATGAGGCACAGAACCCAGTACTTTACACCACTCATTGATCACACCATACAGCTACTGCCTACCACAACCATAGAAGGCAAGGCACAGCAGAACAGAGGAGTGGTGCATGCCAGAGCACTCAGCATGGTGAAGGCAGTGGCAATCCACCTCTTAAAGGGGCCCGGTTCCTATTCCAAGTGATGTATTTCTGATGGAGTTTGAAGTGAACTTTATTTTGAAGTGAGTTGATATCCAATACATATTGCTCAGGATTGCTCAGGACTCCAAATGTATTACATAAATTCTTGGGTTCCATGGAGCATATTTCCAGGTGAACATGTTCTGTAAGGAGTGAAAGAAGGTGGATTGAATGAGTTTGCAAATGATTTTACAATCTGGGTTTTGAGAGCAAGGTTAAGCAGTTCTACTCAAAAGTAAGTTCAACTTTATTTAATGGGGCTTACTCCTAGGAAAATGTTTTCTAGGATTATAGCCTTCATGAGCTAATTTTAGTCCACTGATACTTGGTTGGAGCTAGAGCTCCTGATGAGTTTTCAACTAGTTCACAAAATTAATAAAAATTTAACAATTGGCTCTTGTGAGCCGGTACAAGCTGGCTCCAGCACACCACTGGCTCCAGGGGATTTTCCATTCATGATCTGTTGATCATTAACCATGAGGACATAAGTGAGTCTTCCTTAGGAAATGCAGATATGCCTTTCATTGGGTTACCATGTCCCACCTGGAGATTTTGGGTTGGAAACTAGGGAGGGATGGGCCTTCACAGGGGTAATCTCCATGTTCTCCAGGGTTTAACCAAGGGGGACTGGGTGGGGGTATAAATTTGGGTGGCTCAAGGTGGGGTAGAGTCCCATGGTTCATGAGGGCTGCTTTCCTTTGGGATATGTTTTTGGATGGAGCCCAGGGAGGTTTCTAGAATACTCCTCAATCCCTTTATGCCTGATGGCAGTATAGATCGGCATTTGGGAAACATGCAGTGCTTCTGTGTGATCCCATCTGGAGACTGGCATTTTCCATGAGAGACACCAACATCAAATTATGCCAATGGTCCCCCTTAAAAATCTCCACATTATCCAGGGGGACACAGTGGTTGGCTGGGTGAGGCATGTTTTGGGGGGGCATAGTTATCTGTGGATGGCCTCCAAAATAGGCCATATAGTCAACACTAACTGCATGTTTAAAGATCTGCCTTTGGTCAATGCTGGTGCAAGATTTAGTTCCAATATGTCAAAGACAACACAACTGTTAGGACACTACAAATGTGGAGGCTGTTTGGTCTGTCCTTTGGTACAGGAGCTAAAAGTATTCCCCACCCCCACTCCGACTAATTTTTCCATTCCTTTAAATACCTTTTCAAATTGCAATAAGCTGTTCCTGTCCAAAAATGTATATGTATATGCCTCGTTAAGACTTGTGTGTTAGAACACCGTTCATGGATCAGAAATAAAATTATGGAGGCACCTCTTATTCTCCACTTTACTGAGTTCCATCATGGTATGGATGACACGAGATTCTTTGTGATATACAAATATCAAGGAAGTCATAATGGTGTTCAGGATATACACAGAATATACTCAAAGAGAAAACATATTGGATTCATAAATTGAACACTCTGGTGCCCACTGACTTAAATCTTAGTATGGATTTTTCTTGTTTTTTGTAAATCAATTTTGGTAGTGCTCTGTAGTTAACATGGTGGGATTGATCTGTTTGGAATCAATATTTGGTTTATATACTTTGTGTTCTGGTTTCTCTGGTTTGAATTTGTGTATGTTTTCTGTAGGCTATTTTTGTAAAGTTCCCAGCCAACATGGTGTTTTTATTCTGCTAGGAATCATTACTGAGTATCTTTCTTTAAGAGTATTTTAAGATTTCCCTCACAGATGCAGTGCATCAGTGATATATTCTATTAATACAGTGAATTCAATTGGAGAAGTTGCCCTTGTGCCTGTAAACAGCTGTAAATGAAATTTTGGTAAGTTTATAAATTATAAAGGTTATGTCTGTAATTTAAGAAATGGTAAGAAATGGTATTTTATTGCAGTGTTGTAATGCTGGAGAGTACATTTTATTGCAACATGCATGTATTTTTTAATGAGATGTGGCAAGAAATGGATGCATAGGAAGACATTCTGTTCCATCTTTGATAACCCAGTGATGGAAACAAACTCAGAGGCTGGCAGGATTCATTAGCCAGAATGGGAGTGTCTCTGAAATTGCACTTCGTCTTCCTGCAAAGTAAACAATTTGCCATTTATCACATCTCTACTTTTGAAGTTGGAATACTTGGAAAAGTCTCTGTTGGAAGCTTACTTTTTTTGAATGGACTAACTGGTGGCACAGAGAACTTTGTATATTGGTGAACTTTATTTTTCATTGTATCTTTATTGAACTATGATTGAACAGATTGTTGTACCATACTCTTTCTATTGAACCTATGGATGATTTTTCTGTGGTACAAGTTGTTAATATAGTTGTTTACATTTCTTAGTTATAGTACCATGGTTGTTTCTTATCTTTGTTTCTAGTCTCCAGGTGTGGCTTGCAGTTTCTCCATTAACCATGCAGACATTTGATTGGACACCCAAGTGGAAATAACCATGTTCGGTCCTCTGCTGGTCCCACCTGTCCAGCAGCAGGGGGTGAGGGTTGGTGGGCAGAGCCAGCAGCCCTGTAGCTAGACAATTCTGGGGGAATGGGACTGGGGGGCATGACATCACTTCTTTCCCCACAAAAATAATAAAATAAGAATAGAAGAGCTGTAGAAGAGCTGGCTCTCTGGTAGGGGCAAGAGAGATGAGAACAGAGCAAGGAAGCCGACATCATGTCACCCCTCAGCAGAAGAGCCATTCTCCTCTTCTGTGGGGCCTTGCTGGCTGCTGCTGCAGCTGCTAGGCCCATTCCCATAGCGACTGACTCCCTGTACAGTGCAAAGAAGGTGGAGGAAGGGCCTGGGCTCATCCTTCCCTGCCCTATCCAGTGGGGAGTGGGGCTGCACCCACTTCTCCTGCTGTAAGAGAAACACATGGGGATTGCAGTGGGCAGGAGGGGGTCCAGTGGCACATCTGCACACATGAAAGCTGAATACATCGAGCCTCTGCCATCACCGCTCTCCCTGGCTGCCCGCAGAGGTAAGAAGCATGGCTCACTGGAAGTTGGGTGGGTCTGGAATCCTCCCGGGGTGGAGGTGTTGCAGATTCTGGAGGGAGCACTGTCCCCACCACCCCTGCCTAGCTATGGCCCTGAGAGCCAGACTGTATGTCTACAGAAAATTTGCAAGTGGAGCTCAAGTGGGTCTGTTGCCCCTCTGGGGTTGAATGCCAGAGAGCTCACCAATGGTATAGTCCATTTTTAAAGGTTACTTATCTTGATCCCTAATACACCAAGATGATATGTGGCCAGCCCCAGGAACGTGGCACTCAAAATTTCTCCCTAATGTCACTGCTGTCAGTGTTGTGTCTTTGTCAACATCCCTAATTTCACTTACAATGCTTTATTCTTGGACAGAATCGCCCTGCACACAAAATGGTGATGCAGCTGATGGATCCAAAGAGACTCAAATAGATAGTTTTCTTGACTCACTGGAAGGTGTGCCTGGGCTACTTGCTGGTGGATGGGATTTTTTTGTGGAAAAAGCAATAGGAAATTTTTACACTTTGTTCCTTCTGCAGGCTTGATGGGGTGAACTGTGCCCTGTGTCATATGGGGTTCCCCTGGAACCACTTTTCCAATATATTTTCTATGTTGGCAGCCTGGTGCACCTTTTGCCTTTGGGGGAATAGAGCTCCCTTCCTTTTCTGTTCCTACTATGGCTTGCTTTGTGTTTCAACCAAGGTGGAGGCCAATATATAGACAGGATTATGATTTTAACAATTTGTGGCCCTTTTAGGGGGAATTTCAAAAAGGGAGGATCTGTGTGGGCTTCCCTGGCCATACCTCACCAGGGCCAGCTCACCTGCTAGGTGAGCTAGGTGCTCGCTTAGGGTGGGCCGGCCACAGGGGCACCAAACTGCCCCCTGCCCCCCGCAAAAAGCCCTCTGCCACCGCCGTCAGTGAAGAGTGCCCCGACGGGGCACAGGAGGCAGGGGCGGAGCTTGCCCACCCTCCCCTCCCCCTTGGGCTTAGCCACACTTAGAGGGAAGTGATGGGGTTAGAGGGAAGAGAATGGGGTGTAAGCCCCCGCCTCTTCCCTGGCTTGCCAGCGCCCCCCCACAGCTGTGGGGTGCGCTAGCAAGCTGTGCTTAGAAGGAAGAGATGGGGTTTAAACCCCTGCCTCTTCCCTGGCTTGCCAGCGCTGCCCCCCCATCTCCAGGCCCCACCAGGAGGTTGGCATTGCCGGGGGGGCATGGGCATCACAAGCTGGCCTAGGGTGCCCAGACACCACGGGCCAGCCCTGCACCTAACTGGATGTAATGACACAGCTCACTCAGAAAGTACTTACAGTTCGGCCAATTTCCCACAAGCCTACTCCGCGCTCACCCTTCTCTTTTGCCCCGATGGTACGTGTCAATTTCACACAAGCTGCTGCGCAGCCACATTTTGCCTCGCAGTTTTACGCAATTTCCCTCACCTCTACTCAATCCTGTTTTTTGAGGATTGAGTAGATGCGGGGAAAATCATGTGAAGCTGAGGGGCAAAATGCGGCTGCACAGCAGCTTGTGTGAAATTGACACATATCATGAGGGCAAAAGGGAAGGGTGAGCGTGGAGCAGCACTTGGGGGAAATCGGCCTTGGTTTAACAACAGATACCTTCCTTTTTCTCAGGGGCAGTCACCAGCAAGACAGGAAACAGAAACAGATGCAAACACCCCAACACAAAATGCAGCAGGAAGTAAATGGTTGCTTTTGTTGTACCACTCTGTTTGATAGAAGGGGTGTTGTTGGCTGGGCATGGGAAGTGGAAATATTTAACATTAACCATTTCCCTTTCACACCACTTTGCAGTGGCAAATGATGCTGCAGGGATGGATGTTCTCCATCTATTGCTGAGCACTTACCTTGCCAATGCTCAAAGGAAGAGGAGACATGCAACAGGTCTGTACAATCTTGGAGAACACATCATGGACCAGCATGAGGCTGAAATGGCTCTATGGAAAATGAGAAAGTGTAATATAAGCCACCGTCATACACAGATGATGCTGGAAACCCTGAAGAGGAATTTCATTCTACTAAAGTCTGCCACAGTAGCTTTCAAGAAATTCATGATACAAGAGCATTCAATATCCTCAACTTCCACTTCTGGGAATCTTGGGAAATACCACAATCACAGCATACTTCACCCAGAACTCTACACAAAATTCTTCACCTTCTTCAAGCAAACAGGCAACACAGTAGGTGTCCTGCCCGTTATAGGGATATTTATTCTCCTTAGACAGTAATGTCTGTGATTCTAGCATTTTAACTTCAGTGTACCCTGTTTGCAGAGCAAAGTTTCAAACATGGTCAACAAATAAAACTGTGTTAGTCATACCAGTGACACTGCATTTTAAGAACATAAGAACATAAGAGAAGCCAATGTTGAATCAGGCCAATGGCTCATCTAGTCCAACACTCTTTCACACAGCGGCCATCAGGAAGTCCAACAGTGGGGCCAGGACACTAGAAACCCTCCCACTGCTGCCCCCTCCAGCACCAAGAATAGAGTGCATCACCTGCCTCAGACTGAGAGTTCCCATCTATACCTGTGGCTAATAGCTACTGATGGACTTCTGCTCCATATGTTTATCTAATTTCCTCTTGAAACTGTCCATGCTTCTAGCTGCCACCACCTGCTGTGGCAGTGAATTCCATATGTTAATCACTCTTTGGGTGAAGAAGTACTTCCTCTTATCTGTTCCAACCCGACTGCTCAGCAATTTCATGGAGTGCCCATGAGTACTTGTATTGTGAGAAAGGGAGAAAAATACTTCTTTCTCAACCTGCTCAATCCCATTCATAATCTTATAAACATTGATCATGTCACCCCTCAGCCGTCGTTTCTTCAAGCTAAAGAGCCCCAAGCGTTTTAACCTTTCTTCATAGGGAAAGTGTTCCAAGCCTTTTATCATTCTAGTTGCCCTTTTCTGTACTTTTTCCAATGCTATAATATCCTTTTTGAGATGTGGCAACCAGAACTTTACACAGTATTCCAAATGAGGTCGCACCAATGATTTATACAGGGGCATAATGATACTGGCTGATTTATATTCAATTTCCTTCCTAACAATCTCCAGCATAGCGATGGCCTTCTTTATTGCAGTTACACACTATCTAGACATTTTCATTGAGTTATCTACTACGATTCCAAGATCTCTCTCTTGGTCAGTCTTTGCAGTTCAGACCCCATCAACGTTTATTTATACTTAGGATTTTTGGCTCCAATGTGCATCACTTTGCACTTGGCCACATTGAACCCCATTTGCCACATGGACACCCACTCACAATCCTCCCTGGTTTTCACCATCCTGAACTTCGTGTCATCTGCAAATTTAGCCACTTCACTGCTTACTCCCAATTCCAAATTGTTAATAAACAAGTTAAAAAGCGTCAGACTGACTACTGATCCCTGTGGTACCCCACTGCTTACCACCCTCCACTGAGAAAGTTTCCCATTTTTACTCACTCTCTGTTTCCTATTTATAAGCCAGTTTTTGATCCACAAGAGGAATTGTCCTTTTATCCCATGACTATTGAGCTTACTTAGGAGCCTTTGATGAGGAACTGTATCAAGAGCTTTCTGGAAGTCAAGGTAAATAATATCTATTGGGTCCCCCTTGTCCACATGTCTGTTCACTCCTCAAAAAACACTAACAGGTTAGTGAGACAAGATCTTCCCTTACAGAACCCATGCTGAGTCTGCCTCAATAGTTTTTGTTCATCAATGTGCCTACTCATTCTTTCCTTAATAACAGTTTCCACCAGCTTGCCCGGTATAGACGTCAGACTGACTGGCCTGTAATTTCCTAGATCTCCCCTGGAGCCCTTTTTAAAGATGGGAGTGACATTAGCTACCTTCCAGTCCTCAGGAATGGAGGCAGATTTTAAAGAAAGATCAGTCGTAGGACTTCCTCTCTTGTCACCTCAATCTGATTCAGGTCTTTCAAACCCCCTCCCGAAATCGGTGCTTCTGGAGTGGGCAAGCACTTCTCCTCTTCCACAGTGAAGACAGAGGCAAAAAATGCATTCAGCTTCTCAGCCATTTTCCTATCATCCTTCACTACTCCTTTTACCCCTTGGTCATCCAAGGGCCCCACTGCCTCCCTGGCTGGCTTCCTACTTCTAATGTATTTGAAGAAAGTTTTATTGTTGGCCTTTATGTTTTTTGCGATATGCTCCTCATATTCCCTTTTTGCTTGCCTGATCACAGACTTGCATTTTAATTGCCACAGTCTGTGTTCCCTTTTATCAACCTCACTGAGACTAGCTTTCCACTGCTTAAAGGAATCCTTCTTACCTTTTACAACTTCCATTACTTTATTTGTTAACCATGCAGGCTTTTTTCTATACCTATTTGTGCCTTTCCTAACCTGCAGTATATATTTTTTCTGAGCTTCTAGGATTGTCTTTTTAAATAGTCTCCAAGCTTCCCCAATGGTTTTGACCTTCTCCACTCTTCCTTTCAATTTCTTCCTCACATGTCCCCTCATACCAGAGAAGTTACCCCTTTTAAAGTTAAAAGTGGTTGCGTCAGTCTTTTTGGGCAACTCCCTATCTGTACAAATGTTAAACTCAATGACATTATGGTCACTGTTCCCAAGCGGTGCAATCACTTTTACATCTTTCACCAGGTCTTGGGTGTTACTTAGAACCAAATCCAGGATCGCCTCTCCCCTGGTAGGATCTGTGACCATCTGTTCCATAGCACAGTCATTGAGAGTGTCTAAAAACTCAATCTCTTTTTCCCGACTAGAACTCATATTGACCCAATCAATGTGTGGGTAGTTAAAGTCGCCTATTACGACACAGTTATTTTGTCTAGCCACTATCTTTAATTAATTCATCATTTTATAATCTTCTTCTACCTTTTGATCTGATGGGTGATAACAAACTCCCACTGTTAAGCCTCCTTTTGGACCCACTATTTCAACCCATAACATTTTCAGAAGCGAATCCAATTCTCTTACCCTCTCAATCTTACTGGACTGTATACCCTCTCTGACATACAGAGCCACCCCACCTCCAACCCTTCCCCCCCATCCTTCCGATATAATTTATAACCAGGAATCAACATATCCCACTGATTTTCCTCATCCCACCAAGTTTCTGAAATACCCACAATGTCTATTCCCCCCCCAGCACCAAGCATTCCAACTCCCCAATTTTACCTCGGAGACTTCTAGCATTTGTGTATAAACACTTATAGTTTCCCACGCTTGTTAAGTCCACAACCTTCCTCTTGCTGCCTTGAGACCTTGCCAGGCAGTCCATATCATTAGCTACAGTCTCAGTGGACAATTTTAATCCATTTCCTTGTACAAAAGTAACAGGTATCCCTTCATCTCTTTGAGATAAGCCATCCCAAACCAGAGACTTTTCATCTCCTGTCGGCTTTCCCCCATTATTCAGTTTAAAAACGGCTCTGCCGCCTTTTTGATTTTGAGCACCAGCAGCCTGGTTCTTTTATCTTTGTTTGGAACAACACAGCTATACACATGAATCTGTCTTGTTTACACTGTTTCCCCCGGGTAGTCTGCAACCATATGCCTTCCCCGTACCCTTTCTGGGACACTTCTGTTATTTTTGAGATTGGTTATGACACAGACAATTTTTTTGAGTTAAGTTAATATAACTAAAATTGCAATTAATAAATAATGGTAGTACAATAACTTACCAATAATAAAAATCTTACATACAACTATTTACAGAATATAACATGGAACTATTTACATGGAGAACCCCAACCCCTTAGTTCTGTGCACCTTGGCCATGCTCCCATAAGGGACCCAATGCCCTACTCATTTCTTGTGATGCAGGCCTCCTGCACCAACACTGCACAGGAAAAGAAAAATAGTCCTTGCCATGTAAATACTACTGCAGAAAGAAACTGAGAGGCATGTGCAGCCTCTTACATGTCGACATGACCACTCCTCCATTGAGCAAAGAGCTGTGATTACCTCTGCAAAGGTGTTTAAGTTCTCCATCTGCATGTCCACCTCAGCCCCTGCTGGTTTGCACATTAAAATCAGCATGCTAGCCAAATCTGGTGGGGTGGGGGTGGGGGGGCTTGGCTAATTCACAAATGCTGGGTGTTTTTTTGGGGGGAGTGTTGATGCAGTCACTTGAGTGCCTCCGACCTGCCCCAGACATGCCGTGGACTCCTCTTGGGCTGGAAAACTTTTGTGGACAAAAGTGGACATTATTGAGTGGAGAACATCCATTACACTCCGAACAACCCCTTTTTTTCAAAGCTACATCCTATGTACTTTTGAAAGTTGCTTTTTATGCTGGTAGTGGTTGATAACCCTCTAACATACATGTCCATTTTACAGAAGGGTTGCTTTGTGTGTGTGGGGGGAGGAGGCAGCATTTTTGTTCTTTAGCTAGTCTGTGACTTAAAAAGGTAAAGGTTCCCTTGCTCGAAAGCCAGTCGAATCCGACTCTAGGGTTGCGGTGCTCATCTCCGTTTCAAAGCCGAAGAGCCAGCGCTGTCCGAAGACGTTTCCGTGGTCATGTGGCCGGCATGACTAAACACCAAGGTGCACGGAACGCTGTTACCTTCCCACCGAAGTGGTACCTATTTATCTACTTGCAATTTCTTGCTTTCGAACTGCTAGGTTGGCAGGAGCTAGAACTAGAGACAGGAGTTCACCCTGTCATGCGGCACCCGGGTCTCGAACTGCTGAACTACTGACCTTCCAGAACCTGCAGTTCAGCGTCTTAACCACTTGAGCCACCGCAGCTCCAGTCTGTGACTTGGAGCATATTTACTGAGTTGTCAGCAGATCAATTGTGCCTTGAAGTGCATGAGCCCCCAGACTATCTCCTCTTCCCTAAACACCATTACTGACAGGGTTTTTTGCACACTAGGCGAGGCTACCTTCTGGCGCACCCCCCCACCCCGGTGCACCCACCAATTTTCAAACATAAATGTATTTTAGGAAATAGTAATAATAATAATGATAGTAAACATGAGCAATGGCTTTGGTTATAATGTGATATGCCAGGCATATCACATCATTATCAAAGCCAAATATATATTCAGTTATATATATATGTTCAGCCAAATATATGTTCAGTTTTGAGGGAAATGCACTCTGTACATGCTAAGAGGCACCATTGTCACCTTGGTCCCTTGTCCAACACAAAGAAGCTTCAGAGTTAAGCCATGGCAATTCCTGGCTCCAATTACGCTGGAGCATTCCTCTCTAAGAACAGCTATGGGTAACTGGAAGTTCACAAGCTGAGGCTATGGCAGCCAACTACAAGCAAAGGGCTGAATCTGCCAGCTTGCTGGCATTTTGCTATGATGGTATTATATACCATTCTTTCAGACTGTTGGAAAGTGTTCCTGTAGCTTTAAGAGGCAAGCGTCTCTTGGCATACAAAAAAGCCCATGGATTGTACCAAGTGAGCTCGTAAAGACGGGGGAGTGATGACATGCATACAGCAGTATCATAAAACCTTTGAAATACCTTGGAATTTAAAAATATTCTACATCTTAGATTTCTTTTTGAGGTCAAATAATGTACTCAGAAGTTTAGCACGGTTCTTTTTTCTTTGAGGGATCACTCCCCCCCCCCTCATACAGCATCAGACCATCCTTCACTCTGATCTTTGAAAGGAAAAGCTGAGTAGTTGTTGTGTCCTGGGATCAGAAGGCAGAGCTGGCGAAATACAGCCAAGCTTCGCTCTCTGAGAACAATAGGGACTAGGTTCCTGAGCTCGCCAGTAGTGAACCAATGGCAGCATTGGCGGGCGATTCAAACCCGCCAATAGGAATATAGGGCCGTCCCCCCTAACTGTATATAGTTGGCCTCCGGCCGTTACTGCTTGTTCTTTGTCTTGTGTGAAGTACGAATAACCGCGTCTTCTCTTATGTCGTCGTCCGAGTCATGAGGCCCGAAACCCAGTACTTTACAGTGGCGACGAGGATGGGATTTCAACGCCTTCCGTGACTCCATGAGCGACGAAAAGGACACCGCCGAGCGCCGCATCGCTGACCCCGAGAGCAGCACCGCACCGCTCGCCCCGGCGCACGCCTTCCCAGACAGAACCATGGCCGCTTCTCATGTAACACTGGAGCA
Organism: Gekko gecko; assembly: GCA_029375565.1. Classification (NCBI taxonomy): domain Eukaryota; kingdom Metazoa; phylum Chordata; class Lepidosauria; order Squamata; family Gekkonidae; genus Gekko; species Gekko gecko. The sequence goes on from JAPDNY010000005.1 coordinate 141,708,775, forward strand.
CTTCGATCCGTCGCAGCCAGAAACCTGGGACGCATGGGTCGACCAGCTCATCAGCTACTTGGAGCTCAACGAAATCCGCCACCCCGACCAGAAACGAGCGATCCTGCTGAACGCCTGCGGCACCCAAACCGTCCGCCTCGCCAAGAGCCTCTTGGTGCCACGCACAGCCTTGGAGAGCTCGTTTGGGGAGATCCTGGATGTCCTCAACGCTTACTTCAGCCCCCGGCCGACCTTCCTGGCCAAGAGGATGGATTTCCAGAGGCGAGTCCAGGCCCAAGGGGAATCCATTGTCACCTTCCTGGCCGCGCTAAGGGCGCTCGCGGTGGACTGCGGATTCCCGAAGGTGGAGGACAACCTGCTGACGCAGTTCGTGTGGGGCCTGGCGGACTCCAAGCTGCGGCACAAGTTGGTTGGACACCGGAGGCTCTCCTTAGACGAGGCCCTAGACGCCGCAACAGCCCACGAGGCCGCGGAAGGGGAACGCCCGGCCGCGGCCGCCCATGTGGTCGGAAGGAGTCCAAGCCCCGGTAATGTAGATACGGAAGAGGTCTTCGCCCTCAGACCTCAACAACGCCGGACGGCGCCGTTCCAGCAGGCCAACAGAGAGCCAGCCAAGCCTTCCAGCAACCGGACCGTCTGTGCCAGCTGCAGGGAAGGCCACGGAAGGAAATCTTGCAAGTTCCGGGATGCTGTTTGTCACGGGTGCGGAAAGCAGGGACACCTCGCACGGGTCTGCCGGTCCAAGGGCCACAGGAATTCAAGATCGTCGGTTCCACCGCACCGCGCATCGTCCACCGCCTACGAGACGACGGAAGAGGTCGCCGAGTTGTACCATCTCACCGACCAGCCGCTGCAGGTACTTCGCCTCCCCAACCCCAACCTCTCCTCTGCCCCGAAGATCCAAGTAACCGTGCGAATCGAGGGGTCCCCCTGTTGCATGGAAGTGGACTCGGGATCGGCGGCGTCCATCATTTCCCTAGACACTTTAAAAAGACTTTGCCCATTAGGGGACCCCTCTACGTCCATCGCCACTAAGCTTGGTGGACTTTCAAAAGAACCCTGTCCCCATCCGGGGAGTCGGCACTTTCCGAGTGCAGTACAGAGACTTTGAGGGGAACTTGGACTTGGTGGTGGTAGAGGGAAATCTTGTGAGTCTCCTGGGGCGGGCGTGGTTCGAAGCCCTAGGCATAACGATTGGGGGAGTGAATAAGTGCGGGGTGCAGGACTGGGGGGCGGTGTGCAAGGAATTCCCTGAGGTCTTTGACGAGAAACTGGGGTGTTACAAAGGGCCCCCGGTGTCGCTTCACTTAGACCCCACCATGACGCCCGTTCGTCGGCGCTTCCGCACCGTGCCCCTGGCCCTTCGCCCGAAAATAGAGGCCGAACTGGACCGGTTAGTGGCCCAGGGAGTCCTAGAGCCCGTTCCGAACGCTCGATGGGAGACCCCGATTGTGACACCCGTCAAGCCAAACGGGGAAATCCGCATCTGCGCGGATTATAAGTGCACCATTAACCAGGCACTTCAGGCGCACGCATACCCCGTACCCGTGGTCAGCCATGTTTTAGCCACACTGGCGGGGGCGCGCATATTTGGGAAGCTGGATCTCGCGCAGGCGTACCAGCAACTCCCGGTAGATGAGGCCACGGCCGAGGCGCAAACCATAGTGACCCACCGGGGGCCTTCAGGGTGAAGCGGCTGCAGTTCGGGGTCAGTGTGGCCCCAGGGATATTTCAAAATCTAATGGACGATTTGTTGAAAGGGATCCCTGGGGTGACGCCGTTCTTCGACGACGTCCTCATCGCCGCGACCACCCCGGAAAGCTTCGCCGCCCGCCTCCAAACTGTACTGGAACGCTTCCAAGCCGTGGGGCTGAAAGTGAAGCGGGAAAAGTGCCTCCTCGGGGTGCCGGAGGTGGAGTTCTTGGGATACCGGGTAGACGCAACAGGCCTGCATCCGGCGAGAGACAAGGTGAAGGCCATCGTGGAGGCCCCCGCCCCGAAGTCCAAGGCCGAGCTCCAGGCGTTCTTAGGCCTCCTGAACTTTTACCACGCCTTTCTCCCCCACAAAGCCGCCGTGGCCGAACCCCTGCACAGGCTGCTGAATAAGGCGACACCTTGGGCCTGGGGAGCGAGGGAGGCGGCGGCGTTTCGGGGGGTTAAAGTACTCTTGATTCATAACGCGGTGCTCGCCCACTTTGATGAAAAGCTCCCAGTAATCCTTGCGTGCGACACATCACCGTATGGGGTCGGGGCAGTCTTGGCACACAAGCTACCGGATGGAAGGGAAGTCCCGGTGGCTTATTACTCCCGCACGCTGTCCCCCGCGGAGCGGAACTACGCACAAATCGACCGGGAGGGCTTGGCACTGGTGGCGGGGGTTAAAAAGTTTCACAACTTTGTGTACGGGCGGCCCTTCACGCTCGTAACCGATCATAAGCCGCTCCTGGGACTGTTCGCGGCGGACAAACAAACGCCGCAGGTATTGTCGCCCCGGGTGTTGCGCTGGTCCTTGTTTTTAGCGGGCTACCAGTACCAGTTGGAGCATCGGCCAGGCAAGGCGCTGGGTCATGCCGACGCCTTGAGTCGCCTGCCGCTGCCGCATTCAGGGGAAGATCCGGCCCCGGCTCCCGCAGTCTTGTTAATGGAGGAGCTGCCAGCCCCCCCCCTTCAGGCTGCAGACATGGCCGCCCGCACGTCCCGAGATCCCATTCTCTCCCAGGTCCTAAACTGGGTGGTGAGGGGGTGGCCAGCGGAACAGACAGGGCCAGAGTTCATGGTATACAAAGCCAGGCGGGAAGAGTTATCCGCCTTAAAAGGGTGCTTGTTATGGGGGGACAGGGTGGTCATCCCGGGGCCCATGAGACAAGGGGTTCTAGAAACGCTTCATGAGGCCCACCCCGGCATTGTACGCATGAAAGCTCTGGCAAGGAGCTATGTGTGGTGGCCCGGGATGGACGCCGAAATTGAAACCTGGGTCCGAGGGTGCACACGGTGTCAGGAAGTCCGCCCCAATCCCCCGAGAGCGCCAACCCAAAGCTGGGAGTCCACCCACAAGCCGTGGTCACGCCTACACATAGATTTTGCGGGGCCGTTTCAGGGGCTCCAGTTCATGGTGACGGTAGACTCCTACTCGAAATGGGTGGAAATAAGCCCAGTGTCTACCACCTCTGCCAAAGCGGCAATAAGGGCCCTGCGGAAAATATTCGCGACGCACGGGTTACCAGACACAATCGTGTCGGACAACGGGGCAGCGTTCACATCTGCTGAGTTTCAAGCGTTCCTCGAAAGGAACCTAATCAGGCACATACGATCAGCGCCCTTCCACCCGGCAACAAATGGACAGGCGGAGAGAACGGTACGCACCGCCAAAGAAGCCCTGAGCCGCATAACGGAGGGGGACTGGGAGTTCCGGCTGGCCCGCTTTCTTCTAACATACCGCACCACCCCAAACCCCATCTCCGGGCATTGCCCCGCAGAACTATTAATGGGCCGCCGCCCTACCACTTTATTAGACAGGCTCCACCCGGACCGAGCCCCAGAGAGAAAGCTGGTCGAGAACCGGGAGGCGCCCCGAAGCTTCCTCCCGGGGGAACCTGTCTACTTCTGGAACTACGGGGCGGGGCCTCAGTGGGTGGCCGGGCGCATCCTAAAACCCACCGGGCCAGTGTCATACGAAGTCCTAACAGATGGGGACCGGGTCCTCCGTAAACACGTCGACCAGCTCCGGAGGCGGCAAGACCCCGACACAGAGATCCAGTTACCGGGAAATGCCGCGGCCGCCCCAGCATCCGATCGACTGCAAGCACCGACAGCGGAGCCAGCGCCGGAAAGTCCACGGAATCCGGAGGGGGCCCCGGTGACAGCTGAACCACCGCCGCCGCTGCCGCCGCCGTTACAGCCGCCACCATCGCTGCCTCGGCTACTACCAGAGATCCAAGCTCCTTGTGCTGGCGGACCACCCGATAGGGGCCCCGCCAGTCCGGTACCGGCCCCCCGACGATCGCTAAGAGAACGGAGGGCACCAACATACTTAAAAGACTACGTCACCTGATAGGAGACGAACTATGGGGGGAGGGGTGTTGTGTCCTGGGATCAGAAGGCAGAGCTGGCGAAATACAGCCAAGCTTCGCTCTCTGAGAACAATAGGGACTAGGTTCCTGAGCTCGCCAGTAGTGAACCAATGGCAGCATTGGCGGGCGATTCAAACCCGCCAATAGGAATATAGGGCCGTCCCCCCTAACTGTATATAGTTGGCCTCCGGCCGTTACTGCTTGTTCTTTGTCTTGTGTGAAGTACGAATAAATGCGTCTTCTCTTATGTCGTCGTCCGAGTCATGAGGCCCGAAACCCAGTACTTTACAGTAGTCGAGACTAGAGGGTTCATGTGCCCTTTAAGAATGGGTTTCTGTGTGCCCAGGAGGATTTTATATGCGAGCCAGTGCTGGAGACATCGTTTTCCTTTGGGTGAACATTTGACTGGGAAAAGCAGAGTTGATTTTACTTTCTAAAAAAGTACTTTTAACCTGGTTCTCTCTTTTCTGCATAGCTGAAACTTGTCAGATTTGACTCAGTGTTTGTTTAAGCAGGGATATGCTCCTCACCCCCTCCTCCCCCTCGTGGGGAGTAGGGGGGGGGAGACCCAGCTTGCCTGCCTGCCTGCCTGCCTGCCTGCCTGCCTGCCTGCAGAGACAAGTGGGCTGCCAGGAGAGCCCCTCTCTGTCTTCCTGGAGCCTGGAGCTTGCAGAGCGGAGAGCTCCAGCCGAGGTGGGTCGGATGCTCGCTGCTGGAAAAGGAGGAGGAAGCTGGCCAGCCCTCAACTTCTCCCCCTCCCTGGGGGGCCATCCTGCTGCAGGGCCTCCCCAGCACTCGCACCACCTAAGGTGGGGGCTGGTGAGCTGGAGGCAGACCAGGGACTTCAGATTCCCCCCACACTTGAAAGCGGCCACAGTTGGGGGCAGGTGGCACCCAGGGCACTCTGGTCTTCCTGCCTTCTCCCCAGCTGTCCTTCAGCTGCTCCAACATGGCGGGGGGGGGAAGGAGGCAGCCTGGGTGGAAGGAAGTAGGGTGGCCCTGGCGGAAGGAAAGGGGCTGCTCCAACACTCTCGCTCCCCCAGCTGGTGTCCAGTCCCCTCCTCCATCCTGGCTGCTCCTCCTGGTTTCCCCTCCTCGGGTGCACTTGCCACCAAGGTGCCATCAAACTTGGGGAGAAAGAGGCCACAGAGCTTTTGGCAGGGCGGATACAATTTGGCGCCCCTAAGGGCCAGGGGCTCTAGGCGAATGCCTAGTTCGCCTAGTGAGCAAGCCAGCCCTGAGTGCAATGATCACAAGGAAAACTTGAAGGGCAGCTGCAGTGTGAAAGATGCCTTAGGCCCCGTTCACACTGAGCATTTGCCCCGCTGAAGGCATGGGAGCCCTGCGGACTTTCCGTGCACGATCACACCAGCACATCTGGAAGGCGTAGTGCTCCAGGGGCCAACCCGCAGCTTCCTGTGGAAAACGCGGAGTAAAAAACTAGTAGGTCCGAAATACTAGTTTCCAGAAACCCCAGGGCAAAGGCTGGCGTCTGATCGCGGAAACGTCAGTATCCTGCAGCTTCCGACGCCTGCCCATGTCCCCGGGGTTTCCGGATGTTGTAAGTTTCCTTGGGATGCGCACCAATGCTGAACAGCGCATGTGCACACACAAGACACCGACAGCGGCCCGCCCCCCCAATGGCACATGTGCACTTCGCTGCTTTTTTGCCGCGCTGCAGCAGCGTGGTGTGATCGGGGCATAGAGCTGGAGCGTGGCAACCCGGTGGCCCATGTGATCGGGCTACCGTGCCTTATTTAGCTCCAGGGCGAACTGCCACGCCTCTCCCCCGCATTTTCTGGCCCGTATGACCGGGGCCTTAGTCTAGAAGACTGCCTACATCACAGGATGTGGAAGCAAAATGGTTGACCCTATACCTAGCAGGTAGATACTTCTTAATTACTGTTTCCACAACTAAAGTCATAAACAGTGAGCCATCATACATTTTGCTTCCAGAATTACAATTTGATTTTACTACAGCTGCCAACAATTTAGTCACACACAAAGTTACTTGTTTATCTTCATTTCTTAGTAACCAAGAAAACTTGGTAATAGATAAATAGAATAGCTTGACAAAACAGGACCTACTCAGTAAATCAAATTTCTTTGCACACTAATGCTGAGCAAGCAACTGGAAAGCCATTTGGAAAGCCAGATCTGTGCAATCCCCTTTCATTCAAGAACTGTGTTACTCTGGATTGAATAACATTCCTGTCGGTTCCATTATTTGCTGGGTCAATCTCTCAATCTCAATCTCAATCTCTCTCTCTCTCTCTCTCTCTCTCTCTCTCTCTCTCTCTCTCTCTCTCTCTCTCTCTCTCTCTCTCTCAATCTCTCTCTCTCTCCTCCACAAAGCCAGTTACCAGTATGACAGAACGTGTAGAAAGCCAACTAACCAAGTATTACTCAGGTGGGTTGTTTTGTTATCAGTTTTAATAAATTTGTTAATGAATATGTGGGGTGTTTGAGGTTATTGGTTAATATCGGAACGCCAATCTCTATCAGCAGTATCCTACAACTAGTAAAGAAGTCATGGTCTATTTGCATTTTTAATATGCCTGCTTTATGGTCAGAGATTGAGACATGACTAATTATGGTCAGAGATTGCAAAAGAAAAAAAAAGTTCAAGTACATACAATTGGGATCACAACTGAGTAGCCAGGGGCAGCTCAGAGTTTCATGGTCTTCATGACAACCATATGCCTGTCTCAGGTAATAACAGGCCCTGCACACTGTGCAGGTCACACTCTTGATTTGGTGTTCTGCTCTTGGCAGGAAGGTGATCTAAAGGGGAGGGAGGATTGAAGGCTGTCTCCTTGTCCTGGACAGATTACTCTTTGCTGGGTTATTCTTTGCCAGGATATAGGGTTACCATGACTCCACAGGGATGGAGGATTGATTAAGATGATCTACACCATAGCCTGACAGATCCAAAAGGCTTTCAAATGGCATTGGGGAGTTTTCCTGCTGATTTGTTTATCAGGTGTTCCTGTCAATAACCTGGCTGATTTCTGGAATGAGGAAATAACCCACCAACATATCTTGTCCTGTACAAGTCTACCCATTCACCCCAGTCATCATTGGAGGCCCTTCTTTGGTTGCCACAAGCATGTAAAGCTAGATAGGTGGTTACCCAAGAAAAGCCTTTTTCAGTGTGACACCAAGACTTTGGAACTCCCTCCCCAGGAAGATTTGGCTATCAGGGTCTTCTGCCACTGGGTGAAGACTTTTTTGTTTCATTTGGCATATCAACAATATGTCTTTTTATTGATTTATTTTACAATTTTAAATGTTTTAATTGTTCAAATGTTTTAAATTTTTAATGTGCACTACCTTAGGGACCCTGATTGCAAGGAAAGGTGGAACAAAAATGTTTTAACTAAAATAAATAAAAATAGTAAGATTCATTCGAGATGATGCAGATGCAGTGGTGAAAGTAACAGCACCTTAATCCCAGAAAGTCAAGAAAACAATGGTACAAAATTATTCTCTCTCAGTGGCCAATATACATGGATAGTACACATGAATCATGAAGTTGCCTTATACTAAGTCAGGCTGTGATCATACATATAATTAGACCCACCATAGGTGCGAATGCTGGGTGGATTTAAAGGGCACAATCAGACAACAACTTCTGGGAAGCGCCCTGCAGCTGTCGGTAACCCATTCTGCTCTGTCACAGAAGCGGAGTTAAAAGACACCAGGGAAAATCCGGTAGAAAACGGGTTGCGATGGCCCGTGGATGGACTTTCCCCTGTCTGATTGCTCCAGTGTGCTCTCATGGTGTCGGGATGGTCTGATCAGGCCATCCCAACACAATGCCATTGTTTTTTCCCCCCTTCTCAGTATGTGCATCATCGCAAACTCCATAGGGAGCCCTCAGTGTGGAGATGTGATTAATCTATTCCTTGTTTAAGTGCATCAGAAACAAATGGCAAAAAAAAGACTCACTTGTGGTTGTGTTTGATCATGCAGTGGCAGGCTGTGCCCACAGCTTCCAAGGACTGTGATCACGCAACTGCGGGTCAAATTCCTCTGGACAAAATAGCCTTGCTTCCTTCCCCCTATTTTTTTCTCATGCGTGTGACTGCAACCTTAGTCTATTAAGATCATTACTGTCTACTCAGACTGGCAGCATCTCTCCAGGGTTTCACATCACCTCCAACCTGATCCTTCTACATAAAGATGCTGGGGATTGAACATGGGACCTTCTGCATGGCAAGCAGATGCTCTACCACTGAGCATTGCCCCCACATGGGAATGATAGTGACCCATTTTCCCTGCCATACCTTGTACTACACATGAAAATTGGCTGCTGGGCTGTGGCTCGAAAACAAAACAAACTTGAGATGCATTGTTCCTTAGGAAGTGATGCCCATTTCCAAATTTCAGGGCAGAGTTTGCATGCAGATTGCTGAAATCAGACAGAAATAGTCAAATACCTTTTTGTTTTCAGTTGAATCTGTGAATCCATTGATCTCTGCCTAATCTGCCTGCTGGGAGGGAAGCCTGTCACTCACAGCAAAAATAAAATAAAATTTGCAATTATGAGAGACAGTGCAGGCTGCTAGTTGTGGTGCATGATGTCAGCTTAGGAATGCAAGTTACTACCATGCACTATTGATGCTACACATAGGACACAGTGGAAGTTCTAATATATTGCATAGATCCGCTCTGGTCTTGAACAACTACAGCAGCACCAGAAATGTTGGAGTACTGTGGCTGATTCTAGGGTTGCTGGTAGAAAGGTGTAAAACACAATATTGTAGTACACTAGCTGGTGGAATGTGGTCATTAGCCCTCAAAAATGCAATTCACTCCACAATTTTAATTCCATCTCATTTTGGTACCAGTACATGTTTAACTGCTATTTTACATTCTCAATCATCTGTTGTAGTAAAGGTTTATTTTGTTGAACACTTACAAGGGAATGCAGTCCGTGATCTTCAAGCATGCCTGCTTTAAAACCACCCCTGAGATATGCACATATATTTAGAATTTACATTTATTTTTCATCATGTATGGTCTAACAATAAATTCCAATTAAATGAAAAGGAATCACTTTTCTTTTTTTAAAAGAGGCATGAGGGGATACCACCATCTGAATCCCAAAATTTGGATTTCAAAGAGCCGTAACTGCAGTTCAGTAACGAAAACTTATACATTATCCTGTATCTAATCCCCTAATCAGCTCCCATGGTAAAATTTAGGTGAGCCTTACTGAATTCTACAAAAAAATTCATTACCTTGTTCATTGGAAATATAATATCTCAGGAGAAAAGTGCATATTTTACTAGTCTAAAAGAAGAATGATAGTTCGTTGCTGGGGGAAATCTATCCTTCAGACCTTTTCACTGTGTGCTCATTGTCACTGAAATTTACACACTACTTTAATCTTGTGCATGCTTTACCTTCTCATATATTTTTACAAGAGTCGGAAAAGGGAGCAAGATGATTATCTTGCTATTACAAAAATGAAACTGAGGCCCAGTTCAAAGTCTATTTAGCCAGCTACTGCTCTTATGGTGCAGTGGTTAAGAGCAGCAAATGCTAATCTGGAGAACAGGGCTGGCCCTAGGGTTTTTCACGCCCTAGGTGGGACTACCTTCTGGCGCCCCCCCGCATGAGCCCGATTACAGGGTTGCCAACCTCCAGGCAGGGCCTGGAGAGGAGGAATCCCCTCCTGCTCCTGGGCAAGAGGCACGGGCCGAGCAGCAGAGAGACCTATCTCCCCCCCCATCCTTCAGGCTCCACCATGTCTTCCCCATTCCTCAGCAACAGCCCCGCCTCTCAGGACCGGGACCAAAAGCATCACGGCGCGCATGTCAAGGACTGGGATTGCCTGCCAGAGACTCAGACACAGACGCGGGGGTTGGGGAGATATGTACACGGAAGAGCAAGGCCGTTTGCTGCACTCCCCGACATGATCGGGGCGAGACTTCTATGTCAAGGGGCGGCGGGGGGGGATCCTTCCTTGGGAGGGAACACGAGAAGCCGGCAGCGTCCTGGAGGAAATGGGGACGCTTGCGGCTCTTGTCTGCCGTCCCTAAAAAATAGATCAAATTGAGCAACCCGGAACGAGCAACAGAACAAAGTTAAGAATCCAGCGGCACCTTTACAGATCATGGCCGTAAATGGATAGATGCCTTGTTAAATGAGCATGCAAAATATTTTCACTTTATTTCGCATACTCATTTACTAAGCCATCTATCGATACGACTGTGATCTGTAATTCCATTTCAATTTCTGACAAAGTGTGCGTGCTCACACATATATATAGGCCGGAGCCCGCCGCTGCCAGAGGAGGAGGAGCCTGCGAAAGCGGCAGCAGCGGTGGGCTTTGGGGGGGGAGAAGCTTGGGAGGGCCGTAGAGGGGGGAAGACGGAGCAAGGCCCTCGCAGAGCAGCAGCCCCCCCGCCCCCCGCACCAGCACTCAGTTCCAGGGCCCGGAGAGCGGCGCTCCGTGCGCCCGCCCTGCCCAGCCCAGCCCTGCAGCCGCGCGGTCTCTCCCCACCTCCCTCCCTCCCTCCCGCGCACCTCTGGCTTGGCTGGGCTTGGGAGCGGCCGGTCAGTCTGTGGCCGGTGGCTTCTCGGCGGCGGTGCCCCTCCCTCCTCCTCAGCTCAGAGCAGCTCGATGGAGTTGCACCTGCCACCAAGGGTGAGGGACGGTGCCTCTGAGTTGGCAGAGTTCCACCGGCGGCCAGGCGGCTTTCCCCTTGCCTGACTCTGTGGCCCCTCTCTGGGTGGGCTTTCTGGTGGGGGTGAGGGGGGCGCCGCTCCGGGCTCTCTCCTCCCACGCAGCTGCTCCAACGCAGCAGTCAGCGGGCTCCCGAAGGGGAGGGGAGGGGGCTGACTGAGTGCCCCTTCCCTTGGAGCCCTGAGCGCCCTCCTCCCTCCGGAAGCCGGCGTTGGGAGGGAGGAAGGCGCTCAGGGCGGGGAAGCTCCGCTGTCGCCTCCTGTGCCCCACTGGGGCGCTCTTCGGCGGCAGCAGGGAGGCAGTGGGGAGGGGGGGCTTTTTGCAGGAGGCGCAGTTTGGTGCCCCTGCGGCCGGCGCGCTCTAGGCAAGCGCCTAGCTCGCCTAGTGGGTGAGCCAGCCCTGCTGGAGAACCAGGTTTGATTCCCCATTCCTCCACATGCAGCCAGCTGGATGACCTCAGGTCAATTGCAGTTCTCTCAGAGCTGTTCTCTCAAGAGCAGTTCTCTCAGAGCTCTCTCAGCCCCACCTACTTCACAGGGTGTCTGTTGTAGGAAGAGGAAGGGAAGGAGATTGTAAGCCACTCTGAGTGAAGGTATAAAGCCAACTCTCCTCCTCCTCCTCCCCCCAATAATATTAGGATTTAAATTTTACTACAGAAGAAGAAGAAGAAGAAGAAGAAGAAGAAGAAGAAGAAGAAGAAGAAGAAGAAGAAGAAGAAGAAGAAGAAGAAGAAGAAGAAGAAGAAGAAGAAGAAGAAGAAGAAGAAGAAGAAGAAGAAGAAGAAGAGGAGGAGGAGGAGGAGGAGGCGGAGGAGGAGGAGGAGGAGATTGGATTTATACCCTGCCCTTCACTACCCAAAGGTGTCTCAGTGCAGCTTACAAACTCCTTTCCCTTTCCCTCCCCACAAAAAACACCTTGTGAGGTAGGTGGGGCTGAAAGAGCTCTTGACAGAAACTGCTCTTTTTCAAGAACAGCTCTGACAGAACTACGGCTTGCCCAAGATCATCCAGCCAGGTGCAAGTGGAGGAGTGGGGAATCAAACCCGGTTCTCCCAGATTAGAGTCCGCACACTTAACCACTACACCAAACTGAAGCAGCTGTGATCTAGCAAGTGTCCCTTCCTCCTAAATTACATTTGCCTAGACCACTTGTACATGCAGTTGTTGGTATGAATCTTCGGATGAGGAAGTTAAAAGCTCTTCTCAATTTAACCGGGCTTGTTATATCTACAGAACGGAGCTCCCGCCCACCCGGCAACACCGCTGGTGGGCAGGGGCTCTTTTGCCACTCAGATAGAGTGGAGACGGCAACGGTCGGGACGCTATGCATCCTGGTCGGGCAGTGGGCAGAGCCAGCTGCTTCAAAGGGCCAGGCTCTGCTCCCACCCTTCTTCAGTTGCTCCGTGTGCTCGTCTTACAGGGAGCACGCTGAACGGAGCTGTTTCAGGCCGGCCTTCTACTGCCTCGCTCTGTGGCCTGATTGCTGGCCCTTTCAAGGAGAGGTGGCTTGAATTCTGGGGGCCGATTTCAGATTTTTACAGTGGTATCCATGTTTATCCGCCCCCTCGCTGGCTCCTAGCAGGGCAGGGGGTTCCCCCTTATGCACCGTTTGCTGAGCAGGGTCTGTTTCGTGCGCCCAGGTTTTTGTGGCTGGGAGGAGCTTGTCCCTGGGTCTGTGGAGCGGCAAGCAGGCCCGTAGCTAACAACTTTTTGCTCAGGGGGGCCATGTTTTTCTCAGGGGGCCCACCACCAATGTTCCCTCTAAGCTGTGGAGTATTGTGAGCAAAACTTCTACTTTGTGAGCTACTGCCATTAAAGTTGTGAGAGAGCAATTTGGCTGCCGCATAAATTAGTTTGCTCTGGAGCCATCCTTCCTGAGCTAAGACAAAAATCTGCGAGCTGGAAGTTAAAAAGTGTAAGCTAGCTCACACTAACTCAGCTTAGAGGGAACACTGCCTCCCCCTTCCATTGGGGAACCATGATTGCAAGGGGAAAAATATAGACCAAATTCAATCTCGTCAGACAAATTCAGTACAATTGAAAGAGAGATTTGATTTTATGTTTTTAAAACCAGACAGCACAATCACAGCAGTATTAATCTTTGTGTAACAGAACTAAGTTTTCAAAAAGTTTTCATTGAGACCTGATACTGAAAGGCATGCAAAGCAGCAACAGAAAAAAGAAAAAATATTTTATTAGAGAGCAGAGAAGACTATTAAGCCAAAACCAGAAATAGCTTCCCCCCCCCAGAATTCAGTTTCATCTTACAATAAAAAAATACTGAACTTCTTCCTGCAAAGGGCTGCTACTTTGATTTGAACTTGTGGGCATTTTTTGGAATTTTAAGAAAGGGCAGTGGTCACAATCACAAAATTGATACCTTGGGAAGCAGGATCAATCACAAAATGGCTGCTAAAATATTGGGAGGTTTCAAGCAGAGCATCCACCTGTGATCAGGACAACTGTCTCCAAATGTGCACGCTCTGTAAGACCAAAAGTGATTTCCCTTGGGGTCTTCAAAAACACCTCCTGCTTTACTGAGGTGAAAGATAGTCAGAACTGGCTGTTTGCTTTGGTGAAAAAGTGCTGGGTAAGAAGCAAGTAGCCACCAGCAAACACATTGTTGGGCACCACATTGGAGTTTACCACTCTAGTCACTACGTGTGTGTATATATATATATATATTTCTACCCTTAAAATATAGGAACATTCTTAAAAAGAAGAGAAATGTTGATTGAAAGCCTTCCCATTTAACAATGGGAACCACAATTAAGACCTTATCGGAAGCAGGGGTCTTTTCGTAGAAAAACAGCTGCAGGAGCTCATTAGAATATGGTATACTAATGAGCTATTAGGCTATTAGCATATGCCACACCCCCTGACATCACCGGAAGTGATGTCAGAAGGGGAAGCAAAAGGGGGGGAGGCATCTTCAAAAGCCTCCCCTTCCCTAGCTGGCCTGGGTGGGGGAGCTAAGAGAGAAGGGGTTTAAAGTTTAAACTCCTTCTCACTAGAGTTGGGCCACAGAAGGAGGAAAGAGGGAAGGAAAGAGAGAGAGTAGAAAGAAGGAAAGAGGGAAAGAAAGAGATGGAAAGGGGAGGGAAAGAAAGAGAGGGAAGATGGAAAGGAGGAAAAAAGAGAAGAGAAAAAGGTGGGAAAGAAAGAAAGAGAGAAGAGAAGAAGGAGGGAAAGAGGAAAAAGAGAGAAGGAAAGGAGGGAATGAAAGAAATTCAGCGGCAATTTGGCCCCATTATATCCTATGGGCCATTGAAGTCAATGGTGAAAACATAGGGTATATTCTGGGGGCTGGAGGGGATGGGGTTTGAGGGAGGGGCTCCAAACTCACAGAGTAGCTGATGGAGCCTCTCTCCAAGATACCCATGAAGTTTCAAGAACATTGGACCAGGGGATCCAATTTTATGGGCCCCCAAACAGGTTGCCCCTATTCCCTCCATTGTTCTCTATGGTGGGAAAAAAATAACTTTTTTGTCCTGCGCCTCCTCCTCCGCAGCTGCCACATCCTCCACGCCATATTGGGGGAGAAGGTGCCGCCGCCGCCGCCTCCAGAGCCACAGGGGGAGCCGGCTCGGCCCATCTCCTTTCCCCTTCCCTTCCCCTCTCGGAGCGCCCTGGACGGCCTTGGTGACCTTAGGGAGAGGGGCGAGGGCCGGGGGAGGAGGGAGGAGGGGGAGCATAGGATCAGGGGAGGGGGCCCACAAAACCTGTGGGGGGGCGGGCCCCCAGGGCCCCACGCAGGCTACGGGCCTGGCGGCAAGGTCATTCCTGGTGGCAGCAGGGGCTCATTGGGCCTGCAGCTTCATGAGGCAGTGGAGACTGATCTTGGGCTGAGGTGGCAGGCACGGCAGGTGATTTGCCGTCGGCGCTTCTTTGCTTAAAAGAAACAGATGCACACATCCTGATATATGATACACTATACCTGTGTGTGAGGCAGCAGTTTGGTAAGGCTGCTGGAGCCCCAGTTACCCCCCCTTTTTTCATCAATTGATTTCCCCCCCAGGGGACCTTGTACACTTTAGCTCACTGGGGTTAGGGGTTGTGGTTTATTCATGGTCAAGTGTGGTGGCCATTTCAGGGTATTGCACGCGAGTGGCCATCTTGTTGGGAGTTTTCCTGTCAGCCATTTTAAGGCAGCAGCCATTTTAGGTGAATTGTTCTGGTCAGCCATTTTGGGGAGGTCCCATCAGGGAGGCCATTTTAACTACATATTGGTGCTCTGTGTCTACTGTTAGGAGGTCGCAGGGCTAGAACTGTACACTTGTGCTAGGGCAATATTCTATTATGGCTCCTAAGAAAGGTCAGGGGAAGGCAAAGGGGAAGCAGCTGGCTCCAAAGCGGCTGCCAGTGCAGGAGGTGCCAACTGATGATAAGGATGAGGACCCAGTAAATGTTGTGATTCTGCAAAGGCTGGTGGCACTGGAACAATTGAGGGGTGCTCCACCTAAGGGTGATGTTGGCAAGCGATCCAGGGCGGATACTAACATTTCTACCACCTCATTCCAGGCGCAAATTCTGGCTCGCTTAGCATTTTTAGAAGATCAGCAAGTGACACTTTCTGGTGAGGCCGATGACGGATCAGCTGGTCAGCAAGGGCAGGACACGGAGGAGCTCCACATGGAGGTGTACAAGGGACCTCCTAGAACAGACATTAAGGATGATCGTCCTGACAAGGTTGTTCCACATTGGCCATGGGGACCTTGTTCATCGGGTACTGTGGAGTCTATGCCACCTGCAAGTGGTCTGTCGCATCCATGCCTCCTGCGGGTTGGCCACAATATCCATGCTGGGGGTGCGGTATGCCACCCCCTCCTCTTGGGGCTTGGCCTGGATGGGGATATCTGCACCCGGGCGCCGGGTATGTGACCCGGGGACTGTTCATATGACATAGTCTCTGCTAGTGCTATACCTTCTGGGGACTCTGGGCTGCCCCTAGGTGACCATTTGTCTATCACCATGAAGGAAAAGATCCTTAAAGGTGAATACATGGACATTTTTACTGTCTTATACAGGGAGTTGGAAAAGAATGATAAAGACAATCTTGATGAGCAGGAGAAGGACGACTTAAAGAGGTGGGTTGTGGAGAGAACCTGGGCGAACTGGTACCTGAGGTTCTTAATTTATGCAACTATTATCGTTAGGCACCATCCATGGAGAGCGGTTACGCTGCTCCAATACATGGATATTATTTATAAAGCGGTTACTGATTTCCCGGGCTCGGCTTGGTCACAATATGACGAGCAATTTCGTATGCGGGCGGCCATGAATCCAGCCATGAGTTGGGACCAGATACATCTGGACCTCTGGTTGCAGATTATGTCTACAATTAAGTCTCCGAGCAGGGAAAGGTCGCACAGTGGTCATTCCATGCGTAAGCCGCAAACTCAGATTCAGTCAGGCACCCATGTGGTCAGAAGTCTTGTTCCTTCTGACATGAGTGTCCATTGTGTACAGGACCCCACGCTTTATCCAACTGCCCTAAACCCAAGGGACGGGGGGAAGAAGAGGTGGGAAATGTCCTGGAGGAGGTGGGGGTTACAACCCCCCTTCTGACAAAGGGACCTAGCCCAATTAAGTTACAAGATCTAGACCGGCTGTTGCGGGAGTACCCGAACCACGGTGATAGGGTTTACCTCCTTGAGGGTTTTAGGTTGGGGTTTAGGATATCTTTCCAAGGCTGTAGAACTCCGTGCATGGCTCCTAACTTAAAATCTGTGCAGGGTATGGGGTATATCATTAGGCAAAAAATTGCCAAGGAATGTGCAAAGAGTAGAGTTCTTGGTCCTTTTCCTTTGCCCCCAGTTAATCATTTGAGGGTTTCCCAATTGGGAGTAGTGCCTAAGAAAGCACCTGGTGAGTATCGTCTCATTCACCACTTGTCCTACCCACGTGGGGAGTCGGTGAACGATGAAATACCAGACGAGTTATGTTCGGTTAGGTACACGTCTTTTGACCAGGCCCTGCAGGTGGTACGCAGCTGTGGTCAGGGAGAGGAATTGGCAAAATGTGACATTAAGTCAGCCTTTCGTCTCCTGCCTGTCCACCCAGATGATTTTGAGCTCCTGGGATTTGCTTTTGAGGGCAACTTCTACATGGATAGGGCCCTTCCAATGGGATGCTCAGTATCCTGCGCCGCTTTTGAGAGGTTCAGTTCCTTTTTGGAATGGGCCTTGCGGTTCAGGAGAGGCCTTAGCAGTACTGCCCAATATCGTGATGATTTTTTATTGGCAGGAAGGAAGGGTACGGGTCAATGTGCATTTTTGCTGTCCAGCTTCCTTAATCTGGCAACGGAGCTGGGAATTCCTCTTGCTGAGGAAAAAACTGAAGGCCCAGCCCTTATCTTGACTTTCCTGGGAATAGAAATTGACATAGTGGGACAGTTCTGCAGATTGCCTATGGATAAATTAGCTGCATTACAGGCATTAATAGATACAGTGAGGAAGAAGAATAAAATAACCCTTCTAGAGTTGCAGCAGTTGGTAGGTCACCTCAACTTTGCATGCAAAGTTGTTGCACCCGGCAGGGATTTTGTTAGGAGACTTTGTGAGTCTATGAAGGGTCTGTGTCTTTCCCATCATAGAACTTGGGTCACCAAGGGGATCCGGGATGACCTCCTTGTATGGAAGCAATTTTTGGAGTCATACAATGGGGTGTCCTTTTGGCATGAGGACCTCTTAGTTGAGGCGGAGCTGCAAGTTGCTTCCGATGCTGCAGGTTCCTCCGGCTTTGGTGTTTATTTTCGGGTGCATTGGACTGGCCCGTGGAATGGTTTCAAGCAGGGTGGGTCAAGGACCTCACCTTTCTGGAATTTTTTCCGATTGTCGCAGCAGTTTGGATTTGGACAAGTGACTTTGCCAACCACACGGTCCACTTCCGACGCTGCAGGTTCCTCCGGCTTTGGTGTTTATTTTGGGGGGCATTGGTGTGCAGGGAACTGGCCTGTGGAATGGTTTCAAGCAGGGTGGGTCAAGGACCTCACCTTTCTGGAATTCTTCCCGATTGTCGCAGCAGTTTGGATTTGGACAAGTGACTTTGCCAACCACACGGTCCACTTCTGGTGCGACAACATGTCCATGGTACATGTAATCAACTCTTTGACATCTAAGTCCCCCAGGGTCATGGCTCTGGCCAGAGCCTTCACCCTGCAGTGTTTACACAATAATATTATGTTCAAGGCTAAGCACGTGCCGGGGGTCAATAATGGGGTCACTGATGCTCTCTCTCGGAAACAGATGGAGAAATTCCGTCAGCTGGTTCCGGAGGCCGACCAGTGCCCAGTGCAGATGCCAGTCGAGGTGTGGCGGATTGGAGGGCTGAGGACGACAGAACGATGAGCATGGCTCTTGCCCCCTCCACACGCAGAGCTTACATGAGGGCGGGTAAACAATTCCTGTCATTCAGGGAGGATGCAGGCTTGCGGCAAGTTTGGTCAATACCTGTCCCTCACTTAATGCAGTTCTGTGTTAGGCTGAGAGGTCAGGGCCTGTCATCTTGTACCATTAGGGCCAAGTTGTCTTTGCTGGCATATGCCAGCAAGGCAGCAGGGTATGCTGATATGATGGGCGACTTCCGTATTTGGAAGATGCTTGAGGGCTGGTCCAGGGAGAGCGGCATCACAGCTGACACCAGGGAATATACAAGGCTGTGTGTTGAGCCCCCTGCTCTATACCCTCTATACACAGGACTGTACTCCCACCCACGCCAGCAACACTATCATCAAGTTTACTGATGACACCACTCTGGGAATGATGAGTCTGCCTATCGGGATGAGGTGGAACGGCTTTGTATTTGGTGTGGGGAAAATAATCTGATTCTTAATACCACCAAGACTAAGGAAATGGTGGTGGACTACAGGAGAAATAAAACGGATGTCCAGCCACTGTTTATTGGTGGAGAATGTGTGGAGAGGGTGGCTACTTTTAAGTTTTTGGGAGTGACTATTGAGAAAAATCTGACCTGGAGCATTAACACCATTGTTCTGGTGAAGAAGGCCCAGCAGAGGCTTTATTTTCTCAGACTTTTAAAGAAAAATAACTTGAGTGAGAAAATATTGATGTCTTTCTGTCGTTGTTCAATAGAGAGCATTTTAACATACTGTGTCTGTGCCTGGTTTGTTAGTTGTATGATTGTGGACAGGAGAGCACTCCAGAGAGTTATTACCACAGCCCAGAAGATCATTGGTTGCCCTCTCCCATTCCTGGAGGAATTGTATAGTTCTCAATGTTTGAAAAAAGCAAAGAACATTTTGCAGGATTCATCATACCCTGAACATTCCTTGTTTGAATTGCTGCCTTCAGGCAGAAGATATAGGACAATTAAAGTAAAGACAAACAGATTAAAAAACAGTTTTTACTCGAGAGCCATCATTGCCTTAAATGCTGTATGAAATCGATAGGGTGACATCAGTGGTTCAGTTGTTATGTGAACTTTAACTGTGAGTGCATATGATTATTGTTGTAGATCATTGAGAGGGTTGTAGATCACTGAGAGGATAGCAGTTTAATTTCGTTGTACTATGTACAATGACAATAAAGTTTGTTATTGTTATTGTTGTTGTTGTTGTTGTTGTTGTTGTTGTTATTGTTATTATATTGAGGGGGCTCAAGATGCAGTGGGCCATGTTGTGTGCTGATGCCTATGAAGCTGCCCTTTTTCGTGCAGCATCACTGGTTGCCTTTTTGGGGGCACTGTGGATTAGTGAGCTGGTGGTGGGCTCACGGCAGGATCTGTCCGGCCTGGCTCTCGAGCGGCAGGACATTTCTGTGGCAGATTCCAAAGTTGGAATTAGGCTATGCCGGTCGAAGACTGACCAGCGGGGCAAGGGGAATGTTATAGAGCTTGAACGCTTTGCAGAAGTTGAGTTATGCTCGGTTGAGGCTTTAAGACATTACCTAGCAGTGAGGGGTGAGGGTTGGGGCTACCTATTCTGTCACAGGGATGGCACCCCCCTCACTAAGTTTCAATTTTGGAGCCTGACACAGAAGGCTTTAGATCGCTTGGGATTGAGTGGGGTTCGCTTTGGAACACAGTCTTTCCGGATAGGGGCTGCTTCAACAGCAGCGGCCATGGGGTATACAGGCAGTGACATTCAGTGGATAGGTCGCTGGAGGTCACGCTGTTACAAGGGTTATGTTCGGAAGTGTGTTGTGTAAATATCCCATAAGGTCGGCTGATTTATTAATCATGCTCTTGTTACAGATGCTGCAGGCCGCGGGATGAAACAAAGAGTTACCATCTGCGGCCACAGCATGGTCTTCTGGGCAGCTCATCAGGCCAAGAGGACATCCAGCGGTTCTCAGCTTGGCCTTAGTGAATGGGCTAAGGTAGAATGGTTGGGAAGGAGGGGCGTGCGATGGCCTGCTCTTCTTCCCCTGCTATTTGGTGAGAAGAGAGGGCCCCCTCTTCATGTCCTGGTAATACACTTGGGGGGCAATGACCTGGGTCTTCTGAAGGGCAAGGCCCTTGTGTTGCAGGCCGAGGCAGACATTGCGAGGATAAGAGCAAGGTGGCCCGTCGTGAAGATAGTATGGTCAGCCATACTGCCCCGCCTGGTGTGGCAAAACTTGGAGGACCCCAGGTGTATTGACCGTGCTAGGCGCAAAGTTAATAGGCAGCTGAGAAAGGCCATGGATGCGGGTTTGGGGATGTTTTTGCCGCACCCTGATATATGGGTCATGTTTAGGGACCTGTATAGAGAGGACGGGGTGCATTTATCGAACAAGGGCAATGGGATATTTTCAAAGGACTTGCAGCAAGGAATTAGGTCGGCATTAGGATGCTGAGTGGGGAGCAAAGGCCAAAGCAGAGGCTTGCCCTTGGCTATGGCAGGTTTATGCAAGCAAGAAACGGAACTGCTGAGCACCTTTCGGCATATCCCGTTAGGGAACAGGCGGTCATCATGAACTGCCTTCGGATTCTAAGGTCCTGGGTGGGGAATGGTGATCACCTCTGGGAACCTTTTAGGGCAGGCTCCTCCCTGCAAGTTGGAAGGCTTCAGGGGTAGTCTCTCCTAGGGGGGCAACCAGTTGCTGGGCTGCTGGTTATGAGCCAGAGAGTAAACAGCTCATGGCTGGAGCTGGGTGATCCGCCCTTTAAGGGCAAGGGGGTTGGTCAGGGAAGTGATGCCTGCCTTGCCTGTTCCATGCTTGCTTAGTTGTTATTGCTGCAATGTTCTGTTAAACAGTTAATAAAGTGGCCCTTGTTTAATTCCAAAACTGTTGTCTGTCTCATTACTCTGGCTAGGGGGGCAAAGGTTCCTAGTGACTAATTCAACTCTGAAATTTCTACACCTTTAGCTAAGCACTAGTGGTAGGTGGGTAGAATACTGCAGAGAAGCTGTCAGGTGTGGCCTTTTCAAATGCACAACTATGGGGACTATTGGAATATACAAAGCCTATAGGGGACCTACCTAAAGAAAATCAAAAGAACAGCCTATAGGGGACAGTTGAAGAACTGCTAGTTAGCAGAGCTAGATTAGGGACTTTGCACATTTTCAAACTATGTCCTTTCTGTCTCCTGATTGGCTCTTTGGAGCCTTCCTGCTCCAACTGAGTCCTTCCCCTGTCTCTCACAGCAGTTAGTCAGTTAGTTAAGCCTCTCTCCCTCTCCTTTGTTCTATCAGAGTTTATTTCTTCTTTAATAAACTGAGTTATTTTCTTTTAACAGTTGGTGCTCAGTTCCTCTGCATGTTTAAACTCTGCTAACAGGTTCTGGGTCCAGCATGAGCACCGCTGTGAAAAAAGGAAAACTTTACATAGATCAGTAGGCAAAAAAGGAGGAGAAACTGCAAAAATGGCTGCTTCCTGCACAGCTCAGCAAAACTACCTATTAGATAGACTGACTGACAAAAAATTCTCATTTGGAGGGAGAGGATGAAAAGCCACTTGCTTGAAATAGTACTTCAGTATGTTATCAATGAATCCCAACCAGGAGATGATACCCCAGCAAAGCAGAAGTTCTGGGACATGCACAATGGGAAGGCAAGAGGTGCATTGATAAAATGTTTGTCTCACAGAGATGTTTTGTGAGTCATTCAAAAGCAAACTTCAAAGGGGGGGACTTTATGTTAACTCCTCCCTAAAGAGCCAGCTCTATAGCCAAAAGAAGCTATTTAGCATAAGGATGCCTGATGGGGTAAACTGCAAGATCACTTAGATCAAATGCTTGCTCTGAGTCAATAGCTAAGAAGTGCTGGCAAAGATATTGCAGAACAGGATTTGGTTGTTTTGATTTTAGTTAGTCTACTCAAGACTTATGAAAATGTTGTGTGCCAAATAGGTTTATCAAATGTGATAAATGAACTGCAGTGAATATTCAAACTCAAACAGTTTGAGGAGCCCAACAGAAAGGCTGAGAAGAATGCTGACCAAGTAGTTCTATAATGAAAGCAAAGTAACTTGTTATTCATGTGGAAAACAGAGGCATATTAAAAAGGACTGCAGTACTTTTAAAAAGAAGGGTTTTTAAAAGACAAATGAAAGGGGGAATTTTAAACAGCCATCCCTGAAGAAGTGTTTCATATTATCTAAAGATGCAATCAAAAGTCACATATGGTTCTTAGATAGTGCATGCTCAATGCATATGAGTGCACACAGAGACTTTTTTGAAACTTTAAATGAATAAAAAAGAGAGACACTAACAATGCAATCCTAAGAACACTTTTCTGAGAATAAGCACCACTGAATAGAGTTTGGTAGGATTCTGAGTAGACCTCCTTAGGATTGCACAGTTAAGTGTAGCTGATGGGAGATCTGTTGTGACAGAAGTAGTAGAACCAGTAACTATAAAATGCCGATTCCCAGGTGGACAGGTAAGAGAAATTCTTATTGAGAACTGTTTGTATGTGTCACAACTAGCAAATAACTTGCTTTCAGTAAAGAGGAAAATGCCAAAAGAGGAATGGTAACCTCATTTGGGGAAAGATGTTTTATCAAACCAGGTGGTGAACTGATTACAACAGGGAGAATGCATGAAGATTTACGTGCTCTGGACACATGTACACAAAGTGCAGATTTGACCAAAAGTTGCAATCATAAGAGATGTTCCAGGATATGGCACTGAAGATTTAGGCATAGAGATAATTATGCACTTGCCCAACCAAACCAAACAAGGCACCATCTAGAGCTCATTCATAGTGATGTTTTTGGTCCAATGAAAACAGAGACCCCTAGTGGGAAAAGATCTATTTTGACCTTCATTGACAATTTCTCTAAATATACAGTGACCTACTTGATTAGGGAGAAGAGTGAAGTATTTGAAAAAACTCAAGGCATATGATGCAATGGTTAGCAACAGACTGCAGAGGAAACCACTGGCAGTCCAAACTGACAACAGAGGAGAATATGTGGGACATAATATTAAAAGGTATTTAACTGAACAAGGTGTTGAACATCAACTTACTGTCCCATACACACCAGAACAAAATGGCATAGCTGAGAGGAAACACTGCTCCCTGACAGAAATGTGCAAATACATGTTACGAAGAAATACTGGGGAGAAGCCATCAGTACAGCCACTTATCAACCAATGACACATCCAAAGGCACTGGAAATTTTACACCAGATTGTTATATCATTGAACATCTTGTTGTGCAAGTGCAGTTACCATGAGAAGGGATCCATGACCTGCTTTATAAACTTTCAAAACCACAGAACATATGAGAAAGCAACTCCTGGTCTGGATTTAAATATTAATTTCTGAATATGTGTCTTGTTGAAATACTATATCTTATTGGTGACTGTCTTGTTGAAATACTATATCTTATTGGTGACTGTCAAAGGCCCTAGATAATGAAACAGATATGGTCTTGTTGGTTATTTGATACATTCGTCAACTACATATGTGAAAGTATTAACTTTTTATGTGAAACTACTACAGTTTATGTAAAACTCATGTTGATGCTCTATACAGTCTGATATTCAGATCTTATGCTGTTAATCTTCACCATTATGTATACCATATAGTAAATATATATTTTGATAATGTTGTATTTTATTTGAGCTAGCTTGACCCTTGCAGCATTATTGAAGTTTGAACTCCTTTCAAAGAATGGATAAACAGATATAGATAAAATAAAGGATTTTGTGGAGATGGCACATGTCAGATCATCTAGGAGGAATGTTATGATTTTAAGCTGACAAATGTGGCAATGTTATTTTTAATTTTACCAGATATTTCTCACACACTTTTAAATGAACTGTTCAACAACAATGACAAGATTTTATGTTTTTAAAAAATCTAAGATTCTTAGGATGTTGTATTCTGATTGCTCTTCCATGCTCACACAATACAACTGCAGAAGAAATACAGAAAATATGCACTCCTTAAAGAGTGTACATAGGAGTGCAAGCAAAGTGACTCACAAGCACTACTTTCTTCCAGACGGCTTAAGCAATTGTCCCCTTTCTCCCACTACCACTTCATTTTTTACCCCATCTCTGTTTGTTTACACTTGGAGACTGCAGGACAAGTCATTCCACAAACTTCTCCTACCCCCTACTGAGAGAAAAAACCCCTTGAGGCTGAATGGAATAAAACAGGAAAAATATACCTTCTTTTGGATGTTCAAACAATTGGCAAGTACATTAAAAAGTTATATGGAGCTAGGGTTTTAAGAAGTTAAATGCTTTAAAAATGTATTTGCAGGAGAAGAATGCCAACACATACCTGCTGAAAACCCATCCTTTTCTGCATATCACTTCGGAAACTCTGGTAAGAAAAACAATATACAACATAAACCAATGCCAAATTTCTTGGTTGTATTTAAAATATAATTTTTACACTATTTTATTCTGCCACTTTTAATTAGGAAAAGGCCTACTGTTCACAGGAAAAGAAGACTAAAGTTTGTTTTTAACTATGTAAGCTTTTAAGATTAAAAAGATATTTTAAGGCCTGCCAGTGAGTTGATCTTTTCCCACTAATGGCCATGAATAATGGGGTGGCACAGACAGTTGGAAATAACTGTTTGGAATCATATGGTGAAAGAAATAACACTGGCAGTATTTAGGTAATCTGAAACTATTGAATAGATCATGATCAAACAAATCTTTTAATGAGCTTTCTTAATAACCTTTAGTTTATTAATGTACCTTTATCATACCAGATGGGATCTGCCAATCGTAAGTATTAAAAATAGGCTCTTTGGTCCTCATTTGATACTTTAATAGTATACATACACAAGCAGACACTCCAAAATATTGAGCAGGTGGTATATAACCTCAGCATATCTCCATTTATTCACTCCAAACTATAGCCATTTTGGGGAGAAAAAATTTGACTGCTACAGGATTAATTTCTGGGACAGGGTAAAAGCCGGAACGGCCCGGAACGGCCCGGAACGGGCACTTTAATTTCTTAATGGAAATACTGAAGTTTGGAATATTTTCAAATGACATTAACCTTTTTTCCTCAAGAAGTAACCCCAGTCTCCCAGACTGATTTCCCACAAGCTGCTGCTCTGCCTTCACACTTCCCTTTCCCCCAATTACATTGGTCAATTTCCCACTACTTGCTGTGCGGCAGCATTTTGCCCCGTAGCTTTGCCCCATATCCCCTGTGTCTACTCAATCCTCAAAAAACAGGATCAAGTAGACACGGAAATCGGATGAAGCTGCGGGACAAAATGCCGCCACACAGCAAGTAGTGGGAAATTGACTAATGTAATCGGGGGAAATGGAAGAGCGAGGGCAGAGCAGCGGTTTGTGGGAAATCAGTCCTAGTCTTGTATTTACCCCAAAGCTATATGTCCATTTTTTTTAATAAGATTAATTTTCTTCACAGACATTGATCACCATACTATAGTTTATAGTTTCATATTGTACAGATTAGATTTAAAACAAAAACAAGACACTGCAGTAAATATAATTATGAATAAAATGTGTTAAGTGACAGGATTTAGCTCTGTGATACAACATAACTGTTGTCCTTCAATCTTTGGCAGATCCAGATTATAAAATGAAGTTAGACATCATGTTACTTCATGTGGACAGGCACAAATGTAGACACATATCCACATGAAGGTAGTCCTGATCCTCAAATGGAGATCACATTTTAAAAACTGGCATCAAGAGCCCAGTGTGGAGAAACTACCTCTTCTCTTCATCATCTCCTTCTTACAGCTGCTGGCATGGATTTAATATAGGCTATTAGCATAAGAACATAAGAGAAGCCAATGTTGAATCAGGCCAATGGCCCATCTAGTCCAACACTCTGTCACACAGCGGCCAAAATATACCAGGTGCCATCAGGAGGTCCAGCAGTGGGGCCAGGGCACCAGAAGCCCTCCCACTGCTGCCCCCTCCAGCACCAAGAATAGAGTGCATCACCTGCCCCAGACTGAGAGTTCCCATCTATACCCTGTGGCTAATAGCCACTGGTGGACTTCTGCTCCATATGTTTATCTAATTTCCTCTTGTAACTGTCCATGCTTGCAGCTGCCACGACCTCCTGTGGCAGTGAATTCCATATGTTAATCACTCTTTGGGTGAAGAAGTATTTCCTTTTATCTGTTCTAACCCAACTGCTCAGCAATTTCATAGAGTGCCCACGAGTTCTTGTATTGTGAGAAAGGGAGAAAAGTACTTCTTTCTCAACCTGCTCAATCCCATTCATAATCTTATAAACCTCGATCATGTCACCTCTCAGCCGTCGTTTCTCCAAGCTAAAGAGCCCCAAGCATTTTAACCTTTCTTCATAGGGAAGGTGTTCCAACCCTTTTATCATTCTAGTTGCCCTTCTCTGCACTTTTTCCAATGCTATAATATCCTTTTTGAGATGTGGTGACCAGAACTGTACACAGTATTCCAAATGAGGTCGCACCAATGATTTATACAGGGGCATGATGATACTGGCTGATTTGTTATCAATTCCCTTCCTAATAATCCCCAGCATAGTGTTGGCCTTCTTTATTGCAGCTACACATTGTGTAGACATTTTCAGCGAGTTATCCACTAGGACTCCAAGATCTCTCTCTTGGTCCGTCTCTGCCAGATCAGACCCCATCAACGTGTATTTATATTTAGGATTTTTGGCTCCAATGTGCATCACTTTGCACTTGGCCACATTAAACCCCATTTGCCACATTGACGCCCACTCACCCATCCTCAACAGATCCCTTTGGAGTGCCTCACAATCCTCCCTGGTTTTCACCACCCTGAACAACTTTGTGTCATCTGCAAATTTAGCCACATCACTGCTTACTCCCAATTCCAAATCATTAATAAACAAGTTAAAAAGCATGGGACCGAGTACTGATCCCTGTGGTACCCCACTGCTTACCACCCTCCACTGAGAAAGTTTCCCATTTATACTCACTCTCTGTTTCCTATTTATAAGCCAGTTTTTGATCCACAAGAGGACTTGTCCTTTTATCCCATGACTATTGAGCTTACTTAGGAGCCTTTGATGAGGAACTGTATCAAAAGCTTTCCGGAAGTCAAGGTAAATAATATCTATTGGGTCCCCCTTGTCTACATGTTTGTTCATTCCCTCAAAAAACACTAACAGGTTAGTGAGACAAGATCTTCCCTTACAGAACCCATGCTGAGTCTGCCTCAATAGTTTTTGTTCATCAATGTGCCTACTAATTCTTTACTTAATAACAGTTTCCACCAACTTACCCGGTATCGATGTCAGACTGACTGGCCTGTAATTTCCCGGATCTCCCCTGGAGCCCTTTTTAAAGATGGGAGTGACATTAGCTACCTTCCAGTCCTCAGGAATGGAGGCAGATTTTAAAGAAAGATTACATATTTTTGTCAGGAGATCCACAAGTTCACATTTGAGTTCTTTCAGAACTCTCGGATGGATGCCATCCGGGCCTGGTGATTTATTAGTTTTTAAATTGTCCATCAGTCGGAGGACTTCCTCTCTTGTCACCGCAATCTGATTCAGGTCTTTCAAACCCCTCCCGAAATCGATGGTTCTGGAGTGGGCAAACACTTCTCCTCTTCCACAGTGAAGACAGAGGCAAAAAATGCATTCAGCTTCTCAGCCATTTCCCTATCATCCTTCACTACTCCTTTTACCCCTTGGTCATCCAAGGGCCCCACTGCCTCCCTGGCTGGCTTCCTACTTCTAATGTATTTGAAGAAAGTTTTATTGTTGGCCTTTATGTTTTTTGCGATATGCTCCTCATATTCCCTTTTTGCTTGCCTGATCACAGACTTGCATTTTATTTGCCATAGTCTGTGTTCCCTTTTATCAACCTCACTAAGACTAGCTTTCCACCGCTTAAAGGAATCCTTCTTACCTTTTACAGCTTCCATTACTTTATTGTTAACCATGCAGGGTTTTTTCTATACCTATTTGTACCTTTCCTAACCTGCGGTATATATTTTTTCTGAGCATCTAGGATTGTCTTTTTAAATAGTCTCCAAGCTTCCCCAATGGTTTTGACCTTCTCCACTCTTCCTTTCAATTTCTTCCTCACATGTCCCCTCATACCAGAGAAGTTACCCCTTTTAAAGTTAAAAGTGGTCGCGTCAGTCTTTTTGGGCAACTCCCTATCTGTACAAATGTTAAACTCAATGACATTATGGTCACTGTTCCCAAGTGGTGCAATCACTTTTACATCTCTCACCAGGTCTTGGGTGTTACTTAGGACCAAATCCAGGATCGCCTCTCCCCTGGTAGGATCTGTGACCATCTGTTCCACAGCACAGTCATTGAGAGTGTCTAAGAACGCAATCTCTTTTTCCCGACTAGAACTCATATTGACCCAATCAATGTGTGGGTAGTTAAAGTCGCCTATTACAACACAGTTATTTCATCTAGCCGCTATCTTTAATTCATTCATCATTTTATAATCCTCCTCTATCTTTTGATCTGGTGGGCGATAACAAACTCCCACTGTTAAGCCTCCTTTTGGACCCACTATTTCAACCCATAGCATTTCCAGAAGTGAATCCAATTCTCTTACCTTCTCAGTCTTACTGGACGGTATACCCTCTCTGACATACAGAGCCACCCCACCTCCAACCCTTCCCCCCTATCCTTCCGATATAATTTATAACCAGGAATCACTGTATCCCACTGATTTTCCTCATCCCACCAAGTTTCTGAAATACCCACAATGTTTATTTCCCCCCCAACACCAAGCATTCCAACTCCCTGATTTTACCTCGGAGACTTCTAGCATTTGTGTATAAACACTTATAGGTTCCCATGTTTGTTAAGCCCACAGCCTTCCTCTTGCTGCCTCGAGACCTTGCCAGGCAGTTCCTATCATTGGCCACAATCTCAGTGGACAATTGTAATCCATTTCCTTGTACAAAAGTAATAGCTACCCCTTCATCTCTTTGAGATGAGCCATCCCGAACCAGAGACTTTTCATCTCCTGTCGGCTTTCCCCCATTATTCAGTTTAAAAACTGCTCTGCCACCTTTTTGATTTTGAGCGCCAGCAGCCTGGTTCCTTCTCGGGACAAGTGGAGACCGTCCCTTTTGTACAGCTCCCTCTTGTCCCAAAAAGCATCCCAGTGCCTAACAAACTTGAACCCTTCCCCCTACACCACCGTCTCATCCACGCATTGAGACTCCTGATCTGTGCCTGTCTCTCCGGCCCTGCACGTGGAACAGGTAGCACTTCTGAGAAGGCTACCTTGGAGGTCCTGGCCTTGAGTTTCCTGCCCAGCAGCCTAAATTTCTCCTCCAGGACCTCACGACTGCATTTCCCCACATCGTTGGGTGCCGACGTGCACCACGACCACTGGCTCCTCCCCAGCACTATCTACCAGCCTATCTAAAACACGCGTAATGTCCGCTACCTTCGCACCAGGCAGGCAAGTCACCATACGGTCAGTACGCGGGTTCGCCACCCAGCTGTCTACCTGCCTAAGGATCGAATCACCAACTACCAAGAGCCCCCTCCCACCCTTCCCAGGGACGGTTCCTTGGTACGAAAGGATACCCGTTCACCAGCTGAAGAAGAGGTCCCTTCTGAGGGCACATTCCCCTTATCCTCAGCATGGTGCCCCGTTTCCCCTTGACCCTCATGCTCCCTGGCAGCAGCCGGGCTGCCAGATCCAGAGTGGGACATATCTAACAAGTCCCCGAGACTCTTCCCCGTGCACCTAACTGACTGTCCCTGCTTCTCCAGGTCAGCCACCTTGGCCTCAAGGGAGCAAACTCGCTCCCTGAGAACCAGGAGCTCCTTGCACCAAGCACACACCCAAGACTTCTGACCAGTGGGCAGATAGTCATACATGTGACACTCCCTGCAAAACACTGGATAGCCCCCAACCCCCTGCTGGCATTCTGGCTTCATAATTGTTTTTAAACAAATACTTTTCTATAACCCCCCTTTTAAAACCCTTTGTATTTATATGGCTCCTGTTGTAGGAGTCTACTTACCTTACCTTACCAAGGAGCCAAGGTCCTGTCTTTCTGGCTCTTCCTAGGCTTCTTACAGAGCCCCTAGGCAAAGAGCCTCGCCCTTTTGCTCTCGCCCTTCGGCTCGTGCCAGAGGCTCGTGCCTCTTGCAAACTTGCTGCCTTAAATGGAATTGTCTCCCAGGAGAGGGTGTGGCCAGCAGCTACTCAAAATCACCCAAGGCACTTAATGACAGTCAAACAATGCCCCTTTCACACCCCAACTCCAGCAGCCAGGAGTCTGCTATTCAATTTCACCCAAGCACTTAATTACAGGCAAACAATGACCCTTTCACACCCTAACTCCAGCAGTCAGGAGTCTGTTACAACTCACTCACACACTCCCAAATACAGTCCCTGACACAGTACCTTCTCAGCTAAAGCACCTCAGCTGAAAGTAAATAAATAAAAATACCACTCACCCCTCTGGCAGCTCAAACACCTTGCTCCTTCTCAGAGCTCAGCTGGGTCAGCTCTGCTTCTGGCAAGCTTCCTGCCTTAAACATCATAGAGAGAATGGTTCTTATGTGCTTCCTCACACCTAGTAGCCTTAGAACATCAACGAGAATATGACTCACATGAGAGTAAAATAAGGAATTTTGACTGGGTGATGGTGTACAACCATAAGTTTGGAAGATGCAAAGTGGCTAGACTCCATTGATGACCGCTTGGCTAGAGACTGTGTAGCTGCTGGCCCTGTCTTGGCTTCAGCTGCTGCTTCTGTGCCTGGCCTGCCTGTTTCCTCCCTGCTGGACTGTGGCAGACTAGACTCCTGGACTGAAGACTGAAGAGAAGACATCAGCTGGTTTGGAAAAAAAAATTAAGAGGTTTTTTAGTCTTTTTTCCATATCCTCCTGTGTTGGGTAGGTGGGTTGGTCTTGGTGGGTTCTGTGGGGTGGGTGTTGGGGGGAATTACTTCTGGTTGCTGGGGGATTGGTGGGGTGTGGGTTGTTGTTGTTGTTATTTTGGATTGGGTCACCTAAGGTTTCTTTACTTGACATGAGGAAAAGGGGCAACTCAGTCCTTTAGAGCTGGCATTTGCCACAATGGCACTGGGTTCATCTGCTGGGCAGTAGTAGGGCATCCAACCAGAGTAGCAAGGCTTAGAGTGCCACAAAGGTACACACAGAGCCACGTTTTAACAGACTAATACTAGTCTTGTTATTCTACAACTACAATCTGGATAGAAAAGATTAAAGATAGGATCCAGTAAGCTTACTACAGATGGAAGCAGGTGGTGTGTGGTAGAGGGGTGAATGGAAGAAAGGAAGTTGTTCCCTGAGATCTCCACTCTACATATCAAAGGGATAGTGACAGGAGAGGAGAGGAGAGGAGAGGAGAGGAGAGGAGAGGAGAGGAGAGGAGAGGAGAGGAGAGGAGAGGAGAGGAAACCCAGGAAGGAAAGGTTAGTCAATGTCTATCTAGCTATCCATCTCTCTTGCTATGAAGTCCGGAGGATGAGCCAGGGGGAAGCACCTTCTTCACTTCATGCTACACTATACATTCTTTGAAAACTCCCAAGCAGTCCATCCAATCTTACAGGTGAGGTAACAAGCTAGGGGGGGGTGCCAGGGAGAGACGTTAGATAAGGTTGTGGAACCCTCTGCCACCTATCTTTGCTTTCCAATTTTCCCCTGGTCTAAATGGAGGTGGGGATGCCTGGCTTGAAGCTTTTGGATGCAGTGCTGCCATACAGGTTGGCAGGCATAAGGTGCTGTTGCTGGCTGGAACTATTGCATTCAATGCACTGGTTCTGCTTTCCTTTCAGAAAGCCACCCCCCCCCCATTTGTAAAACAGAGATTTTCGGGTTTGAATTTGGTCCTGTTGGGTTTTAGTGCAGCACTTGTACTGCAACAATGGTACTTGTTCTGCAGTGCACATAGCGGTGTTAGGCTCCTGACAAACAAGCAAACTCCCAACA
The DNA here is from genome assembly GCA_029375565.1 of Gekko gecko. Taxonomy (NCBI): domain Eukaryota; kingdom Metazoa; phylum Chordata; class Lepidosauria; order Squamata; family Gekkonidae; genus Gekko; species Gekko gecko. The sequence continues at coordinate 141,740,847 of JAPDNY010000005.1, forward strand.
GTTCACTTTCCATGAGATTCTCTTGGAGGGTCCGACTGCTGGGTGCCTGCCTGCCTGCCTTGCGTTCTCTGCTGGGTTACGTTGAGGGAATGGTGGCAACATGTTTGGGGGCCCATGGAATTTGACCCACTAGTCCAATGTCTTTGAAACATGAGGGTTCATGTGGGGAGAGGCTCCAGCAGCTAAACTGCAAATTTGTGGCCTCTCTGGTGCCCCCCAGCCCACCAGAAACACCATGGGAAATTTTACATTTTCCCCCACCATAGAAAACAATGGAGAGAATGTGGCAACCTGTTTGGGGGTCCATAGAATTGGACCCCCTGGTACAATCTTTTTGTAACTTGGGAGTTCTTTTGGGGAGAGGCTCCAGCAGCTACAGTGCAAATTTGGTGCCTCTTCCTCAAACCTCCTCCCCCCCAGCCCCCATATTATACCCTATGAGATTTTGTCATTGACTTTAATAGGGTATAATGGAGCCATATATTTGGGATGGCCAAATATCTCCAGAATCAGCCAGCATTGCTGAATCTGGTATTCAGGGACATTCATCCATCCATCCCAAATATATTAGCCCCAAATAGCCCTGAATCCAAATGTAGTTGAATTTTTTTCCCCTGCACACCCCTAGTTGTGATTTGATGCATTTTCCACCACCATATTAGGAGTGAGGAGGAGGAGGGGGAAGAGATTGGATTTATACTTCACCCTTCACTTTGAGTCTTAGAGTGGCTTACAAATTCCTTTCTCTTCCCCTCCCCACAACAGACATCCTGTGAGGTAGGTGGGGCTGAGAGAGCTCTGAAAGAAATTGCTCTTTTTCAAGAACACCTCTGACAGAACTGTTATATACTCAGGTAAAAGAAGATGGCTGTGGCAACGTAAGTCTAGCCATACGGTCAAACAGTCAACCTTTGGCCCAAAGACAATAGCTCCCTCGGATCCTAAAGGGCACCAATGGGGCCACCCAGTTCCTAGAGTAGACCTATAGGAAACATTGATTTGTAAATAGAACCTATCATGGGTAATGGGTGTGTGTGGCTGTGGTGTGGGGTTTGCATATAAGCCGGTCATGGACTGGCTAGCTTGTCTTGTGTTGTGGAATGTAATCCAATAAACCAGAGCTGTATATCATGCGGAGTCTCTGGCCTCAGAACATTTTACTGGTGACGAGGATTGGATTCGAAGAACAGGCCTGACTCCACCGGCAACCACAGAGCCCACAAGCAGCCCGCAGAGCACTGCTCCACCCGGGGAACCACAGCCATCAACCTCCACATCGGCCCAACCAGTGCTAGCACCACTGTGTTGAGGTATGGCTTCCATCCCAGGACAACACATCTCAACGTTCAACTCAACCCACCCAGAGCTATGGGACATGTGGGTCGCCCAGCAGAGACACTTCCTGAATATCCAAGGGGAAACCAACACAGAGCTGAAGAAGTCCTGGCTGTTGAGCACGTGTGGCATCGCCAAAATCCAGTTGGCTCAGAGCCTCGTGGTGCCAGAGACTCTTGAAACCACCACCTCCGAAGAGTTGCTGAAAGCCCTGACCAACTACTATGCACTGAAAATGTTGAAATGGGCCATCAGGATGGATTTCCATGAGTGCACGCAAAGGTCCAGGGAATCCACTGCCAAATTCCTGGCAGAACTATGCCGTCTTGCCATAGAATGCAAATTTCCTGCGCTAGAAGATGCCCTGTTGACCCAGTTCCTCTGGGGTGTCTGCGAGCAGAAGCTGCAAAGGAAACTCATCACCCAGACAGACCTCAATATAGAGTCGGCAATCTAAATGGCCACAGCATTTGAAAAATCTCAATGGGATCGACAAAACACCACCGTACACCAGACTACCTTCACTCCAGACTCCAATGTCTCTGAGGAGGAGGAGACCCATCAGGTCTGACACCACGATCAGGTCAAAGTGCACAAGGGACGCCCGGCAACCAGCCATGCTCCAACACAAGGGTCCACCAAACATTCCAGATCAACTCTCTGTGTGAGCTGTGGGGATCCGCACGAGCGCGAGTCCTGCAGATTCCATGACGCCGTTTGCTGTTCATGTGGAAAACAGGGGCACATCGCCCATGCCTGCTGTTCGTGGGGCAACCACAGAAGCGCCTCTATGCACCATGGAACAATGGAACTGAACTCCACAATGATCAACCACAACCAGGTACATTACTTGCCTCAGGGGTCAGCCTGCAAACTAACTGTGACTGTGTTGATAGAGGGCACCCCCTGTGAAATGGAGTTGGACACGGGTTCATCCCTCTCGATCATCTCCAAGGATACTGTCAGGAGGTTATGCCCAGATGGGGGACCCCAACTTGGGGCCATCAACCTCAAGTTACAGAACCTGGTAGCTATCAAGGGAGTGGGCCAGTTCCGCATTAAGTACAAAGCGTTCGAGGACCTATTGGAACTGGTGGTCGTAAAAGCCCCCCTCACCAGTTTGCTAGGCCTATCCTGGTTCGAGGCTATTGGTCTAGCAGTAACCGGAATCAACCAGGTGGGACACAGGGATTACAGTAATGTGTGTCAGGAATTTCCAGATGTATTCAGTGGTGCGCTCGGCCATTACACTGGTCCACCGGTTTCTCTAGCCCTCGATCCGGGAGTGCGCTCCATCTGAATAAAAGTCCATCACCCCTGCTAGTGCTCCGACCAAAGATAGAGGCAGAATTAGATCGCCTCATCAGCCAAGGGGTCCTGGACCCCATCCCACATGCCTTGTGGGAAACTCCAATTTTCACTCCAGTTAAGCTGAACAGAGATGTCAGGATCTGTGCTGGCTATAAATGCATGATCAACAAAGTGTTACAGGGCTATGTATACCCATTCCTGTGGTCAGCCATGTTCTCGCATCCCTGGCTGGGGTGAAGGTTTTCGGGAAGTTGGGCTTGGCACAGGCCTACCAGCAGCTGCCGGTAGACAACGCCACTGCTGAAGCACAGACCATAGTAATGCACAGGGGTGCTTTTAAAGTGCAGTTCAGGGTGACTGTAGCTCCTGGCATTTTTCAAAACCTCATGGATTCTTTGCTTAAAGGAATTCCCAGTGTACAACTCTTTTTCGATGATGTTCTAATCGTGGCGCCATTGTCCGAGGCTTTCGCAGACTGTCTGAGGGCAGTGCTTCAGCATTTCAACAACGCTGGGTTGAAAGTCAGGAGAGAGAAGTGCCAACTTGGTGTGCCCAGCGTGGACTTCTCAGGGTTCTGGGTTGATGCTTCTGGCATCCATCCAGCTCTGGACAAAATCAAGGCCATATTGGATTCCCCAACCCCCACATCAAAGACTCCAGGCCTTCTTGGGCCTACTCAACTTTTACCATTCCTTTCTCCCGCACAAGGTGGCCATGGCCGAGCCCCTCCACTACCTCCTGGACAAGAATGTGCCCTGGGCATGGGGCCCACATCATTCCACTGCCTTCCAGGCTGTCAAGGACTTGCTGGTCTCGAATTCAGTCCTGACTCATTTCAATGAGATACTCTCTGTCGTTCTTGTATGTGATGCCTCACCCTATGGGGTGGGGGTGGTGTTGGGTCACTGGTTGCTGGATGGCCAGGAGGTGCCAGTAGCTTACTATTCCAGGATTTTGTCAGCCGCCAAGCACAACTACACCCAGATAGATAAGGAGGTGCTGGCTATCTTAGCGAGGGTCCACAAGTTTCACCACTACCTGTACGGCTGCACCTTCAAGGTCCTCACAGACCACAAGCCGCTCCTGGGCCTCTTAGTGCCCAACCACCAGATGCCACAAGTGAAGTCACCACAGGTCTTGTAGTGGTCAATATTCCTTGTGGGATCTCAATATAGCTTGCACCACTGGCCAGGCAAGGCCATGGGTCATGCGGATGCTTTCAGTCAACTGCCGCTCCCAGGGTGCGACGCGGACCCAGCTCTGGCCCACCAGATCATGCTCCTGGAAGACCTTTCTGACCACCCAATTCAGGTACCCAAAGTCACCAAGCACACTGGCAAAGACCGCATCCTTGCCCACATGCTCGACTGGGTGGGGAGGGACTGGCCCACAGGGAAAGTGGGCCCGGAATTTGCCACATTCTTGTCCCGCCAGGATGAATTGTCAGCTCACAAAGGATGCATCTTATGGGGCAACTGGGTGGTCATCCGTCTACCCCTATGCACATGCACACTCACTGCGCTGCACGACACTCATCCAGGAATCGTGCACATGAAAGCCCTAGCACACAGCTATATCTGGTGGCCGGGGATGGATGGAGAGATCAAGAACCTAGTCAAACATTGCCAAACATGCCAAGAGACACAGCCAGCACCCCCTGGGGCACCCATGCACCCCTGGGAATCAGCCAACAAACCCTGGGCTCACCTGCATATAGACTTCGCGGGCCCGTTCCAGGGTCAGATCTTTTTTATCCTTGTAGATGTATACTCCAAGTGGCTCAAGGTCATCCCCATCTCCTTCACATCTGCCCGGGCCACAATCTAGTCCATGTGGAAGATATTCAGCACCCATGGCATTCCAGACACACTCGTATCGGACAATGGCACGGCCTTCACATCAGCTGAATTCGATGACTTCGTACAATATTACGGAATCAGACACATCCGCTTCACACCATTCCACCCGGCTACCAATGGACAGGTGGAACAGATGGTGCAGACAACCAAAGAGGCACTGCAAAGGATTGTCCAAGGTGACTGGGATTATCAGTTAGCCGCCTTCCTGTTCAGCCAGAGGATGACTCCACACTCTGCCACCAGCCACTGTCCCACAGAGTTACTAATGGTCAGGCACTTGACAACCCGACTGGATTGGCTACACCCAGATCAAGTGCCCAATCACACTCCAGGTTCGACTCAACAAGCGGCATCCCAAGGCTTCTTCCCCAAGGACCCAGTATATGCACAGAATTATGCAAAGGGATCACCATGGATACCAGCCCGGGTGGTCCGAGTCACGGGCCCCCTCTAGTATGAAGTCTCGACGGAGGAGGGCCAGCTACTATGCAGGCAGATGGACCAGCTACACTACCACTTACTGACCATGGCTGACCCCCAGAATGGAGACAAGGGTGACAGCAAGGTGGACCAGGACCAAGAGGCACCCAAGGAAGGTCCAGAGGTGAACGATGTAGAACCACAACCCACAATGGGGGCAACCCCTGCGCCTGGGAATCAAATTGACACCATGCTGGAGGTACCATCCCCCGAGCCACCAGCCCAACGCCACCCCCGGCCATACAAGAACCGAGCTGCACCGCTCGATGCATGAATGGTGATGTCCAGAGTACTTAAAGGACTATGTATGCAAGTATATTGGAAATATGGGGGGAGGGGTGTTATGTACTCAGGTAAAAGAAGATGGCCACAGCAGCCTGAGTCTAGCCATGCAATCAAACAAACAGTTGACCTTCAGTCCAAAGACAATAGCTCCCTCAGATCCTAGAGGGCACCAATGGGGCCACCCAGATCCTAGAGTAGACCTATAGGAAACATTGACGTAAATAGAACCTATCATGGGTAATGGGTGTGTGTGGGTGTGGTGTGGGGTTTTCATATAAGCTGGTCACAGACCGGCTAGTTTGTCTTGTGTTGTGGAATATAATCCAATAAACCGGAGCTGTACATCATGCAGAGTCTCCGGCCTCAGAACATTTTAAGAACTATGGCTTGCCCAAGGTCATCCAGCAGCTGCAAGTGAAGAAGTCAGGAATCAAACCCAGTTCTCCCAGATTAGAGTCTGCTTACTTAACCACTACACCAGACTGGCTCTCTGTGCAGCTCTGCTTGATTAGAAACAGCTGGATTGTTGTCTATGTGCAAATCCCTAATAAAATGCAGATTTCCAGCAACTAAGACTGTACGTCCACAGCAATGGTAAGATCCTTTCTTCTTTTTACTCACCCTCTTTCTTCTGAATAGATAGGCATTGTAATACTAAATTCACAGTTATTCTAGCACTATCTATGGTGGGAAGGGGGAAGGCTGTCATGCTTTCAAACATTCTGTCACCCAAGGCAACATTAGTCCTGTGACAACTGCCAGTCCATGCTTGTCATAGCACAGATTTGTTGTACAGAGGAAGAAGTGGTACCTGAACTGACTCAGGAATGCAGAGGGAAGGGGCAAAGGGATCAAATTGCACAGCATCCCACAAAGCTGGAGGTTCATATTGCTCAAAGTTAGCAGACAAAAAAGTTTCGGTCCATCTGATTTTTCACATTTGACCTTCATAGTAGTGACTTACAGTGTCTGACAGGAACTCTATATATAGGGGATTGGCATTCATGATTATTAATGATCATAATATTATACAGTATGATGATGAAGAAGAAGAAGAAGAAGAAGAAGAAGAAGAAGAAGAAGAAGAAGAATGATGATGATGATGATGATGATGATGATGATGATGATGAAGTAGAGTTAAATCCTTCTTAGCCGATTAACTTCAATGGATATAGAAGGGTGTATTTCTGCTTAGGATTCCACTGTATGTTATGTACTGAAAAAAACTGCGGGAATGCATTAGGGGAGAGGCCAATGGATCAATGGCAAAGGATCTTGGCAAGATCCCAGGTTCAGTCTCCAGCACCTCCAGTTAAAAGGATCAGGTAGTAGGTCTCAACCTGAGACCTAGAGTGTGACCACCCTTCCAAGTGGATTGGTGAATCAATGGCCTATTTCTGTATACAGTAGCTTCATGTGTTCATATTTAGTGTAGTGGTTAAGTGTGTGGACTCTAATCTGGGGCAACAGAGTTTGATTCCCCACTCCTCCACTTGCAGCTGCTGGATGACCTCGGGCAAGCCGTAGTTCTGTCAGAGCTGTTCTCTCATGGACAGTTTTCTCAGAGCTCTCTCAGCCCCGCCTACTTTACAGGGTGTCTATTGTGGGGAGAGGAAGGGAAAGGGGTTTGTAAGCCACTCTGAGACTCCGAGTGAAGGGCAGGGTATAAATCCAGTCTCTTTTCTTCTGTTCTATTCATGAAGACTATATTTTGGCCTGGAAACTGGGTTACCTCTTGGTGGTCTTCTCAGGCAGGGTTTTTTCTTGCTTGGACCACCAACTAATCCACCTATTGTAAATACTAAAAAGACTGATAAATTACCAGCTAGATTACAATTATAGCATGGTCAAAAAAGATCAACAGTGCACTTGGAAAAACCAGGGAAGGGGCGGGGGTTCTAACCCCCGCCCCTTCCCTCCCAGTGCCAGCTTTCCTGGAGGCTCTACAGCTGCGGGGCCCCCAGGAAAGCCAGGGAACGGGCGGGTTCTAACCTCCGCCCCTTCCCTCCCAGCACCGGCTTGACTGGAGGCTCCGCAGCTGTGCGGCCCCCAGGAAAACCAGGGAAGGGGCGGGGGTTCTAACCCCCGCCCCTTCCCTCCCAGCGCCAGCTTTCCTGGAGGCTCTGTGGCTGCGGGGCCCCCAGGAAAGCCAGGGAAGGGGGTTCTAACCCCCACCCCTTCCCTCCCAGTGCTGGCTTGCTTGGGTGCTCCATGGCTGCGGGGCACCCAAGCAAGCCAGGGAAGAGGCGGGGGCTTTTCGCGGGGGCGGTGCGCCTAGTGGGCAAGCCGGCCCTGTACACAGCTCATCATACATATGCAATAATTTGTACCAGCAGCAGGAAATTTACATGATTTATTTGCCCCAGCACATTGACTACCCACAGAAAATCACAACTGCATGGGGGGGGGTCATGAAATGGCCATCATTCAGATAATTCTGCCATGTCTGTTTCCTATTGTTTAAATGGAAAATGTTTCTAATCTCCATTTGATATTTCAGTGTTTTATAAAGGCACTTTGAAATATCATAGTGATTACAGAAGCTATGTTCTTGATATAATTAAATTTACTTCTGATGAAAACCCTGTGCAGATGATCCAGTTACTCTACCGTAAATTCCATATACCCCAGCATCCTTACTCCAGATCAAAACATTTTTGAATATTGTACAATAGAATTAATCACAACTTGATCACAACTAAATTTAGCTGGATTGAGGCCCATATGTGTGTGAGGCAACTCACTCTTAAGTATTTTTATTTAGATATAGAGCTAAGGGAATGAAATGGGGCTTACTCTTAACTGCTGAGGATGCTTATGTACTTTTACACTATTTGCCCATCTCTTGGAGGCTAACTAATGGTCAACTAAAATGGACCTTTCATGCCCTTACTACAACTAAAATTGTAGTTTTCCAATGTATTACAACATTGGAAAGACAAAAACTTGTCTCTGGTAAATCAAAGGTTTGCGGATCTTAGAACTCTGTCAATATTTGAATGCATGGCATATAGATGACAATTACATATGGATTTATTTTCAAATATTTGGAAACCATTTATACAAGGTCTCCCAGTTAAGACACTCTCCACAACACAGTTAAGCAGTGGTAGTTTATTGAGATATGCTTACTTTTGGAAACTTGTTCTGAGTCAGAACTGAGAAAAAGCACAAAAAACCCACAGTTATAGGTAAGGCAATTAACACACCGCATTATATCGCAAATCTGGAAGCTGCAGCTGGTGCAAAATGCTGTGGCCAGGTTGCTGATGTGAATCCGAGTTCGGGACCACATCCAACCTGTACTAAAGACATTGCACTGGCTGCCTATAGCATACCGGGTCCATTTCAAGGTGCTGTTTTTGACCTTTAAAGCCCTTTGTGGCCAGGGCCCTGCATACCTAAGGGACCACCTTTTGCCATATGTTTCCTACAGGACACTGCAATCAGGGACCCAGAACCGGTGGGCCACCCCAAGCTTCAAGGAGGCCAGACTTGTGGCAATTAGGGCCAGGGCTTTTTCGGTGGCAGCTCCACTCTGGTGGAATGAGCTCCTAGAAGAGACTAGGGCCCTGCAGGACCTCTTACAGTTCTGCAGGGCCTGTAAGATGGAGCTCTTCTGCCAGGCTTTTTTTTCCAAAAAAAATTTATTATAAGGATATAATAACATGTTCCATAAATGGTAACCAATTCTTAACATAACCTTTTCTACATTTCCCCCCCCCCTCCCCTGGCTCCCAATGATGCTCCACCCCCATTACAATTCCAATCAATATTCTCTTGCATTCACCTCATATTCAATAATCAAATCTTCTATTAAAACATTTTCCTTTTCTGTTTCTCTCTCTTAGGTAACATTTTAAATACAATCCATTTCTTACTATACTTCTAATCTTAATAGTTATCAAAGCAAAGTAACTTATTTTTAACATCCCAGTTCAGTTCTTTTTTTGGTAAATACAATTTATTATTGGATATTCCGCACATTCATACAACTTAAACAAATAAATACATATCCCTTCCGTTTCCCCCCCCCAAACAAGGCTTCCCGCAATGCTCCAACCCCGTTAATATCTCTCTTATTCAGTTACATTAACTACTAATTTTACTTTCTTTACTAATGGTAACAATTTAAAAATCTAATCACTTTAAAGTTTCCCCTTAATAACTATCAAAACAAATCAAACCATGTTTAACATCCCAACTTTTCAACAAATATTCTTGAAAGTCTTTCCATTCTTCAAAAAAGTTTTCATCTTCCTCGTTGTTTAATTTTCTTGTTAGCTTGTCCATTTCTGCCATAAACAGCATCTTCTTAATCCATTCCCATGTTTCCGGTATTTTTTCTTGCTTCCAAAATTGTGCAAAAGTCATTCTGGCTGTTGTCACCAAGTACCATAGCAATGTTCTCTTGGTTACATTTATTTCTTCCATTTTAAGACCTAACAATAACATCTGTGGGTCTTTCTTAAAAGTACATTTCAAAATTTTTTGTATCTCATTGTGGATCTCAGTCCAATATCTAGCTGCCTTATCACAAGTCCACCACATATGATAAAATGACCCTTCTTTTTTCTTACACTTCCAACATTTGTTAGACATGCTATCATTTATAATAGCAATTTTTTGGGGGTCATATACCATCTATACATCATTTTATAGCAGTTTTCTTTCACATTTATACAAGTTGAAGTTTTCATTGACTTTTTCCACAAATATTCCCAAGATGACATAGTTATTTCGTTATTTATATTTACAGCCCACTTTATCATTTGCTCTTTTACTGTTTCATCCTCAGTATACCATTTCAATAAAATCTTATACAATTTTGAAATCATGTTTTTACCCTTTTCAGCCCATACAATTTCAATTTCATTATTATTTTCTCTAAAACCATGTTCTCTTTTGTCGGTCTTAAATAAGTCATAAATCTGTCTATACTTCAACCAATCATAATCAAATTCAACATCATTTCTATCTTTTAAGACAAAATTTTTCCCTTCTAATTTTAAAAGCCTTTTATAAGGTAACCAATCTAAACCTTGATTTCTTGCATATGGATTAATCACTTCTGCCGGCACTATCCAAAGTGGTCGTTCTTCCGAGAAGAATTTTTTGTATCTCGTCCACGTCTCGAACAGTGATCGTCTTATAAAATGGTGTTTAAAAAATTTATCCATTTTTGACTTTCCATACCATAGATATGCATGCCATCCAAACTTATTGTCGTGACCTTCCAAAGCCAGCAACTTCATATTTTCAAGTTCTAAGTAGTCTTTAAAGTCTTACCAATCTGCTAAAAATTCTTGATCTTCTTTTCCATTAAGTTTTTTTGTCAATTTGTCCATTTCTACCATAAAAATCATCTTCTTTATCCATTCCCATTTATCTGGTATCTTCTCCTGCTTCCAAAATTGGGCATAAGTCATTCTCGCCATTGTAATTAGATACCATAACAATGTTCTCTTTGTCACTTTCATTTCTTCAATTTTAAGCCCTAAAAGTAGCATTTCTGGCTCTTTTTTCAAAGCACATTTCAGGATCTTCTGAATTTCCTTAAGTATCTCAGTCCAAAAAGCAGCCGCTTTTTCACATGTCCACCACATATGATAAAATGAGCCCTCTTTCTTCTTACATTTCCAACATTTGTTAGACATGTTCTCATTCATATTAGCAATTTTTTTGGTGTCATATACCATCTATACATCATTTTATAACAATTTTCTTTCACATTAACACATGTTGAAATTTTAATCGATTTTTTCCACAAACACTCCCATGATGACATATCTATTTCTCTATTTATAGCCCATTTCACCATTTGCTCTTTAACAGTCTCATCCTCCGTATACCATTTTAACAAAATCTTATACATTTTTGAGATCATTCTTTTACCCTTTTCTGCCCATACCATTTCAATTTCATTATTTTCTTTCCTGAAATCATGCCTCATTTTATCAGTCTTAAATAAATCTTAAATCTGTCTATAATTTAACCAATAATATTCAAATTTCAGTTCTTCTCTAGCTCTCATCACAAAACTACTCCCCTCAAACTTCAAAATATCTCTGTAAGGTATCCAGTCTTCTCCTTTGTGCCTTGAAGGTGGTTTGATTACTTCTGCCGGAACTATCCATAAAGGTCTTAATTAAAAAAAAAAATCTCTTGTATTTCATCCAAGTCATAAACAGTGATCTCCTTATAAAGTGGTGTTTGAAAAGGTTATCCACTTTGGATTTTTCGTACCATAGATAGGCGTGCCATCCAAATTTACAGTCATGCCCTTCCAATGCCAACATTTTTCTATTGTCCAAGTTAATCCATTGTTCAAGCCAAGCCAAACACACAGCGTCATGATACAGTCTTAAATTGGGGAGTTGTAAACCTCCTCTTTCTTTTGCGTCACATAAGATCTTCATTTTAATCCTAGGTTTCTTTCCAGACCAAACAAACTTTGAAATCTCTTTCTGCCATAAATTCAACACTTCACTATCTTTTACAATAGGAATTGTCTGGAATAGGAATAACAAATGAGGTAAAATGTTCATTTTGACTACCAAAATTCTTCCCATAAGTGACAAGTTCAAAGTATTCCACTTCTTTATATCTTGTTGAATTTTAATCCAGGTCTTCTCATAATTATTTTTAAAAAGATCAATGTTTTTCATTGTAAGCTCAATTCCTAAATACTTAGTTTTTTTCACCACTTCACATTGAACTTTTTCTTGCAATTCCAGTTGTTTTTCTTTTCTCATATTTTTGCAAAGCATCTTTGTTTTATTCTTATTGACATAAAATCCAGCCAAGTCTCCAAATTCTTTAATCTTTTCCATCAATAATGGTACATTAGTTACTGGATCTTCAATAACAAACATTACATCATCTGCCAAAGCCCTATACTTATACGTGAAATCTCCAATTGTGACTCCTTTTATATCTTTATCTTCTCTTATTTTCCCCAGCACCACTTCCAAAATCCATATAAATAATAAGGGGGATAATGGACATCCTTGTCTAGTCCCTTTTTGAACTTTAAAATGATTCCGTCATTTCCTTATTTACATTCAGCGATGCTTTCTGTTCAAAATATATCGCCCTGATCATATTTAAAAAGGGCTGACTAATGTCCAGTCTTTCAATCACTTGGAACATAAACTCCCAGTTTAAATTGTGAAATGCTTTTTCTGCATCCACAAATAGAAAAGCAACCTCTTTTTCTGGATGTTTATCATAGTATTCAATTGCATCAATCACCATCCTTAGATTGTCTCTAATTTGTCTATTTGGTAAAAAACCGGCTTGTTCCTCCCTTATGACATCTTTCAAATAATTCTTCAGTCTCTCCGAAATTACTTTGGCAAATAATTTATAGTCATTATTGAGTAGCGAGATTGGTCTGTAATTTTTTTATTATTATTGGTCTGTAATTCTTAATGTCTGTTAAGTCTTGTCCTTCCTTTGGTATGAGTGATATATTAGCTTCTTTCCAAGACTCTGGTATTATCTTAGTCAGCTGAATTTCATTTACTAAAAGTTCCAAAATCGGGGTCAACTCCTCTTTTAATTTTTTATAAAATTTTACAGTAAATCCATCTGGTCCTGGAGCTTTCCCCAACTTGGCATCTTCTATTGCATTGTATATTTCTTCTTTCTGGATTGTACCATTCAACATTTCCTTGGCTTTTGGAGCCACCATCAATAACACCTCCACCGCCAACAATTAATATCTACACTGGCAGAGCCCTGGCCTGGGGATCCCTTAAACACAGCCCATGCCAATTACCTGAGACAGTCACAGAAGGCTGAAGAGGCAATTGAGATAATGAGGATTGTGGCTAGCACTTTATCTTGTATGAATTTTAACGTTGTATTTATTAATGTATGTGATTTTATTATGGTGGTTCTATGCGAATGTTATTGTTTGTAAGCTGGCCTTGGCCGGGAGGGCAGGATAAAAATCTAATAATAAATTAATAAATAAAAATAAAACATCTCATGCATAGGTCATCATCCAGCACCTAGGTCTCTATGGCAACCCTGACAGATATACAGATCCTTATCAGCTCTAGCATGGCAAAAGAGTCTCCAGGGTCAGCTCCCATGGGAACTGGTGTTGGGGCACAGCTTAAAGAAATGGTTATGACTGCTATAATCATTCACTCTCAACACCCCATGCACTCCCCTCAGGAATTCCCTCCCCCCAATATTATGGAAAGCAGTGAAGTGAATTATAAAGAAATGGAACTAAGCTTGACATTCTGCCTCCCCCAAGCCCTTTCACCCTCCCAGCTTGTGAGGATTATGTTTATGAAAAGTACGAACAAGAGAAAAAGCTTTAACATTTGTGCTCTGGACCCATTTGTTGTGTTCTGGCCCAAAGTCCCTCCATTTAATCAGATAAAACAAGTGGCCTCTTTTTAACTTATTGTCCAGGTGAGTCTCCACCTCCTGATGGGGATTATCATTATCATTATTATTATTATTAATTCCATTTTTACCCTGCCCTCCCCGCGAACAGGCTCAGAGTGGCTTACAATAGGGCAACCATGTGCTGAGGATAAAACAACATAAAAACAAGATAAAACATTCCACATTAAAGCGCTCAATAGTTAGAAGAAGTGCATGTAACAAAAAGAACATTGTTATGGTATTTGATTACAACAGCAAGAATAACATTTGCCCAATGTTGGAAGCAAGAAAAAATACCAGAAAAATGGGATTGGATAAAGAAGATGCTTTTTATGGTAGAAATGGATAAATTGACAAAGAAGCTTAATGGTAAAGAAGATGAAGAATTTTTCATAGAATGGAAAGACTTTAAAGACTATCTTGAAATGAATTGGGATGTAAGAAATAAGTTACTCTGCTTTGATAACTATTAAGGAGAGAAAAAAGAAAGTAATGACTGAATAATAGTGTCAGAGTCCTTAGTTAGTCAGCCAAACACCAGGCCTTGTTCATTTAAACAAGAATAGTATTTATTAAGCTGCAAGACTAGGTCACCTAAAACAGAAGCATTGTTAAGAATACTTTAGTTACATGAAGCATAGAGATATACCCTAAAGGGAGGGGCCCTTTCCATCTCCGACTCCCTCCGATTCCCTCTTCACCTTTGGTCTCTCTGGTCAGGTCTTCCACCCCCTCCGCTGCGCTCAGCCAGTGTACTGATCGCTCGTAGCGACTCTCTCTCACTGAAGCACATGGGGTGTAGAACCACGTCTCATGCGTCTCGGCTAGGGGCTTCACCCAATCCCTCCGCTGCTTGGGCCGGGTTGTCACGCTGCCATAAGCCGCTCCATAGGGGTCCCCGTAAGGTCCCCCCAGGTCATAGTCCGGACCCCAGGTTACCGGAACGTAGGTGATGGGGCCCTCCGTGGTGACGACCGCGGTAGTGGCTGGCACTGTCATTACGGGGGTTTTCTTCTCCTCCCGTTGGTCGTCCTGCCGATCTTGATCCTGGTCGGTCGGGAGAGTGTCTTCTTCACCGTCACTCATTTTGGAGCAGCGGGTTTCAGACCAGTCCTGACTAAAAGATGATTCTTAACAAACTGTCAGAGTCCTTAGTTAGTCAGCCAAACACCAGGCCTTGTTCATTTAAACAAGAATAGTATTTATTAAGCTGCAAGACTAGGTCACCTAAAACAGAAGCATTATTAAGAATACCTTGGTTACATGAAGCATAGAGATATACCCTAAAGGGGGGGAAAGGGCCCCTCCCTTCTACCAATGGAGGCTTCTCGCGCGCGCGGGAAGCACAGAAGCTGTAAATAACAGTTCACCCTCCATCCCACCTTTCCCAGCCTAGCTGTTGTCTTTAGAAAGCGATAGGAGACAGTCAGCCTGGCTTTCAAGGCCATTCTTGGCCTGGGATCTTAAGATACGACCCGGTTGCCCGGGCAGCATCGGCAGCTCCCCACATTCCATCCCACCAGTCTCAAAGCATCAATCAACACCCGACAATCCCATCCTCCCTCCCTTCCTCCATACAGTCCCATCCTCCCTCCCTTCTCCATCCATTATGGCAGGCAATACCTGACATTCTGCCCTCCTGATAACAAATCTATCCCTTCGGTTTCAAAGGGTACAATTTATGGAATGTCCGGACCAACTTTGGCGCAAGAACATGTTCCACCCGCACCCACTCCCTCTGTTCAGGCCCAAAGTCCACCCATTCCACCAGGTAATACAGTCGATTCCGAGATACCTTGGAATCCAGGATCTGTGCGATTTCAAAATGCAGTTCCCCCCCACCATGAGCGGCAGCGGGGTGGGGCGACGGGGTCTCCATGCATTCTCCGCAGGCGCACGTCACAGGAGCCTTACATGAAAGACAGGATGCACAGACTTTAGTGACTTAGGCAAGGCAAGTTCAACAGTGACATTATTAATCACACGTACAATTTCAAAGGGTCCAACATATTTCCAGCCAAGTTTGCGGCTCGGCTGCACACCCCGCAGGTTTTGCGTGGAAGTCACGCTTCTTGTCGGCCTGGACTTTATAGGTCTTTTTAACCTTTTCAAGAGTCTGTGTCAACAAAGGCCAAGCTGTTTGTAGGCGTTTACACCAGTCTCTCGCGTCTCCCGCCGGGAGGTCGGGAGAGGACAAAAATGGCAGAGGTGGGGCCTCGTAGCTGTGCACCGCCATAAACGGTGACATTCCCATCGACGTGTGCTGAGTGTTATTGTAGCAGAACTCAGCCAAAGGCAAGAGGGAATGCCAATCATCTTGTTGAAAATTAGTAAAACATCTGAGATATTGCTCCAGGGTTTGGTTGACCCTTTCGGTCTGGCCATCCGTCTCTGGGTGGTACGCACTGCCGAGCCCCCTCTCCACTCCTAGCAGTGACATTAATTCCCCCCAGAATTTGGATACGAACTGCACCCCCCTATCTGAGATTACTTTAGAAGGCAAAGTGTGGAGTCTCACAACGTGTTGCAAGAACGCTGATGCAAGCTTCTTAGCAGAGGGGATCGAAGCAAACGAAACGAAGAGAGCTTGCTTGGTAAATAAATCAACCACAACCCAAATAACAGTCTTCCCCCCACTGGGCGGCAGGTCGGTAATAAAATCCATTGAAATCACCTCCCACGGCCAATTCGGGGTGGGTAAGGGTTGTAACGCTCCGGGGGGCTTCCCCGGCCGAGGCTTACTCATTAAGTAAGTTTGACAGCCATTGGTAAACAAAGATAGATCTTTACACAATCCAGGCCACCAAAATTGCCATTGTAAAAGTTGAAGTGATTTCACAAATCCGGTGTGTCCCGCAAGTTTAGAGCCGTGAGCCCAGCCCATCACTTCCCCCTTAGGGAAAGTGGGACAAAAAGTTTTCCGTTTTTTCGCCAACAGTTCTGTGCATCTTGCGTCACCCCCTCTTCCCCCTCTAGCGTCTCGTGATCAGCGGGAGTCATTGCCGAAGCGAACTTCGACTCCCAGTCAGAAGGGGGCGGAGAGAGAGGCAGGTTTAGTGCTTGCTTGCGTGTAGTAACCGCCCCCCCCAGCTGGGAGGGGGTAAAGACAGAGTCCCGGACCTCCTCCCTTTTGCTGTCGTGTTGTGGGAGGCGGGACAAGGTGTCAGCTAGAGAGTTCGACTTTCCCGGGAAATGGTGTAAAGTGAAGTTGAACTTCGAGAAGAAATCAGCCCAGCGCAACTGTTTGGCGTTTAGGGAGTGGGGTGAGCGAAGAAGCTCCAGATTTTTGTGATCAGTCCATACCTCAAATGGAACCCACGCCCCTCCAGCCAGTGACGCCATGTTGCCAGCGCTAAGCGGATCGACCCCGCCTCCTTTTCCCACACCGACCAGTTCCGTTCAGTGTCATTGAATTTTTTAGATACATAGGCAAGGGGGTGAAATTTACCATCCTCCCCTCTTGGAGGATCGCCCCCCCCCATGGCAACGTCGGATGCGTCAACTTGGACAATGAATTTCTTAAATTCATTTGGGTGGGCCAACACTGGCTCCGAAGTAAAGAGATCTTTTAGGCGCTCAAACGCAAGTTGGCACTCCGGAGACCAGCTTAATCGTGCGCCCGGCCGCGTGCAATCAGGGGCTTTCCCCTTTGTTTTTAGCAAGTCAGTAAGGGGAAGGGCCACCTGAGCAAAGTTCGACAAGAATGATCTGTAAAAATTAGCGAATCCGAGGAATGCTTGGAGTTGCCTCCTCGTCTTGGGGGGCTCCCACCCCACCACATCCTTTACTTTGTCAGGGTCCATTTCAATGCCCTTTTGAGATATGCGGTAGCCCAAAAAGGGGATCTCAGATTTGTGAAACTCACATTTTGATAGTTTTGCAAACAGTTTGTGCTTGTGCAACGTTTGGAGGACTTCTCTCACCAACTTCACATGTGATTTCAGGTCGGGGGAGTACAAAAGTATATCATCAAGGTAAACAAGGACCCCCTTGAACAAATACTTGTGTAACACCTCATTAATCAAGTTCATGAATACCCCTGGTGCCCCTTGAAGTCCGAAGGGCATAACCAAGTATTCAAACTGTCCCAGGGGGGTATTAAACGCAGTTTTGAATTCATCCCCCTCCCTAATCCGCACTCGGAAGTAAGCATCTCTCAAATCCAATTTGGAGAACACCTTCCCTCCAGCCACCGCTGCCAAGAGGTCTTTGATTAGGGGCATGGGGTATGCATTGGTGCTAGATACTGCATTCAGCCCCCTATAGTCCGTGCAAAGTCGCAGCCCCCCATCCTTCTTTTTTTCTGAATAGGACGGGTGCGGCAAAAGGGGAAGAGGCAGGTCTGATGAACCCCCTCTCCAGGTTCTTGTCAATGAATTTCCTCAGCTCCACCTTCTCGGATGGGCTCATGGAATACAATTTACCCTTAGGCAGTTTTTGATTTGGCAGTATCTCAATGGCACAGTCACAGTTTCTGTGGGGGGGCAACTCATCTGCCTCTTCTTCCCCAAAGACAGCAGCTAAGTCCCGGTATTCCCTGGGAATCGCCTCCAGTTCGGCTTCGGCCACCCCCACCGTCACTGGATCATTCCCCACACGTAGGGACCCCCAGTCGCTTTGCCACGTGTGGGCTCTACACTTCTCAGAGATGAAATTTACTTTCCCGTCCCCCCACAAGATTTGTGGGTCACAAGAAGCTGAAGGAGGATTTGTTCAAGCAACAATTTCAGGATGACTTCATAATTGACAAGAAAATCATGGTCCTAAAGGAACTACCCAGAGCGATGCTTCAGGACAGACGACTGTTTAAAGACCTGATTGACAAGCTGAAAACAGAGGGCATAAGATATAGATGGGAAATTCCTAAAGGTGTCAGTTTTTCATTCAAGCAGAAGAGAGTCACCATCAAGTCAGTTGACCAAATGACCAGATTCATCAATGATAATTTTAAAGACTCTGATAAATAATTACAGAATCAACATGGAGAGTCAAATAATTTCATGGAATGTTAATGGACTGAATTCACCCCAAAAAAGGAAAAATATCAGACTCCGGTTGGAAAAACAGAAATGTGATATTGTTTGTTTGCAAGAAACACATATTAAAAAATCAGATGCCAAATTTTTGATTCAAAAAAGATTAGGAGAGGAATTTTATTCACTCTCCTCTCAAAAGAAAAAAAGGAGTTGTTACATATATTAAAAAAGAGCTGGAGCCAAAAGAAATTTTTAAAGACGATGAAGGGAAATTTTTGGCGGTAGAAGTTGTGCTGCAGAACAAAAAGACATTAATTGTTAATCTCTATGCTCCCAATGGGGCAAAAGAAAACTTTTTTCAGGATCTGTGGGAACAACTACGACAGTTGACCTATGAGCAAACGATTTTAATGGGCGATTTTAATGGTACTGTTGACAATGTTGTTGATAGAAAATCAAAAAAAGGAATTGAGGCCATGGGCAAACTTCCTAAAGTCTTTTTCCAATTGACTAAATATGAACACTTGGCAGACGTTTGGAGAATCAAACATCCCAGAGATAGAGAGTACTCTTTTTATTCATCAAGACACGAATCTTTTTCCAGGATAGATATGATGTGGATGACAGAGAATTTAATCTTGCAAACATGCAAAATTGAGATATTGCCTAGGATTCTTTCTGACCACAGTCTGATAAAATGGTCAACGTATGTTAAGAGGAAAAAATTTCAATGGCGACTTAACGAAGATTTGCTGGACAAGCAAAATATCGTGGATAAAATAAGGTCAGAAACCCAAACATACTTTCAATTGAACTTAAATAAAAGTGTACAGACGCAAACGGTATGGGAAGCCTACAAGGCTGTGATGAGAGGACATCTGATTGCAATTAATAATAATGAAAAGAAACAACAAATGAAGATAGACAAAGAAATTATGGAAAATATTCGGAAAAAAGAAACAGAACTTAAGAAAAGGCCTGGTAAAAAGAAGATTTTGAGAGAATTGAGGATTCTAAGGGAGCAATATGAGGCAAGGTTGAACAAAGAAGTATTTTGGAACTTGAAAAAATTGCAACAGAAATCCTTTGAAGGTGCAAATAAACCTGGCAAATATTTAGCATGGCAATTAAAGAAAAGAAGAGAGAATAAAACAATCACCTGTTTGAAAGATGGAAATAAAGAGATTTTAGACCCAGGAGGAATTAAAAGGGAATTTTTTAAATATTACGCGACTCTCTTTCAATCGAAGCAAGCGGATCCTCAAAAAATGTTGGATTACTTATCCAAAGCTAACTTGATACAACCAAACCCCGAAATGAAAACATTTTTAAATGCTGCAATAACTAAAGACGAAATCAGTAAAGCAATAGCTGAGGCAAAAATCTCTAAAGTCCCAGGCCCGGATGGCTTTTCAGCTAAATTTTATAAAAAATTTCATGAAGATTTGGTCCCGGTGTTGGAGATTCTTCTAAATGAAATTAGAAAGACAGGAAAGATCCCAGACTCCTGGAATGAAGCTGCAATCACCTTAATCCCTAAAGAAATGCAAGATTTAACAAATGTTAAAAACTACCGGCCCATTTCATTATTGAACACGATTATAAAATATTTGCAAAAATATTGGCAGAGCGCCTTAAAAAGTTTTTGAAAGATACTATTGTTGAAGATCAAGCTGGTTTTTTACCAAATAGACAAATTAAAGACAATATGAGGGTTGTTTTGGATGCAATTGAGTATTATGATAAACACCCTGAAAAAGAAGTTGCTTTTTTATTTTTGGATGCAGAGAAGGCCTTTGATAATTTGAATTGGGAATTTATGTTTAAAGTGCTTGAGAAATCTTTGATGGGCGTAGAATTTACAAGAATGATTCAATCGATATATAAAGAACAAAAAGCTTCGGTGATTGTCAATGCAGAATCAACAGATATGTTCCGGGTAAGAAAAGGTACTAGACAAGGTTGTCCCCTGTCACCATTGTTATTTATCTGGATTTTGGAGATTTTGCTACAAGCGGTCAGAGATGATGATAATATAAAAGGTTTGAATATTGGAGGTTTTTCATTTAAATTAAGAGCATTTGCGGATGATATTATGTTTATTGTTGAAGATCCTGTTAATAATATGCCTAAGGTATTTGAAAAAGTAAGAGAGTTTGGTGATCTTGCAGGGTTTTATGTCAACAAAAATAAATCTAAGATACTGTGTAAAAATATGATTGGTACAAAGCAACAAATGTTACAAAATGTGACAGAATGTGAAGTGGTTAAAAGGGTTAAGTACTTGGGAGTTGAAATTACAATGAAAAATATAGATTTGTTTAAGAATAATTATGAAAAACTGTGGGGTTCGATAAAGAGTGATTTAGAAAAATGGGAAAAACTAAGGTTATCTCTTCTTGGAAAAATTGCCGTTATTAAAATGAATGTACTGCCCAGGTTAATGTTTCTGTTTCAGACAATACCAATTGTGAAAGATGGAAAAGTGTTGGTAAAATGGCAAAGAGAAATCTTTAAGTTTATCTGGGCAGGGAAGAAGCCAAGAATTAAAATGAAGATAATGTATGATATTAAAGACAGAGGTGGCTTCCAAGTCCCGAATTTGCGTTTGTATCATGAAGCAGTATGTATGTCTTGGTTATCTGAATGGGTAAATTTGGAAAATAGAAAACTTTTAGCTCTTGAGGGGCACGATTGCAGATTTGGCTGGCATGCCTATCTTTGGTATGGGAAAAACAAAGCTGACTCTATGTTTAAGCATCATTATGTAAGGAGGACACTGTTTGATGCATGGATCAGGTATAAGGATACAATTTCGGATGAAAGGCCTCTGTGGATTGTTCCAGCTGCAGTTATACATTTGTTTTCAGAATATAAAGGTAATGACTGGTTGAAGTATCAGGAATTGTTGCAAAAAGAAGGGAAAAAATATGTTTTAAAACCAAATAACGAATTAGAATTTGAGTATGGTTGGCTACAATATTGTCAAATAAGGGACATCTATAAAAAAGACTGTAAAGAGTTTGGTTTTAGAGCTATGAATGATGATATTGAAAATATATGGTTGAAAAAAGAACGGAAAATGATATCAAAAATGTATAAAACTTTGTTGACTGTATATACTTTGGATGAAACTGTTAAAGAACAAATGATAAAGTGGGCCATAAATATGAACAAAGAAATTTCTATGGAATCGTGGGAATTTTTGTGGAAAAGATCTTTTAAAATGTCTACCTGTATCAATGTAAAAGAAAATTGTTATAAGATGATGTATAGATGGTACATGACACCAAAAAAGATTGCCAATATTAGTATGGATAAGAACTTGAGTAATAAATGCTGGAAATGTAAAAAAGTAGAGGGTTCTTTTTACCATATGTGGTGGTCATGTGATAAAGTGAAAGCATACTGGTCTAATATACATTGTGTGATGCAGAAAATACTGAAAATCCCAATTGAGAGAAAGCCAGAACTTCTTCTCCTCGGTTTGACAATGGAAAAAATTCCACAAGAAAAAAGGACATTGTTATGGTACATGATTACGTCGGCGAGAATGGCCTTTGCTCAGCATTGGAAAATGGAGAAGGTGCCAGATGTACATGACTGGTTGAGAAAACTGTTATTTTTAGTGGAAATGGACAAAATGACAAAGAAATTAAATGGACAAATGGCAGAACAATACCTAAAAGACTGGGAAGGATTGAAATTGTATCTAGAAACTGAATATAGAATGAAGGGGAAAATATATAACTTGGATACGTATGGATATTGAACGAGAAATGAAATGAATTTTGAACTGTATGTACTGTTATATACAATATGATGAAATTGTAGAGGTTATATATAATTCAAATGTGTTACCTGGTTTGTCAATGTACTTAAGTCTAAGCTTGATTGCCTTATAATTTTTCTGTTTGTTATTAGCAGTGTTGGAAGCCTATTAGGGGGGTGGGGGGATTGGGACGGGGATCTTCTTTTCTGAAATTGTATTGGTAACGTGATTGGAAATGTTGAATGTATCCCAATAAAAAATTTTTTTCAAAAAAAAAAAAAAAAAGATTTGTGGGTCATGGTCAAAGAACCACACACTGCCCAGAACCAGGGGAAAACGGGCCACAGGGGTAATTATGAAGGGTCTCACCTCCCAGTGATTCCCTATCCCCACGCGCAATGGGACAGTCTCGTATTTGCACGGCTCTTTCATCGTGGAGCTGTCCATCTGCGTAAACACTAGGGGCTCTGTTGGTTTTACCACCTTCGCCCCCAGTCCCGTCACCAGCAAGGGGTTAATGAGGTCTTTCCCACACCCCGAGTCAATGAGAGCTCGTACTCTCACATGGGTCCATTAGGGTCACAGTAAGGAAGAAAAGAGAAGGGGGTCTGCTCACCAGGATTTGCGCTTGTGAGTCCGGGACCTGCTGTTCAGCGCTATTTACAGCAGGTCCTTCTCGTTTCCCGCCTTCATTGCTTCTTCATCCGACGAGTCTGAAGTCTCGCTCAGAGGGGTGATTTGCAGAGCTCTGGCTCCCCTCGGTTTCGCTACTGGCTTAGGTGTGGAGGTCTCGAACTTTTTCTTGGTTCCCTTCGCCCCTCCGGGTGGCGTGGACGTTCCGGGGCAGCTCGCGGCGAAGTGGCCCGCCTCTCCACACTTCAGGCAGAGCCCTTGTTTCATCCTGGATTCTCTCGTGCCATCTTTGGGTCTCGGGTTTGCCGGCTGGTTCTTCCCCTTTTGGGTTGGTGGTGGGCCCGATTGGCCTCCTTTCCCCATTGCTGCCGCATCATCCAGATGGATGGTTCTCAGGAAGGTCTCCATGGTGACCGCTGACTGCATCCATCCCGCCAGTGTGTCGGGGTCGTTCCCACGCGTCACCGTGCGGCGGATCTCGGAGTTGAGTCCCAACCTGAACTGCTCCGCTAAGACTCCATCGGGCCACCCCGTATTTTCGCAGCGAGCCGGCGGAATTCTGTTATGTACTCACGGACTGATCGGGAGCCTTGCTTGAGAGCGCGTAGGGCCGCTCGGGCTGTCTTGTTCGCGTTAACAGCTTCGAACTGCTCCTACATGGCCCACATAAATGCATCGATCTCTCGCAACTCCCTCCCATCAGCCTGGTGCAGAGCTACATACCAGTCAGCCGCTGCTTCCTTCAGGTGTGATGCGATAGTGTCCACCATTCGATCCACGCTCTGGAACAGGTGACCCCAGTTCTCGATGAACTTTTCCGTTCTCACCAGGAAAAACGAGAACTTCTCCGGGGTCCCATCGAAGTCTGCATCGAGGAGTTCGGCCGGCTTCAGCGGGAGGAAACCCCAAGGTCGCTGCAGTTGTTGCGCCGGCGGCCCTTGCCCAGGGGGCCCCGCTGGTTGGTCCGGTGGCCCTGCTGGTTGCACGGGTGGCCCCACCGGAACGATGCGCTGGTCCGGCGGTGGTTGCCCCGGGGGCGCCTCTCGCTGCATCCGGACCATCTCCTCTCAGATGCCATCTGAAATCATCTTAGGGATGCGGGAAAGGGATTCGTCTAGTATTCGGATTAGGCAGTCGTGACTCGGGTCGCCGCTCCATCTCCGACTCCCTCCGATTCCCTCTTCACCTTTGGTCTCTCTGGTCAGGTCTTCCACCCCCTCCGCTGTGCTCAGCCAGTGTACTGATCGCTCGTAGCGACTCTCTCTCACTGAAGCACGTGGGGTGTAGAACCACATCTCATGCGTCTCGGCTAGGGGCTTCACCCAATCCCTCCGCTGCTTGGGCCGGGTTGTCACGCTGCCATAAGCCGCTCCATAGGGGTCCCCGTAAGGTCCCCCCAGGTCATAGTCCGGACCCCAGGTTACTGGAACGTAGGTGATGGGGCCCTCCGTGGTGACGACCGCGGTAGTGGCTGGCACTGTCATTACGGGGGTTTTCTTCTCCTCCCGTTGGTCGTCCTGCCGATCTTGATCCTGGTCGGTCGGGAGAGTGTCTTCTTCACCGTCACTCATTTTGGAGCAGCGGGTTTCAGACCAAGTCCTGACTAAAAGATGATTCTTAACAAACTGTCAGAGTCCTTAGTTAGTCAGCCAAACACCAGGCCTTGTTCATTTAAACAAGAATAGTATTTATTAAGCTGCAAGACTAGGTCACCTAAAACAGAAGCATTATTAAGAATACCTTGGTTACATGAAGCATAGAGATATACCCTAAAGGGGGGGAAAGGGCCCCTCCCTTCTACCAATGGAGGCTTCTCGCGCGCGCGGGAAGCACAGAAGCTGTAAATAACAGTTCACCCTCCATCCCACCTTTCCCAGCCTAGCTGTTGTCTTTAGAAAGCAATAGGAGACAGTCAGCCTGGCTTTCAAGGCCATTCTTGGCCTGGGATCTTAAGATACGACCCGGTTGCCCGGGCAGCATCGGCAGCTCCCCACATTCCATCCCACCAGTCTCAAAGCATCAATCAACATCCGACAATCCCATCCTCCCTCCCTTCCTCCTCATTTGACTTATTTTTGACATGGAATCAAATATGTACAACAAAAGGGCTGTAGAAAGGGGCAGTCAAGCCAACAGTGTGAATATGAGCCTATCGCTCCACATTTTTGCCAACAAAGTAGCGAGGCTGATGAAGTAATCTGTGCTAGTTTCTGAGGTGTAAGATACCAGAAATGCAGAATTTTAAAAGATTGCAGACTTATTTCAATTATGTTAGTACTGAAGGCAAAGTTCTTCCAAATCTGTTCCCATTCCTCTGAGGTTAATGTAGTATTACAAATAGAATGCCAGCGTTTTTGAGAGGGGAGAAGCTGGTAGTCATCTAATCGTGAGAGGACTTTATATATGTTCGCTATTGTATGCCCTTTATTCTTCTGCATAATATCATATACTAGCTCAAAGCCTGTCATAAGACATTTTACTGAGTCCACAATTTGAGTCTGAGATGCAAAGTGCTTTATTTGGGAATATTGAAGCCAATTTAGAGTATATTTAAGTTTGGTTTCAAGCTGTGACTTATTTAATAGGATGTTATTGCTAGTGCTATCCTCCAAGCTTTCCAAGCTTTTTGGTTAACCGGGAGTTAAGTGGAGGTCAGGATTTGTTGATTAAAAAGTGCATGAAACCGGGAGGTGGATGGTAATAACTGCTTTCTGTTTTTGTCCCAAGTAGCTAGGAAGACACAAAGAATGAAACTATCCACAGTTGACCTAGGACGTTCAGAGGTCGACTGCCAAATTACATCATGAACATCATATGGGCAAGTATAATTCATTTGCATGGAGATCCAATCTGTATTTTGTGTGTTATGTATCATTCTTAGGATGTTAGTTAAATATACTGCGGTGTAATATGTCTGAAGGTCTGGAAATCCTAGGCCTCCTTGTGATTTCTGACTAGTAAGCGTGTTCTTATGAATCCTATGTCATTTATATGCCCAGAAAAAGTCCAGGAGTAGTTTTTTGCCAATCAGCTAGTAGTTTGGAGGAAATGGTAAGGGGTAAGACTCGAAATAAATAGAGAAATTTTGGCAGTACATAAGACCTAATAATATTTAATCTATCATAGTAGGTAAGTTTAATTTTATGCCATAAGGCAATTTTTCCCTCAGATCTATAAGCAGGGTTTCATAATTAGCCTTGTAGAGGTCTTCTATGTTCAGTGGAATTCTGATACCTAGATATGTTAAGTATAATGAGATCCAGGAATAGGGAACTGCAGATTGCAAAGATGTTCTGATAGTTGTTGGTAAGTAAATTGGAAATATGTGTGATTTAGCTATATTAGTGTGTAAACCAGAGACTACACTATAGTCTCTCAAAATCATTTGAAGAGTTGATAATGATGTTTCTGGTTTTGTACAAAATAGTAAAAGGTAATCTGCAAAAATCAACAATTTATAAATTTTCCCAGCTAGATTTATACCTGTAATGTCTGGGTGAAGTCTAAATCTCTCCGCTAGTGGTTCCATAATAAGCACAAATAATTGCAGTGGCAAGGGACAGCCCTGCCTCATGCCATTTCAAAGTAAATTCTTCTGAGTTCATACCATTGATTCTGAGATGGGCCTGAGGATTGTCATAGACAGTATTGATAATATGGACAAAGTTCTCTCCAAAGCCCAGATGTTCTAGTGTGGTTTTCAAAAGATAAAAATTAACAGAGTCAAACGCTTTTTGTATATCAAGCGTAACACAAACAGACGGGATTTTGTTTTTTTTACAATGGTGAATCAGGCTCAGAGCTTTAAAGGTGCAGTCTGAGATGTCTCTATGTGGCATGAAGCCCACTTGGTCTTGGTGGATATATTCATGTATAAAGGTACGTAGTCTCAGAGCAAGACTAGTAGTAAATATTTTAAAATCATTATTAAGGAGAGATATAAGTCTATAAGCTGCAGTATCAGTCCCATCTTTGCCTGCCTTTGAGATCACTATTATTTATGCTTGGTGCCACGTGGGAGGCAGTTTACCTTCCTGCATGACATAATTGCAAGCTGCAGTAAGAAGCCATCTGGGCCTGGGGCCTTATTATTTTTCAGATGTTTTATTGCATTAATAATTTCCTGTACTGTAAAAGGACTGTCCAATATTTGTGCGTATTCAGGTGATATCTTAATTGTGTTATAGTAGTTAAGGTAAGAAGTAATAGAGACTGAATTAATTGGATCCAATTTGTAGAGTCATTTCTAATAACTTAAGAAAGTCTGTATAAGTTCTTCAGTGCAGTATCTTAAAATGTTTTTGTCATCTTTGATGGCATTAATATGCCGGGAATCTTTCTTTTGCCTAACACGTTGTGTTAGTGTTTTCAAAGCAGTAGAGTTGTTTTGCCATGTTTTCTGTTGAAGATACAACAGATACTTTGTATATGAGTGGAGTCTAATGTTTCTAATTGTCTTCTTAATGCTAATAAACATTTATAAATTTTAGCACTACCTGTTTTTTTATGTTGAGTTTCTAGGGAGCTAATATCTAAAGTTAATTGTTCTCTTTTTCATCCCTGTTTTTTTTTTTAAGAATGCAGATTTAGAGATTACATGACCACGAAGGACTGATTTACAGGCATTCCAGAGAATAGCCGGAGAAATTTCTGGGATGTCATTGTCTGCAAAGTAATGTTTAATGCATGTATGTATTTCATCTGAGAGAACCTGGCTATGCAATAAATTTGTGTCAAATCTCCAGATTCTGTGTGTGGGTTCATCATTTATACTAAAATCACATCTGACAGGGTGGTGATCAGACCATTGCATCTAACTAATTTCAGCTGTTTTGACTTTTGTTATTAGTGAGGCTGACGTGAGGAGATAGTCTATCCATGTGTACGTATTGTGACATTGGGAAAAATACATATAATCATGCTCACCTTCGTGAAGATGTCTCCAGATATCTATAAGCATAAATTGTTGAAATAAATCTGCAAGTGGTGAGACTTTAGATTTGCAAGGCCCTTTCCCCTTCTGGCACATATTTACGTGGGATTTGTCCTTAGCTGGGTCCAAGATGCAGTTGAGATCCCCCCCAACTAGTAACTCTCCTTCCCTAAAATATTCCAGCTGACAAAACAAATCAGACAAAAATGTTATTTGGCTGTCATTAGGCGCATATACCGATACCAAAGTTACAGTTAAATTGTTAAGCTTACCCACAACAAAAATAAATCTACCTTTGGGATCTTTGTGTAGTTTTTTGAGTATAAAGTCCGTGTTAGACCAAATGAGGATCGCTACACTTCTGGCTTTGGTAGAGCCATAGGATTGCCATTTATGGCTACATTTTTGGGTATTATAGTTGGATTTTTGGCTGTGTTGTGCGTCTCCTGAAGGAAGACTGTATTAGGATTGTATTTTAAGATTTGAGAGAGAATGCGTTTTCTCTTCACTGGGTTACCCATTCCTCCGACATTATAAGTCAATGCCCTTATCATTGTAAAAAACAGATGTATTAAGATAAGTCAATGCAGGAAATAAACAAAGCCAAACCAGAGTTATAACAAACTTGCCCAAGATGCACGTATTAACTTCATCAAGAGTATGATGTACAAAATAGTATATTTGATCAACTTTTACTACTAGTAATTGTATAACCTGTTAATGGAAAAGGAGCTTGCTAAAAACTAATTTTGAAAGCATAACAGGGAAATTCAGGGTAATCAAAGTATTCTACATATCCTTAGAAAACTAGGAAAGCTCTCTGCGAGTATGGGATTTCAAGAAATAAAAAAAACAGCACAAGTTCACCAGGGAACTTTAAACCAACCTGTTATAAGGTTGTATACAATTAATTTTGAAAGTAAACTTGAAAGAGTGTTAATGAAACAGATAGAAGGACACTGAAAGTGATGATCCAGCTGTATGGGGAATGAAGGGGAAAAAAGAGGAAAAAAGTGAAACAGCAAAAACAGAAAGAAAACTAGAACTAGTACCTAAGCAAACTACCTGTACCTCAGCCTCTGCTTTCAGAGGAAGAGAGTGAGATGTTATACTCTCACTAATAAAACAAGGTTGTTAACTTAGTTAAGCTAATGAAGACTATTAAAATGTGTAGTGGGACTCGGAGTGAAATCATGGTTTCCCCCCTCCCCCCGTTCCCAATTTTTTTATCTTTTGATGGAGTGATATTGAAGCTAAGATAGCACTTCAAAGACTGTTTGTCTGTCTCCATTTCTTGAAAGTCCAGGCCAAGTGTTTCCAGGAGAGACAGACCTGATGGCATGCCCGTTGCTTTTAACAGTGCTCCTTTATTCCACACCTGAAGAGTTGCTGCAGCCGACCAGCGATATCTAATGTCGGCTTCTCTAAGCTTCATGGTGATGGGCTTCAATGCCTTTCGGAGATCAATAGCTTCAGCTGGGAGATCTGGAAAAACTTCTATGTTAAGAGATTTGAAGGATAGAAATTTGCACAGGTGGGCTTCTTTTAAAATCTTATTCTTCATTCTCGCATCCAGGAAAGTAGCTAAAATATCTCTCGGATCTTGTTTGGGGTCTCTGCATAATGACCCCAGGTGGAAGGCTCTTAAAATGATAGGAACCACATTTTCTTCTAGATTTAGTGCCGATGCTAACCAGTTGGCTAGGAAAACTTGTACTTCTCCGGTTTCCTCTGAGCCCTCTGGGAACCAGCAAAATTTCAAGTTCAATTGTCTGGAGTCCATCTCAAGGGCCAGAACTGTGTATTTCTTTCCTCCGTCTGGAGTGATAAGATGGTGTCTCAGCTTGCAGGCCCAGAGTGGTAGCAAATTCCACTTTTTTATCTACATCCTGCAAGCCTTTTGTAAATTCATCCAGTTTATTTTGCATTGGTGTGAGCATTAATTTAATGGATTCTAAAAGCTGTGCTTCCATCTTACTCATTTTTTTCAGCACAGTTTGAGAGTCAGAGTGAAGGTTGTCTGTATCTTTAAGGATTGTGCTGTCCTCCATCATGTCTCTGAGGTGTTAGTTTCTTGAGGTGAGTACTGGAAGCAGAGAAATAGTCAGTAAGGACCCAAGAAGTGCCGATTTTCTGATTCGAGGAACAGCCACTGCCCCTCTCCATAAATTAGGTATGTAAATTGACGTTGGGTGGTGCAATTTAGCAGTTTACAAGAGTGGGGAGGAGCAGAGCTCAGAGTTTATGCTGCCATCTTCAGTTGCGTCCACGCCACACCCCCCAGGACTTCAACATTTATCAGCAAAACATTTGTAGTCCTCTTTAGCTTTAGCCAACATTTTCTGAAGGGTTTCCCAACCTCTTGTCACTGTAGACCACCTTACTTGGGCATCTCCAGACACAAGCTCCTCCAAGTTCAAGGGTGGTAGAAAACCCCCTTCATAACCATGCACTGCCATAAAAGGAGACATCCCTACTGAGCTATGTACTTTATTATTATAGCTATACTCTGCAAACAGTAACAGTTGCACCTAATTGTCCTGTTGGTAATTTATAAAGCATCTGAGGAACTTTTCTAAGACCTGGTTGGTGCGTTCAGTTTGGTCATCTGTCTCAGGGTGGTAGCTGCTGCTTAAGCCCTGCTCCATCCCTAGAACCTTCAGCAGTTCTTTCCAAAATTTAGCCATGAAGTGTGAACCCCTATCGGAGATTATCTTGCAGGGCATGGCATGTAATCTCACAATGTGCTGCATAAAAATCTGAGCCAACTGCTGGGCTCTAGGCACCTGCTTACAGGGAGTGAAGTGTGCCTGTTTTGAGAACTAGTCTACCACTACCCAAATGGCCATTTTCCCTTGGCTGGGGGGGAGATCTGTAATAAAGTCCATCGAAATCACTGACCAGGGTCAATCCGGGGTCTCTGGAGGCTGAAGCAATCCTGGCACCTTCCCCCCCATTGTTTACACATGAGACAGGTTTGGCACACTGCAACATACTTTGAAATGTCCCCTCACATACACGGCCACCAGAACTGTCTTTGAATTAAATGCAGGGCTTTTAAGTATCCGAAATGTCTCGACAATTTTCTGTCGTGCCCTATTGAGAGAACTTCTCCCCTTAATGCTTCTGGCACAAACAGTTTATCTCCTTTGTACCAACACCCATCCTCCTTCTGGGTTAGGATGCCATCCCTTTTTATAGCTTCCAAGTCCTGTGGGGAATAAGCTGCTTTTACTTTTGCCTGGGCTCAGGTTACCACAGCCCCTCCCATCTGGGTGGGTGTGAACATAGTGTCTATGACCTCATCATGTTGACTGGCATGTTGCAGGAGGCAGGACAGGGTGTCAGCCCCATGCACTCCCCTCAGGAATTCCCTCCCCCAATATTATGGAAAGCAGTGAAGTGAATTATAAAGAAATGAAACTAAGCTTGACAACCACCACTGTTGTTATATTTTTGTTTCTGCTTTACATATATCTCCCCCCTTTCCCTTTTTTTTTTTTTTTTAAAAAAACCCCTTTAGTTGCTGGATTTTAAGTCCCATCTTGTAACTTTTTTCTGTTTTTTTAAAGAAATGTTATCATTTTAAAAAAAGTTTGTGTGGGATTGAAGCCTCATTTGAAGCAACATTATCTGAGGCAGCCTTATTTGATAACCAGTGTGATGCAGTAGTTAGAGTATCAGAATAGTATCTAGGAGACTCAAGTTTGAATTTTTCCTCTGCCATGGAAGCTTGCTGGGTGACCTTGGGCCAGTCACACACTCTCAGCCTAATCTACTTCACAGAATTATTGTGAGGATAAAAAGAAGGAGATGATAGCAAGTAATGGGCTGGGTGAGGGTGGACAAGCTGAAACTTAATCCTGACAAGATGGAAGTTCTCTGAGTTAGTAGAAAGGCAGTCTGGGACTTTAGGTCTCTTCTGTCTTCAACTGGGTTATAGTCCCCTTGAAAAGCCAGGTTTGGAGTTTAGGAGTGCTGGCTGGCACAGAAATCACCTTAGAAAACCAGATGGCTGTGGGGTTCATAGTGCTTTTGCCCAGCTTCGGGATCAACTGTATTAATTTCTGGGGCAATTAGTTCTAGTCACACTGATCCATGCCTTAGTTACATCTAGCCCAGACTATTGCAATGCTGCCTACTTGGAGCTAACCCTGAAGAGTGTTTGGAGGCTGCAGCTAGTGCAGCCTTAGCTGGCCTTAGACTGCTATTGGGAGCATGTGACCCCAGTATTACAGTAATTACACAGGGAGAGGCCCTTCTGTCACATTCAATCAAAGAAACTTGTTTGGTGGGAGAAAGGGCTCTTCAGTGGTAGCCCCATGGTTATGGAAAAAAACTTCCCTAGGGAGGTGCACCTGACCCCCTGAGCTAGTGATTTTAATTTTTTTTCTTTTATGTTTTGAATATATTTTATTTTAAATTTTGTTTATGTTGTAAACCACCTTGTGTTTACAACATAAGGAAGAAAGGTGGCTAGAAAATGTTTTAAATAAATAAAATGGAAATAAAAAAATAACATAAGCTGCTTTGGGTCCCTATTATTGGGGAGAAAAGCTGAGTATAAATGAAGTAAATAAATAAATATTTTAAAAATATATAAATCCAGCTGAAATGAGGCTGTACTAAGAATTAAAATGTATTATTACCAGGAGTCTAAAGTTTACCAAATTGCACTGCTTTCTTCAAATGATACATACTGGGCCTTAATTCCACTCTTAGTGTCATGCATCCTGTTAATTTAGGACAAAAGAACTAAATTGTGTCAAAAAAGAATTTGTCCCAGAAAACACAACCATCTTAGAGCTTTTCGAAATTCTGCAATGAGTCAATAAGTATTGTTGCTTTGTCCTATAGCTGGCATTGTTTTAACCTTGCTGCAGCATAGGTAAACATAGATGATCAATATACTGTTCAGTAGTTTAATTGATCAGATTAAAAAAGGAAACAAAGCAAAGCAAAAGGGGGGGAAATGGCCCAGTGTACCTAGGCCTTTGTCTAACCTTTTATTTAATTTTCCAGTCATAGAACTGGGTTTTAGAAATGACCTTCACTTTATTGAGTACAATATTCAGGGATGTTGTATAACTTCTGATTTCATTTCCATCCAGTTTTGGCTGGTGATTACATAGAGAATTTCGTAGACATTAAATACTTTACCTTGGCAGACCATAATTCATTTGTTCTATTTATTCATAAAATGTTCATCCTGCTCCTCATACAAAATCTTCAAAGCAGTTTGCACACATGAAAATATCCCAAAACAGTTGAATCATCATATAGAAATCTTCATTAAAGATAAAACTGCAAATGCCCAGGGCTCAGCACAACTAACAGCAGGAGTGGGGAAGGGAGTAGGATCAGTTAATTAGTTCAAGTTTCATGACAGAATGAGAACATGAAGTTAATCTCCCAAATTCTAGACACCACTTGAGAGCCAGTGTGCTGCAGAGGTTAGAGAACAGGACTAGTATCTGGGAGAACTAGCTTCAGATTTCCATTCTGCCATGAAGATTCAGCTACTTATTCTCAAATCTACCTCACAAGGTTGTTGTGAGGATAAAGCAAAGGAGTGGAGAACATTGCAGGCCTTGAAGTACTCCCCGAGCATTTTGGAGGAAGACTGATATAAAAATGTGGTAGCTAGAATTTTTAGCAGTCCATAAAGGGTGGCAAATATAGATTTAAATGAATTGCTGGGAAAGAGAATTTTATAGTTACTGGACAGCTCCTAAGAAAACCCTGCACCTTCTAGAGGAGAATCCTGCTTTTGTATGCATTGGTATGTAGAACATCCTCTCCTGCTGTTCTCAAATGTTGGGAAGGTTCACATGGGTAGCAGGTGCTCCTTAAGATATTGGTAGAGCATGACTAGGGATCCACAGTCCAGTTAAAGATTATTTAATTCAGGGATGTTCACTTTGAAATGAACGCATTCAACACCACTCAAAAATTACTCATATTCATTTTCATGGGGGGAAAAAGCCCATCTCTGAACACCTTTGTTGGTTTAACGTTGTACACCATCCTGTATGACTATCCACATAACAAACAGAACTCAACCTTTTTTCCTGTCATGAAATAAGACTAAAAAGCTACAACCTCCTCCAACTTTACAGCTAATTCCCCAGGGTTCCACCTTATGCTAGTTTTAATCTTGGGGCTATCAAAACAACCATCTTTTGACAAAGCCTGCCATATGGTTAGAATGATTTATGAATCTCTGACATAACAATCGTAATAACCTGGTAAGCATGTCAATTTCAAGCCATGAAGCTTAGCTAAATCTATTCTTATCCATAACTTTACATATATATAAAGAAATTTCTCTTATTTACTGGTTCAACTCAGACTTCAGCAGTTCATGTGGGTTCTTTTAAACTAAAATGAGACAATTTATAGCAGTTGTTTAAACTGAAGTATGGAAATGCAGCTGCAGAACACGTTTGACCTACAGACAGAAACAGATATCACTCCTGATACCTGTTATTCAGGATATGGGGATTGGGTAGATCTATCCAACTCACATGACCAGATGAAAGATTCTTGTGTTGGGCTTATGTGTGGCTAACATTTGGTTGTAAATTAAGAGATTCCAGTTCAAACCACCCCCGGCCCTTGTGACCATGGGGCTGGAGAAACGCCTATGCCTCCCAGCTGGAGAGGCAGGCCATTGTTTTCAGTGGCAAAATGCCACATACGGGCCCTTGGAGGGCGTGGGACCGAAGTGCTTATAGCGTGTCCCCCATCCTCCTCATTTCAGTTCTGGGCAGTTTTTGGGGCGAGAAGGAGCTCTGTGGTGCAGCTTCTTTTCGGGACCTACCTGCTCCATGGGCGCGGGAGAGCTCCTTGTTGGGTCAACAGCCTTGCAGTGCAGATGGTGTGGCTGAGCTTGGCAGTGGGAGGAGCAGCAACCGGAGGCTGTTGTCGGGTCTGCAGCAGCGGCAGTGGCATGTGGCTGGTTGAAGTCAGTGGCAGTGGGCGGTGCGGGAGCAGCAGAGGCATCCAGTGCTTGGTTTGAGGGCAGCTGATGCAGGTGGTGGCAAGTTGCCCAGTGGCAGTGCGTGGCTTGGAGGGCCAGGCGCAGAGTGTTTTGGGTACCCCAGGGCTGCAGCCAGAGCAGGGCCTGTGGTGCACATGTCCACTCTAGGCTCCAGCCCTCAGTGATTGTACAGTGAAGTCAGACGTGCGGTCCATACCGACAGCAGCCGCAGACTGGCATTGGGGGCCAGCCTGTTGGGGTCAGGACCCACCTTAGCTTCCCTTGGGCCATAGCTGGGGTAGCCTTCTGGGGTAGGCAGCAGATGTGTTCTCACACACACCCTCCTTTTCTTTGCAACAAGCCCCAGTGTGGCTGGCTTTCACTTCTCCTGGCCGTTTTTCTGGGGTAGGGGCCATTCAAGGCTCTTGGCTATGGCCCTTAGTGCCCCACTGGGGGCAGCCATTTTGAGTCCTAGCTCAGGCAGCCATTTTGTCTTGGCACTGCAGTGGCCATTTTGGGTGTAGTTGTGGTCGGCCATTTTGTGGACCCAGCCTAAGTGGGCCTTCTCTGTGTTGCAGCCAAGTGGCAGTTGCATGCTTGGAGGAATGTTTTCATATCACTTTCTTAGCCGGTTTGGGTGCAGGCAGCATAGCTCCCAAGAAAGGTTCTGGCCACTCTAAGGCAAGCACCCAGCTCCTAAGCCACCCCCCAAGAGGCCCACTCTGGCATTGTCACCCTCGGAGGATGATGACGACGTGGTCCAACAGGCTATTTTGGACAGACTGAACATGGTAGGGCAGGCCACTGGTGTATCCCCACCTAGTGCCAGGCATGGGGGAAGAGCACATGGGTTGAAGGAAAATCACTCTGCTGCCAAAAAGCATTTTCAAGAGGTGGTGGTAACTCGTTTGTCTCTGGTTGAAGGGCAGACTGCCTCCCAGGCAGCAAACAAGGATGGGCCAACACCTCAGGATCAGGGCTCAGCTTCTTCATCAATGGCGTCAGACCAGCAGCCATAGCCTGAAGCCTCACCTGGCCCATCTTTGGCTGTAGGTAAGTCTTGTACTTATCACACTGCAGGCAGCTGGCCTTGGGGGCAGCCAGCACCCAGAGAGTAGATGTCTACCTTCCCTGCTACCCCTGGTTGTGGTCACATCTGTAGACAGACATGTGGCACTGCTCTGTCATCTGGTGCCCCACCAGTGGGTTGTCAGGCCCCAGGGTGTGGCACGCAGGCTACACCTTGGTAGGGGGGCCATCACAATGTGGTGTTTCCTATGCAGCAGCGCCTGCCTCGGCCCTCCCCTTTGGGGATTTGGGTGATCACTTTCTACCAGCTACTGGGGGGGGGAATCTAGGGGTGAATACGTAGATGTTTTCAAGCTTTTGTTTTGGGAGTTGGAGAAGACGGAGAAAGAGGAGCTTGTGGACAGGGATAAGGAAAAGTATAGGAAGATGAAAGTGGATAGGACCTGGGCTAACTGGCTGGTCGGTTTCTTAATATACACAGGGGTTCTGTCTAAGGTGCAGCCCCTTTGGGCAGCTCCCCTGTTCCAATACTTGGATATTGTTTAAAAAGGATACACAGGTTTCACTAGCCCCGCTTGGCTCCAGTATGATGAGGAGTTCAGGATGCGGGCCACCATGAACCCTTTGCTGTGATGGAACCAGATCCATCCACACCTTTAGTTGCAGATTATGGCCTCTTCCAGGCCGAACTCTGGTGACCAGTCCCATAGTGGCCACCTGGTACACCACATGGCTGTGGCCTCCACACACCGCCACTAGGCAGGGCAGGTGGTTCAACCCCACCAGATTTGCTGGGAGTTTGTGGCCCATGATGTGTGTAGCAGGAAGTCATGCCAATACAGGCATGAATGCCCTTTGTGTGGGGGCCCACACCCCTTCTCCATGTGCTTCCAGGGTAAGCCTCGAAGAGGTCATAGGCAGACAAAAGGGGGGGGGGGATCTGGGCAAGCTCCTGCAAAGGGGGCCAACATTCATAAGGTTGAGAGTGCTTGAGGTCCTGTTGCAGAATTATCCCCGGCATTCCAGTGGTTTATATTTGTTGAAGGGGTTTTCTCAAGGTTTTCACATCCCCTATCGGGGTGAGAGGGCTCCCTTTATGGCTGGCAATCTACGGTCCATAAAGGGGATGAAGCACGTAGTTTGGAAGAGGATTGAGAAGGAGCTGGTCAAGGGCAGGGTTTTAGGACCCTTCCCTTCTCCTCCTGTCCCCAATCTGCGGGTGTCCCCTTTGGGAATTGTGCCCAAGAAGGCACCTGGAGAATTCCGATTTATCCATCATCTCTCATACCCTAGGGGTGATTCAGTTAACGATGCGTTCCTGGAGGAGTTATGCTCAGTCCTTTGACCAGGCAGTGTGTGTGGTGTGCCACTGTGGGCAAGGGGCAGAGATGGTGAAATGCGATATCAAGTTTGCCTTTTGCCTCCTCCCAGTGCACCCAGAGGATTTCGAGCTTCTGGGTTTTTGTTTTGTGGGCCAGTTCTGCTTGGACGGGGCATTGCCGATGGATTGCTTGATTTCCTGCACTGCCTTCGAGCATTTTAGCTCTTTCTTGGAGTGGGCCCTGTGTACTCACACCAGGCTGTGCACTGTGGTACAATACTTGGATGACTTCCTGTTCATCGGTCCCCAAGGTTCTGGTCAGTGTAACTGGCTTTTGGGTTCCTTTATGGAACGGGCAGGTGAGCTAGGGGTGCCTTTAGTGCATGAAAAGACCGAGGGGATAGTGCAGGTTTTGACCTTCCTAGGGGTGGAATTAGATACCATGGCACAGGCCTCCTGGCTGCCAGTGAGCAAATTGGTTGACTTGCACTGCTGGGTACAGTAGTTCATGCATAAGAAGAAAGCCACCTTGAGGGAGCTCCAGCAATTGGTAGGTCACCTTAATTTCGCATACAAGGTTGTGGCACCTGGCTGGGCCTCCTTGTGCAGGTTATGCACAGCCACAACTGTAACAGTGGCCCAATTGGAGGATGAGTCTGGTCATGCGCTGGAGATTCAGGACATACACTTGGGTGCGGTTGAGGCCACCTTCACCCTCTGGCACATGTGCTGAGAAGCAGTTGTGCCCCATGGCAGCAGTGGTTGCCTATTTTGTGGTCTGGGGAATGTGAGCGGGCCTCCTCTTTCAGTACCAGGTTGGCACTGACCAGTTTTGGATGGTCACATCCAGGGCTCTGGGAAGGCTGGGGCTGGAGGGGGTGCACTTTTGCACACACTCTTTCTGCATCAGAGCAGCCTCAACAGCAGTGGCCATGGGGTACACAGCTCATGACATCCAGCACCTGGGGAGGTGGCATTCCTCAGCCTATAAATCCTATGTGCAGCCCTTGTCTGAATGCTAGGGGAGACCATGGCCAAGTTAGGTTTTGCTTGTTCCTTTGCTCACTGTTTTCTTGTTTTTACTTGTTCCTTTGCTCACTGATTTCTTGTTTTTAGGTTTGATTTGCCGGCAGGAGAGGATTTATCCTGATGGGTAAAGTTTGATGGGAAACCTATGCTTTTTTTCTGGAATACAAAAGATTTGCAAAGCTGTGACCATTAGTAATGCCTTGGTAACCTTCAGATAGATTACTGCAATGTAGTTTCTGTGGGACTATCATTGAAAAGTGCTGAGAAACTACTCAAGATTAAGAATATTGCAGAAAGATTCTAAAGTGAGTTTATCACACTGGATATATAATTGTTGGTTTGTACCATCTTTACTTGCTCCCGGTTTCTTTCAGGGTGCAGTTCATTGACCTTTAAAGACTGTGAGAGACTGTTCTTTTTCCAAAGGACAACCAGAAAAAAATGTAGTAGGTTTGATAACACATTTTTTTTAAAAAAATCTGATACAGACAACAAAACAGTAATTAGAATTCAGTTGTAGCCTAGCTCCAATTGATTAAATACATATCATTCTTACAAATGTTTAAGTGTTTCAAGTAGCACTGTCACAAGATTATTTTTTTTGCATGACTTTGGTGTGATCTGTTGGTGTAATCAATTTGTGTATGTGAATCATATCATAGCATATATGATAGGTTTTTTTACATTGATAATTTCCTCAGTAGCCTCACTGTGGAGCTTCAGTAAAAACCCTTCATAACTCTTCAGCTCTTTGACTACATTAAAACCCCACTGAAATTGATAGGAGCTGGATGGGGTCTTTCTCCATAGAGCAACTGGCAGGATATGAGCTTACATTCCTGCTGAGATCTTTGTTCTTTCTTGTGTGTGTGCCCAGAGTCAGATAGGTTCCTGTATTTTGAAGTAGATTGTTAGATTCTGCTAGCTAAAAGCATTTTCAAAGACTTGTGACACTGGAGAATGTCACAGGTTTTCACTAATGAGTCACCCCTTTGAAGTGTCTTTGGAACTTCTCTTAGCCATTTAGCTAGCAGATCTTTTTTACAAAGTAGCTTATAAATGTACATGTCATTTGGCTTTTATAAAAGTTAAATTTGCTCTGAGCTGAACACAACTCTAGGCTCAGTTAGCTAAATTAAAAGAAATGTCAGAAACTGAAACTCAAACTTAACAAGCAAGATGGCTCATTGAGCATTTGGGGAGTTTTGAAACCTACAGCTTTTCCAGTTTCTTTAAAAATTAAATTGAATGAGCCACACTGAAAGAATTATCCTTTTTATACAAATGTCACCAATGAAATATTAACACTCCACACATAAAAACCAGAAAAGAGGCTTAATCTGATTGAGTTTATACTATCATTTTGGACAAGAAAAAGCTCTTACAGGATGTCATTTCCTCATAGTCAGACTGTCTTGTGAAAGCCAAGGTCATCCTTAACAAGAGGAAGTGTGATTCCTTAAGCGGCAGATTCTGAGTACCCTTAAACTGAAAGAAACTGTTATTTCATACAGTCCTGTTAGTCGACTGCAGCCAAAGCATTTAAGAACTATGTGGCACCTTAAAGACTAACAAATTTATTGTGGAATAAAATTTGTGAGCCACACATCTCTGAAGAAGTAGGCTCTAGCCCCTGGAACTATATCCCTCAACAGATTTGTAAATTTATTTAAAGGTAAAGGTTTCCCTTGCTCGAAAGCTAGTCAAATCCGACTCTAGGGGGTGGTGCTCATCTCCATTTCCAAGACAAAAGCCAGCACTATTCGAATACATTTCCATGGTCATGAATAAACACCAAGGCACATGAAATGATGTTACCTTCCCACCAAAGCTTGCAATTTCTTGCTTTTTAACTGCTTTTGAACTCTGGCTTTTGAACTTGCTTTTGAACTCTGGCAGGAGCTGGGGCCAGAGATGGGAGCTCACTCCATCACATGGCACTAGGGTCTCAAACTGCCAAACTTGGCATACCCCCCCCCAGAGCTCTACGCTCTTTAAATAACAACACACTGATGGTCCCAGGGCAAAGGAGTATTTGCCTGGCCTCAACTAGAGATAGAGCCTTATCAGCAGTAGGTCCAGCTTGGTGGAATGCAGTTCCAAGCGAGACTTGGCTCATTTCCACCAGGCCTGTAAAACGAAGATGTACTGCCAAGCGTATGGGCGAGGCCAGGAGAATTCCTATTCATATAGTTCTCCTGCCCCTTCTCCCCCTCTTTTTTTCCCCTGGAGCAATGATAGTATTACTATATACCATCTGATTAATTGAAAATATTTGAAGCTGAATCTCTTAAATTTCTATGCTTTAACTGTATTTTTAAACTCTTTATTATATGTTGTGATCTGCTCTGAGTCCCACGATAGTGGGAGAGAGCAGAATAGAAACAGAAAGTATAAATAAATATTTAAAATACTATTGCCATGAGACCCTGTGATTTTTTTTAACATGATGTTCTGTGTAACCTGGACAGAAATCTAACTTACTTTTTAATTTTGACTATCAATGTCCCTCCTCCCCAGTTCTCCTTCGTTATAGGTGTCTTTTCCAGGTCTCTCCCATCTCCCTACAGGTAACGTTGCACAAATTCAACATCAATGAGGAATAATGAAATAAGGTGAGTTTGCTGTTCTGAGAGAAGGCTAGGTATATGAGAAACGTGTAAACAATTATTATCAGAACAGTGGGAGATAGAATGAAATAAAGGATGTCAAGAGTCTACATATAAAGCTTAGCTATTAATGACTGTTTGGTTGATGGAGGAAGCAGGAGTAGAAATAACATGACTTTTTCAACTATGCCCAACTTTTGGAACTCTTTTCCATGGTTCTACCCCTCTCAAATGACAGCTGACAACTGCAATTCCCTTCAGTAACCACTTCAACTCACCATGTTTACTGATAGTCTGTCACTGCTGTCTCCACTTGAACTAGCCTCTGGAGTGTTGCTCCTTTAGCACAGTATTTTATAGCTTCTTCTTGTGGCTGTTTTCTCTGTTTTCTTCACCAGTCACTCATACAAGTATATCTAATAGGTATTATCAGTTTCTGATATTTGATTCCCTTCAGCCAGTATTTAATATGTTATGGATCTCATTAACACAGACTGTTCCCTCTCAGGCTTCTTATTTCAATTCTTGTTTTGTTGAGAATGGAACAAGGTTATCTGATTCCCATCACACTAACAAAAGAGGTCCAGACTGAAATTATACATTCCCTGAACACGTAGAAATGTGGACAGTCAATTACTGCCTTTGCATTACTTCTTTTATGTAAACTACTTTTGTATTCTGACTCAAAAATATCTGTTCTTACAATAGCAAATAATAGTGACAAAACACATCTAATCATTATTCTGTAAGGTGTAGATATCAAATACGGCAGATAATCAAGTAAATTTGTTCTTAGTTTCTTTTGAAAATAAAGTTTCAAATTGATTTGAAATTGTTAATTTGACATGATAACGATTGTGGCACTTTTCCCCCTTTGTTGAATGTCATATTTAAATAGGGCTGCTTGAACCTTTAAATTTCAGCTTTGCTAGAGAGGTACAAATTCTTCTCGTCCAAATTATTCTTTTCTTAAAAAGAAACAAGCTGTACAGATTCACCAAATTTGTCAACTAAAATAACCTCTTTTACACATTTAGGTTTAAACATT
Organism: Gekko gecko; assembly: GCA_029375565.1. NCBI lineage: Eukaryota > Metazoa > Chordata > Lepidosauria > Squamata > Gekkonidae > Gekko > Gekko gecko. Next base: position 141,782,858 of record JAPDNY010000005.1, read on the forward strand.
TACCTTTGTCCATTGTAATGTGTCTTGGTGTATAAACTGAATGAGTAAAGTTTGAGGATGACAACACATTATTCAAGGATAGAAATCTCAAGCTGACAGAAAAGTGTTTAAACCAAACATTTATAGACTGATGAATACTTGTAGCCTGAAGCTTTTATTTCCTTGTTTATGACTGTTCAGTAAAGATCAACCAGTCATCAGTGTAACAACAGAGTAAGAAGCAGCAGTCTAGTTACAGGGGGAAATTCTACTATTAACTTAGATGCTTGCTTCTTCAAACATGTCTAAAAAGACAGTGAAAGCTAAGCCAAATTTCTTCTTATTAAACGCACTGCCTTAACTGTGGAATGAGATTCAGATAAAAAAAATAAAGCAGCAAAAGTTCCAAACTACTGAATTCTTCCCAAGCTGTAAGACAGATCCTTAATGAGGAATGCAAACCCATCAAGACCAGACCACATAAAACACCAAGGTGGAGCCAGCCACCATCAAAATAGCCTTCTTCCAATTTAGGTGGCTCTTGTTCCAATGGAAAAGCCACTTAAATTGGAGAAAGGTTACTTTGATTGGAGTAAGGCATCCAACTTGAGCCAAAAAGAAATGTAGGGTATGCATATTTAAATAGGATCATCCCCACTGACTCCAGCATTATCTAGTCACCAACCATCAAGATCTCAATTTGGGCTAGAGAACTCTTCAATGTATTTGACTTCATCTAGATCTAGATATTTGCTCAGAATCCCATTTTCCATACCTGTATTAGAGGAAAAGGAGAAATAAAGCCTGATGTCTGTCACAGTCTCCAAAGCCTCAGACAAGGGTTTTCATTTATGAGACCTTCCCTAGTTCCTCACTGGCCTCCTGCTTCCCATATAATTGGTCATGTGCTATCATTCTACACAAAAACAAATTCATGGTCAACCCTTTCACCACCATATTCACCAGAACCACCATATGTCCCAGAGCTACCATTGTCAACCTTTTCATCACCATATTCCCCAATTCCCCAGAGCCACCTTGTTTTCATACAACCTTGCAACCAACCTCAGGTCCAGTTTTCCTAATTTAGAGCCCCTTCTGTCCCATTCATCAGTTTCTCTCTTGTTGATGAAGCGTCTGTGGCTTCCCCATGCCACTCTCTGTCTGAGAAAGTGATTCTCTTTGGTGTTTCTTTGAATTGTGTGCTTGGCACATCTTCCTCACACTCCACCCTTGCTTCACCAGTACAACATCAGAAAGCTCCTGGGGAAGTTCCAAGCAGCTATCTGCTTCCCGTTTGCTTCCCCCCACAGCCTCCCTGGTTCCTAGGATTTGGGGTTTTTTAAAAGAGCTCTTAGTCTATCCATCTCCTGCCTCACGGGTAAGTGCTGTCCCTGACAACTATGCTTTCATTCCTGCAACCCCGTTGCTTCCTCAGTGGCCCCTGGCTCATCACTGCTCCAATCCCCACTCGCAATCCTCCCCCATCCTTAGCCTGATGGCCTTTTAACATTCCCAGTGAGTGGGGTTGGTTCCACCCCTCCCCCAGCAGCAGCCAATCACCACTGGCTGGAGTGTTCTTTCTTCTGCGTGGGCCATCAGTGGTCCTCCACCCCTGACTGGGCTCTGTGAGACCATCCCACTCAACACAATGTCAATCAATCTACTGTTGATATTACATCCCAGATCTCCAAACAACCTCATCCAACAATTTTATGTTAGCATGAAAGACAAGATGGAAACTTGTGGGCCATCCTTCTGAGTCAGCACCATATTGTAGAACAGCAAATTTCCAACACCACTTTCTGCCTTGAAGGAATAAGGCACCACAAAACATTGCAGTCTAACTCTATGCCAGCTCAGTAGTTCAGAAGGATGCAATGGTTGATGATACTAAAAGCCATTGAAAGGTCCAGAAAGATCAGCAGAGATGTTTTTTCTCCAATTTACGCATTAGAGCAATCAAGAGAATGATTTTCTATTTTATTATTGCCAGGGCTTTTTTGTAGAAAAAGCCCAGTAGGAACTCATTAGCATAATAGGCCACACCCAACAGCAGAAATCTATTAGCATATTAGGCCACACCCCATGTTACCAGAAGTGTGGACATCCAGCCACACCAACCTTTTGCTTCTTATTCTGTTTACCTTGTTTGTTGTCAAAACCCAGGGCTTTTTTGTAACAGGAACTCCTTTGCATATTAGGCCACACACCACTAATGTAGCCAATCCTAATGAGTTTCTGCTGTTGGGTGTGGCCTATTATGCTAATGAGTTCCTGCTCGGGAGCCAACCAGAACTCCATTCCTGTGCGTTCCTGCTCCAAAACAGCCCTGATTATTGCCATTTTTACTACTTTGTTGTTGTTCAGTCGCACAGTCAAGTCTGACTCTTCATGACCCCATGGCCACATCATGCCAGGCCCTCCTGTCTTTCATCATGCTCTGGAGTTTGCTTTATTTCATGTTCACTGCATCAATAACACTGTCTAACCATCACATCCTTTGCTGTCCTCTTCTTCTTTGACCTTCAATCTTTCCCAGCATCAGGGTCTTCTCCAGTGAGTGCTCCCTTCTCATTTGGTGGCCAAAGTATTTGAGCTTCAGTATCTGGACTTCCAGGGAATAGTCAGGGTTGATTTCTTTTAGGATTGACTTTACCATCTAATTATTCTACTTTACCATCTAATTGTTCTATTACAACTGGATTTAGTTCAGATTTTCTCATTTTGTGATGGTGTTTTATTGAATTGGATCCAGCCAGCTTTTCCCCTCAATCTCACCTGAATGGTTATTCTCCTACCCTTGCCAGTGGAAAGGTGGTTGGATACAACTTATTGTGGTTTAGATGGTATTTCATTATTTCTGAAACCACTTGGGGAATTTTTAATTGTAATACTTAAATTGTTAAATAAATAGCAGTGTAATCCTAAGAAGAGTTACACCCTTCTTAGTCCATTGAAGTCAGTGAGCCTAGAAGGGTGTGACTGCTTACCATTGCACTGGAAATAAAATATAATGGATCTATATGTCTATTTTCTGCCTGAATGACTGACATTGTTAAGCTAAGAGCCAAAAGTTCATAGCTGGTATTTGAAACTATTTTAGCTGCAGCAAACTAGACACTATGTAAGTGAAACAGTCAATGCATCTATCTTTTTTCCTATAAAGATCCATCTCTTCTCCAAAATCCAGTTCTCAAGTTACTTCAGCTTGGGTACAGTGTGGAATCCCCTGCAATCCCCCTGGTAGCTGACTGCTGTAAGGAACACTTGTCTTTGCCTGAATGAGCACAGCACAAATTCTGCCCCATCCTAAATCCATCTTGTTATACAAATAGAGAAAGAGACTACAGGAACCTCACTGATCATTGGGGAATCTTCTTTCAAGGAGTGAGTTTATTACTCTAAGTTATCAGCCTGCAGGACAAAGTTTGAGTCCAGTGGCACCTTTAAGACCAACAAAGTTTTATTCAAGGTATGAGCTTTCACGTGCACATACACTTAGATAGGAAGTGTGCATGCATATGAAAGCTCATACCTTGAATAATACTTTGTTGGTCTTAAAAGTGCCCCTGGACTCAAATTTTGTTCTATTGCTTCAGACTAACATGGCTACCCACATGGATCTCCTATCAGCCTGCAGTGATTGTGACAGTTTTTCAGTGGCACTGACTTTTGTGTACTGTTGGTTAAACCTGGGAGATTTGCACACACATCAGAAGTCTCACAGAAGTGACAATTGCTGGTTTCTGCTGCCCACTGGTCTACCACCTCAGTACAGGTGCAGTGGAGGAAATGGCCAAGATAGAAGAGAATTCCTTGCTTCCCTCTGCAGCACTTTTCACTTAACATATAATGCATAGGATAGAACCCCTGCAAAATATATCTTCGTGCCTTCTCTCCAAATCATGAAAATTCCTTGTATTTGTTTACTCAGACATGAATCAGAACATATAGAGATTGTTCTACCAAAAGTCTGGTAAAGTAAAACAAGAAAAGGTGGCTTAAATTTGTAGATATATTCAGTGTGTTGTGAGTTAATGGTGTTGCATGGTGGATGCTAGCATCAGCCTATCTATCTATCTATCTATCTATCTATCTATCTATCTATCTATCTATCTATCTATCTATCTATCTATCTATCTATCATATATATCCTAAGGATGATATCAGTTGAAAATGTTAGTTAAATTTATACAATTTTATAAAGTTACACAACTGTATATTTAATTAAATCTAGGTATCAGTTTGGAAAATATGTAATAAACATTTTCTATGACTTTATTATTAACTTCAGTTATAATGTCAGGGGGGACAAAGACTTGAATGTTCCCTATTGGAGGCAATGTCCTTAGCAGAGGTAAGTTAGAGAATATTTGAATTAAGTATATATCATAGAAAGGTCAATATTTCTGCATGAATAGTTTGAATTTTGTATTTCAGATTCATATGCTGTTGCCCCTGCAGCCAAACTTTCAGCTGAGCAGAAAATATTTTTCCAATGAGCCATTTACTAAAACAATCACATAAATGTAGTTCTAACACTGTCTGAACTACCCACTGTGACAATTTGCTGTGATTTAACTTTTAAATTTGAAATTGCTGACATGATGGCGAAAATGACAAATAACAAGAGCAAACGCATTTCAGCAAAGGGCAACATTTGTCATGTTATTGTCACAGAATTGTGTCAAATGGACACACACTCCCTGTTGAGAATAATTGCCTTGCACCTTTGTCAAGTCATTGCTTCCAACTGGGAAGAATTATTTAACATCTCTTTGAAGAATGTTTCCCCTCTTCAAAATGATGCACTTCTAGTCCCATGCATATCTCTATATTACTGTTGTAAGGTTTCACATTGAAAGATCAGTTTTTCTAATGTTTTCCCTCCATATATTAGAAGTTATCTGCCCTCTTTAGCACTATTTTTAGAAGAGTTAAGGAGCTGTTGCAAGACCATTTTATTTGGAAGGCTTTTAATGGGGTTAGAGATGTAGGCACTGGGATGGGGAGTTAATGGAGTTTTATTGTATTTTGAATGTATTAAATCTTGGGTTTTTAGGTTGCCTTGATCCACAAGGAAAAGGTGAGGAGTGTGTATATATATTTGTTATATATATTTGCTTTAGTGGTGATAATAATTAATAATGATGATGAATCAATAAGGCACTGTAAACCCAATGGATTTACTTTCATTTCATATATGTTTTGTCACATTCATGGTTGTTTACATGGCAGAAATACACCGTTTTGGAAGCAGATTTGCCTTTTGATTCCCCTCACCCCTAAATTACAATCCAACTTTCACAAAGGTTCAAAGCACATAATTTGTAGCTAACAGTGTTTTTCTGCAAGCTCAATTTACTTCTGATTTTGGGGGGAGCTGATGCACAAGCATTGGGATCTGTTTGGGAATGGTTCTTTTGCACGTCTGCCCTCTTGCTGTATTTTTTAAATAGTGGAGTCAGTTAATTTCCTTCCACAAATGCTTTGAATAATCAGGATTTTCAAGGGAGAGTGTTGTCATCATCACATGTGTCATTGGTGGCATCACAGCACTCCCCCCTTTTTATTTTTTGCACATGTTTTTAGCGATAGATCAATATCATGGCTGCTTTTTCCCCAAAAAAGGCACTAAAATATGTGAATTCCCAGTGTTCATTTTTTAAAAGTAAATTTCTAGCTCGTTCTCTTGTAGAGATATGCCTTTTTTCTTATACCTTGACAATGGTTGGTCCTAGCTACTTTTAAAAACATGAAAGTGGGAAATTCACAGAACCTGCTCACCCTATCATGACATCAGTATGTCAATGTATTAATTTTAGTGCTTTTTAAAAAATAATAAAAAATGAAACCATTCATCCTCAGGGTGGGGAGGATGGAAGGGAGTAGTTTGATGACGATGATGACAGTCCAGTCATTAAAGTGCGGTGGAGATTGTGGGAGTGGGTTGGGACAAAAAGAACTGACACAAACATTATACTCAAGGAAAAATGAGAGTCAAAATTGGCTTTCAGAAAAAGACCAGGGTAAAAGTGGTCTCACCCTGACCTTGATAGCTAGCCCAATTTCATCCAGCCCTAGTCAGGATGTGGATGGGAAACTACCACAGAACCCCAGAGCCACTACACAGATGTAGGCAATGGCAAACCACCTTTGAAACTGGAAATGCCAGTTTCCTAACTGGAAAACCCCTGAGGGACTTCCATAAGGCAGTTATGACTCGATGATAAAAGGGAAAAAATGGTCTCAAATGACACAGAAAAGGGGGGGGGCAAACAAAACAAAGCCAGTTTGCTGTAGTGGTAAAGCACGGACTTTAATCTGGGAGAACCAGGTTTAATTCCCCACTCCTCCAGTTGCAACTGTTGGTGTGACCTTGAGTCAGTTACAAGTGGTTTCAGAGCTGTTCTCTCATGAGCAGCTCTCAAAAGAGTTCTCTCAGCCCCACCTACCTCACAGGGTGTCTGTTGTGGGGAGGGGAAGGGAAAGGAGATTGTAAGCTGCTTTGAGACTCCTTTGGGTAGTGAAGGGTGTGGTATAAATCCAATCTCTTCTCTTCTTCAAAAGCAAAGTGAAAACTAAAGGCATAAAAATACATGCAAAAATCAGGAGATAAATTATGAAATAAAGCCATAATCAATGGGGGGAAAAAACTTGTATGGAAAAGCCCATAAACTAAGACCCACAGGATTTGTCTGTGAGTGACCCCTTTGTGGTTTTCATCATCCACATGGGACCAGACAGTTTATTATTAGATATACAACAAGTGGGGAACCCACAAGGACTTGCAGGGGGCATTTAGTTTCCCCCTGTATCCCCTTCCTCACTCTTTTTTCTCTTTCTGTCCTCCTGGCAGCCCCCATAGCCTCTTCCCTGTTCCTACTTCTTTTTCTCTTTCTCACCCACTGGCCAACTGTAAAGTACTGGGTTCGCCACATGGAGGACTCGTACTATGACATGCATTCAGATGCGCTTATTGTACTTCACACACGAATTGGCAAAATGGCCCTGCAAGGGCCAACTATATACATCCCACCTGGAACACCCACAGTCCCATTGGAGGGTTTGAATTTCCTGCCAGAGGTGCTATTGGTGGACACTAGGTGGACTAGGATCCTAGGTCCCTTTGTGTTCAGGGACCAAACACCTTACTTTAGCCATGGACCCCTGGAGGCAGTCCACGTGCATAACACTCCTCCCCCCATAGTTTTGCCCCTGCCTATGTGATGTAGTCCTGCAAATAGGCAGGGGGTCTGCGCTCCTGTAGAGAGTGCTGAGGTGCAGGCATGGGGGCACTTGCTGCTGGCTCTGGCTGGCTGGCTGGGTCTGGTTGCTGGGGCAGCGTGGTGGCTCCTTGGCTGGACTTGGGGGTATGGGTATCGGCTCGCCTGCTGGGGCCTCTTCCATGCTCAGTGGGGTGGGCTGCCTGGTAGTCTCTGGGATGGAGGTTCTGGCTCTTACTTCTCGCAGGGGAGGTTCTTCTTCCACTGGGAGGTGTTGCCGCCAAAGTTGGTCCACATGTTTCTTGAGGAGCTGGCCATCCTCCGTAGACACCTCATATGACACTGGGCCAGTCACTCGGAAGACTCTGCCCACCAGCCACTTATGTACACCAGGTTGCCTGGAAAGAACCCTTGAGGGGCATCCCTCTGCTCCGTCAGCTTCCTCGAGTCTAGTGCCTGGTCAGGATGCAGGCAGTCCAACAGGATGGTGGGGTGGCAGCCCATCAAAAGTTCTGTGAGGCAGCGGCCAGTGACAGGGCTTTGCATTGTCTGCTATGTCAGGAGGAAGCAGGCTAGCCAGAACTCCCAATCTCCGTCCAAGATCAGGCTGAGCGCTTCCTTCATGTTGCGCACCATGTGCTCTGCTTGCCCATTGGTCACAGTATGGAAGGGCACAGAGCGAATGTGCCATATCAGGTTCCGCTGGAGGAAGTCCTGTAATTCTGCCGACATGAAGGCTGCCCCATTGTCGGAGACAATCGTGTCTGCCAGGCTATGAGTGGCGAAGATCCTACGGAGTGCATGGATGACGGCTTTCATGGTCACGGGGCTTATTTCCAGCCATTTGGAGTAAGAGTCCATGGTTACCATGAATAATGGTCCTTAGAAGCTGCCAGCAAAGTCTATATGTAGCCAGGACCACGGCTTGTATGTGGACTACCAGGGTTGTGTGGGTGCACTTGGTGGGTTTGGGTGGACTGCCTGGCAGGTCTGGCACTCCAGTACATAGGACTCAATCTCAGTGTTGATCCCTGGCCACCAGATGTGGCTCCGGGCCATAACCTTCATCCTGACTATCCCTGGGTGTGCCTCATTGAGGACCCACTGTCTCAGGGCACTGGGGATGACCACCCTATCCCCCCACAGGAGACACCCCTTAAGGGCTGAGAGCTCATCCTTTTGGGCCCATGGTGGCTGTAGGCCATCCCCTCACCACCCAGCCCAAGACCCAGGAGATGACAGGGTCACGGGCCGAGCAGGCAGCAACATCAGTTGCCTGCAGGGGAGGTTCTGGGAGACCCTCTAGGAGGAGTACCCTGGGGGTGGGAGCAGGGTTGGCATCCATGGATGGCAGTGGTAGGCAGCTGAGGGCATCAATGTGCCCCATTGCTTTACCCAGGTGATGCTCCAGGCAGTAGTTGTAACCCACCAAGAAGAGGGACCAATGGAGAACCCGGGGCGAGAGTAGTTGGGGGGTTTGCCTGTCAGCTGCAAACAGGCCGAGAAGCAGCTTATGGTCCATCACAATAGTGAAGGGGTGCCCATAAAAAAAGTTATGAAGATTTTTTTACCCCCCCCCCCCCACTATCGCCAAGCTCTCCCGGTCAATTTGGATATAGTTGTGCTCGGCAGCCAACAAGGTCCAGGAGCAGTAGGCAACCGGGACTTCATGGCTGACAGGAAGAAGGTGACCCAAAACAGCACCCATACCATAGGGGGAGGCGTCACAAGCAAGGATGACTGACAGTGACTCGTCAAAGTGGGCCAGCACCTCATTCGATATCAGGAGCGCCTTGACCCCCTGGAACGCCGTGGACTCTCTCGGGCCCCAAGAACATGGTGCCATCTGGTCCAAGAGTCTGTGCAAAGGCTCTGCGACTGCTGCCTTGTGGGGCAGAAAGGTGTGATAGAAGTTCAGGAGGTCCAGAAACACCTGGAGTTCCACCTTGGAAGTGGGCAGAGGGGCCTCCACAATGGTCTTCACTTTGTCCCTCGCCGGGTGAAGGCCAGAAGCATCAATCCCGAACCCCAAGGACATTGAGAAGGCATTTTTCTCGCTTGACCTTGAGGCCCACGGCATTGAACCGGCTGAGGATGGTGCAGGCGTGGGATGCAAAGTCATCTGATGTGGCCGTGGTGATAAGGACGTCATCAAAAAAAGGCATCACTCCAGGGATCCCTTTTAAGAGGAAATCCATCAATTGCTGGAACAACCCCGGGGCCACATTAATGTCAAACTGCAAGCACTTCACCTAAAACTCACCCCTGTGGGTGACAATGGTCTGTGTGGTGGCAGCGGCATCGTCCACCGGCAGCTGCTGGTATGCCTGTGCAAGGTCCAGCTTGCTGAAAATTTTAGCCCCTGCCAGTATGGCCAACACATGGCTAATGACCTGGATTAGGTAAGAGCAGTCGTGGAGGGCTTTGTTTAAAGTGCACTTATAGTTCGCACAGATGCGGATGTCTTCATTTGCCTTCACTGGGGTCATTATAGGAGTTTTCCACAGCACATGTGAGATGGGTTCTAGGACCCCTTGCGCCACCAAGTGGTCTAGTTCCACATCTATTTTTGGCCATAATGCAATCGGGGTGCTGCGGAACTGCATGTGGATGGGGGCAACCTGGGGGTCGAGCTGTAATGAAACTGGGGCCCCTTTGTAGCATCCCAAAGACCCATCAAAGACCTCAGGGAATTCCATGCAAACATCATCATAGTCCCATGGTGCACAAACCACGCCTGGCCCAACAGACTAACTAAATTTCCCTCCATGACTATCAAGTCCAGGAAACCCTCAAACCACTGGTACTGCACCCAGAAGGTCCCCACACTTTGTATTGGAACCGGGTTCCTTTGGAAGTCCACCAGGCTCAAGGGCGAGGGGTGCAGGTTAGGCCCACCATTTGGGCAAAGTCTGTCCAGCATTTCCACTAATATGATGGAAGCCACTGACCCGGAGTCCCCTTCCATCGAGCAGAGGGACCCCTGAATCTGGACCTGGACCTGGACCTGGATCTTTGGGTCCACGGGCAGGTTGGGGAGGTGTAGTACCTGTAGGGAAGGCCAGCTGGTCAGGAGGTAGAGGTTTGTCTCAAGCTGATGGCCACAGTCCCTGAACAGACTGAAGAGATAACAAAAACTGTGCAGAATATTATGCTAATAAATTTTAAAAATTGATAAAAAAGATTTTATACAAAAAAGTGTACAATGTTTACATAATATAGCAAATGTAGGTGAAGACGGTGATCTCTGGAATGTTCTGCCGTTTTGACACAAGTCTTCTTCTGAACAATAATATATGACCTTACAAAACAATATAAAACACATTTACATTACTGTGGAGGAATCTCAGGTGAGTATACAATCATCAAATCAAAATAAAACTAATATGATAACCTTACATATGGTGTCTCTCTATATCATTTCAAATGATTCATCATCAACAGTTTCATAGATCTCTCAGGATCATCTGTAAAATTATAATGTCTCAATTAACATCTCTATCCACTGCATATGTATAAATAATAAGTAAAACATAATACATAGTAACAACTCACCATATGCATTATAGAAACAGTTTCTAGAAAAGCCTTTCCATGGGCAGATGAAGATTGAATTGCCTTACTGGGTGAATTGAATGAATTACATAATATACAGATTTATTACAAATACCAAACCAATCCTATAACAAGTTACTAGTTGTTGCCAACTGATGTCCCTCTTATCACTCCCAATGTCGTACCCAAAATAACCTACAATTATACAAAATAGCCACCTAATGTATATACACTACAAATGTACTTTTAGATGTAGCTAGTCAAATCCAAGGATGCATTCAGACCAGAAGGGTGGACAGTATTAAGTTTAAAAATCCAATATGCCTCTCTTTGCAACAGAACTTGATGTATATCCTTTCTGCAGTAACTGGTTGGTTGAATGACCTCCAACACTACAAATTTAAAATCATCAAATCTGTGCCCCTTTGAGACAAAATGGTCCATGAGTGGTGCTTCAGTGTGACCATGCTTAATTTAAGACTTGTGTTCCAAAATGTGGGTCTTTATTGTTCTCATTGACTCACCGATATACCTTAACCCACAGGGACAGACTACGAGGTAGATCACTCTTTTGGTGAAACATGAAGAGTAATGTGGTAGTTCCCTCTTATAGCCTATGTCTGGAAAGTCTATACAACATATCTCCCAACTTAAGGGACACGCTGCACACCTGAAACATTTAAAATGTCCTCTAGGCATATTTTCTAGTGGGATATCTGATTGCAAGTCTGCTCGAATCAATAAATCACAAATGCTAGTGGTTCTACGGAACCCAATCCAAGGTCTTTCATTGCATCCTGGAATGTCTCCTACCATATGCCAATGCCTAAGAATAATTCTCTTAATGGAATATGACATATGGGTGAAATCTATAGCCCAATTAATGCTTTTACAAAATTGGGTGCATGTCTCTTTAAATAAGTCTGCTCTAGCTCTCCTGTCCGCTCTCTAGCATGCCGCATCCACTATGTTCCATAGATACCCTCTTTTGAGAAAATCCATTTGTAATTTCCCAGCTTCATTCTGGTAATCTATTTCCAGTGTGAAGTTTCTTTTTAATCTCAAAAACTGCCCATATGGGATATTACAACGTATATGTGCAGCATGTGAGGATGTAAAATGTAAATATGAGTTTTTGTCTGTTTCCTGTAGGGACACACTGCCAATCAACCCTCATGAAGAAAAACTGTTATGTCAAGGAAGTGTACCTGTTGTTTATCAAAAGCTGATGTAAATTTTAAAGAGCCATGTATTGAATTCAGCCACTCAATAAAACCTAATGCTACTTCTTTCTCATTCAGAATCAGGAACACTTCATCAATGAATCTTTTGTAAACAATAATGTGGGGAAAGTAGGGGTTATTGGAAACATTGTTGATCCATTGGGATTCAAAGGTGTTCATAAACAAATTAGCCACTAAGGGGGCAAAAGTGCTCCCCATTGCCACCCCCTTAATCTGCCAGTAAAAATCCTGTTGAAACTGAAAAAAAACTTTTTCAAAGATGATGTCCACCAAATCAAGCAAAAAGTGCATGGGGGGTGAACGACTATCTCTCTGTTCTAGTATGTCTAAAAGGCTTAACTTCGCCTCTTCATGCGGGATGTTAGTGTAGAGGGATGTAATGTCCATGGTCATTAAGATAGCTTGTGGAGGGGGCCAACTATATACATCCCAACTGGCACACCCACAGTCCCATTGGAGGGTTTGAATTTCCTGCCAGAGGTGCTATTGGTGGACACTAGGTGAACTAGGATCCTAGGTCCCTTTGTGTTCAGGGACCAAGCTCCTTACTTTAGCTGCGGACCCCTGGAGGCAGTCTGCATACATAACACCAACCTAGCTTTATCTGTCCCATATCTTTAAATTTTCCTCCCTCCCTGCACTTGGCAGCTTCTCCTCAGGAAAAGTCTGGCTGCATGGAATGGAGGTTACCAGCAGTGGGCCAGTCCCAGGTGTATGGTTGCTGCCCACAGTGGGCCAGGACATTCCCAGTTGTTCAGTGGTTGCTGCTATCACTGGGCCTACTGAGCCTGCTCCCTTTTCTCCATCCCAACCACCAGCCAACCTACCTTATCTGATCTTTATCTGTCTTCAGCTTTCTCTCCTTCCCATCCCTGGCAGCCTTTTCCTGGGAAAAAATTTGCTTCGGTGCATGGTGGCTGGGCCCAGTTGTGTGGCAGCCATTGGCAGTCCTGGCCAGGCTGAGTTGCATGCTGGTTTCTGCTTAGGGTTGCCGGGTCTCTTACCTGTTTATAGCAGGGGGGAGAAGCTCCCATTCCAGAAGTGATATCATCACACTAGGCACATCACCGGAGATGCTCTAGCATTTGGCCTGAAAACTCTATGAATGCTAGAGTGTTCCCCCAGTGATGTGCCCAGTGTGATGATGTCACCTACCAGTCATGTCATTGCTCCAGGCACGTCTGCCCAATCTGGACACTTTGGGGGTGGGATTACTCCTGCTGGTCAGATCCGGGCTGGTGAGTCGAGGCCCCTTTGAGCGGGCAAAACCCTACCCCCCCCCAGGGGACCCGGCAGCCCTACCTGGGTCATACCAACTTGAATAGTGAGTTTCCAGTAATTGCTGCTGGGCCTGTCCCCAGCAACTCCTCCTCTGACAGAGGATATGATCTTGGAGTGTGTGGGGGAGACATTTTCCAGGGCTGGTTCAGCCTCTCAGTCCACTTCTGTCTCCCCCACCTTTGCTTTATAGAGAACAAGGTCCCCAACAGCCACTTGGTATTCGTTTCTTAAAGCTACAAGTGTTCTTGTTTCTCTTAGTTGGGGGAGGTTTTTTAATTTTTAGATTTTTCTGCAACCCTGGAACAACCCTGTAGAGAAACCCTCCTGTTCTTTCCCAAGCTCTTTGTTGTGACTCTGTTGATCATATCCTCTATGTTATGGTTTGGAAAGAGATATATTGACAGTGCTTCTTTTATTTTGTTTTTTGTTTTTTTAGTGTACCAGTACTCTTATATAAGGCTGCACTAATTTTCACCAATTCCTCCATCAGGACTTGGGAGAGACTGTCCTGCTTTTCTTTTCACAGAAACATGCATGAATCTGTATAAGGCTTGGCAGAAGTTGAAATGGTCACAGTGACAAAACCACATGGGTAACTAAGCCATCCTTACCAGAGGGGTAGTGTGAATGCATGCTTCCATCAAAGTATCTCTCCTTATAAATATTTATCTTTTGGTTTCGCAAGATTCCATGCGCTCCCATTGGCTGTAAAATGCCCTCCCTCAGCCATTGGCCCATCAGCCGCCACTCAAGAGTACTCACGTGCCATTGGCCGGGTGCTGGGTCTGCTCCTTTTCCCCACCCACTCCCCCTGGCAGACAGCTCTGTCTCCTGAGGAAGACAGTTCTCTTGACTCCTGTGAGGGACTGTCCCCTCAGTGGCTGTTGGTAGGCAGCCAAGCTTGGTTCTGTGAATAAAAAAACAAAGGACTTTCAGCATAATCCCCTCCCCAATGGCCACTTTCCTGTCAGAATAAATGGAAAAAGGCTCTTTCTCCTGCTTAGCTTCAGCATGGCTGGCTGGCTAATGAGGTGGGCCAGCAACCATCAGACCATTTTCTTCAACTCCCCGCTGTGCGGCTGACTTTCCCCTAGGGCTGCCAATCTCCAGGTAGGACGTGGAGATTTCCCACTGTTACAATTGACCTCCAGATGACAGAGATCAGTTCCCCGGGAGAAAATGGTTGCTTTGGAGGGTAGACTCTATGGCATTATACCCTGCTGAGTCCTTTCACACACACCCCAAATGCTGCCCTTCACAGGATCCACCCCCCAAATCTCCAGGTATTTCCCTAATCAGAGTTGGCACCTGTACTTTCTCCTCTGTCAGTAAAAGGCCCTTTCCACACCTATGTTGGCCTTTGGTGTAGTGGAGAGCCAGTTTGGTGTAGTGGTTAAGTGCGCGGACTCTTATCTGGGAGAACCGGGTTTGATTCCCCACTCCTCCACTTGCTCCTGCTGATGTGACCTTCGGTCAGTCACAAGCTCTGGCACAGCTGTTCTCTCAAGGACAGTTTGTGTTAGAGTTCTCTCAGCCCCACCTACCTCACAGGGTGTCTGTTGTGGGGAGGGGAAGGGAAAAGAGTTTGTAAGCCGCTCTGAGATGCCTTTGGGCAGTGAAGGGTGGGGTATAAATCCAAAATCCTCCTCCTCCTCCTCCTCCTCCTCCTTTGGGAGAAAACTCATTGGGCCCAGTCCTGATCAGGTTGCCAACTCCAGGTGGGCAATTCCTGGAGATTTGAGGGATGGAGCCTGGAGAGGGTGAGGTTTGAGGAGAGGTGGCACCTCAGACAGGTACGATGTCATAGACTCCACCCTCCAATCCAGCCATTCCCTGATGGGGAAACATTGTTGCCGATCTCCAGGAGGGGCTGGAGATCACTCAAAATTACAACTGCTCTCTAGGAGGGATGGGGGGAGGAGATGGAAAACTAAAGGTAGGTTGATGGTTGGCTGGGAGGGAGATAGGGTTGTCAACTCCAGGTTGGGAAATTCCTGGAGATTTGAGGGGTCGAACCTGGAGAAGGTGAGTGTTGAGGAGGGGTGGGACCTCAGACAGGTACAATGCCATAGACTCCACCCTCCAAACCAGCCAATCCCTCCCGGGGAACCACTGTTACCAATCTTGGGGGTGGGCTGGAGATCACTCAAAATTACTACTGCTCTTCAGGTAGCAAAGATCAGTTCCTCTGGAGAAAATGGTGGACTCTGTCATTATACCCTGCTGAGATTGCCACAGCAAATTGTCACTGAGTGCCCAAAGCCGGGGCACTCTCCCAGAGCCTCTTTCTATAGCCCGTTGTATTTATTTCCACAACGGGCCTTATTCCTAGTAATTCATATTGCTGTCTGTGGAGTTATCGTGTATCAAGCACCAAGAATGTTTTCTTTTGAAATGAGACTGTTGCAGGTGTGTGATCACTGTGTGGCCTTTTGACTAACCTTTTTTCCCCTTTGGGGCTGTTTTTTGGAGGACTAGAAAGAGATTTCTGTTATCTCATCTCTGCCAATTCTTATTTGATTCATTATTGGCTTCTTCTACGTCATCTGTGCCTTGTTATCTTTCCTTTATTAGAGAAGTCTGGAAAGTTCTATAACAAGCCATGCAAAGTAGCCAAAGCTAATTAACCAGATAAGTAATCTAGCCTCATCTCCTACTTCTTCAGCTTGCAAGTGTCCCCGCTCTGTTTTCCTAATCCTTAAAAAACAGTCCCATATGAAAACATTTTGGTCAAGCCAAGAAACATGTGCTCAGTAGACTACTACACAATGCTATAGGAATATAAGCATTGCAAATCAGGTGTACCCTTTTTTTGTTTGTTTTTTTGTAACAATGTACACTTTGTTTTTGAGCTTCCTTGGCTTAGCTTTGTAAGAAGAGCACCTTCATTTTTGCTGTGAAGTTTCTCCAAGCTGAAACTCATGTTAAATCAAGATTTCTTGATAAGGAAGTACTTAGGGCTGACTGTCATAAGAAACCTCAAGATGTGCTGTGAACCCAAGAGATCAAGTGAATTTGTTCCTAATCTTGTAACAAGTGGAGGGAGATATATTGTGGGAATTGGATACATGCGTACACATTACATTGGTGGTAACATGTATATAGTTTGGTAGTAAAAGTATGTAGTCTTGAAGCTCCAACAGTCACATGGTGATCTGTGAATTAACCACAAATAGAGTAATTTCAGTGAGAGATGAGATTGCTTTGATTGCTTTCTAATATAAGTGGAAACGGTCAATTCTTATTTATTATTATTATTTATTTATTTATTTAGATTTCTACCCCACCCTCCCTGCAAGCGGACTCAGGAGAGCTAACACACAGGAGCACCAAGTGCCAATGCATAAAACTAGATAAAAACAGAATAAATTACCAAGAAATTACATCTAGTGCTTGGTGCTGTTACTCTCAAATTAAACCAAGATGGTGTCCAATAGATGTTGCCTCCATCCCTGTACCCTGGTACCGATCCACCACACCACTGCGGTGTGATTGTCATAAGACCACTCCATTGATGGTAGTGGCAATGGTGGCTCCTAATCGAAAACCTGGCAGAAGAGCTCCGTCTTACAGGCCCTGTGGAACTGTATAATGTCCCACAGGGCCCTGATCTCCTCCGGGAGCTCATTCCATGAGGTAGGAGCCACCACTGAGTAGGCCCTAGCCCTGGTTGCAGCAAGCTGGGACTCCCTGGGGCCAGGGACCACTAAGCAATGTTGTGCTCCAGACCGTAGTGCTCTTTGGTATGTTGGACCCTGGCCATATAGGGCTTTAAAGGTAAGAATCAGCACTTTGAAGTGAACCCGGTACGCAATTGGCAGCCAGTGCAGCACTTTCAGCACAGGCCAGATTTGCTCCCATCTAGGGAGACCCACCAACAGCATTGTGCCCTAGCTGCAGCCTCCAGATTTGCAACAAAGGCAGCCCCATGTAGAGAGTGTTATAGTAGTCCAGCCTTGAGGTGATCGTCGCATGGATCACTGTAGCCAGGTCATCGTGGTCGAGGAAGGAAACTAACTGCCTAAGATGGTAAAAGGCTGACCTGGCAGTGGCTGCCACCTGGGCCTCCATAGTTAAGGAGGAATCCAGGAGCACTCCCAAACCCTTAACCAACAGCGCTGGCACCAGAGGTGCCCCATCAAGGGTCGGGAGAGGGAGCCCCAACCCCGACCCCCCCGACTCAGGCACAAGACCTCAATCTTCACCGGGTTCAGCTTCAGCCGACTCAGTCTGAGCCACCCAGTCACAGCTTGCAAGGCCTGGTTCAGGTCTTCTGGACTGTAGTCTGACCGGCCACCCAACATCAGATAGAGCTGGATGTCATCCAAATATTGATGACACCCAAGCTCATACTTCCAGGCAATCTGGGCAAGGGTGTGCATATAGATGTTAAACAAGATCGGGGAGAGCATCGCCCCCTGAGGCACACCACATTCGAGCGGGTGTTTTCGGGATTGCTGCTCAGCTAGGGCCACCCTTTGTCCCCGACCCTGGAGAAAAGAGGCAAGCCTTTGAAGGGCAAGCCCCTGTATCCCCATGTTGGCAAGGCGATGGGTCAGCAACTGGTGGTTGACCATGTCAAACACAGCTGACAGATCTAACAACAACAGCGCCGCCACACCGCCTCAGTCCAGATGCCTCTGGAGGTTGCCAGTAAGGGCGACCAGCACTGTTTCTGTCCCATGTCCCAGGCAAAAACCGGACTGGAGTGGATCTAGGACGGAAGCATCACCAGAAAACTCTGTAGCAGTATCACCACCGCCCTTTCGATTAATTTGCCCAAATAGGGCAAATTGGACACCGGCTGGTAGTTGGCCAATTCTGTTGGGCCCAAAGTTGTTTTTTTCAAGAGAGGGCAGACCATTGCTTCCTTGAGTACTCCAGGGAACCGCCCCTCAGAGAGGGACTTGTTGATAATCTCCCTGACAGCACCTCAAAACTCCTTGTGGCCCACTTCAATGAGCCAGTAGGGGCACGGGTCAAGGCTGCATGTGGTTGGGCACACAGACACGAGCAATCTGTCGACTTCCTCCAGGCTGAGTGGGCTAAAGCAATCCAAACCGAGAACTGAAGGCGTACAAGGGGTCTCGAGTTCCCTCAATGTTTCAACTGTGATGGGGAGGTTGCAGCGGAGCGCCAAGACTTTATCTGCGAAATAGCTCACAAATGCCTCACAGCCAATATCCAATTCCCTAGCGTTTTGTCTGCCCTGTGACAGAGTTGTTAATGACCAAATCATTCTAAACAATTGGGCTGGGCAAGAGCTCACAGACGCAATCCTGGCCGCATAGAATTCTCTCTTTGCGGCATTGACTGCCATCTCATAGGATCTCATAAACGTCCTATAAGATGCTCTTGTTGCCTCATTGTGAGCACAGCACCACCATCTCTCTAGCCATCTCAGCTCTCATTTCATACTCTGCAGCTCCTGGGAATACCATGGAGCCTGCCTGGAACGAGTGTGCAGAGGGCTCCGGGGAGCGATCTCATCGATGGCTGTGGAGAGTCAGCTATGCCATGCCTGTCCTCCACCAGCTCATCCAACGAGCCGCCAGGGGGCTTCAGATCCCACAGAGCCATCCGAAGCCATACTGGGTCCATTTGGCTCCATGGGCAAGCTAAAAGCTGCTTGCCACCTAAACAGGGTCAGGGTGGGACATTGAGACGGGCCTTCAGTGCATAGTGGTTTGACCATGGTACTGTCAGTGCAGTAATCCGGTCCACTGTCAACCCAGCCGCAAAGATCAAATTGAGTGTGTGCCCTGCTCCGTGTGTGAGAGATGATATAAGTTGGGAGAGTCCCAGTGCCGCCATGGACAATACTAGGTCCACTGCCTGATTGGAGGTCACGTCATCAGCATGGATGTTGAAGTCACCCTAGACTCTAATGCCCAGCCTGATATGGCCTCCATCAGGGATGGCAGGCTACTGGCCAGTGTGTTAGGTGGTCGGCACACCAGCCAGATCACCAAACTCTCCTCAGCCTCCAACACAAGGCCAACACACTCCATGCCTATGATCTCCAATTGTGGGAGCCCTGAAGGAGTAAGCCTCCCAAATGAAAATCGCCATTCCTTCCCCCCACCCCAGTCCGTGATTGGGGGAGGACTGAGAACCCAGGCAGGGCAAGTTGGGAGAGAGCTACAGTCTCCCCATCCCAGTCTATCAATCTTCCTAACAATCAAAATCATTCAAACACAAAAGAAAATTACACTCTTAGCAGACTAATCCTCCAACCAACTCCCTCCCAAACATCAGCAACCACACAAGAATTGCTACCAGTCCAGTAAAAAGCAAACTGATTCCCCCTCTGCCAGGAGTGAGAATGTGAAAAGACTACAACCCCTCTCCCTGTCAAATGTTTTTTTTCACGGGCCAGCCACTGGGGGCACTCCGCTCCCCAGCTCTCCTTGGTTGTAAGTTCTAAGTCACCACTACAATCTTCAGAGCTTTCCTCCGATACTGATGGATCTGGAGGAAGGTCTGTGGTCCACTGGCACTCTCCACTCCTCCTGTCCAGCTCCCCTTCCACAGCGCTTCCGCAGCTCCTAGTCCTCTGCGGCCCCCAATCGTATGGCTGCCCAGCTCCTGTCACTGCTCCCAACGCTGGGGCCAGCATGAGTCTGCAGCCACTCATCGTAGCACTGTCCCACCTCCTGGCCTCTCAGGGGGGCTCTGAGGAAGGGGGGAGATCCTCCCCCTGCACCCCCACCGATGGCCCTGGGCTCGCTGCCACTGCCACTGCCACCACCACCACTAGGCCCCCAGCTGCCAAAGAGCTTGCCACCACCACCAGAAGGATGCCCCAACCTTGGTCCCAGAATGGCCATGATGCCACCCATGCTCCAGTCACACAGCCGGCACATGCTCCCCCAGCACTGGGAGCAGCAGCACACCAGTCCGAGGTGGTGAGTTGTAGGGCTCTTGTTAGGCCAGCCAGTCCAGAGCCCCGTAACAGGTTGAGTTCGTGGCGGGGAGGGTGATGTCTTTGTCCCCTGCACCCCACAATGAGGTCCAGATCAGTCCACAGCACGTTCCTGGGCTGAAGCAATTTATTGTTGATTGGCTCTTATAACTACAGCTCAGTTCTCAATCCTCGGTCGCAGGAGTGCAAGCACAGCCTCCTGCCCCTCCGCCATCTTAGAAGTTTGTAAAATTATTACTCTTTGGGGGATGGATACAGCCAACCTCCAAGTAGTCTTCCTCCTATCTAAGGAGCTTTCCTCCAACTTAAGTGGCTTTTCCTCCAACAGCAGAGCCACAAATTGGAAGAAGTCTCATTAAATTGGAAGAAGGTTTCAAATCTGAGCAAAAATGGAAAGTACAGTATAAATTGCAATCAAAAATTAGTAATATTTGTTCAGGGTAGTAGGAGGATGGGATAGGATACACTGAATTACATATTAGCACTTAAAGATGGAGTTGTGCATCCCAAAATTCCTGAACTGAAAATATACATGAAAATCACTGTTTTGGGTCATTATCATTATTTCTGAAACATTAAACATAAATCAGGGATTCTTAGGAATTTTTTTAAAAATCCTTTTTTGTTTTCAGGGGCTTACAGCTGTCAGCATCAGGTGGCCATTGGAGGGTTTTTTTTGGCATTTCTTCCTTCGAACTGAATCTTTGCAAGGCATCAGGAGAACTTCCAACCAATCACCAATGGAGACAAGCTGTTAGGTCTTGACCACCTCCTCACTTGGAAGGACAAGCTTGGTACCTATAAACAGGTGACACAAGTAACTTTCCCTCTCTTAGCATCTCACAGGGTCATTCAAGACTCATCCCTGGTCTGCGAATAAGAGATCAAAATAGATCCTCAGTCACATGGAATGTGTGCCATCGAATATTGACCAGAGGCATGTCTGAAAACTGATCCTAAAGGTGCAAAGGTCTGGGTTTTGGAAGTTCTCTTCCCTCTTTAAATCCATCAATGTCAAAGATTGATTTTCACAGAAAAGGACAGTAAATTTAACCAATTCCCTACCTTGCCTGACCTTTACCTACCTGACCATTCTAAGTAAAAACCTAGTAAAAACCATTTTAATCCCATAATCCTTTCTGTAATAGTAGTTTTGTTTTGGTAAATTAGAGGTTGCCAAACACAATAGACATTTCACACAAATGTTACATTGCACTTGCAACTCCAGGGAATGCTATGATGCTTCCTGGCTCAAACAATATTGTTTCATTCACTGCATTGTTTTAGGAGCAAACATGTGATGCTCCAAGGTGTATAACCAGACATGCATTGTTCAGTAATGTGTGTGTGTATCTGGACAACCTTCACCCCCAAAGAAAATGTTGGGCACCCTGCTTAGAGTGAGACACTGGTTCGTTTCACTCATCTTCCTTCTCAGATCTTTGCTCCTTGGATAGGTAAATATAGTCCCATAGAATAAGTTCACTTCTTTGTTTCTGTAAGCTACCACTTTTATTTTCTGAACTTGTATGTGTGTTCATATACTGTTTTTCAATTAATGAGTTTTGGTTTTATTCTTTAAATGTCTTTAATAAAAACCATTTCATTAACCACAGCCTCATTCATTTTGAGAGTTCTACTTTAATCATAGATGCAGTCATCCATGCCATGTCTATGCTAGACCACGATTTGTGTCTTGAAGAGTAGAATGTAAAATCTTTTTTGTTTATATTTCTGCTGCTCCAAGCATCCAACATACTATGTTCTTCTGCTATTTTTAAAAAAGATTTTATATAACGTTCTGCTTGGTTTCTTATTTTCATAGCACTCCATTTAAATATGGGTCAAATATTGTATTGGAGTCTCCCAATATACCTAAATCTTCAAATACCCTCATTGAGAGAATTTTACGTAGTTCTAAGAAAAATTTTTCTTGGTTTTGATTTGAAGCATAAATGTTTATAATAAGCATTTTTCCCCTCTCTAATTGCTGTGATTGCTATAATCCTTCCGTCTTGAGATTTATAGAAAAGTTCTGGATGGAGAAAATCTTTGGCATATATCCCACTCCCCCTCTTTTTTTTTTATCTGCAGCTACAAATGCTTGTCCTATGTTGTTACGTTAGGTGTTGTATATGTTCTTTTTTAATGTGTGTTTCTTGCAAACAAGTGATATTGGCTTGAAATTTAGTAATTTGATGAAAAAATGTATTATGTTTTTGTGGGCTATTAAGGCCATTCATGTTAATCAATAAAATTTTCAGATTTTTAGCTTTCATCAATTTTCTCTTTATAATCCCTGGTTCTGTTTCTCTGTTGATATCTGGTTACTATTTGAAATTGAGTTGATTTTCTATGCCTGTTTTTTTTCTTCCGATCAGGGTGCTGTGTTTATGATTTCTCTTGAGCACTACATTCCTTTCCTGCCTCCCATCCTTCTTCTGCTTCCTGTTCTTCCTCCTCTTCTTCTCTACTCCAGCCTAGGTCCTCTCCAAACCTTTCCAAAAATTTTCTAGCTTAAATACAGAATCAATTCTTTGTCTTTTTCCTTTGTACTTGAATAGAACTCCCTCTGGGATAAGCCATCTATAGGTTATATCATTCGCTTGAAGCAGATTTGTCAATATATGATAACTTTGTCTTCTTTCCCTTACTCTCCAGGGAACTTCTTTTAGTTTTTTCTTATTACTTTATTTTCTTTAGATGCTTTAAGTATTTTATCTCTTGTTTCTTTCTTATAAAATTTAATATGTACTTCTCTTGGGGTTTTATTCCTTTTTGCATAGGCTGAATTTCTTCTGTATATTGTTTCTATATCTGCTAATAAATCTTTTGTTCCAATATCCAGTTGAGTTGTAAAGTTTTGAGCTACTTCCTCCTTCAAGTTTTTATCCATATCTTCAGAAATATTTTGGGATCTTAGAATTAAGCCAGCTTTATCCATTTCAAACCCAATTATGGTCTCTTCCATTTTATCATTTTTGTTTTTTAGTTCCTGCAGTTCCTGATCAATATCATCTACTTTTCTATCTAACTTGATTGATTTTGCTGCGATTTTTTCCATTTCTAATTTATTTTCAGATATATGTTTTTGATTTCTTTTGTTTCATTTTTAATTTGATTAGATATTTCCTCCATCTTTTGATGAATAGGTTCAATTTTTTTCGTTATCAAAGCTTGGATGGCTTGCCCTATGCATTCTTGAATCAAAGTCTTGAGGTCCTTTATATTAATTTGTGCTACACTCATTTTAAGGTGGGCTGGTATATCCGTTTGACCTGGAGATGGAATAGAGCTCTTTCTAGTATTACTCAGTCCAGAGGTCATATATCAAGCATTTAGTTTTGGGTTTTAGGTTTTGGATTTTAAGTTTTATAGGGTTGTTGGTTTTTTTACGGAAGTAAGTAGGATTATTCAGCCCTTTTAATTTCCATATATATATTTCCCCTCTCCTTTTTTCCCCTTTTAAGTCAAAACAATATAAATAGCATCAAGGAACCCTCTTCTGTAGACTATAATATACTCTTCTTTGGATAGTCTAGTTACGCAGTTTTAAGCTAATCTTTTCTGTAGCTTTACTAATCTTCTGCACTTCCTGCTTTAATTTCGCTCTTTGTCTCTTTACAGGTGACACTCTAAGCCAATCCTCCTCATTTTCCAAGCAGGCATTCAGATATCCAGCAGCCTCCTCATTAATTTTAGTCCTATCCCTTTAATTTTGAACTTCTAGGGGGCTTTCGCTCGTTCCATCACTCCGTGTGACGTATGACGTACTCCATCATTCCGACACTCTGTGTTGATGCCACTTCTCCTTAGTCACTCTCCTCTGTGCCAAGTGCAACAGTGGACTCCAGTCCTCTCCTTTAAAGGGCCAGCAAAAGTATCTCCAAAGACATAAGGACACAAAGAAAAAAGAAAACATGTTATACCATTTGAAATATCTGCCTCAAAAGCCTAGAGTATACACCCTAAGATATTCCAAAAAGTAAGCCAAACTGAGCTTTATTACTTTGGCTGCTATTACACCATGTTTGCACCTCCACAGTATGGGCATTTCCTAAAACTTTCTATATCCTTCCCTATATTTATTTGGCATTCACTCTTTTCAATAGTTATTAAGCTTAAGAATACTTAGCTTCAGTTATTTCCATCCTTTGATTTTATGCTGTGTAGACTCTGTCGGCTCTGATGGGCTTGGCTTGTGTCAAATGATCTCGTCAGTGTCCTGTAATCTTCCCGCTATTGGGACATGACTAGGTATTTAAGGGGGGGTTGCCACTCCCCCCAAAAAACCTGTCGAAGTCCCCTGCTAAGCTCCTCTCTCTGGGAGGATACTCGGCTGTTGGGATTGCCGGGGAAGTTGTAGGAGTGGGCAAAAGTTGATGGAGCTGCTCCGCTTGTGACTGCCCTCATCAAACCCGGAGCTGGATCTCTCATTTTGAGAGTTCTACTGAGGGAAAAATCCCCATAAACATAGGTGGAGATCCTGCTCGATTACCCCCTCTCACATTGTTTGGGTTTCCTGGCTAATTCCCCAACAAACTCAGGAAACCCTCACAACCACTTTGGGTAACAAAGCCTTAGAGAAGAATTTTTAAGGCTCACTGCAGCTACTGCCATGACATTTTAAAAAAATGAGAGACTCCACCCATAGTATTAATCGAGGCACCCCTACAGTGGATTCCAAGTATGAAAACACATATCACATAGTAATTGGATGAGGGATTCATCATATGCAATCACAAACACACATGGTCTATTTTTAACTGGCCTATGTATTTATTTATTTATTTGACATAGTTATTACCCAACTTTGTACCTTGCAGAACTCAAGACTAGGGATGGACACAAACTGCATTTTTGTGGTTCAGTTTGTGGCTGAACTACAAACCAAACCATGAACCTATACAAACAGATATGCCGGTTTGCAAACCAAACCATTTGTATGGGTTTGTGAGCCATTTAAAGTTTAAACCCCTCCTTTCTGCTCCATGTAAAAGTGGCAGAAAGCAGAAAGCAGTTTAAATGGCTCTGAGAATCTCTCCAATTCTGCTCACAGCCACTTTGAAGCAGTAGGGAGCAAATCAGAAAGGTTTAAAGTTATTAACTTTTTGATCCTTTTTTAAATAGGTAAGCATTTCCTTCATTATCCCATTGAATCAAATAAACTAAGAAGTACTTAATTGGACAGAATCATGCCTGAAGTTTTTTATATAATCATTTATCTCTCAAGCAGTAAAAGAACAAGCAATGTAGGTGGACAGTTGTTCATCAGTTGTTGTTGTTGTTCAGTCGCACAGTCGAGTCTGACTCTTCACAACCCCATGGACCAGATCACGCCAGGCCCTCCTGTCTTCTGCTGTCCGTTGAAGTTTGCTCAATTTCATGTTCGTTGCATCGGTGACACTGTCTAACCATCTCATTCTTTGCCATCCCCTTCTTCTTTGACCTTCAATCTTTCCCAGCATCAAGGTCTTCTCCAGTGAATGCTCCCTTCTCATTTGGTGGCCAAAGTATTTGAGCTTCAACTTCAGGATCTGGCCTTCCAGGGAACAGTCAGGGTTGATTTCTTTTAGGATTGAATGATTTGACCTCCTTGCAGTCCAAGGGACTCTCAAGAGACTTCTCCAGCACCATAGTTCAAAAGAATCTATTCTTCGGTGCTCGGTCTTCCTTATAGCCCAACTCTCGCAGCCATACATTACTACGGGGAATACCATTGTTTTGACCATGTGGACTTTTGTTGGCAGGGTGATGTCTCTGCTTTTTAGTTACTATAGTTCATCAGATACTATTGGCCTAATTGAGTTCTTAAAAGGGTTAATATAAAAAAAAACTTTTTAGAAGTAGAAGGGTTGGATTTATACTCCACCCTTCATTCAGAGTCTCAGAGTGGCTTACAACTCCTTTCCCTTCCCCTCCCCACAACAGACACCCTGTGAGGTAGGTGGAGCTGAGAGAGCTCTTTCAAGAACTGCCCTTTCAAGGACAGCTTTGACAGAACTATGGCTTGCCCAACATCATCCAGCAGCTGCAAGTGGAGGAGTGGGGAATCAAACCTGGTTCTTCCAGATTAGAGTCTGCACACTTAACCACTACACCAAACTGACTCTCCCTTATCACTTAGCATTGCATATATCAAATATATATGAACTTTTTTCTTGTTTTTCTACAGATTATTTGTTAAGAGTGAAGACTGATAGAAAATAAAGGTTTTGAGAAATGGATTTTACTATAATAGTCACCTTTTTGCAGTTTATGACAATACAATGATGAATTGTCTTGCAGTTGCACCCTCTGAAGGCCTGAAAGGTTAATAACTCATTTAAGCATTCATTACATGTCCATATCAAAGTCATCTTAATTTCACAAAGACATCTAAGTTTCTCTTCAGGGAAACTCTCTCTCAGGATTTGAGTGTGATTCTTTATTAACCAAATGGCAAGTGCAAAGTTATATGTCAAAACCCTGACTGATGATGCTGCAAATTGGTTCTTCCACCAAAGCAGAAGCCCTTAAATTATGAAATTAATACTTTTTAAAGGTGTGCTCCCTCAAAGGCAATTAATGTGTCAGTTGTCAGTCAAGATTATTTAATTTCCCAGTGAGGTCTACCAAGTGGGTGCAGTGGATTGACAAAGAGAATGTGGGGATTCTAATAGTGTGGCTGATTGTATACTTTTATCTCATCTAAAATTGAAAGGACTGTAGCTCATTGAAGCTATAACATTTGACATGTTCTTTAGTAATAATATGAATCAGTGTGACTAGGGACATTTTATTTCTAGACATTTGTAACCTTCCTAGCCCACAGACAAAGAGAATGCTTAATTGCTATTTAGAAAGCAATAAGTTGTAACACTTAGTTTTTGATAAGCTACATTTCAAGGTGGACTTTTATGATAGAATTGTTGGCAGTTGAGGATTTTGCTGTGTAATGGAAGCTGAGGGCCCTGATTCATTTAAAATTAGTCACACCCATGTTCTTTTGGCAGCCATGAGACTTATGTGTATCACAACTAACTTCTACAGGTTTCAAGGATGTTTACACCATAAACTTAAGAATATTTTCTTGGAAAAAAGTACACTAAGAGCTTTACTTTAAGGTATGATGTGACCCACCCTGAGCCCACTCGCGGGATGGGCGGGACACAATATAAAAAATAAATAAATAAAATTAAAAAATAAGTACATATATGATTGCAGCCTTAGTCACAAATATCTGTAGTTGAGTTGGGACCAAGTGGGGACACCATAGCAGGGGACAATTTACAGCATGTGATTTTTAATAAAAATGTGATAGTGCTTTCTTCCCAGATTCCATACAGATTTGTTCAGAAATACATCTCTTCAGCCATTCTTACACCCAGATGTAGACTTCTAAAAAGGAGGAAGATTATATGAAGCTATCACAATTACTCCATCATAGTTCAGACTACTTCACAAACACAAAATAAACAAACATTAAAATAAATTTAAAAATAAACTGAAATCTAATGTTCAATATCTTTATTTATTTATTTATTTATTTATCACAATTATACCCCGCCCTCCCCGCAATGTTTTCTGGTAACCTAACAAAAGTAAATAGTTAAACAAGACCCAATGAGAAATAATAACAAAATAGGCTGGGTGCACCCTAAATTCCACACCTACTTATTCCTAAGTAAATCTGAATAGAATGAAACCTTCTTCGAAACTGTATGAAAAGCAGGCCTTGCACTCTACTTACTGTGAAGAAAATGCAAAATTTGTAAATACGTAGGAAGTTATACACAAATGCCTCAATTTATATGAAAGGTTACATGTGTATTGGGAGAGGCTGTCTGAAACCAAAGTTTATTCCCATAGATTGTCTATACAATCTATATGTTGAAGCTGTGGGTAAACTGGTCATTATAGATATATTGTAAACCTGTTATGCCACAGAAGGAAAAATAGGTGATGATATGCATGTTACCTAGGCAACAAAAACATGTTATGCTCGGCAGGGTGAGAAAGAATTCAATGAGCGTGCACTGGCTGAGATAAAAAGAAAGGCCTGGAGCCTCAAGTGGCTATCCAGCCTGGGAGATGATGCAGAGACTTTATGTGGGGTAAGCCTCTGTGGGTGACTGCTGAAAACAATGTTGTAAGCAGCTGTAATGAGAGCAAAGAGCCCTCTGAGCAACCTGACAGAGCAGATTGTCAGGTTTTGCACGTGGAGAATCAGCACACTGAGGTGAACTCAAGTGTGGTAACAGTCCTGGGGACAGAACCAGGTTTACCCAGCCAAGACAACTGCTACTCAAGTGAAACTTTTTCTCCAAGTTCAGCAAATACCAGCACATTTTACTCCTCATATGCTGCTGCATCTCTCACAGCAGTTATTAGAATCTCACTCACAGTGGTCTCTCCAGCAAGTGTAGCTTGCCTCTTCTGTTTGTTGTATTGACAATTCTAGCACTTTGACAACAGTAAATATTAACTCATGATAAAAGGATAAAAATTTCATACTAGATATGGCATCAGAATAGATTTACTTCACACTGTAACCAAAACCTAAAGGTTTCCTCATTATGGAAGTGAAATGTTGAGATGTTATTTTAATTATATTGGGGGTTCAGTAGGCTTGCCATTTGCTCACCCATGGTGGATAAACCCCTACCCTTAGCCCCAATCCTCCAACATCAAGAAATTGAAGAGTAGGAGAAAATGTAGCCAAAAACTAATCTCCATAGTAATGGTCTAGAAATTTCCCCATGTCTGTATGACTTTGTCAATAGAGATTACTGGAAATTCCTAGAACATCACATAGAACTGATGTCACATCCACCGCAGGCACTGCCCCTAGAATCTCCCAGCATTTGGCAAGGCAGCACTGGCAACCTTAGCATTTAGTTACTGGTGATCCAGAGCTTTCATATATTTCAGTATTACTTAAAGCTTAACAATTCCACTGTCAAACAGGTAGTATGTGTATAGGGATGGGCACTGTGCAAAAAAAAAGACTTTTCTTTCAATTTGGGTCTGTTGGACCCCAAAAATATCAGAATTCTGACTATTCCCAAATACCAATTTTGGTAGTGTATTGGGATTTGACTCCATTATACCCTATGGGGACCGTCCCCATAGTATATAATGGAGAATCGATATGGGCTTTTGCGGCTCTGGAGGGCTGTTTTTGAGGTAGAAACACCAAATTTGCATCATAGCTGCTGGTGCCTCTCCTAAAAAAACCCACCAAGTTTTTAAAAGATTGTACCAGGGTGTGCCCCCATCCTCTATTGGAATCAACAGAGGAGCCAATAGAGGGGGGAAAGACATTTAAAGAGACCATGGTCTCTTAAATGCTTGCTGAGATCACACATTGGGTCACACCATGGTGTTAGCTGCACTGCAACTCAGTGGTGACAGCAGTGCAACTGCAGTCTCTTTAAATGCCTTCTAGCTGCATCCAAATAAAAGCCAAATAATATCAGCTTTTATTCTGGCCTGGCTATTTTGGTAGCTGAATCAAATTCTCCAATTTGTATTCTGCTGAATAAATACCCCAAAAAATACTGACAAGGAGGCTTTTGAAATTAGAAGGGCATGACTTGAAATTGGGTTGGCATGCATTTGTATGGTATAGAAAAAGTGAAACTCATAAATATTTTAAACAACACTTTATCAGAGCAGCACTTAGCAAAGTATGGGAACCAATCCAAAAGATACATTGTGTTGAGATACCAAAATGGGTTTCACTGTTAGAAGCATTTACAAACCCAATGATATGTACCAAGGAACATTTGTGGAGATATGGAGATTTGTTAAATGACCAGAATAAAATGTTACAGAAAGAAGAATTAATTAAAAAAGGTATTAACTTGAATTGGTGGGGAAAAGCACAAATACAGACAGCGTGCTGGAATGGTTTAAATTGCTCCAGTCCTGACGTGTTGTTGTTTTTTTAACCCAGAGAATTGTGATCACACTGACCTCCCTGCTGTCCACATGCTGGTGGGTTTTTTTTCCCCTCTCAGTATGAGCATGCGCACAGGCAGCCATCTCTAGAGCTAAAATTTTCGCATGTGCACAGAACAGCGATTTCCATACATCCCTTTAAACTTTAAATGAACACTTCTCTTTAAACTTTTCCCTGAAACTGGCCTCCCTGAGATCCCGGACTCATCTAAATGCTTAAACTAGGCACCATTTAAACTTTTCTTTTATTAATTTAGGAGCAGAGCTCCACCCAAATGCACACCACCAAGGCATACAAAAAAAATGGCAGAAGCCTGAGGCAGCTTTCCAGAGGGGAGGAGGTTGAAGCACCTGGAAGTGGCTCAATGAGCAATCAGACATCAGAAAAGTGCAGCTTGAAACTGGAGAATCAGGAAAACACCACTTAGCTAAGTGGTATCAGAATACTCCGTTTTAAAGGGGGTTTGATCCGGAAAGTGACGGTTGGGGATGGTGCGCAGATCTTGGGTGTGTGAACGTGCACATAAAATCCATTCCTGAAGTGTGCCGAAAGTGGACTAAATGGTGCATCTGAATGCATCCACAGACTCTAGATATGTAAAGGATAAAGTGACAGGATTTCAAACTACTCCTTCTGAGTTAGATAAAATCATTGGATCTGCTACAAAGCAATATATAAAATTATTTTATAAATTTTTACTGGAGTGGGAAATGCAAGCTGAAGCAGTGAAAGAAGTAATGATTAAATGAGCACAGAATATAGGGCACAATATACAATTAGACCAATGGGGAAAAGTTTGGAAGGTTAATATAAAATTTACTAAAGCGTCATCTTATAAAGAGAATTTGTATAAAATGTTTTACAGGTGGTATATGACACCAGAGAAACTAGCTAAATGGTATCCAAATATGTCAAATTTATGCTGGAAATGTAAATGTAAAACTGGCTCATTTTACCATATGTGGTGGACTTGTGATGTAGTTAAAAATATTAGATATAGGCGCATGAAATAATACAAAAGATTCTAGATAAAAATATTCCATTTATACCAGAAATGTTTTTATTGAATATTGTGCCACAAGAGTTGAATGTACAAGATATATATATCATTGTTCAAGTTGTAACCACAGCTAGAATTTTATATGCAAAATATTGGAAGAAAGAAGAAGTCCTGAGAAAAGAAGAATTGATATTCAAATTGTTGGATGCAGCAGAAATGGATAAACTAATGCTACAGCTACATGAAAAACCTGAAAGTGACTTAAAAAAAAATGGGAGAGATTTTATAATTGGTTCCAAAAATATCAGGGTAGCATAAGGGATAGATCTTAATAACCAACAAAGGACATAAACAAAACTGATTTGAAATAGGCATTGGTTTATAGTAAATGTAGAATATATAGACTCCAGCACTTAACTGTTCTTTCTGTTCTATGTCTTACTGTTTGTCTTGGTTCTACTGTTTTTCTTGGTTTTCTGTCTGTGTACTATTTAAAAAACAATAAAAATTCTTTAAAAAATACTGACAAGGTATTTTTTGGGGTATTTCTTCAGCTCAGTATATACCAAGCGCACACCTCTAATGGGCACAAACTGGGAAAATGTGGTTCAGTTCATGGTTCGTGGCTGAACCATCAATTAAACCATGAACCAAACCGGGAGACTTGTTCACAAATTGAACTGGTTTATGGTTCATGGCCCTGCAAACCCTGTTGAAAGGGACCACAGTCCCTTTAAAGAGAGGGTTGCAGAAAGCCCCCAAAACAGCTGTTTAAAGGGACTGCAGAAGATGGCCCAGAACAGCTGTGTGGGGGAGTGCCTCCCTGCTGTGCAGCTTTCATGCTGTCTTTCACAGTCTCTTTAAAGTTTAAAAGGACTGCAGAAGACAGCCTGAAATGGCTGTGTGGTGGGGATTGCACAAGAAATCCTGCACAAGGGACTGCACAAGACAGCCTGAAACAGCTGAGTGGCAGGGAGAGACTCCCCGCCACTCAGCTGCTTTTGTGGCTTTCTGCTCCCTCCATGAACCATCACGAACTGCACAAACTGCTCTAAAAGTTTGTGGAAGTTTGTGACAGTAGACCCATCATGAATTTTTGTTTCCGAACCATGAATAGGATGAAAATAGTGATGAATTTTGCTTCTTGGTTTTGTTCGTGCCCATCTCTATTTGTGTATACATGCCTGTGCAAAAGTATATACCCATACACACACATACATACACATACAAATGAACATGAAAGCCAGCTCCGTATTAGTATAGATTCAAGAACAGAGCCTCAAGGAAAGATATATACATCCCATAGCCTAGCCCCTCAGAGGAAGGTCAAGGGAAGATACTTATAACACAAGGGAACTCCTGCAAAATGTTGGTGTAGGAAACATGATGTTGCATCTCAGTAGTTGTGTGGACACATAAATCATCTTTCTTTTGAGCTTCAATCTTTCTGTCAAAGATGATGATAACAGAGCATGAGTTTTGGAAAGGTAATATCTAATGCTAACCACATAGCCATGGATCAATGACAACAGAATACTCAGAAACCACAAAAGTCTAAGGGAAGTGCAGGGGTCTTTCTCAGAAATCAAAATTCCAGTTGCACAGAATTCATGCTGAACTAAAATAATATAATTCCATTCCTTTTCAATATAATAACTGGACATATAGCTGCTATTTAAAAAAGACAACTCATTGGCTCTTCTTGATACATAATTTAAGTTGTAAGTAGTAAATATGAGCTGAGTTTTAATTACAGAGAAAAGCAATCTGAACAAATTGAACCCCTTGCTATGTGGATAGTTATTTATTCCTTCTGTTTGATTTTTTAAAAGAAAACCTGTCATTAATTGTGCAACATTTGCATGCATTGATTTTATGAAATACTTCTGATATTTCCCTTAGTACATTCCTGACATAGCTTTAGATGGCAAGATTATCCACAGATGTTACACAAGGGAAGCATAATACGTGCAAGGAAATAGATCATTAATGTTATACAAATTATCCCAAAGCAGCCAGCAGCATGGTGCAATGAAGTTAAAACATGTGTTTTTTTATTAGAATGGATTTATCTCCTAATGCTCAAGCAAGTCAAATAAAAATCTGGGATAAGTCAAAAGAAATGAAACAAGATGTTTCACAGCACAAACACAAAGCATGGATTATGCACAAATTTAAATTATTCACTTGTGTTTCTATGTTATGAATGTGAAACAATGACACAGCAACACAAATTGAAAGGATCCCCCCCTCCTTGGCTGAAGGCATGAACTGACTAATTTATCCCAGGAAATATTACAGCATGTGAGATGATATAGTCATTACCATTTTAAGCAGGAAAAGCTTGGAAAAGAAAAGGAAAATTCCACAAATAGGAAATGTTGCACCTATGTATTCTGGACTTGAAGAACAGCACAAGTAAGGGCCCTGTGCAAAAGAAGTACAGTTATCATAGATGTATTTCCTTGTGGCAGATTCACGTAGGTTGACCCTGGGGTCCTCACCCTTTGTAACAGGCAGATGTGAGCTTCGAATTCTCCTCAGTTCTGGTGTGTATAGTGTCCAATTCAAATCATGATCACAATACATGCAGAGAAAGAATTATTTGATTCATTGGGGGAAACATGGGCCATGGTCACACAGTCATTTTGATTGGGTTTCACCACTGTTCCCTCTCACGTTTAAAATTGCTGATCAGACGGCTGCATTCGTCTCCTGCAACGAAGTGGGCTCACTTGCACAATCCTCCCAGTCCCCTAGTGAGTTTTCCTACACCCAGAAAATCAAGTACTTTCCGGATATTTGCACTTTGAATCTCCAATTTCACCAATCTAGACAGCCATCTCTCGCAATGATCACGATTAGGTCATCTGAACGTCCTTCTCACAATGTGTTGGGTTTTTTTACAAACTTCTGTCATTGTGCACATGTGCAACCCTGCTCTGAATAAAATCAATGTATAAACATTCAAGTGCACATATAGACTTCAGTGCTCAATTGTACATCACCAGTTAATTTTGTTTGCTGTTGGGGGGGGGGGGACCTGCAAGAACAAGGGAGTACAGTGAGTCTCAGTGGGAGTGGTGATTTGGCCATATGTATATGTGCATGTGCAAAACCATTAAAAAAAAAAAAAGCCGTGCCACTGCTTGAACAGTGCCCGGAGCCTCATTGCATGATGCAAGCGGTTCAGGGAGGGATGTGTGGTCATCCCAACCTGGAAAAAAAAAATCCTGATCATATCTACAATGGGAACAAATCACAGTAAGCTTGCCATGTGACCACATCCATAATTGTTCCCTGGGATACATGTGGATTTCTCCAACAAGCCAGATAGTGGTCCATGATTTGTTTCAGGTTGGGGAAACTGAAGTCCCTTCTTCGCATGTGTCTGTTTTGGGGGAGGGCGGCCTATAAATTTGAATAAATAAATAAATAAATAAATAAATAAATAAATAAATAAATGTGCATCAGTCCCAATCCAAATCATGCACCACAGTAGCAGGAATCAAAGAGAACTCATAACTCACATCTGACTGTTACACTGGGTGACCCAACTTGTGTGTTTTATAATGTGAGAACTGCTCCTTCAGAAAGAGAACTGTTTCCTTTTGAACACTTGCTCTGATAAATGTTTAAATCCATGATAGGAATATGTTGTCAAAGGCTTTCACGGCCAGAATTCATTAGTTGCTGTAGATTTTCCGGGTTGTGTGGCCGTGGTCTTGGCATTGTAGGACCTGACATTTCGCCAGTAGCTGTGACTGGCATCCTCAGAGGTATAACACAGAAAGATGGAGTACTGTCTATGTCAAGGTGAGCAGAAAAACATGATAGGAATGTTTAAATTATTTGTTTACAAAAAATATGGGCATATATGCATAGCTTTTGAGCTTCAACATCTCTCTTGTTCTTATCTTAGTGCATGCTTCCTCTCAGTTCAGTTCCATCCTTCATATATAATTTTCATCCAGGATACATATCTCACAGCTCCATGGCAACAGACTCATTTTTAGTTCCCAAAAGAGCAAACTGCTTCAAGATATAATATAGATCATTACTGTAATCAGTCAGCAAGGAAATAAAACAACTCAAAATATGTGTTCTGTCCATATTTCACAAGGCTAAAAGAACTAGTAAAGAAAAAAGAAAAAATCAAATGTTGCTAGATAGGTATGTATCAATCAAAGAAAGGAAATGAGCTTAAGAAAAACAGCACCTACTTGAGAACCTATGTAGGGAACCTGTGTATGTTTGAATACCTTCCAGTTCAGCTCAGTTCCTGTCTGCCAGTAGTAATCAGATGGTCAGTTAATTGACATGCTGTTCAGCTGTCTGCAACGTATTCACATTTGTATTTGTTTTTGCAGGAACACGCTACTTGCTACATGAATTCATTGGAAGCTGATTCCCGGCTGATGAGGATCAGTTTAGAGTCAGCTATTGATCTCCTCCTGAGAAAATTAGCTTTATAACCATCAAAGTTATTTTAGAGGGAAATCAGGAGTCAGTCTCCCATCCTGGAAACTTTGCTGCATGCATCAGATTTAGTGTGGTGGAAGATGGGCAGAAGCCCACCTAATTCCCCTTCTCTTCTCACTATCCCAAGCTGTCATATTTGGCTGTAGAAGCCCAAGCTCTCAGTTTGGGGTGGGAAGATAGAAATGGGTTGCTTCTCTTCTCTCTATCCCAAGATGTAAGCTTGGGATGCAGAAAAAAGGAGATAAATCATATCTTTCACTTTTGCCTTTTGCAACAAGGAGCTCAGAAGCATCTCTTGTTTCTCCACCCAGCTTGAAGGTGTAGAGGGTGAAGCAATATTCTTTTCAACTATCCCCTTTGCAATGTGGAAACCAAATTCATTGCTTCACTTCTGACTAATAATAGGCTGTGCGCTTGCTTGGAAGCTGCTCAGATTGCCCTATGGAACCCAAATATACCCTGATCAGCTCACAATCTGATCATGTCAAACAAGGTATATTAACGGCAGAAAAGGTTCACTGCAAAATTTGCAGCATCCTTAAACCTGAATGATTGTAACCGAGTTGCCACAATAACTCTGTCTATATGCAACCCTGTGCCTATTGAGATGTTCTGAAGAGACCTTCCTGGATCCCTTTAGACCAGAGGTTGTGTTCAGTGGCTTCCCATAGCAGGACATTTTTAGTGCTGGAACTGAGTCTTTTGAAATCCTCCACCTACCTTTGTCTCCCCTTAAAATGCCATAAGATATTTAAATCCCATCCTATGCAGATTTACACCCTTTTAAGTCCACTGAAGCCAATATGCTTAGAATGGTGTAACTTCAGTTTTCTTCCCTTCTTTTACTTACATTGGAATATTCTTTCCATTGACTGTCCAATCATAAAGAAAAATCCAACGCTGACAGCATAAGGACTTCAGTCAAAAAATTTGTAAGAAAGAAAATATATTATTAAGGAAGCAAGACATGTAGATGTGGGAAAGAGAAACCCTTTTCATGATTTGCAAAAGAGACATCTGGTTGTGAATGAGGCCAAGCATTATGAACAGCACCACAATTATTAATTACAATTTTATGTATTGCATTCAGTTAGCCTTAACTTGTATGATTAGCCTCAGTTGAGTATTTTTGAACTAAAAGAAGCACAGCAAGTCAACCTCTTAGTATGCAAAGGTCTAAAGGCACCTAAGTACACAGCAAACAACAAACATCACACACACAAAGATTAGTGGGTCTGCACTGGCAGGTGTTTATTTTATCTCAGTGACCTACACCAGGTCAGAATGTTATCTATATGATCTCCTGTCTGTCAATAGCACTGAAATGGAAGACCCAGGAAGTATCTGTGGTTTGCAGAGGAGAAAAATCAATAGGGAGGAAAGATGACAAAACCTTTTAAATTTGTTCCTTAAAATGCCTTGTTCTCAGTTTACCTTTAACAAAACCAGTAATGTTTTAAAAATAATGCTTAAATCTTTATCTCTTTTTAATTTAAAGGGGAAAAACTATGTAGATAATTTCTTAGTCTGAAATCCTAAGTAATGCAGCAACCCAAGTCTCGACTTTAACACAGAACAACATTGTAACTTTTTGCCACTAGGTTCTGAGATGGTTGTATTTTACTCTTACTGTGCCAATTTATATTCATCAGTATCTCCAACCATTTGCAGCATCACATGGCACATTGGTTAATGTACTGTATGCAAGCATGGCAAAGCTAGGCCATGGGCCAAAGTCACCAAACATTTTCAGCAATATTAAATCACACTTAAGACATTTTCACATTGTTTCTGGTTTACCCAAAATGCTTGGTTTGTAGAGTAATGATAGAATAATAAACCTAATCCACAGTAATCCCAAACCACAACTCAAACTCTTCACCAGTTTAAACAGTTGGCCCCATACCTGTCACCCTCTGACTTAACCACTTGATCCATGCAACAGTCACCTCTATACTGGATTAGTGTATTTCACTCTATGTAGGGCTCCAGATTGCGGACTGGATCTAATTCAAAGTTCTGGTATTGACCTTTAAAGCCCCTTAATGGTCAGGGACGAACATACCCTTGGGACCAGCTATCCTGGTACATCTCCCATACAGCACTATGCTCAAGTGACCAAAACCTACTGGTGGTCCCCAGCCCAAAGAGCGCCTGTCTGTTTTCAACCAGGGCCAGAGCTTTTTCAGCCCTGGCCCTGGCCTGGTGGAACACTCTTCCAGGAGAGGTTGGATAGGGAGTAGTTTATACTTTGAGTACAAACTGCTTTCATATGTTTTATTATTTATTTATTATTTGCATTTATATACCGCCCATCCTGTGAGTGGGCTTAGGGTGGGTAACATCATTATAATAAATACAATTTCAGTTTAAAACATGATAAAATATTTTAACCATTAAAACAATGGATACAGCTTGAAACAGCATCAGTTGGCTATAAAGTTCTGACCCGATGGTGCAGTGAGTTAAAGGCCATTTGTTGGTGGTTAGTAAACAGACAGGTGACAGCAACCTCAGGGGCCATTTATGGGTGCCTGTTGCCTCAACCAAAGGCCTGGTGGAACAGCTCTGTCTTGCAGGCCCTGCAGAATTGAAGAAGATCCCACAAGGCCTTGGTCTCACTAGGGAACATGTTCCACCAGGCTGGGACAAGGACAGAGAAAGCCCTGGCCCTGATTGAGGCAAGACAGGCATCCTTCAGGCCAGGGACCACCAGGAGGTGTTGATCTTTTAAGCATATATGGGAAAAGGCAGTCCCTTAGATATAATGGTCCTAGGCTGTATAAGACTTTAAAGGTCAAAACCAGCACCTTGAAGCAAATCTGGTACTCAACTGGCAATCAATGCAGTTGTCAGAGCACATGCCTAACATGAGCCCACACAGGCATTGATGTCAGCAGGCATGCCACCACATTCTGCACCAGTTATAATTTCTGGATCAGCTTCAAGAGTAAGCCTGCATAGAGCAAGCTGCAGTAATCAAGTCTGGAAGTGACTATTGCCTGGGTCATTGTTGCTAGGTCTTGGGTGGAGAGATAGGGCTTCAGTAGCCTGATCTGCCTAAGATGGAAAAATGTAGATCTGGCAACTGCAGCAACTTGGGCTTCCATGGAAAGAGAGGTAACTAGTGCCACTCCCAGACTCCTCACTGTCTGGGCAGGCACCAAAGGTGCCCCTTCCAGTGTGAGAAGCCTGATGCCCATATCCAACCCCCCTCGACCCAGATACAGGGACCTCAGTCTTCAACTTAACTTCAGTAATTGCAGGAAGTTATGCCTGTGGTGGCTCTGCATTAATGGGGTGTGTCCTCATTCTCCTGAGGTAAGTCTGGCTTGTCTATGGATGGCCATCTGTTGAGCAGCAGAAAATCAGTTAGGAATGGAGATATAGTAGGAGGAGGAGGAGGAGGAGGAGATTGGATTTATACCCCACCCTTCACTTGGAGTCTCAGAGCGGCACCCGGTATCAACAAAGGCAAGGGAGGCAAAAGAACATACAGCTGCGGATCACAACAGAGACAGAACACAGCCAATACTCATATGTAGCAAATGAGCCTGCCTGCATGTGCACTGACCAAGGCATTTTCATGCCTCGAGACCAGCCTGCCCCGGGAGCTGCCACCCACCACCAGGCTTTCCAAGCTGGACACACTGTGTCTGGCCTCCAGCTACATTGTCCACCTCCAGCAGCTGCTATAGGAAGATTGCAATACGAAGGGTTATGTGCACCCCATCAACCTGGGGAGGGGAAGGAATGAATGCATAAGCCCAATTTATCAACTCTACCGAAGGAAGAAGGAAAGTGGATGCATTCTGTGTTTTTCCAAACTCCACAACTGATCCACCTGCAGGAACTGAAAGTGAAAATGCAAAGAACCAAAGTCAAATTTCCTTTCAGAGACTCCCAAGTTACCAAGCTCACTCATTCTCTCCCCTCCCCTTTTGGCAGACATTTGTTTTTCTCATTCACTGGCCTCTGAAGGAATATTTTCTTATTTGACTCAGTGATGGACAAACTCCATCTGTCCTAAGAGCCTCTGCCAGTCTGAGTAGATAATACTGACCTTGATGGATGGATGGTCTGATTCAGTATGTCAGCTTCATGTGTGTTTGTGTTAGGATTGTGTTCCCTCTCCAGCCAGCTGCTCAGAAGCAATCCTACAACTACTGATCTTTGTTACCAGCAAGCAGCTGGCATTGGGACGGAGGCATGCACTTTGCTGTACTGTTTGTAGCTCTGTTT
Source organism: Gekko gecko (assembly GCA_029375565.1). Classification (NCBI taxonomy): domain Eukaryota; kingdom Metazoa; phylum Chordata; class Lepidosauria; order Squamata; family Gekkonidae; genus Gekko; species Gekko gecko. Next base: position 141,822,741 of record JAPDNY010000005.1, read on the forward strand.
ATAGCCTCCATCTGCAGCACTCTAAGGGTGTGGGTGATACTGATGGGCTGGGAATGGCCAACTGAAGTTTGCTTGCTGAATCAGGGCTGGAGGGTGTTGGTGACTCTGTACCAGCTGTTGGCTGTGAATCCTGACAAGGCTGCAGGTCATTTTCCTGCTCATTAGCTTCTCCTGTTAACTCAAGGCTAGCTACACAAGGCTCCTCTTCTGCTTAGGAGTTCACACTATCGCTGAGCCCTGGCTGGCCCACAACACTTATTTTTCCATAAGAATGGGGGGGGGTAATTTCCACTAATTCTCCCTTCTGTCTTCAGCAACTCGTGCCATATCCCCAAGGGTCCTCCCTATGATTTTACGAGGAAGCAGGGAGATGGAGGAGGGACGGTGAGGGCAGAAGCCAATTTTTTATGGCTAATTAGCTCTAAGCTATGGAGCAAGAGCCTCTAATCTTATTGACAGTATGTACATTTTGGGAATGAGCACCACCATGAAATGGCTCACATGTGGTAGAGGGGACAATCACAAGATTAGAAGGTTACAAACACATACATGCATGTATATTTACCCAACATTGTATTCTGATTATTCTCCCCTCATGAATTTGTTTTTCAGAAATTGGGTGTTTCTGGGAATTGCTCTCTCTTCCCGGCCACCCACTAGCTGGGAATTGCTCTGTATCACAGAGTTAAGGTTTTTACACTGCAGCTCAGATTCTAGTAACTTGCCCCCTCCTCTCAGGTGATAAGTGTGACAAGCAGAAACAGGTCACTTGCACCTTGATTTTATAAACCTTCATTGGGTCACTTTTTATTATTTTTTCCCAAAACTAAAAAATTCCTAAATGCTTCCAGAGCTGGCTGCAGCTCAAAGCAATGGTACCACTGCCCTCCTTCTTCCTGTGGGGTTCCAATGTTTCTTTTAAAACCCAGTTTTTAGATTCAGAGACAAATTTCGTGCCCAGTCGACTTTAATTGTTCAATAAGCTGAAATGGGTGGAATGGCAATCCAGTTCTCTAATGATCAGCATGTTTTAGCAGATTCAAAGTTTAGAGAATCTATGGTTGGCTTTAATCATTATTTGGCATTTATGGACCATTTGTCTCACTGAACTATCTAGAGATACTGGTTCAATTATGATCACCTTGTCTCACTGAGCTGTGTATAGGAAATGTATTTTAATTTATTTATATTCTGCTTTACTCACTGGGATTTGTAAAATCAATCAGGTGGAATGGAGAAGGCGTGATGCAGACCTGATTTAAGTGTATGATGCCAAAAAGATTTCAAGTTGCACAAAGGGCTACTAGATTACAACAACCATCCTGTACAGCAGGTGAGGCTGAGAATGCCACTAGGGGCTTAAACCTGGATCTCTTATGTTCAGCACTACAGTTACACACTTGCTGAGTGGAAGAACAGCTATTACTAGGTTTTCTGTCCCAATAGCTCTTGGTGCAGCATGAAATCTCTTTTATGTGGTCTAACCCAATTTAGTCTGCATAGTACCCCTTATACCACATCTTGTTTAAATTCAGAGTTGAACAGTTTGAAAATGTGTGTTGTCTCTTACCTGTTTGAGTAGTCAATATGTTCTACATGTAAATATCTTTGTAACAAGCATTAAACATTTTTGTGTAATATACCATTTGTCTTTATTACTTAGAAGTATAAGCATGGCAGTTCTGTCCAGGGCTGGTGTCAAGTTTTTTTTGCACACTGGGCGAGACTACCTTCTGGCGCCCCCCCAAAGAGCAAAGTTTCAGGTAAACCCAGTACAAAGGTATGACATCACTGCTTGTTTGTTTGTTTTTAAACCGTATAGCATAACACCTAGAAAATTAAGTAGACTGCAGCCAACATGACTAAACACTGAGGTGCACGGAACGCTGTTACCTTCCCACCAAAGCGATACCTATTTATCTACTTGCAATTTCTTGCTTTGGCAGGAGCTGGGGCCAGAGACAGGAGCTCATTCAAACTGCTGAGCTACCAGTCTTCCGGTCTGCAGCTCAATGTCTTAACCTCTGAGCCATCGCGGCCCCTGTATTTCTCAGGGCATACACCCAATTACACATGCACAAGCTGTACATATCCCCCTATACAAAAATGTTTAAGCACTGAGGCAACATGTGTGTTAAGTGCTGTAAAGTCACTTCTGATTTCTGGTGACCCTATGAATTAATGACGTCCGAGGCATAAAGTTTGAGTCCAGTGGCAGCTTTAAGACCAACAAAGTTTAATTCTGGGTATAAGTGCACATGGAAGCTTATACCCAGAATTAAACTTTGTTGGTCTTAAAGGTGCCACTGGACTCAAACGTAGTTCTATTTTTCCAGACCAACATGGCTACCCACCTGAATTGGACCTCCAGACAATAGAGCACCCCAAATCTACCCTCCTGCAAAAATATACCTCTAGGCTCCCCCAACATCAAATGGTGCACTTCTAAGAACAGTTTATTATTTATTTATTACAATTTTTAGATCTCATTTTTCCTTGTGGTTCAAGACAACTTACAAGTAAGCCCCACTAAATAGACCTACTGAGTAGGATTCTGAGTAGACTTGCTTAGGATGGCACCAAAACAGTCTCACTCTGTGGTTAGTTCCCTCAATACACCGCCTGCCTTAGTGGGCAACTCATTATGCTGTAACTACACTTCACACACGGCCATGTTGTACCTGATGCACTTCCACACCAAATACTCTTCTCTAGGGTTACCATATTTTGAAAAGCAAAAAACAGGACATATCTCCTGGCTAACTACTTCAAATGAGTGATCAGTATGGCAGATCTCATTTTAAATACCCTACTATTTAAGCTCTGTTAAGTTTTGGAGAAGCGCCCCTTGCTTCTGAAGAGGACAATCACACTAAGAGATCAGGGAAGATAAAAGGCTGGTTTTCTTCTCCCCCCCCCCCGAAGAATGCTTGGATGTGAAAGGGAGAGAGAGAAGCGAGCATATGGGAGGGAAGGGAGGGGAGCGAGTGCTCAATTTGCTACACCACAAGCTGGAGAATCAGCTGCTCTGACTTTACTGTGATGGAAATGCTACCTCCAGCTGTGCCCTTTTAATACCATATGTTACTTCAAATCTAGCTACCAGCCAACCACAGCTTGCAGCCTTATAAAGTTCCAGCAACAGTCTCTCTCTCTCACTTCCCCCTTCCAACCAATTATAGGCATCTATTAAATCTCCAAATTTAAACCCCGATTGACTCCTTTTCTACTTTCTAAACTCCTGCCCTTCTTCTCCACGCCCCCTTCTCTTTTGCTTTCTTCCCCCCTGCCCCCGCCCAGGAACGTTGCTGCAATAATCTTATTACTACGTGCTCACCATGGAGGAGGAGGCTTGATCTTTTGGATAGGTGCTGTGTGCAAGGAGGGAAGAAAGTTGAGAGCTGTGGAAAGGGGACAAAGATGACACATCCCGGTTCAGGATTCCTCTGAGCTCAGCAGCCTCTCCCCCCCCCCCGCCATCATTTTTTTTACAACTTTGCTCCACCTGCCCACCCTCCCACAGCCTGGCAGAGGGGAAAGAAAGGGAGCACACATTTCCTTCTTGCCCAGTTGCTCGGGGGGGGGGGGAGATCGAGGTGATTTAGCTGGGAAATGGTGGGAGACAGCTGGACAGGGGGCAGCAGATGGAGGGGAGGCCTAGGGGTGTGGGCAGGATCCTGCTGGCCACTGGCCTTGTGGCTTGTTACTCCAGCGCCACTCAAGGTTGACTCCTAGTCCTCTTGTCCTCATGTGTGCCTCAACAGCAGCCCCTCCTCAGGCCTCCACTCTGCCCACCAGCCAGCCTCCCTTGCTGCCCTCGGCTTGATTCACTGCCCCATTGCTCCCCATGCAGCCTGGTAACCAACCGATCACCCCACTTGCCTGTGTTGCAGCTCCAGGCACACTGGAACTGTGCTTCAACTGCAGTGGTGACTGGTTAGGTAAGTGGGAGCAGCAAAGTCTGCAGATCAGCCAGAGGTGCCCAACACGAAGTCCTTTTGGGTTGCGGGCAGCAAGGGGATGAGCACTGCATGTGTGCTAGAGTGCCCAGAGGATTGTCACTTCTTCTATGGGAGAGTAGAGCAGCCTGGGTAATGAGGGTGGGCCTCTCACTCACGAGATGAATAGATGCCAGGTGCACATGCACTAGCACGATATTGCCTCCGCGCTCTGCTCGGGAGGACCAAGCCAGAGCAGGGGAAGCAGGGAGTGGTGGTGACTGGTGTAACTGGTGGCTGTTTTGGGGAGGGGAGGGGCGGGCAGCAGGCAGGCCAGCCAGCGGTGCCCCCCTTGTGCCCTTAGGCAATTGCCTAACTTTGCCTTATGATAGAGCTGGCCCTGGTTCTGTCCAGACTAGGGATGTGCGAGGGGAAAAAATGGTATTTTTCTGATTCGGGGTTTTTGGACCCTTAAACATTCAGTATTGCCTTGAAAACCTGAATTCCAATATTGGTATTGTATTAGAATTTGGGTAAAATTCAGGAATCCCATGGGGTTTTTGCTCTATTATACTCTATGGGGCCATTATAGTCAATGGCAAATCTCCTAGGGTATATTCAGTGGACTGGGGGAGGCGGTCTGAGGTAGAGGCACCAGATTTGCAGTGTAACTGCTGGAGCCTCTCTCCAAAAGAACCCCCAAGTTCTTTGTTTCAGCTGGAGCTGAAAAATTCAGGATTCCCAAATTAATTCAGGATTCTCTCATCTTTAAGGTGAATCAGATAAGAGAATCTGATTCGGCTTCACTAATGCCTGAATCATGCTGAAAAGGCATGATTCAGTTATTAATTTGGCTTGGAAATCCTGAATGCACATCCCTAGTCCAGATACATAGTGGGCTGCTCTCCACTGGGCTAAACGGCCCCCCTAATAAAAAATTGTCCCCCCAACAAAAAAATTCTGGCTACAGGCCTGGTTCTATGATGATATGGAAGCCACAGTGCAAGTGATCAATTCATTAATAGTTTGCCTGTTTCATCAAATCAGTTTTTGATCTCTCATGTCCAGCTGCCTTCCCCCCACCCAATACAAGATATTTTCAACTGTTTGCACTCAGATGAAGCGTATGTCAAACCCAACTTGCACAGAGACTGTGAGCTGAACTGAAGGGTGCTTGAGCATTCCTGGTTACAAATTATGCTCTTTATCTTATGATGGATCAGAAAGTCTATTTCAAATACTACTCATGCTGAAAATGCTGTGCCTATATCAAAAGTCTGGATATCCCTACCTAATTTTTAATTGCATCTATTAAAGAGGATTATATTAAGCATTTAGTTTTGATTGGAAACCTAGTTTTACAAGCATATATCAAAGGAAATGAAACAGAGAGTTAGTATTGTTTAAGAAACAATTGTTTATTCTTCTTGTTCTTACGTAATTTGATCTATGCTGCATTGATCAACTGCAATTAATAGAAAAAGAATAAATAAGAACCCTGTCACAGACAGATCAATGCCACTCCTAATTCATATACTGCCCACTAGTGTTGACTGTTGGCTGATGACATTGAACTGTCTATAGTTTACTCTTAAATGGCACCATTCTTTCAGTATCAAAAATAGAGAGAGAAATTAGCTCCGGATTCCACAGAGCCCTCTGATTCATCGTGCCATTAGTACCACTAACTACAACTATTATATGAGTGTTCTCCATGGCACATTCAAAATAATAAGACTGCCATTTTGACAACTGATTCCACCTCAACCTTTGGCTGTAAATCATTATCTGGCAGTCTCAGTGTTTGCATGAAGTTTGGATGCATCCAACAGATCTTGCCATGACATTTTCAAGCTAGTTATATATCTGCACAAAATGTTTAAGTAGGTGGACTGTTTCTCAGGGCAAAGACCTCAAACATTTTTTAACGTATCTATGAAGTACATATCATGGTGATTTAACAATGAGAAAACTGCAATATTTCTTGCTCAATTTAATGCATTTTTATTATACTGAACCCCAAGTCTGCTATGTTCTCATTATTAGCTTTGCAACCTCTACTTTTCTGACTTTTCTCTGTGACATACTACAGGGCTCCCTTAATCCAGTATAAACAACACTATGGCTGCATCGACATGAAGTTGGATCTTTCTCTGTTGTTGTGTCACAGCAATCATTCACCTCAGGGATTCTCTTGCCCACACAGGAAAATCCAGTTTCAGATTATTGCTGCAGATTATTGCCACATTAGACAATGAAGTGTAGGTGCAACCTCGTATTAACATCCATGCCAAGGGATTTAGTGCTTGCTACATTTGGTCCAGTGGAAATCTTGAATTCAGATTCAATTTTAAATTCAGATTTATGGTTGAATTGCTCATCCAAACACAACTTCACCAGCTGCACTGTTGATGCAAGTGAAGCATCTCTCCTTATAAAAAATTATCTTTTGGTTTCGCAAGATTCCATGCGCTCCCATTGGCTGTAAAATGCCCTCCCTCAGCCATTGGCCCATCAGCCGCCACTCAAGAGTACTCGTGTGCCGTTGGCCGGGTGCTGGATCTGCTCCTCTTCCCCACCCACTCCCCCTGGCAGACCAGCTCTCTCTCCTGAGGAAGACAGTTCTCTTGACTCCTGTGAGGGACTGTCCCCTCAGTGGCTGTTGGTAGGCAGCCAAGCTTGGTTCTGTGAATAAAAAAACAAAGAACTTTCAGCATAACCCCCTCCCCCACCATAACCCCCTCCCCAACGGCCACTTTCCTGTCAGAATAAATGGAAAAAGGCTCTTTCTCCTGCTTAGCTTCAGCATGGCTGGCTGGCTAACGAGGTGGGCCAGCGACCATCAGACCATTTTCTTCAACTCCCCGCTGTGCAGCTGACTTTCCCCTAGGGCTGCCAATCTCCAGGTGGGACCTGGAGATCTCCCACTGTTACAATTGAACTCCAGATGACAGAGATCAGTTCCCCAGGAGAAAATGGTTGCTTTGGAGGGTAGACTCTATGGCATTATACCGTGCTGAGTCCTTTAAATTTAAATTTTGATTGCAGGAAAACAAACAAGCATTGCCTGACAGAGCCGACTATACTTGGTTTCACTGCCTTATTTTATCAGAACTAAGAATAATTCATTACTGTTGGATCAAATAAATAGACCAAAAGGGTGCAATGATGGGAAAACGAACCTATGGCTATAATTCAGGTATTTTCCAGGAAATTAACATTACCCAACCTTGATAGGATGACACACATGTTGTTGACAACTATTCCATGGCCCCGATCACATGCACAATTAGCCACGTGAGAGGGATGAATGCCGGGTGGGTTGTACAGGCACGATCACATGGACAGATCTGGCAAGCATCATGTACCCGTAGCCAACCCATCTCATCCAGCCGAAGATCTGGAGTAAAAAAGTACCTTGAAAAGTCCACTATCAAATGCTTGCGACAGGCCACAGACGGACGTCCTCCATCTGATTGCTCCAGCGCATTCCTCTTGCTGCCTTGAAGTGCCCCAGGAGCATGCGCTGCCAGAAACAACCCCAGTCCATTGCTGCGGCATCAGATCAGGTAAGGGTGGATTAGATTGCGGCAGCACAAATAGCCATGCCTCCCCCCCCGCATTATCTGGCCCGTATGACTGAGGCCCCTGTTGAGTATCCCCTCCACGTCCCAATATAGAATAGTTAGTAAAGTACATCATGCTGTTACTCAAACTGGACCCAGAGAATGGGAAATTAGCTTTAAAAAGGGTTCCAGAAGGAAATATTGTAGACCTTTGGTCTAGGTATACCAGGGTGGATCTCAGTAGGGGTACTAAATATCGCAAATAAAAACGTAAAGAACCTACACTGGACACCTGATAATTAATTCCCACACATCAACAAGAGAGCACACTTATAAAAGGGAGGAGGGAGGAAATTGGGAAGTTTTAGGGAAGGATATATGACCTGAAACCTGGGTATGAGGTCTGGAAAGTTCCAGAGGCAAACACAGCTGATGTCCAAGGACCTGACCGAGGAGCCGGCTAAACAAGAAAAAAAAGCCTGCACAGTGCAGCAGGGGTTCTCAGCAGGAAAACAGAGTTCTGACCAGTAGAGATCTAGACCAAGGATCTGAGGAACAATTTGCTATGGACTCTTCTTTTATGGACAAAAGATCCCCCGGGTAGGTGGGATCTGGAACATCTTGGGTTTGTATTGGGTCAAGATAAAAAGTTTGAATCTCATTGGCTGATTTAAAGTTAACTTCTGTCAAACTATTGTGGGGAAAAGTGAGGGGAAAATACCTTGATTAGGCTAGTATGAGCCAAATCTGCATGGGCTCGGAGAGCCTGGGTGAAGCAACATGATTAACATACTTAGGATGAAGTGAGCCAGATCTGCATTGGGTGAGTTAAAATAGCTCCTGAAACAGGATGGAACATAATTGAACAACTTGAGTGCCCTTCTTGATTGAGCAAAAAAGGAAAAAGAGGAACTGGGCATTGGTTAATGTAACAGCAACTTGCTTGGGCTGGGTAGACAACTCTGGGGTATGCCAGGATATTTCAGTGCTGAAAAGTCTTTTGTAACTGCAAATGAATGAAGTCTTATTGTTATTGAGAATACTGAGCTGGGGCAGATTGCACTTAATCAGTTTGTAATGCCAGCACACCCCTCCTCTCCTGTCCCTAAGAATTTCCAGTGTCATGGCAGAACTCAGGTACCTTTTGAGACCCCCCTAGTTTCAGTTCCCCTTGGCATTTAGGCTGTAAAAGGAGTACCTATTAAAATAACAAGTCCAAAATAAGATGGGACCTCACTAATCAAGGGGGTCTCAGCTGGTGGAGGTGGCAGGGTCCTTACAATGCACACTTCCAGTCCTCTCCAAATTATTGCCAAGGACTGAGAGTGGACGTGAGTATGTTTTAGAAAGAGAGAATAAAGAATAACAGATCAAGATGGACAGTTGTGTTGGTATGAAGCAATAGAACAAAGTTAGAGTCCAATGGCAATCTCCAGTTCTGACATATTTAATACCTATGTTGTTTCCCCCCACCAGTTGAACACAAACAGATGATAACCAGAAACCAAGCTTGTCATTCTTTTTCTCTTTTAAAAAACATCTTCACTATTTTGCATGCTAATTTAACAAGCCACTCTCTATGTATACAGACTATGATCTGTAATTCCATTTCATTGTCTGATGAAGTGTGCATGTACACAAAAGCTCACAACTTGAATAAAACTTTGTTGGTCTTAAAGGTGCCACTGGACTCTAACTTTATTCTGAAGAATAATAGATTATTGCAATTTGGTCATATCTTATGCTTCTTGTTACATTTAGGGTGATTTCCCACTAAAGCTGCCGCGGGGTTGCGCCGCCGTTTGCCCCGAGATTTTTAGTCAATTTCACACTGAAGTCGCGGGGCTGCATTTTGACTCACGGCTGCCCGATTTCCCCACAGTTTCGTAATCCTGTTTTTTGAGGATTACGAAACTGCGGGAAATCGAGCGAAGCCGCGGGTCAAAATGCAGCCCCGCGGCTTCGGGTGTGAAATTGACTAAAAATCTCGGGGCAAACGGCGGCACAACCCCGCAGCAAGCTTTAGTGGGAAATCACCCTTAGTGTCACTCTGGAAGTCCTCTTTACCAGAGGTACCAGCTTATGATGATTTCATAGTACAGCCCTTTTGTTCTGTTCAGTGCTTCCTTCTTTCCACATTCAGCTGCAAAAAAGCACTGAAATGAGTTCCTGCAGCAGTTAATAAAGTGATATATTCCACATAAAATTCTATGCCCATGGACAAGATCCTCATATGTTTTCTTGGATGTAAATCCCTTTGAACAAGGGCCTTGCTTCTTCCTGCTATTTTTTTTCCATTGTTTTCAGGTTAATCACTTCCACTTCTCTCTAGGCTTGCCAGTTCTTTCCCAGCACTCATTAATCAAAACTTAATTAGCCCTGGGGTGGGGCTTAAGTACAAGTTTTTCTTCTAGGTAGGCAAAAGCTACAGCTCGTTAAATGTATTTTGAACACATGAACACATGAAACTGCTTTATCCTGAATCAGCATCTGTACTGACTTCTCTGACTGGTAGCAGCTCTCTGAGATCTCAAGAAGATGTCTTCCTTTCACATCATCTACTGAGTAATCCTTTTTACTAGAGATCCTGGGAATTTAAGCTAGGACTTTCCACATATAAGGCAGATGCTCTACCACTGAGCCACAGTCCTGTAGGAGTTCATGGCTGTAACAGTGCAGTAGCAAAGAGCAGTAGCTCTGTTGAGTAATGAAGTGTAAAATAAGTACTATACATGGCCTGTTATCATGCATTCATCTGTTTTTCTAATTGGAATCCAATGTTTCATGCCAATCAACCCATTCCAAAGTCAGTTCTTCTCTCTCTCCTGCCACCTAGACACAAATACAAATACAGGAAGCATTTCTGCACAGTTCGGGGAGTGCATTGAGAAAAAAAATATATAACTTTGAACCTGCTTTGGGGGGAATTTTTTTTTACAGTGATTGTGATAAGTATGACACTTAAAAGCAGCATTCCAAGAAGTGATTCAGCTTTAATGGTAGTGATACAACTGCTCAGAAGATATCAGAACAGACAACACAACATAGAGCAACAGGCTCTTATTTAAACTGTGTGGGCTTGCATAGCCATGCCCACATCAGATAACAACCAATAGCATTGCTTAGATAACATCCAATCAGTTTGCTTCCCTCCAGCACATTCCTTGTATTCTGATTGGCCTGCTACACAGAGTAGCCAATCAGGTATTGCCATTCTGGATACCAGCCTGTCAATGGGGATGAAATCAAGCTCAGGACATAATAGAATGCTTATTTCCGGGTAACACAGTATTGTTTTGATATTCAAATCCAGGTTGTTTTACAGCAAGGGACCATTATTTTCAAAGGGAAAGGCATATGATGCCTTAGACAGCTGTTTATAAAGACAATGACACAAAATTTGCACAGAACATACTCTTCCCTCTAATCTAAGGACCTCTCAAATTTCAAGTGAATTGGACCACAATGCTCAGTTTTACAAACCCCCAAAGTAGATGCCTCTGAGAACAAACCTCCCATTGATTTCAAAAATGGTGGTCATGCGGCAGCTGAGCAGGAGAGTTTCTACTGGCCACAGCATTCTTTTAAAGCAACTGTCTGCTTTTCTTTTACTCTTCCAGAGACTGGCTGACAATAAAAATGTCTTATGTTTCCACTGAAAACTCTTCATTTGTCATCCTTCTTTGTTATGGCATGTTCATTTTCTGTCACAAAGTAAAAGTGGCTTCCTTTGCACCCTCCACATCCATTTTGTTGCTCTGCAATTATGGAGATTTACAAAAAAAAAAAAAAAAAGCAAGAATGCCTGTAGGGAACAATGGGAGAGGCCTAAAGGCCTACTGGAAATAGTGGGAGCCAAGAATGCCTATTGACTTGCATAGGCTCCGTTGAAATTCATTAAACTGCACAAAAGCAGCAATGAAAATGTGGAATGGATTATAAGAGACCTGCCCTGGGCCTAGAATGACAGCCTCCAGAAGGGAATGAGAAACTTTGGGAGTAGAATGATGGTCCCTAGACCCAGATAAAATGCTTTGGGATTGGAATGACGGTCCCCAGAGTGGTATGACAACCCCTGGGGCTGTTATTCCAGTTCCAGACTACTGATTCCGGTCCCAGGAGCCAGCATTCTACTCTGGGAGCTGTCATTCCAGTCACAGAACATTTATGCTACCCCCAGGAAACTCCTTCCACTCAGAGGGCTCTCATTCCAGCCCCAGGGCAGTCTATTTGGGCCAGAGACTGTCATTAAACTCTGGGGGTTGTCATTCCAGCCCTGGGACAGGTCTGTTAGAAGTCTGACCTTTCATCTCAAAGAGAGGAAGTTTATAGCTAGAAAACCATAAACACCCTACTTGAGATATCATCTCAAATATCTTTTTCTTTTTTGGCCCCCCTGCCTGGCCCAAAATGACACAAAATGGATGCCAGCCAGAAACAAGATTGGACATGTAGTTTGGAAGTGTGAGTAAGAGTGGTGAGCTAGCTAACCACTTCTTTCCCACCCTGCAGAGATGCATAATTTAGGACAATGGGTCTCCCAAGAACCTATTGATTTACCTTGGACTAATCTCCTCAACAGAAAGAAAAGGAAGGAGGGGAACAAAGCACTTAACCCAAATAATTGAACTAAGAACCTGAAAGGTTAAATGAATCCACATCTGAGGGAGAATTCCTAAAAACAATAAATGTGAAACATAAATATATAAATAATGCACAATCATATGAGGCCTCCATAATACTCCTATGCCTTACGCCATTGATTATAACTATAACATTCCTTTTTAGTCTTACATTGATTAATGATTTGTATTATTATTGCAATATTGATCCTAATTGTACTATTTATGCTAAGCTCATCAACACCCAGCCTCATTTAAGAACATAAGAGAAGCCAATGTTGGATCAGGTCAATGGCCCATCCAGTCCAACACTCTGTCACACAGTGGCCAAAAATACCAGGTGCCATCAGGAAGTCCAACAGTGGGGCCAGGACACTAGAAGCCCTCCCACTGCTGCCCCCGCCCCCGAGCACCAAGAATTCAGTGCATCACTTGCCCCAGCCTGAGAGTTCCTATCTATACCTTGTAGTTAATAGCCACTGATGGACCTCTGCTCCATATGGCTATCTAATCCTCTCTTGAAGCCATCCATGCTTGTAGCCACTGCCACCTCCTGTGGCAGTGAATTCCATGTGTTAATCACTCTTTGGGTAAAGAAATCCTTACTTTTATCTGTTCTTCTAACCTGACTGCTCAGCAATTTCATGGAGTGCCCACGAGTTCTTGTATTGTGAGAAAGGGAGAAAAGTACTTCTTTCTCTACCTGCTCTATCCCATGAATAATCTTATAAACTTTGATCATGTCACCCCTCAGCCGTCGTTTCTCCAAGCTAAGGAGCCCCCAAGCATTTTAACCTTTCTTCATAGGGAAAGTGTTCCAACCCTTTTATCATTCTAGTTGCCCTTTTCTGCACTTTTTCCAATACTATAATATCCTTTTTGAGGTGTGGCGACCAGAACTCTACACAGTATTCCAAATGAGGTCACACCAATGATTTATACAGGGGCATTATGATACTGGCTGATTTGTTTTCAATTCCCTTCCTAATAATCCCCAGCATAGCGCTGGCCTTCTTTATTGCAGTTACACACTGTCTAGACATTTTCATTGAGCTATCTACGACTCCAAGATCTCTCTCTTGGTCAGTCTCTGCCAGTTCAGACCCCATCAATGTGTATTTATATTTAGGATTTTTGGTTCCAACGTGCATCACTTTGCACTTAGCCACATTGAACCCCATTTGCCATTTTGACGCCCACTCACCCATCCTCGACAGATCCCTTTGGAGTGCCTCACAATCCTCCCTGGTTTTCACCACCCTGAACAACTTCGTGTCATCTGCAAATTTAGCTACTTCACTGCTTACTCCCAATTCCAAAACATTAATAAACAAGTTAAAAAGCATCAAACCCAGTACTGATCCCTGTGGTACCCCACTGCTTACCACCCTCTACTGAGAAAATTTCCCATTTATACTCACTCTCTGTTTCCTATTAATTAGCCAGTTTTGAATCCACAAAAGGACTTGCCCTTTTTTATCCGATGACTATTGAGCTTACTTAGGAGCCTTTGATGAGGAACTTTATCAAAAGCTTTCTGGAAGTCAAGGTAAACAACATCTATTGGGTCCTCCTTGTTCACATGTTTGTTCACTCCCTCAAAAAACATTAACAGGTCAGTAAGGCAAGATCTTCCCTTACAGAACCCATGCTGAGTCTGCCTCAATAGTTTTTGTTCATCAATGTGCCTACTTTTCTTAATAACAGTTTCCACCAACTTACCCAGGTATCGATGTCAGACTGACTGCACCCACTTACCCTAATTTAGCAACACTTAATTCTAGTCATCAAACCTGATAGCTTTTCCTATCTGGTAGTTCCAGAGTCATCAAGCCCCATTTACACTTGCAGTCCACCTCAGGAAAACTCATCAAGCTTCTCCCAAATTATTGTCCACCTCCAAAAAGCCTATTTTTGCATTGAGATACATAAGGGATACCTGGCTTTTGCTTGGTTTTGCATAACTCTGGTTTCCTGCCTTTTTTTTACAGCTCACATTGAAGTGGGGCACTGGTTAATTATTATCATCATCACCTTGAGCTGTAGAAGTGGGAAGGGGAGAAGTGGATGGAGTAAGGGGCATTTCACTGCCCTTTTTGTACTGAATGACCTTCCCAGTTGCTTGACTTCCTGTGAAGCTCAACAGAAGTGGGAGGGGGAGCAGGGTGAAGTGATGGATGCAAACTGCTCCTTTGGAAGACACCCAGCAAATTTGATACTCACTGCATATGAGCTGTATGGTATCAGGTTCCAGCTCCTCTCAAGCAAGGTGACTCATACGTCCTTAGAGGGAGGGAGAGAGTACAAGATGGCCACACATCAAGTCTTATTACAGGAGAGGGGGACAGCTATAGGGGACAGATTGTAACTGACTGATCAAAGCAGGAAGCAACAAGACAGAGCTATCCTTTACTGTGTGTCTCCATATGCCTCTTCCATGTCCATCAGTAGCAGCTCAGCAACCTTTCTCTTCTCTCCCACTGCTAACTGTGTAAATCACAAGCCCAAAACTGAATTTCCTTCTCTCTGTCTTTTTTCTGTATCTCAGAGTTCCTTCATTGAGAGTCAGGACAGTGAACATTTGTCCAGAAGCAACCAGGCTCATTAGCTCCCTTCCTGTACCAGCTTCCACTGCTGTTACTGCCCCCAGGTGGTGCCCTGACTGTACTCCCAGTGGGAGGCACCAATGCTCACTGCTCCATTCTAAACAGCAGCATTGGGCCCCAGTCAGCAGTTCTAGACACTCTTGCCGCAGTTGCATCCCGGTGCCTGGGACTCGCTGAGGGCTGCCATTTGTGACATAGGGTTACACTGGACCATTTTCATAACCTTTTTATACACAAGGAGGAAGTTACCAGATGCAAAGTCTACTAATTTTTACTCCATGTCACCATTTTTCACTCCTTTTACCTCTAGGTCTTTGGTACAACATGGTCACAGATAGGATGCTCTTCAGGCCCTCTGTAATGTCTACTTCATAACATTAAGAAGGCCATGTGTTATTGATCTTACATTGTTACAGAAACCTGTTTCCACTATTAGGCTTTTTATTACTGTATCTTTACAGAAAGTGAGTCATGTTCAAGGACTTAAAAACTGGGGTGGACGGAAATGGCATACTAAAATTCACCACATGCAAAACATCAACATACAATAGATATATTATTTTCTTTGGTTGACTGTGCCTTTTTTAAAAAAAAAAAACAGCCCCCTTTTTCATATGTTAAACCTATGCATCTCTGAAACAGGTCCATTGAGTTTAATACAGCAGCAACAGAGCAGCAGGATACTCTCATAAAGCCATAGGCTGGCTCTTGTAAAAGCACTGTGTGCATTCTAAAGCAGTGAAAATGCCCATTATGATTGTTACCAGCACTGAGTAGATGGTATTTCAAACTAAAAAGAAAGGAATTTTATTAATACATAGTGTCTTCTTTCCCAGCAATGGTTATTAGAGTTCTTTTACTGCTGCCTATAGTTTGCCTTTATTCATTTTCATGACTGAAATTTTATCACCCCTTTCATCCAATCCTAATTTTGTTTCCTGCAAATGTTCTTAATGTTCACCCTCGGAAGATAATAAGCAGCCCTCCCAATGTTTTCAAACCATTTTGAGACAAATGGAGAGGGAGGAGGAGAGAATTAACATAGAAACTGAGACAAGGAGGGTATGATAGGGGCATTCTTAAGCCACTTTAATAAGAACACAATCTTCTGTGTTGCCTTTCTGTATGTCTACATCGTTTTTTCAATTGTTTCTTCTCCCATGTCCCAAGCACTTTCTCCATTTAAAATATAGCTAACATGAGTTGTATTTTAAGCATGTGTGCATTTAAATTTTCATTAGTAAAAGACTCTTTGTATCACAATATGAGTGAGCCCACTATGCCATTCAGGATGCATGTTGGACACAGAAAGTCTGACTTAACAGGTTCACACTGCTTATTTGCCACAAGTTAAGGATTCACTAGGAGCAGGCATGTCCAAAGTATTGCCTGTGATTACATATGTATGGCAGCTACAATCCGTATCACATTTACTGTTGGAAGCAACAGTGCACTCATAAGCAAAGCTCCACCCTTCTAAGTCCATTTGAAGGCTGAAATGGAAGTTACTCCCTTCTTCTAAGTCTAGATAAAAAGGGTGTACCTCCAGTTAGGAGGACAACAAAGATGGTGAGGGGTCTGGAGACCAAGTCCTATGAGGAAAGGTTGAAGATATGTTTAGCCTGGAGATTCGAAGGGCTGCCATCAAGAGAACGTTGTGGAGTTGTTTTCTGTTGCCCCAGATGGTTGGACCAGAACCAATGAGTTGAAATTAAATCAAAAGAGTTTTCAGCTAAACATTGGGAAGAACTTAACAGTTAGAGCGGTTCCTCAGTGGAACAGGCTTCCTTGGGAGGTGGTGGGCTCTCCTTCTTTGGAGGTTTTCAGACAGAGGCTAAATGGCCATCTGACAGCAGTGCTGATTGTGTGAACTTAGGCAGATCATGAAGGGGAGGACAGGAAAGGTTGCCTCAGTGATTAGTTCTTGTGGCCCTTTCTTACACACACAGGGAAATGCTGATTGCCATTTTGGGGGCAGGAAGCAATTTTTCTTCAGACCAGTTTGGCTGGAAATCCTGGAGGTTTTTTGTCATCTTCTGAGTGTAGAACAGTGGTCACTGGGGGTGTGGAGGGGGAGGTATTTGTGAATTTCTTGCTTTCTGCAGGGGGTTAGACTAGATAACACTGAAGGTCCCTTCCAACTCTATGAGTTGCCTTCATGGCCATGAATGGTTGGGTCAGGTAATAAAATGTCACTGGTCAATGTGAAAAAGAACAGCTTTCCTGAGCTGTGAAAAAATGCACATGTGCAAACTGTTGTAGATCCAGATAGATCAGCAGCCCTAAATATTGTTCAGACAGACACAGATAAATAACAAATAGGAAGACATTTTTTAAAAAATTACATAATGCTTATTTCTCTTTGATGAACTGTTTTTGTTCATTCATTTAAATAATTGCCAATGGAGCATGGCTGGGCAACAGCAACAGATGAGAGCTGAAGTGCACAGTATGTAACTATCTGTGCATATAGAAAGCAATCTGGCAAACAGGACTGAACTGCTCTGGAGCAGCCTGATTTACCAGCCAAACCATTGGCTCCCTCCCTGTGATAGGCAAACCAGAAGTGAACCAAACCTATGGTTGTTCAAGTATCCCTACTGTGAATGTTCTTAGTGGCCTTAGGCAGGCATTTGTTTCTTGGCTTCAGTCCCCATCCCCATCAATTCGTAATGTGATGATAATCATATTGGCCAACTTTACAGACAGCGATTGGTACACAATGTTTATTAACATAATTTCCTTCTTAAGCATTTCAAATTTAGAAGGCAGGCTAAACCCTTTTTTATTTTGCAAGGTTTAAAGGTTTGGGGATATGGTTTTGGTTTTTTGCCATCAAGTCACATCAGATTTATAGCAACCCCACAGGGTTTTCGAGGCAAGACAATAACAGAGGTGGTTTGCCATTGCCTGCCTCTGCATAGCAACCCTAAACTTCCTTGGCAGTCTCCCATCCAAATATTAATCAGGGCTGATCCTGCTAAACTTCTGAGATCTGACAAAATTAGGCTAGCTTGGGCTATCCAGGCTTGAGGAATAAACTTTCATTTTTATTTTAAGTGTGGTTTATGGTTGTTATTTTACTAATGGGGTTTACTGAATAACTTAGTAAATAGTCTGCCTTTCTTGCTGAGACTTGAGGCAGATTATACAATTTTTAAAAAGAACACTACAAAATATATACAACAATGCAATAGAACTGAAGCTGGAAGTAGGGAATTACAGAAGTAGGGAAGATGCACTATAAACTGTCTAGTACACCCAATGAAATAGGATTGCAAGGATGGAGAACAATGACATAGAACATCACACACAATAAAGAGTGGCATACAAGGTTTGGGCTTAATATGAGGACCTGTAAGTGACAGAGAAATTTAATAAATGAGTAGTAGTAATTACTGAGGGGTTTTGTGTGAACTTTTAGAACTTAGGTTGTGTGTGTGTGACGTGCCATCAAGTCACAGCTGACTTATGGCAACCTCACATGGTTGTCAAGGCAAGAGTCATTCAGAGGTGGTTTGCCATTGCCTTCCTGTGCACAGCAGCCCTTGAATTCTTTGGTGGTCTCCCATCCAAATACTAACCAGGGCTGATCCTGCTTAGTTTACAAGATCTGATAAGATTGGGCAAGCCTGGGCTATCTAAGTAAAGGATTGGATAAGTACTAAATAATGGGTTGGGTCCAAAGCAATGCTCCCCCTAAGCTGTGGAGTCCTGTGAGCAAAAATGCTACTTTGTGAGCAGGTGATTTGGCTACTGCATAAATTAGTTTGCTCTGGAGCCATCCTTCCTGAGCTAAGATAAAAATGTGTGAGCCAGAGGGTAAAAAACTGTGAACTAGCTCACACTAACTCAGCTTAGAGGGAACACCGGCCCAAAGTACAGCTTGCATGGGCAGAAGACACTTCCACAAAGGTTTCCATAGGCATGCCTTGAACTGCAGCCTCCCATGCTGCATCCCACACTGTTCCAGAGGGTCCTCCAGTCCTGGGAAGCAGCTCTTCATATGGCACAGGAAGCTGCAGAAGATGCGAGGGGGGATGATTCTCTTCCATGTGGAACACCACCAGCAAAGCTTAGGTTCTAGTTCTATGTATTCAGTCTACTGAAAGGCCTACCCAGGAAGCTGTTCATCATAGTAATTTTTTGCTGATATTTTGAAATGTATGCTTAGGTTATTTATCAAATCTCATTTGGGATTCTCAGTCCCTTTTACAAGTCTGATTCTGAGAATTCATTTCTGATAAGACCTAGGATGTTTTTAAATTAAAAAAAAATGTTTTGCATCCTATACCGAACCACAAGTATTGCTGGCTCCTTCTATGCTATGGAATTCCAGTGCCATTTCAATTTCTTGGAACTCTCATCAGGAAAATATTTTAATCAACCCCATCATATTTTCTAGGCGACTGAATGCAAAAGAATCTTTGTACTTTAAGTCTAGATAGGGTGAGGTGGAGTTTGCCAGTTTAAATTTCTTCTGAAGCTCAGAAAGACATGATGTGAAATTTAATGAATGGTAATTTATAAAATTCTTGGTGTTCCATTTCAAATGTCCTATGTAAATGGGAATCATTACTATTCTCTTGGAACAATCTCCTTCTGTCTCCCTCAGAACCGGCAGAGATGCCAAATCTCCCAGCCCAAGGACATGTTCCAGTGGGCTATGTGAACATATTGTGATGCCTGAAATGGCTTCCTCTATTTTTGACTTTCTCTGACAAATTCATTACCAATGTACTCTGCTGCAACAATCTCGCTGTTGTGACACAGGGTGTTTCTGTCACTTATGTATGAATTGGATTCAAAGACTCATGACACAGAAAGCTAAATCTGAATGCTGACCTTCAACTCCTCTGGAATGAGGCATAAAACATGTTTGTTACTGTCTGTCTGTCAAAGCTCCTTGAAGTATTGTCTCTATGTAGTATCAAATGTAGAACATTTAAGTGAACAAAACATGAATGAAATTTGAAAACAAGAGAGACTTCCTCTTGTTTTTCTATGTACTTTAGGCAAATAATTCACAGATGATCTATGCTTTGTCATCCTGTTGAAGTATACAGGAACAGCATGGAGAATGTAAAGACATGTTTAAGTCTTTTATAAAAAAAAATCAAGGAGATCACTGAACCCACAGCCAGCACAGTGGGTTTGATCCAGACTTAATGGTCAATGTCCACTGATTCCCCCTTTCTCCTTCCCACGTCCCTGCTGTTGTTATTCAGGTTCACCAGTCCCCAGACACCATTTTGGATAGATGGAAACTTTAAACTGGATTCATTTCAGTGTGTAGGCTGCACACATGGTGGAACACAGAAGTGAGACTCATCCATGTACATTGCCATTTTAAGCAGAACATATGCAACTGTTTCACATGTAAACATTCCTACTCATGTATGCTATATCCATGAAATAAATCCCCCACATGAAAGCCAAGCAGATCACTGGAGGAGTAGCAGAGATATGTGGAGAAATGTAAGAATGATCTGATAATCCTTCTCCCGGCTCGTTTTCCAGAAAATAATCCTATTTTTATTTCTTGCTTATATTGATCAAATCTGTGAGTTCCTATTGTTGTGCCATTTTATGTTTCCTTCACTTCAAGTTTTTCTCATTCAATTGAATAATTTCTATTGTTATATTTGTATTATAGTGGTGCATCAATTATGTGTGACATAGGAACAGCATATTACATAGAGTATAAAAGGGTCATTAAAGAATCAAATGAACCTGGAACACAGGGAACAAAAATTGCTGAAACCACAAGATTCACAACAGTGATATGAGAAAACCCAAAAAGGCATATTCATATCTCAAGTAGGCACATATGCATGTAAAAATCTGACCACATTAAATTTGTGTGTGAGAGAAAGAGTGGGCACCATAAGACCAAGATGTGCTCCCATCCCATTCCTTTTATATAATATAGGTACTGGACTGTAAATGGTGCAGGGCAGACTCCAGAGAACTATGAGTAGAGTTCTCCTCATAGAATGAGACAGCCCTAACTCCTCCACCTTCCTGCTTCAAATGCCTCTGGGACTTCTGAAAAGCCCTTCCTGAGAATTGCCTTCACCAGGAACTGTGGGGGCACCACATGGAGGGGGAAATCCACGGGAATTGCAGACCACCATCTCTTCCTTGAGTGGAAATAGGATCAGGAGAGTAGCCATGTTGGTTTTCATTAGAAGAGTTAGATTGTAGTCCAGTAGCACCTAAGAGAGATCAACAAGCTTTCAAGAATCAGAGCTGATATCTGATGAAAGGAGCTCTGGCTCTCAAAAGCATATACCCTGAAAATTTTGTTGATCTCTCTTAGATGCTACTGGATTCAAATCTATCTCTTGAGTGGTAATGTCATCACTTTATTTAAGAGGAAGGTTAGTTCCAAGCAGGAGAACCCGGCTTACTGTATGCCAAGTTTTCCTGCCTGGGCTGGGAGAGAAAGGAGGAAGAGGTTTGTCGGCTGCTGCAGCCTTGAGGGCAAGCTGGCTGTGATTGGAAGCTGATGCCCTGCAGTGTTGCAAGGCTTGCAAGCCATGTCATTGGCTGAGGACAGACTGGCAATTTGCCCCGGGATGGGACCCGGGCTGACAACAATTCAATACCGGAGTAAATGGAATGTTCACACAGGCACATCTGCCTGGCGTCCCCCACCCGTAGCCTACCGGTGCTCTTGCGCTTCACTGCCGGATTAAAAAAACACCTGATAAAAGCCTTCGCAAATCTTGAAAGCCTGCGTTCGTCGCACGTTTCCCCACTTCCGGGGAGTCTGAACACGCAGCCGAAAAGCCGGGAGCAACCCGCGTTGGGCATGAGGCAGCAGCGGTGTGATTGGCTGCACTCCGTTCCACTGCCCAATGCAGTGCCGGCGTTGCAGTGCAAAAAAAAAAAATCGGCAAAATGCGCTTATGCGCACATACACCCACAGCCGAATTAATGGGGAAACGGCAAATACAGCATGCCTCCGGCGCGGCAGTCTGAACGCTCCCGCGCGCCTCCGTCCTGTATCTTCCAGCAGCGGCCCCCGCTGTGTGGACGGGAAAACCCGGTATTGTTTAATCCGGGTTTTTTTGCCGCGACTGGCTACCGGGGCAAATTGCCAGTCTGTCCTGGGCCATTGTCTTCGCCTCCAGGGGTGGGTGCTGCCCTGGGAGCAGCAATGACACAGGGTTTTGGGCAGGCTGTCCTGGGGCATTTAAACTGCCACAGCAGAGCCCCTCACCCTATTTGTGAGACCTTCCAGCTCTCCCACCTTCCCTCCCTCTTTCTTGTCACCGAATGTCTGGTATTATTGTTTTGTATTTTTATTGATGGTTTGGGCACTGGGATGGATCCATTTGGGGGTAGGGCCTGTACACCCACCCCTTCATTTGGAGACTCACTTAAAGGGTCTTCGGGGTGGAGCTTGCCCAGCTCCAGGGCTGTTGGCTGGCTCTCACCACCAGGTCCGCACCCCAGCAGGCAGTCTGGGGGGGATGGGTTTTTCATCGGGCAACAGTCAGGTTATCTGATGATGGATCCATCCCCATGCTACACCAATGCTACTTTTTTTGTTTCTAATAAAACTGTGACCAGTTTTCTTCCACAAAATGATTTGTTGTCTTGTGTTTTCTTCCACACGTTCTCTCCTCAATTAGCCATGGCCCTGCAATCAGATGACACGTGCTTAATTCAGCTTGAGTCTATAAGAGTATTACTTAGGTGTGAAATTGTTCCTGTAAGATCTAGCTTTGAACTTCCTGTGCAATTATTTTTTGTTGTTTTTAAATAGGTTGCAGATCACATTTATTACAATCGAATTTATGTGTGAAACATTTCAAAGATCTATAAGGCTTTTTGCACATGGTATTTTGCATTAGAATAATTAAACTAAGAAAAGGCTGATGAGATAAAAACATTTTCCCCCCTTGAACTTCACTCAAGCATGCCCAGGAGACCCATCTTTAACACACTCATACCACTTTACAGTCTTTATATATTTAGGATATTCCTGCAGAGGATACATTAGCATTAAATATGTATGTCCTGTGTTCAGGAAAATAATGCAGAAATAGACCTGGATAATAAAGCAACTTTTCAGATTCATGCCACAGTGACCATTATACAGCTACATGTTATACATACAAAAACACAGACACACCTCTAATAAAATAAAACATATTTTAACTGAATGTAATACATTAAGATGGAACATGACTAATACTCTGAAACAGCATCATTGTTATTCCATTACAGAGGTGAGCCACAGAATTGTACTTTTTAAATTCACATTTTTAAAATTAATTTTAAAAATTAAAAATAAATGCATGTTCAGAGAGGAAAGTGTGGTGGTGGTTGTTGTTTTTACTGCCTGATATTCACTGTGGTACATGCCCTGGTAACTTCTTGATTAGATTACTGTAGAGGGCTGTACATGGGGCTGCCCTTGAGGACTGTCTGGAAATTGCAGTTGGTACAGAATGCTGCAGCCAGAGTGTTGATTGGAGTGGGTCATAGGGACTATATCACTCCAATATTGTTCCATCCAAACTAGTTTCCCATTTGCTTCTGGGCTCAGTTTAAGCTGCTGGCACTGTGTGACCTGGGATCAACATACCATAAGGACCACCTTGTCCTATATGAACCTACCTGCTCACTCTGGTCATCTTTGGAGGCCCTGCTTCAGTTGCCCCCCACTGTCTACAGCTAGATGGGTTGCAATCCGAGAAAGGGTTTTCTTGGTTGTGGCACCAAAATTTTGAAACTCCCTCTCTAGGGAGATTCATCTATCTCCATCAGTGTCTTCCACCAGCAGGTGAAGACTTTTTTGTTTCATTTGGCATTCCCCCAAAAATGATTATTTTCCATTCTCCCTGGCTCTGGTGTGGTTTATTCATGAGCCTTTGTTGAATTATTCTATAATTTTAAATGATTTTTAAATATTCAGATGTAATTTTTTTATATGCACCACCTTGGGGATCCTGATCAGGTAGAATACTGGCATAAAAATGTTTAAAATAAATTTTAAAAATTCATATGCAGGTAAGAAATGTGTCACATCATGTCCTATGACCACACACAACTGTCATGCCCCTGCTCCTCTGTCTACAGTTGGGAGTGGTCTTTGCTCACTCTGAACTGAGTTCTCTTGGAATGGCTATTGCTTCTTTTTGTAACATCTCTTCAATGCTCACCTTTCTGTTTCTTGCAGCAGTGTATAAACAAAGCAAGTGTTGGCAATCAGGAGAGTTAAGAGGGAATATGTGTGGCGATTAGCCAAAGGTGGCACATTCAGAATTGATAAAGAAAATGATTTTTCATAGGAACAGATTTGTTTCTTTCGGAAAAAAAAATGGAGAACCTTCCAAAAATCACAAGACCATGATGCTGTGGCATTGGCATACTCTTCGATGTTACATTTGGTGATAATTGACACCAATAGTATGGCTTAATAGATTTCTGATTACTGACAGGCTGAACAATCCTATATATGCAGTGTGTCAATGTCTAATATTTACCACTCATTTGCAGAAACATTCATCCCCAATGACACTTGAAATGCATTGAAAAGAATGATTAAATTTCAGCACTGGAAGGAAACATCTGTAATAAATCAGTGGACAGAAATAGCAGAGGTGCATATTAGGACATTTCCCTTGGCCAAGTATTCTAACAGTGTATCTACAGAAGTACAAAGAGAATGATGAGATCCACACATACCAGTAATCAGTGGGGGAGAAAAAGCACAAATGGTACAATCAAGAGAATGCTGTTGCTGGGTGTTGCAGAGATGATAATTTGGCAGGAGCACTAACACATCAATGCCTCAAAACAAAGGCAGAAAAAGAAAGGGGGATCTCAAAGCCCAACACAATTTTACTTCTATAGACATTCAGTCCTGAAGATAAAATGGAGTTTAGTGAAGGGGTGAAATTCTGTCACAGAAAGAAGGTAACCACCCACATTCAGGGGAGGAGACCACCACCACTAACCTGTCATAAGGTATATAAGCACTAATTTTGATTAAAATTAATTTTTAAAAATAAACTGAAATTAAATTTTCTAAATATATCTATTGCTTTTAGTTAACCTAGCACAACAAGAAGGTTAAATGAGACCCCAAGATGGTAATAGTACTAGGCCCCAAGATGGTAAAGTACTAGGCCTTTAAACTAGCTAGTTAGTCCAGGCCCACTGGGTCTCACTTTGAATCAGGTTATCAGTGCTGTCCTAAACAAAGTAACACTCTTCTTAGTCAATTGACTTCAGTGCTTAAAATAACAGCATAAGTGCCATAAGTCACAAAATTACTTAATGCAAGGTGTGGACTTACCCAGCATCACCATTTGTGGTCTAGGGGAGACTGAGGAAGGGAAGATCTACAGCAGCTTCATGCTACCCACGTGGCTTGGAGGGGGTTGTATTGGTTGCAGAATGGAGCTGGCTCACTTCATCAGATAGGGCTGGCCCAAGGGATGAAGCAGCCCCCTCAGCTATTTAAGCTGGCTCTGTGGCCAGATCACTCTCTGTTCATTTGCTCACTTTTGGCTTCTTCGCCTAGAGCACACTTCCTCACCTCCTGGAATTCATCTACCACCTAAGCTTCATGAGTGGGTCCTTGATGAGTATTTCATTGATATATTTGCTCTCTTCAAGCCTGAGAGTGATGCAGTCCATCCTCATCATGAAAATAACAAGTCCTCCAGAAGCAGTGCAGACCACACATTTCAAAACTGGCTGATGGGTTATATGGTTTATTTAGACCTAGTCTCATCAGCTTATTGGGACCATGGCTGGCAGTAATATATCAATGGTGGTACAGTACAATAGAGTGCATTCATGAACATGTTCAGCAGTGGATACCATTCTAGGTAGCTTCTAGTTCTAGGTCGGCACAGGGCTTAGCTGATAAAGTGCAGCTCTTATCAAAATGGCTGCCAGAAAAGCTCCGTTTTCACGGCCCTGCAAAACTGAGAGGTCCCACAGGGCCCTGATCTCGTCAAGGAGCGTGTTCCAGTAGGTCAGAGCTGCCAAAGAAAACACCCTGGTCCTGGTCAATGTCAACCTAGCATCCTTCAGACCAGGGAGGGCCAAGTGGTTTTGTGATCCTGATGTCAGTGTTCTCTGGGGAACATGTGGAGAGAGGTGGTCCCTCAGGTAGGCAGGTCCCTGGCCATAAAGGGCTTTAAAGGTCAAAACCAGCACCTTGAAGTGAATCCAGTATGCTATTGGCAGCCAGTGCAGTGTCTTTAGCACAGGCTGGATGTGCTCCCACATAGGGAGACCCATCAACAGCCTGGCCACCACATTCTGCACCAGCTGCAGCTTCTGGAGTTGCACCAAGGGCAGCCCCATGTAGAGAGCGTTGCAGTAGTCCAACCTCGAGGTGACCATTGTGTGGATCACTGAAGCCAGATCATTGTGTTTGAGGAAGGGAACCAACTGCCTAATCAGCCAAAGGTGGTAAAAGGCTGCCTTGGCAGTGGCTGCTATCTGGGCCTCCATTGTTAAGGAGGCATCCAGGAGCACTCCCAAACTCTTGACCTTTAGCGCTGGCACCAACAGTGCCCCATTGAAGGCTGGTAATGGGATCCCTACCCCCGGACCACTCTGATTCAGGCACAGGACCTCCATCTTCATCGGATTCAATTTCAATCGACTCAGTCTAAGCCATCCAGCCACATCCTGTAACGCCCGGTCCAGGTCTTCTGGGGTGGAGTTAGGCTGACCACCCAACAACACATAGAGCTGGGTGTCATCTGCATATTGGTGACACCCTAGCCCATGCCTTCGGACAATCTGGGCAAGGGGGCGCATATAGATGTTAAATAATATCGGGAAAAGCACTGCCCCTTGTGGCACTCCACAGATTAGTGGTGCCTTCGGGACAGCTGCTCCCCAATAGCTACACTTTGTCCCCAACCTTGGAGAAAGGAGACAAGCCATTGCAAGGCAAGCCCCTGGATCCCCATGTTGGTGAGGCAGTGGGCAAGTAGCTGGTGATCAACCGTGTTGAATGCCACTGACAGGTCCCACAACAACAGCACTGCTGTCCCACCCTGATCCAGATGCCTCCGGAGGTCATCTGTGAGGGCGACCAGAGCTGTCTCCATCCCATGGCCTGGGCAGAAGTTGAACTGGAAGGGATCTAGCATGGAAGTGTCATCCATAAAGCTCTGCAACCATATTGCCACCGCCCTTTATTAATTTGCACAAATAGGACAAATTGGAGATCAGATGATAGTTAGCCGATTTGGCCAGATCCAAGGATGGTTTTTTCAAGACAGGGTGGACCATCGCTTCCTTGAGAGCCCCGGGGAACAGCCCCTCAGTAAGGGACTTGTTGACAATATCCCGGAGAGCCCCTTGAAACCCCTCATGGCCAGCTTTAATTAGCCTGCAGGGGCACAGATAAAGGCTGCTTGTGGTTGGGCGTACGGTTGAGATCAGTCTGTCAACGATCACTAGACTTAGTGGATCGAAATAATCCAGAATGGGACCAGAAGACATGCATGGAGCCTCGAGTTCACACACTGTCTCAACTGTGGCAGGAAGGTTGTGGCGAAGCAACAAAACTTTATCTGCAAAATGGCTCACGAAAGCCTCACAGCCTATATCCAATTCCCTAGTATTTTGTCTGCCCTGTGGCAGGACTGTTAGAGACTGAAACGTTCTATACAATTGTGTTGGGCAAGAGCTTGCAGACGCAATCATGGCTGCATAGAACTCCCTCTTTGCAGCTTTGACTGCCACCTCATAGGATCTCATAAACGTCCTATAAAATGCTCTTGTTGCTTTGTCATGAACATGCCACCACCATCTCTCTAGCCATCTAAGCCTTTGCTTCATCAGCTTCAGCTCCTGGGTGTACCAAGGAGCCAACCTGGTGCAAGAGCGCAGAGGGCATCTGGGAGCGATCTTGTCGATGGCCATCAAGAGGCGGTCATGCCAGTCCTCGACTAGCTCATCCAATGAGCTGCCAGGGGGCATTGGATCCCAAAGAGCCATCTGAAGCCGCAAAGGGTTCATTTGGCTCCACAGGCGAGCTAAAATATGCTTGCCGCCCAAATAGGGTTAGGGTGGCATATTCACTTGGGCCTTCAGGGCATGGAGGTCTGACCATGGAACTGCTATCGCAGTAATCCAGTCCACTGCAACCCCTGCCACAAAGATCAAATCAAGCATGTGATCAGCTCGGGAGAGTCCCAGTACCACCATGGATGACACCAGGTCCACCACCTGTGAGGAAGCCGCATCATCAGCATGGACAATGAAGTCACCCATGACTATCAGTCTAGGGTGCTACAATGCCCAGCCCGACACAGCCTCCACCAGAGATGACAGGCTATTAGCTGGTGCATTGGGCAGTCAGTACACCAACCAAATGGCCAAACTCTCCCCAGCATCCCACGCGAAGCCAGCACACTCAATGCCTGTGAACCGTGGCACTGGGAGTGCCCTGAAGGAGTAAGCCTCCTGAATGAACAGAGCCACTCCTCCCTCCCACCCTGAAGTCTGCAATTGGTGGAGAATCGAGAACCCAGGAGGAGCCAACTGGGAAAGAGCAACTGTCTCCCCATCTTGTACTCAGGTCTCAGTCACACACACCAGATCCACAACCTGCTCTAGTAGGAAGTCACGAAGGACCAAGATATTATTGTTTATGGATCTGGCATTGCACAACACCAATGTCGGAGTGGGGGTTTTAATCCTCGCCCCACTGCCTTCCACCTTTGGGATGGGACACAGCCTGGAAGGTGGCTGAGCGTCTTTGTTTCTCTGCCACCTTCCCTTCCATTTCTGCCTAGTCCCACCGTAATACCTTCCCCTCCCCAAGAGCACTGGAATACCCTGGCCCATCATTATCAACTGCTAATGATCTTCCCTACCCTGAGCCTCAGATCACTAATCATTAAACAGATGGTGTAGCCTAGTATGATGCCCCTAGTGGCAGTTCACAAGTTCTCAAAGTGCTGTTAACCTTAAAAACCTAATCTATCCTAGCAAATCTTCCTACCCTACTAACTAACTGCCCACCCCCTAGCTAGCTAGCATTTAACATTAATCTCTCCCCCTTGCCCAGGCCAGTAATTTCTATAAAGTCCAGGGATCATCATAGTTATACAGTCCAATTCCACTATGACCTAATCCATTCCCACCCTAGGATAGCTAAATGACAATATTACTCAATTAAATAATTTAATCCCGTCCTCTAATCAATTGATTTAATCACTTCCTCGTTGTCTACTGTTGAAATCATACCTCCTAATTAATTCATTTTAACCATAAACCCCAATTAATTTCCCAGTAGACAGTAAATAATCAATTATCCCAGAATTAAGTCAGAACTCCCTTTGGCTAACAGGACTATAATGCTACTAAAACTAAAGCATTTAAGGCACTGCCTGCCTGCTGTAGTCAGACAGTTTCCTCCGGCCCCGTCAAATAGCTTCTGTGAGGGGAGCTCCCCGTGCTTCTCCTATGTTGCCAACGCCCAGTTGTTTCTTTGGGCCACGAAGCAGTCCTCGCCTTTGTGCGCTCCCCTCCTGCGTTCCCAGTTCTCACGTCTGCTCCCCAAAGGGCCAGGTAGCTGTTGCAAAATCAGTCACAGGAGCTGCTGCAGGGGTGTCCATTGATGGAACAGTCACGTCGCTCATAGCCCATTGGCTCTGGGAGTTGCTGAGCAGTCCCAAAGAGAGCAAAGACCCCCTCCAGGCTCCCTCACTTTACTTCTGAGCCCTCAGTTTGTGCAAGGACAGCCACCTCGGAGCTCCAGTGATAAATGCCTCACCCCCTTGTCCCCAAATTGGTGGTTGCGTCTGGGGAACAAGTCCGGTGCTAATCCGCCACCATCGCATCCAGGGAGCAGGTCTGTGCTGGTCTGCCACTGCACATGCCACTGTACCCACCGATGCTGCTGGCATGATCCTCCGGCAAGGTCGAGGCCTTACCTGTCATTCTCCGATCAACCAAGCTGGCCCCAGGTGCTGAGGCATGGCTCCGGGAACTGCGCTGGAACCGGGAGATGTTTACTCTCACCGTGGAAATTCTCATTCTCCACGGTCCTTTGAAGCATGCTGGGCTTGTGGGGGGGGGGAGCAGCCAGCAAAAGAGAGGACTGCCAGAAGCGTTTTTGTGGGAATTTAATGGAGCCGAAACTCTGCATTCACTGCATTCGCCACCATGAGGGGGAGGCCCAGACTGTGTGCCTGCCTCCCCTGGTTTGGGGACTCCCTTATGGAGTCTTGGGGGTGGAGCCACTTAGCCACATCCTCGGGGGCTGTTGGTTGGCTTCATCAATAGGAGGCAAAGGGACCATGCAGCAACCAGTGCCCACATGGAACCTAGGGTCTTGCCACTCTGTGGTGTAACCCCCCAAAAAGCGGGCTGTCATGTGGCAGGTCAGTCGCCTGATGTTGGATCCATCTCCATGCTGCACCAATGTTTCTTCAGCTGTAGGTAATAAAAGCCATGGCCATGTTTTCACCAAGTTTGGGTCTATTTGTGTTCCTTCTGGTGCATAGCCCCTCCTTAAAATACATTTTAAAAATTCCACATCATTCTCCAAAAATCTTTTCAAGTGCCATTGTGGTTAAGCACTGTAGCCATAAGTGTTGGAGGTTTTACTAAAAATTAAGAAACCAACAGTGCAATCTGTCAGGGATTGTCTCAATTCCTCAGTCCTCACTGCTGGACACTGGGGTCCCCTCCCAGAGATCCTTGGGGCTCTCTCCCCCCACCAATCAGGGCCCCCCAGAGGTCTCAGATAAGGATCAGGGCAGGAGGTTATATCACCACCCTCCACCTTCCTGGCTGGTGCTCCTGCTGCTTCCCTCTCTCTGGTGTACAGCAATCTGAGCCCTCAGTCGCAACTCCTCCTTGACCATCAGGCTACTTGCCTTATATTCCCTGCCCCACTCTCAGCTCCTCCCCCCCAGCCTGGCCCCTTGTAGTCCTGTCCCTCTTCTTAACTGTTGATGCTGTTTAGGTGGTTGGGCTTGGCTGTTTCTGTGGAGCTTTGTGAGGGGCCCACGGGCACCTCCTCCTTCTGGCCCAGGATTGCCCATTCATCAACCGGTGCCCTGATGGCTGTGGAGCCTGGTAGGCCTGGACAGTGGCCTTGGGAGCATGGCTGGGCATAGGCAACTTTGCCAATGTTGAGCCAGGCAGCAGGGGCTGAGGCACTGTGCATGCTGGGCTGGGCCACCAGTGTGCCTCACTCACTTGGCCAGCCTCCTTGACTGCTGACCTCCCCGCCTCTTCAGCCTGCTGTCCTGGCGCCTTTTCAATTTGAGTGAGCATGGGGGTCTGGGGGCCTGGGCTATGGCAGGGGCTCACAGTGGGCTCATGGGCCACAGGAGTGGTAGGACCATGGGTCACTGAGGCAGTGCCAGAACACAATCCTTAACAGAATTGTATCCTTCTAAACCCATTGACTTCTAACAGGCTAAGAAGGGTGTAACTCTGCATGATATTGCATTTAGAGGTCTGCATCCCAAAGTCCCTCCCTCATGGATCACTGCCTTGTCGTGGCGAGGGGGCTTGCGTGGTTCGATGAGGCTGTGGGCTATGCCGTGGAGGGCCACCCAGGACGGACAGGCCACAGCAGAGAACTCAGACCAAGCGTGATCCCCTGGAGAAGGAAATGGCAACCCACTCCAGTATCTTTGCCAAGAAAACCCCATGGACAGTAACAAAAGGCTAAAAGATATGACGCCGGAAGATGAGCCCCTCAGGTCGGAAGGTGTCCAATATGCTACTGAGGAAGAGCAGAGGGCAAGTACGAGTAACCCCAGAAAGAGTGAAGCGGCTGGGCCAAAGCCGAAAGGACGCTCAGTTGTGGATGTGTCTGACGGTGAAAGGAAAGTCCGATGCTGCAAAGAACAATACTGCATAGGAACCTGGAATGTAAGATCTATGAATCAAGGTAAGCTTGACGTGGTCAAAAATGAGATGGCAAGAATGAACATTGACATCTTGGGAATCAGTGAACTAAAGTGGACAGGAATGGGCGAATTTAACTCAGAAGACCATTATATCTACTACTGTGGCCAGGAATCCCGTAGAAAAAATGGTGTGGCCTTTATAGTCAACAAGAGAGTGAGAAAGGCAGTATTGGGATACAATCTCAAAAATGACAGAATGATCTCGGTCCGAATCCAAGGCAAACCATTCAATATCACAGTAATCCAAGTCTATGCCCCAACCACTGCTGCAGAAGAGGCTGAAGTGGACCAGTTCTATGAAGACCTACAACAGCTCGTAGAACTAACACCAAAAAATGATGTCCTCATCATCATAGGGGACTGGAATGCTAAAGTAGGAAATCAAAAGGTAACCGGAATAACAGACAAATTTGGCCTTGGAGAACAAAATGAAGCAGGGCAAAGGCTAACAGAGTTTTGTCAAGAGAACACGCTGGTCATAGCAAACACCCTTTTCCAACAACCTAAGAGGCGTCTCTACACATGGACATCACCAGATGGGCAACACCGAAATCAGATTGACTATATAATTTGCAGTCAAAGATGGAGAAGCTCTATCCAGTCAGTAAAAACAAGACCTGGAGCTGACTGTGGCTCAGATCATGAGCTACTCATTGCAAAATTCAGACTTAAATTGAAGAAAGTTGGGAAGACCACAAGGCCATTCAGATTTGACCTAGATCACATCCCCAATGAATATACAGTAGAGGTGAAGAATAGGTTTAAGGGACTAGATTTGATAGACAGAGTGCCTGAAGAACTATGGACAGAGGTCCGTGACATTGTAAAGGAGGCAGCACTCACCGCCATCCCAAAGAAAAAGAAATGCAAAAAAGCAAAGTGGCTGTCTGATGAGGCTTTACACATAGCAGAGGAAAGAAGGAAAGCTAAAGGCAATGGGGATAAGGAAAAATTTGCCCAATTTAATGCAGATTTCCAGAGAACAGCAAGGAGAGATAAGGAGGCTTTCCTGAATGAACAATGCAGAGTAATAGAGGAAAACAATAGATTGGGAAGGACTAGAGATCTCTTCAAGAAAATTGGAGAAATCAAGGGAACGTTCCATGCAAAGCTGGCCATGATAAAGGACAAAACCGGTAGGGACCTAACAGAAGCAGAAGAGATTAGGAAAAGATGGCAAGAATACACAGAAGAACTATACAAGAAGGACCTCGATGTCCTTGACAACCACGATGGTATAATCACTGACCTCGAGCCAGACATCCTGGAAAGCGAAGTTAAATGGGCCTTAGAAAGCATTACTAACAACAAAGCTAGTGGAGGTGATGGTATCCCAGCTGAGTTATTCAAAGTCTTAAAAGAAGATGCTGTTAAAGTGCTGCATTCAATTTGCCAACAAATTTGGAAAACACAACAGTGGCCACAGGATTGGAAAAGGTCAGTTTACATTCCAATCCCAAAGAAGGGCAACGTCAAAGAATGTTCAAACTATCGCACAATTGCACTCATTTCACACGCTAGCAAGGTCATGCTCAAAATCCTACAAGCTAGGCTCCAACAGTACGTGGATAGAGAACTGCCAGAAGTACAAGCTGGGTTTCGAAGAGGTAGAGGAACTAGAGATCAAATTGCCAACATTCGCTGGATTATGGAGAAAGCAAGAGAGTACCAGAAAAACATCTACTTCTGCTTCATTGACTATGCTAAAGCCTTTGATTGTGTGGATCACAATAAATTATGGCAGGTTCTTAAAGAGATGGGAGTACCGGACCACCTCACCTGTCTCCTGAGAAACCTGTATAAGGGTCAAGAAGCAACAGTTAGAACCGGATATGGAACAACTGATTGGTTTAGCATAGGAAAAGAGTACGACAAGGATGTATATTGTCACCTTGCTTATTTAATTTATATGCAGAGTACATCATGCGAAATGCTGGCCTGGATGAATCACAAGCTGGAGTTAAGATTGCTGGGGAAAAGATCAATAACCTCAGATATGCAGACGATACCACTCTGATGGCAGAAAGTGAAGAGGACCTAAAGAGCCTCTTGCACAGGGTGAAAGAGGAGAGTGCAAAAGTGGGCTTGAAGCTCAACATCAAAAAAACTAAGATCATGGCATCTGGCCCCATCACTCCTTGGCAAATAGAAGGGGAAGTCGTAGAAGTAGTGACAGACTTCACGTTCCTAGGATCCCAGATCACTGCAGATGGTGACTGCAGCCATGAAATTAAAGACGCCTGCTCCTTGGGAGGAAAGCGATGGCAAACCTAAACAGCATGATAAAAAGCAGAGACATCACCTTGCCAACAAAAGTCCGCATGGTCAAAGCAATGGTATTCCCCGTAGTAATGTATGGCTGCGAGAGTTGGACTATAAGGAAGGCTGAGCGCCGAAGAATAGATTCTTTTGAACTATGGTGCTGGAGAAGACTCTTGAGAGTCCCTTGGACTGCAAGGAGATCAAATCAGTCAATCCTAAAAGAAATCAACCCTGACTGTTCCCTTGAAGGCCAGATCCTGAAGCTGAAGCTCAAATACTTTGGCCACCAAATGAGAAGGGAGCATTCACTGGAGAAGACCCTGATGCTGGGAAAGATTGAAGGTCAAAGAAGAAGGGGACGGCAAAGGATGAGATGGTTAGACAGTGTCATCGATGCAACGAACATGAAATTGAGCAGACTTCAGCGGACAGTGGAAGACAGGAGGGCCTGGCGTAATCTGGTCCATGGGGTCGCGAAGAGTCGGACTCGACTGTGCGACTGAACAACAACAACAAATCCCAAAGTCCCCAAACTGAACATTTTCCCATATGAAACAATGGAAAGAAATGCATTCAGGAGCATCTACTTCCGGAGTTTGCAAAATCAAAACCATTTGTCCATTCTGCTTGAAACTTAGTGTTTCTTAAATTGGAGAACCTACAGTGTTCTGTGAAAAATTGGTGCCATTGTCTTTAAATACAGATCCTCAGATTTATTCCCCCATTGAAAATAGTGGTTCCATAATTCCAGTATGTGGGGGGGAGTGGATTGTATCTTCAACCTGAATTTTTTTTCTCCAGGAGCAAACCCCTAATTTTACTATACATCAACAAGAGATGGCAAGCTCATGTTATACCAACACCAGGGCCGGCTTGCTCACTAGGCGAATTAGACATCCACCTAGAGCGGCCAGCCCTTCGGGGCACCAAATGCGCCCAGCCCCCCCACCAAAGCCCCCCTGCCAAAAGCTCTGCATGCATCTAGTCCCTGACCACCATCTCTTTCACCCTGAGTCTGGTGTCCAGTGCGCCCAGAAGCGGGCGAGGAAGGAAGTGCCCCCTGCTGCACTCGGGGCCTGTCCTGAGGCACAGGTGGCCTGCAGGGCGGGGAGGAGGTGGACAGGTCCAACTGAAGGGCCCAGCAGCAGGACGGCTCAGGTAGGCATGCATGGTGCATAGAGGGGGCTGGAGCAGACCTGTCACTGCTTTCTCCTCCGAGATGGGTCTGCTCAGACCGGATGACTCCTCCATGCCACCCTCGGTGAGTCTTCTTGGTGCTGCCCCACGGGGAGTGAGGGGATGGGGCGCACGCGGCTGGGGGGTCCCAGTCCCCAGGGGGAAGGAGAGATGGGGGGAAGCAGGAGGGGGGAAGAAAAAGCAGAAGGGCTGCACTTGGAAGAGCCTCGTAGCCCCCTCTCCCCCCAACAGATGTGCCCAACTTAGCACCCATTTTGAGTGCCAGAGAGACACGTGCGGGGGGGAGACACAAGGTGGGGGGGCACCACAAGGCAGCCTTGTCTGGGGGTGGGACACTAGTTTTGCCTAGGGCGCCAAAAACTTCGGGCCAGCCCTGACCAACACCTTGATCTATCTAAAAGGGAGGTGGTAAATTCTCTCTCATTTGATCTAAGGGGAGATTTCGTAAGGAATTTGAAGCTGCTGCCCCTTACCCCCCAGGAACATAGGGAAGAAGATGAAGAAGCTATTATTCCTACTGAAGTGCTTCTCTGTGTTCTTTCTGCCACTTTCACTAACCTCGTCTCTTGCTTCTTGACCAATACGGAACCATCTTCCTTCAAGGAGCTACTGTTTTAATCTTTTTTTGGAGGGCAGATATCCGACAACAAATTGACCGTAAGGTAAACTATAACATGAAATAAAGATTTTTACCATTCTTCCCCAAACAACTTCCTGATTCTGTGTTTGCCTTAAAACTTTCACCTAGAAACAAACACCAATAATATCTAATTCACAATGTGTAATGCCATTGAGGCTGACATCATATAATACAGTGGAATCTATTTCTTCCAACCCACTTCAGGCAGGAAGTGTTCCACTTTTCTGTGGAGAAAAGGAGTGACAGAGGATTATGTATGCTTTCCCATATGTATTTGAAATTAAAAGGTCTTAGTGTAAAGAGTCAAACATGCTATTCTTTTTCAAATCTCATTCAGCTTTCCATAAGTAATATCTATTTTAGAATACAGTATAATACATCACAGGCAAACTATCTCTGTGCTGAATACCGACTAAGAGATATTAATGGGACTGCTATTTAGTAACAGCAAGAGAGCATCCCATGCCATAAAAAGGTTTCCCCCCCCTTCCTCTATTCTTCTTGTAAATTGAGTCCTCAATGTGTCCTTGGCAAATGAAAAATCCCTCTGGCATGAAGGGACCAATAGGCAGCCCTCTCCAATATTTTAAATGATAATCGTCTCAGCGGGTCCTTGTTGCCTCAGAGTGATGGCTCAGATTTGAGCAGTCTTATAAACAAATTTTTTACAAGAGTTCCTGACAACTTCTTTTCCTTTTTTGTACTTCAGACGAGCCATTTACCTTTATTGGACAGTAGCCTCTGTGAGGAATGAAAAGAGAATATCCAGGTCTAGGACTCCATCATTCATCTTTTAGAGCCCTTCCAAACGAACAGGGCCCTGGTGGTTTCAAATAATTTACTATCTTACTCCTGGTAGCTTCATTAGAATTTATTATCTCCCCTCCACACACACCCAGGACTGTAAGAGTCTTGACTGCTGGGCCTGAACATTGATGCTACATTGTTAAGTGGATGGAGCTGGTAGAATTATGGAAGAAAACATTTGCCAGTAGCATTTGGTCCTTGCTGCTTTGTAACAAGACACCCTGTTGTGCCCAGTATGCAGACTTGTGGAAGAGAGAAGATATATATTTACAGAGTTACCTACTTACTCATGAAACATCTACTTTTAAATCTGATCTGTTATAGCCATCCATTATAGTTTTTTGGTATGTAAACGTTCACAGAAGCTGCAAGCAAGCCTGATGGATTTTAACTGCCTATCTTTTGTGGCAAGGAAGGTACAGAACAAATATGTTCTAACTCTTGTGCATCTATAGGTTTATGAGTATGATAAGGAAAAAGGAAATTGAAAGTATTTAATATGAAGTAATAGGCTTTGAAGGAGATTCTAGTGCGACCCCTGGGCTTAATTCTTCCCCCCCACATCCAAATGCCACTGTTTGAGATAGGTTAAAGGAGAAGTTACATATGTTATCAGTTTCATGCACACAGTATAATCAAAAAGCAATCAACCAATAATTTTAACCATAGGAAAAATCCTTTGGGATTTATATACCCTGCTGTTAAGTAAAAGGATTTTCTGTCTTTATGACAGCATTGAAAATAAACATGGACCTATTTATTTCACCTTAGGAACTCACTTTCAGGCATGCTGTCATGCAAATCAAGAAGAATTGTCTTACCTTGGTATTATTGCAACCTAAGGAGAAGAGTCAAGTGTTATTGAGGGAATTCGCTTTCATGTTTCACTTGTTCAGTTAATGGAAACATATTCCAAGTAAGTGAATGTCAAAATTATCTTTCTGGTGTCTTAGCTTTCTACCATAAGGCTATTGTATTAAACAACATATTCATGCATGGACAAATGAGTGAAATTTGGTTGGGTGTAGGCAGGGGTCTTTTTGTAGAAAAAGAGCTGCAGGAGCTCATTAGCATATGGTATGCTAATGAGCTACTAGGCTATTAGCATATGCCATGCCCCCTGACATCACCAGAAGTGATGTCAGAAGGGGAAGCAAAAGGCATCTTCGAAAGCCTCCCCTTCCCTAGCTAGCCTGGGTGGGGGAGTGAAGAGAGAAGGGATTTAAAGTTTAAACCCCTTCTCACTAGAGTTGGGCCACAGAAGGAGGAAAGAGGGAAGGAAAGAGAGAGAGTAGAGAGAAGAAGAAGAGAAGAGTTTGGATTTATACCCCGCCCTTCACTGTCCAAAGGTGTCTCAGAGCGGCTTACAAACTCCTTTCCCTTCCCCTCCCCACAACAGACACCCTGTGAGGTAGGTGGGACTGAGAGAACTCTAACACAAACTGTCCTTGAGAGAACAGCTGTGCCAGAGCTTGTGACTGACCCAAGGTCACATCAGCAGGTGCAAGTGGAGGAGTGGGGAATCAAACCCGGTTCTCCCAGATAAGAGTCCACACACTTAACCACTACACCAGACTGGCTGGAAAGAGGGAAAGAGAGAAAGAAAGAGAAGGAAGGAAGGAAGGAAGGAAGGAAGGAAGGAAGGAAGGAAGGAAGGAAGGAAGGAAGGAAGGAAGGAAGGAAGGAAGGAAGGAAGGAAGGAAGAAAGAAAGAAAGAAAGAAAGAAAGAAAGAAAGAAAGAAAGAAAGAAAGAAAGAAAGAAAGAAAGAAAGAAAGAAAGAAAGAAAGAAAGAAAGAAAGAGGGAAAGAGGGAAAGAAAGAAAGAGGGAAAGAAAGAGGGAAAGAAAGAGGGAAAGAAAGAGAGAGAAGGGAAGGAGGAAAACAGGGAAAGGAGGAAAAAAAGAGAAGAGAAGAAGGTGGGAAAGAGGAAAAGGAGAGAAGGAAAGGAGGGAATGAAAGAAATTTGGCGGCAATTCGGCCGCATTATATCCTATGGGCCATTGAAGTCAATGGCGAAAACATAGGGTATATTTTGGGGGCTGGAGAGGGGAGGGTTTGTGGAAGAGGCTCCAAACTCACAGGGTAGCTGTTTGAGCCTCTCCCCAAGATACCCACCACGTTTCAAGAACATTGGACCAGGGGGTCCAATTCTATGGGCTCCCAAACAGGTTGCCCCATCCCCTTCATTGTTTTCTATGGTGGGAAAAGTTACTTTTTCCCACGGTGCTGTTGGTAGCTCTGGGGGGGAAGGGGTTTGAGGGAGAGGCTCCAAATTTTCAGGGTAGCTTCAGGAGCCTCTCCTCACATACACCCCCACGTTTCAAAGCAATTGGACCAATGGGCCTAATTCTATGGGCACCCAAACAGGTTACCCCCATTACCTCCATTGTTTCCAAT
Organism: Gekko gecko; assembly: GCA_029375565.1. Classification (NCBI taxonomy): domain Eukaryota; kingdom Metazoa; phylum Chordata; class Lepidosauria; order Squamata; family Gekkonidae; genus Gekko; species Gekko gecko. The sequence goes on from JAPDNY010000005.1 coordinate 141,861,707, forward strand.
GGGGAAACCCAGCCAGCCGTACTTAAGGCAGGCAAGCAGGCAGCCACCCAGCAGTCAGACTTCCTCAGAGAATCTCAGGGAAAGTGAACTGTCTTGGGAGGTGCTTGTTTGCCATGAGAACAAGTGGCACACTCCAGAACAAGTGGCACTGTGCCAGTGCAAGCATGCCACAGTGCCACACAGAAACCCCAAAAGATCAAAAGGAACAACATTTATACATGTATAAATTGATGATGCAACCTCATTAGACCACTCACACCACAAACAGCCCAAAAAGAATATTTATAGCACTGGGGGAAATGCAGAAAAGGGCAACTGCAGATGAAAGGAAGTACTTCTTCACCCAAACAGTGATTAACACATGGGATTCACTGCTACAGGAGGTGGTGGTGGTGGCTGGCATGAATAGCTTCCAGATGGAATTTGACAAATGTATGGAGGCTGGAGCAGACAGGAAAAAACCAAACCACCCCCACCAAGCAACAGCAACCAGCAGAACTTTTTAAAGTTGTAAACCTGTAAGAACCAAAAAACCTTTCATCTGTTCTAACTTCTAACCTGATTCCTCAGCAATTTCATTGAGTGCCCATGAGTTTTTGTCTTGTGAGAAAGGGTGAAAAGTACTTCTTTCTCTACCTGCTCTATCCCATGCATAGTCTTGTAAACCTCTTATCAGGTCACTCCTCAGTCATTGTTTCTCAAAGCTAAGATCCCCAAACGTGATAACCTTTCTTCATAAGGAAAGTGTCCTCCTCTTATTATTGCAGTAGCCCTTTTCTGCATTTTTTCCAGTGCTATAAATATTCTTTTTGAGGTGTGTGTGATGTGAGTGGTCTAATGAGGTTGCACCATCAATTTATACATGTATAAGTGTTGTTCCTTTTGGTCTTTGAGGGTTTCTTTGTGGCACTGTGGCATGCTTGCACTGCCACAGTACCACTTGTTCTGGAGTGTGCCACTTGTTCTCATAGCAAACAAGTACCTCCCAAGACAGTTCACTTTCCCTGAGATTCTCTGGGACAGTCTGACTGCTGGGTGGTTGCCTGCTTGCCTGCCTTAAGTGCGGCTGGCTGGGTTTCCCCATTGGAAACAATGGAGGTAATGGGGGTAACCTGTTTGGGTGCCCATAGAATTAGGCCCATTGGTCCAATTGCTTTGAGGCATGGGGTGTATGTGGGGAGAGGCTCCCGAAGCTACCCTGAAAATTTGGAGCCTCTCCCTCAAATCCCCCCCACAGCTACTAACAGCACCGTGGGAAAAAGTAACTTTTTCCCACTATAGAGAACAATGTAGGGGATGGGGCAACCTGTTTGGGAGCCCATAGAATTGGACCCCCTGGTCCAATGTTCTTGAAACTTGGTGGATATCTTGGGGTGAGGCTCCAACAGCTACCCTGTGAGTTTGGAGCCTCTTCCTCAAACCCTCCCCTCTCCAGTCCCCAGAATATACCCTATGTTTTCGCCATTGACTTCAATGGCCCATAGGATATAATAATGGGGCTGAAATTGACATTCGGCTGGCAAAAGACTCCCAAATCGGCTTGTAAGGCTGAAACTGACATGTGGGAGCCTTTCTGCCCTCTGAAGCTGCCGGAGCTGTTCTCCGGTGTGTTCCCCCCCAAAAAAGCCCCTGGTTGTAGGGTTTTTATATACTTCCAAACAGAAACTTTAAAAACATGAAATAAAATGAAGTTTAGGATGACAGCAAAGACTAGGGATGGGCACGATTCGGCTCATGAACTGAAGTTCATGATAAATTTTGACCAATTTGTGGTTCACAAAGTGAAGTTCATGGCCAATCATTGGACACAAACTTTCAATGAACTTTCAAACTGTTTAGGGAGTTTCATGAAGGTTTGTGAATGGATACATTTCCAGTCTGTCTTCACTCAATCTGTTTACCAAACTTCAATGCAATGAGGGTGGTAGAACTTGGAGGGCATGTAAAGGAGCATCCAGGGGAGGTCACCTGTGACTTTGATGTCTCTAGCTTGCACAGGATCCATTCTATACACTCCTGAAGCTGTGTCTGTCAAAATGACCACTTGTCAATGATGGTCATTTTGACAGGCACAAGTCTAGGAGGTTCAGGAGTGTATAGAACAGATCTTGTGCCAGCTAGAGACACCAAACTCATAGGAGATCTCTGGAAGAGTCTCTTCTACATGTCCTCCAAGTTCAGTGAGGATTGGATTTATGGGGTCCAAGTTATGGCCCCCAAAGAAGGTGCCTCCAGGAAAATGCTTTCTGGGGAAATGACACACAGTAGTTTCTGGTTGTGGTCTTTGAGAGGAGCTCACATTTACCATGCAAGAATCTTGAGGTTGAGAAAAAAAAACAATATTCACCTCAAGAACACAAGCCTGGCTGTTAACTTATGGGTGCATCCAAGAGTTGACATCTGAAAAGCTATAACTTAATGTGCCCAGCAAAACCTGTGTGTTATCTGTAAATAGTTTTAAGCCTCATAACTGAACATCCTTATTTTTCTTATCCCTATCCATATTTCTTTTTAATTCTGTTCCCTTACGTCTGCATATAGAAGGCCACTTGGGTTCAGTCTGTCAGTAGAAGGCTGAGGTAGAGACAGCTGTGGTTGAACTACACAGCATACTACTTCTGTTTAAACAACATTTAACACCCCAAATTTCACAGGGAGTCAGTATCAAATGGCAAAATTTTCTGTGGGTGGAGGAGTTAAATTTCCTCTCCCCATGTACAGCCTCAGGGCTCAGCCCAAATAACACAAGAACATAAGAAGAGTAGTGATGAATCAGACCAGTGGTTTGTCTACTCCAGCATCCTGTTTCATACTGTGGCCAACTAGTTCCCCTGCAAGGCCAACCAATATGATGTCCAGGCACATTCCTCGCTTCCCCACTCACAGTCATCACACCTTCCCATAGTACTGACTAATTTATTTTGGCTATGGTGTGGGTTGCAAGTGATCAGTAAGGCAAGGTTAACAAATAACTGTGCTGGACTGTGTGCTGCTATTACAGAGGAAGCCTGGGGGAATGTAGAATGGGAAGCTGAGATATCTTCTATTGCTTTCCCCCTTCCCCTTTTGGGGTAATTCATACCAACACCTTCTTTTCACGACAGAAAAATAAATGTATTGTATCTTGTTCAGAAGGACTTATGCTTAGTGGCTTCAGGGATGAGTCAAGGAATGTAACAAGGTATCAGCTATTTAAGATAACAGGGAGGAGAAGCTCTGCTCTAAACCTAAGAATCTCAGAATTTTAACAGTTAGCTTGTTTCTTGGGATGTTTCCCTCAATCAACTCACAAGTCATTAACAAACTATTTTCCTAAGGTAACATGAGATACCTACTATATTCCTGCCTCTCCATAGGCCCTGAGCCCTATATACATAAACTATAGATGTCTGAGGCCTTTCTCTTCACCTGGCAAAGGCTAATTATCTGATAGTAACAAAAGGCTAAAAGATATGACGCCAGATGATGAGCCCCTCAGGTCGGAAGGTGTCCAATATGCTACTGGGGAAGAGCAGAGGGCAAGTGCAAGTAACCCCAGAAAGAGTGAAGCAGCTGGGCCAAAGCCGGAAGGATGCTCAGTTGTGGATGTGTCTGATGGTGAAAGGAAAGTCTGATGCTGCAAAGAACAATACTGCATGGGAACCTGGAATGTAAGATCTATGAATCAAGGTAAGCTTGACATGGTCAACAATAAGATGGCAAGACTGAACATCGACATCTTGGGAATCAGTGAACTAAAGTGGAAAGAAATGGGCAAATTTAACTCAGAAGACCATTATGTTTACTACTGTGGCCAAGAATCCCATAGAAAAAAATAGTGTGGCCTTTATAGTCAACAAGAGCGTGCAAAAGGCAGTAATGAGACACAATCTCAAAAAGGACAGAATGATCTTGGTCTGAATCCAAGGCAAACCATTCAACATTACAGTAATCCAAGTCTGTGCCCCAACCACAGATGCAGAAGAGGCTGAAGTGGACCAGTTCTATGAAGACCTACAACACCTCCTAGAACTAACACCAAAAAAAGATGTCCTCCTCTTCATAGGGGACTGGAATGCTAAAGTAGGAAGTCAAAAGATAACCAGAATCACAAGTTTGGCCTTGGAGAACAAAATGAAGCTGGACAAAGGCTAACAGAGTTTTGTCAAGAGAATACATTGGTCATAGTGAACACCCTCTTCCAACAACCTAAGAGGCAACTCTGCACATGGACAACACCAGATGGGCAACACCAAAATCAGATTGATTATATCATTTGCAGTCAAAGATGGAGAAGCTCTATATAGTCAGTAAAAACAAGATCTGGAGCTGACTGTGGCTCAGATTATCTATCTATCTGTCTATCTATCTATCTATCTATCTATCTATCTATCTATCTATCTATCTATCTATCTATCTATCTATCTATCTATTTGTTACACTTATAGCCCACTCTCCTCGCAAGCGGGCTCAGGGCTGCTCACATTGCTTGGCGCAGTGTGCCAAGATTCATATAAACATTTAAAACCATTTAAAACATTTAAAACAATCAACAAGTTTCAGTTAAAATGCACACAGTAATTATTAAGGCAAGATGGCGTGCCATATAATACAGGCTCAAAGCACTCCACTCAGCAGTCTCCTGTTCTTCAAGGCGGTTTGGTTGAATCTCAACTGTGACCAGCCTACACCATGGATATTAATAGTGGATGTTGATGGTAGTGTGGGCGGCTCCTAGTTAAAGGCCTGGTGGAAGAGCTCCGTGTTGCAGGATCTGCGGAACTGCACAAGATCCTGCAGGGCCCTGATCTCCCCCGGGAGCTCATTCCACCAGTAAGGAGCTGGCCAAATCAGACTTAAACTGAAGAAAGTTGGGAAAAACACAAGGCCATTCAGATTTGACCTAGATCGCATCCCCGATGAATATACAGTAGAGGTGAAGAATGGGTTTAAGGGACTAGATTTGATAGATAGAGTGCCTGAAGAACTATGGACAGAGGTCCGTGACATTGTAAAGGAGGCAGCAATCACCGCCATCCCAAAGAAAAAGAAATGCAAAAAAGCAAAGTGGCTGTCTGATGAGGCTTTACACATAGCAGAGGAAAGAAGGAAAGCTAAAGGCAATGGTGAAAAGGAAAGATTTGCCCAACTGAATGCAGATTTCCAGAGAACAGTAAGGAGGCTTTCCTGAATGAACAATGCAAAGCAATAGAGGAAAACAATAGATTGGGAAGGACTAGAGATCTCTTCAAGAAAATTGGAGAAATCAAGAGAACGTTCCATGCAAAGCTGGCCATGATAAAGGACAAAACCGGTAGGGACCTAACAGAAGCAGAAGAGATTAGGAAAAGATGGCAAGAATACACAGAACTATACAAGAAGGACCTCAATGTCCTTGACAACCACAATGGTATAATCACTAACCTCAAGCCAGACATCCTGGAAAGCAAAGTTAAATGGGCCTTAGAAAGCATTACTAACAAAGATAGCAGAGGTGATGGTATCCCAGCTGAGCTATTCAAAGTCTTAAAAGATGATGCTGTTATAGTGCTGCACTCCATATGCCAGCAAATTTGGAAAACACATGGCCACAGGATTGGAAAAGGTCAGTTTACATTCCAATCCCAAAGAAAGGCAATGCCAAGGAACATTCAAGCTATCACACAGTTGCACTCATTTCACAAGCTAGCAAAGTCATGCTCAAAATCCTACAAGCTAGGCTTCAGCAGAATGTGGATAGAGAACTGCCAGAAGTACAAGCTGTGTTTCAAAGAGGTAGAGAACCAGAGATCAGATTGCCGACATTCGCTGGACTATGGGGAAAGCAAGAGAGTACCAGATAAACATCTACTTCTGCTTCATTCACTATGCTAAAGCCTTTGATTGTGTGGATCACAACAAACTATGGCAAGTCCTTAAAGAGACGGGAGTACCAGACCACCTCACATGTCTCTTAAGAAACCTGTATAAGGGTCAAGAAGTGACAGTTACATAAAAACATACGAGAAGCCAATGTTGGATCAGATCAATGGCCCATCCAATCCAACACTCTGTCACACAGTGGCCAAAAATACCAGGTGCCATCAGGAGGTCCACCAGTGGGGCCAGGACACTAGAAGCCCTCCCACTGTTGGCCCCCCAAGTACCAAGGATACAGTGCATCACTTGCCCCAGGCTGAGAGTTCCTATCTATACCTTGTGACTAATAGCCACTGATGGACTTCCGCTCCATATGCTTATCTAATTCCTTCTTGAAGCTGTCCGTGCTTGTAGCTGCCACCACCTCCTGTGGCAGTGAATTCCATGTGTTAATCACTCTTTGGGTGAAGAAATCCTTACTTTTATCTGTTCTAACCTGACTGCTCAGCAATTTCACTGAGTGTCCACGAGTTCTTGTATTGTGAAAAAGAGAGAAAAGTACTTCTTTCTCAACCTGCTCTATCCCATGCCTAATCTTATAAACCTTGATCATGTCACCCCTCAGCCATCATTTCTCCAAGCTAAAGAGCCCCAAGCATTTTAACCTTTCTCCATAGGGAAAGTGTTCCAACCCTTTTATCATTCTAGTTGTCCTTTTCTGCACTTTTTCCAATGCTATAATATCTTTTTTGAGCTGTGGTGACCAGAACTGTATACAGTAATCCAAATGAGGTCATACCATTGATTTATACAGGAGCATTATAATACTGGCTGATTTCTTTTCAAATCCCTTCAAAATAATCCCCAGCATAGTGTTGGACTTTTTTATTTCAGTCACACACTGTCTAGACATTTTCATTGAGTTACCTACTATGACTCCAAGATCTCTCTCTTGGTTAGTCTCTGCCAGTTCAGACCCCATCAATGTGTATTTATAGTTAGGATTTCTGGCTCCAATGTTCATCACTTTGCACTTGGCCACATTGAACCCCATTTGCCATCTTGACGCCCATCCTCGACAGATCCCTTTGGAGTGCCTCACAATCCTCTCTGGTTCTCACCACCCTGAACAACTTCGTGTCATCTGCAAATTTAGCCACTTCACTGCTTACTCCCAACTCCAGATCATTAATAAACAAGCTAAAAAGGATCGGACCCAGCACTGATCCCTGTGGTATCCCACCGCTTACCACCCTCCACTGAGATAATTGCCCATTTATACTCACTCTCTGTTTCTTATTAATTAGCCAGTTTTTGATCCACAGGAGAACTTTCCCTTTTATCCCATGACTATTGATCTTACATAGGAGCCTTTGATGAGGAACTTTATCAAAAGCTTTCTGGAAGTCGAGGTAAACAACATCTATTGGGTCCTCCTTGTCCACATGTTTGATCACTCCCTCAAAAAACACTAACAGGTTAGTGAGACAAGATCTTCCCTTACAGAACCAGATATGGAACAACTAATTGGTTTAGCATAGGAAAAGGAGTATGACAAGGATGTATATTGTCACCTTGCTTATTTAATTTATATGCAGAGCACATCATACAATATGCCAGCCTGGATGAATCACAAGCTGGAATTAAGATTGCTGGGGGAAACATCAACAACCTCAGATATGCAGATGATACCACTTTAACGGCAGAAAGTGAAGAGGACCTCAAGAGCCTCTTGCTCAGAGTAAAAGAGGAGAGCTCAAAAGTTGACTTGAAACTCAACATAAAAAAACTATGATTATGTCACCTGGCCCCATCACTCCTTGGGAAATAGAAGGGGAAGTCATGGAAACAGTGACAGACTTCACATTCCTGGGACCCAAGATCACTGCAGACGGTGATTGCAGCCATGAAATTAAAAGACGCCTGCTCCTTGGGAGAAAAGCTATGGCAAACCAGGACAGCATAATCAAAAGTAGAGACATTACCCTCCCAACAAAAGTCCGTATGGTCAAAGCAATAGTATTCCCAGTAGTAATGTATGGATGGGATAGTTGGACCATAAGGAAGGCTGAGCACCAAAGAATAGAGTCTTTTGAACTATGGTGCTGGAGAAGAGTCTTGAGAGTCCCTTGGATGCAAGGAGATTAAATCAGTCAATTCTAAAAGAAATCAACCCTAACTGTTTCCTGGAAGGCCAGATACTGAAACTGAAGCTCAAGTACTTTGGCCACCAAGGGAGCACTCACTGGAGAAGACCCTGATGCTGGGAAAGATTGAAGGTCAAAGAAGAAGGGGACGGCAAAGGATGAGATGGTTAGACAGTGTTATTGATGCAATGAACATAAAATTAAGTGAACTCCAGAGCACGACAAAAGACAGGAGGGCCTGGCGTGATGTGGTCCATGGGGCATGAAGAGTCGGACTCAACTGTGTGACTGAACAACAACAACAACAGTTTCCCCTTTTTTTCTGTCACTTATGACAGCCTTTTTTTCAACCTAAGCCTCTCCCACAAGGTTCCACAGTCTCTCGTTGGCTGGTGCCACTTAGTATCTGCTTATTCCCCATGTAGGCAGGGATTTGCTAGGATGCCTGGAAGGCAGAAGCCATTGGTCACAGGGATAGAAGTCAAGTCCTCCCCCTGGTATTCAGAGATTTGCTGCCTTTGACTATAGAGGTTTCCTTTAATCACCATGGCTAATAACTATTGATGGACCACTCCTCCATGAATTTTTCTAATTCTTTTTCAAGGCCATCTACAGTCATGACTCATGTCATTGAATTCCACTATTTAATCATTCACTGAGTAAGAAGAATATCTTTACAGCAGTAGTCACAGCACAAAAATATCCATCTCAGACCCCACTCTCTGTCAAATCTCCCATTAACAAAAGCCTACCTCCCCCACCCCCAGAGGATATCCTCAGTATAATAGGATATTGATTGTTATCTAAGGAAGGTGGTTCTTGCAGGTATTTCTATTTTTTTTAATGTTTGGATGATCCAGTCATGGACCTCTCAATATCTATGTCAATACTATCAAACCTGTAAGTATCCTCCATCCTCTCAAGTATTTGCTTCAGTTTTTCCTCAGTGGTAGGAGGCAAGAAGATGAAACTTCCTTATGTAAACCATTAATCTATCAATCTGAGTATTTTGTACACTGACTAGCAGCAGCTGTCCCTGGAATCAGGTAGAGGTCTTTCACATTACCTAGCATTTGATCCTTTAACTTGAGAGTCTGGGATCTTCTCTGCATGCAAGGCAGATAATCTACCACTAAGCCATGCCCCACCTTACCAGATACTCTCTTCTTTACACAGAAGACCCAATACACATTATATAAGTGGACTTTCAAAAGGCTTTTGACAAGATACCTCACCAAAGACTCCTGAGTAAACCTAGCAGTCATGGGATAAGAGGATGGGTTCTCTTATGAATAAGAAAATGGTTAAATGACAGAAAGCAAAGAGTAGGAACCAATGGACAATTGTCACAATGGAGGTAAATAAGCAGTGGGGTCCCACAAGGATCAGTATTGAGCCGGTACTATTTAATTTATTCATACATGTTCTGGAACTTGAGGTGAGTAGTATAGTAGCCAGGTTTTCAGATGAGACAAAATTATTCAGGATGGTGAAAACCAAAGCTGACTGTGAAGTGCTCCAAGAAGACCTCCAAAAACTGGGTGAGCAGGCAACAACGTGTAAAATGAAGTTCAGTATTGGTAAGTTTAAGGTGATGTACATTGGAACAAAAATCCCAACTTCAAGTATAAGCTAATTGGGTCTGAATTTGCTGAGACTGAGAGGGAGAAAGTTCTTGGTGTCAAAGTGGATAGATCAATGAATGTACTAACCCAGTGTGCTACAGTAGTGAAAAATGGCAAACTATATTTTAGGGATTTTTAGGAAATGGATTGAGAATAAAAAAAGGATTGAGAATAAAATATAAAGAGAGAGAATAAAACAGCCAATGTTGTAATGCCCCTGTATAGCCCTATGGTGTGGCCTCATTTGGAATACTGTTGTCATGGCTCAGGTGGGATGTCATCTGACACTGCCAGCACTCTGGTTCCAGGCTCCTCTGAGAAGGCCCAGAGCACCCCCCCCAGGCCTTTAGACCTCCCTTTTAGCTGAAATGGGCATGAGGACCAGGGCCGGCCCCAGGTGTCTGGGCGCCCTAGGCAGGAGAGCCTGGGGCGCCCACCCCACCGGAGATGCCAACCTCCCGGTGGGGCCTGGAGAACCGGGGAAGGGGCGGCGCGGCTCTCCCGGGCCCCTCACAGCCGCGGGGCACCAGGGAGAGCCGGGAACAGGCGGGCGGCTCTCCCGGCCCCCTCGCAGCCGCGGGGCACTGGGGAGAGCCAGGGAACGAGTGGGCGGCTCTCCCGGCCCCCTCGCAGCCGCGGGGCACCGGGGAGAGCCGGGGAACGGGCGGGCGGCTCTCCCGGGCCCCTCGCAGCCCCGGGGCGCCGGGGAGAGCCGGGGAACGGGCGGGCGGCTCTCCCGGGCCCCTCGCAGCCGCGGGGCGCCGGAGAGAGCCGGGGAAGGGGCGGCCTTGGAACGCCCGCCCCTTCCCTCCCAGCGGACGGGTGCTTAGACTGGCGGCGGCCAGCGAGCGGGGTCTGTCCCCGCTGGCCGGCCGCCGCCATGCCGCCCACCTCTCCACCCCCCAAGGGCTTCTGAAGCGCCGGGGAAGGGCGCTCAGACTGGCGGGGTCGGCGGCAGCGGGGAGAGTCCCTGCTGGCCAGCCGCCGCCATGCCGCCCCACCTCTCCACCCCCCCAAGGGCTTGGGGGGAGCCGCGGGTGGAGCACCGGCCGCCCCTTCCCTCCCAGTCCCAGCGCCGGCTGGAGACAGGGGGTGGAGCGCCGGCTTCACCGGGGGTGGGGCCGGGGCGCTTTGGTGCCCCTGTGGGCCCCAGCGCCCTAGGCGAGCGCCTAGCTCGCCTAGTGGGCGAGCCGGCAGTGATGAGGACCAGGCAGAGTGAACAATGAAAACTGTTTATTTTATAGGAGGTCAAACAAACAAGGTGCAGGAATAATAACAGTAAGTGGGTGAAAAGAAAGCAAATGCCCTAACGCATTTAAATATATACTGTCCCTAGTTCACTATCTCAAGTGGCTTTAGACTACTCACCCTTCCCTCAGGATGAGGGTTTCTTCCCCACAGCAGCCTCCCTTCTGGCCCTGTTCCCTGGGAAGAAGAACAGCTTCTCCTCTTGCATCAGCTCTTTTGTTCTCCAGCCGTCTTCTTCCCTATTGGCCAAAATTGGTGCCAAAACTTCCCAAGGCATTCTGGGGTTTGTAGGCCCAGCCTCCCCTATTGCTAGCCAGGCTCCCTGGGCCTAGTAGGCCTCTGGTGGCACAGCCCAGATCATGACAATTGTATATAGTTCTGGTTCCCGTATCTCAAAAAAGACATTGTAGAGCTGGGAAAAGTGCAGAAGAGGGCAACCAAGATGATTGGGGAGTTGGAGCACTTTCCCTGTGAGGAAATGCTGAAGAGTATGGGACTTTTCAGTTTAGAAAAGAGATGACTAAGGGAGGACATGGTAGAGGTTTATAAAATTATGCATGGGGTGGAGAGAGCTGACAAAGAATTTTTTCTTCCTCTCCTCAAATACTAAAACTTGAGAGCATGCAATGAAGCTAAAGGGCAGTAGGTTCAGGACAGACAAAAGGAAATACTTGGTGTAGAGGTTAAGTGTGCGGACTCTAATCTGGGAGAACTGGGTTTGATCCCCCACTACTCCACTTGCACCTGCTGGATGACCTTCAGCAAGCCATAGTTCTGGCACAGCTGTTTTTGAAAAAAAGAAGAAGAGCAGTTTCTATCAGAGCTCTCTCAGCCCCACCTACCTCACAGGGTGTCTGTTGTGGGAAGGGGAAGAGAAAAGAGTTTGTAAGCCACTCTGAGACTCCTTTGGGTACTGAAGGGCAGAGTATAAATCCAATCTCTTCTTCTTCTACACAGAGAATGATTAAAATGTGGAATTCACTGCCAGAGGATGTTGTGATGGCCACAGGCATGGACAGCTTTTAAAAGGGATATAAAGATTTATGGAGGATATATCTATCAATGGCTACTAGCCATGGTGACTGAGGGGAACCACCACATTCAGAGGCACTACACCTCTGAATCCCAGAGTCAGGAGGCAACATCAAGGGACGGCCTTGACCTCTATGCTCTGCTCTTGGCCATCCAGAGGAACTGGTAAACTGGTTGGCCATTGCAGATGGACTATTGGTGTGATCCAGCAGGGCTTTTCGTGTTTTTAACACTACCGTTGAAAATTTCTTCAAGACCTAGGTGCTAATGAGCCCACTTCAACAAGTGGCTCAGTTTCTCCCCATGCCATTCCTAATATTCTCAGAATGTCATTGCTCAAGGGCCCACACACAACATACTTTCCTGTTTTCAACATGAAAGATTTATGTGTACACTATAATTCATGGATATTTATCCATATATATAGCGCATTTGATTTCTCTTCAGATCAACAATTCTATGTACAGGACAGCAGCCTTCACAATCAATCAACAGACCATAATACATGGATGAATATCTTGCCCTTTACAGTGATGTGGTATGAGGTAAGAAAAAAGGAAATAACAATGATCTATGAAATATTTTTATTACATGTCAGTAGAATTACGATTATCTTCAAAGAAATGTTTGGGGGAAAGGGTTGGGAAAATCCATGATCCAGTTCCCTAATATCTCTGGGCAGGACTGGCTGTGTTTGGTCTTACAACTGACTTATACCAGTTGGTATCTTAAAAGGATGATTTCTGCAGGTGCAAATGCACACATACTCATGTTATAATTTATACAGTTCCCTGCACATTGTAGGTTAGGAGGCATAGCTGTTGTCACTTTTTTTTTTTTTTTTTTTGCAAATGTTCTGAAAAGGGCAATGTATACAGGAGAGCACAAGTTTAAAACCCTTACATTCCTTTGAAGAAGAACATCTGAAAGAAATTGACAGCACATTCCTGATTAGACTTCTTCAACTCAACCAATTTTTCATTCCCTTTACTTTTTTTGTCATCAAGGAGAAGGGTTAAATATACCTCACATGCTATACTTTGTAGCGTCAGCAGATTATGGGGCAAAGCTGTACTGCTGCTAGGAAGTGCACAAAATTCAGCTCTACTAATAAAATCCAATGATCATTCCTTATGGGATTATCTGGGTGGTAATTGAGCCCTTACTACTTCCAGATGACACCAGCCTGTCAAATGTTTCCACGCAATAAAGAGAATCACACACAATAAAGTTGTATATTAACATGAACATTTTGCCAAACAGAATAAACCTAAAGAATTTTTTTAAAGAAAAATACAAACACAAAATATCCTAGGAATGAAAATGTAACTCTAATTATGATTACTTGGCATGATATAGTGATAATCAAACTTAGCAGTTCAGTATGCACATTCAGATAATTGTGCAAAACTACTGTGTAGGAGGGGAGAAGCAGGAGAGTCTACATCCAGCTTCCTGCTCTGTCTCCTAAACATTAGGTCAATATGATTCTTGCTTTTCAAACATGGCTGACCATTGGATCAGGGACATGGAGATTTCACACAGCATACATTTCTCTGCATAGCTGTTAATCCAGTTAAGGATGGATGCATGGAAGGTTCTTCCATTTATGTATCACCTTTAGCAGTATTGGGATGGCTGCTCATAACAGGTCCCCAATATGTTTAAAAACAAAAAAAGCAAAACTTACATTTGGCATTGCATGTATGAATAGCAATACAAATTTCACAGGACTCAAAACTGTGAAGCTTAAATGCACATTTTCCAGGGTATGGGCAAATACAGGGCTGAGCAGTAACTGGATGGGAAACCTCTTAGGCTGGCCTGTAGCTATGAAGGGGCTATTGGGGTCTCTGCCCTCTCCCTTAAAGGGACAGCCCACAAGATTTCCCTCAAAAATGATTTTAAAATCATTTCCCAACATTTTTTAAAAGGTGTGCACTCCCTGACTGCACCAGTGGCCAGCTGTGTGCCAAACAGACCCTTTAAAAAAGAAGAACATGAATCACCTTCCCCCAACAAGAAAAAGCCATGGTGGCACCTCCTCCCTCCACCCAAAGTGAAGTCTGCCATGCTGCATCCAGCACGGGGGCTCAAGAAGCAGCACTTCTCAGTCTCCCTGCCAGGATTCTTCCTGCTTGCTAGCAGGAAAAAGACTTGGTGGCTAGCAACAGAGGCCACACATCTGCTCCCTCTCTTCCCCCTGCCTGCTAGCTGAGCAGAGATGGGGTTAAACTCCAGAGAGGGGGGTTAAAGCTTAAACCCCATCTCTGCTCAGCTGGCAGGCAGGGGAAGAGAGAGAAAGGAGGGGCAGCCACATAGCCTCCATATCTGCCAAGTCTTCTTCCTGCTAGCAAGCAGGAAGAGGACTCCTCCAGCAAGAGGCTGCACCTTCCCTCTCTTCCACCCGCATGTCAGCTGAGCAGGAAGGGGATTTTTAAAAACCCTTTCTACTCAGCTGGCTGGTGGGGGAAGAGAGGAGATGACTGCATGCCCTCTGTTACCAGCCACTGAATCTTCTTCCTCCTAGTAAGCAGGGAGAAGACTCGCCTGGAGGCCAGCTCTTCCTCCCCTCACTGGGTCTTTTCAATAAGACCCAGTGAGAGCAGGGGGTGGCTATCATGCAGCGTCCTTGCTGCCAGAGATGCTAAGGCAGCAGGAAGAAACCTGAGGCCACCACTCATCATGGCCCACACACTAGTGTGCAGAGGGGATGAAGGGGCACACCCCAGTCCATGACTGCTAAACCTTAAGGCTTATCATACGCTCCCCCAATCAGTGTTCCCTCTAAGCTGAATTAGTGTGAGCTAGCTCACAGTTTTTTAGCCTCCAGCTCACACACTCACTCAGCTCACTCAGGCAGGATGGCTCCAGAGCAAACTAACTTATGCAGCAGCCAAATCACTCACTCACAACTTTAATGCCAGTAGCTCACAAAGCACAATTTTTGCTCACAAGACTCCACAGCTTAGAGGGAACATTGCCCCCAACCCTGAAGAGGCCCACAACCTTCCTTAGAGGAGTATCTGGGATTCCTAAACTCCACTGCACTTCCTGGAGGGGGATGCAGTCACAAGGGACTTGATACAAGCTCCCCTTTTGGTGGCAGCACACAGGTTGTAGCTTGGATCGTCCCCAGCAAGAAGGCTATGAAGTGTGCTCATGGCAGCCATGGGCACCCTGCTGTTGCTTCCTGTTCGTGGGGGCTTTTGTAACCCTGCCTGAAACTCTTGAAGATCACCGCAAGTAGCTGTTTTAAGCAAAACACCAGAGCTACATTCCAATTTTTGAAGCCCTTTTAACTTTTTAAGAGACATAACTGAGATTGGGGGAAGGAGGACTTCCCCCTCCTTCTCCCCCTTACGGCTAGCAACAGCTTGGAAAGCAATCTTACCCTTCACTTTAGAGGGCTAAACACTTAGATAGTCTTTGAATATAACTTTCCTAGTTGGAATAAAAGGATTATAGTACTTGGCTTTGTGAAAATTTTGGACCGTACTTTCTGTTTTTTAAGTGGGTGAAGCTTGGAGATTGGAACCTGGAGACATTGTCCTAATCTCATTAAAATATATTCTTTGGGCGGTAAACTTTCCTGTGTGGAACTGCAGGCTGGAAACTGATTCTGTTAAAAATCTCCTGCAACAGACAGAGATGGAATTTGGTGTTGAGCTTTTCAATCTGGATTTTATTTCCTTTTTATTTTGACACCTTAACATTTGGATTACAATTAATGGAGCCCTCTCTCCTCCCCTTCCTTACTTTTGACTTCCTGGGGTTTTTTTACTTCTTCTATATAAGGAGGAGAAAGGAAACACTGCCAAGAAGTTCTCTCCCATAACAAAACTGTGATACTGCATTGCATTCTTGTAGTTTAAGTTTGTCTTATAACTGATAAAATTGAGAACTCTTTGTTACTTCGAAGTATTTTGCTAGTAGTGTGTTTAATAACAAAGCTGTTCTATAAATAATAAGGGGTATTGTGGCTATAGAAGGTAAAAAAAAATACTGTGGAGATTCTTTGATGTTGTTTTACAAACCTAGGTAAAAATGGCAGGCACAAATAGACTTTCAATCAATCCATTACCCTCTTCCTCAACAGGGGTAATAAAATCAGTTGCCTCTAATCTACTACAGGCCACAATGAAAGATTTACAAACACTGGTCCATGGTACAGTTTCATCATTGATGAAGGACATGGTTTCAACTTCCATAAAGGCTGCCATTATAGAAGCAGTTGACCCAATTACAGATACAATGAAAGACATGTCACAGCAATTATCAAATAAAATGGAGGGCTTGCAGAGACAATTGTCAAAGACAAATCAGAAAATTGCTGACCTGAATAAGACAACTTCTAGATTGGAGGATAAAGTAGAAGAAACAGACAATAAAGTACAAGCCAGTGACTCTAAACAAAATATTTTGGAACAAGATCTCATGAGATTTGAATTAGATAAAGCAGCATTTATATTAAGATTTCAAAATATCCCAGAAGAGAAAGGGGAAGATATAAGAAAAAAAAATGGCATATATTCTGGCAAAGTATATGAAGACTGAAGAGACTGAGAAAGTTTTAGATGAAATTGACATTGCTTTTAGGATGAATTCAGCTTATGCCAGAAGAAACCAGCTTCCCAGAGAAGTGCATGTGAGATTTCACAAGAGAATACTACGAGATGAAATTCTCAAACTTTCAAATGAAATGCCTTTGTATATGGAAAACACAGAAATAAACATCCTAAAAGAAATTCCCAGGAGAGTTAGAGAAAAAAGGTAACAATATATGGATCTTACAGAAATACTGAGAAAAAATGAGATTCCATATAGATGGTTACTCAAAGAAGGTTTATTCTTTACCTATAAAGGCAAGAGATTCAGAATTAATTCAATCTTCAAAGCAGACAATTTTCTGAAGACACATGGTGCTGAGCTCCAAATAGAAGAAAACTCAGAAGCTACAGAAGAGGAAGACGATCAGGATCTTCAAGGTGCTTCAGGAACAACATCAGCTTCAACTATAGTCAAGAAAACAACAGCATCCAAAAAAGCCCCAAGGACCGCAACATCTCAGGTATGTACAAGGAAACAATTGAGAGACAAACAAGACATGGAATCACAGACCCAATCTCAAGATGGATAAAAGGAAGATAAAGATAATTTCAATGAATGTGAACAGCTTAAATGCACCTCAAAAAAGAAGACAAGTATTCCAACAATTGGAAAAAAATGCAACTGAACATTATTTGCCTCCAAGAAACACATATTAAAGCTGGTGATTAAAAATATTTACAATTTTAAAAATCTGGGCAAACTTTCATGTCTTCAGACAAGGAAAAGAAAAAAAAGAGGTGTGGTAATGTATGTAAAAGAATGTTTACACCCAGAAATCATCTATGATTTTGAAGATGGAAGGATTTTAATAGTGCGGATACAAAGACAAGGGGAAAAGACTCTGATTATAAACATATATGCACCAAACCAACACCAAGAGAAATTTTATAAAATTCTTCAGGAACTGATCTCCAAACAGGACTTTGATGAAATCTGTATCACTGGGGACTTTAATGCTGTTTTTGATAGTACACTAGACAGAAAAACCTTGACTGGAAAGAAGAAACAAGGAAACCAGCTCCCTTCAACATTTTTTCAATTAGCAGAAGAAAATAATTGTGTGGACACTTGGAAGGTTAGAAATCCACAAAGAAAAGATTATACCTTCTATTCTGCAAGACATAAGTCCTGGTCAAGAATAGATATGTGTTGGGTCTCTACCACAATGGCAAATGATATATTAGAATTGGAAATTCTACCTGTAACTTTCACTGACCACAACCCAATTACTCTTGAAATACAAGATACTCCTAAAAGAAACAGATGGTCCTTGAACACTTCTATCCTAAAGAATGGAACTTTCATAAGAGAAACCAAAAAAGAATTCCAAATGTTTTTTGAACAGAATATTCAACAAGAAATTTCTATTAAGACTGTATGGGATGCATTCAAAGCCTTTGCCAGAGGCTAGATGATTAAGGAAACATCACACGTGAGAAAACATAGAGCAGAAAAATGTTTATTGATTTAAGATCAGATTAAATAACAGGAAGAAAAGATGAAACAAGATCCCTCAATTGTACAGAAAAAAAATAAACTTATTCTTTTACAACACCAAATGAATTGTTTATTAACACAGGAAATAGCAAAAAAAAAATTATGATAAACAGAATTACTTCGAGAATGCCAATAAACTAACTAGATTGTGAGCTTACAAATTACATAAAGAAAAAGAAAAAAAGGTGAGCTTATAAATTACATAAAGAAAAAGAAAAAAGGTACATCAAGATACTAAAAAATGATATGGGAAAAGAAAGAAACAAGTTGGAAGACTTGGGGAAAAATAGTGGAAACATATTATGAAAATTTATAGATGAAAAGTGAAGCATCACAGGATAAAATTAAAAAATACTTTGAGACCCATAAATTTAAAATATTTACAGAAGAACAAAGGAAAATATTGAATGATCCAATATCTGTTGCTGAAATAACTGAAAAAGCACTGAAAAAGCAAAAAAAAGAAAAGAAAAGCGAAAACTCCAGGCCCAGATGGATTTCCAGTGGAATTTTATAATATATTTGAAGACCAATTGATACGGCCATTAAAAGCAGTTATATAGAATATAACAACTGAAGGAAAAACCCCGGACTCCTGGAATGAAGGGTTGATAACTCTCATATATAAACAAAAATCAGATGAAAAAAGAAATTAAAAATTATAGGCCTATTTCCTTGTTAAATGTGGATTATAAAATTTATGCCTCTATTTTAGCTACAAGAATGGAAAGAGTTCTTTCGCAAATGATTCATAAAGACCAAGCAGGTTTTCTTCCCAAAAGACAACTTATAAATAATGTGAGAATGATTCTAAATGTTATAGAATATTATGAAGCACATCCTGTAAAACAAATGGCGTCAATCTTTTTAGATGCAGAAAAAGCTTTTGACAATGTCAGTTGGAATTTTATGTTTGAATTACTTTTGAAGGCCCAAGCTGGTACTGAATTTTATAAAATGATTAAAGCAATTTATACTAAACAACAAGCTAAGGCTCTTATTAATGGAGACTTATCACGAAATATTGAGATACATAAAGGAACCAGACAAGGTTGCCCACTTTCACCTCTATTGTTTATTTTTGTGCTTGAAGTCCTAAATGATGCCATTAAAGCTGATGAACACATCAAAGGGCTTAAACTAAAAGGAGAAGAATGCAAGTTGCAAGCATTTGCAGATGATTTAGTATTTGTTTTAGAAAACCCAAGATGAAGTTGTTAAAGATGTTATGATAAAATGGGCACAAAACTTGGGTCACAATATTGACTTAGACCAATGGTCACAGGTCTGGAAAAAAATAAAAATTACAAAAGCAATTTCATATAAGGAAAATTAGATGTTTAATAGGTGGTATATCATGCCTGACAAATTAGCAAAGTTGGATTCTAATTGTCCAAACCTTTGCTGGAAATGTCAAAAAAATGTGGAATCCTTTTACCATATGTGGTGGTTAAGTGATTAAAAAGTATTGGGCTTGGATTCATGAAATTATACAAAAAAAATTTAAATCCTCTGTACCTTTCATACCAGAAATATTTTTGCTGAACATTTTGCCTGAAAACAGTGATAACAATTCTTATCTTATATTGTACTTAACTACAACTGCCAGAATACTCTGTGCTAAATATTGGAGATCAGACACACCTTTGAGACAAGAAATTTTAAGTAAAATGCTGGAAACAGCTGAAATGGACAAATTAATCTTAATTTTGAAAGGACAACCAGAAACCACATTTGAGGATACATGGTCAAGATTTTATAAATGGCTTGAAGATTATTCCAAGTAATCAACACTGACATTTAGAGTTTGTTAAGGACTTTTACTGTGTAAATATGATACACTTGCAAATGACAGTTTTAATGTTATAAGGTGAATTATACAAATTTATGATAAATTAGGCAGCAACATGTGATTGAGGAATTTGAAAGTGAATTCCCCCTTTTTTGTTGTTGTTTGTTATGTTGAAAAATAAAAAAATATATTTAAAGAGAGAGAGAGAGATTGTCAGCCATCACTGTTTCCGCATGTAGAACCAGTATGCCTGGGATCTCCAACAGCCCAAACGCTGGACCTCTGAGGGGCTAAAGCACAGCCTAGTAGCTGTCCAAGCTGATTCAGTGTGAAAGGAGTGGGTACCAAAGTTATCCCCAGGAGATCCAGGCCCTGCGGGATCTTGCACAGTTCCTCAGGGCCTGTAAGCTTTTCCTCAGGGCCTGTAAGCAGAGCTCTTCCGCCAGGCTTTAGGAGCCGCCACCACCACTGCACCACCACTGCACCATCACCACACCACCAGCACCAAAAGGAGTGGGTACCATCAGGGACCAAGATGGCTCTGGGATGAAGAATGGATGGCAGTGCTGTCTGGAACTTACTTTGTTACTTCGTTGTTCTGGGACCATCTTTACCAGAACCCCATCTTGCTATTAAGAACTCTGGTGACAACAAGAGCACCTGCATTTTATTGTATTTTTTAAATGATTGTTTTATCCTGTTTTTAGCTGTATTAACCTTGGCATACATACCTCATCTGTTAGCTGCCCTGAGCCTGTTTGGGGAGGGTGGGTTATAAATCTAAAAATAAATAAATAAATAAAATAAAAACAGCCCTGCTCAGGGCTCTGCATAGCACAGACCAGAACTGATATCGTGTCAAAGGAAGGCTGCTCTCATGCTGAAACAGTGCACCTGTCCACTGTCCCACCATCCCACCACACTGGGCACAGCATGTCCTCTGAGCTCCTATGAAGGGTAACCATCTGCCAGCAAGAAAGAGAAGGGTACAAGATCAGGTGGCATCATAGCAAATTCTCACACACCTGGGGGTCCCATAGTGCTCCCAATCCTTCCTTTGCCAACAGCCACCCCGACCCCTCGGAAAGTAATCAAAAAGGGGGGTCAGTCTGACTGACTTATTCTGAACCAACTCCTTAGTCCCATAATTCAGGCAACACTCTCCACAATCAGCTGTGGTTCACCCCAGCCTTCTATCAACTCCGGCTGAATTCTATTGGCTGGATGATGTCAGGGACCTGCTGCATGCCAAGCATATGCTCTGTTTGTGAGCCCCAGGTCCCCTTCTGCCTCCCAAGCAGCTGCCTGCCATGGAGCATCACTGCTTCCCTTGGGAGACAGCTGCCACTGGAGACAGAGACCAGAGCTTGCTCACCCACATACCCAGGCATTCACAGCTTGGGAGGAGCAACCGGCACTTCACCATCCATTTGTCCTTCGATGGTGGATGGGGGCAACATGCACCCCATCTCCTTACCTCTGCAGCCTCCAGCCACCACGGATAAATGCCCAGGGGCTGGACGATCAGAGCCACCAGCCATGTGGCAAGTGTGTGTGAGCAGGAGGGCTGGGCTGTCAGAGTCCTTAACTTAGTCAGCAAAATACCAGGCCTTGTTCAGTGAAGCAAGAATAGTATTTATTTTAAAGCTGCAATAGTAGGTTACTGTAACAGGAACATTGTTAAGAATACCTTGGTTACATGAAGCAAGCAGTTATACCAGAAGGGGGGAGAATTGGGACCCCCCCCCTCCATCAATAGAAGCATAGCACGCGCGCGGGAACTGGAGACAGTGATAATTAATGTAGTTCCCACCGCCCCCATTTTCCCAGCCTAGCTGTTGCTTTTGAAAGCGATAGGAAGCTAACAGCCTGTCTCCTCCAAGGTCAGTGTGTTAGGTCTGAAGAAGATACGGCCTGCACGGCCAGGCAGCCGAGGCAGCTCCCCGCATTCCATTCGAACACTCCAGGTGCATAAATCAACACCCCACGATCCCATCCACCCTCCCTTCATGAAACAAAGCCCATCCTCCCTCCCTTCTCCATCCATCATGGCAGGGCTACCTGGGTGCCCAGCAACCTACAAGCCAAATGCTGAGGGTTGTGCTGCTGACCAGAGTGGCCCTGCCCAATCTCATCCCAGCCCCAGCTGTCACACAGGATAAAAGGCCAACCCAGCCCCAAGGTGGCAGCCACTATCATGAAGCCAGGCCATGCCGAGCCACCCACTACAACTTGGCTGAGAAGGAATCCCTCCCGAAGCAGCACTTGAGGGAAGGCCAGCAGGATATTATGGCTGCCAGTGGTGGTGGGAAGCCTAGACCATGCTGAGCCAGCAACTATCACCCAGTACAGATGATGTCTGAGGACCCACTGGGAACTGACTGCCTCTGCCCAGCTCCAGTGGCCACCAAAGGTGATAGGTAAGGAACAAAAACAAGACAAAGGGGGGAAGCCAGCCACAGCGGCCATGGTTCCATGGCTGCTGACATGTTGCTCAAATCAAGAGAGCCCTCCCTGCACCCTCCCCATAATGTCCCTCCAACCTGTGACTTGAGACCATGCCAGGAGAGGCCTCGTGTTGGAAATTCCAGGTACACAGCTCACTTCCACCCTGGAGCTCATGCTGGGCAGAATGGCCTAGGGGCAGCAGCTGCTACCAGACCTGGTCAGCCAGCTGACCCCCAGTTGGTCAGTGTTCCCACGCTGAACCTTAATACACTCACTAACCCCTTGTGGTTCATCCAAGGAGGTAGGGGGCAGGCAAACACTGGTGCCTGTGCCATGAGCAGGCACCAGTCTTTTGTTAACAATGTATGATTTTTGAATGATACTGTCCTATTTGTAAATCGCCTCAAACAGGACTTTGGAGAGGCAGCACATAAATGAAATATACAACCCAATATGAGTGCCTTAATGAAAGAAAAGTGAGATATATAAATAAGAACAATAATAGCATAATATAACGCAGTATAGTATTATAGTAAAAATAATATAAGAAGTACAACAATAGTAATTTCCTCAAATTTCACAGTTTAGGAGAAACAGCAAGAGTATGTAACCCCAGAAGAGTGGAATTTATCCATGTAATGTAAGTTTTATCACCCCAAGCCATAGATTGTTGTGATCTGAAATGACTTGCCCATCTAAATATTCACATTCATATAGTTCTAACATAAGAAAGTCAGTGGACTTTGTATTTGTGTCTTATGCTACAAATTAAGAGTGCACCTAAAGTAGCTATACATATCCATTTCACTGCATTTACTCACAGTATACAGACTCCAAGGAGCTTCAACCTATCTCAGTTATTTTCTATTATATGCAGACCACAAGGCAGTTGCACTTGAATGTGACACTGTACACCCTAGATAATTATGTTGCCCACTTGAAGAAAGTATACATCTACCCCTAGTTTAGGGTTGCTAACTCCAGGTTGGGATATTCCTGGAGATTTGGAGATGAAGCATGGGTAGGACAGAGTTGGGAAGGGGAGGGCCCCCATGAGGAATAACACCATAGAGTTCACCCACCAAAGCTACCATTTTCTCCAGGAGAACTGATCTTTATAGACTGAAGATCAGTTGTAATTCCAGCAGGTCCTCAGGCCCCACCTGGCAGTTGGCAATCCTACTTCCTGAATGAAGACCTATGTATACAAAGAGGTGCTGCAATCATGGCTCTTAGCCTCATAGCCTCACAGCACTAGCTGTAACCAAAAACTTGACAACTTTAAACACTTTCTGTTTTGAAACAAGAAGTGATTTCCCAGTGCTATTCCTCCTCCAGGGGAGTTTAAAACCAGACCTTCACACTCAATGCCTGGCTGCTGCATAGTGTAAACAGTCTTTATTTACATCATGGGAATATGATCCTGAGTCCAAACAGCTTAATGATAAACAAGAGTCCCCTGTCTAACTTCAGAATAAACCAGCCTAAAAGGATGTTAGTCCCTTTTAGGATTAGTCCCAAATCAGCTCATTTTAAAGTGTCCCACAATCAAAAATCATGGTCTCATCATGTTTACTTATTTATTTAAAACATTTGTATGCCACTTTTTCAAAGACTTGCTTAATGCAGCTCACAGAATAAAATATAATAAAAGCATAAAAATGTAGAGGACAATTGAAGGGTTCAAATGATTGTCTATGGATTATTGCTAGCATTCCAGGACTCTTGGGGGGAAAAAAGATTCTTTGGGATTCTCCCAGTATAGTTGGTGAACTATCTGAACCACTAAACAGCATTAAATCAAATTTAATTGACAAGGGAGGTTTTTTCCTAACTAAGGACTGTTTGAGTTTTAATGAACAGCTGTTTTTGTTTCAGCTCTTTTAATTGGGATGACACAATAAATTGTCAAGATTTATGATGAAATCTTATATTTCAAAGAAAGAGATGAAAAGTTAATGATTTTTAGCAACTTTAAATGAGAAAAGATCATATTAAGTTACTCTTTAAGTTTGGAATGTTTTAACATATTAATATTGAACTATTAGAGTCTATAAGCAATATCTATATATATGTTTGCCTTTTCAACCTGTTTTAAAATAGAAAATACTTTGAAAAAGGTTTCCTTAAGTGAACTGAAACACTAATGCCAGTGAAGTGAGTTTTAATTGGAAAGCACTACTGCCAATGTTATTTCAAAGGAAGAGCCTAATTGAGGTGAACCAAAGGACAGGTGTACACTATAAGAGAAAAATCCTCTCTTCTAAGTTATTGTGGGCTTTTACAGAAAAGTGGGAAAGTAGCAAATTGTTAAAAAGGTAAATATCTCTGAATGTTTATAGCTGAGAATGAAAGCTTATGGATATAAATGTTTAATGAAAAAGAAGAAAACTAGTTAAGGTTTTAATTTTCTAATAATGAAATGTATTTAAAGCTAACAAGCTGTTGACAAGAGCAAGAGCTGGAAAATGACCAAGGGCTGACCAGGTGTGTAGGGAGCCCAGCCAAAATGGAAGGCATTAATCATGGACAATTCAACTAAAGAAGCTAAGTTAAATGGACTAACAAGCAAAAAGTTGGGAGATGTTCCAAAAGGTTTAAGAAAACAAAATAATAAATCATGCACACCTGAAAGCCAATTAAAAGGGTCAATTAAAAATGTAGAACTTGTATTATAAAAGAGGACCCTCTGCTGGCTAAAATAAGGTGGTGTATTTTACAAATTAAAAGTTCAATTTAGACAAAAGAAGCTTTATAAAATTATCAAAAATATTCTGATGGACCAAAATGACGACTGATAGATTCAGTGCATCTACAAAAGGCTACTTTAAAACACTAAAATAATTCATGTTAAGGGTTTAATTCTTTAGAATGTCATTGTAATGATATATGTTTTCATATTTTGTATACCTTTTAGTGAAAATAAGTTTATAAAATGCTTTAAGAATATTGTTATACTTTTATATGCATGTATTAATGTGATAGAACCATTTTTGTAATGAAAACATATAAGTTTGTACCAAAAATGAACTCAGCCTGAGAGTTCATTCACAGGTGAAAGGAGTCTGGGAAGACAGCCAAAATAAGTAAACAAAAATATAAATCAACATAATGAGCCGTGCACCTGCATTGTAGGAGCTGAGATGTGGCCAAGTAACTGTCAGATTATAAATGTAGAGGCACAAGTGGAGAGATAAGTTTGTATTTGTAAAGTTAGGCTACACCAACAATCTGAAGATTCAAGCATGAGAGATGTGGGCGTGTACTGTGGAGCCCTGTCAATCTTACGCTGAGGTTCTGAGAGTGACAGTTATTACTTCTCTCACTATCAGTTGGTTTTGTGTTAGGTTGGTTTGTATAGAGATTTGTTGAAATGTCTCTATGTTAGTCTGTTAATGATAACTCTGTGTAGATACAAACTGTTGTTTAATTGTTCGCCAGAAAATAAACACCATTTAAACTTAACCGTACTTGGTGTCATTTTCATCTACCACAGCAACCAGCAACAAATATATATATATCAACAGGGTTATGGGCCCAGAAAGATAGACTTCACTGTGCTGTGGAGGCTCAGATATTTTCTGGTGAAATTAAAAACAGAGATATATGTTCGGGTAAGACAGTTTGGCTGAGAAGGAGAGGAAGCTCCATAGCCAGTCGCCCGAGGAGACTAAATTACAGACCAAGTCAACTGAAGAGAGTATATATCAGATTGAGGAGGAGATCAAATTACAAGTGTCCACGACTGAAAATGCAATGGAAAAGTCTGCGGGAGTCCTGATGGAAAAGCTCACGTCCAATAATTACTCGATATGGTCTCTGCGGATGGAGCATTTTTTGAAGAGAGAATCACTGTGAAGATATGTAAATAACCCTCCTGCAAATCTGACAGAAGCTGAGACTGTAGGAGATGAGAAAGCACTGGCTTATATAGTGCTGTCCATCTCAGATGATCAGCTACTTTATCTGCGGGGGAAAACAAAAGCAAAACAGGCTTGGGACTCTTTGAAAGTAATTTATGCAAGAGTCTCTGCCGGCTCTGTGATTGCTCTAACAAGGCATCTTTACAGACTGTGCATGCAGCCCGGTGATACAGTACAGGGTCACCTAAATTCATTGACTGAGCTATTTCAACAGCTACAGGACTGTGGCAAAACTTTTGAGGAATTGGATAAAATTTTTATAATTTTAAGTTCTGTTACAGAAGATTACTTCCCTCTCATATCTGCGTTGGAGAGTGTTGATACCGAAAAATTAACACTGAAATACGTGTCTTCACGTCTCCTGGAAGAAGAGGCTCGAGTCCAAGCGAGGCCTGGATTGGTTGCCGTGCAACTAGACTGTGGTAAGTCCAGCAGAGGGACTAATCATCGAAGCTTTACAAGAAAAGACAAGTCTGCTGCAGTGACGGAGTTTTCTCAGCCGAATGCATCTCGTGTAAGGTCTTGTTACAGATGTGGGTCTCCATCTCATTTAAAAAGAGATTGTATGACAAGAAAGAAACAGCCAACTATATCTAGTTTGAAACCAAACATGCAGGCAAGACTTGTAACTATAGATTCTGCAGAGGAGACAGCAGAATTGCATATGGTAAAGCAACAGTGGCTACTTGACAGCGGAGCTTCACAACATTTTTCTAGGCCCGAGACTATTATGGACAAAATAAAGCAGCCGTCTTTACTACATGTTAACTTAGCAGATGGCAGCTCAGCTGAAGTAAAGAGTGAAGGATCTGTATTTTTCTTTTCACCTGGGGTAAAGCTAGATTCTGTTCTGTGTATACCAACACTTGAAAATAATTTACTTTCAGTCAGTTCTTTAGCAAAATCTGGTTTTGTTACAAAGTTTGCTAAAGAAGATTGCACCATATCAAAAGGGAGAAAGGAGCTGCTCAAAGGAAAGTTGGTGAATAATGTTTATGTGGTTGAAAATGTAACTGCTAAGGCAGAGGTAGTTACTGATAACAAAAGGCATGATAATTGTATTCATCTGTTACATCATTGTTTAGGTCATGCTAGTTTCCAAACAATTAGAAAAACTCTGGCACTATTAACAAATGCAAAGGTATCTGCTTGCTCAGAATTTCTTGACAGGTCAAGACAAAATCATTTCCAGTGGCTAAAAGGAGTAACCTCCCTCATGGATCACTGCCTTGTCGTGGCGAGGGGGCTTGTGTGGTTCGATGAGGCTGTGGGCTATGCCGTGGAGGGCCACCCAGGACGGACAGGCCACAGCAGAGAACTCAGACCAAGCGTGATCCCCTGGAGAAGGAAATGGCAACCCACTCCAGTATCTTTGCCAAGAAAACCCCATGGACAGTAACAAAAGGCTAAAAGATATGACGCCGGAAGATGAGCCCCTCAGGTCGGAAGGTGTCCAATATGCTACTGAGGAAGAGCAGAGGGCAAGTACGAGTAACCCCAGAAAGAGTGAAGCGGCTGGGCCAAAGCCGAAAGGACGCTCAGTTGTGGATGTGTCTGACGGTGAAAGGAAAGTCCGATGCTGCAAAGAACAATACTGCATAGGAACCTGGAACGTAAGATCTATGAATCAAGGTAAGCTTGATGTGGTCAAAAATGAGATGGCAAGAATGAACATCGACATCTTGGGAATCAGTGAACTAAAGTGGACAGGAATGGGCGAATTTAACTCAGAAGACCATTATATCTACTACTGTGGCCAGGAATCCCGTAGAAAAAATGGTGTGGCCTTTATAGTCAATAAGAGAGTGAGAAAGGCAGTATTGGGATACAATCTCAAGAATGACAGAATGATCTCGGTCCGAATCCAAGGCAAACCATTCAATATCACAGTAATCCAAGTCTATGCCCCAACCACTGCTGCAGAAGAGGCTGAAGTGGACCAGTTCTATGAAGACCTACAACAGCTCATAGAACTAACACCAAAAAATGATGTCCTCATCATCATAGGGGACTGGAATGCTAAAGTAGGAAATCAAAAGGTAACCGGAATAACAGACAAGTTTGGCCTTGGAGAACAAAATGAAGCAGGGCAAAGGCTAACAGAGTTTTGTCAAGAGAACACGCTGGTCATAGCGAACACCCTTTTCCAACAACCTAAGAGGCGTCTCTACACATGGACATCACCAGATGGGCAACACCGAAATCAGATTGACTATATAATTTGCAGTCAAAGATGGAGAAGCTCTATCCAGTCAGTAAAAACAAGACCTGGAGCTGACTGTGGCTCAGATCATGAGCTACTCATTGCGAAATTCAGACTTAAATTGAAGAAAGTTGGGAAAAACACAAGCCCATTCAGATTTGACCTAGATCGCATCCCCGATGAATATACAGTAGAGGTGAAGAATAGGTTTAAGGGACTAGATTTGATAGACAGAGTGCCCGAAGAACTATGGACAGAGGTCCGTGACATTGTAAAGGAGGCAGCAATCACCGCCATCCCAAAGAAAAAGAAATGCAAAAAAGCAAAGTGGCTGTCTGATGAGGCTTTACACATAGCAGAGGAAAGAAGGAAAGCTAAAGGCAACGGTGAAAAGGAAAAATTTGCCCAACTGAATGCAGATTTCCAGAGAACAGCTAGGAGAGATAAGGAGGCTTTCCTGAATGAACAATGCAAAGTAATAGAGGAAAACAATAGATTGGGAAGGACTAGAGATCTCTTCAAGAAAATTGGAGAAATCAAGGGAACGTTCCATGCAAAGCTGGCCATGATAAAGGACAATAATGGTAGGGACCTAACAGAAGCAGAAGAGATTAGGAAAAGATGGCAAGAATACACAGAAGAACTGTACAAGAAGGACCTCGATGTCCTTGACAACCACGATGGTATAATCACTGACCTTGAGCCAGACATCCTGGAAAGCGAAGTTAAATGGGCCTTAGAAAGCATTACTAACAACAAAGCTAGTGGAGGTGATGGTATCCCAGCTGAGTTATTCAAAGTCTTAAAAGAAGATGCTGTTAAAGTGCTGCACTCAATTTGCCAACAAATTTGGAAAACACAACAGTGGCCACAGGATTGGAAAAGGTCAGTGTACATTCCAATCCCAAAGAAGGGCAATGTCAAGGAGTGTTCAAACTATCGCACAATTGCACTCATTTCACATGCTAGCAAGGTCATGCTCAAAATCCTACAGGCTAGGCTCCAACAGTACGTGGATAGAGAACTGCCAGAAGTACAAGCTGGGTTTCGAAGAGGTAGAGGAACTAGAGATCAAATTGCCAACATTCGCTGGATTATGGAGAAAGCAAGAGAGTACCAGAAAAACATCTACTTCTGCTTCATTGACTATGCTAAAGCCTTTGATTGTGTGGATCACAATAAATTATTTTTGTTGTTGTTCAGTCGCACAGTCGAGTCCGACTCTTTGCGACCCCATGGACCAGATCACGCCAGGCCCTCCTGTCTTCCGCTGTCCGCTGTCCAATAAATTATGGCAGGTTCTTAAAGAGATGGGAGTACCGGACCACCTCACATGTCTTCTGAGAAACCTGTATAAGGGTCAAGAAGCAACAGTTAGAACCGGATATGGAACAACTGATTGGTTTAGCATAGGGAAAGGAGTACTGCAAGGATGTATATTGTCACCTTGCTTATTTAACTTATATGCAGAGTACATCATGCGAAATGCTGGCCTGGATGAATCACAAGCCGGAGTTAAGATTGCTGGGGAAAAGATCAATAACCTCAGATATGCAGATGATACCACTCTGATGGCAGAAAGTGAAGAAGACCTAAAGAGCCTCTTGCTCAGGGTGAAAGAGGAGAGCGCAAAAGTGGGCTTGAAGCTCAACATCAAAAAAACTAAGATCATGGCATCTGGCCCCATCATTCCTTGGCAAATAGAAGGAGAAGTCGTAGAAGTAGTGACAGACTTCACATTCCTAGGATCCCAGATCACTGCAGATGGTGACTGCAGCCATGAAATTAAAAGACGCCTGCTCCTTGGGAGGAAAGCGATGGCAAACCTAAACAGCATGATAAAAAGCAGAGACATCACCTTGCCAACAAAAGTCCGCATGGTCAAAGCAATGGTATTCCCCGTAGTAATGTATGGCTGCGAGAGTTGGACTATAAGGAAGGCCGAGCGCCGAAGAATAGATTCTTTTGAACTATGGTGCTGGAGAAGACTCTTGAGAGTCCCTTGGACTGCCAGGAGATCAAATCAGTCAATCCTAAAAGAAATCAACCCTGACTGTTCCCTGGAAGGCCAGATACTGAAGCTGAAGCTCAAATACTTTGGCCACCAAATGAGAAGGGAGCATTCACTGGAGAAGACCCTGATGCTGGGAAAGATTGAAGGTCAAAGAAGAAGGGGACGGCAAAGGATGAGATGGTTAGACAGTGTCATCGATGCAACGAACATGAAATTGAGCAAACTTCAGCAGACAGCGGAAGACAGGAGGGCCTGGCGTAAACTGGTCCATGGGGTCGCAAAGAGTCGGACTCGACTGTGCGACTGAACAACAACAACAAAAGGAGTAACAGAGTATCTGAAAGACCTTTAGAATTAATACACCTAGATCAGGTGGGGCCTTACCCTCAAAGTCATTCACAAAACAGATATACCTTCATAGCCACAGACGATAGCACACGTTTCTCATGGGTTTTTTCAATGAAACATAAGTCTGATACTTTTAATATCTTTAAGTATTGGATCAGAAATATACAGAAACAATTGGGGTTTGAATCGAAGGCCATCCAGACTGATCAGGGAGGTAAATCTATTTCCTCACAATTTGAACACTGGTTAAAAACAAATGGTGTCACCCACAGACTTACCAATACATGTGTGTCGTGGCACGCACAATGCTGGCTGGCACGTTAGTGCCCATAGGGAGTTAGAGTGCCCAAAGAAGACTGGAGTCCAGAACTTTGGTGCAAATACAAAGTGAATTTTATTTACACTCTGCCATCACCTATATACAGTTTTCAGTGTCAAAGTTCTCCGCTGCAATCAATCCAAGTGAAGAGCATAAAACCACTGTACACTCTGTACGTTTATACAGCCTCTGGCCAATCAGCACACAGCTGATGCAATCCAGATGCAATACTCAGAGTCAGGCTGGACTGCCTCAGACCGGTTATAGCCAGCCTCTTTGCAGTCACATGCTGGCACTAGCTGTCATTCCCTTTGACACTAGATCAAACTCATCTAGGCCAGCCTTACCAAAACCAGTGAATCACAACACCCCCCCTTAAGGCTGAGCCTTGATGTACAGTTTGTCTTTCAATTTACAAAACTGTTTTACATCCAAACATTTTTTGTTACAAGCATCTGCTACATTTAACATTAGAGGTACATCTCATGTTATGTTGAACACAGTTAACAATTACAGAAAACCATTTACCTCTACACAGCATTAGCTTTTCTTATGCTACTGCCATCTGGCATGCATTTCATCTTAAACACCCTTTTGCACCCTTTTACATTTTTGTTACTTGGTGCCTCAGGTTTCTCAAACACGTGTTCCTTCAGTGAACTGTATTCACTTTGCATAGCTTGAAACCATGCCTCCTTTTCTGCATTAGGCATTTGCAAAACTTCATTATTACTTTGAGGCTCCTTGATATACACATGATTTATATCAAAACCATACCTCACCAGTGGTATGCCCTTAGTGCTACATGTAGACACTCTCTGTGGCACACACTCATTTTCACCTTTTGCAGATATTTGTTCACCAGACACATCAACACTTTGTTCCTGTTTTACCTCAGGTTCTGCTTTAACATTGGTTTTGTTACTTGCACTTTTGTTACTTGCACTAAGTGCCACTTGTACAAGGTAACTCAACAAACTCAGGAACCTTGTTGGCATGAATTCTTTCCCAGTTTTCATCTTCACAAAAATTAGCAGACCTACTGTATGTTATTTTGTGATTATTATCAGCAAACCTGTAACTCTTCATGCCTGTCTGGTATCCAAGAAAGATTAACTTTTCTTCTGCGTTCCAAAGGTATATTAACCCATGCCTTTGAACCAAAAACCCTTAAGTAATCCAAACATGGAACTCTTTGGTGTAACAACCTATAGGGGATATCATTCATAGAACGAGAATAAATGTGATTACTCAGGTAACATGCATTCTTAATAGCTTCACCCCAGTAAGCAATACCAAGATTTGCATCTTTTAACATGGAAAACATCATGGTTTGCAACACTCCCCCTTTTCTTTCTGAAAGACCATTTTCAGTGGGGGTGCAAGGATTTGAGACCCTGTGTTTGATTCCTTTCTGTTGCATCCAAACCTTGAAAGCATTTAATGTAAATTCCCCCTTCCCCTATCAGACTGTATGGCAACAACATTTCCAATTTGATTTGTTATTTTCTTGTGCCAATACTTAACAGTGGGGAACACATCCGACTTGTGCTTCATTACATAAAGCCAGGAAAAATGTGAGTGGTCATCAGTAATAATTAGCGCAAACCTGTTACCAGAATGACTGTTTGGGTAAGACTCCACCACATCCATATGAACCAGATCTAAAAGTCTTTCAGATTGTCTCAAACTCTGTTTTGCAACAGGGCACGCCTTTGACTTTGTCATTTTGTATATTTCACAATCTAAGTACACTTTACAATTGTTTACATCCTCCTTTCCTATTATTTCCAATGTTTTCTGAATTGTTTTATAGGAGACATGTGCGAGCCTTCTATGTAGAACATGTTGACAATTGTTGTGGGGTTTAACATTGCTAACCACCTGTGCAATTTCAGTACCACCGTTCAGCATATACACATTGTGTTTCAGCCTGCCTATTGCACACACTTTGTTAGCCTTAATCACTCTACATTCATTATTTGCAAACACTACTTCAAAACCAGCTTTGTAAAGACATACCACACTAAGTAAGTTTTGTTTAAGAGCAGGGACACAGAGAACCCCATTCAACATACAGCCCAAGCTAGAGAAATATACATCTCCCTCAGCAGTTACTTTGGACCCAGCAGAGCTCTGAAAAGGAGCAAGGTGTTTGAGCTGCCAGAGGGGTGAGTGGTATTTTTATTTATTTACTTTCAGCTGAGGTGCTTTAGCTGAGAAGGTACTGTGTGGGGGACTGTATTTGGGAGTGTGTGGGTGAGTTGTAACAGACTCCTGGCTGCTGGAGTTGGCGTGTGAAAGGGTCATTGTCTGCCTGAAATTAAGTGCCTGGGTGAAACTAAATAGCAGACTCCTGGCTGCTGGAGTTGGGGTGTGAAAGGGTCATTGTTTGCCTGTCATTAAGTGCCTTGGGTGAATTTGAGTAGCTGCTGGCCACACCCTCTCCTGGAGGACAATTCTATTTAAGGCAGGAAGCTTGCAAGAGGTACGAGCCTCTGGCACGAGCCGAAGGGTGAGAGCCAAAGGGTGAGGCTCTTGGCTTGTGGCTCTTAGCCTAGGGGCTCTGTAAGAAGCCCAGGAAGAGCCAGAAAGCCAGGGACCTTGGCTTCTTGGGTTCCCAGTAAGGTAAGTAGACTCCTACAACAGGAACCATATAAATACAAAGGGTTTTAAAAGGGGGGTTATAGAAAAGTATTTGTTTAAAAACAATTATGAAGCCAGAATGCCAGCAGGGGGCTGGGGGCTATCCAGTGTTTTGCATGGAGTGTCACATGTATGACTATCTGCCCACTGGTCAGAAGTCTTGGGTGTGTGCTCGGTACAAGGAGCTCCTGGTTCTCAGGGAGTGAGTTTGCTCCCTTGAGGCCAAGGTGGCTGACCTGGAGAAGCAGAGACAGTCAGTTAGGTGCACGGAGAAGACTCTCGGGGACTTGTTAGATATGTCCCACTCTGGATCTGGCAGCCCGGCTGCTGCCAGGGAGCATGAGGGTCAAGGGGAAACGGGGCATCATGCTGAGGATAAGGGCAATCTGCCCTCAGAAGGGACCTCTTCTTCAGCTGGTGAACGGGTATTCTTTCGTACCAAGGAACCGTCCCTGGGAAGGGTGGGAGGGGGGCTCTTGGTAGTTGGTGATTCGATCCTTAGGCAGGTAGACAGCTGGGTGGCGAACCCGCGTACTGACCGTGACTTGCCTGCCTGGTGCGAAGGTAGCAGACATTACGCGTGTTTTAGATAGGCTGGTAGATAGTGCTGGGGAGGAGCCAGTGGTCGTGGTGCACGTCGGCACCAACGATGTGGGGAAATGCAGTCGTGAGGTCCTGGAGGAGAAATTTAGGATGCTGGGCAGGATACTCAAGGCCAGGACCTCCAAGGTAGCCTTCTCAGAAGTGCCGACAGGAGATGAAAAGTCTCTGGTTCGGGATGGCTCATCTCAAAGAGATGAAGGGGTAGCTACTACTTTTGTACAAGGAAATGGATTACAATTGTCCACTGAGACTGTGGCTAATGATAGGAACTGCCTGGCAAGGTCTCGAGGCAGCAAGAGGAAGGCTGTGGGCTTAACAAACATGGGAAACTATAAGTGTTTATACACAAATGCTAGAAGTCTCCGAGGTAAAATCGGGGAGTTGGAATGCTTGGTGTTGGGGGGAAATAGACATTGTGGGTATTTCAGAAACTTGGTGGGATGAGGAAAATCAGTGGGATACGGTGATTCCTGGTTATAAATTATATCGGAAGGATAGGGGGAAGGGTTGGAGGTGGGGGGGCTCTGTATGTCAGAGAGGGTATACCATCCAGTAAGATTGAGAGGGTAAGAGAATTGGATTCGCTTCTGGAAATACTATCGGTTGAAATAGTGGGTCCAAAAGTAAGCTTAACAGTGGGAGTTTGTTATCGCCCACCAGATCAAAAGATAGAGGAGGATTATAAAATGATGAATGAATTAAAGATAGCGGGTAGACAAAATAACTGTGTCATAATAGGCGACTTTAACTACCCACACATTGATTGGGGCAATATGAGTTCTAGTCGGGAAAAAGAGATTGAGTTTTTAGACACTCTCAATGACTGTGCTGTGGAACAGATGGTCACAGATCCTACCAGGGGAGAGGCGATCCTGGATTTGGTCCTAAGTAACACCCAAGACCTGGTGAGAGATGTAAAAGTGATTGCACCGCTTGGGAACAGTGACCATAATGTCATTGAGTTTAACATTTGTACAGATAGGGAGTTGCCCAAAAAGACTGACGCGACCACTTTTAACTTTAAAAGGGGTAACTTCTCTGGTATGAGGGGACATGTGAGGAAGAAATTGAAAGGAAGAGTGGAGAAGGTCAAAACCATTGGGGAAGCTTGGAGACTATTTAAAAATACAGTCCTAGAAGCTCAGAAAAAATATATACCGCAGGTTAGGAAAGGTACAAATAGGTATAGAAAAAAGCCTGCATGGTTAACAAATAAAGTAATGGAAGCTGTAAAAGGCAAGAAGGATTCATTTAAGCGGTGGAAAGCTAGTCTTAGTGAGGTTGATAAAAGGGAACACAGACTATGGCAAATAAAATGCAAGTCTGTGATCAGGCAAGCAAAAAGGGAATATGAGGAGCATATCGCAAAAAACATAAAGACCAACAATAAAACTTTCTTCAAATACATTAGAAGTAGGAAGCCAGCCAGGGAGGCAGTGGGGCCCTTGGATGACCAAGGGGTAAAAGGAGTAGTGAAGGATGATAGGGAAATGGCTGAGAAGCTGAACGCATTTTTTGCCTCTGTCTTCACTGTGGAAGAGGAGAAGTGCTTGCCCACTCCAGAACCACCCATTTCGGGAGGGGGTTTGAAAGACCTGAATCAGATGGTGGTGACAAGAGAGGAAGTCCTCCAACTGATGGACAATTTAAAAACTAATAAATCACCAGGCCCGGATGGCATTCATCCGAGAGTTCTGAAAGAACTCAAATGTGAGCTTGTGGATATCCTGACAAAAATATGTAATCTTTCTTTAAAATCTGCCTCCATTCCTGAGGACTGGAAGGTAGCTAATGTCACTCCCATCTTTAAAAAGGGCTCCAGGGGAGATCCAGGAAATTACAAGCCAGTCAGTCTGACATCAATACCGGGTAAGTTAGTGGAAACTGTTATTAAGGAGAGAATTAGTAGGCACATTGATGTACAAAAAGTATTGAGGCAGACTCAGCATGGGTTCTGTAAGGGAAGATCTTGTCTCACTAACCTGTTAGTGTTTTTTGAGGGAGTAAACAAACATGTGGACAAGGGGGACCCAATAGATATTATTTACCTTGACTTCCGGAAAGCTTTTGATACAGTTCCTCATCAAAGGCTCCTAAGTAAGCTCAATAGTCATGGGATAAAAGGACAAGTCCTCTTGTGGATCAAAACCTGGCTTATAAATAGAAAACAGAGAGTGAGTATAAATGGGAAACTTTCTCAGTGGAGGGTGGTAAGCAGTGGGGTACCACAGGGATCAGTACTTGGTCCGATGCTTTTTAACTTGTTTATTAATGATTTGGAATTGGGAGTAAGCAGTGAAGTGGCTAAATTTGCAGATGACACGAAGTTGTTCCGGGTGGTGAAAACCAGGAAGGAGTGTGAGGCACTCCAAAGGGATCTGTCGAGGATGGGTGAGTGGGCGTCAACGTGGCAAATGGGGTTTAATGTGGCCAAGTGCAAAGTGATGCACATTGGAGCCAAAAATCCTAAATATAAATACACGTTGATGGGGTCTGAACTGGCAGAGACGGACCAAGAGAGAGATCTTGGAGTCGTAGTAGATAACTCAATGAAAATGTCTAGACAGTGTGTAGCTGCAATAAAGAAGGCCAACGCTATGCTGAGGATTATTAGGAAGGGAATTGAAAACAAATCAGCCAGTATCATCATGCCCCTGTATAAATCATTGGTGCAACCTCATTTGGAATACTGTGTACAGTTCTGGTCACCACATCTCAAAAATGATATTATAGCATTGGAAAAAGTTCAGAGAAGGGCAACTAGAATGATAAAAGGGTTGGAACACCTTCCCTATGAAGAAAGGTTAAAATGCTTGGGGCTCTTTAGCTTGGAGAAGCAATGGCTGAGGGGTGACATGATCAAGGTTTATAAGATTATGAATGGGATTGAGCAGGTTGAGAAAGAAGTACTTTTCTCCCTTTCTCACAATACAAGAACTCGTGGGCACTCTATGAAATTGCTGAGCAGTCAGGTTAGAACAGATAAAAGGAAATACTCCTTCACCCAAAGAGTGATTAACATATGGAATTCACTGCCACAGGAGGTGGTGGCAGCTACAAGCATGGAGAGTTTCAAGAGGGAATTAGATAAACATATGGAGCAGAAGTCCATCAGTGGCTATTAGCTACAGGGTATAGATGGGAACTCTCAGTCTGGGGCAGGTGATGCACTGTATTCTTGGTGCTGGAGGGGGCAGCAGTGGGAGGGCTTCTAGTGTCCTGGCCCCACTGCTGGACCTCCTGATGGCACCTGGTATATTTTGGCTGCTGTATGACAGAGTGTTGGACTAGATGGGCCATTGGCCTGATTCAACATTGGCTTCTCTTATGTTCTTATGTTCTTATGACAGTGTCCTATCTGCCAAACATACAGAGGACAGAGAAGGTTTTTGTTTATTTAACAGCATACTTTCCTTTTTGCAATAGGTTAAAGTGGCTCCTGAATCCACTAGCCATTCAGTGATATCTGCCTCTTCCTGCAGCACCACAGAAGCCCGGTGACGATTTCCAGGCTGCTGCTCCTTTTTCTTGTGTTTCTCTGGACAAGACCGTATCAAATGGTCAAAAGACCCACATCCAAAACACCGATGACTTTTTCCATTAGTTGTCCTCCTTGCTGCTCTTCCGGTTGCTTGATAACGTAGTTATACAGCTGCTGGCAATCTCCTGCGTCTCCTTGGTTACCTCCTTGGCTTTCTGCCCGGAATGGTTGGCACAGTTTCTAGAAAAACTTGTGTGCCTTTTGAAATCAGCCCTGCACATAGACTCCTGAAGAATCTTGCCATTCACATACTCCACAGTTAGATGGGCAGCATCCATAGCCTCGAATGTTGTAATCAGTGTTTGATAATCTACTGATAAGGAACTTAATATCACATACACCTTATCCAGATCAGTAAAAGTTTTACCTTGTTCCTGTAGTTGCCGGAAATAATCCATTAAAGTGGCCAAATGTTCCTTAATGGGCTCATTAGGCAGCTGCACCGCCCTATACAGATGCCTAGTGAGATAGATAACGGAGCCCATATCTGCTTGCTGATAAACTGCCTTGAGAGCGTCCCAGGCATCCTTACTGCTCTCCTTATCAGCAACATAAATTAAGTTGTCATCACTCACGCTCAGGATGATGAGGGCTAGAGCTCTTTTGTCATTCCTCTCTTCCAGAGGTGTCAGCTCTTCAGGAGGATCAGACGCGCAAGCCCAAAGACCCTCTTTAACCAGAAAGTACTTCATTTTTAAAGCCCAGTTATTGTAGTTAGTTACAGTAAGCTTCTCCACAAGCTGAGATGTCGGTACCTGTGCCATGCTGGTCTCTGCCACTGGTAGCTGGCTGTCTGCCTCTGCATCTGGAAGTCTGTGTAAGCACACGACTTCCCCTCACCACTGCCAGCCTCAGACTCCTCCAGCACTTTCAGGACCTCCGAGCACTCTGTCTGCAACAGCTTCTCCACAGCTCTGCTGGAACACTGCTTTCTTTTCAGCACATGAAAGCCTCTGTTAGCTGACACAATTCAACTCCACTGGTACTCATTTCCAAACTCCACTTTACTGCCAGCAATGGCCTGGGCCCATAACCCTGTCATGGCACACGCAATGCTGGCTGGCACGTTAGTGCCCAAAAGAAGTTAGAGTACCCAAAGAAGACTGGAGTCCAGAACTTTGGTGCAAATACAAAGTGAATTTTATTTACATTCTGCCATCACCTATATACAGTTCTCAGTGTCAAAGTTCTCCACTGCAATCAATCCAAGTGAAGAGCATAAAACCACTGTACACTCTGTACATTTATACAGCCTCTGGCCAATCAGCACACAGCTGATGCAATCCAGATGCAATACTCAGTGTCAGGCTGGACTGCCTCAGACCGGTTATAGCCAGCCTCTTTGCAGTCACATGCTGGCACTAGCTGTCATTCCCTTTGACACTAGATCAAACTCATCTAGGCCAGCCTTACCAAAACCAGTGAATCACAACAATGTGTTCCACAAGAACATGGTTTGGCTGAAAGAAAAGGGGGAGTTCTTCAAGGAATGTTATATGCTATGTTAGCAGACGCGGGACTACCCATGTCCTATTGGGCTGAAGCTTTGTCAGCCGCTTGTTTTATTTCAAACAGGCTGTACACAGTGGCTGTAAATGACATACCATACAGGTTATTGTACAAAAAGGATCCAAAACCTGATTTTTAAAGGGTTTTTGGTATGAAAGCCAGGGTTCATATTCCTCTAAAACACAGACACAAAGGAGGTCCTAAAACAAACAAACTTATTTTTGTAGGATATCAAAGCAACATGAAATATTATAGCTTCACAAACGAACACAAGAAGCTCACTTTCAGTAGGTCTGCTAGTGTTCAAGAAAGTGCTAACTGGCAGCGGCTACACGGATATGAAGATCCAAAGCAGGTAGTTCTACCTTTATCTGACAGTAATAAGAGTACTGATCAAGACTCAGTAGATGTTCAAAAACAAAAGGTTGAATCTCCAGAAAAAGAGGAGACTATCAATCCACTAACATTTCCTGAGGTGCGTGCATCTACAAGGGCTAACAAAGGAATCCCACCTCAGAGATTTGGTCAAAGTATGGTTGTAAACAATGTATATGTTAAAGAACCTGTAAGTTTTCAAGAGGTGCAATCTCTTAATAGTGTACAAAAACAATTGTGGTTAGATGCTATGCAGAAGGAGTATGATTCTCTAACAGAGAACAAGGTATTTACTCCTGTGCATGAGATACCAGTCAAAACAAACATCATTGGTTGCAGATGGATTTATAAAATAAAAATTCTGCAAAATGGTGAATTGCAGTATAAAGCCAGATTAGTGGCAAGAGGATTTACACAAGTTCATGGGTCTGATTATGACCAAACATTTTCCCCATGTGTTAAATCAGAGTCACTAA
This sequence comes from Gekko gecko, assembly GCA_029375565.1. NCBI lineage: Eukaryota > Metazoa > Chordata > Lepidosauria > Squamata > Gekkonidae > Gekko > Gekko gecko. The sequence goes on from JAPDNY010000005.1 coordinate 141,901,902, forward strand.
AAATTGCTTTGTGCAAAGCAGGGGCACAGAGAAAAAGAGTTGATAATTTTGAATTTACAACAGCATACTTACATGCTCCTATCACTATTATATAGGGTTTTTTTTTTTGGATTTTCTATATATTACATAATATCTTTTGTCTCCTTACTTTACATAACTCGATAAGTTCCCCCCTCCCTCCCTCCCTCTACCCCTTGTTTGTTGATCCTTTATTCACAGCCACGGGCACAAAGTCTGAATCTTCCACCGAATGTCCTGTCTTCCTTCCAGTTATCCACTTTAGATAGGTCTTCCATCTCGCTTTAATTTCTTCGGCTTTATCCTCCCATGTGGTCTTCTGGCACAATTTCTTGATGATGTCTGACTGCACAAATTCAAACAAATAAGTGTGCCAGGTATCTATTGTCCATTTGCTCTTATCTTTCCAGTCCAGAGCTATCACTGCCTTGCCTGCTAACACCATAGCTTTGAGTATAGCTATGGTTTCCTTATTGACTGCCTTATTTCCTAATATACCCATTAACATTAGTTTAAAGTCTACATTCAATGAGATTCTACATATTTTCTTTATAGTTTGTATTATTTTTAACCAAAAGACTCTCACCTCTGGACATTCCCACCACATATGGGAGAACCAACCCTTAAATTGTTTACAGTGCCAACACATAGAACTCGATCCCAGAAACATGTTTGCTATCTGCGCTGGTGTTCTATACCACTTTGTGAAAAATTTATGTTCCAGTTCATTAAATTTAATAATTTTGGTTTCTTCTATTCCCTTCATTATTCTATTTGCATCGTTTTCCGATATCTGGCCTTCCTTACATCATGTTTTCTGTAAATATAGTATCGCCTTATCTTTATTGGATAACATTTTCTTGTAAATATATCCTGCTAATCCTTGTTTACATTTTTGCATCCTATTATGTATTTCTTCAATTGGTTCTTCTGTCCAAATATTTCTTTTTTCATTAACTTCCTTAATCATTCTATAAAGTCCTGTAATTTTTAACCAGTGTTGCTTACCTATCTCCTCGGTTAATTCCTGTGCTGGTTTTAGAGTGCCTTCTCTAAATAAGTCTCTTAGCCTATAATATCCCTTTGATCTCAGGAGTTTGCACCATTTATTTTCTCCTGTTTCGTTATAGAGGGATTTTAGTGGTGCCCACTTTGAGGTTCTTTTAAGCCATGAGGGCTGCCAATTGTTCCACACTGTTAGTGTTGAATACCTAGGTCCCTTAACTTGTATAAGATCTTTATTTGTCATTTTGGAGAATACCCCAAAACTCCCTATGTTATTATTGATTTCATTCTCAAAACTCACCCATTTTAGTCCCTCTCCATTGCCTATCTCCAGTATCAATTTTATTTGGAAGGCTTCGTAATAACTAATTAGGTCAGGGACTCCCCATCCCAACTCTGATCTATGGCTATAAATTATCTTTCTCTGTATTCTGCATTTTTTACTGCCAAAAATCCATTCCTTAATCACTGTTCCATTGGTCTAGTTTTTTGGTATACATTCCTAGTGGTATTGTCTGGAAGAGGTATATTACTCTCGGCAGCCAAAACATTTTAACACTTTTGATTCTAGTAGATATATTCATTATTTGATTTTTCCACTTTTTCATATTTTTTTCTATTTTCTTCCAGACCTTGTTATAATTGTTCTCTGATATTTTATCAATATTCTTCTGTAGTACAATACTTAAATATCTGGATTTTTTGGTGCCCATTCCAATATTAGTAATCCCATGTATTTGTTCCCTTTCCTCTTTAGTCACATTAAGATACATAATTTCTGATTTAGCCATGTTCACCTTCAGTCCTGAACATTTTCTGAAGTCCTCTAATATAACTTTTATTTCTTTTATTGCCTCTTTGGGGTTTGTCATAGCGATTATAATGTCATCGGCAAATAAATTGATTTTCATTTCTTCCTTCCTTACCCTGTATCTTTCCACCCTTGCAGAATTTCTTATTCTTTCGGCTAGCTGTTCTATTGCTAGTATAAATAGGAGGGGCAAGAGCAGGCATCCTTGCTGGACTCCTCTTTGAATCTTAAGGGGTTGTGAGTGTTCTTCATTAACTCTCACCACTGCTGTCCCTTCTCTGTATATTTCTTGGATCGCTTTTATATATGGCTCCCCCATCTCGTATTTAGTCATTACCTGCCACAGAAAATCCTGGGAGAGTGTATCAAATGCTTTGTAGACATCTAATTTCAGGAGGCCTAGCTTTTTTTTGTAGCCATGTTGTAATACATTTATAATATTCCTTATGGGGTGGGCTATATTCCTGTCTTTTACAAATCCATATTGGTCCTCCTTTATTATGTTAGGTATCATCTTCTTTAATCTATTTGCCAATATTTTTGCAAAGATTTTATAATTCTGATTTAGTAAACTAATAGGTCTATATGAGCCCACTTCCTCTGGGTCTTTATGTGGTTTAGGGATTACCACTATTTCTGATTGCCTCCACGAATCTGGGGCTTTTTTCCCTTTCAGTATTCCATTAAATACCTCTTGGAGCTCTGGGGCCAATATGTCTGCCATCTCCTTATAGAATTCACTTGTGAAACCGTTTAGGCCTGGGGATTTGCCCTTTTTCAATTCTTTAATTACATCCTTTATCTCCTGTAGTGTTATTTCCTCCCTTAACATAATTTTATCGTTTTCTTTAACTGTTGTTCTTATATCTTCCTCATATATGACTATGTCCTTTTTTTTATACAGCTCTTTGTAAAAGGTCTCGAAGGCTTTTATTATATCTTTTGAGTTGCCAGTTCTTTGGCCATTCACTTTTATATTTTCTATCTTTTGCCTTACCTTCCTGTTTTTCAAATAGATAGCTAATCTTCTGGCTGAATTAATACTATTTCTGTGGAAGTCATTTCTTACCATTGCTTCTCTCTTCCATAATGTAACTGAGTCCAACTCATCTAATTGTTTTTTAATTGTTGTTATCTGACTCTGTACTTTTAAATCATGATTGTTAATTTGTTCCTTTTGCAACCTCTCCAGTTCCTGAATTTTAGATTGTCTTTTTAGATAACGTTCTCTTTTGATGTACTTTTCCTTATTTATGCAGTGTCCCCTTATCACTGCCTTCGCGGCATCCCACAGGGTATTAGTTGGGACAGTCCCTCTATTCTCCTCAAAATATAATCTTATCTGCTCCATCATATAACTCCTATCTTCCTCTTTAGCCATTATTAAATTATTGTACCTCCAAGTTCTACTTTTTGGCTTATGATTACCTTCTATTTCTATAGTGATTGGTGCCTGATCCAATATCCAAATTGGATGCATTGTGATTTTTTTTATAGTCAGATTGCTGCTTTTTTCTACAATTATGTAATCTATGCATGATGGGGTTTTGTGCCAGCTGGATACATGGGTGGGTTTTGGCTGCTGTCCTATCAATTCATGTACTTCCCTCAAGCCCCAATCTCCTATTTTAATTGCCTTATTTTTGGTCAGATCCATATTCAAATCTCCTGTCATAATTAATTCTCCCTCTGCAAATTGCTTAGTTTTTTTAACTAGCCTGGCTAAAAATTTCTTTTGTCCTTTATTTGGTGCATATATATTTACCAATGTAAATTTCTTCCCCTCTAATCTGAATTTAGCCATCACATATCTACCTTCCCTGTCTGTCTTTCTTTCTAGTACCTCTACTCTAAGTTTCTTATGAGTCATTATTGCCACTCCTCTGGCCTTGGTGTGGCTCCTAGCTTCCACTAACATCATCCAGGTCAAGTCTTTTAGCAAAGGCTTGTTGTCATTTCTTTTCTTATGTGTTTCCTGTAAACACAGAACACCTGTTTTTTGCTCTCTTGCCAGCTTGGCTATCCTATATCTTTTAATTTCTGATGTTAAACCATTGACATTCAGTGATAAAATTTTTATTGTTTTATCCATATCCCACATCAATTAAGGCTTTGACATCTAGTGACTGTGAAGAATTTGAATGGTTAATTAGTTTACCCTTCCCCTTCCCTTTCCCCCCCTGTGGTTGAGAGTAAAGGTGGAAAGAAAATCTCTTCCCCTCTCTCCACTGCATGGGATGCACAGTTATGAAAATCAACAAAGCATTGTATGGTTTGTGCCAGAGTGCCAGAGAATGGTATCAGCATTTATCTCAAGCACTAAAAAGTGCAGGTTTTGAGCAAGGGATTGCTGAAGTGTGTAACTTTACAAAGCTAGTGGGAGAGTCAGAAGTTCAACTGTTAGTGTTCGTGGACGATGTTCTGTTGATATATGACACAGATGAACAATTGAAATGGTTCATGAAATTGGCAGAAAGTATGTTCAAAATTAAACACCTTGGTCCCATATGTAACTGCTTAGGTATAGAAGTAACAATAAGCTCTGAAGGTTTCTATGAACTAAGCCAAACAAAGAAAATCACTAAATTGCTAGAAGAATATGGTTTAACAGATGCTGAGGAAGTAGAGTCTCCAATGTCCACTGGTTATCCTAAAGAGCCTGATGATAAAATATTTACTGATGTATGTAAATATCAGTCACTCATGGGTTCACTTTTATACTTGTCATGTTGAACAAGGATGGACATTTGCTATGCAGTACATCTTTTGTGCCAGAAGTGTAACAAACCATACTATAAAGATTGGGTTGCTGCTAAATGCATATTACGCTATCTGAAAGGCACCATAAACTACAAACAAGTTTTGAAAGTGTCTAGTGATATTTCCTTGCATGCTTACTGTGATGCAAGCTGGGCAGATTGTCCTGATGGCAAGTCAACCACAGGTATTGCAATCTTCTTGAATGAAGCACTGATAATGTGCAAGTCAGTTAAACAATCTCTGATTGTAAATAGTACCTGCGAATCAGAATATGCTGCAATAAGTCATTGCATACTAGAGCTAGAGTGGATTTATCAAGTGATGATAGACATGAAAATTAAATGCTCTATACCAAGACCCGTTAGCTGTGACAACTCAGCTGCAATTCATTTAGCTGAAGAATATAGTACACAGTCCAGAAGCAAACATATTTTAATTCGTTATTTGAATGTCAAAACAACTGTGACTGAAGGTTTTATAAAACTACATAAATGTAAGTCAGAAGGTAATCTTGCAGACATATTTACAAAGTGCCTATGTACTGTACTGTTTGTGAAAATTAGAAATGGTTTAAATATCTCTCGCTGTGCCTAGGAGGAGTGTCAGATTATAAATGTAGAGGCACAAGTGGAGAGATAAGTTTGTATTTGTAAAGTTAGGTTACACCAACAATCTGAAGATTCAACCATGAGAGATGTGGGCGTGTACTGTGGAGCCCTGTCAATCTTACACTGAGGTTCTGAAAGTGACAGTTATTACTTCTCTCACTGTCAGTTGGTTTTGTGTTAGGTTGGTTTGTATAGAGATTTGTTGAAATGTCTCTATGTTAGTCTGTTAATGATAACTCTGTGTAGATACAAACTGTTGTTTAATTGTTCACCAGAAAATAAACACCATTTAAACTTAACTGTACTTGGTGTCATTTTTATCTACCACAGCAACCAGCAACAAATATATATATTTCAACAGTAACATCCTGTGTGTCAAATATGTGATTGATGACTGATCAGACAAAGAAAACTGAACTGAGCATGTCTAAATGATGTCAATGATGATGTAAAGTGAGGAAGAGCAAGAAGAGCATATAGCAAGCTCCCGGCTGTAACACATTGAACATCTACGGGCTGTTAGGTGTTCCTTTATTTGAATAAGTTGTTTTATTACCCTTTACTGCCCATATAACTGTTTTACTGTGTGGTTTATTGGCTAGCCACACAAGTAAAAAAACCTTAGCACCTTTAGGGCATTGGCATCAAAAACAAAACAATCATTAAATTAATAATCAATAAAACCTCAAAAGCATAAAGCACATATTTATATTGCTGTTTTATCCATTGTTCTCTTATGTAAGCCACCCTGAGCCTGCCTTGGTGAGGAGGGAGGGGTAAAAATCAAATAAATAAATAAATACAACAGCAAAAAAACCCAGAAGTAAAAAAAAAAAGTTTGGCAGCCTAAGCAGAACAGTCCTCAGGCAAAAAGCAGATCTTAAAAAAAAGTTCAAACCCCTATTTAAAAGCCTGGGTGAAAAAGAAAGGCACCTAAAAGAGAGTAAGAGAGGCCCTATATATCCAACAAGGCAAGCAATGTTTCTGGATGTACCATCTGGACCATTCTAAGGCTTGTAATTCTCCCATACCCTTCTCTTTTACAAGAGAGTGACATGCAACAGGGGCAGCTGCTCCTCAGACTTTAATTAGGCCTACAGTCTTGGGGAAAATAAATTTTGGACCATTGCCTCCACACTGGGCCAGGCTGACTTGCATGGTGACTTGCACTTCCCTGGTAATTTATTTATTTATTATATTTTTTAGTCATCAGTCACCCAAAGGGTCTAATGGCAATTTTTGACATTAAAACCAATAAGGTACAAACAACTTAAAAACAAATAACAAATATGAAATATTAACATTAAAATATTAAAACATTAAATTACATGGCTATTACCACAGTACTATTAGGTAAAGGTAAAGGTTCCCTTGCTCGAAAGCCAGTCGAATCCGACTCTAGGGTTGCGGTGCTCATCTCCGTTTCAAAGCCGAAGAGCCAGCGCTGTCCAAAGACGTTTCTGTGGTCATGTGGCCGGCATGACTAAACACCAAGGCGCACAGAACGCTGTTACCTTCCCACCAAAGTGGTACCTATTTATCTACTTGCAATTTCTTGCTTTCGAACTGCTAGGTTGGCAGGAACTGGAACTAGAGACAGGAGCTCACCCTGTCATGCGGCACCCGGGTCTCGAACTGCTGAACTACTGACCTTCCAGAGCCTGCAGTTCAGCGTCTTAACCACTTGAGCCACCGCAGCTCTACTATTAAAACAGTACTATTAAAACAGCTCAAATATGTGGTTACTCTCTGAAGGCCAACCTAAATAATTCAGCTTTGCATGCCCCATGGAAATTAAACAAGTCCAGCAGGGGACAGATGTCATCCGAGAGTGCGTTCCATAGGGTAGAGGCCACAACTGAGAAAGCCCTTCCCCTGGTGGCAGTGAATCTCCTGGTCTCTCTGCCTCCCACCTTTGCTCAGTTGATTTCTGGGAGGAAAAGGGAGGGACAGCAGAAGGAAGTTTCTGCCACCCCAAGTGCTCCTGGGGAAGGCCAATGAATGGCTGGAAGCCATAATGGTGGCTGCTGCACCCAGCCAGACTGAGTTGTGTAGTGGCCACCTCTTGACCAGTCAGAATCCAGCCAAGTTGTGTGGATACTGAGTCTCCAGTGGTCACTAGGTCTGTCCTTGGTTCCTCCTCTATCATGGGACATTACACAGGAGGAGGTAATGACATTTTCCAGGGCTGTTTTGGCCTCCAAGTCCACCCTGATCTCTCCCCACAGCTTCAATTTAAAGAAACCAAGGCTTGGAAGGGTGGCCAATATTGGTGTGGTTGCCTAGCAGCTCCCAAGATGGCCTGGAGATATCTGAACATCATGTCAGTGGGCAATGGACATTCATTTCTTATAGCTGCAGGTTTGTTTCCTGACAAAAATATGTAATCTTTCATTAAAATCTGCCTCCATTCCTGAGGACTGGAAGGTAGCTAATGTCACTCTCATTTTTAAAAAGAGTTCCAGAGGAGATCTGGGAAATTACAGGCCAGTCAGTCTGATGTCGATACCAGGTAAGTTGGTGGGAACTGTTATTAAGAAAACTATCGAGGCAGACTCAGCATGGGTTCTGTAAGGGAAGATCTTGTCTCACTAACCTGTTAGTGTTTTTTGAGAGAGTGAACAAACATGTGGACAAGGGGGACCCAATAGATGTTGTTTACCATGACTTCCAGAAAGCTTTTGATACAGTTCCTCATCAAAGGCTCCTATGTAAGCCCAATAGTCATGGGATAAAAGGACAAGTCCTCTTGCGGATCAAAAACTGGCTAATTTCGTATTTGTAATGTATTGCTTAATTGTTGTATTTTAACTATGTTTTATTTATGTTTTTTATGTTGACTAGAAGCCGCCCTGAGCCTGCCACATCTCATAATAAAATAATAAATAAATAAATAAATAAATAAATAATAGGAAACAGAGGGTGAGTATAAATGGGAATTTTTCTCAGTGGAGGGTGGTAAGCAGTGAGGTGCCACAGGGATCAGTACTCAGTCTGATGCTTTTTAACCTGTTTATTAATGATTTGGAGTGGGGAGTAAGCAGTGAAATGGCTAAATTTGCAGATGACATGAAGTTGTTCAGGGTGGTGAGAACCAGGGAGGATTGTGAGGCACTCCAAAGGGATCTGTTGAGGATGGGTGAGTAGGCGTCAATGTGGCAAATGGGGTTCAATGTGGCCAAGTGCAAAGTGATGCACATTGGAGCCAGGAATCCTAACTATAAATACACATTGATGGGGTCTGAACTGGCAGAGACTGACCAAGAGAGAGATCTTGGATAGTAGATAATGAAAATGTCGAGACAGTGTGTGACTGCAATAAAAAAGGCCAATGCTATGCTGGGGATTATTAGGAAGGGAATTGAAAACAGATCAGCAGTGCGGGATGCAATGACTGAAGACTCGGAGCGCCATGCAGTGCTGGCTGCGGGGTCAGCGATGCGAGACGTGGTGTCTTTAAGGTCGGTGAGTGCTGCGGTGCTCTACTCGGGTTCCCATCCTCATTGCCACTATAAAGTACTGAGACTGATGCATTGAAGCGTGATAGCAGCTCATACTTTTAGTTACATTCCAGACATGAGATGATTGCCTGGCTCGCAGGCCAGTTTATATTCCCATGTTCCCCACTCCCCCAACACACACTCACCCATGATAGCTTATGTACAGTGCACCTACAGTGCACCTACAGAGCACTGGTTCCTACTAGGATCCTAGCCGTTCAATAGGTGTGGGCTAGGATCTGTTTTGGCTATTGTTCCTGGAGGTAATGCATGAGTCTTTCTCTAGACCATGTTTCTCCCTTACTGCATGTGCGGTCTTTACTTGATATACAACACCCCTTCCCCTCTTAGTCCAGATCGTCCAAGCTAACATAGTCCCTTAGGTAAGTGGGCTTTTTCTGCTCTCTCATGGAGCATCTCAAGTTGGCAGTGGGGGTTGATCCTTCTGTTGTCACCCCCGCTGGTGCCGGGGAAGGCGCCGGGACTGGAGTTGGGGCCAGTGGCACCTCTACTGGTTGCTCTTCCACCCTGGCCATGTTGTCCATGTCCTGGGTTTGGGGTATAGCTGAGAGGGCTGCGTCCTTAAGCCAGGTTGTGCTGGGACTGGTGCCTCTTGGTCCCTGTGTTCCAGGCTCTCATCCTCACTGTCGTTGGGGTCTGCCGGGAGCCTGTGACAATGGAGCTGATTGATGTGCCTCTTGAGCACTTGGCCGTCCTCACTTGAGACTTTGTAGGATCGGGGCCTGGTCACCCTTATCACTCTGGCCGGAATCCATGTGGGGCCCCCGGCATAGTTCCAAGCGTAGACTGGGTCCCCTGGAAAAATCCTCATGCAGCCTCCTCTTTTTCGGTGCTTGGCTCGCGATCTGGTGCCCAGTCAGGGTGTAGGCGATCAAGCCATGGTGTTAGGCGCCAGCCCAGGAGGAGTTTGGCTTGGCTTTGCCCCATCATGGTGTGTGGGGTCATCTGTTGCCTGAACAGGAATGCCGCCAGCTTATAGTCCCAGTCCCCAGAGTCCATGTGCTAAAGGGCTTCCTTTGTGGTTCAGACCATGCACTCAGCCTGGCCGTTCATTGATAGGTGAAATGGAGCTGAGTGAATGTGCCTGATACCATAGTACTGGACAAACCTCTCAAACTCTGTGGATGTGAAAGCTGCCCCATTGTCCATGACCAGAGAGTCAGGGATGCCCTGGGCACTAAAGATCCGCCACATTGCACGGATCATGGACCTGGAGGAGGTGGAGGGCACTGGCATGACCTCCAGCCATTTAGTATACGCGTCCACTAGAATGAAGAATATTTGGCACTGGAATGGTCCCATGAAGTCTAAGTGTAGCCTGGCCCAGGGTTTCTGAGAGGACTCCCATTGCTGAACCAGGGCTTTCGGAGGCTTGGGCTTTGACTCCTGGCACTTCTGACAAAGTTTTACCTTGGCCTCAATCTCACTGAGTGTGCAGTCTTTGCTTGGTATACAACAATAATGCCCCTGTATAAATCAATGGTGTGACCTCATTTGGAATACTGTGTACAGTTCTGGTCACCACACCTCAAAAAAGATATTATAGCATTGGAAAAAGTGCAGAAAAGGGCAACTAGAATGATAAAAGGGTTGGAACACTTTCCCTATGGAGAAAGGTTAAAACACTTGGGGCTCTTTAGCTTGGAGAAACGATGGCTGAGGGGTAACATGATCGAGGTTTATAAGATTATGCATGGGATAGAGCACGTTGAGAAAGAAGTACTTTTCTCCCTTTCTCACAATACAAGAACCCGTGGGCACTCAATGAAATTGCTAAGCAGTTGGGTTAGAACAGATAAAAGGAAGTCCTTCTTCACCCAAAGAGTGATTAAGACATGGAATTCACTGCCACATGAGGTGGGGGTGGCTACAAGCATGGACAGCTTCAAGAGGGAATTAGATAAGCATATGGAGCAGAAGTCCATCAGTGGCTGTTAGCCACAAGGTATAGATAGGAACTCTCAGGATGGGGCAAGTGATGCACTGTATTCTTGGTGCTTGGGGGGGGCAACCCTTTCACACCCTGACTCCAGCAGTCAGGAGTCTGTTACAACTCACCCACACACTCCCAAATACAGTCCCTGACACAGTACCTTCTCAGCTAAAGCACCTCAGCTGAAAGTAAATAAATAAAAATACCACTCAAACACCTTGCTCCTTCTCAGAGCTCAGCTGGGTCAGCTCTAGTGTCCTGGCCCCACTGCTGGACCTCCTGGCTTCTAGTGTCCTGGCCCCACTGCTGGACCTCCTGATGACACCTGGCATTTTTGGCCACTGTTTGACAGAGTGTTGGACTAGATGGGCCATTGGCCTGAGCCAACATTGGCTTCTCCTATGTTTTTAATTTCTTATGGTCTTATTCTGAGTAGTACTTCCCCCTTTAAGATTTCAGATTTATTTATTTATTTTTCAAACCTGGGGCTTCTTTCTACTTTGTAGAGTAATCTCAGGAGTGACTCCATTTAGTAGGTTGTTTTGATCCACAGTCCTAGAAATTTGATATGTGATAACTCTGTTTAGGCTAACACTGGTAGTTTGCCAGGTGTGAAGAAATGCAATTTTTTTTGTAGGTTTGAATTGAATAAAGCCTTTACTCTGAGTTTTAAAAGTTTTTCTCTCTGGGCAGAGAACAGACAGGAAGAGGGAAGTCAGTCCAATTGCTTCCCAACTTCACCTCAGCAACCTTTTTAGAAAGGGTAATAGGTCCATCTGGAGCTGCGGTGGCTCAAGTGGTTAAGATGCTGAACTGCAGGCTGTGGAAGGTCAGTAGTTCAGCAGTTCGAGACCCGAGTGCCGCATGACGGAATGAGCTCCCATCTTTAGTTCCAGCTCCTGCCAACCTAGCAGTTTGAAAGCAAGAAATTGCAAGTAGATAAATAGGTACCGCTTCAGTGAGAAGAAAACAGCGTTCTGTGCGCCTTGGTGTTTAGTCATGCTGGCCACATGACCATGGAAAAGTCTTCGGACAGCGCTGGCTCTTCGGCTTTGAAACAGAGATGAGCACCGCAACCCTAGAGTCGGATTCGACTGGCTTTTGAGCAAGGGAACCTTTACCTTTAATAGGTCTATCTAGAGACAATGGGATGATCCAATCATCCAGTCCCTCCAAGCAGGGAACAGAGATTCGGAGGAATTAAGACAGAAAGACTTCAGGCAGATACTTCTTGAGATTTCAGGAAGTTTCTTTGACCTGGCCTGATTTGGTCAATGGGAGGGGAAAGAGATTTTAAAACTCCTGGGAGCAAGGAGGAAGGTCATTTTGGTGCTGATTCCATTGAAGCAGACAGAACTCTTAGCTGAGGTCTGGAGGAGGCAGCCTTTGCCATGTGCTGGCGTGCACATCTGAAGGAGGCTTGAAGGTAACTTTCTAAGCTAAGGAGACTACCTTATATTTTACAACTGATAGGGCATATGTAGAGGGAGGGACAGAGGAAATGCATTTTACCCTTTTCTTTTGAATCCCTTACTCAGTTTGGTGCTGTGCTAAGAGTATGTTTGTGAACACTTTCTTTTTAAAACATCCTTTATTATTTTTGATCCTGGTAGTGGTTCTCTCTGCCACATGGACCTCCACCATCTTGGACATGCTATTTTAAAAGGAGTGCCATGAGGAAGGGGAGGGCAGTCAGTTGGCAAGTGGCTACTCCCCCAGTAGTGCACAAGGCAGTAAGCTGTCCCCATGGTAACCAGGTACTGGGTAGTAGGTGATACAGGGCAAGGCCTCAGAAAGGAAAGCTGGGAATCCTGACCCTCCCAGTGGGCAATTCCCACAAAGCTCTGGTGGTGGTGGTTGAACATAGAGAAAGCCCCTCCAGGTGTTCGGAAAACCCAGGAGGGCAGGGTGGAACAGGGCCTGCAGGCCAGAGCAGGACTTTTCCACCACACTAAGGGTTTTCTGTCTTCATCAAGAGCACAAAAGGACTCAGATCAGCATTAATGAATGATTTCTACACTGTGGATCAGGATTCTTTTGCAATACAACAACAACAATACCCTATACCCACCTTCTATTTGTGGTGATAGCAGCACTACCTATGCATTCTTCTTTTAATGTACAGTGGCAGAAGTAGGTTTGCCAACCTCTAGAAAGGTCCTGGGATCTTCCAAAATTACAACCTATCTCGAGACTACAAAAATCAGTTATCATCCCCCCCCCACCCCCGGAAAAAGTGGCTGCTTTGGAGGGTGGGGCATTATACCTTGTCTTTCCCAAACCCATCCTCCCCAGGATCCACATCTAAATCTCCAGGAATTTCCCAACCCACAGTTGGCAACCCTAGGCAGAAATCAACACTTTTATGTAGAAGACAGGTAGAAGCCCATGAATTAGTACAACCAAGTTGTTGATAACCACGGCTTTGCATTGTTCTCCACATCCCCACATCAAATCTCCTGTAACACAGCAGTAATGCTGAAAGTGCTTGTGCTTCTTCTCCTGTAACAAAATATGTTATACATTTTTATTCATTTTAAACCAGATTGTCAGTTCTTAACATGAATGCCCTCCCTCACATTCCATCAGACTCATGTCCTGCATGAATCCAAATTTAGCATCCAAAATTATAAGTGGAAATTGTTTTTGTTAAGATTAACTCACCCTGAATTCATTATAAACCTGATTTTAACCAATGTGAGTCATGGGAATGAAGTCAATGGAGTAATTCACATAAGCTCTGCAAGACCAATCCTAAAATATGTCTAGTACAAATTCTATATATTCATGGTCTCAGCAGTGACAGAAGAGTAAAGAGTTGAGGAAAAGGGGGGTACTTCACAACAGATTGCCAGGCTAAGCTGCTATCACATCAAAAATTATCCCGCAGAAAGCATTTCTCTAATTTATTTTCTTTTGTGGAACAGAAATGCATGGCACAACATGATAGAAAGCTGTTAAATTGCTTTTTATTGTATTTGGTTTGATTACATACCAAGTCTACTTGTCCATTTTACCGTACATGCAGCCAGGAAGAAAAGGTTTGTTTTTTTTCTTTTCTTTAAGAGGAACACAAATATGCAAAAAAAAAGCACCTGAGACCTAAATACAAAAATAAATAAATAAATAAATACAGTACTGCTCAGCATAAAGAATGCCAAAGCGCTGTCTGTTGAAAAGGCTGTGCACTCAATTCATTTGGGGAAACTTTGATGTGGTCTTAAAGAAAAAAGCTGCAGCACTTATACCAGAAGTCACTCGGCCTCATTGCCTTTGTCCAGAACTGGGCTCAGGCAAGGTGAGGGGTAAATATTACAACATTATCCCATATTTCCAGTTGGTTTTAGCATTACAGTAAAGTTTATTTCACTATGTAATTAAATTGAAATTCTTATTTTAGAGAAATTTCTTATAATGGATTGATAAACTTTTTCCTGGCAATGATGATGTAAGATCTTAAAACAACTAGGAAGCTGTGCTAAGTCTTCAGGCTGGAGAAAGACCACTATATTGGTTGAAACGGATTTAATCATTCCGAAGGACGCCGTTGCAACTCTGCATGTGACTCTGCATTTTTAGTCAGCTGTTTTTCAGTTTAAAACTGTTTGTTGTTACTAAAAATAACATATACATTGTTAAAAAAGTGACTCTGCATGTGACTCTGCATTTTTAGTCAGCTGTTTTCCAGTTTAAAACTGTTTGTTGTTACTAAAAATAACATATACATTGTTAAAAGCACAATTTGTATTGGAATTCTGTAGCCTTTTCACAGTTCTTTTTAGCGTCTAACATATGACAAAATCAGGCTTGCTAGGCTATCCAGGACAGGGCCAGCCTTTCTAGGTGATCCTAATGATGAGAATTCACTGGTGTCACATAGAAAGCTTTGCAGTCTCAGAATTTTTTTTGTAAAATAAATATTTTAAAGACAACCCCATGCTGTTTTCTTGAAACTGCTCATGATGTTTACAGGATTAACTAGATTTTACCTGTTTATTTCAGCATGCCTGATTGCACTAGGATGACCGAGTTACCTCTCTTTTTTCTACTTTTTTCCAAAGCTCTATATTGTCTTCTTTGTACTTCTTGTTTTGTACATTGTGGCTAAGAAATCTCCCCAAAATAATGTAAAATAGAGCATGAGAGCACTCCATATGTGCTCATTGAATGAACTAGTAGTATGAGACTAGTAACAAAACATCCATGAGAACATGCAGTGAATGAAAAGCAGATGCAGTATATGAGCATGTGATACCCCTCAAAACCTTATGCAGGTGTGCTCTGAATAAAATGTATCAAAACATTAAGGAGTTTGAAGATCATATCCTATTTAAGCATGCTTAATAGCTCATCAATTTGGCTATGTCCCACTCACTGGTCACAGGAAGCTGATAATTCATCAACTATTCGGATTGGTCTGAAAGTCAAATAAATGCGGAACACATGATCTGTCAGAGCTATGCATGACTCATTCCCAGGGTTTCAAAAGAGCAGAGAGCACCAACTATTGTTCAAGCAACACAAAAGGACACTATGTATCCCAAAAATTACAGCACTGATTTTCAAAATAGCCTTGAATTTCATCATCAAATTAGTCATGAATACAATGCTAATTGTACAACATGACATAAATGTATCCCTACACAGATTTCTATTTTAAAAAGGGGGGAAAGACTTAAGAAGCATAAATTGCTCCTGAAAGGTAAATAAAGGGTAGCAGGTGTGTCCCTCCAAAAGCATATGCCCACTATCTCTTCTGCTGTCCCACACATTTGACTGGAAAACTTTTATCAATCACAGCAAATTGTGTCAAGTTATCACAATCAGTCACAGCAAATTGTGTCAAGTTATCACAATTTGAACACATGAAGCTGCCTCATACTGAAGCAGACCCTTGATCGATTAAAGTCAGTATTATCTACTCAGATCAACAACAGCTCTCCAGGGTCTCAGGCTGATGTCTTTTGTATCACCTCCTACCCGATCCTTTTAACTGGAGATGCCGGGGATTGAACCTGGGCCGGTGCTCTGAGGGAGGGGGTGGGGACTAGAACCTCCACCCCTTCCCTGGCTTTTCTGGGGGCCCCACAGCTGTGGAGCACCCAGGAAAGCCAGCGCTCCACCGCCCCCCCCCGGTCTCCAGGCCCCACCGGGAGGTTGGCATCCCTGGTGGGGTGGGCGCCCCAGGCTGTCCTGTCTAGGGCGCCCAGACACCTGGGACCGGCCCTGGCGGTCACACATGCCAGTTAAAGCAGAGAGGAAGCAAGGTTACTCCCTCCTGAGGAATTAGACACAGCCCTTTGGTGCTGCAGTCTCAGCTCATCACTGTGTGATCAGACGCAACCGCGGGTATCTTTTTTTCTGTTTGTTTCCCATGCGCATAAACAAGGAATCACAGCTCTGCACCAAGGGCCCCCATGAGTATGCTATGTTGTACATACTGTGAAGGAGGAAGGGAATGGCACTGAGCCAGCATGGCCTGATCAGACCATCCCAACGGCTCAAAAAGCATGCTTGCACGATCAGACAGGGGAAAGTCCATCCATGGCCCATCACAACCTATTTACTACTGGATTTTCTCCAGTGTCTTTTTACTCTGCTTCTGCAGCGGAGCAGTGTGGGTTGCCGATGGCTGTTGGACGCTTCCCAGATATTGTTGTCTGATTGCACCCTTTTGATCCATCAGGCATTCACGCCTATGTTGGATCTTCTGATGCGTGTGATTGCAGCCTTAAAGATCTTTTTCTAGTTCCCTCATAGTTACCCTTCCCAGTTTCAATCTCCTTCTGATTTCTTGGTTACAGTCTCTCTTTCATTGATGATGAGTCAAGGAATGGAAAACCTTGAATAATTTCAAATTCTTCAATGTCAACCCTGTATAGTTTCTCAGTAGTCATTACCTGTGTCTTATTTATATTCAGCTGTAATCCTGCTTTGGCACTTTTTATTTAACCTTCATCTGTAGTTGAGTCTATCTTCACTATTTTCTGCCAGTAATGTCATCTGCATATCTCAAACTGTTAATGTTCATTCTGCCAATTTTCACTCTACCTCCATCTAAATCTAGTCCTTATGACAAGTTCTGCATATAGATTGAACAGAAGGGAAGTAAAATAGGAAACCATTCTGTTTTTCCATATTCTGTACTAACAGGAGCCTCTTGCCCTGAGTATAGGTTGCACATCCAAACAATCAGGTGCTGTGGCACACCCATGTCTTTTAAAACCAACCATAGCTTTTTATGATCCACACTGTCAAAAGCTTTGCTGTAATTCTCTCGTATGTTTCAGTAACCCATGTAAATTTGCAGTATGATGTCTAGTGCCTCTTCACTTTCTGAATGACATTTCTTGTTCCATATATGGTAACAGTTATTCTTAGATTTTTGGGCATCACTTTACTTGCACGAGAAATTAATGCAGTGGTCTGGTTTTTGCTGAAGTCTTTGACATCTCCTTTTTCAGAATTGGAATCTATGTGCCATTGCTTTGTTTTTAATGTTTGTTGGTATATTCTTGTTATGATTTTGATGGGCTCTATTTCTTTTGCTTGAAATAGCTCTACTAAATATCCCATCTACTTCTGGTGATTCGTTTCTCCTAATTGCTTTGAGTGCAGATTCTACTTCATTTTATAAGAGTACAGGTTCCTCTTCAAAAGTTTCTTCTTTGAAGTAACATGTCACTCTTTAATCTCTTTTGTATACTTCTACAGTGTATTGTTCCCAACTTTTCTTTATTTTGTCCAAATTAGTTAATGTATTTCCACATTGGTCTTTCAGCATGCCTAATTGTGCCTTAAATTTCCCTTCGATTTCTTGGATCTTGTAGAACAGATCTCTTGTACTTCCTTTTTTCATTGTTCTCTTCTATTTCTTTACACTGGTTATTATAATAGTTCTCTTTGTCTCTACATGCCAGTTGCTGGAAAGCTGCACTTAGCTTTCTGATACTATTTCTATCACCTTTTATTTTTGCTTCTCATCTTCACAGAATTCTGTGAGTTGCACTCCCACTTCATTTCATATTCCTAACCCAAATTTTCCAACAATATTTGATTCTGCTTTGTTTCCTACTTTTGCATTCCAGTAACTTATGATTGTCAGCACATCTTGTTTAGGAGCGTAATCAATTTCTTTCTGGACGTTTGAATAAAAGCTTACCATTTCTTCCTCCTCTGTAGCTGAGGCATCAGCTTGAATAATGGTTATGTGTTGATAGGATTTCTATGAAGTCCAAAAGATATTATTCTGCCAGACTTTGCAATATAGCCCTTGATTGCTTATGCTACATCTCACCTCTTATTAGGGCAGCTCTGTTTCTTCAGTGTTAGTCATTTCCTGAGTAAAACACTTGTCATTTTTCTGAGTAATTTTCTGACTCAAAATGTCCTAATCCAGTCCATTTTAGTTCACTCACTCTCAGGATTGCAGTGTTCAAAGATTCCATTTCTTGTTTTATGGTTTTGAGCCTACTTTGATTCATACTTCCCATATTCCATGTCCCTATTATATATGTCAAACATCTTCAGACTTTCCTATTGCATCCATTCACATCATCAGCTGAAGAAGAAGAAGAAGAAGAGATTGGATTTATACCCCGCCCTATATAGTATAAAAATACAAATGTTTATTAAGGTGTACACATGTTAAAACATACTGTGATTAAAAGAAAGAGTCTAAATTTCAGACTTTTAAGAACTTTTCTAATGCAAATACACTTGACGGGTAAACACTTTTTAACTTAGGACCAAATGCGTTTTGGCCCCTTCTGGGTGTTGGGCCATAAATATAGCCATGCCAATTCTTCAAATTATTCTGAATAAATATAAAAATAAAAATACAATTATTGAATTTTTTTAAGTAGTCTAATTTTATAGTAATTTTAGCCTAAAATATAATTAAATTGGCCAGCAAACCTGGTATTAGAGATTTCATTGGTCTGGATGTGTGTCGCTTCCTTCAAAGCTAATGATCAAATTACAAGCTGCTACAGTTACATCAATATATAGTGAAAGCTGGGATGATGCAATCACCCACATGTATTGCACAATGCTTACCAAGGAAGAAATTACAAAGTGGGATGGGGTAGACAGGGGAGGGAGTGAAAAAAACAGTGTGGGGAGAAAATAACAAGGTCAGCATAAAAAACTACAGAATAACAGATATAGATGTTTTCAAAGACAGCAAGTCCAATCCACTTCTTCATTCAGTCCTAGGGAGCCAATGTCTGTAGGTGGTGAATCCAAAATATTTCCCTTTTCTGGAGCACTCTGCACATGTTTGGATTAGTAGTCTGAACTGTCTCTATGATCCAGAATTTCAGCTGTTTTTCGGTGTGGCCCAAGTCCAGAAAATGATTCACAAGTGGTGCGGTCTGTTTCTTTAATCTGCTGCAACTCTTATGCTCCCCAATTCTTACTTTCACAGGTCTTGATGTTTGCCCCAAATAATTTTTTTCACACGGACATTGGATACAGTAAATTACTCCTTTTCTGTTACAATTACAGAATGTATTAACAAAGAAAGTTTTTGTTCTAGCCGTATTTTGAAAGGACTCTTTGGCCTCAGCACAATTACATACGCAACAGCTTCTACAAGCAAAAAAACCCCACTAGGTATCTGCCTCCCCCTCATGCAGCTGGTGTTCTTCACTTCAGGAAACCTGCTTCTAACTAGTACATCTCTGAGATTTTTTGCTCTCCTGGCTGTGAACAAGGGAGGATTCTTGCATCTAGGGATGTTGGATAAAAGGTGCCAATATTTGTTTGCAATAGTCTGTACCAGTTTAAATGTGCTATTATAAGTTAGAGGTATAATCATCCCATCTATTCTCTGATTGCGAGCTCTAGGGGTGAGTAGAGACATTCTAGATGTATTATATGCTCTGTAGTAAGCTCTTTTCAAGTTTCTAGATGAATAGCCTCTGTTGGCAAGTTGATTCATTAAAATGCCTGCCTGTCTCTTAAAGTCCCTGTCCTCACTGCAATTTCATCTCAATCTTAATAATTGGGAGTAAGGTAAATTCCTTTTAATGTGTCCAGGGTGGAAGCTATCCATTGCTAAGTAAGAGTTGGCATCAGTGGGTTTTCTATAGACTTCTGTTTGTATCTTATTGCCTATCCTTGTTATTTCTACATCTAAACATCCAGGACACAGACGGCTCCAACAACGAGGACGTCCACCAGTTGAGGTGACCAGCCCAGACCAGCCCAACAACTAAAAGGCAAGCAACCCAGTTTTCCATTTGTCTGCACAAGCACACCGCCCCCTTCAGCGCAGTACCAGCATGTGCCAGCTGTGGGGAGGACCACGAACACTGTTCCTGCCACTTCCGCAACTTGATCTGCTGGATCTGTGGTAAGGCCAGCCATCTCGCATGTGTCTGCCACTCCAAGGGACCTCAGAGAAGGAAGACAGCACATACGGCATCATCAGAACTGAACTCCCTGACTGTCAACCACCACCAGCATCGGGTACTGAATTTGCCCACTGACGCCCCAAACAAATTTCATGTGACTGTTTTAATTGAGGGATCCCTCTGTAGAATGGAATTGGAAATTGGTTTGTCATTTTCTATTATATCAGCTGAGATGCTACAGAAACTCTGCCTCCGGGGGGGACCCCTCTTGGAGAAGCCTCAGGGCCTGGCCTTACGGGACTTTCAGAAAAACCCAGTTGCCATTAAGGGGTGGGGAAAGTTCAGGGTGCAATAGGTTTAAGGGCCTGTTAAAACTGCTGGTAGTGGAAGGGAGGCTCACCAGCCTACTAGGCCTCTCGTGGTTTGGGCTGTTGGGGTTTGGGGTTACAGGGGTCACTCAGGTACAACTCCAAGACTTTAATGGGGTGTGCAATGGATCCCAGAGGTTTTCAACAGAATGCTAGGATGCTACACTGGCCCTTCGGTCTCCCTGAACCTAGACCCCATGATTAGGCCCATCCGCATGAAAGCCAGGCAAATCCCATTCGCATTATGGCCCAAAATCGAAGCAGAACTGGGGTTTTAGAGCCCCCCAATAGAGTCCCCCCAATTGGAAACCCCAATAGTCACCCCGGTCAAACCCAACAGGGACGTCCACATCTGTGCAGATTACAAACGTATGCTTAATGAAGTGTTGCATGGCCATGCCTATCCTGTACAAGTGGTCAGTTACATGCTGGCTTCCTTAGTGGGTGCCCAGGTTTTGTGGAAACTTGACCTGGCACAGGTATACCAGCAGCTTCCAGTGGATGATGCCACCACTGAAGCCCAGACAATAGTCACACACAGGGGTGCTTTTAAAGTGAAGCAGTTGCAATTTGGGATTAGTGTGGCTCTGGGGATTTTCCAGAACTTAATGGACTGTCTCCTTAAAGGAATCCCCATAGTCCAACCTTTTTTCGATGATGTTTTGATCACCGCAATGGACTCAGACTCCTTCGCTGAATGGCTCAGGACTGTGCTCAAACGATTCAGCGAAGCAGAGTTGAAGGTGAAGCGGGAGAAATGCTTGTTGGGAGTTCCACAGGTGGAGTTCCTGGGGTTTGCCATGGACGTGCAGGGCATCCACTCTACACCAGAGAAGGTCTGAGCTGTAGTAGAGGTGCCAGTTCTGTCTTCCAAATCAGAGCTATAGGCATTCTTAGGATTTTTGGATTTTTATCATGCCTTCTTGTCTCATAAAGCCGTGGTTGAGGAACCAGTCCACTGGCTATTGGACAAACATGCCCCATGGTCCTGGGGTGCCAAACACGCCGCCGCTTTCAAGGCTGTACAAGCACTGTTGTTATCAAATGCGGTCCTCGTACACTTTGGTGAGGCCTTCCTGGTGGTGTTGGCATGTGATGCTTCTCCATACGGGGTGGGGGAGGTCCTGGAACACATGCTGCCAGATGGCCGGGAAATGCCAATAGCATACTACTCCTGCACACTCTCACCAGCGGAGCGCAACTATGTGCAAATAGATAAGGAAGCCCTGGCAATTGTGGAAGGGGTTAAAAAGTTTCATTAACACCTGTATGGGCACCCTTTTACTATATCACCGAACACAAACCATTGCTGGGTTTGCTGGCCCCAGTTCGTCAAACCCCCCAAATGCCGTCTCCCCGAGTCCTTCATTGATCAATTTTCCTTGTAGGCTACTAGTACATGCTCATGCACTGGCCTGGCAAGGCAATGGACCATGCCGATGCCCTCAGCCACCTGCCCCTGCCCACCTGCGACCCCATCCCTCTCCTGGTGCACCACATCACTTTGATCAAAGACCTGCCTGACCAGCTGACTCAAGTCTCCAAGGTCTCCCAGCACACCGTCCAAGACTGCATTTTGTCCTGGGTCCTGGACTGGGTGGGAAGGGGTTGGCCCACTGGCTCAGTGGGTCCTGGATTCCAAGCATTCACCTTGAGGAAGGGCGAACTATCTTCCCACAAAGGGTGCCTACTGTGGGGTGGCCAGGTGGTGGTACCCACACCCCTACAGAAATGGGTGATCGAAGCGCTACATGAAAATCCCCCTGAGATTGTACATATGAAAGCACTAGCCCAAAGCTATGTATGGTACACATGAAAGCACTAGCCCAAAGCTATATACGGACAGAGTAAAGTGGTGCCAGAAAGTCCAGGAGTTGCAACCAGAGCCACTGAAAACACCTGTCCAGCCCTGGGAGTCCTCACACAAACCCTGGGCCAGGCTGCACCTGGAATTCACCAGACCTTTTCAGGGTCAAATCTTTTTCATTTTAGTCGATGCATACACAAAGTGGCTAGAGGTAGTCCCCGTAGCCTCCACATCATTCCAGTCCACCATCCGAGCAATGTGGTGGATTTTTAGCACACACGGGATACCAGACACCTTGGTATCTGACAATGGGACAGCATTCACATCCACGGAGTTTCAGGACTTCACACAATACTATGGCATCAGGAACGTACGCTTGGCCCCCTTTCACCCTGCCACTAATGGGCAGGCAGAGTGAATGGATTGAACAACTAAAGAAGTGCTACACCGCATGGATCATGGGGATTGGGAATACGAACTGGCAGCCTTCCTGTTCGGCCAGCATATAACCCCCAATACCACCACAGGGAGTTACCCAGCTGAGCTCCTCATGGGCCGGTGCCTCACCACCCGGTTAGACTGCTTCTGGTACCATACAGACCAGGCACCAGAACATGACAGGGCTACACAAGATCAGGCAACAGCCAGAGGTTTCTTCCCAAGAGACCCGGTGTACGCCGGAAATTACACCAGGGGTCCTGAATAAATCCCCGCCAAAATAGTCCGGGTTACAGGACCACACTCATACGAGGTGTCCTGCAAATACGGGCAGCTGATCAAAAGGCATATCAACCAGCTTGCTGCCACCTCAGCACCCCCAACCCCAGGGCACCAGAAGACAGTGATGTTGAGGACGCTGGGCCTGAGGAGCAGGAAGACTCTGCTCAACCACCAGCTCACAATGGCACACTGATGGATGAACCCAACAACAATGTCTCCTCACAACTTCCAGTCCATGGCGACTGGAGAGCAGACATGCCTCCCGGTCGATCCGGGGGCATGATCTGCACACTAGCGGTTTGGAGGGGGGGGCGACGGTTTGCCATGGGGCTTTGAGGGGTGGCCTCTTCACCAGTGTGATGCTGGGGAATGGAGGCGCTCCTTTGCCCTGACGGTCCTGCCACTATGCGACTGTATGGTACCAGAGCTGCTGGCCGGTACAAGTGCTTGAAGGTTCTGCAGTTTTTCTCTGCTTGGTGGTATCCTAGGGGCTGTTTCTGGACCTGTCAGATCAACTCATGCACTGATGAGTGAGTTTTCATTGAAACGAGACACTAAAGCCCAGATGTGAAGTCCCTCTAATACAAGCGGAGGGAGGGAGGGGACGCCCTTTCTCCCAACACCTAAGCGAATGCCGAAGCATGATCAGAGGGACTGACCAAATTGTGGTGATGGACTATAGCAGAGAGTATTTCCAAAAGAAAACTGAATATATAAACAGACTTTAAAGACTATGGCAGTCGTTCTTGGATAATGTAAACATCCCCTAAAAGATGGCGATGAGAGACGAAGAGGGAGGTGGGACCAGTGTCTTCTTCAGGAAGGAGGACAATGGAGAGTGAGGTCATGTGACCCAACCATAAACTCTGTCTTTAAGCAAACTGGGCCCTCTGGTGGCCAAAGTGGAGCAGCGACCGGGACCTGTATTAAAAGCAGCTATACTTTTAAAGGGACAGTGTTTGATGTGGAGTTGATCATAGAGAAATATGGATGGCAAGGAGACTCTAAAGTTTAGCTCTTATGCAGTTGGACTGGCAAGTGGATCGAAAAGCAGTTTCTTTATGGAGTAAAGGATTTGTTACTTTAACTCTACAAGATCTGCTTGCCAAGAGAAAGGCTGGATTCTCCAATGAGCGTGCTTTCTATGCAACAAAAGGAAGATCTCTTATGATTCAAGATGTCCAAGGAAGCGAAGATGTCCCGGGAAAAAGGGACTTGGTTTATATCACGAATGGACAGATCTAGATTTATAAGAAAAAAGAAGATTGTTGTAGTGTTCTTGCTGAGGGAACACTGGTTTTAAATAATTTGCCTATGGGGGGAACAGTAAAGCGTAGAAGCCATTCAGTCTTCAGGTCTAGGTTTTTGTGTGTATTAGCTCTGGAAATGCTCTATGCATAGTCTGATAAGCTGATGTTGTCAAAAGGAGGGATGATTAGCATGCACTCGTCATGTTTTAAAGCAACTGAACAAGAGTAACAACTATTTTATGAGCATTGTATAACCTCCACTCTTGGGTTTTTAGGTAGGTTTATTTACTTTCTCCTTAGATTGTAGAATTCCCCCCCCTTTTTTTCTGTTGTAGTTTTATAGAAAAGCAAATAAAAAACTCCCCTTCGGGGAAACAAAACAACAACAACATCTTCTCACCGGCCCCACCACCAGACCCTAGCAACCCGCCCACTGAACTCGAAGCCCTGACAGCTTCTCAGAGAACCAGCAGTCCGGCTCCAGAAAGCATGACACCAAGTCCGAGGGTCCACTGCTTTTCCAGAACATAGCGCAAACCTGAATATCTGAGGGACTATATCTGCTAGGGCACGGTCCGGACTATGGGGGGGAGGGTGTTGTGTTCCAAAGGAGACCATGCACATGGTTGAACTGAACATGCAGTCTTCTGAACAGCCAGAGCTTTGCTCCCAGGAACAATGGGTGTGAAGGATCAGCTAACCCGGATCCTCCAGGAACCCTATCAATTGTAGGAGTATATAAATAAGTCAATCACAGGTGTAGGGGTGTGTTTGGGGTGTGGTTGTGATGTGCTTTTAAGCAGCCCTCAGGCTTGCCTTGTATTTCAAGTTCTGAAAACACTAAGTAGAGTATGAGCTGAAATCTCTAAACGATGCATCAGTCTCAGTACTTTATAATAGGGTTTTCAAGGCAAGAGATGTTCGGAGGAGGTTTGCCATTGCCTGCCTCCACATTGGCTCTGCTGGGTGGCTGCCTGCTTGCCTGCCTTGTGCTGCTGGTTGGGTTTCCCCAATGGAAACAATGGAGGTAATGGGAGTAACCTGTTTGGGTGCCCATAGAATTAGGCCCATTGGTCCAATTGCTTTGAGGCATGGGGGTGTATGTGGAGAGAGGCTCCCAAAGCTACCCTGAAAGTTTGGAGCCTCTCCCTCAAACCCCCTTCCCCCCAGAGCTACTAACAGCACCGTGGGGGAAAAAGGAACTTTTTTCCCACCATAGAGAACAATGGAGGGAATGGGGGCAACCTGTTTGGGAGCCCATAAATTTGGACCCCCTGATCCAATGTTCTTGAAACGTGATGGATATCTTGGGGAGAGGCTCCATCAGCTACTCTGTGAGTTTGGAGCCTCTCCCTCAAACCCCTTCCCCTCCAGCCCCAGAATATACCCTATGTTTTCACCATTGACTTCAATGGCCCATAGGATTTAATGGAGCTGAAATTGACATTCGGCTGCCTGAAAGACTCTCGGGACACCAGCTGGGAGCGGGGCTTGGCTCCTGAGCTGCCAGAGCTGCGCTCAGGTGTGCTCCCCCAAAAAAAGACCCCTGGAAGTGACATTAGCTACCTTCCAGTCCTCAGGAATGGAGGCAGATTTTAAAGAAAGATTACATATTTTTGTAAGGAGATCCACTAGTTCACATTCGAGTTCTTTCAGAACTCTTGGATGAATGCCATCCGGCCCTGGTGATTTATTAGTTTTTAAATTGTCCATTAGTCATAGGACTTCCTCTCTTGTCACCTAAATCTGATTCAGGTCTTTCAAACCCCCTCCCAAAATCAGGGGTTCTGGAGTGGGCAAGCACTTCTCATCTTCCACAGTGAAGACAGAGGCAAAAAATACATTCAGCTTCTCAGTCATTTCCATGTCATACTTCAGGAGTCCTTTTACCCCTTGGTCATCCAAGGGCCCCACTGCCTCCCTGGCTGGTTTCCTACCTCTAATGTATTTGAAGAAAGTTTTATTGTTTTATTGTAAGTACTAATGGCATGACATGGAACTCACCCGGGGATCATGCGCATGAGGCGCTGGCCTGCAGCTATGTATGGTGGCCCGGCATGGGCAGTGAAATAGAGGACTGTGTAAGGCACTGTCCAATTGGAGCTGCCCAGGGCCTCAGTGCATCAGTCGGAGTCCACATGCAAACCATGGTCCCGGCTTCTCCTTGATTTTGTGGGACCCTTCCAGGGACAGATTTTCTTCCTTCTAGTGGACTCCTACACTAAATGGTTGAAAGTGGTCCCAATCAGCTCTACCTCCCAAGCAGCAATCCACGCTCTGTAGCAGGCCTTCTGTACCCATGGCATACCCAACACCATCATGATGGACAACGGGATGGCCTTCACCTTGGGCAAGTTCCAGGGGTTTATGGGCCACTACACAATCAGGCACATCCGCTCTGCTCCCTTCCACCTGGCAACTAACAGCCAAGTGGAAAGGATGGTGAGGACTACGAAGGACTCCCTCAGAAGGATCATCCATGGGGACTGGGACCACCGGCTCATGGCTTTCCTTTTTGGCCACTGCATAACCCCGTGCACAATGACTGGTCACAGCCCTGCGGAACTCCTCATGGGCAGGCACCTAACCACCCACCTCAACAGACTGCACCCAGATCACGCTCGAGAATACAGCCTGATGCCAGAAAACCAGGCAGCACCCCACAGATTCTTCCCAGGTGAACCCGTCTATGCTTGGAACTTCTCCAGTGGCCTGGGGTGGATCCTTGCCAAAGTTATCAGGGTCACCGGGCCCCTGTCCTATGAGGTGTCCACCAAAGATGACCAAGTACTCTGGAGGCATATCGACCAGAAGCAGTAAAATCACAGGAAGTGCAGATTCAACAGCTAAACATTATTCAACCTAATGAGTGTCTAACAATCTTTTAAATTCAACAATTCTGTTCCCTGTTTATCCTTGCAATTTGATGAAATGTGGATGCACAACAGACCAGGATACGAATACATTTGTTGAAGAAGACTAAAGTTTTTTACAACATCAATATTCTTACACACATCAACAATAACTTAAGTTCAGCCTGTGGTTGAAGCAGAGAACATAGATTGCTTGAGGCACCACTTTCAAGAGCAATACCTGAACCCCATTTAGTTTTCCACTCATTACACTGGCTCTCTCATAGGTTTGTGCTATGCAGTGCTTGATATCTATGCTACAACATGCTAAGGTATTATGTAACTCACTAGTGTAACTCACTAGTGAAAGAGCATCCAATGAATGTTATGGCTGGAAACCAACAAACCATTCATATATATTGCCACTGTGGCAATAACAGAGAACTACTGACATTTGTTCCTGTTTATGTATGTCCTTTGTTTCACCAGCGATTAATGCAAAGAAGCCAGCTTCCTTCACTTCATTGGTAATTAATTCCAGAACCATTCTGTTCATGATGCTTAACAATTCATCTTGAACTGAATGATGCGTGTATTTTGCATTGTGGAATTTGATAAACATATGGAGCAGAAGTCCATCAGTGGCTATTAGCCACAGGGTATAGATGGGAACTCTCAGTCTGGGGCAGGTGATGCACTCTGTTCTTGGTGCTGGAGGGGGCAGCAGTGGGAGGGCTTCTAGTGTCCTGGCCCCACTGCTGGACCTCCTGATGGCACCTGGTATATTTTGGCCGCTGTGTGACAGAGTGTTGGACTAGATGGACCATTGGCCTGATTCACATTGGCTTCTCTTATGTTCTTATTGTGTAGAAGAGTACCTATTTTAGACTGGATTCTGGAATTGTGCTTTGCAATTAAGTGAAAGAGTTTGAGAACAATCCCCCTGTTATCACCTGTTTTTCCCATGTCCACACTGAGCAATATTTTGTGTAGCAGTGAACAAAAGAATTTTTGCAAGAATGGCTACATAATGCCTATTTTCTTTTATAAGTTGTTTATGAGCATCATTCAATTGTGCTAAAACAGAATCTCCTTTGAATTTCTGTTTGTTTGTAACTTTCCCGTGCCACCATGCAGTGTTTGTGGATTACACTTCTATTATGAAGATTCAGTCCTGAATCGTTATCAGTAGCCTTTTTCCAGTTTTGTACCCTCTATGAGTAAATGAATACTCACCAATACAGGCATTGTTTTCAGTGAAATGGTGACAGGCAAAGCAAAATGCAGCATTTTCTATTACATTATATTCCAAACAGGTAGAGTTTGTACCATGCTGGACTGAAATTTCTCCATGATAGGCCATATTTTATTGCTGGGAAACTTTTTGTCACTGGCTGAATTGGACTTCCTTCTTTAGACTGTGCAATGTCTTTAGGACCAGGTAATTTCCTTGCAAAGGAAGGCACTAAATCAACCACTGAACCAATATCAGGAAGCTCTGAAACACTTGCTTCTTCTGAATTACCTAATTCACAAAATTCAGATTCACTACTGCTGGATAATTCTACCTCCCAGTCAATTTCAGATTCATTTACTCTTTGTGTTTCCATGATATTAGGACTTTTCCTTACTTTTGTTGATTTTGTGAAATAGTACTCTAAAGATCCACAAGATGAAGATCCAGAAGATGAAACTGCAATCTATTCCTTTTGTAATGTAAAATAAAAGGAATAAGAAGTGTGATTTCAGTGGGATTGACTGATGAGTAAACATTCATAAGGTTTCTCTGTATATATTCCCCCTTTTCCTGCCCTAATGCTCTGAGCAGATATCCTTGATATGTTACCAAGAAAAGGGATCAAGAAAATCAGGGAAGTCATTATAAATTATGCTAATAGGCAAGTACATCTGCTTATCACTGAGTCAGCCAAGTAAATGCAAAAAAAGCTATAAGATAGATCCTCTAACAACTGTCTGTTGCCTACCCATTGTATTTTAATACAATGCCAAAATACATTGGGACAATATATGCAACAGGCAAGATATTTAATAGCTAATATCATTATTGATAAGAGTAATTCTTGCAGGAACTGGCTTCCAACAATCCAATCTTAAGATTTCCCTAGACCATCCACACCTAGTTTTAGTGTACTCTATATTTATCATTACTTTTACATTTATTCTGGGGGGAAATCACCCAGAAATAAGTAAGAGCTGATACAGGAAAGTGGATGAAAAAGAAAAGACAAATCTTGTGTTGTTGTTGTTGTTCAGTTACACAGTCAAGTCCAACTCTCTGCTACCCCATGGACCTCATCATGCCAGGCCCTCCTGTTTTCCGCCATCCTCTGGAGTTTGCTCAATTTCATATTCGTTCCATTGGTAACACTGTCTAACCATCTCATCCTTTGTCATCCCCTTCTTCTGTTGCATTCTAGCTTTTCCAGCATCAGGGTCTTCTCCAGTGAGTGCTCCCTTCTCATTTGGTGGCCAAAGTATTTGAGCTTCAGCTTCAGTATCTGGCCTTCCAGGGAACAGTCAAGTTTGATTTCCTTTAGGATTGACTGATTTGATCTCCTTGCAGTCCAAGGGACTCTCAAGAGTCTTCTCCAGCATCACCAAATACAAGGTTTAGAGATTCAGACCTGATGCAGGTCAGTCCAGAGAGAATAAAGAACATTTCTGTGAATTTTGAAAAGAATTCTCAAAACAAAACAAAACTTCCTAACTAAACCACAGAAAAAATGTGAAGGGGAAGGCATTAGTTCTGAGGAATGCTTATTATACTAGATTAAAGCAAAGACAAAATTACATAGCATATTCCAAAGCAAACCCTAACAGAATCACATATCAAAGCAAAAGTCTAGCAGAAATTAACAGCAACTACTCCAATTTGGAGCAGAAGTTACCTTTAGATGCAAATATGAGAAACGTTGAGAACAGGACAAACTCTTGAAGCAGAGATGAGCTGTCTGTCCCACCTAGCAGAGAGAAACAAAATGCCATCTCTCTGTGAAATCTAAAACTGACTCTAAAGCCATTCCAATTACCCTGCTTTCCTCCCATTTTGGATAACGTGTGATATTTTGAACATCAAACTGGTTCTTGACAGAAAACCAAGAAACCAAGACTGGTTCTTGACAGAAAAATGGGAAAGCTGTGGAACTGAAAGTTTATTTTGAGGAGGAACCTTGAGAGATCAAGGGACACAGGTTTGAATTGCAACTTGGAAGTCAAATCATCAGTGGTTGCAGCACACCATGTCAACACACTGCAGGAGGGTTAAGCTTTGCTTTTCATCTGATGAGACTTAATTGTTTTTGTCCTGTTGATACAAACAAAGCAACACATTCTACAAAAAAAATCAACAAATTCTAGCCTGGCTAATACCACAGAAAAATCAATATATCCCCACCCTTAGCAATTCCTCTTTCCAAGATAGCCAGTGGTCTGCTGATGTCTCGAAGTATATGTCCGTAATATAAAATATCACACTTGAGGCAGCTCTTAACAAGTGATTCAGCTTTATTAACCATAACAATCAACAACAACAGCAATACAGTAAGTAGCTCAACTTATACTCTTTTGGCAGGGCAAACCACGCCCCCTAGGTTGTTAAACACCAATCATAACTCAAAGATAACAACCAATAGTTGCTTCTCCCTCCAAACCATCCCTAAGCTCTGATTGCCCCCCTATGCAAAGTAGCGAATCAGAACATGCAGTTTGGGATACCAGGCCTCTATGGATTTGTGGGATGAAGCTCAAGTCACTCAACTGTATGTATTAAGACAATACATAACACATAGTACCTGCAAAAAGCCTTTGTTGGCTTAAGAACCATCAAAAGCCTACATCAATAACATGTGGATAGTGAACCATCAAAAGCCTACATCAATAACATGTGGATGCTCTTGTACATGTGAAACTTGGCCTTCCTTCAAGTAAGACATGTGTCCAGCAATGGGGAGGCCAACTTAGGAGTGGCAAGCTGCTTGTCTGGGGTGGAGCTGACCACCCCTGCCCCCTCTGGTGCCACCCCTGTACCCTTGGTCCACCAGAGTCAGTATTGTCTACTTATACTGTCAGCAGCTCTCCAAGGTCTCAGGTAGAGGTCTTTCACATCATGTGCTACTTGATACTTTTATCTGGAGATGCCAGAATTTGAACATGGGACCTTCTGCATACCATGCAGATGCTCTATCACTGAGCCATCACACACACACACACACATGCACAAATATATATTATAGGAAAGGAGACAGGAGTGCTAGGGAGGTGGTCCAGAGATAGGGTGGCTAGTAGGAGTGGTTTCTAGAACTAAAGTCTAAACCCTCAGTCCCCTGGCAGGGGGATTCAACTATCTGTGTTTTGTATGCCCCCTGCAATACTGCAGTTTGGTAATAATGAAATGGCTACAAAGGCAAAAGAAATCAGACAAGAGGTTGAATTTAACAGATTCGAACTGAATAGCCTATTCTTTGGCTCCAGCCCTCTAGTATACAGAGTGGGTTGGATCTAGCCAGTGAAAAGGAGGGGGGGAGATCTTTGATTACCAGGGAAAAAAGCAATGCTGAGAATCATGGGACATAAAGGTACAAGAGCCATGTGGAACAGATACTGTAGCAGGGAGGAAAATTGGGTGAGACTGACTGGGAAAAGCTAGCTGGATCCACCCATAGATTTTGTTTAAATAATCTCTTTAAAATACTTACATTTCATCTTACGTTCAAGGTTGTATTGTATTGTATTGTAGAAGTGCCATTATACTCATAAAAGTGTAACAATTTTAAAACAAATTTCACTGACTAAAAACCTTCCTGAACAGCAGCCCTGAATACACAATCCATTCCATTCTCTTGTGCACAGTTG
Organism: Gekko gecko; assembly: GCA_029375565.1. NCBI lineage: Eukaryota > Metazoa > Chordata > Lepidosauria > Squamata > Gekkonidae > Gekko > Gekko gecko. The sequence continues at coordinate 141,933,786 of JAPDNY010000005.1, forward strand.
TGGGTATATGTCTCAAAACCTAGGGTAGGGATATCCTCTTGAAGTCTGATAACATTAGAAAATAGATGTCCTTGACCATGGATTGCTCTAGTAATAAGTTTCCCCAGCTTGTAACATCTGAAAAGAGGTCTTGTGCAAGCTGACAAGGTCAGACACTACTTCTGAAAAAGGGATTATTACAAAGGATCCAGCACATGCTCCATTATTCTTCCTAAGAGAAGCATCTATTTTTGTGTGCAGAACTATTGGATCAGGGAGCCAGGGAATATGAGGAGAAGGCAATTCAAAGAATCTTCTTTAAAAATAATAATTCTTATATACTTATGTATAAAATGGTGGGCAATTCAGCTATAAAAACTAAGTGATTTATTATAGTGATATGGTGCGCAGGTGAACATATTTCTTCCTTTTACAATGGCACCATTAAGAAGTATTGCATCATTTATCTTATATACCCTATAATGTTCCTCTTTCATTGCTGCTTTGCAGTCCGAAATGAAAACTTTTTTTTGAAAGAAAGTTTGGGGTCTTTAAATAATGAGAACCTTTTATCACAATATGCTGTGCGTGCACATATCCAGAGGAAAGTTCAGTATACCTTTCCATAGCTCTCTACCGATAGATTAGACAATGGGCACAATTTATAATAGGATGCTTAAATCATTGAGGCATGTGAATTTAATGGGATTAAGAGAGTACTCCTAAACTGGTCTACTCAGAATTATACTCAGATCTATTCAGTGGAGCTTACTCCAGGAAAGACTTCTTAGGATTGCTCTGCATGGCACCTACTAGAAGTTTGGTGTAGCGGTTAAGTGCGCAGATTCTAATCTGGGAGAACTGGGTTTGATTCCCCATTCCTCCACTTGCAGCTGCTGGATGACCTTGGGCAAACCATAGTTCTGTCGGTTCTGTTCTTGAAAGAGCAGTTTCGGTCAGAGCTCTCTTAGCCTCGCCTACTTCACAGGGTGTCTATTGTGAGGAGGGGAAGCGAAAGGAGTTTGTAGGCTGCTCTGAGACTCCGAGTGAAGGGCGGAGTATAAATCCAATCTCTTCTCTTCATCGTCTTCTAAAAACAAAATAAAATCATGGGATCCCATTGCTAAGGAGATGGTCAGGATTATTGAACAACTGGGTTTCACAAGGGGTTCAAATGTATTCTTTTAGACTTCACTTTTCTGCCCATTGTGGACCTGAAACAGTTTATAACATCATTCTTTCCTCTTCCCATTTTTCCTCACAGCAATCACCCTGGGATGTAGGTTAAGCTGAGAGAGTTAGACTGACCTAAGGAAACCCATTGAGCTTCCACAGAAGAATGGGGGTTCAAACCTGGGTCTCTCAGATCCTAATATGATACTGTTGATACTGTAACCACTATGCCACATTGGTTATGCACCCAGTGGAATTTTTGTCTTCAAGCATCCTACCCCATAATGAGTCCCAATTGTTTTCAAAAGTCCTCTCAATTTCATAAGCAGTGTACTATGTTGCTATACAAGGGGGGAAATATATTTATAGTTCTCTTAGCACCAGAAGCAAGTTACTTGGGATCATTGACCCAGTGTGACCGGACTGCCAAGTCATTTCAACCAAACTGAAGTCAATCTTGTACACTGGTTTTATGGACTATAGAACTATTAACCAGTTTGCAAAGGGTTTTCTTTCACTGGCTTATACGTACCTGATTAAACATTCAGAGTAGTGCCAACAGACATAGGTTCCTACCTTTAAAATCCAAAATTGCCTGAGACCAGGATATCTGAACAATTGCCTACGCCAATGTGAACCTTCCCATCCACTGAGATCTCCAATTGAGCCCTACTATGCATTACCCCAAATTTCAGTGTAATTAGGTAACCCCAAAGGGTTTAGTGTCCCCTCCCAAGTCTACTCTGCCATGGAATGAATGATGGATTCTTGAAAGAATGGCCTTTCACCACCACATGATGCCTCAGGGTGCTTGCCAATTAGCTTCACCTGTCCTTAGCAACCCAGCCTATTACTGTCAAACAAGGGATTTAGCCTAGCTTACCACCCCTTGCCTCACCTGCTGACTATAACAACCTGCAGGCCCTGACACCAGTCAGCCAGATAGATGTCACAACCTTCAGGGGAGAGGTGAACACTATCACTTTATATAAATGTAGCATATTATGGTATATGAAGATGCAGAAAGAGGAAAATTTTATGGAGTCCTTGAGCTTTGGCATACTAGTAATAAGGGAGCCATGATTAAATGACAAGGTGCAATGAGAAGCATTGAAGGTCTGAGATGCATACAGAGTGAGAACGAGAAAGGGATTTCTTTTGTGTGTGTGTAAAGTGGCTGTCTGATGAGGCTTTACACATAGCAGAGGAAAGAAGGAAAGCTAAAGGCAATGGTGAAAAGGAAAGATTTACCCAACTGAATGCAGATTTCCAGAGAACCGCAAGGAGAGATAAGGAGGCTTTCCTGAATGAACAATGCAAAGTAATAGAGGAAAACAATAGGTGGGAAGGACTAGAGATCTGTTCAAGAAAATTGGAGAAATCAAGGGAACTTTCCATGCAAAGCTGGCCATGATAAAGGACAAAAATGGTAGGGATCTAACAGAAGCAGAAGAGATTAGGAAAAGATGGCAAGAATACACAGAAGAACTCTACAAGAAGGACCTCAATGTCCTTGACAACCACGACGGTATAATCACTGACTTCGAGCCAGACATCCTGGAATGCAAAGTTAAATGGGCCTTAGAAAGCATTACTAACAACAAAGCTAGTGGAGGTGATGGTATCCCAGCTGAGTTATTCAAAGTCTTAAAAGAAGATGCTGTTAAAGTGCTGCACTCAATTTGCCAACAAGTCTGGAAAACACAACAGTGGCCACAGGATTGGAAAAGGTCAGTTTACATTCCAGTCCCAAAGAAGGGCAATGTCAAGGAATGTTCAAACTATCGCACAATTGCACTCATTTCACATGCTAGCAAGGTCATGCTCAAGATCCTACAAGCTAGACTCCAACAGTACGTGGATAGAGAACTGCCAGAAGTACAAGCTGGGTTTCGAAGAGGTAGAGGAACTAGAGATCAAATTGCCAACATTCGCTGGATTATGGAGAAAGCAATAGAGTACCAGAAAAACATCTACTTCTGCTTCATTGACTATGCTAAAGCCTTTGATTGTGTGGATCACAATAAACTATGGCAGGTTCTTAAAGAGATGGGAGTACTAGACCACCTCACATGTCTCCTGAGAAACCTGTATAAGGGTCAAGAAGCAACAGTTAGAACCGGATATGGAACAACTGATTGGTTTAGCATAGGAAAAGGAGTACGACAAGGATGTATATTGTCACCTTGCTTATTTAATTTATATGCTGAGTACATCATGCAAAATGCTGGCCTGGATGAATCACAAGCTGGAGTTAAGATTGCTGGGGAAAAGATCAATAACCTCAGATATGCAGACGATACCACTCTGATGGCAGAAAGTGAAGAAGACCTAAAGAGCCTCTTGCTCAGAGTGAAAGAGGAGAGCGCAAAAGTGGGCTTGAAGCTCAACATCAAAAAAACTAAGATCATGGCATCTGGGCCCATCACTCCTTGGCAAATAGAAGGGGAAGTCGTAGAAGTAGTGACAGACTTCACATTCCTGGGATCCCAGATCACTGCAGATGGTGACTGCAGCCATGAAATTAAAAGACGCCTGCTCCTTGGGAGGAAAGCGATGGCAAACCTAAACAGCATGATAAAAAGCAGAGACATCACTCTGCCAACAAAAGTCCACATGGTCAAAGCAATGGTATTCCCCGTAGTAATGTATGGCTGCAAGAGTTGGACTATAAGGAAGGCCGAGCACTGAAGAATAGATTCTTTTGAACTGTGGTGCTGGAGAAGACTCTTGAGAGTCCCTTGGACTGCAAGGAGATCAAATCAGTCAATCCTAAAAGAAATCAATCCTGACTGTTCCCTGGAAGGCCAGATCCTGAAGTTGAAGCTCAAATACTTTGGCCACCAAATGAGAAGGGAGCATTCACTGGAGAAGACCCTGATGCTGGGAAAGATTGAAGGTCAAAGAAGAAGGGGACTGCAAAGGATGAGATGGTTAGACAGTGTCATCGATGCAACGAACATGAAATTGAGCAAACTTCAGCAGACAGCGGAAGACAGGAGGGCCTGGCGTAATCTGGTCCATGGGGTTGCAAAGACTCGGACTCGACTGTGCGGCTGAACAACAACAAAGAGTGCCATCAAATTGCAGCTGACTTATGGCAACCCCATAGGGTTTTCAAGGCAAGTGAGCAGCACCAGTGGTTTGCCATTGCCTTCCTCTGCAAAGTCTTCCTTGGTGGTCTCCTATCCAATTACTAATCCTGCTTATCTTCCAAGACTTGATGAGATCAAGCTATATGATACCATTCCACATCCCCAAATATCTTAAGAGTGGGTTACTTTAAGCATCCAAATTCTAAGCATGAAGCAAGATGTGAAAAAGAGGAAAGAACAGGGCAAAGGAGGGATTATAACTACCATTCCTGAAATCTAATAAGGTCCAAAGTTGGCAGGAGTTCAGGTAGTCGGGCAAAAAGTTCCGTGAGAGGGGAAATGAAGCAGGACCATACCCCATCATGGGTCATATGAAGATTCTACAGTATGCAATATGAGTGATTTAGAGCTAGTCAAATCACAAAAGTTCTTGCTTCCCTCATAGCAAAGAGGACACAGAAGCTATGTTCAGACTGGCATTTTGGCCCCACACAGTTGCTCTTTCTAAATGGATTAAATGGGCTCAGTCACACATCCATATTGGTCAGCCATTCTACAGTTGTACACATCCCATCATATGATGAGTTAGAAATGGAGTGAATAGCCACCACATAACATGTGGTGCTTTCAGTTCCCTGCACTTTTATCATCTGGGATGGATGTCCAGATGGGGGTGAGCACACACAGAACAGATTGGCAATATGAACCTGGCAATCTGTTACAGATGGGTGTTTTGTTCTCCCCTGTGTGCATAAATTCTTAGGTGCCCCATAGCCATCCAGCACTGCACAGGCACCCAGGTGCTCAAGGAAAGTGCAGCTGTCTGAAGCAGCAGGGACCTCCTCACACTGCCAACCCCATGAAATGGTGTGCATTCCCCACATGGGGAGAACAAGTGGCTGATGCTGCTGTCTACTTGGGCTCACAGCACTTGCCTAGCTTCCAGCCCCAGATATTCATCTTCCACCTGGTCAGCATTCTCGAAGCCACACACCCAAGATGGCGGCTGTCAGAGGAGTGAATGATCTGCCACAGCCCCTATGCAATATGAAGTCACCTCGATGTGCAGAGTCTGACAGATATTGCCCATCCCTGAATGAAGTGGATGTATTTAACCCATCCCCAAACTGCCCCAAGATGCCAGTCTGAGCACAGCCAGAGTAGAGCAAAACTGGGTGAAGGATTCAGTCCCCAGTTATAGGACTGCATTCCTTCCCCCCCCAAAAAAACCCTTTCCCCCCTTTTAGTTAGGTAAAGGGGGGGAGAGGCTTAGGGTCCCAAAGAGAATTCCAGATAAGGTAAAAGAAGGGAGGGTTCCAATAAAACTGCTGGTTTTATAGATACATTGATTCTTTGATCTATAGTCTTTTTCATGCAGCTGGATTGTCAATACTTTATTATATATAGTGCTTATTTTTTTCCCAAAGGAGTAAAGTTTTCTAAGGCTGTGGTATATCGCTGCAAGTCAAAAGCAAATGTAGCTTCCTTCCATTTTCTACAAAAATCTAGGGTAGGATGATTCATGAATTGTGTACTGCTCTCTACAAAAAGACTATCTTTAAGCTTAACAGTGCAGTGGGCATGCATGTTACTCACTAAATAGTGTGTACCATCAGTGTTGTACTAGGATTTAGGAGGCCTGGGTTCAAATCCCCATTCTGCCATAAAGTTCACCGACCTTGGGCAAGTCACTGTCTCTCAGTCTAACCTACCTCAAAGGGTGGTTGTTGTGAGGATGCAATTGAGAAGGGGAAGGTTATGTATACAATTCTGAACTGTTTGTAGAAATGTATTGAAAATGTACCTGACTAGCAGATAAAATAATCTCACTCATGAGTACTTTTGTATATTCCCAGTATTTATTTATTATAGCATCAAGCCAATATAACCAATATAACTTTTGTATATTGTGTATTGAACCACCTTTTCCAAAGGAGAAGAAAAACAGAAGTACTTCAAATTGTGTCACTGTTGGGATCCCTGTTGCTGGGACACTCTTATTGTCAGTGATTCAAAACAGTTGACAGACTGTATCCACATTTAGCACTTCATGGAAATGTCAGCTGAGATTAACAGCGAAACAAATGGAGGCAATATTATCTGGAAGGAATATAAATGTGGCCGGGGAAGCCATAAGGGGCTCCACTTCAAAGATGATTCCTAGGATCTGTGACCAGAGACTTGTTATTGATGAGGTTTTGACTGATGCTGCCAAAACAGCCTATCTGGAGTTTAACAGAGCAGATCACAGTGCCCAGCACTTGTCATTTGTGAACAAGCCGGGTTTCTTTACTGACATTTGAAAGCAGTTAGCAGCCCTTGTGCCAGGGCTGCTAAGAGCACTTCTAGCATGCTGAATAAATCTCATGCAGACAAGGGTCTCTAGACAGTAAAAATGCATGAATGAAAGTTATCAGTGGTTCAGGTGGAGGAAAGATCCTTGGATTATACATAGCCCTTGACCCTTGCAACAAGCACTCTTTATTTCTGATCAGCAATATTCAGTTGTTAATTCAAGAACAACTGTCAGTGTAGTTGGAAATGTCCTTTCTTGCTAACTCTTTAGATGACAGAGCAGTCCACCAATATCCTTTTTCTCGATAACTGGAGATTATTATGTGGCACAGTCTTGAAAATGCCTGTCACCTTCCAACTGAAATCATTTCACCCTCTGTCCCTGAATCCAATTATTGCTTGGATTCTCAAGTGTTGTTTGGAGGCTAAAGGGAGAAATATCTCGCTCCTTCATGCAATGGTGGGAAAATGCTTCTTCAGGAAATGGCAGTTGCAAATTGATGTGGTTGGTCATAGCAGACATTTGAAACCCAAGGCTGCAATTTATTGATATCCCCAAGGAAGCATGCTTAACTGGATTTTTAGACATATTCACTTTTGAGCTATAATTCTGAAAACAGAACTAGCCTTGAGTCTGTACAGGCTTTGAGCGGGGTTTGAGCCTCTCCACCCCAGTCCAGGGGATAAGAGGCACAATTCCTGATACTCTGCCAGCATGTACAGGATCTTGCTTCTCTCTCACACCAGTCCAGGAATGAGAGATACCAAAATCCCATATGCTTAAACAAAACCAAGAGTATGTCTGCACACACTCCTGGCTTATTCATAGTCACTGCCACCAGGACCTCAGAATGCTAGATTCCCCCCCCCCCAGTCAGGAGAGAGGTCTCACCTCCTGGTTGGTTTCTGGGAATTAACAACTCATCAGCTCTGTGCCAGAGCTGCAGATAATTAATTAGCACACAGTGGTAGCCTTCAGCTGAGTCAGCTCAGGCAGCAAGATTTAGGCTTAGAGGTCAGTTGCAACACAAGAACCAGCCCAGATAATGTTAATCTATATTTTATCTTTATTCAGTACAAAGCATGCATATAACAAGAGGCTATCAGAAGGTGAATGAAACAAATAAGATCAATAGCTTATTCAGCTCTATACATAGATGGATTCATAATTACCAGTCATTCAGAGATACCAGATAATTCAATGTCCTTTGTGGAACCAGGGAATCTTCAGGATGAACCATATGGCTGCTGAAGGCAACTAAGACCAGCTTGGTTGCTTAGCAGTAAAATTCCATGTTGCAGGTTTGTAATCCAAAAGGGAACTCACTCTCAGAAAGGGACCCTCTTTCCATAGGGTAAGCACAACTCCCTCCCTCTTCTGTCATAATTGAATATGGCCATTTATCCAACCACAAGGAGATAAAAAGGTGTGCCTAACTATCTAGGTGCAGGCATTGATGACGGGACTGAAGGCACGTCTGCTGAGCTTTGATGTGTTAATGTATGAGACGTCTGTGTCCCCCCCAGCTTGAGAAGATGCCTGAATGTCTGTTCTCCCCAGCAAAGGTGTCAATATGGATATGAAGCTTGGCCATCTGTGCAAGCCATCTGCTCAGGTGACAAAAGTCACATGGATATGTTAGCAACTAGACCATTTGGGCCTAGCAGGAATGAATCAGGAAAGTCTTTTCCTATACAGAGTCAACTAAAGGAAATGTAATTTATGTTCAAATTAAATAGAAAAACACCATCAGTAAAAATTAGTAATCAGGATACAAACTACTATCTATAGCAATCAGTCTTTATAATATTTGAAAATCTGAAGGGAAATCATAATTGCTTGATATTGGTGAAAACTAATGCAACTTTAGCTGTCACCAAAAAGAGAGTGGAGAGAGGCACATATGGACTTCCATCAGGAAGGGGTTCCAGAGATGGGGGATAGCAACAAAGAAGGAGCTAGTCTTTTCCAGTTGTTGGGTTCCTGGGGCTGTGGCCCATGTGCACAGAACAAACATGCTGTACATTCAATCCTCCTAATATGCACGATCACCATTTCATCTGAAAAAGGCAATGCATGGATTTTCCACTTCAGTGCATGTGTACAAGACACCATGAGGTCTGTTACATGGGTACTGAGGCAGAAAATCTATGTTTTGTCACATTCAGAAGTAATGACAGTAGGATTGCATGTAGTGCTTTCAACCTGTACATGTGGTCACAGCACCAGGAACACAACAACTGAAAAGTGCTTCTTTCTCCTGGCAACCTCCTTACTTCAGTTCACACATGACATAGTGGTTAGAGTATTGGACTAGGACTATGGAGTTCAAGTTCCAAATCTTTACCCTTCTAGAAGGCTGATTATCTGTACCATCCTAAGCAATGTTATAACTTTCTAAGTCCTTTCTTTCCTTTTTGTTAAAAAGCCATGTGGGCTGAAACAGCAACCAAACTTACATTATCAGAACAAAATCTCATAAATCTGACCACTCAAAAAATAACATCAAAATAAAAATCCAAAAGAAGCCAGATAATCTTAGATTCAACAGTCACACAAGCATCAGAAATAGATGAAAAAAGAGGCAAGAGAAATGTATTCCTAGCTTCTGATCTCATAGGGCAATCAAATACAATATGATCTATAGTCTATATCCTGCTTGTGGAACACTGCCAAATTCTATCTGAATAAGGAGAACACTGCAGAAGGTAAGGAGTCCATACATGCCAACATAAAGATTTGCCACAGCTTTGGAACCTTCAACATAAAAGTATGGTGGTATTTTCTGATTGGAAGGACAGTCCAAATGCAATGGGAGAACAGACTCATCAAGCATGCAGATATAGACTATTGTAATCCAGTTCTGTAATGCAGTCCTTTATTAATTTATACACCACATTGGTAGGCAGACTCACTATTGTGTTTTTGGCAACTTTAAGTCCATTAATTTATCCCATAATGATACAAATGAGTCATTATGAATAAGAGGTAATAACCTGTGTCTCCATTCAGATTTGAGCATCTTAACATGATATTTTAAGGCTCTGATCCACGCCATTGCTTCCAAAGATACGTGACCTAACTCTGCCTATAAGACAACTCTAAAGACACATTTAGTGGTGCCTAGAATCATGTGAAGAAGTGCAATAGCTGCTTATCAAATTTATCATATATCACCATGATGCCTTCTATCCAAATGGGTGCACTATATAGCAACTATGCTTCAATCTTTGTCATATAGGCCGCAATGGCTGCCAGAATATACTGTCCTCTTATCTGCAAAAAAGAAACATGAAATGGCTGCAGGTGATAAATTTTGGTGGAATGTGAAATATGGGGGTACCATGAAATACAAGAATAAAATAGGATCCCCGGATAACAATATGGGGAGACCTATTTGGTAGGTCTTCAATCTATTTTCCAGATATATAAGCGCTGGACAGATTGAAATATCAAAATTTCAGCTTTATTAAAGTGTATAGAAAGTTTCTCCTCCTGACAACAATTGGGGAAAAAACTTCAACATTTTTTCTGAGGCCAGTAATTGATCTCGATTGGAGGACTGCATTGTCCACATTCAACAGAACTGGTATATTTTGATTGTTCAATGATGGAGGATGAAAACTTGGATCCAAGAGATTATTCTTCAGATCATTTAAATACAGAATGAATAACTGAGGAGCATGAATTCAGCCCTGCTTAACTCCACGTTGCAGTGGAATTTTCTTTGATAGCTCTCCTTTTTCCCCACACCAAATGTAGTTATGCAAGTCCAAATAAAGATTGTGAATCAAGGCTAATAATTGCTGATCAATGGAGGTTTACTCTAGTTTTCTCCAGAGGCATTCCAAAGAAATGGTATCAAAAGCAGATTTTAAATCTATAAATGTGACTGCCAGGTCCCCCTCTGAAAAACAGGAACATTTTTTTCTGCCAGGAAAAGAAGAATATGGCAATGGTCCATTGTTGAGGCACCAGCATGAAAACCTGCCTGTTCACAGCCCATAATTTCTTGCTCATGCATCCATGAAATCGATTTAATCAACAGGTGTTTAGCATAAAACTTGCCTATGACTGGTAAGAGACTGATCAGTCTATAGTTTGCAGGATTATAACAATCACCTTTCTTATATAACAGAATCCTTCCAAGAGGAAGGGATATGACCTATACTATTAACCTGGGTAAAAATAAAGGACAAAATATCCACCCACCAGTCAAGGTTGGATTTAAATAGCTCAGCAAGTGCATAATCAAGCCCAGGAGCTTTGGCAAAAGGAAGAGATTGAATGAATACATATATCTCATTCTTGGATACTGGTGGCAGTTAGGTAGAGCTGACAAGTTAGTCTCAGGCCTACCAGATTCCTTCAAAATGGCTTTGTACAGATCTGCAAAAAATTCTCCCAAACAGTCATGGATATATGAAAAAGTAAATACCGGTGTTTCTTTAGTCCACTGGATATCATGAACCAAAAGGCAGTTATATTATTGGTCTCAATCGATTCAATAAGCCTGAACCAGCCATTCAAACTGTGCCCCCTTCTTGCACTTCCTAACCATACTTTTATAGTCACACACCAAAGAAATATAATTTACAAAAAGAATCCCCCAGGTATTATACTTTCAAATTGCTGCAGGGCATGCCTCAATGTGTGGCAATAATTATAAAACCACTTGTGGTGAATAATGTTTCTTGTGCCAAAAGATTTAGCGTGGCATGGGTGAAATAGCATAAATAAACCAGTTAGTTTCCTTAAATTCTTCTGAACAGAGGATGATGACCTGATTTCCTCTTTTAACAGAGTACAAATTGAAGTTGAATAAATCTCAGCTATGCTATTTGATATGTCCTCTTTCTATCTCAAGGAACATAACCTACAATCCTTCAATAAACTGTGTGGATTAAATTTAGATCCTATGTTACCCCCTTGCCACACCTGAAGAATAAAGATCAATGAAAAATGATCACTCACAAGATAGTCATCAACCAAAAACAACTTAACTAATTGAAACAGATCTGGAGAGTGAACAAAATAATCAATAATGCTGGTGCCTTGAAAATTTATAATTGTATAATCACCTTTTCTAACCATTAACAATAAATAACCCCCATTTTGAGACTAAATCCATCAAATATTGTCCAGCTTTATTAATTACCCATCTAAAGAATAGCACGCCAAAAAAAGATTTTCCAAAATTCCAAGGGTATTCCTTTGTGACTGATCTAAAATAATCTTCATTATAGCTCCCAGTCCAGGTGTTAAGATCATCCACAAGTACAATTGATGCATCAGTATATTGTTGAACTAATTGCTGTAATAGGATGTCTGGTTGAGGGCAATTCCTGTTTAGGGTATCCCCTGCTGTGGGGAGATGGTACAGATTAATTAAGACAATTTTCTCTGAAGGAAACTCTAGAAGATGAACTAAAAATAAGTGGGATTTAGAGGGTATTTCATTAACTTTGACCTGTAATGATGAGGAAACCAATGTCACCAAACCCACTGAAGGATGACCCTTTGTGTTAACTCTAACTGCCTGATGGAAATAGGCCCTATAACCTGGAAGAAAGAATTCAGAAGTCTACCAGGTCTCTTGCAGTAATATCAAATCAAATTTCCTAAGATATTCAAATATAATTCTGTTTTCATTCTTATTATCCCATCCTGCCATGTTCCATGATGGAATTTTGACCTGATTCTTACTTTTAGATGTAATATTATGCCATTCTATCTGTAAAAGAAGGTAAGTAGTTGTTTTTGTGGGGCCATTTCTGATGATTGCCCTTCTCATATTCTACCTTATTTGTTACTGAATAGATAATTTTCCTTCCCCTGTTATGTCCCCTTTCCTCTCTTACATCCATTAGTAAATGTTATAATGTTTGGGGTGGCACTTTGGAATCCAATATGCCTAGTGTTGTCCCGTTCCAGATTCCATCCTCTGATCCTTTAATTAAAGGTGCCTGTGATCTAATTTTATTAATAGAAGCTGGCTCCTCCCCCCAAAAAAAAAACTTTGCAAGAGGACTGTTTTTGTCTGTTCTATTGGTTGGATTCTCTCTTTGCTGTTTTAGAGGACTGGTGGCAAGTTTTTGCATGGTTCCATAACTGACTGACCAAATCTTCTTGCTCAGGGTGAGGAATATGTCTAATAGAGGTCAGAAGTTCATTTTCTGTTGCTTCTACGTCTTGATGACCATCAGGAAAGGTCTTTAACTTATCTTCCCATAAAAGAAAGCAACTATCAGTTTCCTGTGGCCATATAGTCTACATTTGGTTTTGATGGAAAAGGGGATTTCACTTTTGGATCCCCTCCAGGAGGGTTCCTTACTGTAGCTTCATGGTTTAAACACTTTATAAGCTGATTGGGCCTTTTCCACTAAAGTAAAGATGAAATCTCAGTTTAATATGTTGTCAAAGGCTTTCACGGCCAGAGTTCATTAGTTGCTATAGATTTTCTGGATTGTGTGGCTGAGGTCTTGGCATTGTAGGACCTGACGTTTCGCCAGTAGCTGTGACTGGCATCCTCAGAGGTATAACACAGAAAGATGGAGTACTCTCTGTGTCAAGGTTATACCTCTGAGGATGCCAGTCACAATGCCAAGACTACGGCCACACAACCTGGAAAATCTACAGCAACTAAACCTCAGTTTGCCTATAAAATCTAGAAGAAAAAAATGCCATACCCATTCAAATGGGGTATATTAGACATAATCCATTGAAGAATTCTTGGTGAATAAAACTGAAGCAAATAATGATCATTTCGATAAGAATCTGGGAATTTGTCAATGGATTTCAAGTCTATTAAGGTGAAGTTTAAATTAAGCAAAAAGCCCATTTTTTCCTGCTAGTGCCTGTGGAAGCCAACATATCCTTTGGGAGTTGTATGGTAAAAAAATTTAAAAAACTCTTTATGGGTCCATGGAAAATTATGATTCCTTACATCTTAATGATAGTATTCCCATTGGGTCACTTTTCCTAATTGGTAGGTTTACTTTTGATTGATTAGTGGATTCCCCTTCCCTCTCTACTACTGAGTAGTAATTTTATTTCTGAGGAAAGTTTGTCTAATTTGCAGTTTATCTGTTTTAAATAATTGACAATTAATAATGTCAGATTAGTCTATAAAACAAAATCTTTAGTGTGGTCATGAGTGCATTTGACATTTTCAAAATTCCTATTGATTATTATTTCCAAAGCAGCAGTATCAGTATCAGTTAAAGAGTACAGGGAATCTGAAAATAGATCACCTCCTTTAATTTCAGTATTAAAAGGTAAAGGTTTCCCTTGCTCGAAAGCTAGTTGAATTTGACTCTAGGGGGTGGTGCTCATCTCCATTTCCAAGCCAATGAACCATTCAGTATTAGGGCTGATATATCATTTCCCAAAACTGCAAAATTGTTCAATGTTGGAGCAGAAAAGTTACCCAAAAATAATCTAATTTGCTCTGTTTACTAGTTGGTTGGGAGTCTGTAAAAGGACGCCCTCTTTTCTTTCCCATTATCAAATGGATAAAAGAAGAAAGGGCAAATTTACTAATCTATCTATCTATGTCTAACTACCCACATACACACACACCCTCACCAGGCAAGATGCCGAGGAAATCTTACTATTAGCTAGAGACTCAGTGCCAATATTATCAGCTCGGCATGATAAAACCCCAGGAATTCAAAACATTGACATTAAAGAAACTCATCAGACTTCTAAAACATCTGTGATTAATTAGGTCTGTAAAATTAATGGCCAAAATAAATAAGAGAAGAAAGAAAAACACTTGGCAGAGCCCAGCCAAAATGCAACCATACATTTTTTCCGGAACCAGTAACAATCAGCTTTCTAAGCCAGCTAAAGTCAAAGGACAATGAAGGGTATGACTCTGCTCAGGATGTCACTACAGATGACCTCAGGTCAATTATTCACACTGTCTTTTCAAACCTACCCTTAGAGACATTTTCTCCTTATAAAAACCCTGTGAGGTAAGTTAGGCTGTCTGACCCAAGGTCACACAGCATGTTACATTGTAGAGTGTGAACATAGATTTTCCAGATGTTAGTGTACCACTCTAACCACTATAACCACACTGGCTTCATATATGAATGGTATGACCAAATAGTTTACAGGTGGTAATTCTATGAACCTAGATATTTGTTTTCTATATAACATGGTATTAGAGAACATAAACTCACATGCACTGAAAAACACCAGAAACTGACACTGCAAATCTCCCTTAAAATAGAAGAGATTTTCAGGCATGCTTCACAATGTGCTAGAATTCCTTTTGAACATGCTTCTGCTGTGAACAAAAGAGCAAGCAATAAGTGGGTTTTTTTTTAAAAAAAATGATAGTAATTTCAAAAAACTGATCTAAAAACAAAACAGTGGCACATTATTTTTTTAAAAAAAGATACATTCCAAAACACACATTGTGAAGATAGTATCTTTATACTACACTGCCACCATTCAGTTTTTAATAAGCTGATTTTAGAGAAATGTGCCTCCAATGACACTATAAATTCCACACAAACTTTGCGACTATATACCAAGTGATTAAAATAATGTAATTTATTAAAGATCAACTTGAGTATTTTTGTCTGATTCTCTAAAAATATGTTGCCTCTATGATGCCATTTGCAGCAATTAATCAATATTGATCTTGTTTTATTGCCCTATTTCATGATCTATCCCTTTGTTTCCAGTATAATTCCATCTTAATATTGCTTATAAAATAAGATGCATTATCTCTGAAAATAATTAACTTGTCTCATGTAAAGCAAATGTTGTTTATTTGTACAGAGAATACTTGATTACTAATGCCTCCTAGTTACATAATGGCAGGTGTGCTTTATATTACACCAATGTACTACAATATGAATTCAAAGGGTCCATAAGGAACACAGTGGTACGCATTAAAACTACAATATAGAATTCTCCTCTCACAGAGATAATCTTCTGGGACATACTGAACCTGGCATGCATGACTGAAACCTGGACAAGAGAGGGTGAAATGGTTGCCTTAAAAGAGCTGACCTAACCAAGTTTCTCGGTCCTTCATCCATCCCAAACTGAGGGACAGGGAAAGGGGTGGCTATACTCATCCGAGAAGGTTTTTCCTTCAGGACACTCCTTGTTCCAAAGATCACCAGTATTGATTGTGTAGGCCTAGTGTGGGGGAACTGAGGAGAGCTTGGCTGTCTATCTGGTGTACTGACTGCTTAGCACCCCAGCGGATAGCCTATCGAGCCTGCTGGAGGCAGTACCAGACGGGGACTTCAGTGTCCATGTTGATGCCTCCTTGCAGGCTTTCGGCCTGGTTTCTTTCATGGCAGCACTAGGACTTTCCCAGATTGTATCAGAGAAGAAGAAGAAGAAAGGGAAGAAGAAGAAGAGGAGGAGGAGGAGGAGGAGGAGGAGGAGATTGGATTTATACACAGCCCTTCACTCGGAGTTTCAGAGCAGCTTACAAACTCTTTTCCCTTCCCCTCCCCACAACAGACACCCTATGAGATAGGTGGTGCTGAGAGAGCTCTTTCAAGAACTGCTCTTCCAAGAACAGCTCTGACAGAACTATGGCTTGCCCAAGGTCATCCAGCAGCTCCAAGTGGGGAATCAAACCTGGTTCTCCCAGATTAGAGTCCATGCACTTAACCACTACACCAAGCAAGCGATACAATAGATTTGATCTTTGGCATGGGGATGGATATGGATCTGATTGTTAAAGAAGTGCCATAGAGCACTTTGTCCTGAAGGCCTAGTTCGGTATCCCAGCCCCCTCCTGTCTAGGTAGCAAGTGGATTTATGCTCTTTTGTGGAGAACATCTCCAAGAGTTTCCTTTTTAAAAATGTTTATTGCTTATCTCTACAACCTACATTCTACACACTACAACCTAAAATACAGAATAAGCAAGGATCATTAATAGTTTAATTACGATTTTTGCTATTTCCCTAACACTTAAGATTACAATCTAATAAAGAAAAGGTATGGAGAAAGAGTAAACAATTAAAGAACATAAGTATATACATTTTTAGGAAAAAAGAATATTCTCAGATCTTCATTTAGTTGTTTTCTTTCCTTTATGTTTATTTTTCTTCTCTCAGGGGAGTTTAACCTTGTAAGATCTAGGGGCCCCCATTTCAGATTTACAGTCAGAGTAAAAAATCTTGCCAATAGATGAAGATGTTGGCGAGGAACTGCCATTGCTTGTCTCGTCTTGATCACTTTTATCTTCTATGGCATTGTTATCCTCTGCTTTTCCTTTTTCTTTCGTTGGGCTTTGGTGTTGCTTCAAAAATAATTCCGCCTTAGTAAGAGAGTCAATCTTTTCTTTTTTTCCCTTTAAAGTTGAAAATCAATCCTTCTGGAGTAATCCATTGATAGGGAATTGAGTTTCCTTGTAGAAAGGACGTGAGATTTCTATATTGCTTCCGTATCTCAAATGGGACATCTTTTAGAATTTTTATTTCTTCACCTTGGATTTTTAAAGGTATCCCATTAGTTGCTTTAAGAATAAAGTCTCTTATTGATCTTTTAGAAAATTTTACAAAAGTTTCCCCTGGCAAGTTATCTTTCTTAAGAAATTCTGGATAATTTTGATAAACCATGTCCATATCTGCTTGTAATAATTCAGGTTTACAGTTTGCCAGGGGAGCCAATGCTTCACTTAAGATCTCTTTCAGATTTTCATCTTTCTTTTTAGGATGCCTTGAAATCTTAGAACATATAGTGGCCTTTCCAGTTGTAGCTGTGATAATTGTTGTTTTTCAGATGCCCTTTCTTTGTCTGCTACTTCAATTCTTTGGTCATAAGAACATAAGAACATAAGAGAAGCCAATGTTGAATCAGGCCAATGGCCCATCTAGTCCAACACTCTGTCACACAGCAGCCAAAATATACCAGATGCCATCAGGAGGTCCAGCAGTGGGGCCAAGGCACCAGAAGCCCTCCCACTGCTGCCCCCTCCAGCACCAAGGATAGAGTGCATCACCTGCCCCAGACTGAGAGTTCCCATCTATACCCTGTGGCTAATAGCCACTGATGGACTTCTGCTCCATATGTTTATCTAATTCCCTCTTGAAACTGTCCATGCTTGCAGCTGCCACCACCTCCTGTGGCAGTGAATTCCATATGTTAATCACTCTTTGGGTGAAGAAGTATTTCCTTTTATCTGTTCTAACCCGACTGCTCAGCAATTTCATAGAGTGCCCACGAGTTCTTGTATTGTGAGAAAGGGAGAAAAGTACTTCTTTCTCAACCTGCTCAATCCCATTGATAATCTTATAAACCTCAATCATGTCACCCCTCAGCCGTCATTTCTCCAAGCTAAAGAGCCCCAAGCATTTTAACCTTTCTTCATAGGGAAGGTGTTCCAACCCTTTTATCATTCTAGTTGCCCTTCTCTGCACTTTTTCCAATGCTATAATATCCTTTTTGAGATGTGGTGCCCAGAACTGTACACAGTATTCCAAATGAGGTTGCACCAATGATTTATACAGGAGCATGATGATACTGGCTGATTTGTTTTCAGTTCCCTTCCTAATAATCCCCAGCATAGCGTTGGCCTTCTTTATTGCAGCTACACACTGTGTAGACATTTTCATCGAGTTATCCACTACGACTCCAAGATCTCTCTCTTGGTCCGTCTCTGCCAGTTCAGACCCCATCAACGTGTATTTATATTTAGGATTTTTGGCTCCAATGTGCATCACTTTGCACTTGGCCACATTGAACCCCATTTGCCACGTTGATGCCCACTCACCCATCCTCAACAGATACCTTTGGAGTGCCTCACACTCCTCCCTGGTTTTCACCACCCGGAACAACTTCATGTCATCTGCAAATTTAGCCACTTCACTGCTTACTCCCAATTCCAAATCATTAATAAACAAGTTAAAAAGCATCGGACCGAGTACTGATCCCTGTGGTACCCCACTGCTTACCACCCTCCACTGAGAAAGTTTCCCATTTATACTCACTCTCTGTATTCTATTTATAAGCCAGTTTTTGATCCACAAGAGGACTTGTCCTTTTATCCCATGACCAAATTACAGGCCAGTCAGTCTGCCTCAATAGTTTTTGTTCATCAATATGCCTACTAATTCTTTCTTTAATAACAGTTTCCACCAACTTACCCGGTATCGATGTCAGACTGACTGGCCTGTAATTTCCCGGATCTCCCCTGGAGCCCTTTTTAAAGATGGGAGTGACATTAGCTACCTTCCAGTCCTCAGGAATGGAGGCAGATTTTAAAGAAAGATTACATATTTTTGTCAGGAGATCCACAAGTTCACATTTGAGTTCTTTCAGAACTCTCGGATGGATGCCATCCGGGCCTGGGGATTTATTAGTTTTTAAATTGTCCATCAGTTGGAGGACTTCCTCTCTTGTCACCTCAATCTGATTCAGGTCTTTCAAACCTCCTCCCAAAATCGGTGCTTCTGGAGTGGGCAAACACTTCTCCTCTTCCACAGTGAAGACAAAGGCAAAAAATGCATTCAGCTTCTCAGCCATTTCCCTATCATCCTTCACTACTCCTTTTACCCCTTGGCCATCCAAGGGCCCCACTGCCTCCCTGGCTGGCTTCCTACTTCTAATGTATTTGAAGAAAGTTTTATTGTTGGTCTTTATGTTTTTTGCAATATGCTCCTCATATTCCCTTTTTGCTTGCCTGATCACAGACTTGCATTTTATTTGCCATAGTCTGTGTTCCCTTTTATCAACTGCACGCAGACTAGCTTTCCACCGCTTAAAGGAATCCTTCTTGCCTTTTACAGCTTCCATTACTTTATTTGTTAACCATGGAGGCTTTTTTCTATACCTATTTGTACCTTTCCTAACCTGCGGTATATATTTTTTCTGAGCTTCTAGGATTGTCTTTTAAATAGTCTCCAAGCTTCCCCAATGTTTTTGACCTTCTCCACTCTTCCTTTCAATTTCTTCCTCACATGTCCCCTCATACCAGAGAAGTTACCCCTTTTAAAGTTAAAAGTGGTCGCGTCAGTCTTTTTGGGCAACTCCCTATCTGTACAAATGTTAAACTCAATGACATTATGGTCACTGTTCCCAAGCGGTGCAATCACTTTTACATCTCTCACCAGGTCTTGGGTGTTACTTAGGACCAAATCCAGGATCGCCTCTCCCCTGGTAGGATCTGTGACCATCTGTTCCACAGCACAGTCATTGAGAGTGTCTAAAAACTCAATCTCTTTTTCCCGACTAAAACTCATACTGACCCAATCAATGTGTGGGTAGTTAAAGTCGCCTATTACAACACAGTTATTTCGTCTACCCGCTATCTTTAATTCATTCTTCATTTTATAATCCTCTTCTATCTTTTGATCTGGTGGGCGATAACAAACTCCCACTGTTAAGCTTCCTTTTGGACCCACTATTTCAACCCATAGCATTTCCAGAAGCGAAACCAATTCTCTTACCCTCTCAATCTTACTGGACGGTATACCCTCTCTGACATACAGAGCCACCCCACCTCCAACCCTTCCCCCCTATCCTTCCGATATAATTTATAACCAGGAATCACTGTATCCCACTGATTTTCCTCATCCCACCAAGTTTCTGAAATACCCACAATGTCTATTCCCCCCCCAACACCAAGCATTCCAACTCCCCAATTTTACCTCAGAGACTTCTAGCATTTGTGTATAAACACTTATAGGTTCCCATGTTTGTTAAGCCCACAGCCTTCCTCTTGCTGCCTCGAGACCTTGCTAGGCAGTTCCTATCATTAGCCACAGTCTCAGTGGACAATTATAATCCATTTCCTTGTACAAAAGTAATAGCTACCCCTTCATCTCTTTGAGATGAGCCATCCCGAACCAGAGACTTTTCATCTCCTGTCGGCTTTCCCCCATTATTCAGTTAAAAAACTGCTCTGCCACCTTTTTGATTTTGAGCACCAGCAGCCTGGTTCCTTCTCGGGACAAGTGGAGACCGTCCCTTTTGTACAGCTCCCTCTTGTCCCAAAAAGCATCCCAGTGCCTAACAAACTTGAACCCTTCCCCCCTACACCACCGTCTCATCCACGCATTGAGACTCCTGATCTGTGCCTGTCTCTCCGGCCCTGCGCGTGGAACAGGTAGCACTTCTGAGAAGGCTACCTTGGAGGTCCTGGCTTTGAGTTTCCTGCCCAGCAGCCTAAATTTCTCCTCCAGGACCTCACGACTGCATTTCCCCACATCGTTGGTGCCGACGTGCACCATGACCTCTGGCTCCTCCCCAGCCTATCTAAAACACGCGTAATGTCCGCTACCTTCGCACCAGGCAGGCAAGTCACCATATGGTCAGTACGCGGGTTCGCCACCCAGCTGTCTACCTGCCTAAGGATCGAATCACCAACTACCAAGAGCCCCCTCCCACCCTTCCCAGGGACGGTTCCTTGGTACAAAAGGATACCCGTTCACCAGCTGAAGAAGAGGTCCCTTCTGAGGGCACATTCCCCTTATCCTCAGCATGGTGCCCCGTTTCCCCTTGACCCTCATGCTCCCTGGCAGCAGCCGGGCTGCCAGATCCAGAGTGGGACATATCTAACAAGTCCCTAGAGTCTTCTCCGTGCACCTAACTGACTGTCTCTGCTTCTCCAGGTCAGCCACCTTGGCCTCAAGGGAGCAAACTTGCTCCCTGAGAACCAGGAGCTCCTTGCACCAAGCACACACCCAAGACTTCTGACCAGTGGGCAGATAGTCATACATGTGACACTCCATGGAAAACACTGGATAGCCCCCAACCCCCTGCTGGCATTCTGGCTTCATAATTGTTTTTAAACAAACACTTTTCTATAACCCCCCTTTTAAAACACTTTGTATTTATATGGCTCCTGTTGTAGAAGTCTACTTACCTTACTGGGAAGCCAAGGAGCCAAGGTCCTGGCTTTCTGGCTCTTCCTGGGCTTCTTACAGAGCCCCTAGGCCAAGAGCCACAGGCGAAGAGCCTCACCCTTTTGCTCTCACCCTTCGGCTCGTGCCAGAGCTTTTGTCCAATGTTTTTTCAGGTCCAATGCTTTTGTCTTATAATCAACTTTTTTTAGCTTTTTAGCTGTCTTCTCTGTTGTTATCTTAGTTTCTTTAAGTTCTTTTTGTAAAGCCACAAAGTTCTTGTTGAGTTTAGTCATCTGGTCCAGCAGTGGGTGCAATGCTTCAGAGATCATATTGGATATGCCTGTGGCTTGTTCCGGTTTGGTAACTGGAGATGTTGAACTGGTAGTTCCTGTAGACAGTTTCCCTCTGGATGCCATTTTTCCCCCTCGCTGAGACTTTATGTTAGAGATGAAAGTTCTTAGAAGTTCTGGGATTCTTCTTTACAATCTGTGATGTAGCCCTCTATGCTCAAAGTGAGTTAAGTTACATTGTTGTTTCAAAGTTTCAGCTTTGCTTTTAGCTTTTGTTATTTTTCTCGTTGTTTTGTCTAGGGTAGGTTTACTTCTCCCCCTCTGGTTGGGTTCCCCCCCTTCTCTACGTTTAGGGCTTTGCCAATTCTTTGCTGGCTCCCATATGAATGCTTATTACTTATAGCTTCTTCACTCACATTTATTGTCGGTAGTTGTCGGTAACGTAGGGATGGTCTTTATTGCTTAGATTCTTTGCTCGCTCTGGCTCTGGAGTGTGCCTCTGTGCACATTGCTGGCCTCAGGATGACGGGACCTTATGGAGCAAAAAGGAGCCTCGATGCCTTAGCCATGGCTTCGGGAGTGGCAGTCTTCGTGCGCCAGGCTAAAAGCACCCTTCAAGGGCTTCAGGGGAGGCTGAAATCATCCTGTCTCCCTCCCTGCCACCCCGATACAGATCACACCCATTGGAGCTCGATGAGATGTGTCCATCCACGAGTCACCGAAAGCCAGACATCTCCCGAGTTTCCTAAAGACATGTTGGCCTTGGACCCATTCCAGTCTGGCTTTCACCCTTGTCCTGGGATGGAGACAGCACTGGTCGCCCTCACAGACAAGCCCTGCAAACAGCTTGGTTGAAGCGGGTCTGCGCTGCTGTTACTATTGGATCTTACAGCAGTGTTCAACACAGTCGGTCATGATCTTTTTATCCAATGTTGTTTAACATCTATATGTGCCTCCTCACCCAAGTGGTGCAGAATTTCGGGCTGGGGTGTCACCAGTATGTGGATGACACCCAGCTTTATCTCTTGATGAGCAGTCAGCTGGATGCCACCCCAGCAAATTTGGCTGAGGGGTTGGAGATTGTGGTGGGATGTTGAAATAGAGCCAGCTGAAACTGAACCCTTCTAAGATGGAGGTTCTGTGGCTGAGGTGGGCAATTCAGGCAAGAGGTGCCAACTCCCAGCCCTTGATGGTGTGCTCTTATGACTGGCACCAACTGTCAGGAGTCTGGGTGTGATTCTGGATGCCTTCCTATCAATGGAGGCCCAGGTCACAAATGTAGCCAGACTGGTGTTTTACCAGCTATGCCAGGTCAGGCAACTGGCTCCCTACCTGTCTTGCCCTGATCTAGCCACAGTAATCTTCTCAATGGCCACCTCCAGATTGGACTACTGTAACTCACTCTGTGTAGGGCTATCTTTGAGGCTGACCTATCAACTCCAACTGGTACAGAATGCAGTGGTATGAGTCCTCATGGGGACCCCATCAGGCCCATAGCTAGAGTGGGGCCCCAGGGGGCTGCCCACCCTGTAATTTTAATGGGCCACCTCCCCAATCCTTGCCCCCCTCCCTCCCCCCAGCCCCCTCTCCCACAGAGAGAGAGAGAGGCACCACCACCACCTTCACCAGCTCCTGCTCATTCCCTCATCCAGTGCTTCCCCTTCTCCTCCCCAGCCTGGGTTCATTCTATCAGCCCTCCCAGCCAGGCCCATCTGGGTCTGTCTGGCTGCTTTGCCAGGGAGGTCAGAACCATGAGGAGTGAGCATTGCAGGCTGGCTGGCAGGCAGAAGCGTCGGCATGCTTGGGGTTCAGGCTCGCCGGGTACGGGAAGCGATCTGACATTTCTCTGGGACTGATGCTTCCCCCAGCTCTGTTTGCATGTAATGGGAATGCCACCTTTGGGACTCAATCCGCTGCAAAAAGCCATCCCTGTGGGCTGCTGAGTCTGCTTTGGAGTGCAGCGTTTCAACTCTGGAGCCTCACTTTCCGACTTGCGCTCTGGAGCAAGCTCTGTGGAATCGACCACCTGATTTGCTCTGGGGGGAATGTTGCAAGGCCATGATGCAGTGCATGTTTTACTCAGGAGTAAGCTCATCGAGCACGGCAGGACTGGCTTCCAAATAAAGCATGCAGAGGCTTGTGCTGCATGCCTGGAATTCTGAGACTGTTTGAGGCCTGATCCAGTGCCTGCTTACTCTGAAGTAAGTCCCTCTTGATTCCCCCCCCCATGGGACTTATTCTGCAATCTGTGCTGGGCATTAAATGGGGGCTGTGGTGGAGCCCTGCCAGACTGTCTCCTGGGGAGCCGGCCTGGTGCACTTGGCTGGAGTATCTTCTTCACAAACAGTTAACCAAGTCCTGCTGCTCAGACCAACACAGCTGACTGGTTGGATAAGAACCTTCCCGATAGTCTAAGAGGGAGCCATCCCAGCCAGTCTGCTTGGAAGAAGTAAGACCCATACAAACTGGAACATGCTCAGAGGAGGGTAGTGGAGATCATGAGGGGTCTGGAGACCAAGTCCTTCTGGATCACTCCTCGAGTTGTTTATTTATTTTTAAAAAAAATGAACAGGGGGGGGGCAAAATTGAAACTGAGCAGAAAGTGCTTTTCCCGTGGCTAGAAAGCAGTTTGCCTTGGAGGGTGTGGGGTTTAGGCAGAAAGGGGGGGAGGCTATTCAGTCACATATCTCCACCCCTCATCTCAAATCAGTGAGCAAAGACTCTTCTTGCAAAAGAAAAAAAAAAAAGCTAGGAGCTCCCCCCCATCAGATTCCTTATTAGAACAGGTTTCCTTTCCTTTTAAAAAATGGTATTTAAACTTGACCATCCCCCCAGCATGGAGTTCAGCCTTCCCCAAAGATGAAGTTTCGAAGATAAACCACAAGACTCCCTCTGCCAAGATAGACAGGAGAGAGATCTTCTTCTTCTCTTTTTATAGCCTGCCTACCTGAAGGAGCATCAGATTGGGGCCACTGCCAGCCTCAGATTTACTCTCCCCCACACACAAACACACCTGAGAACAACAGATAAGCCGGCCAGACTCATGGCCGGTGCACCCATTAGGCCAACTTAGGCGACCGCCTAAGGTTGGAGGCCTCAGAGGGGTGCAGAAATGCCTATGTCTCCCCGCCACCTCCCCATGCCCACTTCCCACCTGGCCTCTGGGCTGCCAGCTGCATCAGGCTGGAGAGGGCGTCGGGGATGGCGCAGCTCCTAGGGCACCCTTCCTGGTGGCAAGCCAATGATGAGCCCTGTGCAGGCTGCTGATTCTGCCACCCGATTCTGCTGCCCAATTCTGCACGCCCCCTGCATGGACCCTCTGACAATTGTGATGCCCTTTGCAAGCCAGCTGACAGGGGAGGGGAGCATCACAGGCATGTCCCTTTTGATATATACAGTTAACACAGATTGGAGGTGTCACATGGCTACTTTGGCTAAAATCTCCACAAGCAGCAGCACATTGTGGAAATTCCAAAAGCAGCTGTGGCACTGCTCCAGGACTTTTTCCTGGGCTGGGCTGGGCTGGGCTGGCTTGAGAGCCGTCAACACTCTCGCCAAGGTAGGGGGGCTTCAGGGGATGGTTCCCCTTGCCCTCTGCCTAAGGATCTTGCCTGCTTTTCAGCATTACCAAAAAAAAACCCTGTGAATATACTGGGAGTTCACCAGGTACTGGCTGGTTTCACGACTCATGCTCCAAAGCCATATGACAAAGCCACTCATTGTATGGAAGCAGTATCTGGAAGGTAGCTTCACTTTCTCCAGGGAGCGAAGGTGCCCCAGGGAGCAATCAACTCAGAAGTAAATCCCAGGTCTACTCAGAAGTAAATCCCATTTGATTCAGTGGACTCCCTCCCTGGACTCCCTCTCATGAAAGTGTTTTTAGGGTTGCAAAGCAGAGGGTGTAGAAATGAGAACTGTGGAAGCCACAGAGGTAGTTCCACGAGTGGTGGGGTGGCAATACAATAGCTGGACTCTATGGTATTATACCCCACCCTGCAACAAACCCCACCCTTCCCAGTATTCACCTGCAAATCTCCAGGAATTTCCCAGCCTGGAGTTGGCAATTCTAGTTGAGGCAGGAATCCCAATATTTGGGGCAGGGTGTGCCAGTTGATGACAACTCTCCAGCTCCCTAAAGAGTCCCAGAGCTGTGTTCTTCTGGCCCAGTCTGCTTGGTTAGCCCCTGCTTTTGAGGTCTAATGTGTTGTGCATGGGGGGGGGTGCTTGGCTCTCTTCTGATACTTGGGTAACTGCCCCCATTTGGCCCTTGAGATATTTGGGTGATAATACTTCTGAGTAATTACTGTAGCCAAGTTGTTGTTGTTGTTGTTATTATTAAGTGTTTGGATTCCAAACCAGGTTAACAAACAGCAATCCTTGTCAATTAACTATTGCAACATTAGCCAGGGTTTCTATGTTGTAAATCTTTCTGTGTTAGGCTTCTCCACTTGCACCTAGTATGTAGTGAATGGGTTGGGGGAATAGTGATGGGTAGGAGAAACTTCATAGTTTCTTTTTGTAAATAATGTCAAACAGTCAGATATTAGTCTGACACAGAACTAACAGCTCTCCACTTGGTCATTTTGTGAAGCAATTTGTCCTGCATATCTTGCAAGCTAATAAGGGGAATTTAGTTCATACAACTTATGAAAAAGTTACCAGGATCACTAGAAGGAAGGATGCATTTTCTGGTGGGCCAGCCCTATATTTCTGTACTCACAGCTACAACTCCTGCCACTCCACAGTATCCTAGAAGGATCAGAATTTGTGCGTGAACATGCTTCTTCTTCTTCTTTTGCCCCCCAAAGGGGATTTTTTATTGCTTTTTCTATAAACTACAACAAAAAAAAGGGGAGGGAACTACAAACTAATGGTGAAAGTAAAGAAAACCCACTAAAAACCCAAGAGATGGTGGTCATTACATAATGCTTATGAAATCAGCTTATTAGCTCAAAGTTACAGTTAAAGTTCATTGAATATGTTCATCTAATAGTCTATTTGAACTGGAAAATACTAAAATTGAAAACTCCCCTATGTCTGCCTTCATAAATAGCAAAGTAAGAAATAGTTATACAAAATGTTCCAGAGTGCAATAACTACTCATTTTTTGTCCTTTTTATTTCTCAAGTGATAGCTTGTTTTGGGGGCTGCCACCCCCAATGCTGAGTCTGAGTTCTCATCAGAAGATGCCACTGCTCCCTCTTCATCACTTTCTTTGGTGCTGTTGTCTTCCTCTTCTTCTTTTTCTTTTGCGGGACAGCTATGAAGATGCAAAAACTCATGTGCTTTTTCAACGGAGTAATTTTTTTCCCTTTTTTGTCCATAAATTTGAAGATTATGCCTTTGGGAACAGTCCATCTGTAGGCGATGTTGTTTTTCTGTAAAAATAGAATCAAGTCCCTGTATTTCCTTCTTCTCCTTCTTATTTCAAATGGAATATCCTTCAACGCTTTTATTACTTTGTCCTTGATTTTCAAGGTAGCTCCGTTTGTCACTTTAAGAATTTGATCCCTCACTAGTCTTCTGGAGAATCTCACTGTAACTTCCCTGCGCAGATTATTTTTTCTTATGAATTCTGAATATGACCTAAAGATCGTATCAATTTCGCTTTGTAATATATCCGTTTTCACATCTGCAATCAGCCCAAAGCATCACACATAATCTGCTTCAGATCCCCTCTCTTCTCTTCTGGGACACCATGAAATCTTAGGACATAGCTTGCCCTTTCCATTTGCAGCTGTAACTAATGGGATTCATTGGTTTGTCTCTTTTTCTCCATCGTCTGCAGTTGTTTTTGAAGCTTCTTAGTATTGGCACCCACCTCTTTAAGCTCTTACTCTGTTTTTTCTGTTTTTTTAACTGTCTCGTTCAATTGAGTTTGCTGTGCATCGAACTTATGGTGTAATGCCATGACTTGTTCCAGCAGAGGTCGCAACACTTCAGTCAGCATCTTTTGAAGCTCTATTGTTAAGTCCTGTCTAGGGACAGAACTTGTTGGGCTGGCATTTCCGACTGGCAGCTTAGGTTTTGTTTGTTTATCTTTCTCGTCCCTCCGTGGAGGCACCATGTTGAGAAATTGTTTACTTTTTATAAAAGTTATTACAGTCTCTAGAACTCTTTGCAAAGCCTGGTAAGTTCTTACAAGTTCTTTTTTTTTTTTTTTTTGTAAAACTCTCTTAAAAAAGAGAGAATTTTATTCTTTTTATAAGAAAAGGGAAGGGTAGACAGATGGAGAAAGAAAAAGGTGGAGTGAAATTTTTTTCTGTTAGTGAGAGTTAGTTTAGGTTAATAACCAATACCAAGTTTTGGCATCCATCATGGTTAGAAGATCTTCTTTTTAACTAAAGCAAAGTCCAAAATCACTCTGTTAATGCAGTTAGTAAAGTCCATTGGGGTTAGTAATTAGACAGCTCCTTCCAGATGTAACACGAACAGTCCTCAAAGTATCTTCTTCTTAATTTTCTTCCAGTTATGGATTAAGTCCATTTTAACTTTGAAGTCTTCCGTTCCATCACCTTCCCCTGGGCTGCTGTCTTCTGCACTTATCCCAATTTTGAATGCTGCATCCTTCTTCCTGCTGGCGTGTCTCTTCAGGAGTTTCTGTGTTTTGAAGATGAAATCCTTCTTCTTTCTTTTCTTTTTTTCTTAAACTTCTGGCCTTCAAGCTTCCAGGGCTCCACAAATTCAGCAGATGAAATTAGATCTCCCGTTTGTCGCCTGCTATGCTCGACATCCCCTTCTACTGGCAGAGTATTTCTTTTTATAAAGGCGGAATAGGCTTTAGGAGCCTTATCCACCTCTTCTTTTAACTTTATCGCTTCACTGCCAGTTAGGGGTGTCAAGACATTTGTCAAGGTAAATCCGAGATCTTCTTTCTCCTCTTCTTTAGCGCCCTGGAAACCTGGAATCAAATTCGATTTCTGTTCAATCTCCTTCATCTTTCTAGTTGTTTCCAATATCTGTTTCTGTCGACTGATGAGAACACTTTCCATTTTAAACAAAGTTTGGTTGATCTTCTGCAATTGTTCCAGCAGGGGGCACAGCATCTCCTTTTTCTGTTGATTGACAGCAAGCTCTTGGGGGGGCTATCTGGACCGGAAGTCCCTCCTCTCTTCTCTTCCGGTGTCTGCAGGGCTTTTTCCATTATCGACATTTTGTTTTTTTGTTTACTTTTAAAAAGTTCGTGCCGCATCCCCCAGGAAGCTAAGATGAACACATTCTTCCATGCAGCCCCAACGGTACTTTCACCAACACTTTGTTTTCTTTCTGCCCCCCTTCGCGCTCCCTTTGAATAGCTTGCTTCTCGAGGGGGTGGGGACTCCTCCCTCCTCCCAACGCTTATACGCATGCAGGGGGCTCCGATTTACGCTTCAAAATAGATCTTCAACTCACGATTCGATGCCACTACTTCTTTTTATGTTGAACCATAG
Organism: Gekko gecko; assembly: GCA_029375565.1. Taxonomy (NCBI): domain Eukaryota; kingdom Metazoa; phylum Chordata; class Lepidosauria; order Squamata; family Gekkonidae; genus Gekko; species Gekko gecko. The sequence continues at coordinate 141,962,878 of JAPDNY010000005.1, forward strand.
CGCTGTTTTCACTCCTGGAATTTGGTGGCGCCGCTAAGTCCCATTACGGGCACGCCGCAGCGGGGAGAAAGCCTCAATTTCCCGGCTGTCTGCCGGCAAAGAGGCTACTCCCCAAGCGCCCCCGGTTCGGAGCCTTTACCTAAGGCTCACTAGGGTCTTTCGCATATGCGAAGACCCCCCCTAACTGCGCGTGGGCTAACCGCCTCCGGGAGCGTCCCGAGAAGCGGCCGCCATTCGCGACGCCGGAAACCGAAACCCAGTTCTTACAAGTTCTTTATTTTAGTCCATCTTGCTTCTATAGGCCAGCACCCCTTAAGTCCATGGTTGAAAATACATTTGTTTTCTTCTTATCAGGGGAGAGTTCCCTCCCCCCCTCACTTTTTAAGAAGAGGCTTTCGGCTAGATCTTTGGTGTTTCTCACTTTCACTTAGACTCACATTTCAATGATATGGCCACTTTCATCCACTTTTAGCTCATACGCTCGACCACCAAATGCTTGTTGCGATGTGCATTCTTAGTTCCTTTCATGGATGCTCTGCGATGGGACCTTTGAGGCATGGAAGAGCCCCCCCTTCACTGGCTAGTCACCAGAGAAAGAGCTCTCCTAGTGTTCTATGGCTGGGAGCCCAACACAAGGGCTCCGGTGGCAGTGCAGACAATCGTACCCCTCCCAGCCACAGGCACTGGCACACAGCTCCCAGGAGATCAGGAAGCCACGGCCACCATAACAGATGCCAAAACTGGAAGCCAGTGCACGCACTTCTTGAGGCATGACAGCTACTTGTACAAGGGGCATATGAACTAAAGAGATACTGCCCATGGATGGGGACCTTGCCTACTAGGATACATCCTGCTTACTGATCCCATAGATTGCCATGTCCTAGCTGAATTTCTGGTATACACCAACAGAAACATTTGCCTGTTTGCAGGTGTTGCGCCAATGCACCTATGCAGCAGGTGTTGTAGACAAACCTTTTGGTAATACTTACAGGATAGTGCCCCCAGGCACCACAAGATCCAAAGCAAAAATTCAAAGTGAATTTCTATTATGCATTTATGTTTGAAAGATGGTGGGCACACCGGGGGGGGGGTGCCAGAAGGTAGACTCACCTAGTGTGCAAAAAAACCTGGCACTGCCTCTGGCCAGACTGACTGCCCCAGACTGGCTCAAATGACAATGGATTGGTTAGAGCAGAAAGGTTCCTTTGCCCTTTCCCTTGCTCCAATGCCTGCTTCTTTCCCTTCAAAATGTAGGCTGGGATTGGGAATCTTCATTCTCTCCTGCCAGGTGTGGAGGACACTTAACACTACCTCCCCCTCCAAAAAATGCTGTTATTTCAGCAGACATCCTAATATCCCTTGCATACATTCAGTATACTATTCTGAAAAAGAAATACACTAAAATACATTAATATACAGAGGATTTATAGTCCTGCTTGTTGAGAATACATACGTGAGGACTATAATATGTGAGGAATATAGATCAATTACAATCTAGTGCTGCTTGGTTATGAGAAATCACTCACAAATCAAATCAATATGGATACATTCTTAGAAAAATTTAGTTCCCAATCATGTCGACTATTACTGTAATAATAAATAATAAACCTGAAACATTTTTATGCAATAAACCACTTGTATTTATTATTTAGTTATTATTTAGAAGTTATTATTTAGTTATTATTTAGAAGTATGAGCATGGCAGTGCCACACAGACATGTAATGGCAGGCCCCCTGAGAAAAACGTTGGCCCCCTGAGCAAAAGGTTGTTAGCTATGGGGCTGGAACCCATGAACAGCATATATTCAACCTGTGCTGTGTGAGCTGCACTGGCTGCCAGTGGAGTACCAGATCAGGTTCAAGGTTTTGGTGTTAACCTGCAAGGTCCTAAACAGTCTGGGACCCATGTATCTTCAGGATCGCCTCTCCTGGTATACCCCTAGAAGAGCAATGCTCTCAGCAGATAAGAACTTATCGATGATCCCCAGCCTGAAAGATACCTGGCTGTCCTCAACCCGAGCCAGGGAATTTTCCACCCTAACTTAAACCTGGTAGAATTCTCTGCCAAATAACATCCTTGCCTTATGGGACCTGATGCAGTTCTGCAGGACCTGTAAGGCAGGGATATTCCACCAGGCATTTGGTTGAGGACAGCAATGGTTCCATCTTCCTGGCACTCCTACTCCCTGCCTTCATCCTGAGGTGGTGGCACAACCGGAAACCTTTATGGTCATCTGTTAGGTTGATTGTAGTTTTACTGTGTTTTTAACTGTTTTAATTATGTATTGCATGAATGTATCTAATGCTGTACACTGCCCTGAGCCCTGTTCTTACAAGGGAAGGCAGTTTAAAATCCAACTTAATAAATAAATACATACATACATAAATAATACTGTTGCTGATCTAGAGGTTACTGCTCTCTCACAAATGAATGTCAAAGGGAGAATTCAATGAGAAAGTGCTAAATTACGATTCTAATAGCTCAGCATCACTCACACTTAAGTTCTGCTTATCATGTCTCTTTCTGTACTTTCCTAGATACAATATGATTTATCATCTCTATTCCTGTGCCCATCTATCTAAAGTTGGGGGTGACCTATGTCCACTCTGAATGGGAACTCTCTTTGGTTATTGTTTCTAACTTACCTCTTTTTCTAACATCTCCCAATGACCAGCTTTCTATTGCTCATAACTTTAAGTAAAATATACTTATTTGTTCTATTTATGTACATATTTATTTATTTATTTATTTATTTTATTTACATTAATATAGTCTGCCTTTCTAACTTGGACTCAAAACAGATTACACAGAGTGAGTCAATACAATCAACAGGACAGTACATGCAATAGGAACTAGGGTTGTAGAACCAACCAGAAGTATAAAAACAGAACTAAAGCAAAACATAAGTATTAACATAATATATAACACATTAAATGATTCAAAAATTACATAGTAAGATTCTAGTTTCAGAAAGCTAGTATAGACCACAGTCACTAATAATTTATCCAAGTAACTTTGTGAAACGTTAGTACAGTGCGATCACAGAAAAGGGGTCCTGATATCATCAGTTCTTGGGAGGCTATTGAAGTTAGAGAGGCAGTGAACTCTGACTCACAAATGTATATACTGAAATACATTTTATTGGACATTAAGGTGCCATTGGAGTTGTGTTGGATTTCACAGGGGTAAGGTAAATAGCAGGCCGGACCTAAGAGGCAATGGCCAGAAAGAGATCATTTGGCAAGGCTTCTGAGAGCCTCTCTCTTTCACACCACATTTGAGTTCCTATTTGATTAGAACAGATATGCTGTTGTTATCTTCCAAGAATTTCATGGACAGACCCTCTAGAATCTATATGTGTATGCACTGTCAGATATTTATTATGAAAGAAAATGTGTGAAGGGAGGGGACACAAGTACAGCTATCAGTAGGTTGGAGGTAAATTCTATGGCCTCCTGTCCCTGGATTTCCAGAGTGCCCTAGATTTATTTTTATAGCACACCTTTCTTGTTGAGACTCAGGGTAGATAAACTATAAAAACATTTCAATTAGACAGTTTAAGACACCTAATAAACAATACAATAGGACTAGGATTACAGAATTAGAAAACAATGCAAACAAAAAACCTTATAAAATAGTAAAAAGCCCAGTAGCCCCTTTAAGACTAACAAACTTTATTGTAGCATAAGCTTTTGAGAAACATAGCTCTCTTCATCAGATGCACCTGTCTAAGACATGAACCTGAAGCAGAAAATTTTAGCAGATATAGCTCGCCAAGAAGGGGCCTTCTTTCCAGTAATGGATTGTCACTGGAAGGGTTTTTCAATACTGTAAAAGATTAATCTTTAAAAGCCTGTGACTGAACCACAAATAATCTAGTAAGATAAACTATCAGTTCTGGGTGTTTTGCGTTTGTTTGTTTTTTGCTATGACAAAAAAGAAAAGAATCACAAGCATGCAATAGTACCTAGATACAACAGTTCAGAGTTGCCAAACATGGCAGGTATTCAATAATAGTATGGAAAATATGAAGACAGATGTTTTTCCTCATGTCAGTTTGTTCCAGCACCTAAAAAAAAATTATGCTTGCTCTTTTCTCTGTGGAAAAAAATAAAATTTCAATAGGACAGAATTTGAGTGAACTTTTGATTACTCTTTTGTAAATAGTCTGACACCTCAGAGAAAGGCATGAATTCATGTGCCTGACAAATGTTGCAGAAATCCCCATGCTCATGCTAAATGGATCTGTGGTCCCGCTGATTGTACCAGCAGGACATATTTAATTAAAAATGAGACAAAAAATAGAAATTATGCTGAGGGTTTTTTTGTTTTACATGGAGACATAAACTACAAGGTTGACACAGTCCCATTGGATCCAGTGAAACTGGGATTTCTTACAATTTAAAATACAGCTTATGGCAGCTGTAGGAGTAAGAGAAAAAAAAAAAACATTCAGGATTTTTCCTCCACACATTTATTCCCTGAGCAATGGGATTATGTTCTAAGCAACCAGGTAAACTTTTCAAGGGGAGGGAGAGGACTAGGATCTTGTGGTGTCTTATTGATATGTTTACAATTTAAAATATTGCAGGAACTGAGAGTGATAAAGTACATTCAGTGTTGAACTTCAACCAAGGAGAGCCAGTGTGGTTTAGTGATTAGCATATAGGACTGGGACTTGTGAAACCAAGGTTAAAATCCTCATTCAGCCATGAAGCTCAGCAGGTTATCCTGAGGTAGCTGGTCTCTCTCAATCTACTTCACCTACTGGGAGAACTCTCTATACCACTCTGAGCTTGCTAGAGAAAGGAAATGATAAAAATGTATAGACAATGAGCTGGATCAAGCCAGCTTTCCCCCTCATTCTCATATAATTCCCCCTCCTTACTACAGCTCCTGTGTCACATGACCAATGCTCCCTCTAAGCTGTGGAGTCTTGTGAGCAATAATTCTACTTTGTGAGCTACTGGCATTAAAGTTGTGAGTGAGCACTTTGACTACTGCATAAAGTGAATTTGCTCTGGAGCCACCCTTCCTGAGCTAAGACAAAAATGCGTGAGCCGGAGGCTAAAAAACTGAGCTACCTCACACTAACTTAGTTTAGAGGGAACACTGCACATGTCCATGCAGGTCCTATGATACCACAACATGTTTAGTGGTCAAAGGGGACTCTCTCCCTTCCATTTTTTCACCAGAAGAAAAATTGATTAGATCCCACCTAGAAGCTTCATAACTGGTTCTATATGACCTTGAGTGACTCCATCCTACCTTATTATGAGGTTAAAATAAAATAACTCTGAGTTCCTTGATGGAAATATTTTAAATAAAATATATAAATATCTAAAACAAATATTTAAATGAATAAAAGAAGTATAGTTGAGTAGGCATTAATGAGACACAGAAGCCAGCACACATTCAGGCCATGCTGGTTCCAAAGCAGTGGCTGTTCTGAACTCTGCAATTGTACATTAGCTGCTGTTATAAGTCAGTGGTGTCATTTGTTTCCTCTTGCCCATGTTTCCACTTACTCCTATTCAGTAGATGCACATGGCTGGCATTTCAGAGATGGGAAAGCCAGTTGCCCATTGTTCTCTATCAACAAGACCATTACACCCTTGGAGAAAGAGCATTTCATAAGTCAGAATATTTGTATAAAGATTTACAAAGAAGCACTTCGTAAATCCCACGATTTTGTCAAATCAAAGAATGTGGGCAACAATGGCAGTCAAATTAAGCACTGTAGGAGGGACCTGGCCATATGGGTCTACCCAGATAACATGCATCTCTTTACAAGGATTTTGTTTGTTTGTAAATTCCCTTATAATAACAGTTGTCATGTTAGAAAGACAGATCATAGAATGCACAGTAAGGGCAAGCCACTTTGAGGATTTGGGAAACAGACACTTCACTGAAAAAAATGAATCTGGTACCCAGCCAAATACACTAATTCTGCTTAAGACTTTGTTTCTCAAAGTTTGAGGAGGCCCTTCCTCTGATGTTAGCTAGGGCTGGACCCTCTCTCACAACCTATTTTTGTCCCTATTTTTATTTATTTTTTTAATTTAAAATTTACCACACTCCTTTCCAAAAACCATTGCCCAGGGCAACTTATTGTTAAAGATACATTCAAGATACACAGTGCAGTTCAGTAACTATTTTGGTTTTGATCTGCCCTACTAAATAACTGAGTGATATCTTTATAGAAACACACTTAAGGTAATGTTAGAGAGCTCAGGAAAATTTCCACTTGTATCACATTAACAGTTGAAACTGCCTTATACTGAGTCAGCAACATGGTCTACAAAAGTCAATTTTGCCCACTCTGACAGGCAGTGGCTTTCCAGGGTCTCAGGCTGAGATCTTTCACATCACCTACTACTTGATTATTTTAAATGGAGATACCAGTGAGTGAAACTGGGACCCTATTTATATGGAATACATGGCCCATCAAGTGACTCTTACACATAATTTGCTTTATTCTGAGTCAGACCCTTGGTCTATGAAAGTCAGTAATGTCTAGTCTGATAGGCATCAACTCTCCATGTTCTCAGTAAAAAGTAGAGGTACATCACATCACTTGTCACCTGAGCCTTTTTAACTTCAGGTACAGAAGATCAAACCTGGGACTAGGGCTGCAGTCACACATTAAATAATCCACTTTCAATCCACTTTCAGTGCACTTTCCAACTGGATTTTACTGTGTGAACTGGAAAGTTAGAAAGTGAACTGAAAGTGGATTGAAAGTGCATTTATTTAGTGTGTGTGACCACAGCCAAGGAGTGTGCCCCCCCAAAATGGTATTTTTCAGGTTAGGATATACCAAACCCCCCAAAAATCTATATTTGCTGATATTCTTGAATCCTAATATCAGTATGACACTGGGGTTCGGGAATGATCAGAATTGCCGAAATTATTTGGCTCAATTAAACCATATGGGAACTGTCCTCATAGGGTATAATAATTCCCCCCTCTGGATTCGTGCTGGGGATGGCAGGCTCCCTTCATTGAAGAGAAGGCAAATTGCCTCCCCATGTCTTCCCCAGCCTGCCCACCACAGCATGCAGGCTGGGGAAAGCTGGAAGGATTGGGGAGCCATTTAAAGTTGCCTCCCCATGCCTTCCCGAGCCTGCCTGCCATAGGATGCAAGTTGGGGGAGGCTGAAAGGATTAGGGAGGAATCAGGAGGCATCTTTAAATGGCTCCCTGGCAGGCAACCTGGGGAAGGCTGGAGGAACTGGGGAGGCATTTAAAGATGTAGCCGGTTTGGTGTAGTGGTTAAGTGTATGGACTCTAATCTGGGAGAACCAGATTTGATTCCCCACTCCTCCACTTGCAGCTGCTGGATGACCTTGGGCAAGCCATAGTTCTGTCAGAGCTGTCCTTGAAAGGACAGTTCTTGAAAGAGCTCTCTTAGCCTCACCTACCTCACCAGGTGTCTATTGTGGGGAGGGCAAGGGAAAGGAGTTTGTAAGCCACTCTGAGACTCCAAGTGAAGGGCAGGGTATAAATCCAATCTTTTCCTCCTCCTCCTCCTCCTCCTCCTCCTCCTCCTCTTCTTCTTCCCTGTGCCTTCCCCAGCCTGCCCGCTGCAGCAAGTAGGATGGGGAAGGCTGGAAGAATTGGGGAGGCATCTTTAAATCCCTCCCTGTGCCTTCCCTAGCCAGCCTGCCACAGCAGGCAGGATAAGGAAAGCTGGAAAGATTGGGAGGCATCTTTAAATGCCTCTCCTTCATTTTGGTTGAGGAAGGCATTTATTGAGCCGCCTCAGCGGGAGGGCGGGATAAAAGTCCAATAAATAAATAAATAAATAAATAAGGCTAGAGGGATCAGGGAAGCATATTTAAATGCCTCCCCTTTACTTCCTCAGCTGGCCTGCCAAGATGGGCCAGCTGGGGAAATGAAGAGAGAAGTGGTTTAAAAAATGTAAACCTCTTCTCTGTCTCTATTGTGTGGCTGTGGTGAGACTCAAGAGAAGGAGTTTAAACTTTAAACTTCCTCTCTGTTGAGCTGTGCTGTAATGGCAGCACAATCTCTCCATTGTATCCTATAGCCCCATAGGGTACAATGGAGAGTTCAGGTTGTGGCTGTGGTGTGACTCCAGAGAGAAGGGGTTTAAACTTTAAACCCCTTCTCTCTTGAGTCACACTGCAGTGGAGAGATCGCACTGCTATGTGACTCTTGGGCCTGGCTGGAGAAGGGAAGGGTATGTCATTTAAATGCTCCACCTTCCTCACCCATCCATGCTGCTGCTCCCTTCCCTTCCCCAGCCAGCCTGGGGGAAGGGAGTTGGCAGTATAGTGGGTCAGTTTCACTCCCCTCTGCTTCCAAGCAGAAGGGAGTGAAACTGACTTGCTCTCCCTCCCCTTCGCTTCCCCAGCTGGTTTGCCAGCTGACTGGAGAAGCATGCATTGGAGATTGCCATACAGAAGCCAAATAGATTCAGCTTCTACACAGTGGTACCTTTTTGGGAAGCCAAATCAGATCAGAGAATCTGACTCAGCTTCTGGGGAGCCCAAATAATGCCGTATGTATATGGGGGGGGGGTGGCTCAGCCAAGCCAAATGCACATCCTTACCTGAGACCTTTTGCATGCAAAGCAGATATTCTATCACTGAGCCACAGCATTCAATACAAAGTTAAGCAACAGAAAACTACTAAAATCAACCCTCAAGTCACACTCAGTTTTGTCTTGAGAACGGCATGATGTAGGGGTTAAGAGTGGCAGACTATAATTTGGAGAAGCATGTTTGATTCCCCACTCTTACACATGAAGCCTGTTGGATGACCTAGTTTGTGTTGTTGTATTTTTTTTTTTAAAAAAATTATTTTTAAACATATCATAAATCAATAACATCAAAACAGTAAAACAAACACCACAAAATATACAACTACCAAAAAGCTATAAACAGTATGCCAGAGTATAAATGTGACATTATTAAATGAACACAAACACATAAATCTAACACAGGACCTAATTTGAAATGGACAGTGTGGTTCTTCAGTGTAACACTTCCTAACCAATTCAGAACATTGCTATCCTCCATTCTACTGCACATGTGTCCACCTGGTTCAGTTCCAGACTACTTCTCCCTCATTATGCAATAATTGTACATGCTGCCCCTGTAATTTGAGCTCACATATTTCATGGGAAAATGCACAAGTTGCTTTTTCCCTTGCCCTAGAACAACAAAAAGAGGAAGCATGACTCATTTACACATCCTCTTCCTTGTAGCATGTGACAATACCATTGATTTAAGTCTCAGATGTGAATGAAGTACATATCTTTCAAAAATAAACACTTTACAATTCCTCATAAACTAGATGTTATATTACTGAACCAATGGCAAGGTATTCAAATTCCACAAGTGAGAAAGAATCTGGTAATAATATTTCTATCAGCAGCAAAAAGGATGATAGCATCATGTTGGAAAACTAGTGATCCTCCTACTATTGGACAATGGTATTCTAGAATTTGGAATCATTTATTAATGGATAAAATATCAGATAAAGATTGTATTGCAAATTATGAGTCTTCTTCAGGTTACTCAAAATATTTTGAACAATGGTTCCTAGTGTTAGAAAAATTAGATGAAATACTTGAAGATAATAGACTTTCTCAGGAGCCATTAATATTATAATTTAAAAAAAACAAGTTGGTAGCTTTGATTTTAGTTGAGAAATTTAACTATATAATTTTTACTTTGGGAAATCCCTCAAGAACGTACACCTTCTAAATATCTTGTGTACATTGTCCACAATCCCCCCTTTTGATATAGTGAAATTATATTTAATGTTAGAATATTGTAATCTTATTAAAACCAATGTTGTTCTTTCATATCAAGATATATTTATGGAGTTGGGTTGTTGTTGTTGTTTTTGAACTGTTATTGTTGAAAATAAAACAAATTATTTTTTAAAAAGCAGACGCTTGTGTTTGGGGGCTCAAAATAGGACTCCTACCATGTTAACAGCATAGAGCTATGCTAACCCAGAAATCACTGCCATTTGTGAAGGGGATTCATGGGAACAGATAGGAACGCATCACTTGTAAAGGAACAGCAGCATGCAAGCTGCAAGTAGAGGATCTGTAATAGATGCTCTTCAAAACTGCCACTCTGACCCTGTGAGAGTATTCTGAAAGAAAAGAACTCCATTATATGGGAAGTCATCTATTTAATGCTTAGTCAAGGGGAGACTCTAAAACAGAGACACAATGAATCAATGACATGATGAACGTACCCCAGCAAGTGATCAGTCTCCTCCATATTTGTGCATGTCAGTGAGAAGCAGCAGTTCATGAAGCATGAGGAGAAAAAACCTTGGGATGGCATAGGAGGACAGCAGCTTGGTTTTGAGGACAGCAGTATGATGACTAGTTTAATGGGAAATAAAAGACATTTACAAAGTGAGGAGTGTGCAGAAGATTACCATCGCAGCAGTCTTCAGTCTGGATTTTACTACGAAAAGCTTCTCTGGAGATCTTTGGTGGTAGCCAGCGCATAACAAGGAAAATAGATTCTTCCTTGATGATCAGGAGAGTGAAAAGACCAAGGTTGATGGTGACATTTCAGTTTTTGGACCTGCATTTTATGATAACTGAGTGTAGAACTGGGTATACTACATGTACATCAGTTGCATTAAAAATGCAGGTATGAGGGGGGAGAAAACACCAGAGCTACTACTGAAAATCTATGGTGCATTGCTTAATTTGGACCCATTTGTGGAAAGGCAGTTGGAATTCAGGCAAAGAATACTGTGGTGCCTGGAGTAAGCAACAATTAAAGTCCATTCCATCATGTTTCCAATATCCACTGACCAGCCTAGGAAGACTGAGAGGTGTATTTTCAGTGACATAAATGCTACTGATAATCAATAACAACCAAGGGCTAGATTTATAAAGCCACTCAGCGTATATCTTGGCTAAACCTCATACCTTTCTGCAAAGGATTTAAAGTGATCAAGGTGCCAATAGCAGGCACCAAGAGTTAAACATATAGTGTCTAAATGGATTTCTGTATCTGTCTAAATGTCATTTTCAGTGTAATATTGAAATTATTACGATTGCTGCTAACTAGCCAGTCCAGTCCATGAGACAGGCAGACAATTCTGATTAGTAAATTAGGCATATTATTTCAATTTGTAGGGCAACAAAATGGCATCACAGTTTTTGAACACAATGCTTAGATCACCCAATCATCTTAATACATGATATAAACATAGGGAGTATTTCAGGAAAAGTAGAAGGGTCAGTGAAACTCAAATTAGAACAGGCTCACCATTAGGGAAGATGAGACAACCAGCCCCAGGTAGAATGATTTAGAGCAATATTCAAGGACACCAGATTGTCACTCATTTCATTTAATATATTTTTACCGTCATGACAGGCTCAATTTGCTTCCCCTCATCCCCGCCTTGGACACCATAATATTCTTTCACATCTCTGAAATCAAGGCGACTTCCATATACATTCATGAACTTATATCCTGTGGAAAGGAATGACTTAAACCTACCTGCTTTTACTACCTTGCAGCCACAATAAAATAATCAGAGTTTATGAATTGGGTATTTGATATCTGACTATGTTGGGTGCTGACTCTTCAATGGTTGCACTGCTATTCTAGTAATTCCACTATAGATATTGTGTTATTTCTACAACTATGCAATCATTTTGGAGCATCCATATATGACATTATTTTAGACTGCAGATGGTTTCAATAGGTCCCAGCAAATTGCCAGAATGAGATTCTCCTTTTAATTGGCACCTACTCTTGGCACCTATGTACATTAACATTATCTGTGTGGCATCCATAGTGCATATCAGGAATTCTCCGTAACACCTACTGACCTTGGGAAGATGTGGGTGGATATGTGGGGGTGGGGAGAGAGAGAACGAAATTGCATGACCCAAGTAGTACTTACCTTAGACAGGCCTCTCAGTAGTTGTGAATACCTGCTGTCACCAGGACACCAGTATCCAGTCCTATTAAGGCCCAGAGCATCAGAAATATCTGTTTACAACCCTGTAAATCATACCTGTTTCATATGCAGCCCAGATTTGATTTGAGGGGGTCATTTGGAAATGAAGTAAAATATGTCCATTGAATTCCAGACTTCAAATTTCTTCCTTGAATTCTTCACCTTAATCTCACTCATCCATGATATTTAGTGAAAGTTACCACAGATTATTTTAAACAATGGCTAACAGGTTAACAAGAAAGAAGACAGGTTATCTGTTAATATTTCCTGGATAAAACTTTTCTTCAGAAATACCTGCAAACACAGGGGCTACATCTTTGCTATGTATTCAGAGATGTACACCCTGTGTTTGTGGATATATCTAAGAAAAGTTTTAACCAGCAAATTGTTGTGTATTCAGAGATATAGGATAAGAACATAAGAATGTAAGAGAAGCCAATGTTGGATCAGGCCAATGGCCCATCCAGTCCAACACAGTGTCCAAAAATACCAGGTACCACCAGAAGGTCCAGCAGTGGGACCAGGATACTAGAAGCTCTCCCACTGTTGCCTCCCCAAGCACCAAGAATACAGTACATCACTTGCCCCAGACTGAGAGTCCCTATCTATACATTGTAGCTAATAGCCACTGATGGACCTCTGCTCTATATGTTTATCTAATTCCCTCTTGAAGCTGTCCATGCTTGTAGCTGCCACCACCTCCTGTTGCAATGATTTCCATGTGTTAATCACTCTTTGGGTGAAGAAGAACTTCCTTTGATCTGTTCTAAGCCTTCCACTCATTCATTTAATGGAATGCCCACAAGTTCTTGTATTGTGAGAAAGGGAGAAAAGTACTTCTTTCTCAACCTGCTCTATCCCATGCATAATCTTATAAACCTTGATCATGTCACCCCTCAGCTGTAGTTTCTCCAAGCTAAAGAGCCTCAAGTGCTTTAACCCTTCTTCATAGGGAAAGTGTTACAACCCTTTTATTATTCTAGTTGCCCTTTTCTGCACTTTTTCCAATGCTATAATATCCTTTTTGAGGTGGTGTGACCAGAACTGTACACAATATTCCAAATGAGGTCACACCATTGATTTATACAGGGGCATTATGATACTGGCTGATTTTTTTTTCAATTCCCTTCCTAATAACCCCCAGCATAGTGTTGGCCTTTTTTACTGCAGTCGCACACTATCTTGCCATTTTCATTGAGTTATCTACTATGACTCCAAGATCTCTTTCTTAGTCAGTCTCCGCCAGTTCGGACCCCATCATTGTGTGTTTATAGTTAAGATTTTTGGCTTCAATGTGCATCACCTTGAACTTGGCCACATTGAACCCCCTTTGCCACACTGACACCAACTCGCTCATCCTCAACAGATCCCTTTGGAGTACCTCATGATCTTCCCTGGTTCTCACCACCCTGAACAAGTTGTTGGAAATGTATGTGTTTACAAGGTCTGACAATCCAGTCATTATAGGGTTAACCTGTTTACCTAATATTGCTATTGTCTAGACTGACCTGGAAGGGAAACTGGGACAGAGCCAATGGGATATTAGCCTGGGAAAAGTAACTTCTATTGTAATACAGATTGGTTGTTTGCTTCAGGTGGCTTCCTTTCTAGGGGTCGAGAAGAAGGACAGCTTCTCCTTTGTCTGTGTGTAGTGTGTAGCCATGACTTGAACAGTAAGCAGCTTAGAAATGTAGCTCTTGGATGTTTGTTTTATTTGTAGGTTTCTTGTATACCTTTTACCCTTAGAAAGAAAGGTTTCTAAACACAAAGAAATCTCTTCTTTCCAATAGAACAAGATCCATCAATACTCTGAGTAATTAAATACTTTTGAATATTTTACAACAAATGGTAGCATTTGACGGTTGAATTTTGTTTTTGAAATGCTCATTGGATTGATAGAGAGAGAGCTGAGTTGAGCTGGCAGGGAGACACTTATTTTAAAAGGAAACAATTTTTCTGCAAAGTTTTTTTTTCTGCTTTTCGCCAAACAAAGCTGCAGCCAGGAAAAGTGATGGGCACTTTTAATTCTTGATGGTTGGAGGAATCCCCACTTTATGCTAGCCTGCACTTTGGAGAGCAGCTGAGAGAAAGCTTTTTAATTTTTTTTCTACGCGCGCTTCAGAGCTCTGACCGGACAATGGAGGAAAGCCAAGCTGATTGCTTTCAGGTCTCCTGCTCACAGCTGCACAGCCTAAGGAAAGGAATTAACCCTGTGAGTCCCTGCAGTGTGCCTGCTACGACCTAAAGATGAGTGAAGCTGAATCTTTTGCAGTTGGAGCTGGATCTTCAACTCCTGCACCCAGAGAAGCATCTGTGAGTCTGTTCCATACTTCAGGGGAAATTTCACCCTTAAAATTAATGGCCCATAATTTTCTTTGGTGGCACAGTTTTCTCGCAGTAAAGCTGCAAATGCAGAGAGCCCAACATGTCTTAACAATGACCCCTCCAGCAAATGAGCCAGAGAAAAGTGCTTTTGAACTACTGGATGGCTATGCTAAGAATCTAATTCTTGGATCTGTTGATGATAAAAATGTGTCACATTTATATACTGTGGGAATGTCAAAAGAAATGGTTGAATATCTGAAAAAGAAATATGGGGGAAAGACTACAAGTAAGATTTATTACTTAAAGGCTCATATCTTTGACTTTAAAGTAAGAGAGACTGACCATTTACCTGAGAAACTGAGCAAACTAATGGTCATTTATAATGAGCTTAAGGAGTTGGGAAAAAACCCTGATGAAATTGATATGATCACTGCAATTCTTAGAGGTCTGCCACAGAGTTACAAAAATCTGGTTATGAATCTGAGACACAAGGATGATCTAAGTCTTGAAGGTTTGCTGATGATTTTACAGGAAGAATCTGACTCAAGGAGCAATTATGATGATTTGTCTAATGAGATGTCTGTACTGAGTTTGAAATATGGGCACAGATTTAAAAGGAAAATTGAATGTTTTTTATGTAAAGGAAATCACAAAGTTGTGAACTGTGAATTTAGAAATGCCAGAGACCGTGAGTCTAAGGCAGTAGGCAGACAAAAGCCCTCTGGAGAACATGGTCAGAGGGGCCAGACACTCAGTGGCAGAGGAAATTATAGCAGTGGCTTTAAACCGCAGACAAAGGGACGTGAATATCACCATACTAATGGAAAATATCATGCTTTTAGAATTTGTGATGATGATGATGTTGATGGAAATAAGAAAATATTTTTAATTGACTCTGGATCCTGTATGCATGTTTGCAAATATGAGGAACTGTTTTATGAACTTGATGCTAACAATAGGCCAAGGATTTTTCAAGCCAATAAGGAATTGCTTGATGTCAGAGGTGTAGGGACTGTACCCATTGAACTCCTCACTACTAGTGGAGAAGTAATTAATGTTAAGTTGCAGGACATGGCTCTAGTCCCTGGAGCAGCTGATAATTTGATTTCAACTAAAAGGCTTATGGACAGTGATCACAGTGTGTTGCTTAGGAAAGGCAAAAGGAGTGAGATTCTTGCATGAGGGCCTGATTTTGCATTCAAAGTGGAAGAGAGAAATGGATTTCATTATCTTGTGGATGCCAGTGAGGAATCTGGAACTGTTAATGATGAGAGACAAGTTTGTCAAACTAGCAATGACTCTTGTAATCATCAGAATTGCTTATCTGCATGGCATTTGAAATTTGCACACAGGAGCATGCAGTCTGTTGAAAGGTTGTTGAAGGAATGTGGAATCTCTGGTGAACTGTGATAAGGCAAAGGAGAAATGTGACACGTGTCTCAAAGCAAAAGGGACTGCCCCAACGTATTCTCAGAAATCCCCTGCTCGTGATGAGGGAATTCTAGAAACTGTGTACAGTGATCTTGTTGGTCCACTAGCGCCATCCTGTGGCAGGAATAAATATTTTGTGACTTTTACTGAGAACAAAATGAAATATACTTTTGTATATATGATGAAGAGCAAAGATGAGACACTGAATAAATTCAAATGTGACCTGGCCACAATTAAAAACAAGTTTGGCCAAGCACCTCAAAGCTTACGCACTGATGGAGGTGGAGAATATTGCAATGCTGAGTTTAAAGCATTTCTGGAACTTGAAGGGATTGAAAACAAGGTGTCTATCCCACACTCGCCTCAACAAAATGGATCTTCTGAGAAGCTGAACAGAACAATTCAGGAAATGTGGAGAGCTATGCTAATGCATTCTGGACTACCAAATAGCCTATGGGCTGAAGCTGTAAACACAGCAGTGTATCTACACAATAGAGTACCCTCAAAGCTTACTAGAACCACTCATTTTCAGGCCTGGTTTGGAAAATGGCCTGGATTAAAGCACATCAAAGCTTTTAGTTCCAAAGGGTATGCCCACATACCAAAGGAGAGAAGGGGAAAACTTGATCCCAGAGCTGAAGTTGGTTTTGTAGTAGGGTATCCTGTTGGTGGAAAAGGATACAGGATATACAATCCCCAAAATCGCACAGTTAAGGAACGTAATGTTGTATTTGTTGATGAGCATGATTTGCCAAGTGTTTCCAGTGCAACTGATCCACAGACGCTTGGGACTGCACCTGTAGAGTTGGTGGCATGGTTACCTGTAGTGATCATCGGGGAACCGGCAGGTCTACCTTCTGAGGAAACTACCAGAACAGAAGGGGAAGCGGGAACCACACCAGAGGAGGCAGCAGAACCCACAACCAGTGTGAGATGGTCAGAAGGGAGCACTAAAGGGCAACCATCAAAGAAATATGGATTTTGTGATACTGTGCAATCTGCAAAAGGACCTAAGAACTGGAAAGAAATATGCAATTTACCTGCGAGTGAAAGAGATAGATGGATTGAAGGAAATACTATCCATATATGAGAAAAAAGCATGGACTCTTACCAGGGGTCTTTTCGTAGAAGAACAGCTGCAGGAGCTCATTAGCATATGGTATGCTAATGAGCTATTAGGCTATTAGCATATGCCACGCCCCCTGACATCACCGGAAGTGATGTCAGAAGGGGAAGCAAAAGGGGGGGGGAGCATCTTCAAAAGCCTCCCCTTCCCTTCCCCAGCTGGTCTGGGTGGGGAAGCTAAGAGAGAAGGGGTTTAAAGTTTAAACTCCTTCTCATGAGAGTTGGGCCACAGAAGGAGGAAAGAGAGAAGGAAAGAGAGAGAGCAGAGAGAAGGAAAGAAGGAAGGAAAGAGAGAAAGAAAGAGAGGGAAGAAGGAGGGAAACAGGAAAAGGAGGAAAAAGAGAAGAGAAGAAGGTGGGAAAGAAGGAAAGAAAGAGAGAAGAGAAGAGAAGAATGAGGGAAAGAGGAAAAAGAAAGAAGGAAAGGAGGGAATGAAAGAAATTCAGTGGCAATTCAGCCCCATTATACTCTATGGGCCATTGAAGTCAATGGTGAAAACATAGGGTATATTCTGGGGGCTGGAGGAGGGTTTGAGGGAGAGGCTCCAAGATCACAGGATAGCTGATGGAGCCTCTCCCCAAGATACCCACCAAGTTTCAAGAACATTGGACCAGGGGGTCCAATTCTATGGGCCCCCAAACAGGTTGCCCCATTTCCTCCATTGTTCTCTATGGTGGGAAAAAAAGTTATTTTTTTCCCACCATAGAGAACAATGGAGGGAATAGGAGCAACCTGTTTAGGGGCCCATAGAATTGGGCCCCTGGTCCAATGTTCTTGAAACTTGGTGGGTATCTTGGGGAGAGGCTCCATCAGCTATCCTGTGAGTTTGGAGCCTCTCCCTCAAACCCCTCCCTCCAGCCCCTAGAATATACCCTATGTTTTCACCATTGACTTCAATGGCCCATAGGATATAATGGAGCTGAAATTGACATTTGGCTGCCTGAAAGACTCTCCGGGACGACGGCTGGGGGCGGGGCTTGGCTCCTGAGCTCCCGGAGCTGCGCTCCGGTGCGCTCCCCCCCCGAAAAGACCCCTGACTCTTACTAAGCTACCTCAAGGCAGAAAGCCTGTTGGATGCAAATGGGTTTTCAAAATAAAGCATGAAGATGGAACTGTGGAGCTGTACAAAGCATGTCTAGTAGCTAAAGGATATTCACAAGAATATGGGACTGACTATTTTGAAACTTTTGCTCCAGTTACCGACTAAGCAACTTTCAGAACACTTCTTAGTGTTGCAGCATCGAGAGACATGATAGTAGAGCATCTTGATGTAAAGACTGCTTTTCTCAATGGAGAACTATCTGAAGAAATCTACCTGGAACAACCTGAAAGTTTTAAAGCCAAAGGACAAGAGGATTATGTCTACAGACTCAACAAAGGACTCTATGGGCTAAAACAAGGAGCAAAGGCCTGTTATGACAAAATTACTAGACTGCTACAGAAGCAAGGTTTTGAACAAGAGAAAGCTGAACCTTGTCTATACACTAGGATTAAAAATGGGCAATACCAGTATGTTCTTGTTTATGTTGATGACTTAATCGTGGCCTGTCAAAACAGAGAGGACATCAAAGAAATAGCTGATGGACTGAATAAGGATGTGGAAGTCAAACAGCTAGGAGATGTACAACACTACCTCGGAATACAAATTGAGCGACTTGAGGATGGAACTTTTCTTCTATGTCAGAAACGAAAGATTACGGACTTTGTAGAATCTGTTGGTATGAAAAACTGCAAAGCATCATCCATACCAATGGAACCTGGATATCTGAAGGAAAAGAACAGAAAAGCACTCAGAGACATTGGAGAATACAGAGAAGCAGTTGGAAAACTTCCCTACCTGAGCAAAACCACGAGGCCAGATATCACAGTGGCAGTTGGCATCTTATGCAGGAAAGTGAGTTCGCCTAATCATCATGATTGGAGTGCCATAAAGAAACTAGTGCAGTACCTGAAAGGAACAATGGACTTACAACTGAAAATTGCACCATCTGAAGGGGCCAGACTAGTCGTATATATGGATGCCAACTGGGAAGAAGAATCGGACAATTATAAGTCTACAAGTGGATATCTATTTTTCTATGGAGATGGACTAATAGACTGGACTAGTAGAAAGCAAACTGTTGTGGTGCAGTCTACAGTGGAAGCTGAGTGTGTTTCAGCAGCAAGTGCCTGTAGTAGGCTTGAATTGATTTTTCATATGTTAAAGGACTTTGGAATAAGAGAACCTGTACCTATACTTATGTTTGAGGCTAATCAGGCTTGTATAACTATATGTAAGGAAGAAAGCACCACTGTAAGAAGTAGATCAATTGGTATTAAGTGTGCTTTAGTAAAAGATTTGTATCAGAAGAAGCTGATAGATATTGAGCATTGTCGTACAGAGGAAATGGTGGCTGACATTCTGACTAAGCCACTGACCAAAGAGAAGTTTGAACGTCTATGTAAAATGTTGAATATGATTGGTACAAATGTTGAAGTGAATAATGAATAATGTTTTGTATGTGTATGTATGGCTTACATGTTAGACCTTGAGAAGGGGTGTTGGAAATGTATGTGTTTACAAGGTCTGACAATCCAGTCATTATAGGGTTAACTTGTTTACCTAGTATTGCTATTGTCTAGACTGACAAGGAAGGGAAACTGGGACAGAGCCAATGAGATATTAGCCCAGGAAAAGTAACTTCTATTGTGGTACAGATTTGTTTGTTGTTTGTTTCAGGTGTCTTCCTTTTTAGGGTCGAGAAGAAAGACAGCTTCTCCTTTGCCTGTGTGTAGTGTGTAGCCATGACTTGAACTGTAAGCAGCTTAGAAATATAGCTCTTAGACGTTTGTTTTATTTGTAGGTTTCCTGTATACCTTTTACCTTTAGAAAGAAAGGTTTTTAAACACAAAGAAATCTCTTCTTTCCAATAGAGCAAGATCCATCGATACTCTGAGTAATTAAATACTTGTGAATATTTTACAACACAACTTCGTGTCATCCACAAATTTAGCCACTTCACTGCTTACTCCCAACTCCAAATCATTAATGAACAAGTTAAAAAGCATCAGACCCAGTACTGATACCTGTGGTACCTCACTGCTTACCACCCTCCACTGAGAAAATTGCCCATTTATATTCACTCTCTGTTTTCTATTAATTAGCCAGTTTTTGATCCACAAGAGGACTTGTCCTTTTATCCCGTGACTATTGAGCTTACTTAGGAGCCTTTGGTGAGGAACTTTATCAAAAGCTTTCTGGAGGTCAAGGTAAACAATATCTATTGGGTCCCCCTTGTCCACATGTTTGTTCACTCCCTCAAAGAACACTGACAGGTTAGTGAGACAAGATCTTCCCTTGCAGAACCTATGCTGAATCTTCCTCCGTAGTTTTTGTTCATCAATGTGCCTACTAATTCTTTCCTTAATAACAGTTTCCACCAACTTACCAGGTATCAACGTCAGACTGACTGGCCTATAATTTCCCAGATCTCCTCTGGAACCCTTTTTAAAGATGAGAGTGACATTAGCTACTTTCCAGTCCTCAGAAATGGAGGCAGATTTTAATGAAAAATTACATATTTTTGTCAGGAGATCCACAAGGATGTCTTACAGCACATCAAAGAATCCCTGATAACATGACAAATGTTTAATTCCACAAGTTGAAGGCAATAAAAATGTGCCAGAAAGTCAAGAGAAACAGGAATTGGATTTCCACTTGGAGATAGCCAATTTTGGTTTACCTACCAAAGGATGAATGATAGTCACAAAAAAGCTGATGGAGGTAAGGGAGATGTGGACCACATGCCAGGTAAAGATAAAAATGTTTAATAAGGTTCATCCTATGTATGCAACCTTTGTTCAGAAGAAGATATAGACATTGAAATTATACGTTTAATTCCGAAGAGGATCGTCAACTAAACTACTATCGACTTTTCAAATTATTGAAACTATTAATTATATCTTTTTGTAATAATATTTTTGGATATTCATAAAACTTTCCACTATCTTTGCATACACATAAAATTTCACACTGTTTATAATTTTTGTTTCATAAGATCAATTTAGCGTCCTTCTTTACAGTTCTTGCTGTCCTTCTTGAGTTTATGTATATTACTGTAAACCACTCTTGTTGCAATTGATTGCATTGTAACTTGGCTAGACTTACATTTTTCTATTATTTTCCTAAAATCTGTACTCATTACATTTTCCATGCTTGTGTTCTAGTTTAATCTTTAGTAATAAAGGTTCCTTCTTGTTTATTAAAGCAGGCTGTGATTCAAATCCTTCTCATGTGCATAGATAGCTTATACATGCTAAGAACAGGTATGCATAGGAGGGGTGGTAAAGTAATGGGAAAGCTCTGCCTTTGTACTTGCTCAGAGGCAGCATCACCAGGGTTCCCTAAGACACTGGTTACACAGTAGGCTGGGTTTTTAACTTGGGGTGGTGGCATGAAGACAAACATACTTTCACATGCAGGCAATCATATAATATGCATGTGAGACTACACAGACCCAGAGTGTGTTTGTAACAATCTTGAGCTGAAATGGAAAATAAAGACCTGTTGTAAACACTTAGATTTTGGCACAGATCTGAGTACAGGTAGTGGCTGCTGACTGAAATCAAAGTTCTGAGAAAGTAAGGGATGCTTTAATCCCATTTATTTTAATAGTTTATGGGTGTCAATAACAGTGTATTGGATTCAGCTGACTTTTTTCTCTATCTCACTTAGTTTCTCTTTTTATTATAGCCTTCACTGTACAAGGCTTTTGTCCATGAAGGTTCCAAGACCACCAGAACATCTTTTTTGGTAGTCAAAAGGGAACCATTTCTCCCTTTTTTCAGCAGCTGAAAAGCTGGTTGGATCCATCTGATTGTCCAGATTTTATTGCTGAAATGGAAATAAATCCATTCATTTGAATTTATTTCATGGGAAACATTTGGCATGTAAAGATTCTAGGCTTGGATCCTAGGCAGTGAAAACAGAGCAACACTGCATAAACAGTAGCTTCCTTCCTGCTTGCTGCCGTCTTTGACGTCCCATGAAAATTCTGCCAGCATGGGTCAGGGGACCCTCCGGGAACAACAGTGGGGTTGAAGTGGGGGGCTTCAATGAGAAGAGAGAGTGAAAAGAGGGAGAATGAAAATTTTTAAAAAATATTCTCTCCCTCTTTCCAAGAGCAGAAGTGCCTTTTGCAAAGCAGAAAGGAAGATTAGGAACAAAGCCTCTACTGTCAATAAGTACTTACTGACTTGGGGATTACCTAGAGGCCATTGGGGTTGTTTCCAAATTCCACAAGTATTTTATTATCCGACTGAATATATTACATGAATAATACTGCTCAAGGCAGGCTGCCTTTTCACATGAAATGATACAGACATATTTAAATTTTTCTTCCACATGTTTCCACTTGGAACATAATGAAACTGTAAAATTAATATGTAAAATGCCATTCATTTACATTACGTTATTAGCCGTGAATGGAGGAAAATTGCTACCATATAAGCAGTGCAATTTTTCTTACAATGTTTCACATTAATTTTCTTCTTGATTAAATTTTGTTCAGGTGGTATACTGTGCTGGGCAATGAGAAGGTATCAGTTCCATATAAGTAGTTCATGGATGTTTATAAAATGGAGCACTGCGATAATTAAATAAGTATTAAATGGATTAGCTGGTTAGATCCCAAAGCTCTGATATGGTTTCTCACAAGGACAGAATACAAAATGGCTTCAAAATCTGGGACATAATCAGTATGATGTCTTATTTCTGCCAAGGGCAGTGTTGGTTAGTCTATTTATATACTATTTCTCAAGTGTGCCCCCTATCTGTGGATACCTAAATCCACGGTTAGAGGACACACTGACCCAAAACAGTTTTTTTGTAAAGTTGGGTGACCTCCCCCCGCAGGGTTCTCATAAAAACCTAAAATGTTTTAAAGAAATATCTGGGGGGTATAAATCCCCCTGAAAACAAAAGTGTTGTCTCTGTGTGTGCAGACAACGTAAAAATGTGCCTCCCATTCAGCAGCAGCAACAGCAATGGGCAGGGAGCTGCAGTGTCAATGGAGTGGGAGAGAAAGCCACAGCAGGCCCAGCAACAGAGGCTGAGAACCTCCCCAGGCTTGGGGACAGTTGCTTAAATGTTATCAACTTGCCCAAACTTATTTATTCAGTTATTTATATCCCACTTTTCCATGTGACTCAAGGCAGCTTACAAATCATACTGAAAAGCATAATAAGGGTGTGCAAAAAAAAAAAACATTTTTTTCTGGCTCAATTATAGCCTATGGGGACCATTACAGTCAATTGACTCCATAGGCTATAATGGAGAATTGATCCAGGGGTATTTGAGGCTCTTTGGGGCTATTTTTTGAGGTAGAGGAACCAAATTTGCAGCATAGCTGCTGATGCCTCTCCTAAAAAATCCCACATATTTTTTTTTTTAAAAAAAAGACCAGGGAGTTCAATTCTATAGGCCACAGAAGGAGGTGTCTCCATCCTTCATTGTTTCCTATTGAAGCTTGGTTGTGAGCTAAAGATAAATCCTCTGAGATGACCTCTGAAATGTTGTGTGTCAGCACCCCCTAATGAAGCTTAGAGGGAACTGTGGTCCCTACTTGTGAAATGAATAATGATCCACTATTTAATGTAAACTTTTTCGGGGGGGGCGAGGATAGAGGCTCTAGCAGGAAATTATCTTCCTTCATATATTGATTAATTGTGTCATAATATCATAGCTCCTAAAGAATTGCTTACAACGTGTCTCTAAAAATAGTGGGCTGGAGCCTATGACTTCCTTCAGTTAAATTAGATCTTATCCTATGATTCTCTTCTGCAAATTTTTCCTTGAAAGGAGAAAGATTTCCTCTAGTGAAGAAGTACTTCTTCAATGGAGAAAGGTTTCTTCTGATGAAAGTTGAACAAAGTCTTCATTTGTTGGCAGAAGAGTCATTAGAAGAGAATCATAGGATCCAACCCAATTTTTCTTAATTAATTTAATCTGTATTACTACTTGAAAAATGGGGGATAAGAGACTTTTATCTCACATTTTCATGCAAATGTGAGGTCAGATGACTGAACTATTTGGGTTATTTCAGTGGTGAAGCCACTTAGGACTAATTTACATATACTGGTTGTCACTCAGTGTTTTATCACCTGACAGTTTTCAGCTGCATGGACATAAGGTGACTGCTTGAGCTGGTTGTGTAACAAGAAAACTTACTCCTGCATTGTGACTCATTGTGATAAAAAAATGAGATGTGGACTCAGAGGTCCCCATATCCATGCTTGTTTTCTTGGGAAACAAGCGTGGGAACAGAAATTCTACAGTTCACACACACCTCTTGGTTTCCAATTTGATTCAAGGGATCTCTTCCTGATCTACCTGCTGGGTGGGGCCTGCTCTACTTCTCCTAATAAAAAAGATGGCACAATGTGGTAGATGGCACAGGTCATGCTTGGTAGTGCACACTATAAACTTGATAGTGCAAGAGCACTGCTGTGCAATATCAATACAATGCCCATGTATCATTCTGGACTTTAATGTGTCTTCAAAAATTGAAAATGGAAGCATGAGGGGAAAGGGGTGTGTGTGAAACTCCCTCCTGCCACATTCCCTAGCTGAACTAGGGCTCTGTATGCTGATTTTTAAATCAATAACCATGTTCTGCTCACCCGCTGACTTGCCGCCCGTCGCCATGCTGTTGCTAATGCTGATTGTGTAGAATGATTATAGGAAAGTCAGTTGCAGAATCTGTATTATCTTCAACAGAGATTTCAGTCAGATATAGTAATACTGCAATATTCAGACTGTGGGCTTAACTGAGAACAAAATGTGGCCTATGTCTTTGTACGCCTATCCCATTTAGGGATGGAATTATCACAGGGCTGGATAAGCACTGAAAAACATAATTACTCTCACAAGCATTTACAAGCATGACCTCTAGTTTGTACTGAAGGTTCCATGCACAAGGGCTCATAAGTTGGAAGCTTTCTCCAGCTCCCCATTACTCACAAAATATGTGTCCAGAGACCTTCTAGGAACATACGGAACATCCATTTATTTCTCCATCTTTTTCACTGGGATTGGTTCCAAATGGTAACTGTCCTCTCATAGCTTCCTAAAATTGCAGGCTTCTCCTTGTACAGCTCATTTGTATCGGGGGGATGACACTAGTTGTGCAATTTCCAAGGATACCAAAATATTCTTGTTTCTGGGTGTATGCAGTAACCTGTGAGTCCTCCAAAATATTATCATTTATATACATAATTTGTTATTTGGGAAACACACACAGTGATAATACATTTCTTTTTACAAGATCAAAGCTAGATTCAAAAGTGTAAATAACCTAAGCAACCTAGGAAACTATCTGTCCATCCCATTTTTCTCTTGACATTCATCCAAAGAGCTCAGGGCCATGTACATTTTCCTCCATTTCATCCTCACAACCCTGTGTGATCATTTGGGCTTAGAGAGAGTGACCAGCCTAAAGTCAGCCAGTGAATTTCATGGCTGAATGGGGATTTGAACCCAGGCATTTCAAATCCTAGCCTGACTAACTAATATACCACACTGGATATGAACTACCTCTAAATATTGCAAACTTCCTTCCATTCTAATTCTTGAGTATAAATTTAGATTAGAACTGTTCCTTCTAAGTTTCATATAATAATGATAGCAGTTAAAATTACTGATTTATCTAATTTTATTGTTTGGAACAAATTCAGTTTCTAAGGACCAAGTAAGGAACCTGGGTTGTCCTAGCTTGACAGTCTAAGCATTACATTACACTGGCTCTCTGACTTCTTTTATATACTCAAATGCTGAACTGGATTTATTTAGATTGTTATACTTTGCACTTCTCACCAATGGGAGCCAAAAGTGGTTTACAACTTCATTCTTCCCCTCCTCCATTTTGTCCTTACAATGGAGAGGAGAGGCTGTGTGGAAGAACCTCTGCTTTGCATGCAAAATGTCCCAGATTCAATCTCCAACATCTCCAGTGATCAAGTAGTAAGTGATACAAAAGACCTCTGCCTGAGACCCTGCTGCTGCCAGTCTGAATAGACAGTACTGACCTTGACAGACCAAGGTTCTCTTTCTGTATAAGGCACATTCATGTGTGTTCATGTATGGTCATCATCTGCCTAGGCTGAGAGAGAGAGTGGCTGGCCTAAGGTGACTCAGTGAACTTTCATGGGAGGGTGGGAACTTGAACCTGGGTCTCTCAGATCCTAGTTCAAGACTCTAACCAGTACACCATGCTGGATAAATCAAAATACCTCTGAAAGACACAGATCTACCACATTCATAACCATTTTTCTTTTTGCCAGAAATACCTATTTGGTGTTGCATGAGATACTTGCTGATGTTAACGACTGACTGTCCCACACTGTAAGTAAGGAATGCCTTTGTCTCTTGCTCTTTTCTTTAGAATTAACAAACCTACAACATTAAATGGAAAAGTTTAAAGAAAGATCATGAATCCCGACAGCTTTGCCTTTGGCTACGCACAATGATCACTCATCCCCAAATTGGTAGGAGAAGCCTATCAACTTGCTTTATTCTTTTGTAATATAAATGTATTAATGGATCCAGTTGCACTTCAAAACCTGAACCACATGCAATTTGCCAGCCATGCATTATCAGCCGACACATTGCATATGCAAACACACAGCAATATATTAAACTTATTGAGAACATAAGCTGAAGGGGAAATCACACATTTGTATCAATAATTGGGAATAATTCAAGCAAGAGACACAGTGTAGCTGCAATCCATGACCTTCCTTACAATCCTCTGGATTTTGTCACTTTCTGTCGTTTGTAACATTGCCTTCACTGTATATATTTGCATGTATTTTGGGAGATTGATCCACACTTCTGTGCTAAGGAAAAAAAGCTGTGCCTAAACAGTATTGAAATAAAAGGAAACTGCTAGAGCAGAAAGCCTTTACAACCCCTGCAAAACATTTTGAAGAAGGGAAAAAGAAATAATGTTAATAAATTGCTCTCATAACAGATTACACCAACAAGTAGATAAATTGATTCCCAAGCTGCCATGTTCTGAAACATTGGTTTACACTCTGCTATATTGTAATGCGTCATTTTTGGCAAGTTTCATACTTTATTTCCTCGGCATTTCAGATACGACATGACATGGAATATGACTGATCTAACCTCCTAGGACCAAAAATGAGCTTGACGTTTCAGAAGAGCAATTGTTTCCCCAAAGAACTGTTGCTGTGACTTGCTTCAGAAATGTAGTTTGTGAACTGACATTGCCTTCATCTTAATTCAAGACTGAGCCAAGCACATGAGAGATTAGATACACAAAGCCTAAAAAAAGGACCTCTCCTGAATTAGTGTATGTTAAGTATATACATCACACAGAAATGAGCCAGTACTTATTTATTTATTTATTTATTTATTATTTTTTATTTATAACCCACCTTTCCTGTATGGTTAGAGTCTCAGATTCAAATCTTCATTTTGCTAAAAAGCTGACAAGGTGACCTAGGGCCAGTTGCTGACTGTCATTTTTTAACTTCACATTTTTATCCCCTCCTCCCTCAGAGGAGCTCAGGGAGGCATACATGCCTCTCCAACCTTCAGTTTATCTCCTAATGGCCCTGTGAGGTAGATTAGCTTGAATGAGAACTACTGGCCCAGGTCACCCAGTGAGTTTCATGGCAAGAAGGGATTTGAACCTAGATTTGCCACAGTTCTAGTTGAATATTCTGACAACTCAGCTCCCGGCGACCCGGCAACGCCACTGGTCGCCGGGGGCTGCTTTGCCGCCCTCAGGAAGCCGGGCAGCAACAGAGTCATGACGTCTGGTGTCATGACATGGGTGGGAGGTGGAGCCGGCTAAGATTGACAGCCAGGCTCTGCTTCCACCCATTGTCAGTTGGTCCGATGTGCTCGAGCTGGTAACAGCTCGGAGCACAGGGAGCAAAAGGCTAGGGCCTCTACTGAGGGCCTGGGAGGCAGTGGGCTGACAACCAGAGTTGAGGGCCATATCAGCGGCTGGAGCGGACAACCGTGGCGGCGGCTGGAGTGTCGGTCACGAGGAGGCGGCCCAAACATTGGGCTGCGGCATCGGCGGGTGTGTCTGGTGGTAGGGGCGGCCGCGGCAGCTGCTAGAACGTTCGGCCCTAGAGCCGGATGGAGCATAGGCCGCAGCATCTGGTTGTGCTGGCAGCAAAGGGAGGAAAGCCTCGGTGGTAGTTTGGGCGATGGTCTGGGCAGCGGGACCACGGCTGCAGCCAATAAACAAAACTTAGATCTTGGACGGAGGCGGGAGGCTTAGGGCCGCAGGAGTGGCTTGGTACGCACACAAACTGTGCCCCCCCTTTTTTTAGGCACGAGGGGGAATATTAGAGAACATGGGGAGCTGAACCCTTTTGCTTTTGCTGTGAGCATAATGGGATCCTATAGCGGGGGCAACATGGTAAGGTTGCCTCATCCCCAGTTTTTTTTACAAGCCCCATCTTCTTCCCTTTTTAAAGTAAATATTTATAATTATTTGAATAACTTTAACTCCCACCCCAACATCATCAGCAGCCTCATTGGTCTGGCCTGCTGACAGTCCATGTTCTGCTGGGGGAGTGGCGGCCATTTCATGGGGTGGAATCACCAGCCATCTTGGGGCTGCCTGAAGTGGTTGTCATTTGGCCCATTGTAACTGTTTCAGGCAGTTAAATTACTTATTTAAAATAAATTTAGCCCCCACTCCACCATCAGCAACAGCCACATTGGACTGGCTGGCCAAGAGTCTGTGTTCTGGCTGGGCGAGTGGTGGCCATTTTATGGTGGGTGGAATCTGTGGCCATCTTAGGGCTACCCTGAATGGCAGCCATGTGGTGCTTTTCCCTTTGGCAGCCATTTTAGCAGTTATAGGCGGCATGGGCCCAAAACAGGGCCTGGGGGTATCATAGAGTAAACAGTCTGCTAAGTAGCAGGCTGGCCAGTACATGGCAAAAAGATAACAACCCCTCCCCAAAAGGGCACACTTTGGCACCTGTAGGTACAGGTTTTTATAGTTGGTGCCTAGATGCCTTCTGCATCCATTGGCATTGTTTCAATCTCTGGAGGTGTGGTGCCCTCTACATGGGTACGGGCAGTTTCTGTGGTGGTGGCTTTTTGGGGCCTACTGCAGCCACAAGTTCCGGTTGGGTGACCCTAGATTAGTTACAAGTTATCCTGAGCTGCTCTTTCAAGGACAGTTCTGGAAAAGAGCTCTCTCAGCACTGCACACCCCACAGAGTGTCTGCTGTGGGGAGGGAAAGGGAGTTCGTGTGTCACTCTGAGACTCTGAGTGAGGGACAGGGTATAAACCCAATCACTTCTCTTCTTCTTTCTTCCTTCCCATCCACGGTTGCAGGTGTGGTTTTTGAAGGTAGGATGTAAAAGAGAACTAGTCTCTGTAATTCCAGACTTGGTGGGATTTTGGGAGGGGATGTGTCTCAGAGAGACCATCTGCTTGGTGTGCAGTGAGTCCCAGGTTCAATCTCTGGCATACTTAGTTAATAGATTTGGTAGTGGGTGATATGATAGACCTCTGCCTGGAACCTGGTGAGCATTTGACTGGGCAATGCTCATTTTAGCAAACTTGAAAGCATACAGTGACATCGAAGGGGCTATTTCTTATAGAAAAAAAAATGATTACATACTTATCAAAGCTGGGATTATGTATTGGAAGCTGAAGAAAGGGATTTCTGTTTAATTTGACAAAGACTTCTGAATCCAATCTTCTGATTATAGTAGTTTGCCCTCATACAAAGGTATGTAGTTCTGGTGTAGTGGTTGAGAGCAGTGGACTCTGACCAGGAGGACCAGGTTTGATTCCTGTTCTTCCATGTGGGGCCGGTTGGGCGACCTTGGGTCAGTCACAGTTCTCTTGGAGCTGTTCTCATTTTTCACTCAGGGCTCTCTCAACCCACCTACCTTGTGGAGTGTCATTTGTGGGTAGAGGAGGGGAAGGAGATTGTCAACCACACTGAGTGAAGTGTGGGGTATAAATCCGGTCTCCTCTTCTCTAAATACTATGGGATCTTTTAATGGTATTAAATTAGATAGAAACAGAATTTGAGGTTCGAATGCAGCCAACGGGAACAGCTACTTGCAATTAGGTATCTTAATTGGGCACTTATTGTGTGGGGGTGAATTCAAGGTATCTGAATGGAAAACAGCTGAACTTCTAATGCTTTCCTTTGGTGAACGAATCCTTATCAGCAATGGATGACTTTGCCTGTGGGAATGCTCACTGAGTGGGCAAATTGGGTTAGTACATGTTATGTGTTAGGATTCATAATACCCATTGCAATACATCATTGGTGTGTTATGTTTTCTGTTTTAGCAGGGATACGGTGTGACTTTCAATCTGATGCATGATCAGGGAATTGGTCAGCTGGCACATCGTTACATGTCACTGGTTTGGTCCAATGAGCATTCTTCATAGTTTTCATAGGGCATTTGTTTTTAGGGGGAAATCCAGTGAGTGGCCAGGGCCTAGATGATTGCGTTGGTTACGACAAGCTGCGGTGATGCAGTGCTGCAGCCATGGCAATAGCAAAGGAGGCAGATGACTTCCAGGGAGGTTTAAATGGTGCAAGGGTTAAGCAGGACCCATTAGTGGACCAATATGGCTTGGAAGCCGGAGGGCTGTTCCACCCATGCACCTGGGAGGAATGAAGCTACTTCTATACCTGGCAGCCCAGCATTACTTACATTGGGTAAATGGTTTACACTGGAGCCATATTCACCTTATGGTGAGTGAGCATACAGCCTGCACATATGTGCATACAGTGAATGGTACAGTGTGCTTGTCCCAGTTTTTAGGATAGGAACCCTGCTGCTATTAAGAAATACCAGGTACTGTGCACTCTTCAGGGTAAGGAATTTTAAAATAAATGAATAAATAAATATTAAATAAGCAAACAATTAAATTGTATAGGTTTTAAAATGTCACCACATAGTACATTGGCAACAGCGTAATTTTAGAGCCGAACTCACTGGTTGGCCTGGATGGGTTCTAGGGGTTATTAAAGAAGCATTTCACAGACCTAGCAGCATTTCAGTATGCTTTAGTGGGGTGGTCCCTTGATTTTACAATGAGGGGTGCATCCCTGTTCAGGTCTGCTTGCAATAGTGGCAATGGTTCTTTAAGGTCGCCAAGGCACTGAGACGATTGAGCCAGATCTCTTCCAGTGTTGTTTTCACAGTTGGACAATCCATTGGATCTGGGTCTGGATCAGAGATGCTCTCTTCTGGCATAGACTTTAGCTAGTGACACTTCCAGCCTCAGTTTCCTATATTTCTGGGTGCTGTTTGCCGGAAGATCCGAAGGAAAAGAGTCTTGTCTGTTTAACGGAGACTTAATGCATGAATCTGCACAGCTTTAGTTTCATGGCTTGAAGGTAAATAGCATCACTTCATAATTAACAACCCTTTATAGGGAGGAGGCTATGAGTTAGGTCATCTGATCAGGGCACACGTAAGCTCTATGTACATTGGGCAGTGCCTTGCAGATCACAATGGCTGCACTACTGCAAACATTGCTGTGTGGATGTAGTGGAATATTACAGCATTCTATGAAGGTATTGGGGAAAGGGAGCTCTAGAGGACCAGAGGCAGCCTATTTATCTGGCAGGGAAAGGAGGGTCAATTTTTTGCAGCCTGGGGTGCTGCGGTACTTCAGGTTATTAATTCGGTTACCACTTTAGGCCTGCAGATGGAACTTCTCTGATCAGGCATCCCCTTTTCAGTGGTTAGCGATCAGGCTTTGGGCAAGTTTGGCCTTTCCTGAGGTGAAGTTTGGAACTCACTCTTCTCAGTTCAGTGCCGCTTCTACTGCAGCTGCCCTGGGCTACGGGTTCCTTTGCCGTGTGGTGGTGTCAGTGGAACCTTGTTCAGATTAAGACTTCTGTCTGGTCACTGCACTCCAGTTTGGGGGGTGGCATTGTGAATCAGTGAGCTAGTGGCGGGCTTTTGCCTAGTGTTCGAAGAATGGAATTACAAAGTTTAAAATTATTAACAAAGTTTTTTCTTTCAGGTGCTGTTGGCCGTGGGGCGAGATGAAGAGTTAATGTCTGCGGCCACAGCATGGTCCTTTGGACCACCCACTGGGCCAGGAGGACACCCTGGCTGTGAAGGCCCTTGTACTATGAACTGGGGCAGACCTTGCAATGATGAGAGCAAGATGACCCAGAGTGCGGATAGTCGGGTCGGCTATTCTGCTTCGCCATGAAGGACAAGGCCATGGTGCTACGAGTGGAGGCCAACCTTGCGTTTATAGAACAAGGTGACTTAGAGTGCGGATAGTCTGGTCGGTTATTCTGCTTCACCATGACTGACAAAGACATGGTGCAATGAGTGGAGACTGACCTTGCAAGGATAAGAGCAAGGTGGCCTGGTGTGCAGACAGTCTGGTTGGCTACTCTGCCTCGCCATGAAGGGCATAGCCCTGGTGTTGCATGTGGAGGCTGACCTTGTGATGATAAGAGCAAGGTGGCATGGAATGCAGATACTCTGGTTGACTATTCTGATTCACCATAAAGGGCGAGGCCCAGGTATTAAAAGTGGAGGCTGGCCTTGCGATGATGGGAGCAAGGTTGCCTGGTAGTGCGGGTAGTGAGGTTGGTTATTTTGCCCCGCCAGGTATGGCACAATTGGAGAGACCCCGTAAGGCGTAAAGCCACCCACCAGAGGAGGAAGGCCTTGGACGGTGGTTGAGTTCCAGGACCCTTATGGGGCTGACGGGGTTCACCTATACGACAAGGGCAATGGGTTATTTTGGTAGGACTTGTGGCAAGGGATTAGGTCAGCCTTGGGTTTTTAGTGGGGAGCAAAGACCAAAGCAGAGGTTTGATCTTGGCTGTGGCAGGTTGGTGCGAGCAAGAAACCAGAACCGGTGAGCACCTTACGGCATTTTCCCCATTAGGGAACAGGGGGTCATCAGGAACTGCCTTCAGATTTCTATGGTCCAGGGTGGGGAACGGTGATCACCTCCTCTGGGAACCTCTTAGGGTATGCTCCCCTCTGCAAGTTGGAAGGCTTCAGGGGTAGGCGCTCCTAGGTGGTGACCAGTTTGCTGGGCTGCTGGTCACGAGCCAGACCGATGGCTCAAGACCAGAGCTGGGTGACCTGCCCGAGAAAAGGGCAAGGAGGTTAGTCAACGGAGTGACACCTGCCTTGCCTGTTCTGTGCTCACTTAGCTGGTCCCTTGCCGCAATGTTCTGTTAAATAGTTAATAAAGTGGCCCTTGTTTACTTCCAAACTGTTGTCTGACTCATTATTTCTACTGGGGGGGGCAATTGCTTCATAATGGCTGGCTGCCTAGCTTACCTCACAGGGCTTTTTGTGAGGACAAAATGGAAGAAAGAGAATCATGAATAGTGTTTTGAGCTCACTGATGTAATGATGGGATGAAAGTATAGAAGAGAAATGAAAAGTATGTTGATTCTTGCTGCCTACCTTTGTACCCATATCTTGAGGTTTATTCAGTAGGCATACAGTACTCCAGTTTTTTGCTTACAGTTTCCTCAACCACGAACACTTTCCCATTAATTTCAGCAGAGCAAATGCATAGACTTGTCTTATACAGACTCAGGTCATTGGTCTATCCATGTCAGTACTGCCTACTGAGATTGGCAAAGGTTCCCAAGATCTCAGTCTTTCACATCACTTAATACTTGATCCCTTTTTTAAAAAACCTGAAGATGACAGGATTGAACTTGGGACCTATCACATGCAAAGCAGATGTTCTAACACTGAGCCATGATCCCTCCTCAAAAGAAGAAAAGATTCTTCATGTAAGAATATCCTATCTATTGTAATGAATGGGAATGTTAATGATGGCAAACACACATTTGGGACTCTGTGGGAGAGACCAAGGGAAAGTAGAGGGGAAGGGAGGAGAAGGACCAAGTGTCAGCTCCTCTCAAAGCTTCTCTACTCCAGATTCTCTCCTCCTGACACTGCTTCACTTTTAGCACATACATGATATCAGTGTTTGGTTACATGCATTTCAATGCATCATGCAGTTGGCCCTTCAGCAAAACTTACTGTGATTGGATGCCAGCTTTGCAGAACTGTTGGGTCAAAGTTCCAGTGCCATTTTGTTTCATCCAACAGGTAATAACATTTGGAGATAAAGAGTAGGGCATGCCATCCTGTCATATAACATGATTGCAGTGGAGTCCCCGTGCAACAACAGTTGTAAATTGTAAATCTGAGAAACTGCTCAGCGGCTGAAAAAAAGGGGAAAGCTGGAAATAGAGGGATTTGTGATATAAATTGCCTGTAAACCTGCCAGGTTTCTTTCCTTAAATTATACAATGTGTGCAGCCCTCATATGGGTCAGAGGTACTCAAAATGAATTTTAAAAAGGGAGCATTCCTTTTCAATGCCACATCCTTGCTTTCAATACCTGACTTGGGATTTTTATATCAGAGCATATATATTTTTAACTCCTTTACTGTAGACTGTCTAGTTAGGTTATACTTATGTTGCTGAAACAGAAGCATTTCTATCTGAAAGCAACCTTGTGCAAGGTAATATAAAGTAGCCACTTTATTTCATACTATGTGGGTTCACTCTGTCCCCAAGTCATTGTTTTGCATGCTGCATTCAGTGTTGGAATACTGAAAATTCAACCAGAGCTTTAATAATAAAATACATGTCTGAGGAATGCCAATATACCCTCCACTTAGTACATAATTTGATTCTCTTGCTCTCTTGAATTGAGATGGGGGAAGGGACCTATTAAGTAAAAACTAGGTATGGACATGAACTGGCTCATGAATTAGAATCCATGATGACAAACCTTGACCAGTTCATGTTCCATGAAGTAATGTCCATGGAGGCTCTACCATCATGAATTTTCACACTGTTTTAGTACAGTTCATGGTGGTTTTTGAGCAGAGAGAGACTGGCATTGATCAATTAAACTGTTTACAAAACTCCAAGGCAACAATGGGGGCAGAATTCTCCAGCCTTGGAAACACCAATAGGAGAATTCCTTTTCAATGCCACATTCCATCGCAGCGTGAAGCCCGTCTCCCTGAACGCTTGGATGAGGGAGGCAGCAGACATGGAGAGCCATCTCCGAACCATTTGCATCAATGACGGGGACACCCTGGGAAAGAGTGCACCAGTACCAGTGAAACCCAAGACGTCGGTGCAACAGAAGGAGGGAATGCATGAGCTCCACATGAAGCAAGGTCTGTGCCTAAAATGAGGTGAAGCCGGTCATTTCACAGCAGCGTGCCCGGGATCAGGACCTGTGAGCACCCCAAAGAAAGGCGTGGAGAAGAAATGGTCAGATACCCTGGCTAAGAAGCCGACCGACCATCCAAAAACGCAACGCACTTTGCAAGCCAGCCTCCAGAAAGAGGACACCAAACCGTCCAGCGAGGAGGAGACCCAGCTGGCAGGAAACGACCAGGACTTGCTGTGAGTAGCGCTGACCAGCAGGTCCCTGTTCCAGAGGCGTAGAAAACAGTGAGCAATAACACCCCCCCCCTTTTTTCATGACTGTGACTATCATGAACCTCGATATAAACACCCACGTCTGGGTGCAGGGCCTGATTGACTCAGGGTGCGGACAGGATCTTATCCATCCCCCTTATTATTATGGGACTTGGGGCTAAAGTTATTAAACTCTCAGGACCCTTGATATTTACCCAAATGGATGTGTTTGCTACGAAAGACCCGTGCAGATACAAGACTGTTCCTTTGCGGATGGGTGCAGGGCAACAGTGGGAGCATCGATAATTTATTATTACCCCAGCAGCCCATTTCCCATTAGTACTGGGCAATCCATGGCTCCATGATCATGATCCCTATATCTTGTGGGAGGAGGGCATTGTTCGCTTTATTTCACCTCAGTTCCAAGCCCACAGATGGGATGGAGCATGGGGGACCCCCCCCCAAGAAGGAGTCATGCCGGCATGCCTCACGAGCAAAGAGCTGGAGGCAATTCCCCCTGAGTACCGGGAAATAGCTCAGTTATTTGAGGAGGAGGAGGTGGATGAATTGCCCCCCCCACAGACACTCAGACTGTGCTATTGAATTGTTACCCAACCAGAAGTTGCCCAAGGGTAAATTGTATTCTATGAGCCCAGTGGAAAAGGTGGAATTGCATAGATTCATTGACAAAAACCTCACCCGGGGTTTTATCAGACCTGCTTCCTCCCCATTTTCAGCCCCCATATTGTTCCGGAAAAAGAAAGATGGGGGGTTGCAGCTATGTACAGACTACAGGGGGTTGAATGCAGTGTTGTCTACTAACACCTACCCCCTCCCTTTGATTAAAGACCTGCTGGCCATGGTCTCAAAGGGGAAGATATATTCCAAACTCGATCTCCGAGATGCCTACTTCCAGGTTTGGATTAAAGAGGGAGTCGAGTACAAAATGGCGTTCAACACCCCGTTGGGTCAGTTCAAATACCGGGTGATGCTATTTGAACTTCAGGGGCTCCCGAGGTCTTCATGAACCTGATAAACAAAGTACTGCACAAGCACTTGTTTAAGGGGCTTCTTGTTTATCTAGATGATATCTTGCTGTATTCCCTGGATATGGAGTCCCATGTTTCTTTGGACAGAGAAGTCCTACAAATGTTGCACAAGCACAAACTGTTTGCCAAGTTGTCGAAGTGTGAGTTCCATTACACAGTGATTGACTTTTTGGGTTACCACATTTCCCCACAGGGTTTGGAGATGGACCCAGCAAAGGTCTGGGATGTGGTGGGGTGGGAGCCCCATTGAACCTGGAGGCAGCTCCAAGCATTCATAGGTTTTGCAAACTTTTACAGATCATTTCTGGCTAACTTAGCTCAGGTGAGCTTGCCATTCATGGACCTGTTGAAAACTAAGGGGAAGGGTCCAGACAGTATGTGGCCGGGTGCAAAGTTGGAGTGGACATCCAAATGCCAGGAGGCCTTCGACCGCTTAAAGGCTCTGTTCACATCCAAACCCGTGCTGGCACATCTGAATGAACTTTAAAAATTTCATCATGCAAGTGGACACCTCTGATGTCACTATGGGTGGTGCCATCTTGCAAGAAGGGGAGGATGGGAAGTTGCACCCCCTTGCCTATGTCTCTCAGAAGTTCACTGACTCTGAATGCAATTGGTCAGTTTGGGATAAAGAGGTGGGGACTATTAAATTAGCACTCTCTACATGGATACATTGGCTGGAGGGGGCTAGGGTGCCATTCGAGGTCTGGACCAACCATAAGAACCTTGAGGTCCTCCACATACCCTGTAACCTAAATGCTAAACAGCTTCGGTGGGCTGATTTCTTCTCAAAGTTCAATTTCGCGCTCCACCATTTCCCAGGGAAGGCTAACTCCTTGGCCGATGCACTGTCCCACCTCCCACAACACAACAGCCACCGGGAGGAGGTACTTGACTCAATGTTTATGCTCTCCCAATTGGGAGGGGCTGTCGTTACTAAAGCCCAGTCCCTATTGAACACTGACTCATGGGAACTGAAGTTTGCCTCTGCCCTCTCTGACAGTGATCGGATCAAGTTGGAAAAGGAGGGGGAGGGGGAGGAGTGAGCTAATGGCTGTTGGTACTGGGGCCAAAAACTGTTTGTCCCTGCAGCATTGCGGGGGGAGATCTTGTCAGCGGTGCATGGCGATAAGCTGGCGGGGCATGTGGGGTTTGTGAAATCCCTCTACTTGCTTCAACGCCAGTTTTGGTGGCCAGGGATGAGGAAGGACCTCTCCCTTTTTGTCCAATCTTGCCAGACCTGCATCATGAGTAACCCAAGACCCAGGAAGCCCCCGGGGCTCCTCCAACCCCTCCCAACACCCAGTAGACCATGGGAAGTCATATCTATGGACTTTATTACGGACCTTCCCCCCAAACTGGGAAAAATGGTTATCTGGGTCATTGTGGATCTTTTTTTGAAGCAGGCGCACTTCGTTCCATTCAAGTCCCTGCCGTCCACCCGGATGCTGGCTAAAGCTTTTCTTCAAAAGGTTTTCTGACTTCATGCCCTACCCCAGAAGATAATTTCTGAACGGGGCTCGCAATTTGTTTCCAAATTCTGGGGTGAACTGTTATGCCTGATGGGGGTGGAAAGGGGGTTGAGCAGTGCCTATCACCCCGAGACTAATGGGCAAACTGAATGTGTCAACCAAACCCTTGAGCAATACCTCCGTTGCTTTACTAACTTTGAACAAAATGATTGGGAGGGGCTCCTCACCCTAGTGGAATTTTGTTATAATAATGCATGTCATTCCTCCACAGGAGTCTCCCCGTTCATGGCTGTGTATGGTTACAAGGCCCCGCCTCTTCCATTCTTGTCTGAAGTTGGGTTGCCGGATGGGGAGGCGGGGGACTAGTGTAAATGTTTACAAGAGGCTTGGCCACTTCTCTGTAAAACTTTGGAGGGTGCCAAACAAGCCTATAAAGCGCAGGCCAACAAGAAGCGTGATGCAGGCTGGGACATCAAGCCTGGTGACTCAGTTTATGTATTGACTAAGAACATCAAGGGTCTCCAATCCAGCAGGAAACTTGGTTGGAAATTTGTGTGGCCATTCCCTGTTAAATGAAAAATCAATGATGTCACTCTGGAACTTGAGTTGCCTAAGTCATTGCAAATCGTGCATCCTGTTTTCCATTTCAGACTCCTATGCAGAGACCCTGGAACTAACACCTGGTGGCCTCAACGTGCTACACCCCCACCTTAATGGTGCAAGGTGAACTGCATTATGAAGTGGCTGATATTTTGGACTCTAAGATTAAATGGAATAAACTGTATTATCTGGTAGAATGAGTGGACTTTGGTCCTCAACACAGGGAATGGGTGGTGGTGGACCACATCAGGGCACCCGCCCCCCCCCCGCCTCCTGCAATGCTTCCATCATCACTACCCCAACAAACCTGTGGG
Organism: Gekko gecko; assembly: GCA_029375565.1. Lineage (NCBI taxonomy): Eukaryota > Metazoa > Chordata > Lepidosauria > Squamata > Gekkonidae > Gekko > Gekko gecko. The sequence continues at coordinate 142,001,627 of JAPDNY010000005.1, forward strand.
GGGCTTAAAGGGGCAGAATGTCAGGTAGCCCTGTCATAAGTATGGTATGCAGAGGGAGTACTTTCAGTCTCCCATCCTTTGTTCTTTTCTTCACTGTCTGTTATCAGGTCTCCGACCTTGTGTTCTCCAGCTGCTGGAGTCTTATGCTGGGAACCAACAGTTTCTAGATGTGGTGCTTAGCTTTGCCTATGCATGCAAAATGTATTCATTGGCTTCAGCTACGTGGGGGAGGTGCTTGAATGTAGTATAACTTAGAAGGTCTTATTGTATGTGGCCATTACTGACACAAGCTGTACATGTGTCTTTAGTTCTGATTCACCATTATACATTGTCTTCTGAAGAAGCCCTGTGTTGTGTGACCTGACTAAGGAGCCTGACAGCTCCCCATGCTCTGAGTGCTGTGGTTTGGGATCTCAAGGCAGGCCACCCTCCAAGAGGTCATGCTCCCAGGGACACTCAGAGTGCCACCCAAATGTGCAAGGTGGAGGTCTCAAGAAGCACTCACTTATTTCACCAGTGAGATGATTGCCGTGGGTGGCCAACCCTTCTCTCTCATTGAGGATGTAGCCTTTCATTGGCTGCTGCACCACCTGGCTCCCTGGTACTCTGTTCCCTTGAAGAGGGAACTTGCCCACCATGCTTTAATCCGCAGGGGCACTGGTCATGAAATCTACTAGGCTGGTGATCAGAGCCTGATTCCTAGCTATTTGGAACATACTTTTAGACTTCATGTCATTTTGAATCTTGCCAGAGCTGGGTTGAGCTCCATCACTAAGAAAAGCAGCCTGTTGAAGCCCTAAGAAATGGCAAAGCAACCTAGATGTGCCTTCACTGCTCCTTTGGTTCGTGCTACATCTAGTTTTGAGCTCATGCCATCTACCATGTGTTTTCTTTCGGAAACTCTTCTCTGCACCATGAGCTGGTGACTGCATCATTCTGAAGAGAGACTTTTACTTTCAAGGAAAGAGAGCCTTGTATTTTCAAGGACTATTAGGTCACTATTCAACTGGTGCAGATGTCATTCATGCATGGTGGCAAAACCATTTGTTATGTGTATCTTTTATCATTGTAAGTAGAACTGTATAAGAAGACAGTAGTCTCAACTGTGATTTGTACAGCATGACAGAGTATTCTGGTTATTTGTTTGCACAACTGTATTCGCTGTATTTCCATTTTTGTGTGGTCATATGGCCCAAATGGGTGGCTGTACTTTCATGGATCTGGGCCATGGCAGAGAGGTTGCATCTCCACCAGGCTGCATCCTCTCAGCAAAGATCAGGAGTACATGCTGACCTGTATGTGCAACCCACATATCAAAGGTAGCATTGCTCTCCGTAACACAGAGCTCATGGAGTGGAAGCATGAGCTCTATAGAAAAGTGTGAAGGCTTCAGGCTTGCAGAGATGGCCAGGGCAGGTAGAAGAAGCTGGGGGAAGAAAAGGAGGGGATGAGAAGCCACAGACAAGCACCCCTAACTCCAAGAGCCCAATCAGGCACAAGCCCCACTACTGGTTGTTGATGGTGAGGTGGGAGGTCAGCAGCAGTGGTGGGCAGGCCAAGTGTGCCATGGGTGGGGACTCAGCAGAGGTGATGGTGAGGGAGTACCTCACCAAGTCCCCCAAGCCTACTTCAGCCAATCCCCTTGAATACTGGTCATGCAAGGCCTTCATCTGGGCTGACCTGTTGCATGGCCATGAATCTCCTCTCCTGCCCTCCCACCAGTGTCCAGAGTGAGGGGGTGTCCTCCCACCTTGAAGACCTTCTGAGCAATGCTCCCTCTATGCTGTGGAGTCTTGTGAGCAAAAATTCTACTTTGTGAGCTACTGGTATTAAAGCTGTGAGTGAGCACTTTGGCTACTGCATAAATTAGTTTGCTCTGGAGCCATTCTTCCTGAGCTAAGACAAAAATGTGTGAGCTGGAGGCAAAAAAACGGTGAGCTAGCTCACACTAACTCAACATAGAGGGAATACTGCTTCTGAGCCCCTGCCACTCCTTCCTGGACCCAGCCATGGTGGATGAGTTGGCCTTCCTGAAGGTCAACCTTCCCCTGCTGGGCCACCCTGCTCTGGATCTATTGGAGTAAGATCCAGACCGCCCAGTGCTGTCCCCCCATATGTCCCCTCCTCCATTCCTTCTTCTCTCAGTGTGTTCTGGAATGTGGCCCACATGTTGCACCCTTGGGTGGAAGTTTGGCCACATCTACCAGGTGGGCTTGGGCACATTCCACAGCCAACCCAAACAACATCTACCTCATGAGCAAACACCTAACTCATGAACCGATGTCTACCTCATAACAAAACACCTACCTCATAAATCAGCTTACAGCTGCACACAACCTACCTTATGGTACAATATCCACCTCTACAAACATCTACCTGTACAAACAAGTCCCAGTTTGACTACCCCTTTCCATTGCATTTGTACAATTCACAATCATAAGAACATAAGAACATAAGAACATAAGAGAAGCCAATGTTGAATCAGGCCAATGGCCCATCTAGTCCAACACTCTGTCACACAGCGGCCAAAATATACCAGGTGCCATCAGGAGGTCCAGCAGTGGGGCCAGGGCACCAGAAGCCCTCCCACTGCTGCCCCCTCCAGCACCAAGAATAGAGTGCATCACCTGCCCCAGACTGAGAGTTCCCATTCTATACCCTGTGGCTAATAGCCACTGGTGGACTTCTGCTCCATATGTTTATCTAATTTCCTCTTGAAACTGTCCATGCTTGCAGCTGCCACGACCTCCTGTGGCAGTGAATTCCATATGTTAATCACTCTTTGGGTGAAGAAGTATTTCCTTTTATCTGTTCTAACCCGACTGCTCAGCAATTTCATAGAGTGCCCACGAGTTCTTGTATTGTGAGAAAGGGAGAAAAGTACTTCTTTCTCAACCTGCTCAATCCCATTCATAATCTTATAAACCTCGATCATGTCACCCCTCAGCCGTCGTTTCTCCAAGCTAAAGAGCCCCAAGCATTTTAACCTTTCTTCATAGGGAAGGTGTTCCAACCCTTTTATCATTCTAGTTGCCCTTCTCTGCACTTTTTCCAATGCTATAATATCCTTTTTGAGATGTGGTGACCAGAACTGTACACAGTATTCCAAATGAGGTCGCACCAATGATTTATACAGGGGCATGATGATACTGGCTGATTTGTTATCAATTCCCTTCCTAATAATCCCCAGCATAGCGTTGGCCTTCTTTATTGCAGCTACACATTGTGTAGACATTTTCAGCGAGTTATCCACTACGACTCCAAGATCTCTCTCTTGGTCAGTCTCTGCCAGATCAGACCCCATCAACGTGTATTTATATTTAAGATTTTTGGCTCCAATGTGCATCACTTTGCACTTGGCCACATTGAACCCCATTTGCCACGTTGACGCCCACTCACCCATCCTCAACAGATCCCTTTGGAGTGCCTCACAATCCTCCCTGGTTTTCACCACCCTGAACAACTTCGTGTCATCTGCAAATTTAGCCACATCACTGCTTACTCCCAATTCCAAATCGTTAATAAACAAGTTAAAAAGCATGGGACCGAGTACTGATCCCTGTGGTACCCCACTGCTTACCACCCTCCACTGAAAAAGTTTCCCATTTATACTCACTCTCTGTTTCCTATTTATAAGCCAGTTTTTGATCCACAAGAGGACTTGTCCTTTTATCCCATGACTATTGAGCTTAATTAGGAGCCTTTGATGAGGAACTGTATCAAAAGCTTTCCGGAAGTCAAGGTAAATAATATCTATTGGGTCCCCCTTGTCCACATGTTTGTTCACTCCCTCAAAAAACACTAACAGGTTAGTGAGACAAGATCTTCCCTTACAGAACCAATGCTGAGTCTGCCTCAATAGTTTTTGTTCATCAATGTGCCTACTAATTCTTTCCTTAATAACAGTTTCCACCAACTTACCCGGTATCGATGTCAGACTGACTGGCCTGTAATTTCCTGGATCTCCCCTGGAGCCCTTTTTAAAGATGGGAGTGACATTAGCTACCTTCCAGTCATCAGGAATGGAGGCAGATTTTAAAGAAAGATTACATATTTTTGTCAGGAGATCCACAAGTTCACATTTGAGTTCTTTCAGAACTCTCGGATGAATGCCATCCGGGCCTGGTGATTTATTAGTTTTTAAATTGTCCATCAGTCGGAGGACTTCCTCTCTTGTCACCGCAATCTGATTCAGGTCTTTCAAACCCCCTCCCGAAATCAGTGCTTCTGGAGTGGGCAAACACTTCTCCTCTTCCACAGTGAAGACAGAGGCAAAAAATGCATTCAGCTTCTCAGCCATTTCCCTATCATCCTTCACTACTCCTTTTACCCCTTGGTCATCCAAGGGCCCCACTGCCTCCCTGGCTGGCTTCCTACTTCTAATGTATTTGAAGAAAGTTTTATTGTTGGTCTTTATGTTTTTTGCGATATGCTCCTCATATTCCCTTTTTGCTTGCCTGATCACAGACTTGCATTTTATTTGCCATAGTCTGTGTTCCCTTTTATCAACCTCACTAAGACTAGCTTTCCACCGCTTAAAGGAATCCTTCTTACCTTTTACAGCTTCCATTACTTTATTTGTTAACCATGCAGGCTTTTTTCTATACCTATTTGTACCTTTCCTAACCTGCGGTATATATTTTTTCTGAGCTTCTAGGATTGTCTTTTTAAATAGTCTCCAAGCTTCCCCAATGGTTTTGACCTTCTCCACTCTTCCTTTCAATCACAACAGATGATCTCATATCTGTCTACATCCTTTTCAGGGCTTCCAGCAACCATGTCTACACATACATCATTGTGTGCTTTAGGCTTTGGGTGTCAGGGATTGACTCAGGCCTTGGAGCCACCAGATCTAGACATGTTGTTCCACATTTTGTGGTTTGGGTGTCAGGAAACTACTTCCTCCTCAGGGCTTTTGATCCACCATGCCTACTCCCTTCTCAGGGCTTCAAGCAACCACATGTAACTTCTCAGGGCTTCGAGCCACCAAGTCTAACTACTTCTTAAGGCTTTCAAACCATCACATCTACTTACTTCTCACGGCTTGAAGCCACCATACCTATATATGTTTCAGGTTTTGGAGCTACCATGTCTACATGTATCATTGTACACTGGTTTGAGTTTGGGTCTCAGGTGGTCTCAGGGCACATTGCTGGGTTGGCAAAAATGCTCCCCACCTTCATTTTCTACTGGAGAGATTCTCAGGGACTTTGATTCTGTTTCTATTCTTTTGCCCATGCTTTTTTGTTTCCCCCCTTCCATTGGAAACAAAGGAGTATGGGGGCACCTTCTTGGGGGGGCATAACTTTAACCCTGTAAATTCAATCCTCACCAACCTTGGAGGGCAGTTAGAGGAGAGCCTACTGGAGATCTGCTGCAAGTTTGGTGTCTCCAGCATGTGGGGGGGTACCGCATCATGAACTTCCCAAACCAGTTCAGTTCATAGGAATGGTTTTTTGTCCATCACAGTCTATGGTTTGGTTTGTGGATGCACCACGAACTGAACTACATTTTCCTGGTTCATGCCCATCCCTAGTAAAAGCTAAACAAAGGCTGCATTGTCTCTCTCCATTTGCCTGCTTTTATAAATTCACAAACAATAGTTATTACAGGCCCCGGTCACACAGGCCAGAAAATGCGCGGGGGAGGCGTGGCAGTTTTCCCCGGAGCTAAATAAGGCGCGGTAGCCCAATCTCACAGGCCGCCGGGTTGCCACGCGCCAGCTCCGCACCGCAATCACACTGCGCTGCTGCAGCGTGGCAAAACAGCAGCACAGCAGACCACACAAGTACGAAGTGTGCATGCGCCATTGGGGGGGGGGCGCTGTCAGTGACTTGTGTGTGCGCATGCTCTGTCCAGCGTTGGTGCGCATCCCAGGGAAACTTACAACATCCGGAAACCCCGGGGACATGGGTGGGCGTCGGAAGCCGTGGGATAAGGCACTCCCGCGATCAAATGCCAGCCTTTGTCCCGGGGTTTCCAGAAACTAGTACCTCAGACCTACTAGTTTTTTACCCCGCGTTTTTGGAGGGAAGCCGCAGGTTGGCCACGGGAGCCCTACGCCTCCCAGATGTGCTCGTATGAACGCGCACGGAAAGTCCACAGGGCTCCCGTGACTTCAGCGGGGCAAATGCTCCGTGTGAACGGGGCCAAAGATAATATATTATAGAGGTTCTATTTGTGCCATTTTATTGTTTTATTTTGTGTAATTAATTATAATGACATGACATTCTCTAGCAATAATCTACTGGGGTCTTAGTGAAATACAAAACACTCAACCCTCCCTCCCTCCCTCCCTCCCTCCCTCCCTCCCTTCCTTCCTTCCTTCCTCTCCTTCCTTCCTTCCTTCCTGTGAAGGCTATTACCAAATCAAGGCATGGCTTTAATAGTCATAACAACATGTGAGGGAAGAACTACAATATTCATAGGCCAAGAAAATCAGGCCAGTGGACAGTACTTAAAGGAGAGTAAAAAACACTCATCATATACTCAAACTCCGAAGACTATATGTGTAGAAAGGAACAGTGTGGGGTCAGGGCAGCTGCTTTCAGGGATTGGAAGTGCTATATCAGCACACAAGGACTTGCCTTAAGATACATAGATGAGCTGTCATTGAAATAAATGGGGCTACAGCAGCTTAAATCCATATACTTCACCTGAACTGAAATGGGTTATTAGTCTAGCAAAACAGTGTAAAGGAGACAATTGGGAAGAGAAGCCAGGCTTTCAATGATTTTCCAACTTGGGCCCTAACAAATGAAATGGTGCCAGCTCAGAAAAAGCAACACTGAGTGTGGAATAACAATTTCAAATCAGCATGTGAACAGCAGAGGCGATGCAACAAGAGAAGCATTTTGGGGACAATGTGATCAATAAATTGCAGCCTGTGCCAGGACCCTGATTACCATATCCTAGATCCACTGAACAGGACATATGTGGCATCATCAGAAAGGTCACCATGCAGAGTAGGTCTGTAATCAAGGCAAACTGCTGCCCTTGTAAAACATGAATATAGGATTTTGCATACATTTCAGAGGGAACATGATAATCACAGCTATCTTTCAAACCTCAAAAAGGATTTGAGCCAGAAAGCCTGGAATAATCCAGTCATGAGAAGAGATTATAAGCAAAACCACTAAAAGAAATAAAAGTGATTCCAGGCCTTAGCTGGATTTGCTTCTCTTCATGACCTTACCTTGTCATTTGTTCAAAAATGGACCTAATTCATTCCTCTCCTGCAAAAATGCCAGACTCACACTTTATAGATTTTTGCATTCACATTCAGAATAGTTCCTCAGTCTGAGATGTTTGGTATACAGTTCTCTGTTGATGGTACTTTATCCCAGCAAGGATCAGCAAGAGATTTAGTACAAATTATTTCAGATGCTGGGCATGTTCTGTGCAGGATTACCAAGGCCCCACCACTAGCAGGCATTTCCTGCTGCTGCTTGGCTGGCCAGCTGTGTGTGTGTGGGAATGGCTGGAAATGGAGGTGGAATGTTGGCAGCATCCTGACACACTATGTGACCAGAAATGTTGTCAGCCTGTCACCAGGGGCTGCTGGGGATGTTCTGGCACTTATGGCAAAACTCCATGGTTAAACCATAGAATTTTGCCCAAATGTCAGAATGCCCCCTGCAATGTGCTGACATCATTTCCAGGTGCACAGGGAGTGGTGTCAGTATGTTTCCAATGAGGGGCCACTGAGGAAGATAAGTCCCCCACCAGTTGCTCAGGGGACTTGGCAGCCCTAGTTCTGTAATATGTCAAACTGTGCCTGTCATTGGCTAACTACAGCTCTGGTGCCCAAGTTCTTTGTCTGACCAAGACACACAGACACACACGAATTATGCTGCTCCAAGCAACTGCTTGAGTGGCTTACAATGCAATCCTTTAGAAGTTACACTAGTCTATGCCCTTTTATTTCCATGGGCTTTGACTAGAGTAATTCTGCATAGGATTGTACTGTAAGCCAGACCATCATTGCTGCCAGTGGCCATATCTAAACTGTACTTCTCACTCTGTTCTTCCTCTCTCCAAATATAAGCTTGGTCATGGCCAGAGGCATGATCATAAGAACAAGAGCCATAGGGCTCTTGGCCTGTCCTTGTGCCCTTAATTGAGCAGGGTCACAAGATTCAAGACTGGCCCAAGTTATAGCTGGTTAGTTTGTTTTATTTACATTGCATGCTTTTTCTACTGTATTTGCATTGTATTTATTAATTTTGTAAACCACTTTGGGAGAATCCAGTGAAGGTTTACTTATGCCCTACATGTCTGTACATAAAATAAAGCCCCTTTTGTCTTATTCATTGTTTAGTTTCTCCTTTGAGCATCTGAAAGGATGTTCACATAAAAATCGGATTACTTCACATACTCCTCCACATGCTTTCCATGCCTGTAATTTGTTTTACTATCTCAATAACGTCTTGTAACAGCTAAGAGTTTGTGCATTGGACTTTGAAGTTGATTCATCTTTGAACACAGAGACAAAACCAGAGAAACTAACAACATGTTACTGTATCCAACCATGGTAATTCCAGATGGACAGCCACATTGGTCTGGGGGGAATGCTCTGGAATGGAGTTCTGGAACCTTTTTGACAAAATTCTTTTTAAAATGTTTAAAAACTCATGGTTTTTCAGTATACAGATTGAAAACTTCATTTCCCTCTTGAGAGTTCCAGCACCTCTTAAAAAAAGAAGAAGAAGAAGCCCTGGTCTGTAGCTTCAGGGGCATCTTAAAGGCTAACAAAATGTATTCCACTTTATGCTGGAAGAAATCTTATTATTCATTAAAGTGCCCCAGATCTCGGTTTTAGTTGATAGCCACCCAGACTCAGAAAACATCATTACTTACAATACTAATCCTAAATTTAAGGGGATTGAAGTATGGATGCTCTGAGTTTTGCTTTGTTTGTTTTTTGTGGGGTTTTTTGTATTTTGGGTAAGAAGGAGAATCAGGACTAAAAAAAATGTATTTGCAAATTTCCACTGGTCACACCACAATAGATGAGGACACAGCATAGCTCTATTGCAAGGAACAAGGGTCTCAATCAGAATCTCTTTTGTCCTAATCTCTTCACAATTAGAAAAAATTGTCCTTTTGTACAAGGAAACGTGACAACATAGCTGACTGATGCGCTGAAATACAAGCCTGGTTACAATAAAGGCAGCATTAATTAGCTTTCTGAAACAAGTTGCTCATTTTGCTGGCATGCACCTTATGCTAATTGTTGCAATGATATCAAGATGTTTACATTCTTAGTTACTGAATCATTCTTCTTTTACACTTTTGAATTCTGAAACACACGACTAGTTTAATAGCTAAAGTGAAGCAAGCACTTGCTGGGGTAACTTTAAAGCTGCATCAGTGGTTCTTTCTGCATTTGCCTGCCACTCCAGATTCTCTCAGTGTTCGAGTGGAGGTGATTTAAGTCTGTGGCAAAACAAACATCCAAAACACCCGGGGCAACAGCAGGCTGAAACCAGGCCAACCTCTGAAGGGAAGTAACATAATGCACAAGACTGAAATAAAAAGAAGGTTGAATTCAATTTTAGTGCAGAACACAGGGAAAAAAGAATAAGGTTGAATTCGATTTTAATACAGAATTTCTTGGAGGACACTGCGATGAACATGGATTAAAGGGAGAGTGCAGAAATATATGTGGAATTCAGTGAGTGAGGAAAATAGACAGGGAAATAACTTAGTGACACAGAAGAAGATAGGGAGTGAGGGAACAGTCACAGAAAATGTCTCAGCAGAGAAATAGGGAGAGAATTCAAGAGACAGAGCTTCTAGCAGATTTGTTAATAACATCTTTTCCATATTAGTCCTTCCTGATTCTTAATTCATTTATTAACTACTAGCTTGATACCTGTGCTTCACTATGGTATTTAAGTTCCGTAAATCCAGTTATAATATTATATATATATATATAATATATAATGATGATGTGAAATTTGAAATGTGACATTTGTTGTAGGAATTCTAATGGAGAAGACTGTAGTGTAAGAAATGAAGTGAGACATATGTACATTTTTTTTCTCTACTGAAGGACCTCTCTCTAGACCACATTGATGGTTCTGTCTTCAGGTGCTAGGATCACCAGGCTGCTTGATGCGCTCACTTTGGAGCAGGCCACATAGAACTGTCCATTTAAAAAGCAGTCATTTGTTATGTCAACTCCTGCTACTTCCACAAAAGGGATGGCCTCTCTACTTGTGTTCCTGGATTGTTTTGCTCATATGGAGATTGTTGTTCTGAGCACCTCAGGGTGATCTTGCTGGTACTTGGCCTGTGCAGCTCAGTGCACTGAAGGAGTACTATGTGCAAATGTCTTTGCCACATTCCTAAGTTGCCTCCTCCTTGTAGCATTGCTGTAGCTGGCTTGATGTTTGCCAGGAGCTTTCTTGGGGGCAGTAAGAGATGGGAGGTGGGAGGGGGAGTTGGTGTGAGGGAGTGGTGATGTGGTGGACATTCCTTCAGGTTCGTGAGGGAGGCATGCATCGAAATGGCTCCTAGAAATGTCCTTTACTATCTCTCCATAAACATTCATACCCTGGCCCTGATCCTTCACCTGACAGACAACGGCCTGTCTGGTGTTGGGGGGATTGTATTTAAAGGCATCCCGCTAAGCAAACCTCCCTGGCACCAGGGCTGGATTTAGACGAAGAGAGGCCCTGGGCTACTCCACTTGTGAGGCCCTTCCCAATCCCCCACCCTCACAACTAGAAGAAAATGGAAGAGTGTTATAAACAAAATTGAGTGAAGCCAAGGATGATGACGGGTATTTAAAATTCTGCAATTCACAATTTCTCTTCTAAAGGACATAAGATGTTATTGTTAAATACCATAGTGACTGAAAAAATGCATAAATGTTAACATTAACACTGAAAAACTTTTGCAGTAACTGAACTTTGTAAACCTTTTGTGGAATAAGCATTAATTTTTAGGAAAATGAAGTTGTAATGTTATTCTTTTTTTAAAAAAAACCCCTTGAATTTACAAATTATATTGCCTGGGAAGTGTAAATAATATAATCATGATTACCTGACAGAGTGGCACTTTTAGAATCTACTTTATGTTGTCATTAAACAGTCAGTTTTAAAATACATATTAAGAAGTAAACTGCAACTATCAAATGCAGTAAGACTAAAAATGTTTTTTTTCTAGACTTCCTCATACTGAAATCACCCAAAACTTCATCAAAATTTGTTTAAGTTTGTCACTTTCAGTGTACAGAATGCTTAGTGTGGACAATTTCTCTTGAGACATCGTGGCCCTTAATTCATTTTTAATTCTGTTGAGTCTTGAAAAACTCTTCTCTCCCAGGTAGTTAGTGACCATAAAGCTAAGAAATAGCCACAAGATTGCTTCCACATTAGGAAAGGCCATCTGAATTTTTTCCTTATATATAATTTGATAAAGGTCTGTATGAGAGTGCTCTTCTGTAAGCCTATGGCTTTGTCTCACGTACAGATGAAAGTGCAAAAGTTCATCAATAAGTTTCAAGTCAATACCTTCTGGGTATGCTTCCATCAACAGTTCAACACCTTGCTGAATTTCTTGCTTAGATGCTGTCAGATTAGCAAGAATGGAAAACAATAGTGGAACATCACTGTATACAGTACTTCTTTTTAAATTGGCTTCAAGTGCATCTAATATAGGAATAAAGGATTTTATCCTAAACTTATCTCTTGAAGACAGTGCATCTAAGGCATCAAGTGCACTTCTGTCATTTCTTTGCCGTTCCTTACTCTTTGTCTCCTTGTTTTGTAGTTAACATTTGGCAAGGTGGCTTCTCTAATTTTCCTTAAAAAATCCAGAAGTAAACTGTACAAACTTGCATAAGAACTCAATAACAGGTCTGATTTCTGTAGGGCTTTGCTGACCTCGTGAAAATGACCTAGCACAGTGATGGTGAACATTTTAGAGACTGAGTGCCCAAACTGCAACCCAAAACCCACTTATTTATCACAAAGTGCCAAGAGGACACATATATGAAGCTGCCTTATACTGAAGCAGACCATTGGTCCATCATTCAGTATTGTCTACTCGGACTGGCAGTGGCTTTCCAGGGTCTCAGGCAGAGGACTTTCATATCACCTACTGCCAGATCTTTTAACTGGAGATGCCAGGGATTGAACTCCTGGGCTGTGAAATTCACAGGGCTTCTTCCTCCGGGTCAACTGGGCATAGGAGTTCTGATCCAGGGAAGCAAGCCTCATGGAACACAGTAGGGCTTACTTGGGAGTAAACATGCACTGAATTGCCTTGTAAGAGAGTGAGCAGATTTTGTTTTGTTTAAAAAATGAGGGAGCAATGCAAAGTAGATTAAAGAGAAGGCCCCTCAAACCCCCTTCTTTCATCACCTACATCACCTTTTCCCAGTGCTCTTTTTCAGGCTGCAGCCAGCTATGACCCTACGCCGTGCACATGGGAGGAAGGAAGCCCCCCTTGGCCATGGCAGCACTTACCTCCAGGCAAGGCAGAGCAAGCCCCCATGATCTGCACACCCCTCACAACATCTCAGCTCCCTCACCCCCTGCAAAAGAGTGGCCCTGTCCCACCCGAGGTGGAATCCCTCGAGAGCAGAGGAGGGATGACAAGCCCAAGGCTGAAGTGGGATGGAGAGCACCACCACTTGCACACCAGAGAGCTGTGTTAGGGGCCGGAGGTGCCATGGCTGCTGCTGCTCCACTTTGTGCACAGGGGAAGGGGAGGCCCAAGCTGCTTGCTTGCTCACCACTGCTTTCGCTCCTCGGGTGGGAGGGAGATGGGACTTGGGCTATGGAGCTTCTTCACCTGCTGAAGGAACCCGCCAGCACCGGGTAAAGTCTCTCTGCCATGGGGAGGCGTGGGCACCCCAATGCCACTTTCTTCCCCTCCCATCCCACCCTGAGTTCCTGCTTCCCCCTCCTGCAGGCCAAGAAGGGGAGGGGGGGTGCTTTCTGGCTGACCTCCCGGCCACCTCCGGGCAGTGTTTGCATGATGCTTCGCAAGTGGCAGTCCCTATATTCAGGCGAACTCTGTGCTGGGGTGACAGCACACATGCCCACAGAGAGGGCTCTGAGTGCCCTCTCTGGCACACGTACCATAGGTTCGCCACCATTGACCTAGCACATGGGTCAAAAAATGAAGCATAAACGCAAATTCCAGTTCTTCCATTTTCTGCAAAAGATTGTTAGCCTGAAGCCTGGTCTCCCCCTTCCCATTAACGTCAGAGTATGAATGACTGAGGGCATCAGTGATAGCCACAGTTTCTGTGGCTTTTGTGTGTGCATCCCACCTAGTGTCTGACAAATATTTAGGCACTTTAGATTGAGATGGCAAAAATGATTTTAGAACGGCCCATCTCTTTGTGGAGGATGAAAAGAAGGAATAAATTTCATTAATAATGCCAAAACAGTTCACTGCATCAAGGCAGCAATCTACAGCTGAACAGCCCACCAGATTTAAAGAGTGACCTGTGCATGGAATACATCTTGCAAATTGTTTTTTTTTCCGATGATTTTTTGCTGCATACCGTTGTACTTACCAGCCATGTTGGCAGCATTGTCATAAGACTGCCCACAGCATTTTCTAAAGTCAATTTCAAGCTCAGTAGTGAAATAGTTGAATACTAAATCAGCCATGCTTTCTCCTGAGTGGTCTTTTAGCTCAAAGAAAGTTAAAAATCTCTCAGTTGGCAAACCATCTTCAGGTGATACATATCTGATAAAATCAACTGATCAGTATGTGAAATGTCAGGAGTGGAATCTACTGAAAAGCTGAAATATCCAGCCTTTCTCAGATCAGCCAGAATTGCATCCTTACCTTTTTTTGCCATGAACTGAATCATTTCCTCACATATGGCAAATACGAGGGATTGCCTGATCCAGAATGTCCATACCGATATGAACCAGTAAAAAAGGATCAAATTTTGCCACTAGTTCTAAAAGACCAAGATAATTGCCATTATTTGGAGATCCAAAGTGTTCATTGTCTCCTCTCAATGGTAAGTCTCGTTCTACAAGAGTGCATATTACAGCAATAATTATCTCAATGACATGCTGCTAGTACTGCTGTTCTGCTTTTATTTGTTCCTCTAGCTTGGAAGTTGTTTGCCCTCACTTCCTTATTAGGTAGGCCAACATGGCATTCCTATGCTTCTCTGAGTTTTGATGAATTTGGATAAGATGGGGGTTTTGCCAGTCATCAAACCCTTCAGTAGATAAAGTTGTGGAAGAAGATGCAAGGTTTGGAAAGAGTTTACAAACAAAGCAATAAATCCGGCCTTTTGAGGGAGAATATACAAGACACTCTTGGCTATATGTTTCCACATTTGCTTTTGTTGAATATAAAAGAACTTTTGTGCAAAACCTGGACTGCTTTTTGTACATATGCTTGGAATTTGAAAATGGTCCACAATGATGCAGAACATGAGGAGGACCCCTCTCTACCCAATAGGATACTTCCTCATGTGATAATTCTGACCACAAACCAACATCTGTTACAGTAGATCTATGTTTGGCATTATCTTTATCTGCATCTGGAACACCTTGGACTTGGCCTATCTTACCAGGTGTGAACTGCAAAATCTGCCTATTTACATTGTTTTCTTGTGGCTCTTTAGCCTCTTCCTGTCCAGTAAGTGACTCTTGAATTAGTTCTATATTTTCAGTTTGAGCCAGCATCATGGCTACTTCCTCATAATCAGCTTGCTGTTCTACATCCTGCTTCGCTGTTTCTCTTTCAGGGAGGTTTTTATCTGGTTGCATGCTAGTAGTTGGCTCAGGCTGGATAGCTTCAGTGCTGGCTCTTGTTGCTTCAATGAGTGGCTGATGCACAAAAGCAGTGATTGGTCTTAACTTCATTACCATAGCATTTTCAAGTCTCTGACTCTTGCGCTTGCTAGCACCACTTTCAAATCTTTTACTCATGCTCAGATTAGAATCTAAAAATAAAAAGTAAAGTTAATCTTCAACTGGATAAACACATGGATCAGAGGTCCATCAATTGCTATTGGCACAAGGTATAGATGGTTGCTGCTGAAAGGTTACAGAATTCAGTTTTCCACTGTGGTGAAACAGGTGCCCACCCTCAGCTCTGGGGGACTGAGTAGCCAGTTTGTGGCTCGTGAGCCCCGCTTCGCCTTCCCACCTCCTTGGTGGGCTTCTGTCACTCTTCAGTAGCTTCCACCACTCACTGACTTCCCTATGCTTTTCTTGAGGAGCAGAGAGACCCCTCTGGCTGACTCCTAGGGTTTGGAGATGAAAACCTCTAACTTTGGGTTTCTCCTGGAGGGTTGGCACCTGTACATTTCTGGGCTTTTTCCCTCCCAGTACCCTTCTTAAGGCACTGGTAATGGGCAGAGTGGGGGAGACTCTGTGGTCAGAGCACCAGACTGGGGTTGTAAACAGAGAACAAAGATTTTATTATTTACAAGTA
Organism: Gekko gecko; assembly: GCA_029375565.1. NCBI lineage: Eukaryota > Metazoa > Chordata > Lepidosauria > Squamata > Gekkonidae > Gekko > Gekko gecko. The sequence goes on from JAPDNY010000005.1 coordinate 142,017,059, forward strand.
ACAGGATTTTAAACACAAAAAGGCACTTTAAATCAAACACAGAAAGGAAAACACCACCGGGCACAAATAAAATAAGACAAAGTGCAGTTCCTCTGTCCCTGAATTGATCCCTATACTTATTTTCCCTTGGGATGAGGTTCAGTTACCAACCTGCAGCCTGGTCCCCTGCCTTCTACAGGTAGTTCTGGATCCCTCCAAGGATCCCTTCCCACTGCTGCCTTCCCTGATCCCCAAAGCTTCTCTCTGTCTGTGGGTAATCTGCAGCAAGAGCCTCCTGACCTCTCTGAGGGTTGCAGGACGACTCCCCCCTCCCAGGCTGGCTGGAGCATTTATATCTTCTGACTCCGCCCCCTGGCTTTCCCACACTTTTTGGCCATAGAGGCATCTGGGATTTGTAGGCCTACCCTGGAGTTTTGCCCTACTTCTCAGGGAGGGTGGCCATTTTAACTAAACTAAACAACCTAAACAAACACAAGATGGAGTCTTTTCTGTCACATCCAGCAAGCCAACCCTATAGTACAACATCATTTTCCAATCTAAACATTTTCAAAACTGTATAAACTCCCAAAATTGCCAAAATGATTCAAAATAATTTTCTCCAAGACACATGCAATTAGGAGGCTTGAAAATGATGCCAAAACATAGGTTAATAAACAGCTATTATTTCTCATCTAATAATTCCAGCAGCAGCAAATACCAGGCTCCCATCCAACAATCAATACTAGCCATTTAAAAGAGCCAACTGCCAAAAAATGTTATATAAAATATAATATATTAAGATGGCCACGGCAGTTGTACTGACAAGCAGATCTTCAAATCCTAGCATGGACCAACAGGGTCACCTGGATCCTGAATCGGACCTATAGTAACCTGGGTCATGTATATAGAGCCTATCACGGGAATTGGGGCTGTGTTGGGTGTGAGTGTGGACACGCATATAAGCCAGCCTCGTACCGGTTATTTTATCTTCATTCTGATGTAACCAAATAAACTTGAGCTGATTTCACCATGCTGAGTCTCAGTCCTCAGTACTTTTCATAAAATAAATATGTAAAACTTTGATTAAATTCTGCAATTGCTTCAGAACAATTAATCTACTATTAATGTATGAAGCAGTATTGTTTGGATTTATTGGCATGACAATTGACACCATCAATATTTCTTTTCATAGCCAAGAAGTTCTGAGAAAGGGGTTGCGAGTGCATGCTGCAGGCACCGACAGGACTCTGTGAAGTGTGAAAGACAGACTTTCCTGCCTGGGAGGGGTGAGGCCAGTGCCAGTCACATGTGCTTGCTCTCTTCAAGCCAAGGAGGAGGGAAGAAATGGAAGGGACTTGGGAGAGCTTGCTTGCCTGGCTTATCTGCTCCAGCTGGCCCTCCCACTCACACTCTCCCACTGATTAAAGTGCAGCACGTACCACTACTGACCTGACCCTTGAGCTGGGGAAGATGGTTCAGCTGGTTGTTGACTTTGGGCTGCTGGCTCTGGAGTCCTGGAGTCAGTACCCTGAATAGTGGCACCAGGGACCTAGAAGGGGCAAGGCTTGTCAGTCCAACCCCTGCACAATCTCATCAGAGCTGACCTTAAGGCAATTGGAGCAATTTGGCCAAATTGGGCCCCACGGGCTGCTCCTAAGGGTGCCCCCTGCACCAGGGCAATCTAGATGGATTTTATTTATATTTCTAAGATTCTGCAGATTTTGGCTGTGAACTGGGGCCCCACAAAAATTCTAGTCGGGCCCCAGAGTTTCAAATTGGGCCCCACTGGCTGGCCCTGAGTCTCATAGTTGCTGGGCCTGAGTTGCACAGCCCTTGCATTAAGTCTTGGGTTTGCAATTTTGGGAGAGAGGAGACTGCCTACTGTGGGGGGCAGGGCTATGGAGGCCCCCTAGATTCAGAGGCCCTAGGCTTCAGCCTATTTAGCCTATACATAAATCCAGCACTGCCCGGCGGCTGTAAGCATCTCACCTACTCTCCTACATCTGACAGGCAACTGCCTTTCCAGTGTAGGAGGGGGAGGAGTATTAGAAGCCACTGTGGAGGCAGGGCTGGCAGGATCACTAAGGTGTTACTGCTGGGGCAGGCTCCCTCATGGCTTTAAGCTCCCTGCAACCACTGCTGCACCTGACAGACAACCGCCTGTTAGGTGTAGGAGGTGGGGGAGTGAGTTGGAAACCATCAGAGAGACTGGGCCAGCAGCATTGCTAAGGTGATCCTGCTGGGGTGGCATCCCTGTTGGGTTAAAGTATCCTGGTGCTGCTCCTACACCTGACAGACACCGGGCTGTCCCGTGTTGGAGGGGATTGTATTTAAAAGCATCAGGGAGGCTGGGCCAGCAGCAGTGCTAAGGCAATCCTACTGAGCAAACGTCCCCGGTGGCTGTAAGCATCCCACCTCCTCTCCTACACCTGTCCAGGGTAGGAGGGGGAGGAGTATTAAAAGCCATGATGGAGGTACAGCTGCACCTGACAGACAACCGCCTATTAGGTGTAGGAGGTGGGAGGAGTGTGTTGGAAGCCATCCCACCTCCACTCCTACACCTGACAGGCAGCTGCCTGTCCAGGGTAGGAGGGGAAGGGGGAGGAGTATTAGAAGCCACTGTGGAGGTGGGACTGCACCTGACAGGCAACCACCTGTTAGGTGTAGGAGGTGGGGGAGTGTGTTGGAGGCCATCCCACCTTCTCTCCTACATCTGACAGGCAGCTGCCTGTCCAGTGTAGGAGACGGAAGAGTATTAGAAGCCACAGTGGAGGTGGGGCTGCACCTGACAGACAACCGCATGTTAGGTGTAGGAGGTGGGGGGAGTATGTTGGAAGCAATTGGAGAGGCTGGGCCAGCAGCTTTGCTTCACCTCACAGGTGGTTGTTGACCACTCCTGATTTCCTCAACTGCCATTAGCTCTCTGCAGTCCCCTGTAACTGTTTTTTTTTTTTTTTACCTCAGAACACTGAGCTTGGCAGCTGACCAATCAGAGAGTTGGGGGTGCAGGGAGGCAGCTGCCTGGCAGCCACATGGGAATCAATGGAGGGAGCACATTGCATCCCTTTTGACCCACTTAGGAGTCAAATTTCTAAAAATCCCTTCTTAGTGAGCACCTACGCCATGGTAGGAGCGCTCTCCCCAAATCTGATGTCTCTAGGTCCAGCAATTTGACCTGGGCATTGATTTTATGGTGAGGGGACTTTCTTTTATATATATGTAGACTAGCAGTAAAGTCCATTGTAGAAGCAATACAACGGACTCTAGAAAGATGTGACGCATAACAAATGCATAGAAAGGTACAGGAGTGGAAGAAAAGTCTCATACACACAGCCAGGCACACCTTGGCTCTCCCACCCCCACATTCAAGGCCCCTGTGGCCCAGTCAGGCAGGCCTTGGCTCTCTCACACACACCCCATTCAAGGCCCCTGCAGCTGAGCCAGGAAGGCCTCCCCGTTCAAGCCCCCTGAGGGCCCAGCCAGGCCGGCTTTGGCTCTCCCACCCCTCCATTCAAGGCCCCTGTGGCCCAGCCATCTAGGCCTTGGCTCTCCCACCCCCCTATTCAAGGCCCCTGTGGCCCAGCCAGGCAGGCCTTTGGCTCTCCTACCCCCCGTTCAAGGTCCCTGTGGCCCAGCCAGGCTGCTCACGGCTCGGTTGCCTACTTACCTTGGGGAGTCTTTGGGACTCTGGGAGGGGCCAGGATAGGCAGCGGCGTGGAGGGGCAGTAGGCAGCAGCCTCAGTGCAGTCCAAGGCCAGGCTGGGAGCAGCAGCAGTGCAAAGTGGCAGGGCCAGAATCCCTGGGAAGCGAGCGGGCCGGAGTCTCCGTCCTCTCTCTTGAGGTGAAATTGTCTTCTGAGGTGAGTTTTGGCTCCTGCTGCTTCTGTGGGTGGGACTCAGGCAACTCAGCCAGTGTTTAGGGAGTCATTTTGAATGACAGATCAGGCAGCAAACTGATTTTGCCAAGCATAGAACTTTGCCAGACCACTACACATTTATATAATAGGACAGGATTTGAAACAAATTCAGAAGGAAAGAAAATCTTACTACAAATTGATTGGTGAACTGAGTAAGACTCCATCTATTTAATGTCAAGTGATACTGGAGTAGTATGAATCAGTCTTGAATGTAGAAAGACAAAGGCCATCTTTCAAAAAAATTGGCTTTTTATTTAAGCAAATTGGGTAGATGTGTAATGGGTTACAATGAAACATACCTTTCAACTAGGCCTGGATTTTGATGTGCTAAGGCCCTAAACTATGTCAAGTTTGAGATACCCCCATAGCATTACCATATGGTAACTTTTAGTAATGCGGCCCTTCATAATCTGAGGCCCTAAACTATAATTTACTACATACTTTAATAGCTGGATTTGTGCAGTGGCAAGTAGTCAGGAAGAGTTGTGCTTCTCTCTTGCTCTCTTCTAAACTGCTTATTTGTATGTCCCTGAGTACTCTTATGCTTGGATCCTGCTTCTTCTCTCTCTTCTTCTCAGTCACATAGCTGGAATCCTGAACCTTCTATCTGTCCATCCAGCAACAAAACTTCCCAATTATAAATCATAAGAGGTTCTTATGCTCTCTTCAATTGCAAAAAAAAACCCACTTTCAGAACATCTCTTTATAAAACCAAGAATAACTCTAACTTTGCCAGCATTAACAATCCATCATTACCCATGGGGAAAGTCAATTGATAATCAGCTGATACTTCATCAGTTGCCATAACTACAGAATTACCCATGCAACCATCAATGCAAGGCCAGATTCATAGTATAGATCCCAGAATAGTATCATTAGCAATTACTGATTTTTTTTTAAAAAAGATCCTGCCACTGGAGAGTCTAATGAGTCCAGCAGTGGACAATATATTTATGGCCACCAACCTTCAATTAATTTTGTAAATACCAGAGAGCTTCCACAGTGGACAAAGATACACAATTACCAGTTCTTAAAAAGAATTTTGGAAGGACTTCATCCTAATAAGGGACAAGGTTATATAATGAGCTTATTACTTCTAGCTCAAGAAACCACGAGATTTCTTATCTTAATCACAATCAGATTTTTAAAATGAGCTATCTATATCAAATTCATACAACATTCAACACGTTTTCCCCTCAAATGCACTATATTCATTTTTAGAAATCGCTCTTCCAATTAGTTGTTTGAATTTTGAAAAATTAAAATTAAGTCCTTTGCACAATTTCAGAGGGCAATTCATATTTAACAGCATGTTTACGTAGCTCTTCTATGTTAAAGGAATGCTAATGAAGCGATTTCAATATGTGCCTGCCTAAACTGTACCCATAATTACATCCTGATATTTGCAATTGTTTTTGCAATTGGAGCAAGACTTGGCAGAACATTTAGTAAATATGATATAGAAGCGTGCGATGCAGATCTGCGTAAAATATTGGCAGTTCTAAAATCAACAGATTACATAAAACAATTTTACTTGTCAGTGAAACTGACCAACATGAATTTCTCCTGAAAAGCTTCCATCACCATTTCATTTAAGCATTTATTTACTCATCTCAACCCTGCCCTTTCTCCAGCAATCTCAGGGCAGAATACATGGAGCTCCCCATGGTATTTCCATCTGCAGTAAAGGAGTTGTTCCTCTCTCTTTTTTAATTTGTTGGACTTCATGTCCTTCTGAAAGGCAGAACACTATCTCCTATTACATCCTTTGTTGTAAGGACATATTCAGGGTTACTACTGAGAAAACTTTAAAGTTCCAGTGGTGGAACACACAGTCCTCCAATCACCTTAGATCATGGGCAATATATAAAAGGCCACTAGTTTCATAGTTTTGAAAGTTAAAAAATCAACAAACCAGAACTTTAAATTATGTTGTTGGGTTCCAATGTCCATGAAATTGCCTGAGACCCCCCACTAACATTCAATGGGCTGGACTCAGACTGACAAGAGAGATTTCACAGAGATATCCAAGACAGTGGCTTTGTCTTAGAAACTATTTACTGAGTCCTGAAAACCATAACTTTTAAACTTTTAAGACTAAAACTTTTAAACATATAACATTCTGGTATGCTGCATGCAGAATTAATCAAATTATTCAAATGCCTAAAAAGAATGCACTGTAGTTCTATAGAGGATGTATCATGGTTGCTCTGTTAAGACCCATAAGGAGGGTGGTTGCCCAGAACAGCACTGACCAAAAGACAATCCAAATGTTAAATACCTTTTGCCATCTATAGAAGTTGATGTAGATGTCAGTTGGACCTGTGACGAACATCTGACATGTTTGACAAAATCCAGCTCCTCATATACAGCAAGTATGAACTTGGATCAACAGAAGCTTCTCCACAGACTTCAGAGGTATGAAGGATATATTAGTTATATAGCCAGTTTGGTGTAGTGTTAAGTGCATGGACTCTAATCTGGGAGAACCAGGTTTGATTCCCCACTCCTCCACTTCTACCTGCTGGATGACCTTGGACAAGTCATAGTTCTGTTAGTGCTGTTCTTGAAAAAGAACAGTTTCTGTCAGAGCTCTCTCAGTCCCACCTACCTCACATGGTGTCTGTTTTGGGGAGGGGAAGGGAAAGGAATTTGTAAGCTGCTCTGAGACTCCTTTGGGTAGTAAAGGGTGGGGTATAAAACCAATCTCTTCTTCTTATCTAATCTACAGGTTACCAAGGCATGCATGATGGAAGCAAGAACTTGTATTCCAACAGAATGCACAATCAGCACACACAATGCATAGCAATAAATTATAACTAGAATGAGAAAAGCAACACTCCCAGAAGTGAACTTTCCATGATGCCGCTGCAGCCTGCTGTGCCTACAAGGGTCAGTGGACCACTGGGAATATTGGCACAAAGTCCTCCCCTAGTCCATCTGCTTAAATGTCTTCCAGCAGCAGAATATCTTCTGGTGTATTCCTGTGCATTGTTGCAAACAGACACTCATAGCCACAGCTACAATCTGTATTAAATCAACAATATTGGGACCAAAAATACACAACATTTATTCTATAGTGCAGTGATGCCTATCCAGATAATTCATTTACATCCACATCAATGGCCCGTCTACTGTCAATATCTCATCTGTATTGATCTTCAATTTGTTATCCTTCATCCAGTTCATTATTGCCTCCAGATATCTGTTCAGGAATTTCACAACCTCACTGAAATTCATCAAAAAGGTCACCAGCACATTAATGATGATGCACTCTACCATCCCAGACATTGCCCACCAACTTTGTGCAAAAAATAAACAACATGAGACAACAACCTTGTACTATCTCATGGAACACTTACCATGGGGTGAAGTAGAAATCTTCCACCACTACTACCTTCTGGAACTTACTGGCAAATAGGAATGGAGCCACGATAAAACAGAACCATCAATGTCTGATCCTCATAAACAATCTAGAAAGATACCATAACTGTGAAGCCTATAAAGTAGCATTTAGTCACATGTGTTTCGCCCAGGCATTTTTAAGGATACCGTTGTCATGAACTACCCTTAATCCAAGCCCCCTTAAAATCTGTTCCCAATCCCTCAGGGGTGTCCTACTTCACTAGCCACATTCTCATTTTATAACTTTCAGGATTATGAAAGATGTAGCAAAGACATATTCTTTGGAGAAACTAATTCTCACAAGAACAAGTATTATATTATTCAGGACAGTTTACCTTGTGTTTATATGATCCCTGGGCAGGTAATAGCACTGAAAATAACATGCACTTGAGCCAGAAAACCCCCTCCACACATACATAAAATAATAAGTTTATTTAACTAGTAAGAGTGACTTTTTGTCTCTCTCACCCTCTTCAGCTCATAACATAACAAAGTAACTGAGAGTGTGGTCTTGGGAGACTACACATTTACAGTTCCAGATTTTTGAGAAGTACAGATTTTTAAACACTGCTAAATGTCAAAAGCACTATTGAGCTGGCAACATATCTGGCCTCGGTGAAAGCAAATAGTTTTAGAAGGGTGTTTACTCTAGTTAGGTGTTTTGCTCTCCTTTCCATGGTTATTGAGGGCAGGTACAATAAAATCCCCTATCCATTAGAAAAATGGGACTGTGGAAAAGATTTTCTGATAATGGTTGGTGCAATTTATAAAGAGCAATATGCACAAATTGCCATAAATGGAGACACAACACAAAAGATTAAAATTCAAAAAGGAACAAGATAAGGCTGTCCCCTTTCACCGCTACTATTCATTTTGCATTAGAGACTTTAAATGAGCAAGTGAGAGATGATAGCAAAATACAATATCTTAAATTAAAAGGCAAAGAATTTAAATTGATGGTGTTTGCGGACAATCTTGCATTTATTATGGAAAATCCCAAGAACTCTTATACACATTTAATAAGGGTAATTCAGGAATATGGATCTGTGGCTGGACTAAAAATTAACTATAAGAAAATGAAATTACTAACTAAAAATTGCTCGGCAGATACGATACATCAGATACAAAGGATATCATCTATGGAAATAGTCAAAAAGGTCAGATATTTAGGAATCATGATATCTAATAAGAACAGCAATCTAACAGAAGATAATTATAACAAATTACTTCTGGACATTAAGGCCGATCTGAATAAATGGAATAACTTACAACTGTCAATAATGGGACGAATAGCTACTCTAAAAATGAACGTGCTTACAAGATTTTTGTTTCCTGCACAAAACATTCCAGTGGTTAAAAGAAATTCATTGAATTAGATAGATTAACAAGAAAATTTATTTGGAATGTGAAAAAAAACAGAATAAGATGGAAATTATTACAAGATAAGAAAGAGAGCGGGGGTTTTGGTGTTTCCAATTGGAAATTATACTATCAAGCTACATCACTATGTTGGATCAAAGACTGGATAAAATTGGAAAATACTAGGATGCTAAAATTGGAAGGTCACGATCTATATATGGGATGGCATGCATATATCTGGTATGGGAAAGACAAAATTCATTCTAATTTCCATAACCATATTTTAAGAGGAACCTTAGTTAAAATATGGGATAATATAAAAGAGAGATTATAGGAAAAACCCCAGGAGGGTCTCACCATTAGAGGCCTTTACTAAACCACCATTAGGAAATCAAAATAATAAAGAATGTTATGAATCACTATTAAAAGAGAACAATGATTTAAAAACAAAGGAGGAACTGTCAAAACAGAATATTCAAATGTCCTGGTGGCAACACCTACAATTAAAATCTAGATATGCCAAAGATGCCGCTTATAGTTTTGAAACTAAAAAGAATGAACTAGATAAGATATGGCTCTTTTCCAGTGACAAGCTGATTCAAAAACTATATAACATGCTACTGGAGGACTATATGGTAGATGAGAAGATTAAACCTTCTATGATTTCATGGATGACAGATATAGGTCATAAGCTAGACATAGACACTTGGTCAAAAGTTTGGAAATTTGCTAAACTCTTGACAGCTATTGCTTATAAAGAGAATATTTTTAAGATGTTCTATAGATGGCATTGGACGCCAGTAAAACTATCGAAATGCTATAAAAATAATATAAATAAATGTTGGAAATGTAAAAGAATGGTTGCTACATATTATCACATGTGGTGGAATTGTAACAAAGTGCAAAAATGTTGGCAGAAAGTTCAGAGGATAATTCTTGAAATTACTAATATAAACATGGAATTAGAACCAGAATGCTATTTGTTGAATATATTTCTGGAGGAGATTAGATATAATGATAAATTCTTAATAACAATGATTGTAATGTCTGCTAGAATTTTATGGGCTAAATACTGGAAATATGACAAAACTCCGAGTGACAATGAATTAATAAATAAGTTGTTAACCTTAGCAGAGGTGGACAAAGTAAACATTATAATGCAAGGCAAAGATGATGAGGTACATAAAAAAAGATGGTTGAGGGTACGTAAATGGATTAAAGTTAGGCAATAATGACAGATTCAAAATGTATGGAAATATAAGATGTCGATAATTGTATGTATTTTTGAAAACCAATAAAAATTTTTTTAAAAAAATCCTCTATCTGGAAAGGTTATACTCTTGTTCTCTAGGGGAGCTTGAGTCTGTAGAGCACATGTTCTTTAGCTGTCCACTCTACAGAGAGGTACATCTTGGAATTATTACTCTGTTACTTGATATGATCCCCAACCATGTAAACACAAATAAAACAAGGCTTCATTGGTTATTATCTGATAATAATTACATGTCAAATTGTTAAATTCTGTGCATTAATGTTCAAATTATGGGAATTACACCTTAAAATTTCTTAAATCTGAAAACTTTTTATTATCATATTTTATGTTTGACTAAACTGTATGCTGGACTAAAGACCATATTAAATAACTACTTCTAACATAAAACAGACAGATATTTGTTTTAAAACTATCTTTGAAAGGAATGATATCCAAACCTTGCTGTGATGACTACATTTAAAATGCTATTTATGGATCCATCTTTTACGTGGGGAGGGGGTGGTCCTGATGGCATGCATCCCTAACCCAACATAACAAAACAGAGATACTCAAGTTTTTTTGGAAAATTTTGTGGAATAAAATGGTCACAACTTTATTAGTTACAGCTGTAAGAGGCATTGACACAGCATGGTTGCCCGGATCCGAAGCATTGGCTGGCCCCAGCCAGTTGAAGTTCCCCATCACACCCAGTCTGCAGGATTGGGTGGGGAACCGCAGGATGATAGGTTGCTAGAGTTCACACAGATGACTGCCTCTCACTGATCTCCCCTGCCATCTGGTTGTGAGGGCAAGCTCTGGTAGTCCCAAAGCAGGCCTGCTCCCCTGAACCTTCACACCAAAACCCCTTAACGGAGTCTGTCATGTAAGTGTTTTCCCAGTATGTAAGTGTTTGCATTTACCTTGGAACTGTCATTCTGTAAGTACTTTCTGGATTGTTATCCATGTCGATTAAGTGCTTTACCTATCAAGCACCTGAATGTAGTTGCCTTTCAGTATGATAGCTAGCAGCTGGGAACTGTCAACATAATTGGTTGACAGTAGACCATCTATAGCTCAAATGTCAGTTTGACAGTTGACAATCTAGATCTCATGCCAGATCAGTTAGATCAATTGATTGATTATTCTTATTGGTCACTCAATTAGGGAACTGACAGCTGAGCTAGTATATAGGGCAAGAGTGAAGAAGCCAGAACAACACAGGAGAATACAGTATGTCAGAAAAAGTGCATGAAGCTGGAAGGAGGTGTGTCATACTCTTATTTTATTTATTTCATTGGATTTCTTAACTGCCCTTCCCTGCCTATGTGGGGCTCAGGGCAGTTTACAACAAGATAATTTGATACAGTTATAAAACCAAATAAAACCATAAACATACAATGGGTGTGTTCAGACAGTGTGCTGGAGCAGTTTAAGTTGCTCTGGTCTGATGTGGGTTTTTTTTTAATCTGGAGAATCGTGATCATACTGACCTCCTTGTTCTGAACTCCCTGCCGTCCACACACAGGTGGAGTTTTTTTTCTCTCAGTTTGAGCATGCACACAGACAGCCCTCTCTAGAGCTAAAAAAAAATTTTGTGTGTAGAACAGCAATTTTCACATGTCCCTTTAAACTTTAAATGAAGTTAAATGAAGACTTCTCTTTAAATTTTCACCCCGAAACTGGCCTCCCTGAGATCCCAGACTTGTTTAAATGCTTAAATTAGGCACCATTAAAGCTTTTCTTTCATTAACTTAGAAGTAGAGCTCCGTTCAAGCGCACACTGCCAAGGCATTAAAAAAAAATGGTGGATGAAAAGCGGAAACCTGAGGTGACTTCCCAGAAGGGAGGGAGGGTTGAAGCACCCGGAAGAGGCTTGATGGAGCGATCAGATGTCAGGAAAGTGCGGCTCAAAACCGGAGAATCAGGAAAACACCACTTGGTAAGTGGTATCAAAATACTCTGTTTCAAAGGGGGTTTGCTCTGGAAAGCCATGGCTGGGGATGGTGCACAGATGTTGGGCGTGTGAACACGCACATAAAATCTGTTCCTGAGGCATGCTAAAAGCGGCTCAAACGGAGCGTCTGAACACACACAATATTAAACAAACAACATACATTTTAAACATTCCAATAACAGATGGCCTGTCTAGCATTCAGATTTTTGGGAGGGGGAGGGGTGCCGGGCAGATGTTGGAAACTGTCACTGGCCTCATCCTAAAGCCTGGTGGGACATCTCTGCCTTACATCTATCTTTGAAAGGAATGATATCCATGGATATCATTCGACAGAGAGTTCTACCAGGCTGGGGCCAAGGCTGAGAAGGCCCTGGCCCTGGTTGAGGCCAGCCGAATATCTTTGGGGCCTGGAACCACCAGGAGAACTGATCTCAGTGCCCTTTGGGGAATGTCAGGAGAGGCAGTCCTAAAGGTATGTAGGTCCCTGACCATTTAGGGCTTTAAAGGTAAGCACCAAAACCTTGAATCTGATTTGGTGCTCCACTGGCAACCAGTGTAGCTCACACAGCACTGGATACATATGTGCCCTCCATGGGGTCCCCATGAGGACCCACGCAGCTGCATTTTGAACCAGTTGGAGCTTCTGGATCAGTCTCAAGGGTAGCCCTATGTAAAGTGAGTTACAATAGTCCAACCTGGAGGTGACCGTTGCATGGATTACTGTGGCAAGGTTGGGGTGAGACAGATAGGGGGCCAGCTGCCTGACTTGGCACAGTCGGAAAAATGCCTGCTGCTCTAGCTGTCTCAGTTCCCATTTCATCTCCCTGAGTTTCATTGTATACCAGGGGGGACAGTTTAAAATGGGAGCAGAGAGGGCATTGGGGGGCAATCTCATTGATGGCTTCAGAGAGACGGGAATTCCAGTCCTCTATCAGCTCATCTAATGAGTCACTGGAGGGCATCATATCCCGCAGAGCATTCTGGAATCCTACTGGATCCATGAGTCTCCGTGGACGAGCAAAAATCTGCTTGTTGCCTAGACAGGAGATATGTGGGATGTCCATCTGATCACAGCACTCTATCCTTATCTACCAGATCCATACTTATCCCCATGCCAAAAATCAAATCTAGCATGTGGCCTGCCTGATGTGTGGGACCTGATACAATCTGAGAGAATCCTAGTGCCACCATGGATGACACCAGGTCCACAGCCTGCATCAAGTTCACAGCATCAACATGGACATTGAAGTCCCCAAGAACTATCAGTCTTGGAAATTCCAGAGCCCAGCCTGCTACCCACTGCAGGTGCACTAGGCAAACGGAACACCAAACAGACAGGCAAATTCTCCTCAGTGTCCCAAACCAGGCCAACACAATCCATACCAGTGATTGTTAGAATGGGGAGTGCCCTAAAGATAAAATCCTCTCGGATGAGCATTGCCACCCCTCCCCCTGCCCCACAGTTCATGACTGATGAAGGACTGAAAAACCTGGAGGGGCTACCTCTTTTAGGACAACTGTCTCACCCTCCTGAGTCCAAGTATTGGTCACACACACCAGGTCAACAGTTTGTGCAGTTATATAGCTGCACAGTGTTGAAGTCTTATTGTTAATAGACCTGGCGTTAAACAACAGCAGTGACGAAGGGGGGTATTCCTTCCTAGCCCTCTTACTTACGTATCTCGGGATGGGATGGAGATTGGAAGGGGACCAGGAATACCCATATCTCCATCTCCTTCCATCCCAAGACCTCCTCCCACCACCATATCTCCCTAGTCCCCCAGTCACTGGGATTCCCAGCCCCGGCCCAGCACCCTTTGCGCTGGCTATAGCCAGGATTGTTCTCACTTATCCACACTCCCACCATCTAATATTTGTTTGTAATTTAGTGCTAGCAACATTTAAAAAGTTTATCAGCAGTAAAACATCCTAGAACAGCTAATCTATTTAAAGCCCTAATCTTTCTGCCTCTCAGACCCCTCTATAGCTTTTTAACTCCTTCTATTATTCCTTCTCCACCCTTCCCAACAATTCTAACTACAATAAACCCTCCTATTATTGCACCTTCACAATAAACAATACAATTTAAACCCTCTAATTAGAAATTGATGGTCCAGGGCAAATGGCCCCACTGGCAAGCAGTTCTCACTCTTATTATTCCTGGCTCAGTTTGCCTGGTCAGCAATCATCCCAACTGCTTGTTGGTTCTATCCAAGTTAGTAAGCATCGGCCAAGGGCAGGCCAGGTAACTGGGTTTCCAACAATGGTGTTCAACACCTCTAGCATAGTTCCAAACCTGGTCCAGGTCTTCTTCACTCTTGTGAGTCGGCTCGATGGCAACCCCCTCGTCAGACACCAAGGAAAAGCAGCGGTCCGGGTCCCATGCTGACCACACAAGCCCAGAGTGACTCACACAAGCCCACTCCATCCAAGCATGGTTCCCCAGCAGCTCCAACTCACCCAGTCACCAAACGCCACCACAGTCAGCCAACAGCCAAGTCCCCAGCTCCAAGAGGCCTCAGACTGGGGGAGGGGAGGAACATTGCTCCGTCGCTGAGTGCCACTGCGATCAATCGGCAGCCAAATCCCTGGCTCTAAGAGGCCTCGGACCATGGGAGGGGGGAACATTGCCTGTATGGGTAGCTATCACAAGCAGTTCCAAGAGCCTCATATATCTGGCTGCCCTAGGCTCCTCAGGCAGGCAATCCCCTGGGCAGCCCCAGAAACAAATCCAGAGCCCTGCCACAGGAAGCCCTAAAGAGTCCGTAAGGCAGCTCCCAGACACCCTGCAGCTCCAAGGCCTCGCAGACAGCAGCCCCAAGAGGGCCCAGGAGTGGACAAACAGCCCCGGACAAACACTGGGCCTACGCCTCTCTAGCCTTTCCAACAGGTAGCAGATGGATGGTCAAACAACAGAGCCAGCTGTCTCCAGTGGTGAGCATAGTTCTAATATTCCCACTTTGCTTCTTCAGGACTTCCACTGTTGTATCATTACTAGTTAGTTAGATTTATTGTTTTTGTCTGTCTCATTGTACACTCCTTCCCCCTACTTGTATGTTTTTATGTATGTTTATCTTTTGTAAATAAATTTCTAAATTCTGTTTTTTAATCATTGGAGTAAGTTTCTGGTCCAGAACCCAGGGGTTTTTTATTCCAGTGCCACAAATTTATGCTACCAAAAAGAATATTTTTCCAATTTGGCATAATTAAATCCTTTTATTTCCTATCACCTCGGCTAATGGACATTGTGGGGGCACCCTGATGTTGTGACAGAGTCCCTGTATACTGGGAATGACACACAGGCCTATTTCCATAAATGGATTCAGCACCATGCTGTTACCACCACTAGAGCCGAGCAGCCTATCCCTGCCAGCTCCCACCAACACCCATACAGCTGTAACCAGGTCAGTAGGGAATGTCGTATCCCATGTAGCCAGATGTCCATGCCCCACAATGACAGATGGACCCATCTAACCAGAATAGCTGCTCCAACCTGTGAGAAATATCTGGGTGCTGAAGCCAGAGGCTCCGCCATGGCCTCCACAGCCCTGTCCAGTCTGCCCATCACCTTCCACCTCACAATGTCCACCTTCCCAGGCCAAGCAGCTCCCCACCACGCTTGGCATTCCAACCAGTCTGACCAAATAACAGCCGTGCCAGGGAGCTCCTTCCACAGCCACTCCACATCAGCAATTGCCCAATGAGCCAAGGACACTCCTGTCTGTTCCCCTAAATCAATCTCATCAAGTTGTAACACCATTGAATCAGGGGCTGGCTCCCCGCTTTGCAGTGGGCAATCACAGGCATTACGCCTTCCCAGTGCATGTCCCTCTGGCCAAGCCACTTTACCCCAAGAGCTGCTTCCAAACCAAAGTCCTTGCCACATCCTGATGAAGCCGCATACAATCCTGCCTGATGCTGTGCCCACAAATCCAGAGTGTCCTGTGCCATTGCCCTAAAACCAAAAAAGTCCATGTTAACAGCTAATTCCCCCCATCCAGATGCGACCAGACATAAGCCTTGTAGCACCAGCACCCTATAGCTTGTATGCATGCAGGAGAGAAGCCTTGGTCGGCCACCGTGGTCACATCCCCAATTCAGAAGGAGTGGGAGCCAAATTCCCAGTCAGGCAGGCCCAGGGCTCCCACTGCAGCCCTTAAAACACCCACAAACTGGTATCTGGTTAGTGGAATACCATCCCAATGAATAAGAATGGGGGCAGTTGAAGAGTGGACACCCGTTCCCCTTACGATGGCCTTACCCCTCACCCCACTGGGACACTGCCATTGGTCCCTGGGGGGGGAATGGCCATGTTTTCCACTGCTCCATGCCCTGCCCCCCAGGCTCCAGCCCACTCCCGTTCCCCATTTTGGCATCACAAAAGTGAGGCAGCAGATAAGTCGGGCCCTCCTGCTTTCCAAATGCAGCAAAATCAGAGAAGAGAGGTGAATAGTTAACTCTGCTCTAGAACATTGAGCTTGAGTGATAGGCTGTTCCTTTTCTCTAACTGGCCAGTGCCAGCTGATGGAAATATAAAATCAGCTGTATGCTGAGGGGAGAGTGAGTTTGTTTTGAGTTCAGTGGCAGTTACTATTCAGTAAAGTGAAAGTTCAGCTAAAGGAATGGGTATCTGAAGAGTGTCTAAAAAGTCTGTCAGACAGATTCACCTTTTCAATAAAGAGAGAGACTCCTGGTCTTAACTGTGATAAACATAACGTGAGAAAGAATTCCACCTAAGAATTCAGAGTCTAGTGTCAGCTAGTGTCAGGACTTTGTCACTGAACAACAGGTAGACCTGACGTGCATGACTGAGACATGGGTGTGGGATGGGGAGACTGTAGGTCTCTCCCAACTTGCCCCATCTGGATTCTCATTCCTTCACTAATCATGGACTGGGGGGGGGAGTGGCGATATTCATATGGGAGGCTTACTCCTTCAGGGTGCTCCCCTCACTGGAGATCGTGGGCATGGAGTGTGTCGGTCTGGTGCTGGAGGCTGAGGAGAGTTTGGCAATCTGGCTAGTGTACCCACTGCCTAACACACTGGCCAATAGCCTGCCATCCCTGCAGGAGGCCGTATCAGGCTGGGCGCTGGAGCACCCTAGGTTTTTGGTCTTGGGTGACTTCAACGTCCATGCTGATGAGGCGGCCTCTAGTCAGGCAATGAACCTAGTGACATCCATGGCATCACTGGGACTCTCCCGATATGTGTCGACCCCCACACATCAGGCTGGGCACATGCCCAACTTGATCTTCGCAACGGGGATTACAGTGGACTGGATTACTGCAGTACCAATACCATGGTCAGACCACTACACCCTGAAGGCCCATGTGAATGTCCCACCCCAACACTATATAGGCGGTGAGCATATTTTGGCTCGCCCATGGAGCCAAATGGATCCTGTGCAGCTTCAAATGGCTCTGTGGGATCCAATGTCCCCTGGCGGCTCATTGGATGAACTTGTGGAAGACTGACATAGCCGACTTTCCACGGCCATCGACAAGATCGCTCCTAGGTGTCCTCTGCGCGCTCGCTCTAGGCTAGCCCCTTAGTACTCCCAGGGGCTGTAGCTTATGAAGCAAGAACTTAGACGGCTAGAGAGATGGTGGTGCCATGCTCGTGACTGTCAGGTTCAATAACAAGTGGATCCAGGCATTCTTATGCAAAGAAAGGTTTTATTGGATAATCTTGCTAAAACCCACAGTAGGAGGTCATTGTCAGGAATGGGGGGCGAAGCAATGCAAGCTAACTTATAGTGTGATGCAAAAAAGCGCCTAGCAAATGAAACATGAGCGCGCGCGCGGGAAACTCCCGGCGGGAGATATACTTCATGAGCGGGAGACTACTCCCCCCTCCCTCTGCCTTCCCAGGACTGGAAAATTCTCAGCAACACGAGAATAGCCCAAAGCCTACATTCAAGGCCACCGTGATAAGGAAAAGCGGCAGGGAAGAAGCTCCCACGTTTCTGCCTGCATAGCTACGCAAGCGCAAAGCATCAAAGCAGGGTAGGGAACACATAACAATGAATTCAGTGAGAAACATTAAAGAAGCATTTCTGACATTCTGCCCTTCCCAAAATACCACCCACCCACCACTCAGGAAGGAGAGAATGATGGGCCCCCAGGTTTATTTGGGTAGCGGGTGTGAAACGCCTTCAGGTGATCAGGTGCATTGATATCAGACACTTTCACCCACTCCCTGTGTTGAGGCCCAAAGTGTACCCATTCAATAAGGTACAGCAGTTGTCCACAAAGGATCTTAGAGTCCAAAATGTCAGCAATTTCATAGTGCTCCTCATCATCGACCATCAGTGGTGGTGGGGGTGCTGGAAGCTCAGGATGCCACTTAGTCGGGGGTACTGCTGGCTTGAGGAGGCTGTAATGGAAAATTGGATGTATTGCTTTAAGAGATTTAGGTAAATCCAGTTGCACAGTCACTTGATTTATACATCGCACTACTTTGAATGGACCAATATATTTCCAAGCAAGTTTTCGGGATTGTTGTGCCAGCCTTAAGTTTTTGGTGGAGAGGTAGACATGGTCTCCCGGTTGCAGATTCCAGCCACCCGCCCTCTTTTTGTCTGCTTGCTTTTTGTATTGTGCCTTGGCCTCGTTTAAAGTCTCAATGATTAGGGGCCAGGACTCTTGGAAAGTTTTACACCATGTTGTGGCTTTCCCACCAGCCTCGCCGGGCTTCAAAAACGGAAGAGGAGGGCTGTCATAACCCATGGCAGCTTTGAAGGGAGACATATTCGTGGAAGCATGCCATGAATTGTTATACGCAAATTCTGCTAGTGGTAATAAATCTACCCAATTGTCTTGTTGGTAGTTAGTGAAACATCTTAAGTATTGCTCTAAGGTTTGGTTTACTCTTTCTGTTTGCCCATCGGTTTCTGGGTGATAGGCACTACTGAGAGCGCGTTCAATACCCATAAGAGTCATTAATTCCGACCACAGTTTTGAAACAAATTGAACCCCTCTATCGGAGATTATTTTGAGCGGTAATGTATGTAGCCTGGCAATGTGCTGAAGGAAGGCTTTGGCAAGGACTTTGGCCGTTGGCAGGCTAGCAAATGGTATAAAGTGAGCCTGCTTAGAAAACAAGTCTACTACCACCCAAATGACCGTCATATGTTTGCTGGGGGAAGATCAGTGATAAAGTCCATGGAGATTACTTCCCAGGGTCGGCTCGGGGTGGGCAAAGGCTGTAGAAGACCCGGAGGTTTCCCTGGTCTAGTCTTGCAACGATTGCATGTAGGGCAGGATTGTATATAGAGGGATAAATCCCGTTTCATTCGGGGCCACCAGAAGCTGCGTTGCAGTAGGTGCAGTGACTTTACATACCCGAAATGCCCAGCAGATTTGGAGTCATGGGCTGATTGCAACACTTGGGCCCGGGTAGCTTCTGGAACAAAGATTTTATTTCCCTTATACCAGCAGCCATTTGTGCTACATTCTACGTCTCCCCGAGCTTTTAAGTCAGCTGCTTCTGGTTTAGTAATGTCAGTGGCAAATTGCTTTTCCCAGGTCGTACCAAGGCTTGGGGTCAACGATTGTGCTTGCCGGGTTTTTCGGGTTACTACTGCCCCAACCAGTTGTTCTGGGGTGAACATAGACTCGCTTATTTCTGTCCTCTTACAAAGGTGTTGGGGTAGGCGGGAGAGAGCATCAGCCAGATGATTAGATTTACCTGGAAAATGGTGGAGGGTGAATTGAAATTTGGAGAAAAACTCAGCCCACCGGAATTGTTTTGCATTTAGATTCCGAGGCTTGCGCAGCACCTCAAGATTCTTGTGGTCAGTCCAGATTTCAAAAGGTACCCGGGACCCCTCCAACCAGTGCCTCCAGGTGATTAACGCTAAGCGTATAGAGGCTGCTTCTTTATCCCAAATGGGCCAAAATCTCTCCGTATCATTAAACCTTTTGGACACATAAGCAAGGGGTTGTAGCTGCCCCTGCGCATTTTCTTGCAAAATCACCCCCCCCATGGCGGTATCCAATGCGTCTACTTGGACCACAAATTTTTTTGTCTCATCTGGGTGTGCTAATATGGGTTCAGACGTGAATAACTGCTTAAGTTGTTCAAATGCTCCCTGACATTGGAGAGTCCAATTCAAAGGGGACCCGGGCATTGAAGCTTTAGCCCCTCTCCCTTTAGTCTTCAGAAGGTCTGTGAGGGGGAGGGTCACCTGGGCAAAATGAGGCAGGAATTGACGGTAAAAATTGGCGAAACCGAGAAAACTTTGGAGCTGCCGCCTGGTTTTGGGGGGTTCCCAGTCCAACACATCTTGGACCTTTTTTGGGTCCATTTCTAATCCAGCGGAGGATATGCGGTACCCGAGAAAGTCAATGCACTCCTGGTGGAATTCGCATTTTGACAGCTTAACAAACAGTTTGTGTTCTAACAACGTTTCCAATACTTCCCGCATGAGCGTGGTGTGGGATTTTTGATCTGGGGTGTAGACCAAGATATCATCCAAGTAAACAACCACCCCTTTGAATAAGTAGGGGTGTAACACCTCATTGATCAAGTTCATAAAGACTCCGGGTGCCCCCTGTAATCCGAAGGGCATAACCCGATACTCAAATTGCCCCAGCGGGGTATTAAATACAGTCTTATGTTCATCCCCCGGACTAATACGGACCCGAAAATAAGCATCACGTAAATCCAGTTTAGAAAACACTTTTCCCTTTGCCACCTCTGCCAACAAGTCCTTGATGAGGGGCATTGGGTAGGCATTGGTTGTAGATACCGCATTGAGACCCCTATAGTCCGTGCACAGCCTGAGCCCCCCATCTTTTTTTTTACAAAACAACACGGGTGCTGCGAAAGGGGACGATGCTGGCCTAATAAATCCACGGGCCAGATTCTTATCGATAAATCGGCGTAGTTCTTCCTTTTCTATGGGACTCATGGCATAAATTTTTCCTTTTGGTAATTTATGGCCGGGAAGGATTTCAATTGCACAGTCGGAGTTACGGTGGGGGGGTAGTTCGTCCGCTTCCTCCTCCTCAAACACCCTGGTTAAGTACCGGTATTCTTTGGGGATGCGATTAAGGTCCTCCGTGGCTAGGCAAGCCCATGGAGGTTCATTGCATGGGGTTTTTCCCCACCCTGGGTCCCATTTATGCTCTGCACATTTCGGGGAGATAAATCGTACGCTCCCCTCTTCCCAAAGTATATAAGGATCGTGACCATGTAACCATGGGCTACCCAACACTAATGGGAACTGGGCTTGAGGGGCTATTACAAACGAGCGTAGCTCCCAGTGTTCACCAATGCCTACTCTCAAAGGAATAGTTTCAAATCGACATGGTTCTTTCATCGGTGACCCATCCATTTGAGTAAAAGTTATCGGGTCTTTTAGATTGACAATGGTCGCTTCCAGTCCCATAACCATAGATGGGTTTATCAAATCCCTCCCGCACCCCGAGTCAATGAGGGCTCGCACCCTGATATGGGTCATCATCGCTGGATTCATCACAAGTACAGTCACAAAGAAGAGAGAGGGGTAATTGCTCACCAGTTTAGGCGCCTCAGGGATCGGGTCCTGTTGTGTAGCGCCATTCACAAACAGGACCAATTCGTTTCCCTGCATCTCGCTCTCCTCCTCCAGCATCATGGTATCCGCTTGGTCGGGGTTGGCAAAAAGGGCTCGTGTGCTGCGTGGTTTCGCTGTTCCCTTTCTTGGAGTAGGGGTTGGCCATCGTCTGGGCTCCTCTTGTGGTAGGGCTCTGTTGGGATCCCCTCTGGGACAGGATGAGGCGAAGTGCCCCTTCTCTCCACACCGCAGGCAAAGGCCCTGTCGCATGCGCTGATCTCTCACCCCGCTCTGGATGGAGGTTGGTCTGGGTCTGGTTTGTCCTGCCGAGAGGCTCGGGCGGT
Source organism: Gekko gecko (assembly GCA_029375565.1). Taxonomy (NCBI): domain Eukaryota; kingdom Metazoa; phylum Chordata; class Lepidosauria; order Squamata; family Gekkonidae; genus Gekko; species Gekko gecko. Next base: position 142,038,809 of record JAPDNY010000005.1, read on the forward strand.
TATTACCCAGAGATAGGTCCAATTTCATGACACGCAAGCGGCTTTCAGCTTTTTCGGCCTCCTCCATCCAGCCTTGGAGAGTGTGAGGCTGTTGAGAGCTGAGGACATTGTTGCGGACATCTACTGCTAGTCCCATTCGATATTGTTGAGCCAGCACCGCATCAGTCCAGTCTCGAATTTTCACTGCATGTCTTTGAAACTCCCTTGAATATTCTCGCACGGTGAGTTTCCCTTGTCTGAAAGTGCGAAGGAAGGCTTCTGCCTTCTGGGCTGCCCCCGGATCCTCAAAACGGTTCCTCAAAGCCCACATGAAGTCATCGACATTCCCCGGTTCCGCTGCTTCCAGATCATGAAGGGCTACGTACCAGCTGGTAGCACTTCCCCGGAACCTTGAAGTGATAAACTCCACCTGTTGCTCCTCATCCGGGAACACATAGCCCCATCTCTGCACAAATTTCCCTACTTGCAATATGAAAAAAGACACAGTTTCAGGATCCCCGTCAAAAGTGATCTCCAGCATGTCCTTGGGGCGGATCACCGGAGGAGCAGGGGCCATGATCGGTGCAGGAGCTGGCTGCGGGAAGGGGGCTGGGGCAGGGGGTTGAGGCGGAGGCACAGCTGGTGGCTGGATAGGTACTGGCGGCCCTGGCCCAGGTCCCGGTACTGGACCGGCTGGTGGAGGTGGGGCCGGTGGAGCAGGAGGTGGTTGTACCGGTGCCACCGGTGGTGCAGGCGCTGGCGCTGGTCTTGGTTGCATCAGCGGATGGGCTCTAATTGCTTGATCCATCATCTGTGGTAGGGATTGCATTAATTTGCCCATGTCCCATACCAAACGTCGGGTATCCTCTTGAATCGAGTCTATGCGAGCCTCTGGATCAGAACCGGACCCTGTTCTGGGAGATCCTCGAGACATCCGTCCCTGGGGTAGTCCGAAACTCCCTCTGGGATCCAACAGGCTGTCCCGGCTCTGGCTCCCCGGCATAGACCAGGTCGTCTGGGTAGTGTCCAACAGGTTCTTAGTCCAATCGCGCGACCTGCGGTAGGTCACCCCTTTGTCCCACGGTGTTGGGGCTCCCGGCACGTAGGCTCGTGGAATGGCTCCCCCCTGACTCTGCGTTGGCCCAGCCGGGCTATAGATTGGGAGAGTGTATGAAGCTCCCACTGTGCTGATCGATGGAGGGGAGACTAATCCTGCCGCTGACTGCGGGGTAGGCGCTGCCACTACCAAAGTTGTAGTCACTGGAACAATGGTGGTAGTCGGAGTGGTGATCACTGGAGTTGCCACAGTGGTAACCGGGGCCGTGGCTCCCGAGGTGGTAATCACTGGGACTGCGCCAGAGGTTCCACCCCCCAGCTCCGCTCATCGTGGTAGATGGCAGAAACCGAAGGTGGGGAAATGATGAGATTCCTGACAATTTCTGTCAGGTTCAATAACAAGTGGATCCAGGCATTCTTATGCAAAGAAAGGTTTTATTGGATAATCTTGCTAAAACCCACAGTAGGAGGTCATTGTCAGGAATGGGGGGCGAAGCAATGCAAGCTAACTTATAGTGTGATGCAAAAAAGCACCTAGCAAATGAAACATGAGCGCGCGCGCGGGAAACTCCCGGCGGGAAATATACTTCATGAGCGGGAGACTACTCCCCCCCTCCCTCTGCCTTCCCAGGACTGGAAAATTCTCAGCAACACGAGAATAGCCCAAAGCCTACATTCAAGGCCACCGTGATAAGGAAAAGCGGCAGGGAAGAAGCTCCCACGTTTCTGCCTGCATAGCTACGCAAGCGCAAAGCATCAAAGCAGGGTAGGGAACACATAACAATGGATTCAGTGAGAAACATTAAAGAAGGCAACAAGAGCAGCTTATAGGATGTTATGAGATCCTATGAGATGGGAGCCAAGGCTGCGAAGAAAGAATTCTATGCAGCTATGATTGCGTCTGAGAGCTCACGCTCAGCCCAATTGTTTAGAACGATTCAGTCTTTGATGGCTCTGCCACAGGGCAGCCAAAATAGTAGGGAATTGGATATTGGCTGGGAAGGCATTTGTGAACTATTTTGCAGATAAAGTCTTGGTGCTCCACCATGACCTCCCCGCCACAGTTGAAACAGTTAGTGAACTCGAGGCCCTTTGCGCGTCTTCGATTTTGGGTTTACAGTGTTTTGACCAGCTCAGCTTGGAGGAAGTCGATAGACTGCTTGTATCTGTGTGCCCAACCACGTGTGGCCATGATCCATGCCCCTCCTGGCTCATCAAAGCGGGCCACAAGGGGTCTCAAGGTGCCTTGAGGGAGATTGTCAACAAGTTCCTCTCAGGGGGGTGGTTCCCTGAGGCACTCAAGGAAGCGATGGTCTGCCCTCTCTTGAAAAAACCAACTCTGGACCTGGGTGAATTGGCCAGCTATCAGCCGGTGTCCAATTTGCCCTATTTGGGCAAATTGATTGAGAGGGCGGTGGCAACTCAGCTACAGGGCTTTCTGGATGATGCTTCAGTCTTTGATCCATTTCAGTCTGGCTTCCGCCCGGGGCATTGGACGAAGACAGTGCTGGTCGCCCTGACTGATGACCTCCAGAGGCATCTGGATCAAGGCGGTGTGGCGGTGCTGTTGTTGTTAGATTTGTCAACCACATTTGTTACGGTCGACCACCAGTTGCTGACCCACTGCCTTGCCGACGCGGGGATTCAGGGGTTCACCCTTCAATGGCTTGCCTCTTTTCTCCAAGGTCGGGGACAGAGGGTGGTGCAGCAGTCCCAGAGGCACTCGCTTGAATGCAGGGTGCCTCAGGGGGCGGTGCTTTCTCTGATGCTGTTTAACATCTATATGCACCCCCTTGCCCAGATTGCCTGGAGATATGGTCTGGGGGTGTCATCAATATGTGGATGACACCCAGCTCTATCTGATGTTGGGCAGCCAGTTGGACTCTGACCCTGAAGATCTCCACTGGGCATTGCAAGCCATGGCTGGGTGGCTCAGGCTGAACTGGCTGAAATTAAACCCGGTGAAGACGGAGGTCCTGTGCTTGGGTTGGGTCAGTTCGGGGCTGGGGCTCCCACTTCAGACCTTCGATGGGGCTCCTTTGGTGCCAGCACCGGAGGTTAGGAGTTTGGGAGTGCTCCTGGACCTCACCTTAACTATGGAGGCCCAGGTGGCAGCTACTGCCAAATCGGCCTTTTACCATCTTCAGCTGATTCAGCAGTTGGTTCCTTTCCTTGACCCGATGACCTGGCTACAGTGATCCATGCAATGGTCACCTCGAGATTGGACTACTGTAATGCTCTCTACATGGGGCTGCCTTTGGCACAAATCTAGATGCTGCAGCTAGTGCAGAATGCTGCAGCCAGGCTGTTGATGGGCCTTCCTAGGTGGGAGCACATCCGGCCTGTGCTGAAAGTATTGCACTGGCTGCCTATAGCATACCGGATTCGCTTCAAAGTGCTAGTGCTTACCTTTAAAGCCCTATATGGCCAGGGTCCGACATACCTGAGAGACCGCCTTTCCCCACATATGCCCCAAAGAACACCGGTTGGGGATACAACATCGCCTGGTAACCCCAGGCCCTAGAGAGGCCATGCTTACTGCAGCCAGGGCCAGGTCCTTTTCAGTGGCGGCTCCTACCTGGTGGAATGAGCTCCTGGAGGAGATCAGGGCCCTGCGGGACCTTTTACAATTCCACAAGGCCTACAAAATGGTGCTCTTCTGCCAGGCTTTTGAGTAGGAGCCGCCACTACCACTACCACTACCACTACCACTATCATCTTTGGTAGACTTAAGGGATGGCCCTATGAAGATCAACAATGCCCCACTTTGATCAATACCACTGGATGGAGCTGAGTAACATCGAGCGGCAGCCTTTTTGCTATATAAGATACTGGAGAGTCTAATTGTACAATTTATCCCATCTGGGTGAAGTTGTCTGTAACTATTGAGCACTTTAACATGGATTGTTTTATCCTGTTTTTATATTGTTTTATTCTTTGGCACATGGTGCCCTATTGTAAGCTGCCCTTAGCCCATTCGCAGGGAGGGTGGGGGAGAAATGGAAATAATAATAATAATAATGGAAATAATGATAATGATGATGATAATGATGATGATAATAATGATAATGATAATGATAATAATAAAGCTGAAGTAGGTTTTCACACGGATGCTAAGAACTGGGGTTTGAGATTCTGGCAAAGAGTGACTGGATAGCAGGCTGAAACTCCCAATCAAGCCAAAAGAAACAGATTTATATTTTCAGGGAAGAAATATAAATACTGTCCAGTTATACAGGGAATTGGCACTGAGGCAGTCCCTGGTCTGTTGGGAAAGAAAACGGTTATAGGCTGCTCGGGGGGGGGGGAAGAAACATTATGATTTCAGAAGAGAGGAAAGAATTTGATACCCTAAAATAGTGACCTTTCCAGAAAACCTGAACAGAAACCCTGAACTATCTGCAGAAACATTGTAACTGAAATGGAAACACTCAGTCAACCATCTCTCACTGATAAGAACCAAGAATTTGTAAAAAAATAAGCTGCTACAACACCATTCTTTTTACCAACAATGTTTACCTCAGCCTTTCCAGTTCCTGACTACCCCATACCATCCCTAGCTATCAAATAAAACCTTAATTATTTTTCATTGTTACGCAGTCCCCAGTGCCATTTCACATGATCTAAAAAGAGGACTCCTGTTTTCTCCTGACAAGTTCCTGGGCTGGGTAAAAGTCAAATTAGATTCTGTCAAAGGGTAGGACATTTAGATTTATAAAACCTCAAATATTATCACACTACTGGGGGTTAGCTCAGTATCTGAAGGGAAAAATCTGCCTCAGAGTTGGGAGAGTAATGGGGGTCCATCGTACCTGCCTATGTATTGAACACCTAAAGTGCCTACAAGATTCCTTGCCTAACTAGAATACCTCCTAATCCCTCTTTCACCAAAACTCTCCTTTTCCCCCTCCTCTCCACTCCACAGTTAGTCAGCTATTAAACTGGTTTTTCCTCCTTTTCTAACATTCCAAATTACTCTCGCCTTTTGAAAAAGTGATTGGCTGTTGCTAGCAAAGGCAAAATCTCTCTTATCCATCACAACTTGGTCCATGTGTCAGGTAGTCTGTCATATAATTACCCTGTGTTTCAAGGTAATTATTGACACATGTTCTGGGGTAATTATTTGGGACTGGTTCAACTGCTATATTCACAGGCTCCTTTTTCTAACATAATAGCTTTAGAAGGACAAGACAGAGAGAAGGTCTTAAGCAAGAAAATCTTTATTACCTTATGAACATGCAGAGCTAGACTATGATATACAAGGGAAAGCAACACTGTAATACAGTAATGTAGTCCTAGCTATGTTGCCCTTAGTTGCTGCCTGTTCGGGGTGTCCATAAGGAATCTAAGAGGGAAATAAATGGAGAAAGGAAAATCATAGGCTCAGTTCAGACTGGCAATTTGCCCCACTATAGCCACATTTCAGCAATGTTTCCCAAGCGGATTAAAGGGGGCATTCACACAGGTACATCTGCCTGGCGTTCCCCACCTGTAGGCAACCTGTGCTGTTCCACTTCACTCCTGGGATTAAAAGATACCTGTTGAAAGTGATAGCAAATCCCAGAGAGTGCCTTTATCCCACTGCATTCCACTTCCCAGAAGTGTGAATGCTCAGCTGAAAAGCCAGGATCAACCCACGTTACGCATAAGGCAGCAGTGATATGATTGGCTGTGCTCCACTCTACCACCCAATGCAGTGCTGGCACAATGGGACCCTCCCCAAATCGGCTGGATGCCTATGTGTGTATGAGTGCATGAGCGCATATGCACTCATGCGCTCATACACACATAGGCATCCAGCCAATTTATCCGAAAAAGGCTGTTTACAGCCATGCCTCCGGGCCACCAGTCTAAACACTCCTGCGCGCCTCCTCCCGGTATGCTCCCACATCAGTTGGCCCCGTATGACCAGGAAAACCCGGAACACTTTGTTCCAGGGCTTTTTTTTGCCATGACTGGCTCCTGCTTCAAACTGCCGGTATGAAGTCAGCCATACATTGTCTGTTCTGAAGCATGGAGTCCAATGTAATATGGCCTGGGGCAGGACAAGAGTGGAAGAAGATCCAAAACCAACTATGGAATTAGGGATCTAGAAAGCTTGGGAACAGAAAGAAGGTATTGGGTGCGTTCAGACGCGCCGTTTGAGCCGTTTTCGGCACGGCTCAGAAACGGCTTTTACCTGCGTGTTCACACGCCCAACATCTGCCCACCGTCCCCAGCCGTCGCTTTCTGGAGCAAACCCCCTTTGAAACGGAGTATTTTGATACCACTTACCCAAGTGGTGTTTTCCATGATTCTCCGTTTCAAGCCGCACTTTTCCCTGTCTGATCGCTCCATCCAGCCACTTCCGGGTGCTTCAACCCCCCCTCCCCTCTGGGAAGCTGCCTCCAGCTTCCGGTTTTAGTCTGCCATTTTTTCCCCCCTTAGCGGTGTGCGCTTGAGCGGAGCTCTGCTCCTAAGTTAAATGAAAAAAAGCTTCACTGGTGCCTAATTTAGGCATTTAGAGGAGTCCGGGATCTCGGGGAGGCCATTTTAAAAAGGAGTCTTCATTTAAACTTTAAAGGGACCTGTTGAGATCGCTCTTCTGCGCACCCGCCAAACTTCCTGTTCGGGAGAGGGCTCCCTGTGTGCATGCTCAAAGGAGAGGGGAAACCCCCCCACCCACCTGCAGGAGGACGGCGGGGAGCTCGGAAGGAGGAGGTGAGTCTGATCGCGATTCTCCAGTTTAAAAAAAAAACGCATCGTGCCGGAGCAGTTTAAACCGCTCCAGCACGCTGTCTAAACGCACCCATTCAGTAATTTCAGCAAAGATGGAAAGAGCAGAATCAGCTACCAGGAAAGGCATCTGTTGTTCCAGCAGTGGAAGAGGTTTGGGAGCAGAACAAACTACAAAGCTGGAGGGACTGAGCTGCCCTGTTTATAGCTTTGAAGTGACTAGACTTCAGTAGGGAATTCTATTATTGGCCCAGTACTATGCAACCACAGTGGGTTTGGATCAGTGGTGTGAGGGCATGTTGCCTATTGGTGTGTTTGAATTCTGGGTAAATGGAGAGAGGAATACTTATGGTGGAAGTTTAAATATCCCATCAAATGCTAGATGTGGTTATGTGGATCAGTGGTTTGACTGAGTCAATGCTAGCTGACATTCCATGGGCTTGTGACTGAATTAGTGGATAGCAAGATACGGTGGAGTGGGCTCTGGGGTCTCATACTCTTGTCCAACAAATTTGAGTCAATTACTTAATTACTTGTGGACGTGTGGGAACTCTGGAGCCTTTAAACAAAAGGCCTTTAATTCGTGTGCTCCCTGGGACATTCAAGCAGTTGTGCAACTCCCATACCAGAGTGTGATTTTTGTTAGTTTCTTGTCAGTTTCAGGGGTTCCTACTTTGATATCAAACTGGATGTTTTACCCATGGCTCTGTCAGCTAGGTCAGAGGATCTTTTGTGGTGAACCAATGCCTGGGTCCCTGTGGAGGCTGCCTCACAGATAACAATACTAAAGGTCTCTTACATCTTAAGGGTACATTTTATAGGATTACTATATGAATCTTTAAAAATGCTGAAATTGCTGTGTTTGAGAAAAAAATGGTAACCCCCATTTCTCACATGAACAATTCATTCACTACCCGGCTTTATGGGGGAAACAATGCACAAGAATCTGAGACTGAGCCATGTGTATTCTTTACATTTTATGCATGGAATGGAGATCCACTTGCAAAATGAATCTTTCCTTTTTTTCTCCTTCCTGTTGAATCTCCCTGTTCTCACCACCACCCCACAAAAACAATCATCTGGATATAACAATCCCCAGACATGCAGTGTAGGGGACCAACATGGGGACATTTTGGTAGACATTGGAGACTCACCTACATTATCAAAAGTTCCCTCCATTCATGTAAAAAGCCCACTGGATCCAACCTCAATAAGCTCAACTTTTTTTTTTTTTACTCCCAAGTGATGCTGTGTTGACATTCAGATAAAAAATAAGAAATGGAAAACTTGACTTGGATTGTTAAATAAACTGTGTACAATTAGCTCTCTACAGTGCCGCTGCAAATGATTCACCCATTTCTATATAAATGAATCATAGCAGTAATAGATAGGGTTCACTCTATTTAATTTTATCATTCTACCTCCACGTTGGTAGAGCTCAATTCAAAAGGCAGGAGGGCTCTGTTTCCTAGTGCTTTTCTTGCACTTGAAACATTTACAGATATGATTCATTTCACACAGAATGCTGAGTCCCACCAATCAATTGTGAAGCAGTAATTACTTGAAGCTGAAGGTTCTGCATTTTTTTTGTAATTTATTTCAAAGAAAAGGCATTTTAAAAAACTTTAATCAGAAGCATTCTGGCTTCCACCACCATTACACAATATGAGAAGTGATAGGGCTACTATTTAATTAAAGTTTTTTAGGGGGGGTTATGTCTATGAACTAACATGCTTTTAGCAGATTAATAATTACCAATTGGTTAAAAAAAACACACACAATGTAGGCTGCATTCAAACACTGTTGAAGGTTATTTTCTTTCAACCAAATAAACACATGACAGGCTGCAATCATATGCACAATTAGACCCAACATAGGTGCGAATGCTGGGTGGATTTAAAGGGTGCAATCAGACAACAACATCTGGAAAGCATCCTGCAGCCATCGGCAACCCATTCTGCTCTGTCACAGAAGCAGAGTTAGAAGACACCAGGAGAAATCCGGTAGTAAATGGGTTGCGATGGGCCACAGTCAGACTTTCCCATGTCTGATCGCTCCAGCATGCTCTCATGGCATTGGGATGGTCTGATCAGGTCATCCCAACTCTGTGCCGTTCCCCCCCCCCTCGCAGTATGCACATCATCGCAAACTCCATAGGGATCCCTCAGTGCAGAGGTGCAATTCATTGATTCCTCAGTTAAACACATGGGGGAAAATGACACAAAAAATGACTCATCCACAGTTGTGTCTGATCACGCACTGACGGTCTGCACCCACAGCTTCAAAGGGAGGTGTGGTCGTGCAACTGCAGGTCAAATTCCTCCAGAGGAAATAGCCTTGCTTCCCCCCCATTTTTTCTGGTGCGTGTGACTGCAACCACAATTTTGTTAAATGCATCACTAACAAAATGCTTTTTACCTGTGGCTGAAAGTTCAGTAGAGGCTGATCATCTGATTTCAGGTGTTCTGCAACATGACAGTGTTGCAGTTAAAAATGAAGGACTTTTTTAGGTAAAATAAGCAGGAAAGCAAATTCAAATTAATTTTCTACATGCTCATGAAGCCACACTGGTAGTGGAAAGGAGCATCAAGTCACAGCTGATTTACAGTTACCCTGTAAGGTTTTTAAGGCAAGAGGCAAACAGAGGCAGAACCTGCTGTGGTGTTTTAAAGACTGTCCCCTCTCTTGTGCCTGGATATCTTTTAAAGGTTCACATGAAACAAGGTACCCATAATTCATGTCACAATTAAAGGGGTTTGTTTCCAGATGCCACAGCACTCCTCCCCCTTTTCATGCTATTTTATATAGGATAGCAGCCTGAATAGTGCAGCATAGCCTGGGCTTCTCTGATCTTAGGAGCTAAACAGGGTTTGTCATGCTCAGTAGTACCTGTATGGGAGACCGCCAAGTAAGTCAGGAGTAATGACGCAGAGGAAGGCAATGGCAAACTACCCCTTCTCATCTCACACCTGGAAGGCTCTGTGGAAGGGGTAACCTGCCAACTGAGTTGGTTCTGACTTTAGGGCATATTCCTCTTACAGATATTCTTCTTGGTCAGGGATAGGTCTTCTTCAGCTGCATGTGGCTCTGAGCATTTCAAACACACTATGGTGATGCACTAACCATTGTGCAGGATCCACAGAGCTATAGGCAGAGTTTCTATGCCTGTTTCAGGACTCTCCCTGTATCCCCTGGTCCATCTCTGAGTTGGGAAATACCTGGAGATTTTTGGGGTGGAGCCTGAGCGGTGGGTGTTGCCTTCTGACACATGTCCGGTGATGTCAGGGGGTGTGGCATATGCAAATAAGTTATGGTAATGAGTTATGCTAATGAGCTCCTGCACCTCTTTTTCTATTAAATGACCCCTGGTAATGCATCCCCACTAATAGCACTTCCTTTCTTAAACCCAGTGTATGTATTCTTTCAGCTGGAGTATATATTGGAGATCATGGCCTCAGGGATAAAACATACAGGCTCAGTTCAGACATCAGGTGAAATCCTGGCTTTCTTAAATTAACTATAGATTCAGGTGGGTAGCTGTGTTGGTCTGAAGCAGCAGAACAAAGTTCAAGTCCAATGGCATCTTTAGGACCAACAAACTTTTATTCAAGGTATAAGCTTGAAAGGGAAATTGCTAGTCCATAAATATAGGTAGAGAGTGAGCAGCAAATTAGCATACAGCATAATAAAGGTGTTTAACACCGTTTCAAGTGTGGAGGCAACAGTGCAGCATCCTCTTCTTTGAGATGGTGTGATTAGCTGTGCAGTGTATCTCCTCTGTCCCTAGACCAGAGAAATACATTCCCATCTACCAATCCAAATTACATTACAGTCTGCATTACAATCTATTCTTCCAGTCCACTATTGCAAATAAGAAACAAAATAAAGTGGGGGGGGACTGGTGGGACTGGTGTTCTGGGGGACTGGTGAGAATACAGATGTAAAGACTGAATGATGTTCTGAGGGACTGTTGAGAATACAGATGTAAGGACTGAATGATGTTAGCATATGCAGAGAGATGAGAAATCAATATCCCTGTTAAGTCCTGTGGGTTCCATTTTTCTGAGTGTTGTAATAACTTGTAACTCAGCAATTTCCCTATATAGTCTGTTCGAGGTTACCCACTGAATATCCTGGAAGGCTGAAGTGTTCTCCTACAGGTTTCCTTGATGTCAGATTCTTGAGGTCAGATTTGTGTCCATTCAGGGCTCTTTTTGTAGCAGGAACTCCTTTGCATATTAGGCCACACACCCCTAATGTAGCCAATCCTCCAAGAACTTACAGAGGTCTTCTTACAGAGGTTACTGTAAGCTCTTGGGGGATTGGCTACATTAGGGGTATGTCGCCTAATATGAAAAGGAGTTCCTGCTACAAAAAGAGCCCTGTGTCCATGTTGTGTCCTGAGTTCGACCATGTGCGAGGTCAGGTCTGCACGCAGTCAGGCTTCGCTTCAAGAGACAATAGCCAGATTGGATCCTAGCCTGCTCCTAGCAGAAGGCTAGAATCCAAGAAAAGACATATGGAACTCTTGCCACTGTAAATAATCCTATCATGGGTATGAGGTGTTTGTTTGGGTGTGGTTTGTCTTAGGGATATAAGCCAGCTTGTGAGCCTGCATTCTCTCTCTTGTCCTTCTCTTCCAATAAAGTATGAGCTGACATCACTACCAATGCATCCTGCTCAGTACCTTACACTGGCGATGCAGGTGGGATTCGAATGAACGAACAAGATGCAGCAACGAGCACCGCACCATGCCCTGACACACAGAGCCTCATGCACCACACTGCTGATCCTGGTTTCAGGAATGCATCATGCCCCGCTTCTCCACTCACCGAACTTTGCTCCACTTCACCACAGAGCACAGCACCCCACACCGCTGACCCCAGTTCCAGCACCGCATCACGCCCTGCTTCCCTGATCCCCGAAATGAGCACCATTCCATTGCTACGTGGAGTTTACAAGATGGCCACCACTCAAGGTATCATCCCCAAATTTGATATCACCCAGTCCAAGCAATGGGAGACCTGGCTTGAATGAATGGAAACCCACTTCCATTTCCACAACATCACGGAGGCTGGCAAGAAAAGATCCCTGTTGCTGAGCTCCTGTGGAATCAATGTGCTACAGTTGCTCAAGGACCTGATTGCCCCAAAGAAGATCAAGGAGGAAACCTATGAGGTCTTGGTGAAAGTGCTTAATGATCACTTTGCACCCAAATTGATGAAAATTGCAGAGCGCATCAACTTCTTTGCACGTGTCCAGGGCCCAGATGAATCCACCACTGACTTCCTGGTGGGGCTTCACTGTGCAGCCATCCATTGTGAGTTCCCCAGCCTCAGTGATACCCTGATGAACCAATTCATTGTGGGCCTCAGGGAGCCCAAACTGCACCACAGGCTAGTCAGCCACAAGGACTTGACCCTGGACAAGGCTTTGAAGGAAGCGGTGGCATACAAAAAAGCGCACCAAGGGACCAGCTGCTGGGCGGTACACCTCGCCAACGCAGCCCGGGGTTCCAACATCTCGGACAAGGAGGAGATCCTGCAGGTGCACCACCTGTCTCGACGTGCCCCATGATTGCAAGTATCGGCAGCCACTCCATCAGAGAAGGCCTCCACACCCTGCGCCAGCAGCGGAGAGGCGCATGAGTGCTGGACCAGCCATTTTCAGCATGTTGTCTGCCAGACCTGTGGCAAGCAAGGGCACATTGCCAGGGCACAGGAAGACATCCGCTCACCAGGAGTCCACAGCAGTGTTCCCTCTAAGCTGAGTTAGTGTGAGCTAGCTCACAGTTTTTTAGCCTCCGGCTCACACATTTTTGTCTCAGCTCAGGAAGGATGGCTCCAGAGCAAACTGATTTATGCAGCAGCCCAATTGCTCGCTCACAACTTTAATTCCAGTGGCTCACAAAGTAGAATTTTTGCTCACAAGACTCCACACCTTAGAAGGAACATTGGTCCACAGATCTGCAAACCCTCATGGCCCACCACCAGCAGCACCAGGTCATGAACTTGCCCCCTGACGGCCACAACACCACGGTTCTGATAGAGGGGTCCCCTTGTAGAATGGAGCTGGACACTGGGTCGTCTTTCTCTATTATTTCAGCAGACACCCTATGTATGCTCTGCCACCGGGGGGGGACCCGTCCTGCAAAAGCCATGGGGTTTGTCACTATGGGTGGCCATTAAGGGCTGGGGCAATTTCCGGGTGCAGTACAAGGATTTTGATGGACTGTTGGACTTGCTGGTGGTAGAGGGATGGCTCACGAGTTTATTGGGGCTCTCGTGGTTCGGGCCGCTGGGGTTTATGGTGACAGGGTAAATCAGGTCTTGCCTCAGTCTGCGATGAGTTCCCTGGGGTGTTTGATGGCATGCTCGCCTAGTACTCCAGACCCCAGGTTATGCTGGACCTCGACCGAGCGGTGCAGCCTCAGGCATAGCAAATTTTAGTTCTAAATAGGCTCAGAGGTTCTTGGCTAATTTTACTGCAGTACGGGAAGGGCTAAAAAGCCAGTCAAAGAAAGGACAAGGATTAAACTGAGGTCACAGGGCCAGCTTAAGCTCTAATATCATTTTTAAACTTTATTACATCTATAAAGTACTAATACCAAAGGCAAGGGATAGTGAGTTCACATATAAGGCTAAATCTTAAGCAGCTTTTTGTAACAGAGAAAAGGGGGGAAAACAAGAAACAAAGACAAAACCAACTGCAGCCAGGGTTTAAAAACACCTAGGGTTTAAGAAACTGGGGGTCCAATTTTAAATTAAATTTAAAATTTTAAGCTAATTCTCACCTTTTTTTTTTAAGAAGAGTTTTTCCCCCTATAAGAAAACAAGCAGTAAAATATCTCCTGTAACTGCTGAGGCTACTCAGCTAAAGTCGCCATTAATCCAAGCTTAATAATTTGTAATTAAATTAGCATTTGAAGTAAAAGGCAGCCTGGGAAGAAGAGGACTTAATTAAATACTTTACAATTTTAAAAAGTAGGGGAAAACTTTCAAAATTATAAACAAAGTTATAAGTAGGCAACAATAAGCATTATTTTGCATCTTTTGATCCATGTATATTGAAATGCTGTATATCTTCAAGGTTAGAAAGCAATGAAATAAAAGATTTTTTGTTTCATACAAATAATATTTCTCCATTCAAATATTTTTTTAAAAAAAATTGTCTATCAATATTGATTTTTGTAGAAAGATTTTCAGAACTGAAAAGTATACTATCGCGATCATGTAATTTCAGTAGAGATAATATCAGATCGTATTTTGCCTAATAATCTTTGGGAGAATGATTAATAGTAGTTTTCAATATTTTTTTTTGGAAATTTGTGAAATATGCATTTTTCCGTTAAAACGGTTTTATTTAAAAAGTGTTGAAAATTTGCATTTTTTTCTGTTGCCCTGGTTGTAAGTATATAATGCACTTATATTGCTTACTGCTATTTAGTGTAGAAGTTTAGATATAATATATATTGAGCCGTTTATTTATATTTACTGTATTTTTGGTTAAACTGTTTTATATGAATTGTTTGTGTTTTTATGTATATTGGTTTTATTGATGTTGTAAGCCGCCCTGTCTTAAAAGAAGATGCTGTTAAAGTGCTGCACTCAATTTGTCAACAAATTTGGAAAACACAACAGTGGCCACAGGATTGGAAAAGGTCAATGTATATTCCAATCCCAAAGAAGGGCAATGCCAAGGAATGTTCAAACTATCGCACAATTGCACTCATTTCACACGCTAGCAAGGTCATGCTCAAAATCCTACAAGCTAGGCTCCAACAGTACGTGGATAGAGAACTGCCAGAAGTACAAGCTGGGTTTCGAAGAGGTAGAGGAACTAGAGATCAAATTGCCAACATTCGCTGGATTATGGAGAAAGCAAGAGAGTACCAGAAAAACATCTACTTCTGCTTCATTGACTATGCTAAAGCCTTTGATTGTGTGGATCACAATAAATTATGGCAGGTTCTTAAAGAGATGGGAGTACCAGACCACCTCACATGTCTCCTGAGAAACCTGTATAAGGGTCAAGAAGCAACAGTTAGAACTGGATATGGAACAACTGATTGGTTTAGCATAGGAAAAGGAGTACGACAAGGATGTATATTGTCACCTTGCTTATTTAATTTATATGCAGAGTACATCATACGAAATGCCGGCCTGGATGAATCACAAGCGGGAGTTAAGATTGCTGGGGAAAAGATCAATAACCTCAGATATGCAGATGATACCACTCTGATGGCAGAAAGTGAAGAGGACCTAAAGAGCCTCTTGCGCAGAGTGAAAGAGGAGAGCGCAAAAGTGGGCTTGAAGCTCAACATCAAAAAAACTAAGATCATGGCATCTGGGCCCATCACTCCTTGGCAAATAGAAGGGGAAGTCGTAGAAGTAGTGACAGACTTCACGTTCCTAGGATCCCAGATCACTGCAGATGGTGACTGCAGCCATGAAATTAAAAGACGCCTGCTCCTTGGGAGGAAAGCGATAGCAAACCTAAACAGCATGATAAAAAGCAGAGACATCACCTTGCCAACAAAAGTCCGCATGGTCAAAGCAATGGTATTCCCCGTAGTAATGTATGGCAGCGAGAGTTGGACTATAAGGAAGGCCGAGCGCCGAAGAATAGATTCTTTTGAACTATGGTGCTGGAGAAGACTCTTGAGAGTCCCTTGGACTGCAAGGAGATCAAATCAGTCAATCCTAAAAGAAATCAACCCTGACTGTTCCCTGGAAGGCCAGATCCTGAAGCTGAAGCTCAAGTACTTTGGCCACCAAATGAGAAGGGAGTATTCACTGGAGAAGACCCTGATGCTGGGAAAGATTGAAGGTCAAAGAAGAAGGGGACGGCAAAGGATGAGATGGTTAGACAGTGTCATCGATGCAACGAACATGAAATTGAGCAAACTTCAGCGGACAGCGGAAGACAGGAGGGCCTGGCGTGATCTGGTCCATGGGGTCGTGAAGAGTCGGACTCGACTGTGCGACTAAACAACAACAACAAGCCGCCCTGAGCCACTTAGGTGGGAGGGTGGGATAAAAATTGAACAAACAAATAAATAAATACTACAGTTATGAAGTTTGGCCTGGGGAATGGCTTGGAATGGCTTAGTCTCTTATTTCTGTTGGGATTCACAAGTTCTCTCTCCGTAGTCATGAAAGAATTAACTGTTTGTTTGTTTATGCATGCTGATGTCCTAACTAGTCAAATTAGAGACCCAGTGGGGCAGCCTGCACGTATTTGCTGCCAAGAGCAAGGTGACAAAATGTATAATCAGTTGGTAATCGATACTTTGGGAATGGAATAGAGAGTAAGCATTGGATTTCAGTTTTATTGCTTTTTGTCCTTCTCTTCTAGTTCATTCTCACATGAGATTTGGAAATGCCTGAGTAAAGATGTAGGATAGAGCAGCTAGACAGGATGATTTTCCTGTATTGTTTCTTTACTCTCCCAGTAACTCCCTCCCTCATTAGTTAGTAGAGTTTCCTTTTAAAAGCTAATACTTTTATTTCTGCTGCATTATTAAGTCTACATTTACTTAGAAATCCCTAACAATTTCACCTTCAGGACTGATTGACTCTTGTCAGACTATGTATGGAAGGGCCGAGGGACACCATTGTTGGGCTGCATTTAGGACATCAGTGAAAAGTTCTAAATATCTTGGAATGTTATATGAAACAAGAAACATGCACATGTGCACAACAATGAAAATGCTTGGGAGTCTTGTAGCAGTGCACAGTATGAACATGAATTACAATCACATGCCAGTGTGCAGCCCCAAAATTTCCCTTAAAAAAAAGAGCTCTGCCTCATAAATCTGAATCCAGACTGGACACACCTTTGTTGAACTTGGTATCATAGTTATTTCTCATGCCACTGCATCATTTCATGCCAATAGCTTGTCCTAGATGGAGTAGCATTGGCTTTTTCAGAGCAAGTTAATAATCTGGGGGTGCTCATGGACCCTGCCTTGCTGTTTGAAAAGCAGGTTGGCATGGTGACCAGGAGGATCTTCTATCTGCTGCATCTAATCCACAAATTTCCTCATTACCTAGACTCCAGTGATCTAGCTACACTGATCCATGCTTCTGTAAGCTCATGGTCAGATTTCTGCAACATGCTCTATGTGGGGCTGCCCTTGAAAAAAACTCAGAAACTACAACTGGCCCAGAATGTGGCAGCCAAACTGCTGTCAAGGGCTAGCTGCAGGGAACATACATTGCTCATTTTGAAACAGCTTCATTGGCTGTCTGTTTCCAATTTCAATTCAAGGTGCTGGTTATGATCTTTAAAGCCCTTCATAACCTAAGACCCATATATTTGAAGGACAGTCTCCTTCCCTAAATCCCTATGCACCAACTAAATTAATCAGGCAGCCATCTTTCAGCTATCTCACCATTTTGGGTGGCTTATCTGGCATTGAACAGAGCCCAAGCCTTTTCTGTTGTGGCTCTACCTCTGTGGGATGGGCTCCTTGGAATGGGGGGTGACTTCCTTGGAGATCTCCCAGAGACAATGCAAGGTCTGTCTGTTTTGAAGGGGTTTGAATAGCAGGCATCTGTGGAGGGGGAGGGGGTGGGATTTAGGGCTTGTTATTTTATCTTTGGTTTTAGCTGGAGATGTTTTAACTATTATTGGTAGCCACCTTGAACTAAGAGGAAAGGCAAAATATAAATGTTTTCATAAACAAACAAACCATGTTACTATCCTCCACTAATGTGAACCTAAAAACCCTGTTCTACCATTATTTTTTGTTTGTTTTTTTTAATGCTGATACTTCAAGCACTTTGAAGGAATTTATTCAAATCATAATTGAATAATTCTATTGAAGATGGCAATGATTCAGGATCAGAATATATTCTACACAATTTTCCATCTAAAACCAAAGGTTTATATATAAATATAAGAAACTTGTAAAAGAATGGGACATGAATGACAATGACATAAATTACAACACAAATGCTGATGTGATTTAAAGTGAGAAGTAAAAATGGGTCTCCGAGATAAAAATGATTGAAAAGTTGATGTAAAACCAATATGATTTACACCAGAAATTGAAGCAGAAAAGGAAAATAAAAGCAATTCAAACAAGTGATGCAGCCCTAAATGAGCAATGGAAATGGTGAGCTCAAAGAAGATCGATGTAAAACTTGAATAGATTTAAAATAAGGATTGGAGACTGGGAGCTCAAATAAGTGCATCTGAAAAGGTGATTTTAATAAAAGAATGACTGGAAACAAAGGCCCAAAGTAGAATTAACTCCAAAGATCATATAGTTTTAACTGAACTATGTACATTTTTTTAGATGACCAAAGGCTTTCTCAGCCTGAGTTGCAATAAATATGAAAGCAAATGGCAGGGTAGCTGCAGAAGTCTCAAGAATCCTTTCTCTTCATGCTCTGCTCAATGGGTGATTTGGAGCAAGTTGTTATTTTTCAGGCTAGCCTACTTTGCAGGGTTGTTGTGAATGAAAAATGTGTCAGAACATTCTATTCAGCCTGGAATTCCTTGGAGAAAGAGTAGGATTAAACATCATGAATTAATATCATTTTATAATATTAGAGCAAATGAAAAATGGGGTGGATCCTACCCCTATCCTACTACTCTAATGAACAGAGTTGGAAGCCTTCATCTAGTTTAAAGAGGCTTCCTCCAACTTAAGTTGACGGAAGGCTCCTTAGGCTAGAAGAAGTCTTCTTGGAGGATTGTTGGACCCATCCCACTTTGTGTAGTGAAAGTGCTACTGAAATTATTCAATGTTAATAGTGCAGTATGCATTCTATAGTTATGAATGGACTCTTGACATCCCTTCAATCCAAGGGTTGTTTCAGTGTGGGGTGGAGGAAGTTCCACGCATGGGTGGCTTGCTTGTTTTCCATTCAACATGCATGATTAGATGTTCTGCAGACTTTATTGAGAACTTGTTCCACAGGTAAATGTATTGTGTTTGACATCTGTGATCACTCTTGAGCCAGGCCTTGCAGCTCTTCGCCTCACTGCCATTGGACTTGAACAGCTGATGAACAGCTGTGCAGTAGCTATGGGGGAGGAATTTCATTACCTTTTGCCTTGCAGCCATCTTTGCATCTGTGCAGTGGTTGAAATTTATTCTCCTCACAGACACCTGCGGCAGGTAACTAAATTACGTGTGGGAGCTATAATTTCAGTAAGGCTGGGCAAAAACAGTTCAAATGAAAAATAACATCAGCAAAACAGACTTAGGCAAACCTCAAATGGTAAAATGTTGATGATGATGATGGTGGTGGTGGTGGTGGTGGTGGTGGTGGTGATGATGATGATGATGATGTGTTATCAGGCTGCAACTGACTCATGGCAACCCCAGAGAGATAACATAAGAGAAGCCAATGTTGAATCAGGCCAATGGCCCATCTAGTCCAACACTCTGTCACACAGCAGCCAAAATATACCAGGTGCCATCAGAAGGTCCAGCAGTGGGGCCAGGACACCAGAAGCCCCCCCACTGCTGCCCCCTCCAGCACCAAGAATAGAGTGCATCACCTTCCCCAGACTGAGAGTTCCCATCTATACCCTGTGGCTAATAGCCACTGATGGACTTCTGCTCCATATGTTTATCTAATTCCCTCTTGAAACTGTCCATGCTTGTAGCTGCCACCACCTCCTGTGGCAGTGAATTCCATATCTTAATCACTCTTTGGGTGAAGAAGGACTTCCTTTTATCTGTTCTAACCCGACTGCTCAGCCATTTCATGGAGTGCCCACGAGTTCTTGTATTGTGAGAAAGGGAGAAAAGTACTTCTTTCTCAACCTGCTCTATCCCATTCATAATCTTATAAACCTCGATCATGTCACCCCTCAGCCGTCGTTTCTCCAAGCTAAAGAGCCCCAAGCGTTTCAACCTTTCTTCATAGGGAAGCTGTTCCAACCCTTTTATCAGTCTAGTTGCCCTTTTCTGCACTTTTTCCAATGCTATAATATCCTTCTTGAGATGTGGCGACCAGAACTGTACACAGTATTCCAAATGAGGTCGCACCAATGATTTATACAGGGGCATGATGATACTGGCTGATTTGTTTTCAGTTCCCTTCCTAATAATCCCCAGCATAGCGTTGGCCTTCTTTATTGCAGTTACACACTGTCTAGACATTTTCATTGAGTTATCTACTACGACTCCAAGATCTCTCTCTTGGTCAGTCTCTGCCAGTTCAGACCCCATCAACGTGTATTTATATTTAGGATTTTTGGCTCCAATGTGCATCACTTTGCACTTGGCCACATTGAACCTCATTTGCCACGTTGACGCCCACTCACCCATCCTCGACAGATCCCTTTGGAGTGCCTCACAATCCTCCCTGGTTTTCACCAGCCTGAACAACTTCGTGTCATCTGCAAATTTAGCCACTTCACTGCTTACTCCCAATTCCAAATCGTTAATAAACAAGTTAAAAAGCATCAGACTGAGTACTGAGCCCTGTGGTACCCCACTGCTTACCACGCTCCACTGAGAAAGTTTCCCATTTATACTCACTCTCTGTTTCCTATTTATAAGCCAGTTTTTGATCCACAAGAGGACTTGTCCTTTTATCCCATGACTATTGAGCTTACTTAGGAGCCTTTGATGAGGAACTGTCAAGGTAGACAATATCTATTGGGTCCCCTTTGTCCACATGTTTGTTCACTCCCTCAAAAAACACAATCAGAGGTAGTTTACCATTGGCTTAGCAACCCAGATCTTCCAAGGTGGCTTCACATCCAATTATGAACCATGGCCATCCATACTTAGCTTCCATGCACCAACAAGCTCAGGCTAGTCTGGGTTATTCAGGCTGCTATGGTTTTTTGTTTTTTTTTAAGTGTTTTTTTAATCACTGATCATATTTCTATTCTGCATTCCCCCCTTTGCTTGTGAGCATAGCCTCCTGATTATTGAGTGCACAGCTAGATGAGTACATGGACAAAGAGAAAAATGGGCTCCTTTGTGATGAGATCATTATGACCACGTGTGAATATGAAATAAATTGCAATATCCAATTGTCTCTGCAACCTGAAGTTTCTTGGGGTTTCTGACAGATTATTTCTGAATCAGAATTTAAATTTCCCCTTCTTCCAGGCACTTCTTTAGTGCTGCTTTGATTAAGTGCTCTGGGTGGTCAAATGATGAGTGGCCTTTGATATTTGTCTAAACATGACTTAAGATTCATGAATGGCACGGAAGAAAAATTCAATTAGCATCCAATGTGCTGGCTTACAGATCTAGTTCTAGTGGTGGTGCATTTTAATGGTACTCCAGGCTCATTTTAGATTGTTAATTAAACCCAAGTCTTGATGCACTCTAACTGCTAAGCCTATCCAAATTCTCTGAAAATGCCATTTCATATGGGAGTGCAGAATCAGTTCCAGGTTTGGAGAGGCGCTAGACAAGTGGATCTTCCAATTAGGAATGGGCATGAACTGAACCACGAAGCAAAATTCATCACAAATTTTGCCCTGTTTGTGGTTCGTGAACAGAAGTTCATGATGGGTGTACCGTTACAAACTTCCATGAACTTTTAAAGCAGTTCATGATGGTTCATAGATGAAGCAGAAAGCAGGGGTTTAAAGGGACTCTGAATCCCTTTAAACCCCTGCTTTCAGTTCCCCATGAAAACTGCAAAAACAGCTCTCCATTGCTCAGCTGTTTCGGCCTGTCTTGTGCAGTCCCTTTAAAATTTAAAGACAGCCTGAAAAACAGCCATGTGGTGGGGCAGCACTCTCTCACTGCTCAGCTGTTTCAGGCTGTCTTCTGCAGTCCTTTTAAGTTTAAAGGGACTGCACAAGACAGCTGTTTTTTGGACTGTCTTCTGCTGTCCTTTTAAAGTTGCTTTTCCGGCTTGCGGTTCAGTTGTGAACCAACTTCCTGCTTCAGTTAAGTTCAGTTTATGGTTTGGTTTGTGGTTTGGCCATGAACCAAACTGCATTTTCCCAGTTCACGCCCATCCTTACCTTCAATGGCTCTTTCCCCTAAGAATCACACTTTCTCTTGCTTGCACAGATGTTTGCATATTTCATCCCTATCTCCAGGAGCAGTAAGCAGAGAGAGAGCTCAATATTTTGGGGTCTTTATCCTGCTACCATTGCTCCAGCATCAGGTCTCAGAGGTCATCTGGGAGCTTTCTTGGATACTCCTGAACCCAGGCAGTTGCCCAGACATGGTGGTGACATCTGAATGAATAATTCTAATGGGCATAATTGGCCAGCATATTAGTAGAGAGAACAATGAAGTGTAAAGAAGAGGAATCAAAGGCTGCAAGTTGTCACTCAATTATGCACAGTGGCTTAAAATTTAAAAAGCTGTATATGCAGGAGGATTTGAATGCAAAATAGAACTCTGAATGTTGCCCTAAAACAACATTTCCAGGCAAATTGCAAGGTTCTTGTCCAGCAGAAAAGACTAACAAATTTTTAGAGAAAGGGAGGAGAAAGAGTCTTGATATTTTGATGGTTTCTATAAGTGAAATTTAGGAATTTAAAATCTTATCAAACTTATGAGTCACAATATAGAAGAACAGTATCATGCAACCATAGAAGATCCAAATCCATTCACATCAATATAATATCTCTATTCAACAATGTCAATAAAAGGAAGTCAACCTGGAAGGCATCTTTGGGCCTCTCTGTCTTCTTTCCTCTTTAATTTGCATGATTCCATACCTTTAGATATTCCTGCTAACTTTGACAGGTCAGTCCTAAACAGGGTTACTCTGATCTAAGCCAATTTAAATCAATGGAGTAACTTTGGACTGGACCGCACTGTACTACACATCAAAGCCATAGCTTGATAGAAAGAGAAGCCAAAGAACTTTTTAGAGATCTGAATCGAGATTAGAACCAGTTGATGATGTTTCCCCCCCCCAACCCCAAAATAAAGATGGTACAGACAAGAAAAAGTGGGTTCAGCTTAATTTTGTTTTTTAAAAAGCTAGTATGAGCCCTTTTAAAGACCCACCCTCTGTGCAGCCATTCTATCTACTGAGCTTTCAAAGGCATGCCAGTATTATGGCAGTACTATATTGGCTGCAATTATGAAACTGATTTAATCTATCCACAGCTTTTCCTCACCTGCAGATCCAAAGATACCAAAAGGAGCTGTAATTCCACCCCTTCCCCCATGCTGGAAAGTGCTAGCATTCAAGCTGGTGAAACCCAGGACCCATTGGAGCCCCTCTCTCCACCACAACAAGCTGAACACCTTCCTTTTTGGTAAAAGGACAGCTTCCAATCCACCAGGGAGGGAACTGGACTTTTTATATTTAGGTAAAATTCCTAACAATGCACTTGTTAGGTCATATGTGAGATCATCTTTTATCACTGATTTAATTCTATAGAATTTTGATAAGACTATTAAAATTTCTGTGCATCTTTTTTCTGGGACTTACTGGAAACATGCAGGTAAGGTATCTATCAGTCTAGCTGTGTTGATAACACCATATTCCTCATACCCTCACAGCATTAGGACATTGCTGAATTTTATGACAATTCAATTTGATTTGACAGTTCAAGATACTTCCATATTTTCCCTCCATGCTATCCTTTCTGCCAACCATGTGTATTAAAACTGGTGGATATATGGCTGTTAAAATTGATAACCTGTGTTTTGCATCTTTGAATATCCATGATGTAAAAATGATCTGTTAAAATGAGCTCTGGCTCACAAAAACTTCTTTCACAATGAATTTGGAAACTGTTAAGATACCAGAAGACACTGTTGTTTTGGCTGCAGTAGATTTTTATGGCTAACCATCTAGAATTTATAGCATTCCATAGAAGAAGCAAACAAAAAATGGGAAATAAGCTAAAGGAGAAAAGTGGCATGAAAATGGTCTTCCTCACCATGCACAAAATTTGAAAATACATGAAAACATACATATTCATATATCCCTACCCTGCATATTCTGTTGGGAGTCTGAAAAAAGAGACCTTATGTGGTGGTTAGAGGGTTTGACTAGAATCTGAGACACCCAGGTTCTAATCCCCAGTCTGACTCACTGGGTCACCTTGGATCATTCACCATCTCTCACATCTTCAACCTTACTCAAATTGATAAAATTAAGAATGGGGGAACCATGTACGCCCTGATTTCTGTCAAGGAAGGGTGGGATTAGAAAAAAAAATCTCCATTCAGAAATAAAAGTGGGTAAGATTTGGAAGTAGAGTTGCCACTGAATTTTGCCTGCAGGGAGATCTCAAGGCAGATTTGGAGGGACTTGACAGGAGATATAGATTTTCATCTGGTCCCAAAGAATTTTTTCATGATAAAGGAACTTGAAATGGAGATTCCACTGGTTTTCATTTACCCTTGAATATTTTATTTAACAAAATTTATATCCTGTCTTTCTGCTCCCACAAGGGCCACCAAGGTAGCTGATAAATTAAAACATACATAAAACCATCACCCCACACAAAAATCACATCATTAAAATAATTGAAAGAGCTAAAAGACATAGGTAAAGGTAAAGGTTCCCCTGCTCGAAAGCCAGTCGAATCCGACTCTAGGGTTACGGTGCTCATCTCCGTTTCAAAGCCGAAGAGCCAGCACTGTCCGAAGACATTTCCGTGGTCATGTGGCTGGCGTGACTAAACACCAAGGCGCACGGAACGCTGTTACCTTCCTACTGAAGTGGTACCTATTTATCTACTTGCAATTTCTTGCTTTCGAACTGCTAGGTTGGCAGGAGCTGGAACTAGAGACAGGAGCTCACTCCGTCTTGCGGCACCCAGGTCTTGAACTGCTGCACTACTGACCTTCCACAGCCTGCAGTTCAGCGTCTTAACCACTTGAGCCACCGCAGCTCAACATACAAAGGATTAAAAACAGCAAGAGCAGCTTTCTTTAGAGCATTTTAAGGAGGTCAGGGGAAAGGGGAGACAGTCAGACAACCAGGAGAAGTTCATGTTGGTAGCCATGTTGATCTGAAACAATAGAACAAAGTTTGACTCCAGTGGCACCTTTAAGACCAACAAAGTTTTATTCCAGATATAAGCTTTCATGCACATGCAGGCAAAAGTTTATACCCAGAATTAAACTTTGTTGATCTTAAAGGTGCCACTGGACTCAAACTTTGTTCTGTTTCAGATCAGCAATATCAGAATACACATCCCTGTTACATATATCCCTAGAAGGGGAATATGAAGAATGCATGACATCTCTGGATGATCTTTGGCCCTGTGACAGAGTGCACTTTTAAAAAGCTTAGAAGTGCTGTACAAACAGCTGAAGGACTGTGAAGGATTAATTATTCACAGAGCCAGAGAGCTTTGAGTGACAGAATGCTCCAAGAGATCTGATTGGTTATGCAGCAAAAGACTTCTGAACTGGGTGCTGAGGAGGATTCATTTGGAATTCAGCCCTCACTGAGAGCAGTTTAACACAGACAGGAGAACTAAGGAAAGTTGGCAAGGACGAGTGGGTAGTTAGACAGAGATTCCCATTCAGGCCAAGGAAAGGGGATAGATCTTCTAGAGAGAGAAGGAATTTCCCTACCCAGTCTAAACAGGGTGATAGCTTTGAAGAGTACAGAGATTCCTGGTCTGGTGTGATTAGAAACTGCCTTTAGAGACCTTAAAAGTCAGTTAAAAACTCAAGATGAGTAGTGGTGTTTCAAGAGAAGGGCTGAGTACTGGAAAGAGTGTACCAAGCTTCTGGAAACCAAAAAATTAGAGATACTCAAGCAAAGTGTACTGAAGTGTTCGGGGAAAACACTGGAACAAAAGCCTCTCTACATAAAGATTTAAGTCACTCTGAAAAGCTTAAGAAACTCTCATTAGCCTGAAACATAAGAACTAAAGTCTGTGCATATACTGATTTTACCTTAGATTTATCTATACTGAGTTTCCTCAGAAATTTTACCCCTGGCTTCACCTGATCTTTCCCCTCTATGTTGAATTAAATATTTTGTTAATTTGGAATATATAAACTTCTCAAGTGCCATTTCCAGTGGTTTATACTAAAGGGAGTTCCCATTCCTTCCCTCTGGTTTCTGGGCCGAGCAAACAGCCAAAATATCATACTGATACAGGGTGAAACAGCCAGAATTCTTCAGGAGAGAAGAAAACAGACAACTAGGGTGGCTCAGTCACAAAAGGGAATGAAAAAAATGGAGGGAAAATATTGCCTCTGAGGGAGAGAAGAGGGCAGGGGTGTCATAGGCCCATCTGGGGCCAGGCCAATTCAAAATAATTTGTCTTCCGAGGCAAAGAATCCCCATTGTTTCTTTCCATGTCAGATGGAATCTAGTTGGATTCATTAGTGGTCGCACAGGTATGGAAGGCCTTGCTTGTTGCTTCCCATGCAGCTGTTGGCCAGGAGTAAGCTGAGCTTTATTATGTCTTTATTATGACACCCTAACAGTCACTTGGATAAATCTATTGGAGAACTGTCTTTATTTCTGGGTCAGTATGACCATGTCTACTTTAATAAATATTTCATTTCAATAAAGCCTTAACCTTCTTTGGGAATTGAGCTACTATCTTTGTACAGATTTTGAACCTCTCAGACCCCAATCCAGGGGTAAGAGGCACAATTCCTGATACTCTGCCAGCATGTACAGGATCTTACCTCTCCCTCATGCCAGTCCAGGAATAAGAGATCCCAAAATCCCATATGCTTCAGGAACACTTAAACAAGCCCAGAAGAATGTTTACACACTCTCTCTAGGGTATCAGTAGTTACTGCCACCAGGACCTCAGGATACTAGATATCCCACCAGCTCAGGAGAGAGGTCCCACCTCCTGTTTGGTTTCTGGGAATTAACAATTTATCAGCTCTGTGCCAAAGCTGCAGATAATTAATTAACACAGAGTGGTAGCTTTCTAGGCGATCAGCTTAGACACAGGGTCTAGGCTTAGAACCCAGTTGCAACACAAGAAGCAAACTCAGATAATATTAATTGATATTATCTTTATTCAGTACAAAGCATGTAGATATCACAAGACTTGCAAAGGTAGGAAAACAAAGAATATTTGTAGCTTGTTCAGCTCTAACTATACAGAGAGGTATTCATAGTTACCAGTTATTCAGAGGTACCGGGTAATTCAAAGTCCATTGTCCAGGGAATCTTAAGGATGTGCACATGATTGCAGTGGGCAGTTAAGGCCAGCTTTTCTGTCCACTAGTCAAATTTCATGTTGCAGGCATGTAATCCGAAAAGGAACTCACTCTCAGAAAGGAGCTCTGTTTCCAAGAGAACTCTGTCCCTCTTCCCATAGGGTGATCACAACTCCCTCCCTTTCCCGTCATAATTGAATATGGCCATTTACTCAATTATGAGAGGTTGAAGGGGCATGCCCAAATATCCAGTTACAGGCATTCATTGCGTACGTGACTGGAGCTATGTAAGAGAAGCTGTGATGTGTTAATGTTTGGGACATCTATGTCCCCCCAGCTTGGGAAGACACCCAGTAATCTGCTCTTCCCAACCAAGGTGTCAAAGTGGCTTGTATTTGGATATCAGGCTGGGCATCTGGCATGCCATCTGTTGCAGGTGACAAAAGTCACATGGAGATATCAGCAGCTAGGCCATTTGGGCCTAGAAGGAATGAATCAGGAAAGGCTTTTCCTATACAATCTTATCCTTCAATGAGGCTACATCCACGTGGCAATCTTATGCTAATACTGAATTTCTTTGAGGCTCTAGTAGCATGGAATCAGAAAGTTAATGAGTGAGCTCAAAAAAAGTTTGGATGTGCACCTTAATGTAATTGAATAAAAAGTACACATGGGGATCCACTCCCAGTTTAGTCCTCCCAGCTGGAAAAAGAAGAGTTGAAAGGTCAGAATACTGTGTTAGCAGTGTACAAGCCAAGGGAATTGAAATGTACTGGGTTCAAGATGCTTTTTTGTGATCAGCTCATAGTTTATTTGGTTAGACAGCATCATCGATGCAACAAACATGAAATTGAGCAAACTTCAGAGGACAGCAGAAGACAGGAGAGCCTGGCGTGAGCTGGTCCATGGGGTCGCGAAGAGTCGGACTTGACTATACGACTGAACAACAACAACATAGTTTATTAGCAATTTCAGCTTAACTCTAAGACAACTCTAGCAGGGCTGAAGCCCTGCTTATATGTGTGCAAAACACCCACACACACACTCCCAGTAATAGGATATTTACATTTCAACTCTTACTCAATAGGTCCCTTCCAGGAATCATAACTATCTATTGTTCTGGTGAAGCAAGCTAGTCAGTTTCCCATCAATGTCCCATCTCAGTACATAACACCCCTCCCCCCTAAGTCCAGGAACCCCTCAACAGACAAAGTCCCTTAAGTTCCTGGGTTGAGTGTCACTGTTCTATCTGAGATCCTGGCATCTCTGGATTGGAGTCTGCAGGTTCTGATGCTGTACTGGTGAACAGCTGTGGAGCTGGCAGGATCTCTGGCACTTCCATGCCCACCTGTTCATGTGTTTTGCTTTCCCAGCGGTTTGGTGGTGTATTGTCTAGCAGGGGTATACTCACGGTCTCAGGTTCTCCCAAACCTTCTCTGGCTGCCGTAGAGAGCTGTGGTTTTGCCAAGAGTAGGCAGCTACAGAGTTGGTCAATATGCCTCCACAGCACTTGGCCATCCTCCGTAGACACCTCATACAATAGGGGCCCTGTGATTCTGGCCACCTGGGCAGGGATCCAAGCCAGGCCACTGGAGAAGTTCCAGGCGTAGATGGGGTCACGTGGAAAGAATCCTCGGGGTGCCTCTTGCTCCAGAGCCTGGTCAGGGTGCAGCCAGTCTAAACAGGTGGTTAGGCACCTGCTCATGAGGAGTTCCACGGGGCTGTGGCCAGTGGAGGTACTCGAGGTCACTCGGTGGCCACGTGGTGCACCCCAGTCAATCTGAACATGAGGGGCATGAACCAAGCAAGTCCGATGAGGCTTGTGCGACTGCTCCTCACTACCAACAAGTCCAAAAGTCCATCAAAGTTCTGGTACTGCACTCAGAACTTGCCCTCCCCCAGGATGGACACCTTGTTTTTTGAAAAATCATGTAGTATGAAACCAGCCGGCTGCAAGCCCCCCCCCCCCAGACAGAATCTTTTAAATGTGTCCTCCAATATTATGGAGATGGAGGATCCAGTGTTGAGCTACATCATGCAGGGGCTCTCCTGTATCAGAACCATTATGGTAATTTTCTCAGGAGTGTCCTGGGGCAAGTGCAGTACCTGCTGCTGCTGGATGGAGGTGGTGTGTAGCTCCAAAGAGTGTGTCAATGTCGGTGTTCCCACTGGTCACCTCCGGTTCCCTCTGGTGTGACAGGCTCAGGCGATATGGCCAACCTTTCCACAGTTCCTGCACATGGCATCCCAGAACTGACAGGTGGGCCTCCTCCCGTGGGGCTCCCCACAGCTGACACACGTGGTCAGTGTGGAGGCATCTCCGGCACATAGTGGTGTGGACAAGGGTGGCTGTAGTGGTGGCGTGTGGTGCTGAGTGGGGTGTTGGAGCTGCAGGACCTCATCGGTTTCATCATCCGAAGTGTCCATGTGGTGGGCAGCTGTGCTTGGCTTCCATTGAGATTTTTCGCATGCTGGACCTCTGCAGTGAACTGCTCCGCAGCTTCTGTGGCAAAGGCCATCTCTATGAACTCCTTGAAATCAGGGTCCCCTTTTATGAAGAGTCTCCTCTAGAGTCTCTCATAGTTATTCTGAAGACCAGCCGGTCCTGGAGGGCATCCTCAAGGTTAGCAAAGTTTCAGTGCTGGGCAATCTGCCGTTGCACTGTGACAAAATCCATGATAGATTCGTTGGTGGTCTGGTTCCTCGTGTGGAATGCATGGTGGGCAGTGATGACAAATGGCTTAGGGGAGAAGTGTTCCTTGAGCTAGTCCAAGATTGTCTGGTAGGCTGTGTCTTTGAGCGCCATGGGGGCAATGAGCAAGTGGGCGATTTCGATTTTGTAGGTCACGCGGCCACATACCTGGAAGAAAGTGGTGCACTTCTTTCCTCCTGCCTCAATCCCAGAGGATTCGAGAAAGAACTTGAACTGGCCGATGTAGGACTCCCAGTCCTCTGTGGTGGTGTTGAACATGTCGAAGTGTCCTGGAGTGGCAGCAATGGTCCTAGTAATAATGCGATGCACTGGGCACTGGAGCTCATTGCGCGGTGCAGTGCCGGAGGGC
This sequence comes from Gekko gecko, assembly GCA_029375565.1. NCBI lineage: Eukaryota > Metazoa > Chordata > Lepidosauria > Squamata > Gekkonidae > Gekko > Gekko gecko. The sequence goes on from JAPDNY010000005.1 coordinate 142,068,683, forward strand.
TCTGGTCTGGCTCTACAGGATCCCATCCTCATCGCCAGTGAAATGTACTGGGTTCAAGATGCGTTTTGTGATCAGCTCATAGTTTATTAGTGATTTCAGCTTAACTCTAAGACACCTCTGGCAGGGCTGAAGCTCTGGTTATATGCATACAAAACACACACCCCACACACACACACACTCCCAGTGATAGGGTATTTACATTACAACTCTTACTCAATTGGTCCCTTCCAGGATCCTGATTATCTATTGTTCTGGCGAAGCAAGCTAGTCAGTTTCCTGTCAATTTCCCATCTCAGTACATAACAGGAAGAGAACAAATGTAGTGAAGCAGGTCTTGACAAGCCTCTGTTTTCAAAGTTCCTGCAGGTTTACACCCATTCCAGGAAAGGGAATGCTAAGGTATCATCAGTGACTGTATAAACTGGTTAGCCTCGTGTGTTTTATGTTCTTCTTTCTTGGCATGTATATCTTCTCTATTGATATTAACTTGAATCTGTCCCACTGTTTGTTTAGATATTGGTTTAGGCTTTAGACCCAGTACAGGAACTTGAGGGAAAGACAGGAGCTGTTTTATAAACTGTTGTGAAATGGCTCTTGAGGCAAACTAACTTTTAAAAACAGAATAAATATTTTATTAAACAGGCAGGTATACTAGGAATAGTCAAGGTTTTGAGACTGCTGAAGTAAAAAAATTCTAATATATACAGAGTTGAATTCTTAGAACAATCAAGAGACTATATTTGTAGTTTTGTTCCAAGGTTTTCTAGCTCTTTCTTTGAGAGGTACTTTGATTAGTATATTTCAGCACTAACACAGTTCTTAATGTTTCTTCTGGAGGACAGTGTTTGCTTAAATTTTCTAGATTTATTCCTTCAGAGTTCTAGGTTTTCATTTAGATATTACAACTTTTCACTAACTCCTGAAGTGTCTATGATTCTCCCTTTTATCACAGACCAGGGTTCTCTTCCCAACCCCTTTCACTGGCAGGAAGTTGTTTTCCTTCTCCCTAAGAAGCAATAACTCTTTTTACTATTTGGCTTTTATGGGTGTGTCCCAGTTTCCTGGTCCGGGGCCGAGTCTTGCCTCCCCCGGAGGGCTGGGGCCCCACCTCCTCACCCACAGAGTTGCCTCATGTACCAGTGAGACACTCCAGTCCTGAGCCCGCCAACGAGGAAGCATCACCGGCTGGGACACTGTTAGCTCGGCTGCAATATATTGGGCCATTTCTTTGGAATGTGCTTGTGCTAGTATATAGAACCTGATGAAGTGTGCCACAAAGAGAATCGCCATGTTGGAAGGTCACCCAGAGAGGAACGAAACGCCAGCATAAAACAAAGACGTGCTGACCAGGCTTCACTCCCAAGGTGTTCCAGTGACGACTGCATATCAGGGTTACACAATCCCAGGTGTTACATTAGCTGACAAACTCATTCACAGCCCAACAAGCACCCGGCCCCCAGGACAAAAGAGACGTTAATTGCCTATGTGATATACTGCACAAATGCCGCCATTGCCAACGAGAAGGACAGCATGGACCCCTGATGAGTCACCCTCCTTGTCTTGAGCTTTGCTTTCCCACGCCCAGGTACCACCGGTCAAGTTAGCCTATAGCATTTGAAATTGACCTTGTCAGCCAATCCATGGCCCGCGGGGAGTGTCCCCTGGTGTAAGCCGCCTGATGCCCTCCCCGCCCCCTAGCCAGAGGTCTTAAAACCTTGTGCCTTTGGCAGACAGAGCAAGTCTTTTCTTCCATCTATGACCTCTCTTTGTCCACTTTACCCCTTAAGTCCAGCTTGCTTTACCCGACCCCTACCTCGCTTTAAGGTTTTGGTCTGCAGCCAAAGCAACGCATGTGTTCTCACCTGGTCTGGTCCCTGTGTCTCCTAATTTCTTATTATTCCTCCCAATCCCGATCCCACACCGCTGGAAGCTTTAGGAGCCGCGCATCTACCTGAGGTAAATATTGCCCTCATCAACCATCTACAGATTCCTGCTAATGTGAAAGTGCTTATATTTCTCTCTATTTTGTTCTTAGTTCTTGTGTGTGTGATTGCAAACACTGTGTTGTATGAATTGCCTTTCAACATTTTAGTAAAGGAAAGATTTATTCAATTTAGACTCTGTTTCTTCATTGGGAATGTGCTGGGGCAGCCCATCCTTCGTATACATAGACCAGTATCCCGATAATTAAAATACCTGTTCTATCTGCTCTGATTAATAAACAAGAGATAGAGCATTTTGGCTAACAACACTGCCTGGCTGTGCTCAGCCAAACCCCCAAAAGCCTTGTGACAGGGGTGATACAGCCAAGGGCGCTGGCAAGGAAGAGCAGCACAGTGGGGGCCATGGGGAACAAGCCACCCAGGTGGCCAGGGCCCTGCTCACCTCTACGACAAAGTGCCCAGCCCCCGAGAGATGCACCCAGAACCTGAGCAGGCAGCCCGGGCTCTTGAATGGGAGGAGGAAATGGCCAGGGATTGGTGCTGGGAGCCAGGGGGAGTAATAAAGAGCAGTGCAGGAGGAGGGGATGAGGAGGAAGCTACGACACCAAGGCTAGAGAGGGGCCCAGCTGCAGACAAAAAGGGAGAGACAGATGCGGCCGGTTCCTCACTCTCTCTGACAAGCCGATGCTGAGTGGGCAGAGGGATGATGAGGGGTGACGTTCAAACCCTGTCCCCTGCCATTTCTGAGTCCTCCATAGCCAGAGACCTCCTGATGACCCCCCAACTCCTGGGACCATCTGAGGGGTGCAGCCGCCGGGCCCCGGGGACATGGAGGGGCTTCACAGGGAGTTCACTCTAACTACCCACGTAAAGGTAAAGGTCCCTATTGCTCAAAAGCCAGTCGAATCCGGCTCTAGGAATGTGGTGCTCATCTCTGTTTCCAAGCCAGTGCTGTCCAAAGATGTTTCCATGGTCATGTGGCCAATATGGCTAGACGCCAGTGTGCACGGAACACTGTTACCCTCCCACCAAAGCAGTACCTATTTATCTACTTGCAATATCTTGCTTTCAAACTACTAGGTTGGCAGGAGTTGGAACCAAACAGGAGCTCACTCCATCATGCAGCACTCAGGTCTTGAACTGCTGAACTACCAACCTTTCAGTCTGCAGTTCAACGTCTTAACCACTTGAGCCACTGCAGCCCTTCTGACACTACAGAGACCTTCTGACAAATCCTTCTCCACTATCCTTTGTCTGTATAAAGCTATTCTGTAGCTTTCCCAGCTGTGAATCTAAGTCCTCCCTCAGAGTAGTTTTAATATATTTAAGAATCGGGTTTATCTTCTCTCTATAGAAATACTTTTCTGATTATTGCCTGTCAGAAAATACTGACTCACAAATGTCTCTTCCCTCAGAAGCCAAACCCTCTGGCTACTGATTCAGACTTAGTTTTCAAAAAGACCAAAAGGTGAAAGACCAAATCTTTTCCCTCCAGATCAGCTGTTTTATTTCCCCTCTCAGCTGATGTTGGCCAATCAGAAAGTGAGTAGAGCAGCCAATCACATAAGCACTTCTCTCCAGGGAAGATTAACTCTTGAATTCCCTAACTCTCTCACACAAGCAGCATTTTAAAAAGCCTTCTTTTCTGTATCAACCACCACAGCAGTCTAGGGATTTTACACAGAGGCAGGCAATGGTAAACTACCTCTGAACATCTCTTGCCTTGTATATCCTATGGGGCTGCCATAAGCTGGTTGTGGCTTGATGGCAAGAAAAAGCAAGCCGAGCCAAGCTACAAAAGTATGGAACTAAATTTCTTTATCTGCCCTTTGAGTTCTCTGAATAATAATGAAGCCATTTTCAAAGTTTAATGTCTATCTTGTTCTGACTTTCATGCTTATTGCTACAAAAGAAAAACAAAATCAGAAATAACATATCTGTCTGTGGAATGACTGATCACACAAATAATCAAAGCAGAAGGTCTAGAAGGTCTCTATGGTTGTTCCTACCTACCTTGCAAGAACTCTCCAGCCACACGATTATATCTTCAAAATCAGCTCAAATGCATGAAGAAAGCATGTACAGTCTAGTTTCCATTCTTGTTTCACTCCTTCTAGAGGCAGAGACTTTGGTGGATCCCACTATCAATATGAATTCTAACTGCAGATGGTGCCAGCAGTTTGACCTACAAAGTAGAGTGAAAGTGATAGGAGGGGGAAAAAATCATCAGCTGGGTTTCTGGTTTTTTTGTGGTTGTTTTTTGCCTTTCCACTGAGTTCTGTATAGGTATGGGCATGAATCACAAAAATGCAGTTTGGTTCATGAACCCAGTCAGCTCGCATACAAACCAAACTGGGTTCATGAGGTTTGTGCCCAAAGCAGCTGAGCCACAGGAGCAGCCTGTTCCCATGGCTCAATTGTTTCAGGCTTTAAACAGTTGAGCCATGGGAGCAGACTGCCCTCATGATTCAGCTGTTTCTGATCTTTTGGAGTCTTTCTTGGGGATATTTTGGTGGCTTTTGTGGGGAGGAGAAAGTAGGGGTTTAAACCCCTGCTTTTTGCTCCCCATGAATCTCCACAAACCACCTTAAAAAGTTGTGGAGGTTTGTGGCTGAGCTGCTGTTTGTGAACTTCAGTTCCGTGGCTGGGCTTCAGTCTGCAAACCACGAACCAGCCAAAATTTGTCACAAACAAAGGTTTGTGAGCTGGTTTGTGCCCATCCATAATTCTGTATAACCAAACAGGTTAGGTGAAGGGGGAAAAAAACATTCTGTTTTAGAAACATGACAAAATAGAACGGTCTATTAAGATAAGTGCAAGATAGTGCAACATGTGCAAGATAGAGACTTGTTGGAAGAATGCAGATAATTACATTTAAAAGGATGATGGCTTAATGAACAAAGAAATTAGAATGAATGAGGGGAGGAGGAGAATGGGAGCTGTGTAGCCAGTACAAACAGCAATATAAAAATTAGCTGGAAGCAGTAAGGGGGAAATTGCCTTTTAAACAGAGGAGGAAAAAGTACAAAATGGAGCCGAGCTGAGTGAAGGCCATGAATGCTAAGTGCTTTTTAAAGGCTTTCCTGGCGTCCTCATTATTGTTTCATCATTGGCACTCTCTTTCTTTCCTACCTAATATTTTGTTGCTCTTATCTGACAAATTGTTTCTTTTCACAAGACCACCTCAGCGTTCACTTACAATTCCTTTTAGATGAGCTCTCTGGTTTCCAGGAAAAGAAAAGTGCTGTATGACAAGTCTACTGATCATAAATTGCAACTGTTGGACCTGGCTCCCAGGTGATGTTTTCAGAAGGGACTTTGCATAAGAGAAAGAGAAGGGCCTGTCCTATAGAACTATTTTACCCAGACCAAAGAGAGAGAGAAATTTCTATTGATCTTACTTGTGAATCATTTTTTTTTTACATTGGAATAGGTGGATACAATGTATGATGGCTGTATTTTTGACAGCCATGATGAGAGGGCATACTATCCTTATTAGTATGGTGATTCACAAAGTTTTACAAGTGCATCCCCCCCAGCTAAATCTGAGCATGTAACAGGGATATGAAGAGAAGTCAAATCAGTAGTATATTTTTACATCATTAAACCAACCCTTCAGACATTTGGTGGTTCCAATCCAAATTTGTACCACAGATAATCTGGCTGCTTCTAATTAGTCCCAATAACACATTTCATGAATCAGTTTAGGTACAGACCATTCTGTTCTTCCCCCCCTTTTCTCACAGCCCTGTGGTGCTATTTTCCCATGTCACCTAAAACCCTGTTCAGTCATTACAACTTTGATGTGCCTATCTCACATACTAGGGGAGCATGCTAAGTGTTGTCTTTTTTAATACACTTTGCCCCCCAAGCTGGAATAAAGAGGCAGGTGAGAAGTGTTGGGTTAACTATAAGGCCACTTTATTAACAATCAATTTTAACTGGGACTAATGACAAGGGCAATATGGTTTGCGGTATGGTCAAGGCCAGGGGTCAAACAACCCCTCCCTTGCCATGTGAAATAGGGCGAGCCACCCTGTCCCAAGCAAGAGCCATCAGCCATGGCTCCCACCCAGCCGGCTAGCTGTTGTAGGACAGCCATGTAGACTCATCCCCCAAGTCGCAGAGCCCAAAGGTAGGACCCAATTAGGGCTGTCCTAAAGGCAGTCTGTTTTCCCTGCCCCATGCTGCCAGGCACAAAGACTGTACTCATTCAACCCCTTCATCCCCAAAAAAGGGGTGTCAGCTGGTGCTCACCAGACTGCAACCTGCCTCAGCATAAAACCCTGCCACCACTGAGGCCAAGCCTCTGCTTAGGTCTTCACACCCATTGGGAGACCTGAGGGCCCCCCGGAACCCTTGCTGTATGTCCTCCAGAAAAATGTCCATGCCCACTTCAGACAAATGAACACCATCTTGTCTGTACAGCTCAACCCGGCCTGCGTGTATGCCAGGTTGTGACAAAAAGAGGCCCAAACCACTCTCAAGGGTCCTCCACAACTCCTGGTTCACCTTGCAGTGGGCTTTGTCAATGGCAAGGGCGCACCCTGCTCCACGCCAGACCCTGTGAGGGATCATGGCGGACCATATGATCAGGGTCCCTGGCCACTGACTTCGGATGAACTGGAAGTCAGTCTGGGCCTGAAGGATCAAGGCCTTTTCCTTGCTTAGGCCTAAATCATTGCCTCCTAAATGTATAAGTGCAACTTGAATCAGAGGCCCAACTCTCTCCTTGAACAGCAAATGCAGAAGACCTGGCCACTGCAGGCCCTGGTGCCCCTGCCACTCAACCGTGGCCCACTGGCTGAGGGTCAGCTGGGAGCCCACAGGCATCCTTCTGGCATGATGTGCCACCCAAAAAACAAAACTGTGCCCACAGATTAACATGATTTTCCTCTGCTGCCAGCAAACCAGACCTAAAACAAAAAACAGTGAGCACAAGAACAAGCTCAAAACATAACTTGGCCATGGCCTCCCCTAGCGTATTGACAAGGGCCACACTTAGGACTTAAATGCAGAGGAATACCACCTCCCCAGATGCTGGATATCACTAGCTGGGTACACCATAGCCACCACTGTTGAGGCCGCACCAATGTAAAATGAGTGCATACAAAAACACACCCCTTCCAGCCCTAGACCACTCAGAGCCCTGGTGCTTGGTCAAAGGGGTGCCATCCTGATGCTGAAATAGCAGGCCCAACCACATGCCCCTGATCACCAAATAGGCCACCACTGCCACCACAGGGCACAACTGCTTCTCCACACAAGCGTCCAGCTCCACCACCTCTCCCTTCTGCTGCTGGTCCATTCTGGAGTGCCTGAAAGTGAAGCTGGCCTTGACTGCTCACAAGTGAATGTCCTGAATTCCCAATGCATGACCTGACTCATCCCTCTTCGGTTGGACCACCAGCATGCCTATCCTGAAGGCTCCAAAAAAGGCAACCAGGGCAGCTGTGTGGAACAAGGATGCTTTGAAATTGGAGGAGCAAACCTTCTTCCAAGTAGCCTGCAGCCCGCAAAGCACCTTGGGAGAAATAGGTTGCCTAGGATTGACCCGCGTCCCGGCCTCATGCGACCAGCCCTCCAACATCCTGCAGATCTGAAAATCCCCTGTGGAGTCGGCAAGCCCCTGAAGTTTACTGGCATAGGCCAGTGAGGATAAAAGCCCTTTTATAGAGTCGACTGCTAAGCCCTTACCTTTTGATGCCACGCAAAAATGCAAGAGATGCTCCACAGGCACGGGCCACACATTAGCATACCCTACTTCCCTTCTAAAGGCCGCAAATTGGCTGACCGCCTGGTCATATGCTCGCTAGGTATTGGCCACTATGGCTAGTCCTATGGCCCTGTGCACTTCTGCCTTCCAACCAACCACAGCCCTGCTGACATCTGTACTGGCTGCGAGTCGGTTTCTGGGGCCAGCTGACAGAACCTCTCCATCTGTTTGCGAGAGAGAGCATCAGCCACCCCATTGTCAACCCCTGGCATGTGCCTGGCAAAAAACCAAAATGTTAAGCAGAAGGCACCGCAGTGTAAAGGCTCTAACCAATTCCATGACCCAATTTGACCTAGAGGAATGGGAATTAATGACCTTCACTACCACTAGATTATCACACCAAAAATGCACGATGTGGATAGCCAACTCATCCCTTCCATAGGTGAACGGCTACCAGGATAGGGGAAAACTTCAGGAAGGTGAGGTCGGCACTCAGCCCAACCAGAGCCCATTCCCTAGGCCATGTCTCCATGCACCAATGCTCACAGAAATAAATACCAAAGCCAGAAGACCCAGCCACATCCAAATGGACCTGCAGCTCAGTCTCCAACCTAAGGTCCTCCCTCCAAAAGAAAATACCATTGAAAGAAGCCAGAAATTCTTTCCATATGTCCATATCCTGCCAGATGCCAGCAGTAAGCCAGATCCTGTGGTGAGGGAGCCGCAGCCTGGCCATGGCCCTGCACAATCTGCACAAGAAGGCCTGGCCAGGCACCACGGCCTTACATGCAAAATTAAGGTGGCCAACCAATTGCTGGAGCTCCCTCAAGGTGACTTTCTTCTTATGCACATACTGCCCTACCCGGCTGTGCAAGTCAGCCAACTTGCACGCTGGTAGACATGAGGCCTACGCCACAGTATCTAACTCAACTCCTAGGAACGTTAAAACCTGCGTTGGACTCTCCATCTTCTCATTCACTAAAGGCACTCCCAGCTCACCTTCCAGCTCTATAAAGGAACACAAAAGCTGGTTACACTGGTTAGAACCCCAGGGACCCACGAATAAAAAATCATCCAAGTAGTGTGCCACCACTCTCAACCCGGTGCGTGAATGCAGGGCCCACTCCAGAAATAAGCTAAAATGCTTGAAGGTGGTGCAAAAATTGGAGCAACCCATTGGCAGTGCCCAGTTCAAATAGAACTGACCATCGAAACAAAAACCCAAAAGCTCGAAGTCCTCCGAGTACACTGTGAGGAGACAAAAGGCTGACTTGATGTTGCATTTTGCCATCTCTGCCCCTCTCAGTGTACCCACACTGCCTGGTCGAAGGACATGTACCAGACCAAGCATAAGATCTCTGGGATCGCATCATTAACTGAGTCACCCCTAGGGTATGAGAGGTGATGGATCAACCGGAATTCTCCATATGCTTTCTTGGGCACAAGTCCCAATGGAGACACCCGCAGATTAGAAACAGGCGGGGAAGGGAAAGGTCCTAAAACCCTGCCCTCCACCAGCTCCTTCTCAATCTTCTTCCAAGCTACATGCATCGTTCCCTTTACAGACTTCAAGTTACCGGCCATAAAGGGGACCCTCTTGTCCTGGTAGGGGATGCGAAAACCCTGAGAAAACCCATTCAACAAATACAGGCCGTTGGCCCACCGGGGATAGCTCTGCAACAGGACCTCAAGCACTCTCAACTTTATGGGCATTGGCTCCCTTTGCAGGAGCCTGCTCAGACCCTCCTTCTTCCATCCTCCTGCGGCCCTTGCAGGGCTTGCCCCGGAAGCATATGGAGAAAGAACATAAGAACATAAGAGAAGGCAATGTTGAATCAGGCCAATGGCCCATCTAGTCTAACACTCTGTCACACAGTGGCAGGAGGTGGTGGCAGCTACAAGCATGGACAGTTTCAAGAGGGAATTAGATAAACATATGGAGCAGAAGTCCATCAGTGGCTATAAGCCACAGGGTATAGATGGGAATTCTAAGTCTGGGGCAGGTGATGCACTCTATTCTTGGTGCTGGAGGGGGCAGCAGTGGGAGGGCTTCTAGTGTCCTGGCCCCACTGCTGGACCTCCTGATGGCACCTGGTATTTTTGGCTGCTGTGTGACAGAGTGTTGAACTAGATGGGCCATTGGCCTGATTCAACATTGGCTTCTCTTATGTTCTTATGTTCTGGAGGCCTCTGCTGCTCCCCCGCCATCCGTCATATCCTGGCTTGCCACATGCTGCCGCCTCAACCACCACTGCCGATCCAGGGTGCCGCACCTTGCTTCACCATGCCCAGCTGGGCACTGCTACACCCCAAGGCCGTTGCCCCCTGGAGGAGCTCTTCTGTGCATCCCCCGAGCAGGTAGGCCCCTGAACTTGGCTGCACCACAGAGCTCCTCGATGATCGAAATTCGCCACGGAACTGCAGCTGAGGAGGGCAGGGGCTGACATAAGCTCTTTGCCCCACCCGCTTAAGGGACCTGTATGTGGCATTTTTTGTCGCAAAAAATAATGACCCACCTCTCCAGCTGGGAGGCAATGGTGCTTCCCCCGCCCCACGGCCGCAAGGGCCGGGGGCCGTATGAACTGGATTTTTAAGGTTATACAGGAGTAGGGAAGAGAAAGAACACAAAAATAAGAAGTCTTCTGCATACAATTCTTCTCAGTTTATCATTTCACATTACCAAAAGATAGTCTGTGAAATTTTAAGAGTTCATAAAGGATTCTTCATATCATATTGTCAAAATATTTGTATCTTTATGTTTCTTTTCTATCCAGTCGTAAAAAGAAGATCATAGTCCAAAAAAATCATCTTCTATTTTCCCTTTTAGTATCAAAGTCAGTTTATCCATTTCCACACTTTCCATAATCTTCACTATTAAGTTTTGTTCCGAAGGTATTGTAGGAAGTTTTCAAAGGGTTGCAAATAAGATTCTAGCTGCTGTTACTACATGGATTATAAAGTATCTTTGATTTTTGTCAAAATAATCTGGTATGCAATTCAGTAAAAATAATTCTGGTCAAAAAGTTATTGAAATCTGCAGAACTGTCTGCATAAATGTATGCACCATAATCTAGAATTTATGTGTAATTTCACATTGCCCTCTTATGGTAAAACATACCTAGGCCCCATGTGCCAGATAATGCAGGAGAGAGGCAAGGCTATTTGTGCTCTCGCAATTTGACCCACCCCTATGTGATCAGACGCAACGGCAGTGAACTGGTGTTGTTTTTGTTGGCACACTTCAACGACGAAGCAGGGACATGAGAAGAGTGCTCTGGAGCAATCACGCGGAGAACGTCCATCTGCAGCCTGACGCAAACTATGTGATAGTGGACTTTCCCAGGTACTTTTTAACTCCGCATCTTCGGCTGGACAATACGGGTTGGCGACGGGTGCGCAACGCTTACCAGATGTTTCCATGTGATCGCACCCATATAATCTGCCCAGCATTTATGGCTCCCCCACGGCAAATTCTGCATATGAATGGGACACTACATGCTTTTTACACTTTCAACAACTATTTGACATGTTTTTTATACATTTTAGCTAATCTATCTGGCGTTAAATACCATCTGTAGAACATCTTATACAAATTCTCTTTAAATGCTATTGATTTAGTCACTTTCACATTCACTTCTGCAGTTTACTCCACTGTGGAAGATCAATATTATAACCTAGATTTTGCATCCATTTAATCATGCAGTCTTTAACCACTTCATCTCCCTTTTGCATTTATATTAAAATACATACATTTTCTTAATCAACTTATCATTAGATGTACATAATGATTTTTCAAATGCACATTGTTCTGAGTAAAAACCAGGTTTTCTGTCTTTAACATATCTAGATTCAATTTGAGCCCTTGCCCACCAATGTAGATTAACACCTTGCCTTGTTAGTTCTTCCTGTGTTTTTAGGGATCCTTTATCATCTATCTTGGCTAGCCTATAAACTTAGAAAGGAAAGAGAAAAGAGACTGATCCACCCCTTGTATGATGGGGATAAGATAGAGAAATTCCAGAAGGAAGAACTTAAGAAAATTGTGCAATCTAATTTCAGTGATGGGTGATACTAGCCCTGTTCACATGTTACAGTGAACACACTGCATCCTTCCTGTATGTGCATACGTCTGTTGGTAACAAAGCCAACACATTTTCTCTTTATGAATGAAAATGGGGACCAGTACCTGAAATAATGTGGGATTTGCATCACATTTTGGGCTTCATTGCCTAAAACATGAAAACTACTGAAAGCAAATATGAAGAACAATCAAGTGTATAGTGTACATGGATTGTACATGTGTTCACTGTAACTTGTGAACCGGACTACTTTTTAGAGCCATCAAAAGTTACCACTTAACATTTTATGTCTAGTAGTTTAGAAAAAAAATTCTAATATATGTATCATTTGAAGAAGAAGAGAAGAAGAGATTGGATTTATACCCCGCCCTTCACTACCCAAAGGTGTCTCAGAGTGGCTTACATACTCCTTTCTCTTCCCCTCTCCACAACAAACACCCTGTGAGGTAGGTGCGGCTGAGAGAGCTCTTGACAGAAACTGCTCTTTTTCAAGAACAGCTCTTATCAGAACTACAGCTTGCCCAAAGTCATCCAGCCAGGTGCAAGTGGAGGAGTGGGGAATCAAACCCAGTTCTCCCAGATTAGAGTCCGCACACTTAACCACTACACCAAACTGACTCTCTGTATACCCTAAATTTCTATTAAAAACACTCAAAGAAGATTATAACAATCATAATAATATATTAAACATGAATTTAAAATAATAGACATACTGATAAAGCAATAAGCAATATAATATAACCATGCCCAAGATCTCAGTGTAATATCAAAGGCTTATCCAGGTTCAATGACCCTCCTCAAAATACATGTTTTTAAAGAACAAAGACAAGGAGAGAGAGGTAAACAGACCTCAAAGGGAAAGAAATGCTGTCACTTGAGAGCTGAGGCTGAAAAATGCCCGCCATCTTTATTTCAATATGTTGTCGAAGGCTTTCACTGCTGGAGTTCATTAGTTGCTTAGATTTTCCAGGTTGTGTGGCCGTGATCTTGGCATTGTAAGACCTGATATTTCACCAGTAGCTGTGACTGGCATCTTCAGAGGTATAACACAGAAAAATTGAGTACTTTCTGTGTCAAGGTGAGAAGAAAAATGGTAGGCAGGTAATTTATATCTACTCCAGAAGGTGGGGTAGGGCTGAGTCATTATCTTGTAGGAGTTCTTTATTTCCCTCAATGCAAGCTCCTTGAGCAAGGCACCACTAGTTGATTTCTGATCCTGAATAAGTTCAGAGGAGTAGTGGTGATCCACGAAGCACTTTTTAATCCCTATTCAATATAGGACCTTAAAGTCAAAAACATTGCTTTCAGGCCAGCCCATAAAAACAATGGAAGCCAATGTGAATGATATAATACTTAACAAATACTCGACAAATGCTGCTGTGTTTTGAATCAGTTGGAGATTCTAGCTCAGTGAACTACTGTTGATGTAACCAAGACTTTGTCCCCTAGGTCAGTCTCACCCCTGCACCCCACCCCATCCCACCCCCAGAAGGGCTTACTTATTTACTTTCTTCATTTATAGTCTGCCTTTCTTGCTGAAAAAGTTGCATCTGGTGAGCCATCTAAATTGGTAAAAAGCACTTGTGGATATTATTTGTTTGCCAAGCGACAGAGATATATATGGGAACACTCCACAACTACGAGCTGAGTCTTTCATGAGGAGTACAACCCCATCTAGAATACATTGTCCACCTATTCTTCAGCTTTTCTATTAATCCTACCTCTTTCAATTCCATTGTGTCTGGATGAAGAATCTATTTCATTACTCATGCCCAGGTCCTACTAACTCCCTAGTATTAGATAAGAAGGCAGAAGTGCTGTGTAGCCAACATATTGATGACAATGTACTCCAAATCCCATGATGACTTCCCCCAGTGATTTCATGTAGGTGTAAGACCAAATGGATTTAATAGGCTCAGTCAGAGCGAGTAATGTTCATACGCCCTTATTTCTTCATCCTACTGTGCTAGCTGCCAGTTTGCCTCATGACTGATAAGGACAATAGCAAGCCCCGCTGTAACATCACATGAACACATGAAGCTGCCCTATACTTACCAGTCTACAAGATCACTATTGTCCACTCTGACTTTGAGCAGCTCTCCAGGACCTCAGATACAGGTATTTAACAGTATCTACTACCTGATCCATTAATTGGAAACACTGGACCAAACCTGGGACACTCTGTGTGCAAAGTATGTGCTCTGTCCCTAGGCTGTGGGCCTAGGTGAGGTATGCTGTATCCACCACAATGTACCCTTTATACTTCCGGGGGCCTCTAAACTAATTCGTTTCCACATATTTCTGAAGAAAAATTAGATAAATCCAGATGAAGTTATAAGTAAATTCCATTGAGTTCAAAGTACAAGTTGATCATGACTAACAAGTTCCACTGCTGCCAATGGGACTCAGTCATTAAAAGCTTTAGCTGAATAGCAAAGTTTACATCTGTTTTATATCCCTTTACTTTTATGGAATTAAAAGGGTGTAACTATATTTAGGATTGCACTGTTTGGACTTTACGATATGAATGCTTTTTGGTTTGCCTTAATCCAGACTTGAAGATACAATCATGCCCTTCACAAAAGACAATACTATTCTATCTAGAGCATGAAATTCAGTTGGCCTTTGATCATGTTGTACTTTATTATGCTACAGAATTTCTTTATATTCCAGTCATCTTTGGGTTAGTGACTAATTTCATTATTGCAAATGATTGGATAATAGCACTGCTATAGTGGTATGCTATTATACATCTTTCTGTCTTTTTTGATTTAGAAGCAAGAGGGTGACCTCCCAATGCAGCTAATTTAATCGGCAAAAATAACCTTGCAAATTGACTTGCCAGACACTAATATTAGATGAAATCTTTCTTCTATTGAATCTGACTGTCATTAGCGAATCCTGGTGAAAGCCTTAATCTACGATTGTAACAAAAAAAATCTCTATTAATGTTGTCAAGTTTCATAAAATATCTATTTTATTAAAGAATTAGGGGTGCAGATTCTGACAGATTAAAAATATTTGTGACCTAGCTGGATCCCAATTCAGATTCCAGCAACTTTGTTGCTTTAAACTTTGATAATGCTCAAGAAATGCTCTTTTAGCAAATGCAGCAAGAAGGTGACAGTGGACAATGAAGCAAATCATATATATTAATTCAGGTCAAAAGTGAAGCAAATCATACATTAATATTTTGATGCTTTAGTGTCAAATCGTAAATGGCAAGCAACAATCTCCTGGCAGTTTCCTACACAGTCTTCTCAATGAGGAAGACTTTTTGTCATAACAGGTACTTCTAACTTTCCCAAGACTGCCCCGAAAGGAATTCTCAGAAGCAAGTACCATCTACATTAATAATTCCCTTGGCTGACAGGCCGCTCTGCTCCCAGTGTCAGGATTTTTTAAAAAGCTCAAATATTTTGTATATATTTAGAAACTGCAGTTTTTGCCAACATCCATTCATAGTTTTGCTCCTGAACACAGGAGCATGACATCCATGTGTAAGTGTGTCTGTGTATATTATTATTTGGTAGGAAAAGTTTAAGGCAGTGGGGAAAAAGATAAACTCAGCATGACATGGACTGACTCAATAAAGGAAGTCACAGCCTTCAGTTTCCAAGACCCAAGCAAGGCTATTAACAATAGGATGTTTTGGAGGTCATTAATTCATAGGATTTCCGTAAGTTGCAAGCGACTTGAGAGTGTATAACACACACATAGAAGATTTTCACATTACTGTTCTAATCCAGTTGTTATTTGCTGTTGGCCCGATTTTGAATAAATTGATACAGGGACAAGTGTTTCATACAGTGTATTTCTTTCCATTAATGAGCTGTCTCTGAAGTGCTATAGTCATTTCAAACAGTGCCACTTTTCCCCCCACCCTTTTTTGCCAAGTGATCTTCCTTGGAGTTTTTTTTAACATTCTAAATTGAGTGCTATAGCCAGTGTTCCCTCTAAGCTGAGTTAGTGTGAGCTAGCTCACAGTTTTTTAGCCTCTGGCTCACACATTTTTGTCTTAGCTCAGGAAGGATGGCTCCAGAGCAAACTAATTTATGCCGTAGCCAAATCGATCGCTCACAACTTTAATGCCAGTAGCTCACAAAGTAAAATTTTTGCTCACAAGACTCCACAGCTTAGAGGGAACATTGGCTATAGCGCTAAGCTAATATAGCACATCAGTGCTACAGCTGTACATTCGAGATGCCTTGACTCCATTGACTCAATGGGGGAAATGGAGTCAAGGCATCTCACTGGTACTGTTATAGCACTGAAGTGCTATATTGTTGTTGTTCAGTCACACCGTTGAGTCCAACTCTTCACAACCCCATGGACCACATCATGCCAGGCCCTCCTGTCTTCTGCTGACCTCCAGAGTTTGCTTAATTTCTTGTTCATTGCATCAAAAACATTGTCTAACCATCTCATCCTTTGCTTTCCCCTTCTTCTTTTGCCCCCCAAACCGGAATAACGAAGCGGACACCAAAAATGGATTTTAACTATTGGGCCACTTTATTAACTGACATCTCAACTGGAACAAAATGGCAAGGGCAAAACAATATGCGGTATGGTCAAGGCCAGGGGTCAAAGACCCCTTCCTTAACTCGTCAATAGGGCAAGCCACTCAGCCCCGGGCAGGAGCCATCATCAATGGCTCCCAGCCGGCCGGCTAGCCATTGTGCGACAACCCCGTAGCCCTAACCCCTGAACCGCTAGGCTCAAAGGGAAGGTCCAGTTGGGGTGTTCCCTAAGGCAGTCTGTTTTCTCAGCCATGCCGTGAGGCACAAAGGCCGTACTCACTAGATCCCTTCAATCCCAAATAATGGATGTTAGCTGGTGCTCACCAGACCACAATCATTATACCGCCTAGAACCCTGCCATCGCTGCAGTCAAGCCTCTGCTTAGGCCTAAGCACCCATCGGGAGGCCCAAGCCCCCCCGAAGCCCTTGCCATAGGTCCTCCAAAAAGATGTCCATACCCTTGTCAGATAGGTGGATACCATCCGCCCGATATAGCTCAGCACGCCCGGCATGTATGGACGGATGTGCCAAAAATATCCCAAGGCCACCTTCAAGACACCTCTGCAACTCCTGGTTTGCTTTACGGCGAGCCCTGTCAATGGCCAACAGACTCAGCACCCCCCACCAGACCCTGCGGGGTACCATGGCCGAGCAAACTATAAGGGTATCCGGCCAACGCTCACAGATAAACTCAAAATCCTGACAAGCTTGAACAACTAATGCTTTCCCCTTCATCAAACCTAAATCGTTGCCCCCCAAATGCAACAGCAAGATCTGCGGTGGAGGGCCAACCCTCTCCTGAAACGATAATCGCAGAAGGCCTGGCCACTGCAAGCCCCGACGCCCCTGCCACTCAACAGCAACCCACTGGCTAAGGCCCAGCTGTGTACCAATCGGCGTCCTTCTGGCTCAATGGGCCACCCAGAAAACAAAACTGTGCCTGCTGATCAAAACCATCTTCCTCTCCTGTCAAGGAAAAACACCTGAAACGAAAAACATAGTCAACAACGGGCAACAATACCACCACAAACATTGCCAACTCAAGCCTAGTGTCCTGACAAAGGGCGCACATAAGCCTTATAGGCTGTCAAACACCACCTCCCCAGCCACTGGATGTCACGTGTGGGGTACCCCATGGCCGCCGCTGTGGATGCCGCGCCAATACAGAAAGAATGAGTGCAGAAACACATCCCAGCCAGCCCCAACATAGCCAATGCCTTAGTGGTAATGGACCAAAACTGATGCTTCGTTAATGGAGAGCCATCTTGGTGCTGAAATAGCAGGCCGGCCCGCACGCCCCTAACCACCAGGTAGGTGGCCAGTGCTGTCACAGGGCACAGCTGCTTCTCTGCACAAGCACCCAACTTGACCCTGCTTCCGCGCTGCCGTTGATCTGTTTTGGATAGCCTCAGAGTAATGGAGGCCTTGAGAATACCTAGGTTAACATCCTGCACCAATAAGGCCTGACCCGAGTTATCGTTCCTGGAACGTGCGACCAGCTCACTGATCCAGAACGCTCCAAAAAAGGCAACCAAGGCAGCAGCGTGGAATAGAGCTGCCTCAAAATCCAATGAACAAACTTCCTTCCAAATGGCCTGCAATCCCTGTAACACTTGTGGTGAAATGGGCTGGTGATTGTCTGCCCGAGTACATGCCTCACGGGACCATCCTTCAAGCATCTTGTGAATACGAAAATCCCCCGTATAATCTGTAAGCCCCTTTGCTTTACTGGCATAGGCCACCGCTGACAACATACCTTTTATTGAGCTAACTGCCAAATCCTTACCTTTGGAAGCCACGCAAAAATGCAATAGATGCTCCACAGGAACGGGCCACGAGTTGGGATACCCTACCTCCTGTCTAAATTCCGAAAACTGAATGACTGCGCAGTCATAAGCCCTCTTGGTGTTAGGCGCTACGGCTAGTCCTATCGCCCTGTGCACTTCTGCTCTCCAACTGACCACAGCTCAGGAGGCATCCACACTGGCTGCAGGTCAGCATCTGGGGCCACCTGACAAAACCTCTCCATCTATTTACAAGAGAGAGCGTCAACCACCCCATTGTCAACCCCTGGGATGTGCCTGGCAAAAAATAAAATGTTCAGTTGGAGGCAACAAAGTGTAAAAGCCCTAAACAAATGCATGACCCTTCTGGACCTGGACGATAGGGAATTGATGACCTGCACCACAGCTAAGTTATCACACCAAAAGTGCACTGTGTGGTTGGCCAATTCTCCTCCCCAAAGGTAGACAGCAACTAAGATAGGAAAAAATTCAAGAAAAGTCAGATCGGCTGTCAGCCCTGCAGCCACCCAAGATTCAGGCCACTCTGTTGTACATATTTGATTCCATGTCAAAAATTAAGTCAAATGAGGAGGAAGTTCTATGTTTTTATTTCAATTAACAGGAAAACATTTGGACCAAAGAGTCTATCCAAAATTGACTACTTTCTTCTCAGCATATTTGGGAGATAGGCTTCAATTAACAGGAAAACAATTAGACCAAATAACTCATCAAAAAATTGACTACTTTCTTCTTTTTCTTCTTCATCTTCCTCTTCTTCTTCTTCTTCTTGAACATATTCTGAGCATATTCAGGAAATACATGATATTTTATACATGGACTGACATCATCAAAAAAACAATATTCAAAAAGCATAATTGGTTACAAAAGACAGTGGTCATTTGAATAATAAGCCTCTGATTTGTCAGATGTAAAGAAACATATTTACATCAAATCTACGTAAAACCTAACAGTTTACTTAACCTAACCTAAATGATAATGGGCAAGGATTCTTCATATCCTAAACAAAAGTGTTTGTTGTTCTTGATATGAAACCAAAATCTCATCTGATCCAGACACTGCAAAGTGTTGCCCTTAAGAACTACAGAATCATGAACTTTGTACCTATTATGTTGTCTGCTGACAATATCAGACCTACAAGAGGAAAGCCTTCTATATAACAGGTATTTCTTATATCCTAATAAAATATTACTTAAAAGAGGAATCCAGAAAACCAAGAAAAATATGGATATGAACAATCAAGAAGAAAAAACCTATATAAAAAATCTTTATATTCCCACTCGTACTACAACTCCTCTGCGCACCATCGCCCGCGAAAGAATACATCAAAACCAGAGGACCCAGCTGTGTCCGAGTGGACCTGAAGCTCAGCCTCCAATCTTAGATCATCCCTTCAAAAAGAAGTGCCATTGAAGGAAGAAAGAAATTCAAGCCACAGTTCCAGATCACGCCAGATACCGGGCGGTAATCCAGACCCTGTGGTGAGGGAGCCGCAAACCAGCCATAGCCGCACAGAGCCTTCGCAAGAATGCACGGCCAGGAGCCACCACCTTGCAAGCAAAGTTCAAATGACCAGCCAGCTGTTGCAGCTCCCTCAAAGTGGCCTTCCACCTGCCCAGGAATTCCCTAATGCAGTTGCGCAAGTCCCCCAGCTTGACAGCAGGCAGCCGAGAAGCCTGCACAACGGAATCCAGTTCCACTCCCAAAAAGGTAAGGACCTGCGCTGGATCATCGGTCTTTTCCTGTGCCAAGGGCACCCCTAATTCGCCAGCCAATGAAATAAAAGAACCCAACAAATGTTGACATTTGCCAGACCCCAACGGACCCACAAACAAGAGGTCATCCAAATAATGTGCAACTGTGTGGCCACCGGTGCACCAGCAAAGGGCCCACTCCAAAAATGAACTAAAACGCTCGAACGTGGTGCAAGATACCGAGCAACCCATAGGCAAGGCCCTATCTAAATAAAACTGGCCCTCAAAACAAAAACCAAGGAGGCCAATATCCCCCGGGTGCACTGGGAGGAGGCAAAAGGCTGACTTAATGTCGCACTTTGCCATTTCAGCACCCCTACCACAACTGTGCACGATACGCACCGCCTGATCAAATGATGTGTACCTTACTGAGCACAATTCCCCGTGGATGGCATCATTAACTGAGCTGCCACTAGGAAAAGAAAGATGGTGGATAAGCCGAAACTCCCCTGGCGCCTTTTTGAGAACGATGCCTAATGGGGAAACATGAAGGTTAGGAACAGGGGGGTGAGGAAAAGGTCCTAAAATCTCCCTTCCCGAAGCTCCTTCTCGATCTTTTCCTTAACAATGTGTTCCATACCCTGTAGTGATCAGAGGTTGCGTGCCATGAAAGGGACCCGGGTGCCCTGATAAGGAATTCAAAAACCCTGTGAAAAACCTTTTAACAAATATAAACTGTCCACGCGCCGAGGGTAAAAACGTAGCAAACCCTCAAGCACTTTCAACTTTATGGGTGTTGGCCCCCTTTCCAGGCCCCTGTCCAGGTCCACCTCCTTCTGGCCTTCTGTGGCCTCGATGGGATTTTCCCCGGAAACAGACAGAAAATGGATGTGGGCCTGTGCACAAGGGGCACTCATGCCTATACTGGCATGCTTTTCTATTACACATACCTTGCACTCCAAATTCCCAGCAAATCTGGCGGGGTTGAACCGCCCGCCCTGCCATAAGGCGGGAACTGAAGGATACAGATGCACACTCGACCAAATGGCCACTATGGGAGTGATTCCCCAAGTTGGGCCTAGAAGAGGCCATCACCTGAAGCCATAAATGTGGGTGGATCTGGTCCCACCACAAAGAAGGGTTCATAGCAGCCCACATCCTGAACTCCTCATCATACTGGAGCCAGACGGGGCCGGTGAAGCCCATGTAGTCCTTATAAATTATGTCAAAGTATTGGAACAATGAGGCGGCCCTGCATGGTTGAGCCTTAGACAGCACACCAGCATATACAAGAAAACCGGCAACCCAATTGGCCCAAGTCTTATCAACCCTCATCCTCCTATACTTTTCCTTGTCTCTCTCCTCCCGGTCCTCCTTCTCTTTCTTCTCCATTTCCCAGAACAACAACGTGAAAACATCAACAAATTCACCCCTACAAATCTTCTCCCTAGTAGCTGGAAGCAGGTTGTCTCCAAGTGGGAGTGCTAAATCCCCAAAGGGGAGGCCGGAGGCCGGTGCTGCTGCATATGAAACCCCAAAAGGGGAGGGGTCACCCCACCATGGTGCACTGGGTATGTTACCCTGTTGTGTGGATACAACCTGACTGCCCTGTGGCGGGGTGCTAAAGGATGGAGTGCTGCTACAGGCTTGGCCACAGCCATGGCTGCAACCAACCATGCCCTGCTGCGTAGGAGCAGATACATCAGCTATCGGGTAGCCCCAGGGCCAACAACCTCCAATGAAGGGGGAGCTGCACTTACTCACTGGCATCAAAGGGCCAACCCCAGCAGCAGCCAGGCTCAGTGGTCCAGACGGCGTTGGCACAGAAGATGCATCAAGGTCTTGACTCGCAGAGGCCCCCCTCGGCACCAACCCCAGATGGCACAGCATGCCCTTCTATAAGAGACAATCGCGTTAAGACCTCTGCCTGAAAATGCTTGTTGGCTGCAGAACGCGTCTCCTTCTGTCCAAGGGCCCCAACCGAAGGCCGTTTCTGAGGACCTAATCCTGCAGCCTGCTCAACAGTTTGTAATTGGTCCAAAATGGCTTGCTGGACCCCATCGTCCTCGTCGTCAGATGAGGACAGGGTTGGCGCTGGTCGCTTAGGTGGTGGCTTGGGGGTGGGCTGCTTTCCTTTAGACCAGCCCGTACCTTTTTTGGGAGCCATAATGTTACACAATCCTATTCAACAAATTAAACGACAACAACTCTAAATACTGAGACTGGAAACTGAAACTAAAAGAACTACCAAAGGGAAAAAACAAAATGGCCACCCAGCAGTAACAAAATGGCCGCCAAGGGGGGCCTAAAATGGCCACCAGCCACGCCGTACAACGCCAGGCAGAGGAGTTATTAAATTGGCCACTGCCTTATCGTTTTTGGGCCATGGAAGAACACCACTAAAAACAAATTAAGGCCCTGAAGTCGGGCACGCTGGATAAATAAAAAGGCAAAAAGGAGGGGGGAGCAAAATCTCAATCTCGCCCCCCAAATGGCCCCCATCCTGTCGGCCACTGAATAACTAAGCCGCCCTCCTCTTAACCAGCCCGAGTGCCCCAGTGCCTCGATCAAACCAGTGGGACAGGCAGCCCGTCTAAATGGGCGCAGCCCCGAATTCCTCGGCTGTCTCGCGGTGTCCTTGGGCTTCTGTGCTTAAGCCCCCACCCAGCCTCTCACATCCTTCAGCTGTCCGCTCACCGCCAGCCTCCCACAGCTGCCAACATATGCTCCACCACCGGCATGGAGCCACCTGCACACGCACTCAGCCTCGAACTCGCCACCAACAAGTTCCCCACCAAGCATCCCGCCCACAACGGATGCTGGATCCCCAACCTTGGCACAGGGAGAAATGCGCTGCTATTCTGGCTGAGGGCCTCAAATGGCAAGCCAAGGCAGTGCACTCCTCTCTCTCCGAGAAAACAACGGGACTGCCCGAGCAGAGGGGAGGGGCCGGACTTTTATACCTTCGGCCCCTCCCTCCGAAAATGCCCATATGAGGCGCTTTTTGGCACCTTCACTGTGTCCCCCCTCTCCAACTGGGTGGCAAAGTCGCTTTCCAGCCCAACGGCTGTGTAGGCATGGGCTGTTGAAACGTATTACCTTCAATACTATATTGAAGTGCTATATTGGTTTCGCACTATGCTCAACTTAGGGTGTGATCATACTTACCGTAAGCCACGGCAGACATGCGATTCCCCCACGGATTAAAGGGATGCAATCAGACAGACACATCTGTCTGGCATCCCAGAGTCATTGGTGGGGCATCATTCCGCATCGCAGTAGCATGGTAAAAAGCTACTGCCGAAAACTTAGTATTATTGGGAACCGCGGGCGCACAGCGGGAAGTATGATCGCACAAACGCTCATCATTGCAGGCGGGGCAAACAGCCTCACTTCCTGCTCACATTTTCTCCCTTCTGTGTGACCACAGCCTTAGAATGTTTTTTAAAAAGTCTGTGGAAGATTGTGCAGAGAAAAGGGCAGGGAAAAGTGACATTGTAGGAAGCACCATAGGCATTTTAAATAGCACACCACAGTGATTCAGAAGCACAACAAAGGAGTAGAAAATGCAAGAAAGCCATTTCCCTCAAAAGCAGCTCAACCACACTGTGCTAACCCAACACAAGTGGGTTTGTAAGAACAGGTAAATAAATTCCACTAGCAGCCAGTCACTAAAATGAGTCTGTCTGAAATGACAGAAAAAATCCATTAGCAACCAGTTACTAAAACAGAATACAAAGGCAGTTATGGTCATATCCCTCTTTCTTCCATTTTATCCTCACAACCAAAAAATCTGTAAAGCAGGTTAGTCTGAGAGAGAATGATCGGTTCATTCAAGGTTACCCAGTTACCCTCTCCACAACATGGCTTTCCAAGTATAAAAATAACATACAAAGCAGTTTTTAACAGTGTTCAGAATCAATATTATTGTGTCAGTTGAAATATGTTCCCATTTGATAACAAACCACCACCAGTCATGTGAATTGACCCTGAATCTGGACACAATATTCTCTTATTTTCCAAGTGAATATTCCAGGACAAGCAGAAATCACTAAATGATCAGAAAAAATAGATGAAATAGAAACAGATGACTGACTACACAGTCAACTGAATGACTAACTAAATGGACCATACCAAACTACACAGTCTAATGACTGCACACTCAGATTAGATTATGGTGCATTAGCATTCACCATGAAAAGAATCAAGGCAAGAGAGAGATACTTAAACCATTCCAACTACAGCTCAGCTACGTTAAACTGAAACCCAGTAGGGTACCATGCAGCCAATATGATGTATTAACTGGAGATCCAGGTTAAAACCCTGTTCAGCCAAGAAATTCACAAGGTGACCCTGGGTCAGTCACTGTCTTTCACCCTAACCCACTGGATTGCTGTGAAGATGAAGTAGGGAACAAGACTGAGCAACTGATTGGTGGAAAGGCAAGATAAAAAAAGAATAAAATAAATAAAACAGATACATTTCAAAGCACAAGAAAGCCAGAAGGATGGCATAAACTGTAACTATCTCTAATCATTTTATTCTAATTCATAACAGGTGTTCTGTGTGACCTGTGAAAGAATTTTATGAAATACAACAGATCAAGGGCAGGCTGGTTATGAAGGCCAATTTTTGCCTTAGACAGTCACAGAATGCTAGAGACAATATACTGAGTTTTTCTGTGGGTCCCATAAAAATGCATGTGCATATGTTGTTTTGCTAAAGGCAGTGATAGGGCAGTGCAAAGAGAGACAGGTAAATGACAAGCAGGAATATATTATAAAAAAACTAATGGCCAAATTAGATGACACTGCATCCCAGAGCCAACCAAGTGGACAATGGGTCATTTTAAATCTGACTTTTTAACTTTTAAAAGTGTTGTGTGGTCCCGATCCTGCTGGGGACCATGCTGTGGCCATTTCAGCTCTTGAAAATGGAGCAGGGGGGAGACAGGGAGACAGGAAACCCTCATTCCCCTGTGCTATAGGCCTCAGCAGGATTAGGTCTAAAATTGGACCATATCCCTGTGTTGGACTCAGGGATGCATTATCATTTAGTTTGGCCTAGGAATAATGTGATAAACATAAAATGAAATCTTTTATAAGGATAAAAGCCAGAGATCCAGCATCATGCCATGGTTAGTGTGTCAGACTAGGTTAAGGGTCCTCAACATAGTGCCTGTGGGCTCCTGCAGACACTTTTCCTGATGTCTGCGATGTGTTTCTAGAAAGAGGGAGAGGCCAGAGGGGGCTTTTGTCAAACTGGCATTCTGACTGGCCATTGAAATCTGATTGACAGTGCAGATCTTTTAAAACATTGTTTTGGCAGCAGCTGCCACTACAGGCCAAGAATCTTCATGGAGTGACCAAAGTAAGCTGTGTGCATGTAAGAAAATATTTTAAAACAATATGTCCATTTTAAGAAGTCTTCAGTTAAACAGAGCTTCTACCTGAATTGTTGAAGAGTTACTATTAGAGTAAGGGGTCAGATGGCCGCGGAGCGTGCCGAGGCGGCACTCTGGGAGTGAAGCACTTGGGGGTGGGCACATGACCAAGCTCCACCTCCTGCTCCCAGTCAGGCCATGAGGAGGCAGAAGGAAGGAAGTTGCAGCTGGAGTGCAGGGTCTGAGAAAGGCCTGCAGAGGCCGAGCGCCTCCCCCCTTCCTGCCACCACCTTCCTCAGACCTGGTGCCAGAGCAGGTGGCTGAGCCACTCTTTTGGTGGGGGGGAAGGAAGGGTGGGGACAGTCTTTGGAGAAGGTGGGGAGTGTGCTCAAGTCACCCACTGCTGCCCCAAGCCAGCGGCAAAGTTTCCCTGCCAGCTGGGGGTGGTGGGCCAAGCTGCTCCTCGGGTGGTGGGCTTGCTTGGGGGTAGGGTACTCAGAGCCTTCTCGAGTTGCCCGCCGCTGCTCCAAGCTGGTGTGGAAAGTTTCCCCATCGGCTGGGGGCGGCAGCAGCAGCCAAGCCACTCCTTGGGTAGTGGGCTTGCTTGGGGGGAGGGTGCTCGGAGCCTGCTCGAATCGCCCACCACTGCCCGAAGCTGGTGTGGAAAGTTTCCCCGCTGGCTGGGGGTGAACGCAATGGCCAAGCCGCTCCTCAGGTGGTGGGCTTGCATGGGAGAGGGGGGAGGGCACTCGGATCCTGCTCCAGTCACCCACCACTGCCCCAAGCCAGCAAGGAAAGTTTCCCCATCGGCTGGAGGTGGCAGCAGCGGCCGAGCCACTCGTCAGGTAGTGGGCTTGCTTGGGGGGTGAGGGGAGGGTGCTCTAAGCCTGCTCGAGTTGCTCGCCACTGCCCCAACCCAGCGTGGAAAGTTTCCCTGTCAGCTGGGGGTGGCGGCAGCGGCCGAGCCGCTCTCAGGTAATGGGCTTTCTTGGGGGGAGGGTGCTCGGAGCTTGCTTGAGTTGCCTGCCGCTGCCCCAAGCTGGTGTGGAAAGTTTTCCCACCAGCTGGGGGCAGTGGCCCAGCTACTCCTCGGGTGGTGGGCTTGCTTGGGGGTAGGGCGCTCGGAGCCTCCTTGAGTCACCCACCGTTGCCCCAAGCTGGCATGGAAAGTTTCCCCGCTGGCTGGGGGTGGCGGCAGCAGCCGAGTCGCTCCTCAGGTAGTGGGCTTGCTTGGGGGGAGGTGGGAGGGTGCTCGGATCCTGCTCCAGTCACCCACCACTG
Source organism: Gekko gecko (assembly GCA_029375565.1). Classification (NCBI taxonomy): domain Eukaryota; kingdom Metazoa; phylum Chordata; class Lepidosauria; order Squamata; family Gekkonidae; genus Gekko; species Gekko gecko. The sequence goes on from JAPDNY010000005.1 coordinate 142,095,101, forward strand.
CCCCAAGCTGGCATGGAAAGTTTCTCCACCAGCTGGGGATGGTAGCGAGCGGCCAAGCTGCTCCTCGGATGGTGGGCTTGCTTTGGGGATGGGGGAGGGCGCTCAGAGTGTGTGGCCAGTATGTGTGAGGGGTGAACCTTGGGCATCATTGCTCCCCCCCCCATGGGTTCCTTTTTTCCTCCCCCCTGCCTACCTGCTCCCTCCTCACCATTCCTGGGGCGCGCAGTGGTGCAGCGCCCCTGGAAAGACCTGCCTTCTCCCTCCTCGCATGCAGGCAGAGGGCCAAGCCACTGGGAAGCTACCGGCACCCTGGCCTGGAGTCCTCCCAGGGCCACAGGCTGCTCTCAGACCAGTCTTGGCTGGCTCCCGCCCTTCTGGGCGCAGCTTTCTTGGCCATCAGAGGTAACACATATGTGTGGCCAGTGTGTGTGGGGGGGAGGGGGGTGAGCCTCAGGCATCGCTGCCCCCCCACCAATTCCTTTTTTTGTCCTCTGGCCTGCCTGCTCCCTCCTCACCCTCCCCTTTGAGTGAGGAAAAACTCTCTTCGCTGCATCTTTGGTCATTTGTGTTGGGGGGTTTTTGGGGAAAAATAATGATCTTTGCTTATTTTTCACCTTTTGTCTTGGTGCCACTGTTTAATTAGAAACGAAAAAGCCACACACTTGGTTATTTATATCTCTGTGGCGCTGGCTGTGAGTTGGGTTGTCTGGCTGGGATTTGCAGCAGCACCTTGATAGCGAGGTGTTTATTTGTGTGTGTGTGTGTGTGTGTTCATGATGAACAGCTGGTTGTGCACAAGTGTCTGTGCTCCATTAGGATAGTACAGCTTATGGCCCACCAAGAATAATGTATCCCCATCACCCATCTGTGGAGGTCTGCCAGGTGCTTTTAATGCCACCCCTCTTGCTACTTTTTTGCAGTCCTGAGAGTTGGTAATCCCAGTGCCTACAGGCAACTCTGATGGGGTGCCACAAATGGTTGGTGGGGTTAAGGTTGCCAAGTCTTTGCAGCATCAGAGACTGAGATTTGGAGGGTGGGGTGGATAACCTGGGGAGATGGTACAAGGCAGATTGTGAGAGAATCTGGTGGAGAAGGGATAAAGCACTGTCAGATCTGGAGGAGGGCTGTGTCTGGGAGCTCTGGGCATGAGTCTGGTCAGCATGATAGTGAAGCCAAAAGCAATTTCAGAAGGTAGCTGTGTTCATCTGCAATGGAACAACTAGATTTGAGAAACACTAAAAGCAAACACACTCATTGTGCCAAGCAAATAGCCTTGCCAACCTCCAGGCAGGGCAATTCATTTATTGACTTTTCTTGCATTATTCATTGTTCCTTGCTGGTTATTGGTGTTACCGGCTATTGGTGATTGCTTTTTAAAAAGAAAATATAGCGTATCTGCAATGGCTGGGAAAGGAATTTATTTGTAACACCCCCTTCCTTCACTCCCTTCTGGTCACCACATTTCAAAAAGGATATTATAGCATTGGAAAAAGTGCAGAGACGGGCAACTAGAATGATAAAAGGGTTGGAACACCTTCCCTATGAAGAAAGGTTAAAATGCTTGGGGCTCTTCAGCTTGGAGAAACAACGGCTGAGGGGTGACATGATCGAGGTTTATAAGATTATGAATGGGATTGAGCAGGTTGAGAAAGAAGTACTTTTCTCCCTTTCTCACAATACAAGAACTCGTGGGCACTCCATGAAATTGCTGAGCAGTCGGGTTAGAATAGATAAAAGGAAGTACTTCTTCACCCAAAAAGTGATTAAGATATGGAATTCACTGCCACAGGAGGTGGTGGCAGCTACAAGCATGGACAGTTTCAAGAGGGAATTAGATAAACATATGGAGCAGAAGTCCATCAGTGGCTATTAGCCACAGGGTATAGCTGCGGTGGCTCAAGTGGTTAAGACGCTGAACTGCAGGCTGTGGAAGGTCAGTAGTTCAGCAGTTCGAGACCCGGGTGCCGCATGACGGGGTGAGCTCCTGTCTCTAGTTCCAGCTCCTGCCAACCTAGCAGTTCGAAAGCAAGAAATTGCAAGTAGATAAATAGGTACCACTTCGGTGGGAAGGTAACAGCGTTCCGTGCACCTTGGTGTTTAGTCATGCCGGCCACATGACCATGGAAACGTCTTCGGACAGCGCTGGCTCTTCGGCTTTGAAACGGAGATGAGCACCGCAACCCTAGAGTCGGATTCGACTGGCTTTCGAGCAAGGGAACCTTTACCTTTACCTATAGATGGGAACTCTCAGTCTGGGGCAGGTGATGCACTCTATTCTTGGTGCTGGAGGGGGCAGCAGCGGGAGGGCTTCTAGTGTCCTGGCCCCACTGCTGGACCTCCTGATAGCACGTGGTATTTTTGGCCGCTGTGTGACAGAGTGTTGGACTAGAAGGGCCATTGGCCTGATTCAACATTGGCTTCTCTTATGTTCTTATGTTCTTATATCCTCACAACAACTTATAAGCTATGTTATACTGAGATAAAGCGACTGGCCCATGCTCACAGAAAAAATTCCATGGTAAAGGAGGTTTGAACTCTAGACTTCCCTGGTTCTAGCCCAGCCACACTGACTGTCTTGCATATGGTTGCACTGTCTTCTGATTATTATTTTTTGGGCAAAATGACTGGAGATGTATAGTAGCATAGTAATGAAGATTGGGGGACTTGCTTGCCCTTCCATGCACCTGGTTTCACACCAATACTCTGATTTTGTGGCACTTTAAAATGTATGTCAGATGAACATATAAGAGTTGCTTGCATTTCACTGTTCATTTGTTTCCAGTTGTGTGATTTAGTCTATGTGGTGCCAGTGTGGTCTGGTGGTTATAGTACTGGATCTGGGATCTGGAAGACTCACATGTTGAAATCTCTACCCTGCCTGGAAGCTTGCTAGGTAACCTTGAGCCAGTCATACACTCTCAAGCTAATTTACCTCACAGGGCTGTTGTGAGGGAAAAAATGGAGGGAAAGAGATTCATGTGAGCTGCTTTGGGTCCCACCTGGAGAGAAAGACTGAGTATAATGAAGGAAATAAATCAATGAATAAATTAGTGAAAAGGAAACTTTGCTGTCCTTAATATACATCAAAGACTTGGGGCTAAATCCTATAATAATTGCTGAACTGTGAGGATTCTGTCTCAGGCCCATTTCTGAATTCAGGCAGAGTGCCCTGTGCCTCTTAACAGCCCTGTCCTTCACCAGCCAGCCATCACCTTCTTGGAGTTCAGAAGCACCTGGCTGGCTGAGCAAGCCTCTCTTGCATGCACTCATCCCTGACCCAATTCTTCCCTCCCTCACTTGCTGAACTGTGGGGGGGTGGGGAGTGGAGAAGGAGAAGGTTAGCATGGTTGTTTGGGGAGGGCATACAGGCCTGGGTCTCAGTCCCAGAAGAAAGAGAGTATAAGGTTGCGGTCACACAGAAGGGAGAAAATGTGGGCAGGAAGTGAGGCTGTTTGCCCCGACTGCAATGATGCGCGTTTGTGCGATCATACTTCTGGCCACGTGCCCCGCAGTTCCCAATGATACTAGGTTTTCATTGGTAGCTTTTAACCATGGTCCTGCAGCGTGAAACAACGCCTCGCCGACAACTCCGGGACACCAGACAGATGTGTCTGTCTGATCACGTCCCTTTAATCCACAGGGGAATCGCACATCTGCCACGGCTTCTGGTAAGTATGATCACACCCTCTGTCTTCTTTTGCTTCTATTTGCTACCCCACAGGAATCTGTATTCAAAAGGGAGTTTGTGGTATTTGCTGTCATGAAGTAAAGATGCTGGGGAAGGATCCCTCTCCAGTGGCACATAGATCCTTCAAAACCTTTGAGATTTAACAGCTTGCAAAATATGATCTTGGTTTGGTCCAATAGAAGATACCATTTTTACCTATTTTATATTTCACTTTGTGTTATCAATAAAGTAAATACACTAATACATGATAGACCTAAAGCAATAATTAATCAGAATTCATTTTAATAAACACAGTAAAGGTGGGAATAGAGACTAACACACATACAAACAGAAAAGGAACACTAAAAGCACCTCAGTCATTAATGCCAAGGAAAAAAAATATATTGACCTGGTATCCTAGTATGTGTGCCATCAGATAGGCTCACCAGCTCTGAGTTAGGAAATACCGTGGGGGTGGAGCCTGAGTGGTGGGTGTTGCCTTCTGACACTTCCAGTGATGTCAGGGGGTGTGGCCTTCTGACACACTTCCAATGATGTCAGGGGGTGTGGCATATGCTAATGAGTTATGCTAATGAGCTCCTGCACCTCTTTTTCTATGAAAAGACCCCTGATTAGAGTTATGCATAATCTCACTGTCTATCATTTAGTGGTTGGCTCCACTTCCTGGGGTAGCCATTTTTTGGTTGGCTCTGCCTCCTGAAGTAACCATTTTGTGGTTGTTTTCAGCACTCCATATCAGATAAGTTTAGTGGACAGAGAGAGAGATTAATCCAGGGTCACCCAATGAGCTTTATGACTGACAGGGAATCTCAGCAAAAGTCATGCTGGTCATAATGCAACACTCCAACCTCTATACCATTCTGGCTGTCCTGTGCACATTGTACCCTGAGCTCCTTGAAGGATGGGCAGGATTAAAATCTATCAGATAATAAATAGATTTTTACAAAGGCACAATGAGAATGTATGGATCTTTCTTACAAGGAAAACACCATTTAAAAATTACTTAGAATTTTCCACTGCTAGGGAAGAAACCAGTGGAGTTCATGAACTGAAAAGAGGCTTCTTGATACTTGCTACCTTGAAAATGGCAAGATGGAAGTGGGGAGACAGGAGATTTTCAGGGAAGAATAGGTTCCTACCATCAAAAACAAGGTTAGCAGTTTGCTTGTTAATAATATGTGGCAACTTATTTCAAGGGCACATTCCAAGGATCCAGCTTCTCTTATGTGAACAAATGGTCTCACACCATTTATATCACTTCAACAGGTGAGATATCACTTGAGAATATACAGTGAGGAAAAACAGTGTAGCAGAAGAGAAAGACAAGCCAACCCAACCCAATTGCTGCTTCAGCTATCATTGTATGACTGCCATTCCCTTTGCAGATAATGCTGAGAAATGAATACCATATTTGAGATGAAAGAGAATCAAACAACAGTTCAATAAATAGTTACAGGTATTCTGGTGAGGTGATATCTCTTGAACTAAAAAAACAGACTACAAACCTTTCTATTTGTGGGTAAGGAGGTATTCACGACCACTTTTATTGGGTCATGTTTATAGCTGGATGGAAGGGTTGGAAAGTATTTTATGTTCCCCTAAACTACCACAGCATAAATTTGGAGACAGAAATAGAGTCCAGAACACAGAAGGAAGGGGTCATCATTCACCCAAGACCTTTGTTAGATAGCACTGACAGATCCAAACTGTATAATTTCTGCTTCTATCTGCAACAAACAAAAAAATAAAGTTTGAGTCCAGTATCACCTTTAAGAGCAACAAAATGTATTCAAGGTATAAGTTTTCATGTGCAAGCACACTTCTTCAGATACAGTGAAGCAGTTATAGTTACTTTTCATTCCTTGCTGCATTGTGCTAGGTTAGACAACCAATACATTTATATTGGCCCTTCTGGTGACATGTATACTGCTACACCAACTATCCCTTTGAAATGTTCACACATCTCCATGGAAGATATGTACTTTTTCTTATTGTACTTCATTTTTTTCAGACTTCCTGTCCTCTAAGAAAACCTTTCCAAAGTGCTATTGTCCCATATGTTGGGCAAAATGCTCTCTAGGGGTAGAGCACCTCGCAACAGGTATAATTAATTTCGGGATCTTTTGGTCTATGTCTACGAGGAATGGGCTGCCGCGGAAACTTCCCAGTGAAGAGGCGAACGACAGGACTCAGAATAATGTTTTGTTTATGTCAGAAGCCCTAACTTAGTCAGCCAAACACCAGGTCTTGTTTATTCAAGCAAGAATAGCGTTTATTGTTATGCTGCAATAGAAAGGTTACTGGAGCAGATACATTGTTCAGAATAACTTGGTTACACAAAGCAAGCAGTTATACCAGAAAGGGGGTGAATGGGGACCCCCCCTTTCCACCAATCAGGGACTAGTATGCGGATGGGAATCGAAAGTTACTACACTAATGAAATTCCCACCGCCCCCATTGTTCTCAGCCAAGCTGTAGCTTTGAAAGCGATAGGAAGCTCACAGCCTGTCTCCACCAAGGTCAAAGTGTTAAGTCTACCAGAGATAGAGCCTGCCGGACTCACATTCCATTCTAACACACCAGGTGCATAAATCTACACCCCCACGATCCCAACCTCCCGCCCTACACGCCACAATGGCACCCACAGCCCGTCCTCCCCCCCCCCCTGCTCCATCCATCATGGCAGGACTACCTGACAGTTTACTTAAATACACAATTCTAATAACAGTTACACTCGACGATATCAAATCACACACACATACATTCAAGGGCTAGGAAATATAGATAGATATAGCACAGTTGCATGAGCAGGTAAACGTTGGTTCGTTGAGGGCGATATTTACCTCCAAGGCACGGCTCCTAAATCTTCCAGCGAGTGGGGTTAGGTAGGGTAGGAAGGATGGAAGAAGGGACACGTGATCTAGACCAGCTAATAACACACGTGTATGGTTCCAGCTGCAGACTGGAACAAAGCGAGGCAAGGGTTCGGGTACAGGATGGGGGCTTAAGAGGATAAAGCAGACAGACAGAGGTCGTGGTTTCAGCAGCGGCAGCAGAGGAGCATCAGGGCAAGGGACGAGAGAGATGACCTGAGCTAACCCAGAGATCGCATTTTTATAGCATCTTGGGTGTTGGGCGGAGAAGGCCAGGCGGTGTACACCTACTGACCCTCCCAGCCAGCTGTGTCAGTGACAATTTCAAATCTTATTGGCTACACTGTCCGTTGGATACCTGGGGGCTGGACAGAGGAAGCTGGCTGGCAGGCAGATGGTTTCTCCAGGTAGCTGATGGCTCTTCTATTGTTCATGTGTATGGCTCAGGTGGGGAAGGCACTTAATCCCATCATGCAAACGACTGGCAGAGGAAAAGTCCTTTGTCTGCTGTATGGCCCTTAATCCATGTATGTGACATGTGGCAGGTATGCAATAGAGTCCCTCAGAGTAAAAAGACAGCTTTTTCCCTTCTCCATGGGCTTCTCCTTTGGCATCCATTTTACAGTCTAGCAAGTAGGCAGACCATGTGGAAACAGCAAACAGTCCATAGCAAAGCCCCATAATGGCGTCGGGGCTAACACATATGGATCTGTGTTTATGCTGGCCTGACATATTACAATATGAAGTTAATCAGGAGACAACATGACTTTAATTACACAGAACTTTTAGGTGACCTTAGGTCAGTGAAATCCAGCTGCTTCGTGGAAACCCTTAATCTAGGAGTCTGGAGTCACATATTGGCAAGGTTGCCTGTGGTCAAGTTGTACACTTTCATGTGCTCGGTGATAAAAAGACGCTACACAATTTGTGATCTATGAATTAAAGCAAGCCACTGTGCAACCCTCCCTCATGGATCACTGCCTTGTCGTGGCGAGGGGGCTTGCGTGGTTCGATGAGGCTGTGGGCTATGCTGTGGAGGGCCACCCAGGACAGACAGGCCACAGCAGAGAACTCAGACCAAGTGTGATCCCCTGGAGAAGGAAATGGCAACCCACTCCAGTATCTTTGCCAAGAAAACCCCATGGACAGTAACAAAAGGCTAAAAGATATGACGCCGGAAGATGAGCCCCTCAGGTCGGAAGGTGTCCAATATGCTACTGGGGAAGAGCAGAGGGCAAGTACGAGTAACCCCAGAAAGAGTGAAGCGGCTGGGCCAAAGCCGAAAGGACGCTCAGTTGTGGATGTGTCTGACGGTGAAAGGAAAGTTTGATGCTGCAAAGAACAATACTGCATAGGAACCTGGAATGTAAGATCTATGAATCAAGGTAAGCTTGACGTGGTCAAAAATGAGATGGCAAGAATGAACATCGACATCTTGGGAATCAGTGAACTAAAGTGGACAGGAATGGGCGAATTTAATTCAGAAGACCATTATATCTACTACTGTGGCCAGGAATCCCGCAGAAAAAATGGTGTGGCCTTTATAGTCAACAAGAGAGTGAGAAAGGCAGTATTGGGATACAATCTCAAAAATGACAGAATGATCTCGGTCCGAATCCAAGGCAAACCATTCAATATCACGGTAATCCAAGTCTATGCCCCAACCACTGCTGCAGAGGAGGTTGAAGTGGACCAGTTCTATGAAGACCTACAACAGCTCTTAGAACTAACACCAAAAAATGATGTCCTCGTCATCATAGGGGACTGGAATGCTAAAGTAGGAAATCAAAAGGTAACCGGAATAACAGACAAGTTTGGCCTTGGAGAACAAAATGAAGCAGGGCAAAGGCTAACAGAGTTTTGTCAAGAGAACACGCTAGTCATAGTGAACACCCTTTTCCAACAACCTAAGAGGCGTCTCTACACATGGACATCACCAGATGGGCAACACCGAAATCAGATTGACTATATAATTTGCAGTCAAAGATGGAGAAGCTCTATCCAGTCAGTAAAAACAAGACCTGGAGCTGACTGTGGCTCAGATCATGAGCTACTCATTGCAAAATTCAGACTTAAATTGAAGAAAGTTGGGAAAACCACAAGGCCATTCAGATTTGACCTAGATCGCATCCCTGATGAATATACAGTAGAGGTGAAGAATAGGTTTAAGGGACTAGATTTGATAGACAGAGTGCCTGAAGAACTATGGACAGAGGGCCGTGACATTGTAAAGGAGGCAGCAATCACCACCATCCCAAAGAAAAAGAAATGCAAAAAAGCAAAGTGGCTGTCTGATGAGGCTTTACACATAGCAGAGGAAAGAAGGAAAGCTAAAGGCAACGGTGAAAAGGAAAGATTTGCCCAATTGAATGCAGATTTCCAGAGAAGAGCAAGGAGAGATAAGGAGGCTTTCCTGAAAGAACAATGCAAAGTAATAGAGGAAAACAATAGATTGGGAAGGACTAGAGATCTGTTCAAGAAAATTGGAGAAATCAAGGGAATGTTCCATGCAAAGCTGGCCATGATAAAGGACAAAAACGGTAGGGACCTAACAGAAGCAGAAGAAATTAGGAAAAGATGGCAAGAATACACAGAAGAACTATACAAGAAGGACCTCAATGTCCTTGACAAGCACGATGATATAATCACTGACCTCGAGCCAGACATCCTGGAAAGCGAAGTTAAATGGGCCTTAGAAAGCATTACTAACAACAAAGCTAGTGGAGGTGATGGTATCCCAGCTGAGTTATTCAAAGTCTTAAAAGAAGATGCTGTTAAAGTGCTGCACTCAATTTGCCAACAAATTTGGAAAACACAACAGTGGCCACAGGATTGGAAAAGGTCAGTGTACATTCCAATCCCAAAGAAGGGCAATGTCAAGGAATGTTCAAACTATCGCACAATTGCACTCATTTCACATGCTAGCAAGGTCATGCTCAAAATCCTACAAGCTAGGCTCCAACAGTACGTGGATAAAGAACTGCCAGAAGTACAAGCTGGGTTTCGAAGAGGTAGAGGAATTAGAGATCAAATTGCCAACATTCGCTGAATTATGGAGAAAGCAAGAGAGTACCAGAAAAACATCTACTTCTGCTTCATTGACTATGCTAAAGCCTTTGATTGTGTGGATCACAATAAATTATGGCAGGTTCTTAAAGAGATGGGAGTACCGGACCATCTCACATGTCTCCTGAGAAACCTGTATAAGGGTCAAGAAGCAACAGTTAGAACCGGATATGGAACAACTGATTGGTTTAGCATAGGAAAAGGAGTATGACAAGGATGTATATTGTCACCTTGCTTATTTAATTTATATGCAGAGTACATCATGCGAAATGCTGGCCTGGATGAATCACAAGCTGGAGTTAAGATTGCTGGGGAAAAGATCAATAACCTCAGATATGCAGACGATACCACTCTGATGGCAGAAAGTGAAGAGGACCTAAAGAGCCTCTTGCTCAGAATGAAAGAGGAGAGCGCAAAAGTGGGCTTGAAGCTCAACATCAAAAAACGAAGATCATGGCATCTGGCCCCATCACTCCTTGGCAAATAGAAGGGGAAGTCGTAGAAGTAGTGACAGACTTCACGTTCCTAGGATCCCAGATCACTGCAGATGGTGACTGCAGCCATGAAATTAAAAGACACCTGCTCCTTGGGAGGAAAGCGATGTCAAACCTAAACAGCATGATAAAAAGCAGAGACCACCTTGCCAACAAAAGTCCGCATGGTCAAAGCAATGGTATTCCCCGTAGTAATGTATGGCTGCGAGAGTTGGACTATAAGGAAGGTCGAGCGCCGAAGAATAGATTCTTTTGAACTATGGTGCTGGAGAAAACTCTTGAGAGTCCCTTGGACTGCAAGGAGATCAAATCAGTTAATCCTAAAAGAAATCAACCCTGATTGTTCTCTGGAAGGCCAGATCCTGAAGCTGAAGCTCAAATACTTTGGCCACCAAATGAGAAGGGAGCATTCACTGGAGAAGACCCTGATGCTGGGAAAGATTGAAGGTCAAAGAAGAAGGGGACGGCAAAGGATGAGATGGTTAGACAGTGTCATTGATGCAACGAACATGAAATTGAGCAAACTCCAGCGGACAGCGGAAGACAGGAGGGCCTGGCGTAATCTGGTCCATGGGGTTGCGAAGAGTCGGACTCGACTGTGCGACTGAACAACAACAACAACAACTGTGCAACCTGAAATCTGACATGCGGTATCGTGGGTTATATGTCTGTAGGAAGTGGCTAATCATTTCCTATTCTCCAGATAAAATCTTTTCAATGATCCCAAACTTTACTTACTGTGTAACACCAAATATCTCTGTCCTCATATCTATCTATATGTTTAATGTTCCATAAGGAAGAATCTAGCGCTGGACTGGATGGCTCAAGCAAATGATTCCCCCACTCCAGTGTGAGCAATGGTATCTAGGAATTCCTTCACAGAGGAATATTTGGAGGAGATAACAAGTTGTATGATCTATGGTCCAGCAGCCACCCTGCACATGAAGAGAGCCCATACTATAAATGTGTTTGATGTCTCCCTATATTTGCAAGGGAAAGTTGATACACAAATAGGCCATCTTCTTTAGGCAGTTGGTGCACCATTATTGATCACTTAACCTCTAAGAAATGGTGCTAAAGCTAAAGGTTTCCTTTGCTTGAAATCCAATCAAATCTGACTCTAGAGGGCAGTGCTCATCTCTGTTTCCAAGCCGAAGAGCCAGTGCTGTCCGAAGACTTCCCCGTAGTCATATGGCAGGCATGACTAAATGCCAAGGTGCACAGAATGCTGTTACCTTCCCACCAAAGCAGTACCTATTTATCTACTTATAATTTTTTGCTTTCAAACTACTAGATTGGTAGGAGCTGGGGCCAAAGACGGGAACTCATTCCGTCACACAGCACTAGGGTCTCAAACTGTTGGACTACAGACTTTCCAGTCTCCAGCTCAGCATCTTAACCTTTAAGCCACCGGAGCCCCTCCAGAAATGATGCTAAAGGTAAAGGTACCTTCCCACCAAAGCAGTACCTATTTATTTACTTGTAATTTCTTGCTTTCAAACTGCTAGGTTGGCAGGACCTGGGGCCAGAGACAGGAGCTCACATGGTCACACGGCCCTAGGGTCTCGAACTGCTGAACTACAGACCTGCTGATCTGCAGCTCAGCATCCTAACCTCAGAGCCACCACAGCCCCCTAGAAATGGTGCTAAAAGAATATAAAACCAAATCAAAATGGGGATTTTCAAACTGAAGCAACAGCTATGAGAAATCTGAAATCATTTCTTCCTCCCCTTCTCTGCCCACCACCAGACTTTCCCTTCCTCCCAACCACCTGTTTGTGTGTTCTTCCCTGTCAGCTCACAAGCACTCTGACTGCCCATACTCACATCTGCCTGCAGATCTTCCCCCTGACACCAGCCAGTGTGTGTGGCTAGCTAGTGAGTAGGCAGAGGCTGCAGGCAGCATTGGGCCCTGCCAGAAACCTTGGGCTCAGGTAGGTGCCCCCCCCAGGATATGCTGATATCAGCCCTGACTACCCTTACATTAAAGAGGGGACAGCAGGTTTAGGCTGAGCAAGAATTCACTGTCCCATGAATTCATGTCAGAATTGATACTTGTTTCAAGAACTGCTTCATTCCTAGCTAATTCCCTTAACCAGTTCTTATTTGTATCTCATTTAAAATTTGCCACATTACCCCTGTACCCTAACCCATACCCACACACTGAATTCAAGAAAATCAATATTAACTGAGTGACCATGTTAAGCCTTTTCCGATTCTTTCTTTCCTTCCTTATCAGAAGTCTTTTATCAGTATTTTTCAGTTAAAACCTCCTCAGAATTCCTAATTACAGAGCTGTGAGAGCCATATCTCAGTTCTCAGAAAACCCACTGAGAATCTAATTAAAGACAGAATGGTACAATACCTGGATACCTATAATCCCAGGGAGTACAACAGAGAAAAGGGGAATGATGCTTCTCTCTAGCCATACTAATGCTGTCCATCATGGTAATGTGTGTATCATTCTGTTCAAGAACAGTTATCTCTCTGCTCTGATAGAAAATAGTGAGCTCCTGTAATTTTTTAAAAAAACTTTATCTGAAATTTAATGTTCTCCACTTCGGAGACTGAAGCAGGCAGCAATGGTTTCATACAAATATATGGAAAATAAATATATGCAGCAACAGGACTAAGTGGGAAATTAGTCACCCACCCACTGGCCTGTTATACAGTGGGCTGGATCCAGCTAACGTTGTCATTCGATCTCACTTAATTCCCCTACATACTGCCATCCCCAACCCACATTGCCTTTGTCACATAATTCTGAACATAGCTTTTTGGAAAGGCCCAATAGAATGTCTCCTTCCTTTCACATAAGTAGAAAAACTAGTTTTAATCCAGCACATGAATACATGGAGCTTTCATTTTGCTGGGGGGGATTAACAATAAGGGTGTGCAATCAGATAGGACCAACCCAATAAAATGTCTGATTTTTCCATTATGAGATCAGGTCGGTATTATCCAACACAGCAAAAGTCTTCCTGATAGTTTCCCAGTGTCGATAATTTACATATGATAATTATCAGAAAAACCTGGAATCGAATTATGAGGCTTATTCTCAGATCCCTGCCTGAAGTGTTTTTCTTCTTGTTGTTGTTCTTGGTTCCCTGAGAAACAGCAGTGGGGGAGAGGGGCATGTCTCCCAGCCAGGGAGAGATTAGGAGAGCTGGCATTATCCTGGGCAACAATTTCCACCTCACTGCTCCTCATATGCTGCTGGCTGCAAAAGAGTCTTAGATTACTTTGGAGGCCCCTAGTTGGACCTGGCTTGGAGTATGCAGAAACTTGCCTGGTTCTTGGACCCCAGTACTGGATCCTTGCTTGAACTACAGACTGGATTGATTTTTATTTATTTATTGGATTTATATCCCACCCTTCCAACATGGGCTCAGGGTGGCAAACAAGAGGCAAAATGCCATACATCAACATTAAAACATAGAAGCATAAGCCAAGAATAAATACTAAAACCATAAATACTCCATTACGACTAAAATAATTAAAACAGTAGTCAACAAAACAAACTTCCCATTATAAGGTCCACACCACAGAGCACTCTAATACACACAGTTGGCACTGCTCCAGTGGTGTCCTAGCAGGACTGAGGTCCCATACCAGGGCCAGTATGCCTCGAGATGTCTATATGATGGTGATACAGTAGCGGTGGCAGCCCCTACTCAAAAGCCTGGCAGAAGAGCTCCATCTTGCAGGCCCTGCGGAACTGCATAAGTTCCCACAGGGCCCTGATCTCCTCCGGGAGCTCATTCCACCAGGTAGGGGCCGCCACTGAAAAAGCCCTGGCCCTGGTCACAGCATACTTAGCTATCTTGGGGGCTGGAATGACCAGTAGGTGTTGCCCCCCTGACCATAGTGCCCTTGGGGGAACATATGGGGAAAGGCGGTCCCTCAGGTAGGCTGAACCCTGGCCATATAGGGCTTTAAAGGTTAGAACCAGCACTTTCAAGTGGATCCAGTACGCTATTGGCAGCCAGTGCAGCACCTTCAGTGCTGGCTGGATGTGGTCCCATCTAGTGAGCCCCATCAGCAGCCTGGTCACTGCATTCTGCATCAGCTGCAGCCTCTGGATCTGTGACAAAGGCAGCCCCATGTAGAGAGTGTTGCAGTAGTCTAGCCTCGAGGTGACCATCGCATAAATCACTGTGGCCAGGTCATCTCGATCAAGGTAGGGAACCAACTACCGTGCCAGCCGAAGGTGGTAAAATGCTGTCTTGACAGTGGCTGCCACCTGGGCCTCCATCATTAAGGAGGCATCCAGGAGTACCCCCAAACTCTTAACCCCCGGCAATGGCACGAACAGCACCCTGTCAAAGGTCGGGAGTGGGAGCCCCAACCCCAGACCAGTCCAGCTCAGACCCAGGACCTCAGTCTTCACTGGGTTTAGCTTCAGCCAGCTCAGCCTGAGCCAACCAGCCATGGCCTGCAACGCCCTATGAAGGTCATCGGGACTAGAGTCCGACTGGCTGCCCAGCATCAGATAGAGCTGGGTGTCATCTGCATATTGATGGCACTCAAGCCCACAACTTCGGGCAATCTGGGTGAGGGGGCACATATAGATGTTAAACAACATTGGGGACAGCATCGCCCCCTGAGATACCCCACACTCAAGGGAATGCCTCCGGGACCACTGATCCCCAATCACCACCCTCTGTCCCTGACCTTGGAGGAAAGAGGTGAACCATTGAAGGGCAAGCCCCTGAATCCCCACTTCGGCAAGGTGGCGGGTCAGCAGCTGATGGCTGACCATATCAAATGCAACTGACAGGTCTAACAGCAATACCGCCACACCACCTTGATCCAGATGCCTTCAGGGATCGTCAGTCAGGGCGACCAGCACTGTCTCCATCCCTTGGCCCGGACAGAAGCCAGACTGGAAGGGATCCAGGACTGAAGCATCCTCCAGAAAGCCACCGCCCTCTCTATCAATTTGCCAAATAGGGCAAATTGGACACCAGCCAATAGGTGGCCAATTCGGCCAGATCCAAAGATGGCTTTTTTAAGAGAGGGCGGACCATTGCCTCCTTGAGTGCTCTGGAAAATTGGTCCTCGGTGAGGGACTTGTTGATAATCTCCCATGGAGCACCTCAAAACCCCTCATGGCCCACCTTGATGAGCCAGGAAGGGCACGGATCAAGGTCACATGTGGTTGGGCACACAGTAACCAGCAGTCTGTCAACTTCATCCAAGCTGAGCGGGCCAAAACATTCTAAACCCAGAACCGAAGACACGCAAGGGGCCTCAAGTTTGTTCACTGTCTCAATCGTGGCAGGGAGGTCACATTGGAGCATCAAGACTTTATCTACGAAATAGCTTGCAAAAGCCTCACAGCCAATATCCAATTCCCTAACATTTCACCTGCCCTGTGGCACGTCCGTCAGAGTCTGAATCGTGCTAAATAATTGGGCCGGGCGTGAGCTCGCAGATGCAATCTCAGCTGCAAAGAAATCCTTCTTAGCCGCCTTGACTGCCATCTTATAGACTCTCATGAACGTCCTATAAGATGCTCTTGATGCTTCGTCACGGGCATGGTGCCACCATCTCTCTAGTTGTCTCAGTTCCCGTTTCATCCACCGCAGCTCCTGGGTATACCAGGGAGCTCGCCTCAGCCAAGCCTGGAGCGGACACTTGGGAGTGATCTTGTTGATGGCTGCAGAGAGCCAGACATGCCAGTCCTCCACTAGCTCATCCAACGAGCCACCAGGGGGCTTGGATCCTGCAAGGCCCTCTGGAGCCACATAGGGTCCATCTGGGCCCACGGGCGAGCATAAATCTGCTCACCACCCACAAAGGGTCGGGGTGGAACGTTCAGACAGGTCCTTAGGGCCAGATGGTCTGACCATGATACTGCCTCAGCAGTGATCTGGTCCACCTCTACCCCAGCCACGAAGATCAAATTGAGCATGTGACCAGCCCGATGTGTGGGGGCCAATACATACTACAAAAGTCCCAGCATCACCATGGATGACACTAGGTCCATAGCCCGGCTAGAGGCTGCGTCCTCGGCATGGACGTTGAAATCACCCAGGACAATCAGTCTGGGGTGGTCCAACACCCAGCCTGATATGGCCTCCAGCAGGGATGGCAAGCTATTGGCCGGTACATTAGGCAGTTGGTACACCAGCCAGATTGCCAAACTCTCCACAGCCTCCAGCATCACACTGACACATTCTATGCCCACGATCTCCACAGACAAGAGCGCCCTGAAGGAGTAAGCCTCCCGAATGAAGATAGCCACTCCTCCCTCCCACACCCTAGTCTGTGATTGGTGAAGGACCAAGTAACCTGGTGGGGCCAGCTGAGTAAGAGCCAATGTCTCCCCCTCCCTCACCCACGTCTTGGTCACACACGCCAGGTCCACTTGGTCCAGGACAAAGTCCCGAAGAGTTGAAATTTTATTATTAATGTACCTGGCGTTGCACAACACCAATGATGGATTATTAGTGGTAGATAGCTTTCCACTTTTCCCTATGGGGGTTAAACACACACTTGTGTTCCCTAGTTTGAGGGGAAGGGATAGTTGCTCTGTTGCTATTAATATACAGTTCTTATTTTAACTGTTGCTCATTTGTTGTGTTGGGGGGATTACTTCTAGTTTACAAAGCAGCAGTTCCAAAAACCACCATTTTCCCCAATAGAAAACAATGGAGAGAAGGAGGGCTAGGGACACCTTCTTCATGGGGCTGTAAAACTATACTCCTTTGCCCAACATACTGGAAACTTGGGGAATCTTGAATAGAGAGGAAGGATTGAAATTTTGGTGCCATTTAGCGAAAACGAAAACCCAACCACTCCATTAAGAACCCTTTTTTTGTTTTTTTCCTCCATAGGAAATAGTGGGAGAAGAATGGCTAGGGACTCCTTCAAGGGACCATAAAATCTAATCCAATTGTCCAATTCACTTGTAATATGGGAGGTATTTAGTAGGGGGGGGGGAGGACAAGATTCAATGAAATGTTGATGCCATTTAGTGGGGGAAAGCTGCTTTGGAAAACCTACTATTTTCCCAGAGCAAATAATGGACAGACATCCATCCAGCATTGATGAAAATGGAAATTTCCCCATACATGACTTCCCAATACAATGCAAATATTTACAAAATTTAGTGTCCATTTTTATGGACTCACTCGTAATTAACAATACACAAAATAAATTGTTGTTCAAGAACAGCCAACCCTCACTAGCTGCCCATCCAGGCTACAAAACCTTATGAGCTGTTTGCATCCTAGTCCTAAAAATCCATTACCTTTAAGATAGCTTTCAAAAGATGGACAAACCAATAACCCCATCTTCCCCAGATTTAGGAAAAGAGATATTGTGGCAATATCTTTAAGGAAGAAAACTATATTTCAAACAGATAGAATGATTGGGGCTCAAGACCTGGTGTGAGAGTGTTGTGTACTGGGTTCAACGCATAGTGAAGACAGACGCTCAGTGATTATCAGCTCATAGTTTACTGCACACAACACACATAACACACAAACGGCCAAGACGGCCAACTATATACAGTCCCTGGGGTGACACCCATAGGTCCCATTGAAGGGTTTAAACTTTCCACCACAGTTCCTATAGGTGCAAACTAGGAGTCTCAGGATCCTAGTCCCTATTGTCCTTTGGAGCCAAGCTCTGGTTGCAAACTGCTGGCATTTAACACCCCTCCTCCCATAGTTTGAGCCCCCCCCCCAGGTGACATAGTCCTTAGATATGCTGGGGGCCAACACTCCTGCACAGACTGCCTCGGAGCAGGAACCAAGGCATCAGGAGCCCTGGTGGGTGGATTCACCTGGACGCTTGGCTGTAGTTGTGGAGGGGCCTCTTCAGGCGCCAAGGCAGAGGCAGGCATTCTGTTTTCCAATTGGGTCGCGGGGGTGGGGGCCTGCTCTGGGAGCTCACCATTGGCTGTGGCATGGTTGGAGCTGTCTGGCAGGTCCACATCCATGGTACCCGGAGCCGGGGTGCTCTCCAATGCCAGGAGCAAGCACCATTGTAGCTGATCCACATGCCTCTGCAGGAACTGGCCATCTTCCATGGAGACCTCATAAGATATGGGACCTGTTGGGCAGATGATACAGCCAGCTAGCCAAATGGAACCCTGGCCATGGTTCTGGATGTACATGGGGTCCTCCGGAAGGAACCCCCATGGCGTCTCCCTCTGTTCTGATAGGTCATGTGACTCTGGGGACCTGTCTGGGTGAAGTCTGTCCAAGAGGATAGTGGGTCTCTGACCCATCAGGAGTTCCGCCGGGCAGCGGCCAGTGCCCAGGTTTGGGGTTGTCCATTGCGCTAATAAGATGCAGGCCAGGTGGAACTCCCAGTCACCCTCCGTAATGCAGCTGAGGGCTTCCTTGGCAGTACACACCATCCGCTCTGCCTGACCGTTGGTGGTGGGGTGGAATGGAGCAGACCTTATGTGGTGGATCAGGTTGCTGTGCAGGAACTCCTGGAATTCCTCTGCCATAAATGCTGTCCTGTTGTCTGAGATGATGGTGTCGGACAGCCCATGTGTCATGATGATCTTGCAGAGTGCCTGTATCGTGGCTCTGGTGGAGGTGGCAGAGACCGGGCTAATCTCCAACCACTTCGAGTAGGAGTCCACGGTGACCAAGAACAGCAGTCTGTGGAACAGCCCAGCAAAGTCTATGTGTAGGCTGGACCACAGCATCTGGGTAGACTCCCAGGCTTGGGTGGGTGCACTGGGCAGACTGGGCCAGATGGCTTGGCACGTTTGACAGTGCTTCATCCAATCCTCCACTTCTGATTCGATCCCTGGCCACCAAACATAGCTCTGGCCAGGGCCTTCATGCAGATGATCCCAGGATGCAATTTGTGAAGGGCCATCAGGACGGTGCCACAGGGTGCTGGGGACTACCACCCGGTTCCCCCACAATAGGCATCCCTTGTGGGTGGACAACTCATCCCGGCGAGCTGTGAAAGCTATAAATTCTGGGCCCTCTGTGATTGCAGGCCACCCCCTTAACACTCAGCCCAGAACCCAGGAGACGATAGGGTCTCTGGCCAAATGGCGGGTGACACCCCCAGCCCAGAGGGGTGAATTGGGGAGGTCCTCAACCTGGGGGACGTGGTGCACTGGGGCTGGGTCAGTGTCGATAGACAGCAGGGGCAGGTGGCTAAGAGCATTGGCATGACCCATAGCCTTCCCAGGGCAGTGCTCAAGGGTGTAGTTGTAGCCAGACAGGAAGATGGACCACTGAAGGAGCCATGGAGAGAGAACCTGTGGCATCTGCCAGTCCATGGTGAAGAGGCCTAGAAGGGGACAATGGTCCGTGGTGCTGGTGAAGGGCCAGCCATAGACGAAATCGTGGAATTTTTTTACACCCACTATGATAGCCAGGCCCTCGCGTAGTTCTGCTCTGCCACTGACAGCATCCGGGAGTAGTATATGATGGGAACCTCCTGCCCATCCTAGAGGCGGTGGGCCAGCACTGTGCCCATGCTGTAAGGGGAAGCATCACAGGCTAGAACCACCAGCAGTGATTCATCAAAATGCACTAAGACTTTGATATTAACAGCACTTTGATTCCTTTGAAAGTGGTGGCCTGATGGGGGCCCCAAGACCAGGGGGTGTGCTTGTCCAGAAGGCGGTGTAAGGGCCTTGTGGGGGAGGAAGGCGTGGTAAAAGTTCAATAGCCCTAAGAATGCCTGGAGTTCAGCCTTTGAATTGGGTGGGTGAGCTTCCATGATGGCCTTCACCTTGTCCTGAGCCAGATGTAGGCTGTCTGCATCAACCGTGAAGCCCAGGAAATTGACAGATGGAACCCCCAACAGGCATTTCTCCCACTTCACTTTAAGCCTGGCTTCATGGAAACGGCAGGGGATGGCATGCAATCGGGTGGTGAACTCGTCCAGCATTGCTACAACGATCATCACATCATCAAAGAATGGTGTGATGCCCAGGATCCCTTTCAAGAGTGAATTTATCAGATGTTGAAAGAGCCCTGGGGCCATGCTCAGCCCAAACTGCAGTCAACCTTAAACGCTCCCCTATGCATCACTATCGTTTGTGTGGCAGCGGTTGCCTCATCCATGGGGAGTTGTTGGTAAGCTTGGGTGAGATCATGTTTGCCAAAAATCTTTGCCCCTGCCAAAGTGGCTAGCATGTGGCTCATGACCGGGACCAGATAGGCGTGGTCCTGAAGAGCCTTATTTAATGTACACTTGTAGTCCACACAGATGCAGACCTCCCCGTTCGGCTTCACAAGGGTGACTATGGGGATCTCCCACGCCACATGGGAGACCAGCTCCAGGACCCCTTGCTCTACAAGGCGGTCTAGTTCCACGTCGATTTTAGGCTTAAGCATGAACGGGACCTTCCTGGAATGCATGCGGATGGGGGCCACTTGCAGGTTGAGCTGTAGTGACACGGGGGGACCCATGTAATGCCCTAGAGTACCATCAAATACAGCTGGGAACTCTTGGCAGACCTCACCAAAGTCTTGTGGGGCACAGAGCTGGACACCCTCAATTGAGATGCCCAAAGGGGCGATCCACGCATGGCCCAAGAGACTGACTAGGTTGCCTTCAACTATAATCAAGTCCAAGTAGTCATCTAAGTAGTCATCTACTGGACCTGGAAACTTCCCACATCCAGGACAGGAATGTGGTTCCTCTGAAAGTCCATCAGGGTCATGGGGGAGGGGCATAAGTGGGGACCCCCCCAGGCACAGTCTCTTAAGGGTCTCTGCCAAAATGATAGAGGGCGCAGAGCCAGAGTCCAGCTCCATGGAACAAGGGGACCCCTCTGTTTTGACCCGGACCTGGATTTTTGGGGCTGAGGTTTGGCTTGGAAGCTGCAGTACCTGCTCTGATGATTCGCACACCAGGAGGTAGAGCTCATCGTGGGATGCATCATCCTCATAATGTGTGGTGGACCGGCAGTCCTACTGGGATTGCAATGGTGGGGCTCGGGCCCCTCGGGAACGGCAGGCCCATGTGATGTGTCCCGTGCAGCTGCAGCTCCTGCAGACAGAATCCTGAAAGCGACAAGTTTTCTGGTCATGCTTGTCACTGCAGGGGTATGGTGTCGGCGCGGCTCATGGCGGACGCTTTCTAAGGGAGTTCCGACTTCCCTTGTGATCTTCTCCCGATCGTTTGCCCGGCATCGAGAACTGTAAGCCTGAAAAGCTATGGTGAAAAACGGTTGTTCTAAAGTTAAAACTAAAGACGCTGATCTCCTGAATTTGAAAGCGTTTTTTGGATCGGTAAAAGAAGGCGGAGTAGGTAGAGGACTCCCGGCTGACTCTAAAATGGTGGTGGAGGGCAGGAATCCTCACTCAGCCCAAACTCCCATTTCGATGAAAGATCTCACTGAGCTCTTCACCTCCTTCAAAACAGAAATTTTAGCTAACATTAATTTATTGCTGCAGCCCATGTCAGAGCAAATGAGCTCCCTTCAAAATGCTATCCAAAAAGTCTCTCAGTCTGCAGAAATGGCACTTGAGGCATCAACAGCAAATCAGGAAGATATTAGAGTTCTTCAACAAAAAGAAACCTGGGCAAAAGACAGGATTTTATTCCTGGAACATAAAGCAAGGGAACGTTTCCTTAAATTCAGGGGCATTTCAGAACAAGCAGAATCAAATACAGAGCTATCTGCCTTCCTATCGGGCTGGCTAGCCACAATACTTCAGTTAGAAGACGGGGTGGCCCCCATGATTGTCAGAGCATACAGGCTCAGCTCTCTTGCTTCTGAACGCAAGGGGCCAAGGGACATTATAGCAGAGTTTCTAGATTTTCGCACTAAAAATCATATCCTCAAAGAAGCTAAAACAAAAGGCAAATTTAAATACAAAGGCGAGGAAGTCACCATATATCCAGATATTCTGCTTGAAGCATTACAAATACGTAGAAATCTTAAACCTGTTACACAAAGTCTGAATAAAGCCGGTTTACGCTATCAGTGGCTCCAAACAGGCCACCTTCAAATTCAACATCGAAGCTCTATTTTCCAGGCAGATGACATTGAAAGTGGATGGGACCTCCTGCAAGCGGTAAGTCTTGAACCTATGCAAATTTCACAGGATCCCCAAAGGAATAAACACAAAAGAGCTTCCCCTGGAACTCCACATCGTTGGAGTAAAATTCCTGTGAGACTCAATTTGTTGCCTTAAATGCTCAATGTTCTACCTTGATGTTTACTTTACTGTTACACATGATAATATGTTCAAGCCACTAAATCTTCTGTATTTGGCTCTCGATTATTAACCTTATTTTTGCATGTTCGGGAGAAGGGGAAGGGGGGAGGAGGCTTCTTTAGGATGCCTGTTTATAGAGGGTGGTTACTGTTCTTTTTTCCCTTACTTTCTTAGTTTACTGTATGGTCCAGACGATGAGGCCAGTGAGGCCTTGTGCGATTGTGAATTGCACTCAAAAGGACCTACTCTTTGAGACTTCACAAAGGGGGGGAGGGGTACTGTGTTTACCTATCTGGTTTTAATACTCTTTTGCTCTCCCTCTGGTGGTTTGTGGGTAATTTTGGGGATGGGTTGGGAGGGGAGGGGGGTGGGTGGGAAGAAAGCAGCTACAGTTTCTATTGGCGGGCAGGTTGTTAATATTATTGATTTTAGTGGTTAAACTCTCAAGGTTTCTTGTTATTCAACATAACTCAACTGTTCAGGCAGCTATGATGATGGCAAAAGGCAGCTCAGTTTTGTTTTTACTCTCTCATTTCGTTGATCATAGGCCTCTTAGTTTAAATTTAAATGTTAAACTTTTTCCTCAAGGGCTAGGTTTTCACGAGAAACATCACATTTCTGAGAGACTATAATGGCGTCTGACTCTGTGAAAATACTCACTTTAAATTGCAGAGGCCTTAATAATAAAATCAAGGCTAAACGGATTGTATCTGATCTTAAAAGGCTGCGAATTAATATAGCTTTCCTACAAGAAACTCACCTTAAAAGTTGCAAAACAGTGCTGCTGTCCAACTGGTTTTCTACTCAATTTAATGCATGTGGTACTTCTAAATTACGAGGGGTGGCCGTTTTATTGTCCCGATCTACCAACTTTATCCTTGACGCCAAAATGATGGATGCGGATGGTCGGTTTCTTTTCATAAGAGGCAAAATTAATGATCTTGATATTACTCTGGCTAATGTCTATGCTCCTAACCACGGCCAGTTTGATTTCATAAAGTTAGTTCTGCGCAAACTTTATGAATTTAAAAAAGGACCTATAATTCTAGGAGGTGACTTTAGCTATGTAATGGATGTGAAAGTTGACAAATCAAATAGTCCTAAAAAACTTAAGCATCATAAAACTACTTCCCAACAAGCTTTTCCAAGATTATTAGCAGATTATGATTTACATGATATATGGAGGCTTCAGAATGGTTCCAGCCGGGACTATACATATTTTTCTCCTAAGTATAATTGCTACTCCAGGCTGGATTTCTTTTTAGTCTCGTCTATTCTATGCTCCAAAATAAGCTCTACAGACATAGGTATTCAACGCTGGTCAGATCACTCCCCTGTGACCTGCTTACTTAACACGAATAATACACCATGGTCTAGACCAAATTGGTCCTTCAACAAATCTTTATTATTTAATACCAAGGCTACAACCAGACTCCAACTTGAAATTGACAATTTCTTCTATAACAATCATCATTGTGGGGTTCCTCTGAAAACTGTATGGGATGCTTCCAAGGCAGTCATCCGAAGTGCTTGCATTTCAATTCTTGCAACTTTAAATAAAGAAAAGAACCAGAAGAAAATGCAGTTTCAGCAACTTATTTCGCAATTAGAATTGCAACACAAAAGAACATGTAATCCAAAATTATATACTAAATGCTTGCATCTTCGAAAGCAACTGGAATCTTCGGACGTGTACAACATCTACAAAGAAAATCTAAAGTGGAAACACGCTAGAACTACCAAGGGTCCCAAGGTACTCCGCCTTTTGGTTTGGAAGCTTAAAAAGCAGCGATCTGAATGACACATCAAATGTCTAAAAGATCCCAAGGGTAAGCTGCACACAGCAACTCCAGACATCCTGCGGGTGATGGAATCCTTCTTTACATCTCTCTACACTACAACAAATCCTTTGCAACATGATATCAACACATACCTCACATCTAATGCTAAAGTTCCTGTTTTATCGGAAGATCATTGAGATTTTTTGAACCTATTTTGGAGGTTGAAATTCAATGTACTATCATATCTATGAAAATCAACAAAGCACCTGGCCCTGACAGCTTCATCACCAAATTTTACAAAAACTTTGTGGGCAATCGGCTTCCGGTCAGAGTAGAATGGCGAACTGACGCACCTCGCGAATGAGCGGGGTGGACAGCAGCTTCTTCTGACAGTTTGGGCAGTTATATTGCCCAGCGTGGCACTCCCCAGGCAGGGGGGTGACAGGCAAGCAACAAGGTCCAAGTGAGAGTTGAGATTGGCGTGGACAAGTCCCGGAGGGGGCTTGTTTACGCTTTGATCCCCTCTCAGAAGTGGGCAATTGCAAGACAGCTCTAAAGAAGCCAGCCGAGCTGAAAAATCAGCTTAAATTTGTCATTTCCTGACTTCTTAAGAAACAGATTGAAGCTGAAAGCAAAAAGAAGCAATGAGAAGTCCCAAGATAAACACACAAGGTAACAAAAATGAATTGCTTACCAGGATGAAGAGATAATAAAATCTGAGCAAGGTGGATAAGCGTATTAGGTTTAAAGCTGAACAACTGATCCATCATATAATTTTGAAGAGCTTGTTAAAGCGGTAAATTTGGATAAAATAGACTTTGTTTAACATTCCTGTGATCTAAAGACTGAGAGATAAGCGTATGACCGAATCGGACTGAAAAGATTACGAGATGAAGGTGTTGCACAAAACTGCGTCCGGCTAGAACTGTGACCAGGCTAGAGAGTTTGCTGGAGGACCAGAAGAGTGGTGGAGAGGAAGTTTTCCGGTAGGACATTGTTAGTGTGGGACCGGAAACAGGAAGTTAAAAGAGAACCTACTCTAGCCTTAAAAACCATTGAGAAATTGTGCCCACCATTTTGAGGAGGACTAATTTTAAAATCTAATTTTAAGTGTGAAATTGACTGTAAAAAAAAGCGGGAAAAGTGGGATTTAAAAGAACAATCAGTAGACAGTTGAAGCATATCGGAAAATTTTCAAAATGGAACCAAAATTTCGGCACAGAGCTGCTTCAGCTGCGAGTCCAAGCATGTCAACAAAAGAGAAGAAAGAATGGCAAGTTGCAATCGAAGCAATGGAGAAGCGGATGATGAAAGCGATTCAAGGTATGATGAAACAGATAGATCAACAGATAGAGAAACAAATGGAAAAACAGCTGGAACAGTTGGAAGAAGTCCAAGAAAAAAATGTGGCAACCTTGAAAGAATTAGTGTTGGCAGAGGTGGCGGAAATTAAAAAAGAAGTGACAAATACAAGTAGTCAAGTTAAAGCATTGGCAACAAAATCAACTGAATTGGAGCAAAAGACACAAGCCATAGATAAAAAAATGGAAACAACTCTACAAGACAACAGCAAACTTGAGGCAATGATGGAATACAGAGCGATGTTAAACCATCTGATGTTAAGAGGGATAGAAGAAAAACTGGATGAAAACTTACGTATGGTGGTGATGGCAGCTTTGACTGAATATTTGGGGGAAGATCAAGGAGAATTGGATTCTGACTTTGATTTAATTTACAGAGTGAATTCAGCGTATGCTCAAAGGAAAAATTTGCCAAGAGACGTTATCATTCAATTTGTAACAAGGAAAATGAAAGAGGATATTTTCAAGAAACAATTTACACAACCACTGGAGATTGATGGTAAAAAGATAATAATAATGAAAGAACTCCCAAGGATAGTCCTACAGGACAGAAAGAAATACAAGAAGTTGGTCAACAAATTGAAGCAGTTAAATATCAGATTTAGGTGAGAGATACCACAAGGACTGTCATTTACCTACAATTCAAAAAGACACACGATTAAAACACCGGGAGATATGTATAGGTTTAAGGCAGAAAATACAGAAGATTTTGAAGATATTTAAAAACAAGCCAACATGGATTACAAATTGTTATTGTGGAATGTAAGTGGACTTAATTCACCTTCCAAAAGGAAGGTAGTGAACTATTGGTTACAAAAGCAGAAATCCAATATTATTTCTTTACAAGAAACCCATATAAGAAAGCGGGATAATAAGTATTTGATCAACAAAAAATTGGGAGAAGAATTTTATTCATTGGCAGAGAAAAAAAACAAAGGAGTCGTGATTTATCTAAAAAAAGATTTGGAGCCAAGACAAATTTTTAGTGATAGAGATGGGAGATATATTGGAGTGGAAATTACAATGCTTCAAAAAAAGACATTGGTAGTCAATTTATATGCGCCCAACGAAGCCAAAGAAAATTTTTTTAAAGACTTGATGAAGGAACTGGACCAAGTGAACTACGACCAGATAATATTTGCAGGAGACTTCAATGGTACTGTCAACAATAGATTAGACAGGCAATCAAAAAAAGGTGATGAGAAGATTAGAAAGCTTCCAAAACGTTTTTTTAACTTGATGGAACAAGAGAAACTTGAAGATATTTGGAGAAAGTGGAACCCTAAGGTTAAAGGTTTCACATTTTATTCTAATCGACATAAATCCTTTTCCAGAATAGATATGATTTGGATGTCGGGTGAGATGGCATTAAAGACTCAGAAAACTGAGATTTTGCTAAAGACAAATTCAGATCATAATCCAGTAATTTGGACTTTAAAGGAAAAAAACAAACAGTTCCAGTGGAGAATTAACGAAGATTTATTGGATAAGACAAAGTTAATTGAGACATTACGTAAGGAAACACAACTCTTCTTTCAAATGAATTTAAATCAAAACGTTAAAATACAGACAGTCTGGGATGCTTATAAGTCTGAGATGAGAGGATTGTTGATATCAATGAATGTGACTGATAAGAAGCAGAATATCAAGCAACAAAATGAATTACAAGAAAAAATCCAACAAAAAGAAAATGAATTGAAGAGAAGACCAGGGAAAAAGAAACTTATTAAAGAAATTCAAATTTTACAAGACCAAATGAATGTGATAATTAATAGAGAACTCTATTGGAACTTAAAGAAATTGCAACAAAAATCCTTTGAAGGTGCAAAGAAACCAGGAAAATTTTTAGCTTGGCAACTGAAAAATCGAAGGGAGAGAAGGACAATAAGTAAAATAATTGAGGGTGGCAAAGAAATTGTTGATATGAATGGCCTAATAAGAGGTTTCTTCAAGTATTATGCGAAATTATTTCAAAGGAAGAACATTGATCCTGAGAAAATTAAAAAGTATTTGGATAAAGTGGAATTACCTAAGGTCGATTTAAAAGTTAAGGAAATGCTGAATGGTCCAATCCAGAAAGAAGAAATTTGTAAGGCAATAGAGGATGCCAAGTTGGGGAAAGCTCCAGGCCCAGACGGATTTACCATAAAGTTTTATAAAAAGTTAAAAGAGGAGTTGACCCTGATTTTGGAACCTCTAGCAAATGAGATTCAGGTGACTAAGGTAATACCAGAGACTTGGAAAGAAGCCAATATATCACTCATACCAAAAGAGGGACAAGATCTAACAGATGTCAAGAATTATAGACCAATTTTGTTACTTAATAATGACTATAAATTGTTTGCCAAAGTAATAGCGGAGAGATTGAAGAATTATCTGAAAGACGTCATAACGGAAGAACAAGCCAGTTTTTTACCAAACAGACAAATCAGAGACAATTTAAGGATGGTGATTGATGCTACTGAATATTATGACAAGCATCCAGAAAAAGTGGTTGCTTTTCTATTCATGGATGCTGAAAAAGCCTTTGACAATTTAAACTGGGAATTTATGTTTCAAGTGATTGAAAGAATGGACATTGGTCAGCCCTTTTCAAATATGATTAGGGCAATATAGTCTGAACAGAAAGCATCGCTAAATGTAAATAAAGAGATGACGGATCACTTTAAAGTTCAAAAAGGGACTAGACAAGGATGTCCGTTATCCCCTTTACTATTCATATGGATTTTGGAAGTGATGCTGGGGAAAATAAGAGAAGACAAAGACATAAAAGGACTTTCAGTTGGAGGTTTTACATATAAGTATAGGGCTTTTGCAGACGATGTAATGTTTGTGATTGAAGATCCAGTAACCAATGTACCGTTATTGATGGAAAAGATTAAAGAATTTGGAAACTTGGCTGGATTCTATGTGAATAGGATTAAAACAAAGATGCTTTGCAAAAATATGAGAAAAGAAAAACAACTGGAATTGCAAGAAAAAGTTCAACGTGAAGTAGTGAAAAAACCAAGTTTTTGGGAATTGAGCTCACAATGAAAAATATTGATCTTTTTAAAAATAATTGTGAGAAGACCTGGACTAAAATTCAACAGGATATAAAGAAGTGGAATACTTTGAACTTGTCAATTTTGGGAAGAATTTCAGTAGTCAAAATGAACATTTTACCCCGTTTGTTATTTTTATTCCAGACAATTCCTATTGTAAAAGACTGTAAAGTGTTGAATTTGTGGCAGAAAGAGATTTCAAAGTTTGTTTGGTCTGGAAAGAAACCTAGGATTAAAATGAAGATCTTATGTGATGCAAAAGAAAGGGGAGGTCTACAACTCCCCAATTTCAGACTGTATCATGATGCGGTGTGTTTGGCTTGGCTCGAACAATGGATTAACTTGGGCAATAGAAAATTGTTGGCGTTAGAAAGGCATTATCGCAAATTTGGATGGTACGCCTATCTATGGTACTAAAAATCCAAAGTGGATAACTTTTTTAAACACCACTTTATAAGAAGATTACTGTTCATGACTTGGATGAGATATAAAAGATTTTTTTTTTAAGCAAGACCTTTATGGATAGTTCCGGCAGAAGTAATCAAACCACTTTCAAGGCACAAAGGAGAAGATTGGATACCTTACAGAGACATTCTGAAGGTTGAGGGGAGTAGTTTCGTGATGAGAGCTAGGGAAGAACTGGAATTTGAATATGATTGGTTAAACTATAGGCAGATTTATGATTTATTTGATGGATAAAAAGAGGTATGGTTTCAGGAAAGAGAATAATGAAATAGAAAGGGTATGGACAGAAAAAGGTAAAAAAATGATATCAAAAATGTATAAAATTTTGTTAAAATGGCATACAGAGGATGAGATTGTAAAAGAGCAGATGGTGAAATGGGCTACAAATATAAATAGAGAGACAGACATGTCATCATGGGAGTGTTTGTGGAAAAATTCGATTAAAATCTCAACATGTGTTAATTTGAAAGAAAATTGTTATAAAATGATGTACAGATGGTATATGACAACAAAAAAAATTGCTAATATGAATGAGAACATGTCTAGCAAATGTTGGAAATGTAAAAAGAAAGAGGGCTCATTTTACCACACGTGGTGGACGTGTGAGAAAGCGGCTGCTTTTTGGACTGAGATGCATAATGAAATTCAGAAGACCCTGAAATGTACTTTGAAAAAAGAACCAGAAATGTTACTTTTAGGTCTTAAAATGGAGGAAGTTAACATGACAAAGAGAACATTGTTATGGTATTTGATTTCAACAGCGAGAATGATATATGCTCAATTTTGGAAGCAGGAGAAGATACCAGATAAATGGGAATGGATAAAGAAGATGATTTTTATGGTAGAAATGGACAAATTGACAAAAAAAACTTAATGGAAAAGAAGATAAAGAATTTTTAGCGGATTGGAAAGATTTTAAAGACTACTTAGAACTGAACTGGGATGTTAAAAACAAATTACTTTGCTTTGATAACTATTAAGATTAGAAGTATAGTAAGAAATGGATTGTATTTAAAATGTTACCTAAGAGAGAGAAATAGAAAAGGAAAATGTTTTAATAGAAGATTTGATTATTGGAAAAGTGTTTAATGTAACAGAATGTTGACTGAAATGATAATGGGGTGGAACATCGTTGGAAGCCAGGGGGGAGGGGGGGAAAAGTTGTGGAAAAGGATATCTTAAGAATTGTCTTTAATTATGGATCATGTTAAAATATCCTGTTAATAAAATTTCTTAAAAAAAAACAACTTTGTGGGCAATTTAGTTAAACCAATGGAATCACTTTTCAACAGTATTCTAGCATCTGGAGAACTACCTCCTTCATGGCACCAAGCCAACATCATCCTTCTACCCAAACTTGGAAAAGATGCTTCTGATCCAAAGTCTTATCGTCCTATATCCTTACTTAATTCCAACTACAGGATCTTCACTCAAATTCTTTCAGAACGACTTAAACACATTATTGACTTCTATGTTCACACGGACCAGACCGGGTTCATTCCTTTGAGAGACATCACAGATAATATCCGTAAGACCCTGGACCTCATACTCTATAGTAGAAAACACCAAACTCCAAACACTATGGCTCTCTCCCTCGACATCGAGAAGGCCTTCGACTCTGTTGAATTTCCATTCCTCATTAATACGCTTACAGCTATGCAATTTGGGGATACTTTCATGCAAGCGATTCAGGCCATCTATTCGACTCCAATGGCTACTATCCTTCTCAACGGACAAAGATCCAACCCTATTCAACTTCACAGAGGAACTCACCAAGGCTGCCCTCTTTCGCCGTTGCTGTTTGCAATCATGATGGAACCTTTGGCCAATAACTTACAACACATATCAGAATTCAAAGGTATTCTGGTAAACAGCAGGCAATTTAAACTTAGCCTCTTCGCTGACGACCTCATTCTCTACATTTCTGAACCGCAATCCTCACTTCCAGCTATTATCTCGGCTGCAACCTCTTTTGGAATAATCTCCGGTCTTCGTGTCAGTCAATCCAAATCGCTTATATATCCTATCTTATGACTGCAGATGCGATAAATTATATTAAATCATACCACTCCTTTCAATGGACTACTACACCAAACTGGAGAGCCAGTTTGGTGTAGTGGTTAAGTGTGCGGACTCTTATCTGGGAGAACCAGGTTTGATTCCCCACTCCTCCACTTGCACCTGCTGATGTGACCTTGCGTCAGTCACAAGCTCTGTCACAGCTGTTCTCTCAAGGACAGTTTGTGTTAGAGTTCTCTCAGCCCCACCTACCTCACAGGGTGTCTGTTGTGGGGAGGGGAAGGGAAAGGAGTTTGTAAGCCGCTCTGAGATGCCTTTGGGCAGTGAAGGGCGGGGTATAAATCCAAACTCTTCTTCTCTTCTTCTTCTTCTACTATCTACTGGCAGTATTTAGGGATCAAAGTTCCTCTGGACCTTGCAGATTTAGTACACTATAATCATGTCGCCATTTTTAAAGAAGCCTCCATTCAAATGAAAACTTGGGACCTCAAAATGGGCAGAGCGACTCCAAACAATCAAAGCCTTTATTTTACCCAAATTCTTGTATTGCTTTCGAGCTCTTCCTATTTTGATATCTAAATCATCCATTTCAAAATGGCAACGGTCTTTCTTAACCTACTTTTGGAACTATAAACATCCCCGGATTAATTTTGCGTCCTTACGACGTCCACCTGCCAAGGGGGGAATAGCGTTCCCGGATCTTCATACTTACTACTCTGCAACAATACTTGCTACTCTAATCCATCAATACCACAATGACAATAGTCTGGACTGGGCATTCATCGAGGACCACTTCTCCTCCTCTATAATCTTTAAGGAAATTTTGTGGTCGTCCTCACGCATCAGGTCACATAAGCTCTCAACTAACATCTCTTCTAATGCTGCAATGTCGATCTGGTACGCTAATCGCCACAACTTGTGTCAACCGGGCTCGCAGCTGACAACGTTCACTGGACAAGACTGGTTTCTTCCTTCACAAGCTGCGAACTCCTTCGTTTCTTGGAAGCAAGCAGGCTTTACAAGACTCATAGACGTTGTAAATAAAGGGAAATTAGCCTCCAAGACTGAGCTGGAAAGGAAAGGCAATGTGAAGATTCCTTGGTTTGAGTATTTACAGCTTCAACATCTAATTAGTTCATCTCACTTTGCCACCCAACTCAAAACCCCACTCCTACCATTTGAAAAACTTTTAGTTGATGTCAACACAGCCAGAGGTCTGATAGCAAAAATCTACAAAATTCTACTTAACTTAGGTTCAGACAAGCTGCTTTACTACCAACACTCCTGGCACAGTGATTTACAGCTCATGCTTACTGTGGAACAATGGGAAATGGTTTGGAAATCAATCAATAAAGTTTCCAAATCGTTAACTATCTGTACGATGGCTCAAAAAGTTCTTTTTAGATGGTACTTGACTCCGGTTAAGCATGCTCACATGTCCTCACGTTCATCGCCATTATGCTGGAAACGGTGTGGTCAAAGAGCCACTTTTTATCATAATTGGTGGCAATGTAAGCATATATGCCTTTTTTGGTATGATATACGGTCAAAAATTAATGAGATAACAAATTACAACTTACCTCTTGATCCGTCGCTGCTGCTGCTGGGTCTCTGGCCTGATGATAAACCACCTGCAATGACAAGAGATCTTATTAATATACTCCTTACGGCAGCCAAAGCTGTGATTGCTCAAACATGGAAAGACTCTAAACCACCCTCAGTGAGTTCTTGGTTTACTACAGTTTGGGATTACTTTCTGTTGGAAAAATGTTTGGTTTACTTTGATATTAATAGAAATGAGAGAGAGTTATTTAACCCATTAGAAAAATGGTCTGTTTTTCTGGATAAATTTGACATTAGTCTGCCTCAAAGATGTTCATTTAATCTGTGATGATAAGCTGCCTTACCTGCTTTTAGATTATAATGCTTTTAGATTATAACTGATGTTTGATATACTGGTTGGATTACTTGTTTTTCGAATTCACTTTAGGGGCTTCCTGTCTCAACATAGAGGTATATATGGTTTTTCATTACTCTTGTAGCTTGCCAATTGATGTTTGATATTTTGTTTTCACTTGTGAGTATGTATTTTATGCTGTTATCTTTGGCACTCCTGCAGCCCACCCCAAGCCCTTCCTCAGTGCACCTGGAGCTGCCCAGCTCTGAAATTTCCCCCTGTAAATGGTCTTCTTTTCAAGCCTGGTGGCAGCAGGAGGTGGGTGGTGAGTGCTCCAGAGGTGGCTGCTGAACTCCCCAGCTTGTGCCAAGCAGCGCAGGAAAGGGCCCTGTCTGGCACTATTCCTGGGTGGGAAGGGAGTCCTGGATTCTTCCAAGAAAGGAAGCTGCATGTGGGCCCCCTCCCTCCCGCCCATGCCCAAGGGCTTCTTGCTCTGTCCCCAGCAAGAGACTCCCCTCTTTGCAGCCCCCCAGACAGAAAGAGAAGAAGGTGGGGGGACAGGAGTGGGGAACAGCCCAGGATGATGGGAACTGAATGAGCAATGCAGCACCACCCAAAAAGTTTGCTCGAAGCAAAGCAGAGTCGCCGCCGGAAAGTGCCGCTTGCCCTCTGCCACCCCCACCCTGTGGTCTCTTTGGAGCTACTTTTGCAGCATGGCACAGACACCCTCCCTCTCCCCTCAAGCGATCCCACCCCCCACATGCATTTGCAGCTCACCACCTCAGCCCACCTGCTGTGGCTCCAGTGCTCGCCCCGCCCCTCAATGGGGGGTGCCATGCCAGAAGGGGGCACCAGAAATTGGAGGGTGCACAGGGGGTCACCAGAGGTATCTTCACCTAGCGGGGGAAAAACCTGGGGCAGGCCCTGCCCAGTAGACATTATATACTTAGACTTTCAAAAGGTTTTTCACAAGGTACCTCACCAAAGACTCCCAAGTAAACCTAACAATCATGGGATAAGAGGACAGGTTCTCTTATGGATTAAAAATGGGTTAAATTACAGGAAGCAAAGAGTTCGAATAAATAGGCAGTTCTTGCAATGGAGGGAAGTAAGCACTGGAGTACCACAATGATTGGTATAGGGGCAATTACAATGTAATTTGTCCATATATTATCTGAAACTAGGGGTGAGTAGTGTAGTGGCCAAGGTTGTGGATGACACAAATTATTCAGGATGGTGAAAACTAGGGATGACTGTGAAGAGCTCTAGGAGGATCTCCATGTATTGGGTGAGTGGGCAATAATATGGCAAATGAAATTCAGTGTTGGTAAATGTAAGGTGGTGTATATTGGAACAAAAAATCCCAACTTCAAGTATAGGCTAAAGGGGTCTAAACTAGCTGAGATTAAGAGAAAAAAATCTTGGGGTTGCAGTAGATGGTTCAATGAAAGTGTGCTGCAGCAATGTATGCTGCAGCAATGAAAAAGACAAAGTCTATGCTGGGGATTATCAGGAAAGGGATTAAAAATAAAACAGCCAATATAATATAGATCTATGGTGCAGCCTCATTTGGAATACTGTTTGCAGTTCTTGTCACCATATCTCAAAAAAGACATTACAGAGCTGGAAAGAAGTACAGAGGAAGGCAACCAAGATGATTAGGGGGGTGGAGTACTTTCCCTATGAGGAAAGGCTGGAAAAGGCCATGACTTTTCAGTTTAGAAAAGAGATAATTAAGGAAACATGATAGAGGTTTATAAAATTATGCATGGAGTAAAGAGAGTTGGCAAAGAGAAATTTTTCTCCCTCTCTCAAAATACTAGAATTCAAGGTCATCCAATGAAGCTGATGGGTAGTAGATTTGTGACAGACAAAAGGAAATACTTCTTTACACTGTGAGTTATTAACATGTGGAATTAATTGCCAGAGGATGTAGTGATGGCCACACACATAGACAGTTTTAAAAGGGGATTAGAGAGATTCATGAAGGATAGAAGCTATTAACCATGGTGACTGAGAGCAACCTCCACATTTAGAGGCACTAATCATCTATGTGTAGGCTGGACCAGTTTGGTGTAGTGGTTAAATGTACGGACTCTAATCTGGGAGAACCAGATTTGATTCCCCACTCCTCCACTTGCACCTGCTGATGTGACCTTGGGTCAGTCACAAACTCTGGCACCACTGTTCCTGAAAAAGAACAGTTTGTGTTAGAGTTCTCTCAGTCCCACCTACCTCACAGAGTGTCTGTTGTGAAGAGGGGAAGGGAAAGGAGTTTGTTAGCCACTCTGAGACTCCAAGTGAAGGGCGGGGCATAAATCCAATCTCTTCTTCTTCATCATCTGAATCCCAAAGCCAGGAGGCAACACCAGGGAAAAACCTGGGCCTCTACACCCTGTTGTTGGACCTCCAGAGGAACTGGCTGGCTGCTGTGTGAGATAGGATGCTGAACCAGATGGACCACTGGTCTGATCCAGCAAAGCTCTTCTAATGTTCTTAATCCTGATCAAAGCCAGGGCTGCTGACAAGGGGGATGGGGGGGGATAAAATTGGGGGGGGCAAAGTCAGCTGGAGGGCCCTTGAAGCCAGCCTCATGCTGCATCTAGCCAAATGTCTATTTATTGTAATGCAATTCTGGCTGCAGCCACTAGGGGCAAAGGGAAGTCTGAGCAAGTAAAAGGCATTCTAATATCAGCTTGACTTCCCTTTCTCCAAGACTGAAGCAAACTTGCCTAACAGATCATGCTAAACCCATCAACTAATCCAGCAATGGAGCACAACAAGCAACCCCAGCTGATGGCTACTACACTGTAAGCCTGCAGCCTGCTAACCAAGGTCATTTTATATAATGATCTAACCCTTCTCTCTTGCTTTCCTTACACCCAGCTCAGCCACAACTTGCTAAGCAGTAGTTAGGGTGTTGCAGCAAAATAAAACAATCATTCCCTCTATTTTCCTTAATTTCTCTCCCTCTTTTGCACACTTCTCTCATTCATTTCTGTCTCCCTCCACATAATTTTTCTACGTCCCCTTGCCCTTTATTTTCACTTCTTCATCTCAAGACCTTCTCATCCCTATTCTGTTTGGTGGCAGAATGTACTTAAGAGTAGTATAGTAGCAAACCTTTGTTCAGGGCATTCCAATTCCCTTCATTTTTGGCACTGTAACTTCCATCTTCATTCTGATGTCAGTGGCCAGTTTTCAAACATGTAGCATTATTTTCTGAGTTATTCCTGCCTCCGGCCCCAGTCACACGAGAGGATTTGCTATGCAAGAGAGATGGATCGGGGGCGCATCAAGCGGGTGCAATCATACCACAACATCTGGGAAGTGGAGCGCACCCATCCTCGATCCGTCCCGTCCTGGCGAAACCGCGCATCAAAAAGGTAGCACCAAAACAGTGCTACCAACCAGTTGACACGCAGCAGGGGTGGGCGTCTGATCACCGCCGCGCCCCTCTCCGTGCAGCTTCCCAGGCCCTGTTGATCTGTGCATGCCCGGGCATGCACAGCAAGGTCGCCTCATTCCCCTGTCCGTGGCTTCCCCCCAGCATCTGATCATGTCAGGGAGCAACTGCATGGCGGCTCAGGGGATCCATCTGATCCTACCACCGCGCTTCTCTTTTGATGCGGCTCTAAAAAGCTGCACTTCAGCCACGCCTTTTCCTCCAGTGTGACCGGGGCCACAGAGACCTTTAGCTTTAGTTGCAAATAGCACAGTGTGGTGGTGGTTTGTCTCACATGGGTCAGGATTTTCCCATGCCTTTCCATTTTGGCCGTGGAACTCCCACAATTGTCCTGAAGTTGATGCCCATTTTGAGTCTCTTAGCATTATTCTCTGATAAGTTATGCCTGCCAGTGTGGTGTAGTGGTTAAAATTTCAAACTAGGATCTGGGAAATCCAGGTTCAAATCCCTACTTTACCATGGAAGCTCACTGGCTGACCTTGAGCTGGTCACACACTCTCAGCCTAACCTACCTCACAGGGTTGTTGTGAGGATAAAATGGATGAGAGGAGACTGATGTAAGCTGCTTTTCATCTCCATTGGGGAGAAAGGTACTTAATAAAGTAAATAAATAACTAAGCAAGCATAGCCAAACAGGCAATTCTTTTATTACTATAGTTTCATGGTAACAGCAAGCCAAGTGATTTTTTTTGTTATTATATTCGGTTTGGATCAGGGTTGGGGGGGCAGATGGAATCTTTGTCCAGGGGCCCATGGTGGCTCTAGGAAGCCCTGATCAAAGCTAGATATGGACTAGGTCACACCCATGGACTTTCACATGCTTTTCCTATTCTTTCCAGTTAAGCAAAGGCACATACAAGCCCATTGACATGGGCATCACTTTAGGTGAATTGGGCCATAATCTAGCTCTTGCCTTCACATATGATGTCCCTGAAAGCTCTGAATACTGAACAAATCAAAAACCATCATTGACCCAGGAAATCATGTTTCCTTTTAAACTACTATTTACTGAGGCTACTGCGCTTTCTACTGCTCATGAGTTTAGAGGCTCTGTGTATTAAAGGAACTTGTTTCTGTGTTGTTTATTTCTCTGCAGGTGTTCAACATTTTATTGACTACTGAATTTTCACTGTCTATTATTTGCAGTGTAGTTTAACTGATTTTATTATTGTAAGCAGCTTTAATTTAACAAAAGATAGAACTATTTCAATCAATAAAACACTGTTTCAGAAATGTATGTATGTATACCATGACTTTCTCCCCAGTGGGGACTAAAGGTGGCTTTTGTCATTTTCTCCTTTTCCCTTTTATCCTCACAACAACCCTGTGAAGCAGGTTAGGCTGAAAGTGTGTGACTTTATACAATGTGACCGAGTGGGTGTGTGTGTCTTCTATGCTGTCATACTTCTGGTGACAATGTTGACTGAGACTTCTTGCTGGCTTTTTATTTGGGAAGCCAGATCATTTCCCCAAAAAAATCAGTATATCAATGTCTTTAAGGACTCCCAATATCCATTTTCCTTGGAAGTCCTTCTACTTTATAGGAACTTCAGCTAGGGCCACTTCAAATGCAGGTCCTCAAATGTCTTTAATGGTGTATGATTTCCCAGGCAAATACTGATGTCTCTGCACTAACCCTGGTTGTATCAAAGAAACCTGTGCCCCAGTATCTCGATAAGCCTCTATCTCTTTATCATTGACTGTCACAGTCTCTATATATTCCTCACTCAACTTTTCTTGCACTCTCCATACTTGTAAAATACTAGTAGGTTTTCCTTGTGGTGCATTCACTCTAGGTGTAGAGATTTCAGGTTCAAGCACTTCACTACTTTAACAGTTTTAGTTGGTAGTGTCCTTTTGCCCTTCTCTAGCTGTGGACAGAATTTTTTAAAATGCCCTTCCTTTTGGCAATGGAAGCAGATAACCACCCTCTTTCTAGTTTGAGGAGGACTGGCCTGCCTAACAAAGTTGTTGTTAGCAGCCCCAAACTTTTCTGAGGGGTTCCATACTTTAGGTTTTTCACAGGGGCAACCCACATAGATCTTCCTAAATCCCCTTCTATTTCATCAAGTATGATAGCTGCCTCTTCCACAATTTTTAACTTTTTGTCCCACAAAATCCATCTGTACTTGGAGGGAAATACAAATACAAATACAAATACAAATTTATTAAAACAGTCATAAGACCAGCAAAATAAACTAAAATAATACAACACAGAATCTTACAACAAAAGACCCTTCAGCCATATTTTCTAAAATACCAGATCGGTCATTTTCATCATTAGTGGCTCGAGTTACAGTACAATCTGCGCTTTTTTATTACCAGATAGCAATATTTAGCAACATTGCGTGAGACAGATTCATAATTATCAGCCAGTAAAAACTTCATCAGGCGTTCCTCGGCATATGTGAGATAATTTGCCAAAGGTTTAAAATGTGAGAGAAGGGGTATCAACAGGTGCTGCCTCTCTTCTTCATATATAGGGCAATGGAGTAATATATGAGAAACTGACTCCACCTGATCTAACAAGCAAAAACAAATCCTCTGATGCATGGGAGTCCGGGTATATCTACCATAAAGGACTGCTGAGGGTAGCGCATCAAGACGCGCTCTAGTGAATGCCCATCTATGATTAGGATTTTTTATGAGTCCAAGGTAAGATGCAGCATTGAAGCTAGGTCCCAACTTCAGTCTCTTATAATAAGAAGGTAGGGCTGCATAGTCGTTTTGTGCTTCAATATCCATAAATCTTTGTGACATTAAAATCTTTGCATGCTTCAATCCTCCCTCTAATAAATTTTCAGAATCTAGCCCGATTGATTTCAGTTTATCTACTACCCTAAGAGCCCATTGGGGATATGGTGTAGATGTAAAAAAATCAGGGATAAGTCCCACTGGATTCAGATGGGACTTAACCCAATAATTACACCTCTGTATCCAGACGTTCAGTGTTATAAACCCGGCCTGTTCAGTTTTAAGTATTTTTTCTTGTTCTAACCATCTGCAGAGTTTCAGACACAGGTGTTTGGTATAAAGTTTGCATATAATATTTATCAAGCTAATAGGTCTATAATTATTGGGGTCAGCTCTGTTGTTTTTCTTAAATATCGGGATTATTATAGCCAGCCCCCATCCTTCTGGAATTTGTCCTGTCTGATCAATATATGTGAAGAGGTTGGCCAACATCGGGGACCACCAGGTTAAATTAGCTTTTAATAGCTCTGCTGTAATATAATCACTACCTGGGGCTTTTCCATTTTTGAGATTTTTAATGTAAAATTCCACCTCCTTAGTTGACACTGGATCCCAGGATGGATAATTGTTCAGCTCTCTCAATGGGAAGGGTTCCCGATTCTGTCCTTTGAATAGTTCTTCAAAGTGATTTTCCCATATTCTTGCAGGAATTATGTACTCCCTGTTAGCATTACCTACTTTGTTAATACCTGCAACTATTTTCCAAAATTTCCTATGATCCTTCTTCTTGGCTGCCTCTATTAGTGTATTCCATCTAAGCTGTGTAGCCAAATTTTTTTTACTTCTCTTATAGGCCTTTTTTTTAGCTTGTACTTCTAGTTTATTTTCAATCACTGGGGCTTTATGAAATTCTTTAAGGCTCCTGATAAGACTCTGTTTTGCCTGCACGCAGTCCTTATCAAACCAACTTTTATTATAGGAGCACCCCAACTGGGAGTTATTAATCTCATAAGATAGAAGTGAGGATAAATGGGCCGTTAGTTGTGCATAATTATTGAGAATAGAGGCCTCACATCTAGAACCCTCTTTCTTCTCTAGTGATGATAGTTTTCTATAGATATCCCTCCCTATTTCAGATGTTGTCCACGTTAAAAATTTATCATTCAGCTTGGGACACCAGTTGGATTTCCGCCTACTTGTTATGTTGTCTACTTTTAGGAAGGTTCTGTGGGCTTTATGTAGGGGAACAAACCCTACATCCCAACTTAAATTAAGAGGCAGGTGGTCACTCTCAGCTCTCTCTTCGATATAAAGGCCTTTTACCCTTTCAAACATATCACTGGTGGTTATCAAATAATCTATAGTAGAATGTCTGTTACTAGACCAGAAGGTATATTGCCCCGGGTGATCACCTTGAATTACTCCATTTAAGATCCTAAGATTCAGTTTGTGGGTCAGCTGGGCAAGACAAAGACCTGCATAATTCACAACAACATCCAATGAACATCTATCATTGAACCCATCTGCAACTTCCCCACCCGTTGAATTTATCCCAAACTTATCAAATAGGATCTCATCATTTGCCCCCAACCTTGCATTCAGATCCCCGCCCATAATTAACTCTGCATTAGGATATGTTTGTAGACAATGAGCAATGTTAGCTTCCATCAGATTCCAAGTTTTTCTTATTTGGTCCTTTAAACGTTGTGGGGTTAGATAACAGTTTACGCACACCACAGTATATCTTGAGCAACTCAAGTGGATTGCAATAGCCCCATCATTTGGCAAGTAAATTCTTTTAGCCTCTGAATTTAATGCAGTAGATATAAAAATAGCAAGACCACCTGATGGTCTCCCTCCCTTATTACTCAGCGTCGCTGGTGAGTGAAAAGCACTATACCCAGATATATCAAAATCTTCCAACATCCAAGTTTCCTGCAAAAAAATAACTTCAAATTGACGCAAATAATCCAAAAACCCCTTATCATATACTTTGGCTGACCAACCCGCTATATTCCAGCACAGAATTTAGCTAATTGTCCCTTTTCCCTCCCCCTTAAGGATCGTTCTTCTAGTCACTCAAGCGAAATAAGGTTCAAATGTCCAGCTTCGTCATCAAAGATGCAGCCATTCTTAATAGCCTTTGATATTTTATTTCCAGATGAAGAGCCCTCTTTTTCCGGTGCAGGCTTTACTATTGGGAGGGCATTTTGTGTGAGGATTTTATCACCACCAGGAGTTGACTGTGTATGATTAGTTGTTTGTTTAAGGTCTTTTATATCCTTTAATGGACTTTTCAAGGGGACCTCTGTTTCCATTGGAAGTTCTTCCATTTCTAATAATTTATTCCTCAGGGCATCCAGTCTATTAGTAATAGCCTTCTGTTCTTTTGCTGGTAATGCTTTAAATGACGCCATTAATTCTATTTCTTCTGTATTTTCAAGGTATTCAGTTTCCATTAACAAAGAGTCTATCAGTGATTTTCCTTTCTCCTGGGTTTCATGTGTTTCCTTGAGGTCTTTACTCTGTGGCCAAGGATGCTTGGGTATAGGGGAAGATCCACACAAGGGAACAATGTTGAGGTTATGAAAGACTCTATCTGGAAAAATCCCCACTTGATTTAATCTTCTCTTTTGTCTCATCAATAGAGCAGGGATTCTTGTTGTTTTAAATATTAACAACACTTTTTGTACCTGGGGAAGGCTATTAAGAGTCTCTATGCTGATGATATCTATAGAATTCATTCTGCTCCCAAGTAAATTTCCAAGATGT
Source organism: Gekko gecko (assembly GCA_029375565.1). NCBI lineage: Eukaryota > Metazoa > Chordata > Lepidosauria > Squamata > Gekkonidae > Gekko > Gekko gecko. Next base: position 142,136,885 of record JAPDNY010000005.1, read on the forward strand.
TTGCGGATGTCATTCTTCGTTTTCCACCGGATTGTCCTGCCTCTATATGGGCATATCATTAGGCATATCTTATCCTTTTGAAGGACTAAGGACTGGTTTATAGGACTAACAGCCCTGTACGGTTGTGTTTGTCCCTTTACTACATTGACTCCCTTTGCTAATGAGCTCTGTCTCTCTTGATAACAAGAAGCAGCTGGGGAGTTTCTATCTTTAATTAGCAGATCAAGTTTTGAAGAGAGTTTGTTGATGTTACTTTGTATTTCACTGATTCTTTCCATAATCAAAGTCACTGTTTTAGCCGTAAGGTCTGCATACTTGCTGATTATTGTGTCGGACTCTCCAGCCATTTCTTTTCCAGAGACCTACAACTCCAGTTGTTCCTTCCGCTGTATTTCATAGCAATCAGCAGCAGGTATGTCACACTCAGGCTCCAAGATCTCATGGCTTTCAGCCAAAGGAGCAAAATAATTTGTAACTGGCACATTGTAGGTAACAGGATTTTCTTTTTCAAAAAAGTCACAAATTTTTGATTGTTTGCTAACTGGGAGTTGCAAATCATCTTCTCTTTCTGCCCCCTCTCCTCCTTTCTCCCCTTCTCTCCTCCTTTTTATAGCTCCAGAACTTGAAGTCATAAAAAAAACCTTGGCTTTTCACTCTTAAGTTTTATTTACTCCTACTCTCAGATATGAGAGCCGACGACAGCTGTTTAGCCAAAGTAGGAGCTATCAACACCAAGGAAATCAAGGAAACCGCTCTAGCTACTATTTAACAAGTTCCTGGTATGGTTTCCTAATCAACTAAAAGCCTTTTAATTAAGTTAAATTTAAAAAGTTCAGACAGTCTCACTGTGCAAAGATAAAGAAGCCGTCTGCCTGTCCTCCTTCCAGCTTCCAGGGTCAAAGAAAGACAAAACAGTAGATAAAAACAGTAGATAAAACACGGAGCTCGACATCAAGCGTCTGCCTCAGCCGCCATCTTCAGACTGCTGGCCCTTGGAGGGAACTTGACTGTAAAATTGTTCTAGTCCAATTAGATTTTTCAAATTTTCCACAGTGGTAACTTTACTTCCTTCAATCCATCTGTTAAGGGCTCTGTCTAAGTGACATCCTAATTGAAAGTATGTCTCCCCTGGCTTCCTTTTAATGTCTCTGAATGTTTTCCAGCTTTGCTCAACAGTGAACCCATATCTGATCCTAACTCTTTCTTTGAATAACTCATAGTTAGATGTCTCTGCATCCCACATTTCTGAGTATATTTCACTCAAACCTCCGCAAATCTGGGGTCTTAAGTACAACATTCTATCTCCCTCATCTATCTGTAAATCATGACAGATTCTTTCAAAACTAAACAGAAAAGCTTCCATATCATCCCCTGATATCTGGGGAACTTTTTGTGTTCTACTGGGGGATAGTTTTCATTTCTAGAGTCAGTGTGAACCTCTGCCCTTAACTGAATTTCATGGAGCTTCAAATTAAACATTTTCTCCTCATGTTCACTTTCTGCCTCTCTTTGTCTTGTTGAGATCCACATGTCTTGTAAGTCTGGCTAGATGCATTTGATCTGGTGACAGGTAGCTGTCAGCCAGGAGCCTCTGTTAGAGCTGGCTATAACTGGTTCAGGGCAGTGAGTGATGTACAGTTTCTCCTCCTGATCTGTATGATTGCAGCAGAGCACTTTGACACTCTGTTTGATGGTGGCTGTGGTGTGTAAATAAATGTATATAGTTTGCACCTAGCTGAAGCCTCCAGTATTTATTTCGATACTCGCACTCTCTTCTGGCCCACTCCGTGCCTACCACTTCTGCTGTTCGAACCCGCGAGATGTCTTTCTTTGCCCTCTATTCTAAGCTTCTCAAGTTCTCTTTCTTCTGCAATTTTAAGTCTCTCAAGTTCTCTTTCTTTTTCTTTTTCCTCTGCCTGCCTTTGTCCTTTTTCTGCTAGTATCCTGGCCATTTGAATTTCTTTTTCAGCCTTTTCTCTTTCTGCCTCTCTTTCTGCCTGCAGTTTAGCCATTTGTATTTCCTTCTCTGCTTCAATTTGAGCTAACTCTAACTTTAATTTCATGGTCTCAATATTTTGACTAGGATTCTCCTCAGGAATCCCTCCCTGTCCCTGTCCATTCTTTAACTGCTTTCTGTGGAGGTGCCATTTCTGACAGGAATTTTCTTTTAAACTGTTCCAGTATTTATACTGCAGTGTTCTCTTACTGGCTGTGTGCTTGTGTGACACTTATTTGTGGATTTTTATTCAAAATCCCGACACTGGCACCACTTATGCAATGTGACTGAGTGGGGGAGCATGTCTTCTATTTGAATATACTCTACACTGGCTTCAGATTATTACTCTGTTATGACTGATCACCTCACATTTCTGAGGGATGACCAGTTTTCACTTAAAAGTCTCTTCGGGGTTTGTATCTCTTGTAGATGGAGGATATCTGCCAGTATGAATCCTTATCAAGAAGCCAGGCACCAGGGCTTTTTAAAGTCAAACTGCACAACTCTTTATTTCACAGAAACACAGCATGGGGTGGGATATAACACAGGATATATTGTTGCTGTTTGTATGAGTGCCCCTCTCTCTCTCTCTCTCTCTCTCTCTCTCTCTCTCTCTCTCTCTCTCTCTCTCTCTCTCTGTATTAACATAGGCTGTAGTTATAAAACACTAAGTTGGTCACAGACTGTCTTCGGTACAGATTTCACTCTCCAGTAACTATCTGTGGTTAGACCTTGGACTTTCTCTGTCTGGCTCTCTGAGACTGACTGGTGAACCTATTCCAGCTATTTCCCAGTCTCTTCCAAGCTCCTAGTCCTTCCCTTAACCACCTCACAAGTTCCCTTGGAGAAGTGTGTGTTTTGCTTTGTGATTACTGAGGAGTTATTTAGTTTCTCCTCTCAGCTCACTACCCTCTCTCTTTAGAGATGACCAGTAGGAGCATTATCCAGCCCAGTTTTCCTCAACTGAGCGATACAGATGTCTTGCTCTATCACTCAGCTTCAGAGGTTCCTTCGCTTTCAAGAGCTCTCCAGCTAACTCCCTAACTGTCAACTGTCAACTGTCAGCTGTTAACTCTTAACTGTCACTTCACTGAGAATTTCGAGCAACTTGACCCTGTCAGTCATGTGACCTAGCAGCTCTCTCGCTTTACAGCTGTTTATCAACAAACCTTTAGTCCGTCACACCAGCCCAACATCACCCAGCAACCTTTCATGGCAGAGTGAGGATTTATGCTCATTTCTTTCAGATCCAATTTGACACTTTAACCAATACACTACATTGGATCTTGCTGAAAATACATAATTCTTCTTTCCACTACATTACCAACACATTTTCTTTTGCAATCATCTCATGTCTTTCTGTTTTGGACAAGCACTTTACATATTTTGATCCCAATTCTAGGAATGAACATTTTGACAAAAGGGTGGTTCATCCCTGTGAAATGTGGCCACAAGAACATTGTTTGGAGAGATTGTCTAAGCAAGTACATTGTTATGTTAGTGCCTCAAAAAGTCAACACAGCTCTCTGGTGTGAAGCACAAATAAACTGATATTACTTCCCAGTATTCTAATCTTTTCTTTCGAAGTTTATAAATGTTTATTTTGTCATAATGGGTTGAAGCAGCCTGCCATCATTTCAAGCAAATAATGCATTGACATGCTAGAAACAGTTGAGAAAGCTTCAGTAATGAATTCTTTCAAGTTCCTCACACATCTGTCTTGGTAGTACTTTTTCAGTCATATGATCTAGTTTTATAAGGCAAATATGTGGGGTGAAACACAAATATAATGCTCAATTGCCTTACAAAATCTTTATTCAGTTTTCAACATACTTTTCCTTCACTCAACTATTCATTAAGTGATAGTTTGCTGCACAGAGATAATATTTCTAATATGTAATGCACTTTATAGAGTATAAAAGTGCTTACAGGACAAAGCGCTTAAATAGGTCAGTGACCTATATGGAAATTTATGAAGAAAGCTTCATCATGTCAGCTTGCCAGAGAAGACGTGCAAACACTGCAGATTGCTCATGTTTATCAACATGAGTGTCCTTTAGTTTTCAAAGCCCCCAAAGAAGACTGATGTTCTTAGATTGCCCTGACCTCAATAGGATACATACCTTTAAAATGGGTCAAATCTAACATTGTTTCTTCATTTGACATCTATCATCTAACATGAGGATTTGACAACTGCAACATTAATCTTCATTTCTTTGGCTACTAGCCACAACACCATTTCAGATTTTAGCCTGCAAAGTGTAGTAGTTAGAGTGTTGGGCTAGGATGTGGGAGATACAGGCATTTTCTCAACTGGCTTAAAGTTCCATTTTCATTCCCAAATGCTGCCATGTTTTTTTCCAGACAACTTAGTAAACATCCCAGTGCTGTCCCAGTTCTTCCCTGTTTCCCCCATTCCTTTTAAAACTGGTTTCTCCCATATTTTTATTTTTATTGAGAAATGAATTCACAAGAAAGCCTCTTCTTCAGAATCTGAACATTTCCCCCCACCTTGAAAATTGCTGCCCAAGCCCACCCAGAAGAGGTGGGTTTGGGCATTAAAAAAATATCTGCATGCCAGTGGTGAAACATTTCAGTGCTGGAAGGTGCCTGCACTGAAACAAGCAGTCATTTCCATTTGGAGTGCCAACACCAGCAGCCAATAATTGCCCTCTTTATTTTGCTCAAACTCCAGAGCAAATTATTGCATGTCCCTGGGCACCATTTTCAAACACATTTTAGTATCACTCTTTAGTCTTTCTCAGCAAGACTGGGTAAATCTGATGGAGGATACATGGTGCAGATGGTTTGGAAGTATAGGGTCATATTGAAAGACATGCCTGGCAAGGCAGCTCAGTTCATTCTCACTGATACCCATGATATCCACAGATCCTACAGGGACCACTCTAGTCAGATACACTTTCTGCACACTTGTCTACCACAGTCAGAATGCTGGGAGCAGCAGTGGTTGCACCAGCCACCCAGAGGACACTCATTCATTCTGCAGGCATTCTTCTTAGAGCTGAGTGGGAGGGGAGATAAGGTAGAATGGGGGGGCAGCACCAAGTCCACAGCAGGGCAAAGCTGGTGGTGGCAGATGCCACCCATGCCTCCAGCCTCCTTCTGCCACCTGCCAACTCATGCCAAAGAAAATGTTTGCCTGGACCAGGAACAGGGGAAGCAGGCTGACATTGCTGAGACCTGGCCAGCAGATGTGATATCACCTTGGGGCTTTTTTGGGAAAGGGGTGGGGGACAGGGGAAATTACCTATTGGTAAGCTCAGGGTTCAGGAGCTCAGGGTGGATGATAAGGACGTGATTGACCCATAAGGATGAATAGAGAAAAGGAGAAGCCATGACAGGTAATTGGGTGTGGGTGTTAGGCAGCTTCTTTAAGTGCAGTTTGTCTACTTGGGGCTGCTGCAGCACTTTGGTGCATGTGCAAAACAAAAAATGGGGGGGAGTGGAAAAACAGATGTGAATCTGAAGGGAAGGAAGACTGGCAAGGTAAGACCAAGCTAAAAATGTCAGTGTGAACTGATTGCTGATCAGTGAACTGATCATTAGAACTGTCAAGGATGGGTGAGTGGGCAGCAACGTGGCAAATGGGGTTCAATGTGGCCAAGTGCAAAGTGATGCACATTGGAGCCAAAAATCCTAAATATAAATACACGTTGATGGGGTCTGAACTGACAGAGGCTGACCAAGAGAGAGATCTTGGAGTCGTAGTAGATAACTCAGTGAAAATGTCTAGACAGTGTGTAACTGCAATAAAGAAGGCCAACGCTATGCTGGGAATTATTAGGAAGGGAATTGAAAACAAATCAGCCAGTATCATAATGCCCCTGTATAAATCATTGGTGCGACCTCATTTGGAATACTGTGTACAGTTCTGGTCGCCACACCTAAAAAAGGATATTTTAGCATTGGAAAAAGTGCAGAGAAGGGCAACTAGAATGATAAAAGGGTTGGAACACCTTCCCTATGATGAAAGGTTGAAACGCTTGGGGCTCTTTAGCTTGGAGAAACGACGGTTGAGGGGTGACATGATCGAGGTTTATAAGATTATGCATGGGTTAGAGCAGGTTGAGAAAGAAGTACTTTTCTCCCTTTCTCACAATACAAGAACTTGTGGGCACTCCATGAAATTGCTGAGCAGTCGGGTTAGAAAAGATAAAAGGAAGTCCTTCTTCACCCAAAGAGTGATTAACACATGGAATTCACTGCCACAGAAGGTGGCGGTGGCTACAATCATGGATGGCTTCAAGAGGGAATTAGATAAGCATATGGAGCAGGTAATTCTCAGGCTGGGGCAGGTAATGCACTCTATTCTTGGTGCTGGAGAGGGCAGCAGTGGGAGGGTTTCTAGTGTCCTGGCCCCACTGGTGGACCTCCTGATGGTACCTGGTATTTTTGGCCACTGTGTGACAGAGTGTTGGACTAGATGGGCCATTGGCCTGATTCAACATTGGCTTCTCTTATGTTCTTAACTGCCATGACACTGACAAAACATGCAAGGTGACTGCAGTCTGGAAAAGCCAGAGGTGTTAAAGGCCAGCTTGACCAGCCTGAGTCCAGTGTGGCTGAAGACTCTTCAGGTGTCAAAACCCACATGCAGCCGGCTCTGAACCAGCTAAAGTTAGTGAATTAGAGATACAGGAGCTTCAAGATTCATTGCCGGCATCTGACCTTAACCCACCCATGCACAGCTCTGAAGTAGCCAACAAAGCACAGCTACAGGAAAGTAGCCCACCAGGCTCCCCTTTGTTAATTGAAGAGAAAGGCTCCGATAAGACTTAAGAAGACGGATGAAATCCAAACAGGAGATCTACCAAAGAGGCAATTAAGGAACAATATTAGAATGGTTCTAAATATACTAGACTATTATGATGCTCACCCGGAGAAACAGATGGTCTTAGTATTCTTGGATGCTGAAAAAGCCTTTGACAATGTTATCTGGCAATTTCTTATTGAACAGATGACGGAAATGAAATTTGGGCCTGATTTTATAAGAGTAGTTGAAGCTGTTTATACTAAACAGAAAGTGAAGATATCTGTAAATGGTGACTTGACAGATATTATTTGGATTGAAAAAGGGACAGGACAAGGATGCCCTTTGTCACCACTGCTATTCATTTTAACTGGAAGTGTCAAAACTGTTGAGCTGTTAGGAAAGACTCTGCAATCAAAGGAGCTTCAGTTAAGGGTCATAAGTTACAAGCATTTGCAGACGACTTAGTATTTATTTTGGAAGACTCAGCAGACTCTATAGAACAGTTGTTGAATAACATTAAAGAGTATGAAGAAATGGCAGGGATGAAAATAAACTATCAAAAGACAAAAGTTATAACAAAGAATATGACTTCTAAACAAAAAATGGAATTAATTAATTTAACAGGATTTCAGCTGGAGAAAAAAAGTTTATTTGGGAATATACTCCAAAGTGCAGTTCTTTGATGAAGGATAATTATCTGAAATTGCTTCAGGAAGTTAAGAAAGATCTAGAAAGATGGAAAGATCTTCATTTATCCCTGATGGGAAGGATTGCAGCTGTGAAAATGAACATATTGCTATGTATTATTTTTTTATACCAGATTATTCCTGTTTGTATTAAAAACTCTTATTCTGAAGAGATGAATAAACTAATATCTAAATTTATTTGGCAAGGGGAAAAACCAAGAATTAAGTTGAAAGTATTACAAGACTTTAAAAAAAATGCGGGTTTTGCTTCATCAGACTGGAAGATATATTATAGAGCATCTTGGTATGGATGAGAAACTGGATTCTGCTTGAAAATCAAAGACTTTTAGATTTAGAGGGACATAATTCAAAGATATGGTGGCATGCTTTTGTTTGGTATGGGGAAATGGTTGGACATAAATACTTTAAAAATCATCTGATAAGAAAATCCTTATTAACAACTTAGGAAAAAAACCTACTTTTGGTATACTCTAAAATGCCGAGATGGGTCTCACCTCTTGAAGCCTTTTCACAACCAAGTTTAATCTCATTAGACAAAATTTTTAGATATGGAGATCTTTTAGATGATAAAGGACTTTTAAAAACAAAGGAAGAATTAATAAGGCAATGGGTCAGTCTTGATTGGTGGGCAAGGGCCCAAATTGAATCCAGATATGCTAATGATTGAAAAGTTCATTTTTATTCTGAACAAAGTGCATTTGAGAAGTTATTATGTACATTCAATGATAAGTTGATCAAGAAAATGTATGTATTTTTAATGAAAATGAAAATGGAAGATGAAATGGTTAAAGACTGTATGGTGAAATGGATGCAAAATTTAGGTTATAATATTGATCTTACACAGTGGAGTAAACTATGGAAAGTGAATGTGAAAGTAACTAAATCGGTGGCATTTAAAGAGAATCTGTATAAGATGTTTTATAGATGGTATCTAACACCAGATAGATTAGATAAAATGTACAAAAATATGTTGCATAATTGCTGGAAGTGTAAAAAACATGTGGGTATGCTTTACCATATGTGGTGGACATGTGATATAGTGTGTAAGTTTTGGGTTATGGTACATACTTTTATACAGTTTTGCAGATTTCAATACCTTTTTGACCAGAATTGTTTTTATTGAATTGTATATCAGAGAACTTTGATAAAAATCAAAAATATTTTATAATTCATGTAATAACTGCAGCTAGAATTTTATTTGCATCTTAGTGAAAACTTCCACCAATACCTTCTGAACACGACCTAATAGTGAACATTATGGAAAGTGCAGAAATTGACAAATTGACCTCGATGTTAAAAGAGCAAATGGAAGAAGATTTTGTTGGACTATGGACTCCATTTTATAACTGGATAAGAGAGAAATATAAAGATATGAACTTCCTAATATAATATTAAGAAGCTTTTATGAACTTTTAAAACCTCACAGTCTATCTCTGTATAACATGAAACAATAAGTAGAGGAAAGTTATATGCAAAAAGTTATTACTTTTGTTCTTTCCCCTACCCCTTTCCCTTTTCCCTTCCCCATCTTTGTGCATTCTAAAAACTTAATAAAAACTATTTTTAAAAAGAACACAGAGACAGATATGCTTGCCTCTTGGCTCAGAGCCAGCTGCTTAATGATAGCAGTTCTGAGCAAGTGCAGGAGCACCCCCAAGTAGATGGCTGTAATTCAGACTTGTTAAGGAATGTTTATAGAAATGAGACCTGGAGAACTGCAGATTGTGGAAGCAACTTGTCACAACCCTATGAACTTTGTGACCACAACTCTGAACTCTATCTGGCTCCTGTGACCTTTGGACTGACCCTTGACTCTGCTTTTTGGACTTGCCTGAACGTTGCTGATCAATGACCTTGGACTGCCTTGACTCTGCTTTCCTGAACAACCCATGAACTCTGACTGCTTCTAAACTGGCATTTGACCCCTGGATGGGACTCTTGACTGTGATCTAGCTCTGTTGCCTTACTCTGCCTGTATTCCAAGTAAACAGGTTCAACTCTCCATTCTGTCATGGAAGCTTGTAGGTAGTAGGGGTGCGCACAAAAAAAATACATCAGTATTTTTCAGATTGTGATATTTTGAACTCCCCAAATTTCTGGATTCCTTAAAAAAAAACAAAAAAGACCCAACCTAAATTCCAATACTGGTATGGTATTTGGATCTGGGTTTTTCTGAACTCCCATTTTTTTCCTGACTGCATTATACCTTATGGGACCATTATAGTCAGTAGGGAATCTATCTGGGAGTATCCAGGGGTTCAGGGGTTGTTTTTGAGGTAGAGACACCACAATTTAATTGCAGCTTCTGGTGCCTCTCCTCAAAAGACCCTCCCAAGTTTCAAAAAGATTGGACCAGGGGGTCCAATTCTATGGGCCCCCAAAGAAGGTGCCCCATCCAATGGTTTCCAATGGTTGGAAAGACAGCAAAAAAGAGACTGATGTCAAACCACAGAGTCTCTGCAGTAGAAAAAACAGGTTGCTTACCTGTAACTGGTGATCTTTGAGTGGTCATCTGTGCAGTCACACCTATGGGATCTAGTGTGCCTGTGCTGATCTGATTGGTGTTGTAGAAAGCTCACAAAGGGATTTTCGTGCCTCCACCCTGAGCCTGCATGGGAACCCTTACTGCGCATGCCCAAGGGGATGGGGCACGGACATCCCGCCAGTTCCTTCTGACCGCTATCAACCAAAGACACTTTGAGAAAGCAGAACTGAGGAAGACAGCAGTGGGGAAGGATGGGCGGGCGGTGTGACTGCACAGATGACCGCTCAAAGATCACCAGTTACAGGTAAGCAACCTGTTTATCTTCTTCGTGGTCTCTGTGCATCACACCTATGGAAGATTAAAAAGCAGTAGCTCACCTGGAGGTGGGCGCTGTCAGACTCAGTGCACCGCAGAGGACTAGACCAAGTGACCCAGATTGCCCTTATGCTGTGTCCGAACATCTAGTGCATAGTACCTGATGAACGTGGTAGGTGTGGACCATGTGGCAGCTTTGCAGATAAAAGATACCAATGCGCCCTTCAGGAAAGCAGTAGAGGTCACCATAGACCTGGTGGAGTGTGCCTTCAAGTGAGTGGGGAAGGGGTGCTTTGCCAACGAGCAGCACAACCTAATTGCCCCAACAATCCACTTGGACAGGCGTTGGCTTGAGATCCATGACCCCAGGGAAGCAGTGGAGTAAGAGATGAACAAGCTTTTGTCCTTTCTGGTAGGCTGAGTCCTGTTCATGTAGAAAAGGAGTGCCCTCTTGACATCCAGAGAATGAAGCAAACATTGTTCTTCCCCTTCAGGGTGTGGGAAGAAATCAGGTAGGAAAATGTCTGAGTTTAAGTGGAACTCTGAAACGATTTTCGGTAAAAATGAGACGTCCGGCACCATTTGGCAAGAATACTAGGTACGGTGGGTCATGGCATAGTGCCATCAGTTCACTGACCCTCCTAGCCAATGTGATTGACACTAGGAAGGCTGCTTTCCAGGCTGTATATTGCAAGTCACAGACTGCCATAGGTTCAAACAACGTCCTGGTAAGGTGGTGGAGCACCAATGGCAAATCCCACAGTTCTGTAGGAGCACTAACAGGGGGATGCAGCTGAATGAAACCTCGGAGGACCTTCTTTGTAGTTGGATGGGAGAAAACAGAGTAGCCATCCAGGCCATTGTGATGTGCCAAAATGGCCACCAAGTAGACCTTGATGGAGGAGTGGGAAAGGCCCCGATCCATGAGTGACAAAAGGAATTCAAGGATTCTGTCCAGACTGACAGACGTTGGAGAAGTAGCCGACATCTGCAGGAAGGAAAGGAACCTGAGCCACTTCCTGTAGTAAGAAAGACAGGTGGTTGCCTTCCCGGCGTTAAGCAGAACCTCTGAGACATGGTCAGAGAAGGTTATCACCCTATCCACCAGGCTGTCAATTGTAAAGTGTCCACCTCGGCATGGAGAAGCATTCTGTTCTCCGCGAGAAGGAGGTCCAGCACCCTGGGGAAGTGGTGGTACCTGCCCCTCACGAGTCGAAGCAGCGTGGTGAACCACAGTTGTCTGGGCAACCAGGGAGCCACTAGGGTGCATTCTGGCATGACCCTGGCCAGTTTCTGGATGACCCATAACATGAGAGGTAGAAGAGGAAACATGTACAGGAATGTCTGTCCCCATGGGTGGAGGAGGCCGTCTCCTAGAGAAAGAGGATCCACTCCTCCCCGACTGCAGAAGAACAGGCGTTTCACATTTTTTCTGGAAGTGAAGACATCTATCTCCGCAATGCCCCATTGTTGAAAGAGAGGACAAAGGTAAGACCAATTCAGCTTCCACTCATGATGTTGTGTGAGATCCCTTCTGAGGAGGTCAGCCTTTATGTTGCAGGTTCCTGGAATGTGAGTAGCTACGGGAAGGATATAATTACATAAAAGTAGGCATCCTGGAGGTCAGTGATCGCCATCCAGGAACCTCGAGATAGAAGAGGGAGGATAACTTTCAAAGATGTCATCTTGAATCTGTGGTACTGTATAAAGATGTTGAGGTCCTGCAGATCTAAAATCGGGCGCAAACCCCCATCTTGTTTGGGAACACAAAATAACAGGAGCAAAAACCTGTCCCCTCATATGCCTTCAGCTCAGATTCTATCGCATCCTTCTCCAAGAGGGATTGGACCTTTTGGAGGAGAATGGGAGAGGGAGGGGTGGTAATTCCACAAATTCTATGGTATATTCCTGGGTCAGGATGGACATAACCCAAGTGTCTGTGCTAATGACCCGCCATGCAGAAAAGAATGGGAAAAGGCGGGTGGGTTCTCCTGCAACAAGTTGGGAGAAGTCAAAGGCCCTGTTTGGTAGTCTTTTGGGTCCTAGCTCTAGGATGTTGTTGCTGGGACCCATATGTTGGTTTCACCGGATACTGGTATTGCTGGCACTGTCCCACAGGGAACTGACGCGGTCTCCAGGTACTCTCTGGGGATGGTTTATTAGGATAATGATGTTTGGAGCCATAGTGAGACCAAGAACACTGGTGGTATGACTTGAATGAAGCAGAGACACCCAGAGATCTGGAGGCTTTTATGCTCTTGTCCATTTCTTGTAATGCTGAGTTGGTCAAAGAATGGAACAGGCCCTCCCCATCAAATGGAAGGTCTTCTATGTAGGCCCTGGTATCAGGGGGCAACACAGTCATTCGCAGCCAGGACTGTCAACGAAGTGCCACTGCTGAGGACATTGGGGTGGAGAAGGTGTCAAGCATGTGCTTGGCAGTATTAAGAAGCTGCTTTGCCACTACTATTCCCTCTTTTTGCAGAGCCCACGCTTCCTGGGTTTTATCTTCAAGGAGGAAGGGAAGAAGATCTGCCATTCGTTGCCACAATGCATATTTGTATCGTCCCATGCATGCTATGTAGTTTGATGCCTTAATACCTAGGGCGCCTGCAGAATAAAAATGCTTCCCGAAGGAATCAAGTTTCTTGCCCTCCTTGTCCGATGGAGCGATGTTGGTGTGTGTTTTCTTGGATGAAGGTGAGACTTCCATGGAGTTTGGCTTCGGATGCACATAGAGAAAGCTCACCCCTTCCTCTTGTACACGGTACACGTGGTCCAGCCGTCTGGTTGACATTGGAGCAGACGATGGCTCTGGTGTTGAAACAGATGAAACAGATCTAGAAGGACACTTTTTTGAAGGAGCTGGCCCAGTGTCGGAAGCCGATTTGCCTGGTGCCACCTCTTGCCTTGGCACCAATGTGGATGTTCGAGCTGAGGCCAATGCAGAAGATTTAGAAGGAGGCTCCTGCTGACATCTTCTTTTTTTAACAAAAATTTTATTAGGATACACAATACTTCACAACTTGGTCCAAATAATATACATCATATCCTTTTTCCAAAAACTCCTCTTCCCCCCCTGTTGGCTCCCAGCATTGTTTCCACCATTAAACCAAACATAATACATGTTAAATCCTTGTTATCATGCAAATTCTACAGGTAACCCAATTTACTTATTTATAACTACTATAAAAACTTATTAACTGTATACAATTGTTACATCTTTAGTAGTTTCCCAAACTAAAAATACTATCCTTCATTTTCCAGTACTTCTGTATATATTCTTTAAAGTCGCTCCAGTCTGCCAAAAAGGTTTCTGCTTCTAGGTTGTTAAGCTTTCTTATCCATTTGTCCATTTCTGCCATAAAGAGCAGTTTTCTCAGCCAGTCCCAGAGATCAGGAATCTTTTCATTTTTTCAATTTTGAGCATAAATCATTCTAGCAGTTGTTACCATGTACTATATCAATGTTCTTTTACTCACATTTATTTCTTCTAATTTAAGACCTAAAAGGAACATTTCAGGTTTTTTCTTAAAGGTACATTTCAAAAAAATTTCCATCTCTGTATGTATTGCAGTCCAGAATGTTTTTGCTTTTTCACAAGTCCACCACATATGGTAAAAGGAACCTTCAGCATGTTTACATTTCCAACATTTGTTAGATAAGTTTTTACCTATATTAGCTATCTTTTTTGGTGTCATATACCATCTATACATAATTTTAAAACAATTTTCTTTAAGGTTGGTACATGTAGAAATTTTCAAAGCATTTTTCCATAAAAATTCCCAAGATGACATAGGTATTTCCTTATTCATATTAATTGCCCATTTAATCATTTGCTCTTTAACCACTTCATCTTCTGTATACCATTTTAACAGAATTTTATACATTTTCGATTTCATTTTCCTCCCTCCCTCCAGCCATAAATTTTCAATTTCATTGTAATTTCCCCTGAATCCAACAATTTTTTGGTCTATCTTATATAAATCAAGTATCTGTCTATAACGCAACCAATTATATTTAAAGTCAAGTTGAGTTTCTTCTTTCATCACATATGATTTCCCTTCCTGTCTCAACAAGTCCTTATATTTCAACCAGTCTTGTCCCTTATATTCTGAGAACCATTTTATCACTTCAGCTGGTACAATCCACATTGTTTTTTCTTCGGGAAAGAAATTTTTATACTTAATCCAAGAGTCAAAAAGGGCCCTCCTAATATAGTGATGCTTAAAGAAATTATCCATTTTCAACTTGCCATAGTAGAGATATGCATGCCAGCCAAACCTGCAATTGTGTCCTTCTAATGCCAACGATTTCCTGTTTTCCAGGGTAATCCATTGTTCTAACCAATTTAGGCAAACCGCGTCATGATAAAGTCTTAAATTTGGTAATTGAAAGCCTCCTCTTTCCTTTCCGTCACATAAAATTTTCATTTTAATTCTCGTTTTTTTGCCTGCCCAAACAAATTTGGAAATTTCCTTTTGCCAACAGTTAAACGCCTTTGAGTCTTTTACTATGGGAATCATCTGAAATAAAAACAGAAATCGTGGCAAGATATTCATTTTGACCACCAAAATTCTTCCCAACACAGATAAATTTAATTTGTTCCATTTTTCAATGTCTTTTAAGACTTGAGCCCACAGTCTTTCATAGTTATTTTTATAAAGATCAATATTCTTCATTGTCAGGTCTATACCTAAGTATTTAGTTTTTTTCATTACTTCACAGCCTGTAGACATCTGCAACTCCATTTGTTTTGGGCTCGTCATATTTTTACACATCACCTTGGATTTCTGTCTATTTACATAAAAGCCTGCTAGGTCTCCAAACTCTTTTATTTTATGTAATAAAAGCGGTATAGTTTTCAGTGGTTCCTCTGCTATAAACATAACATCATCCGCAAAAGCTCTGTACTTATATGTGAATCCTTTTAATGTTAGGCCTTTAATTTCCTTATCTTCTTTAACATTCCAAAGCAAAACCTCTAAAACCCATATGAACAATAGTGGAGAAAGCGGACAACCTTGCCTTGTTTCCTTTTGAACTTTAAAAAATTCCATTGTTTCGTTGTTGACCATTATTTTTGCTTTTTGTTCCGAATATATTGCTTTGATTATATTTAAAAAAGGTTCTCCAATGTCCATTTTTTCCATAACTTTAAACATAAACTCCCAGTTCATATTGTCAAACGCTTTTTCTGCATCCACAAAGAAAAAACCCACCTCCTTTTCTGGATGCTTGTCATAATACTCAATTGCGTCCACAACCATCCTCATATTGTCCCTTATTTATCTATCAGGCAAAAATCCAGCTTGTTCTTCTGCAATTAAGTCTCTCAAATATATTTTTAGTCTCTCAGCTATAATTTTGGCAAATAACTTATAATTGTTGTTCAAAAGTGAAATTGGACTATAACTCTTCACGCTTGTTAAATCTTGTGCTTCTTTTGGGATAAGAGAAATAGTTGCTTCCTTCCAAGAGTCTGGTAATTTCCCTGTGTCTCTGATCTCATTTGACATAACTTGGAAAATTAGTACAATCTCCTCTTTCAATTTTTTATAAAATTTAGCTGAAAAGCCATCTGGGCCTGGAGCTTTTCCCAATTTTGCATCATCAATAGCTTTGTAGATCTCTTCTGTGGTAATAGGGTTATTAAGCATATCTTTAATTTTTCCCGTGGGACTAGGCATTTTTAAATTCTGCAAATATTCTTGAGCTTTTACTTGATCTATTGGATTTGCATGGAAGAGCTTTGCATAATATTAAAAAAATTCTCTCTTTATCCCTTTACAGTCCACAATTTCTCTGTCTCCTGTCACAATTTTGCTTATAATCTTCCTTTCTTTTCTTCTCTTGAGTTGCCACACCAAATACCTTCTTGGTTTGTTAGCTCCTTCAAAAGACTTTTGTTGACGTTTCTTTAAATTCCAATAAATTTCTTGGTTAAGTATGATATTTAGTTGATCTTGTAAAATTTGTATCTCTCTCATTATTTTCTTTTTCCCTGGTCTTTTCTTTAATTCATTCTCTTTCGTTCTAATCTTTTCCACAAGGTGACTCTGCTGCGCCCTTCTTTCTTTTATCTCTTTATTATTCACCGAGATTAAGATTCCTCTCAACACTGCCTTGTAGGTGTCCCAAACCATTTGAATTCGGGAATCTTGGTTCAAATTTGTTTGGGAAAAAAGCTTTGTCTCTTTGCATATGTTTTCAACTATAGCCTGTTTATCCAGTAAATCCTCATTCAGCCTCCATCTGAATTGTTTTTTTCCTTGTTTTGACATCCACAGCAATGGGTTATGATCCAAATTTATTCTCAGCATTATTTCAATTTTATGGGTTTTAAGTGCAAGATCTCCTGACATCCATATCATATCTATTCTGGAGAGAGAATCATGCCTGTTAGAATAAAAGGTAAAGTCTTTGCATGTAGGATTCCACTTCCTCCATACATCCTCCAAATTTTCTTGTTTGACTAAATCAAAAAAGGCCTTTGGTAGTTTCCCTAGTTTTTCATTGGGTCTTTTTGTTTTCTGGTCTAACTTGTTGTTAATCGTTCCATTAAAATCTCCCATCAAAATAATTCGGTCATATGTCACTTGGTCTAACTCCAATGTTAAGTCCTTAAAAAAAAATTCTTTTGTTCCATTTGGTGCATAAAAGTTAACCACCAATGATTTTTTCTTGTGTAAAACAACTTCCACAGCAATATATCTTCCTTCTTTGTCCTTAAAAATTTCTTTAGGCTCCAACTCTTTTTTAACATATATTACCACTCCTTTCTTTTTGTTCTCTGCCAATGAAAAAAATTCCTCACCCAATTTTTTATTGATTAAGAATTTATAATCCTGTTTTTTAATATGAACTTCCTGTAGACTAATTAAATTGCATTTTTGTCTTTCCAGCCAATGCCTAATTATTTTTCTCTTGTTGGGTGAGTTTAGTCCATTAACATTCCAAGAAATCAATTTGTAATCCATGGTGGTATATAATTAATTATCTCCAAAATCTTTATCATTGTCCAATATAAATGTCAACATCTGCTCTCGGTCCTTGATGGTGTATCTCATGCCTTGGAAGTTGAAACTCAGCCCTTGTGGGATCTCCCATCTAAATCTCATGTTCTTTTGTTTCAACTTGTCTGCTGTTTGCATTTTTTTCTTTCTTGTATAATCGCCCTTGGCAGCTCTTTCATAATTCTTATCTGTTTCCCGTCTATCTCCAATGGATCCTTGAATTGTTTTCTGAAAATCTCCTCCTTGATTCTCTTAGTTATAAACTGGACTATTACATCTCTTGGTAGATTTTTCTTCTGGGCATAGACTGAGTTAACTCTGTAAACCAGATCAATACTGTATTTTATGTCTTGTTTCTCCATTTTCATATATTCTGACAATGCTTCAGTGATTACATTATAGATATCCTCATTCAAACTTTCTTCAATACCTCTTAGCCTACGATTCCCCTATATTCCATCATTCTGTCAATTCTGTGGGTCTCTTTTGTCACTGTCTGAACATTCTTTTCCAATACTTGCATTTTGTTCTCCATATCAGTAGACTTTTGTGTAAGATTCTGTAACTCCTTTGTGATGTCTGCAATCTCATTCTTAAACTCATTCTTAAGTTCAGTGACTCCTTTGTCCAGGTTTGTCTCCATTTGCTTCCCTAGTCCTTGTATCGCCTCCATCATCCTTTTTTCCATCGCCTCCATAGCTAGTTGCCAATCTTTATCTTTTTTCGATGTCATTCTAGGTGAGGACCACGAGTCCGCTCTCTCTTTTGACCTTAGATCCGTTTTTAATATTTCAGTCCAGAGGCTTAACCAGCCTTATTTACTGCAATTGTAATCAAATGTTAAGGCTTATAAAAATAAAATCAGCTAACCTTACTCTTCAGTCCTTTAAGCACTTGTCTGGGTCACCTGGTTTTCACCTCACCAAACTTGCTGGTTACTTGGCAAATTCACTTTAAAGTTGTTAAAAGTTTTGACCTTCTCAAAATGGAGGGCATTTTTTCTTTATGGTAAAGAAGGTCAGAGTCTAATGCTTCCTGTTGGTTCTTCCTCTCTGTTTTCTTCTCTTGTCCTCCTGGTGTTTCCGGGACATCACTTCCTTTTTTGAAGCTAGTCCTCCTCAAGCCCGTCTGTTACAGTCCTCTTGTCTCCTCTGGCTTCAGATCGTCACATCCGGCTGTGCTTTCTCTCAGTTGGGGCTGCCCCTCCTGCAGATCTTGCATTAAAAAGTGCTGTTCCCAGCCCCTTATCACTCTGCAAGACACAGGAATGGTAAACAATCTATCCTTTTTGGTGTTTTTAGCTTTAAAATACAACTATCTTCAATGGGAATTACACAGTTATTGTTCCTATACTACAAACGCTTCTCTGGATGTTTGTACCAATTGCTCCATGCTAGTCCCGGTAAGCGAAACAATTTTTGTTACCTTCGTTGTTTCTTCTAGGTGTGCACAATGCTTCTTCGTTTAGACTCTTTCTTCTTATTTAAGGAGATCGGGGAGGTGGCAATTTTAAGCTGGTATTCCAGCCAGGCTCAGTCCTGTAGAGATGATTGCAACACCTGCGTCTGGAGAGGGGATCAAAGCAAAGAAAGAAGTCTCCTCCGAGGCTTATCTCTCGCCAATCTCAACTCTCTTGGGTCTTCAGTGCTTGCTTGTCTTACCCCTGCCTGGGGTAAGCTGCGTTGGGCGCAGAAGTCACCCAAACTGTCAAAAAGGACAGCCGCCCACCCTGAGTGATTACAGGGTGCTTTAAATCGCCATCTTTCCCCGACCAGAAGCCCGCTCCCGCTGACATCTTCAATGCAGGGGGGCAAGAGCCGATTCCCAAAGAGCAACCTTGAGTCTCATGGCTCTATTTTTGTGTATTTGATTTGAGAATTTTGCACACAGAGCACAAGCCTCGCGTCGATGACCTTCATCTAAGCAAATGATACAGAGAATGTGCCTGTCTCGTGGGGCTAGTTTACTTCCACAAGAAGCACACCTCTTGAAGCACCCCCACTTCTTATCCATAAACTGCTGTGATGGGGGGAAGGGGTGGGGGGGTGGACCGAAGGTCCGAAGAGCACGGAACGTTCTCACCCCACAGATTCCTGAAGTAAAGTCAAGTAAGATTGTGGAGAAGGCAGAAACAAATTTTTCCTTTAGAATAAAAAAGTCCCAATGTGAGGGAAATAACTGACTAACACCAACCGACGAAAAGCTGTTAACAGCCTGACGGTCAGAACTGGAAGGGTGTCTGCTCCCTGCCCCCTTGGGCATGCACAGTAAGGGTTCCCGTGCATGCTCAGGGTGGAGGCGTGAAAATCCCTTTGTGAGCTTTGTACAACACCAATCAGATCAGCGCAGGCACACTAGAACCCATAAGTGTGATGCACAGAGACCACAAAGAAGATCTAAATATGAGGGGAATTTTTCCAAGCCCAGCAGAACCAGTGTATGTACAGAGTGCCCTGCAGAACCATTGCCACCATAGTAATGCCAGTTCAACAGATCCAAACAAGTGGGAGGGCTGTCAGGTTCAACTGCAAGTAAGTCCAGGCACTCTTCATAAAAAATATGCTTTATTGGCATGCAAGTAAGTTGCTCTCATTAGCAGAGTTATTGTCAGGAATACCCCACCAGGCATGAAAACCCATAGATATAGTATGATGCTTAAGCCCTAATAGCGAATGAAAATTGAGCACGCACACGGGAATACTCCCAGCGGGAGGATACTTAATGAATGGGAGAAAGTCCCCCTCCCTTCCCACTATCCAAGGTGAGAAATTTTCCACCAGCTGGGAACACAGGCCTGTGTCTCTCTTGCTCAAGGACACTAAATTAGCAGGCGGCTACAGAGCATTCTCCCACAAGTTCCAGCTAAGCAGACTATGCGCAAGCGAGCCAGCTAATTAAAACAAACCATGAAGGAACTGTCTGAATGGAGACAGGAGAGAAATATGGCAGTGCACCTGACAGGGGCACAGCCAGCAGATGTACAGAGTGCAGAGCAGAACGAGAGTGCCCAGCAGAACCAGAGTGCCCAAAGAAAGTGCCCCCATCCTCCATTGTTTTCAATAGAGGGGGAAAAGAAAGGATTTAAGGGAAAGCAGTGGGTTTTGCTGGACATAGGTACATTGCACTGGTACTGCTTGGTACTCTGTACATGTACTGGCTATGCTGGGCTTGAGGGGGGGAACCTTGCTTGGATTTGTTCAGCTGGCATTGCCATGGTGGCATTGGTTCTGATGGGGCCTGTATATGTGCTGGCTATGCTAGGGTTGCAAAAAAAACCACTTGGAGTTGTTGACCTGGCATTACCACAGTGGCATTGGTTCTGCTGAGCACTCTGTACGTGCACTGACTGTGCTAGGCTTTCAAACCCCTGTCCCTTGCTTGGATTTGTTGAGCTGGCATTGCCACAATACAATTCTGCAAAAATGCCCCCCCATTCAGTTTCTACTGCATGAACTCTCTGGTATGACACCAGTCTGCTTTTTTTTCTTGTTTTTTCCCTCCCTTGGAAATAATGGAGGATGGGGGTACCTTTCTTTGGAGACCCATAGAACTGAACTCCCTGGTCTAATCTTTATGAAACTTGAGGAGAGTTTTTTTATATAATTTTTTTTATTTTATAACAAACCAACATAAAATTGGGGTACAACATTCCAATCTTTCTTTTTCTCTATTAAACTACCTCATACATTCACTAATTCTATATCATTTTCCCACCTACTGTTATCATATAATATCATAACAGTTTCTTTTATTCTACTATTATAGGTTTTGTCTAAACATATTGTTAAATTCTTTCTTTGGATATATAAAAAGACATAATTCTTAATTTTCTTCTGGATATTAATGTAATGGTCTTACACCATTAGCAATGTCAGAAATTCCCTCAGAAATTTTCCATCCCTTTTGTAGCTTTCCTCTTCTTCTTTATTTTCTGAGTTCTCCTCTTAAATTTTAAAGTCTTAATTTTGGGTCTTTTCCCATTATATGTGTAGAAATCTTCTGAGTATAAACATCTGTACTCAATCTTTAGAGTAGTTTGTGGATCCAAGTGTTGGTTTCTTTTGTCTCTCTGAGGTGACATGTGACTCCTTATTTTGGCAATTTCATCACTGATGGTTCTTTTATAAATTCTCTGGCACACATTTGTGGAAGTTTTGTTTCTCTTTATAGGTGCAAACTCCATTCTGTGGATCATGCCATCTTGATTGTAGGTTTCCTCAATATCCTCTACACAGCCAGGTCTTTTTTCCTCCTCTTTCCAGGCTATCTGAACTGTTTCCTTCTTTGTTGCGTCAGCATTTCTGTTTCCTCTTGTGTAGGGTAAAAAATTTCTTTGACCACCCTCTTTACAACTATCATAGCTGTATTTTGAATTGAACTATGCAAATCCTTTAAGGAGATCTGTAATAATTCAATGCTTATAAGTTCCATTGTATCTGAAAATAAAGCCTCTGACACCATTTGAAGTCTGTGTGATACAATTTTTTCAACAATTGTTAAAACCAAAGAATCTCTAGAAATACTTTCCAACAAAGTTTTACAATGGTACCATGTCTAATAAGCATATAATCAGCAATAAAAAGCATATATCAACAATTGTTCTAGTCATAACATAAGTCGGGAATGTTATCTATTATTTTCAGTTCAAGACATTGAGATCAGAACAAAATGGAGATCTGTAGTTTCAACAAAGAAAAACATAAAATTGTTATGGGAATATAATAAGTGAAAAATTCAGGGTAAGATCCAATTTTCTTTTTCCCCTTGAAAAATCAAGTCTTCATATTCCATTTATTTAAAGTATAAACAACTTTAGTCCTTTCAGCTTCTTCATGTTGTTCCAGCTGCTTTCTTTTTATTTCCAAACAAGGGGGGAAGGGGGGGGACTCAATTTCTGTTCACCAAGATTCAGAGTCAAATTCAACTAGTTTTTCTCCAATTTTATATTTTATATTCCACAAAATACAGTCTTAGAGAAGATCTTTCTCTTTATTTTCTTTGCCCAAGAGGCTGTTTGAGAAGTAGCTTTCAAATTCTCTTCATAACCACTGGAAAGAAAGGAGGGGGGCAGGAAGTGAGTTCTTCACCCCTCCATTCCATTGTCTTTTTAAACTTTAAAGGGGCTTAACGATGGATAGTAGATTTTCTGATACTGTTGCTTTAAGATGTACTCATGATGTTATGCTTCATCAATGTTATGGATGAGGTCCCAGCTTTTCCTCTCTCCATTGGGGAAGTCACGACTGCACACAGCCATGTCTGCATGGGGGCTCTCAGCCGGCTCCTGCATCAGGGCACATTCAAATCTCCGCCCATTCGCTGCCACTTGCTGGGTGTTCCAAATCAAGCCTCTTGCAATGAGCTCCTCTACGGGGAACTCACTGGAGTTCGGGAGCACCAAACCCCTCTAAGGAAGCTGGCAGTCTGGTCAACACTCAGGAGAGCTTCCCGGTGCAACCATTCTCATCACACCAAAACCCCGCCTCCTACACTTGGGGGATTTTTTGAATAGAGGCACCAGAAGCTATGCTGAAAATTTGGTGCCTGTACCTCAAAGAACAGTCCCTTCCAGACCCCTGTATAATTCTGGATACATTCCCCATTATAACCTATGGGGATCATTGACTATAATGGTCCCCATAGGATATAATGTAGTGTCACAGTCCCTTTAAATGAGTTTGTGAAGCTGCAGCTTCACCCAGAATGGTGTTTAAAGGGAGTACACCTCTTTAAACACCATTTAACTGCAGCTATCCTGTTTTCTGAGATAATCCCATTTTTTTTCACGATTATTTGATTTGGCTATACTCGATAGCTGAAAATACACCCCCCTCTATATCTGGCTGAAAGAACAGCTGATAAATACTGATAAGGTAGTTTCCAACTTTTTTTTTTTTTTTGGCTCAGATAGAGCTGAATGCACACCCCTAGTAGATAGCCTTGGGCTAGTCACACAATCTCAGCCTAGCTTACCTCACAGTACTGTTGTAAGGATAAAAGGAGAGGAAGAAAAAATGATTCTGTAAGCTACTTATAGGTCCCCATTGGGAAGAAAACAGGTATATAAATATATAAATTAAATAAATTGTGATTGGAATGTAATGCCATTGCTGTAGTGGAACAAGAATTGCAGCAATGGTACATTCTTGTTTTGTTTTGTTTTTTTGATCCAGTGTAGAAAATTCCTTAGTTTTCACAGGGAGTGATTTCAGAAAAAAAAAATTATCCCCACAGGGAATTTAAATATTACAAGTCTCAGTGGGAAGACCATACAATTTACTTCTGATTCCAACATTTAAATATTCATTTATTTATGTTAGTTTGTCTTTTTCTTCATGACTCAAGGTGCATTACATAGAATAAATCAGTACAATCAACAGAATGGGACATCCAAAGACAATGCCATAGGATTTGACATGAGGAGATCTGGAAACTAACTAGAGGTGAAGCACAGCATAAGTACTAACATAATATGTTAAATGAAAGCAGAAATACATAGTAGGTGCCAACTTACAGCAACAGATAGTAGAAAGTATACACAGTGGTATAGTCTACAGTTCCTAACTGTAGTGTATCCACGGGGAAACATGGACTCAGGGCAGCCATGTGCTCGGATCAGTTCGGACCGGTCCGCCACGTGGCCAGGCAAAGGGCCTGAGCTTCGTTCCATAAGACCAGGGGTCTTTTCGTAGAAAAACAGCTGCAGGAGCTCATTAGCATATGGTATGCTAATGAGCTATTAGGCTATTAGCATATGCCACACACCCTGACATCACTGGAAGTGATGTCAGAAGGGAAGCAAAAGGGGGAGGCATCTTCAAAAGCCTCCCCTTCCCTTCCCCAGCTTCTCATGAGAGTTGGGCCACAGAAGGAGGAAAGAGGGAAGGAAAGAGAGAGAGTAGAGAGAAGGAAAGAAGGAAGGAAAGAGGGAAAGAAAGAGAACGAAAGGGGAGGGAAAGAAAGAGAGGGAAGAAGGAGGAAAACAGGGAAAGGAGGAAAAAAAGAGAAGAGAAAAGGTGGGAAAGAGGAAAAGAGAGAAGGAAAGAGGGAATAAAGGAAATCTGGCGGCAATTTGGCCCCATTATATCCTATGGGCCTTTGAAGTCAATGGTGAAAACATAGGGTATATTCTGGAGGCTGGAGGGGAGGGGATTTGAGGGAGAGGATCCAAACTCACAGGATAGCTTAGGGAGCCTCTCCCCAAGATACTCACCAAGTTTCAAGAACATTGGACCAGGGGGTTCAATTCTATGGGCCCCCAAACAGGTTGCCCCTATTCCTTCCATTGTTCTCTATGGTGGGGAAAAAAGTTAATTTTTCTTTGCATATTCAGTGAGCTAGCTCATGCAATAGTAGCAAAGAAATAAGATTTCTTTGCTGCCATCACCACTGCTTCATAAGTCTTACAATGCGCTCTGTAACAGGATTTGTCAGATTTGGTATGAGTTCTCTGACAGTTCTGTTCTCAGATACCCCAGGTCCATGGTAAACCAGGGACTGGGTTTCTTCCCAAGGGTGGTAGAGGGCAACAGGAGACCTTATTGATAGCTTCAAGGAGCATTATTGAGCTGTGACTGTGTTTTGCACTTCTGTATGAGCAGAAAATTACTATTATGATGCCAAAGCTGCTTCCAGCTCGAGAGAGACCCAGGACAAATCCATGTCTCAAGATCATGCCCCTCCACATATATACAGATGCATATATGTACACACACTCTCTCCTAGAGAGGAACATCACTAATGGCTTCATCCAGACCATGCTGATGGGACACTGAAGATGGAAGAAAGAACCAAGTCACACTAGCCTCCTAAGTCTGGGCACCCTCCTTGCCAAAACTGGGATACACTCTATATTCAGTAAGGATGGACATCCAGACATCCAGAAGAAAGGATCTGAGGATAGTTCTCTTGTTGTTCTTCAAGCCCCTTCCCAAAAAGAAAAAAGAACCCCTCCAAAAAAGCTTAATTTTAAGGAGCCACAGATAAGAAGGCAAAATCATGAACATTCTGTAGCACCTCAAGGATGTGGGTTGGCCAGTTAATCTCATTCAGTCTAACCTTCCGCACAGGGTTGTTGTGGGAATAAAATGGAGAAGAGGAAAATGCTGCTTGGAATCATTGGAGGAAGTCCAGGATTTTTTTATGATAGGTTTTGAAAGACTATGCAGTCTGAAAAGTTGTTTAATCAAGCTTGAGGTAGGCCCCAAAGCCCAGGCCTGTAGCCAGGATTTTTTAATTCAGGGGGCCTTTAAATAAGTCAGGGGGTACCCTGCACAGACAACGCCCCACCCAAGGGAGCACCAAAAGCTCTTGGGTGAAATGTGCATGTGCATACCAAAGCGTATACCAGGAATGAAACCTTATTGGTCTTCAGGGTGTACTCCCAACTTTCTGCTGAGGCTAGGATGGACATACCGTTCAAAGGTGGAATTGACCCGTTAGAGAAACAAAAAAAAGTCAAGCATCGAGAGCCTCAGAGACGACTTTGCAAGGCATTGGCCAGGAAAGATGGTGGGGGGTGTCCAACCCCCCCTCAGACTGCCCAGAGGAGGAGGCTTCAATCTCCCCCTGCCTGCAGGATGGACGGGAGGTCTGGAGTCAAGCCCAAGATGAGAAGAGGCACTCCGTCCAGGGGGAGTCGGTGATTGGCTGAAAGGGCTCGCATTCTGACTCCTGGAAAGTCCCGGCTGAGTTCAGCTCCTGGGACAACAAGACCCCCACACACACGGGGAGTCCCCTGGCTGGCCCGCTACCTGCATGAGTTTGGGGGGGGAGCTACTGGCCGCCATCTTGGCCCAAAAGAAAGATCCAGAGAGGCAAAGAGTCTTTTTCTTAGCACCAACCCTGGAGGTGCCCTTCAAGCTCTCCAGTTCCCCAGAGGTCCTCTCCATCAGGTCAGAAGAAACCACGTATTTAAAAAGGCAAACAAACATCCCCCTGCCCCAAAACGTACATTTCTCCGGGCACCTGGACATTCAGACCCACTTTCTTCATGGCAAGCTTCTGGGGTTTGGAGGCGGGGTTTTCCGGCTTTGCCTGCCAGCAAGAGGAAACCAAAAGAGAGGCAACAGCTACAAGAGCCTGGAGGTGGGGTTTGCTGGCTTTGGCTGTAAGCGAGAGACAGAGTAGCAGCATGGTAGGGCAGGGCTTTTTTTTTTTTTTTGCTGAGGAGAGATTCAGAGAGCTAGGGGGAGAGAAGGACGGTGTCAGGCTTGTTTTGCCACCCTGGCAGCAGCGGCAAGTGCCAGAAATAAGTTGGGGGGCCTTTCCAGGTGGTGAGTCAGGGGGGCCCAATGAAAAGTCGGGGGGCCAGGCCCCAGAATGCCCCACTGTAGCTACGGGCCTGCCAAAGCCAAATAATTGTTCTTTAGTCTATCTATTGATATATGGATGATATAAACACATGTATACACACCTTACCTATATTTTTGCTTTTCTGCTTATCATTAAGGAGCTAAAAAAACCCAAACATTCCTCCCTAGGGTTGCCAAGTCTCCTCAGCTTGCCTGTGGGGGGATTTGGGGGGCATTCCGAGTGTGGGTGGGGATGTCGCATGATGTCCCTGATACAATTATATCACCTGGAAGTGATATCATCATGTTGGGGACATTGCACAGCAACACTGAATTTTGGGCAAAACCATAGCGTTTTGCCCAAAAAAGTGCTGTGTCTCCATGTGATGTCCTTGTTTGGGGGGTGGGGGTTCTCCACTAGCTAGCTGGCTGGCAGTGGGCAGACGCCCAAAAAATCGGGGAACCCCTGCCTGGAGAGGTGGTCTGGCAATCCTATTCTTCCCAGAAGCTTCTCTGTTAGATATGATCACATAGAGAGTCTCCATTTCCTGGCAAGTTCCTGGTGGTCCATTTTTAACCTGAATTTGCTCATATTAAGTGCCACCAGGAAACAACAATAGTCCCATGCCAAATGTTACTTCCTCCTCACTTGCCTATATCCACACAATTCTTACCCTGATGGGTTTTACCCACATCTGTCTGTCTGTCTATAGTAAACACAGTGATCAGGAAGTGATATATTCCACACATTAAAGCTATCTACCCAAATATGAAAATGTGTGCATATCAAGACATAAGCATCATTTTTAGTGGCTGTCATTTGAATTAGGAATAGGTGTTGTGCCACATTATATGTTTGACAAGGAATGAAGCATTTAAATAATAGCCAGTAGAGGAACCACCCTGTTCCTTCATACTGCTTTTAATGAACACAGTCTACTACAACAGCCACAAAAAAGTGACCACTCACATACTTAAAAACCTGAACGTGTCAAATGCTCAGTACAAACATGAAAGAACACCGAATTGATAGCTTGGAGTTTAAATACTCTGCTCTCTTTTACAACTACGTTATTCTTTGCTGTGTGTAAAATTCAAAATGTTGTGTACAGTTGCAGGCAAATAAGTTATCACCTACTATCTCCAGAAGGGATAACACCATTAAATCTTTTGGCAGCTCTGTAAGCAAGGAGGAACTGAGTCGGATTGGACGTCTGACTTCGAAATTCATGAATATTTCCTTCAATATTTGCTATTCCCATTCCTAATGGAAGCTGACAGAATGTAAATGAGTTTCTAAAGGAACCAGCAAAAGTGGCAATTTTTCTCATTTAATCTTCAGATGAGCTGTCTGTCTCCCAGATGCTGAGCTTCATTAGAATTCTGAAACTAATTTCACCTATCAACACATGATTATTGGTTTCAGTGAGGGTTTTTTTAGATCCTCCAAATAAAAATCACTATAAAATGCAGGTTGGCTCAATAAAAGAAAAGCCCCCCCCAAAAAGCATACTGAAGAGCAATCTGCTTGCATACTTAAGAATTCTTAAACCTCTCCTTCAGCTTTGAGCCAGAAATATCCACATTAAGATATAGGGCTGCCAACCTCCAGGTAGGGCCTGAAGTTCTCTCAGAATTACGACCGATCTCCAGATTACAGAAGCCCTGTTCACAAGTTACATCAAATGTACATTGAGTCCATGTACCATGTGCACTTATTTACATGTTACAGTCAATGCAACATGTGATTTAAACCACATATTTATCCAGGTGAATGCACATTGGCTCTTTCTCTCAAACAGATATGGATATGTTCATGCAGGATATATGAGCATTCACTGTAATGTGTGAACTGAGCATTGGGGATATGCCTTGGTCAATATATTAGTTAATATAGCAAAGTTACACCGTCATAGAAGTGTTGTGTCACATGCAGTAAATAAATTTCAAACTACTGTATTGCAAAAAAGTAGAACTTACATTTATTGAGGTGGATTCAATTCATATCCTTCTTGCAGTGGAAGGAGATAGAAGACTAATCTAAAGAATATTATTCCCTATTACAATAGGGGTGTCAGCTGGTGCTCACCGGACTGCAATCTGTAAACTGCCTAGCAACCTGCCATCGCAGAGGCCAAGCTTCTGCTTAGGCCTCTGCGCCCCACCAGGAGGCCCAAGGCCCCCCAAAGCCCTTGCCATACGACATCCAGTAAGATGTCCATGCCAAACTCCAAAAGGTTCTAGCTAGTATTGCTAGCTTTGGCTGACAATCCCCAAGGGCACTGAAGAGGGGTGGTGTAGTGTATCCACGGGGAAACATGGACTCGGGGCAGCCATGTGCTCGGACCGGTTCTGGCCGGTCCGCCATGTGACCAGGCAAAGGGCCTGAACTTCGTCCCAATAAACAATAGAATGTAGGCTCCTCGCATCCCTCCAATCAGGGAGCCCGGGGTAACTCAATTAACTGTAAATAACGAATCACAGGTGTTGTGTGTGTTTGGGGTGTGGGTTCCCTCAGGAATAAAAGCCAGCCTGCGAGCCAGCTTAGTTGTCTTGTTCCTGATCTAATAAAGTATGTGAGAGCTGAAATTACTTGTCAGTCTCAGTAATTTTTACGTGGTGACTGCTGGACATCACTTCTCATCATTTTGCATCTTGGAAAAGGAAATGACATTACAGTGCTCTAGGACATGTCACTTTTGGACCTGAAGCAGGAAGTGATGTCGTAATGCTCTAAGAATTTCCAAATCTCTATGTGTTTTACCATAGAGCTTTGAAAATTTCTAGAGCAGGGGTGTCAAACATGCAGCCCAGTTGCCAGATCAAGCCCCTGGAGGGCTTCTATCAGGCCCACAGTGGAACTGGCTGTCTTCTGCTTCTGCTTCCAGTTCAGCTACTGCTGTATCATCATAGGTTTGCAGCTTACAGATACACACCTGAACAGCATCTCATTTATGTCAGATCCGGCCATCCTAACAAATGAATTTGACACCCATGTTCTAGAGTGTCAGGATATCACTTCCTGCTTCAGGTCCAAAAGTGATATCAATTGATGCCATCTCTCTATTTCCCTCCTGCCACTCTACAGAGCAAGACTGGGAGATAGGGAGTATCACCAGAAGGTCGCCTGCTGGAACTATGTAAGTGGCAATCCTAATACTAAAAAAGCACATAAATCTATTTTAGTACTGACTCAACTCTACTAGACCCTTCTGCGTATTAAGCCATAGGGACTATTGTGATGTTCAAAGGTTTGAATATCATATTTCAGCCAATTTTGAGTGATTTTAAATAAACAAAAGGTTCATTTTATTAGCCATGTTTGATGTAAGGATACAGAAAAGTCACTGGGTGGCAAACAAATCCAGGCAGACATTCTGGCTATTTGCAGAACCATCATTTGACAAAAATCTGTTGTTGTTGTTTTTAAACCTAACTTAATGATTCCATATTTCTCTTTCTGG
This sequence comes from Gekko gecko, assembly GCA_029375565.1. Taxonomy (NCBI): domain Eukaryota; kingdom Metazoa; phylum Chordata; class Lepidosauria; order Squamata; family Gekkonidae; genus Gekko; species Gekko gecko. Next base: position 142,166,935 of record JAPDNY010000005.1, read on the forward strand.
AAGTAAAACACATTTTCCTGCTACATTTTGATTTTCATTCTACATCCTTATTTTTAGAATCATAGAATCACAGAGCTGAAAGGGGCCATACAGGCCATCTAGTCCAATCCCCTGCTCAATGCAGGATTAGCCTAGAGCATCCCTGACAAGTATTTGTTCAGCCGCTGCTTAAAGACTGCAAGTGAGGGGGAGCTCACCACCTCCCTAGGCAGCTGAGTCCACTGTGGTACAACTCTGACTGTCAAAAAGTGTTTCCTAAGATCCAGCCAGTATCTTCCCGCCTTTAATTTAAACCCATTATTACAAGTCCTATCCTCTGCTGCCAACAGGAACAGCTCCCTGCCCTCCTCTAAGTGACAGCCCTTCAAATACTTAAAGAGAGCAATCATGTCCCCCTCAACCTCCTCTTCTCCAGACTAAACATTCCCAAGTCCCTCATCCTTTCCTCATAGGGCTTAGTCTCCAGGCCCCTCGTCACTGATCATCCTCGTCACTCTCCTCTGCACCCACTCCATTCTGTCCACATCCTTTTTGAAGTGAAGCCTCCAGAACTGCACACAATACTCCCGGTGCATCCTGATGAATGCAGTGTACAGTGGGACTATGATATCTTGTGATTTGGATGTTATGCCTCTGTTGATACACCCCAAGATCACATCACCATTTTTTGTCACCATCACACTGGCTGCTCATGTTTAACTTAGGGTCCACCCGTACCCCAAGATCTTGTTCACACACACTGCTACCCAGAAGGATATCCCCCATCCAGTATGCATGTTTTTCATTTTTGTTACCTAGTTGTAGAACTCAGCACTTATCATTGTTAAATTAGCACCATATTGATTAATTACAATGGTCTAAATTTATTTTTCTTTTGATTTCACAATTAGAAACCAACAGTATGTTTATCTTTTTGATGCCTTTGATGGAAATGTACCTTTCTATTTAGAAAGTTGGTTTGGGGTCTCCACACAGCTCCCCATTATATTTACTAAAACACTGTGATTGTCCCCACATTTACTTCAGATCAGTTCCATACCCTTTAATAGCCCTTAGACTTACAGTTATGACTTACTTCTAATATACTCAGCTTTGGCTGTTTATTGAAGATCACAAGCACAAATATGAGAAAAACACCATCTCGATTCAAGGCTGCATCCTGTTTTAAAAAGAAAAATTCCAATGGAAAATCTAAACAGTGCAGCAACCTATCCATATATTTCTATTTATTTATTTGATAAACGTTCATTTTAAACATTTTTGCTATATACAGAATATGTGTGTGGGGAATGTTCTCCATTGTATGCACATATCTTGATCCAATTCACTGTTTTTTTTAAAAAAAAGAAAATTTATTATCGGATATATAAAAGCATGTTCCACATTTTGTTTACAATTCTTATCATATCCTTTTCAAATTTTTATCTCCCCCCACCCCGGCTTCCCATGATGCTCCGCCCCCGTTAACATTTTCAACCAATATTCTCGTACATTCAACTCATTCTTAATATTCAAATATTAAATTTCAATATTTTGCTTTTTAACTTTAACAATTAGGTAACTTTTTGAAATATAGTCTCTCTTGTTACAACACTTCTATTATTAGTAACTATCAAAACAAAGTAATATGTTTTTTACATCCCAGTTAAGCTCTAAATAGTCTTTAAAATCTTCCCAGTCTGTTAAAAATTCTTCGTCTTCTACTCCATGAAGTTTTCTTGTTAGTTTATCCATTTCAGCCATAAAAATCATTTTTTTAATCCATTCCCACTTATCAGGTATCTGCTCTTGTTTCCAGAACTGAGCGTAAGTCATTCTTGCAGTTGAAATGAGATACCATAACAAAGTTCTTTTTGTCATTTTGACTTCTTCTAACTTTAGTCCTAAAAGCAACATTTCTGGTTCTTTTTTCAATGTACATTTCAAGATTTTCTGAATTTCACTATGAATCTCTGTCCAAAAAACATTTGCTTTTTCACAAGTCCACCACATATGGTAAAACGAGCCCTCTTTCTTTTTACATTTCCAACATTTGTTAGACATTCTCATTCATATTAGCAATTTTTTTGGTGTCATATACCATCTATACATCATTTTGTAACAGTTTTCTTTAACATAAACACATGTTGATATTTTAATCGACTTTGTCCACAAACATTCCCAAGATGACATTTCTATATCTCTGTTTACATTTATAGCCCATTTCACCATTTGTTCTTTTACTATCTCATCTTCTATATACCACTATAACAAAATCTTATAAATTTTAGAAATCATTTTTTTACCTGTTTCACTCCAAATTTTTTCTATTTCATTATTTTCTTTTCTAAAACCATATCTCATTTTGTCAGTCTTAAATAAATCGTAAATCTGTCTATAATTTAACCAGTCATATTCAAAACCCAAATCTTCTCTTTATCTCATCGCAAAGCTTTTCCCCTCAATTTTCAGAATATCTCTGTAAGGTAGCCAGTCTTTTCCTTTGTGCCTTGAAAGTGGTTTTATTACTTCTGCCGGAACAATCCACATTGGTCTTACTTCAAAAAAGAATCTCTTCTATCTCATCCATGTCATAAATAGTGATCTCCTTATGAAGTGGTGCTTAAAAAGGTTGTCTGCTTTGGATTTCTCATACCATAAATAAGCATGCCAACCATATCTTCGATCATGCCCTTCTAATGCCAACAGTTGTCTATTCTCCAAGTTAATCCACTGCTCCAACCAGACTAGGCACACCGCGTCATGATATAATCTAGTTAGGAAGCTGGAAGCCTCCCCTTTCACTGTTGTCTCCCCTGAAGACTCACTGGTATATGACAATGATAAAGGGGGACAGACAAATCTCCCTGAGGATGAAATTCCACAATTTTGGAATTCCAAAAAGACCCTCTCTCAGGTTGCCATTTTTGTTGCCTCAGATGAAATACCCCCAAAGATTACCATAAGGGTTGGGACGGGAATCAGGATAGCCAAATTGAACATGTAAACAATCTTTTATGAGAATGTCCCTGTTAAGGTCTAGAATGATACCCCCTATTGGATGTGTCAGAAAGTCCGTCAAGGGATTAGTCATCAAGGGCCCAGGGGAAGCAAGATTCTTGTCCTGTCAAGACTCAGCAATCCATCTACTTCCTCCAGACCTGTTTCTTCATACAAGGTAAAGCACATTAAAGGAGTAAACCTGTGGCTAACAACTTAGCACTCTAATGTAGTTCTGAAAGAGGAAAGAATCAGGAGGATCTGGTTTGAATTGGGTGTTGGCTCCTTAGAGCAGGGGACACACTGGTTCCAGAGGGTTTGCCTCAGAAAGAAGTAGCTCAGTTGGCTTTCTATAGCATGTTTCAGGCTCTGTTATTAAGATCCTATAAGCATTTCACCCACCAATTCTGTAACACTTAAAGTGTCGTTCATGACAGTCTTGTTGTATTAGTGACACATATTCCTTTATCCATGGAAAACTACGGAAACCTCATGTTCAGAATGAAGTTGGGAAGGTAAAGGTGGTGATATGTTTAAGATCATATAGCAGAATTAGTGGCAGATGATAATGAACCAAGATTTATGTGTACCAATTACTATGCTACCTGAACCACACTGTCTAGAGCATTTATATTGTCTGAAAAGTGCTTCTGATGGTGTACACATTGAGAATCTCTTGACAGATATGTGAAGAGAGCTCCTACACATACTGTCAATTCTTATACCTTACTAGAGATGTTGCTAGGACTACCAAATTTCTGCATGGATTTAGTCGGCAGGGGTAATGCTGAAACAAAACTAAAGACTATTTCATCTAGTTGCCCAAGTGATCCCATGGAATTCTAAGATAAGGAGTAAGCCCTCTTCAGAAGACCCTAAAGCTGTCAGAAAGTGCTGAGGGTAGAAACAAGGCTACCACTATAACTTTTAAATAGGGGTCTCAGTAAAATGGCAAAAAAAATTACATGAATTATCAAACAGTATGGAGAGTGTTACATTGTAAGGAGTATTTTGTGCATGTGTGCAATTAGGGCTCTAATGTAGGAATCCTAAAATAGCCCACTACTGACAATGGGATTTTGAGGGGTGCCATTTTATTCGCCATGCTAGCTTTTGCTAGCTTTACAGTGCGATCCTACATAGATTTACTCCAGGATATGCCTACTGACTTCATTGTGCATAAGAACACTCTGTGAGTTTCTCCAAGCAGGCAGGAGACACCCTGGGCTGCTTCTTAAGCTTTTTCCATGAGGTGTTTGTTGAATTATTACAATGATCTAGTAAACAAACAGCTACACCTGCAATGCAAGTACTCATGAGAATTCATTTGTATTCACAGCCGGCTTCCTGACTCAGCCATGCTGCATTTATAACATCGTCCTGTAGACCAGTATTCTCTGTGGAAATCCTGGCAACTACATTGATGAGTCCAGCCATGACTTATCTCCAAATCCCATATAATGAAATTTGACATAATCAACACTGAATAAATAAGGAAAATTAGAATATATAGTGATAGCCAATTGACTCTAATTTTGTGACCAAGTTTGAATTCCAAAAGGAATAGTCAATCATGCCCATTAAGTATACCTCTGTGATAAACGTGGCTAACAAAATTCTCAAAAAGCTTCACTCACTAGAACAACAAAGTAATGACAGAAAAGGAAATAATGATGGTTTGAGGATCATCATAGAGCTGTTAGTTTCCCCACCACCACCACAACTGAAGAAAACCAGGAAGTGTTGCTGAGGGTGTTCCTTGGACTGGTGTCAATTATTCCTCATGGATTAACAAAGAGTTGCCATTGGAGACCAGCTATCTTCAGTGTGGAAGCTGTCTTTTGGGATTCCACTGGGCACAATCTTATCTCCCATGTTACTCAATCTCTTTGTAAAGCCTTTAGGAGAAAAAATGTGTAGTTTTGGAATTAAATGTTATCAATATGCAGATGACATTCAGGTCTATATCTCTGTCCAAGTCTCTTGATGATGCAGTTGAGGTGCTGAGTAACTGCCTGACTGCTGTGGTCAATTGATATAAGATTGGGAAGGTGAAGGTCTTGAAGTAAATTGTGCTGTCCACTTTCAGTGGTGATTCAGCCATTCCCTTGCTGACTTAGTTAAAAACCTAGTCGTTATATCAGAGCCAACATTGCTGTTGGAGAAGCAAGTTAATGGAGCTGCAAAGAAGCTTTCTTTCGACTTAATCTAGCCTGGAAGATGGCCCTTGACATGCTAATCTGGCCGCTTGGATCCACTCCTTGGCAACATCAGAACTAGACTATTGCAGTGCACTCTACATAGGTCTCCTCTCAAAGTCAACTGAGAGACTCCAGCTGGTGCAAACCCGTGCAACTTGTTCATTCTCAGGAGATGGGCAGAACATGCACATTATTCCCACTTTGCTGTCACACCATTGGCTGCGTATCAGCTACCAGACTCAGTTCAAGGTATCTGTTCAAGGTATCTGTGAGACCACCTCTCCCCCTAAGCTCCACCACAACAGCTTTGCTCATCTGAGCAGGGCCTTCTGCAAGTGCCACCATTCGAATGGAATGGTCTGCCTGATGTCAAGAAGGATCTCACCCTCTGGTTTTCCACAAGCTATGCAAAACTGAATGATTCAGGAAGGCTTTTTTACACAGGTAATGGTACTATACTATAACAAAATATTTCCAGAACAATGTTTTGGTCAACAGTTAAGGGCTGTGGTCTGTACTACAGTGTCTAGTATATACTACCTCTTGTTATGAGGATGATCCTTCTATGTAATTCTTGCACCAATTAATGTGTTATTTTAATGACTGTGCTTGGTTTCAGCTTGGTTTCAGCTGTTTTCAGATTTTCTGCCCATTTTCAGATTCCTGAAGTTTAAACTTCTGTTGTATTGTTTATTGGATGTCCCATTCTTGTTGATTTAAACTGCCTCATGCTGTATAATCTACCTTGAGTCTCACTGAGAAAGGTGGACTACAAATGACATGAGTAAATCAGCACCCCTGTCCAGGCATTTCTTGCTGACATGGAGCCACAATTAGTATGTGGAATATGTGTCAGGGCCAAAGCAGGAATCTTGTGAGTGTCCTGTGTAGCAGGCAAACTATGTGATTTTTGTCAGTGACATCTCAATATTAAATCTGACATGAGAAGTAGCCATAAAGCACCTCTGTCAAGTAAAACCAATTGGATTCAGCAGCATTGTGGATAAATAAGTTGGAGAAAAAAATTAAAAAGGAAAATGACACTGAAGCAGCTAGGAGAGCAAAAGAGCACCAAAAATCATCAAAATGGCAGGAATGTAAGATGAGAATTAGTTTTTATAATTTGTTTAGATATTTTTACTCCACTTTTCTCCCCAATAGAGACCCAAAGTGGCGTACAACATCATTCTTCCTTCCTCCATATTATACCTACCACATCAGTCCTGTGAAGTAGGTTAGACTAAGTGAGAGTGGTTGACCCAAAGTCATTCAATGAGGTTCTACAGCCGATGGGAGCTCTGAATTCAGTCTGATACTCTAACCACTGTACAATACTGGGTTCTTGTGTGGTCAACTATGAAAACTTCTATACAAGCAAGAAAGCAAGAAATTGCAAGTAGATAAATAGGTACCACTTCAGTGGGAAGGTAACAGTGTTCCGTGCACCTTGGTGTTTAGTAATGCCGGCCACATGACCACGAAAATGTCTTCAGACAGCGCTGACTCTTCGGCTTTGAAACGGAGATGAGCACCGCAAACCTAGAGTCGGATTCGACTGGCTTTTGAGCAAAGGAACCTTTACCTTTACCTTTACCTATTTAAACAATCAGGAATCACTAATTAAATAATTATCATATAGCATTATATGTAGAATAGCCAGGAGATCCTAGGATTGTCTGGCAGCTGCAAGTTTTAGCTCTTAGCATTGAGCTAGTGGTGAACTAGACCTGTTTTTAGGGGCTGAGAGAGTTCTGAGAGAACTGTGACTGGCCCAAAGTCACCCAGCTGGCTTCATGTGGAGGAGTGGGAAATTGAACCTGGTTCTCCAGATTAGTGTCCACCACTCTTAACCACTACATCAAACAATCAGGAGGCTGGTGTTCTCAAATGAGTTCCCAAGGTCAAGTTGCTAGAGAGAAAACCAAAGCTGGTCTCATTTATGAAAATTTCCTTTGCCATCCCAAACAAAACACAAGACTAATTTGCTGCTTCTAATCAGCAGGATCTCAGATATTTTTCACTTCCACAGGAGAACTGTGGCCAGACAGAGGTAGAAAGTAATCAAAATTTCTTACCAGTGCTGTTTTTCAAATGGGGTTCAGAATAGAAGTGGCATGTGGACCACTTTGTTACCAGTGCTCTGTACTACATATAACAGTTTTCTTCATGCCTCGTTGTCGACAAGATCTCTGAAACCTCTCACTTGCTCTGGCTTGCTTTGTTAGATGACAGCTATAGGGTGCATTCAGATGCTCCATTTGAACCGCTTTTGGCATGCTTTTGGCCAGGACACTAGAAGCCCTCCCACTGCTGCCCCCTCCAGCACCAAGAATAGAGTGCATCACCTGCCCCAGACTGAGAGTTCCCATCTATACCCTGTGCCTAATAGCCACTGATGGACCTCTGCTCCATATGTTTATCTAATTCCCTCCTGAAACTGTCCATGCCTGTAGCTGCCACCACCTCCTGTGCCAGTGAATTCCATATGTTAATCACTCTTTGGGTGAAGAAGTATTTCCTTTTATCTGTTCTAACCCGACTGCTCAGCAGTTTCATAGAGTGCCCACACGTTCTTGTATTGTGGGAAAGGGATAAAAGTACTTCTTTCTCAACCTGCTCAATCCCATGCATAATCTTATAAACCTCGATCATGTTACCCCTCAGCCGTCATTTCTCCAAGCTAAAGAGCCCCAAGTATTTCAACCTTTCATCATAGGAAAGGTGTTCCAACCCTTTTATCATTCTAGTTGCCCTTCTCTGCACTTTTTCCAATGCTATAATATCCTTTTTGAGATGTGGTGACCAGAACTGTACACAGTATTCCAAATGAGGTCACACCAATGATTTATACAGGGGCATGATGATACTGGCTGATTTGTTATCAATTCCCTTCCTAATAATCCCCAGCATAGTGTTGGCCTTCTTTATTGCAGCTACACACTGTCTAGACATTTTCAGCGAGTTATCTACTATGACTCCAAGATCTCTCTCTTGGTCTGTCTCTGCCAGTTCACACCCAATCAACGTGTATTTATATTTAGGATTTTTGGCTCCAATGTGCATCACTTTGCACTTGGCCACATTGAACCCCATTTGCCACATTGACACCCACTCACCCATCCTCAACAGATCCCTTTGGAGTGCCTCACACTCCTCCCTGGTTTTCACCACCTGGAACAACTTCGTGTCATCTGCAAATTTAGCCACTTCACTGCTTACTCCCAATTCCAAATCATTAATAAACAAGTTAAAAAGCATCGGACTGAGTACTGATCCCTGTGGTACCCCACTGCTTACCACCCTCCACTGAGAAAGTTTCCCATTTATACTCACTCTCTGTTTTCTATTTATAAGCCAGGTTTTGATCCACAAGAGGACTTGTCCTTTTATCCCATGACTATTGAGCTTACTTAGGAGCCTTTGATGAGGAACTGTATCAAAAGCTTTCCGGAAGTCAAGGTAAATAATATCTATTGGGTCCCCCTTGTCCACATGTTTGTTCACTCCCTCAAAAAACACTAACAGGTTAGTGAGACAAGATCTTCCCTTACAGAACCCATGCTGAGTCTGCCTCAATAGTTTTTGTACATCAATGTGCCTACTAATTCTTTACTTAATAACAGTTTCCACCAACTTAGCCGATATTGATGTCAGACTGACTGGCCTGTAATTTCCTGGATCTCCCCTGGAGCCCTTTTTAAAGATGGGAGTGACATTAGCTACCTTCCAGTCCTCAGGAATGGAGGCAGATTTTAAAGAAAGATTACATATTTTTGTCAGGAGATCCACAAGTTAACATTTGAGTTCTTTCAGAACTCTCGGATGAATGCCATCCAGGCCTGGTGATTTATTAGTTTTTAAACTGTCCATTAGTCGGAGGACTTCCTCTCTTGTCACCGCAATCTGATGCAGGTCTTTCAAACCCCGTCCCGAAATCGGTGCTTCTGGAGTGGGCAAGCACTTCTCCTCTTCCACAGTGAAGACAGAGGCAAAAAATGCATTCAGCTTCTCAGCCATTTCCCTATCATCCTTCACTACTCCTTTTACCCCTTGGTCATCCAAGGGCCCCACTGCCTCCCTGGCTGGCTTCCTACTTCTAATGTATTTGAAGGAACTTTTATTGTTGGCCTTTATGTTTTTTGCGATATGCTCCTCATATTCCCTTTTTGCTTGCCTGATCACAGACTTGCATTTTATTTGCCATAGTCTGTGTTCCCTTTTATCAACCTCACTAAGACTAGCTTTCCACCGCTTAAAGGAATCCTTCTTACCTTTTACAGCTTCCATTACTTTATTTGTTAACCATGGAGCCTTTTTTCTATACCTATTTGTACCTTTCCTAACCTGCGGTATATATTTTTTCTGAGCTTCTAGGACTGTATTTTTAAATAGTCTCCAAGCTTCCCCAATGGTTTTGACCTTCTTCCTTTCAATTTCTTCCTCACATGTCCCCTCATACCAGAGAAGTTACCCGTTTTAAAGTTAAAAGTGGTTGCGTCAGTCTTTTTGGGCAACTCCCTATCTGTACAAATGTTAAACTCAATGACATTATGGTCACTGTTCCCAAGTGGTGCAATCACTTTTACATCTCTCACCAGGTCTTGGGTGTTACTTAGGACCAAATCCAGGATCGCCTCTCCCCTGGTAGGATCTGTGACCATCTGTTCCATAGTACAGTCATTGAGAGTGTCTAAAAACTCAATCTCTTTTTCCCGACTAGAACTCATATTGACCCAATCAATGTGTGGGTAGTTAGTCACCTATTATGACACAGTTATTTTGTCTAGCCGCTATTTTTAATTCATTCATCATTTTATAATCCTCCTCTATCTTTTGATCTGGTGGGCAATAACAAACTCCCACTGTTAAGCCTCCTTTTGGACCCACTATTTCAACCCATAGCATTTCCAGAAGCAAATCCAATTCTCTTACCCTCTCAATCTTACTGGACGGTATACCCTCTCTGACATACAGAGCCACCCCACCTCCAACCCTTCCCCCCCTATCCTTCCGATATAATTTATAACTAGGAATCACCATATCCCACTGATTTTCCTCATCCCACCAAGTTTCTGAAATACCCACAATGTCTATTTCCCCCACCACCACCAAGCATTCCAACTCCCCGATTTTACCTCGGAGACTTCTAGCATTTGTGTATAAACACTTATAGTTTCCCACATTTGTTAAGCCCACAGCCTTCCTCTTGCTGCCTCAAGACCTTGCCAGACAGTTCCTATCATTAGCCACAGTCTCAGTGGACAATTGTAATCTCAGTGGACAATATGTTAATCACTCTTTGGGTGAAGAAATATTTCCTTTTATCTGTTCTAACCCGACTGCTCAGCAATTTCATGGAGTGCACATTAACACACCCAACATCTGCGCACCATCCGCAGCCATCGCTTTCTGGATCGAACCCCCTTTAAAATGGAGTATTTTGATACCACTTACCCAAGTGTTTTCCTGATTCTCCGGTTTCGAGCCGCAGTTTTTGATGTCTGCTCGCTCCTGCGGTGTCGAGCCACTTCTGGGTGCCTCAACCCCCCTCCCCTCTGGAAAGTTGCCACGGAAGCCTGAGGCTTCCGCTTTTCATCTGCCATTTTTTTAAAGTGTCAGCGGTATGCACATAGGTCGAGCTCCGCTTCTAAGTGAATAAAACCAATGCTTAAATGGTGACTTGTCATAGCGTTTAAATGAGTTTGGGATCTCACGGAGGCCATTTTCAGGTCAAAAGATCAAAGGGAAGTGTTTTGTTATAGGGGTTGGATTGAAGTGGAAATAGTACCTAGGTAGCACAGGTGTCTGTCTTGTGCTGGAACTCATTTCACATATTCACCTCAGGGCAGGCTTTTGGTGGGAAAGCGACACTCCTCAAAAATGTCTGGTGTCAGAGAGATCTCCTGGTGGTGTCAGAAGACCTTGGAGCTCCTAGCTGTATGAGGGGACAGCAAAGTCCAAGAGGAACTACAATGTTCCCCTAGGAACATTGATGTTTTTAGGGAACCGTCAAAGGCTTTGGCTGCCAAAGGCTTGAAGCAAAGTGCGGAGGAATGCCGCACCAAGACAAAGAGCCTTCGGCTTAAATTCAGGAAGGTGGTGGCCAACAACGAGCAATCAGGGGCCACACAGCAGACCTGCCCATTTTACGAGGAGCTGAGCCGCATATTACATAAGAGCTCCAGTGTGACAGGGAAGAGGCTGTCACACAGCTTCCAGGAGAGGGCAGCTCCCAGCACCAGCCAGCAGAGCATCCCTCCCTCCCAGGAAGACACCCTGGACCTCTTTCCCCTCTACATGCCAGCTTCATAAGATCAAGCCAAGACAGCACCAGGACCAAGCAGCACATGTGGCGAGTATACATCTGGTTCCATATACAATTGTGGGAGGGGTCCACCGCCAAGTCACAAAGCAGCCCACCCCACACTCTCCAGCCCTGGCCCTCTTATGACTGAGGTAATCTCTCCCTATAGTCAGCAATCTGGATGGTTCTCATGATACTACAATAGGGGCATTTCAGCAACCAGAACATGTAGCTATTCTCCATTTCAAAAAGTACATTCAGGCCTCTGGAAATTTTAAAATACCTCAACCTGACAGTATGCCGTGATACCCCTCAGAAATATTGCCATGATAGCCATCCTGACATATCCAGGATTTGACTCCTCATTCTTCCTTTTGCTCCAGCCACCTGTATCTCAGGAATGGCTGTGTGGTTGCCTGCAATACTTGTGATTCTTCTGTAGCACAGCATGCAGTTTACTGAACCTGGTCAATTGGCATCAGCCTTCATTTTCTCTTCATTCCAGAGGGATGCGTACAAACACCCTGCGCCCAAAACTTTGGGCATTTGGGCGTCTACTGGCAGCAGGAGGAAATGGAAAGCCTCCTTGAACTCCTGCTTGAAATGGATGCTGGGCCAATGATAATGCCCAGCACCCACTTGCCCACAATGGACATATTCAAACAGGTAGCCAGGCACCTTACTGCTGAGGGCTACCCCAGGTCTGGCTCTCAATGCTGGGCCAAATTCAAAAGGCTTAAGGGGGCATTCTTTGATGTGCTGGAGGACTGGGAAGGCTTCCCCCCCAGGAGTCACCGTCCTCCCCATTTCCATCTCATGGCACATCTGTGGGCGCAGGTGGGGAGACCAAGCTGGGCTGAAAGAAGAACCCCTTCTAAGACTCTGAATTTCTTGAGCTTCTTCTACTCCCCCTTTTCCAGTGCACCCTTGACAACCTCAGTGCAAGGAGGGTATGTTTTCCCTAAATAAGAGGAAATGTATCCCAATAACAGGTCTGCTGCCAGACACTGAAGCTGTGTTGAAATAACTTTCTCTAAAGGATTGGGACAGTGGAATATGGGGGGTACTGTTTAATTCCTTCTGTGAGAAATGTTAGGTACAGTAAGCCTTAACTGACTGACATTAATTCCCCCCAAAATCAGGTTTTGATTCAATGTACCTTATTCATTTGTTTGTAACATCTTCACATGTATTGTAAGACAATGTGTAGATACGGTACAAGAAAAAGAAATTGTGAAAGTAACAAACGCATGTCTGAATGGTCAATGTCTGTTGCACTAGCCATGGGCCACTCAGAGAGCATGGTTTCCAGAGGTTTTATGAAGTATGACAGAGACCCGTGCCAAATCAGAGTATGACACCGAGGCATGCCAAAGTAACTGTGTTTGGGAGGCATGGTCTAAGCTGTGGATTCTAGTGCGCCACAACCCTGTCCTTATAAACAAGAAGCTCGGCTCATGGCTGTTGGAAAGCATTGTTTTTTAATGTGGACATCTCTTATACCCGGAGAGGTGTACAGTGAGGTGAGCCAGAAATAATCAGCTGGACACACTATGCCTTATTTTGAAAAGGCAAGCACTGATAGCACAGTTTCTGTAGCTGTGCTGTCCAGTCATGAGATTTTATACTCACACACTCCAGCATTAACTTCCATCCTCATTTTAACCAATACACTTTACTATCTTTAGACACACCTCGAGTACGGAGAAGGAGATGGTCCTAGAGAACCCGGGTACGATGCCGTCCTCCTCCTCTGAGGATCCACCCATAGAGGATCCGGGGCAAGGACCATCCGCTGGTGAGTGTGCCTTTTGCGCAGGCATAGTGAGCATAGCCTATGGGCTTCATACATCCCCCCCAGTCATAATAAAATGTACTAGAAGCAGCAGCTCAGCATAGTGATTCAATCAGCTCTTTATTAGATTACATCAGAAAAAGCCTGCAGAGGCTGGCTGCAAGCCGCCTTTTATTCCTGAACTTCCCACACCCAAACCACACCCAGAACACACCCCAAACACCATGATAGGCTCTATTTATGAGTCCATAGTCCAGACTGGGCTACTTTAGGATCCGGGCTAGCCCATTGGTGCACCCTTTGGATCTACAGTCTCTATTGTTCTCTTGAACCAAGCTCTGGCCCTTTTTGGACCACATGGTCAGCCAGGTGGCAGTAGCCATCTTTTCCCAATACATTACACCCCTCCCCCCATAGTTTGAACACACCCACACACAAAGTCTTGTAGGTAACCTGGGCATCTGTGGTCCCTAGTCGACCTCCACAGTACTTGGGCAGGGTTGCTTGTTTGCACATTGGCTGGTTCTATCCTTGCTGGGGAAACCGGTGTGGATGCTGGAGCTCAGGTGACCTGCAGAAAAGGTCTTGTGGCAGCTGTGTTGGCTGGAGTCTGCTCAGGCTCTACCTCCGGAGTGGTGGTCTGAGCTGCCGGGCTCGACTGTATCGCTAACTGGCTCCCTGACACCGTCTCCGTCTACTGTTGGTTCTAGTGATGTTACTCGGCGGCGGATCTGGTCCACATGCCTGTGAAGCCTTTGGCCGTCTTCAGTAGATACCTCATACGACAGGGGTCCAGTCACGTGAATTACTCATGCCAGTATCCATGGTGAGCCCTGGGCAAAATTGCGAGCATAGACTGGGTCTTCTGGGAAGAAGCCCCGTGGAGCCTTTTGTTGTTCTGACCCAGGCGCTTGCTCTGAGGCCCGGTCGGGGTGTAGTCTGTCGAAGCGGGTGGTTAACTGGCGACCCATAAGGATTTCTGCGGGGCTCCTGCCGGTGGGAGTGTGCAGGGTGATCTTCTGCCCAAACAGGAACACTGCGAGCCAGTAGTCCCAATCTCCCTGCACGATGCGTCGCAGGGCTTCTTTGGTGGTCCTCACCGTTCGTTCTGCTTGTCCATTCGTGGCTGGGTGAAAAGGTGCTGAATGAATGTGCCGGATTCTGTAGTGGGTCACAAATTCCACAAACTCCGCAGATGTGAAGGCTGCCCCGTTGTCGGAGACCAGGACGTACGGGATTCCGTGGGTGCAGAGAACCTTCCAGAGGGACTTTATTGCAGGCCTCGATGAGGTGGACACCACTGGGAGGACCTCAAGCCATTTGGGAAAGGAATCGACCACTAGGAAGAAAATCTGTCCCTGGAATGGGCCAGCAAAGTCCAAGTACAAGCAGGCCCAGGGTTTGCCAGATGATTCCCACTTGCGTTCGGGAGCTCCGGGGGGATTGGGTTGGGTCTCTTGGCACATCTGGCACTGGTTGACAAGGTCCTCTATCTCCTTATCCAACCCAGGCCACCAGACGTAGCTGCATGCTGAGGCTTTCATTCACACAATTCCCGGGTGGGTTTCATGTAGCGCAGCTAGCATGCATTTGCACAGGAGCTCGGGGACTATAACTTGGCTGCCCCACAAGAGACATCCCCTGTGCACAGATAGTTCATCTTTGCGGGAGGCAAATGCCGTGAATTCAGGGCCCACTTTTTTGCTGGGTCATCCCCACCCAGTCGAGCACATGGGCAAGTACCCGGTCTTGGCTTGTGAACCAGGCTACTTCCGCGACCTGGATGGGGCGGTCAGGCAAGTCATCGATGCAGAGGACGTGATGAGCAGAAGCAGGATCTGGAGCGATCTCTGGAAGTGGAATGCAGCTGAGAGCAGCTATGTGCCCCATAGCCTTCCCTGGATGGTGTCACAAGTCTTATCTGTAGCCCACCAGAAATATAGACCACTGTAGAACCCAGGGAGACATCATCTGGGTCATTTGGTGGTCTGGGGCGAGGAGACCCAGCAGTGGCCTGTGGTTGGTGATGATGGTGAAGGGGCAGCCATAGAGGTAGAGGTGAAATTTCTTCACTCCGGCCACGATTGCCAGTGCCTCTTTATCAATTTGAGCATAATTATACTCGGTTGCCGACAAGGTCCCTGAATAGTAGGCCACTGGCACCTCATGGTCATCCGGCAGCTGGTGACCAAAAACCGCTCCCACACCATAGGGCAATGCATCACAGGTGAGAACCACATGGAGGGACTCATTGAAGTATGTGACCACGGAGTTCGACACCAACAAGTCCTTAACTGCCTTGAAAGCGGTGGCGTGTTGTGGACCCCAGGACAAGGTAGCCACCTTATCCAGCAAACGGTGAAGGGGCTCAGCTACTGCCGCTTTGTGTGGCAGGAATGAGTGATAAAAATTAAGCAGACCTAAGAATGCCTGTAACTCAGATTTTGACTGGGGAGTTGGGGCTTCCACTATGGCTTTTATTTTGTCTTTAGTCGGGTGAATGCCAGAAGTGTCAACACAGAATCCCAGGAAATCCACACTGGAGACACCAAGGGTACATTTCTTTCATTTCATTTTTAGCCCTGCCTTGCTGAAACTCTGGAGCACTGACCGTAGGTGCTCCGCGAAAAGGTTCTCCAATGGCATTGAGATCAGAACGTCATCGAAAAACGGGATGACTCTGGGAATACCTTTAAGAAGGGAGTCCATTAATTTTTGGAAAATCCCTGGTGCTATGCTCACTCCAAACTGTAGCTGCCACACCTTAAATGCTCCCCTGTGAGTCACTATTGTTTGCGCCTCAGCCGACTGCTCATCCACAGGCAGTTGCTGATAAGCCTGCGCTAGATCCAGCTTGCCAAAAAATCAGGCCCCGGCCAAGGCTGTGAGGACATGACTGACCACCAGCACGGGATACGCATTGTCTTGGAGCACTTTGTTTATTGCGCATTTGTAGTCCGCACAGATTCTAATGTCCCCATAGGGTTTCACAGGTGTCACGATTGGGGTCTCCCACCTAGCGTGGGGGACTGGCTCCAAAACCCCTTGGTCAACCAGTCAGTCCAACTTGGCCTCTATTTTCAGGTGGAGAGTGAGCAGGGGTCTGCAGTGCTTTGTCCAAATGGGGTGCACCACGGGGTCGAGGTCGAAAGATACTGGCGGGCTGGTGTAGCGCCCAAGCGACCCATCAAAAACCCTGGGAAATTCTTGGCAGATGTCACTGAAGTCTCTGAGCCCCAGTTGATTAATGTCTGTCACCGCTAGGCCCAGCGCCTTGAACCAAGACAGTCCCAGGAGGCTGGTGAGAGGGGCCTTCACCACGACCAGTTCCAAGAGGTCGTCAAAAGCCTTGTATTGTACGCAGAACTGGCCTAACCCTTAATTGCTACTAGGTTCTTTTGGAAGTCCCGTAGATGGAGGTCTGTGGATTCTAAGGGGGGAACCTCCATTGGGGCAGAGTCTCTGGAGGGTGTCCTCAGTTATAATTGACCAAGATGACCCCATGTCCAGCTCCATTGTACAGGGAGTTCCCTCAATGGACACAGTCATGTGCAATTTGGGGGTAGTGCTTCAGGGTAGGTAGTGTACCTGGTTGTGGTTGATGGTTCCTCCATAGTGGTGGTCCATAGCTCCCTGAGGTGAGGGGGCAGATTTCGCAACCGGCAGGCGTGGGCTATGTGGCCTTGTTTGTTACAGGTCTGGCATACCGCGTTCCGGAAATGACAGTTCCTCCTCTCATGAAGGTTGCCACAGCTTGCGCAAGCATTGGTCCCAGACTGCTGGGGTTGGCTGCTTGTGGAGGAGCAGCCAGCAGCCGGTCGGTTCCTCTTGGGTCGGTGTCAATGCTGCTGACGGTGGTTGTCTGCCGGTCACACTGTGATTTCTCGAATGCTGTGGCCATCTGTAGTACCGCATTGAGGGACAGGTTTGCCTGTAGCATCAGTTTCTTGTGGAGCTTTGGCTCTTGGACCCAGCGCAGAAATTGCGTGAGTAGGGAGTCTCCCAGGTCTGTGAATTTGCATCTGCTGGTGATGCGGCGGAGATCAGTGAGGAACTCTGCAATGGACTCACTGGAATTCTGTGTTCTTGCAATTAAGTCCATGCGGACTGTCCATTTAGATGGTTTGGGCACATGGTAGTTGTTGAGTGCCATGATGATTTCAACATAGGTGGCCATCTCTAGAGTCTTCGGAACCACCGGGCTCATGGCTAGCCGGATGGTGGTGACCAGGATTTCTAAGGCTCGTCGTCCATCACCTTCTGTAATTTGAGGAAATGTGTGAGCTGAGCTACCCAGGCCTCCCAGAACTCAGGATGGTTCAGGTCAGACTGGTTCAGCCATGGAAGCCATGATTCGGAGTGGCGGCGGTGATGCAGGAACCTGAGTCGCCGGTGCAGAGGTTGCGGACTGCGATTAGCCAGCTGGAGCGGTGCTGAATAACACACTGACTGCAAATCATAAATCCGACCTTGAGCTAAAGTTAAACCTGCAGGGACCACTTCTCCTCCGTCACAGGCAGGCGAACCCCAGCAGGCCGCACAACCGCCTGGAGGTGTGGTGGTGGTGCCTTCGGGGGACATTGGAGAGGGTGAGTGGAGAGTGTCACTCAAGTTGTTCTTGGATTGCTACTGAGTCCCCCCACCCCCCCATTTGGAGGTATTTCTGCAATTGGGAAGCAGACCGAAATGCCCAGCATCTGCTATTAGAGAGGGCACAAGTTGCAAACAGCTGTCTGTCCACAGGTTGTGCATGAGGAATAATTTGTGTTGAGCGACTGCAGCAGCCGTGGTTGGTTGGAAGTGGGAGGTTATGGTGCGTGAGGAGTTGCCGTACTGATGGAAACAGGAGTTTGAGAGTCCAGAGTGCGGTGGCGACATTATCATACCTGTGTAAGAACTCACGCAGGTCTACTGGTGTTTGGAGAATGCTCGTTGGACTACAAGCTTCCCTCAAACAAACTGTGTGCATTTCAGATGTGTCAACTGAGGACCCATCTGGATTGTTTCCTCAGCGGAGTCAGCTGCAGGTAAGATCATCCTGAGGTTGCCCTATGGGGAATGCACTTCTTGCTCTGACGATGAGCTATACTCCGTTGACCATAGGTCAAGCGGCGTCACCCAGGCTGCCGTGGCAGTGGAGGAAGAGGGGTCCTGCCGCGGATGCCAGGAAGTGGAGCGTCGGCTCCATGAGTTCAAGGACAGGGTGGACACCAGATGTAAGTCCAATCTGTTAAGACTTGCTGGACACACCCTATCCAGGAATAATCTGGACCCCGTGAGACGTCCAGGAATTGCGGTGGCAGGAGGGTGGCAGTCCAGGTGAACAGTCCCAGAGGAGGGCTGGGGTTTTTCCACAACAACAAGGAGGCGGAAAAGCTAATCGCCTCAAGAGATAGGGAGATGGGGGTGTAGAGACAGAGGACCTGCGTTTTAACTCCTGTTTATTTTCTGTGCCCGGTTGTGTTAAGTGCCTGTGATTATTCCCTTTGCCTAAGTTATCCATAGTTCAAGTACACCTTTTTGAGTTTTAGGGCCTGGTGTGCCTTGGCCACTTAGTTCTTCCCAGCTTAGGACATTACCAAGGGCAAAAGGAGGCCAGGGAACCAAAATGGGCCCAAATAGGAGGGGTTGCCAAATCTCCAGGGGGCACCCAAAGCTTGTAGTACCCACTTTCCCGGGTTGGGGAATCAGCCAGAGGGGTCTCACTGTCCCTCTAGGAAGGTGGTATCAATCCAGTGAGTGGCGGCAGCAAGTAATGAAGGGAAATAGCCCCACCAGGCAGTGTGGGCAAGTGAAAACATGGGCTTGCAGGGTGTGTGGCTTTGATAACATGGTTTCCCTTTCCGAAAAACCAGTCCCCACCGTATGGGCCACTGCTACCGATATGTGGTGATCTGACTGCCACAGCCAACTGCAATCCCAAGGTGGATTCTACAACAAGGCCCTATCTAACTCCCCCCCTTCACTCCACAGCCCATCAGGTGCTCAACTTGATAAACACCCTGCGGCAGGTTGTGAGGCATCTCTGCAGCTCGCTGTGCAACCTGCCAATCCGGAGCTGGTGCCCGTGACAGAATCCAGGGAGGATGACTAGTCTACCCCTGTTGATTCCTATGGGGAGATATCAGAGCTCCAGCCCACACCTGGAAGTTGGCAACCCTATCTCTGATGCCATTTCACATGGTGTAGTAGTTAGGAGCTCAGATTCTAGTCTGGGAGAACTGGGTTTTATTCCCCATTCCTCTTTCACATGCAGCTGCTGGTGTGACCTTGGGTCAGTCAGAAGTTATTTCAGAGCTGTTCCTGAAAGAGCAGTTCTCGAAAGAGCTCCCTCAGACCCACCTACCTCATAGGCAATGCATCCTGTAAGCTGTGGAGTCCTGTGGGGGGGGGGGAATTCCACTTTGTGAGCTACTGACATTACAGTCACAAACCATTCTTCTAGGGTGGGGAGTCCAGGAAAACACAGCTCAGCCATTCTGTTGATTAAAGGTTTTACTGAACAACAAAATCTAAGACAATCAAAACATTTTTTAACAAACAACATCAACAACAATTCATAACATATTTACATACAGCAGGTTGCCCCCAAGCCGGAAAGAAGAGACAAACAATGTTGTTGGGTTAACTAATGGGTCACTTTATTAATTACTACAAAACACAAAATCACGGCAGGGGCCAAAATTACTGTAATACTGACAGGCCAAAGCCAGGAGTCAAACAGACCCCTTCCTTGCCAGGTACGTAGGGCGAGCACCCATGCCCCAGGCTTCAGCCAACAAGTGCGGCCTGTGCCTGGCCATCATAAATGGGAGGTTGCCCTGAAACCCCTCCCCTGAACCACAAGGTCCAAAGGGAAGTAATCCAGGACGGTCCCACAGAGAAGTTCACTTTCCCTGCCCCTTACCACAAGGCCCAAGGGCTGTACTTGCAAGCCGCAACTGGGGTATCAGTAAGTGCTCATCAAACCACAATCCATATTATTAACAAAAACTCCTCCATAACTAAAGTGACCAATCTATTTACCACAGCCACACTGAAGCCAATTATCCACCACTATAACAGTACAGTGAAGGCAAAAACACTTCTACCAACATGCCAATTCAGGTAAAGGTGAAAAATTCCTACCCAGCCCCCAATGGGACGACCAGCAAATGCCTGTACTGCTACTAGGGTGGGAGGGTGGGCTGCGAACTGCTGAAGACTGACAGGGAGGAGGCAAGGGGCCATCCAAGAGACTTCTGGCCCTGCCTCCCCTTCCTTTTACTATGGATGCACAACTGCAGCCATGGGTCCTCCTTCCTAACTGGGCAGCAAAGGTGGTTCCCAGGCTGCACAGCCATGCGGCCAGCTGACTAATGAACCGGATTGCCCCCCAAGCCAGAAAGAAAAGACACACAACATTGTTGGGTTAACTAATGGGCCACTTTACTAATTACTACGTAACACAAAATCATGACAAGGGCCAAAATTACTGTAATATGGACAGGCCAAGGCCAGGACCCAAACAGACAAACAACATCAACAACAATTCATAACATATTTACATACAGCAGGTTTTATAAACGTGGGGACATGGAGTGCTGGGGAAAGTCAGAGTTCTCAATTCAGTGCCTGTGCCGCACCTGCAACCACTGGGTGACTGTGGCACGCACTGCCTTCCCCTCCTCATGCTACACCTCATTCCCTCCTGGCTGGGGTTCCTGTGAGGGAGAATTGCTCTCTTACACCGTCGCCTCCACAGTGACTGGGTGGCCACACTCCTTGCAAATGTTGTGTAGCACTGCACAGGTGCACAGCACTGCATTTATGTTCTGCTGTTCCACCTGCAGCATGGCCCCCAGGCACCTCCAGCGAGCCTTAGGCATCCAAAGGCTCGCTCCACCACACACCTGGCCCTACTGTGTGCCTTGCTGAAAACCGCCTGCCATGGTGTCAGCACTCCTGTATAGGGAGTAATCAGCCAGTGGTGCATGGGGTACGCGGCATCAGCAATCACTAAGGGAGGGATCTAAACTCCCTCAATTGTCAGTGTGGGGTTTCTGGGCACAAATACTCTGTGGTCCATTGTATCAATGAGTCTGGATTGCCTGAGTAGGTAAGCATCATGGCTCCTGCTGGGTTCACCCACTGTAATGTCAATGAAGTGACCTAGGTGGTCCACAGTCCCCTGCAGGAGGACTGAGTAGAAGTGTTTCTGGTTGTAGTACTCTGCACCTTGCCCTGGTGGTGCCTGGATTGGGATGTGGCAGCCATCCAGGGCTCCCACACAGTGCGAAAATCCAAGTTCCTCGAACTCCAGCATGACCTGGCAAAAGTACAGGATAACATCAGTGTTCATGGCCCAGATTACCTTGTTCTACCTAGATTTATCAGTGACAGCCATACGTATTATCTACAGTACTTTATAATTACAGCATAACTACTGGTTTGTAGGAATGCATATTCTAAACTCCCAAGACATTACCCTGGCAGGATGGTTATCATTTGTAGTTTCAGGCCTAATACAATCTTTTTAACGTAGACAGCAATGCCCACAGTCGCATATGAAGTTACCTGATGACAGTTACAAAGTGAAATGCTTGCTAGCAACTGGCGTACATTGTGGCACAGTTGTAACTTATGGCATTGCTTGACACACAGATGACACAGCCAGTTCTTCCTCTAAGCTGTGGAGTCCTGTGAGCAAAAATGCTACTTGGTGAGCTACTGGCATTAAAGTTGTGAGTGAGTGATTTGGCTACTACAAATATTAGCTCGCACTGGAGCCATGCTTCCTGAGCCAGAGGCTAAAAACCAGGTGTGCTTGTTCACACACACCACTGAGAGAGAGCACTGAACACAACCATGCCTGCATCACTGGCACCCTCTGAGGTCCTGTTATAATTTTTGACAATTATCACTTTCAGCTCCACAATGTAGTAATTGCCATCTGGACAGTACCACAGTAGTGGTCATCCATAGATGTCACTGACTGGTCGCCATTACACCCTTACATTCCCTGTGCCTCGAGGGACATATGTTAGAAAACACCTCATTTCTGTCATGCGTGTGCTTTACATGTGAGATGCTTACTAGTCCAGGTGATTAAAGACATATTGTTTGGCTCATCCGATGTGCCTCAATTGCAAGGCAGACCTCTGCCATTATGCTGGCCACAGTGGATCTCGTCACACCGAACAGGGCGCCAACCACCCAGTAGCAGGTGGTGTTGGCCAGCCAAGCTATGGCAATGGCCACATGCTCCTCTGATGGTATGGGGTCTCTCATGGTGGTCTCCTCATGCTTGAGATGCAGCCTGAGAGTGTCCACCATCCACAGGAAGGTGGCCCTGGTCATCTTAAAGTGCTCCTGCCACTGTTTTTCCTCCCAGATGATCTGGGTGTAGACGTTCCATAGTTGTGCTGACTGAGGATAGACCCACCACCTACGTAGGGCCCTCTGCTCAGCAAGTGTTTGGAGGAATGCCATGTTGAGGGACTCTGGCAGGACAAAGCCCCTCACTCTGGCTCTCCTGTGCATAAGTGCTGTCTGACAGCGATCAGTCTCCTCACTCTGATGGCTGTCAACCTGCGTTGCAGGTGACAGGCCACTGTGAGAAGGATCTGAGCAGTCAGGAACACCACCAGGCACTGCTCCTGAGGATTCATATTGCTCCTTCAGTGCGAGTGTCAGAAATGCGTGGGGAAAAGGGTTTTATAGGGGAGTGGACAGCTCAGGTGGATTGAAACAGGTATGTGAGTGAAGGCATGGCTCTCTGTGGAAGGGTCAAAAAAAGGCCCTAATGTTTGTGCACATGTGCGATATAAAAAAAATCCTATTCCATGCATGGGGGCCTATGCGCATGCACAAACCCAGGGGAAAAAAATAGCGACACATACTTCCTGCGTGCCGGTAGTGTAGATGCCGGGAAGCACAGCAACTGTGCGGTAAAGCAAGATAAGAGAGGTGAGTGTGATCGCAATTGTCCGGATCAAATATAATCCAGTCAGAAATGGAGCAATTTAAACCATACCCACCGCGCCATCTGAACGCACCCTGAATGTCCTACCAGTGTGGGCCTCTTGGAGGCATGTCAGACCTCAGGCCTGAACAGACATTAAAAATGCCATAAAATATTTTACAGTGGGGCTAGCTGTGATGTGCGCAGAGAAGCTTGCTGAGACTGATAGAATATTACAGTGTTGAGATACATTCTCTGGGATCCAAAGATTTCCATCTAGGAAATCCCATTGCAGATTTCTGTTCTGATTGCTGATGGTGCAACCAATAGTGGATAGTTATCATTCATTGGAAGAACTCATCAGTTTTTCCCCAAAGGCATCCAGCATTCCCATAACTAAATGTCCAGTAATTGTTACTTTAGGCTTCTGTGGTAAACAGTCCATGAAAGACAAAGGAGCAAACTCAGGTGAAGATCAATGGGAAGGGTATAATAGGCTGCAGCTGGATGGGAAATTAATCGGTATACTTTTGTGTTAAGGTTACCATTAACCCACAAGATTGTTACTGATGTGAAATAATAAAATGGGCCATTTGACTTTATTTTCTTTTGACCTTGAGTTTCAATTTTTAAAAAAGTCTTTAAGCAATTTGTATGAAAGCTCATGTGGTTGTCAGCAAAGTTTTAGAATAGCCACTTTTACTTAATCTCTGGGAATTGTACCTTTTCCAAGATGCATTCATTCTTCAGCTGTTAGCAAGGGCCATCATGAACTACAGAACTTCTTTTGGTAATTTCCTTAAAAGTGCACCTTTAATTTGCAAGCATTTACAAGCTTAAGATATGTTTAAAACAATCATGTAAGGTATTTTTATAATATCTATACATCTTATTATGCAAATTAATTTATTTTCATATCATCGCTCTGGCTCATATTATCCTACTCTTTTATCCAACTCTAATATGTGATTCTCTCTTCCCACATTTTTTCCTCACAACACTCTTATGAGGTAGATAAGGCTGAGAGAGTGTCACTGCCCTCAGCAAGCTTCATGTCTGAGCTGGGATTTATAATCTTTCCAGATCTTAGACCACCACTAACTTTTGCACTACACCAGCTCTGACTTATTTATTTAATATGCCAATGTACTTGAGGAGGCATATAAACCATTCACTATCTGCCAATGCACTTGAGGAGAAGTATAAATCATGCCTAGACTTAGTTTTAACTACCTTGCAAGCTGCGGTGGCTCAAGTGGTTAAGACACTGAACTGCAGGCTGTGGAAGGTCAGTAGTTCAGCAGTTCAAGACCAGTGAGTGCCGCATGACGGGGTGAGCTCCCGTCTCTAGTTCCAACTCCTGCCAACCTAGCAGTTCGAAAGCAAGAAAATTGCAAGTAGATAAATAGGTACCACTTCAGTGGGAAGGTAACAGCGTTCCGTGCGCCTTGGTGTTTAGTCATGCCGGCCACATGACCACGGAAATGTCTTCGGACAGCGCTGGCTCTTCGGCTTTGAAACGGAGATGAGCACCGCAACCCTAGAGTCGGATTCGACTGGCTTTCGAGCAAGGGAACCTTTACCTTTACCCTTTAAGGCAGGTTAAAATTATTCCTATACACAGATAGAAAGAGGAGGAAAAATAATAACTGCCCCAAGGTAGCACTAAATTTGTAGTAGAAGTGGGGTCTGAACCCATAGCTTTACAATCCAAACCCAACTTTTCCTATAGTAGGCCCAGGTTGGCTGAAATCTGCAATGTTCTGCAAATCTGCAAGGCACAATACTGTGCCTTGTACTTTCTGTAGTCACACAAAAAAGTGTGGAACGGAGACACTGAAAATTTGGATTGATCTCCCATATCCCACTCATCAACCCAATTAGTGTTTGGGTTCATTCATTTTAGGATATGCTGTCTGTTAATATGCTAAAGACATGCCATCAACTCTTTTGACATTGTGAGTAATAAATAAAAATGAAACATACATATTTCTTCTATATCACTTCATTAAGAGTTTATGGGCCATATTTATTTGCTCTTAGCATGGATCAATCCACAATTCCTTTTGAAGAATCAGTTGTCATTGAATCTAATCCACATGTTACATCATGCCACATCATGAGGGAACAGATACATATAAGTCACTTCCCAAGTGTGGCTTAGAGGTCATCAGATTTAGAAGGGAGAAAGATCCAAATGTTTCCAAGTGCACAATTCAGATTAATTGCTCGTGCAAATCGGCTCCTGCTATGAAAATATGAATTAATGTTTTACTATACATTGCTAAATGTGAAAAGGCTCCTTGTATGCCAAGGTAAAATAGAATGCTACAGTCTTGTCTCAGGTTCATTTTTGTGAGTAATTAACTTGCTGACAGACCATTCTCCATACATAGAAAACAATAGATTCTGATTATTGCAATAGAGCTGCTAGCTTTGTAGAGGGCAACCACACAATGGCTCAGTACACTGGAATCACTCCAGATACAGAGATCTTCCCTTACAAATAAGTCTTTGCTAATTTGCCTTTGGATTTTAATTACTTTTATGCAGTAATGATGTTAGTGATGAGCAAAATACATGGAATAAGCAAACCATAGGGTCATCTTCTGTATCTCCCCTGGGCAGAGAAGAAACAATAGGTTGTCACAGCCTATACTGTCTTTTTATCCTGCCCTTCCTCCAAGGAGCTTTTCAAGAAGGGTGCTCTGTGTTTGTGTCTATGTATTATACTTAAATAAGCATAACATGACATTGGGGGGGGAGTAGAACTAGTTTCTAACATTGTAACCAAGGTTTCAGCAATAAAGAGATATATGGCTGTCACAGGCACCTACTGGAGGGTCTATAAAAAAGTGCAATAGCATAAAATTGGGGGGGGGACTACTAGCGGTGAAAAATGTATGAAAAGTCTATTTTGAAAAGCATGTACAGCTGTATAGAAAAATGTACACCAAGAAAACATGAATGAAAAAATTACACAAGAAGATCTGAATGACCTCAGATCAAAAAAGTTGAAAGCACTGGTGTACCAAGGGCAGGGTGAGGTGTGTGCTCTGCCCTGGTTGCAGCTTGAGGAAGGCCCTTGAAGGAGGGCCCTTGAAGCCAGCATCATGCTGCATCCAGCTGAATGTATTTTCTTTTCCTTTTAATATGTAGTTCTCATGGCATCCATTAGGGGTGCAGGGAAGTCTGAACATAGCAAAAAGCCCTCTAGGATCAGCTAGACTTCCCTTTCTCCAAGACTGAAGGAAACTTTCTTAACAGGTTATATGACCGAGCCAGCATGCTGATCACTGCTGCAGTAACTGCCAGTCTGCAGATTATTTTCTCCATTTTCTCTCTTCCTTTCCTTGCACCCAGCTCAGCTAAGCAGTAGTTAGGGTCTTGCAGCAAGATAAAACAACCTTTCCCTCTCTTAATTTCTCTTCCTCTTTCCCACGTTTCCCATTCATTCCTGTCTCTCTTCACCTAATTCTTCCATCTCCCCCCTTTATTTTCACCTCTTGGTTACAAGACCTTCTCAGTCTATCCTGTTTGGTGACAGAATGTATTTAAGGGCAGTATGGTAGTAAGCCTTTGTTAATATTATGAAGAGAAGGCATTGGGTTTGCTGGGCACTGTACATTGCTCTGGATCTGCTGAGTCTCCACCACCACCCCTGCTTGGACTGTGATTCTGTGCTTGACAACAGCTGGCATTGCCACAATGGCACTCAGTTTGCTGGGCACTGTATATCGAACTGGTTTTGCTGGGCTTGCAAAATTGCCCCCCACACACACCCCTTCTGTTTCTACTGCAGAGAACCTCTGGTTTGAATTTAGTTTTTTGGAAACAATGGAGTATGGGGGCACTTTCTTTGGGGGGTTGTGTGTTACTTAACATCCGGTCTAGTGAAGCTCACAATCACTATTTTGTGATGCTTTGGCTGGTGTTACTTAGTAAAAGTTAGTACAAAAGCAGACTCCTAGCTCTCAAAAATGTCTTGTAGAAGTTTGGGATGGTCAGCTCTTGAGCTTCAAAATGGGGAACAGAAGCCTTCCCAAGTGCCTGCTCAGAACATGAGTAGTGTGATGGAATTTATTTATTTTTTGCTGTCAAGTCACAGCTGACATGGCAACTCCATAGAGTTTTCAAGTCAAGAGATGTTCAGAGGTGGTTTGCCATTGCCTGCCTCCACATTGTCCCTGCTTAGCTTCTGATGAGATCAGGTTATCCTAGAGCAATCCAGGTCAGGCCTAGGCTGAGAGTAATGTGACTGGCCCAAGGTCACCCAGCAAGCTTCCATGGCACAAGCAGGGATTCAAACCTGGATTTCCCAGATCCTAGTCCAAGGCTTTAACCAATAGTGTGTTGGAAGTTGAATTTTCTTTTTTACTGGTATGATAATATATATATAGTTAAATAAAAGAATTTTTTCACTGTGTTTCTTTTCTGGCTGTGTCTACATTCGGGTAACTCTTATGTCTACATTCATGGGGTATCCTTGAAGTGGCTTACCTTATTTCTCCTTGATCATGGACAGAGGGTAGTGCTAGGGGAGAGGGTATCAGCTAAGTACCCCTTAACATGTGGGGTCCCTCAGGAGGCAATCCTCTCTCTGATGTTGTTTAACATCTATATGCACTCCCTCATCCAGCTGGCATGGAGTTTCAGGCTGAGGTGTCACCAGTGTGCTGGTGATATCTAGCTGTATCTGTTAATGGGTGGCCACCTGGCTACTGTCCTGCATAACCTGGCCGAGGATCTAGAGGCCATGGTGGGATGCCAAAAAAAGAGTCAGCTGAGACTGATTCCAACTAAGATGGAGGATCTGTGGCTGGGGGGGCAGGATTCAGGACTGGGGTGCCAACTGCCCACTCTTGACAGTGTGCCATTGCTACCAGCACAAACTGTTGGGTGGGTGTAGTCTTGGATACCTCCTTATCTATGGAGATCCAGATGATGAATGTTGCCAAGCTGGCATTTTTCCACCAGCACCAAGTGTGGCAACTGTCTCCTTTCCTGTCTCACCCCAACCTAGCCACAGTAATTTATGCAATGGTCTCCTCCAGACTGGGTTACTGCAACTCACTTTACACTAGCCTAACCCTTGAGACTGATCCGGAAACTCCAACTGATCCAGAATGCAGTGGCATGAGTCCTAACAGAAATGTCACAGACAGTACACATGCAACATGTGATATGTCAGCTACACTGGCTTCTAGTGGAGTACTGGGTCAGGTTCAAGGTCTTGGTATTGACCTCTAAGTCCTTGAGCAGTCTGGGACCCAGGTATCTTTGGGAACCACCTCCTCTGGTATGTCCCCCAAAGTACAATCTGCTGAGAACAACTTACTGGTGATCCCTGGCCCTAAAGACATCCGGCTGTCCTCGACCAGAGCCAAGACTTTCTGAGCCCTGGCTTCCATCTGGTGGAACTCTCTGCCAAATAACATCTGTGCGCAGAGCCAGGGATTTCTCAGCCATGGCTCCCACCTGGTGGAACTCTCTGCCAAATAACATCCATGCCCTGCAGGACCTGATGCAGTTCCGCAGGGCCTGCAGGGCAGAGATGTTCTGCCAGGCTTTTGGTTGAGGACAGTGATGGGCACCGCCTTGCTTGCCATTCCCCCATTTTTTCATGATTTCTCCCTACCTCACCCATGAGGTGATGACACAGCCTGAAATCCAAGTGTTTTATTATGATACTAGGAGCCAAGTCTGTTGTAAAAACAATACAATGGGCTCTAGACTGGGCTGTGGGCGGCTGTCCATGCAGGGAGGCTGCCGGCTGGCCAGCTCCCTCCTTCATCTCTCCCATTGTGGGGCAGGGGATGGAGGTAGCCTGGGGTGCGGGGAGATGGGGACGATGATGGTGGAACCTGCCGTGGTGGGCTAGCTTACCCCTGGGTGAGGCAGGAGGCACCTGGGGACACCTCAGAAAATCCCCTGGCTGCAGCATGCCTGCGGAGCTGCCACCGCCACCTCCAGCTGGGCTTGGCCTCTTCCAAGTGAGCCGGTGGCTTTCTGGTGCGCAGCAGCAGCAGAAGAAGAGCCCAGGATGGGAGAGACCGACACAAACTGCCCGGCTCAGTGCAATGACCATTCCTAGTTGCCTGCCCCAAGGAGGAGGAGGGCCCACACAGTGGGGAGCACCCCAGGGGGAAGCAGCAGCAGTCTCAGGCTGCGAATGGCCTTGAAGCCAGAACCTGCCAGCTGCGGTGGGGAGCGCTTGCCTCCTGGGGCCCCACTGCCCTTTCCAAGTGGCGGTAGTGGCAGGACCAAAAGGGGCCAAACACGGTGCTTCTTGGGCTGGGCGGGCACCGGCCATGTGGGGATGGGGCTGCCTCGGTATGGAGCGCTGCAGGAGGACTAGTGTGTGAGCGTGCCATGCAAAGGGGCACTGAGGAGGGCTTTGTGCCACTGGGGCAGCAGGGCGACCCGCCAGCCTCCCGCAACCTGCTGGGCAAGGGCATGGTGGGACTGCTGGGTGAGGGGCCCTGGCTCAGCTCTTTCTGCAGTGTGTGCAGGGCCCAAAGCAGAGTGGGGGAGGGAGGGTGGCTCTGCCCCTGAGCCCCTTGGAGGGAGGGACGAAGGGCAGGATCCAGGCATGGAGGAAGTGGGGCATTCCAATGCGACTTGAGCCAGTGGTGGTTGGAGAAACAGATGGGCCACTAGCTTTGCTGCATGGCTGGTCTGCAGCAGCCCATTGCTTGGCTCTTTAACAACAGGACCCACCAGGTCCACTACAGAGGTGTTTGTCTCCATCCGGTAAGGGCTCCAGACTCACTTCTGTTGTTCCAGTTGGCAGCTTTGGTGCTCAATGCCTGGCTTGTGAGCTGCTGAGGTCCTTCCAGGAGGAGAAGCAACTGTCTTCTGGGGGAATTTGTGGCCAGCGCTGGTGCTTTGGAAGGGCCTCAGGCAACGCAGCCAGTGGATGGGGACACCTTCTGATTGGCAGTTCAGTCAGCCAATTGATTTGGGAGTGCATCAAATCTTGCCACTCCAAAACAGAATTATTATATAGGAGCAGGGCTCTTTTTGTAGCAGGAACTCCTTTGCATATTAGGCGACACACCCCTAATGTAGCCAATCCTCCAAGACCTTACAGAGTTCTTCTTACAGGGGCTACTGTAAGCTCTTGGAGGATTGGCTACATTAGGGGTGTGTCCCCTAATATGCAAAGGAGTTCCTGCTACAATAAGAGCCCTGTTTTATTATATGTATTCCTATTGTTGCTTATTGTTCAGAGCCCTGAATACTCAGGGATTGGGTGATTCAAAAATCCACATTATAAATAAATAAACAAACAAACAAACAAACTAAAGAAGAGGTGTAAATGAGTGGCCAACTCTTGTAATGAAGAATAATTTATTAGAAAAGAACAAGAGTCCAGTAACTCCTTAAAAGGCCAACAAAATTTGTGGCAGGGTATGAGCTTTTGTGAGTCACTCTCACTTCTTCAGATAATTGTATTGGAAGGGATTTGGTAAAGCTTACATTACTTATGCAATCCCTTAATTTTTTAAAAAAAGAAACTACTGAAATGCTTATATCAAAATCATTTAGAAGCAACTTGATACATATTAAACACCTCTGAGAAGGAAAAATGCTGTAGGCAGGTTTCTTAATAAGTCTGGTTTGGTTAATTATTGCCTAAAGCAGTTCCGAACTAATTATTTACTCCCCAAGGGGGGACTCCACATTTTCGGCATAAAAGTGCCAGAGATTGATTTTCCTTAATTGACAGCATACAGTAGTAGACAGACCACATAGAGCTGAAGGTTAAACCATTTATAGAAAGCAATAGCCAAGCCCCTACAGAGTACCAGGCAATGCATCAACAGGAATGGGAGACCCAAACCCCAAATCACTGCACTTTCAGGGAAAAGGCTTATTTGTCTCTGTCATCTGGCCTTTACGGTTCATTTAACATCTTAAATAGCCTGTATAAATTAGCTGCGTTTCATCATTATACATCCTCTCCACATCAAAGGGTTGTTTTTCTGACAGAGGACTTGGGAAAGTTTTAGTAACTTTTCTTAGTACCTGAGTAATACAAGCTCAGTATTGTAACAGCATCTGATCTGCAGATAGTCAAATGCATGGTTATTGGACACGTTTATAGAATAAAAGCATACTGGAAAGGAAAGCTAGGCGCATCTTCTGATCTTGCCTGGGGTTTGTTCTGTGAACCACACAGTTACCAGTTGAGAACTTTCACCTTATGGCCAAACTACATAATACGTTTTTAAACAAGTTAGATCCCTGACTCCTTTACCCACAGCAACAGCAGGGAGCATCAGTTTTAAAACCTGTGGGGGCCTGATTTGGTGTGGGACCATGATATAAGGAAGGGGGGTCCTGCTTCCCCCCTGAGCTATTTTCCCTAGCTTAAACTATCCTGGGGAAATTATCTGCATTATTTTGGAGCTGTACATGCAGGGCTCAGGAAAACAGCATAGGGAGAGGCACAGAGAAGGCAGAAGGCCTTCCTTCCCCTATGCTGTGGTACCAATACAAATTGGGCCCCCATAGGCTTCAAAAGCAATGTTCCCCAAAGCTCCTATGTGGCTAGAGGGAAGTAAGTCAAGATCGAGGAACCCAAGCTGATTAATTTTTTAAAAACTATAGTGTAGACCTCAGGGACCCAACATGGGGCCCTAGCAAATATGTCCCTGGATTGTGAGCAGATTACATACTTAGCACAATATACAAGAATTCTTATATCACAAGAATTCATAAATCTCATTAATATAACATAAACTTAAGCAGTCAGAAGTAACACATTTTGAATCCTTCTTTTCCATATAAATGTGAGAGATTGAAAACCACAGAGAGAAACCTCCCAGAGAGAAACTTCTTTGGAAGACAAACCAGACACTGGATCCATTGTTTGCCAGCCTGTCCTGAGGCCTGCATAATTGCAGTTTTACTTTCATCACAGAAATAAAATCACCTGACATTAACTTTATAACTTTACAATTTCTTAATATTAAATATTACCTTTTTTAAAATAAACAAAGAATTGGCATGGTTTCCTTGTTTGTTGATTATGAATGGAATAGCTCGGTTTACTTGCCAAGCTTTATGAATCTAAACAGTAATAGCAGCCTGCACACATGTGGTGCTCTGGAGTATTTCAAACAGGTCTTTTATTACCATTTATATTTTGGACACAGCCTTAGTGGTACAGGTGTAGACTGAGATCGCAGTTTGGCTTGAAAAGCTCTCTCAGGCCTGGATGTGCCTTGGACTGATCTTTGACCTAGTTCCCACAATTGGTTTTATCACCTCTTTCTCGTGGTAGAGAGAGTTTGGTGTAGTGGTTAAGTGTGCAGACTCTAATCTGGGAGAACTGGGTTTGATTCCCCACTCCTCCACTTGCAGCTGATGGACAACCTGGGGCAAGCTATAGTTCTGTCAGACCTTTTCTTGAACAAACAGTTCTTGAAAGAGCTCTCTCAGCCCCACCTACCTCACAGGGTGTCTGTTATGGGGAGGGGAAGGGAAAGGAATTTGTAAGCCACTCTGAGATTCTTGAGTAAAGGGTGGGATATAAACCCAACCTCTTATCTCTCTCTGCCTTTATTACTGCCTTTAAACTCCCTTGTACTCTTGCATCAGAATGAGACATTCAGCCCAAGCCATTCTGACAATTTAATCAGTTTAGAAGGATTTTTCTCAATGACTTCTGCCAGCTTATCTTGTATCAGGCAGACAGGCAACTCTGCACACACTGTCTTAAAACTGTTACCAAGCAATCGAGATAGTCTGACACTTTTTCATAAAATGTAGGTACCAAACTTAATATCCTTCTAGATAACACTCTTATGTAATAACAGTGTATTATAGAGAAGAAATGGGAAGAAATAGCATGTTAAAAAGCCAAATATGGGACTACTTAGGTGGATGACTTTCTTTATTGCTTGTGTAAAATTGTCATTCTTCTCATCATCATTCCATGGCTTCTGCTTTTCTTAAATTGACTATGGCTTGGCTTGCCATCTCATCCCCCAAGTGGACTATCTTTGCTTGATTCTGACAAATCTACCCAGATCTCAGGGTTCATCCTCCTGTTAGATTTCTCTAAAGTCCTTATACTGCAATCAGCTACTGGGTTTACGCAAGCTGTGACACATCATTGAAGACTGACCTGGCTATAGACTGATAGGCTGTTTTGCAATGCCAGCCTCTTTCATTACAATCAATTAAGAGCCCAGTCCCAAACAACTTCTTTAAGCTTTTCTTTAACCCCTAGTGTGGATTTGACTGGACTTAGGAAAACATACCCTTCAGAATATCATCTATGTCTCTGAAAATGCAGCACAAAAAGCTGAGTCTTTTTATCGATGCACAGTAGATTCTTGGAAATTTGTTACACTGTTCTTTGAAGACTAAATTAAAAACAATAAAATGATTGTTTGGAAAACTCAGAGGCTTTTACTAGCTTTTGGAGAATTTGCACTGCTTTAAGAAGGCCATTGGTGTCACGACAAAGACCTCTGAGTCTCTGATTTACTTTCTAAGCAGTATAAATTTCCTTTTAAGCTCCTGGAATTCAATGAAAGTTCAGGGTTTCTGGAGCTATTCATGCCTGTTGATAGCCATTCTTTTTCAATGAGGTGCCCACAGTATTCACTTAACAATACCCGGATTAAGAATTCGATACGGTCTATTAATAAGTGGCCATATAATTGCAAAAGGATTATTCACACAACAAAGGATTATTCATAGAGCTCTGCAGTGAAGGTGTTTAATACATTTCTCAACTAATAAAAAAACACTTCAAGAAGCTTTGTGAAACCTTTGTAAGAAATTGACCCATGAAGCTCCTTTATTGAGTTGTATCTTTTCCTAAATGCTTCTTTTTAAAGATACCCAAGACAGTGCTTTGCTACATAGCTGAGCCGACAAAGGCTGTCAGCTCAATTCATGTTATCAGATATTTGTGCAGAGTGAAAGAACAGCTGCATAGAGATGTAGGGCGCGTGTTTGTGTGAATATCATATGACGTGCCCTTATTTACTGGAGAGAATACCTTTTTTTGGTACCTCTTCCTGGTAAAACACTATCTCAAATTTATACCCATCTGGCATTAGAAGGAGAGTTTTGGAGATGTCTTTTTTTTTAAAAAAATGTTACTAATGTGCTGACTTGTACACCCATGTTGTTTTGCCTTCATGCCCTGCCCCCATCCTCTGGCTCCCTACAAGATAGCAGTGCATTCCTAAGCACAGTTACTCTCCTCTATGCCCAATGACTTCAATCGACTTAAAATGTGAAATTCTGTTTAGGATTGCACTACCAGTGGCATTGGAGGCATTTTGATTCTTAAGGCCAACTGAAATGTTACTGTGTCCCCAGGTCTGACCTGTGGGTGCCACAACCATTTTATAGCCTAATTACATAATTGAGAAAAGCTGTGAGGGCCTGATCCTGACTGGCCTTGCAGTATGGCTATTTATTTATTTATTTATTAGATTTATATCCCGCCCTTCCTACAAGGGCTCAGGGCAGCGAACATAAAGGCACATGCCATACATAAACAATGAGCAGTAACAATCATTACAATAAACAGTTAAAAGTCATTAAAAGTCATTAAAAGTCGGTGCTCAACAAGCCAGATCAATTCGTAATAAAATATCAATAACAAAAACACACTCCGGGTGAACACAATTGTCTCTGCTCGGTTGATGATTACACTATAACTATCAACCCCATCCCAGGGTCAGCGCATCTTTTGATGTTCATGCAGTGGTGGTACAATGGCGGTGGCAGCCCCTACTCAAAGGCCTGGTGGAAGAACTCCATCTTACAGGCCCTGCGGAACTGCATAAGGTCCCAGGTAGGGGCTGCCACCGAGAAAGCCCTGGCACTGGTTGCAGCATATTTAACTATCTTGGGGGCTGGGATAACCAACAAATGTTGCCCCCCCGACCATAGTGCCCTTGGGGGAACATATGGGGAAAGGCGGTCCCTCAGGTAAGCCGGACCCTGGCCATATAGGCTAGATAAAGCATTGTCATCCCCCACCCCCACAAGCCTTTTCATGTGCTGAATGGGTCATGGAAGGGTACAGCCATTTCAGCACTTGATAACCATGGGGGTGGGGGTGACAATGCCTTACCAAGCCACACTGCTGGCCCCATCGGGAAAAGCCCTTGCAACATTTTTAAGTTGCTTCATTAGACTTTAAAGTGGAAGCAGCACCCATGGGTCAGAGCAGGGGATGCTGTCACAACTAGTTTGGCCCCATATCATGATTTTATAGGCTGCTCTGTGCAGAGGGTGACTGACTGCGTGAATAGTAATAATAATTATTTTTTATAAGTTTTTTATTGCTTTTTCACTACATACTACAAAGGAGAAAGGTGTGGGGCAATCTAGTCTAAAATATAAAGCTAGGCAAGGATAATATTACGATATATATAACTTGTCTCGATGCCCCACTTAAAATTTCAGGAATGAAGTCTACCCATTACATTTTCAGGATCAAACTAGTACAAGCATAGTGTAGCCAGAGTATGTGCATCTTAGTATTTTATAATTAATAAAAAAGACAGGCTTTCAGTATTAAGCTATTTATCATATTTTTTCCCTCTATGTTTGCTTTTGTCATAAGTCATTCTGACTTTAAGAAGTTTAGGAGCAGCTGCTCCTTTCTTGGATTTGGAGTCTTCTTCTGAAGGGCTGCCCGATGAGCTGTCACTGCTTCCAGACCTATGTTCGTTGTTTTCTTCTGTTCCATTATTATCCTCTGTTTTTCCTTTTCCTTCCACTGTTGGATGGTGCTGCTCCAAAAATGTCTTTGCTTTTTCAACAGAATCAATCTTTTCTTTTTTCTCTTTGTAGTTGAAGATAAGTCCTTCTGGTGTTATCCATCTGTAGGGAGTGGAGTTTTTCTGTAAAAAAGATATCAGATTTTTGTATTGTTTTCTCCTCTTTCTTATCTCAAATGGAATGTCCTTTAAAACTCTCCTTTCTTCTCCTTTGATTTTTAGGGTTATCCCATTAATCACTTTCAGTATTTTGTCTCTTGTTGACCTCTTGGGGAACTTCACAAAAACTTCATCGGGCAGTTTATTTTTCTTAATAAAATCTGAATAGATCCGGTACACCATATCCATATCGTTTTGTAAGGATTCTGCTTTAAAATCTGCCACTGGAGCCAAAGCTTTGCTTAAAATCTCTTTCAGGTTCTCTCCTTTTTTCTCTGGGATACTTTGAAAGCTCAGGACATATGATGATTTTTCCATTTGTAGTTGTAACAGCTGTTCTTTATCAGAGGTTCTCTCTTTTTCCACTACTTCCAGTCTTTGGTTTATCACATTTGACTTGGCTTCAACTTTTTTCAACGTTTTTGCTGTTTGTTCTGTTTTTTGCTGGTTTCTTTCAGTTCTTTTTGGAGAGTATCAAAATTATTATTGAGATTGGTCATCTGGTCCAGCAGAGGGTGTAGTGCTGTAGCTAACATATTAGCGAAGTCAATGGTTGCTTCCAGTCTTGAGGCCGGAATCACTGAGCTGGCAGTTCCTAGAGAAGGTCCCATCCTAGGCACCATTTTATCTGCCCAGTGCGACATTGTTTATACAGAGAGAAAGTCTGTTTTAAGTCTCTGAAAGTCTGTTAAATTGTGTGCTTCTTACTATTAATGCTTTCCAGTCCAAACATTTACTCTCTGCCCCTCATATTCACTTTCTCAATAGCTTTTTTCCAGGGTGGGATTAACTCCTTCCCCCTCCACTGCATTAACTTGGGGCTTTGGGACAATTATCCACTTGAGTGCTTGACTGATTTGGGAAGATGCACACTCATGCTTCTTTCCATGCTTGCTTCAGAAAGGTAGGGAAAGTCTCTAAGTGCTAGATCACTTGCTCGCTCGCTCCAGTATGCGCTTCTGTCTCCATTATTGGTCTCATGGTGGTGGGACCTGTCGGGGCAAAGAGGAGCCTCAATTCCATGGCCGTCACCTTGGAAGAGGCACTCTTTGCACCCCAGGCTATGAGCCCCATCTGAGGGCTCTGGGGGGCCCCAGAATCATCCAGGACCCCTCCCATCTGCTGTGATCATGGGCCACTCTCATCGGAGCTTGATGGAGCACACCCGCCAGCAAGTTGCCAAAACTGGAAGTCGAATAATAACAATTATTGTATGGCACTGTGTGTAGTATAGCCAGGAGATCCTAAGATTATCTGGCAGCCAGAACTTTTAGCTCTTTAGTGTTATGCACCACTAGGTGGTGAGCTAGACTTGTTTTTGAGGCAAGAGACATTTCAGAGGTGATTTGCCATTGCCTGCCTCTGTGCCATGCCCCTGATCATCCTTGGAGGTTGCCCATCCAAATACTAACCAAGGCCAAAAAAATTTTCTGTTGCTTTATGTTTCAATCCTCAGCCCCCAAGAATGGGACTTGGGCTCCATCCTTAAGCTCCATCTACACATTACAATTGCTGGTGTTCGTTGGTGAATACATGTGCCCTCCAGATACACACTGACTCTTTTCTGTTTGCAACCACAGCATGTAGCTCCCCCAAGCTATTATCCCAACCTCAAACCACCCCATGGAGCCACTGTCAGAGCTTTCTTAGCCCCACCTACCTCACAGGTGTCTGTTGTGGGAAGGGGAAGAGGAAGGAGTTTGTAAGTCGCTCTGAGACTCTGAGTGAAGGGCGGGGTATAAATCCAATCTCCCCCTCCTTCTCCTCTTCTTCTAGCTCAGTTGTAAAAAATCATGTCTTGTGGCTACATAAGTTTCACAACAGCACCAGTATCAGCTCCACAGAGTGGCTTTAAGGACTTGAGGTGGAAGACTTAAGCTGTGTGCTGTGGTCACAAACAGAAAAGAGCTGGTGTGCATTTGGCAGGCTCTCATCTTGGATGTGATATAAAGTCCTTGTGTAGTTTCACACAAACAGAAGGACTTTGTCATTTGTGGATGGATCCTCAGGAGGAGGTTTTGTTGTCTGTGTCTACTGAGTTGACTAAAACCATTGATTTGTGCCTGATCTGCCTGCTAGGAGGTTGTCCAACAAAACAAAGCAGCCCAAGATGGTTGGTGGGGCTAGCCATGATTAGTGGTATGTGCTATAACTTGGTCATGCCAAGGCATTGCTGAGTACTCTTGCTGATTCTTGCTGCATCAGACATTTTGAACTCTTTTGTTGAATTAATGTATTAAAGGATTTGATGTTGCATAGTAAATCAGTGATGTATGATGAACACAAAAGAAACTCCGGAAATGTGTAATGGGGTTGGGCCAAGGAGTTCTGGTAGTGATCCCTGGTGTACAAGGCATGTTACAAGGGTTCTTATTTTCTTCCATGAAATCTCGAAGGATATGTAAAATACATGTGGAGTGGGGTGGGGTTAATTGTTGTTTCTTGGGCTTTGGCTGCCTATTTGGAGGGCAACCCATACAAGTAACCCAAACAGTTCTTTGTTACAAAGTCAGCACAGTAAGAAATGAGCCCACAAAAGCCCACTAATCTCTGTTTATCCATGCAATTTTCAAGTGGAAGTTGCCATTGTGGTTGTGTCTTGGTTGAATTATGTGAAAAGATAAATGTCTGGAATTGTAGAGTTTTTTTTTTAATAAAACCCTCAGTATTTCTGACTGACATGGCATAGAGAGAAACATCCTTTCAAGCACAGGCCTTTTGTTTTGTGAGAAGGTGTGCACAATGATATTAGGCAGCTTGTTTTGATTTGTTGGCATGAATTTAAACCCAGACTTGAGATTTTCATTAACTGTGTGCAAGCCAAACATACCGAGTTGTTGCTGGAAACTAATTTGAAACAATTTAATAGTCTGATTATATAGATGTATGAAACTTGTGCTCCTGCCACGTCTTAATGTGCCTCTAAGAGCCACTATTACAGAGTGATATCATTGAAAAGACA
The DNA here is from genome assembly GCA_029375565.1 of Gekko gecko. Taxonomy (NCBI): domain Eukaryota; kingdom Metazoa; phylum Chordata; class Lepidosauria; order Squamata; family Gekkonidae; genus Gekko; species Gekko gecko. Next base: position 142,206,042 of record JAPDNY010000005.1, read on the forward strand.
AAGACTGTTCATTATGTCAGGGAAGGACAGAGGAGAAGGAAGAAGGAAGAGAACATGGACTGTAGGAGAGTTGACAGGGTCTGAAATGGAGGTTCTAAGGGGAGGGGATCACTCTAGAGCCTCCTCAGGCCTGTGTCACCTTCTGAATTTCCCATGGACATAGAAGAAACAATAGGATTCACACTATCGGGTTTTTATCCTGCCCTTTCTCCAAGGAGCTTAAGGCAGCATTCATGGTTATTCCCTCCTCATTTTTCACTCTACAACAGCCTTGAGTGGTATCTTAGGGTAAGGGATTACCCCTAGGTTACCCAGTGAGCTACATGACTAAGTGGGAATTTGAATCTGTCTCTCCCAGGTCTGAGTCCAACTGCATGAGAGAGATGCTTTTCCTCTTCATCAACTTCACAGTGTATCTTCCTTTGGCAGGAAGCTACTGCTAGTTGCAGGTTAAGAAGCCACTGGCACATTGTGCCTGAGCTGGGCCCTTAGTGTTGACATGGGATCTGTTGTTGCTGCCAAGTTTTTCCTAGAATTGAGTGCTGAAGGACTGAAAACCTTCACAGATGAGATGGACAGAATCAAGAGGGGGCAGTGTCACTTTATCCACCCTCTTCACTGCAGCCCTGTGCATGTGGAAATTTTTTTGTTCATTTGTTGTTGTTGTTCAGTCGCACAGTCGAGTCTGACTCTTCGCGACCCCATGGACCAGATCACGCCAGGCCCTCCTGTCTTCCACTGTCTGCTGAAGTTTGCTCAATTTCATGTTTGTTGCATCGATGACATTGTTTAACCATCTCATCCTTTGCCGTCCCCTTCTTCTTTGACCTTCAGTCTTTCCCAGCATCAGGGTCTTCTCCAGTGAATGCTCCCTTCTCATTTGGTGGCCAAAGTATTTGAGCTTCAACTTCAGGATCTGGCCTTCCAGGGAACAGTCAGGGTTGATTTCTTTTAGGATTGAATGATTTGATCTCCTTGCAGTCCAAGGGACTCTCAGGAGTCTTCTCCAGCACCATAGTTCAAAAGAATCTATTCTTCGGCACTCAGCCTTCCTTATAGTCCAACTCTCGCAGCCATACATTACTACAGGGAATACCATTGTTTTGACCATGCGGACTTTTGTTGGCAGGGTGATGTCTCTGCTTTTTATCATGCTGTTTAGGTTTGCCATCGCTTTCCTCCCAAGGAGCAGGCGTCTTTTAATTTCATGGCTGCAGTCACCATCTGCAGTGATCTGGGGTCCCAGGAACGTGAAGTCTGTCACTACTTCTACGACATCCCCTTCTATTTGCCGAGGAGTGATGAGGCCAGATGCCATGATCTTAGTTTTTTTGATATTGAGCTTCAAGCCCACTTTTGCTGTCTCCTCTTTCACTCTGCGCAAGAGGCTCTTTAGGTCCTCTTCACTTTCTGCCATCAGAGTGGTATCATCTGCATATCTGAGGTTATTGATCTTTTCCCCAGCAATCTTAACTCCAGCTTGTGATTCATCCAGGCTGGCATTTCGCATGATGTACTCTGCATATAAATTAAATAAGCAAGGTGACAATATACATCCTTGTCGTACTCCTTTTCCTATGCTAAACCAATCAGTTGTTCCATATCCGGTTCTAACTGTTGCTTCCTGACCCTTATACAGGTTTCTCAGGAGACATGTGAGGTGGTCTGGTATTCCCATCTCTTTAAGAACCTGCCATAGTTTATTGTGATCCACACAATCAAAGGCTTTAGCATAGTCAATGAAGCAGAAGTAGATGTTTTTCTGGTACTCTCTTGCTTTCTCCATAATCCAGCAAATGTTAGCAATTTGATCTCTAGTTCCTCTACCTCTTCAAAACCCAGCTTGTACTTCTGGCAGTTCTCTATCCATGTACTGTTGGAGCCTAGCTTGTAGGATCTTGAGCATGACCTTACTAGCATGTGAAATGAGTGCAATTGTGCGATAGTTTGAACATTCCTTGACATTGCCCTTCTTTGGGATTGGAATGTAAACTGACCTTTTCCAATCCTGTGGCCACTGTTGTGTTTTCCAAATTTGTTGGCAAATTGAGTGCAGCACTTTAACAGCATCTTCTTTTAAGACTTTGAATAACTCAGCTGGGATACCATCACCTCCACTAGCTTTGTTGTTAGTAATGCTTTCTAAGGCCTATTTAACTTCGCTTTCCAAGATGTCTGGCTTGAGGTCAGTGATTATACCGTCGTGGTTGTCAAGGACATCGAGGTCCTTCTTGTACAGTTAATTTGAAACAACCACTATTCATAAGGGTCCCTAAATGAACAGAGTGCATTTCTGAAATCAGCAGTAGACTGTTGGTGGAAAGGAAGTCAGACTATTGGATCACATTGCTGAATCTATGCATCCAGCATGTTTTTGCACCATACAATGTAAATATAGAAAGCTGTCTTACATCAAGTAAGATCATTTGTCCATCTAGTTCTGCATTGCCAACCTTGATCAAGTGCCCAGGCAGAGATCCTTTAACTGCAGGTGCCTGACACTGACCTTGGGGCTTTCTGCATGCAAACCATGGATTGGACCCAGCCTTTTCACTCTGTCTCACCTAATTCCTTACTGCAAACCCCATCTCACATGGCCCTTTGTCCATTCAGGTCCCATGATCCCAGCCTAGTTTTTTTGTTTTTGTTTTTGTTTTGGGGGGGGGTCAAAGGTAGGCCCTCCTCCCTTGAAAAAGCTGGTTAGATCTGGCTTCATGCCCTCCACAAAGGATCCATTACTCCTGAACTGATTCAAATTTCTTCATTCTGAACCAAAGTTTCTAATTGGCCACATAAACAAGCTTCATTAGCAGATCTATGAAAGCTCCTGTTAATTAAATCTGAACTGTATAATTAATGCCCTTTAAAATAATTAGAATATATATGCCCAAATGGTTTATTTATAGCTCATTATGCCGGGTAATGTGAGTGCACATTTTTGTCCTTTTCTTCTCGTCTAAATCAATGTAAGTTATAGGGTATAGTTTGCATCCTAACTGCACTTCACAGCAAACACCATTCATGCTGATTTGTTTACACATTTATAAACTTGAACTCCTTCTGGATATGAAATAGAGAAGATTTACAAATGTCTGCATGTAAATGTAGGGATATATATATACTCCCAATGCAAATCTCAGCCCTTCTGAATATTAATAAAAGTCCCAAACTGGCTGGGGAGGAGAATATTTCTTAGAAAGAAAAAAAACATGTATTTGTTAAAAGTGGAGGGACAGTTCCTTGCTTAGTCAACCTTTATGATATTTGTTTTTTTTATTGTAATGGTATATAGATGGGACTTTATTTGCCTCAGATGCTTTTTATATCTCAAATCCAATTTGTAATGAATGTTATTTCTCTTTCAAAATTCTTACTTGTAGAGGCAAAAGATTTGTCGCTGACTCTGGTGTCTCATATAATCAAATCACCATCCTTGGTCGGAAGCAAAGTTCTTTCTTTTTGCTGATGTTTTTGCCTTGTTCACAAGCTCCTTCCTGGAGGCAACCTGTCTGGTTTGATCTTTTTTCTTCTTTTGTACTAAGATGCCTGAAGAAAAAAGTTTTCCTGTTTTCATATCTAAACAAAAAAGTTTAAAGCAAAAGTAGCAGATACTGTGAGTACTTGGTTTGGGTCCCAGGGATTTCAGTGTGGCCATACAGATATGTCCATGTTCCTCCTCAGATCCATGGGGGAGTTGCATGATGACCTGGGCTATGATACACATTTGTTTTTGAGAAAGTGAGGTCTATACAGAAGAGGGGAGATTTTGACAGCCTCTTTACTAAGTCCAGAAAAGCAGGTAATTGTGATTGAGCTATACGCTGTGGCAATGAGGTTTTAAGTTCAAAATACTGGAAATGAGGTTCAGTTTTTGTGTGGTGGCACTTTCAGACAAAGGATAGCTGTTACATTCTATGGATATGAGTAGTGATAGGGTATACACTACTTTTAATTCAGAGACCGGAAACATTTGACAGCTGCCCCCCCCCCATCCCCCTGCGGAAGCCACGCTTCCGCTAAGGGGGGGCCATGCTTCAAAAAACAGGGATGGGCAAGATGGCCACCAGTGTCAGCCCCAGAAGGAAATGGAGGAGGTTGTGCTATGGGGCTGTTAGCAGTGGTTTGCTGGGGAGAAGGAGACTGGTACAATGGCAGCCATTTGTGTAGTTGTGCTTGGTGCAAAAACTTCAGGGCTGTGGGGATAGAGGGGAAAGACCTGTGTGAATTCCTGCAAGGGAAATTGATGGGCCATGCCGAAAAGCAAAACTAATGTGGAGAAGGTGAAAAACAGGAGAAGCTGGAGTGAAGATGGGGGGAGGGGGGGCTGAGTCTGTATATTTGTTGTCTAATAAAAAATACTTTTATTGTAGTAAAAGAGAGTGAAGCAACATGGTTCATCATCAGGATGTATTAAAAGGGATTTATTTTAACCCCGGGAGATTGGAAGTTTTGGAGGGGTTGAATCTCTTTTTCAGGCGGCTTCTAAGAGGGGGCATCGGGTGAGCAGAAAAGAGGTGGAAGCGTGGCTTGACGATCAGGATGCCTATGCCTTGCATAAAACAGCCAGGGTGCATTTCAAAAGAAACAAGGTAATCGTGGGGGATATCGATGAGCAGTGGCAGGCAGACTTGGTGGATATGCAACAATATTCCAAGTACAACAGGGGCTACAAATACATTTTAACAGTGATAGACATCTTGTCTAAATACGCATGGGCTGTGCCTCTGAAAGATAAGGGCGGGAAAGAAGTGTCGGTCGCTTTTAAAAGCATTTTCACGGAGTCAGGGCGAACCCCTCAGAAGCTGCAAACAGACAGGGGCAAAGAGTTTCTCAATAAAAAAGTGGGTGCTCTGTTAAAACACCACGGAGTTCACCACTTTGTCACCAATAATGAAGTCAAGGCTGCAGTGGTGGAGAGGTTTAACAGAACTTTAAAGACCAAGATGTGGCGGTATTTTACAGCCAAGAACACTTTTAACTATAGGGATGTGCTACAGGACCTGGTCAAAAGCTATAACCACAGCTACCACAGAACTATTCAGAAGCGGCCTGTAGACGTGAAGCCTTCTAACGCGCTCGCCGTGTGGAGACACGTGTATGAAGCAGTCCCAAAGGTCCCAGCAAAAGAAGCCCCATTTCTGTTTAGAAAGGGAGAACGAGTGAGAGTCTCTAGAACAAAGGGAACTTTTGAAAAGGGGTATGAACAGTCTTTCACCGATGAAATCTTTATTATAGAAGAGGTGGTCAGAAGGGGGGAGAGGCCCTTGTACCATCTGGTAGATTTTGATGGTGAGCCGATCCTAGGAGGTTTTTACCCGGAGGAGCTGCAAAAAGTGAGCAATTGGAAAGACAGAACATACAGGATCGAGAAAATTATAAAAAGCCGAACAAACAAGAAAAAGAAGTTTTTCTTTGTCAAGTGGAGGGGGTGGCCACCTAAATTTAACAGCTGGGTCCCCGCTGAAGACATCACAGAGAAGGATGGAAGATGATGGGTTTTACATCACGCTCCCCAGCAACGCTTCTAAGGATCTATTTCCTGAAAATACCAGCGCTTCATTCACGGTGCGCATGTTTAAGCCTCTGGAGTTGCGTGGGGAATGGGAGGTGGGATTGGTGGAAATTCACTATCCCCACAATTGGTACACATTTACCAAGCCAGCTAGATTCCAGATTTCTAATGGGGCTGTTCACCAGGAATATCAGCTGCGCTCAGGATACTACTATGATATTCGCAGTATAGTTGAATTTATGAATAGCGCTGTCAAAAAACAGACGTGCCCTCCCCCCGATCTACAGTTCTACTTTGATCCAACGCAAGCGATACTCAGGTTTAACGGGTCTGATATTTACTCTGTCACGATGAGTGAAGAATTGGCCTACGTGATGGGGGCTCCTCCCAATGTTCCCATCAAAAAAATCCAGAACTGCGCAGATATTACAGGGGGGGTTAATACCCTGTACCTGTACACTGACATCGTAGAACACCAAAGAGTGGGGGACACGGCGGTGCCCCTTCTACGCTGTGTTCCTGTACAGGGAAGCCTCATGACTTTATCACGGTCTTCTATAACGAGCCCCACTACGTACCGGTCAATAAGCACCACATCGAAACCATCAGCATAGAGATAAAGACGGATCAGAACAGCCCAGTGCCATTTCGCTACGGGAAAGTCATTGTGAGGTTGCACATTCGCCCGTGGAAAAAATGGTGATTGTGAAAGATTACGGCGATCCCACGATGATTAGGAAATATTACAGATCTCAGGTGGGTCATGCTCTCCCCGGATTTCATGGAGCGCCCGTTATGTACGGGGCGGGGGTGGGAGGTATTTTCCGACGGCTTTTTCGAATGGCCGTGCCGCTTTTTAGAAAAGGGGTGGACATTGTCAAGCCGCACTTGAAATCAGCCGCCCGCAATATTGCTCAAGACGTCGTGAGCCACGTGACCAACAGAGTTATGAATAAACTCGGACCCCAGGAAGGCTCGGGCTTCCTGTATCTTAAAAGAAGGGGTGGCCTTAAAAGAAAGCGGTCAACCATGCGCAAGGGCCCCCCAAGTCCCATTAAAAGGAGCCGCGGGGGCACTACGAAGCAGAGAGCCGTGAGGAAGGGGAGAGGAAAGAACAAGAAGAAGAAGCAACTCCGCCGGGGGCTCAAGGACGTACTATAAACAGCCATGGCTTTCATCCACTGTAGCTTGGAAGAGTGTGTAAAGTCTGAACTGGACCTTTTCCAGATAGCCCCGACCCAGACCAGCATCGAGAAGAGCTTGTATATCGAAGTCCCACCCCTTTCAGCCCTTGCAGGATCGGCACCTCTAGAGTTTTTCATAGCCGGGAATGGGGAAGATTACCTCGATTTAAATAATACCCTCTTGTATGTGAAATGTAAAATTACTCGAGAAGATGGCACAGACATTGGCGAGGACACAAGAGTGACGCTGGTGAACTACCCTATCGCCACCATCTTCAGCCAACTGGACGTGACCCTGGGAGACCGCCTGATCAGCCAGAGTAACAATTGCTATCCCTACAGGGCGATGATTGAAACATTGCTCAACTACAGCGGGGAAACCCTAGCGACCCAATTTTCCGCAGGGGGCTTTTATAAGGATACACCTGGGCAGCTGGACAACACCGTCAAACAGGATGCCCCCAACTCGGGGTTTGGCATGAGAGCGAAGATGACCGCGGGGAGCAGGACGGTAGACCTCTTAGGGCACCTCCACGCAGACCTATTTTTTCAAGAAAAACTGCTCTTAAATGGGGTAGATGTGAAAATCAAATTAACGCGTAACAAAGACACTTTCTGCCTGATGAGCGGGGAGGCTGTGGGAGCACAGTTTAAGCTTCACCTGGATTCAGCCTCTCTCTTTGTGAAAAGGGTGAAAGTTGCCCCCAGCGTCCGACTGGCTCACGCCGAAGCTCTGCTGACATCAACAGCAAAATACCCCGTGGACCGTGTTGGCATGAAGGTGTTCAGTATTCCAGCCGGTGCACGTGTGAGCAATCAAGACAACCTGTTTTTGGGTCAGCTCCCTAAAATGGTGGTCATGGGTTTGGTGGACAATGATGCTTTCAGCGGCAGTTACACCAAAAACCCTTTTAACTTTAAGCATTACAACATTAACTTTGTAGCTTTGTACGTGGATGGAGAGCAAGTCCCCTCCAAGCCTTTCCAGCCTGACTTTGCAGCGAAAAACAATGTGAGAGAATACATGAGCCTCGTGCAAACTGCGGGAAAGCACCTACAGGATAGACCTATCCTAATAGACCGTGACGGCTACCGGGTAGGCTACACCCTGTTTGCTTTTGATCTCTCTCCTGACCAGGAGTGCGGAGACCATTACTCCCTGATCAAAACGGGGAACCTGAGAGCGGAGATACGTTTTGCAGCAGCTCTGCCCCATACTGTGAATTTGATCGTGTACGGAGTGTTTGACAACGTCATCGAGATCAACCACAACCGCAACGTGCTTTTTGACTACATGTAGCATGGACATGATCCAGTTATCACGCGGCTTGCTTGACAGCCCTCACACCCGAAAAACCTTCCTGGGAGTCTTCCCCAGCGATTGGCTTCCCACCAAAGCAGTGACCCGGAGACCCGTCTCTTTAGTGGTAAACACGCACCCCCACAACCTCCCTGGGGAACACTGGCTGGCGATCTACCTCCAGGACCATAACACCTCAGAGTTTTTCGATTCTTATGGAAATGCACCCTCTAGCTATCTCTTTTCCCCAACTATTATGGATTTTTTAAACAAAAATTCTGAGGAGATTCATTTTCATCGGAAGAGGCTCCAAGGACCAGCATCAACCACCTGCGGTCATCACTGCTTGTTTTTTCTCCATCACCGCTGCAGAGGCACCCCCTTTCACGTGATCGTGAAGATGTATTCCCCCAACCCCGAGCAAAATGACAGAATGGTCTTGAGTTTTGTGAAAAGCACCCTGAAGAATTCATGGACTTTACCAAATATGTACACACCTGCCCAAACCTGTGTTTCTTGTGCCCCTAATAAAAGGCTGTTGGAATCTTAATACGAGTAAATGCATCTTTTTTTCAAAAATCACTCAGAGACAAAGGTTTGCATTTCAAAGAATTTATTTTTCATTAGTCAACCATTTTGACACTCTATGTTTTTTTCTTTTAGAGGAAACAGGGAGGGGTGAAAGCTTTTGTTTTTTAGAAGAAATAACAGGTGTGCGCTTTAAAATGGGTGGCTGAGGGCTTTTCAAGTCTTCTAACATTTTTCTAGTAGTCAGGTTGCCAGCGACCGATGAGGGAACGTTGAGTTCAGCCAGAGCCGTCATAAATACATCCATGCCTTTAGGCTGTGAGACAGAAGAGGGAGGATGCGTCTGAGTAATTGCCTTGACGAGGTCCTGCAGGTTGCTTCCAGCGACTGGGGCCCCTCTATAAAGAAAAGTTCCCCTTTCATCCCAAGAGGCAATTTCTCTGTTTTGATTCATTTTCTTTAGCAGCACACGAGCGTTGTTCCTGTATCGGCGTGGCAGATTCTCTAGCACCTCTTCAAATCCAGGTGCATTCTTTTCATCCGGGTCTGTCATTGACACCGGTTGCGGGAGATACAGATTCAACTTGGTTTTCTCTTCCTCCCCGATTCTGACATGCGTTAGATATTTCTGAAGGAGAGAGCCGTAGAGTTTGGCTTTCTCATATTCAGACAAGTCCCCTCTCTCTAGAACAGTTTTCATCTCCCTATCTAGAGAGTGTACGGCCGTGTGCCTGATGGGTTCACCCTCTGGGGGACGTGGAATGGTTAGGCGTTCTAATTGCTGGCTAGGGACCAGATACATTTTCTCCGCATGCTCCATCAGGAAGGGGTTAAAAAGCTGGTAATCAGGGGCAGAGCAAAGCCCAACAGGGAGCCGATAAAACCGCCCTGTTGCCTCACCAGCTTCTTCTTCTTTGTCAGAGGGATTTTGGAGCTGCTCAGAGATTTGATGACTGCACGTTTTTTTCGCAGGACTGTCTTCTGGCGCTGTGACAGAGGGATGACGCCTTTTAGTGCGTTTAGAGCTATCTCCCCAATAGCCTTGATTAGATCATTTGGAGCGGCCCACAAAATAGCTTTCCTCAGGTGAGGGGGAGATTTTGAGACGAGTTTCAGGAGAGTCCCGTTTCTTTTTAAGCAGGCCGACATGCTTCCGTTGTGGCAGGCACCCTCTTCTTAAAAGCTCTGAGGCGTTGTGTATCAGCGTCTTTTAATCCCCCTGACTGTTTTTTTAATAACATAGCAAACGGGGAGGTCAGGGGGGAACATGCCGGTGCGCAGCCTGTAGGACTCCAGTGTGGTCGCGTTTAAATCCACTACCAGGTACCCGTAGGGCTTCCCCGTGGCATCCTCATAAGCCTCCATAAAAAAGGCCGCTTTCCCCGGGTACATCTGCCTGGCCAGAGTCACTATTTGTAATTTATCTCGTGGGTTTTTAAATAACACCATGTACTTGGTGTTCAGGTTGATAGTCCTGCTGCTCTTGCCTTGGCAGAACAGATTCTGCACAATGTAAATAATACTCAGATTTCTGTGATGAACATATTTAGTGAAAGCGTTTTCAATTTCACCGCTATCAGACGCACATGCCATCAAATCGTCCACCACAACGAGGTTTATTTTATTACGAGGTAACAACCCATCATCATTCAAGCTTGAAGGCAAACCCTCTACAAATTTTATAAAGGAATAACATCTGAGCAATTCTTCATACAATGGTTGCCAGCATGCATAAAACCACACAATATTTTCAGGCATGACAGAAAGCGTAGAATTTGCATGCACAAGCAGACTTTTTATAAAATAACTTTTCCCACAGTTGCTGGGGCCTGCAAGGATGGCTGAGAAAGGGTGCCGCCACCTTGTATCCATTTCAATAGCCATATGGCACACTCTTAAACCCCGCCCTGAGCACACGCTTGTCATACACCACCTTTTGAGTTTTTTTAAGAAGTTTTGTTTTAATGACAAAGCTTCGTTTGTCTCTAATAATGCCAGGGTGACTCACAGTTATCTCAGCTGTTGCAGTGTCAGAAACATGTGTAAAAACCAAGTCCTTCAAACTGTCAAAATGGATCTTTTTCCTATTAGCGGTATTCAGAGTAATGCCCTTTACTTTCAAACACACACCCCCTCCTGACAGCTTGTAGCCGTAAGTCTTCGGGCCGGCAGAAACAAACTCTGTTATATGCTGACCCGCTGGGATTTCACTCATCAGCTCCCCTAAATAATCTCCCAGAGGGGGGTTCCAGTCACCGGGACGGCTGACGAATATCACAGAGTCGGTGTCATGATATAAACAACGCTTCCCTAACCGGTCGAGCAAATTGTAGAGCTCCAGCCTTGCATAAGCAGTAGTGAAAGCTGCTATGTACACATTCGTGTAGCCGGGAGATGTCACACGGTCCTTAGCGTGTTTCCAAGACACACATGCCACATCCTCGTTGATGAAACTGCAATTGGCAACCTCGTAATTGTCTGAAAATAGCAGCTGAAAAAAGTAGTCCGGGTCTCTCACGATTTCAGTGGTTGGCAAGTTTGTTCTCTGTGCAAATTTACCCCACAGAGAATTGAGAAAGAGTTTAGCGATCTGACGCTTTGCGGGGTTTGGAGTTATATGAGAGGGACGCAAAAGGACCCCCTCCTTTTTATAAAAATCAGCAATGTATTTCTTTTTATCAGCATCTGTCACACACCACTCTGGGTAGCCTGAAGATTCCTGTTTTTGTCTGAGATGTTTTTTAATGTATTTTGCAAACAGCTCCCTGGATTTCCTCTCAAAATGCCAGACCTCAAAGATTTTCACAACCATGTAGCCTTTTGCTAGAGCCAGTTCTAGCTCGATAGTACACCATGTGCCCTGCAAGGATCTCTCCTCATCACTATGGTTGCATGTTTCCTGCTGTCTACTTCCGGCACATGTCCTGCACAGTGTAAAACAGAGCTTCCCTCCCACCTTGGAAGGCAACACGGGGGAAAAAAGCCCTCTCGGGGGATAGACTTTAACCTTAGCCAGCCCAAAATATTCCGTGAGAGGTGCAAAATTATTCTGTATGATCTCGGGGTGGCCTAGGGGGTACATTTTCCGCGCATTTACAAAGGGGTATAAACTGGTGAAATCATAATAGTGGATCTGCTCCCCTGCCTCCGCTCTGTAGTAGAGGGTAATGGCATTAGTACGGCCACCAAAGAGTGCATCTCTAGGAATTAGAGGATCGGGAAACTCTGCTACTTTAAGAAAGGCTTTCACGGACTCGTCTGTGTTCTTAAGGTGATTCCACTCATGCTCCCAGATACTCACGACTTCATACCCCATTCTTTTAAGGTCATCACTTCTCCGCCTAGTGGCACAGTAAACCTGATCAAATGTTTTCCCTACACCTTTATTGACCTTGTTAGGTTCATAACATTGTGGACAGCCATGCCAGTAACAGCCATAAAATTCAAAGGCTGTTTTTTTACCATTCAGGATGGCATATCCATCAAGCAAATACTTCCCAGTCTTATGTTCACCCCCCTTTAGCGCATGGCGGATCTGGACCTTTTCAGAGTGTTCTATGTAGCACAACCACTGGATAGAAGAAGATGAAAACCTCTTTGTTTCCCTATGATAACCATCTGGAGGTGGGATAGCCACTGTGACTGGCGCCAGAAAATTAAACCTGAACATGGCTAAGCAGACACCAGCCAATGTGAGGTATTGTAAGGGATCTATGCCGAGGGAGTCCTGTGCAGTCATGTTCATAATTTCTGTTCTATACAAAGTACAAGCTTTTTCCAAGATGCAGACGTCTTGTTGACAATAATAAGCTAGTTCTTTTTGGAGATCAAAAGTCATAGCTTTGTTCTCCTCGTGCCATTTTAAGAAAGCCTCCCTGTCTTTTGGTAGCATCTGGTCTACACCATAATATTGGGGATCAGGCAAGGACCCCACATAATCTTGATTTTGAGCCGTGTTGAAAAAATGAGGGAAGTAGCCTTTAGACCCCTCAAAACCCAGAGCTTTGAGGAGCTTTGCCAACGCCATGGGTAGATGGTTCAGAGAGTCAATGAACTTAATGTCCAGACTTTTTATACTCACACACATCAGCTTTCCACCTACAGCTATCAGTTCAGGATCCATCCTCTCCTCAATCAGCTGCTTAACAATAAAATAAGAATCATAAGCCTTGGAGTTATGCGCAATGAAGGTAGTATGCTTAAACTGTTTTTGTGTAGTTATTGTGTTAACAAAGTCATACACGCATGTCTCCCCCTTAAATACCCAAGATTTACCATTGGCACGCCATTGTTTGTCTTCCCCTAATGCTTTAGCAAAGGCATAATTGGGTTTGTGCTCCCCATCATCTTGAGTGCATTCAAAATCATAAAATACATACCTTGCTGAAACAGGGGGCTCTTTCAGAGGTTCTAAATAACACACACTGTGGAAATCTTCATCTACCCCCAGTCCCCCACCACATTGTTTACACACCCTCCCACGACACTCTTCAAACAGGTGGTCCATGCTGTTGTAAGATCTGCATTTTTTACACCACACCCTGGAGGGGCAGGCAACTTCATTTTGGGCAGCCAACTCACCATGCCTTTTAAAACAAAAGTCACTGCTGCAATACATACAACAGTTGGGACATTTCTGAGGGGTACCTAGGATTGTTTTACATTCAGAGGTCCCACACATTCTACAAAACTGAGAACAATTATGGATATGATTGTATAGGGTATGGCAGTGCTTGCAAAAGTTTCGTGAACCCATAAAAGCCTTAATATTAATAATTCCATAATAATGTTCATTGTGTAGAAGTACAAAATATGTGTCTGTGTATCTCTGTGTCTGTGTTTTGAATATCTTCCAACCCCTCTCTGAACACAGGGCCACCTGTATGTTTATTTTTAAATGCTCCTCAACAACAGATATGTCATTGAGACCCACCTTTTTCTGATCAGACCATCCCAGTTCAGCATGTAATTTCCTAGCAGCGTCTAAGAGCTCTGCATCGGTTGGGTCCCCAGTTCTTTTTTTCATAACGCCCATGAGCCCCGCCGCAAAGCAGAGGTTATTGCTGTGATAGGAAAAATCTATCAAAAAGCGCCTCTTTTTTTCAATGATTGCACTGTAAGGAATAGATTTGATTTTCCGGAGAGCACCACCCCTCAGAGGTTTGGATATAGTCACAACTAGACGCAACGTATCATTGCTCAGGACCTCTCTGTTGCTTTGCAGTAAGTTTGCCACAGACTCTAAAAATTCATTTGCATTTAGCTGATTCTTTTTTTTTTTAAATGAAAACAAGGGGTTTTGTAGTCCTTCTGCTTCTAAGCGAAGTTGAACAAAATCTCCCTCTTCCACAAGCCCTCTGATCTCATTCAAAACCTCCTGAACCCCTTGCGTTAACACTTCAATGGCATGAGCAAAGGACATCACATGATCTAAGTTCACAAATCTGAATTCCTCACCAATCACCACAGATCGGAATCTTTCATAGGGTCTCTGCCACCCCCTGAGGCGTTCGACATAGACTTCAGGAGGTGTGTGGGGGGTTGCACCATCTGGACCATAGTGCATTGCCTCACCCTCACTCTCTTCCTCCACACTATCAGGGCTAGCAGAGACTTCAGAAGGAAGTGGGGAGGCTGCACCCCTCTCCTCCTCTCCCCCTGTTTCACAGGAATCAGCTGCCAGCATATCTGGAGAGCTTTCTGTTGCCCTGGAGGAATTCTCTATCGGTGCACCCCCAACCTGTGTAGTGTGATCAGCACAACAAGGATACTTGTTATAACTTTTAATAATTTCACAGGCATATTGATCAATCATGTTGTAGAACTGGTCAAATTCTGCCTGAAGAGCCTTACGCTCTTTTTCTAGTGTCATCTCTCTCTTTTTCATCCGTGCCATGGACTCATAAACAAATGTGCAAAACTCTCTCTGCCTATTAGAACGGTCATCGTTGGTTCCCACAACATCCGGCTTAGAGCGGTCTTCATTGGTTCTTGCGGTGTCAGTCTTTCTCTTTTTAGGATTAGGCCCTGCACGCTTGCCATTGGCAGGTACTGGGCGTCTCTGAAGTTTGCTGCCCCCCTGCCTTTGCGGTGTACCATGTGATGTTCCAGGCACAGCATCTGGGAAAACACAGAGACAGAAATCAAAAATTGTCCCCTCTGCAAGAGGCCTCTTAGGTTTTACATTATAGCAGCAGATAAGATATGCCATCAGGCAATGAAATATACAAAACTTAAAACCCTTCTATGAAAGCTATAGAGAAAACTACAACTAATGCTATAATCATGCTAATTTACAACAGTTACATTTTTTTCAGATTCTAAAAAACACACACACGCCAGCCCTAATCCATCACACATACACAGAATTCCAAAAATCTAGCAGAAAGCATTAATTTAAAGGCATTCTATTTAAAACTTCTAAAAACTGTGAAATGTTTAAAATTGCATGTTACATATTAACTGGTGCCACACCCTTATAATGAAATGGATCTAAGTATCCTGTTCAAATTTTGATAGCTCACCCACAACCACAAGTGCCCCAAATTCCAAAAAACCCTTCACATCACAGAACACAATTTTTTTCCAGATTCTAAAAAACACACACACGCCAGCCCTAATCCATCACACATACACAGAATTCCAAAAATCTAGCAGAAAGCATTAATTTAAAGGCATTCTATTTAAAACTTCTAAAAACTGTGAAATATTTAAAATTGCATGTTACATATTAACTGGTGCCACACCCTTATAATGAAATGGATCTAAGTATCCTGTTCAAATTTTGATAGCTCACCCACAACCACAAGTGCCCCAAATTCCAAAAAACCCTTCACATCACAGAACACAATTTTTTCCAGATTCTAAAAAACACACACACGCCAGCCCTAATCCATCACACATACACAGAATTCCAAAAATCTAGCAGAAAGCATTAATTTAAAGGCATTCTATTTAAAACTTCTAAAAACTGTGAAATGATTAAAATTGCATGTTACATATTAACTGGTGCCACACCCTTATAATGAAATGGATCTAAGTATCCTGTTCAAATTTTGAAAGCTCACCCAAAACCACAAGTGCCCCACATTCCAAAAAACCCTTCACATCACAGAACACAATTTTTTCCAGATTCTAAAAAACACACACACGCCAGCCCTAATCCATCACACATACACAGAATTCCAAAAATCTAGCAGAAAGCATTAATTTAAAGGCATTCTTTTTAAAACTTCTAAAAACTGTGAAATGATTAAAATTGCATGTTACATATTAACTGGTGCCACACCCTTATAATGAAATGGATCTAAGTATCCTGTTCAAATTCTGATAGCTCACCCAAAACCACAAGTGCCCCAAATTCCAAAAAACCCTTCACATCACAGAACACAATTTTTTTCCAGATTCTAAAAAACACACACACGCCAGCCCTAATCCATCACACATACACAGAATTCCAAAAATCTAGCAGAAAGCATTAATTTAAAGGCATTCTATTTAAAACTTCTAAAAACTGTGAAATATTTAAAATTGCATGTTACATATTAACTGGTGCCACACCCTTATAATGAAATGGATCTAAGTATCCTGTTCAAATTCTGATAGCTCACCCACAACCACAAGTGCTCAAGAGGACCAGCTTCTTACATATTAATATTTATTCTTACCAGGCTCCTCGTGTGGGTGTCTGGGCACCGTAGCTGGCAGTGGATGCAGGGGTGCAGATGGAATTGGTTCTTCATCCGAAATTAGCTCTGAAAAAGACACAGAATATTAATCCTAGAACCCTGCAGTTCTCCTTGATCACCATTTTTTACCTATTTCGTGACATTGTTGCAAACTGTGCACCTGTGCAGGGACTTGTATAGCATGCGGGTTTAGGGTAGTGGCCATCGCTGCTGCTACAAGGTCTTGAGGTTGACCCTGAATAGGAATGCTCAGTTCCTCTTCAAGAAATTCTTAAAAAACAGAGAATAAATAAGAAGCTTGAGAAAAAGAACTCTTGTTCATGCATTTGTTTTTAAAAAATAAAAAATAAGAACTTCTCAAACATACCTTGTAGTTCCTGAGAATTCATAGATGAATCTTGGTGAAATACTGGTAGCTTCTGAAAGAATGGCATGAACACACTGATGGCTTTTTAGTTTCAAGGGGGAGGTGGTGGGTGCGCTTTCCCCTTATATTGCCCCTGTCTCAAAACACGTATGCTGGTATTTTAGGGTGGGCGTGGTATCATTGTCATTCTCTCCTTTACACAGTGTGGGTGGGTTCTGATCAGTGTGCACAAGGAGTCACCTAAATCTGATATTATGCCACAATCATATATGATTAACTTTTTTCACCAGAGACATGGAATATTGCTATAAAAATGGGCAGTCTGCTTAAACATTCTCATATCTTAAATAAAACAGGTTTTTTAAACTGTGACACACATTTTGAGTGAAATCAGTGGAGATGGAACCAGAGATATAAAAAACACGCCCCCTCCTTAAAATTTACATTGTGCAATAATAGTTTTTAAATTAACGTCCTATCTAAATAGAACAGAAGTTACATCAACCTGTTGTCATCTCCTGTTTTTCCATTACCTCTCAAAATCTCTGGCACCATTTTCCTGTTTTTTTCCCATTTCGCTTCGGACACCTGTGTCCGCATATCCTGTTTTTCCATTAAGTTGGAGCAGCAGTGACATCATCTCCTGTTTTTCCATTGGTTCTAATACCAAATGGACATCATAGATAGCTCTGAACAATAGTCAATAACCATCTTAAACCGGACACCACGCTTTTAGAAAAATCTCTTATCTGTCCCTGAACAAAGACGGAATATTGCCTTCTCCTTACACTGTGTGATGAACCCAGAAATTCTGCTGATCATGCAGCGTAGGAATGTTACCGGTGCACCATCATGAAGCTGAATATTTTATACTGAAAAACTCTGCCTTGTTTATTTTTTATTTTTTAAATGTTGTGTGGCTGTTGACGGGGGGGGGGCAAGCCTTTTTGGAAAAAGTTTTTGTTTTGGGCTTTTTGCAGGGTCTGGAAAAACTAATATTCAGTAAGTCATGTCATCTTTTTTGCTTTCTGTACTGTGTGTGTAGTTATGCAGGGTACTTTTCTAGAAGAGGATACTTTCTAGAAGTTAGGCAGAGGAACCTGTAAAATGTAAATTAGAGTCTTGAGATGTTACAAGAGTTCCTTACCAAACCAGATTTTAAAATAGTTCTGTTTTTCTTCCAAAAAAGTTCTTCCTAACAAAAAAAGACTTGGAAATTTTAAAAAAAGTTCTTTGCAGCCTCTAGGAAAAGTCTGCATTTCACCCCCCACGCCTAAGCTGCATAGGGGAGCCTCTCTCTCAAGAAAAACTAATATACAGTAAGTCATGTCATCTTTTTTGCTTTCTGTACTGTGTGTAGTTATGCAGGGTACTTTTCTAGAAGTCAGGCAGAGGAACCTGTAAAATGTAAATTAGAGTTCTGAGATGTCACAATAGTTCCTTACCAAACTAAATTTTAAAATAGGTATGTTTTTTCCCCCAAAAAAAGTTCTTCCTAACAAAAAAAGACTTGGAAATTTCAAAGACATAATACACACACAAGCAAAAATACACACAACCCAAGGAAAAAGAGTGTTGCCGTGCCCAGTTTTCCCCACTTCTAAAATACCTGGTTAGGTCTTAGCAAAATGTGTTCATTTCTGTTAGTAGATACACGTTAGAATCAATAGTCTTTCCTTTTCTCGGGGGGTGGGTGGGTGGTGAAGGGGAAAATGACTCTGGGTGGGGGGGGCATGGTGATTTCAGCTCTCCTTTTTCAAGCAGAGAGGAGGAAAACTTTTTTCTTCTTTTCTTGCCAGCCTGAGCCTCCAGTGTGAGAGAGCCGGCAAAGTTTGAAACCTACACCAAACACACATTTCAGCACATGTTAAAAATAAATAAATAAATAAACTGCACACATGCTTCCCTTGGAAATTCTCTCTGCTTTACTGTCCCTATCGCCTGAAGTTTTTGCACCAAGCACAACAATAGGGGGGGGAGCATAGTGATTTCAGCTCTCCCTTTTTTCAAGCAGGGAGTGGAAATCTCCCCCTTTCTTGCCTGTCTGAGTTTCCAGTGAGAGAGAACTGGGGGGGGGGATGTTTTGAAAACTCCAGGCACTTGAA
Source organism: Gekko gecko (assembly GCA_029375565.1). Classification (NCBI taxonomy): domain Eukaryota; kingdom Metazoa; phylum Chordata; class Lepidosauria; order Squamata; family Gekkonidae; genus Gekko; species Gekko gecko. Next base: position 142,224,726 of record JAPDNY010000005.1, read on the forward strand.
CTTACACCAAACACACACTTTTTCAATGACACTTTGTTAAAAACAAACTTGTACACTTGCTCCCCCTTTGATATTCTCTCTGCTTTACTGCCCCCACAGCCTGAAGTTTTTGCACCAAGCACAACTACACAAATGGCTGCCATTGTACCAGACTCCTTCTCCCCACTGCAAACACCCTGCTGCTATCAGCCCCATAGCACAGCCTCCTCCATTCCCTTCTGGGCTGATACTGGCGGCCATCTTGCCCATCCCTGTTTTTGAAGCATGGCCCCCCCCTTAGCGGAAGCGTGGCTTCCGCAGGGGGATGGGGGGGCAGCTATCAAATGTTTCCGATCTCTGAATTAAAAGTAGTGTATACCCTATCACTACTGATATGCTAACCTACAAGGCATCCATGATTTTTAATGATAATTTAAATTTGCAAGGGGAAAGCTTCAAAATGATCATCCTAAAAATGGAGTGTTCTTCTGAAGAAGGCACTTCTGAAGAAATCTGGGCAGCCTCCACTCCATGAATCCCTCTGGAATGAGACTGAGCTATTGATGCTTTTGCTTGCTTTGCTAATCTGGCAGAGTATCCACTGTTTCATTTTTTACCAGTGTCATTGTTGTCTTGACAGCCAATTACAAATGGAAGGCAAAGAAGTGACACTTTGGATGCGTTCAGATGGCGTGGTGGGAGGGGTTTAAATTGCTCTGTTTCTGACTGGATTATATATGATCTGGATAATCATGATCACACTCACCTCCCTTATCCCGCTTTACCGCGCAGTCGCCGCGCTTCCCAGCATCTACACTACCGGCATGCGGAAAGCGTGTGTTGGCATTTTTTTTTTTTAAAAAATCTTGGTTTGTGCATGCACATAGGTGCCCATGCATGGAATAGGATTTTTTAATATCGTGCATGCACACAAACATTAGGGTGAATCACAGCCTTTTTTTGTCCCTTCCGCACATACCTGTATCAATCCACCTGAGCTGTCCACTCCCCTATAAAACCCTTTTCCCCACTCATTTCTGACACTCACACTGAGGGAGCAACATGAATCCTCAGGAGCAGTGCCTGGTGGTGTTCCTGACTGCTCAGATCCTTCTCACAGTGGCATGTCACCTGCAACGCAGGTTGACAGCCATCAGAGTGAGGAGACTGATTGCTGTCAGATGGCACCTCATGTGCAGGAGAGCCAGAGTGAGGGGCTTTGTCCTGCCAGAGTCCCTCAACATGGCATTCCTCCAAACACTTGCTGAGCAGAGGGCCCCACGTAGGTGGTGGACCGAAGGTCCGAAGAGCATGGAACATTCTCACCCCGCAGATTCCTGAAGTAAAGTCAAATAAGATCGTGGAGAAGATGGAAACAAAATTCTCCTTTAGAATGAAAAAGTCCCGATGTGAGGGAAATAACTAACACCAACCGACGAAAAGCTGTTAACAGCGCGGCAGTCAGAAGAGAACTGGTGGGATGTCCGCCCCCTGACCCCTTGGGCATGCACAGTAAGGGTTCCCACATAGGCTCAGGGTGGAGGCACAAAAATCCCTTTGTGAGCTTTGTACAACACCGATCAGATCAGTGCAGGCTCACTAGATCCCATAGGTGTGATGCATAGAGACCATGAAGAAGATCTCTGACTTTCCCCAGCACATTTATAAAATCTGGTTCATTAGGTGGCCGGCTGCATAGCCATGCAGCCTGGGAACCGCCTTTGTCATACAGTTAGGAAGGAGGACCCAGGGCTGCAGTTGCGCAGCCATAGTAAAAGGAAGGGGAGGCGGGGCCGGAAGTCTCTTGGACGGCCCCTTGCCTCCTCCCCGTCAGACTTTGGTGGTTCATGGTGGAGGAAGGAGCTCAAAGGCGAGCTCCTGGGGCTAGGCTTCAAGGCTGAGCAAGGCGGTGTCGGGTCTGGCGGAGCAGGACAGCATTCAAAGTGCCTGTTGAGACAGGCGCTTCTCTGATGGTGCAGCAGAGGCATCCAATAAAATACTTTTGTCCATGGACTATTGTCTATCTGGTCTTGTGTTTGGGTCTTTATGAATATGACATTCCAGCCATGCGTGATCTGTCAAATATCTAGGGCCTACGTCTGCTGATTCAAGCTCCGTTAACAGTGAGTCAGATATCAGAATGTAATCTATTCTGGTAAAGGTTTGATGTTGGGCTGAGAAGTATGAGTAATCTCGGTCTGTAGGATGAAGAGATCTCCAGGTGTTGATCAATCCAAATTCAGAGAAGAGTTTGAAGAGTTCCATTCTCGTATCTCTTACGTTTTGGGGCATCAAGTTGGACACGATGGCTCAGGCGTCACACCTGCCCTTGAGTAAGTTGCAGGATCTGAAGGAGAGAATTTCCAAGTTTATAAATCAGTCCAAGGCCACTCTGTGGGAGTTTCAGCAGCTGGCAGGTCACCTTAACTTTTTGTGTAAGGTGATTGCGCCCGGCAGGCCTTTTTTGCATTGGCTTTGTAGAGCTATGAAGGGTTTGCGATTGCCTCATCATAGCGCGCGCATTACAGCAGACTTATGGGCTGGTTTGGATATGTGGTTGGAGTTTTTAGGAGCTTTTAATGGGGTTTCCTTTTGGAGGGCGGACCTTCGGTTGGAAGCAGAGTTACAAATTCATTCTGACACTGCAGGACCTTCAGACTTTGGGATCTATTTTAGAGGTCATTGGTGTGCCAAATCATGGCCTGTGGAATGGTTTGGAACTGATGTTCTTAGGGACCTTACCTTTTTAGAGTCCTGGTGGCAGTCTGATTGTGGGGCCAGGAACTGGCCAATAGCACAGTTAATTTTTGGTGTGATAATCTGGCAACACTGCAGGTTAACTCCCTTACTTCAGGATCACCATGGGTGATGGTTCTGGTGTGGGCTTTTACCCTTTGCTGTTTACATTTAAATATTCTTTTTCTGGCTAGACACATGCCAGGGGTTGACAATGGGGTGGCTGACGCTCTCTCCCATAAACAGATGGAGAGAGCTAGCCCCAGAAGCCGATCCATGGCCTGTACAAATGCCAAGGGAGCTGTGATTGGAAAGCGGAGGTAAACAGAGCTGTAGGATTAGCCATTGCTCCTGGTACAAAGAAGGCTTATGACCGTGCGGTCTGCCAGTTGTCCAACTTTCAAAAAGAGGTAGGATATCCCCCTCCCTGGCCCATGCCTGTTATCAGTTACTTCATTTGTATGTTTTCTCAAAGGTAAGGGGTTAGCTGTTAGTTCTATTAAGGGGCTGCTATCAGCGGTAGCCTATGCTAGTAAGACCCAAAGAGTTAGTGATTTCACTGGGGATTTTAGGGTTTGGAAGATGCTAGAAGGGTGGACACAGGAATTAGGGGCTCGTGTAGACACTAGGCAACCAATTACACTAGGCGACCAATTTTCCCTTCAATTCTAAGAGGCTTACAGGCAGGTTGGAAGGAGGTTTGTGGTGCCCCCTATGAAGGTCTTTTATTTCATGCAGCTGCTTTGGTTGCCTTTTTCGGCGCCTTTTGCATCAGTGAGCTTGCTGCACAATCCAAAAGATATAGGTCGGATAAGCCTCTATTAGTTCAGAATGTTAGGTTGGAACCAACCAGGGTACATCTAATGCTGCGGAGTTCTAAAACAGATCAGTGTTTGGAGGCATGTACTGAGAAAGAATTGCGCCTGGTGGCAGCTTTGGCAGCCTACTTGGCTACGAGGGGGCTGGGTGAAGGAGTTTTGTTCCATCACCTGGACTCCACCCTGCTGACGTGACATCAATTCTGGGCTGTGACATCAGCGGCACTTGAAAGGCTGGGGTTGTCTGGGATGCACTTTTGTATGCATTCTTTTCGCATTGGGGCAGCTTCCACCGCTGCAACAATGGGTATTCAGTGCGGGATATTAAATGTTTGGGCTGTTGGCATTTTTCTACCTACAAATTCTACGTGCACCCCATGGCACGGCCTTAAGTTGTGTTGTTTATAGCAGTTCTTGGTTTCGTTGCTCATCTTTTTTTGTGTTTCAGGTTTTGGCCAGCAAGGGAAAAAGAACATTCTCATATGCGGCCACAGTTTTGTTTTTTGGGCTGCGCACCGGGCTTGTCAAACCTCCGTTGGTACACAGCTGGGGCTCAGCCAGTGGGCTACAATGGAGTGGTGAGGGCGTCGGGGGCTGCATTGACCCGGCCTGTTGTCACTGTTGTTTGAGAGTCGGGTGGGCCCTCCTCCCAATGTGCTACTCATTCATTTGGGTGGCAATGATTTAGGGCTCATTAAGGGAAAGGCCTTGATCCTTCAGGCTCAGTCTGATTTTCAGGAGATTCAATGCCATTGGCCAGGTACCAGGATTATCTGGTCAGCTATGCTACCACATTTAGTTTGTCGTGGTGTTGCCAACCCACTGGCCATTGATGAGGCTTGCCAGAAGGCTAATCGGGAGCTGCAGTGGTACCTGGCCAGTAATGGGGGCCTGTTTCTTCCTCACATGGGCCTGAGAGACGGTGATGTTAGTTTGTATAGGGCCGATGGCATACATTTGAATGAGACAGGCCTGGATATTTTTCTTGACAATTTCCGGCAAGGGCTGAGGGAGGCTTTAGGCCTCCCGTTGGGCACAAGGGCCTAAGTAGAGGCTTGGCCTTGTGAGTGGAGGGGTTTTTGTTAATAATACAGATTGTGGTTTGGTGAGCACTTACTGATACCCCAGTTGCGGCTTGCGAGTACAGCCCTTGGGCCTTGTGGTAAGGGGCAGGGAAAGTGAACTGCTCTGTGGGACCGTCCTGGATTACTTCCCTTTGGACCTTGAGGTTCAGGGGAGAGGTTTCAGGGCAACCTCCCATTTATGCTGGCCAGGCAAAGGCTACACTTGTTGGCTAATGCCTGGGGCATGGGTGCTTGCCCTACGTACCTGGCAAGGAAGGGGTCTGTTTGACTCCTGGCCTTGGCCTGTCCATATTACAGTAATTTTGGCCCTTGTCATGATTTTGTGTTACGTAGTAATTAGTAAAGTGGCCCATTAGTTAACCCAACAATGTTGTGTGTCTTTTCTTTCTGGCTTGGGGGGCAATCCGGTTCATTAGTCAGCTGGCCGCATGGCTGTGCAGCCTGGGAACCACCTTTGCTGCCCAGTTAGGAAGGAGGACCCATGGCTGCAGTTGTGCATCCATAGTAAAAGGAAGGGGAGACAGGGCCAGAAGTCTCTTGGATGGCCCCTTGCCTCCTCCCCGTCAGTCTTCAGCAGTTCGCAGCCCACCCTCCCACCCTAGTAGCAGTACAGGCATTTGCTGGTCATCCCATTGGGGGCTGGGTAGGAATTTTTCACCTTTACCTGAATTGGCATGTTGGTAGAAGTGTTTTTGCCTTCACTGTACTGTTATAGTGGTGGATAATTGGCTTCAGTGTGGCTGTGGTAAATAGATTGGTCACTTTAGTTATGGAGGAGTTTTTGTTAATAATACGGATTGTGGTTTGGTGAGCACTTACTGATACCCCAGTTGCGGCTTCCAAGTACAGCCCTTGGGCCTTGTGGTAAGGGGCAGGGAAAGTGAATTGCTCTGTGGGACCGTCCTGGATTACTTCCCTTTGGACCTTGTGGTTCAGGGGAGGGGTTTCAGGGCAACCTCCCATTTATGATGGCCATGCACAGGCCGCACTTGTTGGCTGAAGCCTGGGGCATGGGTGCTCGCCCTACGTACCTGGCAAGGAAGGGGTCTGTTTGACTCCTGGCTTTGGCCTGTCAGTATTACAGTAATTTTGGCCCCTGCCGTGATTTTGTGTTATGTAGTAATTAATAAAGTGACCCATTAGTTAACCCAACAACATTGTTTGTCTCTTCTTTCCGGCTTGGGGGCAACCTGCTGTATGTAAATATGTTATGAATTGTTGTTGATGTTGTTTGTTAAAAAATGTTTTGTTTGTCTTAGATTTTGTTGTTCAGTAAAACCTTTAATCAGCAGAATGGCTGAGCTGTGTTTTCCTGGACTCCCCACCCTAGAAGAATGGTTTGTGACTGTAATGTCAGTAGCTCACAAAGTGGAATTTCCCCCCCCACACACAGGACTCCACAGCTTACAGGATGCATTGCCTATGAGGTAGGTGGGTCTGAGGGAGCTCTTTCGAGAACTGCTCTTTCAGGAACAGCTCTGAAATAACTTCTGACTGACCCAAGGTCACACCAGCAGCTGCATGTGAAAGAGGAATGGGGAATAAAACCCGGTTCTCCCAGACTAGAATCTGAGCTCCTAACTACTACACCATGTGAAATGGCATCAGGGATAGGGTTGCCAACCTCCAGGTGTGGGCTGGAGCTCTGATATCTCCCCATAGGAATCAACAGGGGTAGACTTGCACTACCAGTTTCCCCATGGGAAATATGGGGATTAGACCTGCCCTCCGTTGTCCCCACCGAAAACAACACAGGCAGACCTGGGCTCTCATCTCCCCATAGCAACCAACGGGGGTTGACCTGGGCTCCCAAATCCCCATAGGAAATCAGGGCCACGTAGCATTTATTAGGAAAACCATGCGTCCTTTGGGTATCCCCTCATTCTGCCCTCCCTTGTACCATTAAACCAGTGCGCCCATAGGAGGAAAACGACCTGTACTTGGGGGGTGGCAAAGGCAGTCCTTGTTCCCTTTCAGTAGAGACCTGCTCGGTGGTGGAGGGAAAAGCTCTTTTGGATTTCCCAAGAAATTAATTGACAATAAGCCTCTTAAGAACAAATAACAACAATTTTATTTTAACTTTTTAACAACAAACATTTCACACTTCTAAAAAACTGTAACGGTTAATCTAGTCATCCTCCCTGGATTCTGTCACGGGCACCAGCTCCGGATTGGCAGGTTGCACAGCGAGCTGCAGAGATGCCTCACAACCTGCCGCAGGGTGTTTATCAAGTTGAGCACCTGATGGGCTGTGGAGTGAAGGGGGGGGGAGTTAGATAGGGCCTTGTTGTGGAATCCACCTTGGGATTGCAGTTGGCTGTGGCAGTCAGATCACCACATATCGGTAGCAGTGGCCCATACGGTGGGGACTGGTTTTTCGGAAAGGGAAACCATGTTATCAAAGCCACACACCCTGCAAGCCCATGTTTTCACTTGCCCACACTGCCTGGTGGGGCTATTTCCCTTCATTACTTGCTGCCGCCACTCACTGGATTGATACCACCTTCCTAGAGGGACAGTGAGACCCCTCTGGCTGATTCCCCAACCCGGGAAAGTGGGTACTACAAGCTTTGGGTGCCCCCTGGAGATTTGGCAACCCCTCCTATTTGGGCCCGTTTTGGTTCCCTGGCCTCCTTTTGCCCTTGGTAATGTCCTAAGCTGGGAAGAACTAAGTGGCCAAGGCACACCAGGCCCTAAAACTCAAAAAGGTGTACTTGAACTATGGATAACTTAGGCAAAGGGAATAATCACAGGCACTTAACACAACCGGGCACAGAAAATAAACAGGAGTTAAAACACAGGTCCTCTGTCTCTACACCCCCATCTCCCTATCTCTTGAGGCGATTAGCTTTCCCGCCTCCTTGTTGTTGTGGAAAAACCCCAGCCCTTCTCTGGGACTGTTCACCTGGACTGCCACCCTCCTGCCACCGCAATTCACAGTGGCCTGGACATCTCACGGGTTCCAGATTATTCCTGGATAGGGTGTGTCCAGCAAGTCTTAACAGATTGGACTTACATCTGGTGTCCACCCTGTCCTTGAACTCATGGAGCCGACGCTCTACCTCCTGGCATCCGTGGCAGGACCCCTCTTCCTCCGCTGCCACAGCAGCCTGGGGTCATCAGAGCAAGAAGTGCATTCCCCATAGGGCAACCTCAGGATGATCTTACCTGCAGCTGACTCCGCTGAGGAAACAATCCAGATGGGTCCTCTGGGAACCGGCCCCTGTGTCTGATCCTCAGTCGACACATCTGAAATGCAGTTTGTTTGAGGGAAGCTTGTAGTCCAACGAGAATTCTTCAAACACCAGTAGACCTGCATGAGTTCTTACACAGGTACGGTAAATGTGGAGACCGCACTCTGGACTCTCAAACTGCTGTTTCCATCAGTACGGCAATTCCTCATGCACCATAACCTCCCACTTCCAACCAACCACGGCTGCTGCAGTCGCTCAACACAAATTATTCCCCATGCACAACCTGTGGACAGACAGCTGTTTGCAACTTGTGCCCTCTCTAATAGCAGATGCTGAGCATTTCGGTCTGCTTCCCGATTGCAGAAATACCTCCAAATGGGGGGGGGACACTCAGTAGCAATCCAAGAACAACTTGAGTGACACTCTCCACTCACCCTCTCCAGTGTCTCCCGAAGGCACCACCACCACACCTCCAGGCGGTTGCGCGGCCTGCTGGGGTTTGCCTGCCTGTGATGGAGGGGGAGAAGTGGTCCCTGCAGGTTTAACTTTAGCTCAAGGTCAGATTTGTAATTTGCAGTCAGTGTGTTATTCATATCGTCCCCTCACTTGCTCCATTGTCCCCAGAGGAAAGGGTCACGTTCTCCATCTCTATAGGCAGCTGGGAGGGTCCAGCTGCAGGAAAAGGAGGGGGAGATCTGTTCAGGTCACAGTTTAACATTGGTCGGGGGGGGGGACATTTGGAGAAGGGATTAGCTGTCACTTCAGTAGTCACATAAATGACTGGGGAGGGGCGTTTATGAAGCCCATGGACTATGCTCACTATGCCTGCACAAAAGGCACACTCACCACCGGATGGTCCTTGCCCCGGATCCTCTAGGGGTGAATCCTCAGAGGAGGAGGACGGCATCGTACCCGGGTTCTCTAGGATCATCCCCTTCTCTGTACTCGAGGTGTGTCTAAAGATAGTAAAGTGTATTGCTTAAAATGAGGATGGAAGTTAATGCTGGAGTGTGTGAGTATAAAACCTCATGACTGGACAGCACAGCTACAGAAACTGTGCTGTCAGTGCTTGCCTTTTCAAAATAAGGCATAGTGTGTCCAGATGATTATTTCTGGCTCACCTCACTGTACACCTCTCCGGGTATAAGAGATGTCCACATTAAAAAACAATGCTTTCCAACAGCCATGAGCCAAGCTTCTTGTTTATAAGGACAGGGTTGTGGCACACTAGAATTCACAGCTTAGACCATGCCTCCCAAACACAGTTACCTTGGCATGCCTCGGTGTCATACTCTGATTTGGCACGGGTCTCTGTCATACTTCATAAAACCTCTGGAAACCATGCTCTCTGAGTGGCCCATGGCTAGTGCAGCAGACATTGACCATTCAGACATGCGTTTGTTACTTTCACAATTTCTTTTTCTTGTACCGTATCTACACATTGTCTTACAATACATGTGAAGATGTTACAAACAAATGAATAAGGTACATTGAATCAAAACCTGATTTTGGGGGGAATTAATGTCAGTCAGTTAAGGCTTACTGTACCTAACATTTCTCACAGAAGGAATTAAACAGTACCCCCCATATTCCACTGTCCCAATCCTTTAGAGAAAGTTATTTCAACACAGCTTCAGTGTCTGGCAGCAGACCTGTTATTGGGATACATTTCCTCTTATTTAGGGAAAACATACCCTCCTTGCACTGAGGTTGTCAAGGGTGCACTGGAAAAGGGGGAGTAGAAGAAGCTCAAGAAATTCAGAGACTTACAAGGGGCTCTTCTTTCAGTCCAGCTTAGTCTCCCCACCTGTGCCCACCAACGTGCCATGAGATGGAAATGGGGAGGACAGTGAGTCCTGGCGGGGAAGCCTTCCCAGTCCTCCAGCACATCAAAGAATGCCCCCTTAAGCCTTTTGAATTTGGCCCGGCATTGCGAGCCAGACCTGGGGTAGCCCTCAGCAGTAAGGTGCCTGGCTACCTGTTTGAATATGTCCATTGTGGGCAAGTGGGTGCTGGGCATTATCATCGGCCCAGCATCCATTTCATGCAGGAGTTCAAGGAGACTTTCCATTTCCTCCTGCTGCCAGTAGGTGCCCAAATGCCTCGCCACCACTACAAAAAGTTTTGGGTGTGGGGTGTTTGTGTGCATGTACAAAGTAACGCTGGCGTTTTGGACCTCTTTATTCAACGTGCCGGGGAGGGGGTTTTTTTGGTAGGGTTGACACTTCTGTTGAGGAGTACAGTGGTCTACCTCAGTGGCCACTATCCCAAGGAAAATGAGGGACAGTCCTGGAAGTTTGGCAAATTCAACCCATTGTCTTTTATTAGTAGTCTGTGCCTCCAAACACTTCCCCCTGATCTCTCCAAAATCTTCCAACCCTCCCCCCCCACAGAACAGTTCGAGTTCCAGAGTCCCAAAGTAGCCAATTAGCTCCACGGACATTTCTAAAAATCTTCAAAAAAACCCAAAACCCAGTCCCTGGCATTTATTCAAACAAAGCACACGTTTCATTGGGCGCCTGTGCGCTTCTCTAATCCAAGCATGCATGCACACCAATTCTCCTGCTGAAACCTCGTGCAGCAATGGATGCATTGTCCAAAAAGGGAGTTTTCTGGCAGGAGGACGAACTGGAGCTTATGCTCAAATTTCTGTGGGAGAAAGGCTATGGGGAGCAGGTTATGACCAGCACCCACCTGGAAACATTCAGCCTATTCAAAGAGGTGGCCAACACGCTGATGGAGGCAGGCCACCCCAGAAGCGCAGCTCAGTGCCGTGCCAAGTTTAAGAGAGATAAAGCTGCATTTTTTGAGGCTCTTGAAGACTACAGGGGGATACCCCCTGTCGGAGGCAGGCCACCCCAGTTCAATCTCCTGCAGAAACTCTGAGATCAAGCCAGCAACCCCAGCTGGGAAAGGAGAAGACCAGCAAGTGAGTGCTCTGCCTCCCCCTCCCCTTTATATTGGAGCGCACTATTACTTGTCACTTGCATGCCACACTAACTTCTCCCCCCCTTTCCCATAGAATCCTACTGGCCAAAAAGGAGCTGCAGACAAGCAGCACTAAGGGACTCTCTGGGATCCTCTCCCGAAAGGGAGCATGCATCTGGTAAGCAAATATAGCTCACATTGCACAGGTAGGGGGATTGGCTGTAGCATCACTCCCTTTTTCTCTCCACGTAAAAGGAACCAAATTTCTAAGAAAATATTCACAAGCAGAAAGGGAAGGGAAACATTTCTTGGAGCCCCACTAGCGTAATCTGGCAATGCATGCCTTTTGACAGATCACTGCGGATCTGGGAAGTTGGTGCCTGTGGGTATCTGTGTTCTCCATACCAGTTGCAGCCAGTGTTCCCTCTAAACTGAATTACTGTTATCAGGATTGCAGTTCTATAGCCTCCAGCTTACAGAACCCTCTGCTGAGAGGGAGCAATGGTTACAGGTAAGGTTGAATTGGAATCCCTACCACAAGGTCAAAGTTGCGTGGTCTTTTGAGGTTTTCATTGCCCCACATGACAGAACCATGGAGTTTGTTGGGTGTCCTGCTCTAGATTGGGAAAGCACAATTGGCTTAGCCTTGCACCCCAAGTGGGTCCTCAGCAGATTAGAGCGCCATACAGTGTGTAAAAGGGGGGGGGCTGGCCGAGAGAACACAGCAAAACTTATAATAATCATATTTCCTGTATCATTTTCAACAGGACTATGTGTCAGCGTGGTGGTGCAGACCACAGGATCCCCTCTGTAGAGCAACTGAGGTAAATTTAGATGTATTATTGGGAAGTCATCTGTCCATGCACAAGGATCAGTGCCTGGAATGGTAACCATATCGGGATGTAAACCTGAGTGCCTGACTGAGGTTAAGCATCCCTAGGCAGATAGGGATCCAGGGTGATGCTGTAAGGGTCAACCCCCTGTGTGCTGTCATTCAACGGCACATCGCATGGGAAGTGTGTACATTTGCCTGCCCCTAATAACCTTTGGTTTTCAACCACTCATTTTAGGGTCAGTGGACACAGACGGGGGGCAGAAAGTGGCACCAGAGAGCACCTCTGAATCCCCAAGTGGTAAGAGCAAGGGCCATTACTTGACTTGCCAAGGAATAACATTGCACATCCTAACGGCTACCCATTCTCTCACAGCAGTAGGTGAACTGAGCTACAGGGGCCAGGCTGCTGCAGCGGAACCACCACCACCCCAACTCAAGACCAGTGGCTAGACTCCATGCAGGCCACCCTTGAGCAGCTCCAGGCCAGCGTTGAGCTGCTTAGGGCAAGCGTGGACATGACTCGCCAGAACCATGAGTATCCTTTCCGGCCTGGTCCTGTGATCAGCATTAGGAATATGAGAGACATCCAGGGCACACGGGCAATTATCAGCACAGGTTTTATTAATAGCTGCCACTGGTGTGGTGAACCAAAAAACCCCACAACAACAATAACAACAACCATAACAACACAACACTGCAGTTCACTGAGAAGGTCAGAGCCCCCCTGCCCCCGCCTTTGGCATCCTCTCATTTTGTGCTAAGTGGCGTCCTGTGTAGTGGGAAACAGCACCAGTGTGGGACATCACTTCTCCCCTGGTGAGTACTCTGTGGGAAATGACAGGAGTTCAGAAATGGCTCTTTGGATGGTCCGGTTGCAATGCAAAGGAGGCTGCTTTTCACCCACATTTTGTTTGAAATGCCATTGTGCTCAAGTGGCCTCAGAGTGTGTGTATTTTGTTGGAGGGAAGGAAGCAGTATTGTTGGGGTCAGTGGGGGAGCACTGGAGAGATCAGCCCAAAAATGGGCCAGGGAAGAGGCAGTGCCAATGTCTAGAATAGTGCACTGGGAAGGTTCCTCAGGTGAGGAGCAGAATCCATCCTGGCCATTGTGCAATCAGGGTATATCATGGCTCTGAGAATCTGGCAACTGAGTCCCTTGGCCAGGGAGAACCCACTTTAAGGTGGCTTTCAGATGTCCCTTTGAGCATCCTATCATGTTCATAGTCATAGTGGCTAAAGGGGCATGTGGTTTTTAAAGACTCCCTTGTGTATAATGGTGTTAATGCTGAGCACCTACTTGTTATTTCAGAGGACAGACATACATGCCACATCAAGGTTGTGGAGCAAGTAATGCTGAGACTCCGCAGGGAGTTTCAGGGTATCCGGCTCACCACAGTGGTGGCAGCCCAGGCGGAGGTGCAGGAATCTGAGGAGAGTGAGGAGGAAGCTGGGGCAGAGGGGGGGTAGTCTGTTTGTTTGTCCTTTGTGTTGTTGTTATCCTGTTATGTTTGCAGTGTTTGAAGGTTTGTAATTATTTCACTGGTTTAATTGTTTAATGTTTTCCAAAGTTATGTATAAAGTTTTATTTTTTCAAAACCGTCGTTGTTATGCCTGGATTGTTTTTGGCCCTGCATCCACTACTCAAACCAGGGGACACCCAAACTGACAGAGAGATAAGGAGGGTCTTTTGAGGGAGCAGCACTTTCCGAAGGACAGCTAGCTACTTAAGACAGTCATAGGATCACAACATGGGTCCTCTCTCAAGTATCTGCAAAGCAGCCACGGAGGTCATTCCTTCATGCTGGACACAGTTGGGGGTAAAGCAGGCGGCCTAACAGACAGCAGCTCTGAGAGCAGAGGCAAGCTTGATAAAGCAGGCAGACAACACAGCCAAGAAGGAAAAAAAGCAACACACCTGGAAGGGTCCAATACTGGTTTTATATACACAACAATACTTACATGTGTGAAGATAAACTTAAATACATGTAATTTTTAAAAAGGAATATCAGAACTTTTTAAAGTCACCTAATGACAACTGCGCAGTGGAAAGAATCTGCCGAGCACTGCTCCCACATGGCTGCCACCGGTTTCCTTGGGATTTGCACAGAGAGCCACACGAGCCCTGTCAAAAGGACCAGAAGCTGCACAATAGCAGCATAGCTTGGTGAACAGTGCATTGCATCAACACAACTTGCTTCTCAAAATTTCAGGGTGTGCACTGGCTTAAACCAAGATATGGTGCATTGCCCAATAAATTGTATTATGGAAATGCCACCCTTTGAAAGGCTTATATGACCAAATGGGTTAGGGTAAGTAAGATAACCCACTCATTCAACTGGTTCCCCTGGGCCCATCAAAAGCATCCAGAGTATGCCACCGTATTTCATGTTACAAGGAAAACCAAGGAGAATAAGGTTCTCTGGGTTTCTTGTCCTGCTTCTTCCTGAAACCTTGGGGAGTGCCATGAGAGGAGGTTGAGTTGCCACCTGGATGAGTGGCCACCCCCTCTCTGCATGCATTCCCCCCATCCCCGGTCCCTGGGCTGGCTTGATGAAGATTTGCTGCAGCAGAGTTTGTTTGAACACTGGCCATCTGTGAGGCGGCACTTGCACTCTCTCCTCTGATGGTCCTCGTGAGGCCAGCGAATGCTGCCAGTGCACCCTGAAGGATTCCACACGGCCTCCCTGGACTGCCTCTCCTCCTCAAGGGAAGCGGTCATCAGAGTCATGAAATCCTGATGCTCCTTTCTGCCTGCCTCCAGCAGCACCTCTTGCTGCCGGGTGGAGTGCTTGAGCATCTCCTCCCCTATCTTTTGCACCGCTGAACCCCTTTTGGGTAGAAGTGCACAGAAAAATAAATGCAAATGTGCCAGTAGACACCCAGGGGGAAGTGGCAGGGTGAAATCTTTGGGTGGTGGAGGAGGTTGTTTATGCTAAGCATTATGGACAGAAATAAACCATAGTGATAGTCATCCCCTGAGAGCTGGTCTCACCATACCCACCTTCCTGTGGAGGGAAATCCTCCATATTTCCCTCATTGTCTTCCTCAGCCCCTTCCTCAGCCTGTCACTGTCTCCCTCTGGAATGAAGAGAAAATGAAGGCTGATGCCAATTGACCAGTGAACTGCACACTGTGCTGCAGAAGAATCACGGGTATTGCAGGCAACCACACAGCCATTCCTGAGATACAGGTGGCTGGAGCAAAAGGAAGAATGAGGAGTCAAATCCTGGATATGTCAGGATGGCTGTCATGGCAATATTTCTGAGGGGTATCATGGCATACTGTCAGGTTGAGGTATTTTAAAATCTCCACAGGCCTGAATGTACTTTTTGAAATGGAGAATAGCTACATGTTCTGGTTGCTGAAATGCCCCTATTGTAGTATCATGAGAACCATCCAGATTGCTGACTATAGGGAGAGATTACCTCAGTCACCAGAGGGCCAGGGCTGGAGAGTGTGGGGTGGGCTGCTTTGTGACTTAGCGGTGGACCCCTCCCACAATTGTATATGGAACCAGATATATACTCACCACATGTGCTGCTTGGTCCTGTGCTGTCTTGGCTTGATCTTGTGAAGCCGGCATGTTGAGGGGAAAGAGGTCCAGGGTGTCTTCCTGGGAGGGAGGGATGCTCTGCTGGCTGGTGCTGGGAGCTGCCCTCTCCTGGAAGCTGTGTGACAGCCTCTTCCCTGTCACACTGGAGCTCTTATGTAATATGCGGCTCAGCTCCTCGTAAAATGGGCAGGTCTGCCGTGTGGCCCCTGATTGCTCATTGTTGGCCACTACCTTCCTGAATTTAAGCCGAAAGCTCTTTGTCTCGCTTCAAGCCTTTGGCAGCCAAAGCCTTTGACGGTTCCCTAAAAACATCCATGTTCCTACGGGAACATTGTAGTTCCTCTTGGACTTTGCTGTCCCCCCATAGAGCTAGGAGCTCCAAGGTCTCCTGACGCCACCAGAGATCCCTCTGATACCAGACATTTTTAAGGAGTGTCACTTTCCCACCAAAAGCCTGCCCTGAGGTGAATATGTGAAATGAGTTCCGGCACAAGACAGACACCTGTGCTACCTAGGTACTATTTCCACTTCAATCTAACCCCTATAACAGAACACTTCCCTTTAAACTTTTGACCTGAAAATGGCCTCCGTGAGATCCCAAACTCATTTAAATACTATGACAAGTCACTGTTTAAGTGTTGGTTTTATTCACTTAGGAGTGGAGCTCCACCTATGCACATACCATTGATGCTTAAAAAAAATGGCAGATGAAAAGCGGAAGCCTCAGGCTTCCGTGGCAGCTTTCCAGAGGGGAGGGGGGTTGAGGCATCTGGAAGTGGCTCGACACCGGAGAAGCTATCAGACCTCAGAAATTGCGGCTCAAAACTTGAGAATCAGGAAAACACCACTTGGGTAAGTGGTATCAAAATACTCCATTTTAAAGGGGGTTTGATCTGGAAAGCAACAGCTGGAGATGATGCACAAATGTTGGGTGTGTGAACGTGCACATAAAATCCATTACTGAAGCATTCTGAAAGCAGTTCAAACAGAGCGTCTGAACGCACCCTCGGTGTCAATGTACAGAATGCCATAAA
Organism: Gekko gecko; assembly: GCA_029375565.1. Lineage (NCBI taxonomy): Eukaryota > Metazoa > Chordata > Lepidosauria > Squamata > Gekkonidae > Gekko > Gekko gecko. The sequence goes on from JAPDNY010000005.1 coordinate 142,240,887, forward strand.
GGATCATTATATTTATCTGTCAGAATGGCCTAACTAGGATTGAGCACACTTCTTGTCTTCTAAGAGCCACAGAATAGAAGGGCAGTTGAATATCAGAAGGGAAAAAAAGGAAAAGGAGAGCAGGAAATTGTTCTGCTTGAGCTCCTAACAGTGCAGATCTCCTGGGCAGAGATACACCCTTTTAAAACCATTGACTTCAGCAGAGAAGAGTGGAACTCTATTTAGGATTACACTCGAAGGGTGCGATCATACATACCGGAAGCAACGGCAGCCAGATCCTAATTCCATAGCACCAGGCTTGGATGTTACTTTTAATGGCTCTAATATATTTGAAGCTAAAAAAGAGTCTGGGGGGGATTATTAGGATTAAAAAGTTTATGCCCAATAAAATCAATTCCCAGAATTCTTTCCCCTTCAAGTAGATCAGATCTTGTAAAGTTTTCTCCAATATTTATTAATTACCTCTCTCCAAAGAGGCAACTCGCCTCCCCAAAGTCTTCAAATATCATCAAATGGTACACAAAAAACAAAGTTATTTATGCATACAATGACAGTCATATCCACTTACCCCTAATTCCCCCAAACTCACCCATTCATCATAGGAAGAGGGAGTAAATAGTTCAATTCACACTGTAGTGCTCACAACTGGGATAAGTAGATTCCTGCTCATTTTGCTCTGATCCAGCAATTAGTACTTTTAACTACAGCACCAGAATGGAGACCTTCAGCAATATGTTGTGCTCCTTTCTTTTGTGCCATCATATTGGTTGTTAGTAGTAGTATTGTTAAGAATCATTTTTAATAAGCTAATTTATTATTATTGTTATCTGCTTTGAGCCCTGTTGTACAGGGGCAGGAGGGCTATAAATCTAATTTATGAATAAATAAATAGGTTAGCTGGAAGAAACTTGCCTAAGGCCTGAAGCACAGCAGTCTCATGGGATTATACTATTTTCTCCATGTTTCTTTCCAAGCCTGTATTTGATTTTTAAAGTAATTATAAACAATTTTAACTCTGCCTGTCAAGTATTCACTGAACCCAGCAGTCCTTGATAATCATCTTATTAATTATTTTAAGTAACCAAATATTATTTCAAGTGCTTACATCTTGTGGATTGAACTGGTGATACATACATGACTCAGCCTGGGAGGGGGAAAAAATTCTGATGTGTTAGATTGACTGTCCTGACCTCAGTAGTAGGTAAAACTGAAGACTTTCTAAATGGGATGGAAATTCAAGCACATGTTTGTCCCCCTAAATACCTTGGAATTAAGAGAAGGCATGTTCAGAGCACTTCCACCACATCTTCGCATGTTCATCTATCTTCTCCTACAGGAAAGACCCAAGATAATACAGCAGACAGTCTTCCTGGGCTGTGTGAAAGCTCTCAAAAAGGAACAAGGACTTCTCAGTTCCCAAACTCAGTTCTCCACAGATCTTCACACATCTCTGTAGGGTTGCAGAGCGTTTACTTGGGGTCTGGACCAGACAATGGCCCAATCTGCATCTAGCATTTGCTCCGCCGTTTTACAAAACCCACACTGGAACAGAAATTCCCTTCTACATTGCATGCCACTTTCACTTTGATTGTCAGATTTTATGGCAGTGTCCAGACTGCATGATGGTTTCACTTCATTTGATCTCTCAGTTTTATGGTAGCCATCTGCATAGATTTATGGCCATTTTATGGCAATTCAGGGGTGACTCTGCAGTCAGTACAGCATTGGCCCAGGGTATTTGAATGTGGTTTTGAACCACATCTTTTTCTGTTCCAGTATGGGTTTGATAAAACAACAGAGCAAATGCTATATGCAGATTGGGCCCAATAGTCTTGGGTTTTTGGTAGAAAACATAGACCATGGAATATTGTTATAACAATTGTATGATTTGTTTTAATTCAATATATAGTGTTTAAAAGATAACAAATTAATTAGTAATAGCTCATTCACTAGATAGGCAACAGAGATTCCTGTTTAATAGGGTGTGTCACTGCCCTGAAGGTCAAAGGTAAGTAATAAAATGGGTGTAACTCTGCCTGCCTGCTAGGCAATATAAACCAATACACTGGTTGAACTCCTATCCCCACACCTCAGATAAGCCACTTGTTCCTGACTAGCATTCAACTAAGCAAGAGAGATACTGCAGCCAGAAGGGAAAATCATCATGAAGTTCCTCATGAGGAAGCGGGTAAAGAATGCTATTGGATTCCCTATATCCCAGCCATAGGATATCTAAAATGGTAGCATGACTTAGCCAAGGGAACAGAATACACCCCTCCTTATGGCCAGTTGAGACCCCAACCTGCCCCCAAGAACATGAAGAGCTGCAAAGCCAATTGTGATTCCTGTTCCTGTTTTCTGGGATTGATGAAAAACTTCTCTTGACAAGTTCATATTAACAGAGAATCATTTGGAAAAGTGACAGCTTTTAGATAGCTCTTGGATGGGAGGACCATCCAACAAGTATTTAGCATGTGAACTGTTAAGGATCTCACAATAATGAGGTGATGGTTCTCTGGTTAAAATCAAAGGTGGTGTTTCTGTTCAAAGAGATCCCATAGTTATTGTTCGCTGTTCATTGGTGGTCACACACAGGCTTCGATTCCACTGTCTGATAACCAGCTATTAATTGCAGAACATCTCAGGGATTTGCTCCATCTTTTGTCATGACTGACCTTGTCTGGAAATGCAACAAAGCAAAAGGTATGAGTTCAAAATATTGGCATTTTCTTTGCCATGCTAGCAATGACGAGGAAAACAGTGGGGGGAAGACAATATTAGATATTGATTTCCTTCTCATTCCTGAATACAACATAATTAGATTTAGACTGTAAACAATGCTAGAGCAGTCTACGGTAACCGTGGGTCAAACAGGCGATTTAACAAGATGCATGTGTGTTTTGAAAAGAGAGTTGAAATGAATTGTTGTAATGTGGATGGATGATGTATACCAGAAATTACCCCATGGAATTGCTTACTGTTTCCAGCCTATGCTTAAACTCCATAGCATATGCCATTAATTGCAGCTTACCTGTTGAGCACACCTGAGAGATGCATCATGCTGCTTTCTGTTCAACCTTAGGGGTTTGGTAAAAGCTCTGTACCCAAGGGAATAGCCATGAAGAACTCACTTGGGCAATTCCCTGTTATCACAAAAGCATCTGAGGCTAAGCCTGACTCCTTACTGTTTGATACCAGAGACTTCCAGCTGTTTCATACAAATTGGAGAGGGAGAGTTTAGACTTTAACACCCCAGACTGCACATGTGTGTTTTTGTCTTCACTGTACCTCTGTGAAAATATCTCCTGACATATAGGACACTAGCAAATGAGGAGAGAGCTACACACAAACAGTGCAGTGTAGTATTGAGGGTGTTGGACGAGGATCAGGGAGACTCAGGGTCAAATCCCCACTGTTCCACAGAAGATTGCTGGGTGACCTTGGGTCAATCCCACTCTCTCAGCCTAACCTACCTCAAACTGTTGCTGCAAGGATAAAATGGAGGAGAGGAGAACCATGTAAGTTGTTTGGGTCCCCATTTGGGGAGAAAGGTGCAGTATAAATAAAGCAAGTAAATAAAATAATAAATTTCATTGATGTGCTAATATTGTATGTGCAGGACTCCATTAAAAATATGATCCCAACTGCAGCCAGATGTGGAAGGGTACAGAAGTTTTCTTCTTCCATATATCATCTCTGGGCAAAAAGAGTATGATAGTGGAAGATCAATGGGCTAGATCCACCCAGCATTTTTTTTTAGAGCTAACAGTTGTTATATGGGGCCCCAAATTGTATTGGTGCCGCAGAACCAGAAAGAAGTAAGCTGTGATCACATACACTAAATAATCCACTTTCAATCCACTTTCAGGGCACTTTCCAACTGGATTTTACTGTATGAACTGGCATAATACAGTTGGAAAGTGCATTGAAACTGGATTGTTTAGTGTGTGCGACCACAGCTGTGGTGAAAACTATCTCACCTCATTTTGTCAATAGGATCCAATACCTCCGTTCCCATGCGGTTCTTAGCTCTGAAAGAAGAGAAAAGGCCATGCAGACTCTCTTTCCCAGTCTCTTTTCCTTCTCAGATCTGATATAACCTTGGCAGGAGGGGGTGGTCTACTTCAGTTGGTAAAACACTTTTTTTTTTCCTTCCCATACTATGGACTGACATTTGGACCCCACATAGTTGCTTTACACCTTTAAAAAAAATCTAGGAAGATCCAGTCACAGATCTCCCAGCATCTTGTGTGCTTTGGTGTTCACTCTACATAATCTTTGAGTGGCATAATCTGTGTGTCACTGAGAGGCTACTGGAGTTTTAAACAGGTTGACCACATGAAGCTCAGAGCATTGCCTACTCAGCCTGGAGTGACTCTCCAGGATCTCAGGTAGAGAACTTTCACATCACCTACCACCCTATCTTTTTAGCTGCAGGTTCTGTTAGTAGCCAGACCCCTCCCGTGGAAGGGCAGTCTCATCCAAAGCATCCCTCATAAATTATCACTGCCAAAATTATATGTGTTGTAGATTCCAGATTGGCCTGGAAGTGGAACCAAGATGGAGCTGGTAACAAACAAAATGAACACTTGTGAGAAACTAGTCTGAGAAACTATTTTGGGAAGGTGACTCAGGGTCATGGACTTACTAATAGCTCCCCCTCCACTTTAAAATAGATATTTAAGAATGGTTTTCTCAAAAAAGCAATCACCTGCCCTGGCTGACTTCATCACACCTGGTCATGTTTCCCCTTCTCCCATTCACCTTAATTGATAGGGTATTCATATAACCTGATAGCCTCTCCCATCCTGTACTTATGGGTCATCATAAAAACTATTAACACATTCAGCTTACACCAGATAAGCTCATCAGCATTAGCTACATTCATATGAACTGTCATGAGGTTCCCTCGGTCTTTCTCCACCATGGGAAAGCCATCAAACCTCTTCCAAAACATTGTTTTATCCCCTGAAAAGCCAATCATGGTATTGTTTTATGGGCACACATGTCAGCCTTCCCTTGGGCTACATTTTCCCTATAAAAATGACATATTCTGCCCCATGCAGTGTGTGTGTGTATTCTCCTAGATCCAAACATCACACCTGAGACACTGAATAATTCATCTTCGCTCCTCTTTGGACTTCATTCATCTAGATAGGTAAATATCACCCACCCCCAATCTTTATTCCCATTACTCTCTTTTATCTTTGTTAGTCTTGTATGTGAGTTTCCCTGTGCATTCTGTGTATGGCTGAGTTCAGACTGGCAGTTTGAAGCGGGAGCCAGTCATGGCAAAAAGCCCCAGAACAAACTGTTCCAGGTTTTCCCAGTCACACTGCACTGACTGATGCAGGAGCATACAGGGAGGAGGCACGCAGGAGCGTTCAGACTACTGACCCGGAGGCACAGCTGTAAACAGCTTTTCCCTGGCAAATCAGCTATGTGTGTATGAGTGCTCATGCGCACATACACACATAGCTGATTTGGATCCCATTGCACCAGCACCACATTGGGCAGTAGAGTGGAGCACAGCCAATCATATTGCTGCTGCCTTATGCTCAATGCAGGTTGCTCCTGGCTTTTCAGCTGAGCGTTCACACTTCCCGGAAGCAGAATGCAGCAGGATAAAGGCACTCTCCAGGATTTGCTACCACTTTCAACAGGTATCTTTTAATCCCGGGATCAAAGCGGAACAGCACGGGTTGCCTACAGGTGGGGAATGCCAGGCAGATGTGCCTGTGTGAACGCCCCCTTTAATCGCTTGGGAAATGTTGCTGAAATGTGGCTATAGCGGGGCAAATTGCCAGTCTGAACTCAGCCTATATTTTGCTCTTTTATTTCTTTTAAATAAAATTCTTTCTATTTAATTTGGACTGGTTTATTTCAAGAGTTCTCAAAGGGAAAAAAATCCCCGTAAATGCTGGTGGCAATGTCACTAGTTACGCTTCTCTCACAAAGCTCTATCTCCTTCTCTAAATCCCCCAATCCAAAGGAAATAGCCTCTTTGGGTGACAGTGTCAGGGGCTGAAGCTGGTATCTTCTGTATACCAAGTAGATGCTCTACTACTGTGGCTCCACTTTAAACCAGGGAGGAACTGATAGGGGAGAAGGCTATCCCAAAGAGAGTGGCAGAAATGTGTGGAAAAGGTTAAGCACAGCCAGAGCCTATTGAGCTTGGATGTGCATAAAGCTGGGGGGGGTTGATAGGTGAAAGAGTATGAGGCAAGGCACCCTAATTTCCTCCAAAGGTTAATGTGAATAGTAGTAGGTGCTCCAGCTTGCAACTGTTTGTAATTGGGCCTCCTCATAGACACTATCCTTATCTCTGTCAAAGGAAGGCCAGATTCAAGAATGTAGTAATTGGCTAATTGAGGAAACCTGCACTCAGTTCAGTAACCAGATGGGAGGGGGGAATTAGGAGCAAATGTCATAATCTTCTAGACAGTTTCAGTGGCTGAGCACCCTGATTGGATTCCAAAGACCACCTGATGCCAGAGGGCAAAAGAACTCTAATTAAGCCATAGACAAGAAGGAAACTATGTAAACTTTATGATTCCATGGGATAGTGGCTCTGTTTATGGTAAGCTTCATTGCAATGAATTGCTACATAGGAGATGCTCAGACCTCTAGCCTGGAATCTCATATTCTGAATGCTGTGCCATCTAATGCCAGGTACCAAAGCGTTACATAGAAAAGTTAGCCTTTGTTATTTTTTTGCTAAAGAGTTCTAGATGCTGCATTGCCTAGTGATATTCCTTTTTAAAATAATTCAATAAACCAATATATCCTTTTCAAAGGTTTGGTTTCTTGTGATGCACAAATCTGTGCCCTGTGTGAACCTGGTGACTGCCAGATGGTGGATTTCCCCTGCTGGTAGCAAAGGCCAGCAACGCTAGATTGAGAAGGTGGACGTGGAGAGACTGGTGCACCAAAAACTGAGTTCAGCTTACCCTCAAAGCCTCAACCAACTCAGGAAAGCAGCCTGTGCCTGAAGCACCGGGGGGGGGGGTGGGCACACAGCAAGAAGAGAGTCCATCGACTTAGACCAGTTTTTAGGAACGGCTGGAAAACGTACTTTTTTTCAGGCAGGGTAGGTGAGACCAGAGTAAGTCTCCTACATTTGGAGCCAGGCACTGCCCTCACAGAAGAGCTTGATTCAGTTCAGTTCAGTTTCCGTTTCAGTTCAGTTCAGTCAGTAATTAAGGTTACTAATGTTAATAGTTGTCTGTGCCTGTCTGTTCTGTGTCTGTTCTGTGTACACCAGCTGAGCTAGTTTCATAAGCCGGTTGACCAAAGCTGAGCCTTAACTTGCAAGAGGGAATCCTGTGCTTCAATCAGTATAGTGCTCTGTTCTCTGAGGTGGAAAGTGCAAGCAAAGCAGGAGGCCTCCTAGTGGGGAGCAGTGCTCCCTCCCCACTCAGATTCAGTCAGCAGAGAGAAAGAGGGGTGGGTGGGCATGCTCTCACTGGAAAAGATGAATTAACTCTTGCTGTTCCACCTCAGCCTGTTTCCAAAATCTTTTTTCTGATTCTCATTTCCAATGGCTGTGTGTATGTGACATCATGGGAAACTGACATCATGGGAAACTGTACCAGTAAACAGCAAGTTAAAAAGCCTTTGGATTATATAGTTAAAAATTGGGCAAAGATCGTAGGTTCCACAGAGGGGAAAGGGAATTATGTTTTTTACCCAGTTCAAAGTTTGATTAAATATTGTATGAAAATATGGACTGTTTACCCATTGCCAGGAGACCAGAGATGGCCAGTATATGGGTGTTTTGATGTACAATTAGTGAAAAATCTCTTGTCATATTGTAGAGAAAATGGAAAATTTATTGAATATGATTATGCTGAGCTATGGTACAATGCTATGACCAAACAGGGGTTCTTGGAAGACTGTAGCCCAATGCCAAAAGCCCTGCAGATGGTTTTAAAAGAGAATACCCATTATAAAGATGCCAGCATTTCCCCTCGAATAGTTAAAGACGGGGCCAGGTTGCACAGACAGAATGAGGCCACAAAGAGACTGTTAACAGCTCCACCTCAGCAGAGCTGCAAGTCCCTCCAGAAGATCAAATGGATTTAATTAATTTCTCCTGGGCTCCAATGATGCCCCTGCCAGCAGCCCCAGGCAAAATCAAGCTCAGAATCAAACCCCGCCACGATCACTGCCCCTCCTCATTAATCAGAATAACCAGCCTTACCTCCCTATGGGAAATCCTGCCCAGAATAGCCCATTCAGGAATGCTTCCACAGACCAGAGTTTTTCCTCAGAGCAAAGCATAAAGATAGAACCACAGCCTGATCCAAGTGGCATGGGCTCCCCACAGTCACCTGATACCAAGGGATCTGCACCCCGCATATTTACAGGTAAAACTTTATGACACCACCTTTAAGCATTCAGTTCTTCCCAGCTGGAGTTGACAAAGGAACCAGACCCATTAAGATACAAGCATAGTGGCTTACCCCCAGAAGGCACAAGATGAGTCCTTTACCCTAGCTGAGGGTGAAATAACTGGTTTCCAACTGCCATAAAAATTGACAAAAATGCCCTGGATAATATCCCAAAGATTTCTGACCTGCCAGCTGAAATGAATGCACAGAAATTTGATCCCACTCATATGAAGAGCATGTCAGAGTCAGCTCTCCACCCGCTGGCACATTCCAGCCCTGTGGACCCCCCCCCCAAGCCCAAGCCACTGGCCATATCTTGGATGTTGGACTAACTGGCATTCTTCTAAAATTAATGGACAAAATAGTGAAACAAGTGAGCTTCAACCCTGTTTCCAGGCTTCTGCAATCTAGCAACCAGCCTGATTCACCATCCACACTCCAGAGAGCTAAGAAAGTGGGGGCAGGGGGGGAGCCCTGGAACTAGAACTCCAGGAAGGGGGAGGGCTGCCTGACAGAGAAATGGGGAAGACAGACTCAGGAGAAGAGAGAGAAGAAGTGAAACAATTACCTGGCTCCCCTACCCTTAAAGCCATCCCATCCAGAAAAAGCAAAAAGCCCTTGCCAAGAAGGCTACCCACAGCAGACACCCTCCCTCCCAAGACAAGCTGGCTAGATACAGAAAATATTTCACACTTGTGTGCACTTAGCCTCAGAGACCCACAGATCTGAGCACTGCTTGCTTGCCCAAGAGGTGGTGACTCAGAGGGACCAAGTCTTGGGTTCTTGACAAAGAGATAAGGAAGTGTTGATTTGGGGAGAAACTTGGTTGTACCCTATTAGGATTCGGTGCATTGAATTATTATTACATACACCATTTTGGTGTAGTGGTTAAGTGCGCGGACTCTAATCTGGGAGAACTGGGTTTGATTCCCCACTCCTCCACTTGCACCTGCTGGATGACCTTGGGCAAGCCATAGTTCTGGCACAGCTGTTTTTAAAAAAGAGCAGTTTCTGTCAGAGCTCTCTCAGCTCCACCTACCTCACAGGGTGTCTGTTGTGGGGAGGGGAAGGGAAGGAGTTTGTAAGCCACTCTGAGACTCCTTTGAGTAGTGAAGGGCATGGTATAAATCCAATCTCTTCTTCTTCTTCTTCTTCTTCTTCTTCTTCTTCTTCTTCTTCTTCTTCTTCATACAGAACCTCTGGGGATAATTCTGGAGAGGGTAGCTGTGTTTTTCTGTTGCAGCAAAACTAAATAGATGTCCAGTGGAACCTTAAAGACCAACGTTTTTTTCCAGCATAAGAGTTCACACCATCATATGAAGAGGAGTGCACATCCAGAGGAGATATGAGAGTTGGAAGAAGTTACAGCCAGAGGCAAGGCAGAAACAATAACCAGTCCAAGAGCATTCAGTCCATTTTGAATGGGTGAGGAGCAACTACCAACTGTAGATAGATGGAGACAGGAGGAAAAAACACAGAATCAGATCTGATCAAGGAAGCTGCAGTGTGGGCCATGCTTAGGAGAACTAATTAACATCTGTAAAGGATAGGTGCTATGACCTGAATAGCTCAGGTTAGCTCCATCTTGTCAGATCTCTGAAGCTAACAGGGTCAGCTTTGGTTAGTACTTGGACGGGATATCACCAAGGAAGTCCAGGGTTTTACACAGAGGCAGATAATGGCAAACCACCTCTAAATCATCTCTTGCCTTGAAAACACTGAGAGAGGTCACCTGCAACTTCATGGGAAGGAAGGAAGGAAGGAAGGAAGGAAGGAAGGAAGGAAGGAAGGAAGGAAGGAAGGAAGGAAGGAAGGAAGGAAGGAAGGAAGGAAGGAAGGAAGGAAGGGGGATGGGTCATGCTGTGATACTAGAGTCTATAATGTATGAAAAAGCCAAAGTCCTTATTCAAGTCTGGGGAAGAAATTGTGTTAAATAACTTGATGTATCCTAATTCAGCACTTTTGCTCCAGATAGACATTTACTATCTAAATATCTAATTAAAGAAAGTAAGCATGGAAAGATGAGGAAGCAAAAGTGCTTTTCCATGTTTTGCTATTAGGTGTCCAAGCAAGAGTGTAAATTACATTAAATCCCCAGATTAATTATTGCTTACAAGCAGCTCTTGTTTCACCTCAGTAACCATAAGGCCTACAGTGAGACACTGCAGAACTCACATACTGTGTCTCAATGAAACCTTCTCCATTTTAGTTTAGTTTAGTTTAATTGCATTTATAAAAAGAAAATAAGATTAGGAATCAAAGTAGAAGTGCAAACAAACTGGCAGTTGTCTGGGTATCCTCAAGAAAGCAAGCTTCATTGACAGAAAACTCAATCTGCTGAAGGGTTGCCCAAGGCTTCGGTATCAAAAACTTCTCCATTCTTTTTAAAGCTAAGAATGCAGAGAATTGAGAACATACAACAAAATAATCAGGTGCTATAGAAACAATTTAATGTTATTTCTCACAAAACTCCAATATGATACTCAATTTGATTAGCTTGTTGGTTAACTATTTTTATAGAAATTATTGGGTATGCAGGTTGAACCCTATGTAGTACCAGATGACACTGAACTGAACATACACAAGTCCCTAATCCTACACAGTATGCGATGACACCAAACGCAACATACATAATTCACTAGGCCAAATAATCTAAATTTTACATTAATGCAAGACACTTCCACAACTCCAAGGAAGATGAAATTTGGTTAACACCTTATACAAGTGGATAGAGAAAACTGGACAAAATGAAGTTCACCTTACAACAGAGTAAAGCTTCCTTGTGCAGAGCAAAGTAAGTCACATAAGGTGATAGACAAAGGCCCTGTCCACACAGAGCGTTTGCCCTGCTGAAGGCAGGGGAGCCCTGCGGACTTTCCGTGCGTGATCATATGAGCACATCTGGGAGGCATAGTGCTCCTGTGGCCAACCCGTGGCTTCCCGTGGAAAACGCAGAGTAAAAAACTACTAGGTCCAAAGTACTAGTTTCTGGAAACCCCGGGGCAAAGGCTGGCGTCAGATCGCGGGAGCACCAGTATCCTGCGGCTTCCGACGCCCACCTATGTCCCCAGGGTTTCCGGATGTTGTAAGTTTCCATGGGATGTGCACCAACACTGAACAGCGCATGCGCACACACAAGACACCGACAGCAGCCCGCCCCCCTCAATGGTGCATGCGCACTTTGCAACACTTCGCACTTGCGTGGTCTGCTGCGTTGCTTTTTTGCCATGCTGCAGCAGCACGGTGTGATCGGGGTGCAGAGCTGGAGCGTGGCAACCCAGTGGCCCGTGTGATCGGGCTACCACGCATTATTTAGCTCCGGGGCGAACTGCCACACCTCTCCCCCACGTTTTCTGGCCCATATGACTGGGACCTAAGAGTTCCATTCTCTCTTGATGCAATTGGTTAAAGTATGTTTTGGAGGACAGGAAACTTTTGGTACTAATCAGGGACATGTTTCTACAGCTGATGATGCAAGCTTTCCAAACACTAACTGAGTTCAGATATCACACAAAACTAGAGTTGCCAGCTCTAGATAGGGAAATACTTGGAGATTTGGAGGTGAAGTTTTGGGAGGAGCCTCAGCAGAATATAATACCATAAAGTCCACCCTCCAACTCCCTGAGGAACTGATCAGTGCAGTCTAGAGATGAGCTGTGATTCCAGAAGATCTCCACGCCTCACATGGAGGTTGGTAACCCTACACAAAACTATGTTTTTGTATCAGCATTCTAATGTGGCTGTTCCATTAGCTGTAGTCAGTTTGGAGCCATCAAACCATGGATCTGAAACCATGCTTTGAAGCTGGTTTTTAAGCACAGTTAGTCTTTGCATGATATGATATCCTAGGTTAATCTTCATTTGTTTCTTGGCACATCCTCTCCAGATTCAGAGAGAAGTTAATGAAACCAGTAATTGTCAAGGCAAATCAGGATCTGAGTAATCATCTACAAGTTAAATTCTAGTTTCAGAATCTAACCACAGTTAAAATAAACTATGGTTTCATGTTATGTCTGAATTAAAACATCTCTGTGACAGAGATGCATGCATAAAACAATATCCTTCCCTAGAGTATTTTGCTTGGCACTTACCTTGTTGGTTTTCATATTGTCGCTAGGTCTCCTGTTGAGTGCTACCAACCTCCAAATGGGGCCTTAAATTCTCCCTGAATTACAACTAATCTCCAGACTACAGAGTTCAGTTTCTTCAAAGGAAATGGCAGCTTTGGAGGGTCTAGGAGAAACTCAGGTCCTAGGGTGGCATCACATCACCATTGAGCTCCCTCCCCAAACTTTGCCCTCTCATGTACTGCCCCCAAATCTCCAGGAAATTTGCAAACTAGAGTTGGCAACACCTGTTTCCCTGCATTTTGTATGATAACTGAAATAATGTTGTAAACACTCTAATTTTTTTGAGGGGGAGAAATATTGTGCTTGCATTGATCTCTGGTTTTTATTATTGGTTTTATGACTAATCTGTGTTCTCATTGTCTTTACTTTATTTTTGGAGGCTGACTACAGAACCGAACTGGGAGGGCTGGTCAGAATTCTCCTGCTGTTTTGCATTAGGTCATTTAGTGGGTCCTGGAAGCTGCTTATTGCATTACTTGCCCTCTTCTAATTCTCACTTATTTATGCTATGCTAATCAGATGATTCATGATAGGCAAACATATTCTCCTTTTGATTCCAGTGAAATCCTCATTAGTGTTAAAACAAGTTAGGGACTAGCAACAAGAGGACACTAAGATCCAAATTCTATTAAGTACAAATAGCAGCTTCTACAAAGACTCTTCTAAACAGTAATTTGGGTGTCCTAAACCTCTTAAGTCATTCAGTATCAACATTCGATTCATCCATTCTCCCCCTAAGCACTCACCAGAGACTTTTAGGCAAGACTCTTTCTTTGTTCTAGTTAGTGAAAATGTCTTCAACTCTCAGACCTATTAACTTGTAACAATAGAAATGACAACAGCCAGGACAGGTACAAAAAGTTTAATTCCTTTTTTCTGAGCTTAAAAGTTGAAAAGGGGCTTTTCAAGGGAAAAATGTCATGATAAAAAGGGGGCATTAAAATTCATGAATGCCACTATAATATAATTTTGATCTGCACAGTTTTTCAAAGACTGTTGTCAGCTTCTATTCCACTGTTCGCCATCATTAATGACATATATGACATATATACTCATGAATGGATTTGATCATATTATCACTTCAATACAAAAAAATAACCTCTCATTATTATGTAGGTTACAAATACATACAGGTTAATACTATCTGTCAGTATAAATAAGAGTTCTTGCCAGACTTAGTTGTAATTAAAGATAGAGTGCCCCCCCACATACAATGTAAATTATTAACTACCAAATATAGTCATTACCACATTTTTAGTGTTTCTATTGATTTGATACAGACTGATAAGAATGTAACATTACTGTGACAAAGATTCAAATGACCGTATTGCATATGGCTGTCTCATATGACAGTCCCATCTACTTCCCTCCCTCAGAGGCAAGATTGTCCCTCTGTTTTTCTTTCCCTATCTGACTGAGCTGCCCTAGTATTCTTCTTTCCTGAAGAACTCTGGCTGTCCTACCCTGTCATAGTATAATATTTTGGCTGTTTGCTCAGCCCAGGGACCTGAGGGGAGGATTAACATCAATGGCACTCAAGACATTTTTATATTCCAAGTTAACAAAATATTTTATTAAACAGAGGGGAAAGGTCAGGTGAAATCAGGGGTAAAATTTCTGAGGTAAATCAATATAGATGAGGTAAAATCAGTACATGCACAGAGTTTAGTACTTATATTTCAGGCTAATGAGAATTTCTTAAGCTGTTCACACTAACTTTAAAAAATATATATTGAGAGGATTTTGCTCCAGTGTTTTCCAAATGCTCCTGTACACTTTCCTTGAATATTTACTGACTTGTTTAGTTTCCAGAAGGCTGGTACACTCTTTCCAGTATTGACATTCACCACAGGAATCTCATGCTCAGAGTTTTGAGTCTAGGACCCAGGTTAAAACATGAAATGGCTGATTGATTAAGAGAGTCTGGCGAAGCAAGCTATGATGCAGCAGCAGCAGCAGCAGCAGCAGAACTGGAAGCAGAAGATGGCCAGTTCCACTGCAGGCCGGATAAAAGCCCTCTAGGGACCTAATCTGGCCCCCAGGCTGCATGTTTGACACCCCTGGGTTAGAGCATCTGATAGGATGGGGGAGATCCATATTCAACTCTCTGCTGTGCCTTGGTCCAGCCATGATTTTTCAGTGTAAAGTGGCTCACAGGATTGTTGTTAAGAGGAAATGGGGAAATGGAGAAGGAAGGAAGGAAGGAAGGAAGGAAGGAAGGAAGGAAGGAAGGAAGGAAGGAAGGAAGGAAGGAAGGAAGGAAGGAAGGAAGAAAGAAAGAAAGAAAGAAAGAAAGAAAGAAAGAAAGAAAGAAAGAAAGAAAGAAAGAAAGAAAGAAAGAAAGAAAGAAAGAAAGAAAGAAAGAAAGAAAGAAAGAAAGAAAGTCACCTTGATCTCTAATTAACCAAAGGATCAAGAATGCCAATTTCATAAATAACTTACCCTAAGCCTTTTAGTATAATTCAGAGAGTTCGTGGCTCACTGAAAATCAACACCACTGCTGCTATTCATTTGGCAAGCCAGAATCTGAGACCATATTCTCAAGGACAGAGTCACACATCAGATATGACAGAGAAAGGCCATAAGAAAGTGAACTCTTTCTTTTTAGTGTTTGATATCCATTCCTGGTCTTTATGGACAACTCAGACTTCCACCACAACATTATAGCAACTCAAACTTCCACCATGACATTATAACAACCTCTTCCTGACAGCACTGGTTTTCAGTATTGGTCTAACATTTCCCATTCTCTGTGACAATGGTATTCCATTTCTCCAACCATGACACCTGCTTCCAGCTTTCTTTATCATTATGCCCATGTTCCTTTTGCTTACTTTGTTACTGTATTGTTATTCTCATGTATACATTATTCTATAAAATTCTAAGGAAAAGAAGGATTCAAAAGTATCTCAAATTTCAAAACCAAGGGAAAGTCCAAACTGAATCTGCACAGAAGGATTAAATCAGGTCTGTGTCCTAGTGAGTCTTCCTAGGTCTGTGTCCTAGTGAGTCTTCTTTTGGATATAAATCCAAATAAATAAATAAATAAATAAATAGTGTTGATAAAGGAAGTGTTCTGGAAGCAGATAACTGTAGGGTTTTAAACAGTGTAAACTTCACCTAGCTGTTGTAATCTAGCACAGAAGACTTCTAACTTTCTATGTCTGGAATTGAAAAGCACTACTTAACCTATTAGCTTAGATTTCTTTAGGATGATAAGAAGGAACTAGCTCATATAGAAAACAATGATGTGCTGTGGACAAATGCATGCTAGCAGAAATAAAAAGCAGTAAAATCATATTATTATTCTGCATTGTCAGAATAGGTGCAGGTGACTCAAGGATACAAAGAGGTATTGAAAACACAGAAATCTGAGAATCTATTAGCACGATCATCTTGCAGATTAAGCCTTTAATTCTATGGCTTTTGTCCTATAACTGGAGTTTAGGGCTGATTCCCTGCACTTCTTTCAAGAAGGCCAACTCTTCAAGCATTCTGTGATAATATATTAATGTTCATTTTTTTAAAAGAAAATTTATTAACAGGATATAGTAGCATGTTACATATTCGGCGACCAATTCATAACATATCCTTTTCTAAAAAAAAGAAAATTCCCCCCCCTCCCCTGGCTTCCAATGATGCTCCGCCCCCATTAACATTTCTAACAATATTCTCTTACATTCAATTCATTTTCAATATTCAGTTCATAGTTTTCAATATTTTCCTTTTCTATTTTTTACTGCTAGGTAACTTTTCTATTACAATCCCTTTTCTTACAACACCTCTATTATTAATAACTATCAAAACATAACAATCTATTTTTCACATCCCAGTTAAGTTCTAAATAGTCTTTAAAGTCTTTCCAATCTGCTAAGAATTCTTCGTCTTCTTTTCCATGCAGTTTTCTTGTCAACTTGTCCATTTCAATCATGAAAATCATTTTTTTTATCCATTCCCATTTGTCAGGTACCTGCTCCTGCTTCCAAAACTGAGCATAAGTCATTCTTGCAGTTGAAATTAAGTACCATAACAAAGTTCTCTTTGCCATTTTGACTTCTTCTAATTTAAGTCCTAAAAGTAACATTTCTGGCTCTTTTTTCAAAGTCCATTTCAGAATTTTCTGAATTTCATTATGAATCTCAGTCCAAAAAGCACTTTTTTCACATGTCCACCACATATGGTAAAACGAGCCCTCTTTTTTCTTACATTTCCAACATTTGTTAGACATATTCTCATTTATATTAGCAATTTTTTTTGGTGACATGTACCATCTATACATCATTTTATAACAATTTTCCTTCACATTAACACATGTTGAAATTTTGATCGATTTTTTCCACAAACATTCCCATGATGACATTTCTATATCTCTATTTATATTTATAGCCCATTTCACCATTTGCTCTTTTACAATCTCATCCTCTGTATACCATTTTAACAAAATCTTATAAATTCTAGAAATCATTTTTTTACCTTTTTCTATCCAAACCTTTTCGATTTCATTATTTTCCTTTCTAAAACTGTATCTCGTTTTGTCAGTCTTAAATAAATCATAAATCTGTCTGTAATTTAGCCAATCATACTCAAAGTCCAGTTTGTCTCTAGGTCTGATCGCGAAACTTCTCCCCTCAGTTTTCAGAATGTCTCTATAGGGTAACCAGTCTTTCCCTTTATGTCTTGAGAGTGGTTTAATTACTTCCGCTGGCACAATCCACAATGGTCTTGCTTCGAAAAAAAATCTCTTGTATCTCATCCATGTCATAAATAGTGATCTCCGTATGAAGTGGTGTTTAAAAAGATTATCGACTTTGGACTTCTCATACCATAAATAGGCGTGCCAACCAAATTTCCAATCATGTCCTTCTAGTGCCAACAGCTTTCTATTCTCCAAATTAATTCATTGTTCCAACCATGTCAGACACACCGCATCATGATATAGTCTAAAATTAGGGAGTTGAAAACCTCCCCTTTCTTTGGCATCACAGAGAATTTTCATTTTAATCCTTGGTTTCTTTCCTGCCCACACAAACTTTGAGATTTCTTTTTGCCATAAATTCAACACTTTACAGTCCTTCACAATTGGGATCATCTGAAATAAGAATAACAGACGAGGTAGAATGTTCATTTTGACTACTGAGACTCTGCCCAAAAGTGATAAATTCAAAGTATTCCATTTTTTAATATCTTGTTGGATTTTATTCCAGGTCTTTTCATAATTATTCTTGTTGTTGTTGTTCAGTCGCACAGTCGAGTCCGACTCTTCGCGACCCCATGGACCAGATTACGCCAGGCCCTCCTGTCTTCCGATGTCCGCTGAAGTTTAATTATTCTTAAACAGGTCTATATTTTTTGTTGTAACCTCTATTCCCAAGTATCTAATTTTCTTCACCACTTCACATTGGATTTTTTCTTGTAAGTCCAGTTGGTTTTCTTTTCTCATATTTTTACAAAGTAACTTTGTTTTATTCTTATTCACATAAAATCCAGCCACATCTCCAAATTCTTTAATCCTTTCCATCAATGACGGTACATTCATTACTGGATCTTCAATTATAAACATTACATCGTCTGCAAAAGCTCCATGTTTATACTCAAAACTTCCAATTTTAAGTCCTTTTATATCTTTGTCTTCTTGTATTTTATTTAGCATCACTTCCAAAACCCAAATAAATAGTAAAGGAGATAACGGACATCCTTGTCTTGTCCCTTTTTGAACTTTAAAATATTCCGTCCTCTTTATTCACATTCAGCGATGCTTTTTGTTCACAATACACAGCCCTAATCATGTTTGAAAAGGGCTGTCCAATGTCCATTCTATCAAACACTAGAAGCATAAATTCCCAGTTTAAATTGTCGAAGGCTTTTTACGCATCCAAGAATGGAAAGGCAACTTCTTTTTCTGGATGTTTATCATAGTACTCTATTGCATCAATCACAATCCTTGTCTCTAATTTGTCTGTTTGGTAAAAAATCGGCTTGTTCTTCTCTAATGACATCTTTCAAATAAGTCTTCAATCTTTCCGAAATAACTTTGGCAAACAATTTATAATCATTATTGAGTAGTGAAACTGGTCTATAATTTTTTACATCTGTCAAATCTTGTCCTTCCTTGGGTATGAGTGATATGTTGGCTTCTTATCAAGATTCTGGTATTGACTTAGTCCGCTGAATTTCGTTAATTAGAAGTTCCATAATCGGGGTCAGCTCCTCCTTTAATTTTTTATAAAATTTTACAGTAAATCCATCTGGTCCTGGAGCTTTCCCTAATTTGGCGTCTTCTATTGCTTTATATATTTCTTCTTTCTGTATTGGACCATTCAGCATTTCTTTAGTATTACTATCCATCTCAGGTAAAGTTACTTTGTCCAAATATTTTTTAATTTTCACTGGATCAATATTCTTTTTTTGAAATAATTTTGCATAATATTTGAAGAAGGCTCTTTTTATTCCATTCATGTCGACAATTTCTTTACCTTCTTCCATTATCTTGATTATTGTCCTTCTCTCCCTTTGGTTTTTCAATTGCCATGCCAAATACTTCCCTGGCTTATTTGCTCCTTCGAAAGATTTTTGCTGCAATTTCTTTAAGTTCCAATAAAGTTCTCTGTTTAATATCACCTTTAATTGTTCTTGTGAGATTTGAATTTCCTTAAGAAGTTTCTTTTTGCCTGGTCTCCATTTCAACTCATTTTCTTTTTGTTGAATTTTTTCCTGCAACTCTTTCTGTTGTTTCAAATTATTTTTCTTGTTGGCTGCATTCATTAAAATCAATACTCCTCTCATCACCAATTTGTAAGCATCCCAAACTGTCTGTATATTAACCTCTTGGTTTAAATTCATTTGAAAAAAAAAATGAGTTTCTTTCCGCAATATCTCCACTAATTTCAGCTTATCCAATAAATCTTCATTAATTCTCCAATGGTATTGTTTAGCCTTTTCTTTTGATATCCAAATTAATGGGTTATGATCTGAATTAGTCTTTGGCAAAATTTCCACCTTCTGGTTTTTTAATGCAATTTCACTCAACATCCAAATCATATCTATTCTTGAGAAGGATCTGTGTCTGTTGGAATAAAAAGTAAAGTCTTTAATTTTTGGATTCCATTTTCTCCATACATCTTCCAACTTTTCTTGTTCAATCAGTTTAAAAAAGATTTGGGGTAGCTTTCCAGTCTTCTCATCACCCTTTTGTGATTGTCTGTCCAATTTATTATTAACAGTACCATTAAAATCTCCAGCTAGAATTATCTGGTCATAATGCGCTTGGTCCAATTCCCTCAACATATCCTTTAAAAAGTTCTCTTTGGCTCTTAGGAGCGTACAAATTAACAACCAGTGTCTTTTTTTGCAATAATGTGATCTCAACAGCCACATATCTCCTTTCCTTATCTGTAAAAACTTGTTTGGGTTTCAATTTTTTATTTACATAAGTCACAACTCCTTTATTTTTTTTCTCTGCCAAAGAATAAAATTCTTCTCCCAATTTTTTGTTAATCAAATATTTATTATCCCGACTTTTTATATGAATTTCTTGTAGACAGATGATATTAGATTTCTGCTTTTGTAGCCAATAATTCACTACTTTTCTTTTGTTGGGTGAGTTAAGTCCATTTACATTCCACAATAACAATTTGTAATCCATCATAGAGTCTTTTTAAATATCTCCGAAATCTTCAGAATTTTCGGCTTTGAACCTATACATATCCCCTGGTGATTTGATTGTATATCTTTTTGAATTGTACGTAAAGGACAGTCCTTGTGGTATCTCCCATATGAATCTGATATTCAGCTGTTTCAGCTTATCCACCAACTTCTTATATTTCTTTCTGTCCTGCAAAATGGACCTTGGGAGTTCCTTCATTATTATTATCTTTTTACCATCAATTTCCAGTGGCTGAGTAAACTGCTTCTTGAATACATCCTCTTTCATTTTCCTTGTCACAAATTGAACGATTATATCTCTTGGTAGATTTTTTCTTTGTGCATGAGCAGAATTCACTCTGTATACAAGATCAAAATTCTGATCTAACTCCCCCTGATCTTCTCCCAAGTATTCAGTCAAAATTACCATCACTTCAGTATGTATATCTTCTCCCACTTTTTCTTCTATTCCTCTCAGTCTCAGATGGTTTGACATTGCTTCATACTCCACAACTGCCTCAAGATTCCGGTTGCTTTGTGAATTCACTTCAATTTTCTTTTCCAAGTCTTGTGTCTTTCCTACCATTTCAGTTGATTTTGTAGCCAAAGCTTTAACTTGGTTACTTGTATTTTCCACTTCTTTTTTAAACTCTGCCACTTCTGCAAGTACTAGCTCTCTCAAGGCTGCCACATTTTTTTCCTGAACTTCTTCCAACTGCTCCAGCTGTTTTTCCATTTTCTCCTCAAACTGCTTGCCCATTTGTTTTATCATACCTTGGATCGCTTTGAGCATGCACTTCTCCATTGCTGCCTGCCATTCTTTCTTGTCTTTAGATGACATACCTGGACTTGCAGCTGATGCCACTCTCTGCCTGAGTTTTGATTCCATTTCGAAAAATTGTCAGTACACTTCGATTGTTTTCTCACTTCCCTTCAAATTCCACTTTTTTCACTCTTATTGACAGTCTATTTCGTCTTAAAAATACATTTTAAAATTCAGTCCTCCACAAAATGGCGGGCGCAATTTCTCTATGATTTTCTTGGCTAGAGTAGGCTCTCCCTAAACTTCCTGTTTCCAGTCCCACGTTAACAATGTCCTACCGGAAACACATCCGGTCCGCCTCTCTTTCGGTCCTCCAACACACTCTCTAGCCAAATTCAGGTTTCAGCTGGACACAGTTAAATGTTACACCTTTGTCTCGCGATCTTTCCAGTCGCATTCACTCATACGCTTATCGCTCAGTCTCTGACCGCAGGAACGTTAAACAAAGTCAATTTAATCCATTTTTAGTGCTTTAATGAACTCTTTTAATTTTAACGATGGATCGATTATACAGCTTAAAGCCTTATGCGCTTAACCGCCTTGTTCAAATCTCATTATATCTTCTCCCCGGTAAGCAAATCATTTCGGTTACCTTAAATGTTTATCTTGGGACTTCGCATCGCTTCTCTTTAATTCCAATGGTAGATCGTTTCTTAAGAGATCGGGAAATGGCGAATTTAAGCTGATTCTTCAGCTCGGCTAGCTTCTTTAGTGCTGACTTGCAAATGCCCACTTCTGAGAGGAGTTCAAAGCATAAACCACCCCCCTTCAGGACTTGTGGATGCCGATATCTACTCTCACTTGGACCTTGTTGCTTGCCTGTCACCCCCCTGCCTGAGGGATGCTGCGTTGGACAGTAAAACTGCCCAAACTGTCAGAAGAAGCCGCCGTCCACCCCGCTCATTCACAGGGGTGCATTAGTTCGCCATTTTACTCCAACCGGAAGCCTTAATGTTCATTTATGCATATGAACTGCTTCCCTATAACCCATTGTTTCTACAGGATCATGTAGAGATCCACTGAGAATGGGTGGACAAGGGAAGCCATTTGCACATATTAAAGATTAAAACCATTACATTGCAATGGGGAGCCAGGAAAGAGCAACCCCATGGCTGAAATCTGTTAACATGAATCAGTCCTTAATCTTCACCTTTCAATGAAAATATGTGGATGAACTCCTTTCACAGTCTCTGAAGAAAACATCATGAAACGTACCCATGTTATCACAGAATGAAAATTCACTGTCTTTGTTCTGGAGGGAATATGGCAGTCACTGGGAATAGCTTCTGGAACTGTGCACTGATTAGTAACAGGCTGCCACCAGAACAAAGCTCTATAGCTCCCATAATAAGATTCATTTAATTTCCCCATGCTATGTAAGAAATATTTCTTACTGCTAAAATTTCAACCCTCCCCAGGGGGAAAAAAAAATCTGAGGTGCAACCAGATGACGACAGTGATATGGGGAGAACCATTGGTTGATGGTGTGGTGTTATTTCTGGTATGAACCCAAAAGTGATCACACTACTCTGGGATTCAGCAGAAACTATGCTCTTACAATATAGCATACTATAGTAGGAGACCTGGCTATCCTAAATTCAGTGAACAAAATGTCCAGCATATGGTGGCACACAGGAAGTGCCTGTTTGGTGTAGTGATTAAGAGCAATGGGCTCTAATGTGCTGAACCAGGTTTGATTTCCCATTTCTCCACATAAAGCCAGCTGGGTGACCTTGGATCAGTCACAGCTCTCTCAGAGCTCCACCTACCTCACAAGATGTCTGTTGTGCAGAGAGGAAGGGAAGGTGATTGTAAGCCACTCCAAGACTCCTTTGGGTAGTGAAGGGTGGGGTATAAAAGCACCTCTTCTTCTTCTTCTCCTTCTCCCACTAAAGGAGAGGAAGGTGGGCCCTTCCTGGCAGGTGACAGGAGGTAGCAATGGAGCTGTTGGAGACATGGTTGAAGCACTGTGCAGGCACACACCTATGGATTGGCTAGAGCAATTGGGTGTGAGCATAGAACTCAGCTCCTGGTGACCCGGCAATGCCGCTGGCTGCCGGGGGCTGCTTTGTTGCCCTGAGGAAGACGGGCAGCAACAGAGCCATGATGCCTGGTGTCGTGATGTAAGCAGGGGGTGGAGCCGAGCTGGATAAATGGCCAGGCTCTGCTCCCGCCTGATGACAGTTGCTCCGATGTGCTAGCCCACCCTCCCACCCTATTCTTTATGTAGGCTATGGCTGGTTGCCTATTGGGGCCAGGTAGGAATTTTTCGCTTCTACCCAGTATTGGTTGAATGGGTGGAGGTGTTTTTGCCTACTTTGCACTGAGAGCAGTGGATTGGATAGTTGGTTGTGGTGGTCGACAACTAAATAGGCTGATCACTTGGCAAGTTAGTGTGGGCAAGAAACCGGAACTGGTGAGCACCTTATGGCATTTTCCCCCATTAGGGAACAGGGGGTCATCAGGAACTGCCTTTGGATTTCTAAGGTCCAGGGTGGGGGACAGTGATCACCTCCTCTGGGAACCTCTTAGGGTATGCTCCTCTCTGCAAGTTGGAAGGCTTCAGGGGTAGGCACTCCTAGGGGGTGGCCAGTTTGCTGAGCTGCTGGTCATGAGTCAGACCGATGGCTCAGGATGGGAGCTGGGTGACCCACCCAAGAAAAGGGCAAGGAGGTTGATCAGACTCAGAGGAGTGACACCTGCCTTGCCTGTTCCATGCTCGCTTAGCCGGTCCCTTGCCACAAGGTTATGTTAAATAGTTAATAAAGTGGCCCTTTTTTACTTCCAAACTGTTGTCTGTCTCATTATTTCACCTGGGGTGCAATGATGACAGCACTTATTGGTTGTGGGTACTATTAAGCTTCTCGAAAGTTCTGTGCCTACATGATGCTGCAGTAGTGGCTCTGGCAGCTCCATCACCACCAGGGGCTGTGGCTCAGTGGCAGAGCATCTGTTTGTATGCAGAAGATCCCAGATTCAATCACCAGCATCTCCATTTAAAAGGAACAGGTAGTAGGTGATGTATAAGACCTCAGGCTGAGACCCTGGAGAGCTGCTGCCAAAGTATACAATACTGACCTTGATGGACCAATGGTCTGATTCAGTATAACACAGCTTCATGTGTGTTCATGTGTGTTCCATTGTCTGTTGATAAGGCTGCTGCTTTCCCTTCCCTCTTCAGTTCAGTTTAGTTAGCCTTTATTGGCATAAAAATACCCTTTCCTCTACAGCAGGACATGGTACTGAAATCTGAGATATTCCCTGCACCCTACCTCATGAACTTCTTCTTGGCCAAGTTCCAACTAGGACTGCAGTGCAAGGGGTTTCCACACAGGCCGTTTGCTGATCTGAAATGGCCTAACAGAGCTGCTGTTTGAGACAAACATACAGGTATCCATATAAGACCTTACCTTCTGTCTCCCACATTATTTTCCATCATTTTAGTAAACCTCCTTCCCTGCATACACTTCTCATCCTATCCCTTATTAACCTTCTTCATCTCTTTTCTTCCCCTCACCCCATCCCTTTGGAATATCTTTGGAGCATGTTTTCTGCTCATTCATTAAGAACTGCCACCAATGGTTTAAAAACCCATTGGGCTTACTTCCAAGTTTACCATAAAGGAGTGATCTTTTAAGATGGCACTCCTCCTGTGCACATTTACCTTGGAGTAAGATAATACTGTGAAATTTTCTCCTGAGTTATCATGGACATGGATTTCATTGCATATATCCACAGCTTTCTGGAATGAACAGCTGGTAGAAGGCAGTCAAAAAGTGCTATAAGATGCTAGAGCAAAAAAATCTTAATTTGAGAACTCATTAGATTCCAGAGGGGTTGCTGCCCTTTAAATCTAGAGATGGCTCCTGTATCTGGACTGGATCTATCAAGATTTGTTTATAATGGACATAGGGCCCTGAAAAAAATATTGCAACTATGACTGTGATAATGGTAGAGAGCGGAAATAGATCACTGGTACTTCTTGTTCAGCATATCAGAGGATCAAGAACCAGGACATAGAGGTCAAAGCAGGGGTAATTTCCTGCAGGAGCACACAGGAGTGGAGCTCCAGCAGCAAGGAGCCCAGGGAGCAGGCACATGCAACAAGCCCTGCCCCCTGCTCCCAGCAGCCCTCAGTTGGGCCACAAGGAGCAAGAAGCAGCCAAGTAATGTGAGTAGATAGCTCCCCCCCAGCCTGTCTTCAGGTACAAGCTCTCCCTCCTCTGTGAGGGCAGATCTGCACATCCCTCCCCCAATAGCTAGCAATCCAAAACAGTCCAGTGGCAGCTTTAAGACTAAGTTTTATTCAGGTACAAGCTCTCCCTCCTCTGTGAGGACAGATCTGCACATCCCCCCCCCAATAGCTAGCAATCCAAAACAGTCCAGTGGAGCCTGAGCAGTAGGTGTTGCCTTCTCACACACTTCCAGTGATGTCAGGGGGTGAGGCATATGCAAATAAGTTATGCTAATAAGTTATGCTAATGAGCTCCTGCACCTATTTTTCTACGAAATGACCCCTGGGTCAAAGTCTTCCCCTTATTTCACCTCCTGGCACAATTATTGATTTATCTACTCACATTGTTTAAGGTTCTCCTTATTATCATGTTACTACTTATTATGGCTAGTAGCTATTGATGGACCTCTCTTCCATGAATCACCATGTCGTCTAGCAGTGATTTTAACTACTTGTTGAGCAAGGAAGTAGGTGATGTATAACTCCATCCTAAATTACTGCCCATCAACTTTGTTAGGTACCCTCTCTCAAATTCTAGCTCTATGGGAGAGGGACAAAAAAGTTCTGACTTAAGAGGGGGAAAGTTTTTTAAAGCATTTATTTAAATATGTTAATTATACCTAAAAACCCCTGAACTTAAAAAAAGAAAACCTATTCTTTTTTTTCTTTTTTAAAAATGTTTCATAAATACTCAAATATAACAGAAGATTGTATCCTGAAGATCCTTTTTGTTAGTGGGGGCACTATCTTAACGTAACAGATCCATGAGATAAAAACCACATTTCAATTCAGCAAAAAGACAGCAGGATTTTCTGATATTAAGAGAAAATGACTAATTTTTCAGGCTTTGCTGGGAACTGTGGAAACCCTAGCATACCCTACCTTTGTCCCCAGTGGGGACCCAAAGTGGCTTACATTGTTCTTCTCTCCTCCATTTCATCTGCACAACAGCTCTGCATGATAAGTTAGGCTGAGAG
The DNA here is from genome assembly GCA_029375565.1 of Gekko gecko. Lineage (NCBI taxonomy): Eukaryota > Metazoa > Chordata > Lepidosauria > Squamata > Gekkonidae > Gekko > Gekko gecko. The sequence continues at coordinate 142,267,085 of JAPDNY010000005.1, forward strand.
AGTGAGACTGGCCCAAGGCCACCCAGCAAGCTTCCATGGAAGAGTAGAGAATGATTTGAACCTAGGTTTCCCAAATGTTAGACTCTCTAGCCATGACATTATGCTGGTTCTCTAGCTAGTGAGCAGGACTGGGTACAGACGCATTTGCTAGTTTAACATTCTATCCATTATACATTTATTCTTGAAGTTGGGTAACATTGCATTATGGAACCAGATGATGCTAAAGATGATCATTTTATACTTATCTGTGTTCCCAGCTGGGGCTTGGCAACCGTAATATATAACAATAGATGCCAAAGCATTGGGGGGGGGATTGTATGAAGCCTTCCTGAATCAAGTTGTTCAAGGTCTTATGATCCCCAGCAGTATACATGTTTTGATTTTCTGAAGCATTTCTAATAAGAAGATGATTGCTCCTCCATCGTCTTGTCACCAGAAGAGAGTAAACCTCTGATGAAACTTCACTGAACATGTGCAGATATTGTGTACCTTTATTTTGGGGAGCAGACATGCTAATAATGGTCCATTGGGAAACTCATGTATTCTTTGGGATACATATAAGTTTCCCCAAATAGACCAAGAAAGTGGACCCCTTCCTTACACATGCATTCTCCTGATCTGAATCAGGCACCACCATACCTGACTGACAGTGTGGTCAGCCCAGACCCAGTGTACGCACTCCATATTGTGTGAATCAGCCATTCAATGCAAACATTAAGTTGTGTCTGAAAGATCAGCAATATAAATGAGAAATTTAGCCTAGGGGCTTGTCCTTGTGCAAGTCCTGAGATTATGGTAATATTTAGTGTGAATTCTTCCATTATTTAAACAGTGTTAAACCTATGTGAATATGTACCTCTTTGACAAACAAACTGATTGTTTGTAAACCCATAAAAATTCTAAACTAAATACCAACGCTTTTATAAATATCCAAAAAGGACATAAATAAAACAATGTAAAAGATAATCACAATTATTTGTGTTTCAGATATTTTATTTTGTGAATGTCAAGCAGTATAATAAACATACTGAATTTAAGACACTATGGTCCTGGTCACACACAGAAGTAGCCACACAATAGGCACGTAAGCCAGGTGGATTTTAAGGGCATGATCCCACGGGAACATCTGGCAAGCGTCCCACACCCGTCAGCAACCTGTCTCGCTCCACTGAAGTGCTGTATCAAACAGGTTTGTGACGGGCTGCAGACAGACTTTCCCATGTGATCGCTCCAGCGTGCTCCCATTGAGTCAGTGATCCCTCATTGAAGCACACTGGAAACACATGGCGATGGAAACCCCCCCAATTCACCCGCTGGTGCATCTGATCATGCAGTAGCAGGTCAAATTACTGTGGAGCAAATAGCCTCGCTTCCCCCCCACGTTATCTGGCATGTGTGACCGCAGCCTATGTGTGGTTGCTCTTGCAGGAGTACATTGCACTGTGTTTAATTTTGTAAACTTTAAACATGTTTGGTCTTTTGTTTCTTTAATGATAATAGAAATGTTTTAATTCTGTTATTTGTGACTTTTTGTATATTTATTAAAGGGCAGTTATTTAGTTTAAACTTTCTTGGTTTAACAGACAGCTTGTTTGTTTTTCACATATTCCTCCCCCCTTCTGAATTTCGGGTTGGTGGTAGGTTATTCCCCACCCCAAGTATTTTGGTACATTTTTGGCTGTTTTTGTGAGCTGGTAGGATGGCACACACCAATTAATTGGAGTCAGTAAGCTGAGTTGCTATCAGGATATCTCATTAAATAAGGAATGCTGAAAAATTAGACACCCAGCAAGGATTTATCGCTTTCAAGATTGCTGGGTTTCCATGGCAAACATGGAGAATTTGCATGCCAAACCTTAAAGAATTTATTAAATGTGAAGGAACATTTAACAGAGTAAGAGGGCCTCAGTAAGCATTTCAAAATCTAGGCTGAGCAATCAATCATTCCAATCAATCTTGTTCAAAGCTGGCTAGGTTCTTTCTTCCCCTGAGCATAGGTAGTAGTTCTTTGCTTAATTCAACAATATAACCTTGCTTGTGAGAGAAGAAAAGGTTAATTCAGTACTAGAACATAAAAAAACAGTTGTTTCTCTGTATATTACCCTGATGTTGACAAAATGCAAAGAGAGAGAAGGAAAAGGTGCTAGTAAATAGGCTAGTAAATGTTCGAAATTTTTAGTAATTGGTTTGGGCTTGTCAGTCAAGGCTCTGTGCTCCTCTGGGACAGCTGGGTTACAGGTCTACTATCCTTAGTCTGGAGTTCTGACATTTTGGTTACTAGCTTCTCTTGAGCTAGGAAGATTCTGGAGCATGAGGACAGTCATCCATATAGCGAAAAGAGAGACAATATGTTGGATCCAGACTAAATTTGTGAATTCCACAGATTCCTTCATTCCACTGCAGGCCACCCTCAAGTCATTTCTCAGGTTCCCCTATGCCCTAGAAGCAGCATTTTGTGTAGATCAGTGGGCTGCAATGGCAGGGGAAAAGAAACAAAAGGTCCATTCTGCCATTAGAAAAACTTACATGACAATCCTATATAGAATTGCACCAGTCTAAAGGGTTTGGACAAGAGTAACTCTGCATAGGATTGCATTGTTAGTCTGGAGGTGGTAAGCTTCCCTTCACTGGCAGCTTTCAAGAAGAGGCTGGATGAATATTTGTCAGAGATGCTTTAGGCTGGTCCTGCATTGGGCAGGGGGTTGGACTAGATGGTGTGTACGGCCCTTCCAACTCTATGATTCTATGGATCCAATCAATTATAAGGAAGAAAAGTATTGCAGACACAGAAAAAACAGTCACTACCCATCTGAATTGTCTCCTGTATATGGTCACCTGCTGCTCCTATTTGCTGCTGTTGCATCCCTACCTCCACAAGGCAGGACAAAGGGACATAGCCACCAAATGAGTTGATTGGCTATGGCAGTCACCATCTTAACATTTTCTTTGCCTTAATTTCTTGCAGAGACAGGGTCTGGAACAAATGGCCCATCTGTCCAGAGAGGAGAAGTAAATGCTACTTTGGAAGGGAAGGAAAATATATGTATGTTGTATATAGGGCAGACCACATAATGCTTATTCTGGAGCACATTGCACTGCACTTTTGGTTGCAATATACTGGTGGTGCATGTTCAACCTTAAAGTACATGTTCAGCATTAAAGTGAAGGCATGTGTTAAACTTACCTAATGTGGCTTCAATAAGTACTCTACTCACTTTTAATATAGCCTGACACAAGTCTTACCAAGTGTTTCTGTGATTTTACAAGTACATTGATGGAACTGTCTGTCATCTAACACTGTTAGAAGTGGTTCTCTTAATTCCTCTTTACCAAATTTCTCCCTGATATCCAGCAATCAATTTCTTTTCCTCTTTTTAGGAATCTGAAGTCAATTTCTAATCCATTCAGTTTTAATCAAAGAGAAATTTGAAGAGAGAAGAGATAGGAAAGGAGGTGCTACAGAATTTCACTCTGTAGATGCTCAGAGGCAGGCAGTCTCTTCCCAAACATTCCCATCCTCTTGCTAGAACACTATCCTGTGGGACTTAACTAAGGGCCTGCAAAAAAAAAAAAAGTCGGTATTTTCCAGCTTCAGATCCAAAAAATATAGGTAAATGCCGAATTTCCCCAGTCCAATACCGGAAAACTATTGGGATTGGGGAAATATTCAGTATTACCCAATATATTTGGGTCTGATATACATGACAGGAAGGAAGGGAGGCATGTTAAAATGCCTTTTTTCCCTATGGAAGCCTCTGCTTTCCTTTCACTCCATTTAAGCCATCTAAACCTAACAGCAGACAGGCCAGGAGAGTGAAACTGACAAGGGAAAGCCTCCTCTCTCTGCCTTTCCTTCTCTAACTGACCTGGGGGTAGCCGGAGAAGGAAAGACAGGGAGCCCAGGTATGTTTCCATGCCTGCCCTTGGCTTCCCCAGCTGGCTGGTCATGGAGGGTAGGCTGGGGAAGTGAAGGGCAGGCATGGGAACATGCCTCCCTCCCTCCCTGAGCCTCCCCACTACTGCAGAGAAACTCAGGCAGGGAAGGAGGGGAAACAATGTTTAATTGCCTTTCTTCCCCTCCCTGATCTCGGGGAGGAAAAGAAAGGCATTTAAACTTCTCTGGGTTCCCTGCCTGCCCTTCTCCTGGGGAAGGAGCGAAAGGCATTTCAACATGCCTTCTCTTTTATTCCCTTCCCTTCCTGGGTTTCTCCACAGCAGCAGAGAGGCACACAGAGGGAAGGAGGCATGTTTCCATGCCTTCCCTTGGCTTCCCCAACTGACCCCTGCAGCGGCTGGCTAGGTAAGCCAAGGAAACATGCCTGGGCTCTCTGTCTGCTCTTCTCCAGATCCCTCATAACCACAGAGAGGCTAGAGAAGGGCAGGCAGACAGGGCAGCCATGTTGAAATGCCTTTCTTTCCCTCCCTGAACTGGCAGAGGGAAAGAAAGGCATTTAAACATGGCTGGGCTCTCTGCCTGGGGCAGCTGGAGAAGGGAAGGCAGAGAGGAGGCTTTCCCTGGTCAGTTTCACTCCCACAGCTGACTAGTGGGGAGTGAAATTGATTAGGGAAGGGAGGGGGGAGGAAATCAGCATTCAGCTACCCAAAAGCTGAAAAAGCTGAATAAATTTGGAAAACTGCATTTGGAAGCTGAAAAGTTTCCTGAATTTGCATTCGGCTTTAGGTTTGAGGAAGCCAAATGCACATCACTAGACTTAACTGCAAAAGCTGAAGTTACAAAAGAATGTATTGATTTATCAACAAAGAAGAAAGAAAGTGTGAGCATTACCAATGGGTATTTGAAAGTAGGCCATTATACTGCCTTATACTTATTTGTAAAGAGAACCTTGCTGAATTCAGCTCCTTGCTGAAAACAGGCTTTGTGGCAAATCTTGGTTTTCTGCAGCATCATGTGTGATGTGTCTCATGGAACTGTGACTTCTTGGTTGAAAAATGGCAAAGAGGACGTTCTTTCCCATTGTCTCAAGAGACTAATTCACACTTGTTGCAAATGTAGATGGGAACTAAGAGGTACGATGCAACAGCACTGTAGCATTTTCCAAACATATTCATCATTAAGCTTTCCAGAAACACAGTGTGCCAGTTCTCAGAAACATAACCACCAGAATATAAAGTGGTATTCTAAGGGCTGACATGAGAAAGGCTGACTGCTGGCCTATTAGTGCATGACCATCACCACCAACACTAAACTTATCCTGCAGAGGATATTCTGAGACTTGTTCACAAATGGGAGAGGAAACTAAGACAACCAAGTGGACTGTTTCTAGGCTATGCCATATAGAATGACAAATTATAACAGAGGACTGGCCTGAAATACATAACAACAAACCAGGCATTTGTTTGTTCTCTACTGTTTCCTACTCTTGCCTGGAAATAATATACCTGGAAGGTTGCTAGGTAGACGACTGATATAGTTTACATAATTCCTAATCACACAAATCATCTTTTATATGAATAAATCTTATGTTGGTAGGAATCTGGTGTGACATTTATCCTAGGATTCCCTTCAGTAGCTCTTTAGATGCAGGGAAAGGATCCCTGGAGTGAACGTTGTTTAGATCAGAAAGCTACTGTACCACCACCGTTTTAACATCAAGGAATTCTGGCCCGGGTATGGGATCTCGGTTATAGTGGGACATCATTAGAGCAGTGATAATTGTGTTGTCTGGGTTTAGTGTTATGGGTTTTCTATTTGGATTGATATGGCCTGTTGACTGCTGTTTTTAATCTGTTTTATAGGCAATTGACTATTTATTGTTTTAGTGTTTACGTATGGCATTTGCCTCCATGTTTTAATGTTATATATGGCATTTGCCTCATGTTCGCCACCCTGAGGCCATGTTGGAAGGGCAGGATATAAATCGAACTAATAAATAAATAAATAAATAAATAAAGATATTTATAGGATGAAAGTATTGCAACACATGAGCCCTCTTCTGAGTCAGACCATTGGTCTATTGAGGTTAGTAATATCTGCTCTGATGGGTAGCTGCTCTCAAGGATTTCAGATGGAGGTCTTTCACATCATCTGCTTCCTGATTGTTTTGAGCGTAGATACCAGGGACTGAACCTGGGATCTTCTGCATGCTCTGCCACTGAGCCATTGCTTCTCCCCATGTTAACCATGGGAGAGTGCATTGATGGGGAAGTTGATGGTCCATTATCCTTGTTTTCAGAAGACTAGGCAATTGTTAGAATTATTCTGAAGTGTGTTCTAAACCTTTGGAGCTAAAATGCATTGACAAGGTGAGAAATAAATTTAAAGACTGTTTGAAACACTACTGGTTTGTTCTTTATTTTATGGCACAATCTGCCTAAGGTTCTGAATCCACCACTCTAGCAACCATTAACTCATTCATATGTATAAATATATAGGCTAGCCATTTTTCTGCACTTATTGTGAGAATTGTCATAAGCTTAACAATTTGCACAAAGGTTACTTCAGTTTGAAGTTATATACATCATTCTGTCACTAAACATAAAACCAATAAAGGCCACTCACAACTGAGGGTTCTATGTGCAATACGCAACAAAAAGACAACTCAGTTGTGATGTGGAAGCGATCTTCAAATTCCTGTTAAATATAATTTCCTAAATTGTAGAAGAGATTAGGGTCAGGAAGCTGGTAATGCAGCAGGGATGCAACAGAACTCTACCTCCTTCCACCTGGCTTATAAAATGACTGCTCACATTAACATAGAATGAAGATTGTAACACATTCAGTCATTTTTTTGTTTCTCAGAACATAAAGAATACTTACCAGTATACAGATAATAATCTTATGTTGATTATAAGTGAAAACATATCCACAGCATTTTGTATACATGCAACTCATATATGTGTAAAACAAGGTACTATTTTTTAAAAATAGGCTGTGATATTGCAATATTAGCTTTTATCTTAAGGTCCCATTCTGATAACAGAAAGGCTCACATCAGAGGAAGAAAGGGAGATTTCCACCAATTCCTCCCACCCACTATAGACCCCCAGTTTGTCCCATATGCTGTTGACCCCTAAGAACAGAATTTCCAGAAACTCACTGGGCTGCAGCAGGTGGTGGTAAAACCCTGTTCTGTGAGCTCTACTCTGTTCACAGATCTTGTAATATGAGAACAATTATTTTAAATAACATTTCAGCATGTTCCAAAAATTGTCCAGACTGTGACATTCCAGAGACATCTTGTTACTCACAGTTAGAACAGAAAGCAACACCAGACTGACCTTGCCTCTGTTCCAGTAAAGTAAGACTTATATTAAAGTTTCAGTAAGTAACGGTAAAGGTTCCCTTACTTGAAAGCTAGTCAAATCTGACTCTAGGGTTGTGGTGCTCATCTCCGTTTCCAAGCCGAAGAGCCAATGCTGTCTGAAGACATTTCTGTGGTCATGTGGCTGGCATGACTAAATACCAAGGCACACAGAATGCTGTTACCTTCCCACTGAAGCGGTACCTGTTTATCTACTTGCAATTTCTTGCTTTCGAACTGCTGGGTTGGCAGGAGCTGGAACCAGAGGCAGGAGCTCACTCTGTCATGCGGCACTCGGGTCTTGAACTGCTCAACTACTGACCTTCCAGCCTGCAGTTCAATGTTTTAACCACTTGAGCTACCGCAGCTCCTTAAGTAAGTTTTAGTAGCAAAGTGATAGATTGGCTTGCATTTATTTTATATTATAACTGCAACGTGATTTCATCTCTGCCTGCTGTTCATAGCATAGAACCATTTAAAAACTAGCATGGTGGGCTGGACAACTAAGTTGCCAGTCAATAAAAGAATTGATGTCTTGTAGCCTGTCTCTTAAATGCCTCTCATATTTGAAAATAAATTCAAATAAACTTGAAATCTTTCTGAATTTGGCCCTTGCAAATTCAGAATATTAAAAGATGGTAAATGGTAATACAAATACAGATTTTTTTGCATCTGAAGCCAAAGTGAGTTAATATAAAGGAAATAAATATTGTTTGTCCTATTAATCTACTTTAGTGACTGAAGAGACACTCATTTTAGTTTATAAGGCCAAGCAAAGCCTGGCTCTTCAGTCAGTGTCGCACATGTTGGAAAGACAGTTTGGAAGGAACTGTCTATGGAACTTGCCTGGGGCTGCTGTCATATAAACTAGGCTGAAATTCATCTCTAATTAAAGCATGTTGGAGTACCTCTTAAGGCCAAAATAGATATGACAGTAGAAATACCACGATCAGTACATTCCCAAGCATTTTTCTTTTAAATAGCAGCCATGCAAAACCCTGATTTGGATTGGGTTTGGACTGCAAAAGTGAGAGAAGTAATACTTTCCCTCATACTGTTTTTTCTTGATCTAAAATGGTTCATTGGAACAGCTATTTTTGTCTTGGGAGCAAACATGAGGCATTCTGCATTTTCTCTGCATATTTAAAGGGTTGTTTCAGGAGGGAAGGAATTATAGAAGAGGGATTAAACCTCCTTTTCCCTCTGTGCCTAATCTCAAGCAAGGTTCAAACAAACTGTGGTGTCCCAAAGTGAACACAGTACTCCAACTGAGGTCTAACCAGAGCAAAGTATAAAGCTATTCAGTTCCATTCTTAGGGCTGAGGATTCTCTCTGCTTTCATACCTCTGAGGAATGTATACATCACCCGGCTTAGAAAGTAATGTCAGAAAAAGGAAGATATCGGTTGCACATCAAGGCAGAGTTGCCTGAGAAAATCAGTAATGTAAACCATGTATTGTGAAAAGACTAATCTTGCCTTTAATGGGTTGGGGTTTAAAAAAAATCTTCAACTAATTTTTTATCGTTTGAGGATTTAACATGATTAAAGACTTGGCCTTTGGACACCAATGCTACTCTTCTGGGTAGAGCCGGATCAACCACAGAACAATCATGTCATCTCATTTATTCTCAGACCAATCCACTCCTTTTACAAGTTAGGCCTAGAAAGCACCTTGACAATCCTTTTCTTTTAGCTGCTATATCCAAAGTTTGAAAACCTAAAACAGTGAAATAACCAGTATGTTCAGTTAGATGTTACCCACAGTCATAAGGATGGTGAACATTTATTTCCTGCAGACATCTTTTGGAGGGAAATCCTGAGCTATCACAGTGCACAAGGGAAACATTTCATCATCACAGGTAAGTACGGGAAACCTGCACACTTGTCCTCCTGAAATTGTGGTCACCAGCTTAGGTCCAGTTCATGGTGATTCAAATTTTAATTTCCTTTTCAATCAAAGGGATTTAAATGCCCATAATTTCTTACTTCAATTAGAACTGATCCAGCTAGCCAATCATTCTAATCTGTCAGAAACCAAACACCAGCCACATTTCTAAAACATGTTTGTGCAATGAAAGATGTTAATGAGAAAGCTGTAGTCTCAAATTTACCAGCATAGGGGAAAAAATCAAAAGCACACTTTCATTTACATATAAAATATAATTTGTTAACTTTGCAGACTCCTTCACCTCTCATTCCTTTCCATCCTTCTAAGAAATTCTCTCTCGTGTTATGAGCAGTTAACAAAGGTCTCACTTATAAAAGGATTTTCTTTATTTTTTCATAATTTAGCTGAACCAACACAAAACTGAATACTGTAAAGCAACAAAAATGTTGAAACATTTTAATTTTGTTCAGTATTTACTAAATAAGGCTACTACACTCCCTTCCAAAATAAACCAAAAGAAAACTGAAATTCAGTGGTATGAGGGATCTGGTTTTCCAATTCTTGTAATACAGGTGAAGCATTTACCATAATTTATTGCATGACACTTTAAATCAGACATTGGTCATTTATAGTGCAGTCAGTTCATAACACTTTTCAAGTGGCTGGGCTTTAATTGCTACTTGGACACTGATCAAAACCCTCACAATGAAATAAGACCATTTACGCACATATTTTATTCATAGACACTGTCACCTATAATTCATGGTTTCCTCAATCTGTGCATTAAAATAATCCTGAAAATCGGAAGAGGTCTTAAACAAACATTTTTTTTCTTCATACCTCTCATCTATGGTTGCTTGAACAGTCCCTATATAATTCTTTTCTTTAGTAGCATAGAACTAGCATAATACTAAAAGTTAATTAGAGTATTTAGGTAGTATACTACAGTGGGCATTGGGAAAAAGTTCCATGTTGGCAAATATTTGTGGGGAAGGAGGAAAGACCATTTGTTGACCTTATCGTATACTATAAGCCAGACTTATAGACAAAAAAGTTACCACATGTGGATATTTTTGTTTCTATCTTTTTAACTTTTCTTGTTTCTTAAATAGCACTCTAAATTTTCTCTATGCTAAAGTGTTGAAGAAGGGGGCTTTCTAAAAGGAGGTAAAAAAAATAAAAGAAACTATATTTAGATCAGGGGTTCCCAGCCTTTTTGAGCCTGTAGGCACCTCTGGAATTTTTATACAGCATGTTGGGGGCAGCCACAAAATGGCTGTCACTACCAAATCAACATTTTAAAAAATATGCACAGCTAATCAAATGGCCAATGGCCAATCAGCCCCACCTGGCCATGCCCACTTTCTAAATCACACTTGGTAGGGGTGTCAGTGGGTACTGTGGTGCCTGGGATCCCGTGATCTAGATAAAGGAACAAGCTGCAAACCCATCTTTAAAAACACACAAACAAACCCAGATTGGAGAAAGAGGGGAAGAACAGAGAAAGAAAAGTATAACTCAGTACAGAAAGCAAATAATTAAAATATTTTACACTGTTTTACTGGTATATAAAGACCCTCAAAAGGGGGGGGAGGGAAGAAAGAGAAAAAGAGAGAAAGCCTTCCAACAGTGCAATGGTTGAATGCATTTATGTAATATAAACAACATTATTCTTTGCTTTTTCTACAGAGTCCTCTCTGGTCATGCTTCACATCCGGAATGCCCCAATGGAAGAAAGCAAACTACACCAGTCACTTCAGAGACAACTGAAGTAATAAAACAACAACTTAACTCTGAACTGCTCTTTTTTCATGACTGTCAGAGTTGTCACGTTAATTGTTAAATAGGATTTTCTACAAATATACAACATATAAAAACTGTTAAATATATAACTTTAGGCTTTTCAAAATACATTTAAATGATCTCTTTCAAACAAGTGTTACTTCCCCCACCCCTTGGATTTGCTTTCTGGTGCTAAATGGTGTATCAGATGAGACATAGGCCACAAATGACCAAACATGCTCTTTGCAAATACTGTATTATCCAACTTTTAACAATCAAAAAATGGAACCATAGAAGAGGCATGTTGAACTGGTTAAACTCAAAATGATTTTAGTACAAGAAGTCAATCTAAGCACAGAGGAGTAAAGGTGGTGCGTAGACAGTTTGTGTCATTTCTGGTCAAAGTTCTGTTTCCTTGTTGAAGAATGATCATTTTCTCTCCATGTTCCATTGCGGGCTTTAATGTACTTTTCTCTGAGAGGAGCATTTTCTGCAGTGTTCCACAGAGTCTGCTGCTGGGCAGTAACACTGCAGCACTGGGTGAACTGTATTCCTGCAGGGTGGTACCCATGCTGCTGAAGCCAAATAACTCTGTCGACAGTACCATTTGTCCACTTTAAAATAGATTTTTGCTCTTTGGTCTATTGTATATACTGAAACATAAGAAAATAAAAGCAATTCAGGCAGTCTAGGGTGCAAGAAGAAACTCTCCTTTGCACCTTGGTGTCCTCCTGTAGACAAAAGCAGTCTTCTCTAAGGCTGATTGGGATGAGTACTCTCCACCGTGGCTGATGCTTCAGATTAAAACTTGACAACACATCAAGTCCAGAAGAGGTGCAGAATGCAGATGTTAACCGTGAACTGTTTTTGTGGGAGTTTTTGTTTTGTTTTTGTATTGCTAATGCCCAAGCATTTCTCTTATATCTCTATTCCTTAGTCCAGTGCTCTTTAGTATAGTAGAACAGACTTTAGCTCATAATGTAAAATTATGCTGTCTTTTATGAAATACAGAGAAACAGACAGTCGGACTGATGACATAGAATGTATGATGATCCACAGCAGTGAAACTTGACTAGGGAATATAGGCCACACAGAGCCTAAAAACGCCTACAGGGCTTCTCTGTTGTTGCATTTGTCAGGAGACCTGTAAGTCAATAAGAACACATGAGTTAGTACCTTCATATTTATCAAAACTGATGCAAAACAACTGTTTACTGATTACACTGCCATCATTTTCAAATATATGAAAATAGCAATGTTTCTTCCAACTGGCCTTAGCTATGCAAATGTTTCCATATGCACTTAAAAAACTCAAAATTATAAAGGTAGACGGCATGGGAGATAAACCTAAAATGCAAAATTATTTGGGTAGATGGTTGGTACTAAAGGTTCTTATGGTTTTAAAATGCAAGGTCATGCTCCTATTATTTAGCCCACTAATTTAATCAATGCTGCCCTCTAGTGATATTACCACTGAACATATATTTATGATGAATATAAAGATTGATTTTAATGACAGAGAAACACAATAGATGAAAAAGTAGCTGTAGAATTGTGAAAAAAATTAAGATATACAATTGACATATAACTATAGAGATAAAAACTGCAGAAACACTGGCAAAAGGAAAAAAGGGGGGGAGATAACTACCTGAGGAAACATCTGCTATAGATATTGGGAAAACCAATAAATAAAACAAAAAATATTAATAGGAACCAAAGAAAGTAATCTAACAATAATAGCATAGTACCTTAAATTCCAGTTCATCAAATATACTTTGGTATTGGCAAAGATTAAACATGTGTCATGCAAATGTGGACTTGAAACATTAAAATAATGTTTCTTCTGATATTTTCACTTTGTCTAAATGCTTAGAATAAGTCTTATTGATGGTTAAAACATATGAAATGGCAAGTACCATCAAGCTATAAAGAAATATTTCACATAGTTCAAATGGAATACAAAATTTATATCCATTTGAGAGGTAAATGAAAAGAGCATCTGCTTCCAGCAGTTCAACAACAGCTCAATACAAATTTTCATATAAGGCACAAAATTAATTTAACACAGTTCTCCTTTGAGCCTCTCACCTTTTCCAGAAAAACACAACCCAGAACTCTTGCAAACAGCCTTTCCTTTATGGACTAGTGGTCAGACTCCAACTCTCATGGCCTCAGATAGGCTGAAGGCAAAAAACCTGGTTACTGTAGTATTTCCCTATTTTTTTAATACATACACACATTTAACAAGGGAACACTATTTGAAGTTTTCTCTCCAATAATCTGAATTTCCACTATGAAATTAAAGCAAGATCACCACACAGTCCCTGTAAGTTTATAATCAAAGGCTTGTTAGCATTGAAATTAATACCACTGTGTGAAAAATTTAGCCAACATACCTGTTTTGCAAACTGCTAGCTCAGTTTTTTGTTTGAAAATTAAAAGTTACATTAACAGGTGCATACAAATATGAAGTTAACAGTCTTGAAAACGTTTCTTGTATACTTAAATGTTACATTAGAAACGACCATTAAAGGCAACCTTCTATTCAGTACTCCTTGAATAGCACTCTCTTTATTCACAGACTATATGAACTTCTCACCCTTATCTTTAGTAAGGTAATCTTTGAATCTGGCAATGGTATTATCCCATAGGCACTTTCGCTTATCAATATCAGCTTCTACCATTACATCTTCCAGAGTTTGATAAAATCCATACTTTGTGACTCCTGAAAGACAGATGACTTATTTCAACTAAATGACCTAATTTTGCCAGTTTAGTTTGTAAGACAACAACAACAAAACACAGATGTCTCAGATGCTCAGAATATAAACAAGTGTGAAATCCATAGTACTTGTGGGAGTCATTTAATTTTCCCCAGTATACCCTTCTCCACACTTTCTCACCTTTCTCTTTCCTGGCTGCTCCCATGTTCTTACCCTGTTCCCTGCTTCTTTCTCTGTTTCCCACTCACCACTGAACTTTTTAAAATTTGATGGCTGCTTCAGCTTTATTTATTATTTATTTACTTAATTTATAACATACTGTACTCCCCAATGGGAACCCATTGGGAACCCAAATGTCATTCTCCTCTCCTCCATTTTATCCTCATAACAACCTTGTGAGGTAGACTAGGCTAAGAGAGAATGACTAGCCCAAGATTACCCAGCAAGCTTCAATGGCACAGTGGGGATTTGAACTTGGGTCTCCCAGACTGTAATTTGACACTCAAGCCACTATATCAAACTGGCTCTCAGCTTTTCTTCCTTCTGGCAGCTTCTAACTAGGAAAAGTCTGGTCAAGTTGCAAAGATCATGTGGTAGCAAGTCACTCAGGTGAGTTGTGTGGTAGCTGCTTGTGGTCTGGGCCAAGTTGTACAAGTTATGTGGAGGCTGCCACTGGGCCCAGGTGAGTTGTGTGCCATCAAGTCATTGTTGCACACCTGGGTGAACTGTGCAAATTGCATAGTAGTAAGTTGTCTGGTGGTTGTTACTGGGCCTGACCCCACTGAGTCCTCTCTCCAGAACAGAACTGAGGAGAGCAGGCTCTGGAAAGGGCCCTGCCTTTTACTGTCAAAAAATGAGGTTTGGAGGCTGACAATTCTGTTGTGGTTGCCTAGCAACCCACATAATAGCCACTGAGATCTCACATTGCTTAAAAGTACAGGCACTGGTTCTATTTTTGGAAGAGTTTTAAACCCTCTTTTTTAAATAAATAAATAAATAAATTCAGATTTCTCTGCTATCCTAGGACATTTTTTTTAGGTTTGGAGAAAGATCTGTCTTCAGAACTGTAGCTAACTTGGGCCCCATGGGGCCCAGCTCCCTAGCATTTCATCTGGACCCCCTCCCTCCCAGGGTGGCTCCAAATTGAACTAATGTAATTAACTTTGATTTAATTAGCTGCGGTCCCCTCCCCGAGGCCTCCTCCCCCAAAAATCCTGAGCTACTGAGCTGTCTTGTCTGTTCATGGCTCCATTCACAGATGGAGCCATGTTGAGAATTACATATATCATTACTATCTTACTTGTGATTATGACTGTTATAGAGAGTGAGAATTGTCTTGTGAAATCAAAGATCCACACAGTCTGGCAAAATTCATTTTCAATGGATGGCTCTAGCTCTTGCAAACAAGGCACAGATGAGAGTCATTTCCTGTTTCTCATCTCTGATATTTGGAGATCTATTGCCTCTGAACATAGAAGTTTTACTTAGCTATTGTCATGGCTACTATCCACTAGTGTATGTGTGTGTATGTGTATTCTCCATTAACTTGTCTGATGTTTTTAAAAAGGCATCAGTTGCCATCCGAAGGACACTTCCCTGGGAGGAAGTCCTATAGAATAACAGGCCAGTTACTTATAATTAGACTTATTTAGGATTTCTCCCCTATCATGATAGTAAATTCTATAGCTTAGTTATGAATTATGAAAACCAGTATTTCTTTTTGTGTGCCTTGAGCCTGCTGATAATCACATTCATAGTTTGATCCTCAATTCTACTATTTGCAAAGTAGAAAATAATCTCTCTTTATTCATTCTACCACCACACCTATAATTTCATGAACTTATAAGTTACCCTTCTCGGTTTCTTTTCCATACCTGTGATGTGCTTCTTGAAATGGGGCAACTAGACTATGAAGCAACTGTTTCTACAGCCCTTCTGACATAAGTTGCTTGATGAGCTACTGGGTCATGTGCATATGAACAGTTCACGTGCCTTTCCTGTTAAGAAACTCTGGGTCATTTTAGCCATGACGGGCCGAGAGTACTTTGAGACACCTGTTTTGTTATTAAAACAAGTTTTATCAACAGGGATTTGGTGTCTAGGGGGGCAGAAAAGACTTCTATAATTCCCATGAGGCAGTATGAAAACCTGCATGTGTTAACTGTACCGTACCATTTGCTTGCCTTTAGCAGTTAGAATTAGGGATGTGCATTTGGCTAAGCCAAACCGAATAAATACTCAACAAATATCTTATTGGTATTTGTCAGGTATTTATTCAGTCAAATCGCACTGTTTAATCTGATTCAGCAAACTGATAAGGTGTTGTTGAATAAAAGCCAATCTTATTTGGTTTTTATTTGGGTGCATTCACCATACCGGAGCTGCTGGCCATTTAAACCTAACAGCTGACAGGTGGCCAACCTTTCCTCCCTTCCCCAGCCCACCCACCATGGCAGATGGGCTGGGAAAGGGACAGGAGGCATGTTTAAATCCCCCCCCATTTTGCTTCCTTTCCCAGGGGGCTTGCAAACCAGCAGGCAAAGGAATAAGAAGGAATTTAAACATGCCTCCTAAAAAGTACTGAGACTGAAGAGTGATTTCAGCTCTCACATACTTTATTTGAACAGGAACAAGACAACTAAGCTGGCTCGCAGGCCGGCTTTTATTCCCAAGTGAACCCACACCCCAAACACACATAACACCCATGATTCGCTATTTACAGTTAATTGGGTTACCCCGGGCTCCTCAGTTGGAAGAATGCGAGGAGCCTACATTCCATTGTGTAAGGGAACGAAGCTCAAGCCCTTGCCTGGCCGCGTGGTGGACCGGTTAGAACCGGTCCGAGCACATGGTTGCCCTGAATCCATGTTTCCTGGTGAATACACTACACTCCTCCCCCCTTGGTCCATGAGACACCCACAAACAAAGTCCTTTAAATAAGATGGAGGCTTCTTGACCCTCGTCGAGCACCGGGGATCCGGGGCAGATGACGATGCCGGCGCCGGTGTCTGGGTCGGGGAGCCTACTGCTGCCAAGGGGCGTGGCGCGGCTGTCGAGGTGTCATCTGCGGCGGTTGGGGCATCCGGGACCAGGGCCATTGGTGCGGCACAGGAGCCCTCCGCTGGACTAGGGCCCCGTGTTGCAGGTTGCAGCTCTCCTACCTCCTGCAGTCTGGGATCCTCGTAGTCCTCTGGTTCCCCCGGCTCGACCCGGCAGCAGAGCTGATCTATGTGGCAGTGAAGCATGGTGCCATCCTCACAGGAGACTTCATATGAACGGGGCCCCCGGACCACCCGTGCCAGGACCCATGGTGGTCCCGCAGTGTAGTTCCTGGTGTAGACAGGGTCCTCCAGGAAGAACCCCCTGCTTGCTTGTTGGTCCTTGGTGTCAGGCTCGCGCTCTGGTGCTCAGTCTGGATGTAGCCTGTCCAGACGTGACGTGAGGTGGCGACCCAGGAGGAGTTCCGCCAGGCTGCGTCCCGTGGTGGAGTGCGGGGTGATGCGCTGACCAAACAGGAAGGCTGCGTGCTTGTACTCCCAGTCCGGGGAGTCAAACTTTCAGAGGGCGTCCTTGGCGGTCCGGACCATCCTTTCCGCTTGCCCGTTTGTGGAAGGGTGGAACGGCGCAGAGCGTACGTGCCAGATCCCATAGTACGCAGTGAACTCCTGGAACTCCTGGGAGGTGAACGCTGTGCCATTGTCCGTAACGAGTGTGTCAGGCAACCAGTGGGTGCTCAGGATCCACCACATCGCCCTGATGGTGGCTCTGGAGGAAGTAGATGACACCGGAACGACCTCCAGCCACTTACTGTAGGAGTCCACAAGTATGAAGAAGAGCTGCCCCTGGAATGGCCGAGCAAAATCCAGGTGGAGGCATGACCAGGGGCGGTGGGACAACTCCCAGGCTCGGTCCGGTGCTCTTGGTGGTTCTGGGCATGAGACCTGGCAGGGCTGGCATTTCCTCACCTTGTCCTCGATGTCCCAATCGAGGCCTGGCCACCAGACATAGCTTCGTGTTAGCGCCTTCATGCGGACCACCCCCGGGTGATGTTCGTGTAGCGCCTCCAGAACACGTTGTAGCGGTGCTGGAATCACCACCCGGCCTCCCCACATCAAGCACCCCTTATATGTGGACAGTTCATGCTTGGGGAATGCAAATGGGGCGAACTCGGGGCCCTCCTTGGCCACTGGCCACCCCCTCCCCACCCAGTCCAGGACATGGCAGAGGACTGGGTCCCGGGTCGAGAGGCGGGCCATCTCCCGCACATGGACCGGCCAGTCTGGAAGCGCCTCCACGAGAGCAACCATGTGCACAGGGGCCGGGTCGGGGTCCGTGGTGGCCAGGGGGAGGTAGCTAAGGGTGTCTGTGTGCCCCATAGCCTTCCCGGGTTGATGGGTGAGGAAGTACGCGTACCCCAACAGGAAGATGGACCACCGCAGGACCCGGGGCGAAACCATCTGCGGTGTTTGGCGGTCAGCGGCGAGGAGCCCCAGGAGCAGCTTATGGTCCATCAGGATCTCAAAGGGCCAGCCGTAGAGGTAATGGTGAAACTTCTTCACCCCAGCCACAATCGCCAGCGCCTCCTTATCAATTTGCGTGTAGTTATGCTCTGCAGAAGATAGAGTCTGGGAGTAGTACGCGACTGGGACCTCCCGGCCGTCTGGCAACCGGTGACCCAAGACCGCCCCAACTCCCTAGGGAGAGGCGTCGCAGGTGAGGACCACCGGGAGCGACTCCGAGAAGTGGAGGAACGCATTAGACATGAGCAAGTCCTTGACACCTTGGAAGGCCGTGGCCTGCACTGGGCCCCAAACCCAAGTCACTTCTTTGTCGAGGAGGCGCTGGAGCGGCTCCGCCATGGCTACCTTGAGGGGCAGGAACAAGTGGTAGAAATTGAGCAGGCCGAGGAAAGCCTGCAATTCAGCCTTGGAGGAGGGCGGGGGGGCATGTGTGATGGCCTTCACCTTGTCGTCCGTGGGGTGGATCCCTTGCGCGTCTACAGCGAACCCCAGGAACTTGATGCGGGGCACGCCCAGGAGGCATTTCTCCTTCTACACCTTCAGTCCAGCGGTGTTGAACCGTTGGAGGACCTGACGGAGGCAGTCCGTGAAGGAGTTGGTGTCCAGCACCGCTGTCAGGTGACCCTGCCATAGGATAGAAGGGAGGGGTGGAGGTGCCAGTTGGTCTGTATCTTGTCATGTCTGGTATGCGGGGAGGTGAGTAGGTTGCCCGGGCAATGCAAAGATTCACAGCCCGGGTTATCTACAGATGCTCCAAACGGCCTTGGTTTCCCCAGGCTTGTTTTCTTTTCTATTCTCCTGAGAAGACAGCTAGGCCGTTGGGATATTTACAGCTTTATAACTTTTGCACCTTTCTCCTTCCCGCGCGCAGGCTTGTTAGCTATTGGTAGGCTCTAGGGGGGGGCGACCCAGGAGGGTATATCTGTAGATGTTTCTTTGTGTGCTTCATTCCTGACAATAGAATGTTAACATGCCTTTAGAACTGCTGTTTAATAAACGCTATCTTCTTATGAAGCCTGGTGTTTGACTGACTTTCTGAAGTGCCTGACAACCGCGACGATGACATCGTCTAGAAAGGGCTGTATTCCGGGGATGCCTTTTAAAAGAGAATCCATAAAAGATTGAAAACCCCCCGGAGCTACGCAAACCCCGAACTGCAGCCTCATGACCCGGAAAGCCCCCTTATAGGTCGTGATTGTCTGGGCATCTGTGGCAGCAGCATGCACGGGTAGCTGTTGGTAAGCCTGTGCCAGGTCGAGCTTACCAAAGACCTTGGTCCCCACCAGAGAAGCGAGGACGTGGCTCACCACTGGGACTGGGTACGTGTGGTCCTGCAAGGCCCGGTTAATCGTGCGTTTGTAGTCGGCACAAATGCGCATGTCCCCGTTAGGTTTTATGGGCGTTACAATGGGCGTTTCCCAGCACGCAGATGCGACTGGTTCCAGCACCCCTTGTGCGACCAGGTGATCGAGCTCCGCTTCGATTTTAGCTCGCATCGCAATGGGAGGGACCCGGGTCTTTATACGGATGGGTCGCACAGCTGGATCCAGATCCAGTGAAATGGGGTCCCCAGTATATTTTCCCAGTCCCGTCAAACACCCGGGGAAATTCCCGACACACTGCCTCCCAATCCGCCGTCCAGATCTGGTTCAACCCCGTTATTTGGAGGCCCAGGGGCTAGAACCATGAGAGACCCAATAAGCTGGAGAGCTGTCCCTCCACCACCAACAGGTCCAGGACGCCTGAGAATCCTTTGAATTGGACCTTGAACTTGCCCCAGCCCTGGACGGCCACAGGGTTCTTATTAAAGTCCCCTAAAACTAAACCCTGTGGCTTGTGCAACTGGGGTCCCCCTTTCGGGCATATGGCATGGAGGGTCTCCGCTGATATGATCGAAAATGAAGACCCCGAATCAATCTCCATTTTACAGAGGGACCCTTCAATCCGGACAATCACATGCACTTTGTCCAGGCTGTTAGGGGGCAAGTTACATACCGTTTGTTGGTGATGGACCAAAACAGTGTGCAGGTCATCAGCTTCGAGGTGTGCCATGAGGGTTGTCCGTTGACCTTTGGAGCGGCAGACTTTTTTGATGTGCCCCGTTTTATTGCATGCCCTGCAGATCGCAGTGCGGAATCGACAGGTCCATTGCTCATGAGCGTTGCCGCAGCTCGCGCAGGCTATGGATGGCTGAGCCTTGGCCTCTTGGGTCCACGGAGGTCGCCGGGACGGTCGGTGGCGTAACTGGAGTACCTCCTCCTCATCCAATACATCAGACCCTCGTGTCGCTAGTGTGCGGTGGACCGCCAAGCTGAGCCGGTCTTGGTGGGCCTTTTCATAAGCTGCAGCCTCCTGGATAGCCTTATCCAAGGTGAGGTCGTTGTTGCTGGCCAGTTTCCACCGCAGTTTGGGCTCACAGAGGCCTACGAGGAATTGGTTGAGCAGCGTGTCTGCAAGGCTAGGGAACTCGCATCTCGTGGCTGCTCGCTGAAGGCCCGCCAGAAAATCTGTGGTGGACTCATCTGGTCCCTGGACCCTTGCAAAGAACCCCAGCCACTCCACGAACTTGGTGGGCTTGGGGGAGAAGTTGTCCATTAGAGCCTTCACTAGCACTGCATAAGACTCTCCCTTGGTGGTCTTGGGGTTGATGAGATCCTGCAAGAAAAGGAGGGTGTCTATGCTGCAGACGCTGAGGAATAGGGCCTTCTTCTTTTCCGCGTCTACCACATCATGGTAACTGAAATGGTTCTCCAGGGTCTCCAACCAGGTGTCCCATTTCTGAGGCTGGGAGATGTCGAAGGCTTGGAGGTGGACTGGAGGCGCAGCCATCTTACCACGGTTAGACAAGTTGTAGTGGCCGGGTACGAACGTCGAAGCTGGGTGGGAGGCACGCTGCTCTCGGGGTCAGCGGCGAGGCTCAGGAGCGGTGCAGTGAGCGGCGGGCTCAGTGCGAAGCTCGGGAGTGTTGGTGGCTTTGGGTGTGGTGCGTGGCTGCTCTTGGGGTCAGTGGTGCGATGCTCTTCTTCGTGGTCGTTATTCATGGAGGGAGTTGGCATCCCATCCTCGTCACCATTCCATTATCTAAGGGAACGAAGCTCAAGCCCTTGCCTGGCCACGTGGCGGACCAGTCAGAACCGGTCCGAGCACATGGTTGCCCCGAATCCATGTTTTCTGGTGAATACACTACACCGCCCCAATCTTTCCTCTCTTCTCCAGTAGGCCCACAGCCATAGGCCAACTGAAGAAGGGATAGGGAAGCATGTTTAAAGCCTCCCTGATCTTTTCTCCCTTCCCCAGCTTGCCCACTTTGGCGGGTGGGCCTGAGAAGGTATGTGTAGGCATTTAAACATACCTCCCCAATCTTTCCTTCCTTTTTCAGTTGGCCCGTGGCCACAGGCCAGCTAGAGAAGGGAGAAATGATTGTGAAGGTAATATACCCCCCCTGGAGTTATGCCGCAGTGGCAGCACACTCCCCTCATTAAACTTTAAACCCCCTCAGTCTCTGGAGGCATGCCACAGAGGTGGCACAGTCCCTTCATTGAAGGGAAGGCAATTTGTCTTCCCTTCAGTGATGGGAGCATGCTGCTGCCTGGGCACAACTCCAGAGAAGAGAGGGAATCATTACACCTTACAGGGATGGTCCCCATAAGATATAATTGAGCTGAATAAATTTGGCAATAATCATAATTTCTCAAACCCAATATCGGTATGATTTGGGAATATTGGCAAATCCTGATATGTTTTGGGTTTGTTATATTCCAAACCCGAAACATACTGTTTTTTTTTTTTTTTGTGCACACCCCTACTCAGGATAACTAAATCAGACAGCAACGGGATACACAAGGAGGCAACTTGCAACTGGAAGTCACTTACTCTAACATTTTTAAAGTTTCCTTAAAGTGGCAAGGGGCAGAAAGGATGGCAGCAGATGGGAGGAAGCTGTATGAGACAATGCAAGTGCAATCACTTTCCTTTTTTTTTTGGATGGCAGCATATGAAAACTGTTCAAATGCAGGTGGACAGTTAGTAAAATTGATAAGGGCCAATAGGTGGCTTCTGGTCTGGGATACCTGGCGTCCTGAAGTGTTCTGGCTCTGCTCCCAGGACATACGGAGGGTCTTTATGACAGGGCGGGCTATACAGCCTGCCGCAGATCTCCCCAGGCAAGGGGGTGACTAGC
Organism: Gekko gecko; assembly: GCA_029375565.1. Lineage (NCBI taxonomy): Eukaryota > Metazoa > Chordata > Lepidosauria > Squamata > Gekkonidae > Gekko > Gekko gecko. The sequence goes on from JAPDNY010000005.1 coordinate 142,289,441, forward strand.
AACGAGCATTAGCCCGAGTGGGAGTTGAGATCGGCTGATAGCGGGGCTTTAAAGAGCACCGCGACCAGCCTTGATCCCCTCCCCCCAAGAGGTCACTTCGGAATCTCTCTAAAAGACCCCACCGAGTTGGATTCTCAACATAAGAATGCATGACCCAGACCTCCAAGACATTCTACGGAAATTGATACCAAGGAAACACTGCTATAACAAAATACGGACTTTGAAGGTAACTTTTTAAAATTGCTCACCGGAAACACGCTGATCCCGAGAATAAACAACACCCGATGAAGCACATGATCGTGCTGTATTCTGTGTACTAACACCAACTCTGGAAAATGCGGTTAAACAGCAAAAAAAGGCCAAAAAGCTGGTTTGTTGATCATTCCTGCGGTCGGGATATTGACTTTAAAATAGAAACTAATACCAAGTCCCGCGAGAAACAGTGTGGAAAATTACTTAACCTGCGACAGAAATCACCAGAACAGGAAGTGACCTCAGAGCAGACGAGAAGCTTTTCCTAGAGACGACCAAGGAGGCCGGAAGAAGGGAGGAAACCAGAAGTCAAGGAGGAAGATTAAGATTGCCGGACAGGAAGTAAACAACAGGAAGAGCTATTTACCATAGAGAAATTGCGCCCGCCATTTTGAGAAGGTCGAAACGATTTATTCGGATTTTGGCTAAAAGACTTAACAGAAAAAAGCGAAAAGAGAGCGGTTTAGCTGGGCACAAGAAGAGCTTTAATTTGATGTAAGTTTTGTGATAATTGTAAACAACAGTTTACGATCTCCGGCAAAGACAGAGGGCGAACTCTTGGTCCTCCCCGAAAATGGCTGCTAAAGAGGAGAAGAAACTACAGGGCATGATGGAAGCCATGGAAAAACGGATGATGGACGCTATACAAAAAATGGAAAAAACTCTAGGTCAAGTGGCTGATGAAGTAGCTGACTTGAAAAAAGACTTGGCTGGGATTACAAAGGAAATACAGACGCTGAACAAAAGAACAGATGAGGTGGAGGAGAGAATGAAAGGAGTGGAAACTGGTGTAACTGAGGTTGCTAAAGAAGCATCAAAAGCTAATGTAATGGTGGAGTATAATGGAATGCTTAACCATCTGAGATTTAGGGGAATTCCTGAAGACAAAAATGAGAATATCCACTCAGTTATGGTGGATGCTGTTGCAGATTTCTTAAAACTAGAAGAGGAGAAGGTGGTGGCACACATTGATTTGGTATACAGAGTCAACTCTGTGATTGCACAAAAGAAAAAATTACCCAGAGATGTAATTGTCCAGTTTATATCCAAAAGATTGAAAGAGGATTTGTTTAAGCAACAATTTCAGGAAGACTTCATGATTGACAACAAGAAAATTATGATACTAAAGGAATTACCCAGAACAATTCTTCAGGACAGACGACTTTTCAAAGACCTGATTGACAAACTGAAAACGGAAGGCATTAGATACAGATGGGAAATTCCAAAAGGTGTCAGCTTTACATTTAAACAGAAGAGAGTCACCATCAAGTCAGTAGAGCAAATGAACAAGTTCATTAAAGACAATTTTAAAGACTCTGATAAATAAATACAAAGCTAACATGGAGAGTCAAATTATTTCATGGAATGTTAATGGACTTAATTCACCCCAAAAAAGGAAAAATGTTAGGCTATGGTTGGAAAAACAAAAATGTGATATTGTTTGTTTACAAGAAATACATATTAAAAAGACTGATGTTAAATTTTTGATTCAAAGTAGACTACGAGAGGAATTTTATTCCCTCTCCTCGCAAAAGAAAAAAGGAGTTGTTACATATGTAAAAAAAGAGTTGGAAGCAAAAGAAATTTTTAAAGACAAAGAAGGAAGATTTTTGGCAGTGGAAGTTATAATTCAGAATAAAAAGACTTTAATTTTAAATCTCTATGCCCCGAATGGAGCCAAGGAAAAATTCTTTCAAGATTTGTGGGAACAATTACAACAGTTAACCTATGAACAAATGATATTGATGGGTGACTTTAATGGTACTGTTAATAATGCTATTGACAGAAAATCCAAAAAGGGAAATGAAGGTATAGGTAAGCTTCCGAAAGTATTTTTTCAATTGGCGAAACATGAACACCTGGAAGATGCATGGAGAGCTAAAAACCCTAAAGACAAAGATTATTCTTTTTATTCATCAAGACATGAGTCTTTCTCAAGAATTGATATGATGTGGATGACTGAGAACTTAATTGTGCAAACACGTAAGAAATATTACCTAGAATTCTTTCCGACCACAGCCCAATAAAGTGGTCAACTTATGCTAAGAGAAAGAAATTTCGATGGAGACTCAATGAGGATTTACTGGACAAACAAAACATTGTGGATAAAATAAGGACGGAAACCAAAACGCATTTTCAACTAAACTTAAATAAAGAAGTACAGATGCAAACGGTATGGGAGGCATATAAGGTTGTGATGAGAGGACATCTAATTGCAATTAACAACAATGAAAGAAAACAACAATTCAAAATAGATAAAGAAATTTTGGAAAATATTCAAAAGAAAGAAGCAGAACTTAAGAAGAGACCTGGCAAAAAGAAAATTTTGAGAGAACTGAGGATCCTAAGGGAACAATATGATGCGAGGTTAAATAAAGAAGTTTATTGGAACTTGAAAAAATTGCAACAGAAGTCCTTTGAAGGAGCGAATAAACCTGGGAAATATTTGGCATGGCAATTGAAGAAAAGAAGAGAGAACAAAACAATAATTAAATTGAAAGATGGGAATAGAGAAATTATAGACCCAGGAGGGATCCGGAGAGAATTTTACAAATACTATGCTACTCTTTTTCAAGCAAAACAGGTGGATCAACAAAAAATCCAGGATTACTTATCTAAGGTGAATTTGACACAACCAAGTTCAAAAACAAAAGGATTGTTAAACGCTGTGATAACTAAAGAAGAAATCAGCAAAGCAATAGGAGAAGCAAAAATCTCCAAAGTTCCAGGACCAGACGGATTTTCAGCCAAATTTTATAAGAAATTCCAAGAAGACCTGGTACCGGTTCTAGAGATTCTTTTAAATGAAATTAGAGAAAGTGGGAGGGTTCCAGATTCCTGGAATGAAGCAGCAATCACCCTGATACCGAAAGAGACCCAAGATTTAACTAATGTTAAAAATTATCGACCAATTTCACTTTTGAACAATGATTACAAAATGTATGCAAAAATTCTAGCAGAACGCCTCAAAGAATATTTGAAAGACACTATTGCCGAAGATCAGGCTGGGTTTTTGCCAGGTAGGCAAATAAAAGACAACATGAGGGTTGTTTTGGACGCAATAGAATATTATGATAAGCACCCAGAAAAAGAGGTCGGCTTTTTATTTTTAGATGCGGAGAAGGCATTTGATAATTTGAATTGGGAATTCATGTTCAAAGTAATTGAAAAATTGCAGATGGGCGTAGAATTTACAAAAATTATTAAATCAATATATAAAGAACAAAAGGCCACAGTGATTGTAAATGCAGAATCAACGGAAGCGTTCCGGGTCAGAAAAGGAACTAGGCAGGGCTGTCCCTTATCGCCATTGTTATTTATCTGGATTTTGGAAATATTGCTGCAAGTGATTAGAGAGGATAGTAATATAAAAGGTTTGAGTATTAGAGGTTTCTCATACAAATTAAGAGCGTTTGCTGACGATATTATGTTTATTGTTGAAGATCCTGTCAATAATATGCCATTGGTATTTGAAAAAGTAAAAGAGTTTGGTGATCTCGCAGGGTTCTATGTAAATAAAAATAAATCGAAAATACTGTGTAAAAACATGAATGTTATAAAGCAACAAGCCTTACAAAATATGACAGAATGTGAAGTGGTTAAAAAGGTCAAATACTTGGGAGTTGATATTACAATGAAAAATATCAATCTGTTTAAGAATAATTATGAAAAATTGTGGGTTTCGATAAGACGTGATTTAGAAAAGTGGGAAAAACTCAGATTATCTCTTCTTGGAAGAATTGCCGTTGTCAAAATGAATGTACTGCCCAGGTTAATGTTTTTGTTTCAGACAATACCAATTGTGAAAGATGTGAAAGTATTGGTGAAATGGCAAAGAGAAATCTTTAAATTTATCTGGGCAGGAAAGAAGCCGAGAATTAAAATGAAAATAATGTATGATGTTAAAGATAGAGGTGGCTTCCAAGTCCCGAATTTGCGTTTGTATCATGAAGCTGTATGTATGTCTTGGTTAACTGACTGGGTTAATTTGGAAAACAGAAAACTTTTGGCCCTTGAGGGTCACGATTGCAGATTTGGCTGGCATGCCTATCTTTGGTATGGGAAAAATAAAGTAGATTCAATGTTTAAGCATCATTATATAAGGAGAACGTTGTTTGATGCATGGACCAGATACAAGAATACAGTTCCCGATGAGAGGCCTTTATGGATGGTTCCTGCTGCAGTTATTCATCCTTTTTCAGAACATAAAGGTAATGATTGGTTGAAATACCAAGAGTTGCTTCAAAAGGAAGGGAAAAAATATTTTTTAAAACCAAATAATGAATTAGCATTTGAGTATGGATGGTTACAATATTGCCAAATATGGGACATTTATAAAAAAGACTGTAAAGAAGTTGGTTTTAGAGCTAAGAACGATGACTTTGAAGATATTTGGTTGAAAAAAGGGCGGAAAATGATATCTAAGTTGTATAAAACCTTGTTGACTGTATATACTTTGGATGAAACTGTTAAAGAGCAAATGATAAAATGGGCCATAAATATGAATAAGGAAATTTCTATGGAATCATGGGAATTTCTGTGGAAAAAAGCCTTTAAAATGTCAACCTGTGTTAATATAAAAGAAAATTGTTACAAGATGATGTACAGGTGGTATATGACACCAAAAAAGATTGCTAATATTAGTATGGATAAGAACTTGAGTAATAAGTGTTGGAAATGTAAAAAAACAGAGGGTTCTTTTTATCATATGTGGTGGTCATGTGATAAAGCAAAAGTATACTGGTCAAATGTACATTGTGAGATGCAGAAGATATTAAAAATTCCTATCAGGAAAAGTCTGGAACTTCTTTTCCTAGGTTTGACAATGGAAAAAATTCCACAAGAAAAGAGGACATTACTATGGTATACGATCACAGCCATACATTACTACGGGGAATACCATTGCTTTGACCATGCGGACTTTTGTTGGCAAGGTGATGTCTCTGCTTTTTATCATGCTGTTTAGGTTTGCCATCGCTTTCCTCCCAAGGAGCAGGCGTCTTTTAATTTCATGGCTGCAGTCACCATCTGCAGTGATCTGGGATCCTAGGAACGTGAAGTCTGTCACTACTTCTACGACTTCCCCTTCTATTTGCCAAGGAGTGATGGGCCCAGATGCCATGATCTTAGTTTTTTTGATGTTGAGCTTCAAGCCCACTTTTGCACTCTCCTCTTTCACCCTGAGCAAAAGGCTCTTTAGGTCCTCTTCACTTTCTGCCATCAGAGTGGTATCGTCTGCATATCTGAGGTTATTGATCTTTTCCCCAGCAATCTTAACTCCAGCTTGTGATTCATCCAGGCCAGCATTTCACATGATGTACTCTGCATATAAATTAAATAAGCAAGGTGACAATATACATCCTTGTCGTACTCCTTTTCCTATGCTAAACCAATCAGTTGTTCCATATCCGGTTCTAACTGTTGCTTCTTGACCCTTATACAGGTTTCTCAGGAGACAGGTGAGGTGGTCTGGTACTCCCATCTCTTTAAGAACCTGCCATAATTTATTGTGATCCACACAATCAAAGGCTTTAGCATAGTCAATGAAGCAGAAGTAGATGTTTTTCTGGTACTCTCTTGCTTTCTCCATAATCCAGCGAATGTTGGCAATTTGATCTCTAGTTCCTCTACCTCTTCGAAACCCAGCTTGTACTTCTGGCAGTTCTCTATCCACGTACTGTTGGAGTCTAGCTTGTAGGATCTTGAGCATGACCTTGCTAGCGTGTGAAATGAGTGCAATTGTGCGATAGTTTGAACATTCCTTGACGTTGCCCTTCTTTGGGATTGGAATGTAAACTGACCTTTTCCAATCCTGTGGCCACTGTTGTGTTTTCCAAATTTGTTGGCAAATTGAGTGCAGCACTTTAACAGCATCTTCTTTTAAGACTTTGAATAACTCAGCTGGGATACCATCACCTCCACTAGCTTTGTTGTTAGTAATGCTTTCTAAGGCCCATTTAACTTCGCTTTCCAGGATGTCTGGCTCGAGGTCAGTGATTATACCATCGTGGTTGTCAAGGATGTCGAGGTCCTTCTTGTATAGTTCTTCTGTGTATTCTTGCCATCTTTTCCTAATCTCTTCTGCTTCTGTTAGGTCCCTACCGTTTTTGTCCTTTATCATGGCCAGCTTTGCATGGAACGTTCCCTTGATTTCTCCAATTTTCTTGAAGAGATCTCTAGTCCTTCCCAATCTATTGTTTTCCTCTATTACTCTGCATTGTTCATTCAGGAAAGCCTCCTTATCTCTCCTTGCTGTTCTCTGGAAATCTGCATTCAGTTGGGCAAATCTTTCCTTTTCTTTTTCCACTTGATTGTACTCTACCTTTATTGGAAACTATGTTTGAAAAAGTCAGGTTTTTATGTATCAGAATTGTGTTACCTGGTTTGTCGATTGTTATAAGTCTAAACTTGATTACCTTTTAACTTTTTCTTTTTTGTTATTAGCAGTGTTGGAAGCCTATTAGGGGGGTGGGGGGATGGGATGTAATTTTAAAATTGTATTGGTAACGATGTTTAACAATTTTGAATATATTCCAATAAAATTTTATTTCAAAAAAAAAAAAGATAAGGGCCAATAAACTAAAACTCAGTCCAGACCTGACTGCTGTGTTATTGGTCAATGGACAAACTGCTTGGGTAATGAGAAGTTAGCCTGTCCTGAAGTGAGTTGTATTGCCTGAAAAGGAGAACATTCATAGCTTGGAGGTGGTGCTGGATCTTGGCTTAAACCTGGAAGCTCAGTTCCTAACCCATAATAACTTACTTTCATCCCTGCATAGGTGTCAGGAGCAGACTTTCTCCTGGGTGACAATGCCTGTGTTTGTACCATGATAAATTTCCAATATCTGTAACCTTATGCCTTATGCTGCCAATGCTTTAGTTTCGCTTTTGTAGACCTACTTGTTTTGCCTGCTTGTTTAGATCATAGCCCATCTGCCTTGCACCTTATCAAGTCCTCCCTGACATTCCTAAGGGGGAGGGGGAGCGTGTGAATGAATGGAAGGAGTGTGGTAGCAGCTTTGGCAGCAATTATTCCTAAGCAGCTCCCACCTAGCCTGGGAGCTGCAGCTGGGTCCAAGGCTGTGGGAGACAAGATAGCAAGCTAGGTCTCATATTCTCTCATGACCTGTAGTAGCCTAGATGCCTCTGTGTGATGTATGCTTGAGGGTGGGACCCTAACCCCTCTTCCCTTGTTCTGTGCTATTGAGTGCCAGTTCTGGCAAAGGTGTTCACCTGTCCAGAAGCCATACTTTGCCAATAAACCTGCTAAAGGACTATTGTGTACTGAGTGGTTACTACAGGACCTGACAATAGGCTTGCCAACTGCCCACCTCTGGCAGGGGTTTGACTGTCACTGCTGATGGTGGCAGCAGAAAAAAAAGGGGGTGGGGAATAGCATCAGGCAGCAGAGGTGATGTCATGTTTGGGTGATGAATCCCTAAAACTTCTAGAGCATCCACTGGAAGAGCTATCATTTCCAAGGTTAGACACAGCCACGCCCCCCCAAATCTCCCAGGGTTTGCAGGTGCAGCCCTGGCAACCATACCCCTGCATCCAGGTGTATACACTTAACACACATAATACAAAGATTATGACCTTTATCTGCCTAAAAGCTAGAAATGATAGGGTGCTGTACCATGTGGTGAAATGTTTGTGCATCACTACATAGAGAGAGAGAGAGAGAGAGAGAGAGAGAGAGAGAGAGAGAGAGAGAGAGAGAGAGAGAGAGAGAGAGAGAGAGAGAGAGAGAGTTCTGGCATATCAGTCCTGATTTCTGTGATTTAATTTTTGAGCAATTAATTTCACTACAGTGCAATTCAATTAAACAGAAGTTCCAGTCACTCACAAAAATATTATATGTAGAGACTTATCATTCTTTACCAAGCAATTTAGGGAGAGGGAAGGGTACTTGCCACTTTCCTTTCTAGCTAAATCCCTTCACACCATATTGAACTATTCTCAGATTTTCAGGAATAGTATTAGTAGCCAGACCCCTCTTGTGGAAAGGCAGTCTTATTCAAGACACCCTTCTTTAATTATCACCCCCCAAATCATGTGTGTACTGTTCAGCCTGGCCTAGAAGTGGAACCATGTTGGAGCTGGAAACAAACAAAATGGATACTAGTCAGAAACAAGCCTGGGAAACTATTTTGGGTAGGTGACTCCGGGGATCTGACTTGCTAATAGCTCTTCTCCCCACCCTAAAAGAGATACTTAATCTCAACAATGGGTTTCTAAGGAAAGGCAATACCCTACCTTGTTGTGACATCATCACACCTGGTCACACTTCCCCTTGCCCATTCATCCTAACTAATAGGCTATTCATATAACCCGATAGCCTCTCCCATCCTGTATTTAATGGTAATCAGAGAACATTAACATTTTCAGTTTATGTGAGACAATCTCATCAAGCACCATTAACAACACTCATGCAAACTGTCATGAGTTCCCCTAGGTCTTTGTCTACCCTAGGAAAACTAATCAAGGTATTGTTTAAGGGCAAACACATCAGACTGCCCTAGGGCTAATTTTTCCTATAACTGGTCACATTTTGCCTCGTGCAGTATGTGGATGTTCTCAGTGTTAAACATTGGACCCCTGCTCTCTGTGGGTTTCCTCCTTCTCTCTGGGAAATACTGGCCACTTCTTTCACTGCCTTCCATGGATCTTAGTTCTCCAGGACTTGGTAAATATCACCCTCTCTGAATCACTTCCCCCTAGTCTCTTCTATTTTCCTCTTAGGTGTGTATTTCCCCCATGCACTTTATTTCTTTTTATAGTAATAACCTCATTCCTGCTGTCTGTTTGAGGGTTTTCAGGGAACAATCCCCATAAAAATTGGTGGAGATCCCGAGTTACACCCCCCACCCACAAGCTAATTTCCCAAACTAATTATTAAACCACCACTTTAGGTAACAGTAGGGGAGAGTAGCTGCGATGCAGAATGATTGTGAAAATGATTGTGCACATTATTATGCACCCAGCCTTTGGATCCCAGAAAAGACATCGGAGCAGCTTCACACAGAACTGAATCTACACATACATACATGCAGAATGGCTTCAATTTACATGAAGATTAGTATAAGTATATATATCTGAAAGCTGGGATGCAAACTTCCAGGAACACATGGCTTCCCTTTGGCATGGCTTGTCTGTTTGCATTATATCTTCTGCTCAGATAAGAGAGAAAGAGAGAACAATTTCCTTGTGGGAACAGTTAGCTGGCATACTAACAACAGGGCTCTTTGTAAACAGACTTTTCCCTAATTATTTCTTTAAAATCAATATTTTCTGTAAAACCTAATTAATAAGCATTTTCTTTGACACCCTTTTTTCTGCACAAGAAATCAACCTTTTTTAAAAAAACAAAACAAAAAACCCTTTCACCCAGGTTTTGTTCTGGCTCTTTTGAGACCACTTTTACCTCAGTGTTTTTCTGGAAGCTGATTATGAGTTGGCTTTTTCCTACTGCACAATGTTTCTATCAGTTTTCTGTGTCCCACCCACCTCTAGCCCACTTTCAATGAATGGATTGTTGTCATTGTTCAACCACTCACTCCCCCCTCCCCCCAAGATGAATGATTTCAGATTTTTTTTTAAAAAAAATGCCCCTAAAATATCCATATAACACTGTAGTGTTGTCCTGATAGTTTAAGCAGGTTCTCTGAATTTCCAGCTTTATTGAGCTTTACTTTTTTTTAATGAAAGCTGGAAATTCAGAGAACCTGCTTAAACTATCAGGACTCTATTGAGGTATAAGGAAAAAGGCATATCTCCTCAAGGAAAGAAGCTAGAGATTTTTTTATTTTAATGAAAGCTGGGAAATCAGAGAGCCTGCTTAAATTATCAGTACAACATTCCAGGGTTATAGTGATATTTTAGGCTTTTTTTTTAAATGAAGGGGTGCTTTAGAAAATAGAACATTATGGAAGTGTTACTAACTTCTGTTAAGAGCCATATTGTCACAAAAGTAAACTGTATCGCCATCAACACATAATGCAGTAATTGACACATTACTGAAATCGCACACAAACTAGAGAAGCACATACCTGCTGAAATCGTGACAAAGATACTTTTGCACCCACCCCTTTCAGAGAACTGGAGGCACCAGACTTTGGGGGAGGGGAAAGAGAAAAGATTTAAGGATAGAAAACAACTTAAATCTCTTCCTTTCTTTGACGTGATTTTCCCCCCCTGTGGCGCTCCCTACCCTTCCCTTCCAGTAAGTGATTAGCCAGTCTCTTCAGGGCTGAACAAGAATTGTTGGGTCCGATTGACTGGGATATGGAATCTTCCCCCTCCCCCCCATCTGCTTCACATTTGTTGTTGTGGTCTTGGGTTACACAAATTGGCCTGATCCTGAGGAGCTGGTGAGGCCCTAAGTGGGACTGGCATGATTCCTATGGATTAAGTATTTACTACTGGCGAAACGTCAGGTCCTACAATGCCAAGACCACGGCCACACAACCTGGAAAATCTACAGTAACTAATGATTAAGTATTTGTTGTTTATTTAGATTGGCAAGCACCCTGAGGCATCCAAGGATGGGGGGAAACACTCAAACCAGCCACTGATGTCTGCATGGTCCCAGAGGGCTAGGGAGGGGTTAATCTCTTGGTATTGCATATTAGCGCTTGCACTTTTACACCATAGGGTTTGGGGGGGATGGGGTTGATGTGTATCATCTCTCTGCAGAAGTTTGGTGTAGGCAAGGAAAAGCAAAATCATGACCTGTGAGCCATGTCAAGCCAAGGTAGCTTGCCCGAGTGGTGGCAGACCCAATGTACATTACATCAGTGTATATCAATAGGGCACAATAGGGGAGCACAATAACACTGAACACATCAGATGAAAGTAAGACCTTCCAAAATCCAAGATACCTCTTTCCAAGTAATGAGCATAGACTTAAGTGGGTAGGATATTTCAGTCCAGTACACTTAACATATCATGCAGTGGAAAACAAATATATATCACTGCACACAACCACCATGGGGAGACAAATGAGTCTGAACATTGATGTTTCATTGCTTTGGTTTTCTGTGCCCCTTTGGAATTTTGTGTTGATTGTTTTTCTGGAAAATATGCATTTAGTTATATAGTGTACTATGCTACTTATCATGACATCTCATGCATATTTTGCTGAATAAGGACCATAGATGCACAGTTTACTGAAATTGCATGATTGTGTGCTTATGCAATTTGGGTTCATTTTAATTAAATGCAATCAAAATTTAGCACCTCAGTGTGTCATTATGTAGATCATCGCTGGCAGCAGCCGATAATTAGTCTGTCATATATCTCTCCTGAGAAGAACTGGAAACTCATGTCACACATGTGTGTTCAAACCAAAATATAGATGTGTGTGTGTGTGTATGAGAGAGAGAGAGAGAGAGAGAGAGAGAGAGAGAGAGAGAGAGAGAGAGAGAGAGGAGGGTGTTCAATGAGGTGTATGGTGGGAGGGAGGAAAGCAAGTAGGAAGGTTGTATTTGTGTGTATCAATGCAAGCATGATTGTATTGTAGGAATGGCAGTGAAGCAGAACAATGTTGCCATTTTGGCATCACTTCCATGGACAGACTACAGTTCTGTAGTCACTAAAATGAAGTACCAAAATGAAGAATGGGAAAAGCACAATTGTGTCCATTCTGTTGTGTTGTGCCAGTGAATGAGCAGATCAATCTGGCAACAAGAATTACATGAGCAACTCTAAATGGGGAATTGTAAGCAATTCCGTTCCCTGATATGTGTACCAGGGCCCATGTTGAATATACATTATCTGCATTCACAGTTTATATGTAAAAAGTATACTAGTTTGGTGTAGTGTTAAGTGTGCAGACTCTAATCTGGGAGAACCGGGTTTGATTCCCCACTCCTCCACTTGCACCTGCTGATGCGACCCTGGGTCAGTAGCAAGCTCTGGCACAGCTGTTCTTGAAAGAGCAGTTTGTGTTAGAGTTCTCTCAGCCCACCTACCTCACAGGGTGTCTGTTGTGGGGAGGGGAAGGGAAAGGAGTTTGTAAGCCACTCTGAGACTCTAAGTGAAGAGCAGGGTATAAATCCAATCTCCTCTTCTTCTTCTTCTTCTTCTTCTTCTTCTTCTTCTTCTTCTTCTTCTTCTTCTTCTTCTTCTTCTTCTTCTTCTTCTTCTTCTTCTTCTTCTTCTTCTACTTCTTCTTCTTCTTCTTCTTCTAACTAGTTAGATACTGCTGATGAAAGAGGGTAGACAGGTGATCTCGTAGGATACCTCTGTAACCCACATAGCTTTTTGTCAATCCTAGCAGTGACTCACAGAAGGGCTCGGGGAGGGGTGGAGAAGGAGGTGGGGAGAGAAGACAATAACATAAAGCCTTCTGCCAGTGGTATGTCAAAAGGTTCAAACCCAATGTGTGAAGCAGACTTAATTGAAAGAGAAAGAACACAAAGAAGGGACAGTAATTCAGCAATGCAGATGGGGAAAAATGATGGTCAGAGTCCTATTGCCTAAAAAGCTACATTTATTTTCCCTAAAAACTCTATACCAGTATATTTTCTTGAATAGATCAATATTTGTTTAAAGCCACATTTGCACACTCAAAAGACAAGTAACTCATATGCACTGGATCTTCTTCCCATTTTTAAAGATCTTGTCTACAACAACCTGTACCCCCCCCCGTGCTGCTAATATGACATCTACAGGAGAGCCCATGCTAATGTCTTGTAGCACTTGCACCACTTTCGCACAATGTTAAAAAGCAGCATTAATGCAAATTCTGGTGCACTGCATCATCCATATCTTTATTATTTCTCTTGTACCAGTGGTGAGAACAATCATATCAAACAGAAGTATTATCACACCCCACATATGCCTTTTTTCAGTAAAACTGCTAAAAATTAAATCTTTCTTGTAAGAAAATTCTTTCCAAAGCTTATATGCATCCAAAGAAAGAGAAGTTATAGTTTTGCCTTGTTTCCAATCTGCACTGCAAAATTGTCATCCATATACCCCCATCCTACAAAAAAGAGGTTTCAAAATAACATTCCTTTTCAAAATCAGCTTCATACAAATTGATGGGTTTCAAGCCACTGAGGATCTCATATTCCTTTAATGTATTTGAAATAATTTTTTTATTAAAATCAAAATCAATATTCTTACTTGATGCAATTTCCACAGGTGTTTCTAGAATATGTGTAGGAGGTTATAAAGTGTCTCATTATACAGAATATTCTCTATTATGTGAAGTGATTCATGTTGTATATAAGCCATCTCATACTAAAGGTGACTAATATAAACCTGCCTTCAACTATATTCTTAACTTGGAGCTGTTCAATACATCCAACAGAATCTATATATACAAACTTGTTTTGGCACAAATCAGAAGCTGACAAATTTAGATAACTGTTTTAGTATGGCATCATTGGCATGGACTATGGATCTCACTGATGGTGGAGAAAAACCTATAAATGTTGAGTTAAATATACTCTAGGCAACAGTACAAATTACATCCATCCAAGGAGACTGAGGCTCCATTTACACATGACCAAGGCCTTGTGTTTATTGAGGAATGACACAAGGACTTTGTATCACACGTGCGATGAAAGTTTTGTGCCCTCTCACCAGAATTTTTCTGTTTGCGACCAGAGCATGTAGGTAGAAGCAGCTGTAGGCCCCCCCCTTGTGTACTCAGATTGTCCCATGGAGGCACTATTGGCTTTGTTGTGAAATTTATATATAGCTACATAAGTGACATGATTTTTACAAGGGAGCTGACAATGGGTTTGAGGAAGTGAAAAAATTGGTCACAAACAGAAATGAGCCAGTGTGTGTCTGGAATGCACAGAACTCCCACTGCACATGTAACACAAAGTCCTCACATTGTTCCTCAACAAACATGAGGCATTTGCAACATGCCGATGGACCCTGATCTCTCCTTATAATAATTATCTTTTGGTTTTGTAAGATTCCATGCGCTCCCATTGGCTGTAAAATGTCCTCCCTCAGCCATTGGCCCATCAGCTGCCACTCAAAAGTACTCGCGTGCCATTGGCCGGGTGCTGGGTCTGCTCCTCTTCCCCACCCACTCCCCCTTCAGACAGATTTGCATGTCAGATTTACTGGCAGACAGCTCTCTCTCCTGAGGAAGACAGTTCTCTTGACTCCTGTGAGGGACTGCCCCCTCATTGGCTGCAGGTAGGCAGCCAAGCTTGGTTCTGTGAGTAAAAAAACAAAGGACTTTCAGCATAACCCCCTCCCCAATGGCCACTTTCCTGTCAGAATAAATGGAAAAAGGCTCTTTCTCCTGCTTAGCTTCAGCATGGCTGGCTGGCTAACGAGGTGGGCCAGTGACCATCAAACCATTTTCTTCAACTCCCCGCTATGTGGCTGACTTCCCCCTAGGGTTGCCAATCTCCAGGTGGGACCTGGAGATCTCCCACTGTTACAATTGACCTCCAGATGACAGATATCAGTTCCGCGGGAGAAAATGGTTGCTTTGGAGGGTAGACTCTATGGCATTATACCCTGCTGAGTCCTTCCACACACACCCCAAATGCTGCCCTCCACAGGATCCACCCCCCCCAAATCTCCAGGTACTTCCCTAATCAAGAGTTGGCACCTGTACTTTCTCCTCTGTCAGTAAAAGGCCCTTTCCACACCTATGTTGGCCTTTGGGAGAAAACTCATTGGGCCCAGTCCTGATCAGATTGCCAACTCCAGGTGGGCAATTCCTGGAGATTTGAGGGATGGAGCCTGGAGAGGGTGAGGTTTGAAGAGGGGTGGCACCTCAGACAGGTACAATGCCATAGATTCCACCCTCCAATCCAGCCATTCCCTGATGGGGAACCATTGTTGCCAATCTCCAGGTGGGGGCTGGAGATCACTCAAAATTACAACTGCTCTGTAGGAGGGAGGAGATGGAAAACTAAAGGTAGGTTGATGGTTGGCTGGGAGGGAGATAGGGTTATCAACTCCAGGTTGGGAAATTTCTGGAGATTTGAGGTGTCGAACCTGGAGAGGGTGAGTGTTGAGGAGGGGTGGGACCTCAGACAGGTACAATGCCATAGACTCCACCCTCTAAACCAGCCACTCCCTCCTGGGGAACCACTGTTACCAATCTTGGGGGTGGGCTGGAGATCACTCAAAATTACTACTGCTCTTCAGGTAGCAAAGATCAGTTCCTCTGGAGAAAATGGTGGACTCTGTCATTATACCCTGCTGAGATTGCCACAGCAAATTGTCACTGAGTGCCCAAAGCCGGGGCACTCTCCCAGAGCCTCTTTCTAGCGCTCGTTGTATTTATTTCCACAACGGGCCTTATTCCTAGTTTTGTATATTGTAAAGTGGCTGGATTAGGGGGCTGGCCAAAGGCCATTCCCTGAGGCAACAAACAGACCATCATTCCCTCATGCCATTTTATTTCCCTTGACTGACCACTGGGACAGACCAACAGTGGCTGGTAGTTTGCATAAAAGAGAATAGTCTAAAGCAATTCACCTTACAAGAAAACCAGGGCAAAAGTGATTGGAAGTTTGCCAAAAGGTCAATGCAAAACCCTCTGGTGCTCTGTGCAGAAGCAGAGGTGTGGAGCGGTGGTTTGGTTTGCACAGTTACAGTAGTAGTACATCAGCTGCTTGTAATGACATTTTAAGTGTGTGCACACTCAGCAAAAATAAAATAAATGGGGCTAGCTGAGCCAAAACAACCAAAAGAACCAGGCAAGGTAAAATAAAACTGAATTCTCTGATATGGTAATCCATCCCCCTTGCATAATCTTACCCTTCCATTGAATTCTGCTCACATGATGCATAAAGCCTCTGCATAAGGACACATCCCACTGACAGCTGCTATGGCCACTACATGAACCCTGTAATTGAACATCTGAGGTCCCTGGCCTGGAGCTTTAAACAGGGCCGGGAAACATATTTCTGCTAAAATGAGTAAGGGTTTTGAAAAGTACTGAGACTGACGAGTGATTTCAGCTCTCACATACTTTATTAGATCGGGAACAAGACAACTAAGCTGGCTCGCAGGCCGGCTTTTTATCCCCAGTGAGCCCACACCCCAAAACACACGACACCCAGTGATTCGCTATTTACATTGATTAGATTAGCTCCTGCTCCTCAATTGGAGGGGAGCCAGGATACTCTAGTCCATTGTCTTTCTGGGCGAAGCTCAGGCCCTTCGCCTGGCCACATGGTGGACCGGTTAGAACCAGTCTAAGCACATGGTAGCCCTGTATCCAGGTTTCCCTGTGGATACACCACACTCCTCTCCCCTTGGTCCGTGAGACACCCACAAACAAAGTCCTGTAAATAAGACGGTGCTCTCTTGGCCCTTGTAGAGCGTCGGAGCGCCGGGGCCGGGGAAGAGGCCAGTACTGGTGTCTGTGTCGAGGGGCCTACTGGTGCCGAGGGGCGTGGAGCGGTTGTCGTGGCGGTGTCCGCAGCCGTTGGAACGTCCGGCTCTGGGGGTGTTGGTGTGGCCGCTGAGGCCTCTCCTGGGCTGAGGTCCCGTGCTGCGGGTTGCGGCTCTCCGGCTTCCTGCAGGCCAGGGTCCTCATAGTCCTCTGGTTCCTGCGGCTCGACCCGGCGGCGAAGCTGGTCTATGTGGCGGTGCCACACGGTGCCATCCTCGCAGGAGACTTCATACGATCGGGGTCCCCGGACCCGGACCACCCGTGCTGGGACCCAGGGTGGACCCGCGGTGTAGCTTCTGGCGTACACCGGGTCCTCCGGGAAGAATCCTCTGCTGGCATGTTGGTCCTCGGTGTCCGGCTCGCACTCAGGTGCCTGGTCTGGATGTAGCCTGTCCAGGCGTGACGTGAGGCGGCGACCCAGGAGAAGTTCTGCTGGGCTGCGTCCCATGGTGGTGTGAGGGGTGATGCGCTGTCCAAACAGGAAGGCGGCGAGTTTATACTCCCAGTCCAGGGAGTCAAACTTACGGAGGGCCTCCTTGGCGGTCCGGACCATTCTTTCCGCTTGTCCATTCGTGGCGGGGTGGAATGGCGCGGAGCGTACGTGCCGGATCCCATAATACGCGGTGAACTCCTGGAACTCACGGGAGGTGAACGCGGTGCCATTGTCTGTGACGAGCGTGTCAGGCAGCCCGTGAGTGCTCAGAATCCGCCACATAGCCCTAATGGCGGCTTTGGAGGAGGTGGATGCCACAGGGACGATCTCCAACCATTTACTATAGGCATCCACCAATATGAAGAAAAGCTGCCCCTGGAACGGCCCGGAAAGTCCAAGTGGAGCCGTGCCCAGGAGCGGTGGGATGATTCCCAGGCTCTGTCCGGGGCCCTTGGTGGCTCCGGGCGTGAGATCTGGCAGGGCTGGCATTTCCTCACCTTGCCCTCGATGTCCCGGTCGAGGCCTGGCCACCAGACGTAGCTTTGTGCTAACGATTTCATGCGAACGACGCCGGGGTGGTGTTCGTGTAGCGCCTCCAGGACCTGTTGCTGTAGTGGCCCTGGGATCACCACCCGGCCCCCCCACATCAAGCATCCTTTATGTGTGGATAGTTCATGCTTGCGGGAGGCAAATGGGGCGAACTCAGGGCCCTCCTTGGCCACTGGCCACCCCCTCCCCACCCAGTCCAAGACCCGGCAAATGACCGGATCCCGGGCCGAAGCGCGGGCCACCTCCTGCACATGGACCGGCCGAGCCAGGAGCATTTCCAGGAGAGCAACCACGTGCTCCGGGGCAGGGGCGGGGTCCGTAGTGGCCAGGGGAAGGCGGCTAAGGGCATCTGCATGACCCATAGCCTTCCCAGGTCGATGCGTGAGGGAGTATGCGTACCCCGCCAGGAAAATGGACCATCGCAGGACTCGGGGTGAAACCATCTGCGGTGTTTGGCGGTCAGCGGCGAGGAGTCCCAGAAGTGGCCCAGCCAGGGAAGCGAGGACATGGCTCACCACTGGGACCGGGTATGCATGGTCCTGTAAAGCCTTGTTCAGGGTGCATTTGTAATCCGCGCAGATCCGCACGTCCCTGTTCGGCTTTACTGGCGTGACAATCGGGGTCTCCCAGCGCGCGGATGCAACAGGCACCAGCACCCCCTGCTCGACAAGGCAGTCGAGCTCTGCCTCTATCTTCGCCCGCATGGCCAAGGGCGGGACCCGTGCCTTAATGCGGATGGGGCGGATGGTCGGTTCCAAATCCAGGGAAATGGGGTCCCCGGTGTACCATCCTAGGGTCCCATCAAACACTCTTGGGAACTCCCGGCAGACCCCCTCCCAGTCGGCTGCCCGGATTTGGTTAAGTCCTGATATCCGGAGGCTCAGGGGCTTGAACCATGAAAGTCCCAGCAAGTTGGTTAGGCGCCCTTCCACCACCAACAGGTCCAGTTTCCCCGAAAAACCCTTGAACTGGACACGGAACTTGCCCCAGCCCCGGACCGCCACAGGGTTTTTGTTAAAGTCCCGTAACAGTAGGCCCTATGGCTTGCGCAACCGGGGTCCCCCCTGGGGGCATAAATTGCGGAGGGTCTCGACCGAAATTATTGAATACAACGAGCCGGAGTCGATTTCCATCCGGCAGGGGGACCCTTCAATTACAACAGTTACATGCACCTTGTCCGGGCTGTCGGGGGGCAAGTTACATACCGTCTGGTGGTTGACGGACACGGTGTGGAGGTCCTCAGTCTTGATCTGCACCGTGAGGTTCGTCCGGTGTCCCTTGGAGCGGCAGACCTTCTTGATGTGTCCCGCTTTGTTGCAAGCCCGGCAGATCGCGGAGCGAAACCGACAGGTCCGTCGCTCGTGAGCGCTGCCGCAGCTTGCACAGGCTACGGATGGCAGGGATTTGGCCTCTCGGGTCTGCGGAGGTCGGTGGGACAGTCGGTGGCGTACCTGGAGTACTTCCTCGTCGTCCGATATGTCGGACCCCCGCGTTGTTTGTGTGCGGTGGACCACCGAACTGCGGCGGTCTTGGTGGGCCTTTTCATAAGCGGTGGCCTCTTGGATGGCCTTTTCCAGGGTGAGGTCGTTGTTGCTCGCCAGCTTCCGCTGCAGTTTGGACTCTCGGAGGCCCACGAGAAATTGGTTCAGCAGCGTGTCCGAGAGGTTCGGGAACTCGCATC
Source organism: Gekko gecko (assembly GCA_029375565.1). Lineage (NCBI taxonomy): Eukaryota > Metazoa > Chordata > Lepidosauria > Squamata > Gekkonidae > Gekko > Gekko gecko. The sequence continues at coordinate 142,308,746 of JAPDNY010000005.1, forward strand.
TCGTGGCCGCCCGCCGAAGACCCACCAGGAACTCCGTGGTGGATTCATCTGGGCCCTGGATCCTCTAGAAGAACCCCAGACGTTCCACAAATTTTGTGGGCTTAGACGAGAAGTTGTCCGTGAGGGCCTTTACCAGCGCCGCGTAGGACTCCGTCTTAGTGGTCTTGGGGTTTATGAGGTCCCGCAAGAAGATGAGGGTTTCGACGCCGCAGACGCTGAGGAACAGCTGCTTTTTTTTTCTCGGCTTCCACCACATCATGATACCCGCAGTAGTTCTCCAGGGTCTCCAGCCAGGCGTCCCATTCCTGTGGTTGGGAGAGGTCGAACGCGCTTAGGTGAGTGTTGGGCACGGCCATCTTGTCACGAGGTGGTGAGCGGGGTTGCACGTTATGGGAGGCTGAAGGTGCGCTGCTCTCGGGGTCAGCGGTGCAGCTCGGGAGCGGTGCGGGGAGCGGCGGGCTCGATGTGGTGCTCGGGAGCGTGGTTTCGGTAGCTGTGAGCGGTGCGGTGCTGCTCTCGGGGTCAGCGGTGCGATGCTCGGGAGCGGTGCGATGCTCGGGAGCATGAGCGGCTGGCTCGATGCGATGCTCTTCTTCGTGGTCGTTGTTCAGGGAGGGAGTTGGCATCCCATCCTCGTCGCCAGTGAAAAGTACTGAGACTGACGAGTGATTTCAGCTCTCACATACTTTATTAGATCGGGAACAAGACAACTAAGCTGGCTCGCAGGCCGGCTTTTTATCCCCAGTGAGCCCACACCCCAAAACACACGACACCCAGTGATTCGCTATTTACATTGATTGGATTAGCTCCTGCTTCTCAATTGGAGGGGAGCCAGGATCCTCTAGTCCATTGTCTTTCTGGGCGAAGCTCAGGCCCTTCACCTGGCCACATGGTGGACCGGTTAGAACCAGTCTAAGCACATGGTAGCCCTGTATCCAGGTTTCCCTGTGGATACACCACAGGTTTTTTATGTGGAATAGTAAAGACAAGAAGAGGAGGACTAACAGGAGGAAGTGCCCTACTCCTTCCTAGAAGCTGAGGTATGTCTTCCTGCTAAGTGGAGCCAGGGTACAGTCCCTGGGCTTGGATTTTACCTGGAATGGCAAAGGCAGGAAGAGGACTAACACCTCCTCACAAGAAAGAGAGAATACTCTGTATTAACTATGTGCTGCCAAGTCATGAAAGAGAGGGAATACACACACACATACACAAACTCTTCTCTCACTCAGCACTTTCATGTAGTGGAAAAAGCATAACTATTTATAGTAAGAAGAAAGAAAATGCCTTTGAACTGACCAAAGTAAAATTATACCAAAATGAACATGCCAAAGTCAAAATTATCTGTGATTTTTAAGGGCATCTAGGCCTTAACTCACAGCTAGAGCAGAAATATCACAACAAAATCGTCAACAGTTCAGAGGGGTAAAATGCACACCTGACAATGTAAAACTCGTGTAAATTTTTCTTCCAGACCCTGGAAGTTATTATTAAATACAAGATATCTATTTAATTCATTTATACCCTGCCTTTCTCATTAATGGAGATCCAAAGAGGCTTCCAACATTCTCCTCTCCTCTAGTCTATCCTCACAACAATCCTGTCAGGTAAATTAGGCTCAGAGTGTGTGATTGGCCCAAGGTCATCTATCAAGCTTCTGTGACAGAATGGAGATTCAAACCTTGGTTTCACTGACCCTAGTTTAACAGTGTAACCTCTATACCACTCTGGCTCTCTGTAATAAAACAAAACACGTTACAATCAATGTTGCCTCTAAGTGTTATGATGAAAAATTTTACGTTGTGAGCTATTGGCATTAAAGTTGTGAGTGAGCGATTTGCTCTTGAGCCATCCTTTCTGAGCTAAGACAAAAATGTGTGAGCTGGAGGTTAAAAAACTGTGAGCTAACTCTAACTAACTCAGCATAGAGGGAACACTGGTTACAATTACTATTAATGCTGCTGCTACTGATGATCATCCAGCACCACCTTTCAATAGATACAGACGCATGCATCGTTTTTTTCCTGTGATACTTTCACAGACCCAACAAACTAATAAAAGTTAATCTCACATCTTACAGATATCTATTAAATTTTCCCCAGTTGTCATTGCTATATTCTACTTAAGTTAAATGGATAAAACTGAAGGCAGTCTTCAAATTAATCTGATTTTAAGTACAGGGAAACTATTTGCTGTGAACCAGTGTAATAATCTCCTTGCTAGGTCTGGATGGAACTAACCCTGTACATTAAGATCCATCCTGCATCATCCCCCTTTGTGCCCCCCCCCCCGTCCTTTCCCAGACATATGACAAGCATCAAGGCAGGGGTCCCTCAGCCCATCTCACAGTCACATATTCATCAGGAAACAGACCTTAAAAACTGCTCTGTCATTTGGTGTGGTTTGGAACACTGGGAGAGGGGAGGAGGGGGGCCTGTTTGCAGCATTCCTGCTCCCAAGGGAGGTCTGTTTGCTCATTCCTCAGGTTCCATGCTGATGCCCCCAAAAACCTCAGCCCCTCAGGGACTCACATTTTTGTCATGATTTGTTTCCTCTTTTGTACATGTGTACACATCAGTGTGGGCCTACAAGTGATAAAAGAAGTCTACATTAAAATGATATTAAAAGTCATGCCAAAGGAGGAAAGGAATGTAGGACAGGTCCTCTGTCAGTCATGCATAAAACCCATCCAAAGATGGGTTCAATTGAGGGTCATATCCCCCAAAGACTCTGGAGCCTCCTCCCAGATAATTTGATCTCAACTAACAACCCAGATTTCCAAAACAATAAGCAACTAGGCTGATTCCAGCAATTTGCTCACCATTTAAATGACCAGACAGGAAGGTTCCAGCCCTTCCTTAATCATGACAAGTGCCAGGCCATAGATCCAGCTTCCTAATCTCCCTGAGGTAATATTTTTGACACTTCCCATGCAAAAAAGGAAAACTACCCTCCACCACATAGATAAAGGATTTCTTTTCAGACTGGCTCATCTTTGAAAAATTGCATTTTTATTATTCCCAAATTCTGAAACCAACACCCCATCCCCTCCTCATCCCAGGCAGAAATGTATAAAAAGGTTCCCATTCAGCCCCAATTTTTGTAGCCAGTTTTGGATTTATTTTCTTACCCCAGCCTTATGGTTGGCCCCATATCTCTCCAATCTCAATTCTTTGCTTCGCAGACCTTGCACTGTGCTTTCCTCTCCTGCCTGGTCAGTTTCATCTCCTATAGCAGCTTCTTTGCTGCCCAGGTCAACCACTCCTTCTTCCCCCACTTCTCTTCAAGAACAGGCTCATATGTTTCCTTGTCTTTTATAAGTTTATTCTTCCTTTTAGGCAGACAAGTTCTCTAGGGAAAGATTGTTGTACTTTATTTGCTATTTTGCATTTTTTCCATTCTGTAACTCTCATTTTGCTCTACCAAATGGCATAATTTGATTTCTCCTCTATTTATAAAATAAAACTCCTTCTGTGTAAGAGCCCCCCCCCCCCCGTTTTTCTGAGTGTTGATCTGAATCTGGACCTTGGTATACATGGGCTAAGATCCCAAGTACTGAAATATCCCAAATACATGTATTTGTTCTGTGCTAGCAAGGGGATGACTTTGCACATTACAGCCTGGACGCATGTAGATCAACTCGGGTAATAAATGTGTCCTGAGATCATGTTACTGAGGACATGTGGGGCCTGAGCAAGAGGCAAATGTTTTCAGTAGGGGAAATGATGTGGGAGTGGAGGCAGAAGCCTTCTCCCTCCTACCAGTGCTCCTATCAGTGCCAAGTGACAGAATGGTTCTTAAGGTAAGTCACTTGATGAATAAAAATTCAGATGGGTAACCATGTCGGTCTGAAGCTGCAGAACACAGTGTGAGTCCAGTGGCACCTTTAAGACCAACAAAGTTTTATTCAAAGTGCACACAAAAGCTTACACTTTGAATAAAACGTTGTTGGTCTTAAAGGGGCTGCTGGACTCAGACTTGTTTTCAGTTGATGAATGTATGATTGCAAGTCATGGAACCCGTGATGCAACTAATTTCATATTTTACATATAGTTGTATGTTCAGGCAACTTTTTGTTGTTGCTTTTTCTAGAGTATGCTGAAGGTATCCTCTGTTACTTTACAAAATCCCCAGCCAATAAAGGTGCAATAAATTATCTTATGTGCTTCAGCTACCATACTTTACACAAGAGTAAATGGGGCTATTTTCATGTAAAGAAGGTAGAGTGAACCAGGCTACTGAAATGCTCCAATGCTTCAACACATGTGCAAAATAACTCACAAAAAGCCAACCTGGAACTCCTGGGGGGAAGTCTGAATGGATTGGGCTGTTGGTGTGATCATCAGAAATGGCACTACATGTGCAAAAATGCAAAAGATGGCTGCAGTCTGGGGGGAAAAATGTCTTTCTGAGATCTTGGTTTGCAGTTTATGGTCTCTAGTGCCAACAATCTGCCCTCTTATGATAGAGCCTCTCAGCTGCCTTAATCCACAAATCATTTGTGCAAAATTTATAGCTTTGGAAAAGAAATTTACACTTGGGTAATTGTTGTGTATTAAACTGTAAATCAAGCTTATACTTTGCAATGTTAAGCTTGACTCTGAATGTGGCTCCTCAGCTGTCACATTACTATTGGTCGGTTTCTGCGAAACCTATGCAAGTAGCCAATCACTGTGTGATAATGTATCTAAGAGGGAACGTCTCTGATTGGACTTTATCCCTGTGATATTATTGGTCGTTAACTTGTTATGGGTGTGGCTTTGTCAGCCCGGGAGAGTTTAAAAGAAGGAGCTGTGCTCCCCTTGTTGTTGTGTGTTCCTGACTTACAGTTGCTGTTTAATAAAGTTGAAATCACTTGAAGCTGAATCCTTTGTTGAGTCTCATACTTAACAGTAATGATTCTTTTCAGGAACAACAAGCGTTGTATTCCCCCCCCACCCATCACAAGAGCCTTTGGCCTGGCATGTACATGGTTTAAAAGACAACAGTGGTTTAAAAGACAACAGGCTCATTCTGAAATAAAGAATTTGATCACATAATCTAGTAAACAGGAATGTTTGCAGCAGGGTGTGCTCCAATAAAATGAAGAAATGAGGAATTCTTTTGTTTGTACAAGGTTCTGAGAATTTCTGAAGGATGAAAACAGGCTTTTTCCTATCTTTTTCACTGGCTGGAAGAAGAAAAGGGAGGCCAATCTAGAGAAAAATTTTAGATTTAGGGGAAAAGTATTTATTCCCCATTTTTAGTTATTATTTCCTCAAACGTTATTACTGCATTATGTTATTCAGCATTTTTGCTTAATACTTGCATTCATTTGTAATCAGTACCTGCCTACTAAAGACCTTGGCCAGTGGGTACATGTCCCTTCCCCTGGGTAAAACTGAAGGGACTGTGGGGCTATTTCACCATATTGTCTCTAGTTAGAGCTGCAATTCACCAATATTGTTAAAACTCTTCAAATAATTTGCATTCCCTCTAAGTCCTAATGTAAAACTTCTCTCTCTCTCTCTCTCATTTCATTCTTCTTTTGAACAGCAAAAGCTCTTCAAAATTCTGTATAACTGGATCATATCTTGCCACCTTTCCCTAGTTTATGCTATTAAAAACATTAAAAACTGCCTCAAATACTCAGGAACATGGCTACTTTCAGCTTGCCTTCTTTTTCATCACAATAGGCTACATTCATGCAACTAACAAAAATTTAGGATTGTATGCATTACGAGTGTGTAGTTCCAACATATGTGGAGTACACCAGAGGTGTGCACTTTTTTGTTTACCAGTATTTTTTGGTTCAGGTCTATTGGAACTGAAAAAAATTCAGGATTTCTGAAAAATCCTGGATCCCAATATCAGTACTGTATTTGGATCTAGGTGTTTTGGAAATCCTATTTTGAGAGGTCCGATAGACCCAAGGGGAAAAGATGTGTGTGTGTGTGGGGGGGTAGTGTTGGCAAAGCCACAAAAAATAGCTGACAGGTAGAGCAGATTGCTCCCTGTCAGCTGTTTTTCAGGCTTTCTACTGCATTCCCTTTAAGCAGGGGGTGTTTAATGGGACTGCAGAACACAGGCCAACAAACAGCTGACCCACGGGGACCAGTATCCCCACAGGTTTAACTGATCTTCGGGCTGGCTTCACCAGCAGCCCCATTTAAATAAGGCTGCAGCCCAAAACTGGCTTAGTGGAAGTGCTCTGCTTCCCGACAGCTCAGCTGAGCTTCTGGCTAGCTTCCTGTGCAGGCTTTTTTAAATGAGCCTGCAGGAGAAGCCAGCCCAAAGCTGACCCAGCAGGAGCTCTCAGCTCCCTGATAGCTCAGCTGAGCTTTGAGCTGGCTTCTCCTGAAGCCACATTTAAATGAGGCTGCAGGAGAAGCCAGCCCAGATCTGATGAGGTGGGGGCGCTCTGCTTCCTGCCGGCTCAGCTGAACTTCAAGCTGGCTTTTCCTGTTGTTGTTGTTCAGTCGCACAGTCTAGTCCAACTCTTCACAACCTCATGGACCACAACACACCAGGCCCTCCTGGCTTCCGTCATGCTCTGAAGTTTGCTTAATTTCATGTTCATTGCATTGATAACACTGTCTAACCATCTCATCATTTGCCCTCCCCTTCTTCTTTGACTTTCAATCTTCCCCAGCATCAGGGTCTTCTCCAGTGAGTGCTCCCTGCTCATTTGGTTGCCAAAGGATTTGAGCTTCAGCTTCAGTATCTGGCCTTCCCATGGCTTTTCCTGTAGCCCCATTTAAATAAGGCTGCAGGAGTAGCCAGGCCAGCGCTGACCCAGTGGGAACACTCTGCTTCCCACCAGCACAGCTGATCCTCAGGCTGGCTTCTGCCTCCCCTTTAAACTTTAAAGGGACTGCAGTAGAAAGCCCAACAAACAGCTGAGAGGAAGTAGCGATGTGCTCCCAGTTCTCAGCTATTTTTCAGATTTACCCCAAATATATTCAGGATTTTTTAAAAGATTTTTTTTGTTTTGCCTGAAAAATCCCGGCTATCTTTGGAATGCAAAAATATACCCCCCAAATACTGATAAGGTATTTTTCAGGTATATTTTTGACTCAGATCTGAAAGCACAACTCAAGAGTATACTCACTTGTCACCTCTCCCAATAGGGTTGCTGAGCAGTGGGAGACTGGAGGGGGCAGCCATCGGCAATGGCTTAATACTACTTCTGGGAAAACATGTAAGTGACATCCAGCTTTTCTATGATTGATGGAAATTTTTTAAAAATATCTCCCACTGTCTGTCAGAGCAATGGCAAGAAATAGGAGTCAGAGGGTGGAATACCTCACCCTTGCTCGAGGCCTGGTAACTCTGCCTCTCAAACTTGCACCAAGCATAATTTCTGCAAAAGTAGATCTCTCCGGGTGGGGGGATTACTGGCAGTGAGGGGAGGCCTAAGCATGTGTGGCTAGTGCACACTAGAAGCGATGTCATCATGAGGAGGATGATCTGGTATTTAGGCAAAAACTCTATAGTAGAAACCATCTTTACCATAGAGATTTGCCCAAATACCAGAACATCCTGTTTTACCCCAATGACATCACTTTTTGCCCATGCCGGAAGTGATGTGGCCAAACTGTCAGCAATACCAGCCTAGGCTTCCCCTTGCTGTCAGTAAGCCTCCCCCACCAGCGGGGCCTGTTAGCCCAAGCATGAGCCCATGCATATAAACTATATTTGTGTAGACTAATCTTCCAATGTTCCTTACGGGTGTAAAAACAATGACTACCTGCTAAAAAAGAGCCTGCCAATTATTGTTATTATATAAGCTGAATATATGATGGAGGGAGATATTTATAAAAGGAATATTAGGAAGTTTTAAAAGACTAGAAACCTATTGTCAGATTTGATTGAAATTAGTAGGAAATCCAGCCTCATCCCTACATTCTTTCTCAACTTCCTATTTTAAAACCCTCTTGTGTTCTGCAAACCGAAATTGCTAGTTATTCTGACAATACAAGAAATACCAGACTCTGAGAATATCTCTCCTATAATTGAATTTTAGTCTGGCAACATTCTATGCCCGCCAAAATGAGTTGGCTCCGTGATGTGTCAATCACAAGGTGTCTCTATCCACTGGCTGCATTGCCTGAGTTCTCTCCCACCCACCGCAGCCTAGGCCACTTTTCTCTGATTGGGCCAGTGCTTCAAGGTCATTTGCATATGGAAGCTGACTGGACTTCACTCCATTCTGCACTTCAAACTCCCCCCCATGAGACAGTTGGAATTGTCAATTGCATATGCAACCTGATGTATTCTGAGGTAAAAATATGTCCTCACCCACAGCACATCACTTCCCCATCAAAAGAAACAAACCCAATAACACAACCATGCCACACCACAAAAAAGACAGATCACACCACGAGCAGAATACCACAAGCCAAAAAAATGATAGGAAAAGGTGCCATCAGTCACCCCATTACTGCCACAGATATGTACCTGAGAATGCTTCAGAGGATGCTGTGCAGGTCCCAGGTTCATGTTATAAAAGCTGCCTGGGGGACTATCTACCTTAACATACCTCACAGGGTTGTTATGCGGATCATACGGGGGAGAGGAGAATGATGTTAGCTTCTTTGGTTCCTACTGCAGGGAAAGACAGCCCTTTCCCTAGGCAGAGGCTGCGAGGGAGGGGGGGATGTAAACCTGAAGACAGACAGGCAGATAAAGGTAGGCTGATGGTTGCCTGGAAAGGACATAGGGTTGCGAGCTCCAGGTTGGAAACTTCCAGGATATTTTAGGGATGAAGCCTGCTGAGGGTGGGGTCTGAGGAGGAGGAAGAGGGGGACCTCAGACAGATACAGTGCCATAGTGCTCCAAACAAGCTGTTGCCAATCTCCAGGTAACAGCTGGAGAGCTTTTAAAGCTCTGGTGCTAATCCAAAGTGCTCGGGATGTGTTGCGTTCTGGCAGGGGATGCTGTGAGTGTAGAAAATGAATGATAAACAGAGTAGTGTTTTGGAAAATCTTTAGGAATTGTTTGGTCCATTTACCATGGGGCACCCATCCAGCGCTTCTGGCATTTTCTCACTCTGCTGGCATTAAAACCAGTTTAAGGAAACATAGAGATAGGGACACTTTCCCATTCTCCTTTGCATCAGTCTGTTTTTGTTGGCAACCCTAGGCCTGCCAGCACTCTCAGGGTGACCATGCCTCCTGAATGGCATTACTTCACTAGCCCTTGCTGCTTGCTCCTGTTCAGCAGGAGCCTCCCCATCGAAGGGGCCTGGGCCTTCCAGCCACAGGCTTTCTGCCTAACCTACCTTGCAGGGTTGCTGTACAGATCACAAAGCGGAAGAGGAGAATGAAGTATGCTGATTTTCTCCCCACTAACAAGAAAAGCTGAACTTTGCCTAGGAAGAGGCTGCTGAGAGGGGAGGAGATAAAGTTGCCAACTTTAGGTATGGAAATTCCTGGAGGAGGGGTGGGACCTCAGACAAGTACAGTGCCATAGACTCCATCCTCCAAATGAGCCCTTTCCTCCTGGGGAACCATTCTTGCCAATCTCCAGGGGAGGGCTGGAAATCACTTAGAAATATAACAGCTATCCAGGAGGGAGAGGGGAGGAGATGGAAAGCTGAGGTCAGAAGGGGAGATAAAGGTAGGGGTTTTTTAAGGTAGGTTGATGGTTGGTTGGGAAGGAGATAGGGTTGCCAACTCCAGGCTGGGAAATTCCAGGAGATTTGAGGGGTGGATCCTGGAGAGGGTGGGGTTTGAGGACGGGTGGGACCTCAGACAGGTACAATGCCATAGACTCCACCCTCCAAACCAGCCATTTCCTCCTGGGGAACCATTGTTGCCAATCTCCAGGTGGGGGCTGGAGATCACTCAGAATTACAACTACTCTTCAGGAGGGAGGAGATGGAAAGCTGAAGTCAGAGGGGCACATAAAGGTAGGTTGATGGTTGGCTGGGAAGGAGATAGGCTTGCCAACTCCAGGCTGGGAAATTCCTGGAGATTTGAGAGGTGGAGCCTGGAGAGGGTGGGGTTTGAGGAGGAGTTGTACCTGAGACAGGTACAATGTCATAGATGCCACCCTCCAAACCAGCCATTTCCTCCTGGGGGAACCATTGTTGCCAATCTCCAGAGGAGGGCTGGAGATCACTCAACATTACAACTGCTGTTCAGATGCCAGAGATCAGTTCCCCTGAAGAAAAGGGTGAGCTCTGTGTCATTATACCCTGCTGAGGTCACCACAGCAAATTGATGCTGAGTGCCCAAAACCAGGGCACCTGCCCAGAGCCTCTTTCTAGAGCTCATTGTATGTATTTCCACAATGAGCCTTATTCCTAGTAAAACTATAAACACAAACAGCACAGAGACTGCAATTCAAATGATTCCATATTGCCAGATAATTTTCTCGCCATGAAAGGGAAGCTTATAAAAATGATAACCAGGAAGCACTAATTTTGAAAGTCTGTTAAAAGAGAAATTTGTGAAAAAGAGGCTGGCTTTTTTTTTTTTTTGCTTAATTTAGGAGCCACATAGAATAAACCTCGGATGTTTGAGAGCTGAAAAACATGAACAAATATTACACACACATTTTAATTGAAAAATATGGAAATTTGTTTTTAATTAACATTCTATGAGACTGACAAAAATAGAAACAAAAAGGATAAAAACAGATATTGATAATGATATTTATGTTGGCATAAAATGCCAATTAAGACATCAGGCTTGGTGATCTTAATGATCTAGACTGACAGTTGTGACAGCCACTGTAGCTAGCTCAAACCGGTTCTGGCAGGAGCTAGCATGCTACCAAGAATGACTCAGCAGTGATTGCTGATTGGCTATTAGATGTATATATGTGTACAGACGCTGTATAGCTGTTCCCTTCTTCTAAATGACTTGTCTGGCGAAGCACCTTGTCGGTGTATATCAGAATACTGTAAATCCTGTAAATAAACTGTATATAGTTAGCACTACACATTGTGGTCTGTGTTGCTTTCTATGGCTGGCATCTAGTTCATTCTTGGCTAGTCCAAACGCAACTAAGCCCCTCAGCGACAATTTATCTGTCCAATGATATTTATTTGTTTGGTAATGATATTCATTTGTCTAAGAGAGGGAGAGAGGTGGAAAGAAAGAATGAAAGACATGGAGGGAGGGAGGGAGGGAGGGAGGGAGAGAGAGAGAGAGAGAGAGAGAGAGAGGAAAGCAATAGATGGGGGAGGCAGAAGAGAGTTGCCAATCTCCAGATGGTGGCTGGAGATCTCCTGGTATTACAATTGATTTCCAAGTGACAGAGATCACTTCGCCTGGAGAAAATGGCTGCTTTGGAAGGTGGACTCTATGGAATTATACCCAGTTGAAGTCTGTCCCTCCCCAAACCCTGCCCTCCTAAGGCTCCACCCCCAAAATCTCTAGGTATTTCCCATCCTGGAGCTGGCAACCTTAGGGAGAAGGCAGGCAGGCAGGCAGGCAGGCAGGCAGGCAGGAAGGAAGGAAGGAAGGAAGGAAGGAAGGAAGGAAGGAAGGAGAGATAGAGAAAAAAGAGAAAGGTGGAAAGAAAGCAGATAGATGGGGAGGGAGGAGGGAAGGGGAAAGAGAGAGAGAGAGAGAGAAACAAAGAAAACCAAGATGGGGAGAGAGGAGCAGGAAGGAAGAGAGAGAAAGAGAGAGAGAGAAACAAAGGAATCAAATAGATGGGGATGAAGGGGGAGGAAGAAATAAAGAAAGGTGAAAAGAATGAAAGAGGTGGAAAGAAAGAAGGAGGGCGAGAGAAACAGAAACAAAGAAAGCAAATGGATAGGGAGAGGGAGGAGATGAAGAAAGAGAGAGAGAAAGGAAGGGAGAAAAGGAGAAAGGAAGGAAGGAAGGAAGGAAGGAAGAGAGGTGGGAAGAAAGCAAAAGGATGGGGGAGGGAGGAAGGAGAAAAGAGAGAGAGAAATAAAGAGAGGTGGAAAGAATGCAAATAAATGGAGACGGAAGGACAGAGGGAGGAAGAAAGAAAGGGAGAGGTGGAAAGAAAGCAATTTTAACTTTAAATGTCTTCTCCACATGCAGCTACTACCAAAATAGAACCACAGGGAAAAGGAGGATCGGGAAGGAAGGAGATTTTAAAACTACCACCTCCCTTTGGCAAATCTCAATGTAGGGTGGCCAGGGTCAAAGAGGGAACTTGTGAGAAGAGGGCAGTTGAAATAATCCAGTCATTGACAGGCACTTATGGAATGAAACATTATATTTAAATTTTATTTTCAGGCCATTAATGTGCCACAAATGATGCCAGCTAGGACACTGTGAACTGACAGCCTAGTTTAAAAGTCAGATGAAGCAGAACTATGGATGAATGGATTGGAAAAACACTGCAAAGAAAGCAATCTTGATGCTTTCCTATGCATTGACTGCATGAAGATTTTTTCCTGTAGTCAGGGCTGGCCCCAGGTGTCTGGGCACCCTAGGCAGGACAGCCTGGGGCGCCCACCACACCGGGGATGCCAACCTCCCGGTGGGGCCTGGAGATGGCGGCGCAGCTCTCCCGGGTGCCTCACAGCTGCCCCCCGCTTAGAAGCCCCCCCTTCCCTCCCAGGGGCGGCAGCAGCGTGGCTCTCCCGGGTGCCCTCCGGAGGGTCCCTGCGGCCCAGCCCTCCCCTCCCTTCCCCGAAGGGCCTCGCGTGTGCCAGTACCATGACGCGGCGGCTGCAGTGGCCTGCTTTCCCTGCACCCGGCCCTGGTGGGGTCTCTGCAAGGCGGCAGGTGGGAGGCGACCCCGCTCAGCCCGGAGAGACAAAGGCTCTGAGCGCGCAGGCCAGCTGGGCCCCAGCAGGCTGCGCCGGAGCGGCAGAAGCCCAGCGGCCGGGGACGCACACCAAGGAAGGGGCAGCCGGCGAGAGGGAGGTGGCGGCGGCGCTGTCTAGGACAGCTCGCCTGCTCGCCCAGCCTCGCTCAGAAGAGGCAGAGCCTGGCTGGCGGCGGCAGCTCCGCAGGCCTGCTGCTCTGGGGGGCGGCGGGAAGGGGGGGACCCTGCGCGCCATCCCCCAGCGCCTCCCGCCTCGCTGCACGCTCGGCAGGCAGGTGCGCTGGCTGGCTGGCTGGCAGACGGGCTCGCTGGCACGGCACCGCGTCGGCAGGGCAGCCCGGGGTAAGCCAGCCAGGCCCACCGCCCCAGACTCCGGCACCGTCCTCCCCCTCTCCCCGCGCCCCAGCCCAGCTGCGCCCCCGGCCCCAGGGCGGGAGGGAGGAGGGAAGCGGGCGGCCTCCCTGGACTGACAGCCGCCCAGCCGGGGAAGGGGCGGGGGGCATTTTGGCGCCCCTGCAGGGCCAGCGCCCTAGGCAAGTGCCTAGCTCGCCTAGTGGGTGAGCCGGCCCTGGTTGTAGTGTTCTATCAATGCACACAAATTCAAATATACGTATCACACAAAAGAATTTTGTTATACAGCCATATACATTATTATGTCAAAATTTCTTCTCTGTGATCTGTCAATGGAAATGTCTTTGTCATTAATGCAGATGGCGGATGAAAAGCTATAAAGGAACTGAAAACTGTAGCAAATCATGCATGTGTACAAAATTTGTAACTAAAAAAAATTGAAACAATGGAAGATTTCTTAATGTATCATTTCCACTTTGGAAACAGGAAGAAATTATTTAGAAACCCCAAATTGGGGAAGGAATAGTGAGATAATAGCTTTTTGATATATTTACAAACTTGTCCAACTGTGACATTTAGTAAATTCCTTGTTGTCTTTCCTCCAGTTGAATGATTTGGGATATATTATTTTTATTTGGTATAGCAAAAGTCTACCTTTGAGCAAATTTTATCTGCTGCCCGCCTCCTTCTATCTCTGCCAAATTTAAAGAAAGGTAGAACAAAATATTGAACACTGTTTGTAAGGAAAATTTATGAAAGATGGACATAGTTCACGTATTAAAACTACATCTATCATGGATTTCAGTATTTGATCCCATGTTTCTTTCTGAATACGCATGCTCCTTAACAGTGAAGCTATGGCTGATGGAAAATAACAATTTTTATTATAGAGCATGAGAATAAAGACATCAGTTTTCTGGGCAAAATACGCCTGCTGTCTGGAAAATGGAATGGCTCCTGGGAATACAAAGATTGGCCATCCACACTTTGTGATGAATATTTCCGAACAGTGACTTCCTACATTCCTTAAGACAAGTATTTTAGAAAGCTACTGAGACAGCCAGTGTGAATTAATTAAGAATATGGTTTTCATTCTGTTTCTTGCTTGTTCTAATGGCAGGTATCTCACTGACCTTAGCAGGTCATAGAACAGCTACACAGATGAAATGCAATGAACTGGGAAGGCAAACAAGCCTGAGGGGAGGACAGAAACCAGGATACTGAAGTGGCACTATCATTAATCAAATCCAGAGAGATTTTCACTGTCTGCTGTTCATAATGGCATATTTCTGAATTGATAATCAAATGCAACAGATCAATTGCAAGAACTTATTAGCATTTAGACTTGTCCTCTGTTTTATAGCATTGTTTGCATAAAGCATCGGGAGGTAAAATCTGTTCCTTGCTCAGGATGGAGTTCAACATTGCAATCACCAGCTTGCTACTGGTGGACAAAGGGAACATCTATCTATCTATCTATTTATTTATTTGATTTCTAGCCCACCCTCCCCTGCACAGCAGGGCTCAGGGTGGGTAACAACAATAGTTAAAATGATAAATACAATATCAATTAAAATCCATCAAACAGATGGCACATAAGGCACAATTTCCACGCTCTCAAGGGAAGGATTGTGCATCATGTGTGTCAGTATAGATTACAACTGATATTAAAACAGAGTTAGTGGCTAGAAAGAAGAAGGGGAGCCAATCTAGAAGCTATCATTGCCTCTGCCATAAACCCGGCAGAACATTTTGGTCTTGCAGGCCCTGTGCAACTGCATTAGGTCCTGCAAGGTCTGGATCTCATCTGGAAGAGTGTTCCACCAGGCTGGGGCTAGAGCTGAGAAGTCCTTTGATCAAATTGATGTCAGACGAATGCATTTCAGGCCAGGAACCACCAGGAGATTATTATTCATTGAGTACAATGCTCTTTGGGGGACATATCAGAAGAGATGGTCCCAAAGATATGTTGGCCCCAGACCATGTAGGGCTTTGAAGGTCAAAACCAAAACCTTGAATCTGATCCGGTATTCAACTTGGAGCCAGTGTAGTTGGCAAAGCAGAGGTTGTATATGGGCTCTAGATGATGTTCCTGTAAGGAGATGTACCACTGCTTTCTGGACCAATTGTAACTTTTGGGTCAGCCTCAAGGGTAGCCCTGCATACAGTGAGTTACAGTAGTCTAGACTGGAGGTGACCGTTGCATGGATCACTGTGGCTAAATCAAGGTGAAACAGGAAAGAGATCAGTTGTCTGATCTGGAGCAATGGGGGAAATGCCAGTCTGGCAACATTTGTGACCAGGGCTGGGACCTCCATCTAGGATCACACCAGGATCACACCCAGACTCACACACATGCTAGTGTTAATAAGTAGCAAGGCGGGATACAAATTGAAAATAATAAATAAATAAATAATACATTGTCAAGAATCAGGAGCTGTCACCCCGATCTTTGGTCTCCCCAATTCAGCCACAGGATCTCCATCTTTGATGGATTTAATTCCAATCAACTTTCTTTCAACCAGCCAACCACAGCCTCCAAGCTCTTGGCTAAAATATCTGGGGTGGTGTTCGGCTGGCTGTCCATTAACAGATATAGCTGGGTGCCATCTGTATACTGGTGATAACCCAGCCCAAACCTATGTTCCAGTTGGGTGAGGGGCCACATATGGATGTTAAATAACATTGGGGAGAGGATTACCCCTTGAAGGACATAAAACATAAAGACCAACAATAACACTTTCTTCAACTACATTAGAAGCAGGAAAACAGCCAGGGAGGCAGTAGGGCCCTTGGATGATCAAGAAGTAAAAGGATTACTGAAGGATGATGGGGAAATGGCTGAGAAGCTGAATGCATTTCTTGCCTCTGTCTTCACTGTGGAAGATGAGAAGTGTTTGCTCACTCCAGAACCACTGATTTCAGGAGGGGTGCTGAAAGACCTAAGTCAGATTGAGGTGATGAGTGAGGAGTCCTATGACTGACAGACGACTTGAAAACTGATAAATCACCAGGCCCAGATGGCATACATCCAAGAGTTCTGAAAGAACTCAAATGTGAACTTGTTTACCTTGACTTCCAGAAAGCTTTTGATAAAGTTCCTCATCAAAGGCTCCTAAATAAGCTCAATAGTCATGGGATAAAAGTCCTCTTGTGGGTCAAAAACTGGCTAATGAATAGGAAACAGAGATTGAGTATAAATGGGCAATTTTCACAGTGGAGGGTGGTAAGCAGTAGTGTACTGCAGGGCTCGGTACTGGGTCCGATGCTTTTTAACTTGTTCATTAATGATTTGGAGTTGGGAGTAAGCACTGAAGAGGCTAAATTTGCAGATGACACTAAATTGTTCAGGATGGTGAGAACCTGGAAGAATTGTAAGGCACTCCAAAGGGATCTGTCCAGGATGGGCGAGTGGGCGTTGTGGCAAATGAGGTTCAGTATGGCCAAGTGCAAAGTGATGCACATTGGGATCAAAAATCCTAACTATAAATATATGTTGATGGGGTCTGAACTGCTGGAGACTGACCAAAAAAGTGATCTCAGAGTTGTAATAGATAACTCAATGAAAATGTTGAGACAGTGTGTGACTGCAATAGAAAAGGCCAACACTATGATGGGGATTATTAGGAAGGGAATTGAAAACAGATCAGCCAGTATCATAATTTGTTGTTGTTCAGTCACACAGTCGAGTCCGACTCTTCGCGACCCCATGGACCAGATTACGCCAGGCCCTCCTGTCTTCTGCTGTCCGCTGAAGTTTGCTCAATTTCATGTTTGTTGCATCGATCACACTGTCTAACCATCTCATCCTTTGCCGTCCCCTTCTTCTTTGACCTTCAATCTTTCCCAGCATCAGGGTCTTCTCCAGTGAATGCTCCCTTCTCATTTGGTGGCCAAAGTATTTGAGCTTCAGCTTCAGGATCTGGCCTTCCAAGGAACAATCAGGGTTGATTTCTTTTAGGATTGACTGATTTGATCTCCTTGCAGTCCAAGGGACTCTCAAGTGTCTTCTCCAGCACCATAGTTCAAAAGAATCTATTCTTCGGCACTCGGCCTTCCTTATAGTCCAACTCTCGCAGCCATACATTACTACGGGGAATACCATTGCTTTGACCATGCGGACTTTTGTTGGCAAGGTGATGTCTCTGCTTTTTATCATGCTGTTTAGGTTTGCCATCGCTTTCCTCCCAAGTAGCAGGCGTCTTTTAATTTCATGGCTGCAGTCACCATCTGCAGTGATCTGGGATCCTAGGAACGTGAAGTCTGTCACTACTTCTACGACTTCCCCTTCTATTTGCCAAGGAGTGATGGGCCCAGATACCATGATCTTAGTTTTTTTGATGTTGAGCTTCAAGCCCACTTTTGCACTCGCCTCTTTCACTCTGCGCAAGAGGCTCTTTAGGTCCTCTTCACTTTCTGCCATCAGAGTGGTATCGTCTGCATATCTGAGGTTATTGATCTTTTCCCCAGCAATCTTAACTCCAGCTTGTGATTCATCCAGGCCAGCATTTCGCATGATGTACTCTGCATATAAATTAAATAAGCAAGGTGACAATATACATCCTTGTCGTACTCCTTTTCCTATGCTAAACCAATCAGTTGTTCCATATCCGGTTCTAACTGTTGCTTCTTGACCCTTATATAGGTTTCTCAGGAGACATGTGAGGTGGTCCGGTACTCCCATCTCTTTAAGAACCTGCCATAATTTATTGTGATCCACACAATCAAAGGCTTTAGCATAGTCAATGAAGCAGAAGTAGATGTTTTTCTGATACTCTCTTGCTTTCTCCATAATCCAGCGAATGTTGGCAATTTGATCTCTAGTTCCTCTACCTCTTTGAAACCCAGCTTGTACTTCTGGCAATTCTCTATCCACGTACTGTTGGAGCCTAGCTTGTAGGATTTTGAGCATGACCTTGCTAGCGTGTGAAATGAGTGCAATTGTGCGATAGTTTGAACATTCCTTGACATTGCCCTTCTTTGGGATTGGAATGTAAACTGACCTTTTCCAATCCTGTGGCCACTGTTGTGTTTTCCAAATTTGTTGGCAAATTGAGTGCAGCACTTTAACAGCATCTTCTTTTAAGACTTTGAATAACTCAGCTGGGATACCATCACCTCCACTAGCTTTGTTGTTAGTAATGCTTTCTAAGGCCCATTTAACTTCGCTTTCCAGGATGTCTGGCTCGAGGTCAGTGATTATACCATCGTGGTTGTCAAGGACATTGAGGTCCTTCTTGTATAGTTCTTCTGTGTATTCTTACCATCTTTTCCTAATCTCTTCTGCTTCTGTTAGGTCCCTACCGTTTTTGTCCTTTATCATGGCCAGCTTTGCATGGAACGTTCCCTTGATTTCTCCAATTTTCTTGAACAGATCTCTAGTCCTTCCCAATCTATTGTTTTCCTCTATTATTTTGCATTGTTCATTCAGGAAAGCTTCCTTATCTCTCCTTGCTGTTCTCTGGAAATCTGCATTCAGTTGGGCAAATCTTTCCTTTTCACCATTGCCTTTAGCTTTCCTTCTTTCCTCTGCTATGTGTAAAGCCTCATCAGACAGCCACTTTGCTTTCTTGCATTTCTTTTTCTTTGGGATGGTGGTGATTGCTGCCTCCTTTACAATGTCACGGACCTCTCTCCATAGTTCTTCAGGCACTCTGTCTATCAAATCTAGTCCCTTAAACCTATTCTTCACCTCTGCTGTATATTCATCAGGGATGCGATCTAGGTCAAATCTGAATGGCCTTGTGGTTTTCCCAACTTTCTTCAATTTAAGTCTGAATTTTGCAATGAGTAGCTCATGATCTGAGCCACAGTCAGCTCCAGGTCTTGTTTTTACTGACTGGATAGAGCTTCTCCATCTTTGACTGCAAATTATATAGTCAATCTGATTTCGATGTTGCCCATCTGGTGATGTCCATGTGTAGAGACGCCTCTTAGGTTGTTGGAAAAGGGTGTTATGACCAGCGTGTTCTCTTGACAAAACTCTGTTAGCCTTTGCCCTGCTTCATTTTGTTCTCCAAGGCCAAACTTGTCTGTTATTCCGGTTACCTTTTGATTTCCAACTTTAGCATTCCAGTCCCCTATGATGATGAGGACATCATTTTTTGGTATTAGTTCTATGAACTGTTGTAGGTCTTCATAGAACTGGTCCACTTCAGCCTCTTCTGCAGCAGTGGTTGGGGCATAGACTTGGATTACTGTGATATTGAATGGTTTGCCTTGGATTCGGACCGAGATCATTCTGTCATTTTTGAGATTGTATCCCAATACTGCCTTTCTCACTCTCTTGTTGACTATAAAGGCCACACCATTTTTTCTATGGGATTCCTGACCACAGTAGTAGATATAATGGTCTTCTGAGTTAAATTCACCCATTCCTGTCCACTTTAGTTCACTGATTCCCAAGATGTCGATGTTCATTCTTGCCATCTCATTTTTGACCACGTCAAGCTTACCTCATTTTTTCTACGGGATTCCTGACCACAGTAGTAGATATAATGGTCTTCTGAGTTAAATTCGCCCATTCCTGTCCACTTTAGTTCACTGATTCCCAAGATGTCGATGTTCATTCTTGCCATCTCATTTTTGACCACGTCAAGCTTACGTTGATTCATAGACCTTACATTCCAGGTTCCTATGCAGTATTGTTCTTTGCAGCATCAAACTTTCCTTTCACCGTCAGACACATCCACAACTGAGCGTCCTTTCGGCTTTGGCCCAGCCGCTTCACTCTTTCTGGGGTTACTCGTACTTGCCCTCTGCTCTTCCCCAGTAGCATATTGGACACCTTCCGACCTGAGGGGCTCATCTTCCGGCGTCATATCTTTTAGCCTTTTGTTACTGTCCATGGGGTTTTCTTGGCAAAGATACTGGAGTGGGTTGCCATTTCCTTCTCCAGGGGGATCACGCTTGGTCTGAGTTCTCTGCTGTGGCCTGTCCGTCCTGGGTGGCCCTCCACGGCATAGCCCACAGCCTCATCGAACCATGCAAGCCCCCTCTCCACGACAAGGCAGTGATCCATGAGGGAGAGTATCATAATGTCCCTCTATAAATCAATGGTGCAACCTCATTTGGAATACTGTGTACAATTCTGGTCACCACACCTCAGAAAGGATATTATAGCGTTGGGAAAAGTGCAGAAAAGGGCAACTAGAATGATAAAAGGATTGGGACACTTTCCCTATGAAGAAAAGTTAAAGCACTTGGGGCTCTTTAGCTTGGAGAAATGATGGCTGAGGAGTGACATGATCAATGTTTACAAGACTATGCATGGAATAGAGCAAGTAGAGAAAGAAGTACTTTTCTCCCTTTCTCACAATACAAGAACTCGTGGGCCCTCAATGAAATTGATGAGCAGTCAGGTTAGAATGGATAAAAGGAAGTACTTCTGCACCCAAAGAGTGATTAACACATGGAATTCACTACCACAGGAGGTGGCGGTGGTTACAAGCATGAACAGCTTCAAGAGGGAATTGGATAAACATATGGAGCAGAGGTCCAACAGTGACTATTAGCCATGAGGTATAGATAGGAACTCTCGGTCTGGTGCACGTGATGCACTGTATTCTTGGTGCTTGGGGGGGGGGACACAGTGGGAGGGCTTCTAGTGTCCTGGCCCCACTGCTGGACCTCCTGATGGCACCTGGTGTTTTTGGCCACTGTGTGACAGAGTGTTGGACTGGATGGGCCATTGGCCTGATCCAACATTGGCTTCTTTTATGTTCTTATGACACCACTTACCAAAGGGTACTGCAGTGACATCCTCTCCCCAGGCGCTGACAGTGGAGGAATGAGACAAGCCATTTCTAGGCTGTTCCACAAACCTCCACATTGGCGAAGCGGTGGGTCATTAGGTCATAATTGATTGTGTCAAATGCTACTGTGAGATCGAGAAGAGCAGCGCTGACCCATGTCGGTCCAGGTGTCTATGTAAGTCACCTATAAAGGCAACCAAAGCCATCCCATAGTGCAGAAGCTGGACTGGAATGGGTCAAGGACTGATGTGTCATCCAGGAATACCTGGGGCTGTCCAGCAACCACTCTCTCAACTACTTTGCCAGGGAATAGAAGGTTTGAAATTGGGTGGTAGTTGAACGGATCTGTGGGATCCTGTCTCACCACTACCTCCTTCAAAGACCTGGAAAGATCCCTGAACTCAAGGACAGATTTATAATATCAGCCAGGGAGCCCATATTCCTCCATCACTGGCCTTTACCAGTCATGTCGGTCATGGAATCTTGGTGCAAGCCTACACTAATCTGACAGTCTCTCTCAACTGTGAGGTGGGACAGATTTGGTGCTATGATTGAGGAACAGTTCAGGCCTCCGCAATACTGCATCTGTTGACACCCAAGGTTGGGTGGTTTCTAAGCTCCCCTGGACATACTCGAGCAGTCTCAGTAATTTGACTGCATCAGCTTGACCACACTGCTCCCAGCAGTCTAAGTGGCCCCCAAGCTCCAGGACAGGACTCCCGATGAGCCCCGATAGCCTCCAGAGATACCCAAGGTCTCTCAAAGTCACCCTACAGTCTTCCATCTTTAAATTTTGAACAAAGCATGATAATGCAGCTTTCAATTTCTTCAATTCATGTGCATTATTCTCACTTTTATCTTATGTTGATGCATACATTGATAAAACACAGTAAAAAAAATCACTTATAATTATATGTAGGCTTGTACCAGGATTCATTCATTCGTTCGTTCGTTCATTCGTTCATTCATTCATTCATTCATTCATTCTCTCTCTCTCTTTCTTTCCCCACCCACCCTTGTTTTTCAAAAACCTGTCTTCCAGTCTCAACTCCAAAAAAAGACATAACTAAAGTATACTAGTGTGTTAAAGATAAACTGTACATGCATACAGCTGTGATTCAGATCAGGGCCTTGCAGAAGGGAAGAGGGGATTTAACCCTGCAATCTTGTATAGGTTCAGTATTCAAAACTGACCCCACCCCCCACCATTCTGCCTAGCTCAGGAGGAGAAAGGAGGAGGCCTTAGACCAGTGGTTCTCAACCTTCCTAATGCCGTGACCCTTTAATACAGTTCCTCATGTTGTGGTGACCTCGAACCATAAAATTATTTTCGTTGCTACTTCATAACTGTAATTTTGCTACTGTTATGAATCATAATGTAAATATCTGATATGCAGGATATATTTTCATTGTTACAAATTGAACATAATTAAAGCATAGTGATTAATCACAAAAACAATATGTAATTATATATGTGTGTTTCCGATGGTCTTAGACGACCCCTGTGAAATGGTCATTCGACCCCCAAGGGGTCGCAACCCACAGGTTGAGAACCACAGCCTTAGACCAGGGGTGGGCAAAGTGCGGCTCGGGAGCCACATGCGGCTCTTTCACACATATTGTGTGGCTCCCAGCAGAGCAGCTGGGGAAGCGAAGGGGAGGCCTGCATTTGATCCCTTCCTCCCTCCCTCCCCCATCCCTCCTATCTATTTGCTTTCTTTGTTTCTCTCTCTCTCTCTTTCTTTCCACCTCTTTCATTTTTTCTTTCCACCTCCCCCTCTTTCTCTCTCTCTTAGACAAATAAATATCATTGGGCAAATAAATATCATTATCAATATCTGTTTCTACCCCTTTTGTTTTTATTTTTGGCAGTCTCATTGAATGGTAATAAAAAGCAAATCTGCATATTTTCTAAATAGAAATGTGCGCGTAATATTTGTTCATGTCTTGCAGCTCTCGACCATCTGAAATTTATTCTGTGTGGCTCTTACGTTGAGCAAGTTTGCCCACCCCTGCCTTAGACCATCATTGCCTGAATTACCCCCTCCACTTTGATAGGAAGGGTCAGTGTCTTTAGTATACATCAGGTTTGGCCAAAGACAGGCAAAATTTGTAGATCCTTTCTTGATATTGCTAATGTAATACATTTTTCTTCCCTGAAACATTCTTGGTCAAATTAAGGAAAAACTAGAAGAGATTTTAAAAGCTGCAAGTTGAAAAGAAACTTTTAAGTGTTTACTCTAGATTTCTTCTTGGAAAGACTAACTCTCTGGGGAACTATAACAAGCACAAAGCTTTAGTGGGTATAAGAATACACCACCAAATAGAATGGTTAGAGTCTGAACAATTAATTGATGTCCAGATGGCATGAGTAGGTGAAAACTGAGATCTCTCCATCCACATGACAGTGATAAAGTTTTGCCTCCAGAGAAAACACATGTTCAGAATATCTGAATCTCTGGCCACAAAAAAACAAGGTGTGCGCGCGCGCACACACACACACACACACACATACACACACATACAAACACCGTATATAAAAAAAGGAAAAAAGATGCAGCCATCTTGCAAATAAATTCAGTAATAGGAGAAGATCGTAGCTAGGAAATTGCTTAACATCAAGAACAGCACACACATGCTATCATGTTCTAAGAGAATTAAGGAAGATATCATCATGGATACATCTTACCTTGAGGATGAGCTTTATATAGCACACACTATGTACTGCATATATCTTTCCTCTCCACACAGTGAAGGCAACATACCAGCATTTAATTAACATCAGGGTCTATGAGATTCCTAATAATTAGGAATGGGCACAGAAATTTTGTTATGGATTAGTCAGTACAAGTGGGGACCCCCAAGAAACTTGAGGGAGCAGCTGTCTGATTTCTCCCACCTCTGCTTTCCCCCCTGCTTCTATCACACTCTTTCTCCTTCCTGCCACCCCTTTTCTTACACACACTCTCTCTCTCCCCTCCATGCCTGTCACTTGCTTTCTGCCCCCACCCCATCACTCTTTCTGCCCCGTCACTCTTCTAGCCTTCCACCTACCCCCCCCAGCAGCAGCAGCAGCAGCAGCAGCAGGAGCAGCCACTCTCCAGGGATCACAACAGATTGCTCAAATACAGAGACCAGTTCCTCTTAGGGTTGCCAGCTCCATGTTGGTAAATTCCTGGAGATTTCGGGGTGGAGCCTGGATGGGGGGGTTGAGGTGGGGAGAGACTTCAGACAGATATAATGTCATAGACTCCACCCTCCAAAGCAGCAAATTTGTTGCTCCAGCGGGGGATTTTGGGGGTGTACTGAAAGTGGATAGGGTACTCAGCCCCATCCACCACGACTCCCACCCTGGTTGAAAAAAGACCCTTTAAAGGGTCTTTTCATGATCTGAGTATGTGGCCTGTGACTGCCCCCCCATTCTAGATTTAAAGTGCCCTCCAGCTGGTTGGCATGCCATGTGGTCTGCACCAATCAGCTGAAGTCCTTTAAATTGGGCAGGAGGGGAGGGAGAGGGGTAACCAAGCAGGTGGTTGCTCTTGGGGGTGGGGCATGAGGGCATCCCTACCCCCTTTTAGAATGCCCCCAAATCCTCCCGTCAGAACAACAAGCGGACCTGGCAACCCTAACAAGAACTACGATTGCCAGTCTCCAGGTGAGGACTGGAGATCACCCAGAATTACAACTGTTGTCCAGGTGACAGAGATCAGTTTCCCTGGATAAAATGGCTGCTTTGGAGGGTTGTGTCTATGGCATTATACTCTGCTGTGACTGCTTGCCTCCCCAAGCCTCACTGCCCCAAGTCTCCACCCCCAAATATCCAGGAATTTCCCAACCCAGAACTGGCTGCCATAAGGTGAATTGACCTCTGTAGCTGGGAGATATGTTGTGATTCCCAGAGTGTTGCCCCTGCTACTGTGGGAGGAGAGGAAGCAGGTGAGTGGCTGGGAGCACCACCACCGCTGCTGCTGCTGTTGTGCAGGATGGGGGAGGAAGCAGGCAGGAGGCTGGGAGAGTGATGGGGGCAGAAAGAGAAAGTGATGGGTAGGGGCAGAAAGATAGAAAGAGTGATGAGGTGGAGAGGCAGGAAAACAAAGAGAATGATGAGGAGGCAGAAGGAGAGAGAAAGTAACATGCATGGAGGAGAGATAAAGAGTAAGAAGGGGGTCAGAAGGGAGACAGAATGTGAGAGAGGTAAGGGGAGAGGAGAGGAAGTAAAGGTGTGTGGAATGGGGTAACCACCCCACGCGTTTCTTGCAGGTCTCCACCGGTAAGTAATTATTTTAGTGTTCCAATTGACAGCTAAACTATGTTGAATAGGGGTCCCCAATGTGGTGACCACGGGCACCATGGCACCCCACACCATTCCTGGCACTCACTAAGTGCTTTTAGAAAATGTGCAGGGCTAGATGGAGCTTTTACCCAGCAGGGCTTCTAACTGGCTATGCACATTAAAAGCTATCCTGTTAAACAGAACTTCTGCTTGAAACAATGAAGAGTTATCTGCAGTCATCTTTGGACATTGCCCATGCCAAGTACTGACCAGGGCTGACCCTGCCTAACTTCCGAGATCTGATGAGATAGGGCTATACTATGCCATCTTCAAGTAGTAATTAAAAACATGGATGCATTTTTTGAAATAATTTTTTTTACATAATATCAAATCCTTTCCCCCCAACTAATATGGCACAATGTGTTATGAGTTTATGACCATGGTGTTTTAAACATTAATTGTGTCATTAAAAAAACACACACATAAATAACTAATGTAGATAGTATTGGGATATGCAAGGTCTACAGCGCAGCCTTATGAAGAAGATCTGAAGAATATCCTGTGGGGAACAGCTGAAGGACTTGTAGTTAGCATAAGTAGACTAGGGACTTCCCAGTTTTTCAAATTGTGTCCTGCTGTCTCCTGATTGGCTCTTCTGGAGACTTCCTGCTCCTGCAGAGCTTCCTGTTGTTGTTGTTCGTCCTTCAGCAGTTAGGTTAGACAGTTAAGGTGCTCTCTCTTCTATGTTCGATAACAGTTTGTTGTTCTTTAATAAACCTACTTATTTTTCTCTAAATAGTACTCCACTTACTTGCCTATTTAAACTCTGCCAACAAGGTTATGGACCCAATGTGTACATTGCTGTAAAAGAGATAGCTCTTAGACAGATTTTTAGGCAAAAAGAAGAAACTGTAAAATGGCTGCTTCCTGAACAGCTCAGCACAGCTACCTACTGGACAGGCTGACAGACATGAGACAGTACTCCACCTTTCTGTGTTATACCTCTGAGGATGCCAGTCACGGCTGCTGGCGAAATGTCAGGTACTACAATGCTAAGACCATGGCCATACAGTCTGGAAAATCTACAACAACTAGTGAATGATCTCGTTTGGAAGGAAAGAATAAAGCGTAATTTACTCAAGATGGGACTCTGGGCCTTAGAAAGCATTACTAACAACAAAGCTAGCAGAGGTGATGGTATCCCAACTGAGTTATTCAAAGTCTTAAAAGATGATGCTGTTAAAGTCTTGCACTCCATATGCCAGCAAATTTGGAAAACACAACAGTGGCCATAGGATTGGAAATGGTCAGTTTACATTCCAGTCCCAAAGAAGGGCAGAGCCAAGGAATGTTCAAACTATCACACAATTGCACTCATTTCACATGTTAGCAAGGTCACGCTCAAGATCCTACAAGCTAGGCTTCAGTGGCACGTGGATAGAGAACTGCCACAAGTACAAGCTGGGTTTCGAAGAGGTGGAGGAACAAGAAATCAATTGCCAACATTTGCTGGATTATGGAGAAAGCAAGGGAGTACCAGAAAAGCATCTACTTCTGCTTCATTGACTATGCTAAAGCCTTTGATTGTGTGGATCACAATAAACTATGGCAGGTTCTTAAAGAGATGGGAATACCAGACCACCTCATATGTCTCCTGAGAAACCTGTATAAGGGACAAAAAGTGACAGAACCAAATATGGAACAACTGATTGGTTTAGCATCGGAAAAGGAGTACGACAAGGATGTATATTGTCACCCTGCTTATTTAATTTATATGCAGAGTACATCATGCAAAATGCTGCCAGGATGAATCAAAAGCCGGAATTAAGATTGCTGGTAAAAACATCAACAGCCTCAGAAATGCAGATGATACCACTCTAATGGGAAAAAGGGAAGAGGACCTAAAGAAACTCTTACTGAGGGTAAAAGACAAGAGCACAAAAGTTGGCTTGAAATTCAACATCAAAAAAAAAAAATCAGATCATGGCATCCAGCCCCATCCCTTCTTGACAAATAGAAGGGGAAGTCATGGAAGCAGTGACAGACTCCACGTTCCTGGAATCCAACTGCAGCCATGAAATTAAAAGATGCCTGCTCTATGGGAAGAAAGCAATGGCAAACCTAGACAGCATAATAAAAGTAGAGACATCACCCTGCCAACAAAAGTCCATATGGTCAAAGCAATGGTATTCCCAGTAGTAATGTATGGTTGCGAGTGTTGGACTATAAGGAAGGCCAAGCACTGAAGAACAGATGCTTTCGAATTATGGTGCTGGAGAAGACTCTTAAGAGTCCCTTGGACGGCAAGGAAATCTAATCAATCAATCCTAAAAGAAATCAACCTTGACTGTTCCCTGGAAGGCCAGATACAGAAGTTGAAGCTCAAATACTTTGGCCGCCAAATGAGAAGGGAGCATTCACTGGAGAAGACCCTGATGCTGGGAAAGATTGAAGGTAAAAGAAGAAGGGGGTGGCAAAGAATGAGATGGTGTGACAGTGTTATCAATGCAACAAACATGAAATTAAGCAAACTCTGGAGGATGGTAGAAGACAGGAGGACCTGGCATGATGTGGTCCATGGGGTCGCAAAGAGTCAAACAACAACCACAGCAGCAACAACAACAAAGGGAACTTCATTCTAACTTAACTGCATTCTAACATAACCCCACAGGCAATTTAACAGAGGAGATTCCATTTACTTGAGGGGTCAAACAGGAGTGTTTAGTGGCCTCTTTGCTTTTCAATCTGTATTTAGATGATATAGTACCAAGTCTTTCTGGTCCTAAATTCCTTCCACCATCCTTCCATCATCCATGGTGTTGGTAGAGATCTGGGATTGGGATGAACATCTGATTTCAACCCTAGAATCCATCCAAAATCTCTTTTTAATGAGAATCCTAGATTTGCCTCACGGTACTCCAGCAGCTCTAGTGAAGGCTGAACTTCGGATACCTTCTGTTAGAGCTCATTTGCACCTGGCCTTATTTAGTTTCTGGAAAGCAAGGGAATCTCTCCACTAATCTTCTTCTGAGGGAGAGGAATGCATAGCTGCATTCAGATACTATTTGCATAGCTGGCATCAACAATATCCTCCGTCATTACTCTTTGGTGGATGAATTTCGGGGTGTCCCCTTGCCCAGTCTCAATACACGAGACTGGATCTTTAAGACCAATGCTGCGCTGGATAGAAGTACAATTCTCTGTTTCAAAGTTCCTCTTTGGTTCAGTTGGTCAAGAGGGACCACAGTTGGTCAAGAGGGACCACAGCAAAATCACCTTTCCTAGTCTTAGAATGGCTTTAACTACTTTGAGGTTTCAAACCATGCCTTCAGCCATTCCAGACAGCTGCTATATACAAATACTGATGTCTGTCCGTCAGTAGTTCAGCAGTTCGAGACCCGAGAGTGCCACATGATGGAGTGAGCTCCCATCTCTGGTTCCAGCTCCTGCTAACCTAGCAGTTCGAAAGCAAGAAATTGCAAGTAGATAAATAGGTACCACTTCAGTGGGAAGGTAACAGCATTCCATGTGCCTTGCTGTTTAGTCATGCCGGCCACATGACCACGGAAACATCTTCGGACAGCGCTGGCTCTTCGGCTTTGAAATGGAGATTTGCACCGCAACCCTAGAGTTGGATTTGACTGGCTTTCGAGCAAGGGAACCTTTACCTTTACTAATCCCAAATACATTCTATTCTGCCCTTTGTATACAGAGCCCAGAAATAAATTCATTGGAGAAATGTTAAAATTTCTGTGGTGGAAAAACTATCCCTCCTTTCTGATGTGGACTCATATGTCTCTTGTAAAGTAGCACAATTCATGCTGGCAGCTAAGAAAATTCAAGCTTGAGCTGCACTTAATGGTTGAGACTCCTTCATCAGTACACAAAGAAGGTGCTAATTTGTTTTAGTGAACCTTTATGTGTTTTTAACATTATAGCCTTGTTGCTTGCTGTTCTGTGTCCATGTTTTCTTTGTACGTTTTGCCTGCTCAATTGTTATGGTCTTTGGCCACAAACAATAAACTTTTGACTGACTGACATTTTTGCAATCAGTTACCATTAATGTTGCCAGCTCCTCCAAGTCATCAGTGGTGTATTTGGTTGCCAGATCCAGGTTGGGAAACTCCTGGAGAACTGGGAATGGATCCTGGGGAGGACAGGGACCTTGCCCAAGTACAATGTCATAGAGTCCATCCTCCAGAGAGGAAACTGATCTCTGTAGTCTGGAGATGAGCTACTATTCCAAGCAGATTCCCAGATGCTACCTAGAGGCAGGCATCCCTAGTTACCACAGGAAGGGGGGGGAAGGAAATTCTTGAACCTGCAGAACCATCTAGTCTGGATCCAACCTATATTGTTCCCTTATATTTTATGATTAAAAACCTTTAATACAATCTATTCTTTTTAAATAAGGAAGTGAAATAAATAAAGTGCCTTTTAAAAGAGATTTGTGAAGTATGCACATATTCAGATTTTTCATGACCACTGGATTTTTTAAAAAAGCCCTTTACAACAGTTAGAAATTGCAGGAAGACAAAAGAAGGCAAAGCCAAATGCCAGTGGTTCAGTGGGAAAATGAAAAATTTATAGAATGAATACTAAAAAAAAGAAAAAAAAGAAACGCCTCTGTGAGTTTTACGTGCATGATCATCAGGGGATCTGAAACACACAATTTTCATTTTCCAACTGCACCACTTGGCCTTGACTTCCTCAGTCTTGGTGACGATTGCAGTCCTCTTGCATTCCTGTTCACTCAAATCAGTAAGTCAGCAGCCGCTGCTGGAGATGCTCATAGCTTCCCTAGTGTAGGCACAATACTGTGAAGGCAAACTCTGCACTGGGGATTCATCTAAAAAACAAGCAGGCCACACAGTTGGGGCTGCCCAAGGTCTACAAATCACTATAAAGCAATCCTGGGAGAAAACAAAACATTTTCTTGTCCTTCTAGGGTGGAGCACCTGGATTGCAATTCACTGGGTGGGACACTTTTGCTTTCAGACAATCAAAACTAATATGCATTTGGTACTATTATTAAAAAAAAATCTTGTGTATGTTTTTACAAAATGCTAGCAGAGAGAGAGAGAGAGAGAGAGAGAGAGAGAGAGAGAGAGAGAGAGAGAGAGAGAGAGAGAGAGAGATGAATGTAAATGATGTAACTTTTTCTCAAATGGATGCTCGCCAAGACATTTTATATCTAGTTTGGAGTTCAAGTTCAGGGTCACCTGTGCATAGATACCAAGGCAGGAAGAAAGCTACAGTACATTTATGAGTCTAACTGGCAGCAGAGCAGGAACAGGAAAACGTCACTCTTGGTGACACAGGGTGATATGTTAACAGTAGGGCACAAATAATGGAATTTGTTTGCAAACCTTCAGCACATAACATGACCTATGTAGGATATGATTGGAATTTCATTCATAAATTCAAATGGTGGCATTCTATCATACTTACAGGCTGGAGAGCTGCTCCACTATTAATGCTCAATCTCGTATGTAAAAATGCACAAATATATGCTGAATCCAACAATATTATGAAGTTCTGACATAAAGAAAAAACAAATCATCATCTCCTGCAAATGAAAAGGCAGGGCTGGGTCAAACTAAGCATCATTGGATCTGACAGCTAGGACTAAAGCCAGGCAAGTATATTCAAGAACTTCAAATATAATAGTTCAAAAGCTTTAACATTTAACAATGCCAATAGCATCTGTACTATAGGTTCCCAGCCCTATTCTGCTTTCCCTCTATACAGATGGAATGGAGGGAGAAACAGCACTTACAACTACAATGCACTCCCTTGTCCCTCAAATCCTGCCAAAACCCCTTTTCCGTCATTAAAAATTTGGGTCTCTTACCTCCCATACCAGGAGAGTGCAGTATGTATGATCCTCTGAATACATGCATTTGTTTGTCATGTTATGGGGATACAGCAATTTGCCTATTTTCTACAAGTGAGTGTGTATCATCAGAAGTCCCATGTACTGAAAGTAGAAAACAGCCATCTTGTCTTAGTCACACAAAATGGCAAACAGGGATCATATGTATGTGCGTTCAGAATGCCAAAATTGCAATGACTGAAAAAGACTCTTACAAACACTTTCAGTAAATGGTACAAAGATAATGGTCAAGAAGGGTAGGAGGACTGCAAAGAGATTTGCAAAAAGTACCCCATTTCAGCATAATACAAATCAGCTGACTGAAATATTGTCATTATTGACATTATGAACATTATGAACAAGAGTGCCATGCAGTGATGTCTCCAGGCCATGGAAGCAAGGCATCCTCACTTGGCCTTCTTTGCCCAAAAAAGGCTGGTGTTCAAACCAACAATTCTCTCGCTCTCTGCCTCAGGACTTCTTAAAGACCACAGCACTGCTAACAGCAGGGTCCTGGCATAGCCTCACCATCCTCAGAAACTAGTCAAAAGTAATAAAATCACAACAATTTTTGGATTTGGAATAAGGTCCTTTAGAGAAATTTACACATTTCATTTCCATTTGGCTTTTGACTCTTATTCAGCAGGAAACCAGCTCTTTAAAGATGTGAGCTTATTGATCATCTAGTGGTTTATGACATGACCCTACACTTCCTATTCAACTTGCAATCCTACTTAGAAAGTTAAACATATCACTAATTTCATTATAGGCTATCAATTTTCTGACAAATAAGGGTCTTTCTTGTTTACCCTCAATGCAATTATTTTTAGATCAGTTTCTCTCACCACAGCCAATTGCAATGAATAAACAAAACAAAACAAAATAAAAATTAAAAGCATATGTGATTGGATAGGAACCAGTTTCTGTAAAGTACCCCTCTAGTTTAAAATATAATCTTCTAGAGGAAATGCTATGACAAACTTAGTTTCTGCTATTGTACCTGTCAGGCAGATCCACTCCCCATTAGTAAGAATTCAGAAAATAATTCTAAAGAGGAAATTTGTAGAACAGTCCTATGCAGAGTTAATGGTGGTCTAGACCAATTGAAATCAATGGACTATAGGATCTACACAGGATTCAGGACCGTAGCCAGGATTTTTCATTTTGTGGGGCAAATTTTTTTCTTGTGGGGCACCCATTATGTTTATACTTATACTTTAAAATAATAAAAAAATAATTATCACTCAAAAATGTTTCAGATTTATTTAAAAAATGCTAACCATTAAATACTAAACATTACTGATCTTGTGATTTGTCACATAAAAAATTCTAGTTTATCACAAAAACGCTAACCATTACAGACCTTGTAATATTTGTTACTCAAAATTTTTTCTGGTTACAGAACCTGGTTACCCTTCTCAGGCTCAGCCCATTATAGTTGAAGTCGGCGTGACTGGGCACGAAATTTTTCTACGAAAGCATCCATAACAATGTTTTTTGTGAGTGTTTTTTCATAACCTAGCAGTACTAGGTTGTTTTTCCAAAGATGGGACATTGATAGCCTCTGTGGTTTTAGCACACGAGTTAGGCAAGAGAATGCTGCCTCACATGTAGCTGTGGATGCTCCAAAAGTTACAGCAGCTGCAAGGACTTTGTATACATTACAGTATCCACTTCTATATGGGAACAGCACTGAAAGAGCATTATGGATACTGACTTGTGTTTTCAAAAGTGGATTTGTTGGTGCAAAAAGGCTCATTTTTAAGAGATTTGCTTCTTGTGCAAAGGCATCCTCATTAGCATTAACTAATTGTATGAGAGGGTTTACTGATTTTACATCCAAAAAGGTTTGTGAGCTTGGAGTTAGTGAGTCCAACACTGATAAGTATTCCACATTACATTTAGAGAATTGAGCTTCAGCCTCTGAAATTGAATGGTCAAGGACTTCGATGAATACCTGTTTTAAATGCATATGAGGGGACATTCCACTGCCAGAATAACTTGATCCAGTACTACCTTCAGAAATATAATCCTCAAAATGTTTCTTCTTCCTTTTTCTTTTGCCATGCTTTCCCGCTGTTTCTTCTCTCTCAAAAGCAATGCTGTTTGCTTCACAGATGCCAGTGGATTTTGCCAAAATCAGTTCAAAGTGCATGTCTGCATTACCTCTCCTGTCCTTAAGAGCAGAAATGCAGTGATTCACAATTTCAGCAGCTCTCCCCAAATGCATGGTTTTGTCTTGAAGTGCTGCATTACCTGGCTCAAATACAGACAATACATCTTTCATTAATGAGTGCTAAGAAACAAAATCTTACAGTTGCACATGAGCCATGTAGACCTTTTGCCTCCATTTGCAAATCTGTGGGAGCATCCCCATCAGGATCAGCAATGTCACTGAGCACTGACATAACTTCAAGAAGTTCTCAGTTATGGCTCTTGCAGTGGCCAAATGTCCAGTCCATCTATGTTCGAGAAGTCTCTTCAGCTGAGTACCTGAATAAATATGGTTCACCCGATGTTTTCTGGTGAAACTGTATAAGCCATTACATGTCTCGAAAAAGCACCTAACTGGTGCTATTTTTGAGCAGGCATTCACAATCACAAGATGTAATTGGTGATTATAGCAATGTATGTATGGTATGGTTTTGCCCACTTTTTCTTGCATTTTTTTTTTAACTCCACCCGTCCTGCCAGCTCACATCACACTAGCTCCATCATAGCACTGCACTATGAGCTCCCCAGGATTGAATCCACACTCAGTAAGAACTTGAAACAGAAGTTCAGTTATATAGTCTGCTGTTAACTGGTGAAGTTCATACATACCCAATAAGTATTCTGATGGCTTACTGTCTTTTACAAATCTGACAACAACAGCTAGATTTTCAATAGCACTCACGTCTCTTGTCTCATCGGCTTTTACACAGAAAAAGTCCACCTCACTAGTTTTGTAAAAGGAAACTATTTGCTCTAGCACCATTGAAGCCAGAATAGAGATAACCTCATTCTGAATCTCTGGTGAGGTGTAAGAGGCATTACCAGGTATGCTTTGCACTATTTCTTTGAGCACTGGATCTATCAGTATGGTATGATGAAACAGTGCCATGAACAGCCCATAAGGGCTTGACACCCTTTCCTGTTCATCAGTCTCACTTACTGGACCAGGTCCCTCGCTACCTCGAAAAGGCAGCTCATGAACAGCAAGGAACTGGATTGTTTGAGCAATACTTTTGATGTAATACCTATTCTTCTTTATGTGTTCAGGACACAACAGTATATGAATCTCTGTTCCTTGTCTTGACCGAGCCAATTGTTCTTCCCCTTTGGCGTTCGACACCACGTGGCTTTTACTTGTGGAATGTCTGTAAAATCCCCTCTTGCTCTCTAAAACGGCCTTCCAGTTGTTGAAGCCAGCAACTGTAAATACGTTGTCCCACTCAATCACCTTTGCAAACTTTCTGCATGGGAATGTCAGTCTTCTGCAATGTCAGTCTTGATTGAGTATTCAAAACAGGGACGGCCAGCATACCAGCTGCCATTAAAACTGCGCTCCTTGCTTCCAAATCTTGTTTTAGGGTAGGCTGGAAGTCTTGGCTGAGAAGGATTCACTTCACCTAGATCTGAAGGAATTAGTTGCCTCTGATGGGTGGAGGCTGATGACACTGTTCCATGTGTTGTTGAAGCCTCCACTGCCAGGCCAGTTGTTGACTCCCGTCCAGCCTCTGCAGCCTCCTTTGCAGGGCCGACAGTGGACTCCTGAGCAGGGGTTGTTGTTTCCTGTCCTTTTGCCAGTCTCTGTCCAGACTCACTGATGATGAACGTGTCCCTCCTGACAATAAAGCTTAGTATGTGTTACTGAAAACAGGAAAAAATCATATCATGTATGCCTCTAAGTGTGCTTGACCAGATTACATCATGAAATCATACCCACAAAATGAACTTTGTCTTTTACATTTCTAGACTGGCACCCCTCCACTCCACCCCCCCTCCGATGCAAAGCAGGACAACTTTCTTGGGATTTTTAGACAGTAATTCACGGGATATGAACCCCAGGTTCTACCTGGAATCTTGGCACCCCTCCACTCCACCCCCCCCGATGCAAAGCAGGACATCTTTCTTGGTATTTTTAGACAGTAATTCAGGGGATATGAACCCCAGGTTCCACCTGGAGTCTGGCACCCCTCCACTCCCCCCTTGATGCAAAGCAGGACATCTTTATTGGTATTTTTAGACAGTAATTCAGGGGATATGAACCCCAGGTTTCACCTGCAGTCTGGCACCCCTCCACTCCCCCCCCTTGATGCAAAGCAGGACAGCTTTCTTGGTATTTTTAGACAGTAATTCAGGGGATATGAACCCCAGGTCCCACCTGGAGTCTGGCACCCCTCCACTCCACCCCCCCTGATGCAAAGCAGGACATCTTTCTTGGTATTTTTAGACAGTAATTCAGGGGATATGAACCCCAAGTTCCACCTGGAGTCTGGCACCCCTCCACTCCCCCCCCGATGCAAAGCAGGACATCTTTCTTGGTATTTTTAGACAGTAATTCAGGGGATATGAACCCCAGGTTCCATCTGGAAACTTGGCACCCCTCCACTCCACCCCCCCTTGATGCAAAGCAGGACATCTTTCTTGGTATTTTTAGACAGTAATTCAGGGGATATGAACCCCAGGTTCCACCTGGAGCCTGGCACCCCTCCACTCCCCCCCCTTGATGCAAAGCAGGACATCTTTCATGGTATTTTTAGACAGTAATTCAGGGGATACGAACCCCAGGTTCCATCTGGAATCTTGGCACCCCTCCACTCCACCCCCCCCGATGCAAAGCAAGACATCTTTCTTGGTATTTTTAGACAGTAATTCAGGGGATATGAACCCCAGATTCCACCTGCAGTCTGGAACCCCTCCACTCCACCCCCCTTGATGCAAAGCAGGACATCTTTCTTGGTATTTTTAGACAGTAATTCAGGGGATATGAACCCCAGGTTCCACCTGGAGCCTGGCACCCCTCCATTCCCCCCCCTTGATGCAAAGCAGGACATCTTTCTTGGTATTTTTAGACAGTAATTCAGGGGATATGAAACCCAGGTTCCACCTGGAGCCTGGCACCCCTCCACTCCCCCCCGATGCAAAGCAGGACATCTTTCTTGGTATTTTTAGACAGTAATTCAGAGGATATGAACCCCAGGTTCCACCTGGAATCTTGGCACCCCTCAACTCCACCCCCCCGATGCAAAGCAGGACATCTTTCTTGGTATTTTTAGACAGTAATTCAGGGGATATGAACCCCAGGTTCCACCTGCAGTCTGGCACCCCTCCACTCCACCCCCCTTGATGCAAAGCAGGACATCTTTCTTGGTAT
This sequence comes from Gekko gecko, assembly GCA_029375565.1. Taxonomy (NCBI): domain Eukaryota; kingdom Metazoa; phylum Chordata; class Lepidosauria; order Squamata; family Gekkonidae; genus Gekko; species Gekko gecko. The sequence continues at coordinate 142,345,099 of JAPDNY010000005.1, forward strand.
TTTTAGACAGTAATTCAGGGGATATGAACCCCAGGTTCCACCTGGAATCTTGGCAGCCCTCCACTCCACACCCCCCTTGATGCAAAGCAGGACATCTTTCTTGGTATTTTTAGACAGTAATTCAGGGGATATGAACCCCAGGTTCCACCTGGAATCTTGGCACCCCTCCACTCCACCCCCCTGATGCAAAGCAAGACATCTTTCTTGGTATTTTTAGACAGTAATTCAGGGGATATGAACCCCAGGTTCCACCTGGAGTCTGGCACCCCACCACTCCCCCCTGATGCAAAGCAGGACATCTTTATTGGTATTTTTAGACAGTAATTCAGGGGATATGAACCCCAGATTCCACCTGCAGTCTGGAACCCCTCCACTCCACCCCCCTTGATGCAAAGCAGGACATCTTTCTTGGTATTTTTAGACAGTAATTCAGGGGATATGAACCCCAGGTTCCACCTGGAGCCTGGCACCCCTCCATTCCCCCCCCTTGATGCAAAGCAGGACATCTTTCTTGGTATTTTTAGACAGTAATTCAGGGGATATGAAACCCAGGTTCCACCTGGAGCCTGGCACCCCTCCACTCCCCCCCCCGATGCAAAGCAGGACATCTTTCTTGGTATTTTTAGACAGTAATTCAGAGGATATGAACCCCAGGTTCCACCTGGAATCTTGGCACCCCTCAACTCCACCCCCCCGATGCAAAGCAGGACATCTTTCTTGGTATTTTTAGACAGTAATTCAGGGGATATGAACCCCAGGTTCCACCTGCAGTCTGGCACCCCTCCACTCCACCCCCCCTTGATGCAAAGCAGGACATCTTTCTTGGTATTTTTAGACAGTAATTCAGGGGATATGAACCCCAGGTTCCACCTGGAATCTTGGCAGCCCTCCACTCCACACACCCCCCTTGATGCAAAGCAGGACATCTTTCTTGGTATTTTTAGACAGTAATTCAGGGGATATGAACCCCAGGTTCCACCTGGAATCTTGGCACCCCTCCACTCCACCCCCCTGATGCAAAGCAAGACATCTTTCTTGGTATTTTTAGACAGTAATTCAGGGGATATGAACCCCAGGTTCCACCTGGAGTCTGGCACCCCTCCACTCCCCCCCTGATGCAAAGCAGGACATCTTTATTGGTATTTTTAGACAGTAATTCAGGGGATATGAACCCCAGGTTCCACCTGGAGTCTGGCACCCCTCCACTCCACCCCCCTTGATGCAAAGCAGGACATCTTTCTTGGTATTTTTAGACAGTAATTCAGGGAATATGAACCCCAGGTTCCGCCTGGAATCTTGGCAGCCCTCCACTCCACCCCTCCCCTTGATGCAAAGCAGGACATCTTTCTTGGTATTTTTAGACAGTAATTCAGGGGATATGAACCCCAAGTTCCACCTGGAGTCTGGCACCCCTCCACTCCCCCCCCGATGCAAAGCAGGACATCTTTCTTGGTATTTTTAGACAGTAATTCAGGGGATATGAACCCCAGGTTCCGCCTGGAAACTTGGCACCCCTCCACTCCACCCCCCTCCTTGATGCAATGCAGGACATCTTTCTTGGTATTTTTAGACAGTAATTCAGGGGATATGAACCCCAGGTTCCACCTGGAGCCTGGCACCCCTCCACTCCCCCCCCGATGCAAAGCAGGACATCTTTCTTGGTAGTTTTAGACAGTAATTCACGGGATACGAACCCCAGGTTCCACCTGGAGCCTGGCACCCCTCCACTCCACCCCCCTTGATGCAAAGCAAGACATCTTTCTTGGTATTTTTAGACATTAATTCAGGGGATACGAACCCCAGGTTCCACCTGGAACCTGGCACCCCTCCACTCCACCCCCCTGATGCAAAGCAGGACATCTTTCTTGGTATTTTTAGACAGTAATTCAGGGGATACGAACCCCAGGTTCCACCAGCAGTCTGGAACCCCTCCACTCCACCCCGCCCCTGATGCAAAGCAGGACATCTTTCTTGGTATTTTTAGACAGTAATTCAGGGGATATGAACCCCAGGTTTCACCTGGAATCTTGGCACCCCTCCACTCCCCCCCTTGATGCAAAGCAGGACATCTTTTTTGGTATTTTTAGACAGTAATTCAGGGGATATGAACCCCAGGTTCCACCTGGAATCTTGGCACCCCTCCACTCAACCCCCCCCTGATGCAAAGCAGGACATCTTTCTTGGTATTTTTAGACAGTAATTCAGGGGATATGAACCCCAGGTTCCACCTGGAGCCTGGTACCCCTCCACTCCCCCCCCCTGATGCAAAGCAGGACATCTTTCTTGGTATTTTTAGACAGTAATTCAGGGGATATGAACCCCAGGTTCCACCTGGAGCCTGGCACCCCTCCACTCCCCCCCTTGATGCAAAGCAGGACATCTTTCTTGGTATTTTTAGACAGTAATTCAGGGGATATGAACCCCAGGTTCCACCTGCAGTCTGGCACCCCTCCACTCCACCCCCCTTGATGCAAAGCAGGACATCTTTCTTGGTATTTTTAGACAGTAATTCAGGGGATATGAACCCCAGGTTCCACCTGGAGTCTGGCACCCCTCCACTCCACCCCCCTTGATGCAAAGCAGGACATCTTTCTTGGTATTTTTAGACAGTAATTCAGGGGATATGAACCCCAGGTTCCACCTGGAGTCTGGCACCCCTCCACTCCACCCCCCTTGATGCAAAGCAGGACATCTTTCTTGGTATTTTTAGACAGTAATTCAGGGGATATGAACCCCAGGTTCCACCTGGAGTCTGGCACCCCTCCACTCCACCCCCCCTTGATGCAAAGCAGGACATCTTTCTTGGTATTTTTAGACAGTAATTCAGGGGATATGAACCCCAGGTTCCACCTGGAATCTTGGCACCCCTCCACTCCACCCCCCCTTGATGCAAAGCAGGACATCTTTCTTGGTATTTTTAGACAGTAATTCAGGGGATATGAACCCCAGGTTCCACCTGGAGTCTGGCACCCCTCCACTCCACCCCCCTTGATGCAAAGCAGGATTTCATTCTTGGTATTTTTAGACAGTAATTCAGGGGATATGAACCCCAGGTTCCACCTGGAGTCTTGGCACCCCTCCACTCCACCCCCCTTGATGCAAAGCAGGACATCTTTCTTGGTATTTTTAGACAGTAATTCAGGGGATATGAACCCCAGGTTCCACCTGGAGTCTGGCACCCCTCCACTCCACCCCCCCCTTGATGCAAAGCAGGACATCTTTCTTGGTATTTTTAGACAGTAATTCAGGGGATATGAACCCCAGGTTCCACCTGGAGTCTGGCACCCCTCCACTCCACCCCCCCTTGATGCAAAGCAGGACATCTTTCTTGGTATTTTTAGACAGTAATTCAGGGGATATGAACCCCAGGTTCCACCTGGAGTCTGGCACCCCTCCACTCCACCCCCCCTTGATGCAAAGCAGGACATCTTTCTTGGTATTTTTAGACAGTAATTCAGGGGATATGAACCCCAGGTTCCACCTGGAGTCTTGGCACCCCTCCACTCCACCCCCCCTTGATGCAAAGCAGGACATCTTTCTTGGTATTTTTAGACAGTAATTCAGGGGATATGAACCCCAGGTTCCACCTGGAGTCTTGGCACCCCTCCACTCCACCCCCCTTGATGCAAAGCAGGACATCTTTCTTGGTATTTTTAGACAGTAATTCAGGGGATATGAACCCCAGGTTCCACCTGGAATCTTGGCAGCCCTCCACTCCACCCCCTTGATGCAAAGCAGGACATCTTTCTTGGTATTTTTAGACAGTAATTCAGGGGATATGAACCCCAGGTTCCACCTGGAATCTTGGCACCCCTCCACTCCACACACACCCCTTGATGCAAAGCAGGACATCTTTCTTGGTATTTTTAGACAGTAATTCAGGGGATATGAACCCCAGGTTCCACCTGGAATCTTGGCACCCCTCCAGTCCACCCCCCCTTGATGCAAAGCAGGACATCTTTCTTGGTATTTTTAGACAGTAAATCAGGGGATATGAACCCCAGGTTCCACCTGGAATCTTGGCAGCCCTCCACTCCACCCTCCCCTGATGCAAAGCAGGACATCTGTCTTGATATTTTTAGACAGTAATTCAGGGGATATGAACCCCAGGTTCCACCTGGAATCCTGGCACCCTCCGCTCCACTCCCCCCCGATGCAAAGCAGGACATCTTTCTTGGTATTTTTAGACAGTAATTCAGGCGATATGAACCCCAGGTTCCACCTGGAGTCTGGCACTCCTCCACTCCCCCACCCCTTGATGCAAAGCAGGACATCTTTCTTGGTATTTTTAGACAGTAATTCAGGGGATATGAACCCCAGGTTCCACCTGGAGTCTGGCACCCCTCCACTCCACCCCCCCTGATGCAAAGCAGGACATCTTTCTTGGTATTTTTAGACAGTAATTCAGGGGATATGAACCCCAGGTTTCACCTGCAGTCTGGCACCCCTCCACTCCACCCCCCCCTTGATGCAAAGCAGGACATCTTTCTTGGTATTTTTAGACAGTAATTCAGGGGATATGAACCCCAGGTTCCACCTGGAGTCTGGCACCCCTCCACTCCCCCCCTTGATGCAAAGCAGGACATCTTTCTTGGTATTTTTAGACAGTAATTCAGGGGATATGAACCCCAGGTTCCACCTGGAATCTTGGCAGCCCTCCACTCCACCCCCCCCCTGATGCAAAGCAGGACATCTGTCTTGGTATTTTTAGACAGTAATTCAGGGGATATGAACCCCAGGTTCCACCTGGAATCCTGGCACCCCTCCGCTCCACCCCCCCCCTGATGCAAAGCAGGACATCTTTCTTGGTATTTTTAGACAGTAATTCAGGGGATATGAACCCCAGGTTCCACCTGGAGTCTGGCACCCCTCCACTCCCCCCCCCTTGATGCAAAGCAGGACATCTTTCTTGGTATTTTTAGACAGTAATTCAGGGGATATGAACCCCAGGTTCCACCTGGAGTCTGGCACCCCTCCACTCCACCCCCCTTGATGCAAAGCAGGACATCTTTCTTGGTATTTTTAGACAGTAATTCAGGGGATATGAACCCCAGGTTCCACCTGCAGTCTGGCACCACTCCACTCCACCCCCCCTTGATGCAAAGCAGGACATCTTTCTTGGTATTTTTAGACAGTAATTCAGGGGATATGAACCCCAGGTTCCACCTGGAGTCTGGCACCCCTCCACTCCACCCCCTTGATGCAAAGCAGGACATCTTTCTTGGTATTTTTAGACAGTAATTCAGGGGATATGAACCCCAGGTTCCACCTGGAATCTTGGCACCCCTCCACTCCACCCCCCCTTGATGCAAAGCAGGACATCTTTCTTGGTATTTTTAGACAGTAATTCAGGGGATATGAACCCCAGGTTCCACCTGGAGTCTGGCACCCCTCCACTCCACCCCCTTGATGCAAAGCAGGACATCTTTCTTGGTATTTTTAGACAGTAATTCAGGGGATATGAACCCCAGGTTCCACCTGGAATCTTGGCACCCCTCCACTCCACCCCCCTTGATGCAAAGCAGGACATCTTTCTTGGTATTTTTAGACAGTAATTCAGGGGATATGAACCCCAGGTTCCACCTGGAGTCTGGCACCCCTCCACTCCCCCCCTTGATGCAAAGCAGGACATCTTTCTTGGTATTTTTAGACAGTAATTCAGGGGATATGAACCCCAGGTTCCACCTGGAGTCTGGCACCCCTCCACTCCCCCCTGATGCAAAGCAGGACATCTTTCCTGGTATTTTTAGACAGTAATTCAGGGGATATGAACCCCAGGTTCCACCTGGAATCTTGGCACCCCTCCACTCCACCCCCCTTGATGCAAAGCAGGACATCTTTCTTGGTATTTTTAGACAGTAATTCAGGGGATATGAACCCCAGGTTTCACCTGCAGTCTGGCACCCCTCCACTCCACCCCCCCGATGCAAAGCAGGACATCTTTCCTGGTATTTTTAGACAGTAATTCAGGGGATATGAACCCCAGGTTCCACCTGGAATCTTGGCAGCCCTCCACTCCACCCCCTCCTTGATGCAAAGCAGGACATCTTTCTTGGTATTTTTAGACAGTAATTCAGGGGATATGAACCCCAGGTTCCACCTGGAATCTTGGCACCCCTCCACTCCACCCCTCCCCTTGATGCAAAGCAGGACATCTTTTTTGGTATTGTTAGACAGTAATTCAGGGGATATGAACCCCCGGTTTCACCTGCAGTCTGGCACCCCTCCACTCCACCCCCCCGCCTTGATACAAAGCAGGACATCTATCTTGGTATTTTTAGACAGTAATTCAGGGGATATGAACCCCAGGTTCCACCTGGAATCTTAGCACCCCTCCACTCCACCCCCCTTGATGCAAAGCACGACATCTTTCTTGGTATTTTTAGACAGTAATTCAGGGGATATGATCCCCAGGTTTCACCTGCAGTCTGGCACCCCTCCACTCCACCCCCTCCTTGATGCAAAGCAGGACATCTTTCTTGGTATTTTTAGACAGTAATTCAGGGGATATGAACCCCAGGTTCCACCTGGAGTCTGGCACCCCTCCACTCCCCCCCCGATGCAAAGCAGGACATCTTTCTTGGTATTTTTAGACAGTAATTCAGGGAATATGAACCCCAGGTTCCACCTGGAATCTTAGCACCCCTCCACTCCACCCCCCCTTGATGCAAAGCACGACATCTTTCTTGGTATTTTTAGACAGTAATTCAGGGGATATGAACCCCAGGTTTCACCTGCAGTCTGGCACCCCTCCACTCCACCCCCTCCTTGATGCAAAGCAGGACATCTTTCTTGGTATTTTTAGACAGTAATTCAGGGGATATGAACCCCAGGTTCCACCTGCAGTCTGGCACCCCTCCACTCCACCCCCCCTTGATGCAAAGCAGGACATCTTTCTTGGTATTTTTAGACAGTAATTCAGGGGATATGAACCCCAGGTTCCACCTGGAATCTTGGCAGCCCTCCACTCCACCCCCCCTTGATGCAAAGCAGGACACCTTTCTTGGTATTTTTAGACAGTAATTCAGGGGATATGAACCCCAGGTTCCACCTGGAATCTTGGCACCCCTCCACTCCACCCCCCCTTGATGCAAAGCAGGACATCTTTCTTGGTATTTTTAGACAGTAATTCAGGGGATATGAACCCCAGGTTTCACCTGCAGTCTGTCACCCCTCCACTCCCCCCCCTTGATGCAAAGCAGGACATCTTTCTTGGTATTTTTAGACAGTAATTCAGGGGATATGAACCCCAGGTTCCACCTGGAATCTTGGTACCCCTCCACTCCACACACACCCCTTGATGCAAAGCAGGACATCTTTCTTGGTATTTTTAGACAGTAATTCAGGGGATATGAACCCCAGGTTCCACCTGGAATCTTGGCACCCCTCCAGTCCACCCCCCTTGATGCAAAGGAGGACATCTTTCTTGGTATTTTTAGACAGTAAATCAGGGGATATGAACCCCAGGTTCCACCTGGAATCTTGGCAGCCCTCCACTCCACCCCCCCCGATGCAAAGCAGGACATCTGTCTTGATATTTTTAGACAGTAATTCAGGGGATATGAACCCCAGGTTCCACCTGGAGTCTGGCACCCCTCCACTCCCCCCCCTTGATGCAAAGCAGGACATCTTTCTTGGTATTTTTAGACAGTAATTCAGGGGATATGAACCCCAGGTTCCACCTGGAGTCTGGCACCCCTCCACTCCCCCCCCCGATGCAAAGCAGGACATCTTTCTTGGTATTTTTAGACAGTAATTCAGGGGATATGAACCCCAGGTTCCACCTGCAGTCTGGCACCCCTCCACTCCACCCCCTTGATGCAAAGCAGGACATCTTTCTTGGTATTTTTAGACAGTAATTCAGGGGATATGAACCCCAGGTTCCACCTGGAATCTGGCACCCCTCCACTCCCCCCCTTGATGCAAAGCAGGACATCTTTCTTGGTATTTTTAGACAGTAATTCAGGGGATATGAACCCCAGGTTTCACCTGGAGTCTGGCACCCCTCCACTCCACCCCCCTTGATGCAAAGCAGGACATCTTTCTTGGTATTTTTAGACAGTAATTCAGGGGATATGAACCCAGAGTTTCACCTGCAGTCTGGCACAACTCCACTCCACCCCCCCCTTGATGCAAAGCAGGACATCTTTCTTGGTATTTTTAGACAGTAATTCAGGGGATATGAACCCCAGGTTCCACCTGGAGTCTGGCACCCCTCCACTTCCCCCCCTTGATGCAAAGCAGGATTTCATTCTTGGTATTTTTAGACAGTAATTCAGGGGATATGAACCCCATGTTCCACCTGGAATCTTGGCACCCCTCCACTCCACCCCCCCTGATGCAAAGCAGGACATCTTTCTTGGTATTTTTAGACAGTAATTCAGGGTATATGAACCCCAGGTTCCACCTGGAGTCTGGCACCCCTCCACTTCCCCCCCTTGATGCAAAGCAGGACATCTTTCTTGGTATTTTTAGACAGTAATTCAGGGAATATGAACCCCAGGTTCCACCTGGAATCTTGGCACCCCTCCACTCCACCCCCCTTGATGCAAAGCAGGACATCCTTCTTGGTATTTTTAGACAGTAATTCAGGGGATATGAACCCCAGGTTCCACCTGGAGTCTGGCACCCCTCCACTCCCCCCCTTGATGCAAAGCAGGACATCTTTCTTGGTATTTTTAGACAGTAATTCAGGGGATATGAACCCCAGGTTCCACCTGGAGTCTGGCACCCCTCCACTCCCCCCCCCTTGATGCAAAGCAGGACATCTTTCTTGGTATTTTTAGACAGTAATTCAGGGGATATGAACCCCAGGTTCCACCTGGAATCTTGGCACCCCTCCACTCCACCCCCCCTTGATGCAAAGCAGGACATCTTTCTTGGTATTTTTAGACAGTAATTCAAAGGATATGAAACCCAGGTTCCACCTGGAGTCTGGCACCCCTCCACTCCCCCCCCTTGATGCAAAGCAGGACATCTTTCCTGGTATTTTTAGACAGTAATTCAGGGGATATGAACCCCAGGTTCCACCTGGAATCTTGGCACCCCTCCACTCCACCCCCCTTGATGCAAAGCAGGACATCTTTCTTGGTATTTTTAGACAGTAATTCAGGGGATATGAACCCCAGGTTCCACCTGGAGTCTGGCACCCCTCCACTCCCCCCCTTGATGCAAAGCAGGACATCTTTCTTGGTATTTTTAGACAGTAATTCAGGGGATATGAACCCCAGGTTCCACCTGGAGTCTGGCACCACTCCACTCCCCCCCCTTGATGCAAAGCAGGACATATTTCTTGGTATTTTTAGACAGTAATTCAGGGGATATGAACCCCAGGTTCCACCTGGAATCTTGGCACCCCTCCACTCCACCCCCCCTTGATGCAAAGCAGGACATCTTTCTTGGTATTTTTAGACAGTAATTCAGAGGATATGAACCCCAGGTTCCACCTGGAGTCTGGCACCCCTCCACTCCCCCCCTGATGCAAAGCAGGACATCTTTCCTGGTATTTTTAGACAGTAATTCAGGGGATATGAACCCCAGGTTCCACCTGGAATCTTGGCACCCCTCCACTCCACCCCCCCTTGATGCAAAGCAGGACATCTTTCTTGGTATTTTTAGACAGTAATTCAGGGGATATGAACCCCAGGTTTCACCTGCAGTCTGGCAACCCTCCACTCCACCCCCCCCGATGCAAAGCAGGACATCTTTCTTGGTATTTTTAGACAGTAATTCAAAGGATATGAACCCCAGGTTCCACCTGGAATCTTGGCAGCCCTCCACTCCACCCCCCTTGATGCAAAGCAGGACATCTTTCTTGGTATTTTTAGACAGTAATTCAGGGGATATGAACCCCAGGTTCCACCTGGAATCTTGGCACCCCTCCACTCCACCCCCCCTTGATGCAAAGCAGGACATCTTTCTTGGTATTTTTAGACAGTAATTCAGGGGATATGAACCCCAGGTTTCACCTGCAGTCTGGCACCCCTCCACTCCACCACCCCCTTGATACAAAGCAGGACATCTATCTTGGTATTTTTAGACAGTAATTCAGGGGATATGAACCCCAGGTTCCACCTGGAATCTTAGCACCCCTCCACTCCACCCCCCCTTGATGCAAAGCAGGACATCTTTCTTGGTATTTTTAGACAGTAATTCAGGGGATATGAACCCCAGGTTCCACCTGGAGTCTGGCACCACTCCACTCCCCCCCCTTGATGCAAAGCAGGACATCTTTCTTGGTATTTTTAGACAGTAATTCAGGGGATATGAACCCCAGGTTCCACCTGGAATCTTGGCACCCCTCCACTCCACCCCCCTTGATGCAAAGCAGGACATCTTTCTTGGTATTTTTAGACAGTAATTCAGGGGATATGAACCCCAGGTTCCACCTGGAGTCTGGCACCCCTCCACTCCACCCCCCCTTGATGCAAAGCAGGACATCTTTCTTGGTATTTTTAGACAGTAATTCAGGGGATATGAACCCCAGGTTCCACCTGGAGTCTGGCACCCCTGCACTCCCCCCCTTGATGCAAACCAGGACATCTTTCTTGGTATTTTTAGACAGTAATTCAGGGGATATGAACCCCAGGTTCCACCTGGAGTCTGGCACCCCTGCACTCCCCCTCCCTTGATGCAAAGCAGGACATCTTTCTTGGTATTTTTAGACAGTAATTCAGGGGATATGAACCCCAGGTTCCACCTGGAATCTTGGCACCCCTCCACTCCACCCCCCCTTGATGCAAAGCAGGACATCTTTCTTGGTATTTTTAGACAGTAATTCAGGGGATATGAACCCCAGGTTTCACCTGCAGTCTGGCACCCTCCACTCCACCCCCCCCTTGATGCAAAGCAGGACATCTTTCTTGGTATTTTTAGACAGTAATTCAGGGGATATGAACCCCAGGTTTCACCTGCAGTCTGGCTCCCCTCCACTCCACCCCCCTTGATGCAAAGCAGGACATCTTTCTTGGTATTTTTAGACAGTAATTCAAGGAATATGAACCCCAGGTTCCACCTGGAATCTTGGCACCCCTCCACTCCACCCCCCCTTGATGCAAAGCAGGACATCTTTCTTGGTATTTTTAGACAGTAATTCAGGGGATATGAACCCCAGGTTTCACCTGCAGTCTGGCACCCCTCCACTCCACCCCCCCGATGCAAAGCAGGACATCTTTCTTGGTATTTTTAGACAGTAATTCATGGGATATGAACCCCTGGTTCCACCTGGAGTCTGGCACCCCTCCACTCCATCCCCCCCTTGATGCAAAGCAGGACATCTTTCTTCGTATTTTTAGACAGTAATTCAGGGGATATGAACCCCAGGTTCCACCTGGAGTCTGGCACCCCTGCACTCCATCCCCCCCCTTGATGCAAAGCAGGACATCTTTCTTGGTATTTTTAGACAGTAATTCAGGGGATATGAACCCCAGGTTCCACCTGGAATCTTGGCACCCCTACACTCCACCGCCCCCCTTGATGCAAAGCAGGACATCTTTCTTGGTATTTTTAGACAGTAATTCAGGGGATATGAACCCCATGTTTCACCTGCAGTCTGGCACCCCTCCACTCCACCCCCCCTTGATGCAAAGCAGGACATCTTTCTTGGTATTTTTAGACAGTAATTCAGGGGATATGAACCCCAGGTTCCACCTGGAGTCTGGCACCCCTCCACTCCCCCCCCGTTGATGCAAAGCAGGACATCTTTCTTGTTATTTTTAGACAGTAATTTAGGGGATATGAACCCCAGGTTCCACCTGGAGTCTGGCACCCCTGCACTCCCCCTCCCCTTGATGCAAACCAGGACATCTTTCTTGGTATTTTTAGACAGGAATTCAGGGGATATGAACCCCAGGTTCCACCTGGAGTCTGGCACCCCTCCACTCCCCCCCTTGATGCAAAGCAGGACATCTTTCTTGGTATTTTTAGACAGTAATTCAGGGGATATGAACCCCAGGTTTCACCTGCAGTTTGGCACCCCTCCACTCCACCCCCCCTTGATGCAAAGCAGGACATCTTTCTTGGTATTTTTAGACAGTAATTCAGGGGATATGAACCCCAGGTTTCACCTGCAGTCTGGCACCCCTCCACTCCACCCCCCTGATGCAAAGCAGGACATCTTTCTTGGTGTTTTTCGACAGTAATTCAGGGGATATGAATCCCAGGTTCCACCTGGTGTCTGGCACCCCTCCACTCCACCCCCCCTTGATGCAAAGCAGGACATCTTTCTTGGTATTTTTAGACAGTAATTCAGGGGATATGAACCCCAGGTTCCACCTGGAGTCTGGCACCCCTCCACTCCCCCCCCTTGATGCAAAGCAGGACATCTTTCTTGGTATTTTTAGACAGTAATTCAGGGGATATGAACCCTAGGTTCCACCTGGAGTCTGGTACCCCTCCACTCCACCACCCCCTTGATGCAAAGCAGGACATCTTTCTTGGTATTTTTAGACAGTAATTCAGGGGATATGAACTCCAGGTTCTCCCTGGAGTCTGGCATCGCTCCCCCCCCCATGCAATCAAAGCAAACGTCAGCCTTCCTGTGCAGGGCTTGACTTGCTGGCTTGGGAAATGCAGGAATGCAGATGGTCGATGGTTGCTTGCAATTACAAGACACAAAAACACTGCAGCAGTGTGTTAACAGAGTCAGGGCTTGCTTACTTGTTTTGCTGGCTAGCAACAAAAAAGTTGGAATGCAGGAATGCAGATGGTCCATGAGGGTTGCTTGCAATTGCAGGACACAAAAATACTGCAGCAGCGTGTGAACAGAGTCAGGTCTTGCTTACGTGTTTTGCCGCCTAATTTGCAGCCTGGGACTGGAGGTGGGGCTTGAGAGGCAACACAGCAAGAAGAGACTGGAGGCGTGGTTTGCTGGCTTTGCTGGCCAGCAAGAGGAAAACGAAAGAGAGGCAACAACAACAAGAGACTGGAGGCCGGGTTTTCTGGCTTTGGCTGCCTGTGAGATAGAGTAGCAGCGTGGAAGGGTTCCCCCCCCCTGCCAAGTAGCGATTCAGAGAGCTCAGCTAGGGGAGAGAAGGGCGTTGTGAGACTTGAGGCTTGTTTTACAGCCCTGGCAGCAGCGGCAGGTGCCAGAAATTAGTTGGGGGGCCTTTCCAGGTGGTAAGTCGGGGCGCCCCAATGAAAGTTGGGGGGCTGGGCCTCAGAATGCCCCACTGTAGCTACAGGCCTGACAGGATTACACTGCTGTTTGCTTCTTTTCTCAAGATTCAAGGGTAGCAGGGCACTCCTGCCCCCGCATCTGGGCTGGCTGAAACCTTGCTTCAAAAGATACCCATTCTAGTCAAAGAAAGCAATTTCCATTTCAATTTTGAACTTACTCTGCTGGAGGAGCTGTGCCTCTGGGGCAGAGCTGGGCAAAATGCCCACTGCAGTTATCTGTAAAGCCTCTCCCAGGGCTCCTTGTAGCTCTTTTAAACGTTATTAAAGAACAGCTCTATCAGGATCTCTATGCTCCATTATTAATTGAAGTGCCCTGCCTTCTCCCTTGCTGTTATTGTGCTAAACCTCATGTCATACTTATTTATTTAGTTTTCCCTGGTCTGTTGTGCTGCATATTGACACATGCTTGGTAAGAAAAGGGGGCGATCTGGTAGGAATGGGGGGGGGGCTGGCACTGCATTCTCTGCTACAGCACAATGGCACACAGCATCCTCCCCCTCTGCTGTACTTCAAATGAGATGCTCAGGGCCAAAGAAAATGTACTTGGAACAGATCCAACGTGCTTCAGTATGGAATTGCCTGGATCACGTACAGAGTAAGAGTGTTGGGGGGGAGAGATTCAATTTTAAAAGGAAGCCTGATTGAGAACAACTGAACCCAGGAGAGCCACTGTAACCAGTGGTTAGATCCCCACTCTGTCATCAAGCTCATTGAGTGACCTTGTGCCAGTCAGTTTCAGCTTAGCCTACCCACGGGGGGGGGGGTTGGTTGTGAAGACAGAATGAGGAAAGGACAGGATAAAAGAACTAATACAATTTAAAACAAACAAACAAACAACTTCCTCCCTACTGTGGTTTATAATCCTCAAGTCCCTCTTCCCAAGGCATTTCTGTCTGGCAAGGTTTCCTCTCATACTTCAATGCAGGCTGGGAGAAACGTACTGGGAGATAGGGACTGCAGGGAAGCAGGTGGTACAGAGAGCTCTACACTCCCTGTTTGCATACACCTCTCTACATAAGTGGGGAATTACCACCACCACAACTAGTCCTGACAGAGCAGTTCCTCAGTGGAACAGGTTTCCTCAGGAGGTGGTGGGCTCTCCTTCTTTGGAGGTTTTCAAACAGAAGCCAGATGGCCATCTGTCAGCAATGCTGATTCTGTGAACTTAGGCAGATCATGCAAGAAAGGGCAGGAAAGGTTGCATCACTGCTTAGTTCTTGTGGCCCTTTCTTACAAACCCAGGGAAATGCTGATCACCAGTTTGGGGTCAGGAAGCAATTTTTCTCCAGGCCAGTTTGGCTGGAGATCCTGGAGGGGTTTTTTTTTATCATCTTCTGGGCATGGAACAGTGGTCACTGGGGGGGTGGGGGGGAGGTATTTGTGAATTTCCTGCATTGTGCAGGGGGTTGGACTAGATGAACCTGGAGGTCCCTTCCAACTCTGTGATTCTATGATTCTAGTAGAGCCTCATTTTATCCTATTGTATCTCATGCATTTGCCTCCTGAGATAAGATATTTATTTAAAAAGTCATATAGATTTACACAGATGCCTGCAACTTTGAGCCCCAAACAGCAGCCAATAAAGCAAATCCCTCCATCTACTGCAAGGCTTTCCTCTCAGTAGCTTCTGTTGTATCCATGTGTCAGTAAAACTGACAGGATGTTGAATTAGACTAGGGACAATGCCTTGTGCTGATTTCAACTGATTTCTTTCTGACATCTACCCAAATGCAAAGCAGTTCCTTGAATTGCTTCTAATGGACCCCGTTCAGATATCAGAAAAGCAGCAAGAGTTTCAGAAAAGTTCCATTTGCAATATAATGCCCCTAATGAGACCCTGACATCGCTTCCTACTTTTGATTCTTCAAAAAATATCCTGATTTTTTCATTCTTCTTACATGCACACACAATACTTCTACTCCATCCATATATGCATACACATATTCAGCAGTGAACATACAATCTGTGTATAGTATACACTTGAATTTTGTTTCTGTGTGCTTTGAGAAAGGCTTACATTATGTTTAACACAGGTACAACTGAACATGTGACTAAATCCACTTTTCCAAGTACTGCTCTCTGTTTTCATTTATTTATTTCAGTTTATAACTTGCCCTTCTCGCAAGTGGGCTCATAGCAGGTTTCAACAATAAATTACAATCAATAAGACAATTAAAAGTGAACATCAAACAACAAAAACAGTTAAAACAGTTAAAAGGCATAGCAGCAATTACATATTTGGCAGTCCTAAAGCTGGGAACAATTGGGCTGCAGCCAAACCACGAAGATCTCACCAATAGCCACATATCAATAGCAGAACTGCTGCAGCTGCAGCAGGGAGGCCAATTAATGGACACCCAATGCCTCACCCAAAGGTCTGGTGGAACAGCTGCATTTTGCAAGCTTTGTGAAACAGTAATAGGTCATGTAGGGCCCTGATCTCTGATCGAGAGCATATTCCACCAGGCCGGGGCCAGGGCAGAAAAAGCTCTGGCCCTGGCTGAGGCTAAGTGAATGTCCCTCTGGCCGGGGACAACCAGCAGATGATGGTCTGTGGAGTGCAAGGCTCTCTGGGCCATATATGGGGAGAGGTGGTTCCCATATCTGTCAGTCCTAGGCCACATATGGCTTTAAAGATCAAAACCAGTGCCTTGAAACGAATCCAGTACTCAACTGGTAGCCAGAGCAATTGGCGGAGCACTGGCTGAATATTCATCCACACAGATGTTGCAGTCAGCAGGTGTGCCGCTGCATTTTGCACCAGCTGGAGTTTCCTGATCAACCTCAAGGGTAAGCCTGAGTAAAGTGAGTTACAGTAATCAAGCCTGGAACTGACCATTGCATGAGTCACTGTAGCCAAGTTCCTGGGGGAGAGATAGGGAACCAACTGCCTGATCTGCCAAAAATGATAAAAGGCAGACCTGGCAATTGTGGCAACCTGGGCTTCCATGGAAAGTGAGGAATCCAGAGTAATCTCTAGGCTTATTGCCTTCTGGATCAGGGCCAACAGTGCCCTGTCCAGGGTAGGGAACTGGATTCCCAAATCTGCCCCTCCACTCAGATATAGGACCTCCATCTTCATAGGATTTAGGTTCAACAGACTCTGCCATAACAACCCAGCAACAGCCTCCAAAGCCCTGTCCAAACTCCCTGGGGTGGAGACCGAGTGGCTGTCCATCAACAGATAGAGCTGGGTGCTGTCAGCATACTGATGGCAACCCAGGTGAACCCCCTGGATCAACTGGGTGGGAGCGTGCATATAGATGTTGAATAGTATTGGTGAGACGATCACCCCTTGTGGCAATCCACATTCTAGTAGGTATTGCAGAAACACCCTGTCAGGTTCAAAAGCAAGTAGGTCCAGGCATTCTTTTCAAAAGAAAGGCTTTATTGGATTACAATGCTAAAACCCACAGTAGGAGGTCATTGTCAGGAATGGGGGGCAAAAGCAATGCAAGCAAACTTATAGTGTGATGCATAAAAGCGGCCAGCGAATAAGCTATGAGCGCGCGCGCGGGAAACTCCCGGCGGGAGATATACTTCATGAGCGGGAGACGACTCCACCCCTCCCTTCACCTTCCCAGAACTGGAAAATTCTCATCAACACAAGAATAGCCCAAAGCCTACATTCAAGGCCACTGAGATAAGGAAAAGCGGCAGGGAAGAAGCTCCCACGTTACTGCCTGCATACCTACGCAAGCGCAAAGCAGGTTAGGGAACACACAACAATGGATTCAGTGAGACACATCAAATAAGCTTTTCTGACATTCTGCCCTTCCCAAAATACCACCCACCCACCACTCAGGAAGAACAGAACTGAAGGGCCCCTGGTTTAGTCGGGAAGCGGGTGTGAAAATCTCTAAGTTGATCAGGTGCATTTATATCAGAGAGTTTCACCCATTCCCTGTGTTGAGGCCCAAAATGTACCCATTCAATGAGGTAATACAATTGTCCGCGGAGAATTTTAGAGTCCAAAATGTCAGCTATTTCATAGTGCTCCTGAGCATCAATCATCAGTGGTGGCGGGGGTGCCGGTAGCTCTGGATGCCACTTAGTTGGGGGTGATGCTGGTTTGAGGAGGCTGTAATGGAAAATTGGATGAATAGCTTTTAGAGATTTAGGTAAGTCCAGTTGGACAGTCACTTTATTTATACATCGAACCACTTTAAACGGACCAATATATTTCCAAGCCAGCTTTCGGGATTGCTGTGACAGCCTCAAGTTCTTAGTAGAAAGGTATACGGAATCCCCTGGCTGAAGGTTCCATCCACCCGCCCGTTTTTTGTCTGCTTGTTTTTTATATTGTGCTTTGGCCTCATTTAAAGTCTCGACAATCATTGGCCAAGAGTCCCAGAAAGCTCTACACCATGCTGTGGCCTTTCCACCAGACTCCCCTGGTTTCAAAAACGGAAGAGGGGGGCTGTCATAGCCCATGGCGGCTTTGAAGGGAGACATTTTTGTGGAGGCATGCCAAGAGTTGTTATACGCAAATTCTGCTAAAGGCAATAAATCTACCCAATTGTCTTGTTGATAGTTTGTGAAACATCGTAAATATTGCTCTAAGGTTTGGTTTACCCTTTCCGTCTGCCCATCGGTCTCCGGGTGATATGCACTGCTGAGGGCACGTTCAATACCCATGAGGGTCATTAGCTTCGTCCACAGTTTGGACACAAATTGAACCCCCCTGTCGGAGATTATTTTGAGCGGCAAAGTGTGAAGCCTGGCAATGTGCTGGATGAAAGCTTTGGCCAGGATTTTAGCTGTTGGCAGGCTAGCAAATGGTATAAAGTGAGCCTGCTTTGAAAATAAGTCCACCACCACCCAAATGACCATCATATGTTTGCTGGGAGGAAGATCAGTGATAAAGTCCATGGAAATCACTTCCCATGGTCGGCTCGGGGTGGGTAACGGCTGCAAGAGACCTGGTGGTTTTCCTGCCCTAGTCTTGCAACGGTTGCATGTTGGACAGGATTGGATGTAAAGGGATAGATCCCGCTTCATTCGGGGACACCAAAAAGTGCACTGCAATAAGTGTAGTGATTTCACATACCCAAAATGTCCAGCAGATTGCGAGTCATGGGCAGATTGTAGTACCTGTGATCGTGTATTTTCTGGAACAAACATTTTATTGCCCTTGTACCAGCAACCGTTTGGTTTGCATTCTACATCGTCCCGAGCTTTTAATTCAACTGATTCTTGTTCAGTGATGTCAGTGGCAAATTGACTTTCCCATGGCAGCCTCTGACTTGGGGTTAATGGTTGTGATTGCCGGGCTTTGCGGGTTACCACTGCCCCAACTAGTTGTTCTGGGGTAAACAGGGAGTCTCTCACCTCCGTTCTTTTACTGAGGTGCTGGGGGAGGCGTGAGAGAGCATCTGCCAGATGATTGGACTTGCCCGGGAAATGGTGAAGGGTAAATTGAAACTTTGAGAAGAATTCAGCCCATCGGAATTGTTTGGCATTTAAATTCCGAGGCTTTCGAAGTACCTCAAGATTCTTATGATCAGTCCAGATTTCAAAAGATACTCGGGACCCTTCCAACCAATGCCTCCAGGTAATCAATACTAATCGTATGGAGGCTGCTTCCTTGTCCCAAATGGGCCAAAACCTCTCCGTATCATTAAACTTTCGGGATACATAGGCAAGGGGGTGCAGTTGCCCCTGGGCATTCTCTTGCAAGATCACCCCCCCCATTGCGGTATCTGATGCGTCTACTTGGACAATGAATTTTTTTGTCTCATCTGGGTGTGCTAACACGGGCTCGGACGTGAATAACTGTTTCAGTTGTTCAAACGCTTCCTGACATTGGGAAGTCCAGTCCAAAGGAGCCCCTGGTCTAGAAGCCTTTACCCCTCTCCCTCTAGTCTTGAGGAGGTCTGTGAGGAGAGCTACCTGGGCAAAATGAGGCAAGAATTGACGGTAAAAATTGGCGAAACTGAGGAAACTCTGGAGCTGCCTCCTAGTTTTGGGGGATTCCCAAGCTAACACATCCTGGACCTTTTTTGGGTCCATTTCCAAACCCTGGGGGGATATGCGGTACCCTAAGAAGTCAATGCGACTTTGGTGAAATTCACACTTTGACAACTTAACAAACAGTTTGTGCTCTAACAATGTTTCCAGAACTTCCTGAAGCAGCTTGATGTGAGATTCTTGATCTGGGGTGTAGACCAAGATATCATCCAAGTAAACAACCACCCCCTTGAACAAATAGGGGTGCAACACCTCATTTATTAAGTTCATAAAGACCCCAGGTGCCCCTTGCAATCCGAAGGGCATAACTCGATATTCAAATTGTCCCAGTGGTGTATTAAAGGCAGTCTTATGTTCATCACCTTGCCTAATATGGACCCGAAAGTAGGCATCACGTAAATCCAATTTAGAAAATACCTTCCCCTTCGCCACCTCCGCCAGCAAATCCTTGATGAGGGGCATGGGGTAGGCATTGGTTGCCGACACTGCATTAAGACCCCGGTAATCGGTACACAGTCTCAGCCCCCCGTCCTTCTTTTTACAAAACAACACGGGTGCTGCGAACGGGGACGATGCAGGTCGGATAAATCCACGGGCCAGATTCTTATCAATGAATCTGCGTAGTTCTTCCTTTTCCATGGGACTCATAGCATAAATCTTCCCTTTTGGCAATTTGTGGCCAGGAAGAATTTCAATCGCACAGTCCGAGTTACGGTGGGGAGGCAGTTCATCAGCTTCCTCCTCCTCAAAAACACGGGCCAAATATCTGTACTCCTTGGGAATGCGGTTAAGGTCCTCAGTGGCTAGGCAAGCCCGTGGAGGATCATTGCTTGGGGGGTTTCCCCACCCCGGGTCCCATTTATGTTCTGCACATTTCGGGGAGATAAATCGCACGGCCCCCTCGTCCCAAAGTATACATCATGTCCATGTAACCACGGGCTGCCCAACACTAATGGGAACTGGGCTTGGGGGGCTATTACAAAAGAACGTAGCTCCCAGTGTTCCCCGGTGCCTACCCTTAATGGAATAGTCTCAAATCGGCACGGTTCCTTCATTGGCGACCCATCCATTTGTGTAAAGGTAATTGGGTCTTTTAAACTGACAACCGCCGCCTCGAGTCCCATTACCAGTGATGGGTTCATCAAATCCCTCCCGCACCCCGAGTCAATGAGAGCTCGAACCCTAATGTGGGTCATCATTGCTGGATTCATTATAAGTACAGTCACAAAGAAGAGAGAGGGGTAATTGCTCACCAATTTTGGTGCCTCAGGGGCAGGGTCCTGTTGTGTAGCGCCATTCACAAACAGGACCAATTCGTTTCCCTGCATCTCACTCTCCTCGTCTTCCAAGATCATGGCGTCCGCCGGGTCGGGATTGGCAAAAAGGGCTCGTGGATTGCGTGGCTTTGCTGTGGCCTTCCTCAGAGTAGGAGTTGTCCAGCGTCTGGGTTTCTCTTGGGGTAGGGCTCTGCTGGAATCCCCTCTGGGGCAGGCTGCTGCAAAATGCCCCTTCTCTCCACATCGCAGACACAGGCCCTGTCGCATGCGTTGGTCTCTCACGCCAATCTGGGTGGAGGTTGGCCTGGTCCTGCTCTGGACCGCCGAGGCGCTCTGACGGTTGTTTCCTAGAGATAAGTCCAGCTTCATGACACGCAAGCGGCTTTCAGCCTTTTCGGCTTCCTCCATCCATCCTTGGAGGGTGCGAGGCTCCTTAGAGCTGAGAACATTGTTGCGGACATCTACCGCTAGCCCCATTCGGTATTGTTGGGCCAGCACAGCATCAGTCCAGTCTCGAATTTTCACTGCATGCCATTGAAATTCTCGTGAATACTCCCTCACAGTCAGTTTGCCCTGTTTGAAAGTGCGAAGGAAAGCTTCTGCCTTTTGGGCCGCCCCCGGGTCCTCGAAACGATTCCTCAAAGCCCACATGAAGTCATCAACATTCCCCAGCTCCGCAGCCTCCAGATCGTGAAGGGCCACGTACCAGCTGGTAGCACTTTCCCGGAACCTTGAAGCGATAAATTCCACCTGTTGTTCTTCATCCGGGAACACATAGCCCCATCTCTGTACAAATTTCCTGACTTGTAATATGAAAAAAGACACCGTCTCGGGATCCCCGTCAAATGTAATCTCCAGCATGTCCTTGGGTCGTATTACCGGAGGAACGGGGCCCACTATGGATGCTGGAGCTGGCTGCGGGAGGGGCGCTGGAGCTGGGATCGGAGGCGAGGGCAGAGCCGGTGGCTGGATAGGTCCTGGTTGCCCGGGCCCGGGTCCTCCTGGCAATGGACCAGCCGGCGGAGGTTGGCCAGGAGCTGGCTGGGCTGGCAAAACTGGCGGCGCGGGTGCTGGCGCCGGTCTTGGTTGAGTTAGTGGGTGGGCTCGAATTGCTTGATCCATCATCTGCGGTAGGGATTGCATTAGCTTGCCCATATCCCGCATCAAACGTCGGGTATCATCCTGAATAGAGTCCATGCGGGCATCTGCATAGGGGCTAGACCCCGATCTGGGAGATCCACGCGACATCCGTCCTTGGGGAAGTCCAAAACTTCCTCGTGGATCCAGTAAGCTGTCCCGGCTCTGGATCCCTGGCAGGGACCAGGTCGTCTGGGTAGTGTCCAACAGGTTCTTAGTCCAATCGCATGACCTTCTGTAGGTCACCCCCTTGTCCCAAGGGGTTGGGGCCCCCAGGACGTAGGTTTGTGGGACTGCTCCTCCATGATTCTGCGTTGGCCCGACCGGTCTGTAGATCAGGAGAGTGTACGAGGCTCCCACTGTGCTGATCAACGGAGGGGTGACCGGTTCAGCCGTGGAGGACAGGATCACTGCTGTGGTTACCGGAATCGTAGTCACTGGAATAACGGTGGTAACTGGAATGGTGGTCACTGGAGTTGCCATGGTGGTGACCGGGACCATGGTTACTGGTGTGGTAGTCACTGGGACCGTTACCGGTGTTCCCCCCCAGCCCCGCTCATCATGGTAGAAGGCAGGTGCTGAAGGTGGGGAATTGATGATGATGATTCCTGACAATTTCTGTCAGGTTCAAAAGCAAGTAGGTCCAGGCATTCTTTTCAAAAGAAAGGCTTTATTGGATTACGATGCTAAAACCCACAGTAGGAGGTCATTGTCAGGAATGGGGGGCAAAAGCAATGCAAGCAAACTTGTAGTGTGATGCATAAAAGCGGCCAGCGAATAAGCTATGAGCGCGCGCGCGGGAAACTCCCGGCGGGAGATATACTTCATGAGCGGGAGACGACTCCCCCCCTCCCTTCACCTTCCCAGAACTGGAAAATTCTCATCAACACAAGAATAGCCCAAAGCCTACATTCAAGGCCACTGAGATAAGGAAAAGCGGCAGGGAAGAAGCTCCCACGTTACTGCCTGCATACCTACGCAAGCGCAAAGCAGGTTAGGGAACACACAACAATGGATTCAGTGAGACACATCAAATAAGCTTTTCTGACACACCCACTCGCCAAGCACCACTCTCTGTCCCCATGGTGAAAAAAGAAAAACCATCACAAACTTCCTTGAATGTTTAAAGCGGTGGTGATTCATGGGTAGAACAGAAAGTTCTAGATCCTTTAAACCCCTCCTTTCTGTTCCCTGCAAAAACAGCTGAACAGCAGCTGTTTTGGGATTTCTTGTGCAATCACTTTAAACTTTAAAGGGACTGCATAAGAAAACCCCAAACAGCTGAGCAGTGGGGAGCACGTTGCTCCCTACCACTCAGCTGCTTTTGGGGGGCTTTCTGTAAACCTTGTTGAAATAGACTGTGGCTCTTTTCAATGAGATTTGTGGGGCCACAATGTTTGGTTCATGAATGAACTTCTTGATTTGATTCGGTTCATGGGTCAGCCACAAACCAACATGATCCACATTTTTCTGGTTTGTGC
The DNA here is from genome assembly GCA_029375565.1 of Gekko gecko. Taxonomy (NCBI): domain Eukaryota; kingdom Metazoa; phylum Chordata; class Lepidosauria; order Squamata; family Gekkonidae; genus Gekko; species Gekko gecko. The sequence continues at coordinate 142,368,140 of JAPDNY010000005.1, forward strand.
CCATCTTTAGTATACCCATCATCTCTGAGCAACTTGCATAACTCAATGCACAACTACTCAACTATTTCCCCCCTCTCCCATAACTCTAGAACTTGGGGCACCCAATGAAGTTGATGGGCAACATACTGAGTACAGACAAAAGGAAATACTTTCTTCAGTTCTTTAAATTGTGGGATTCATTGCCAGTGGACATAGTGGTGGCCATGACCACAGATGACTAAAGGGAACCTTTAGCATACCTCTGAATGCTGGTATTAGGAGGCAACATCAGAGAAGGCCCTGACTAGTTGCTGTCTACTGGACTAGATGGGCCACTAGTCAGATCCAGCAGAACCTCTTCTTATGCTTATTATGTGGAGAAAGGACAGTAACTTATAAGAGAAATATGGATCTCCTCTAAGTGATGGCTCTGGATGGACTGGATGATCACTAAGTGATGGCTCTGGATCATCAACTCCCTTTATATCCACAAGGCTTTTGCCAAAGGTGAGCTCTAGCCTGGGCTTAGTGTCACCTTATATAACTAGTTGAGGGGTTTCTACAGTTCAAAGTTGCAGGACTCATTCTTCTAAAGATATACCTGAATATGCTGCATTAAAAGATGAATTAGGTAAATTAATTTGTGAAGTTTCTTTTTAAAGTATTGATTAGCTATAATCCTTAAGTGTGACAATTTCATATTTTCTTAGATGGAAACAGATCACCAGAGGGATGCTAGTATCAAGCCACCCTGAACTGTCACCTATTTGCAGGGTTCTCATTGATTTTTGTGTGCTACAAATGCCAGTCTCTGTAGCAATGATTAACAGCCACTGCCAGCAGCAGATCAAAGTTTCCCAAGGCACAGGCAGGCTGTAGCTGGAATAATATTATGAACACGAAATTATCTCAGTCTGGGCTGCAAAATGGGCATACATGCAAACTGACTGTTCCCAAACCTATCACTGTTCCACTTCATAGTAATGATATCCAGAAGCCTTTTAACTGATCTGGTTATCTTTTGTTTTAAACGTTTTTAAAGTTTGGCATGATTTACCATTTTGCCCAGATGATTAACTGAGGCAACTCCCCTATGAATGTATTGTTGGTATTTCATTTGCATTTAATGGAGGAGTAGAGTTTTAACCAATTAAATAATCTAGAGGAGAAAATAAATTGTATGGATGTTGGGGTGCGGTGTGGTGGGAACAACACACAATAATTCATGATGGCGGGAAATATAAAAGGGATGGACTTCCTGTACCTAATATTGTAAGGGGCACACTACACTACACACAGTTGGTTAATCGGACAAGGGAGTGGGAGCAAGTCACTTTAGACTCTCCTTCCATCCACCACTGCTGCTGTCAAATACTTCATATTTACATGGTGATGATTACATGGTTGTTCAAATTGCTTCACATTTATTATGTTACCATAGTCCTTATAACAGCCCTATGATGCAGATCAGTATTACCAGCCTCATTCTGCAGTTGGGGGTAGGGCTGAATTTAAAAAACGAAAACAAAAACACACACACACACCCCCCAACTTTTCTAGAACCCTGAGCATGTTCAAGGCTTGAAGTTGGTCTAGCTCAAAATTTGGTTCTCGGTGTCTATGTTAAGGGACCACAACCTTAATGATGGCTATCCTACCTCCCTTTTGGTTCTCAGGAAGGAAATTCTATCAAGATGACCTGAGGGGATAGAAGCATGTCATTAACTCCTCTGCTCCCTAATAATATATCTTCCTTGGTACAGTGATAGAGTGCTTTTCATGTTTCAAGAGATTGCTCTTGAGTCTTTGCTGAAAAAGTTTCCCTCCTCTTTTGAAATCTAAAGTGGAATAGGTTTCACTCATCTTCAGATACAGAAACACAGGTTAAGAAGGAACAATGGTACAATTTTATTTTCTCAGTTTTGTCTTATTCACTCTGAGATGAAGAGATTGGTATCATATTTAGGACAGGACTCCTTGTTGGCCTACTTGAGATGACCTATTTTTAGCTTAGTTACAGTAGTATGGGGTAATGGGAATGATCATCCACTGGGGATTTGTGTAATCTCAAAGGCATTACCTTTCCCCTCCTTTTGCTTCAATTAAATTCACAGTAGATGTAAAGGTTCCCCAAATGAAAAGAACCTTTCCCAATCAAGCTTAATAGACAAAAATTTTCATTGTTGATTAGAGATATTTGCATAGTAATATATTTGGTATCCTCACAATACTTACCTGGATATGACTACACAGTCCCTTGAAGCAATTCTAGGATGGTATTTACAAGTCAACTTGGCCAAACTCATTTGTATATAGTGGATGCTTAGTATCCCCGCGGGGAGGGCGGGGTAAAAATGTAATAAATAAATAAATAAATAAATAAAATATATATTCACTGTTTTGTTACATTGGTACTGGATTTAAAGCAACAGTGTAAAAGCTTTGACTTCTGATGACTAATGGACACAGGCTGGCTGTCAGTGGCTGTAACTAAGTCTTAAATAAGAGCTCTACTGGCCGTGAGTCCTCCTGACCACACAAGAACAGTAATTAAGAATCAAATGTGGTGATTCAGTCTCACTCTTTCCTTTCCATGGGACCATGACTTAATGTATCAACCAACTTTGCAGTGCTCTGGGAACCATACCAAAATACTTGCTCCATTTTGGAAGGAGCATGCCTTCAGACAGTTCTTGCTGTATTCTTTAAGAACATAAGAAGAGACCTGCTGGATCAGACCAAAGGTCCATCTAGTTCAGCATCCAGTCTCACACAGTGGCCAACCAATTCCCCAGAAGGGCCAACAGCAGGGCATAGCCTCCTGACTCTGGGATTCAATGGCTTAATGCCTCTGAATGTGGAGGTTCCCCTCAGTCACCATGGCTAGTAGCCATTGATAGACTTTCCTCTATGAACCTATCTAATCCCCTTTCAAACTGGCCTTGAGGTTCATACATGAGGACTTTTTTTAATAATAATAAATGGACTGGTAAGTTTAGTTATGATCTGATTACTGATTAAGATTGATCATAGTTATCAATTAATGGTGATTTCATGTCTGCATTCTACCTACATAGTACAGGTTGATCCAGCCTTTGCCCGCCCACCCCTTGAATGAAACACAACACAAGTTATGGGTTAAACCGGGAATTTATTTATACATAAGCTGATCTGCGTCAATACATTAAGGCACAGGTTGCCTTGTGCTTGCAAAGCAGGCATTCTAACAGGGCAGACCCACCCTGGCTCCAAGCCAGGTCCTGGATCCTTCTGGACCTTACCCTTCACGGCCCACACATTAGTGCATGGGGGGGGGTCATATTCCAGCCCATGGCTGCGAAGCCTTATGGCTCGTCATATGCTCCTCCACCCTGAAGGGGCCCCCAACTGAGTCACCCTGACTGCAAAGCCCATAGACACCCAGTATGAGGACTCTCCCATTGTTGATATCTCAGGGTGTTTGCCAATTCCACATCCCCTCAACCCGTGCTTTTCCCACCACAGAGAGGGTTAGCCTTGGCTTAACTCCCCTCCTGCCAACCATTAACCACTGGTCACACAGACCACCTACAGATCAGCGCCACAAAAGACCGGTCCAGTGACCCAACCATCCTCTCAAAGAATGTGGCACTGAGATTTGATCCTGAGGTGGAGACTGCCAACCTAGTGCCCAGATCGCCGCCGCTAAATGCATGACTATGGCCTGGGCTGGCGCTCCTGCCAACTGACGAACATCTGGGCCACCAACAGTTAAACCAGTGACTTCCATCCATGTGCTGCATACTGCAAGGCAATGAAAACATAAGCCAGCACCGGTGACTGCCTTCAGCACCAAACATCCATGGCCTCCCATGGCCCAGTGCCACAGCCCCATGCCAGATCTCCAAGGGACAAGATCTACAATACTGCAGCTGTCAAAGCCGTTCCCATTCTACAGAGAATATTCGTTATATGCCCCATCATTCCCAGGTCATCTGGCACCGCTCCAGCTCTGCCATGTGCCTTCTGGGTATCCTCCTCCTCCTCAGAATCCTGCAACTGTGCCAATCTGGCAGAGAGGGCTCGCCTTTCCTATTTGCAAGCTGCTGATCCTTTGCACTTAGGTAGGCGGCTGCCCCAGCCATGGCCTTGCCAGCCTGCTTCCGCTTCTCTGCTGTGGCCCTCTCCAGGGCCTCGATTTTTGCCGCCATGTCCTGCCAGGAAGGCCCACCCTCATCCTCAGAGGATGAGATGGCTGGCAGCACCCATCTGGAAGCCTTTCAGCCAGGCTGCCTTTCTTCTGTGCCTTCTTAGCTGGCATACTTTGCCCATACCAGATGGAAAGTGGAGTAAGGGGAAAGATTGTTAAACCAAGTAAACCCTCCCCAATGATCCTGGAGTGCCCTGAATTCCTCCCCTCCCCACGCCCTCAGTAAGCTGAAGGAGAAGAATGCCACTGTCACCCTACACCAAACTAGATTCCTGGCATTATGAAAAGGATCCTAAAGCGCGTGAACCCCCGCCTGAACTCACGAAGCTGTCCTATACTGAATCAGACCTTCGGCCCCACAAAGACAGTATTGTCTACTAAGACTGGCAGCAGCTCTCCAGTAGCTCACGCTGAGACTTTTCACATCCCTTCCTGCCTGGTCCTTTAACTGGAGATGTCGGGGCTTGAAAGTGGGACCTTCTGTATTAAGAACAGAAGAACATAAGAGAAGCCAATGTTGGATCAGGCCAATGAGAAAGGGTGAAAAGTACTTCTTTCTCTACCTGCTCTATCCCATGCATAATCTTATAAACCTCGATCATGTCACCCCTCAGCCGTTGTTTCTCCAAGCTAAAGAGCCCCAAGTGCTTTAACCTTTCGTCATAGGGAAAATGTTCCAACCCTTTTATCATTCTAGTTGCCCTTTTCTGCACTTTTTCCAATGCTATAATATCCTTTTTGAGGTGTGGTGACCAGAACTGTACACAATACTCCAAATGAGGTCGCACCATTGATTTATACAGGGGCATTATGATACTGGCTGATTTGTTTTTAATTCCCTTCCTAATAATCCCCAGCATAGCGTTGGCCTTCTTTATTGTGGTTGCACACTGTCTCAACATTTTCATTGAGTTACCTACTACGACTCCAAGATCCCTCTCTTGGTCAGTCTCTGCCCTATTCCAAGAAGATGCTGTGCCACTGAGCCATGCCCCCCCTCCACAATTAGGCACTTGGTCCCTTAAACCCTACTGGTGGGGAAGAACACCTGAAGCAGCCTCCTACTGAATTAAGCCCCTGTGTCCCTTAAAGAATCTGGCGGCTAGGAACCCAAAATACCACCCTATACAGAATCAGACCCTCCCCCCCCCAACCCTTGGTGGGGAGGAAGCCTCAGTGCCACCTCACAGGGCAGAATGCCCTGGACCCACAGATAAATAGGGCAACACACATGTTTTTCCAGTTGCAACACACATGATCAGAAGCACTGGTTTGGTGCAGGTGTACATCCACATGTACCCAAGCTTCAAAGTATGTGAACACATTAAAAGTGCCCTATACTGAATCAAAATATTGTCTACACAGACAGCAGCTCTCCAGGGCCTCTAGCAGAGAGCTCTCACATCACCTGCTACAGTATCCCTTAAATTGGAAATGCTGGGGATTGAACCTGGGACCTTTTGCATGTAAAGTGGCTGCTCTGCCACTGAGCCAAGGCCTCTCCCCCTCCCCTTTTGGCAAGAGACAACAGCTCTGGGTGAAATCTCCCAGGTCTCCTCTGAAGAGCCAGCCAGAAATAGGCCAGGCGGGCAGCCAGTCCCCAAGGGCTGGAGCAGAAGAGCCTCAAAGGGCGGAAAGAGGGCAGATATCGCTGAGCACCCAGCCAGGCCCAATGTCTCAGAGGCCCAACGAGCCTTAGGGGTTGAAAAAGGGGGTAGCGGGTGCTGGAGCAAATGCCACTGGAAAGCAAGCCCCGACAAAATTGCACGAACTGACCAGCCTGCCTGGGATGACTCAAGATCCCCTGCCTGCCCTGGGATGCTTTGGGATCCGCCAGCAGACCAGAAGAGCGGGCCAAGCCTCTCTCTATCTGGCCCTCACCCCCCTTTGTGGCTTGAAGGATGGGGAGGGAACCCAGCCTCAAGCCGCCACAAGCCGGCCCTCTGGTAAAAGCAATCTGCTGGCAGGTCCAGCCAATAGCTCCCTGTCTGATGCAACGCCAGCAGGGCACACAGCCTCCTGCTTTCAGTGGAGCATGAGGGGGCAGGTCCACCTCCTACCCTGATGAATGGGGGGGGGGTGAGAGGAGAGGGTGGATGCTGGAGAAACAGTCACCACAGAACAAATCCCTCGGAGGAGGTGGGTGCTGCAGTCTGAGCTGTGGGGAGTCTGAGAGTCTGAACAATACCTGGGGGGGTGAGGGGGCCGGCTGCCTGAGAATAGGTGGAAGGAACGCTCACCACTGCAATCCCATCTGCCTGATGGGTCCCACTGCCTCCAGCCTAATGCTTCCCAATGCTTCCTGTCACGTGGGCTTCTCAGCCGCCCAGCCTGTACAGCTCCTGTCCACCTTTGAACTGGCACCTGGCTGATCTGCTTCCAACGTCTTTCACTCACAGATGAGAGCGGCGGGCAGGGGAGCCTGCCAGCTACCTGATGCTGAGCCACCTGGCCAACCGAGGGGCAGCGAGTCACCTGGGTGAGCATGTTCCCTGATAGAGAGCATGGGGGGGGGGGAGAAGCAGCCAGAAGTCCACGGTGTGGGGCAGCGAAGGGCCCAACAATTCCTAACCCACATGGCACCTCCCCGCACCCCTTCCCAGGCCAGAGTCCACCAAATCTCACCTGCTGAAGCAGGCTTGCGCTGCTGCCGGCGACCAGCTGGTGAGTTCCCTCCTCATGGCAACGTGTTCTTTCCCAGCCGCCAAGTTCTGTCCTCTCCTGAGCTCATGCTGGGCTGATCTGCCCTGGGAGGGCGGTTGCCCACAGATCTGGCTGGCAAGCTTGCCCTTGATTGGCCAGCGCTCCCGTGCTGAGCCATGATTGGTTTGCTCTCCCCTTGTGCTTCATCCAAGAAGGGGGGAGGGCAGGCAAATGCCAGCGTCTGCTTCATGTGCAGCCATTGGTAGCTTATAAAGTTGTCTCATACATTTTATCCACACAACGTCTGTGAGAGCTAGGTTAGGCTGAGAGACAGTGACAGGCCCAAGGTTACTCACTAAACTTCAGTTCATAGCAGGGATTTGAACCCAGGTCTTACAGCTCCTAGGTTGATGCTTAATAATAAATGGAGCAGTTTGGTTCTATTCTTTCACCTATAGTTATAGATTTTAGTATGTATGATAAGTTATATATAGGGTAATTGGCAGGAGAAGTTATGACTTTTCAGTGGACCACAGGGATTGAAACTAGTTGTCTGAAACAGATTTTTCCTCCTACTTTGTGAAGCTTTCCATGCTGAGATGTCCCGTTCTCAACACTAACTTTAGGGGAAAACCTATTTTAGCAACCATCAGCTTTATATGGCAAAAAGTCAAGAGAAGAAATCAGGCTTTTAGACTTTTTATGTGAAAATAATGAGCCACGTTAACCAATTAATATGTTTTTGTGCTGATTTCATGGTATCATCATTTTTGTCACTGCAATGCTTGCTAACGATATGTTTTTCAGATTACATCAACACAGCTGAGAGCAGACTATGGTCTTCCTTAATGTTTTAGACTGAGGCAAGAAAGTTGCACAAAACCAACCTTATTTGCTCCCTTTGTAGAATTACTCACTTTGGTTCGGGGAGCCTGCAACAATGTACATTTTAATTATACTGTGTATTGCATTTAATAGTTTTATTTTCCTTTCTGCCAGCAATAATTTATCAGATGCTTTAAAACACATTTGTTTTGTTTTCCATTTGGCAAGAATTTTGTTTTCATTGGAGTCTGTTTCTAATGATGCTGGGCATTCTTGTTGCTTATATATATTTATTCTCCTGTTTATGCACCTGCATACATCCTTATGTCAGCATAGCTCTGGAGCCACACTTGCTTAGCTAAATAAATTCCCCATGCTTACTAGGTAACTGCAGACTGTAGAACAGACTTTTGTCCACACTGCAAAGACAGCAACTATTGGTTGTTTAAATTATTTTCAAGAGATTGCACCACATGCAAGCCTAATGTAATCCTACTGAGTTGCCATATAAGATTATGTTGCCTCATATGCACAAATGTAAAATGAAATGACAACAACACAACTCTATTCTAAACTCACAAAGACCTCGAAGCTAGGCAGACATTGGCAAAAAGAGTCCACAAGATGTAACACCCTCTCCTTGATGCAGCAAATAAATATTTTAAAACAAGGATTCTGCTCTTACTAGAGATCTTTTAATTGCTGGCACTGCCATTTTGAAAAGAAACATGCCATTTGACTGGGCGGCCTTGGTGCCAGACAGCTAAATGGCCAACCAGAGCCAGTCTGGGAAGGATTTAAATTGCTCTCCCATACATTGGAGCCAGCAGCTAACTAAAACTGACCTTCCTCCTAACCCTTTATAAAGCCATGTGGGATTAGCTGGTTGCCTTGAGGCAGGACATTTTTTTGTTGGTTTCTTCTCAAACTAGCTTTGTTTTTGTTCTCGATATATAAGAGCAAGGGAGAAAGGTTATGGTTGCACACTGAAAAAGGAGGAGAGACTGAGAGCGAGAGTGAGAAAGTGAGAGCAAGAAACCACAGAAGAGTTTCTCCAACAGAATCTTGGGTGTCTAGAAAAACAAAGAAGCAAAAGTCTGGCTGAAGGTCACCAACTTAATTTTGTCCACAAGGTTCCCCACTTTTCTTCCTCCCCTTTGCCACATCACAGGGGACAAAATTCTGGCTCAGCATTTTAACTGTTTAAACTTATTATTACGGATGGACGTGAACCAGAAAAAATGTGGTTCATGTCAGTTCGTGGTTCGTGGCTGAACCATGAACTGAACCACAAACTGAATTGCACTGGGAGGTTCATTTGTTGAATGAACTGGTTTGTGGTTCATGGCCCTGCAAAGCCCATTGAAAGGTACTGCAATCCCTTTAAATGGGGTTTTCAGAAAGCCCGAAACACAGCTGAGTGCCAGGGAGCAGTCTGCTTCCTGCTGCTCAGCTGTAGTTGCGGCTTTCACAGGGAACAGAAAACAGCGGTTTAAAGGGACTCGGAGTCCCTTTAAGTCCCTGCTTTCTTCTCTGCCCATGAACCACTATGAACTGCTTTAATAGTTCATGGAAAGTCATGATGGTTGACCCTCATGAACTTTGGTTTGTGAACTACAAACAGGGCAAAATTTGTGTGGGCATGTGCTAGCTTTTGGTGAGGCCCCCCCAATCTCTGGCCCATCCCTAGCCTATATGCAGCAGCCATTTTGAAACACACAAATTTAGGGGAAATAACAAGAATATGGATAAACATAAAATTGTATGGAGCTACATGCCTCTATATCTAGTATAATCTCTCGGCACTAAATCAACTCTCTTGTGTTTACAAAAATCTAAATCTTTACATTACACAACATTCTCTTCCTCCAAAAAGCAACACCTTCGATTCTTCACAGGATCAGACATTCAATATTGCTGGTCTGAGAATAAGGCACTTTCTTGTACAGTACATTTATATCTGCTTCGTACTGAAAGCATGTGCATTTTAATGTCATCTTAGTACATCCTGTTCACTTTTTGTATCTTTGCAAGTAATACAAATTAAATTTCCAATGTAAGAAAGACTCTTGACATTTACTGCTGAGAGAATTCTTTGATGAGAGAAACAGCTATAGTGCACCACTTTTCCTTAGATCAAAATGGACCGTTATGACCCCCTTTACAGAAAAGCATCAGACTTGCTTTCACACTTTTGCTGTGGATCAATATCCTGAGGGCACAACTGCCACTTTGCACACTGAAGTGGTTCATCCGGTACCACTGCCACTAGCAGATACCAACAAAATGACACAAAGAAGCAGCCAGGGATACACAGTCCTGCTTTACATAATGATGCGTTCTCTCTCTCTTTCTCTCTCAGTCTCTTTTGTTTGGTGTCAGATGTACATTGGTTTATAGGACATTTTAAAACCCCAGGTCTTGCAGGTATAACCCAGGTTGTATTACTCATTCTTGCAAATGAAAGTGGAAAAAATACTGATGATATTAATGTGACTTGATGAGATAACTAGTGTGGTATAGTCAAATAATCTTCAAATCTACAAGATAAAAAAAGAAACTTTTGAGAATAACTGGTTGAGAATATATACATGGATAGAAAAGTATCTTGGAACATTGGTATAATACACTCATGCAAGTTAATATTTCAACAAACTTTGGTGCATATGTGTAAGATTTGAGGATAATATGTGAAAATAAACCAGAGACTAGAGTATAAGCTCAAATATGTGTTTATTGTTGTGTATTGTGTTTTGTAATGTGTTTTCTTTCTTTGTCCTTGTTTGCAATCTTTTTTCTGAAACTAATAAAACTATTTTAAAAAAATACCTTCAAATCTTTCTGGCCCAGGATCTTCATTTCAAATACAACAGACCCATTACATGCGGCTTAACCTCAACAAACCTAGAACTTGCATTTCAACCTGAACCCAGAACCTGCATTTCAACCTCAGCCTGTGAAAGAGTACCCACACAGTTTGTGATGCATAAACTGATGCACGGACTCTAATCTGGGAGAACCGGGTTTGATTCCCCACTCCTCCATTTGCAACTACTGGATTACCTTGAGCAAGCCATAGTTCTCACAAGAGCTTTCCTTGAAAGGGCAGTTCTTGAAAGAGCTCTCTCGGCCCCACCTACCTCACAGGGTGTCTGTTGTAGGGAGGGGAAGGGAAAGGAGTTTGTAAGCCACTCTGAGACTCCGAGTGAAGGGCGGGGTATAAATCCAATCCAATCCCTTCTCTTATTCTTCTCTTCTTCTTTTTCTCTACCTCCCCATCCTATATTTTTCTGTCTCCATCTTCATGCCAGTTGCTTACTCCTCTTTAAAAAATTCGTTTCAGATTTGTGGAGTGACAAGACAACCCACAATTCTTTGCTTCACTTTCTGACTCAAAACAAGCACTTAGCAGAGCTGATCTTAGAAGAAAAGGTGCAGGTAATAAGCACCCAAGTAAAACCAATATCTCAGACATAACATGGGGAGAAAAGGTATTATTATGATAAGTTGAGGAGGGAACAGTGCTCTCATTCCCCTCATCCCTCAACCTTCCTTATCAGAGGGCTTTTGGAATTATGCATTATTCTTTTCAGCGTTTTAACATATTTTAGCACTTTAGAATTAAAGAGAAGGTTGTCAACGCAACTCCTAACCAAAAATAATATCTACCATAAAATGCACTTCTAAACCAACCCACAGTTGCCTTTTCCCACTCCCTGCTTCTGAGTAAGCATGAGAGGGGAAAGGGGGGGAGTAGATGAATATAATTTTAGCTTGACAACCTCAAGAGGAGGAGGAGGAGGAGGAGGAGGAGGAGGAGGAGGAGGAGGAGGAGGAGGAGGAGGAGAAGAAGAAGAAGAAGAAGAAGAAGAAGAAGAAGAAGAAGAAGAAGAAGAAGAAGAAGAAGAAGAAGAAGAAGAAGAAGAAGAAGAAGAAGAGGAGGAGGAGGAGGAGGAGGAGGAGGAGGAGTTTGGATTTATACCCCGCCCTTCACTGCCCAAAGGCATCTCAGAGTGGCTTACAAACTCCTTTCCCTTCCCCTCCCCACAACAGACACCCTGTGAGGTAGGTGGGGCTGAGAGAACTTCTGACAGAAACTGTCCTTGAGAGAACAGCTGTGCCAGAGCTTGTGACTGACCCAAGGTCACATCAGCAGGTGCAAGTGTAGGAGTGGGGAATCCAACCCAGTTCTCCCAGATAAGAGTCTGTGCACTTAACCACTACACCAAATTGGCTCTCCTACATAAGTAAAGGAGGAGGAGGACTTGGATTTATACTGCTCCCTGCACTTGGAGTCTCAGAGTGGCTCACAATCTCCTTCCCTTCCTCTCCCCACAACAAACACCCTGTGAGGTAGGTGGGGCTGAGAGAGCTCTGAGAGAACTATTCCTGAGAGAACAGCTCTGAGAGAACTGTGACTGATCCAAGGTCACCCAGCTGGCTGCATGTGGAGGAGTGGGGAATCAGATTACAGTCCATTGCTCCAGATTAGAGTCCGCCAATCTTAACTACTACACCAAACTGGCTCTCTTAAGAAAGTTTAAGTTCTCTAAAGAGTCAAGTGCCTTCAAACATCTCATAAACAGCTTAAGGGGGTGGGTGGAAGTGTCAGTAATGGAAAGTGAACACAAACCCTTTGTTTCCCTATGAGGAAACTTTCAGAAAATACATGTCAGCATAAAGATAGATTCAGATAGATTCAGATGGGTAGCAATGCTGGTCTGAAGCAGCAAAACAAAGTTTGAGTCCAGTGGCATCAACAAAGTTTTATTCTGGATATAAACGTTTGTGCGCACACATGCTCCTTTAGCATAAAGTCAGAGAAAAAGAACAATACAGGAAAACCAATGAGGTATTATATAGCACTTGTGATGCTATGTTTTAAAGAGGCAATAAAGTCACAACAGTGATGCTGCAACAAAGAGGACAGTCTGTGGGTGTTCATGAAGAAGGAGTTAATGGTCTCCTTAGAATCTGGATGATGGACAATCAGGGTGACCACTGTGTACGTTAATGGTTTAAAGTATGGCCTGAAAGATATCCACTTGACCAACCACAACTTTAAAAGGGTTAGCTATGTGTGACTGCTGAAGGAATTCCTTTCCTTTGGAAGCTCCTTGACTGACTGACTGACTCAAGTACAGGCCCAGCTACAAGTAAACAACTGAAACTCTAAAGCGGGGTGTCGAACATATGGTCCATGGGCCAGATCCAGTCACTGCAGGGCTGCTATCTGGCCTGAGAGCAACTAGCTCTCTGCTGCTTCCTGTTCCTGATTCCAGCATCACAGCTCCTTTTGCCCAGTCTCTCCTATTTCCTGCTTCACAGAGGAGAGAAAGAAAGCCAAGTCCCCTTCCCTTGATTGGCTGAGGGCTCCTCCCCCTCCCTCTCTGGGGGGGGGCAGAGAGAGAGAGAGTGTCCCATGGCACCTTTACAAAAACCAACATTTTATTCCAGGTATAAGTTTTTGTGTGCAAGCACACTTCTTCAGAGAGGAAAGGAGGGAGGGGGGAAGCCAGAGAAAACACACCGGGGGGGGAGTCCCATAGGACTTGGAGGAATCTCCCTTTCCACTTCTAACAGATGGGGGGGGGAGAAACCTGACAGCACAACTTGCATTCTTTTTTAGAGAAAAGGAGGAAGAGTCCAGTAGCACCTTAACAACTAACAAAATTTGTGGCAGGGCATGAACTGTCATGAGTCACTGCTCACTTCTTCAGATACACCTAGAATGTGAGTCCATCTATCCTTCTATCTTGGAGAGTGAAGTGATTTCAGATGCCAGATGACACTGGTAATGAGAGAAGAAACCTAGGTCTCAGTTTGGTTCAGGAGAATGCATTGTCTTGAGCTTCATTATCAGCTGCAATTCAGCAGCCTCTCTTTCTAAGCTCCTTTTGTAATTCCTTTTGTAAGAGAACTGCTATTTTTAGGGTAGGGTCACACTGGCAGCTTGGCACAGTATGGTGGCACCTCAAATTGTACTGGTTTCTGAATGCTAAAGACTAACAATTTATGGTAGGGTGTTTTCTGAATCACTGCTCATTTCTTCAGATTTATTTCCATTTATCCTTTGCATCTTCTTGGACTGAATCTTCCTGGACCAAACTGAGACCCAGGTTTCCTGTCTCATTATCAGTGCTGATATCTCCATGCCTACTACCCCTCTGCATATCACACCTAATCCAATCAAGCCTGCTATTGCCATTCAGCATCTGAAATCATCTTTATAAAGTATATATCTGTACCTCATATTACATTTTATGGCACACATGGCCCAGCCTCACAAAGTGACATTTATGTCAGATTCAGCCCTCGTAACAAATGAGTTTGACACCTCTGTCCTAAAGCTTTCAGGTCGGATATACACACTAAAATACAGATGTCAGCTCTTCTCGAATAATCAGTAAATTGCACTAATATGAAAACGATTCTCCTTAAGCATATTTTCCAGGTTAGTATTCACCACTGTTTTATGTATTACTTTAGATGGTTGTAATTCTGTTTAGATTTCACTGTTAATGACAAAAGCCTGAATAGGGTTGCCAGCCTCCAGGTGGTGGCATGAGATCTGGGATTACAACTGACCTCCAGGAGACAGAGATCAGTTCAGCTGGAGACAATGGCTGCTTTGGAAGATGGACTCTGTGGCATCATACCCCCCTAAAGTTCCTCCCTTTCCCAAACACTGCCCTCCTCAGGCTCCACCCCCAAAATCACCAGATGTTTGCCAACCCAGAGCTGGCAGCCCTAAGCCTGGAGAGTGCTAGGATTGGGAACAAGCAATGGCATGGATGGGAACATTCAATCCTGAAGGGTCTGATGAAGCTAAGCAGACCTTGATGGGAGAACACTACACAAACCATTCTGAACTTTGCAAATGGAGGAGCAAGAACCAAACAACATCTTATGTATACAACAGAGTAAGTTTGTCCTTCATATCCGATGATGAATTACCTTTTTATTTTGCAGAAATTCAAGAACTCCCAGAGGTGCAAAGTTTTATAGTTGTACAGTCGGTTAAGATGATAAAAGAGACAGTTTGGTGTAGTGGTTAAGTGTGTGGACTCTAATCTGGGAGAACTGGGTTTGATTCCCCACTCCTTCACTTGCAGCTGCTGGATGACCTTGAGCAAGCCATGGTTCTGACAAGAGCTGCCCCTGAAAGGGCAGTTCTTGAAAGAGCTCTCCCAGCCCCACCTACCTCACAGGGTGTCTGTTGTGGGGAGGGGAAGGGAAAGGAGTTTTTAAGCCACTCTGAGACTCCGAGTGAAGGGTGGGGTATAAATCCAATCTCCTCCTCCTTCTTGATGCAATATGTGCATTTACAATTATTATTCAGTCTGTGTTAAATTCTGAGAACCTGCCACTCTGAAACCTACTAGAGCTATTGAGATTCAGTAGAGTTTAAACTCTCATTCTGCCATGGACGGTCATTGTGTGACCTTGGACCAATCACATGCTCAATCTAATCTACTATTACAGGGTTAATGTAAGGATATGTGGGAAGGTCTAACCACATATGCCACTCTGAGTTCCTTGGAGGAATGGACAGATATAAATGTGATAGAAAACTAGAGACAAACACAGTAGACTGATTTTTCCTGCCCCCGTTTGTATCCAAAGATGGCCACCTTAACTGCACCATTAAGATTTAACTACACTATACAAGTATCCAGTTCTGAGATAGTCAAGCAGTTTGTGTAAAAACTCACAGATTTCTACCAATGGAAACGGAGAGCCAGTTTGGTGTAGTGGTTAGGAACGCAGACTTTAATCCTGGAGAACCAGGTTTGATTCCCCATTCCTCTGCATGCAGCTGCTGGATGGCCTTGGACAAGCCACAGTTCTCTCAGAGCTCTCTCAGCCCCACCTACCCCACAGGGTGTCTGTTGCAGGGAAAGGAAGGAGAATGTAAGCCACTTCTAGGCTCCAAGTGAAGGGCAGGGTATAAAACCATCTTTTCTTCTTTTTCAACACAAAAATATCAACGATATTTTTAGATTTGTACTAGTAGCGCCTTGAAGCAAGGGTTTTTTTTTCCTTGCAGAAGATCATCCTTCTTCATTTACTGAGTTAAGTTTGTTATGTGCACTGCTCTGTCCAGAAACTTAATTTTCTTTTTAAAATGTCTATCGGTGAATGAACAGTCATGTAAAGTCTTCATTTGTTTCAATTATTTACTATTTATGCATTTAAAACAGTCCTATGAAATAGTGCTTTAAGGAAAATTGAGACTAATGCTGTACAATTACAGCAAATAGCCTTTGGAATTATAATGACAATTTCTTCTAGGACTGCATTTTCCTCAATTGCTGTCAGAAATAATGTGAATTTGGTCTGTCCAATTTTTGGTTTTCATTCTACACTGAAAGGTAAACACATTATTTTCATACTGTTCAATTGTGTGACACATGTTTTTATTGAAATATAGATGCAATTAACAGACACTGAGCTTGGGAGGGCAATTTTCCTCGATTTTCTTGCCACATTTCTCTATTTGACTGTTCACTTTCTTGAATCAGGGATAAAATCATCCAACAAGATTGAACAGCAGATCCTAATTATCAAAATAAAAGCATGATGACAGGGTAACAAAGCAATATGCAGTGGGTGGTGGAAAATGCCATCAAGTCACAGCTGATTAATGTAGGATTTTCAAGGCAAGAGATTCAGAAGTGGTTTTAGGGTTGCTAACCTCCAGGTAGTACCTGGAAGCCTCCTGCTATTACAAATTATCTCCACATGGCAGGGATCAGTTACCTTGGAGAAAATGACTACTTTGGAGGATGGATTCTGTGGCATTATATCATGCTAAGGTTTCCCCTCCCCAGATCATACCCTCCCCAGGCTTCATCCCCCAAATCTCCAGGTATTTCCCAACCCAGAGCTGGCAACCCTAGGTGGTTTGCCATGGCCTTCCTCTGCATCATGGTCCAGGACTTTCGGGGGGGGGGTCTCCCATCCAGTCTTGACCTTGCTTAGCTTTCAATATCTGACAAAATCAGGCTACTGGTGATTAAGTGGGTTCATTGTTTCTCATATTTAAAAATATATCTTCGTTTGACCATCAAACTCACATCTTGATGAATACAACAAAAATATTTACTGCCTCAGCTAGTTTGAAAAGCTAAAGGAATATTCCTAAATATGTAATTGTGAAATTTAAATACCATCCATATTCTGGAACTGCTTTTATAATACAGTAACAATAAGGACATCTTATTGCATTTTTTTTAACAGTGACATATTCAGGAATATTCAGTCCTCATGAAGGGAATAGGAGAGAAGTGAAAACATTAGGCCCATCCATTAATGTCTAAACAAAGGATTTCAATTAGCATAAATAACAGTCTTAAAATAACACACCATAATAAAGATGGCTTGGGTTCATTAATTTTAATTCATTTCATACGCTGAAAACGAAAACCATGGAATCTCTCCTCCCTATTTTCCTTAATCATACCATGCTAATACCGGCATATTCTAGAAGACTGCTTTCAGTCATGATAGCTATGTTATCAAGCCACAATCAAATGAGTAAGGGCATTTTCTGAAGAGTAGGCCAGATGAAAGGGGGGAAAAATAAACTCACCAAAATTTTGTCAGGTGCAGTTTGGAATAATACAGCTCCCCCAATACTCCCTTTGCTAACAAACGAACATCTGGGAATAGTGGACTAATTTTGACAGAGCCCCACAGCACCCCTTTCACTAAACAGCCATTCCTTCAGATTCCCTCTGAAGTGACTAGGGATGGGTACAAACCAGGAAAATGTGGTTCATTTTAGTTTGTGGCTCATGCTGTGCACAGTTTGTGGACCACAAACCATCACAAACGTTTAGGTGCCAAACAAACTGAGAGAAGAGAAAAGAGAAGGGATTGGATTTCTACCCTTCAATACCTGAAGGAGTCTCAGAGCGGCTTACAATCCCTTTCCCTTCCCCTCCCCACAACAGACACCCTGTGAGGTCGATGGGGCTGAGAGAGAACAACGCTGAAAGAATTTATGACCTACTCAAGGTCACACCAGCAGCTGCATATGGAGGAGTGAGGAATCAAACCTGGTTCTCCCAGATTAAATTTGTGCTCCTAACCACTACACCAAACTGAGGTTTCTGATGTGGTAGAATGCCCCCCCCTCATTCTAGAGACACCAAGCTCACAAGGGATCTTCATATGACTCTCCTCTACCTGCCCTCCAAGTCTGGTGAGGATTGGAGTTACGGGGTCTGAGTTATGCCCCCCCCCGAAGGCAGCCACAGGAAATTGCTTTTTGGGGAAATGACAGACACAAGTTCAGAGGTTCAGGAGTGTATAGAATGGACCCTGTGCAAGCTAAAAAGATCAAACTTGTAGGGGACCTCTCCCTGATGCTCTCCTATGTGCCATCCAAATTATGTGCAGATTGGGCTTTGGGAGTCCGATTTATGGCCCCCAAAGTAAGGTGTCCCTAGGAACATGCTTTTGGGGGAAATGCTAGGCACAGGTTCAAAAGTGCATAGAATGGACCCCTGAAAGCTACACACATCAAGTGCACAGGGAACATCACACTGCTACCCACTCCTCTACAATCTCTCAAAGTTGGGGGCAGATTGCCTTGAAGTTTGGTAAACATTTTGATTGAGAGGAGACAGTCTGTCTGAAAATGTATCCATTCACGAACTGCCACAAACCACCATGAAATGCTTGAAAATTTGTAGAAAGTTCATGCTAGTTGACTTGCCACAAACTTCTGTTCGCAAATCATGAACTGACCAAAAACCATCACAAACTTTAGTTTGTGAGCTGGTTTGTACTTGTCCCTAGAAGTCAACGTGGGAAAACATTTGGGAAATGATAGGTAGGGTGGCAGCTGGGAGGATCTTGAATAAGTCAGCAATGTGACTCATGCTTGGTAAACAAAATTCACTGACCGGACAAGCCCAGGGATAGCGAATGTGGATCATCCTCTACTGTCATGAATATTCCCTGGGATTGTGAGGGAAGCAGACATATGCAGTCTTCACCAAGGCACTTGTTCCTTCTCCCATATTGTACCAGAAGTAAGTTATAAGACTTTCATGTTTGCACATCTGTGCCCTCATTCACAGAGGTGAGGAAAGCAACTAGCCAAGGTTTTTCAACAGTGATGCTCTTTCTATGGAATGCTTTCCCCCAGAGGTGTGTCAGGAGATCACTTTTAGGTTCAGGGTAAAGACAATTGTATTTGCCTGTTCTTTTATCCGTCCCATTCCCCCCCCTCCGGCCATTATAACACCCATTTTTAATGTGCTGTATTTTATCTGTAGTTGTTCTACTTGACTGACCCTGTTCTGTGTTTTATGGATTTTATGCTCTCTCTCTCTCTCTTCATGGTTATTGGTTGGGTTTTATTAGGTTACTAGGGAGCAAAGCCCATTGTGGAGGAAGACAACGGGCCCTAGAAAGGGAGGGAGGGAGGGAGGGAGGGAGGGAGGGAGGGAGGGAGGGAGGGAGGGAGGGAGGGAGAAAGAAAGAAAGAAAGAAAGAAAGAAAGAAAGAAAGAAAGAAAGAAAGAAAGAAAGAAAGAAAGAAAGAAAGAAAGAAAGAAAGAAAGAAAGGGGGAGAGTGAAAGAAAGAAGGAGAGAGGAAGAAAGGAAAAGGGGGAAAGGAAGGGAAGAGGGGCGGAACGGGCTTCTCTGGGCCTACTGGGCCCATAGAAGGCCCAGAGGATGGTATGTGTGGGGGCGGAAGGGGCTTTTCTGGCCTACTGGGCCCATAGAAGGCCCAGAGGATGGCATGTGGGGGGCGGAAGGGGCTTCTCTGGCCTACTGGGCCCATAGAAGGCAGAGAGGATGGTGTGGGGGGGTGGAAGGGGCTTCTCTGGCCTACTGGGCCCATAGAAGGCCAAGAGGATGGTGTGGGGGGGGTGGAAGGGGCTTCTCTGGCCTACTGGGCCCATAGAAGGCCGAGAGGATGGTGTGGGGAGGGGCGGAAGGGGCTTCTCTGGCCTACTGGGCCCATAGAAGGCCCAGGGGGTGGTGTGGGGGGGGCAGAAGGGGCTTCTCTGGCCAACTGGGCCCATAGAAGGCCCAGGGGATGGTGTGTGTGGGGGGCGAAAGCGGCTTCTCTGGCCTACTGGGCCCATAGAAGGCCCAGGGGATGGTGTGTGTGTGTGTGGGGGGGGCGGAAGCAGCATCTCTGGCCTACTGATATGGGCGGGACTCTGCCAAGCAGCCAGTCAATCCCAGCCAGCATCTTCCGACTGCCAGTTCTTGTGCCGAATCAATTATGGCGACCATAGAATGTTGTGGAACCAAAATTCAAATATATATAAGGACAGATGCTTCTATGATGTAGCAATTGTTTCAGTGCTTTTTGGTGTGTTTTGTGATGTAATGTTGCTATTTGATTATTTTAAGTGGTTCATAGATAATTTTATGTCTGCTTTAGTTGTCTTAAGAATCTTCAAGCAGTTTTGGAGAGCTTGACTAAGAAAGAAACTAAATAAAATTAAACTAATAAAAACAATGTTCACTTGGGCACCTGGAATATCCATAAATGAACCTAGTATGATCTGTAATTACCACTGTTACGGCAGCTGATCAAAGATATAAAAACTTCACAGTGTCATCTTAGGCCTACTGAAGAACATGCATGTTGTAAGCTTCATAGTCCAATAAGACACTGGCAATCATCTCCCAAAGTCCCACCTCTACTCCAGGGCTCTCCTCGTGATTGTGGCCTAATGCAAATCCAAGTGATTATCAGCCCATCAGAGCCTATAGAATTCCACTGGATGAGAGGGGGCAAGCCAGCTTCAGCTTAAGAAGGGTGAAGAAAAACCTTTTTCTCAGATAACAGATTCTGTGGCTCTGGATAAGAATGTCAACTTAGTGTTTAGTTTCTAGTCAGAGTTTGGGGTTGGCTTAGGGATGAAACCTTGTCTCAGTGAGACAAATAAACATCCTGTTAAAGGTCCTGCATTCCTAACTTACATGTAGAAGTTCTGTGGGCAGTAGCTATCTGGGGTAAAAGTGAAGTCTTGAACATGCAGAGGTAATAAACTAGGACCCTGAAAGATGAAGGATCCTCTTTAAATACAGGCACCGCTAAATAAACTGGCTTTGCACAAGGTCCAATCGAGATGGCATGCTTTTGCACAAGTGGGTGGTGGTTCTCCTAACCCAGCACACTGTGTAGCCAAATCACAGCTGCAAGTGTATGCTGGGTGCAAAAGAGGCAGATTCAGATTGGGAGTGATGCATCCCTCTTTCCCCATGCTGAAACAGACCCCAAGGTCTGTTATTTGCCCCACCATGGGAGCTGCACATGCAGTCCCCCAAGGGGAAAATATAAAGTTATCCAGTCTTCTCCTAGTAGCAGACCTCCCCACCAGCAATCCTCATTTCCTGCCACTGCTCTGTCAGCTAGCAAGGGAAAATTTAATTAAAAAATCGCCATTAGTACAATGGCATGACATCTCTTCAGGGAAAACCCCAGAAATTATGACACACCACTCTAGAGTGACCATAGAGTTTCCAGTGATTCCTAGAGCAGCATGAAATTACTTCCAGGTGTCCCCCTGGAGAGATATCACACTGTTATACATCCAAATCTCTCACCAGGTGCCAGCTATTATCTGGCAACCTTTTGCAAATAACATCCCATTTGCAGCCATTATGGCTTGGGGAAACAGCGCAGGGGCAAAGGTTCCCCCATGCCATTGTCCCGAACCAAATTGGGCTTAGGGCTGCCAGGCTGAGCCAGGGACATGGTGTGTGTATAGGGTGTCATCTGCACAATAACATCACTTCTGCAAAATACCTGGAAATGACAGTGGTAGCTCTAGGTAGCAAAGAAGAACTATACAAGAAGGACCTCAATGTCCTTGACAACCATGACAGTGTAATCACTGACCTCAAGCCAGACAACCTGGAAAGCCAAGTCAAATGGGCCTTAGAAAGCATTACTAACAACAAAGCTAGCGGACGTGATGGTATCCCAACTGAGCTATTCAAAGTCTTAGAAGATGATGCTGTTAAAGTCCTGCACTCCATATGCCAGCAAAATTGAAAAACACAACAGTGGCCATAGGATTGGAAAAGGTCAGTTTACATTCCAGCCCCAAAGAAGGGGAATGTTCAAACTATCGCACAATTGCACTCATTTCACATGTTAGCAAGGTCATGCTCAAGATCCTACAAGCTAGGCTTCAGCAGCACATGGGTAGAGAACTGCCACAAGTACAAGCTGGGTTTTGAAGAGGTGGAGGGACAAGAAATCAATTGCCAACATTTGCTGGATTATGGAGAAAGCAAGGGAGTACCAGAAAAACATCCACTTCTGCTTCATCGACTATGCTAAAGCCTTTGATTGTGTGGATCACAACAAACTGTGGCAAGTCCTTAAAGAGATGGGAGTACCAGACCACCTCACGTGTCTCTTGAGAAACCTGTATAAGGGTCAAGAAGCGACAGTTAGAACCAGATATGGATATGGTTTAGAAGAGGAAAAGGAGTATGATAATGATGTATACTGTTACCTTGCTTATTTAATTTATATGCATCATGCGAAATGCCAGCCTGGATGAATCACAAGCTGGAATTAAGATTGCTGGGAAAAACATCAACAAGCTCAGATATGCAGATGATACCACTCTAATGGCAGAAAGTGAAGAGGACCTAAAGAGCCTCTTGTTCAGAGTGAAAGAGGAGAGCACAAAGCTTGAAACTCAACATAAAAAAACCCCCTAAGATCATAACATCTGGCTCCATCACTCCTTGGCAAATAGAAGGGGATGTTGTGGAAGCAGTGACAGACTTCATGTTCCTGGGATCCAAGTTTATTGCAGATGGTGACTGCAGCTATGAAATTAAAAGATGCCTGCTCCTTGTGGGGGAAACGATGGCAAACCTAGACAGCATAATAAAAGGTAGAGACATCACCCTGCCAACAAAAGTCTGTATGGTCAAAGCAATGGTATTCCCAGGAGTAATGTATGGCTGCGAGAGTTGGACCATAAGGAAGGCTGAGCAATGAAGAATAGATTCTTTTGAATTATGGTGCTGGAGAAGACTCTTGAGAGTCCTTTGAGCTGCAAGGAGATCAAATCAGTCAATCCTAAAAGAAATCAACCCTGACTCTTCCCTGGAAGGACAGATACAGAAGCTGAAGCTCAAATACTTTGGCCACCAAGTGAGAAGGGAGCACTCACTGGAGAAGACTCTGATGCTGGGAAAGACTGACGGTAAAAGAAGAAGGAGATGACAAAGGATGAGATGGTTAGACAGTGTTATCGATGTAACAAACATGAAATTAAGCAAACTCTGGAGGATGATGGAAGACAGGAGGGCCTGGTGTGATGTGGTCCATGGGGTCGTGAAGAGTTGGACTCGACTGTGCGACTGAACAACAAAAGCTCTAGGAATTGCTGGAAACTCTACTCCATTGCTTCTGGTTGTTCAGGGCAATTCTGGTGAGATGATGATGATGATGATTTTAACTTTACATTTTTTCCTCACCACCACTACAACTGGTGATGGGAAAAGCAGTTTGGGGCAGAGGATCATCTGCTCCAACTGGGGTCCTGGCAATGCTAACTGGGCTCTGCAGCACTTGAAAGAAGAAGTTCCCCGAGGCTTCCATCTAGCTTCAGGGAAGGTGATTTAGGAGAACCCAAACCTGATGTGCAAAAATGTATCATTTTGTATTTTATTTTAGTGTTTGTTTATTGTTTTATTGCATTATTGTTTTTTAATTTTTGTAACCCACCTTCAGTATTTGTGAGAAAGATGGACCATAGATGTAGGAAGGTAAATAAATCAATTTAGTTGATTGATCTATTGGTTGAAGTTTTCACCAGTAACACTATACACATGTAAACATTTCAAAAAGACTGTACTCAATGTGAGATAAAAAAGGAAGTAGAATGGCTTTGTTTTACACTAGGCTTGTCTCAATTAAGCCTGTAATCCATTCACTGACTTTGGCCTAGAACAGATGCATAAACTATTTGCCAACTAGCTTGAAAGAGGCATTCACATTTTGTAATAATTAAACAGAGCTATTAATCATTACCAAAAATAGAGTTCCTATAAATGTCTTAAAATTAAGTATGTTACCTAATTCAAAATGTACCTTGCAAAAAAATCCAAATAGTCTAACTATGAGCACTTCCTCACTAAAGAGGCAAAACAAGCCCAGCAGAACATATTTCTATTTTCTACCAGCCTGATACCCATGCTTTGCTACGGTATTTAAGTTCTATAAATCCAGTTATAATACTGATGATGTGAAGTCTGAAGTGTAACATTTGTTGTAGGAATTCTAATGGAGAAGACTGTAGTGTAAAAAATGAAGTGAAGCATGCATACTTGTGTTTTTTTCCTCTACTGAAGGACCTCTCTGTAGTCCAGAACCTGAAAAGGTTAGTCAAGTAGAAAAGAGGGCCAACAGTAAAAGCTTAATATGTATGCTATACAGGGGTCTTTTTGTAGAAAAACAGCTGCAGGAACTCATTAGCATATGGTATGCTAATGAGCTATTAGGCTATTAGCATATGCCACACCCCCTGACATCACCGGAAGTGTTGTCAGAAGGGGAAGCTAAAGGGGGGGAGGCATCTTCAAAAGCCTCCCCTTCCCTTCCCCAGCTGGTCTGGGTGGGGGAGCTAAGAGAAGGGGTTTAAAGTTTAAACTCCTTCTCATGAGAGTTGGGCCACAGAAGGAGGAAAGAGAGAAGGAAAGAGAGAGAGTAGAGAGGAGGAAAGAGGGAAAGAAAGAGAAGGAAAGGGGAGGGAAAGAAAGAGAGGGAAGAAGGAGGGAAACAGGGAAAGGAGGAAGAAAGAGAAGAGAAGAAGGTGGGAAAGAAAGAAAGAGAGAAGAGAAGAAGGAGGGAAAGAGGAAAAAGAGAGAAGGAAAGGAGGGAATGAAAGAAATTCGGCGGCAATTCGCCCTCCCTTATATCCTATGGGCCATTGAAGTCAATGGTGAAAACATAGGGTATATTCTGGGGGCTGGAGGGGAGGGGTTTGAGGGAGAGGCTCCAAACTCACAGGATAGCTGATGGAACCTCTCCCCAAGATACCCACCAAGTTTCAAGAACATTGGACCAGGGGGTCCAATTCTATGGGCCCCCAAACAGGTTGCCCCTATTCCCTCCATTGTTCTCTATGGTGGGAAAAAAGTAACTTTTCTTCTCTCTTTCTTTCCCATCTTCTTCTCTTCTCTTTTTTCCTCCTTTCCCTGTTTCCCTTCTTCTGCCCTCTCTTTCTTTCCCTCCTTCTTTCTTTCTCTTTCTTTCCCTCTTTCCTTCCCTCTACTCTCTCTCTTTCCTTCCCTCTTTCCTCCTTCTGTGGCCCAACTCTAGTGAGAAGGAGTTTAAACTTTAAACCGCTTCTCTCATAGCTCCCCCACCCAGACTAGCTGGGAAGGGAAGGGAAGGCTTTTGAAGATGGCTTCCGGTTGGAGAAAAATGGCGAACTGACGCACTCCTGCGAATGTGTGGAGTGGATGGCGGCTTCTTCTGACAGTTTGGGCAGTTTTATTGCCCAACGCAGCATCCTCCAGGCAGGGGGGTGCCAAGCAAGCAACGAGGTCCAAGTGAGAGTAGAGATCGGCGTCCACAAGTCCCGAAGGGGGCTTGTTTATGCCTTGAACTCCTCTCAGGAGTGGGCTTTTGAAAATCAGCACTAAAGAAGCTAGCCGAGCTAAAGAATCAGCTTAAATTCGCCCTTTCCCAATCTCTTAAGAAACGATCTACCGTTGGAATCAAAGAGAAGTGATGTGAAGTCCCAAGATAAACATTTAAGGTAACCAAAACGATTTGCTTACTGGGGAGAAGATCTAATGAGTTTTGAGCAAGGCGGTTAAGTGCATAAGGCTCTAAGCCATAGAATCGATCCATCGTTAAAATCAGAAGAGTTCGTTAAAGTGCTAAAAAAGGATTAAATTGACTTTAACATTCCTGTGGTCAGAGACTGAGTGATAAGTGTATGAGCGAATGTGACTGGAAAGATCACGAGACAAAGGTGTAACATTTAACTGTGTCTGGCTGAAACCTGACTGGCTAGAGAGTGTGTTGGAGGACTGAAAGAGAGGCGGACCAGAAGTGTTTCCGGTGGGACTCTGTTAACGTGGGACCGGAAACAGGAAGTATAGAGAGAGCCTACTCTAGCCAAGAAAACCATAGAGAAATTGCGCCCACCATTTTGTGGAGGACTGAATTTTAAAATGTATTTTTAAGACAAAATAGACTGTTAGCAAGAGCAGAACAAAGTGGAATCTAAAGGGAAGTGAGAAAACAACTGAAGTGGACTGATAAATTTTCAAAACGGAATCAAAACTCAGGGGGAGAGCGGAGTCAGCTGCAAGTCCAGGTATGTTTTCCAAAGACAAGAAAGAATGGCAGGCAGCAATTGAAGCAATGGAGAAGCGCATGCTAGAAGCGATTCAAGGTATGATGAAACAAATGGACAAGCAGTTTGAGGAGAAAATGGAAAAACAGCTGGAACAGTTGGAAGAAGTTCAGGAAAAAAATGTGGCAGCCTTGAGAGAGTTAGTACTTGCGGAAGTGGCAGAGTTTAAAAAAGAAGTGGAAAATACAAGTAACCAAGTTAAAACTTTGGCTACAAAAACAACAGAAATGGTGGAAAAGACACAGGACTTGGAAAAGAAAATTGAGGTGAATTCACAAAGTAACCGGAATTTGGAGGCAGTTGTGGAATATAAGGCAATGTCAAACCATCTGAGACTGAGAGGGATAGAAGAAAAAATGGGCGAAGATATACGTACCGAAGTGATGGCAATTTTGACGGAGTACTTAGGAGAAGATCAGGGGGAGTTGGATCAGAATTTTGATCTTATATGCAGAGTGAATTCTGCTTATGCACCAAGAGATATAATCGTTCAATTTGTGACAAGGAAAATGAAAGAGGATATATTTAAGAAGCAGTTTACCCAGCCATTGGAAATTAATGGTAAAAAGATAATAATAATGAAGGAACTCCCAAGGTCCATTTTGCAGGATAGAAAGAAATACAAGAAGTTGGTGGAGAAGCTGAAACAACTGAATATCAGATTCAGATGGGAGATACCACAAGGACTGTCCTTTATGTACAACTCGAAAAGACATATGATCAAATCACCGGGGGATATGTATAGGTTTAAAGCTGAAAATATTGAAGACTTCGGAGATATTTAAAAAGGCTCAATGATGGATTACAAATTGTTATCGTGGAATGTAAATGGACTTAATTCACCTAACAAAAGAAAAGTAGTGAATTATTGGCTACAAAAGCAAAAATCTAATATCATCTGTCTACAAGAAACTCACATAAAAAGTTGGGATAATAAATATTTGATTAATAAAAAATTGGGAGAAGAATTTTACTCCTTGGCAGGAAAAAAAAATAAAGGAGTTGTGACCTATGTAAATAAAAAGTTGGAACCCAAACAAGTTTTTACAGATAAAGAAGGGAGATATGTGGCCGTTGAGATTAGAATATTACAAAAAAAGACATTGGTTGTTAATTTGTTTGCTCCTAATGGAGCCAAAGAGAATTTCTTTAAGGATTTGCTGAGGGAATTGGACCAAGTGCATTACGACCAGATAATTTTAGGTGGTGATTTTAATGGTACTGTTAATAACAAATTGGACAGACAATCACAAAAGGGTGATGAGAAGATTGGAAAGTTACCTCAAATTTTTTTAAAACTGATTGAACAAGAAAAGTTGGAAGATGTATGGAGAAAATGGAATAAAAAAATTAAAGACTTTTCTTTTTATTCCAACAGACATAGATCCTTCTCAAGAATAGATATGATTTGGATGTCAAGTGAAATTGCATTAAAAACCCAGAAGGTGGAAATTTTGCCAAAGACTAATTCAGATCACAACCCGTTAATTTGGACGTTAATATAAGTGGCTCAAGTGGTTAAGATGCTGAACTGCAGGCTGTGGAAGGTCAGTAGTTCAGCAGTTCGAGACCCGAGAGTGCCGCATGACGGGGTGAGCTCCCGTCTCTAGTTTCAGCTCCTGCCAACCTAGCAGTTCGAAAGCAAGAAATTGCAAGTAGATAAATAGGTACCACTTCGGTGGGAAGGTAACAGCGTTCCGTGCACCTTGGTGTTTAGTCATGCCGGCCACATGACCACAGAAACGTCTTCGGACAGTGCTGGCTCTTCGGCTTTGAAACGGAGATGAGCACCGCAACCCTAGAGTCGGATTCGACTGGCTTTCGAGCAAGGGAAACCTTTACCTATAAAAGGTTAAACAATACCATTGGAGAATTAATAAGGATTTATTGGATAAGATGAAATTAGTGGAGACTTTGTGGAAAGAAACTCAATTTTTTTTTCAAATGAACTTAAATCAAGAGGTCAATATACAGACAGTTTGGGATGCCTATAAATCGGTAATGAGAGGAGTATTGCTTTCAATGAATGCAGCCGACAAGAAAAATAATTTGAAACAACAGAAAGATTTGCAGGACAAAATTCAACAAAAAGAGAATGAGTTGAAACGGAGGCCGGGCAAAAAGAAACTTCTCAAGGAAATTCAAATTTTACAAGAACAATTAAAGGCGACATTAAATAGAGAACTTTATTGGAATTTAAAGAAATTGCAGCAAAAATCTTTTGAAGGAGCAAATAAGCCAGGGAAGTACTTAGCATAGCAACTGAAAAATCGGAGGGAGGGAAGGACAATAATCAAGATAATGGAAGAAGGCAAAGAAATTGTTGACATGAATGGAATAAAAAGAGCCTTCTTCAAATATGATGCAAAATTATTCCAAAAAAAGAAGATTGACCCAGTGAAAATCAAAAAGTATTTGGACAATGTAACTTTACCTGAGATGGATATTAATACTAAAGAAATGCTGAATGGTCCGATACAGAAAGAAGAAATATATAACGCAATAGAAGATGCCAAATTAGGGAAAGCTCCAGGACCAGATGGATTTACTGCAAAATTTTACAAAAAACTAAAGGAGGAGCTAACCCCGATTATGGAACTCCTAATTAATGAAATTCAGCGGACTAAACTAATACCAGAATCTTGGAAAGAAGCCAACATATCTCTCATACCCAAGGAAGGACAAGACCTGACAGACGTGAAAAATTATAGACCAATTTCACTACTCAATAATGATTCTAAACTATTTGCCAAAGTTATTTCAGAAAGATTAAAGACTTATTTAAAGACTGCTATTAGAGAAGAACAAGCCGGTTTTCTACCAAATAGACAAATTAGAGACAACAAGGATTGTGATTGATGCAATAGAG
Organism: Gekko gecko; assembly: GCA_029375565.1. Lineage (NCBI taxonomy): Eukaryota > Metazoa > Chordata > Lepidosauria > Squamata > Gekkonidae > Gekko > Gekko gecko. The sequence goes on from JAPDNY010000005.1 coordinate 142,397,024, forward strand.
TACGACAAGCATCCGGAAAAGGAAGTTGCTTTTCTATTTTTGGATGAGGAAAAAGCCTTTGATAATTTAAACTGGGAATTTATGCTTCAAGTGTTTGATAGAATGGACATTGGGCAGCCCTTTTCAAATATGATTAAGGCTGTATACTGTGAACAAAAAGCGTCGCTAAATGTGAATAAAGAGCTGACGGAATATTTTAAAGTTCAAAAAGGGACAAAACAAGGATGTCCGTTATCTCCTTTGTTATTTATTTGGATCTTGGAAGTGATGCTGAGTAAAATAAAAGAAGATAAAGATATAAAAGGACTTACAATTGGAAGTTTTGAGTATAAATACAGGGCTTTTGAAGATGATGTAATGTTTATAATTGAAGATCCAGTAATGAATGTACCGTTATCGATGGAAAGGATTTGGAGACTTGGCTGGATTTTATGTGAACAAGAATAAGACAAAGATACTCTGTAAAAATATGAGAAAAGAAAATCAACTGGATCTACAAGAAAAAATCCAATGTGAAGTGGTGAAAAAGACTAAATACTTTGGAATTGAAGTTACAGCAAAAAATAGATTTGTTTAAGAATAATTATGAAAAGACCTGGAATAAAATTCAACAAGACATTAAGAAATGGAATGAACAGTCGGGTTAGAACAGATAAAAGGAAATACTTCTTCACCCAAAGAGTGATTAACATATGGAATTCACTGCCACAGGAGGTGGTGGCAGCTACAAGCATGGACAGTTTCAAGAGGGAATTAGATAAACATATGGAGCAGAAGTCCATCAGTGGCTATTAGCCACAGGGTATAGATGGGAACTCTCAGTCTGGGGAAGGTGATGCACTCTATCCTTGGTGCTGGAGGGGGCAGCAGTGGGAGGGCTTCTAGTGTCCTGGCCCCACTGCTGGACCTCCTGATGGCACCTGGTATTTTTGGCCACTGTGTGACAGAGTGTTGGCCTAGATGGGCCATTGGCCTGATTCAACATTGGCTTCTCTTATGTTCTTATGTTCTTAATACTTTGAACCTATCACTATTAGGCAGAGTCTCAGTAGTAAAAATGAACATTTTACCTCGTTTGTTATTCCTATTTCAGACGATTCCAATTGTGAAAGACTGTAAAGTGCTGAATTCATGGCAAAAAGAGATTTCAAAGTTTGTGTGGGCTGGAAAGAAGCCAAGGATTAAAATGAAAATTCTCTGTGATGCGAAAGAAAGGGGAGGTTTTCAACTCCCTAATTTTAGATTATACCATGATGCGGTGTGCTTGGCATGGTTGGAACAATGGATTAATTTGGAGAACAGACAGCTGTTGGCTCTAGAAGGTCATGACCGAAAATTTGGTTGGCACGCCTATCTATGGTATGAGAAATCCAAAGAATATAACCTTTTCAAACACCACTTCATAAGGAGATCATTATTTATGACATGGATGAGGTACAAGAGATTTTTTTTTTTTGAAGCAAGACCATTGTGAATTGTGCCGGCGGAAGTAATAAAACCACTTTCAAGGCATAAAGGGAAAGACTGGTTACCCTATAGAGACATTCTGAAAACTGAGGGAAGAAGTTTCGTGATGAGACTTACAGAAGAACTGGACTTCGAATATGACTGGCTAAACTATAGACAGATTTATGATTTATTTAAAACTGATAAAACGAGATATGGTTTTAGAAAAGAAAATAATGAAATTGAAATGATTTGGATAGAAAAAGGTAAAAAAATGATTTCTAGAATTTATAAGATTTTGTTAAAATGGTATACAGAGGATGAGACTGTAAAAGAACAAATGGTGAAATGGGCTATAAACGTAAATAGAGATATAGAAATGTCATCATGGGAATGTTTGTGGAAAAAAATTGATCAAAATTTCAACATGTGTTAATGTTAAAGAAAACTGTTATAAAATGATGTATAAATGGTATATGACACCAAAAAAATTGCTAATATGAATGAGAATATGTCTAACAAATGTTGGAAATGTAAGAAAAAAGAGGGCTCGTTTTACCATATGTGGTGGACATGTGAAAAAGCAAGTGCTTTTTGGACTGAGATTCATAATGAAATTCAGAAAATCTTGAAATGTACTTTGAAAAAAGAGCCAGAAATGTTACTCTTAGGACTCAAATTAAAAAGAAGTTAAAATGGCAAAAAGAACTTTGCTATGGTACCTAATTTCAACTGCAAGAATGACTTATGCTCAGTTTTGGAAGCATGAGCAGGTACCTGATAAATGGGAATAGATTAAAAAAATGATTTTTATGGTTGAAATGGATAAGTTAACAAGAAAACTTCATGGAAGAGAAGATGAAGAATTTTTAGCAGACTGGAAGGACTTTAAAGACTATTTAGAGCTTAACTGGGATGTGAAAAATAGACTACTTTGTTTTGATAGCTATTAATAATAGAAGTGTTATAACAAAAGAGACTGTAATAGAAAAGTTACCTAATAGTTAAAATAGAAAAAGGAAAATAGTGAAATTTATGATTTGAATACTGAAAAGGAATTGAACGTAAGAGAATATTGATTGAGATGTTAATGGGGGCGGAACATCGTTGGAAGCCAGGGGAGGGGGGATAAAAAAACCTTAGAAAAGGATATGTTAAGAATTGTTAGTCAAATATGGAACATGCTATTATATCTTGATAATAAAATTTTCTTTAAAAAAAAAAAAGAAGATGCCTCCCCCCCCCTTTTGGTTCCCCTTCTGACATCACTTCTGGTGATGTTAGGGGGCATGGCATATGCTAATAGCCTAATAGCTCATTAGCATACCATATGCTAATGAGCTCCTGCAGCTGTTTTTCTACAAAAAGACCCCTGGCAGGAAGACTATCTCAGCACTTCATTGCCAATTATGTGACTGATGAAAATAAAAAGCAGGTGATTTTGCTGTGTGTTTGTGGAGCAAAGACTTATGGGTTTAGAAGAAGCTTGACAGCACCTGATTTCAAAGACTGTGATGCATCAAGCTGATGCTGGGAGAAAGATTCTAGAGGCACGGAAAGTGTACACTATGTTCAGTGTTACAAAAAGCCACTTATGATGGCCCTGTCCATTTCCAGTTTGGTGTAGTGGTTAAGTGTGCGGACTCTAATCTGGGAGAACCGGGTTTGTTTCCCCACTCCTCCACTTGCAGCTGCTGGATGACCTTGGGAAAGCCCTAGTTCTGACAAGAGCTGTCCTTGAAAAAGCAGTTCTTGAAAGAGCTATCTCAGCACCACCTACCTCACAGGGTGTCTGTTGTGGGGAGGGGAAGGGAAAGGAGTTCATAAGCTGCTCTGAGACTCCAAGTGAAGGGCAAGGTATAAATCCAATCTCATCTTCTTCTTCCCTCCCACCCTCAGAGGCAAGATTTTACCTCTGTATTTCTTTCCCTTTACTGACTGAGCCACCCTAGTAATGTATTTTTTTTCTTTGTTGAAGAACTCTGGCTGTTGTACCCTGCCACAGGATATTTTAGCTGTTGGCTCTGCCCAGGAACCTGAGGAAAGGATCAGGAGCCTACTTTAATTTCAACAACTTAAATGGCACTCAAGGCATTTTGAATTCCAAAAATAAGCTGACTCCTAAAGTCTCTAAAGGAAGTTTCTAACCACACCAGACCAGAGATCTCAGCGCTCTTGAGGTCTCCAAAGGCAGAAATCTGACTCCTCAGCATGCAGCTCTCTCAAGACTTTCTCTGCCCAGGTGATGCTCATCAGTTAGATTCCTTGGAGCAGCCTGTCACTCAAGGCTTTTTGGCTCTGTGAAGAATTAACCTTTCACAATCCTTTACCTGTTTGTACAACACTTCTAAGCTTTTAAAAGTGCAGTCCATCACACCACTGCACTTGACAGCTACCATTAGTCAGAAAAGCTGGATATAGAACCTTCTCTGTCGATAATCACAGAGGCCACTTATAAATGCTTGTGGCCAACTGATCTCATCAGATCTCAGAAGCTAAGCAGGGCTGACCCTGGCAAGTATTTGGAAAGGCGACCTCCAAGGAATACCAGGGCCAGTATGCAGAGGCAGATAATATCAAAGCCACCTCTTTGAAATGTCCTAGCCCCACTAGGGGTTGCCAGAAGTCACCATGACTTCCAGGCTTGCAAGCACATACACACATGTGCATGCCCATAAAAATACACACAAAAAATTGCTTGTGGCCAAAGAGGCCCCCAATTTGGAGGGGAAAAAAAGTTCTGTGTACATATACAGGGTAAAAAAATTCCAGTGAAAGATACCATTAATGTGGAGAGTCTGTGGCTCAGTGGTAGAGCATCTGCTTGGCATGCAGATGGTCCTAGATTCAATCCCTGGCATCTCCAGTTAAAGGGTCTGGCAGCAAGTGATGTGAAAGACCTCTACCTGAGACCCTGTGGAGACCCTCTGCCAGTCTGAGTAGACAATACTAACTATGATGGACTAAGGGTCTGATTCAGTATAAGGCGCCTTCATGTAAAGTGAAATATGCAGATCAGGTCATTTTTGCTGCTAGTAGTGGTTCAAGAAAGGGTCCAAGTCTGATGGGTCAGGACTGGATAAGAATGTTAAAACTGGAGCAGGCAAACATCATTTATGTCCACTCACTCAACGTGAAAGGTGTTCTTAAGAAATACTCAAAACTTTTCAAAAAAAGGAATGAAGTGCTAAGATTTTCATACACCCATGCATCACAGAGTGAATCAAGAATTAGATTGATTACATGCTCAAGGAATTATTGAACCCTGTACTGTTTTCTCACTGGGCCACTCCCATGGTGCCCATGCAAAAGTCAGATGGCAGAATCAGGATACATGGAAACTATAGAGTTACAGCGAATCGTATAGCCAAGTGGGGTACCTACTCCATTCCTAGGATTGAGGACCTGTATGCTACTCTAGCTGGGGGGGAAACTGCACAAAAATTGACTCATGTGATATATATCCAAATTCCCCAAAACCTTATTTGACAATAAATACTCCTAAAAGACTGCTCCGTTATAATTGACTGGGATGTGAGTGGCTCCTGAGATTTTTCAAAAGGCAATGCACAACCTGTTTTAAGGGATATATTTCATATATGTGTTTCTCTCTAAGACATCCTGATCACAGGAGAAACTGAGGCAGAGCACTTGCAAAAACTAGACCGTATTTTGACTAGGCTTTTATTTGCAGGTATGCGACTCAAAAAGAAGTGTGTTTTTCAGTCCCCTGAAGTGCTGCACCTGGGACACAAGATTGATAAAGTAGGCCTACATCCTGTGGAGAAGAAGGTATGTGCTATTACAGAGGCACTATCGCCACCATCAACATCAGAAATGAAATATTTCCTGTGTTTGTTAAATTATTATGGTAAGTTCATTACTGATTTGGCGTCATTATCGGCCCCATTACACAAACTTCAGAGAAAAGGGATCGAAACCAGGTAATAGCTGGAGGTTTCGGTTTCCGGCGTTGCGAATGGCGGCCGCGTCTCGGGATGATCCCGGAGGCGGCTAGCCCACACGCAGTCAGGGGGGGTCTTCGCTTATGCGAAAGACCCTAGTGAGCCTTAGGATAAGGCTCCGAACCGAGGCGCACTGGGGAGTAGCCTCTTTGCCGGCAGACAGCCGGGAAATTGAGGCTTTCTCCCCGCCCCAATCGGCCCCGCTGCGTTGTGCCCGTAATGGGACTTAGCAGCGCCACCGACTTCCAGGAGTGAGGAACAGCGATATGAACTAAAGCAAAAGAAGAAGCGGCGGTGAACCGTGAGTCGAAGGTCTTACTTTGAAGCGAAAACCCGAATCCTTTCCCCTCGAGCGAATGAGCGTTTGGGAGGAGGGGGAATCCCCCCCAGTGAGAAGCGGGACTTTTAAAAGAAAGCGAAGGGGGTTGTAAGGAAAGAAGGGTTGATGAAAATACCTTTGGGGTGCTACTGAAGCTTGAGTGTAAGCGGGTCTCCTGAGGGACGTGTCGCGAACTTTTAAAAAGTAAACAAATAAAACAGATGTCGGCCATGAAGAAGGTCCCTTTCAAACCGGAAAAGAAGGGAGGCGGGACTTCCGGCCCGGGTAACCCCCCCAGAGCCTGCTGTCAGTCAACAGACAAGCGAGCTACTGCACCCTCTGCTGGTTCAAATACAGAAAATCAGCGAAACTTTAACTAGCATGGAAGGTGTCCTCAGCAGCCAACAAAAGCAACTGACAGAAACGTCTAAGAAGATGGAGGATATTGCGCAAAAATGCTTGGTCTCGACGGAAGACATCGGAAAAGTTAAGAAAAAGGTCAACAAACTAGAAAAACATCAAGATGAGCAAGAAAAAAGAATTTTGATGCTTCAAATGGAGAAATCGAATCTGATGCTTCGTTTTCAGGGCATTAAAGAAGAAGATAATGAAGATCTCAGATCTATACTAGCAAATGCCTTGGCACCAGTAACTGGCAGGGATCAGCGTGAAATAAAAGAAGAGATGGATAAGGTCTATAGGGCCTATTCCACCTTTACAAAGAAAAATAACCTGCCAGCAGAAGTGGTGGTCAAGTTTGTTAAACAGAATACTAGAGATCAAATCTTGCGTGCAGTCTCAGCGGTGCCCTTGAAAATTGGAGAACAGATTATCAGAACTCTGAAAGATGTGCCATATGAAATTCGGATGAAGAGGAAAGCGTATAAAGGATTGACCAATTTTCTACAAAAGTACCAGATTACGTACAGATGGTCGTTCCCGGAAGGCCTAGTGTTTAAGTACAAGGATAAAAGGGAAAAGATTGACTCTATCTTCAAAGCACAAGAGTTCCTGAAGAGGCACGCCAGCTCAGAGGAAGATGCAGCTCTAGCAACTTGGACAAGTAGCGAAGATGACAGAGGTCCAGAGGAGGGAGTTGCCGGTGCGGGAGGTGGGAAAGCTAAAGAGGGCCCATCGTATAACCTGAGAGACACTAAAGGAAGACAACCAAAGAAATGACTGTTCATGAGACGTCTGAAAGGAGTTGATTAATAACTAACCCCAAAGGACACTACTAACCTGATTAACAGAGCTATTTTGGATTTTTGTTAATCTAAAAAGAAGACTCTTCGACCACGGTGACCGTCAAAAAAATGTATCTATACTAACTTAATCTAACCCCCATTAACAGGATACTCACTCTGCCCTTTTCTTAGTCCCTCTATATACCCTACCTTTTTCTATATATAAAAAGAATAAATTTCTCTCCTTTTTAGGAGGGTTTTTGCAAAAAAAAAGAAACCAGGTAATAGCTTTTACAGAAGCAAAAACAATTGCTGAAGTTCTCTACTCTTCCTAACTCATTATGGTAGTCACAAAGAATTTTGTCTCGTGATGTCTCTCCATATGGAGTAGGAGCAGTGCTGGCTCACCAATTGCCTCATGGATCAGAGTGCCCTATTAGTAATGCATCAAGATCCCTGTCTCTAAAAGGAAAGAAAAAATCACAACTAGAATATGAAAGGCTAGCTAGCCATGGGTGTTTTTTGGGTTGTTTTTTTTAAGAAATTCCATTCCTACCTCTGTGATAGACACTTTATCATCCATTCACACCATAACCCAGTACAGGGTCCTTGGGGAGGGAAGAAATCAATATCTCCATGGCATCTGCTAATATTCAGAGATGAGCCCTGACGCTGGCTGCCTATGACTACAGATTTGAATATAGGCCTGGAAAAGCCATGAATAAAGCCTGTGCCCTTAGCAGACTTCTACTACCAGCTAGTCCAGACTCAATATTGCAAACTGCTGATATTATTATAGTGATTGAACTGATGTCTGCATCTCTAATAGATGCTGCAGAGATCAAATGAGGAACTGTTTAAGATCCTTTCTTGTCTACAGTACGAAGGCTGGTTACAAATGGATGGGCAAAGAGAAAAGAAAGATATCTATAGTCCTTTTACCAGTGTAAAGAGTCTTTGAGTATCCAGAATGGATGATTATTATTGGTAGTTATACCACCTGGGTAGTTTTACCCAGGTGGCCTAGGATAGATCAACAGATTGAGGTAGTGGTGTGTCAGAGAACTGCCATAATTCCTTCTGTTGCCAAATACACTGTATTCATTGTTAGCTGTATCACTTCCTGCTTTTACGCTTGCGTATAGCTTGCCAGCTGCAACTGTGGGAGAACTCTTCTTTGCCGCTTGTTATCGGAGTGGCCTTGACATAGGAGGCTTTGGTGTATTTTCTCAGCCTGGGGAAATATTCCAGTCCTATGTGACTAGGCGGTGTGTGTGTGTGGGGGTAGTTCTCCCGGTCATTACGTAACCTCCCGCCAGGAGTTTTCCCGCATGCGCGCTAAGAGTTCATTTGCTAGTCCAACTTTGCATCATACTATAACTGCATCTAGCATGGCCAAGAAGGGCATTCCTGACAATAGTGTTATTACTGTGGGCAACATCCTTGTATTCCAATAAAACATATCTTTCTTTGAAGAATGCTTGGACCTGCTTGCTATTGAGCCTGACATGATGAGACAGTGTGGTGCATGCCAATTCAACCATCCTATTTCCCCCCAAATACCCCTGCACCCAGGGGAATGGTCACAATGACCCTGTGCAAGACTTCACATTGACTATGCTAGAAGCTCAGAAAAAAAATATACCGCAGGTTAGGAAAGGCACTAATAGGTATAGAAAAAAGCCTGCATGGTTAACAAACAAAGTAATGACAACTGTAAAAGGCAAAACGGATTCCTTTAAGCGGTGGAAAGCTAGTCTCAGTGAGGCTGATAAAAGGGAGCACAGGCTGTGGCAAATACAATGCAAGTCTGTTGATCAGGCAGGCAAAAAGGGAATATGAGGACCATATAGCGAAAAATGTAAGGACCAACAATAAAACTTTCTTCAAATACATTAGAAGCAGGAAACCAGCTAGGGAAGCAGTGGGGCCCTTGGATGACCAACGGGTAAAAGGAGTACTGAAGGATAATAGGGAAATGGCTGAGAAGCTGAATGCATTTTTTGCCTCTGTCTTCACTGTGGAAGAGGAGAAGTGCTTGCCCACTCCAGAAGCACCGATTTCGGGAGGGGGGTTGAAAGACCTCAGTCAGATTGAGGTGACGAGTGAGGAGGTCCTATGACTGATAGACAACTTAAAAAATGATAAATCACCAGGCCCGGATGGCATACATCCGAGAGTGCTGAAGGAACTAAAATGTGAACTTGTGGATCTCCTGACAAAAATATGTAATCTTTCATTAAAATCTGCCTCCATTCCTGAGGACTGGAAGGTAGCTAATGTCGCTCCCATCTTTAAAAAGGGCTCCAGGGGAGATCCGGGAAATTACAGGCCAGTCAGTCTGACATCGATACCGGGTAAATTGGTGGAAACTGTTATTAAGGAAATAATCAGTAAGCACATTGATGAACAAAAACTATTGAGGCAGACTCAGCATGGGTTCTGTAAGGGAAGATCTTGTCTCACTAACCTGTTAGTGTTTTTTGAGGGAGTGAACAAACATGTGGACAAGGGGGACCCAATAGATGACAGGAGATTTCTAGGCCACATCTGGAGATTAGAACCCTCAGTGTTCCTGAGACCAGAAAGAACTGTGAAGTTAGGAGAGGCAGATATCCAGAAGGAAAGCTTTGGGGTGGGGGGCTTCAGTTGTTAGAGGAAGAGGAAAGTCTCTTTCAAAAAACTACTTTGATCCCCGTCTCTCTGGCCAAGCAGTATAAACTGCTCTTGCCTAGATAAGCCTAGCTGGAACAGGCACCAAACGATTTCCATCTATCTTTGTCCAGAAATGGTGCCATATTCCTCCAATAACTGAAGCTCTAGGGCTCAGCAAAGCCTATTCTACCTACCTTTCTTCAGCAGGTATGCTTATGGAATATTTTCTTAATCACTTTTTGCAGTACTGGTATGACCAAGATTGTTTTCATCCATCCCAAAAAAAGAAGCAGGGAGATATTTGGATAGTATCCCATTCAGTTTGAGTGCCATTTCACAGCTCAAACACTTTGCAAGGATGGCACATTTAACAGGGATTCAAACTTATGAACAGGGTGTTTTATTATGTTGCCCCTTTCCTTTGTTTTGCTCCTCTTGTTCCTTCCTGCTCTTTTCTTTTCTGTACTGCACATCCTCATCAGAAATACAGTTTTGAGGGTCAAGGTACAAAAACTCTCAGTGCAGAAACTTTTGAAGGCAATTAGGCAAAAGGATACAGCACCCTTCCTTGCCACTGTCTAGTAAGCATAAAGGTACATTTTCACATACAATGGGCTAAGCAATCCACATGCAGCCTTTAATCGCTGGCAAACTGCAGAATCTGCATAATGGATTTTGCCTTCATCCCAGAAAAGACATTTCTCTATAGGTAATAAAAACTGGTGTTTGCATCCTGTAATGTGGGATGAGGAATTTGTCTTAATTTTATTGCTAAATAACTATTGTATACCCGTAATAAGAACAGGGGGAAGTATACATTTTCTTCATGAGAATATAGTTCATTATATGTTGACGTTTCCCTCAATAATGAAATACATAAGTAGTAATCCAAAAGCTGGAGTTTGGTATGTTATTTCACTTCACAGAGAAGAAATCATTGTTAACTATAGCTAGCTACCTTTTCTGTTGTTCCAGTGAAATGAGTTAATTAAAACAATACTGAGAAAATAGTAACAAAAGGCAGCCATTATGGCAACTTAATGTTAACAAACACTAGAAATACCTGAAGCATGAACCTTTTGGCAATGCACAAGTCTATGATTTAGAGCCATGGCTTGCAAAAGCCCATAACAAAAGATCTCTTTTCTGTTTAGCAGACAGCTTCTTATTTTCTTGTAACTTACTTATACACACAAATGCGTAATTGCTTAAAGAGAGTGGTCCCATATATCTTCCAGGAAAAACAACATTTTGGGGACTTCATGCAAGAGGTATTGCAAGAGAGAAACTCCACTGCTGTCTTGGTAGGCAAGCATTATTTTTGGATAATAAATAGTATGGGGTGGTGGCTTTAGGCTGCGAAGAAAGTCTAATAAACCTTCCTTTTCCTGGTCCAATATTCACTTATTGGCTATCTTATTGCAATATGTATTTAAGTTATGTGTACCTCAATATTACTTGACCTCTGAAGAAGGCCCCAATAGGGCAGAAACGTGTCAGGTCATGTGTATTGGCCCTTGTGTTTAGGCTTTACCTTTTTACGAGGCTTTCATTGGGCCCTTATGCAGGTTTTTAACTGTCTTTCTAATAAATACATGTATATTTTTGTATATTATGTTTTAATTAGGTTTTTAATATTGGCCCTTCATTAGACTTTCTTCTCATCCTTTTGGTTCTTGATTCCAGTTTTTGGTTCTTGATTCCAGTTTGTTTTCCCCGCCCTGTGTTTTACTGGCTTTAGGCTGTAGTCAGACGTGCCATTTGGTGTGGAGGGGAAGCGAGCCTATTTTCCCTGGTTGAAATTGACACAGCATTGCTTGATCACACATCCTTTGTAGCTGTGGGCTCACCTGTTACTGCCTGATTGGGTGAGTGGGGGGGGTTGCCTTTTATTTCCCATGCACATAAACGAGGAATCACACCTCTGCACTGAGGATTCCCCATGGAGTATGTGGTTATGCACATACTGCTAAGCGAGGGGAGGAAAAGACACTGAGTTGGGATGGAATGGGCAGACCATCCCAACAGCATGAGAGCATGTTTGAGCGATCAGACATGGGAAAGTCCGTCCGTAGCCCATTGGCAAGCATTAGGACTGAACTTTCCCCGGTGTCTTTTAACTCTACTTCCGTGGCGGGGCAGCATGGGGTGCTGACAGCTGCGAGACCTTTCCCAGATGTTACTATCTGATTGTGCCCTTTTGATCCATTAGCCATTTGCATGTCTGACTGTGACCTTAGACAGAATAACCTTAGAAGCAGCTTCTTCTCCCATTTCCATGTAAGCAGAAGACTTGCTTCTTTACACTTTCTCCTGCTATCAAAAGAAAATCACTCAGGCTCTTTAAAAAAAGCCTTCTATAGGAAGTCATACTCAAACGGGAAAATACTGCAACTCCAAAGGATGCTTAACAAGCAACTGCTATTTCCATGTGGTGAAAGATCGATCAAGCCCTCTATGCTGCAAGCATACCTGCCAACAGCTAGACCGCAAGGGGAAAGAGATGAAAATGATGAATTTCCTATGTACCGTACTCCGCAGTAAAAAAATGATGATATGCTAAACACAAATACTTATATGTTAAGGAAACCCCAGAGAAGTGGCAATACTGTCTTAACGTCTACTGGATAAAAAGAAGAAAAGATCCCATGCATGCACATTGGAGGTCCAAATATCCCTGAATCACACAGATATAATGAAGGCATAATATTACAATAGGATGCTTGAGCTATTTCCTTTTTCTAAGTATGTCACAAAACAGGCAGATCCCTCATCAGACTTTCAGGGTTTTAATTTATTTCTATCAATCTGATTTCACTTTTCATTCTGTCTATATACTGCTACTGAAGGTATTCCACCAAAGTGACTGAGTAACTGAATGAATGAACAAATGAATAGTTTATTCCAGTCATAGATCAGCGCATCAAAGTGCAATATAATACATTTGTGAAATATTATCTCTACACCTGATACCAATAACAGGACAAAGGAGAAACATAAAGATAAAATACAGGCAAAACATTTCCTCTGTAATCATTGGGGCGTTCAGAGTTGTAACGATGTGCTGAAAGTCTTCCATTTGGTACTTCTTGGCTTTCCTCCTCTCTTGTTTTCTTCTATTTTTAGAAGTCAGGAGAAAAATGAAAACAGATCCTTTACCAGTCCTTGAGTGACTGCAAATTTTATCCAAGCACTTTTTATCCAAGGATTACCTAGGGGACTGAAGTAAACCAGCAGTAGAGAGGAAAATGCATGTAACAGGAGGATTGGATTTTTCTTGATTTGGTCTCAAACACACTACAGCTCCAGTCAGGAGACTTACATGCCGTGCAGTGTCTCAAAAAAAGAAAAAAGGAAAAAAAGCCATATCTAATTAACTGAAGAAATGGTTAAGTACTGTTGTATGGGAAACATTTCTAAAACATCCCAAAGATCACTGTGAGCACAGATAGTAAGTTGAATCAGTATCTTCTGTATTATTTCTTCAAGGTCTTAAATTCTGGTGTCAAATGCCTTTAAGGGGATGTAGAAGTATTGCCATAATGATTTAGATAAATCCTATTTCTGCTTGCTTTCCAGTTATAATGACATTTACCCTAGAGATTTGTATCTGAACAAATTCTACTTTCTCCTGTCTAGTATATAAAAGGGGAAAAAAGAGTGAAACTATATTTATTTCCAGCTACAAATGCTTCAGAAAAGGAAATACACATGAATAGGATACCAACCAATGGATGTTTATCACCCATATAGTATGTTCCTATTAGGGTTCATGGTTTAACAATTTGAACATTAAAATAAATGAGTGATCGGAAGATCAGTTACTACAGATGATGTGCCTATTTATCATTCCCAATAAAAAGTATGAAAATTTTATAGCCAATATATTGTTTAAATAGAGCAGCAATAAAAATTAGGGTTGAAATCTGATTAATTTTAATCAAGACCAGCCAATCTGGAAATGGAACCTGGAGACTTTTTTTTGGGGGGGGGGCTCAGAGAGGTGGTAGAATCAACAGTAAAAAAAAAATGTTTAGTCCAGCTTGACTCAGTGTCTATAGTTCTGCTGACCCCACTAATATTTGCCATGCAAAACAAGAATTGCTCACTCTGAATTGGGATTTGGGGATAGAACCCGGGGTGGGGGTGAAGTGTGCGGAGAGAAGGGAGCTCACAGGGAAGTGACAACACTGAGTCCACCCTTCAAAACTCCCATTTCTTCCAGGGAAACTGATCTCTGTAGCATGCTGATCAGTTGTTATTCTGGGCAAACGCCAGACCCCACCTAGAGGCTGGCCACCTTAATTAGAGCAGCAAGATGATGAACAATATACAAAGCAGAGAAAGGTTGTCTCATGCATAATGTTAATCCATCCCATATTTGGGGGTCTTGCTGATTTAAAGAATCTACAATGAAAGGTAAGTACTAATTATTTTTATCCAGAGTATTTCTATAAATAAACACTGAAATCTGGGGCAAAGAACACTGAGGCCTTTAGCTACCTTGTCTGTGTGAAAACAAAATGATGCTTGCTCTTTGTTAAGGACCTGAAAAATTCTAACTGATGAAGTATTATCCAAGGTGTGGCTTCCTCTGAACAGTACAACTGCAAGACACATATATCTGTTTTCAAATTAGTAGTTTGCCACAGTGCTTCCATGGCTTTGGATGTCTCTTATCACAATGAGGGTAAGAATAAGAGACAGGAAAAAATTGCAAGTCAAGACTAGGGAGGAAAATGTCTAGCCAGCCAATCTTGGCTCACCCTCAAATTTATGGCAGAATATGCTGCTGTTGCAACTCTAATATGAAACTCTTTAACACGTGGCCTCTTGCCCTTGCAGGGATTTTATCTGGGTTTTTCAATTTATAGGTATTTGTTCATATATTCTTATCGGTCTAGTTTATTACAGCTTTAGATATTCTGTATCTAGCTTCCATACCTCTTCAAACACAAACAAAAATAAAATGTGACAGAATAAACACATTAGAATATTTTGGAATATCATTACCATATGCAATTTGCATGGCATAAATCTGCTAACATCTGCAGTAGTAAAAAAAAAAGCATTCCTCATGCTTAAAATGAAACAACCCTTTCTGTGGTGCAACAAACACAAGAGTGGATTGTCTTCTATTTTCCATCTAACAAAAATTCAATGAATGCCATTACAATTTGCTAATACAAAGTTAATAGAAAACATTAAAAGGGAGAAAATCTGGGGAATATGAAATTGGAAATTTAGAGGCAGGCTTTAGCCAAGTGCTTAGGAGATCAAATTGCTTTCAGTCAGGTGAGAATCTTTGGTCTGAAAAGCTTTAAGATAAATATCTCATGAATGGAAGCTATCAGATGTTGGGGATAAATAATAAGGGATTATCACCATCTTGTCTTCGTGCCCTGCTGGGGAGTTTTTCAGGTAATCTGGGTGGCCACTGTTGGCGACCATCCTGGGAAAGATGGAGCTTTTGTATACTCTGACAAGATAATTCTTATGACCATGTGATGCAAAAATACCTTTTTGAAAAATAGCCACTGAGTCAAGACCAAATGTATGTGTTGCTGGGAGTTCTGTAAATGCCCCCCCCCAATAGCAGACTCATATGACCTGATCAACATTAGAATATGTCACAAGAGGAAAGGGGTGGTGGTTAAGCCTACCCATGCCATTTTCCAGAGCAGAAATGTTCCATGAAGCTGCTATCTGCCCCACTAGGGAAATATACAGGCACTGACACAGAGGCAGCTGTAAGCTTGCCTTGCAGGGCAAAAAGAGATTCCTTAAGCTATTTCTACGTGTTTCACTTACTCCTAAATTTTTGACAGTTGATCCACAAGCACTGGAATTGATTTGGGCACAGTTCTTCCACACATCTACCCTCCCTCTGGATTTTCTCATTTGTGGAGTCAGTTTATTTTCTTCTACATGTGGCTTAAATAATGAGGATATTCAAGGGAGGATGCTATCATTGGTGGCATCACAGAACACTCCTCCCTTTTTTTTTTTTAAAAAAAGGCCCTAATCCTGTCCTATTATATAAAAGGGTAATGGTCTGGCAAGGTTCTATGCTTGGCAAAATCAGTTTGCTCCCTGATATGTCACTCAGAAGCTGTCCCTATCTACTAACTGCTTTGCCTGAGTTCTCTCCCACCCACTGCAGCCTAGGCCACTCTTCTCTGATTAGGCTAGCATTTCAAGCTCATTTGCATATGGAAGCTGATTGGACTTCATTCTGCACCTCAAACTCCCCCCCCCACAAGACAGTTGGAATTGTCAGTTGCTTATGCAACCTGTTGTATTCTTAGGTAAAATATGTCCTCACTCACAACACTTCCCCTTCAAAAGACACAAGCCCAATAACACAACCATGCCACACCACAAAAAAGACAGATCACACCACAAGCAGAATACCACAAGGCAAAAAAAGTTCTGGTACTAATTCAAAGTGCTGGGGATGAGTTGTGTTCTGGCAGGGGATGCTGTGAGTGTAGAAAATGATTTATCGACACAGTAGTGTTTTGGAAAATCTTTAGGAATTGTTTGATGCATTTACCATGGGGCAACCACCCAGAGCTTCTGGCATTTTCTCACTCTGCTGGCATCAAAACCAATTTAAGACAAAACAAAGATATGGAGACTTTCCCATCCTCCTTTGCATCAATTTGTCTTTGTTGGCAATGGCAACACTAGGCCTGCCAGAACTCTCATGGTGATTTCATGCCTCCTGACTGGCATGGCACCTCTAGCCCTGGCTGCTTGCTCCTGTTCAGCAGGAGCATCCCTATGGAAACTGCCCGGGTGATTTCGGACCAGCCACAGACTTTCTGCTTAACCTTCCTTACAGGGTTGCTGTACAGATCACAAAGTCGAAAAGAATGAAGTAAACTGTTTTGCTCCCCGCTAATGAGAAAGACAGAATTCTGCTTAGGAAGAAGCTGCTAAGAGGGGATGGGATAAAGTTGCCAACTTTAAGTATGGAAATTCCTGGAGATATGAGGGGTGGAGCCCAGAGAGGGTGAGGCTTGAGGAGGGGTGGGACCTCAGACAGGCACAGTGCCATAGACTCCACCCTCCAAACCAGCCATTTTCTCCTGGGGAACTATTGTTGCCAATCTTGGCCCAGTGGCCATCAAACCATTCTCTTCAACCCCCTGCTGTGCAGCTGACTTTCCCCTAGGGTTGCCAATCTCCAGGTGGGACCTGGAGATCTCCCGCCATTACAATTGATCTCCAGATGACAGAGATAAGTTCCCCTGGAGAAAATGGCTGCTTTGGAGGGTAGACCCTATGGCATTATAACCTGCTGAGTTCTTCTGCCCCCCCCATGCTGCCCTCCACAGGATCCACCCCCCAAATCTCCAGGTATTTCCCTACTTAGAGCCAGCAACTCTACTTTCCCCTCAGTGTCTGTTGGTAGGCAACCAAGCTTGGTCTTGTCACCTATTTTGGCCTTTGGAAGAAAACTCATTGGGGCCAGTCCTGATAGGGTTGCCAACTCCAGATGGGAAATTCCTGGAGATTTGAGGGATGGAGCCTGAAGAGGGTGAGGTTTCAGGAGGGGTGAGACCTCAGACAGGTACAATGCCATAGACTCCACCCATCGAACTAGCCATTCCATCCTGGGGAACCATTGTTGCCAATCTCCAGGTGGGGGCTGGAGATCAATCAGAATTACAACTGCTCTCCAGGAGGGAGGGGGAGGAGATGGAAAGCTGAAGTCAGGGGGCAGATAATGGTAGGTTGACAACTGGCTGGGGGGAGATAGGGTTGACAACTCCAGGTTGGGAAATTTCTGGAGATTTGAGGGGTGGAGCCTGAAGAGGGTGAGGTTTGAGGAGGGGTGGGGTCTCAGACAGGTACAATGCCATAGACTCCACCTTCCAAACCAGCCAGTCCCTCATGAGGAACCATTGTTGCCAATCTCCAGGTGAGGGCTGGAGACCACTCGGAATTACAACTGCTCTGCAGAAGGGAGGGCAGAAGTCAGCTGAAGTCAGAGGGGCAGATAATGGTAGGTTGATGGTTAGCTGGGAAGGAGATGGGGTTGCCAACTCCAGGTTGGGAAATTCCTGGGGATTTGAGGGGTGGAGCCTCGAGAGGGTGGGGTTTGAGGAGGGGTTGGACCTCAGGTAGGTAGAATGCCATAGATTCCACCCTCCAAACCAGCCATTTCCTCATGGGTAACAATTGTTGCCAATCTCCAGATGAGGGCGGGAGATCACTCAGAACTACAACTGCTCTTCTGGTAGCAGAGATCAGTTCCTCTGGAGAAAATGGTGGACTCTGTCATTATACCCTGCTGAGGTCGCCATAGCAAATTCACACTGTGTGCCCAAAGCCAGGGCACTCTCCCAGAGCCTCTTTCTAGAGCTCGTTGTATTTATTTCCACAATGGACCTTATTCTTAGTATCCATATATTGGTATAGTGTTGTAATGATAGTCTAAGAGGTTCTCTGTAGTCTCAACTTTCATTAAAAAAATAGGGCAGCTTAAAACAAACAAACAAACCCACGCCAAAACCAAATCCACTTGTCTTGTAGGGGGCAGTTTGACAATGATGACAGCCCATCATTGAAAAAGTGGACTGGAAGAGACTGAGAAAAAGAAATCCAACAGACATATTAAGCATGAGGGAAAAAGACCGCCTCAAAATCAGCTTCAGTGGGGGGAAGGGGGTAAAATTTATTTCAAAAGAAGTTAAAACTAAAGGCACGAAATGTGTGCAGAAATCTGGGGATAAAATGAAGCATTATGGGGCCAGAATCGATGGGGAAAAAACACACAGAAAAACCCTCAGACTGGGGAAATGTTGTTTGTGGGAAGGGCTTTTTAAGTGCTAATAAGGGTTAGTAGGAAAGGGAAGTAGAAATATGAGGATTCACATGTGGCTCAGGAACAACCTCACAGGCATTTCTGACCTTTCCTGTTCATCTGGAAACAGTTGGAGACACTCTCCCCACACACATCTTTTATTCTTGACCCAGTCACAACATTCTATGACAGCAAACTATAAACTAGTTTATAACTATAAATCATTTTTCACCCTATAGAAGTTCATTTTGAATTCTATTCAGAGGTTTTTGGTGTTTTTTAAATGGGCTCCTCCTTTATCTTTGTTGAGTAAGCACTAAATAACATTTGTAAAAGCCTGTGTCTTCAGGGAGATGCTTGTTAATAATAAGCTCTTCCTTCTGGACACAGATTTATGAGGCTGTTTACGGACTACTGCATAACAGAACCTGCACTGCAGCTTTGTTAATATAAGGTGTCAGCTATTTAGAAACATGTCTGTATTATTCATATCTTGTATGTTGCTCACTGGATTATAATATTCACCCAATCTTACAGTCTCTATTTCATTTGCATATTTTGAAGGAATTAAAGTTAAACAAATTTTGAATATGTAACCAAATTATATATCACTGAGATTGCTTTGTTATCCATTAATGGCCAGAACCTATAAATCACTCTAGTTCACAACACTTAGGGTGCGTTCAGACACGCCGTTTGATCTGGTGTCATGACTGTTCAACAATGGATTTTATATGCACGATCACACAGTCAACATCTGCCTCCCGTCCTGATCCTGCTCAAAACCCCTTTAACCCGAAGTATTTTGTTACCAGGTCCCAAGTGGTGTTTTCTCAGTTCTCCCATTTAAAGCCACATTTTCCCCTGTGTGATTGCTCCTCCGGTGCCAAGCCACTTCCGGTGGTTTAAACCCCCTCCCTGCTTGAAAGCTGCCATGGAAGCCTGAGGCTTCCGCTTTTCACCCGCCATATTTTTAATGCGTCGGTGGTATGCGCATAAGAGGAGCTCCACTTCCATGTTAATAAAATCAAAGTTTAAATGGTGACTCATTTCAGCATTTAGACAAGTTCAGGATCTCACGGAGGCCAGTTTTGGGTCAAAAGTTTAAAGGGAAGTGTTCTGTTACAGCAGTTGGAAACAGCTCAGGGCATGCTTGGCGAGAAACTAGATATAGTCACACAGTATATTGTCTATTCTTTAACATCTTAAAATGTAATAAGTTAAAATCTGCTCTGGGCCTCAGTGAGGTACTGTTCCTCCTGATGCATCCTACAGCCATTTGCAATCATTTGTTGTTGCAGCCATGTGGGGCAGCCAAGAACAGTATTTGGCTGCTTGCAGCATAAATGATTTACAGGAAGTAGCCGGCATTTACCTAGGTTTTGATGATCTGAGCTAATTCCCCCCCAACCACCCTTGTCTGTAATGAGTTAATTCCATCAATTACATCTTCTGAAAGGTGATTAGGATGAGGTGAGCTAATTAAGTTGAATTTACATTTTGACACTGTTAGATATCCTGTCCTATTATATAAATGTGTAGTGGTCTGGCAAGGTTCTATGCTTGGCAAAATCAGTTCGCTGCCTGATCTGTCATTCAAAATGACTCCCTAGGCACTGGCTGAGTTGCCTGAGTCCCACCACAGAAGCAGCAGGAGCCAAAACTCACCTTAGAAGACAATTTCACCTCAGGAGAGAGGACGGAAACTCCGGCCCCCTCACTTCCCAGTGACTCTGGCCCCGCCACTTTGCACTGCTGCTGCTCCTGGCCTGGCCTTGGCTTGCACTGAGGCTGCTGCCTACTGCCCCTCCATGCCACTGCCTGTCCAGGCCCCTCCCAGAGCCCCAAAGACTCCCCAAGGTAAGTAGGCAGCCAAGCCATGAGCAGCCTGGTGGGCCACAGGGGCCTTGAATGGGGGGGAGAGCAAAGGCTTGCCTGGCTGGGCCGCAGGGGCCTTGAACGGGGGGGGAGAGCCAAGGCCTGCCTGGCTGGGCCACATGGGCCTTGAATGGGTGGGGAGCCAAGGTGTGCCTGGCTGTGTATGTGAGACTTTACTTCCACTTCTGTACCTTTCTATGCATTTGTTACGCATCACATCTTTCTAGAGCCCGTTGTATTGCTTCTTCAACTTTACTGCTAGTCTGTTCATGAAACCAGTATGGTATGGCAAATTATTTTATAGGTGGTAATTGCAATCATCACCAGCACCACCACCTAAAACTCTTATCATTAAAAGCAGAAAGCAATAATGCAATGTTACAGTGCTATCATAGTAACAATTTTGAACATTTATAGTTTCATCTTTTATTCCTTAACAAGTTAAACCTTAACTTACTGGTTTGTAGAGTTTAAGGTTACATTCTAAAAACTGCTTCAACATGGAAACAGAGACTTTCTAGAACTATGGTTTTCAAGGTTAAATAACTGGTATTCACTTCTAACCTTGTACTTTTTAGCAACCACTTGAAAAATAACTCCATGCTGCTTTCCTCCTCCCCCACACAACACACTAAATCATCCGCGAATACCAGTAGTTTAAACTTCTCCCCTCAGCTTAAGTCCAGTAATTTGTTTTTCACTTCTTATAGTTTCATTAAGTATTTCCAGCACAAAAATAAATAGTAAAGGTGAAAGAGGGCAACCTTGCCATGTTCCTTTTTGAATATCTATGTTTTGAGTGTGTTCACCATTAAATGCAACTACTGCTTTTTGTTCTCTATATACGGCTTCAACCATCTTAACAAAATTGGGACCCACTTGAGCTATTTTCAGTCTTAATTAAAAAGATCCAATTAACATTATCAAATGCCTTCTCGACATCTAAAAAAAATCAATGCCAGTTGCTTCTCTGGATGGGCTTCATAGTATTCTATAATATCTATGATGCATCTTAAATTGTTCTTTATTTGTCTTTTGGGCAAAAATCCAGCTTGGTCTTTGTGGATTATTTGTGTCAATATTTTTTTTGAATCGCACAGCTATTACAGAAGCAAAAATCATAGTCCACATTTAATAAGGAGATTGGTATATAATTTTTGATTTCCTTTTCCTCTGAGCCTTGTTTATGTATCAAGGAGATTATTGCTTCATTCCATGAATCTGGTACCTCTCCATTAGCCATAGTATTGTTACAAACTTCTTTCAGTGGAATCAATAATTGTTCTTCAAATGTAGAATAAAATTCTATCAGCAGCCCATCCGGTCCTGGTATTTTATTTTTATTTTGACGTCTCACAGCTTCCACCAGTTCTAACATGGCAATTGGCTAATTCAATATTTTCTTTTGGTCTTCTGTACACTCCCTTGGTTTATGTTGTTCTAAATAAATCTTTATATGTTCTGGATTCAAATCAGTTTTTCTGTAAAGCTCTTTATAAAACTCTTCTACAATATTTTTCATCTCCTGAATTTTACAAGTTTCTGTCCCATCTCTTTTCTTTAAAGCCTTTATATAAGATTTTTCTCTTTGTTTACGTATTTTATATGCTAGCCACCTTGTTGGTTTGTTAGCTTTCTCAAAAAAGTTTTGTTTAGCAAACAACAGGTTTTTAGCTAATTCTTGTGAAAGCTAGCAGTTCATTTTATGTTGCAATAATTTGATTTTACTTTTCGTATTCAAAGATGCTGGATCCTCCATCAACTTTCCTTCTTGATTCTGTACTTCTTTCTTGAGGTTAGCATATTCTTGTCTCCTTTGTTTGTTCACTCTAGCTGCTTCTTTTATTATGCAGCCTCTGGAAAAGGCTTTACAGGTGTCCCAGACCAAATTTATAGACATATTTGGGTGTAAATTTTCTACAAAAAACAATTTAAGCTCTTCCTTCATTTTGCTGACAAATTTTCCATTTTTCAAGAGTGACGTACTTAAAGTCCATCTATTTCTAGATTTAGTTTCTTGTAATTCCACAGTTATTGGCTTATTATCTGCATAAGTTCCAGTTTCAATCTCTGCTTCCAATAGGTCTTTAATAACTCTAATAGACATCCAACACATATCTATCCTGGACCAAGAGTCATATCTAGCTGAAAAGAAGGTACATTGTTGTTTCGTGGGGTTTCTTACCCTCCAAACATCCACCAACCCTAACTCTTCGAAGAGTTGATGCAATACCGGAGGGAAATCATTCCCACCTTTCTTCTTTCCTTTCCTTTTTTTTTAAACGAATTTGTTTTCCTGTCCTCCTTTTTGCCAAAGACCTCATTAAAATCTCCTAGGATATAAATCTCTTGGAAATCTTGTTTAATGAACAGATTCTGTAGTCTCCTATAATTTTTTTTATGTTGATTTGGAGCATATATGTTTACTATCAGCATTCTTTCCATTTGTCTTTGTACTGAAACCATCAAAATTCTTCCATCCTGTGATTTATAAATTTGTTCCGGTTGCAGATGCTCCTTTACAAATATGGCTACCCCTCTTTTCTTCTTCTCTTTATCCAATGCTACAAATACTTTGCCTAAGCTTTTAACTTGCATGTGTTTCTCATCCCTTTTTTAAATATACATTTCTTGAAGACATGTGATATCCGAGTTTTGTTTTCTAAGTTGATGGAATATCCTCCTCCTTTTCTGTGGGCCATTTAAACCATTCATGTTCACTGAAACAATTTTCATTTTCCCTTTTTCCATCTTGATTCTGTTTCTGTTGCTCCTGTTTTCCTTTTGTGTATTGTCTCGTGATGACTGGGGTTGTTCTTGTCATTCCTAGTTTCCTTAGAGGTCTCTGAGATTTAGAAAATGGGGCAACCATTCCTCTTCTTCTCCCTTTTCCTTTTCCTCTTGTTCTATTAATAACTCATCTCTATAGGTTTTTAGGAAGTCTTCTGCCTTGAAAATTGATGTTATCCTATGTTTCTTGCGTTTGTAGGTAAAAATCAGACCTTCAGGTAGCAGCCACCTATAGTTTATAGTATTATCTCTTAACAGTGATGTCAGGTTCATGTATTCTCTCCTCTTCTCTCTAACTCTCCAGGGGACTTCCTTTAGTACGTTGATTTTGGTCTCTTCCATGCTCAATGGTGTTGCATTCACTTCTCTTAAAATTTTATCTCAGACTGCCCTTTTATGAAAGCATACAAGTACTTCTCTTGGTACTTGAAATTTCCTCGCAAAGGCCGAGTTCATTCTAAAAACAGTATCAATTTCTTTTTTTTATAACAAAGATTTTTATTGGAATATATTCAACATTGTTAAACAGAATTTCCAAATCTACTTATAAACTATATCCCTTCCCCCCTTCCCCCCTAATAGGCTTCCAACACTGCTATTGCCAATAACAAAGAAAATTTAACAGTAATCAGGTTTAAACTTATAGCAATCGATAAACCAGGTAACATGTTTTTTGTATACAGAAATCTGACTTATCTAACATTATTCCATTTTCAATAAGAATCGAGGTTATACATTTTCCCTTTCATTTTATATTCAATTTCCATATATATTTTCAGGTCTTCCCATTCATTTAAATACTGTTCTGCCATTTGTCCATTTAATTTTTAAGTCATTTTGTCAATTTCAGCTAAAAATAGCAGTTTTCTTAACCAGTCCTGTATATCCGGTACTTTATCCAATTTCCATTGTTGCGCAAAAGCCATTCTCGCCGACTTGATCATGTACCATAATACTGTTCTCTTTTCTTGCTTAATTTTTTCCATTGTCAAACCTAAGAGTAGAAGTTCCGGACTTTTCTAATAGGGATTTTCAATATTTTCTGCATCTCACAATGAACATTTGACCAGTATACTTTTGCTTTCTCGCATGTCCACCACATATGATAAAAAGAACCCTCTATTTTTTTACATTTCCAACATTTGTTACTCAGGTTCTTATCCATACTTATATTAGCAATCTTTTTTGGTGTCATGTACCACCTATAAAGCATCTTATAACATAATCTTTTACATAAAGATATAACATAAGTTGAAATTTTTAGAGCTTTCCTCCATAAAAATTCCCAAGATTCCATTGAAATTTCCTTATTTATATTTATGGCCCATTTTATCATTTGCTCTTTAACAGTTTCATCCAAAGTATAAACAGTTAGCAGTATTTTATACAACTTGGAAATCATTTTTCCTCCTTTTTCCAACCAAATATCTTCAAACTCATCATTTTTAGCTCTGAAACCCACCTCTTTACAATCTTTCTTAAAAATATCTCGTATTTGTCCATATTGTAACCAACCATATTCAAATACTAATACATTATTTAGTTTTAAGACATAATTCTTCCCTTCTTTTTGAAGCAACTCTTCGTATTTCAACCAATCACTACCTTTATATTCTGGAAAAGGATGAATAACTGCAGCCAGAACAATCCATAAAGGTCTTTCATTGGGAATTGTATTCCTGTATCTGGCCCATGCTTCAAACAGCGTTCTTCTTATATAATGATGCTTAAATATTGAGTCCACCTTATTTTTCCCATGCCAAAGATAGGCATGCCAGCCAAATCTGCAATCATGGCCATCAAGGGCCAGTAGCTTTCTATTTTCCAAATTAACCCAATCAGACAACCAAGACAAACATACAGCTTCATGGTACAAAAGCAAATTCGGGACTTGAAAACCACCTCTCTCTTTTACATCATACATTATTTTCATTTTAATTCTTGGCTTCTTCCCTGCCCAGATAAATTAAAAAATTTCTCTTTGCCATTTTACTAGCACTTTCATGTCTTTCACAATTGGTATTGTCTGAAATAAAAACATTAACCTGGGCAGTACATTCATTTTGACAACGGCAATTCTTCCAAGAAGAGATAGTCTAAGTTTCTCCCATTTTCTCAAATCATGACTTATCGATATCCACAGTTTTTCATAATTATTCTTAAACAAATCAATATTTTTCATTGTAATGTCAATTCCCAAATATTTAACTTTTTTAACCACTTCACATTCTGTCATTTTTTGTAACGATTGTTGCCTTGCAGTAGTCATATTTTTACATAGTATTTTCGATTTGTTTTTATTTACATAGAACCCTGTGAGTTCACCAAACTCTTTTACTTTTTCAAAAATCAACGGCATAGTATTAATAGGATCTTCCACAATAAACATAACATCATCAGCAAACGCTCTTAATTTATATGAGAAACCTCTAATGTTAAGACCTTTTATATTTTTATCATCTCTAATCGCTTGCAGCAATATTTCCAAAATCCAGATAAATAACAATGGCGATAAAGGACAGCCCTGTCTAGTTCCTTTTCTGACCTGGAATCTTTCCGTTGACTCTGAGTTAAATAGCTTTTTGCAATTTGATCATTCTTGAAAATTTTTCGCCCATCTGCAATTTTTCAATCACTCTAAACATAAATTCCCAGTTCAAGTTATCAAATGCCTTTTCCACATCCAAAAATAAAAAGCCGACTTCCTTTTCAGGGTGCTTGTCATAGTATTCTATTGCATCCAATACCACCCTCAAATAGTCTTTTATTTGCCTATCCGGTAGAAAACCAGCC
This sequence comes from Gekko gecko, assembly GCA_029375565.1. NCBI lineage: Eukaryota > Metazoa > Chordata > Lepidosauria > Squamata > Gekkonidae > Gekko > Gekko gecko. The sequence goes on from JAPDNY010000005.1 coordinate 142,422,869, forward strand.
TGGTCCTCGGCAATGACTCCTTTCAAATACTTTTTAAGGCGTTCTGCTAGTACTTTTGCAAAAGTTTTATAGTCATTATTCAGGAGCGAAATAGGTCGATAATTTTTAATGTTAGTTAAATCTTGTAACTCTTTTGGTATCAAGGTGATTGCTGCTTCTTTCCAGGAATCTGGAATAAACCCCCTTATTCTCTAATTTCGTTTAAAAGCGTCTCTAGAACCAGCACCAGGTCTTCTTGAAACTTCTTATAGAATTTGGCTGAAAATCCATCCGGTCCTGGGACTTTGGAGATTTTTGCTTCCCCTATTGCTTTGCTGATTTCTTCTTTAGTTATTGCAGCGTTCAAAAATTCTTTTATTTTTTCACTTGGTTGCATTAAATATACCTTTTGTAAATAATCCTGAATTTTCTGTGGATCCACTTGTTTTGCCTGAAAAAGAGTAGCGTAATATTTATAAAATTCTCTCTGGATTCCTCCTGTGTCTGTAATTTCCTTGTTTCCATCTTTCAGTTTGGTCACTATTTTATTTTATCTTCTTTTCTTCAATTGCCATGCCAAGTACTTCCCCGGTTTATTTGCTCCTTCAAAGGACTTCTGTTGCAATTTTTTCAAATTCCAATAAACTTCTTTATTTAACCTCGCATCATATTGTTCCTTTAAAATCCTCAATTCTCTCACAATTTTCTTTTTGCCAGGTCTCTTCTTAAGCTCTGCTTCTTTCTTTTGGATATTTTCCAAAATTTCCTTGTCCATTTTAAGTTGTTCTTTTCTTTCATTATTATTGATTGCAATAAAATGTCCTCTCATCACAAGCTTGTAAGCGTCCCATACCGTCTGCATTTGTACTTCTTTATTCAGATTTATTTGAAAATACGTTTTGGTTTCTGTCCTTATCTTATCCAAAATGCTTTGTTTGTCCAGTAGATCCTCATTGAGTCTCCATCGATATTTCTTTTTCTTAACGTAAGTTGACCATTTTATCGGACTGTGGTCAGAAATAATTCTAGGTAATATTTCTATTTTGCGCGTTTGTGTTATTAGGTTGTCAGACATCGAAATCATATCAATTCTAGAAAAAGATTCATGTCTCGATGAATAAAAAGTATAATCTTTAATCTTTGAGTTTTTTACTCTCCATGCATCTTCCAAGTGTTCATGCTTTGCCAATTGAAAAAATACCTTTGGAAGTTTACCTAATTCTTCATTTCCTTTTTTTGATTTTCTGTCAATTGCATTATTAACAGTACCATTAAAGTCACCCATCAATATCATTTGTTCATAGGTTAACTGATGTAGTTCTTCCCATAAATCTTGAAAAAAATTTTCCTTGGGTCCATTCGGAACATAGAGGTTTATAATTAAGGTCTTTTTATTCTGGAGCATAATCTGCACCGCCAAAAATCTTCCTTCTTTATCTTTAAAAATTTCTTTTGGTTCCAGTTCTTTTTTTACATATGTAACAACACCTTTTTTCTTCTGCGAGGAGAGAAAGTAAAATTCTTCTCCCAATCTATTTTGAATCAAAAATTTGGCATCTGTTTTTTTGATATGTGTTTCTTGCAAACAAACAATGTCACAGTTTTGCTTTTCCAACCACAGTCTGACTTTTTTCCTTTTTTGGGGGGAGTTAAGTCCATTTATATTCCACGAAATAATTTGACTCTCCATAATGTTTTGTATTTACTTATCAGAGTCTTTAAAATTGTCTCTAATAAACTTGGTCATTTGTTCCACTGATCTGATGGTGACTCTCTTCTGCTTAAATGTAAAGCTCACACCTTTCGGAATTTCCCATCTGTACCTTATGCCCTCTGTTTTCAGTTTGTCAACCAGGTCTTTAAAAAGTCGTCTGTCCTGGAGAACTGTTTTGGGTAATTCCTTCAATATCATTATTTTCTTTTGCCCAATCATGAAATCTTCCTGAAATTGTTGTTTGAACAAATCCTCCTTGACTCTTTTGGATATAAACTGGACAATTACATCTCTGGGTAATTTCTTCTTTTGAGCAATCACAGAGTTGACTCTGTACACCAAATCAATATGTACCGCCACCTTCTCCTCTTCCATTTTTAAAAAATCTGCAACAGCATCCACCATGACTGAGTGGATGTTTTCGTTTTTATCTTCATGGATTCCCCTGAATCTTAGATGGTTCAGCATTCCATTATACTCCACCATTATATTAGCCTTTAGTACTTCTTTGGTAACTTCCGCTACACCAGTTTCCACTCCTCGTACTCTCTCTTCCACATCAGTTGTTCTTTTGTTCAATGTCTGTATTTCTGTTGTAATTCCAGCTAGATCTTTTTTCAAATCAGCTACTTCTTCAGCCACTTTACCTAGAGTTTTTTCCATTTTTTGCATGATATCCATCATCCGTTTTTCCATAGCTTCCATCATGCCCTGTAATTTTTTCTCCTCTTTAGCAGTCATTTTTGGGGAGGACCAAGAATTTGCCCTCTGTCTTTGCTGGAGATCATAAGCCGTTGTTCAAAGCGGTCATAAAACACACATCAAATTAAAGCTCTTTAAATGCCCAGTTAAACTGCTCTATTTTTGCTTTTTTTACTTCAGGTGTTTAGCCATAATTTAATTTAAAAGTTTCGACCTTCCCAAGATGGCGGACGCTATTTCTCTATGGTATTTGACTTTTCCTGTTCCTTACTTCCTGTCCGGCAGTCTTATTCGTCCCCCTATCTTCTGGTTCCTTCCCTTTTTGACTGCAGGTCTCAGCAAACTCCTTCCGGTCTCCTCGGTCGTCTCTAGGAAGCGCAGCTTGTCTCTTCTGAAATCATTTTCTGTCCTCGTGTTTTCTGTCGCAGCTTGAGTAACTTTCCACTTTGTTTCTCATGGGATTTAATGTCAGTTTCTATTTTAAAGTCAATATCTCAACCGCAGGAATGATAAACAAACCGGCTTTTTGGCTTTTTTAGTCTTTAAATCGCATTTTCTGGAATCGGTATTAGTACATAGTATGCCGCACGGTCATGCGCTTCAACGGATGTTGCTTATCTTCGAAATCAACGCATCTCCGGTGAGCAATTTTTAAAAGTTACCTTCAAAGTCAGTGTTTTGCCATAGCAGTGTTTCTTTAGTGTTAGTTTCCGTAGAATGTCTCAGAGGTCTGGGTCATGCGTTCTTATGTTGAGAATCCAACTCGGTGGGGTCTTTTAGAGAAATCCCGAAGTGCCCTCTTGGGGGGAGGGAATCAAGGCTGGTTGCAGTGCTCTTTAAAGCCCCGCTATCAGCCGATCTCAACTCCCTCTTGGGCCGATGCTCGTTGCTGGTCACTCCCCTACCTGGGGAGATCTGCGGCAGGCTGATAGCCCACCCTGTCGTGAAGACCCTCCGTTTGCTCTGGGAGTAAAGCCAGAACACGTTAGGACGCCATGGATCCCAGACCGGAAGCCACAGTATCAATTTCTTGACTGATCTTATCTTTGTCATCCATGTTCATATGTTTGGCTAACATTGTTGTCATTTTTGTGAATAACTCTTCATTCTGTTCCTCAGGTATATTTTGAAATCTCAACACAAATGCCACTTTCTCAACTTGAAGTCTCATAACATCTTGCTCCAGAGCAGACTGCCTCATGTCTGTATCTCTAATCTTGGTCTCCATCTCCTTTGTCTTAATTTCTATTTTTTCTGTAGTTTTATTCAATTTGCTGATCTTTTGAGTATTATCTGTTATTTGTTTCTGGAGTGCTTGTAAACTTTTCCGTTATCTCTTTCATTGCAATTTTGATTGGATCGACCACTTCGGTTATCAAATTCTGGATCGTTGCCTGCACCAACGCCTGCATCTCCTTCTGCGCAGTTGCTGAGAGTTTTGCACTAGTAGAGCCAGACACACCTGGCGATGAGCTCGGCATTTTAACTGGTTTCATCTGACTTGCTTGACCTGTTTTCTCCATCCTGACTTGACCAAAGCATTATCCAAAAATTCTTAAATTTTGGCAAGATGTCAAATAAATTTTTTTTTCTGCCACTTTAGCTTCACTCTTTATTTATTTCCTCTTCCAGGGGTTGTTTTGGAACACCAGGGAGCTCTGGCTGTCTTCCCAGATTTTATTTTATCAACTAAGTTGTTATTTGGGTTTATCTTGCCAATCTGTAGTTTAAAAGCTTAACCACAAAAATGTCCCTCAAGGTCACTTTATAGTTCTTGCCTCCTCCCTTAAAAATTGCCTTGCCACCCTCCAGTCCTCTTGCTCACAATCCAAATTTCTAAACAACAGTGGGGGGGGGGGTCAGCAGAACAATGCAACCTTCTTCTTCTTTTACTTCCAAATTAAAGTTCTCTTCACTTATTATAAATTTGTTACAGTCTCCTGATGATTAGGTCATCCTCTAATGTTCTTAAGTAGGATTATTATTCTTTTTGAGACCCAAACAGGATTTATAAAGGGTGTTCTAATGCTCCACACCCTGCCCCTGCTGGGGTAAAAGTTGAGATCACTGAAAGGGGTCTCTATCCTCTGTTAACAAGCAGTTTAAATCCCAAAAGCAATCAGTTACACAAGCTGCTTTATATTCAAGCCTTTCCCTGACTTGGAAAGTGAAAGTAAGTTCCTTCTCCATCTCCTCTCCTTTGCCACTTCTGGGGGGGGGGGGAGGGGAACCTCCTGCCTTTGTTAAGGTAATTTTCGGGCAACATTTACATAGTGTTTTTCTTTGAATGCCCAAAGAGATGTTAATTACTCTCATCAGTCCATGCGCTTCTTCAGCTTGGCTTCTAACCCCCCCAGTGCAGGAAGCGTCAGCTCTGCCCACTCGAGATAAACTCCTCTTCAGGGTCCACAATGGAGGTAATCCAATGGTACACCCCACAAGTAGTGCTACATGGGGGTCCGGATCAAGCCTCTGCAGTCCACCCCCCCCTTCTCCAGGGGAGTGCTGGATCCCTGCTCCTGCAAAAGACCCTTTAAAACCCAGAAATGGCCAGAGCACTCAGAAGAGCATCTGTCTTGCTGCACTGCAGCCTGCGCGTTTTTTTCCTTATCAGGGCAATAGGACATATGAGATGGTGCCAGCGAAGGAGTTGCCATCTGGTGAACTGGTGATGCCTTTAGGGGACCATCTTACGACAGCCAATAGAGATAAGATATTAAGGGGTGAGTATGTGGATGTCTTTTCCTTATTGTATAGAGAGCTAGACAAGAAGGATAAAGAAGACTTGGATGAATGGGACAAAGAGCGCCTGAAGCACCACAGTGTAGACAGGATATACGCCAATTGGTATCATGGCTTTTTAATTTATGCTGGGGTTATTGTTAGAGCACAGCCTTGGAGGGTCTCGTCTCTGCTCCAGTACATGGATATAATCTATAAGGGTTATTCTGACATTGCTGGGTCAGCATGGATGGAGTATGATAAGGCTTTCCGTATGAAGGCATCTATGTACCAGCTCTTTGCTGGGATCAAATCCATCCACACTTGTGGATGCAGATGATGTCCCTAGCCAAGCCCATCTTGGGGGGACACTGACAGCGGACATGTAGTGTTACACTACTAACAATAATGTGGGACCTCCACATTCTCAGGGTGGGCAGGCATTTCAAAAATGCCCTCTCTGTTGGGAGTTTTCCTCGCAGGGGTATTGTAGCCAGAAAATATGCACTTTTTGCCATGAGTACCGTCTCTGTTCTGGCCTCCATTCCTTTCCATCCTGCCTCAAGGCCAAAGCCAGACCTACCACTAAGGATGGCAAAGGTGGCAGGCGTCCAGGAGGGGGAGGGGGTCAGGCCTTATCTGATAAAGAAACCCAGTCCAGTTAAAGTTCTGGTATTAGACCACTGGTTGTGCCTGTATCCTACGTTTGCTGATAGGCAGTACTTGTTAGATGGGTTTAGGTTTGGTTTCTGCATTCCCTACAGGGGTGAGTGGCATCCCTTTTCAGGTCCCAATTTGCCCTCAGTTCGGGGCATGGAGCAGGTAGTTAGGGCCAAGATTCAAAAGGAGTGCTTAAAAGGTAGAGTATTGAGCCCCTTTCCTTCACTTCTGGTTCCCATCCTACAAGTATCACCTCTAGGTGTGCTAGGCAGACTGTTCACTTTTGGTGCGATAACTTGGCGATGGTACAAGTTATCAACTCATTAACTTGAGTTGGTCAGGGCTTTTACACTTTGATGCTTACAGAGCAATATACTGTTTATGGTCAGGCATGTACCAGGGGTCAATAACGGGGTCGCTGATGCTCTGTCTCAAAAACAGATGGAGAGGTTCTGTCAGTTGGCTCAAGACTTCGATCCTTTTCCAGTAAGAATGCCAGAAGACCTGTGGAAAATTGGAGGGCTAAGGCTGACAGGACAATGGGCTTAGCTCTTGCCCCCAGCACATGCCGGTCTTATATGAGAGCAGGCCAGCAGTTTGTGGCATTTAGGCAGCAGGAGAGCCTTCAGCAGCTCTGGCCTATCCCAGTGTCACATCTGATTCAATTCTGCGTGTCATTGAAAGGTAAGGGTTTGTCTGTCCGTTCCATTCAGGGCAAACTATCAGCCCTTGCCCTTGCAAGTAAGGCTGGGGTTTTTAAGGATGACAGTGGTGATTGCTGAGTTGGAAAGATGTTGGAAGGCTGGGCCCAGGAAGATGGGATGTCTCAGGATACGAGGGAACCATTCCCCCCTGCTGTTCTTAAGGGTTTGAGACTGCAATAGGCTGCCTTATGTGCAGATGCATTCTAGGCTGCCTTGTTTTATGCAGCTGCTTTGTTTGCATTCTTTGGGGCCCTGACAATTAGTGAATTGGTGGCCCGATCCTGACGAGAAAGTCGGGATATGCACTTTTCCTTAGGGATGTTCAGTTTAGTGGGGATAGCCTGCACATTACAGTTAGGCGTTTCAAGGCGGACCAATTATAGAAAAGTGTAGCAGTGTCAGTGGGTCCTTTGTCCTGTCACTGCACTCCATTCTTACTTGGCCCTGAGGGGGGGAGGGAGTGAAGGTTTTCTATTCCTACATAGGGCTGGATCTCCATTAACAAAATTTCAATTTTGGTCAATTACCAAGAGAGTTCTGAAGGCTTTGGGTCTTGGTAGTTTTCAATTTGGCACTCATTCTTTTAGAATTGGAGCAGCTTCCACTGCTGAGGCCATGGGGTATCCAGGGGCTTACATTCAGAGACTTGGCAAGTGGAGATCAGCACACTATAAGTTATATGACCAGACCTGTAAAGTCTAAGTTTGCCTTCCTCCAGTTTAGTTTAATAGGGAGGATTAATTATTGTTGTACCTGGATGACTACTCTTGTTGTTGTGTTAACCTGGTTTTTGTTTTAGATGCTGCTGGTTGCCATGGGAGGAGCCAAGTGCTTATTTGTGGCCACAGCATGGTGTTTTGGGCCACTCACTGGGCCAAGAGGATGCACATTGGTTCCCAGTTGGGCTGCAGTGAGTGGGCTGAGGTTGGGTGGCTTGGTTGAAGAGGCATGCACTGGCCTGGGCTTATGCCGTTATTCTCTGAGGAGAGGCATGGTCCTCCTCCTCACGTGCTGGTGATACACCTTGGTGGTAATGACCTGGATCTTGTCAAAGGTAAAGCCCTAGTCATTCAGGCCAAGGCTGATTTGGCAGAAATTGCAGACCAGTCACCTGGGGTGCAGCTAGTCTTGTCTGCAATGTTACCATCCAAGGTGTTGCATAGCCTAGGGGATCCTAGGTGCTTGGACTGGGTGAGGTGAAATGCCAATTGGCAGCTCAGAAATGCCATTTCAGCGGTGGAAAGCTAGTCTTAGTGAGGTTGATAAAAGGGAACACAGACTATGGCAAATAAAATGCAAGTCTGCTCAGGCAAGCAAAAAGGGAATATGAGGAGCATATTGCAAAAAACATAAAGACCAACAATAAAACTTTCTTCAAATACATTAGAAGTAGAAAGCCAGCCAGGGAGGCAATGGGGCCCTTGGATGACCAAGGGATAAAAGGAGTACTGAAGGATGATAGGGAAATGGCTGAGAAGCTGAATGCATTTTTTGCCTCTGTCTTCACTGTGGAAGAGGAGAAGTGTTTGCCCACTCCAGAAGCACCGATTTTGGAAGGGGTTTTGAAAGACCTGAATCAGATTGCGGTGACAAGAGAGGAAGTCCTCCAACTGATGGACAATTTAAAAACTAATAAATCACCAGGCCCGGATGGCATTCATCCGAGAGTTCTGAAAGAACTCAAATGTGAACTTGTGGATCTCCTGACAAAAATATGTAATCTTTCTTTAAAATCTGCCTCCATTCCTGAGGACTGGAAGGTAGCTAATGTCACTCCCATCTTTAAAAAGGGCTCCAGGGGAGATCCGGGAAATTACAGACCAGTCAGTCTGACATCGATACCGGGTAAGTTGGTGGAAAGTATTATTAAGGAAAGAATTAGTAGGCACATTGATGAACAAAAACTATTGAGGCAGACTCAGCATGGGTTCTGTAAGGGAAGATCTTGTCTCACTAACCTGTTAGTGTTTTTTGAGGGAGTGAACAAACATGTGGACAAGGGGGACCCAATAGATATTATTTACCTTGACTTCTGGAAAGCTTTTGATACAGTTCCTCATCAAAGGCTCCTAAGTAAGCTCAATAGTCATGGGATAAAAGGACAAGTCCTCTTGTGGATCAAAAACTGGCTTATAAATAGAAAACAGAGAGTGAGTATAAATGGAAAACTTTCTCAGTGGAGGGTGGTAAGCAGTGGGGTACCACAGGGATCAGTACTCGGTCCGATGCTTTTTAACTTGTTTATTAATGATTTGGAATTGGGAGTAAGCAGTGAAGTGGCTAAATTTGCAGATGACACGAAGTTGTTCAGGGTGGTGAAAACCAGGGAGGAGTGTGAGGCACTCCAAAGGGATCTGTCGAGGATGGGTGAGTGGGTGTCAACGTGGCAAATGGGGTTCAATGTGGCCAAGTGCAAAGTGATGCACATTGGAGCCAAAAATCCTAAATATAAATACACGTTGATGGGGTCTGAACTGGCAGAGATGGACCAAGAGAGAGATCTTGGAGTCGTAGTGGATAACTCGATGAAAATGTCTAGACAGTGTGTAGCTGCAATAAAGAAGGCCAATGCTATGCTGGGGATTATTAGGAAGGGAATTGAAAACAAATCAGCCAGTATCATCATGCCCCTGTATAAATCATTGGTGCGACCTCATTTGGAATACTGTGTACAGTTCTGGTCACCACATCTCAAAAAGGATATTATAGCATTGGAAAAAGTGCAGAGAAGGGCAACTAGAATGGTAAAAGGGTTGGAACACCTTCCCTATGAAGAAAGGTTAAAATGCTTGGGGCTCTTTAGCTTGGAGAAACGATGGCTGAGGGGTGACATGATCGAGGTTTATAAGATTATGAATGGGATTGAACAGGTTGAGAAAGAAGTACTTTTCTCCCTTTCTCACAATACAAGAACTCATGGGCACTCCATGAAATTGCTGAGCAGTCGGGTTAGAACAGATAAAAGGAAATACTTCTTCACCCAAAGAGTGATTAACATATGGAATTCACTGCCACAGGAGGTGGTGGCAGCTACAAGCATGGACAGTTTCAAGAGGGAATTAGATAAACATATGGAGCAGAAGTCCATTAGTGGCTATTAGCCACAGGGTATAGATGGGAACTCTCAGTCTGGGGCAGGTGATGCACTCTATTCTTGGTGCTGGAGGGGGCAGCAGTGGGAGGGCTTCTGGTGCCCTGGCCCTACTGCTGGACCTCCTGATGGCACCTGGTATATTTTGGTCGCTGTGTGACAGAGTGTTGGACTAGATGGGCTATTGGCCTGATTCAACATTGGCTTCTCTTATGTTCTTATGCCATGGAAAGCAGTTTGGGCCTCTTCTTGTTGCACCCTGATATACGGATCGAGTTGACAGACCTGTATAGGGGGGATGGGGTGCACCTCTCTAACAAGGGCAATGATATATTTCTTGCAGATTTGAGGCAAGGGGTGCTGGCTTGGCCTTTGCTATGGTGGGGTAGCGTGATCAGCAAGTTGAAAACAGTGAGCACCTGGGCATTGTTATAAAGGAATTAAAGGGTCCTCCAAGAATGGTTTTCGGGCCTTTGTGGCTCAAGACCGGAAAGGGGTGATCTTCCTTTGAACAATCTGGCCTGGCCTATCTCAGCAGGCCTTGCGGCTTCTGGGGTGGTGGGCTAGGGGGTTCTCCTAAATATGCCAAGCCACTGATTGAGAGCTACATTGGGTGGCTTGAGATCGGGGAAGGTGCATCGCCCAGAAGGAAATGAAAGTGGTCAGGAGTTTGACACCGGTCATATTCCTCAATACATTTTAGCAGCCCTTCACCAGTTTGATTATAAATAATTAATAAAGTGGCCCTTGTTAAATCCATATTGGTGTCTGTCTCTTCATTCCAACAGTAGTGGCAAAGAAAACATTTATAGAGAGTCTTAAAACAACTTCTAAGAGAAAAGTACTTCAAGATTTGTAATGAGAATACATTATTATATTCACACAAATTGGGCTCCTACTGGCTGCAGAGCTCTGGTGGTGATCATGGATGAGGGCCAATTTGCCGCCCTTGGAAGGAGGAAGAAGCAGAGTATGACAGGCGATGCTCAGGGTTTCTGCATTGAGGCAGAGGGGTGAAGCCAGCAGGGATATAAGGATGGCTCCACCCTCTGCCCTTCCTCCTTCATCTTGTGCTCGGCCCACCCTGTATGCAGTGCAGGCTTCAGTTGGTTGCCTTTTGGAGGCCAGGTAGGAATTTTTCAACCCTCCTTTGATTGGCAAGTAAGGGGGGGTGACTTTGCCTACCTTGTACCATTGTCAGTGGATTAAGGGAAACTGAACATGGTGGGTCCATTAAAATAGGTCTGATCACTTGGCAGGTTAGTGCAGGAAAGGAAAGCGGATTTGGTGAGCATTACATGACACCATCCCTGTTTGGAGTCAAGGAGTCTGTCAGGATCAGCCTTCAGGTTGTGCAGTCCAGGGTGAGAAATGATGGTTCACCCTGGCTAGGCTCCTCATTTCTAAATTTCATGGCTTAAGAGGGGGAGCTCCAGGGTGGCAGTGAATATAGAATCATTTAAACATTTAAACAATAATACAGTGAAAATTATAAAACTCAATTAAAATGAAACAAAAAAGTCTTCACCTACTGGCGGAAGACACCAATAGAGGGAGACAGAGGAATATCCCAGGGGAGGGAGTTCCAAAGGTTTAGTGACATGATGGAGAAGCACCTTTCTCAGGTTGCCATCCGTCTAGCCTCAGATGGCAGAGGCAATCAAAGCAGGGAGTGAAAGGTAGGTTCATATGGGAGAAGGTGATCCTTAAGATATGTTGGTCCCAGCCTGTACATGGCTTTAAAGGTTAATACCAGCACCCTGAATTGAGCAAATCAAAAGCTAGTGTAAACAGATCAAGAATGGAGTGACGTGGTCCCTACAACCAACTCCAGTCAACAGTCTGGCCATAGCATTCTGTACCAAGTGTAGCTTCCAGTTTTCAAGGGCATATCCACATTAAATGCCTTGCATTAATGTAATTTAGATGTTACCAGGGCATCCACCACAATGGGAAGATCTTTCCCATCCAGGAAGGGCTGCAGCTGGCTTACCTGCTGAAGGACTGCTGTCAGGTAGTCCTGCCATGATGGATGGAGGGGAGGGGAGGATGGCTATGGGCGCCATGGTGGCGTGACGGGCGGGAGGTTGGGATCGTAGGGGTGTTGATTTATGCCTGATGTGTGAGAATGGAATGTGACTCTGGTAACCCCTATCTGGTAGACTGGACATTCTGACCTTGGAGAATCAAGCTGCGAGCTTTCCTATCTCTTTCAAAGCTGCAGCTTTGCTGAGAGTAATGGGGGCGGTGGGAACTTCATTAGCGTAGTAACTTTCGATTCCCATTCGCATGTTATTCCCTGATTGGTAGAAGGGGGGTCCCCATTCACCCCTTCCCTGTATAACCGCCTGCTTTGTGTAACCAAGTTATTCTGAACAATGTATCTGCTCCAGTAACCTTTCTATTGCAGCTTCCTAATAAACGCTATTCTTGTTTGAACCACAAGACTTGGTGTTTGGCTGACTAAGTTAGGACTTCTGACAGTTTGTTCAGAATCATCATTGAATTTCGGGACTGGTCGGAAACCCGCGGCTCCAAACATGAGCAGCGGTGAAGAAGACACTCTCCCGATCGAAGAGGAAAAGAAAGAAGATAAGAAACCTCCTGGGAAGGATGTACCCAAAGAGACCCCTGACACCTATGTGCCGGGAAAATGGGGTCAGGAGTACGACTTCGGAGGGCCCTACGGGGATCCATATGGGGCCGCCTATGGGGGGTGACCACCCGAGTCGGACGCAGATGAGACTGGGTGAAACCCCTGGCAGAGACCCACGAAACGTGGTTTGGAACCCCTCGGGCATCGGTGGGGGAAGCCACCCCGAAAGATCGGTCCGCAGACTGATCACGGCTGGGGCCCTGGAAGACACCGGCCGAGACTCCGAGAGCCTGGAAGGTGCTGTGGTGAGGCGGAGGTGGAGTGGGGAACCGAGCCAAGACCGCCTGATGCGCTTCCTAGATGAATCCCTCGCCCGCATCCCACAGATGATTGCTGAGGGCATCCGGGAGGAGCGAGAGCGACAAAGGCGAGAGGAACCACCAGACCAACCTCCCCAGGATCAACGTCCGGCGCCGGTTCCAGACCAGCAGAACGTGCCAGCCGGTCCTCCGGGGCAACCAGCGGGACCAGGGCCGCAGGGGCCACTGGGGCAGCCACCCCCTCGCCCATGGGGGTTCTTGCCACCGAAGCCCGCGGAACTCCTGGATGCAGACTTTGATGGAGATCCAGAAAAGTTCCTGTTCTTTCTCGTGAGGGCCGAACGATTTATCGAGACCTGGGGCCACTTATTCCAACGAGAAGACTGCATGGTTGATGTCATAGCAGCCCACCTGAAAGGAGCGGCCGCTGACTGGTATGTTGGACTTCATCAGGCCGATGGACGAGAACTGAGAGAAATCGATTCTTTCATGTGGGCCATGAAAGAGCAATTCGAGGACGTGAACTCCAATAAAGCGGCAAAGGCGACAATCCGGGCTCTCAAGCAAGGTACGAGATCGGTGAGGGATTACACGGCGGAGTTCCGTAGGTGTGCGGCCAAAATCCGAGGGGTGCAAGATGGGACCCTCGTGGAGTACTACAAGTTGGGGCTCAACGCGGAGATTCGTCGGGAAGTCACCAAGACCCAAGATCCAGACACACTCTCTGGTTGGATACAAGCCGCCATCACTATGGAGAACCGCTTGAAAACCATCAAATTGGGTGATGCAGCAGCGATGGTTAACAGAGGCCCTGCACCGGCTGCGCGGGGAAAACCCCCCACCCCGAATCCAAAACTGAAGGATGGCACGAGATGAAGCAAGGTTTGTGCCTCAAGTGCGGGGAAGGGGGCCACTTCGCCGCAAGCTGTCCAAGCTCCCCTGCATCAACTGGAGCGCCCAAGGGAGTCAAGAAAAAGTTCGACTCGTCCACGCCAAAGCCGGTGGCAAAGCCAAGGGGGCCGAAAGCCCTGCAAGCCAAGCCGCTCAGCGAGGCATCGGACTCATCGGATGGCGAGACCGCGCCGCAGGGAAACGAGACGGACCTGCTGTGAACAGCGCTGAGCAGCAGGTCCCAGACTCCCAGGCGCAAACCCCGGTGAGCAAACCCCCCTCTCTTTTCTTTCTCACGGTGACTTTAGTGGACCCGGGTCTATTGACCCATGTGAGAGTACGGGCTCTCATTGACTCTGGGTGTGGGAGAGATCTCATCAACCCCACACTGGTAACGGGACTAGGGGCAAAAGTTATTAAACTAAACGACCCCTTGATTTTTACGCAGATGGATGGCTCGACCATGAAAGAACCCTGTAAATACGAGACTGTACTCTTGAGGGTGGGGATTGGGCATCACTGGGAGGAGAGGCCCTTCGTCGTTACCCCGTCTGCCCGCTTTCCACTGGTCCTCGGTAGCGCGTGGTTCTTCGATCACGATCCACACATGTTATGGGGGGAGGGGAAAGTGAATTTCATCTCCGAGAAATGCCAGTCCCACCTGTGGAAGAAAGAGTGGGGACCCACGACGGGGGGCAGGCCCTAGTGACGGTGGGGGTGGCAGAAGCGGAACTAGAGGGGATCCCTCCAGAGTATCGCGACTTGGCTTCTGTCTTTGGGGAGGAGGAAGCCGATGAATTGCCCCCCCATAGAAACTCAGACTGTGCAATTGAGATTTTGCCTAACCAGAAATTACCCAAAGGGAAGTTGTATTCTATGAGCCCCTCGGAGAAGGTGGAGCTGAGGAAATTCATTGACAAAAACCTAAGCAGGGGGTTTATACGGCCGGCATCCTCCCCATTTGCAGCTCCCGTGCTTTTTCGGAAAAAGAAAGACGGGGGGTTGAGGCTGTGCACCGACTATCGTGGCTTGAATGCAGTCTCCAACACGAACGCTTACCCCATGCCCCTGATCAAAGACTTGTTGGCTGCGGTGGCTGGGGGTAAGATTTTCTCGAAACTAGATCTCAGAGATGCCTACTTCAGGGTCCGAATACGGGAAGGGGATGAATTTAAAACGGCGTTCAACACCCCCCTGGGTCAATTTGAATACTTAGTCATGCCGTTCGGGCTTCAGGGGGCGCCGGGGGTCTTCATGAATTTGATTAATGAGGTGCTCCATAAGTATTTATTCAAGGGGGTCCTTGTTTACCTTGATGACATACTTTTGTATTCCCCTGACCTGAAATCCCACGTGAAACTGGTGTGGGAAGTTTTGCAAACGTTGCACAAGCACAAACTTTTTGCTAAGCTATCCAAATGTGAATTCCACAAGTCGGAGATCCCTTTCTTGGGCTACCGCATATCCCAAAAGGGAATTGAGATGGACCCTGACAAAATAAAAGATGTGGTGGGATGGGAGCCACCCAAAACCCGGAGGCAACTCCAAGGGTTCCTCGGATTCACGAACTTTTATAGATCATTCCTATCGAACTTTGCTCAGGTGGCTCTCCCCTTAACTGACCTACTGAAAACGAAAGGGAAGTCACCCGGCTGCACCCGACCCGGGGCCAAACTGAACTGGTCCCCGGAGTGCCAACGGGCATTTGACAAATTGAAAGCCCTTTTTACGTCGGAGCCTGTGTTGGCTCACCCGAATGAACTCAAAAAATTCATTGTGCAAGTAGACGCCTCTGACGTTGCTATGGGAGGGGCGATCCTCCAGGAGGGGGAGGATGGTAAATTGCACCCCCTGGCCTATGTTTCTAGAAAATTTAACGATACTGAACGGAATTGGTCGGTGTGGGAAAAAGAAGCGGGATCGATCCGTTTAGCGTTGGCTACTTGGCGCCATTGGCTAGAGGGGGCGAGAGTTCCTTTCGAGGTCTGGACTGATCACAAAAACCTCGAGCTCCTCCGCTCCCCCCGTTCCTTGAACGCCAAACAGCTGCGTTGGGCTGATTTCTTCTCCAAGTTCAATTTTACACTGCACCACTTCCCGGGGACATCTAACTCGCTTGCCGATGCATTGTCACGCCTCCCACAACACGACAGTAAAAGGGAGGAGATTCGTGACTCGGTCTTCACGCCTTCCCAGCTGGGAGGGGCAGTTACCACCCGAAAGCAAGCCACACGTCCTCCTCCAGCCCCAACCCCTCCCACCAATGACTGGATTACAAAATTCTCTACAACTATGTCTGACGCTGATATGAAGGAGGTGGGGGGGGAGGAAGGAGTCTCTCGAGATGCGCATGGCTGTTGGAAAAAGGATAATAGACTGTTTGTTCCCAGTTCCCTTAGGGGGGAGGTGATGAGCTGGGCGCATGGCTCAAAACTGGCTGGGCACACGGGGTTTGTAAAATCTCTCCAGCTCCTACAGAGACAATTTTGGTGGCCTGGGCTACGAAAAGACATTTCGTTATTCACGTCGGCTTGCCAAACGTGCTTGATGAGTAAGCCCAGACCCGGGAAACCCCCAGGAGCACTACAACCCCTCCCCACGCCAGCTCGTCCATGGGAAGTGATCTCTATGGACTTTATTACTGACTTACCCCCGAGCGAGGGGAATACTGTCATCTGGGTAATAGTGGATCTATTCACTAAGCAGGCTCATTTCATTCCATTTGCATCCATCCCCTCTGCCAAGAAACTAGCCTCAGCGTTCCTGCAACATGTTGTGAGGCTCCACACGTTACCTGCTAAGGTGGTCTCGGATAGAGGGGTTCAATTTGTTTCGCATTTCTGGAGTGAACTAATGTCACTGCTTGGGGTGGAGAGGGGGGTTAGCAGTGCATACCACCCAGAAACAGATGGGCAGACTGAACGTGTAAATCAAACTCTTGAACAATATTTGCGGTGTTTTACAAACTTCCAGCAGGACAATTGGCACTCTCTGTTGCCTTTGGCTGAGTTCTGTTACAACAACACTCAGCACTCATCGACGGGGATGTCCCCGTTCAAGGCGGTTCATGGATATGACGCCCCGCCTTTACCATTTTTGAGTTCTCCCGACCTCCCGGCGGGAGATGCTGGAGACTGGTGCAAACAGTTGCAAACAGCATGGTCATCGTTAGCTAAGACTCTAGAAGAGGCTAAAAACGCCTACAAAATCCAAGCGGACAAGAAACGCAGTCTGTCCTGGATTCCCAAGTGTGGGGAGTTTGCTTATTTGTCCACACAGAATTTGCGAGGCATTCAACCGAGTCGCAAGCTTGGTTGGAAATTTGTTGGACCTTTTGAGACTGTGAGAGTTATTAACAATGTAACTGTGGAACTTGCCTTGCCTAAGTCTCTAAAATCTGTTCATCCTGTCTTTCATGTAAGGCTTCTACGCCGGGCGCCTGAAGAGAACAAATGGAGACCGAAGCAACCCGCCCCGCCTCCGCTATTGGTGGGGGGGGAACCTCACTACGAAGTTTCGCAAATCTTGGACTCTAAGCTCTCTCGCAATCGCTTGTTTTACCTGGTGGAATGGGTTGATTTTGGGCCTGAACAGAGGGAGTGGGTCAGGGCGGAAAATGTTCGGGCCCCCCGGATAATCCGGGCTTTTCACAAACTGTACCCCCACAAGCCAAAGGGGTAGATTTGTTTTCGGGAGGGCTGCATGTCAGGTAGTCCTGCCATGATGGATGGAGGGGAGGGGAGGATGGCTATGGGCGCCATGGTGGCGTGACGGGCGGGAGGTTGGGATCGTAGGGGTGTTGATTTATGCCTGATGTGTGAGAATGGAATGTGACTCTGGTAACCCCTATCTGGTAGACTGGACATTCTGACCTTGGAGAGTCAAGCTGCGAGCTTTCCTATCTCTTTCAAAGCTGCAGCTTTGCTGAGAGTAATGGGGGCGGTGGGAACTTCATTAGCGTAGTAACTTTCGATTCCCATTCGCATGTTATTCCCTGATTGGTAGAAGGGGGGTCCCCATTCACCCCCTTCCCTGTATAACCGCCTGCTTTGTGTAACCAAGTTATTCTGAACAATGTATCTGCTCCAGTAACCTTTCTATTGCAGCTTCCTAATAAACGCTATTCTTGTTTGAACCACAAGACCTGGTGTTTGGCTGACTAAGTTAGGACTTCTGACAACTGCTCTTGTTATGTTCCATACAGTACAACCCCCCCCCCCAGGACACACACATACACACCAACACACACAGCAACACCATAGCTTGTCGAAACACATACAGCAGCATTAACTGTTCCTTTAATATAGTAATTGCAATCAGTATGCATTAAAAAACAGGATTGGGGAAGAAGTGTGGAGAAGTTTAAAACTGATAAAAAAACAAGGACAATGTGAGGGAGCACAGGTATTCAAAGCAGATGGAAAGTCAAAACACTGACCGCTTCAGGTAGTTCAGTTTTATGTATTTCTTTTTTTAAAAAAAGTTTTTTTTATTTGATACATATAAAACAGACAATCAACATACAACATATTTTATGTATTTATTTATTTATTAAATTTTTATCCTGCCCTCCCCACAAGGCAGGCTCAGGACGGCTCACAGTAACATCAACATACAAATAGAAACATAAAAACATTGAGGAAGATTCATTATATCATTTTTTCATGTTATCATTTGACCTCATACTGTAATTAAAGAGTTCATTTATTTTATACACCTTGTAATTTTGATAATGTTAACAAACACCTTTTGTTCATAGGTATATATGTAGTTCTTATTCCATTTAAGTTCAGCTGTAAGTCTAGGAATTAGATATGTTATATACATTTATAAAACCTTAACCATATGTCCTCAAAATCTTCTTTGTTATTTCCTCTCAACGTTAAGGTTAGGCTATCCATCTCTGCAGTTTCCAGTATTTTACTTATAATTTCTTCCTTTGAAGGAGTTTCACTTCTTCTCCAGTGTTTAGCATATAATATTCTTGCTGCTGTTACAATATGTATAGTAAGGTAAAAGTCTTGTTTTTTATATTTCTCTGGTGATATATTCAATAAAAACAATTCTGGTACATAAGGTACAGTGGGTTTTAATTTTTTTTGTAAAATCTGATGTATCTAATTCCAATATTTTTTAGCTTTATCACAAGTCCGCCACATATGAAAAAATGAACCAACATTATTTTTACATTTCCAACAATCATTTGGTAGGTCAGGGTAAAACTTAGCTAGTTTATCTAGAGTAATATACCATCTATAAAACATTATATATTTCTCTTATATGAAGTCACTTTAGTATTCTTTACATTTGTTTTCCATACATGTGACCATTGATCTAAGTCAATATTATGACCCAGATTTTGTGCCCATTTGACCATACAGTTTTTAACTAGTTCATTTTGTGTTTTATCATCTAACATAATTATATACAATTTCTTAATCAGTTCTTAATCAGTTTATCTTCAGTATATATCAATATTTTATCCATGTCTGTTATATTTGTGTAAAACCCTAATGGTTTGTCCTTAGTGAATTTCAACTCTATTTGTACCCTTTCCCACCAGCCTATATTAACCTAACCAAATATGGGAAGAAGAAGGAGCAGGAGGCCTCTTGCACCTTTGAATTTTTCATATAAAACATTAATAGCACAAATAAATTTATCACTTTAATTAAGATTTAATGGTGTAAACTGAATGCTAAAATTACATGTCTCCCTGTAGGCCAGTTCCATCCTGTGACACATATATATAATATAATTTTAAAAAATGGGGGGTCACAGATGTTCCTGTGCGAATATTATGCAAGAAATGAAAATGGCAGAAAATGAAATGGCAAGAAATGAAAATGGCAGGTACTTAGGAGCTCTCTTACTTAACTCAAACCACACTAAGATGATCTGGCAAAATATTTTTGTTTCTGGTAAAGAAAATACTTCTCAACACATCTCATTATGACAGAGAAAAAAACAATACCAAAACCTCTTAAATATACCTATGACAACTTTTCAACAACTGGTAACACATAATCTAATATTAACTGCTGTAAAAAAACGATTTTGAACTTGATATATTAAAAAGCCCCCCTTCTCAGCTGGGGGGGGAACATACACACAGCAAGGGGAATTAGTCCTATTTATGCTATGAGTGCATATCCATCACAGACATCAGGACATCAAGTGGTATCTTGAATGTATGTACCTGCTATCCCAGATAACTACTACAAACTGTCAGTTCTAGTCCTGTCACAAACACCACAATTTAATATTCCAGGTGATGCCTAAGGAACTGGACTGCAGTATTTGCTCCTGAACTTCTTTTTCAGTCAAGCCATACATTCATACTAGTGTTTTAAAGAATGGAACAACAACACCAAAAAAAGATAGAGGCCAAAGAGCAAATTATATCCCCCTCCCCCTCATTACAAATATTTGCATAATTTGCAGAGCCAACTTTTTATTTGTGTGCTTCCAAGAGTGTATTTGGATGCCACATTTCACCATTAAGAAAAAAAAATGTGCATAAATTTGGCTTGTCAAGGTGGCACATGCTTCACCCTCTCTATTCATACACAGAGACTGTTAAAACAGGCTTCCCATTTGCCGGCCTGCAGTGGGTAAGAAAAGGGTGGAAAAACAGCTTCCGTAGTGACATTCTAGGAATCTTCCCATGTCTGTTTGGTCTTTACCGTAGAGATAACAGGATATTCCTAGAGTGTTGCTTGGAAGTGACAACATGAATTCCACTCTCCCCAGGCATCACTCTCAAAAGTTCCTGGCATTTGCTGAAGCAGTGCTCGGAATCCTAGTGAAAAATCAACTCTGGTTACCTTGGAGTACACAGCATGCAAGTACACAGATATACTGGAGAAGAGTGAAAACTCATAGTTTTAGTCCAGTTAGCTGAGGGAGGGGCAACTAATTCTGGTTAACCTACATACCTGCTTTCATATTTCAGAGGGATTCAGAATTCACTCAATCAATCAATCTTTATTAAAAAGGTCATAGACCAGCACAAGTCACAGTTCTCACAGAACATAGGATTCAGAATTATTTTTTTAAAAATGCAATTCTTCCACAAGAAAATGGGAGGGGGATGACATGCAGACAAGAGCCCAGAAACAGGCAAAATTTGGGAACAGTTGTGCTCAACCATGGGTGAATGTGATGTTTAAATATAGCAAAAGCATCCCACCAGCTGAATAAAATGATAATACATAAAAGCTGTGATACTATTAAGGGAAATCACTTAACAATGTATTCATACCTTAGAAAAATGGGAGTTCTGATGCATTAGAAAACTATTAAAAGGGAGTAATAATCCCGATGTCACTAAATCAAAGGGCCTGCAGTCAATTTAAATAAAATAAAAAGTGATATCAGTATTGTGGGATTCATAAATACTTTGTGCTTGAATGCAAATATAAACAAAGGCCGAGGACAGACTGGCAATTTGCCCCGGGAAGGGACCCGGGCCGACAACAATTCAATACCGGAGTAAATGGGACATTCACACAGGCACATCTGCCTGGCGTCCCCCACCCGTAACCTACCGGTGCTGTTGCGCTTCACTGCTGGATTAAAAAAACACCTGATAAAAGCTGTTGCAAATCCGAAAGCCCGCGTTTGTCGTGCGTTTCTCCGCTTCCGGGGAGTCTGAACGCGCAGGCGAAAAGCCAGGCGGAAGCCACGTTGGGCACGAGGCAGCAGCGGTGTGATTGGCTGCGCTCCGCTCCACTGCCCAATGTGGTGCCAGCATTGCAGGGCCAAAAAAAAAAAAAAAATCGGCAAAATGTGCTTATGCGCATGAGCGCATGAGCGCTCATACACCCATACACCCACAGCCAAATTAATGGGGAAATGGCAAATATAGCACGCCTCCGGCGCGGCAGTCTGAACGCTCCCGCGCGCCTCCGTCCCGTATCTTCCAGCAGAGGCCCCCGCAGTGTGAACGGGAAAACCCAGTATAGTTTAATCCGGGGTTTTTTTTGCTACGACTGGCTACCGGAGCAAACTGCCAGTCTGTCCTCGGCCAAAAAGTTGGTGTGTTTTTTCCTATCCCCCACATGGGAGCAAATTCCTCATAAAATTCCTGGTAAAATATTTATTCTTTCATTCCACAAGCTATCAGACCTGGACTAGGCATGCTTCATGTCAGGCTTGTGGCAGTGCACCATAGTGGCCTCACTCTTCCATGGTGATCTTGTGGCACTATACATGCTTAGAGTATATTATAAAATATAGAAAGGGTCAGGAATAAAATCAACTAGGAATAAGGCCCGTTGTGGGAATAAATACAATAGTCTCTAGAAAGAGGCTCTGGGCGAGTGCCCTGGCCTTGGCTGGAGGTGGGGTTGGGGAGGGAAGGGAAAGATGGAGGGAGGTAAGGCATGTTTAGATGGTGGCTGTTGGGAAGGGAATGAGACAAAGGGGGAAATGGGGGGTAGGTTATAAGAGAAGGGGGGTAGATTGAAAAAGAAGGAATAGGGGGCAAAAGATATGGGGGTAGATTGACAGATAAGGGAAAGGGGAGAAAGAGAGGGAAGACTGATAGAGGAAGAGGAAGAATTCCCTTTATCTTGACCTCCTTCCTTCTTCCTCTCAACTACCCCCACACCTTTGGCATGCCACTACTTCTCCCACCCTTGCTGTCTTCCCACCCCCAAACCTTGGCATTTACTTCCCCCTTTGTGTCTTCCCATTCACTCCAACCCTTGGCATTCACTCCCCTCCTCCCTCCACAACACCCTCCTCAGTCATCGACTGAGTGGAGAGAAGGCAACTCCATAAGAGAAGCTAATGTTGCATCAGGCCAATGGCCCATCCAGTCCAACACTCTGTCACACAGTGGCCAAAAATACCAGGTGCCTTACTCCCAAGTAAAAAGGCTGTGCGCACACACAATTATTAGGGCTAAAGTTGGGGCTACCTCACCTCTTTCTGTTTTGTAGGTGCCACAAAGGGGCTTGCAGGGGGGGGCAGGGGGTGGATTTCTCCCTCTCCCTGCTTTTGAAAGCAAATAAATGTTTCCTCCTGTGCTCAGCCCCACCATCTGCAGCTTTTTTCCCTTCTTCCAATGCTGCAGAAATCCCCAGAGGTTGGTGCAGAGTGCCGGACCAGGGGCTTGCTGCAAGCCAGCATTTAACTGATTTCCAGAACAAAGTTTGTGTCCAGTGGCACCTTTAAGACCAACAAAGTTTAATTCTAGGTATAAGTTTTTGTGGGCATGCACACTGAACTGACCTCTGGCTTCTTTACTATGGATAAAGAATGTAGTGGCAGACAAAATGGCCTGTTCCTACCAGCTTGTTTTGAACCCATTCTTGTCCCAGAGGAGTGTTGATAAGGAAAAGGCACTCCAGAAACAACTACATCTAAGAAACAGCTGTCTTTTTGTTCTGAGGGAAGGGGAGAAAAAAAGAAGAGCTCTGAGAGAAAATTACAACCAGGAACAAGCCTGTGAAACCTGAAAGGACACCAGTGAGAATTGTAGAAGTTGAAGTAAAGAACTTCTTGGAGACTGAAGCTCATGGTACAGATTTTGCTCAGTATTGACTTGTGTCAACTCCTTACTGAGGTTTAGCATCTTAAGACTCAGACCAGTCAAGTAAATCCCTCATTTTACATGTTGTTTTTTTTTTTTTAAAAAAAAAAGATCCTGGAATCCAACTGTTGTTTCCCATCCCTTTATAGATTAAGCTTCCCTATTTACTTATCGGAGCTGCGGTGGCTCAAGTGGTTAAGACGCTGAACTGCAGGCTGTGGAAGGTCCGTAGTTCAGCAGTTCGAGACCCGGGTGCCGCACGACAGGGTGAGCTCCTGTCTCTAGTTCCAGCTCCTGCCAACCTAGCAGTTCGAAAGCAAGAAATTGCAAGTAGATAAATAGGGACCACTTCGGTGGGAAGGTAACAGCGTTCCGTGCACCTTGGTGTTTAGTCATGCCGGCCACATGACCACGGAAACGTCTTCGGACAGCGCTGGCTCTTCGGCTTTGAAACGGAGATGAGCACCGCAACCCTAGAGTCGGATTCGACTGGCTTTCGAGCAAGGGAACCTTTACCTTACCTTTACTATTTACTTATCACATTAAAGTTCTTGTTGTCATAACTGTTGTTGTTAGCCATTCAGTCATGTCCAACTCTTGACAATTCTATGGGCCAGCTCCCTCCACGTTTTCCGATCTTGTACTGTTTCTTTGAGTTGTTTCATCCTCAGGCTGGTGTGAATTTTTATGGTGTCTAGCCACCATGTTCTTTGGTGGCCTGGTTTCTTTTTGCTGCTAACCAATCCAAGCATAATTGCTTTTTCTAGTAAGTTCTTCTGCATGACATGGCCAAAATAAGTCAGTCAGTTTTATGATTTTTCCTTCCAATGACATGTCTGGTTTTATGCACTCCAATACTTGCTTGTTTGTCACCTCTGCTGTCCAAGGAATGCGCAGGAACCTTCTCCAGCACCATAGCCCAAATGAGTTGATTTTCCTCCTGTCTTGCTTCTTCATGGTCCAATTTTCACAGCTATGGGGAACACAACAGCACAGACTAATCTGCAATTGGTTGCTAGGCTGATGTCCTTGTTCTTCCATATTCGAGTCACGTTCATCATAACTATAAGTCAGTAAAGCTGTACTTAGATTTCTCTGTTTGTGTGTGCATGTTTTCTCTGTGGCAGATGCTTCCCTGCCTTGGGGATGGGTAGAGGGGGCTCCCTTGAAAGGGAGTTGTTCCCTTGCTTCTTGGAGAGACAGCAAGTTTGCTTGAGTGTTATGTCTAGCCTATTGTTGCTCAATGAACTGTGCTTCAACTGTGAACCTGTCTCTGTTTTTTTATAATGCAGAAAAGGGTCAGTGGGAATCTCTTCAACAGGGCATGATCCTGCCTTCTCTTGTGGATGAGGACTGACCCCCCTCACCACAACAGAAGTTCCCCTTGGGTTGCAGTGCTGATTGGTGGGATTACCTGCTACTGGCTACCCCTGCAAAGTAGGACAGCTTCAGAAAA
The DNA here is from genome assembly GCA_029375565.1 of Gekko gecko. Classification (NCBI taxonomy): domain Eukaryota; kingdom Metazoa; phylum Chordata; class Lepidosauria; order Squamata; family Gekkonidae; genus Gekko; species Gekko gecko. The sequence continues at coordinate 142,447,244 of JAPDNY010000005.1, forward strand.
CACTCAAGCCCAGAGTCCCACCTAACATTCAGCACTCACCTCAAATGCTATTTGCACAGGTATGCTACTAATTTGTATGACCCAGAATCTTTTGCCAGAGTACAGCCAATGTAAAAGTCAGGGGCAGGCTGACCCATGCAGGAAGAAAGTGAGTCATGATCAACTGAGCTAATAGAAAAAGAGGGGGGGGGAGGAAGTTTTTCGTTCTTCCAAAACTGGTATTTTTTTAAAAAAAACTGTGCAAAGAAAAAGGCAAAAAACAAATGCCCCCATATTCCAAATTAAGGTATTCAGGTAGCATCTGTTGGCTATCCCACCACTTAGGGTGGCTAGCTGGCATCGACCAGGGTCCAGGCCTTTTCCATTTTATTTATTTATTTGTTGCATTTATAGCCCTCCCTCCCCACAAAGTGGGCTCAGGGCGGATCACATGGCTTGGCGCAGTGTGCCAAGGTTCATATACACATTTAAACCATTTAAAACATTAAAACATTTAAAACAAACAACAATTTCGAGTTAAAGTGCACAGTGATTATTAAACAAGATGGCATGCCATATAATACAGGCTCAAAGCAATTACCAGCTCCTATTCTTCAAGGCCGTTTGGCTTGATCTCAACTGCAGCCAGCCTACACCAGGGTATTAATAGTGGTCGTTGATGGTAATGTGGGTGGCTTCTAATTAAAGGCCTGGAGGAAGAGCTCTGTCTTGCAGGACCTGCGGAACTGCACAAGACATTTTGGCTCTGGCTCTGTGCAATGGGCTTAGGGTTGGCAGCTCTAGGTCAGGAAATACCTGAAGATTTTTGGATGGAGCCTGAGGAGGGTGGAGTTTGGGGGTGAGGGACTTCAATGGGGCACAATGATATAGAGTCTACCTTCCAAAGTGGTCATTTTTTCCAGGCAAAATGATCTCTGCCACCTGGATATCAGCTGTAAACCCAAGAGTTCTCCAGCTTCCACCTGGAGGATGGCAACCCTACACAGGCACTCTGAAAAAGTGAGGGGAACCCTCTCCTTGGAGATCTTCAGGATGTACTGCAAGGCTTGCTTGTTAGCCAGGGCTTGTGGGGGGGGGGGTGAATGGCAGGGATCTTTTAAGAGGGGGAAGAAAGGGGAGATTCAAAGTTTGTTATTTTATTCTGGTTTTAAGTGAAAACTTTTTAAAGCTATTATTGAAAACCACAAAGAGGAAAGGTGGAGTAGAAATGTTTTAATAACACACACACACACACACACACACACACGCACACACACGCTTATTAAAACATTTATACTTTGTAGTGTTTATTAAAACATTATTTATTTATTTGATTTGTACCCCACCCTCTCCACTGAAGCAGGTGCAAGGCGGATTACATAACGTTACAGGAAATAAAAACAACAATAAAAATACAACAATATAAATATCGGGATAAAACACAGCATAAAAGCACAACATAATTACTAAAGTGATTTATGTGGTGGTGGCAGTGTAATAGTAGCAAAAGCGCAATGAATTGCCATCGGCAGATGATTTTCTATCGGCAAACACAGGCTGGATGATAGTATAAGGCACAGGGTCTTAGGTTGTTAGATGCGGCTCCCTACCCGAAGGCCTGGTGGAAGAGCTCCATTTTACAGGCCCAGCGGAACTAAAAAAGGTCCTACAGGGCCCTGATTTCATCTGGGAGCTCATTCCACCAGGTTGGAGCCACCACTGAAAAGGCCCTGGCCCTAGTTGATACCAGCCTGGCATCCTTGGGGCCAGGGGGGCCAAACAGTTTTGAGACCCTGACTGTAGTGCTCTCTGGGGAACATATGGGGAAACATGGTCCCTCAGGTAAGTAGGTCCCTGACCATAAAGGGCTTTAAAGGTAAGCACCAGCACCTTGAAGTGAATTCAGTACTCTATAGGCAGCCAGGGCAGTGCTTTTGGCACAGGCTGGGTGTGTTCCTGCATGGGAAGACCCAACAATAGCCTGGCCACCACGTTCTGCACCAGCTAAAGCTTCCAGATTTGGGTCAAGGGCAGCCCCATGTAGAGAGCATTACAGTAATCTAATCTCAAGGTGACCATCGTTTGGATCACTGTTGCCAGATTGTTGCATTCAAGGAAGGGAACCAATAGCCTGATCAGCCGAAGATGATAAAAGGCTGACCTAGCAGTGGCTGCTGCCTGGGCCTCCATTGTTAAAGAGGTGTCCAGAAGCACTCCCAAGCTCCTAACCAACGAAGCTGGCACCAACAGTGCCCCACTGAAGGACGGGAGTGGGATCCAGGGCCACTCCGACTCAGGCACAGGAACCCCGTCAGACTCAGTTTCAGTCGGCTCAGTCTAAGCCAACCAGCCACGGCCAGCAACGCCAGGTCCAGATCTTCCGGGCTAGAGTCAGACTGGCCACCCAACAGCAGATAGAGCTGGGTGTCATCGACATACTGGTGACAATCCAGCCCATGCCTCCAGGCAATCTGGGCAAGGGGGAGCCTATAGATGTTAAATAGCATCGGGGAAAGTACCGTTCCTTGGGGCACTCTGCAAACCAGCAGATGCCTTCAGAACAGCTGTTCCCTTATCGTCACCCTTTGTCCCTGACCCTGGAGGAATGAGGAAAGCCATTGCAAGGCAGACCCCAGTACGGTGGTGGATCAGTAGTTGATGGTCAACTGTGTCAAATGCCACTGACAGGTCCAACAACAGCAACACTGCTGGAGGTTGTCTGTGAGGGCGACCAGTGCCATGGTCTGGTCAGAAGCCGGACTGGTAGGGATTTAATATGGAAGTGTCATCCAAAAAACACTGCAACTGAATTGCCACCACCCTCTTGATTAATTTGCCCAGATAAGGCAAATTGGAAACTGGTTGATAATTAGCCAATTTGGCCGAATCCAAAGATTTTTTTTAAGAGGGGGCATACAACTGCTTCCTTGAGTGCCCCAGGGAACAGACCCTCAGAGAGGGACTTGTTGATAATGTCCCTTAGGGCACCTCATAACCCATAGTAGCCATCTTTAATTAGCCACAATGGGCACAGATCAAGGCTGCAAGTGGTTGGCTGTGCAGTTGAGAGTAATTTGTCAACTTCCTCTAGGCTGAGTGGACTGAAATAATCTAAAACCTGACTAGAAGACGTGCATGTAACCTCAAGTTCACTTACTGTCTCAACTGTGGTGGGGAGGTCATGGGGGAGTGACAAGACTTTATCTGCGAAATAGCTTGCAAATGCCTCACAGCCAATATCCAATTCCTTTGCATTTGGTCTGCTCTGCAGCAGAGTTGTTATGGACCGAATTGTTCTAAATAATTGGGCTCATGGACATGATCGTGGCTGCATTATATATACACATACACACTTACATATTTATACATAATTTTTATTTTATTTTTTAAATTAAATTTATTTTACCTATTGCACTGGAATACTAGTGCCCCAGAACAGAAATGGGGGGGGGACCCAGAAACAAATACATATTAATAAAATACGTTTCTTCTGAGGTTACTCTTTTTAATTAATCCAAATTAATCCAAACAGCCAGTTTGGTGTAGTGGTTAGGAGTGCAGACACTAAACTGGGAGAACTAGGTTTGGTTCCCTGCTCCTTCACATGCAGCTGCTGGTGTGTCCTCAGGTCAGTCATAAGTTCTTTCAGAGCTGTTCACTCAAGGGCAGTTCTTGAAAGAGCTCTCTCAGCCCTACCTACCACCTCAAGAGTGTCTGTTGTGGGGAGAGGAAGGGAAAGGGATTGTAAGCCACTTTGAGACTCCTTCAGGTAGTGAAGGGTGGAGTATAAATCCAGTCTCTTCTTCTTCTTCTTCTAATTAATTTATTTTAACTACTTTAATTCTATAATATAGTTTGGGACCAGAAAGGAAAAGTTAATGGAAAAGAATGCAAAAACTCAAGACAAAATCTTCAGAGAGAAATATTCTAAAATTCTCTGTTCTTGCACAAATAGCAACAGAATTGTACTGGGAATGTAGCTGAGCAATGTAAGTTTCTAGACAAATAGCAAATGAACAACATCTCAATTAAGAGCTTGTGCAGTAGATGCCCACAGGAATTGTTTGAAGAACTATCAACTGATTAATTTAAAGCTGCATATCCCAAAATTATAATTTCAGTTATCAAGACGGAAGCCTGAAAATAAGTATTGATACACACTTATTGGACTTGCAGTCTTCCTGGTCATATGATTGGAATGAAGGGTAGGTGCTTGTGAGACCCCTTAATCCCTTGCTGGTGATCAGGGGTGACCTGGCAACCCTAGATCTAAGGTCTGGATTTTCAGCAATAAAGCAGATCATTGCTGTGATAGTAATAGTTGGGGGGAAAAAAGAAATTGAGATTACTGCCAGTAAATTACAAGGGACAGAATGCAGAGTCACTGGTCCAGGGAAATTACCTTAAGGCATGATGCACTTTTTGCTGTAGTCATTAAACAGAACAATGCCTAACATTGATTGTTTTCAGAATATTCACTCTCTGCTATGTCAGCCTCTTCAAAGATATTTTAAACCTTTTTCTTCACTTTCTAAAGCTACTTTCTCCTTTTTTCAGTATTATTTCCAAACTATTATTCTTAAGGGTACTTTTAGGTTCAACAAACCCATCTTAGAACAAAGTTGTCAAAGTGCAACCAGCTCCTAGGTTAATAAGTGAATCCTCTTTCCATTAAAGAAACTGACAAGAATTGAACCAGAGATCTCCCAAATAATTTTCAGTATCTCAATGTAAATTGTTAAAATTGATCTGAACTTGTCATTTGTCTCCTATATGCTGCCAGGAATGACTGGTGGGGGATTAATGTTCATTTACTAATATACACATACCCCAACGTTATTTGATAAAACCAGGATGGCTTAAAATTAGGGTAGCACCATCACTTCTAGGTGTCCCCCCCCCCGAAGTGATGTCATTGTGCTTGCAATACCACCTACCTCCACCATGTTCCTGCCTCCAACCCTAGCACCAGGGTCCTGGAAAATCTCCTTCCACAGTGTAGTCCTGATCCTCCATCATTAAAAAATAAATAAATCTGGTTATGCATTTGCAGCTAAGACACAGGAGGGTTGAGTGTCTTCTACATTGCTCATTGTACATTCACGGAAAAATTACAGCACAACCCATACACAAAACACAATGTGTGTGTATGTGTGGTAAGTGCCATCAAGTTGTTTCCAAATTGTGGCAAGCATATGAATTAATTTTTTGCAAAAGTCTTTATTAAGAGATAAACAAAAACCACACAAAGCGAACAGAAGCCAGAAATATAGTACAACTATTCCAGATACAACAGTACCAGATGTAACATGTACAAAACCATCTTGTGGGAATATAGAAACATTAAAGGTAGCGCTTATTTAATTTAAGTATATAAACGTAACAACCAAAACATTAGGAGGGGGAGAAAAGTAGGAGACTCAGTCTAACAAACGGTGTCTCTTTTTACTGCAGTGATATTGGATTAAAAATGAATCCAGGATAAGTAACTTGAATTGGAGGGAAGAAGATCTTTGTCCATCATATACTGCAAGAAAGGAAATCAGGTACGGACAAACTTAGAGTGATTCGTTCCAGTGCCAGAGGGAATGTGATTTCAAGTGTTGGCAATCTTACCTATTATAAATTGATCCCAACCTTTATCTCGCCAGGCTGTCAAGGTCAGAGGTTTGGATGACTTCCAGATGGCAGCTATCATTAACCTGGCTGTTGTGAGAAGAATCGAGGTAAATTCTGAAAGATTATCTTCCCAGATAGAAGAATCCTGCAAGTTCAATAGTACAATTTCGGGTTCAAGTGGAATTGTTTGTGAAGTGATCAAAGCAATTTCCGCAATCACTTCTTGCCAAAAAATTTTTATATGAGGGGAATTCTACCAGCAGTGAAGATAAATACCAGTGGCTCCACAGTTTTTTCAACATAAGGGATTATTATTAGGATTCATGTAATTTAGTCTTTTGGGAGTATAGTACCAACATGTGAATATTTTGAAAAACTGGAGTCATATGTTGAAGATTCAAGACAAAGTAGCTGATGAGGTGAGGAGGTTGAAGGTCTTTTCTGAGATCATGTTGTCAGGATCTTTGGTAGGTCAACCCTGAGGTGCTACAGTGTTCAATTAAGATCTTGTACCATTTAGATAGTAGATTTTTTGATGAATCAGAATGCGATTCCAACAAAATTTCAAACTTGGTTTTAGGTCTCTTAAAGACACCCACGACAGCCGAAGAATCCGTTAGGCTTTTGAGTTAGTAGCAGCGAAGCCAAGAAACCCTTTTGCCAATACAGTCCTCAAAATGCACCTTGTCATAGATTCTACCTCTTTTGATGAGGTCTTGTATACACGTGAAACTGGAGGATGTCCAATCTTTGAAAGCATCTTGTTCCCAGCCAGGTGGAAACCATTCTTGATGCATGTAGGTTGGAAGTGGTGAGACTGTAGGCACAAGAAGTTTTTCTTCTGGTCCCAGATGTCCAACGCAGTTGCCAGGAACTGACTGTTGAAAATTTATCATGGTCATTGTGAGGGTGGAAGCCAAAAAGTCTCCTGTAAGCTGATAGGATCAATATATGACTGTTCTATAAGCATCTGGTTTGTTGAAATATTTTGTTGCATCATTCTGAATGCAGTAGAGAGGAGGGCAGCATGGTAATAGCAACCAGGTTAGGGCCACCTAACGCAGTTGGTCTAGTGAGAATCCAGTGATCAAGTCTTGATTTTTTTTAAAGGCCCAGATAAATGTAGAGAGGGAGTTTTGCCATAGCTGTAAGTCTTTCTCTGGAAGCTGAATGGGCATTGCCTGGAATAAGAAGAGGAAACTAGGAAAAATGAAGTTCTTAATTAGAAGCAGATGATCTGGTAATGTGAGGTTTAGAGCATTCCAGTCCTGAAGGCAGTTTTGGGTGTCCTTATGTAAGCAATGGAAGTTATGGGAAAACAAGTTCTTGAGGTTGAGCAGAATTTGTACTCCTAGATGACTCCAAGAGGTCCCGAGCCATTTGCATGGGAATTGTTGCATTAGTACATACTTCAGGCCAGGAGAAAGAGAATTAGGATAGATTTCGGATTTCTGAGAGTTAAGTCACAGATTGGAAACTTCACCAAATCTCATTAATAATTCTTGAACTATATGTTGTTGAAGGTTTTCATGGCCAGAGTTCATTAGTTGCTGTAGATTTTCTGGGTTGTGTGGCCGTGGTCTTGGCATTCTAGGACCTGACGTTTTGCCAGTAGCTGTGACTGGCATCCTCAGAGGTATAACACAGAAAGATGGAGTACTCTCTCCATCTTTCTGTGTTATACCTCTGAGGATTCCAGTTCACAGCTACTGGCGAAACGTCAGGTCATACAATGCCAAGACCGCGGCCACACAACCCAGAAAATCTACAGCAACTAATTCTTGAACTGTCAGCAAAGAACGTTGAGGATTGGAAATGTAAAGTGTAAGATCGTCTGCATCAAGATTCACTTTATGTTCAGTTCCCTTCATGTTGATGCCCAATATATCTTTATTTCTATGAATGGTCTCAGCCAGAAGTTCTATGGCTAATACAAATATCAGGGGTGAGAGAGGGCATCCCTGTCTTGTACCCCGTGTAGGATGGGAAAAGGCTGAATTATGACCATTAACTATTACCCTTGACCATTGGTTGAGAAAAGAGCAAGTGCATAATAGATTTTTTTTGCCAAAACCCATTTTTTGTAAGAGAGTTAACAGGTATGACATCTCAAGAGAGTCAAAGGCTTTCTCAAAATCAGTCTCTAGGATCAAAGAATCAAAGGAATTTCCTCTTCCCAGAGTGACCACATTAAGTGTCCAACGAATGTTGTCAGTAATCTGTTCATTTGGAATAAATCCCATTTGATCTGGTTTCATATATTCTGAAATTATTGCCTTAAGACGATTAGCAAGAATTGTAGTAAATATCTTCGCATCATTATTGATGAGGGCAATTGGATGATACAAAGCAGGTTTCGTCAGATTTTTTCCATCTTTGAGTATCACTACGATGGACAATTCCAGCCATGAAGGTGGTGTATGTCCAGTCTGTAGAGCAGTATTGCAGGACATGACAAGAGGAGTGGCCAAGGTATGCCAGAAAGCCTTATAAAACTCCTAGGGTAAACCATCTATGCCTGGCGCTTTGTTCTGTTTCAGTTGTGTGATGGTATTTTGTAATTCCTGTAATGTGATTGGTTTGCCCATGAAGTCAGTGTGTTCTGGAGATAAATGCTTCATTGGGGAAACTGCCTCAAGATAAGAATTAATGTCATGTATCTTTGGATTTCCAGTGTGATATAGCTTTTCATGAAAGTCAATAGAAGTGTGTGCAATATCCTCAGGCTAAGTGCATATAACACCGGAGGGATGTTTCAGTGCCCTAACCACACAAGATTTTCTTCTTTCTTTTATTCTCCAGGCTAACAGGCAAATATTTTTGGAGATTTCTGCCAAAAACATTGTTTCATAAGAAGTAAGGTTTTTTGAATCTGCATGACCTACAAAGATTCAAGAACCTTGCACTCTGCTAACAATTTAGCATCGCTCTTTTTATTTCCCCATTTGTTTATGTTCTGACTCCAGTGCGGAAATCTGACTTAGCATCTCCAATCTGTTTGTTCCTTTCTCTTTTAAGATGAGAAGTTATGATAGAGCCCTGCACTACAGCTTTCATCACATCCCAAGTGAAAGTGGGAGTTATTTCCGACAATGAGTTTTCTTCAAATAAACTTTGATGTCCAGATCTATTTTGTTCTTTATAAAGTCCTTTAATAAAATACTCATATCCAGAGACCATTGCCTATCTGTATGTGTAGTCGTGTTTGTGTGAAAGCTGCAGTACAGCCACGCATGATCTGTGCGATGCTGGGGACCAATGTCTGTCAAGCGAAGTAGCGGAAGAAGCAATTTTGAGATCAGTACAAAATTGATTCTGGTATAAATCTCATATCTGGCCAAGTAATAGCAGTAGTCCCATTCCATGGGGTGAAGGGTCCTCCACATGTCATGTAACTGAAATTTATATATATATAAAAGGTTAGACAGTTTGGTGTCCGATGGAGTTGTACTGAACTGTCTGTGCTTCATAGAGGATCTGTCAAATCTACTGTCTGTAATGAAGTTCAAGTCTCCCCCAACTATGAGGTCACCCTCCTGGAAAGAATGTAAACTGAAAAAAAAAAAACCAGTTAGGAAAGTGATCTGATTCTGGTTTGGGGCATAAACAGACATGAGAGTAATCAGTCTTCCATCAATATTTCCTTTTACAAACAAAAAGCGTCTCATGGGGTCAGAAGCGTGTAGTGACCAGGACAAAATTGACTGACTTAGAAATTAAAATTGCCACACCCTGTGCCTTGAGGAACCCAGGGCCTGAAATTGCAAAGGAAACATTGGCGACTTTAAAATTGGATGTTTATAAGAGCCTATGAATTAATGACCTCCAAAATGTCCTATCATTAACAGCCTTGCTTGGGTCCTGCAAAATGCCAGTCTTGGCTTCCTTGATTGAGTCAATCCTCTTTTCCTGCTGCCGTCAACTTTCCTTGCATTAGTCTTTCCCAGTGGCTCTTCTTATAATGTGATCAAAGTACAATAGCCTCAGTTTAGTCATTGTAGCTTCCAGGAAGACTTCAGGCTTGATTTGATCTAGAACCTGATAATTTGTTGTTTTGGTAGTCCATGGTATCCATAGAACTCTCCTCCAACACCACATTTCAAAGGAATAAACTTTCTTCCTGTCAGCTTTCTTTGTCCGACTTTCATACCCATACATAGTAAGGGGGAATACAGTGGTATGATCTTGGTCACCAGTGACATATTCTTATACATAAGGATCTTTTCTAGCACTTTCATGGCTGCCCTTCCCAGGCCTATTCTCCTTGTAATTTCTTGGTTGCAGTCTCCCTTTTGGTTGATGTTTGAGCCAAGGAACATAAAATCTCTAACGATTTCTTTATTGTCAACTTTAAAGTTGTGTAATTCCTCAGCAGTCATTACTTTTGTCTTCTTGATGTTCGGCTGTAATCCTACTTTGGTGTTCTCTGCTTTAACTTTAAGTGGTAGCCTTTTCAAGTCTTCCCTGTTGTCTGCCAGTAATATCAAATGTTAATGTTCCTTCCACCAATTTTCACTTCGTCTAAATCTAACCTAGCTTTCATTATGATTGAAGAGAGACAGAAATAAAATACATCCTTGTCTGACACCTTTGCCATTTGGAAACCATTCTTTTTTTCCATATCCTGTACTAACCATAACCTCTTGTCCGAGAGTACACGCTGTGCATCAAAACAATCAGATGTTGAAAATACACACACAAACCATTTAAAGCATTTATATTCCTCCTTTCCTCAAAGCAGCTATCACATCACAATTTAAAATAAAGCAACCCCCAGCTACCAAGATGCTTTCAGCTTATCCCCCATTAAAAGCTCTGGCAAATAAAATGACCCTGCAACACCTCCTAACATTTTCTAGAGATGGGACTCCCTTTACTTCCTCAGGGAGTTCATTCTGCAGAACAGGAGGTAAAATTGAAAAGCCATGGACTCTAACTAGTGCTATGTAGGATATCCTAAGCAAGGGAACAACTAGGAGATGGTAACCTGAAGACAGAAATTGATACACAGGGACATATGGGAAGAGACAGATGTTTATAATATGTTTGATTTTGTTTTAAGAAATAGATGAGACTCTTCTTGACATGCCTGAAAGTCTTTCATGGCAACACAGAACTACATGGGTCTGCAGGAAAATCCAAAAAGTAAAAAAAAAAAAAAGAACTCGAAGGGTTGAATCCTCCTCCCAATACCTTTTGAAATGGTCACTGCAGGGATCTACTCCAGGCCCACTGCATAGACAGTAAGATAGACTGAAATAGGGAGGGAGGGAGAGAGAGGGAGAGAGAGAGGGAGAGAGAGAGAGAGAGAGAGAGAAGGAATCAAAAGCAGAACCGGAGCGCTCAGATTGGGAAGGATTCTTCCTGCGGTATGAATGACTAAATAGCAGGGGGGTTGGAGTCAAGCCTGGATTGCCCACTCCAGGTTGGGTAATTCCTGGAGATTCTGTGGTGAAGTCTCAGGCATGCAGAGTTTGGAGAGAGGCCTCAGCTGGATATAATGCCACAGAGTCCACCCATTTTCTCCAGGGGGACAGATCTCTGTTGTCTGGAGTTCAGTTGTAATTCTGGGGGATCTCCAGGTCTTACCTGGAGGCTGGCAAACCTAGGCCAGGCAGCATCCTCTGGGTGACCTGACTTGCATGATTCAACTAGGCCTGGCTGCTTGCTGCTGTTCAACAGCAGCCACTCTATGAAAGTCTGTGTAGTATAATGGTCAGAGCTTCAGAGTAGGGTTTGCAAGACCCAGGTTTAGATCCCCATCTTGCTGTGGAAGCTCACTGGGTGATTTTGGACCAGTCACATACTTTCAGCTTAACCTACCTCATAGGATTGCCATGTGGATAAAAAGAAGGAGAAAATAATGTAAACTGTTTTAGTCCCCACTGTGGAGAAAGACCACAGTTTTCCTCAGTAGAAGCTGCAGGGGGAAAAGGAGATGGAAAGCTGAAGACAGAGGGTCAGTGAAAGGTAGGTTGGCTGTTGGTGGGAAGGAGATAAGGATGCCAACCAATGCTCCCTCTAAGCTATCTTGTGAGGAAAAATTCTGCTTTGTGAGCTACTGGCATTAAAGTTGTGAATGAGTGACTTGGTTACTGCATAAACTAGTTTGCTCTGAAGCCATCCATGTGTGAGCCAGAGGCTAAAAAACTGTGAACTAGCTCACACTAACTCAGCTTAGAGGGATCAATGCAGGTTGAGAAATTCCTAGATATTTGAGGGGTGGAGCCTGGGGATAGTGGGGATTGAGGCAGGGAGGGACTTCAGACAGATATAATGCCATAGACCCCACGCTTCAAAGCAGTCTGTTTCTCCAGGGGAAGTAATGTTGCCAACCTCCAGGTGAGGGCTGGGTATGTCCTGGAATGACAACTGATCTCTAGATGACAGAGATCAGTTCCCCTGGAGAAAAAGACTTTTTTTAAGCATGGAGTATATGGCATTATACCCTGCTGAGGTCACTTCCAGAGTCAAACCTCATCCTCCCAAGGCTTCACCCCCAAATATCCAGGAATTTCCCAACACAGAGCTGACAACCCTAAGAGGAACTGATCTCTGTGTTTGGAGAATCCATTGTGATTCCTGGAGCACAGCTGCTGCCACTGCTGCTGTGGAGGGGATGTAGTGGGACGCTGGAGAGTCACGGGGGCTGTAGTGGGAGGCTGGAGAGTGATGGAAGGCTGGATAGTCACAGGGCAGAGTGATGGAGTGGGGGCAGAAAGGAAGTGACAGGCAAGGAAAGAGAGAGTAAGAAAAAGGGTGGCAGGAAAGAGAAAGAGTGTTAGAGAAGTAGGGGGAGAGGGGAAGAAACAGAGATGATGGGAATGGGATGGCAACTCCCACAAGTTTTTTGCAGGTCCCCGCTTGTATATTCTAATAATGAAGTCATCCAGATGTGAGGATACTTAAATCCAGTGACTGGAGCTGTGATGGGACAAGTCAGATCTTTCTACAGATCAGGAAAATACCCCAAGTTTAGAGGAAAATCTGAAATCTAAAAGATAAACACGGGGGGGGGGTTAAAAAACCCCAAATGATAAAAGGAACTCCCTTTAAAAAATGGAAGCTGTCAGTGGCAGTTGCTAGGTGACCACAGCATGAGGATTGCCAAAGGGATGGAGAAGAAATAATGTGATGAGAGAGATACAGAGGAAAGTGATGTGTCCCCTCCTAGAAGTCCTTGAGGGTTTCCTACCATGCTGGGTCCTGAATTACAAAAGAGGAGCCATACATCAATGGATATCGCACAACTGAAATCTTTCACTGCCTAGATTTCCCAGTCCACACAGGGTAATTCTGTTCTGACCACGATTTTGTCCCTGTTCACCAGCGTCAGAAGAGGCATCCCTGAATCACTTAAGAAAAGAGCTAATTTGTGCACATCAAAACCATGACACCACTCCCCTGCCCTCATACTGCTTTAAGCAGTGGATCTAGTAACTCTGCATTCAGTATCCAGGAAGAAATATGTGCATCCCTTCCTTTCTTCCATAAGGCTGCACCCTAGTTTCAACTGACTCTTAAAACCTCTAAGCTCCTTCTCTTAAATTCAGTTTTTTTTCTTGGAAGCCACATGCTGTCAAATCTTGCTAAATTTTGATGGTTTTATAATGCCAGCAATTTTGAAGTGACTGTGGGAACTATTACTTCATTGCTCAGCAGTAACAGGCCAGGATGATGAAATGAACAGGAAGGACTGACCAAAATAGTAGCACAAAGACTGTTTTAAATACAGAAAATGCACTTTTATTCCACAACAATAGGAAAAAGCAGCAAACTAGAAAAAAAATCAGGAGGGCAATAAGGGGAGTTAGGAAAACTGGGGATTGTTACTGACATCATGTGGAATTACCATTATAACAGTGCGTACTATTGATGGCATTGCACAACAACTGACTAGTACAAAAACACCCTCAGTGTCTGTTGGTAGGGCTCATCAGAACCTATCTTCATTGGCAGAACTCACCTCAAGAAAATGTAAAGAGACAAATGTCTTCTGATCATATGTAAACTGCCATTCCTGCCAAGCAAACCTTTAATCAGTCTATATACATTTGTTTGCTAATGCTAAATCATCAAAAAGTCCCAAAAAAACTCACATAGGGAAATCTTAGTCACAGTTAAATAAGTGACTTTGGGCACTTCCATCCCCCTCCACAAAGTAGCAAAAGGCAAAAAAAAAAAAAAATCCTGTTTTTTGTCCTTACATCTACTGCTAGCAAAGGACAGTTCACAAAGCAGATGCATAAGCAAAGGTGAGTGTAATCCCCTTCCTCCCTCCACAGCAAATTTGAGTCAGGGCTTGTTAGATTCAGTTCCAGCATGCCAAGACTCAATCCCAAGACCTAAAAAAACAGCATCTGAGCACATTCACCTTTTCCTGTCACACCATTTCTTACTTGGGTTCTGCATGCAACTATGAACAGAAAACTTTGCAAAGCCATACAAATTAATTAAAATCAAATGACACATAAATGTCACACAAAACTGGTATCCAGGCTCCTCTTTGCTTTCACTGTTCCCCACTAGGCACAAATTTTCTTCTTAAATTAATAGCTAACAGCTAATTACTTAACCTGATCACTCAAGATCTTTACTCCAGGGCAAGGAGGAGATGTTTTAAAAGGAAAGATTGTGTTCCAATAGTAGCTAAACTTACACTGGAGACTAGCTGAAAACTCTTGCTTGGAGTAATTTGTAGACACAGAGATGACAAAGTGAATACTTCTTTACAAGCCTGGTAGTACTATCTCATAACATCTGAGTGTTGGTTTGCTACACACCTTCTGTTATCTTAAAAAACAACATTACTGTAACAAGGAGACGGTTTTGATTTATTTTCTTCTTTAGGCTGAATCTGAAATTTTGAGTAGCACCTCCAGTGACTCAAAAAAGTTTGATTTTCATCAAGCATTTGAATGCTGTTAAATTACTCAGATCTAGCAAAGTGCTCAAACTAAAACTTCAAATTCTGTTGTTGATAAGAAAGCATCTTGTTGATGTACTAGTTCCCACACAAACAGACTGCCTGGATGGCTAATTTCTGTATTAGTGGATTCCCAGAGATTTCTTTTTTCTTTTTTTCTTTTGTATAATGAATTGGTAGACTCCTTTAATGCCAGCATATAATTATTATGCCATTACACATATGAAAAGCATACATTACTAAAAATTCAGACTAACTGAAGACATTCACAGTACGTTATTAGGAGAGGAACTGCAAAAAGTTTCAAAAAAATCAGATAAAATAAGTGGTTTCTATTAGTTGCATGGCAGAAATTCAGATGAGAAGCAACATAAACAAATGTGTGTCAGACTGAAGGACCCTTCTAGGAATACTGCAATAAAGCCACTCTGTTTTTAGCCAAGAGACTGATCCCTTCCTCTCAATGTCATCTTCTTCTCCTTGTCCTCCTCCTCAATTTACAGCCAACTTATGACAATCCTATAGGGTTTTCAAGGCAAGAAACACTCACAGGTGTTTTGCCATTGCCTTCTTCTGTGCAGAAACCCTAGACTTCCTTTGCACTATTCTAATATTTCCAATATTTCTTCAAGATACTGATTAACTGTTTTTCATACATACAGTCATTTCTCTCTCACAGTCACAGAGGAGAGCTGAGATAATTAGGGGACTTAATAAAATTCAAAGAGGAAGTCGCTGTCTGAACTAGGATTATAATTTAGGACTCATTGACTTCTAGATAATACTGGAAAGGTATGTTCAGTCAGTTGGCCTTCATTAACAGAGGCCATTCTCAAGTCAACGCTAAACATGTATTCATTCATTTTAAGTCCTTTGAACATGCTAGTACAAAAGAATACAACTGAAGCGGTAAAAATAAGGACGGACATAATTCTATACGTTTTACCTAATTTAGCCTTTATATATGCAAAGAAAATCTGTAGAAATGGGGGGTGGGGGTGAAGGCTCTCCCTTAAATTCCTGCCAGTACAAACAAAACAGCAGTATAGTATAGCTCAGGGTAAGGAACCTTACCAACTCAGCCAGCATGTCATTTATATTAATGGTGGGGAATGCTAAGTTGCTCTGTCTGTAAGTAAACTCTATTAAGGAAGTCACATCCCTTGATGAAACTAGATCCTTAGTAAATTTTACTAGCTAAGCACTGAGCTCTGTGTCAGAGTAATTACACCCTTTATCCACTGTGAGCTCTCTCTTAGCTTCTTCATACTCCTTAATTTCCCACTTCAGCTAATTTAGCAGTAAAATCACAGAAGTTTAAAAAGGTTAGCTGCTGAGGAACTGGAGCGTGAATGTTCTGTTAAGCTCCATGCCTTGAAATCGCATCATGTAAAAAGAAGGAATTAATTAAGTAACAATTAAGTAGTGATGGATCATTGACAACATATATACACTTTGGTGCTAAAATTAATCTCCCCTGTAATGTCAACAGAATAGCACATTTTTTGCTTTTATACGCTGCCAAGTTATATCCACAAAACATGAAAAGAAGCAGTTGGATGAGAAACTGACATATCCTTAGTTGCAGCATGCAAATTATTGAAAACTCCCCCTCCCCCATTCCTTCTCCTTAGTATGACAGCAAAATAGCCAAAGCAGCAATATAAGCAGGCCCGTAGCTAGCGCGGAGCCCACCCCCTCATGATTTCTACGGGCTCCTCCCTCGATCCTTGGCTCCCCCTCCTTCCCCCCGGCCCCCTCACCCCCAATTAATCACCTGCCTGTCAGTGTTGCTCCAGCCCCTGTTCCCCTTCAAGCCACTTGTGCTTTGCCTCTCCCCAATGTAGCACAGTTATTTTTTTCCCCAGTGCAGGGCCCCAAAGAATTCCCCGTGCCAAGGACGCTGGGCTGCTGTGTCTTCTGCCTGGGTTCCAAAAGGATTGTTCTCTTACTCTCTTGCCCTCTTCCTGTCCCCTCCCACCACCCCCATGCTCGCCCATAGGCTTTCCTGGAGCAGGAGGGCGGGCAGAAGGGTGGTAAGAGAGGTGAGCCAGATGAGGGGGGGGGAGCCCGTTCCTGGATTTTCTGTTGCTCTCCCTAACTTTTATATGCTCACAACTATGCCTTTTGATGTTCTTTTTTCTTCCATTTCCAAGCCTTTTCTATCTCTTTCCTTCTCCTCCCAACTTTTCAGATTGCTTTTTATGTTCAGCCCTTCCTTTTCTCCCCTCCCCAACCTCCCATTTCAAAGTAGCAAGGCAGGGATCCCGATGCTTTCCTGGCTGTTGTCTTTAGCCCATGTTTGCTGCGTGAATCGTGGTTTATACTGGAGGAAGCCCATCTCTCCTCCTCCTCCCCTGCTTTCAGTTGGTTTTATTTATTAGATTTCTTGGTCTCTCACTCCCCCCAAAGGGTCTTGCTCTTGTAATGTTGTGGTATATTCATTGTACACATGTATATATGTAATGGAACTGTCTGCTCTTCCCCTAATATCTGTGTAATTTAGTTTGGTCCTGTTGGGTGGAGCTCTTGTTTCAGTTTCCTTTTGTATATGCTGAATGGACCTGAGAACAGGTGGCTGAGTGAGTACTCTAGCCTGGAAACCCACCGCCAAAGGGGGACATTATAATGTAAGCCTTCAGGCTCCTTTTTAATTGCTGGTGGAGGGGATTTGGAACTTGGGGGGAAGCAAACATGCACAGAGGCTTTCATATTCCTTTCCTTTCCTTCCCCTTCCCCTTCCCCTTCCCCTTCCCCTTCCCCTTCCCCTTCCCCTTCCCTCCCTCCCTCCCTCCCTCCCTTCTCTCTTTCTTTCTTTCTTTCTTTCTTTCTTTCTTTCTTTCTTTCTTTCTTTCTTTCTTTCTTTCTTTCTTTCTTTCTTTCTTTCTTTCTTTCTTTCTTTCTTTCTTTCTTTCTTTCCCTTCCCCCCATTTCTTTTGTTCCTTTTTTCCATTTCTTTCCCTTTCTGGATGCCCTCTAACCATGCCTGGGCTAAGCATCAGGGAGGGAGGAAGACGGGGGTGCATTTTTTATTTTTATTTGATTTTTTATTTGATGTGATGTCAGTGTACTTTTTGTGACATCAGTGCACATGCATGGGCCTTTTTTGTGGGGGCCCCCACTAAAAATTTCCTAGCTACAGGCATGAATGTAAGTATGAGTTTAGAAAGCCCCACTGGCAATCTTGCTGGCTCAGATAGCTCAACCATTATGCCTGCAGCAGGGCCAGTCCAGACAGAACAGGGGGTTGGGAGATAAAATACTTGCACACATGAATGGGAGAAATCATGCCATTTTTTTAAATTAATTACAGATTTCCCCCTTATGACATGAATAATGAAGAGTGTGAAGGAGTAGGATATCCAGGGGAAGTACTTCCCATTCCACTGCTTGCACATAGTTACAGCTGCCTCACAATGCTTGGCACTATCACAGAGTGAACAGGACTATTTCCTCCCCTTTCCTCCAAGGACAACTAAAAAATAGACTATACTTTACAGACTTCCTCAAAGAGGATGGACCTTTTCAGACTGCCTATCTATTCTGGATGTTATTTGTTATTGGCCTATTATTGAGTAAAGCAATACAGAGACGGCGGTTTCATACAGTGAATTTCCTTCTATTAGTGAGCTGTTCTTAAGTGCTATGGCCATTTCAAACTGTGTCACTTTCCCCCTGCCCTTTTTCGCCTTACATGACCTTCTGTGGATTTTCTTTTTAACATTTTAAGTTGAGAAATATAGTGCTCAACTACAGTCTCCCTTTAGTGTGGCAGCAGCACTACTGAGATGCCTGGACTCCACTGAGATGCTCAGAACTGATTAGCAGCCCCCCCTCTCTTTGAATCAGTTATTCAATACACAAACATCCATCCTTCCAACCACCACCCCCATGCCTTTTGGAAATAATTTTACATTTAGAGTGAAATCAAGAGAAAAACGCTTTAGAAACTTGGCCAGCAATGCAGTAGCAACTGCAAAAGAAATTTTTATCAAGGATCCCACATGCTTGCACTAAGAGTGGGGTATTTTCCTCCTCTGGTTGCATGTAGGTTAGGGGAAAAGAAAGAGCAGGAGAAACTGAACCTTTGATTCATCTCCCTTACCCTCTTCTTGTCTTTTTTTGGTGTGCACCATTTCCAAACTGGCATTTAAATTGTAGGTCAGAAGAAGGGTGGCTGTTTGAGTTTGCTGCTGCTACTGCTGCCTTAGCAAAAAAAAAAAAAAAAAAGAGGAGGGGGGAATGCTCTTTGGGGTTTGCCACCTGTAATTCTAGCTGAGTGCAATCTAGGGTTAAAAGTCATCCAACTGTTGCTGGTTTGGCTGGGCTGTGCATGTGCCAAGATGTAGGACAAGGGAAAAAGAATGTGATTTCTGACACTCTCTGATATATATATTGACAGCTGTCATTGTGCCATTAAAAGCTGAATCATAATAGATTCAGATCTTGGTATGTAACCTAAAATCTTCTGATTAGAGAAACTTATATCAGAACATATATATTTTATAATTGATTTTTTTTGTATAAGAAGCCTCTGTAGATGAAATTAGGATGTAATAGAATGAAATGTTATTTAGGGGTTGAAAGGACACCAAGAGCTAAGGGTAACATGAATCACAGCCCTTATCAGCTAGCTCTCCATAAGCAAGGCCAGAGAGGGTCCCAGTGTCCTCTAATGTTTCCCATTCTGAAGACTAGATAAACAAATGCAATCACTGGCATACATGACCAGTATCAGGAGATACCAATAATAAGGTTTAGAGTCAAATGATGCTTTTATGATGTTAACTGCTTGGTACCAATTAAAGGTTCTTGAATGTGTAAATTATATGTGATGTCACTTGGGGTTTAAGACCCTCTGAACCTTCCTGGTTAAGCCAGAATACAGCTTGGTATTGCTAAGTGCTGAAAGGTACTCAGCCCTGTATTTCCTGTTTCTTGCATTAAACAGATATTTATCTAACTTGTTGGACTCCCAACTGTGTGATTCCAATTCAGCTAAGGGGTCACACAAGGCACAGATTTGTGCATCAAAGGGGAATTGGGGGGTCTCAAGAAACAGAAAGTGGCAAAAAAGGGAGGATGAGCCAAGTGCATTTTCCACATGGCAGCCCACTCTGCAAACATTCTCCCTGTGAACTCTTTGCTTACTTTTCCAACACAGTGAAGAAACAGCAACCAGAAGCTTGGAGGGTGAGTCAACCATGGAGACAGAGTGGTGGAGGCAGCTGATCTCCACAACAATGGTGCTGAACTAGGAGGATGATAGGTGTGGCAGAGTGTGGGGCGGAGGGTGGGCTGCCTCCCAAGAGAGATCTCTTCAAATGCCTTATCCAAGCCTCCCAAGGTGGGTGGACTCCTGCCACTTCAAGTTGCCTCACACATGGCTTGGCTTTGCAAAAGCCATTTAAAAGGAACTTACTCTTTAAATGGTTTTGCAAATCCAAGCCCTGTGTGTGCAAGAGGGAACCCAGAAGTGGCACAAGTTTACCCACCCCCTTCCCAGGGGAGGAAAGCAGCATTGCAGGAAGCATTATGGGCATTTTACACAACACACCACAGTGATTCAGAAGCCCAGCGAAGGGTTTGAAAATGGAAGAAAGCAGTTTATGTCAACAATGGCTCAGCCACACTTTGCCAATGGGAGGCAAGCAGGTTTGTGTGAATAGGTAAATAAATTCCACTAGCAGCTGGTTAGTAAAACTGGTCTGTCTGAAATGACAGAAAAGGTCAGTTAGTAACCAGTTACTAAAATGGGATAGATAGGCAGTCTGAAAAGAACCAATAATAACCATCCTACAACACATAAGCCCATGTGTGCCTACATGTCCCAAAGAAACAACATAAACTTTAAGATTTTTTTAACATATAATTTGGTCAGTTAAGAAAGCCCCTCACTAAAATCAAATAAGAAAAACTAAGGCAGATTGAAGGGACAGGACTGGTTAAAATACAGTGAACTGTTGAGACCTGAAGGGAAATCACATATGTTAAAAGAAGAAAGCCAATTAGACTTTAAATATGATTGGTTGCATTATAGACAGATTTATGATTTGTATAAAACTGATTAAAAAATGGTTGGGCTCAGGGGAAACCATAATGAAATTGAAAATTTATGGCTGGAGGGAGGGAAGAAAATGATATTGAAAATGTATAAAATTTTGTTAAAATGGTATACAGAAGATGAAGTAGTTAAAGAGCAAATGATTAAATGGGCAATTAATAGGAATAAGGAAATATCTATGTCATCTTGGGAATTCTTACGGAAAAATGCTATGAAAATATCTACATGTACCAACCTTAAAGAAAACTGTTTTAAAATGATGTATAGATGGTCTATGACACTAAAAAAGATAGCTAATATAGGTAAAAATCTATCAAACAAATGTTGGAAATGTAAACATGACGAAGGTTCCTTTTATCATATGTGGTGGACTTGTGATAAACCAAAAATATTTTGGACTGCAATACACACAGAGATGGAAAATTTTTTGAAATGTATCTTCAAGAAAGAACCTGAAATGTTTCTTTTAGGTCTTAAACTAGAAGAAATAAACGTGAGTAAAAGAACACTGATATGGTGCATGGTAACAACTGCTAGAATGATCTATGCTCAAAATTGGAAAAATGAAAAAATTCCTGATCTCTGGGACTGGTTAAGAAAACTACTATTTATGGCAGAAATGGACAAATGGACAAGAAAACTTAACAACTTAGAAGCGGAAACTTTTTTGATAGACTGGAATGACTTTAAAGAATGTATACAGAAACATTGGAAAATGAAGGATATTTAGCTTGGAAAACTACTAGTGATGTGACAAATGTATACAATCAATAAGTACTACTAGTAGTTGCAAATAAGTAAACTGCGTTACCTGTAGAATTTATATGATAACAGTGAATTAATATGTATTATGCATTGATAAAATGGTGGAAACAATGCTGGGAGCCAACGGGGGAGGGAAGGGGAGTTTGAAGAAAAGGATATGATTTATATTATTTTAGCTAAATTGTGAGGTATTGTATATCCTAATAAAAATTTGTTTTTTTAAAAAAGAAAATGTTTTCACAGGAGGGCCACTGTAGCATAGTGATGGGAGTCATGGACTAAGATCTGGGTTCAAATCCCTAGATGGCCATGAGACGATGCAGGATATTAGGTCAGTTACTCTCTCTAACCCTAGTACACCATGGAGACAAGCCATGCCTTTCAAAGGTCTCCCTTTCCTTTGTACCTACTTACCCCCCCACACTCCTACTTTCTTATTTTATAGTTTATTAATTTATTTACTTTAGCTCCTTGGTGAAAGGGTGGGATTAAAACATACTAGACAGATGGACAGACGGTATATCTTTGGAATGCAAGATATACACTGACTAGAATATACATTTGATTTCTCCCGTATATTTTCTTGTATGTTAATAAGATCTACACGTGGGACAATTATCATGAGATATCAAACCTATTTTAAACACAATATGCCAAAAACTAAGTATAAAATTCACACAATTAGAAGATGTCAGGTGAGATACTAAGATAGAGAGCAGGGCACAAATTACCTGTAGACAATATTTATCTTACAGGAAACAGGGACTTTCCTTTGCAAGAAGCTCACAAAAATACCCGATTAAATTAGATTCAGAATAGTGGTACTACTAGTGTTCTGCTGTACCAACCAGGATTAATTGCTGATTGTATTACTTACCTGTGTTTTTATAGTAACTATAAGTAAAGGCAACTGAAAATCAAACACAAAATAGAATTCAAAAACTCACTTGGAAGAGTTATTCCTAATAATGTACTTTGGTAGCTCTAGAAGAACTAGCACAAGTGGTATATTTTATCAAACCACACATAACCATAAATGGTGTGTCTCTCCTTTTCCCACCAGCAACTCAATAAGCCTTTTGTTTGTTCTTTCTGCTTGGAAGAACAAACACATTATCAAGCACTTGATAGCCTAACAGATACCACAGTGCTTGGTTTGGTGGCTCACAAACTATGTGGGCCTATTTGCTCAGCTCCAGAGTTCCTAACATGGATGCACTGATGCTCTCAGAAGGCACAACAACACTCCAAAGCACAAGAATCTTGTGGTCTTGTAGTCCAAAGACCATTTTTTCTTGATGTATTAGAAAGACCAGAAATATCCTCTGATTTGTTCTGAGTCAAAATATATCATGGAACCAATAGGAGAAGAAATATAGATGTTAGCAAATTAGGATTAAAAGAAGTACATATCAAATGGACTTTCATTGGAGTGAGGGGGAAGGCAGGTTGCCAATGGAAACTGCTCTGGCTCAGAACGGTTAAGCTCTGTAAACTGTTTAGAATGATTAGTCATCTGACAGCCAGCCAGGATGAGATACAAAGTGAGGTATAAAAATAGAAAAATGTCTTGCTGACCATCTGGTTTAAAGCATATATTTGATAGTGTAAACCGGACTTCCGGTTTCAGTGCTGAGGCTGCGCTCCGCTTCCTGGAGTGTTTTAGCTTATCTTATTTTAAGTTTTATTTTCTTTGTTTTGTCATGTGTTTCGCTAGCTGGTAGCCACATGTTACATGTAACAAAACAGAGAAGACTAGAGGATTTCTTTGGGATAGAAGTAAAAAATTGTTTCAATGTTTTGGACACCTCTGAAAAGGAGCTACACAGCAAAATAGTGATCAAGAGTGGAAGGAGAGCCTAGGGAAGCAGTCAGGGGAAGAAGTGAGCTACCATTACAATGCTATTGGTGATACAGATATTAAAACAGGTGATCAGGAGTTGGAGAAGAGCACATGACCTAGAGAAGCAGCCAAAGGAAGAAATGAGCTACCATTATAATAATTTTTATTAGGTAATACAGATGTTAAAATGAGGGAAGATAACTTTAGTTTATTGGCAGCCCAAACATATCTTATTACAAAGTATCTTGATAAAATGTATGAAAAATTAGATGTACTAACTTCTTACATCCTTCACAATAAGAAGCAAAAGAAGGAAACAGACAGAGGTCCCTTAGATTACTATCCATCTAAGTACCCACAACTGGGAACTAAGACTGCTATCACAAACACTAAATAATCCAGTTATCCAGTTGAAAAATGCATTGAAAGTGGATTATTGTGTATGATTGCAGCTCATGATGAGCCAACAAAAATGGATTTTTAAACCAAGCAAAATTATTCTTGAAATCTTCCCTTATGAAGGTAGAGATACAAGCTGGTAGAACAAGTTGCAAGCTAAAAGACATCTTATTCCTAATACAGGAAATACATTTATTTATTATAGTGTAAACTATTTTCCAAAACCGTATATTCTGGTCTGAATTAGCTACATATGTGTGTGCGTTAACAACCTTGTATTCGCCTATTAATATTTAAATTTACTTTTCATTGTTCCATGAGATGGTCCTTAAAATGGCTTTGAAATTGAAACACCACAAATCATCAAACTATAATCACAAACATGTGTAAACGTTTCCCAGCAATTAATAAAATGGACCAGAAAGTAACCAAAAGACTAATACAAAATCAGATAGAACAGAAAAGTTTTCATCAAATATCTAAATGCCCCAGTGAAACAGACTGGTGGACCATTTATCAATAAGGTGCCACCACCAAAAAGGTCTGTTTCTGGTTAACAGATAACCTCACTTCAAACAGTGACAACACCTTCTAGGTAAATATCAACTCATGAAGGGTACTTCTTGAGATATTAGAGCTATTAAGTTTAGGTCTTTAAAGGTCAAAGCCAGTATCTTCATTTTAAAAGACCAGAAGTGCACTAGTGGCAGATACAATTGGTGTCACATACTTCCAGTTTTTTGCATCTGACAAAAGCCAAGCAGCTGCATTGTGGACTGACTAAAGCTTCCAGGCAGTACAACATCTTACAATAGTCAAGGTGAGAGGGCACCAGCAAATGGATGACAGTGAACAAGCATAAGGTTCCTGAGTTTATCCATGTGCATACGCTAAGAATTACGCAAACATTAATGAGAGGATGTGGGATTTTGATGAAGATTAATTTGACAGAATATCGTTTGCTTTCTGAACATTTACAGCTCAGCTGAAACAAACAAACAAACAAACAAACAAACAAACAAACAAACAAACAAAAGAATACAAAAGAACAGAAGGAACTTACTGTAGTTGTCTTTATCCGCCCACCTGGTTGTGTACAGGTCCAGCCTGATTTATTGATTAGCAAATCACAGCCTTCTCCTTCTAAACATGGAAGCATTTCACACCACTGTTTTGTTTTTATAATGCGGGCTGTAGAAAATAGGAGAGAGAGAGAAAGAAATTGTGGAAATATTAACAGCTATGCAAATACTTTTGTTTCTTGCAGCATACATTAAGTATTTTGAAGTACCCTATCAGTCCAGTTAACAGCACCTACAGCTGAGTTGGCCAGTTTTAGAACTCATTTTAAAGAATACTACATCTCGTTGCCAGTACATATTCTCTCTACAACCAGGGCCGGCCCCAGGTGTCTGGGCGCCCTAGGCAGGAGAGCCTGGGGCGCCCACCCCACCGGAGATGGCAACCTCCCGGTGGGGCCTGGAGAACCGGGGAAGGGGCGGCGCGGCTCTCCCGGCCCCCTTGCAGCTGCGGGGCACCGGGGAGAGCCGGGGAACGGGCGGGCGGCTCTCCCGGGCCCCTCGCAGCCGCGGGGCGCCGGGGAGAGCCGGGGAACGGGCGGGCGGCTCTCCCGGCCCCCTTGCAGCTGCGAGGGGCCCGGGAAGAGCCGGGGAAGGGGCGGCCTTGGAACGCCCGCCCCTTCCCTCCCAGCGGACGGGCGCTCAGATTGGCGGCGGCCAGCGAGCGGGGTCTGTCCCCGCTGGCCGGCCGCCGCCATGCCGCCCCACCTCTCCACCCCAAGGGCTTCTGAAGCGCCCCGGAAGGGCGCTCAGACTGGCGGGGGCGACGGCAGCGGGGAGAGTCCCCGCTGGCCAGCCGCCACCATACCGCCCCACCTCTCCACCCCCCCCAAGGGCTTGGGGGGGAGCCGCGGGTGGAGCGCCGGCCGCCCCTTCCCTCCCAGTCCCAGCGCCGGCTGGAGACAGGGGGTGGAGCGCCGGCTTCACCGGGGGTGGGGCCAGGGGCGCTTTGGCGCCCCTGTGGGCCCCAGTGCCCTAGGCGAGCGCCTAGCTCACCTAGTGGGCGAGCTGGCAGTGTCTACAACAAGGCTTGTCCTTTTCTGTCTATTACCATGAGCATGTAGCTCTTAAAAGACCTGTGAACTATAATACTAAAGATCAAACTAGGACAAGGATTCTTAAAATCCCAGATTTTCCCTCAAGGGCCTTAAAAAGAGACGCAAACAGATTGACTTCCTGTGAAGGAGCTGGCTGATGGCTATCAGACACAAGGGTCTCACTGAACCTGTGTGTGAGATCTATACATCGTATGCATTTGTCACAAATACTAGTACTTATATATAAACTAGGGAGCAAAGCCTGTTGTGATGGAAGACAACAGGCTCTAGAAAGGAAGGGAGGGAGGGTGGAAGGGAGAGAGGGTTGAAGGAAGGAAGGAAGGAAGGAAGGAAGCAGGGCCGGCCCGCCCACTAGGTGAGCTAGGCGCTCGCCTAGGGCGCCAGCCCTGCAGGGGCGCCAAAAAAAACCCCACCCCCCCGTGAAAAGCCCCCCGGGCTGCCCAGCACCAGCAGCCCCGGCTTTCCTGGGTGCCTCGTGGTTGCGAGGCGCCCAGAAAAGCCGGCGCCACCGCTGGGAGGGGAGGGGAGGGCGTTCTAAGCCCGCCCCTTCTCCGGCTCTCCTGGGCGCCTCGCGGCTGCAAGGCACCCGGGAGAACCGCGCCGCCGCCACTGGGAGGGAAGGGTCGGGCGTTCTAAGCTCGCCCCTTCCCCGGCTCTCCTGGGCGCCTCGCAGCTGCGAGGCACCCGGGAGAGCCGCGCCGCCGCTGCTGGAAGGGAAGGGGCAGGCGTTCTAAGCCTGCCCCTTCCCCGGCTCTCCTGGCGCTGGGCCATCTCCAGGCCCCACCGGGAGGTTGGCATCCCCGGAGGGGTGGGTGCCCCAGGCTGTCTTGCCTAGGACACCCAGACACCTGGGGCCGGCCCTGGAAGGAAGGAAGGAAAGAAGGAAGGAGAGAGGAAGAAAGGAAAGGGGGGAAAGTAAGGGAAGAGGGGTGGAAAAGGGCTTGTCTGAGCCTACTGCCCCCATAGAAGGCCCAGGGGATGGTGTGGGTGTGGGTGGAAAAGGGCTTCTCTGGGCCTACTGCCCCTATAGAAGGCCCAGGGGATGGTGTGGGTGTGGGTGGAAAAGGGCTTCTCTGGGCCTACTGCCCCCATAGAAGGCCCAGGAGATGGTGTGAGTGTGTGTGGAAAAGGGCTTCTCTGGGCCTACTGCCCCCATAGAAGGCCCAGGGGATGGTGTGTGGGGGACAGAAAAGGGCTTCTCTGGGCCTACTGCCCCCATAGAAGGCCCAGGGGATGGTGTGGGGGTGTGTGGAAAAGGGCTTCTCTGGGCCTACTGCCCCATAGAGGCCAGGGGATGGTGGGGGAGGGGCAGAAAGGGCTTCTCTGGGCCTACTGCCCCCATAGAAGGCCCAGGGGATGGTGTGGGGGTGGAAAGGGCTCTCTGGGCCTACTGCCCCATAGAAGGCCCAGGGGATGGTGTGGGGAGCAGAAAAGGGCTCTTCTGGGCCTACTGCCCCCATAGAAGGCCCAGGGGATTGGGGGGGGGCAGAAAAGGGCTTATCTCACCTGCCTCGGCCTTGAGTGCCTGTCCCTGTGCTCACACTCCAGATGGTCCTCTCCTGTCGGAGGACTGGAGCAGACTGAGCTGAAGACACTGACTGGGGCTGACGTGGGCAGGACTTCGCCAAGCAGCCAGTCAGCCCTGGCCAGTGTCTTCTGACTGCCAGTTCTTGAGCCGAATCAATTATGGCAAGCATAGAATGTTGCAGAACCAAAATGTCTGCAGCACTATCCTTTTTATTGTCACTTGGAGGAGGCATTAGATTATAATGCTATAAAGTTAAGAATCACTTCATTAGGAGTTCTATGATATTCTTTTAAAGTAAACTGCAGCTGTGTACAACCCTGGTTTGAATTAAGGCCATGTGGGAATGGGAGAGGATTTAATCCCTAACTCATCTACTCTCTTTACTTTAAGGCTAAAATGTGACTAAAGGGGTATATTTACTGGTTTGGCAGAAGGGCCTCAACAGAGAAGGCATTCATACCCTTGATGAACTCAGGGCTGGTGCCAGCCTTTTTTGCACCCCAGACAAGGCTAACTAACTGCCCCCCAACACTGCTAACAAATTTTTAAAAGCAGATGAATTCTAGGGAATATTAAAAGCACAAAACTTGACACTGCTAAAAATTGTGAAAATAAGTAAAATGACAGCCTTTGATTTTCTTTCTCAAATAGAAAACAGTTTTAGCACACAACTCACCAAACATTTTGAATAATCCTGTGAATTGTGATGTCAAAAATTAAGACTCTTGAATGTTTCCATTTCGGGCACATCAAAATCTCATTTTGTGTGCCTTTTCCTTTGCAAATTTTGTCTCTGATTCCTTCAATTCATGTGCTGATGCTTCAGTATGTTGAACTGATATAACTGCCAAACCAGAGAGTCTCTTTTGCAGCACTAGTTCTACAGTTTTCTCAGTTTTGTGATTCTTGATGTCAGATTTGTGTTCATTTACCCTTTGGTATAGGGTTTGATCTGTTTGTCCTATGCAGAGAACTGCAATTTACACATCCTACTGTATTGTTATTCCAGTCTTGCTGTTTTTATTGCTCAGTTACTTATTCATCTTAACTCTAATCATCTCTTCCTGACAACTAGCTTCCCCTACCTGCATGTAATATTTGAGGAAATCTGTTTCAATGTATGTGAAGAAGTGTGCACATAGTAAGAACATAAGAGAACATAAGAAAAGCCAATGTTAGATCAGGCCAGTGGCCCATCCAGTCCAACACTCTGTGTCACACAGCGGCCAAAAATACCAGGTGCCACCAGACGGTCCAGCAGTGGGGCCAGGACACTAGAAGCCCTCCCACTGTTGCCCCCCCAAGCACCAAGAATACAGAGCATCACTTGCCCCAGACTGAGAGTTCCCATCTATACCTTGTGGCTAATAGCCACTGATAGACCTCTGCTCCAGATGTTTATCCAATTCCCTCTTGAAGCCAGCCATGCTTGTAGCCGCTGCCACCTCCTATAGCAGTGAATTCCATGTGTTAATCACTCTTTGGCTGAAGAAATACTTCCTTTTATCCATTCTAACCTGACTGCTCAGCAATTTCATTAAGTGCCCATGAGTTCCTGTATTGTGAGAAAGGGAGAAAAGTACTTCTTTCTCTACCTGCTCTATCTCATGCCATACATAATCTCGTAAACCTCTATCATGTCACCCCTTTGGGGATTTTGAACTTAGACTTCCCAGATAGTAGGCTGATACTGACCACTTAGACAAACACATAGCCCTCAGTCTGTGTCATGGTGCCTTCTCATGTTCTTGACCAGCACATGAAGCAACTTATGTACAAAAGGTTGCAATGCCCAGCCATTTCATGTTTTCCCCTGGGTCCTAGGCTCAGAAGTCTGAGCCTGAGATTGCTGTAGTGAATGTCAATAAATCAAAAGTAGGCTTGCAGTTTACAGATACACTCTTGAACAGTATATTCAAGATTGTAAGAACACAGATATTTTGATGCAATAATTCAGAGCAAGGGGTGTCCATTAAATGAATGAAATATTGCAAGACTGCTAATGTTTTAAACGTTTTAAGTTAACCGAGAGCCTGCAGCCGGTTGGAGGGGCGAGAATGCCATCATGGGCCGT
This sequence comes from Gekko gecko, assembly GCA_029375565.1. Classification (NCBI taxonomy): domain Eukaryota; kingdom Metazoa; phylum Chordata; class Lepidosauria; order Squamata; family Gekkonidae; genus Gekko; species Gekko gecko. The sequence goes on from JAPDNY010000005.1 coordinate 142,476,578, forward strand.
TTGGAGGGGTGAGAACAATGGAGGGAATAGGGGCAACCTGACTGGATTTTTTTTTTAATGCATGCAGAGTAGTTTGAGGCCATTTTCTTAAGGCTGAACTTGCACATGGTTCTGATTCTTGAATGGTTCTTCTAGAGGCATATATTAGATATGCAGATTTATGCAGAAAATGTTCTCAAAGAAAAAGAAGTGCATTAACTGCACAATGCATTTATGTTTAGGCTTGGTACCAGTTCTTGAGCAGTTGCTGCTATAATTTGGACCCAAATGTATGTCCGATGGCAAACCCTCAGAGCAGTACCTTCCTTATGATTTGCCCACAGCTGTCCATTTTGTCATTGATTCTTGACTCTTGTCTACTCTTGTCTACATTCCTGAGCTGCTTCTGGTTGGTTTGAATGTCAGATGGTTGCTGGACAATTGCTAAGTACTTCGTTTCCTGAAGTAGGGGGAGAGGAGGGAGTGGTTTTTAAGCTAAGTTCTACTTCTCCTTCCATATAAGAGGTAAGAACATGTGTCTATGAAAGTGTAGTCTAGGCGTTTACATATCCCAAACAAGGCACTGAACTTCTCCACAAAAACTGAAATGTAGATTATTGTCAAACAGCATTTTTTGCATCGTAACTGTCTCCCTAGACTTCAGTTAGCCCTGGTAAGGAAGGTAGACAAAGACTGTCTTTTTTTCTCTGCCAGAACTTTTTCAGTCAGAAAAATGGTCCATGAAGGGGGGCATTAACTCCCCATTTGCCCAGCACCATGGGCAGCAATCCAACTCCCCTTCCTCATCTGCTTTTGTTAGGTCAAAATGTATCCTAGGATATAAATGCTGGTCCATCTTGTATATTTACACACACACACCCCTCTTAAGGTTTTGTACACAGTCTGAGAGCATGTGACTGGCCCAAGGTCACCCAGCAAGCTTTTATGGCAGAATGGGGATTCAATTTTTGGTCACCCAAATCTTGGTGCTCTAACCACTACACTATCTCGACTCTTGAGTTTACTGTTAATGTTCTAAACACTACTCTACTCCAGCTCTTGAGTATACTGCTGACTTAAAAGGCTCTCTCCCAGTCAGTATCACTTTCCTTTGAAACATTAACACTTGTCTACATAAACCCAAACTGACATGCAGTCACATTTTGCGAGTGTATGTGTGTGTGGGGGGGGGTTGCCTGTGTAAGAAGAGCTATAGGTTTCTTGCTAGCTTAACCTAACTGCCAAACATTTTAATGTCCTTTACATTTAGAAAGAAGTTTTGGTTTTGCTTTTAATCTACTTCAATTTTTTAATGGAGAAGCCATCCCCACTAATAAGTGATCCACTGCGAGGAAATCAACGTAACTCCATAACATGAGAGGGCTTGGTAAAGTGTAACTACTATAACTATTCTGAATTTATAAAAAAACAGAATGAGGATTCTCTAGGAAAGGATTCTCCCTTTTGGAGAACTACAGTTTCATACATTTTCTGGTTATAACACCTGAGAGTTGCACATAATCTATCAGGAATCCCCAATATTTTTGAGCCTGCAGGCACCATTGTAATTCTGACACAGGATGGTAGGCACAACCGAAACACAGGAAGCAGAGGTAATCACAATGTTAGAGAGTAAGGTTATGCATAACTCTAATAGTAATTCTTCAAGATTTCAGGCAGAAGCTCTGTTGAACAGGGTGTGTTTTAAAATGTGTGTGTGTGTGTGTGTGTGTGTGTTGTTTACACATAGCTTACCTTCAGTTGCACAGTGAAGATCCTTGCACTGTGGTGGCAGCTGCTGCCAAAGCAGCATTTTAAAAAATCTGCATACCCAATTAGATCTCCACTGGCCAGTAAGAAGCCCTGCTAGCCCCACTGTCTGTGTCAAGTTTCTTCAAACTCTTGGTGGGCACCAGGAAATGTGTCAGTGGGCGCCATGGCAGCCACAAGCACCATGTTGGGGACCCCTGATCTGGATAATAGCATGAAGTATGCAACACATCTTTCTTGTTAAAGAATAGATATTTATTAGTCTCGTGGTAAAAGTTTGCGTATTAGCCAAGAATGGTTATATGTATATGAGTGTTGAGGAGGTATTTATCTAGTTCATTTTTTAAAAAAAAATCTTCCAAGGAGCTCAGGATGGCATGCACTGCTCTGTGCTCTTTGATTTTATCCTTAAAACAAACCAGTCAGGTAGAGGAGTCTGCAAAAATGTGACAGGCCCAAGGTCAACCAGTAGGGCTGCCAAGCCCCAGGTCCTGTTGCTTACCACTCTTGGAAGTGGCAGTGGGAGAAAAATTAAAAAGAAAAAATACGATATTGTCATTTACAGTAAGTAACCCAAAAGTGACAAATATAGCTTTAGGAATTTCAAAAGCTCTATGGGGGGAGCTTCCAGTTATACAATAGAGTTTCCAGAAATTCCTAGAGCTATCCTTTTGTCACTTCCAGGTAGCTGTACAACCTTGTGACCAATTTCCAGACACTGCCTGGCAACCCTGTCACCCAGTGAGATTCACATTGGGGTGGGGATTTGAACCTTGGTTTCCCAGATCCTGGTCTAAACACTGACCACAATAACCTGAATAGTGTGCTCAGGAGGGACTGTTGAGAAGCATAAAGAGAAATTATGAAAATGCACATGTGTATATCTGTGTTCTTTCCTCTGCTTTAACTTTTTTTAGCATTTTAGTCAAAGAGGTTGATTTGTTTTAAGCAGCATTGTAATACTTCATTTCTTTCTTAGTTTTTGTGATTTTATAAAACTTATAGTTCATCCAGAGCCAGCGCAACCATTAAGGCCAAGTGAGGCAATCATCTAAGGGTGGAGACCTCTGAGGGCACAGAGGCCAGCAAGTGGGGTGAGGACGATAGCAAGAGCAGCATTGATGACAAGCAGGAATTGTCATCTCTGTTGCCTTGGGGCTCACCTGATGGGGAGAAAAGGGAGCAAGCAGCCCCATGCCGCCTGGTCAGTTCTATGCTGATGCTGTGGGCGCCCCACACCAGTCACCCTCGCCACCCCTCCAGGCACCTCTCAGTGTCCTGCCCACTGCCACCATCTTCTTCCCTCTCCTCCTGAGCCATGCTGAGCTGGGTCGGGTCATCATTAGTGAGCGCCGCCTGGGCTTCTGGGCATGGCTGAGTGAGCTGTTGTCTGCAGCAGCACAGAGGCAAAGGGAGCAGGTGAGGGCGCCAGGTGGGAAAGCAAATGGAGGGGAAGGACAAAGGCGAGCCATGAATTTTTGCCTGGGAGAGGGGGGAGAGAAGGAGGGAAGGGTGGAAGGGGTCCAGCCTGCACCACAGCCTCACTCTCCTCAGAAGCATTGTTCTTGAAACTTGGTGGGTATCTTGGGGAGAGGCTCCATCAGCTACCCTGTGATTTTGGAGCCTCTACCTCAAACCCCCTCCCCTCCAGCCCCCAGAATATACCCTATGTTTTCACCATTGACTTCAATGGCCCATAGGATATAATGGGGCTAAATTGCCACCGAATTTCTTTCATTCCCTCCTTTCCTTCTTTCTTTTTCCTCTTTCCCTCATTCTTCTCTTCTCTCTCTCTCTCTCTCTCTCCCTCCCTCCCTCCCTCTCTCCCTCCCTCTCTTCTCTTTCTTTCTTTCTTTCTTTCTTTCTTTCTTTCTTTCTTTCTTTCTTTCTTTCTTTCTTTCTTTCTTTCTTTCCTTCCTTCCTTCCTTCCTTCCTTCCTTCCTTCCTTCCTTCCTTCCTTCCTTCCTTCCTTCCTTTCCCACCTTCTTCTCTTCTCTTTTTTCCTTCTTTCCGTTTCCCTCCTTCTTCCCTCTTTCTTTCCCTCCCCTTTCCTTCTCTTTCTTTCCCTCTTTCCTGTCTTCTTTCCTTCTCTCTGCTCTGTCTCTTTCCTTCCCTCTTTCCTCCTTCTGTGGCCCAACTCTCATGAGAAAGAGTTTAAACTTTAAACCCCTTCTCTCTTAGCTCCCCCACCCAGACCAGCTGGGGAAGGGGAGGCTTTTGAAGATGCCTCCCCCTTTTGCTTCCCCTTCTGACATCACTTCCGGTGATGTCAGGGGGCGTGGCATATGCTAATAGCCTAATAGCTCATTAGCATACCATATGCTAATGAGCTCCTGCAGCTGTTCTTCTACGAAAAGACCCCTGCACATCAGTAAATATCCTTTATTTGTGAGTATCTTAATGACACATTAGACACATGAAGCAGCTTTCATACCACTGGTTTATCAAGGCCAGTCTTGTCTCCCTGACCGGCAGTGGCTCTCTGGGGTTTCAGGCAGAAGTCTTTCAAGACATCTCCTACATAATCCTTGCTTAACTGGAGATACTAGGGGTTGAACATGAGGTCTTCTAATCACAAAGCAGATGCTCTGCCACTGAGCCATTGCCCCTTTCCAAGACATAATATTTATATCCTCTTTCAGGTAGGCTTTTCCCATTTAAATCTAAACCAGCAGACTACCTGTGTGAGGCCACAATGACTTCTGGAGTTAAGTCTGGAAATCCTAGTTTTCAGGGACTGAACAAATAAAGAGTCGGATAGCTTCAGGGTACTTAGTTTTTGCTGTCTAACAAGGGATGTTAATTGAATACTTCCCTCTAGAGATAAATCTTTGTCAGGACTCACTGTGCTCTGTTTCCATCCCCCGCTGTTCCGCTCTGCTGTATTCAATTAGTGTACTAGAAGCAGAAATTAAAAACAAAACAAAACAAAAAAAACGACCCCCCCGGGGGGGGGCTCTTACAGGCCAGCGGAAACCACTGCAGAGCCCAGATTTTTTATGACATTTCAGGTTGTTGTCACCACTATGATGAGTATGCTGGAACTAAAGAGAGCAGATTGGGGCTATTATGAAAGCACAATGTAAATCTTAAGAATCCCGAGAGGTAAAGAAACAAGTTATAAGGCTCAAAACTTTCTTAAAGTTATTGTATATTTGGTTCTTATCATTACTGTGTTCCTTCACTTCAAGTAGCTGCCCTGTGTTTTGTTGGGCATCTTAGTGCTAGATATTAGGAAACAAAGGGAATGGAGATCCAAATCAGCCAGTAATGCTTTTAGAACCAGTAGGCTAAAAAACTTTACCACCCACCTGACCACTCACTACTCTATAGGAGCCAGTTGGAACGCTCATCCTTAGCACATTCTATCTATCACTGATCCTCATTCTTTTCTTCTTGAAACTATCAAGAGATGCCACATATTCCTGTTTCAGTAGATACCTGTGACACATCTATTGTCACCAAACTCTGGTGCTCATCTGAACCCCCCCCCCAAGTGTGCAATTGCAATGTACCACCTTCCTGGAGATGGGCACAATCTGTACAAATAATGTCTGTTTAGGGAGAACCTGAAGTCATTATATTGGATATTTAAGACATTTGTTGCAGTGTGAAGGCATTTGTTTTGGTGCAAATTTGTGGGAATTAAGGAAGCCATATTGTGAATGCATATGTAACAGTTACATTGATAATGCTAGCACCAAAGTTGAAGAAAATAGTACTACAATGAACACGAGAAAGTAGCTCAATAATCTATTTATATCAATGAAAATATAGACACTGAGTGGACTGAACCTTCTATAATTATATTGATCAATTTATGTTGCTAAAAGGGTTGTGTGTGCATGTGTGTGCACACACTGCTGATGACTGCTAGTGAAGTCACAAATTCCTGTAATTATGAATGCCATAGAGGGAGTTGGTAAGGAGAAAAGGAGACCTTGGTTGAAAGGCTCCCTGCCAAAAGATTTTTAAGCAGTTATCAAAGTAATACTTTATAACTATAGTAATTGAATCAAATTTTAAAGTATATACATTTCAACGTGACAAGCAGGCAAAAGGTGGTGATTTGTTTTTAAAACCTGGCTGATTAAATTCAACTGTTGAGCCGTCACTGATACATATGGACGTTCTGTGAATGAATGAATTTGCCTGTCAGTCACAAATCTTGTTAGACATGCATCTGACGTCACACGAATGCATAACAAGATAACTGACTGACACTTAAAGCCAGGCACATTTTTAATGTGTGTTATAAAACAGCCTCATTCAGTGTAACACACACAGTGCTGATTTCTTAGAGATTCTGTGCCCTAAAATTAAACTCTTCTATATGTGACAGAACAAAAATACATTGCTGGCTTTATTACTGTACAATACAGATACAGTTTACAAATATATGAAAGAAATACGACAAATACAAATCCATATTTGTAAATCATAAAACAAATACAGATTTTTGATCTGTGTTAGATATAGAAACAAAAGAAAACCAGACAAGTTTATCTCAAGGCCACTCGATATTGTGGTTCCTGATTTTAACTATTTATCATGCTCAATAAACAATTGTTCTCCGTTTAAAATTAGTTACAAATGAGTTCCTTTCGGTTTTGTTTAGCAATGGTTATTCAACAGAATCCCACTGTAGAAAATCAACTCCCCTTGCTGATGCTTATTGGCCTGCAGTGTACAGTTTTGTATATTGTTATAGCAAAGAAATAACAAGATAAAAGTTGATGCCCTGTAACAAGCAGGTTCTCCTACTAGGCATGCCAAACAAGGGCATACTAGCCTGCCTAAGACTGGCAAAATATGTTCTCTATAGCTAACATTAACTGCCACAATTCTTCATTATTAGACCAATTTTAGTGGAACCCCAGAATTTTAGGATTTTTTAAATGATGCTAGCCCTTTTCTATTTTTAAGGCCAACTTTGAATCTCCCCCCCCCCGATCCCTTCCTACTCCTGTTCAGCAGGTCCCTAGCTAGAAGTTATTAACCGATAAGGACACTTCTGCTGTACCCAGGTAAAGTCCTTTCCAGTCAAACAGTGAGAATGATTAGAACTCAAGTCAAGGTGTTCTGACCTGATAGAATCAACTAACCTCTGAAACCTGATTTTGTAGACCACACACAGATATGTAAGCCTTTAAAATGTAGCTGATATGGTTCTCACTTAAAACTGATTTGAGTATGCGGGGGGGGGGAGTGAAGCTCTTTGTAAACATATCTTATTATTCCTTTGAGAGATACTGAAGCATAGTGGGAAAAGGGGTGAAAAAATTAAGTTCTCAGCGCCAATCTCACCTAGTCCATGAACTCATAGTGGCATTAGACAAGCCAGTCTTCTCATCCAGCACCATTCCCTGAACATGCAATTTGTAGATCTAAAAACTTAATGATAATTGGCAAGGGTATTCCAGCGGGAGGGGAGATGTAAATCCTTTGCGATGACAAAAGATGAGCCCCCCCCCCAATGCCCACCCATCTAATGTGAAAATAAGGTTTTCTCAGTTCACGTGAATAATTAACCCAATGTCATCAATATACATGGTGTTACAGGATACATAAAAAAGGAACATAAAATTTCAATTGCTCTGGAAGTGAATGATTCTGTCGCTGGAACAGATGAAGGAAGGAAAAGTGAGAGGTAGTGATATGCTCAGAAACAGACACATATGCAGGGATTCTAGGCTTGCTTACCAGACAGTTCCCTCAGCAGGGCTTCTGAATGCTTACGTACAGATGGGGTTGCTATACAGAGGAAGGCAATGGACCACTACTCATCTCTTGCCTGGAAATGCCCCATGGATGGGGTCGCCATGAGTCAGTCGCTACTCTATAGCATGTTCTTCTTCACAGTGGCTTTGGTCACTTTCAATCCACTTTCAGTGTGCTTGCCAACTGGATATTACTGTGTGAACTGGCTAGTGTGTGTGAACACAGTCAGTGTGTTTGCTTTAGTTGGAGGTAGGGATTAAAACAAATGTTTGACATGTGGTATACAAAAACTAATAATAAAATGCTGTTTATATTTGTGAAGAAATGCCTTGTCTTCTGGAGGGTGGTTGGAAGGCCATAGCAGACTGCCCCTCCCTATTTCCCCCTTCTCTGTATTTTAAAAGTGTTTTTTTTTCTTTCCAAGTAGCAAGAAGCAGAAAGTCTCAATGGCCTGCTACTTCACAGCCATAGTTATGCTAATGACTCTGCTACCATAGTAAACAGAGGGATTTGGAGTTAGGAATCTCCAGGTGTCTCCTGGAGATTTCCCAGAATGCCTTCTAGGAAGGCTCCTAGGATGCACTTGTGTGTCCCAAGGTCCACCAGGTCAAAAGGGGTAGAGAGAGTGATGTAAAATGGGTGGAGACAAAGGCTTAATAAAAGTGCTTGCTCCAAGGAGGAAGGCTCTCTTGGTGCTGGTCCTTGGAAGAGACCAGGCTGCTGAGCTCTGGTCTGCAGGCTGGCAGCCATCTTTGACCATGCAGTCTAGGGAATGCCTGCAGGGAGCCAGAAGATAATGAAAAAGCTTTAGAGAATTTGTAACTTTCTAAGACTAGGTGCCTACCCTACTTTAAACATCATTTAGGGTATGTTTAGAGGAAAGGAAAAGAGGATGGGTTTATAACCCCCTTTCTTTCATTCTTCTGTGTGCTGATTTGGTGTTGTGTTAAAGCATGCTTGTAAACATTTTCTTTTTAAAATAAATATTTTATCCTTTTATGCTGGTAGTGTTCTCTTTGCCACATTGTTCCCCTAACCCCATGGACAAGCTATTAATTTGAAAGAGGGGTCCCCAGGCTGGGAGGGAAGCAGTCAAGGTGCCCGTTGCCAACCCTCCAGGGGAGCCCAAAAGAAGTAATTTGGTCCCTGTAGTAACCAGATGCTGGGTAGCAGGAGACCAGAGGTGGGGCCTCAGGTTAAGAAGGAGAGTCAGAGTCTGTCCCTCCTGGCAGGAAGACCCCAAAATGACAGTGATAACAGCAGTACCCTAGTGGAAAGAAGTAGAATAGCAACATCCAGGAATTGGCACCAGCCCAGGAGGGGACAGACAGAACAGGGTCTGTAAGTTAGATCAGCCCTGTTCCATCACAGTACGTAGTAGGGTTTCCTTACATTTTGAATCTGTTGATAAGAATATTGCTGACTTTTTGAAAAAGTAATTTATAGTATCATGATATTATAGGGCAGGTGAAAATAATTTAGATAATCATCAAATGAGGACATTTATCATCTCAGACTTGTTCATGTCTATCAACCATTACTGTTCCAGTTTTTAATATATGCTGAATTGTTGTTAACAGTGCAATCCTATGCAAAGCTACTGTACCATCAGTCCACTGATGCCAACGGGCTTGGAGTAATTGTGCATGGGAGTACACTGTAAGCATATCAGCTCTTTTATTATCACTATTTAACCTTTTCATTTTGATTGTCTTAATTTTGTAAGTCACTTTGTATACCTACAGGAGAAAAGGCCAGCAAAATATAAAACATTTAATAAAGGATAAGAATATAATTATTTTGTTGTTTTTTATTAACAAACTTGTCCTTTGTTAGCTGGGCTAATGCACCAATAACCTCCCACTAAATTTCTCCAACAAATACAGTTTCCACCTCATATTTCATCTACCTAGTACATTTTTTAAAATCTTCCAGGGAGCATATATGTTTCTCCCTCATTTTAGTTGTACAACATACCTATAAGGGAGGTTAGCTAGAGAGGACCTGGCCCAAAGTCATCTTAATGGCATGTTTGGAGTGTTGGACTGTGATCTTTCAGGAGGAGAGCAAAATGGCCATAGAGATCAGAGTGAAAACTGTAACTACCCAGAAAAAAAGCAAGTTGGCTACAGTGGATGGTGATGGTGTTACTCCCCCTTCTTCATGACCAGCTTGTTCTCCTCCAGGATCTTTGGCAAACTTATTCTCTTGCCTAATATACTGTGTGTGTTTGGTACAGTGGCACAGAGGGCATAGAGAAATTGTATGGTTCTTTCAATTGATGGTAATTCCAATGTGGCTCAGTGCCAGCTGAAGAATAAGTACTATAAACTGATAAACTTGAATGTATAACAAATAATATGCAACCCTACAATATATACATGGCCTGGATAGCCCAGTCTAGCCTAATCTCATCAGATCTCAGAAACTAAGCAGGATCAGCCCGGGTTAGTATTTGGATGGGAGACCAACAAGGAAGTCCAGGGGCAGGACACAGAGGAAGGCAACAGCATTCATCTCTGAATGTTTTTTGTCTTGAAAACCCCATAGTATCACCATAAGTCAGCTGTGACTTGACAGCAAAACATCTCAGAATTGGATCTGTTATCTTGTTTGAAGTTGGTCCTAAACAAGTTTACTTAGAAATAAGCCTAGTCAGAAATAAGCCTGACTAGTTGCAGTGGGATTTATTTCAAAGTATGCCTGCCTAAAACTGCAATGCAATGCACACTTTTTTTGCCTCTCTGAACTTAGAAGAGCAGGTCCTACTAAATTTAGTCCTTCCAGCCATGGCTTCTCAACCTGAGTTCAGAATTCTTTCGGTGGCCCCACTGGGTACCCAAGCTTAAGCACTGCCCATGGATTCTTCCCTAAAATGTCAAAAGCTGTGCCTTGTTCAGGTCAGTGAGACTCCGGTTCAGACTCCCTAATTTTCCAATTTGCAAGTGAGCATATTGTTAAAATTACAGTTGACATTTATGAACTTTGTAATCACATGCCATAAAAATTCCCTACATATTTTAATTGCATAAATCCAGGTTAGTATATAGCTTCTCCAGAGTTTCACTGAAACAGATCTTTGTGGGAGGGGGAGGCTCTTTGAAGCTCATTCTTTGAGTATTCTCACAGTAGTGATTACTGAGAGAGCAGTGGTGCATATTCTGCAGGTGGAATATTCCTGTGGTTTTAATGCCTGCAAATTTTGTCCTATCAGCACTCCTTTAGTAGTGGAAACTGCCAAGAAGGGACAAAAACTACTCAAAAGTGGTAGCCTTCAGCTAATTAAATTTAATTTTAAAAGGTTCTCTTTTTTGCATCTTAAGAGAAGTTTTTCTCCCCAGGCAGCACTTATCATTATCTCAATGTATTTAGTAGTAGAAAAGAGGCAATAAAATATGCTGCAAAGAATACTGCACTTTTGATTCCACTTCCTTTGTTTCTGGGGGTGCTTTTGCTTGTAACATAACAATATTGGAAAGCCAGTATAAGTTGAACTGTGATCTGGGAGGTTGTGGAAAAGGAAGTGCAGAGACTGTGGAAAAGGGAGGGAGGGAGGAGTGGACAGGCCAGAGGTGTCTGTAGCAACCAGCCAGGGAGGCAGTGGGGCCCTTGGATGACCAAGGGATAAAAGGAGTACTGAAGGATGATAGGGAAATTGCTGAGAAGCTGAATGCATTTTTTGCCTCTGTCTTCACTGTGGAAGATGAGAAGTGCTTGCCCACTCCAGAACCGCTGATTTCGGGAGGAGTGTTGAAAGACCTGAGTCAGATTGAGGTGACGAGAGAGGAGGTCCTACGACTGATAGATAATGCATACATCTGAGAGTTCTGAAAGAACTCGAATGTGAACTTGTGGATCTCTTTACGAAAATATGTAATCTTTCTTTAAAATCTGTCTCCATTCCCAAGGACTGGAAGGTAGCTAACGTCACTCCCATCTTTAAAAAGGGTTCCAGAGAAGATCCGGGAAATTACAGGCCAGTCAGTCTGACATTGATACCGGGTAAGTTAGTAGGAATTGTTATTAAGGAAACAATTAGTAGGCACATTGATGAACAAAAAAACTATTGCGGCAGACTCAGCATGGGTTCTGTAAGGGAAGATCTTGTCTCACTAACCTCTTTGAGGGAGTGAACAAACATGTGGACAAGGAGGACCCAATAGATGTTGTTTACCTTGACTTCCAGAAAGCTTTTGATAAAGTTCCTCATCAAAGGCTCCTAAGTAAGCTCAATAGTCATGGGATAAAAGGACAAGTCCTCTTGTGGATCAAAAACTGTCTGATTAATAGGAAACAGAGACTGAGTATAAATGGGCAATTTTCTCAGTGGAGGGTGGTAAGCAGTGGGGTACCACAGGGATCAGTACTCAGTCTGATGCTTTTTAACTTGTTCATTAATGATTTGGAGTTGGGAGTAAGCAGTGAAGTGGCTAAATTTGCAGATGACTTGGAGCTGTTCAGGGTAGTGAGAACCAGGGAGGATTGTGAGGCACTCCAAAGGGATCTGTCGAGGATGGGCGAGTGGGCATCAACGTGGCAAATGGGGTTCAATGTGGCCAAGTGCAAAGTGATGCACATTGGAGCCAAAAATCCTAAATATAAATACACGTTGATGAGGTCTGAACTGGCAGAGACGGACCAAGAGAGAGATCTTGGAGTCGTAGTAGATGGGCCATTGGCCTGATCCAACATTGGCTTCTCTTATGTTCTTACGTTCTTATGTTCATCCATCCATACAGCCCATGAATGTCCAGGTGCAATTGGCTGGTAAGTTACTTGCTGCCAAGAGAATCTCAGGTAAATATATCTCAGAGAGGCAACTTCTTCTCTTTGTGGGTTGAAGGTTGGCAAGTGCTCTGTGTGGAAGCACTTCATAAAAGTTAACTATGCTGCTGATCGTCATTGTCAGCAATTCCAGCATGTTGAACCACAGCAGAGATACTGACCATGACTGAAAAATCACTAGCCTCACTACACTCCTTTCATTAGCAGCTTTGGAACACCAGTCACTGATGCCCTGAGCACCTGCTGTCCAATCAGTGACTTCTCTTCTCCTTTATCCATGTAACAGCCACAATCTCAGTGTATCTCAATGGTGAAAGGCATCTCAATGGTGCCACTGTAGCACTGAAGTGCTATATTGGTCTAGAGCTATGGTGCTTAACTTTGGACATTTTAAAAAAAGTTTGTGTGGCAAAAAAGGGCAGGAAAAAAGCACAGCACCAGTGGAAGTGCTGCAAACATTTTAAACAACACATGACAGCGATTCAGAAGTGAGAAGAAGAGGTGAAAACAGAAGCAGTTTACCTCAAGAACGGCTTAACCACACTTTGCTAACAGGATTGAAGCAGCTTTGTATGAAAAGGTAAATAAAACCCATTAGCAACTGGTTGCTAAATTAGTTGTGTCTGAAATGGGGAAAAAAATCCGTTAGCAACCAGCTACCAAAACAGATTACAAGGGCTGTCTGAAAGGGGTCCCAGTATCTTAGGAAACATAAGTAGCAAAATCTGCCTCATTAGCAGATATTGTATTAACTTACATCTTCCACATGAGGCAGATTTTGCTACTAAAGAAGACTGCACTGACAGAGCTGTGTTTTCAAGGTGGTGTTTACACTTATATTGCTGGGTTATCCTTGGGGACTGATTTCATATAATTCTCTGTTGTCATCAGTGTCTCCTCATTGCTTGCTATTGTTTTGTCTCTGGTGCTATGTCTGCTAAATGGGAGCCCACCCCCCCCACATTGCTTTCACACACTGACATAAAGGCAGTTGGCATTGTTGAGCAAGTAGGGATAGAGGTTAAACTTCCCCCTCTTGGCCTTCAAACAGCATTTGCCATGTGGTCTTCTCTCAATCAATGATAGTAACATCAGAGAAAGTGAGATTTTGGGCAAGACTAGAAAAGATTAAGAGATTAATGGTGAGGATATGATATCTCTCAACATTTTCAACTTTCCTTCAAATCATCCACTATGAAGAATTTGGAGGAGTTAACACCTCCATATTTCCCTTATAAAATGTCCCTTCTCCCAAATGAGCTAGCATCCGTGGAGGGGAAAATATCAGTAGCTTTGTTAAAAGCTTAAGTAAGAGTGACCCAACACATCAGTAGAATCCTGTGGTGTTTGTCTGACTGAAGTCTGTCCTTCAGCTGTAAATAAAGCAAGTGGCTTACACCTTTTCATATCTTAATTTGTTGTAATCTGTCTCTTTCAGCATTTTTCTCCCAGCCAGGCTCACTTTCAGTGCTGAAACTAGTAGAGCACAAGTGGGGTGTTGCCCTACTAGGCACCTAGTGTGCTCTTATGGACTCACAAGTCATGAGAACCTGAACTGTGCTAGTTATGTGCAATAGGGACTGAACTGCAAGGTGACTCCAAGTGATGCCAGTTATAGCACACATCTAGAAGAAGAAAGCCTTCCTGTGAAAGAGTGTGCCTATGATTCCTGTATGTCCCCATCCCACTCTCCTGCAGCAAGGTGGACTAGCTCCCTAGCCATGTATAGCATTGAGAAGTCAGGCAGTGGCCATGCCAGGCCAGAAGACAGGGGACCCAAACTTCATACAGAGTCTCCTGCCCTGCATGTAGGCAACATGTTCCTCCCCGGCTAATACATCACCTAGTCGAAGCTGCAGGCATCAGACAACAAGAGAACAATGGCTCTGGCCAGCACAAGACATAATCCCATCAGGTGCCATTGTCCAGCCTAGTTTGCTATTAGGTCTAACATTGCCCACTCCTCAGACCTTCGACACCAGCACCAGTCAGCATATTTTTGGGGACGGACTAACAAGAGGTATGCCAAGAGAGGTGGCCAAGCCTAGCGCACCCCTCCAACTCCTAATAAAAGAGAGGGTCCGACACCATCTCTCTCTCTCTCTCACCTGACCCTCCCTTCTGACTCTTGGTTGCACAGCCAGGGTCTCATTGTGCGCCTGCTGGTTCAGGATACAACTCCCTTCCCAGCATCCCTTAGTCCCTCATCTTCCTGAGATTCGCTCCATCCAACTTCAGACAGGTAGAGTATCTCCCATCATCGAAGACATCCTGCTAATGCAAATGTGCTATTCTCTTCTATCTATATTTCTTAGAGGTTGTATAATTCTGTGTATGTCTGTGTTATTGTATGCTTGATATATATTCAGTAAACAAAATCATCTTATACTGACATAAGTCTCAGCATCTATCTGGTGGATATGGAGGGAACTGCAGCCCTGTATACATAGATGCTTGCCCCTGCATAGCCTATTACCAAGTATAAGATCATTATTCCCCATTTCTAAGTAACGTGTCAAGGCAATTTGGCTAACAGAGTGGTGGAGAATGCGGGCAGCATCCTGAATGTCTGAATACACGCGAGTCGATACGCGTGTTTGTTCCGACGGGCAGACGTGAGGGAAAAAGTTTCTTCCAAGATCCACTGGATCTAAGTGCTTGTGTGTGTAGTTTCTGTCTGCACAACTGGCTCTAGCAAGCAACCTATCGTGGGAGGCTTTTCTCCTTCTGTCCTTCAGTGTGTGGAAGTCAGCCACCCTGGACCTGGCTGCTAGGCGAAAGCACATGACCAGTCGGTGCTCCGAAGGCATTGGGGGCTATCTCGAGCCATCTCTCAGTCTATCTTGTGGGTGGGACCTTCAAAGTGTAGTGTAGGGTGTTAGGGTTTCCCTCCCTTGCACCACATTCCCCACACCATCTCTCCATTTATTTTTGCTTTGCTATGGCACAGCGCTATAAATAGACTGGTAGGGAGGTAATCCCGTTGAGGCATATCAGTCTCGAAACTCCCACAGGTTCTGGTGGTGTGAGGCTTAAAACCTCAACGGGTTAGGTGGTTATCCCGTCAAAGTATGAAGCTCGAAACTTCACTGGTTTAAGGTTATCCTGCTAGAGTGTGAGACTCAAAACCTTTATATGGGTTAGGAGGTGACCCCGTCAGAGAAGTGAGGAAACAGGTGCACAGGCACGGTGTGGCGAGACACACGTGCTTTGGTGTGTTGGCGATCTTTCGATCTTCTAAGGGGTTCTTTGATCATCAAAAGACCCCCTGCTGTCCCGGGAAGGAACAGGCAGTTGCAAGGGGCTTGATCTGCAACCCTGTGATCGCCCCCAACACAGGATCGAAGTCCGGGCTCAGTTCGTCTGAGCAAAGCCAATGCTCCTGCACCAGAAGGGGAGAAGAGAAACCTTGCCGATTGAGCACTTCTATGAGTATCCGCGGAACAAACTATGTGCGTTAAAAGGGCGATTTAATATAATTAGCCCCAAGAAGTAGCATAAGTGGGGAGGGCTCTCCCCCCTGAAGAACAAACAGCTAGTAAGCGTGAATAAATGAGCTTGGCGAGGCTTGAGTGGAGAGGGCGAGAGTGAAAGTGAAATGCCATCCGGAATGAACGGAGCTGTGGAAGCTGAGAGAGAAGTGAGCTGGCTATAGAATTACTCAGGCTGGCTGTTAACGGTTCAGGAAGGAACTTAGGCTTCACTTTAAGTTGGACTTGAAATCCAAAGAACTGGAAGGCAAATGTATAAGCAATGCGGGCAATGTGAGCTTGAGGCTGAACCGTTCAGTGAGAGAGCTGTTTGGTGAAATCAAAGGGTTTTAAGAAGAAGACGGTTGGCAGGAGACCCCTTTGCAATGTGCTCAAATTTTCACCCTAGTAGGGGTAGGGTAGAAGAAACGGAAAAACGGAGAAGGGGAGGCCCGCTTCATCGCACGCCAATTTTTAACCCTTGAGGGCCAGGATGGAAGAGGAAGAGGGTGAGGGAAGAGAGTGTTACTGCATTCTCAAATTTTTGCTGCAATCATTAACAATTATTGAGGTTGGAGAGACAGACAGACTCTGTTTAAGCAGAAATGCTAAAGTTCGGCTGGTGAAGGGACCCTAATTGATAATAAGGTGTTTGATTACTGATCGACTGTGTGTTGGATTTTTCTTGGTTTCTGGGTTAGAGGTTGGCTATAGGGGGGGAATAAAGGAGGGGAAAGGCTGGGAGGATAGCTAGTCTGGGAGAATTGCCAACAGAGTGATTGTTTGGTAAACATTTGGGGAGGACAGTGGAAGCAATTTCTGGCGATTTTGCCAACAAATAAGATAGTCTAAACATTGTTCCCTTTTTATAAGTTGTTGAAGCTATTTGAGATAGAAGGTCTGGGAAGGGAGCCAAGAGGTCTGTGCTGTTCCCAAACATTGGATAAGGGCTGAGCATAAATAATATACTTTGAATATACTCTGTGCATGTTAAAATTGGGATTTGGAAGTTGTATCTAAATATTTAAATATGTCCAGCACAGGAGGAAAAAAACAATCATTGGTTTCACCAGGGCCCCCGAGCTCCGCAACAGGGAAGTTGGGGGGTGCAGGCCAGAAAGAACCCCAAAAAGAAATGCAAGCTTTGGTGCAAGGCACTATCTTAAGCACAATTAATGATGTCATAGAACCAATCAAAGTCAGCATGGAAGAAATTCGAAATTTTGTCCCACAAGCGATAGTTCCCATTAACCAAGCTATCCAGGAGGTAAGAGATATGATCCCCCAGGTGGCTGTTCTGATACAGAATGCTATGAAGGATATCACTGAACAGTTTACCAAGAGTTTACAGTTGTTGCAAAAACAAATAGCTGATAACACCACAAAAATTGTGGCACTAAGCACTACAGTAGAGGAAGTTGAGATGAAGACGAGACAGGTGGAAAGGAAGGTTTGAGAAAACAAAGAGAAACAATCGTTGTTAGAGCAAGATGTGATGAGATTGCAGGTGGAGAGAGCTGCGTTTGTTTTGAGGTTTCAAAATATCCCAGAGGAAAAGGAGGAAGATTTGAATTCAAAGATGGCGGAATTGTTGGCAAATCATTTACAGCTCGAAGATACAAGCGATGTGGCAAAAGAGATAGATGTGGCCTTTAGGATGAACTCGGCTTATGCAAGAAGATTCAAGGTACCCAGGGAAGTTCAGGTGCAGTTTCACAAGCGGGCGGTTAGGGATAAGATAATGAGAGAGATAAAGGCTGTACCACTGAAGATGGGACAAGAAGAAATTAAGGTGTTGAAAAAGATTCCCTGGAGAGTGAGGGAGAAAAGAAGGGCATATTCTGAGCTAACAGCACTGTTGAGAGCCAATAACATCACCTACAGGTGGATTTTGCCAGAAGGGGTTTTTTTTCAACTTTGAAGGGAAGAGATTCAGAATTACTTCAGTTTTTAAGGCTAAAGACTTCCTAGAGACCTATGGGGTAGAGTTGTCGGATGACCAAGAAGAAAGAGAGGAGAGAGAAGAGGGAGAGGTTGAAAGGGAATTAGATAAACATATG
Source organism: Gekko gecko (assembly GCA_029375565.1). Lineage (NCBI taxonomy): Eukaryota > Metazoa > Chordata > Lepidosauria > Squamata > Gekkonidae > Gekko > Gekko gecko. The sequence goes on from JAPDNY010000005.1 coordinate 142,494,363, forward strand.
GAGCAGAAGTCCATCAGTGGCTATTAGCCACAGGGTATAGATGGGAACTCTCAGTCTGGGGCAGGTGATGCACTCTATTCTTGGTGCTGGAGGGGGCAGCAGTGGGAGGGCTTCTAGTGTCCTGGCCCCACTGATGGACCTCCTGATGGCACCTGGTATATTTTGGCCGCTGTATGACAGAGTGTTGGACTAGATGGGCCATTGGCCTGATTCAACATTGGCTTCTCTTATGTTCTTATGTTCTTATGAACCTCAAATTCAAGGAGCAACAGCGTCAGTTCCTTCTACTAGACCACAAAGACCAAGAAGATTCAGACTGAGACCTCCAATCGTTACGAGACAAAAAATGAAAGGTGAAAAGGAACAAAGACAGAAACAGAGTTTAGATGGATAAAAAGAAGCTGAAATTCATTTCGGTTAACGCGAACGGTTTAAATGAACCCCAGAAAAGAAGAAGAATATTTCATCAACTGAAGAAACATAAGGCGGATATAACATGTATACAAGAAACCCATATCAGGAAGAACGATGAAAAATATTTGGATTATAAAGGATTAGGTAAAGTATTTGTGGCAATGGATAAGGAAAAGAAGAAGCGTGGAGTGGCTACTTACATTAAGAAGTATTTGCAATCAGAATTTGTACTTGCCTCAGACGATGGAAGAATATTGATGGTGGCTATCCAGAGACAAAATAAAAGGGTTTTAATTGTGAACATTTATGCCCCAAATCAAAATCACGAAAAATTTTATGGAAAGCTTTTAACTTTGATAGCTAAACAGGATTTTCAAGAGATTTGCTTGATTGGTGACTTCAATGCGGTCTTTGATAATAAACAGGATCAGAAAATGAATACCCAGAAGAAGAAGATAAAAGGTAATGAATTTACCAATTCACTTTTGCAGATCATAGAGGAATGGCGATTAGTTGATGTATGGAGAATAAGAAACCTTAAAAAGCAACAATATACATTTTATTCGGCGAGACATGATTCTTGGTCCAAATTGGATATGTGTTGGATGTCATCCTCTCTGGTAAGGGAATTACAGGAAGCAGAAATTGAAGCAGGTACATTTCCTGATCACAATCCGATAACTGTGGAATTACAGGGAACAAATCACAAGGGTAGATGGACATTGAATCCTTTCCTGTTGAAGGACAGTAAGGTGGTGAGAAGTCTGCAAGCAGAATTCACTTTTTTCTTCAAGGAAAATCTTACCCCAGACATTCTGAGACGAACGGTATGGGATGCGTTTAAGGCGTTTGCTAGAGGGCTTTTAATGAAGGAAGCGGCAAGGAAAAACAGGAAAAGGAATGAGGAATATTTCAATTTGAAGAAAGAAATACTGGAGCAAGAGAAGCAAGAAATGGAGGCCGGAGGCCTCGATAGAAGAAGATTAAACTTCTTACACACAGGATGAATTGTCTATTGACAGCAGAGTTAGCAAAGAAAATGAGCTATGCCAAACAAAACTACTTTGAGAATGCCAATAAACCAACTAGATGGTTGGCTTATCAAATAAGAAAGCAATCTGAAAGGACATTGATAAAGTCATTGAAAGATAAAAATGGGGTGGAACAAAATGGAATTCAAGATCTGAAGAAGATTGTGGAAGACTTCTACAAAGAGTTATATGCAAGAGAGAATATAACTAGAGAAAAAATTCTTCATTATCTGCAAGAACGTACAGTTCAAAAGTTCTCAGAGGGGGACCAGAAGATTTTAAATCAACCAATTACCATGATGGAGATGGTGGAAGCTCTTAAAAGACAAAATAAAGGTAAAGCACCTGGGACTCATGGTCTACCAGTGGAGTTTTATGTAACATTTGAAGAAATACTGCTCCCACAGTTACACGAAGTTTATAAGAAAACTTGGGAAGGAGAGGAAGTGCCTGATACATGGAGGGAAGCCTTGATGTCGCTGATACATAAACAAGATACAGAAGGGAATGATATTAAGAATTATAGACCGATCTCCTTGTTAAATGTGGATTATAAGATCTTTGCCTCTATTATGGCGGATAGGCTGAAACGCATTTTGGCAAAGGTGATTCATAGAGATCAATCTGGATTTTTGCCGAAAAGACAGATGAACCACAACGTAAGGTGGTTATTGAATGTGTTGGAATATTATGAAGCTCACCCAGAAAAAGAAATGGCGATGATTTTTATAAATGCAGAGAAGGCCTTTGACAACTTGGACTGGACGTTTATAATAGAGACATTTAAGAAGGTTAGAGTGGGAGAGCAATTTACTCAAACAATTCAAGCAATTTATTCAAAGCAAGGAGCAGCAGTTATGGTAAATGGGGAAAGGACTGAGCAATTCCAGATACAGAAAGGTACGAAGCAAGGTTGCCCCCTTTCACCGTTGCTATATATATTTGCTCTGGAGGTGGTAACAGAGGAGATAAGACAGAATCCAGAAGTGAAGGGCCTGAAGATGCAAGGAGAACAATATAAACTATTGGCCTATGCGGATGATCTTGCATTTATATTGGAGGAACCCAGATCATCAACTGTGGAATTGAATAAGTTATTGAAAGACTATGGGCAGGTGGCAGAATTAAAGATTAATTTGGCTAAGACAAAAATTTTAACTAAAAATATGACATTGGAACAGAGAGAGCATTTACAAGAAGAATCGGGATACAAACTCTGTATGAAGGTAAAATATTTAGGAATCCAATTGAAGAATAGGTGTAGTTCGTTACAAGAAGACAATTATAAAGAATTACTGAGAGCAACGAAGCAGGATTTGGAAAAATGGAAGAACTTAAAGCTCTCACTAATGGGAAGAATTGCTTTGTTAAAGATGAATATTTTACCAAGATGGATCTTCTTGTTTCAAACGATTCCTGTTTTGAAGAATTTGGCAATTCTGAAAGAGTTGGAGCAAATTACTACTAAGTTTGTTTGGCAGGGGAAGAGAGCAAGAATTAGGCTTAAAGTACTACAAGACTCGAAAGAAAGAGGAGGGTTTGGCCTGCCTAATTGGATATTGTACTATAGAGCCGGAGCCTTGGCATGGATCAAGGAATGGGTAATGTTGGAAGATAGAAGACTTTTAAAATTGGAAGGCCGTGATCTTTTGGAAGGCTGGCACGCTTTTTTGTGGGATGAGAAAGTGGCAGCACGTAAATATTTCAGACAACACTGGATACGAGATGCACTCTGCAGAGTATGGGAGACCATCCGGAGGAGGTGGTTTACTAAAACCTCGAGGCTGGTAGCTCCTGTAGAAGCAGTGACTTTACCTAGGCTATACTGTGAAGACCCCCCACAAAGATATCTGGATATTATAAATGCAAAGGGGGAGTTGGAACTGGATGATGATATTAGTTGGTGGCACAGAGTTCAGATTCAATCAAGGTATAAGAGAGATAAAAAAATAGGGTTCGAGAAGACACTAACAGATATGGAGAAAATACTTTATAAACTGGAAGAGAAGTTTCTCAAAAAAATGTATTCATTGTTGTTGGCCGATTATATGGTAGATGAAATGGTGAAAAGCAACATGATTCAATGGGCGCAAAATTTTGGTTATAACATTGAGTTGGAACAGTGGGACCAAATATGGAAAATATATGTGAAAATAACTAGGGCAGTCTCATATAGAGAAAATATGTATAAAATGTTGTATAGGTGGTATATTACACCAGATAAGCTAGCAAAATATGATGAGAAATGTTTTAACAAGTGTTGAAAATGCAATGCTAAGATAGGTTCATTTTATCATATGTGGTGGACATGTGAGGTGACAAAAAAGTACTGGATATGGGTGCATAGAATGATTCAGAAAATTATAAAAGGTACTCTTTTCTTTAAACCAGAGGTGTTATTGCTGGGTATACTCCCAAAAGATGTACGGAGAGAAGAAATATATTTGATAATATACATAATGACTGCGGCTAGGATTTTGTATGTGAAGTATTGGTGATCCACGGTGGTACCAACCAAATAAGAGCTGATTGAGTCATTGAGAAGATAATGGAGGCAGCAGAAATGGATAAATTGACTTTGATGATGAAAGGACATGACGAATCAGCCTTCATAAATACGTGGCAACGCTTCTATGAGTGGTATGATATCAGAGGGAAGGATGGAGAGAAACAATAAGTATTGAGTATTATTAATCTTGTATACTTCACTATGTTAAGTTAGAAATGGATAAGATAGAAAGATAGAATTTGTGGATACAGAAGTAAAAGAGTACTAGTAACAAGGGCGGCAAGGCGGGAGGGAATTTAATCGGATGGAGAGTCATGGGAATTGTATCCCCGCGTGAATGTTGAGTGTGGTATGTTGTGTTTTTTTTTGTGTGTGTAGTGTATTTGTATTGTATGTCATGTAGTGTAATGTTGTAATGTTGTTGTCTGAAAGAATAATAAAAATGCCTCTTTTTGGGGTGCTTTAAAAAAAAAGAAGAGAGAGAAGTGAGGAAACTGGCCAATCCTGTTCTCAGAACCCCATATTAAATAGGCTGAGTGCCTTTACATGGGTTTGTGAGGTAATCCCGTTGAGGCAGAGGGAAGGAAAGCCCCTGTCTCGAAACCCACAATTTTGAAAGAGAAGAAAGGTTTAAGGACAAATCCCCTCTTCTTGCATAAAAAGGTAAAGGTTCCCTTGCTCGAAAGCCAGTCAAATCCGACTCTATGGTTGCGGTTTTCTTCTCTGTTTCAAAGCCAAAGAGACAGCGCTGTCCAAAGATGTTTCTGTAGTCATGTGGCTGGCATGACTAAACATCAAGGCGCACAGAACGCTGTTACCTTTCCACCGAAGTGGTGCCTATTTATCTACTTGCAATTTCTTGCTTTCGAACTGCTAGGTTGGCAGGAGCTGGAACTAGAGATGGGAGCTCACTCCGTCATCTGGCACCCGGGTCTTGAACTGCTGAACTACTGACCCTCGACAGCCTGCAGTTCAGCGTCTTAACCACTTGAGCCACCACATATGTTCTCACACAGGAACAGAATATTCAAGGAAGTGAGCATGTACTGTACCAAGAAAGAGACTGTGCCGAAGTTAGAGAAATGGTTAGTTAAGAAAGGCAGTTTGCCTTGGGTGGAAGGGTCCTTTAAAGGACCGGATCCCTTGAAAATAGTTAGAGATGCTTTCCAAGATTATTGCACAAAAGAGAAGCCCAGTGCTGCCAACGAAGACCGGTCTGCTACATGAGCATTGTATACAGTTTGGCAAGACAGTGCTACCCTTATCCAGTAGCACCAAACCATCATGGACAATAATGAGTCTGAGATAGAGCAACTCAAAGCAGAGGTAGAGAAATTAAGGGAACAGCAAAGCACACATCAGAGAGAAATGGAGGACCTTCACCTCCAGCATAGCCGTGAGTTGGAAGAACAGAGGGACAGTTTTGAAATGGAAATAGTAAACTTAAAACAAGACTTTGAAGACGAGACTCAGGCACTGAAAACAGAATGCCTGAATTTAATATTAGAAAAACAGGGTCTAACCTCCACTGCTCAGGAAGCTAAGATCCAAGCTGAAGCATCTCTTCAGAGAGCCAAAATAGCCGAGGACAAACTAGAGCAAGCTATGGAGCAACTCTCCACTGCTAGCAGGGCTGCTAAATACCTTGCAGATCAGAATCAAGTTAAAAGAGAACAATCCAATCATGATGCCTGTAAGAAGCTAATCGCAATGTTAAAGGAACAGCTGGGAATCCAAAAGGCAGTCATCTCCACAACTCACCCAGATGCTGTGGTAGATTTTTCCTTTGATGACACAGACCCCATGCCCCCAGATCCGCCATGTAATCAGGAGTGGATTGATCCTCTTCCTGTAAACCCTACTAGTGCTAAAGAGATACAGACCCAATCTGGAAACCGAACAATGACCCAAGTAGTCATTGAATCTGGAACACTGAAACCAGAGGAAGCAAAGGCTCTAGCAGCCCAATTGGGGCCATTCACCAAAGAAGCAGCCATTCAGTAGCTAACAACAGTGGCCATTTCTTATGGCATACTTAATGGGGAAGATCTAACTACCCTAGCAAGACAATGTGCTATCGGCTCAGATTTAGCCGTCATTAACTCTGTGGCAGCAAGCCGAAACCTTAACACATTGTCCAAATATGACTGGATGAGGGAAGTGTTGAAATACATGTGGCCAGGCAGAGGGCTTACAGTTCTACATGTCCTGGAACACCAAGGACCAAATGAGGACCCGGAAACATACATGGCAAGGAAGCAACTACTAGCAGTCTTGTCCAACCAAATCAGAATGGTAAACAATATGCCAGTGTATGAAAATGCTGAGTTTAAAGCAGCTTTAATGGAAGGCTTTAACAGACAAACACAACCAACTCTGAACATAACCTCACCCGGCAGAATGTATTGGGCTGATATAGACGCTAAAATTAGGAAGGTTGCCAATATCCTTAGAAATACCGGCACTATCAAAACAGCAAAGCCTTTCAAGAAAGGTAAAGACAAGGAGGAAGAACCGATCCAGACAGTTACTTATGCCAACAATGGCCCCCCTTCTCAATATTCAACCGCCAATGTATATGAGGCCAGAAAACCTAACTGGAACGATTGGAGGGGAAGGGGAGGCTGAGGTAGGTCTGGCAGAAACTATTACAATAGTCCCGGTCCAGCCCAAACCCACTTCGAACCCTCTGCTCCTCCCCTACTGCCTACGGGGCCAGCACATGGCTATCACCCATATTAGCGACCACCTATGCAGGCAGGAGCTGCAGTGGCTCAAGCTGGGGAGCTGCGGTGGCTCAAGTGGTTAAGACGCTGAACTGCAGGCTGTGGAAAGTCAGTAGTTCAGCAGTTCGAGACCTGAGAGTGCCGCATGACGGAGTGAGCTCCCGTCCAGCTCCTGCCAACCTAGCAGTTCGAAAGCAAGAAATTGCAAGTAGATAAATAGGTACCACTTTGGTGGGAAGGTAACAGCATTCCGTGCGCCTTGGTGTTTAGTCATGCCGGCCACATGACCATGGAAACGTTTTCGGACAGCACTGGCTCTTCGGCTTTGAAATGGAGAAGAGCACCGCAACCCTAGAGTTGGATTCGACTGGCTTTCGAGCAAGGGAACCTTTACCTTTACCTATACAGGCAGGACCCAGCCAAAACACTTTATACCCACAACTGCCACCCCAGGATCATTTACCCTCCTATCCTATAGGACAGCCTCCAGAACCACAGGGGGGAGGCCAGATTTAGGGTAACCTTCCCGCAGGTCAGGATCCCTTCCATTGGCAGCTCTGTATGTGCCTGAAGGAAAGGGGAGCTGAAATGGAATGGTTCCATTTGCAGCCGAATTCAGTGCTGCTCCAAGCCCTTGCAGAATATGACAAACAAGGAAATTACCCGGTAGCTGCTGTACAAACATCACAGAGCCGAGACAGTTCATCCCTCATGGCCATGATGACAGGCTAGGGCTGCCTGGAGTCCCCAGCACTCCCCAAGGATGTAGTGGCTCTTTTGAAGCCAGACACCTGGGGAAGACCGACCGTGAAGGCAGGGGTTGGGACTCCCGGGAATACAGAACCTGCCACTCTCCTTGTGGATACTGGAGCAGTGTTGAACATGCTCCATCCTCATTTAGCCTCCAAAGACACCCCAACTAGCCACAGTGTAAGCCTTGTAGGTTTTGCAGGCAACATTCAGCAGGCACAAGTATGGAAAGAAGTCCCCTTTACTATGGGGAAGCTTTCTACCCATGTCACCACCTGTGAAAGCCAGGGAGAGGATGATGGGATCCTAGGCATGCCTTTCTTCCATGATCACAAAATCACCACTGACCTCGCAAATAGCTTACTCTGGACCCTCCAGGGCAGACCAAGCTTGGTCAATACTGGAAATGCTATAGGTTGAAATAGTGGGTCCAAAAGGAAGCTTAACAGTGGGAGTTTGTTATCGCCCACCAGATCAAAAGATAGAGAAGGATTATAAAATGATGAATGAATTAAAGATAGCGGCTAGATGAAATAACTGTGTCGTAATAGGCGACTTTAACTACCCACACATTGATTGGGGCAATATGAGTTCTATTTGGGAAAAAGAGATTGAGTTTTTAGACACTCTCAATGACTGTGCTATGGAACAGATGGTCACAGATCCTACCAGGGGAGAGGCGATCCTGGATTTGGTCCTAAGTAACACCCAAGACCTGGTGAGAGATGTAAAAGTGATTGCACCACTTGGGAACAGTGACCATAATGTCATTGAGTTTAACATTTATACAGATAGGCAGTTGCCCAAAAAGACTGACGCAACCACTTTTAACTTTAAAAGGGGTAACTTCTCTGGTATGAGGGGACATGTGAGGAAGAAATTGAAAGGAAGAGTGGAGAAGGTCAAAACCATTGGGGAAGCTTGGAGACTATTTAAAAATACAGTCCTAGAAGCTCAGAAAAAATATATACTGCAGGTTAGGAAAGGTACAAATAGGTATAGAAAAAAGCCTGCATGGTTCACGAATAAAGTAATGGAAGCTGTAAAAGGTAAGAAGGATTCGTTTAAGTGGTGGAAAGCTAGTCTTAGTGAGGTTGATAAAAGGGAACACAGACTATGGCAAATAAAATGCAAGTCTGTGATCAGGCAAGCAAAAAGGGAATATGAGGAGCATATCGCAAAAAACATAAAGGCCAACAATAAAACTTTCTTCAAATACATTAGAAGTAGGAAGCCAGCCAGGGAGGCGGTGGGGCCCTTGGATGACCAAGGGGTAAAAGAAGTAGTAAAAGATGATAGGGAAATGGCTGAGAAGCTGAACGCATTTTTTGCCTCTATCTTCACTGTGGAAGAGGAGAAGTGCTTGCCCACTCCAGAAGCACCGATTTCAGGAGGGGGTTTGAAAGACCTGAATCAGATTGCGGTGACAAGAGAGGAAGTTCTCCGACTGATGGACAATTTAAAAACTAATAAATCACCAGGCCCGGATGGCATTCATCCGAGAGTTCTGAAAGAACTCAAATGTGAACTTGTGGATCTCCTGACAAAAATATGTAATCTTTCTTTAAAATCTGCCTCCATTCCTGAGGACTGGAAGGTAGCTAATGTCACTCCCATCTTTAAAAAGGGCTCCAGGGGAGATCCAGGAAATTACAGGCCAGTCAGTCTGACATCAATACCGGGTAAGTTAGTGGAAACTGTTATTAAGGAGAGAATTAGTAGGCACATTGATGTACAAAAACTATTGAGGCAGACTCAGCATGGGTTCTGTAAGGGAAGATCTTGTCTCACTAACCTGTTAGTGTTTTTTGAGGGAGTGAACAAGCATGTGGACAAGGGGGACCCAATAGATATTATTTACCTTGACTTCCGGAAAGCTTTTGATACAGTTCCTCATCAAAGGCTCCTAAGTAAGCCCAATAGTCATGGGATAAAAGGACAAGTCCTCTTGTGGATCAAAAACTGGCTTATAAATAGAAAACAGAGAGTGAGTATAAATGGGAAACTTTCCCAGTGGAGGGTGGTAAGCAGTGGGGTACCACAGGGATCAGTACTCGGTCCGATGCTTTTAAACTTGTTTATTAACGATTTGGAATTGGGAGTAAGCAGTGAAGTGGCTAAATTTGCAGACGACACGAAGTTGTTCCAGGTGGTGAAAACCAGGGAGGAGTGTGAGGCACTCCAAAGGGATCTGTCGAGGATGGGTGAGTGGGCGTCAATGTGGCAAATGGGGTTCAATGTGGCCAAGTGCAAAGTGATGCACATTGGAGCCAAAAATCCTAAATATAAATACACGTTGATAGGGTCTGAACTGGCAGAGATGGACCAAGAGAGAGATCTTGGAGTCGTAGTAGATAACTCAATGAAAATGTCTAGACAGTGTGTAGCTGCAATAAAGAAGGCCAACGCTATGCTGGGGATTATTAGGAAGGGAATTGAAAACAAATCAGCCAGTATCATCATGCCCCTGTATAAATCATTGGTGCGACCTCATTTGGAATACTGTGTACAGTTCTGGTCACCACATCTCAAAAAGGATATTATAGCATTGGAAAAAGTGCAGAGAAGGGCAACTAGAATGATAAAAGGGTTGGAACACCTTCCCTATGAAGAAAGGTTAAAATGCTTGGGGCTCTTTAGCTTGGAGAAACGATGGCTGAGGGGTGACATGATCGAGGTTTATAAGATTATGAATGGGATTGAGCAGGTTGAGAAAGAAGTCCTTTTCTCTCTTTCTCACAATACAAGAACTTGTGGGCACTCCATGAAATTGCTGAGCAGTCGGGTTAGAACAGATAAAAGGAAATACTTCTTCACCCAAAGAGTGATTAACATATGGAATTCACTGCCAAAGGAGGTGGTGGCAGCTACAAGCATGGAGAGTTTTAAGAGGGAATTAGATAAACATATGGAGCAGAAGTCCATCAGTGGCTATTAGCCACAGGGTATAGATGGGAACTCTCAATCTGGGGCAGGTGATGCACTCTGTTCTTGGTGCTGGAGGAGGCAGCAGTGGGAGGGCTTCTAGTGTCCTGGCCCTACTGGTGGACCTCCTGATGGCACCTGGTATATTTTGGCCGCTGTATGACAGAGTGTTGGACTAGATGGGCCATTGGCCTGATTCAACATTGGCTTGTCTTATGTTCTTATGTTCTTAATGCAGTTCATCAATGCGTGGCATTAAAGGACCCCTACCCCTGTGTCCCCTCTCTTGTACCCCTGGGTACAAGAATTTCCTGATGTCTGGATTAAAGATAAAGCAGAATGCAGCACCATTAAGAATGCATGTGTGCTAATTGAAGGAAAAGATCCACCAACCCAAAAACAGTATAAAAACCCAGCCAAAGACAGGTATTGCCAAGACCATTGAGGGGCTTCTTAAATGGGATGTTATCCTCCCTATGCAGTCCATCTGCAATGCCCCGTTCTGGCCAGTTCTAAAAGCTGATGGTGTTACATGGCGAATGACTGTAGACTACAGAGCCGTCAATGCAGTTACACCCCCTGTGGTTCCTGTAGTCACCAAATACAATAAGATCCTGGCAGCCATTGCTACAGGATCCCGTTATTACAGTGTAATTGATCTGGCTAATGCGTTCCACTCGATTCGCCACCACGCAAGAACATGCAAGAAACTTGTGGGGCAGCTATCCCATTCCCTCCACCTTTGCTTCCTCCCCCTCCTGCTACATCTCTCACACTCCTTTCCCCCCTCCTGCCACCCCTTTATTTACTCTCTCTCTCCTCCATGAATGTCACTTCCTTTCTCTTTCTGCACCTTTCAGTTTTTCTGCCTCCCCACCTCATCACTCTTTCTCTCTCTTTCTGCCCCCATGCCATCATTCTTTCTGCCCCATCACTCTCCCAGCCTTCTGTTTCCTCCCCCATGCCTGGTTCCTCCCCCTGCACAGCAGCAGCACTGGTGGTGCTTCCAGCCACCCAACTGTTCCCCCCCCCATGGCAGAAGTGACAGTTGCAGCTCTCCATGAATCAAAATGGATCTCCCAGTTACAGAGATTAATTCCCTTTAGGGTTGCCAGGTCCAGACTGGAAAATTCCTGGAGATCTGGGGGTGGAGCCTTGGGGCAGTAAGCCTTGGGGAGGGAAGCAACCTCACCAGGGTATACTGCTATTGACTCCACCCTCCAAAGCAGCCATTTTATTCAAGGGAACTGATCCCTGTCACCTGGAGAGCTTTAAAAATTTTCAGTAATACTGTGATAGGCCCTTTCTTGGAACCAAGGGGGACCACACAGCCTTTTATGATTTTGGGGAACCAGGTTTGTTTAGAACTGTAAACCTTCCCCTCAATTACAAGATGTTACTACTGTAGCAAGTGTAAAGATTTTGGGTTTGCTGCCTTGAGGTAAGTTTTGTGGTGAATAAGACAAAAGCAGAGATCACTGAGGCAGGAGTTGTATATAAATACCAAAGAAGATGTATTAATTTACAAGTTGGTTTTAAAGAATGGATCAGCAACACAGCTCTCCAGACAGTCAAAGGAGAAGCCTGGCTGAGGCAGACACATTTAAGCTAGTTATGGCTTCAGAATATGGCTTGAACTCTCTTTAATGCTTGTGGGTACAAACAGGCTTTCACTGACTAGCCAGTAGGTTGGATCCCTTCACACACATGGGATTCCATCAACACCAGCGTGGACTTTCCCAGATTAAATGGTACGAGGTCTGCTCCTCAGCAGAGAAAGGCCTCACAACCTGGTAGTCTGTTCTCTCCCAGAGGTAGAGTTTTGGGTGATCTCTAGCCCTCACCTGGAGATTGATAAGGGTGGTTCTCATGGAGGAAATGGCTAGGGATGGGCATGAAATGGCTGACAAATGAAAGCTCATCATGAATATTGGGCAGTTCATAAAACAATGTTCATGAACTGAAAAACTATCATGAACTTTTACAAATTTTGATGCAGTTTGTGATGATTTGTGAACAGCAGAAAGCAAGGATTTAAACCCCTGATTTCTGCTCCTGAAAAAAACCACAGGGAGCAGAAAGCAGGGGGCCATTTAAACCAAGCAGTTCAGTGGCAGGGAGCTTCTTGTTGCTCAGCTGTTAGGTTTAAATGGACCCCTGAGGCTTTTCACAGGGAGCAGAAAGCAGGGGTTTAAACTTTAAATGGCTCACGAATCAATATGAACCGGGTTGGTTCATGAACCAACCTCCCCATTTGTATGGGTTTGGTTCATGGCTCAGCCAGGAACCAAGAAACGAACTGAACTGCAAAAATAGGGTTCATGTCCATGCCTACGGCTGATTTGGAGGGTGGAGTCTAAGGCATTATACCGGTCTGATGTCCCTCCCCTCCTCAAACCTCACCCTCCCCAGGCTATACCTCTCCAATGTTCAGAAATTTCCCAACCTGGACTTGGCAACCCTATCTCCTTTCCACCCAACAGCCAACCTACCTTTATCTGCCCCTCAGTCTTCAGCCTTCCATTTCTATCCCCCTCCCTCACAGCATCTATCTAGGTAAACTTAAGTCATTCATAGAAATCTGTAATTCCCTGAAGTTTGTTGGGAAAAATAATGAGAAAACTGGAGGAAGAGGTACAGCAGTAGTAAATATATTGAGAATCTGTCAAAGTGGTGAGGGTATCAGACTAGGAAAGACCTGGGTTAAAATACTAAATCAGCCATGAGGGTCACTGGATACCATAAGATCAGTTACCCTGTCTCAATGTAACTAACTTCATAAGACAGTTGCCAGGAAAAAATGGGAAGGGGAAAACATTTGAGTTCTTTAGATGAAGAGTGGGACAAAAATTAGATGTGTAGAATTAATATATTCCAGGAGTAATATTGCGTAGAATATTCCAGGAAAATCACTGCTACTCAAGTATAAAAGAGATATTAGGTACTGGAATTGCTGGAACAGTAACTCTTGTTAGAAGTGAAGGACTTTGTGCTATCTTTTAACCTCAGACTTTAGAGAAATAGGCCAGGACCCTGATCAGCCTTTACTTCTACTGCTCTGATACTATCCCTGTGTAGATTGCTACTCTCAGGGAGTCTTCCTTCCTTCCTTCCGGCCTGACACATTCTCTCCACACTATGTTATACTTCTCCATTTTGGCACAATGAGGACAGGACATGCTCTCGGCATCTCTATCCATCCTAGCTAGTTAGACTGGATTAGAATCCTAGCTCTACTCTATCTTGTCTAGAACAGAGTTCCTTATAATAAAGGACATATTCGTTTTGCAAAGATAAAGAGGATCTGTGTGTAACTTTGTTTCTTGTCAGCACACACAAACCAGATAGATTCTGCTGCAGTATTTGCTTATAGCACTCTGCTAACCCTAATAATCCTTCAAATATGTCCTTCAGCCTTAGATAGCTACATGGGAACATGAGTGGAGCCAGTGCTTATGAGTGCTCCAGGAAATAATGTTCCAGGAATGAATATTTATTGGGTATTCTCCAATAACCCAACAATCCTTCAAAAATTACAGATATAACCACTCCCCAGAAGTAAGGATAATTGGGGTAGAGTGACAAAACATGGCTGCAAGTCTGGAACTGTCTGGGAGCTCAAAGAGGATAATTATCAGGAATAAGATTTATTACAGCAGAAGTATTCAGCATAGTAAAATCAGAGGAATTAGCTAGCCAGATACAAAACTGATTCCAAGCACCAAACATCTGAGGAAGTTAATCACCTCAGCCTGGGAAGGAGTGCCAAAGAAGGAGAATGGGAAAGAGGAATTGACAAGGAGGGATTTACAGTTTTCAATCCTCCTCACCCAGAATAATGTAACATCTAATTTGAACAGGGACACTGGGACCAAAGCTTGCAATAAACCCAGATGCCAACTTTGCTGCCACATACACCTAGACAGTACAATCACTGGATCTAACATCAACTACACCATCAGAGGCTCATTCACTTGCTCATTTTCTAGCATTGTGTATGCCATTAAATGCCAACAATGCCCTTCAGTTCTCTATACAGGACAAACAGGACAAACCCTACACCAGAGGATAAATTGACACAAATCTGACATCAGGAATCACAAGACTGAGAAACCTGTAGGAGAACACTTCAGCCTACCAGGACATTCAATGGGTGACCTTAGAGTAGTTGTTTTATTACAAAGGAACTTCAGAAACAGAATGGAAAGGGAAATTGCTGAATTACAAGTTATTAAAACATTTGTTGTAATACCTCCCCAGGACTCAAGAGGGATATTGGTTTCTTATCTCATTACATATACTAACTCATTCAATCCTCATATATGTATTCTCAACAAGGACTATAAATCCTCTGTATTTTAATGTTTTTCTTTTTCAGAATAGTATATTAGAATACTGAATGTAATGCCAGGAATATTGGGATGTTTTGCTGATATGACCCTGTATCCACCTCAGAGTGCTGTTAAGTCATCTTCATGCCAGGGAAGACAGAATGGAGATTCTCAGTTTGCTTCCCACAATTAGAAAAGACACCTTTGGACATTTATCTGCTTGTTGTTGTTCAGTCGCACAGTCGAGTCCGACTCTTCGCGACCCCATGGACCAGATTACGCCAGGCCCTCCTGTCTTCCGCTGTTCGCTGAAGTTTGCTCAATTTCATGTTTGTTGCATCGATGACACTGTCTAACCATCTCATCCTTTGCCGTCCCCTTCTTCTTTGACCTTCAATCTTTCCCAGCATCAGGGTCTTCTCCAGTGAATGCTCCCTTCTCATTTGGTGGCCAAAGTATTTGAGCTTCAGCTTCAGGATCTGGCCTTCCAGGGAAGAGTCAGGGTTGATTTCTTTTAGGATTGACTGATTTGATCTCCTTGCAGTCCAAGGGACTCTCAAGAGTCTTCTCCAGCACCATAGTTCAAAAGAATCTATTCTTCGGCGCTCGGCCTTCCTTATAGTCCAACTCTCGCAGCCATACATTACTACGGGGAATACCATTGCTTTGACCATGCGGACTTTTGTTGGCAAGGTGATGTCTCTGCTTTTTATCATGCTGTTTAGGTTTGCCATCGCTTTCCTCCCAAGAAGCAGGCGTCTTTTAATTTCATGGCTGCAGTCACCATCTGCAGTGATCTGAGATCCTAGGAACGTGAAGTCTGTCACTACTTCTATGACTTCCCCTTCTATTTGCCAAGGAGTGATGGGGCCAGATGCCATGATCTTAGTTTTTTTGATGTTGAGCTTCAAGCCCACTTTTGCACTCTCCTCTTTCACTCTTAGCAAGAGGCTCTTTAGGTCCTCTTCACTTTCTGCCATCAGAGTGGTATCGTCTGCATATCTGAGGTTATTGATCTTTCCCCCAGCAATCTTAACTCCAGCTTGTGATTCATCCAGGCCAGCATTTCGCATGATGTACTCTGCATATAAATTAAATAAGCAAGGTGACAATATACATCCTTGTCGTACTCCTTTTCCTATGCTAAACCAATCAGTTGTTCCATATCCGGTTCTAACTGTTGCTTCTTGACCCTTATACAGGTTTCTCAGGAGACAGGTGAGGTGGTCTGGTACTCCCATCTCTTTAAGGACTTGCCATAATTTATTGTGATCCACACAATCAAAGGCTTTAGCATAGTCAATGAAGCAGAAGTAGATGTTTTTCTGGTACTCTCTTGCTTTCTCCATAATCCAGCGAATGTTGGCAATTTGATCTCTAGTTCCTCTACCTCTTCGAAACCCAGCTTGTACTTCTGGCAGTTCTCTATCCACGTACTGTTGGAGCCTAGCTTGTAGGATTTTGAGCATGACCTTGCTAGCGTGTGAAATGAGTGCAATTGTGCGATAGTTTGAACATTCCTTGACGTTGCCCTTCTTTGGGATTGGAATGTAAACTGACCTTTTCTAATCCTGTGGCCACTGTTGTGTTTTCCAAATTTGTTGGCAAATTGAGTGCAGCACTTTAACAGCATCTTCTTTTAAGACTTTGAATAACTCAGCTGGGATACCATCACCTCCACTAGCTTTGTTGTTAGTAATGCTTTCTAAGGCCCATTTAACTTCGCTTTCCAGGATGTCTGGCTCGAGGTCAGTGATTATACCATCGTGGTTGTCAAGGACATTGAGGTCCTTCTTGTATAGTTCTTCTGTGTATTCTTACCATCTTTTCCTAATCTCTTCTGCTTCTGTTAGGTCCCTACCGTTTTTGTCCTTTATCATGGCCAGCTTTGCATGGAACGTTCCCTTGATTTCTCCAATTTTCTTGAAGAGATCTCTAGTCCTTCCCAATCTATTGTTTTCCTCTATTACTCTGCATTGTTCATTCAGGAAAGCCTCCTTATCTCTCCTTGCTGTTCTCTGGAAATCTGCATTCAGTTGGGCAAATCTTTCCTTTTCACCGTTGCCTCCCCACCTCATCACTCTTTCTCTCTCTGCTATTGGGACATATTTATTTCTTTTATTGCTTTATAGCCATTGACCTTATAACTTTGGTTATAAGCTGTTGACCTTATAACCTTACACCTTATTTTGGACTTTGCCTATCTTAAACATCATCATGTTACATGTTGATTTCCCTGTCTATTAAGTTTGAACCTTCACACCATTCCAATGCATTTGAAAAGGTATACCTTGTACACAAAAGCTCATGCCTTGAATAAACCTTTGTCAGTCTTAAAGGTGCCACTGGACTCTAATTTTGTAATCATGGGATACAACAGAGAGTTCAAAACTTATGTTGGCAGTTAGATGGATGAGCAGCAAATAAATACAATTGGGGGGGCAGGCCTGCATATCTGACATCAGGCCTAAGCTACTCATAGCACCGTCTTCAGCCAAGCAAAAACTCACTTTGTGGAAGGATTCCATCTGAGAACAAAGTTCAGGGCCAAATGTGTGCCTTGGAAAGGTGGTAAGGAGATAGTTTGAGAGTCTAATATAATGGATTTCAGATGGCCCTGGAAAGTGAGAGGGCCAATAAATTGTAAAGGGCAGATTCAATTGGGTAAAAATGAGAAATTAAATGGAGGCAGCAGAAAAAGGCATAGATTCTAGGTAAAGAAATTGGACAATGGGTTTTTTTATTTTATTTCGTACTTTGTAAAAAATTGTGATTTGTAAGCTCCTACGAGACATAAGAAAAAGTAGGATAGAAACATTTAAATAAATGAACAAATAATAAAAGACACTTTTGTGTCTCCACTGGGAAAAAAGGGGGTATAAATATCCATTTAAAAATGAATTGTATCACAATTGAAACTAAATATATCTCTTTAAGGATACACATCAAAAAACACATTTCTATTAACCACAATTTGACTGTTTAAGTTAAATGCTTAGTGTAGCCCTTACCACATTTTCTCTCCAAGCTGAAGTTTTCTTCAAGGTTTTGTTCATTTAAACCAGTGCCTGCTCCCTGTTTAAAAAATGTTCATTGTCTAAGCCCTAGCTGAACAATAGCAATTAGCAATACAGTCTTTTAAGCAAGCTCTTTTCACACCATTTATGCCAGGGAAGAGTCTTTTATTTCCTTTCTAATGTCAGTGGAACAATTCATGCTAACTATAAAGGACAAATTTTCCTCTCTGTCTCTGTTACATGATGATGACACTAGCCATGAATGAAATGGAATCAAATGTATATGTAAAATAGGGTTGGAGTTTATGACCTGAGAACTGTAGCATTAATGGAAGTTCACAAAACTGTGTAGTGGTTGTGGTCATGGTGATGATGCTCTTTGTAGGGAAATAGTAAATGTTTGCTCTTTCAATTTTGTGTGATTACTTTGTTTATTAAAAAGAAAAACCCATTTTTGCCTTCTTTCAGCTTTACAAGATATGCCTATTTTTTTAGTACTCAACACCAGTTTTAAGTTAATTAACATTTGTAATGTGTTCATAGCACTCTGTGGTGCTAGTTCTTGGACAAAATTTTAGCAATTGTCAGTGTGTTGAGCGTGGCTTGTAGTTATTTACAGTATTTGTTGTATTCTTCTTTTCCACTGACTCAGAGCAGCATACATCACTAAAACCACTTTAAATGCAAAACAACAATACAAAAACAAAAACAGAGAGAAATACAAAAAGAAAAAAAAGCAGCCTCATTTATTACCCATCAAGTAACTGGACTTTAATCAAAGGTAAATAAAAGCACACCAGAATAGCTCAACTTCAGAAAGTTTCCAAAATTTCCAAAGTTGGAGTCTTTCTCACTTCTTCTGGAAGACTGTTCCATAGAACACAAGCAATTACCAAAACAGCTGAGCACAGGCAGAAGCTGTTCTTAATATCACAACTAATGGAACTACTACCAGATCCTGCTAGTACCTGTAGCCATATGGTCTCCTGTGAGTGGAGGTGGTCCCATAAATACAAGTGTGACAAGTTACAAAGAGCTTGAAAGGTTGGTACTAGCACCTTAAACTGAAGATGTGGGGATGGGGAGAAAGAGAGAGAGAGAGAAGGAACAAAAGCTAGATGGGGCAACTGCACACCTGGACTAATAGACTGTCCAAAGCTATGACCAGACCAGATATGTTTTAAAAGAATGTGCTGTTCTGTGTGGGAGTGGACTGGTTAACTTTTGTTCCCTGGTGGGCCCCTGCTCTAGAGGGCTGTTAGTGGCCATAAGCAAGCATAAACAAAGCTCTAGCAACTCTGCCAGAGCCTCAGGGCCACTTGGCTCAGACCCTTTATCAGCAGTGGCTATTGGTGTCAGTTGACCAACTGCCTCCTCCTGCACAGATGCCAGTTGGGGGGGGGTTACAAATGCATGAACTAATGCTCATACTTGGGCCCCCCTGAGCTGTGTGACCCTGAAGAACTGGCTTCTCTAACATAAGGGACTGCCTTTTCTCATATGTTCCCCAGAGAGCACTGCATTCAGGGGCCCAAAACTGGTTGGCCCTTCCAGGTCTCAAAGATGCCAGGTTGGTGATAACCAGGGCCAGGGCCTTCTCAGTGGTGACTCCATACTGGTGGAATGAACTCCCAGAAGAGATCAGGGCCCTGTGGGACCTTTTACAGTTCTGCAGGGCCTGCAAGATGGCCTTTGATTAGGAGCTGCATAAAACATCTGAGGAGTGACCCTGTGCCCTGGCCTTACCACCTTTAGCCCACCTTCACCACATAACTAAGTAGATAAATGGAGCTGCTGCGGGAATACCATCATGACTGTCACCTATGGAGTATCATTTAATCTTTAAATTTCTGCTCTCAGAGTGCAGACAATATTCTCACTTGTCATGCTGAAGTAATGGCTACAAGGAAGGCAGTCTTTCCACAAGAGAAGCTGCAGACTAGACTCAGCCATGGGCTCAAATGGTTGTCTGTTGCTCTGGACAGCACTAGATGTAAGTCCCGGAAGGGAGTCAGTCCACTAGCCAGAGGAAAGGGCCGGGTGAAATCGTTTAGAACTGCTTTGCTTGCGAGTGAGAAAAAAACAGAATAACCATCCACCAAATGATGATTGGCATAGGTGGTGGCCAAAAATGCTCTTAAAGAAGAGCAACTAAGACCCAACTCCAGGCAGGTCAACACTAATCCAAAGAGTACCCTCAAGCCTGAAGGGGGTGGTGATAAACCCAACGACTCAAGGCAAAGTGAAAGCCTCTTCCACTTCCCTTCAATGGCAGTGTGTGTAGCTGGCCGCCAATGGTTCGACAGGACTAGGTCAATCCCATGCTAGGGAATCCTCCATGCTATGAGCTCAAGGTGTGGTATGATGCAAAGCACTCTGCCCTCCTGAGCCGGGAGGAGAACTAGTGCCTGGGGGGAAAGGTATGTATGTGGACATGCGGAGTAGAGTAGGGAACTAGTGCTGACATGGCCACTATGTTGCCATGAGGATGCGTTGAGGTAGCTCCTTCACAATCCTGCTGAGCACTCTGGTAAGCAGAAGGATCGGTGGGAACAGGCAGATGTGCCTATGAGACCTTGGGAACAAAAGGCGGTCCCCCAGAGACATTGGCTCCTTTCCTGCCTTGGAACAGACAGACAACTCTCGGTGTTCTGACGGGAAGCAGACGCATTGATTTTTGGGTGACCCCACCTGTGGCAAACCAGTCGTGG
Source organism: Gekko gecko (assembly GCA_029375565.1). Lineage (NCBI taxonomy): Eukaryota > Metazoa > Chordata > Lepidosauria > Squamata > Gekkonidae > Gekko > Gekko gecko. The sequence goes on from JAPDNY010000005.1 coordinate 142,514,777, forward strand.
GTAAGCCCAATCGGGCTCCCACTCATGGAGGGATGCACCTCCCCTGCTCAGAATGTCTGCCTATACCTAGAGCAATCCTAGCAGGTGAGTGGCAGAGAGGACATGTCACAGGATAGACATTCGGTCCAAATCTCCCAGGCCAGTGGACAGAATCCCCTGAACGCTGTTCCACCTTGCCTGTTCAGGCAACACAGTGCGGTGGTGTTGTCTGCCAGGCTTGCCACCACACGAAGTGGCGAAAGAACTAGTGTATACTGGACAGTGAGCAGTTCCAAGAAACTGAGGTGACTGACTCTCCCCTTTGCTTGGGGGAGTGACACACACACCAGCGGTATGGAGGGAGGCTGCTGATGCAGTTTCCCCACGGAAGCCTAGGGTAGGGCTCCTAGTCATAGGGCTTTTGAGGGGTAGCCTCTTCAATGGCGTAATGCCAGAGAATTGAGGCGCCCCTCCACCCTGACGGTCCTGCCGCTGTGTGGCCTTCGGGCACTAGCTGGGCTGGCCGAAACAAGCGCTGGAGATGAGTGGAATTGCGATAACAAAACCGAGGTCGAATGAGACTGACAATGAATGTGAGTTAGACTTAAACAGACTATAAATCAAGCAGAAACCCTTATACCCCCCTATCTTAAGAACGGGAGAGAGGAGGGATGCCTCCTGCTTACATAAACTGATAAGCGAAAAAGAAGAGGGGGGACGAGGATTACAAGCGACTGACTTGTTTTGAGAGGCTTACCAGAGCGGATTTGTTCCGAAAGTGATTTTCAGAGGTGGTGAAACAGCAATTGGCTTTTGTAAACAATTAGCCACAATGGCAGGCATGGGGAAGAAAGGAGTGAAACTGAAACGAGCAGGCAGCCAAAGTCCGAGGCCAGAAGAGGGGGCCGATGTCATAAAGCTCCTAGCGGACACTCTCAAGCCTGTGATGGAAAAACTTGCTGGTATTAACCAGCAGTTGGCCACATTTAACCAAAACTTTGCATCACAGCAACTTCAGCTGGCGGAGACAGTTAAAAAGACGGAGCAAACAGAGTAAATAGTTAAAGAAATGTACTCCGTAAACAAGAACATGAAGAAAAAGATGGGAGAATTAGTGAATAAGCAGAACTGCCAGGAAAACCGTTTACTACAACTACAAATGGAAAAGGCAAATATGGTTCTCAGATTTCAAGGGGTTCCTGAAGCGCCGAATGAGGACCTGAAAAAAGTGCTCAGCAAAATTATCGCACCAGTAACAGGCTTGAAAGCGGAAGAAATCATCCATGATATGGAAGCAGCGTATAGGGTGTACTCTAACTACACCAAAAAAAAAAATAGCCTGCCTGGGGAAATAACGGTCAGGTTCTCAAGAAGACAGACCAGAGATGTAATTTTGAAAGCAATGTCAGCAACTCCACTGAAACTGGGAAGCACAATCATTAAAATTCTAAAAGACATTCCATTTGAAATTCGTCAAAGAAGAAAGAGCTATAAGGACTTGATTCTTTTTCTTCAAACAAATCAAATCTCATATAAATGGGCAGTGCCAGAAGGGGTCATTTTTAAATTTAACGATAAAAGAGAGAAGACTTTCTAAAATGCCACCTAGGAACAAAAGAAGAAGGAGAAACTGGGTCAAGTGGCTCTACTCCCTCAGAGATGAAGACCTGGCTGAGGAAGAGGGCGCTGCAGCCATTAAAGCGTCTTATGATTTAAGAGAAAGAAAGCCTAGATAAAGGCAGAAGGACTCTGATAATTGCCTTTATGAAGTGAGCTGACGGGGATGCTCTGGAATTCCCTCATAACAAGTAACAAATTAATACCATAGCTGAGCTAGAACACTAGAGCACAAACATTTAGATTAACAGGGATAAGATCTCCTTCTCTTGGGTTTTTAGTTTACTGTGGGTTTCTTTTCTTTATCCTTAGTTGTAGTCCCCCCCCTTTTTCTTTTGTAGTTTGTAGTATATAAGCAAAAAATCAATAAAAAAATCCCCCTTGGGGGGCCAAAAAAAAAAGGAAATTGAGGTGATTGTAGGCCACATGAGGTTCCCATTTGGCACCCACACACAAACCTTAGGGTTCAACTCCCCCATCCCCACAGGGATGCATCCGTGGTAAGGTCAGTTCAGGGCTGGGGCTGGAGTTTCCCATGTAGGATTGGGGCTGTCATAGCGAAATGGAAACGTTTGAGGAACCACAGCTGAAGTGGCCTCATCTGTAGTCTAGCGAAGACAAGTATCGCTGTGGCAGCAGCCATCAGACCCAAGAGCTGTTGGATCTGCCATGCTAACACATCTCCCTGTGTTCTATCAGGTGGATGAAAGCGATAATGCCTCCCACGCTTGGAGGGAGAAAAATTCGACATACAGTCGAATCCAAAATTGCTCCATTAACTGGACTCTCAATGACTGGAGAAGCATTGATCTTTTTGAGGTTCACCCTCAGGCCCAATGCATCAAGGGTAAATGGTATTAAATCAACATGGTTGAACAGGGTTTCCTTGGAGCTTGCTACCAACAACACATCATCTGAGAACAGAAAGATGTGTACACTCTGAAGGAGGAGGTACACCGTGATGACAAGCGTCATGTCTGTAAAGACTCTGGGCACTGTCAAAAGCCCAAAAGGGAGGGCTTTGTACAGAAAAAGGCCCTCTGCGACTGCAAGTCACAAAACTACCTGTGAGATGGGTGGATATTGATATGAGAATATGTGTCCGTCAAGTCCAGAGTCACCATCCAACACCTTCGCAGAGAAGGGAAGGAGATGTAATAATGTTGCCGTACAGAATTCCCAATAGGAGATAAAACTGGTTGAGTCCCCCGAGATCCATAACAAGATGGAATCCTCTGTCCTATTATGGGGACCATAAAATAGGTGCGCCATCAGAGCTGGTTCTGTAGCACCCTTTGGAGAAGGTTCTGAATTCCTTCCAGGAGCATAGCGGATGGTGGGTTACATAAGAACATAAGAGAACATAAGAACATAAGAACATAAGAACATAAGAGAAGCCAATGTTGAATCAGGCCAATGGCCCATCTAGTCCAACACTCTGTCATACAGCGGCCAAAATATACCAGGTGACATCAGGAGGTCCAGCAGTGGGGTCAGGGCACCAGAAGCCCTCCCACTGCTGCCCCCTCCAGCAACAAGAATAGAGTGCATCACCTGCCCCAGACTGAGAGTTCCCATCTATACCCTGTGGCTAATAGCCACTGGTGGACTTCTGCTCCATATGTTTATCTAATTTCCTCATGAAACTGACCATGCTTGCAGCTGCCACGACCTCCTGTGGCAGTGAATTCCATATGTTAATCACTCTTTGGGTGAAGAAGTATTTCCTTTTATCTGTTCTAACCCGACTGCTCAGCAATTTCATAGAGTGCCCACAACTTCTTGTATTGTGAGAAAGGGAGAAAAGTACTTCTTTCTCAACCTGCTCAATCCCATTCATAATCTTATAAACCTCGATCATGTCACCTCTCAGCCGTCGTTTCTCCAAGCTAAAGAGCCCCAAGCATTTTAACCTTTCTTCATAGGGAAGGTGTTCCAACCCTTTTATCATTCTAGTTGCCCTTCTCTGCACTTTTTCCAATGCTATAATATTCTTTTTGAGACGTGGTGACCAGAACTGTACACAGTATTCCAAATGAGGTCGCACCAATGATTTATACAGGGGCATGATGATACTGGCTGATTTGTTATCAATTCCCTTCCTAATAATCCCCAGCATAGCGTTGGCCTTCTTTATTGCAGCTACACATTGTGTAGACATTTTCAGCGAGTTATCCACTACGACTCCAAGATCTCTCTCTTGGTCCGTCTTTGCCAGATCAGACCCCATCAACGTGTATTTATATTTAGGATTTTTGTCTCCAATGTGCATCACTTTGCACTTGGCCACATTGAACCCCATTTGCCACGTTGACGCCCACTCACCCATCCTCGACAGATCCCTTTGGAGTGCCTCACAATCCTCCCTGGTTTTCACCACCCTGAACAACTTTGTGTCATCTGCAAATTTAGCCACATCATGGCTTACTCCCAATTCCAAATAGTTAATAAACAAGTTAAAAAACATCGGACCGAGTACTGATCCCTGTGGTACCCCACTGCTTACCACCCTCCACTGAGAAAGTTTCCCATTTATACTCACTCTCTGTTTCCTATTTATAAGCCAGTTTTTGATCCACAAGAGGACTTGTCCTTTTATCCCATGACTATTGAGCTTACTTAGGAGCCTTTGATGAGGAACTGTATCAAAAGCTTTCCGGAAGTCAAGGTAAATAATATCTATTGGGTCCCCCTTGTCCACATGTTTGTTCACTCCCTCAAAAAACACTAACAGGTTAGTGAGACAAGATCTTCCCTTACAGAACCCATGCTGAGTCTGCCTCAATAGTTTTTGTTCATCAATGTGCCTACTAATTCTTTCCTTAATAACAGTTTCCACCAACTTATCCGGTATCGATGTCAGACTGACTGGCCTGTAATTTCCTGGATCTCCCCTGGAGCCCTTTTTAAAGATGGGAGTGACATTAGCTACCTTCCAGTCCTCAGGAATGGAGGCAGATTTTAAAGAAAGATTACATATTTTTGTCAGGAGATCCACAAGTTCACATTTGAGTTCTTTCAGAACTCTCGGATGAATGCCATCCGGGCCTGGTGATTTATTAGTTTTTAAATTGTCCATCAGTCGGAGGACTTCCTCTCTTGTTACCGCAATCTGATTCAGGTCTTTCAAACCCCCTCCCGAAATCGGTGCTTCTGGAGTGGGCAAACACTTCTCCTCTTCCACAGTGAAGACAGAGGCAAAAAATGCATTCAGCTTCTCAGCCATTTCCCTATCATCCTTCACTACTCCTTTTACCCCTTGGTCATCCAAGGGCCCCACCGCCTCCCTGGCTGGCTTCCTACTTCTAACGTATTTGAAGAAAGTTTTATTGTTGGCCTTTATGTTTTTTGCGATATTCTCCTCATATTCCCTTTTTGCTTGCCTGATCACAGACTTGCATTTTATTTGCCATAGTCTATGTTCCCTTTTATCAACCTCACTAAGACTAGCTTTCCACCGCTTAAAGGAATCCTTTTTACCTTTTACAGTTTCCATTACTTTATTTGTTAACCATGCAGGCTTTTTTCTATACCTATTTGTACCTTTCCTAACCTGCGGTATATATTTTTTCTGAGCTTCTAGGATTGTCTTTTTAAACAGTCTCCAAGCTTCCCCAATGGTTTTGACCTTCTCCACTCTTCCTTTCAATTTCTTCCTCACGTGTCCCCTCATACCAGAGAAGTTACCCCTTTTAAAGTTAAAAGTGGTTGTGTCAGTCTTTTTGGGCAACTGCCTATCTGTACAAATGTTAAACTCAATGACATTATGGTCACTGTTCCCAAGTGGTGCAATCACTTTTACATCTATCACCAGGTCTTGGGTGTTACATAGGATCAAATCCAGGATCGCCTCTCCCCTGGTAGGATCTGTGACCATCTGTTCCACAGCACAGTCATTGAGAGTGTCTAAGAACGCAATCTCTTTTTCCCAACTAGAACTCATATTGACCCAATCAATGTGTGGGTAGTTAAAGTCGCCTATTACAACACAGTTATTTCGTCTAGCCGCTATATTTAATTCATTCATCATTTTATAATCCTCCTCTATCTTTTGATCTGGTGGGCGATAACAAACTCCCACTGTTAAGCCTCCTTTTGGACCCACTATTTCAACCCATAGCATTTCCAGAAGTGAATCCAATTCTCTTACCCTCTCAATCTTACTGGACGGTATACCCTTTCTGACATACAGAGCCACCCCACCTCCAACCCTTTCCCCCCTATCCTTCTGATATAATTTATAACCAGGAATCACCGTATCCCACTGATTTTCCTCATCCCACCAAGTTTCTGAAATACCCACAATGTCTATTTCCCCCCCCAACACCAAGCATTCATACTCCCCGATTTTACCTCGGAGACTTCTAGCATTTGTGTATAAACACTTATAGTTTCCCAGGTTTGTTAAGCCCACAGCCTTCCTCTTGCTGCCTCGAGACCTTGCCAGGCAGTTCCTATCATTAGCCACAGTCTCAGTGGACAATTGTAATCCATTTCCTTGTACAAAAGTAATAGCTACCCCTTCATCTCTTTGAGATGAGCCATCCCGAACCAGAGACTTTTCATCTCCTGTCGGCTTTCCCCCATTTTTCAGTTTAAAAACTGCTCTGTCACCTTTTTGATTTTGAGCGCCAGCAGCCTGGTTCCTTCTTGGGACAAGTGGAGACCATCCCTTTTGTACAGCTCCCTCTTGTCCCAAAAAGCATCCCAGTGCCTAACAAACTTGAACCCTTCCCCCCTACATCACCGTCTAATCCACGCATTGAGACTCCTGATCTGTGCCTGTCTCTCCGGCCCTGCGCGTGGAACAGGTAGCACTTCCGAGAAGGCTACCTTGGAGGTCCTGGCCTTGAGTTTCCTGCCCAGCAGCCTAAATTTCTCCTCCAGGACCTCACGACTGCATTTCCCCACATCGTTGGTGCCGACGTGCACCACGACCACTGGCTCCTCCCCAGCACTATCTACCAGCCTATCTAAAACACGCGTAATGTCCGCTACCTTCGCACCAGGCAGGCAAGTCACCATACGGCCAGTACGCGGGTTTGCCACCCAGCTGTCTACCTGCCTAAGGATCGAATCACCAACTACCAAGAGCCCCCTTCCCACCCTTCCCAGGGACTGTTCCTTGGTACGAAAGGATACCCGTTCACCAGCTGAAGAAGAGGTCCCTTCTGAGGGCACATTCCCCTTATCCTCAGCATGGTGCCCCTTTTCCCCTTGACCCTCATGCTCCCTGGCAGCAGCCGGGCTGCCAGATCCAGAGTGGGACATATCTAACAAGTCCCCGATAGTCTTCCCCGTGCACCTAACTGACTGTCCCTGCTTCTCCAGGTCAGCCACCTTGGCCTCAAGGGAGCAAACTCGCTCCCTGAGAACCAGGAGCTCCTTGCACCGAGCACACACCCAAGACTTCTGTCCAGTGGGCAGATAGTCATACATGTGACACTCCATGCAAAACACTGGATAGCCCCCAACCCCCTGCTGGCATTCTGGCTTCATAATTGTTTTTAAACAAATACTTTTCTATAACCCCCCTTTTAAAACCCTTTGTATTTATATGGCTCCTGTTGTAGGAGTCTACTTACCATATCAAGGAGCCAAGGTCCTGGCTTTCTGGCTCTTCCTAGGCTTCTTACAGAGCCCCTAGGCTAAGAGCCACAGGGAAAGAGCCTCGCCCTTTTGCTCTCACCCTTCGGCTCGTGCCAGAGGCTCGTGCCAGAGGCTCGTGCCTCTTGCAAACTTCCTGCCTTAAATGGAATTGTCTCCCAGGAGAGGGTGTGGCCAGCAGCTACTCCAAATCACCCAAGGCACTTAATGACGGTCAAACAAAGCCCCTTTCATACCCCAACTCCAGCAGCCAGGAGTCTGCTATTCAATTACACCCAAGCACTTAATTACAGGCAAACAATGACCCTTTCACACCCTAACTCCAGCAGTCAGGAGTCTGTTACAACTCACCCACACACTCCCAAATACAGTCCCTGACACAGTACCTTCTCAGCTAAAGCACCTCAGCTGAAAGTAAATAAATAAAAATACCACTCACCCCTCTGGCAGCTCAAACACCTTGCTCCTTCTCAGAGCTCAGCTGGGTTAATATGAAGTTGGGGCCAGAGGTGCCTGGACAAGTTCTAAGGGGTACAGGAGTCAAAGGCTCTGCTTGGAAGCTTTCGAAGTCTCAGTCGCAAGCTGAGAAACAGAGGACAAATTTGATGTGTGCCCATAAGGGCGGGAAGGCACAGTGGGTGAGCAAAGCTACTGTGCTTCTGGAGATGACTTAAGAGAGGGTTTGGGAGACCAGGGTTTGCTCCAGGACTTCAACCTGGATGGATTAGGAGTGGATGTGACTCCTAAATTGTCCGACATCTGTATTTTGTCAAGATCATGCAGGGCTGTATCAGTCGTGGTGCTGAAAAGGCTCTCACCTTCGAATAGAAGGTTCTATGGAAGGGCAGTAGAATGCAACCAGGCATGACGTGGTTTGCCATTGCCTGCCTCAGTGTAGCGACCCTGGCATTCAGAACCTAAAAAAGGTTAGTCAAATGCAAAAGAGGGCCAGCAATAAAAGCTTAATATATGAAATATATATAAAAAGATACATGTATTTATTAAACAAAGGTTTTAAAATTATATATAAGGGCCCAATCACACCTCATGAACAAATATCCAATTATGCCATGGTAGTTTCCCATCCAAATACTAACCAGGGCAAATCCTGCTAGCTCCCAAGATCTAACAAGATCAGGTTAGCCTGGGGTGTCTAGGTCAGGGTTAGGAGGATGGTTGCAGAAGTAGTGTTTTGGTGGCCACATCCAATGTGTGCTGAGCCGCATTGAGCTGATGCTTAGTCAGAAGCATTCCCTTCTTTGAAACCTGCGAGCCAGACAGTTAGAGGTCTCAAGGGGGTAGCAAGAAATTCAGACATCTGCTCCCAGAGAGCAAACTGATAACTCCCCATACATGCCATGTAGATTGAGGTCTCGATGCTGAAAACTCCTGCAAACAAACGACTGTGTCTATCCTTGAAGGAAGAAGTGTCACAATATAATTAGGGTTAAGGTGGGTAAACAGGAGTTCAGCCCCCTGCTCCTGCACCTTACATTGCATGATCTACCCTCCGACTCGAGATGGGGTAGACGCCGGGTAAAGGTGACCATCTGGACAACATTGAACACGGAATCTGTCACAGGGGGCGGAGATTGCACCGTAGACAGAGTGAGCATGTTAGCCATCCATTCGGCAAAAAACCTCCAAGGATTTAAGGTCTTCTGAAAGGAGATTGGGAGATCACCACCCACTTGTTAAGGTGGCACAGGTTCCATTGGGGGATCAGAGTTTTCGTCCCTTGATTGGAAAGATGTGTGTAGAGAAGTGGAGAGGTGGAGAGCTCAGACAGCTCGGAAAGACATAGGCAGCATCAGTACCAATGGAATCAGAATTGATGGATCTTAAAATTAGAAATAGCCAGGTGTGACAGTTCGGGAGGTCTGCCTGTCACCCTCGATGGTTGGGGCCTCACAAACTCCAGTGTCGAAGGAGGATCTCGATACCAGGACGGTAGACTGATGGTCCCATTCCCTAGTGAAGGTGGGAACCATGGCATACTGCCTGTAAAGGGATGAGGCCCATACCAGTATCACCCCAGCCCCTGATCCCCGGGGGGGGGTAGTGGTGGTGGGTGTATCGGCTCCGTGGTCGTAGTGCCAGTTTTTGACACTAGAGGACTGGGAGATCTGTGAGAAGTCCATATCCTGTTCTGACGGTGAGCTGGATAAGATGCAGTGAAGGTGACCAAAGTGCACCTTGTGGCTGCTCTCGGTACAGAGAGTCAAGTGAAGCAGCCCCCATAGGATTCAGTGCCGTGGCCCTCCGAGGGGTCAGTAGAGTTGGCAAAGGGGGAGTTGTCTTATGCTTTTTAAGCTTGACTGGTTGAGTGTCCTTGCCTTCCCTGCATTATGGAGGGAGTATAGGCATCGGACGAAGATGTCTGGTCCCAGCGTATCAGCATTGGCCGTTCAACATCTATATGCATCAGTATCGGGAACCAGTCGATGCCAAGGTGGCAGTTGACATTGACGCATGTCCTGAAGTGTCCTGGTGACATTGGTGAAAGCACGAACTCTAAAATGTGATGCAAAGTCTGGCAGCTCTGTTCTTCCTCGTCTGCTAGAGAACTTCATGCAAGGAGCAAAAGAGTCCACTCGGTGCAATTCCCCGAGGCATGAAAAAAACAAAGCGAGTGTACATCGGGGGGGGTGGGGGTGATTTTTACTGCCACCGAAAGACACCATTAAAGAAAACCCCACCTCTTGGCCATAGGCTGGGGGGGTGGGGACGACGACACACTACAGAGTCCAAAGTCCTTTCACTTAATAAAATAAACAAAAAGAAAAAAACAAGGAACAGGCCTAGAGCCCAATTTTTTTACTGACCGAAGTGGAGAAGATCCTACCAGCGCAGCGGTCAGAAGAAAAACTGGCGGGATTGTCGTGCCCCTCCCTTAGTCATGTGCAGTGGGGCCCTTTTGCTTTCAAGAGGAACCGATTGAAGTCGGCGCAGGCACACTATATCCCAGAGGTGTGATGCACAGAGACCACGAAGAAGATCAATCAAACAAAAAAATCTCTTCTGAAATATCTTAATTCCATGGGTGCAACAAACAAACCAGTACTTATTAAAATCTACACTGGGATATAGGCAATCCTCGGGACATTGTTACACACCAAACCATTTTGCCTGGCATTCAAAGCCAGATTTCTACTCAAGCAACCATGCTGACAGCAGTGCTGGGGCTAGTGGTGTGGGAGAAGCTCATGATCATTATCACTTCCCAGATGTGTACAGCCACCAGCTGAATCCAAGGCAAAGCCTGAGATGTTGGTGCTTCTGGGCTTTGCTCACTCCAAACATGTCTGGCTGTGTACAACACTAGTCTCCCCCCCCTTTTTGTTTTCTAAAACACTAACATCTACACCAGTAGGTGCTGCATTGTTTTTTGTTGGTATTTGGGTAAAAAAAAAATGGTTGCCCCAATGAACAGATTAAGCTACATTATACTGATAATTTTATTTATTATTATACTATATTGTACTTGGTCAAGGTCAGTGCTGGCTACTTAGACTGGCAGGAGCTCTTCAGGGTCTTAGATTTTTCAGACTATCTACTATCTAAACTTTTTGGATAGACATGCCAGGGACTGAACATGAGACCTTCTGCGTGACAAGCAGATGCCCGATCACTGAACCATGGCTATTTATTACCGGAAAGCTATTTATTTATTTATTCATTTACTGTGTGGTAAACATTTTAACTATGGCTTCAATCTACATACACTGTATCCATTTGTGAAAGAGAACAGTGAGCTGAAACTGAGGCTCTTTGACATTTGCTAGAGCAGAGGAGCACCTTTTTGGAATGCCCCCCCCCAGCTTTTAATATTCCAATAAAAGGTTTAAAAAACAAAACAAAAACACAACCACTGAACACTTCTCTCAGCTCATCCCTCTACAAACTTTGCTTTCCTTATTCTGTCAATTAATCTTATTAAACTTTTAAAATTAAAAGGGATCCAGAGGTGAACCATGAAATTACAGCCAGCCGTCTGTTCCAGGCAAATTAGTAGAAACTATAATCAAAGATAGAATTCTTAGGCACACAGAGGAACAAAGCCTGCTGAGGAAAAAATCTGCATAGCTTCTGCAAAGGGAAGTCTGGCCTCACCAACTTTGGAGTGACACAAGCATGTAGACAACAGTGATCCAGTAGACATATATCTGGACTTTCAAAAGGCTTTGAACCAAAGACTCCTGAGTAAATTTACAAGTTATGGGATAAGAGGGCAGGTTCTCTTATGGATTAAAAAACTGGTTAAACTGGTGGGAATCAATGGACAGTTCTCACAATGGAGGTTACTAAGCAGTGGGGTCTCACAAGGATTGGTGTTGGGGCTGATACTATTTAATTTATTCCTAAATTATCTGGAACTAAAAATAAGCAGTGTAGTGGCCAAGTTTGCAGACGACACAAAATTATTCAGGATGATGAAATCCAAGGCTGACTGTGAATAGTTCCAAGATGATCTCCGCAAACTGGGTGAGTGGGCAACAATATGGAAAATGAAGTTCAATGTTGGTAAGTGTAAGGTGATGCACATTGGAACAAAAAAAAAAAACAGCTTCAAGTATAGGCGAATGGGGTCTGAACTTGCTGAGACTGAGAGGGAAAATGATCTTGGGGTTGTAGTGGATAGTTCAGTGAAGGTGTTAAACCAGTGTGCTGCCGTGGTGAAAAAGGCAAACTCTGTGTTAGGGATTATTAAGGAAATGATTGAGAATAAACAGCCAATGTTGTAATGTCCCTGTATAGATCTATGGTGCAGCCTCATTTGGAATACTGCGTATGGTTCTGATCACCATAGCTGCAAAAGGATATCACAGAGCTGGAAAAAGTACAGAGGAGGGCAACCAAGATTATTAGGAGGTTGGAGCACCTTCCCTATGAGGAAAGGCTGAAGAGTCAGGGACTTTTCACTTTAGAAAAGAGATGACTAAGGGGGGTATAATAGAGGTTTATAAAATTATGCATGTAGTGGAGACAGTTGACAAAGAAATTTTTTATCCCTCTCCCAAAATACTAGAACTCAAGAGTATCCAATAAAACTGATGGGCAGTAGGTTCTGGACAGATAAAATGAAATACTACTTTACACAGAGAATGATTAAAATGTGGAATTCACTCCCAGAGGATGTAGTGATGGCCACAGGAATAAACAGCTTTAAAGGGAGATTACATAGATTCAAAGACGATAAGTCTATCAGCAGCTATTAGCCATGGTGACTGAGGGGAACCTCCACATTCAGAGGCACTAAGCCTCTGAATCCCAGAGCCAGAAGGCAACATTGGAAAGGTCTCGGTCTCTGTGCCTTGATGTTGGCCATCCAGAGGAACAGTAATGATTATACTATTTTAGATTTTATGATTCAGAAATGTTGTTATCCACTCTGAGCTGGTTTTGCGGAGAGTGGGTTATAAATCTAATAAAATAAATAAACTGTGTGAGACAGGATGCTGGACTAGATGGACCACTGGTCTGATCCAGCAGGGCTCTTGTTATATTCTTATGTGATTAATAATCCTAGACAGCTAGGTTAGCCCATGGCAGCAAAATAAACAGGAGTACTGTAGGAAATTAAAAACATTTTTATTCTAGCACACATTTATTAGAATAAACATTCAGTGTTTAAGTGTTGCAGGAATCATGTTTCTTTAAACTACAGCATCTTTGTGTTGATCTATTTGCTGCAATATCTCAAAATTATATAGTCTTGTTATTAATTTGAAATCGTGACTTGCTTTCAAAGTTCTAAAATAACTAAATTATAAAACAGGGTCAGCCATATTTATGCTTTGTTTGTTCGACAGAGTAACTATGTACTTAGGAAACTGAACAGAAAGGTTTTTCTCTCTTTCTCCTCTACTCTAAACCTGACCAAGATGAAAGTGAGCTATATTACTCCCACCACAGTACATCAAATAATCCATTATTTAACAAATCAGTGAAGCACCTCTACAGAATGAAAGCAACACATATCTTTAATCCTGCTTCGATTAATTTTATTCTTCACAGAAAGCAGACCTTAATCTATATCCATTTGCTGTAATTTTGGCAAGAAAATACTACTGCACTTATACATGCTGTTTTGACAGCAAAATGAATTTGTCAGGCATGTGGATATTCTTTGAAAGATCCTAATAAAAATAGCCCCTACTAACAAAGAGCAAATTGAACACCTTCTGTATGCTCAAGTGAGTGCTGTGGATAGACAGATGATGAAGGCTTTAATGATGCATATTCTGAATTCATTCCACTAAGAAACCCAAGCAACATTCTTTATTATCAAAAACAGCTCAAGGACATCTTCCAAACTATTTAATACTTCTCCCTTCCTCTCCCTCTAACTACCTATAGAAAGATACATTTTTCTAGATTTTTCTCCCCCCAAACCGATTCATTAGGGATGTGTTTCAGCATACTAAGGCAAAATGTTCTGCTATTACATATCATACCATGATTATTAATGGATCAGGAAAACTTAAAAAGAGAATTTAATAAAGTCATAAGTGAAAAATTCTTACTTATGCCAGACAAACATTATTCATTGCTTTGAAAGCACTAGATCACAAATTAAAGGATTTGGCACTTTTTGAGATGGTAACTTTCTGAATTCCCAAGTTTAACTCAACTAGTTCTTAACCAAGATTACAAGAAAATCCATGGAAGGGCTCTGTGTGTGTGTGTATTTTCCTGAGGGACACACCACACTGCTTTGACTAACGATATAATCACATACTTGCACATGTTGGCCTCATAGAGGTTCCTATGGCCTTGTAAACCAACAAGGACCAGATCTGATGAATCACCCAGTCCTGAACTGTGTGAACACTGAAGTAGTATTTCTCCAGAGTTAGCAGCATCTGGCTATTAACTGCATCAAACAACTGTAAGGAAACTGAAGGGTGAGGTAATATTTAGGGTCAGGAACACAGGACAAGCAAGCAAATAAATAAATATCAACTGCTATTCCAAACAAAATAAACAAACAAAACCTTGAGGTTTGGAGTTTTGCCTTTGACAGGTACCCTTTTGCAAGTCTGTATGGTGGTTTAGTTGCTTAGATTTCAGTTTTGTCTTTGACAGGTACTTTTCCAGGCATTCTAAGGGAATACAATAAATACATTGGTATGGGGGGCAGCAGCAGTAAGCATGGTTCCTCACTGATGCATAGTCATTAGAATGTACATGTAGAATCTACATATACATGCATCTAGGGACCCTCCATGCAATCTGGAACTCTGCATTTCTAGGGTTCCAACTGCACTGCCAGCTCCATATGTGCACAGACTCTATACATATGTTCCAATGAATAAATGGAGTTTTCCACCACAATCATGTATCCTCCTACATGCGTTCATTGTATGTGTTTAAAATATCTGGGGGGGAAATCTAGACAAGCAGTCTTTCAGACACCTGGTGTCTAACGAACACCTTTTAAATGAATCACTGGTGGGGGGAGATACCAGGGAGTATCTAGAATAATGGGAAATGTGTTCATCACAAGAGACAAGGACACAAAAATGTGCAGATCCTGAATAATATAGCCTTTCCTGGGAATCCGTAAACAACTGATAAATAACATTTTTTACAAATATTGAATGCATATCCTGACTTTCCTCTAAGGAGTAAAGAAAGGTGAACACAGTATTCAATTCATTCTTGCTCACAAGAAATTTATAGTATTAATTATGCTGATGGAGTGACTAACAGTGTCACTCTAAGCAGAATTATGCCCTTCTACATCCATGGAGGGAAACTCAGATTAGGACTAGGGATGTGTAGCTCAACAACAACACAAATCAGCTCTGGATATCAGTGAGCAAAAAGGAAAAAAAAATCAGTTTCCTGGGTTCCAAATACTGGTTTGGTAGTCAGATCTGTTTCTCCCCATCCCAGGCTTCCATTTATTCTTTCTCCATTATTCTCTTTGGGGAATATTTCCAGGGCCTCGAGGGCCTGTTTTAAAGCTACTGGCACCCTGCTTGAGCTTGTCCTTTGAATAACTACCAACTTTTAAGTCAATTGGACCAGGATGTCCAATTCTACGGGCCCCGAACAAGGTGCTGCCAGTCATCTTCGATTCCCCCCCCCTTTTTTTTGGGGGGGGGATCGTAAAACCTAAGAACTGCCAATGTACAACCTGAGAATCACACAAGTCAAACCATATAGGAATACTGTTGCAAGCCTATCAAAAGTAAAAATCAGACAATCCAGCCAATATACAACATAAGAATCTACAGCATGTAAAACCCAAGATTGCCCCCAATATACAACCTGAGAATCTAAAGCAAAGTAAATCCCAAGAATCCACTGCAAAAAGCAAACCCGACACAAAGCAACTGTAGCAAAGAACATAACTTTTCAAAGTCATAAAAAAAATCAAAAAGGATATAACTGAACACGAATCAGTCTGGCAAGCTGATACCAAGCCCAGGGAGAGGACATTCAAGGAAGGGAGGAAGGAAGGAAGGAAGGAAGGAAGGAAGGAAGGAAGGAAGGAAGGAAGGAAGGAAGGAAGGAAGGAAGGAAGGAAAGAAGGCAAGTCATTGGATCAGTCTGGCAAGCTGATACCAAGCCTGGGGAGAGGACACTCCAGAGAGGGAGGGAGGGAGGGAGGGAGGGAGGGAGGGAGGAAGGAAGGAAGGAAGGAAGGAAGGAAGGAAGGAAGGAAGGTCGGTCGGTCATTGGAGCTTTATTCCTTGTTAATCCCAATATACCCAATATTCCTGGTTAATCCCAAATATTTCCAGGATTTTTCAGGACTCATTTACTAGTATTCTGGAAAATCCCAGATGCCTTTGGGAGAACCAAATATATTAAAAATACTGATAAGTCAGATCTCAGAAGCTAAGCAGGGCTGACCCTGGCAAGTATCTGGATGGGAGACCTCCAAAGGATACCAGGGCCGGGAGGCAAAGCTAGGTTAAGTCACTTCTCTGAATGGTTTCCATGACCCAGTAGGAGTCACCAGAGGTCACCATGACTTCCACAAATGCAAAAATACAGAGAGAGAGGGAAAGAGAGAGAAGGAGAGAGATAGAGAGAGAGAGAGATACTGATACATTATTTCTGGACATATCTGGCTCGGATATATCAGAGCACACATCCCTATTTAGGACTGCATAGTGATTAAGATTAAGTGAAACCCAAAATTAGATCTGGACATTTTATTTATGTACTTCATTTATACCCCATCTTTCTTCTCAATGGGGACTCAAAGTGGTTTATACTATTTTCCTCTCCTGTATTTATCCTCACCACAAGCCTGTGAGTTGAGTGGGTTCAGTGTGTGTGACTGGCTTCTGAGTAATAATTCCAGACAGACTTTTTGTGATTTCACTATGGAAGCTGAAATTGTTGCGATGGATCTTTGTTTTTGACAATTCTACTTTTTAATTATTTCTATGCATATTATGTGATCTGAAGAAAAAACAGAAAGTTGTATCTTTCCAAGGCAGTACCACAACTCATATACGGGACTATTCTGGGTCTAGATCCATCAAGCCTTGCCCCCCTTGAGAAAATTTAATCTAAATTCTTAAGAGCCATATTCCAATTTCCAAATAGCATTTCAAATGCCATTTTATGCTTGGAAATCAGATTGCTAAGAACAGAGGCTAGGATAAGCCTTGTTTCAGTCAATACTTGGCTTAAGTTTAGGAGCTGTCCCTCAGATATTACCTCATTAATCCTTAAGGATGGGTACTGTTCCACTTGGCTTAGGGCTATCTATCAGAAGCTGTCCATGCTTGGCTTTTCATTCAAGTATCACCAGATAATGGCTCTAGACAGAATGATATTGCCAGGGTTCCAAACTTTTTAGGCCCCCCCAAAAAAACAAACAAACAAGATATATGGTTTCTCCAGCTTCTTACTTGTTGTGCTTGGAAATCCTGTCCTACTGAAGGACCTTTTCTATGGCTCAATGCAATATCTTCCCATCTGGAGTCATAGAGGGCTGTTACAAAAAGGTCCTAATGGCTGAACATGTCTGCCCCTGTGACACTGGCAAAGTGGAAATGATTGTGCATACTTTGTTAGACTTTGTTAGACTGTGGATACTATTAAGTAATATGTGCTAAGTACATCCAACCTATACTAGAGAGATTTTTGGGCCACCTGGATTCGGAATTAAGTAATATGCTCTTGCTGGATTCCAATCCCCAGGTGACGCTTGCTTGCACCAGATTCTTGGTCGCAGCCTATAAAATCTGCAAAGAATATGTCAAGGAGTGACATAGACAATCCTTGAGTATTTTGAACTTCTTAATTTTTGAAAGACTAAGAATTCTGTTCTTTTTTAAACACTTATATTTTATAAGTTTGTATCTAATTATTTTCAGTTTAACAGCTGTGTACCTAGAGTATGGTATCCAACTATGTTTCTAACTGATTTGTACTAGTTACATACCAAAATAAACTATTAACTATTAATATATATTACTTCATTGATTTTATATTTTACAAGTGATCCAGGTGGTATTTTAAAATCACATTTGGCAGCGTATATATAATTTGAAATAAAAATAGAAACATGCATTCGTTCTCGTTGCATGAGTAGTATTCAGTATTTTTTATATGAAGACCACATTGTGTTAACATATTTATACTTAATTCCTTTCAGTCATTTTTTAAAAACAGGACAACCACTCTCCCTGTACAAGCATAGCACTCCAAATACAATGGAAGTATGACTTTAAGATACCACAATGTCTTTTTTCTTTATGTATTAATTAAAACATTTATATCCTACCTTTCCTCTTGGTTTAAGGCAGCTTACATGTGCTTGTAAGTACATGGCTAGGGAAACCTAAGCACTGAACATTGAACCCACACAAAGAAGGAACTGTGGGGCGGGGCGGAGGTCAACAGAAGTATTATGTACAACAAGACTGAGTGAAAACATTGGCTTCACTGAGCATATTAGTTCTCATGTCTTTATGAATCACAAGCACTAGCTTTCAGCTACATGCCTCATTTCCTGTAACAGAGTGAGGGGAGACTGCACAGTTTCCATGCATAAAGCCTATTCCAGGGCTGAAGTGTGTTGGCAGCTAAATTAGAGATGCACCCAAGCAAATTAAAGCTTTTCTGAAGAGAGGGGGGAAAAAGAAGGTGGGAGGAGCAGTAGTGTTTAAAATTAGAAACTCTCTTCAAAGCTGATCATGGTTAAATATAAATGAGGAAATCTACCATATGACTTTCAAACAGTGCTTTTAGCTCTGAAAGCCTTTCTTAAAGCCAAGCAAATGCACATCCCCCCTGCAAATTATGAAAGGTGATGCTCAAGCAACTTTGAATCACTAAAAAAAAAAAAGACCTGGGTGGATAGGCAGATGGAATAAGGAACAGTGCTCACTAAGTGTGCCAAGGCATTTGAACTAAATGATTTGATCTAATATTCTTTACGTAATGTGTAATTAGTTTGGTTGACTTCAGCAGAAGCCCCTGAGGAACTATTCCAGAGTCATTGCTTCTGTGTCTTGATAACTGTCAATTTTTTCCTTAAATGAACCTTATGAAATATGCTGTCCCATTCAGATTTAATTTCTAGCATAATGCCAGATTTAAAGAGGAAATACAGAATGCCTGGTATTTCATAGCCTTCCAGACTTTTCATTGACGTCTCTTTTCAGGTACATTAAAATTTGTCTTGTGTTTTCAACATATTAACAAATACAGGTTATGGCTATATGAAACAGTGGCTGCATCTGCCTGTCATAGAATTTTTTACTATCACGTGTGCCGTGGATATAGTGTATCTAGATTTCAGTAAAGCATTTGACAAAGTTTCTCATGATATCCTTGAGGATAAGCTGGTTAAGTGTGGGCTGGATGGCGCAACCATTGGGTGGATTCATGGTTGGTTGAAAAATCGTACCCAACGAGTGCTCGTAAATGGCTCTGCGTCTACGTGGAGGGAAGTCTCGAGTGGAGTACCACAGGGCTCGGTCTTATTCAATGTTTTTATAAATGACCTGGATGAAGACATAGAGGGGATGCTTATCAAATTTGCAGATGACACGAAGCTGGGTGGGATTGCTAATTCTGAAAAAGACAGAGTCAGGATTCAGAAGGATCTTGATAGGCTGGAACAGTGGGCTGAGACAAATAAAATGAATTTCAATAGAGATAAGTGCAAAGTCCTACATTTAGGTACAAAAAATCAAAGGCACAGATATAGAATGGGAGGGACTTGGCTTGACAGCAGCACATGTGAAAAGGATCTAGGTGTTATGGTTGATCACAAGCTAAACATGAGCCTGCAGTGTGATGCGGCTGTGAAGAAAGCTAATGCAATCTTAGGATGCATTAGCAGAAGTATTGTGTCCAGATCACGGGAGGTGGTAGTTCCGCTGTATTCTGCTATGGTCAGGCCCCACCTGGAGTACTGTGTCCAGTTTTGGGCACCACATTTTCGGAAGGATGTTGACAAACTCGAGCGGGTCCAGAGGAGGGCGACCAGGATGGTGAGAGGGTTGGAGTCCAAGTCTTATCAGGAAAGGCTGAGGGAGTTGGGTATGTTTAGCCTGGGAAAGAGAAGGTTTAGAGGGGACATGATTGCAGTCTTCAAGTATTTGAAGGGCTGTCATGTAGAAGATGGAGTGGATCTATTCTCTCTTGCTCCGGATTGCAAGACTAGATCTAATGGGTGGAAATTACAAGGGAGTCGTTACCGGCTTAATATCAGGAGAAACTTCCTGACTGTAAGAGTGGTTGAGCAGTGGAACAGACTGCCTCGGGAGGTGGTGGATGCTCCTTCGCTGGGCGTTTTCAAGAGGAGACTGGACAACCATCTTTTGGGTATGTTGTAGGTATGTAGGGGTTTTGGCTGTGTTCCTGCAGGGGGTTGGACTAGATGGCCTGCAAGGTCCCCTCCAACTCTAACATTCTATGATTCTATGATTCTATGACAAGGTGATGCTGTTGTGAATGACTGCTATAGAACAACAGTTCAATATCTGAGGACACCCTGTGTCTCATGATGCAACAATTCTTATTCAAATTAGCTGATACTAATGTAGCTCTTATACCAAGAACCTCAAAATTTGTACAATTACCTACAGATATATGTAAAACAATTGTAGCAAAAATACTGAAATCTGGCTTCTGTTTAGGGATGGCTTTTTAAATGCTACTTACAGATAGATGGATTCCCTTATTTGCCCATTTAATCACCTTGACAAATTGTTCAGGAATACTGCTGGTAGCCTGGAGACAATCTATTGCTATTCCTATCTGCAAAAGAGGTTCCAAGGATAGTCCCAACAATTACAGACCCATTAGTCACCTACAGTGTCACTTATATGGAAGCTTTATGCATTGTATTTACTTGGGCTTCTACCAGACTGGGCTGAACCTCTGTCTATAACAAACTGAGAGCAATCAGAAGAAGGAGAAGGAGAAGAGGATGATGAGGAGACTGGATTTATACCCCACCCTTCACTACCCGAAGGAGTCTCAGAGTGGCTTACAATCCCTTTCCCTTCCCCTCCACACAACAGACACCCTGTGAGGTAGGTGAGGCTGAGAGAGCTCGTTCAAGAACTGCCCTTGAGAGAACAGCTCTGAAAAAAATTATGACTGACCCAAGGTCACATCAGCAGCTGCATGTGGAGGAGTGGGGAGTCAAACACATCTGCTCTTGTGTTGTCACTGTTTCAGGGTCTGCATATACATCAGCAGCTACTCCTATAAAATTAATTCAGATTTTTGAGAACACTTCTTAAGGTGCCTAGGTGTGTACCCTCTTTGGCCCTTAGATTAGAAACTGGTCTTATATCACTTATAGATTTTGACTGACTAGCAGATTTTAGGGTGCGTTTAGACAGCGTGCTGGAGCGGTTTAAACTGCTCCGGCACGATGCGCTTTTTTTTTAAACTGGAGAATCGCGCTCAGACTCACCTCCTCCTTCCGAGCGCCCCGCCGTCCTCCTGCAGGTGGGAGGGGTTTCCCCTCTCCTTTGAGCATGTGCACAGGCAGCCCTCTCCCGAACAGGAAGTTTGGCCGGTGCGAAGAAGAGCGAGCTCAACAGGTCCCTTTAAAGTTTAAAGGAAGAGTCCTTTTAAAAATGGCCTCCCCGAGATCCCGGACTCCTCTAAATGCCTAAACTAGGCACCAGTAAACCTTTTCTTTTTTAACCTAAGTGCGGAGCTCCGCTCAAGCGCACACCGGTAAGGGGAAAAAAAAATGGAGGACTAAAACTGGAAGCTGGAGGCAGCTTCCCAGAGGGGAGGGGGGTTGAAGCACCCGGAAGTGGCTGGATGGAGCGATCAGACAGGGAAAAGTGCGGCTTGAAACGGAGAATCATGGAAAACACCGCTTGGGTAAGTGGTGCCAAAATACTCCGTTTCAAAGGGGGTTTGCTCCAGAAAGCGACGGCTGGGGACGGTGGGCAGATGTTGGGCGTGTGAACGCGCAGGGAAAAGCCGTTTCTGAGCCGTGCTGAAAACAGCTCAAACGGCGCGTCTGAACGCACCCTTAGATTAAGAATCCAACTTTTGTTCATAAGTGATCAGAACAAATTTCTCTACAGCCTTACACTCCAACTTGACTATACATAATAGATGAGAAAGTGACCAGTTTTAGTATCCTCCCCCTCCCCTTTTTATACCCAAGGTGTTAAGTAAAGCTAGTTCAGCGATTCATGATCATATAAAGGATATTGGTGTTCAAGAAACACTAATGTCCATGGTGTGTGTTCTTCCCTAGTATTTAACTTAGCTCCAATAGTCCCACATCAACATATCTACCACCTATTTAGGTTAACAGTACCAAGGTACTGCCATTCATTTACACTGGCTAGGTTTAATGTTCTACCATATGCAGTCCTCTCTCAGGAAGATACAAAAATATTCCATCTAATTGTAGATTTTGTCCTTGCTCTTTTAACCTGCTTGAGACATCAGTTCACTCCCCCCCCCGAGATTCTATGTAGAAGCACACTTGGATTTGTTGGAATCTGTTGGCTGATTAAAAGAAAAAAATGTTATCTGAGCAGAAGACTCTCAAAAGATGATGATGATGATGATGATGATGATGATGATGATGATGATGATGATGATGATGCACAGGAACATGTAAAAAGAAAAACTGATGGAAGCCCCTCACTGGCAGACATCAAATTACTGCTGGTAAAGATGCACTGAAATGTTTACGGATATAGACAAACTGCAAGAATGATAAAAAAGAGAATAGAATTCTTAATCAGTTTCGCTTCCCCCCCAGTTTACTCTATTATTTCCAAATTGTAATCACCTTTGCCATCGCATGTTTGCAAACATGAGAACCAGGTGCACTTTTTAAAATGTTAATATTTTCCAGGATCCCAACTGGCATCTACAATCTGTGCCCATTCACCCTGAAGCACACCAAATGGAGACCTTGCATGCATAACTGCTAAGATATTTGAAGCACACTACTTCCACCCATTGTCTCTTTGCCCAGGTAAAGTGCACATATCTGCTACTGAAACAATTTGCATAAGGAGACTCAGACGGCA
Source organism: Gekko gecko (assembly GCA_029375565.1). Taxonomy (NCBI): domain Eukaryota; kingdom Metazoa; phylum Chordata; class Lepidosauria; order Squamata; family Gekkonidae; genus Gekko; species Gekko gecko. The sequence goes on from JAPDNY010000005.1 coordinate 142,537,489, forward strand.
GGTGGGAAGCATTTTGCAAAGTGAACTAATAAAGAAAGCATAACTTAAATGCCAGTTACAGCCTTTTTATTTTAAATGGCACTGCTTATTTCCCCACTTCTTCCAAGTGTCAGGACACAGAATTTTCTGACAGCAGAATTACTGTGTAGAAGCAGCACAGTCACTTGGGATGAGTAGCAACTATTGTTGCTAGAGTATAGTGCTCACAGCTCCAAGAGTAAAGTCTAAACCCTGTTACTTTAATTTATCTGAGAAGTGCTGGACCATGACGCATTTATGTCTACAAGACCTACACAAACACTCCACCATTGCTCATCCCCCCCCGCCCCTGACAATACAGCACCACAATTTTTTTTTTCCTGGCTGCTGGACAATCTTTATAAAATAAAACATTGTTTAGATTTTTTTAAAAAATAGTGCATACATGTTTGTGTTTCAAAACAAGGCCAAATAAAAGAACCGCCAAACTGGATTAATGGCATGCCTTACCATAATGAAATTACATTTCTTTAGTAAATACAGTTGCTTGTGATCCAAATTTGTCTTTGTGAAATTAACATTATCATTCATTTTAATCTTATAGTTCAGTATATTTTACTCTGACATTAAGCACCAGGCATGCTCTTTAAGATCAAACAGAAACCAGTACCATATGTTCTGTGCCTTTCATGCAGAGGTAACTGCAGAACTATGACTGGTATGGAATTAAGTCAGAAAAGTATGCAGGTATACACAATGTTTCTGAAATGCAAAGATCAGACCAAAAACCAGCACACTGTAAAAATAGGAAAGCATCCAAAAGAAGGAGTTTTGCTGTTCATAATCATAAATATTTATCAACGAAAGCAAAAGAATGTCACTTCTCTGCAGCAAGGAAATTACTCATCAAGTTTTTTAAAAAGAAAGGGGGAAAATGTTGCATTTCTGAAGTCAAGGTGGGTTGCAGAAGAGAACCTCTGCCAAGAAGCTGAACTAATCATGGTTACCATTGTTGTCAAGGAGAATGAAGTCACTTCCTGAACATCAGCTATCTCCCTGCCCAATCACCCACTGAGCAAAAAGCCACCGAAATGTCAACAGTTATCATCAGAATACATGCAAGACAGTGCTCATTTGCAAAATGACACATGGAATAAAAGTCATAAGTATGTCTTTATCTTCTCAAAGCTGTGCATGCCTTTTATACCTTGCTTCCTCTTTTCTCTCACAGAAACAGAATCAGCTTAATTAGTTTCCTAATAAAGTATAATAGACAATCATGGGAAAGGTAAGTTGCTTAGTGAAAATGTGGTGGGAAAACTACAGGCAGTCCATTAGAGGTAAACTTACTTAATTCTTTAATTATCTCATTTTGATCAAAAGCAGCTCACTTGTAAAAAAGGTAGGGATAAGAGGAGGAAAAAAAGGTAATGAGCCCTTCACTGTCAACAGACTGCACTGATCGCTTGCCATAATTGGAGGAAGAAGTTGGTGATGAGGTATGAGAAATGATAGCACTGATTGGGTGCATGCCACTAAAGTTCACAATAACAAAGGGCTGCTTATAGCAATAGTGGCTGTCTTTTCAGGACATACAAACTTCTGATGCACAATCATTTTCTATTCCTTTGTGTCTAGAATCTTACTAATTTGCCCAGAAAGTCACACATATCCAGCAAGATATTTCTCTTCTCTCCTCTCGAGCTACTCATTTGTTGCTAACTTCATTAGCATTCAACTTCGGGGGTTCCTGTTGTTGTTTCCTAATTTTTTTAGCATCAGATAAAGCAAAGTGTTCTCCCAACCCTTTTTATTTACTGCACCCATGCCCTCCCTTTCCTCCTAATGGGGATCCAAAGCAGCTTCTATCTTTCTCTTTTCCACCATTTTATCCTCACAACAACCCTAGGTTAGGCTGAGTGCATGTCAACCAGCTAGCCTCCTAAAATGTATCATAACCTACTTTATTCCATCTGTTCCACTCCCTCATTACTAACTCCCTTTCTTCACACTGACCCTTTCTTTGCATAAGGCCCATTTTAATGTGCACATTCAAAAACGTGTCTCTAATTCTTGATTTGTACATGCCTCCCTAAGTTTCTCTCTTCTATCTACCTTGCCAAGCTAGTGATTTCTTCTTGGCTACTATTCTGTGCATACTTACCTTGGACAAAACCCACTCTGAAGAACTCTGTGGGATGAAACTGTAAATAAGAGACTCTAATGTGATTTGTGGCTCAAGCTGATATCACAGGTAGAATTTTTTTTGGGGGGGTCCTCAATGTTTCAAGCCAAGAACTTTGAAAACAGGAATGCTGGGAGATAAACAAACATAACTGGATGCTAAATTGTTACATTAGTTGTAAACTACTAAGGGTTCCATCCATTTCCAATTCTGAGAATTATCCACAAAAACAACAGTGTGGTGGCAATTAAACATTTTGTGTAAGTATAAAAATCATCTCTGCGCAACACCAACACAGTGCATGTAACAAGAACCCTATGAGGTCCACCCAGTGGTCTACCAAGTCCAGCATCCTGTTTTACAGAGTGGCCAACTAGCTGCCTTGGAGGGCCAATAAAAGGGACATAGAGGATGAGCTTTCCTCTGAAGTTGCATTTTAGCACTAGTACACAGATAACAATAGGCAGATGGCACAGGGAAACGCACCTCAGCTTGAACACATCAGATCGATCCAACATTCTGACCTGAAGGTAAACACAATTAGATTTAAAGAACTGTGTGCCTGGTTTCACATGCACAAGGATACTTGGGTTCTTCAAACACCACTTGGGAGTACCACATGACTAACCATTTCCAAATAGTCTCTGGGTTCAATAGCAATCCAGGAATTTGATGGATTTCTCTTGCTGTCCAAAGTACAGCTGTGTACTGACCCCTCTAGACAAGGCCTTCTATAACATTTGAACCAAAAACCTAATGAGCATCCAATTACTAAATGAAAATCAAATGCCTCAATGTTTAGTCATTCAAGTAGAGTAGGCAGAGTAGGAAAGCTATTATCATCTACTTTTAAAGACTATGTAATACTAATGGTTAAAGCACCACCTCATCCTTTAAAAAATACAGGTTCTTATTCTTAGTTTGGCATGGCATGTCACTAGACTTTGACAAGTCATTTGAATTTCTTTATACGGTAACTACAGTATTAATTATCAGCATTACTATTGTTATTAAGGAACTCCTGTAAGTGTTAATTAACATGTATGGAAGATGCTACAGAAGAGCAAAGTAGTTATATCACTTGCTTTGAAATTACATCTATGGAATTAGTTCCTTTTATCTAACTAAAAATAAATGAATCATCAGGATATGATTGAAAACTCACAGGTGCAATGCAGCATCTCAAAAATGGGGATGTCACCCAAAGCCCATGGAGCTCAGATGATATGTTTGAATTGTGTGAGATTTCACACACGTTATTTTGGCTGCTCTGTGTATGTATTTCAAAGTGTTTTGCTGTAATCTTAATGGGAATTCCCCTTAAAAAAGTCACTGCCATGAGATGCTGTTTAGAAATCCAGGATGGACTTAAATGGGAAGTTAAGATGCATATGGCATATTCCTGAAACTCAGGTATGCTGAGAACCACCCAAGGATCTTCAATGGTGAAAGGACCAGCTCAAGCAATTAGGAGGTGGGCCACCTCCCTGACAAACTGCAGGACACTAGTGGCATGGATGGAAGTGGAGGGAACATTTAATCCTTGCTAGCACTCAGGCTAGAGGGGAAGGCTTGGCCATTTATTTATTAAATTCATTTATTTATTAAATTTAAAAACACTTCATATCACTAGTTTCCTCGTAGCCATTCTTGCCTCCTTCTCTTTCCCTGGCCATGATTGAAAAGGCTCTCTGAAATCCACTGAAAGTGCCAACCCCGCCTTTAACATTTAGGATATAGCCGAACAACAACAACATGAGCCAGCCCTGCAAATGTGTCACTTTCTGGGTCCCATTATTACTGTCAGCCAATTGTCATGGGCCTGAAACTGCAAAAATGTCCGGCCAGTAGTCCATCAAGA